>CANTUR010000410.1:0-2954084 GCA_947683625.1 Mallotus nudiflorus | reverse complement strand
TTGGAGGTTTAACTAATCAAAACTGGGTCAATTTTCATGAAATAAAATTTACTAGGATGTAGAGGAGATTGAGAAGGATCTGTGGTTAAAATTTATAGCAACAGAGGTCGTTTGGCCGGTGATTAAAGAAGAAGAAGATGACCGATGCTAAAGTGCTTAATCAAAAGAGTTAAAAATTACCACTTTAATCCCCACATTTTTTGTAAAATTTCTATTTGGTCCTTCCTCTTTGAAAGTTTAGATAATAACTAGCAATTAAATGAGTTAATAGCTTGTATACTAGAAAATTGCCAGCAACTAAATGTGTTAACACTATGCAACAATTTAACAACTATCTAGCAATCCAAAAACAACCTAATAACAATAGTAACACATCTTTATTTATTTAAATATATATGGGTTATTACAGATCTATCACTCATAGACAATGATAACCCCTTTATATCTTCTCTATTCATTCCAAGTTTAGAAGATGCTTCAGTTGACTCTTTTATGTTTCAAGAAAGGTTCATATGGAATTTGGATCTAATTAGGGACTTATTCTCTAATTGAGATGTGGATCAGATTCTAAAAATCCCATTGAGAATTTGTAGAAGTAATGACAATTGAGTGTGGAAATGGAATAATAAAGGGATATTCAGTAAAAAAAAATGGGTATAGAACTGTTGGGAGAGAGATATAAAGTGATCCTTCTAATGATAACACATTTTATAGGAGATTATGGAAAGTGCATGTTCTACCAAAAGCAAAAAACTTGATGTGGCATGTGATACATGATTGCCTCTCCACTAGACAGGCACTTTATTATATGCATATTGATATAAGGGATAGCTACCCAGTGTGTAATCAAAATGACAAGTCTGCCTTACATGTTCTAGTTGAATGTCAGTATGCAAAAATAATGTTAGATAAAATCTCACATTGGAGTTGATAGAAATAACTTTCTATCCCTAAATGATTAGTTGATATCAAAATTCCAATCTGTTAGGTGAGTATGAATGTAAGTTAATGTTTATCGAGGCCTAGAATTTATAGACTCATTAAAATGGGGTTATATGGAATAATTGGTTCATGAAGGAAGAGTAGCTAATTAGGCAAGCCAAGGAGTTCCTTTCTTATTGGTAAGTGGCTTAGGATCTGATAACTTGCTTTCCAAAACTCTTGAGCTAGAACCTTGCAAATGGTTAACAATGGACAATATGAAAGGTAGAGAGGATTCCCATAATCCCTTTGATGCCTAAGTCAAAAATAAAAAGAGAATCTAGAGAGAGAAAGGACAACAATAAGAGTATGAGAGAATAAAATGAATGAGAATTAGAGATATGAGGTCCTATTTATAATGATAGTGATACTTAAACCTGAAAGGAGTAGGGTTCCTCTTCGAATAGGAGTCCTAGGCCAATTAGGAGACTGTTCCTTCTTCTTTTAGGAGTCTTCCGTGATAGGAACCTTTTCCTAAATGTCTTTAGTTGCCTTCCCTTTCCGAGTAACCTATATGAGAAATAAAGACTTTAATTAAATAGGAATATATATATGTAAGGTATCAAGAGTCCCCCCCATGAGTCTATTTAGATATTTATGTTTGAGGTATTTGGGTTTATAAGGTGAGGGAAATGCCGCCCTTCTATCAAGTGAGATACCACTTGAGTAAGTACATTTATTGTGGAGGGGTGAGTTGAGGTGGCCAGCCTTAGTCACAATAAAAGGTAAAGCTTAGTACAGAGTTTTAAGATCATCAAATAAAAATGTCGTTGGAGTGCCAGCTAGACTTGAGTGAACAAAATCTGTAATAAGAAAGGATATATAATGGATTAACCTGTTAGTGTTAAGACAATATTAAAGAACCATTCATCACTAGATTTTTGATGCTCGGTGCATTAAAAGTGTGACCCGAGTACCGATCCTTAGTACTATAAAAGTGACCTAAGGGGTGACAGCTTCAGTCACTATACTTAAATGCTTGAGGCTTAGATGCTCAGTGTAAGGATGCGAGGCTTACATGCTCGAAACTTCAGTACTGTAGAAGTGACTTGAGTGTGCTAACTTCAGTCATTGGACTTAGATTCTTGGTGTACTAGAAGTGTGGCCCAATAGCCGTGTAGTCTTAGTGCCTTGATAGTGTGGCTTGAATGTAGAACCTCAGTACTATAGAAGCGACCTAAGGGTGCCAACATCAGTTACTGGACATTGACAATGGCTCTTGTAATGCTCGGTGTGGTAGAACAGTTGGTAATGGTGTGTTCGGGATGGATAAATTTTATGTCATTTTGATGCCTTATTTTTTAAAATTTGAATTGTATAACTATTACGTCTATTCATGTGTTAAAAGATGAGACATTTCTACTGCCCATAATGATAACTTCTCGATTAATGGGTTTTTCTATTTCCTAAACTGCCCTTAATGATGTGGGAGGAATCAAAATATTTATGAGGGTAGTTAATGGTATTTTCCAGAGCCTGTGTTATATTATAAGTATCTATGCTCTTTTGATATGTTGCCTTTTTGCTATCTTGTTGGTTTTTTCAATCTTCTTTGCTTCCTCTTACTACTGTCATTAAGCTCCTCCTATGGTAACTCTTGTGTTCTGTAACTAGGTGATCTTTTTCTTCCTCTATACATTTCTTCTCATAGTTTTTTTCTTATTAGATAAATCCATGGCACCAAGAGAATAAGTTAGTTCTTATCTATTCATTTCTAAAGTAGACAAGGAGTTATTAGGGTGCTATTAGAGGCATTTTAGTATTTCTACCGATTTTGCCCTACATACCATTAATAGGAAGTTTAGAGCCCATACTCCTATGCTAGAACTCAATAGGTTATTTATGTATTTTGACTAACTAGAGGGGGGGTTTGAAGTTCCTTTTGGATCCCTTCATAAAATCATTTTTGAATAGGTATAATATAGCACCTGGTCAGCTTCATCCCAATAGTTATCGGTTGTTGATTGGGTTTATAGAGTTGATGCATGAGGAGGGTAGGGAGTTGGACTTAGACATCCTGCGATACTTATATAGCTTGAATAAGAACAAAGGGGAGCTAATGTTCTCATTGTCAACTATCCCTAACCACAACCTTTTTGTGAAGCTTCCAGATCTTCACAAGAAATGAAGGCATAAGTTTTTCATTATCGATCACCATTTAGACTTATTGGATTTCTGACGAATGTGGTTTAATGAGTGCCATAAGTTAAAATGGCCTTTGAAGTTGTTCGATTCGATCATGATTTAGAGATGGTCTTGAGACTTCATCTTAATGGCCTAGCTGATGCTTGGTCAACTAAGGATGTATCAAGAAGATACCTATGGAGAGTCTACCTAAATCATATTTAATCTACTGGTACATTTTGGTTGTCAAAAGGTATTTCTCTGACTTATGTTTTTACCTTTTCATTTGTAGATGGCTAACTTATTTGCATTTGCAAACGGAATTCGACTTATAGTTGACAAGCCAATAAGGCAAGAAGAAGCTCAGCTCTCCTCCCCCTCGCCTAAGTTGGTAGTGCCTGTTGTCCTAGAGGAAGCTATTAATAATTTGAAGGGGAAAGCTATGGTCGGGGCTTTATGGATTGAAAGGGAAGGGAGGCAGAAAAGGCAATTGATAGATAAAGACTCTGATGCTAACGAACTGGATGAGGAGATATTCGTCTAATGTCCAAGGCTGTCTGGATGTCTGGATATGAGAGCTTGGATGCTGAACAAAGTGAAACCTCCAAGTGTCTTGAATGCCTAGGTTAAAGATCAATATGTTGAGTACTTGAGGTTGCCAACTGATGTGCACCACTGGATAGAGGAGGGTCACCAAGAGCTATTTAGCTTCATGATCGGGCATTCATTAGAAGCAAGTGTTGAACACTTGTTTGATCTTTTATGTTTCATGTTTCATGTTTCAAGGTAATGACATGAGTTTTCCTTTCATAGATGACCCAGGCTTTGCTATTGGCAAAGGATTAATATTTCTTCTTGAAGAGCCAGTATAGCCTAAAAGAGATAGAGGTTGGGACTATAGCAATCGACTTCGAGAAGAAGTTGGACAATACGAAGGTGGCACTAGAACTTTGCCATACCAAATATTTAAAGGCCAAGTATGAAGTAAAGGCAAGTTAGAAGAAGGTAACTGAGCTGGAGCACAATCAAGCCTCAACTAATGAGGAGGATCAAGGAGCATGACTCCCACATTACAGATCTAGAAAGAAAGCTAGACAAGGCTAAAAAATCCTGAGAGAATGATAAGAGATCCTATCAGAACATTGTGGGAGGGCTCCTCAAAGCCTATAGGTATAAATGTAGGAGGGTCCTGCTTTTCCAGAATCCAAAGCTGGACTTGCCCGACTTGGACAAGATAATGTCAGCTGACTTGGCTAGGATTGCTACCAAAGAGGATGCCTAGAACAAGGCTACCTCCCTTCATTCAAGAGATGTTTCCAAACCAGTTAGGGGTCCGTCTTCTGATCTGCCTGCCTCTATTAATGCCATTAGCATTACTCCCCCTCTTATTTCTAAACCTGAGCCATTTGGCATTCAATTATTAAACTAGAGATTTTTTTACGAACTTTTGTAATATAATTTTTCCTTAATGAATGAAAATACTTTATTTAATAGTATTTCAATTACATTTATTAGTAATATTTTTTAAGGCAGTTTGAGTTTCAATATCATTGTAGTTCCTTGCCTTATCTATCTTTTATTTTGTATGCCCTTTAGATGTTCGCTTTTATAACCTGATAGGGGCCTTCCCAGTTGGGTCTAAGTTTGCCAATGCCAGAGTTGCCTTTGCCGATACCTGCCCTTTTGAGTACCCAGTATCCTATCTTATACTATCTTGGGTGGATATGCTGGAGGTGATATTTTGCTATCTTCCGCCTACAGGCCTTTGCTACAGCAAATGCTCATTCTCTTCTTTTTTATAGTAGATCCAGGCATATCCGGGTGTCAATAATGTTGATGTGTTGATCTAATTCTCTGCTGACCCTGTAACTTAGTGATCCAATTTTTACTGGTATCATTGTGTCCATACCATAGGTTAGTTTGAATGGTGTTTCCTCCATGGATGATCTGGGAGTGGTCCTATAAACCCATATTACATAATTAAGTTCTTCGACCAAGTTTTCCTTTTTTTTTTGTCGAGCCTCTTTTTTAATCCTTGCATGATAATCCTGTTGGTGACCTCCGTTTACCCATTCATCTATGAGTGAGCTATCGAGGTGAAACAAAGTTTTATTCTAAGGTTGGAGCATAACCTTTTGAACTTCTTATTATTGAACTGCTTTTCGTTGTTTGTGATCAGGGTGTGTGGTATTTTAAATCTATAAATGATTTTGCTCTAGAAGAAGTGTTGAATCTGAGCTTCTGCAATGGTTAGTACTGCTCCCCACTTCTACCCACTTAGTAAAATGGTCTATAGGTACAATTAAGAACTTTTTCTTTGATGTGGAGGCCGGGAAGGGACCAAGGATGTCCATTCCCCATATGGTGAAGGTCCAAGGGCTGCCAATCGAATATTGAGGGTTAGAGGGTTTGTGGTTTAGATAAGCAAACTGGTAGCATTTATGACGTTCCTGAGTTTGCTTCTAGGCATCATTGGACATGGTGGGGCCAGTACTATCCTTGCAATAGTGCTTTCTTAGTCAGTGTGTAGTGTGATTCATATGCTCAACAAATTCTTTCATGGATTTCCCTTAGTATGTAATTCCTTCCTTTAGGGATACACATTTAAACCATGGCTGTGAAAGGGATTTTCTGTAGAGCTCCCTATGATGGATATAGTAATGGGCTACCTTCATTCTCAATTTTTAAGATTTCAATTTATCTTCTAGAAGTGTCCCATTTTCCAGATACTGGACTATCGGTTTCAGCCATTCCTAGACTTCCTGTACCTCCAAGATTTCTAGTTCCTTGGTGCTGGGTCTTGTCAGTGTTTTAGTGAGCTCCATACCTTTAAATGCCTAATTATCTTCAGTTGTTAACTTGGCTAAGAGGTCAGCCTTAGAGTTTTCATCATTGAGAGGTATAAATATAGTGTTTCCCCAAGTACCAGCCTACTGAGTGGAGGTGGTGAGGATATGAATTTTCTAACATCTTCAAAAGCTACCTAGCATTCTTCAGTCTAAACAAATTTCTTAGAATTTTTAAAGCTTAGAATAGTGGTAGGCACCATTTGGCCAAGCAAGAGATGAAACGCCCTAAAGCCGTGATCTTGCCATTTATCTTTTGTAGCTCATGAATAGTCTTCAAAGCTTTCATGTTGAGAATGGCTCTATCTTTTCTAGGTTGGCTTTAATACCTTTATGGGATATCATGAATCCCAACAATTTTCCTGTCTTGACTTCAAATATGCATTTTTCTAGATTCAACTTAATCTTGGACTTGCTCAGCAATTGGAGGACTTGATCCAGATCTGCGGGTTGTTGCTCTACATGTTTACTTTTAATAATAATGTCATCCACATATACTTCCATATTTCTCTGAATCTGGTTTCGAAGTACATGGTTCATCATCCTTTTATAGGTTGCTCCAACATTCTTTAATCTGAACAACATTACTTTGTAGTAGTAAAGACCTTCGTGGGTGATGAAGGATGTTTTTTCTTAGTCTTCTTCCTTCATCAGAATATGGTGATATCCTTGTGCCGCGTCTACAAAACTATATAGACTGTGGCCAGCAGTGGAGTCTACTAGTTGGTCAATTATTGGCAATGGGTAGCTATCCTTAGGGCATTACTGGTTGAGGTCAGTATAGCCTATAGATATTCTATACTTACCGTTTGATTTCTTGACTAGCACCATATTGGCTACCCATTATGGGTGGGTAACTTCTTTGATAAATGTGACTTTGAGCAATTTCTTCATTTCTTCAATGATTATCTTATGCCTTTCGTATACAAAGGTTCTTTTCTTTTAGATTATTGGCTTTGCCCCCCTAGTATAATGTTCAAGCTATGCAAGGAAACCTAAGGATCCACCTTAGTTATCTCAAATGCCTGAGAGGCAAAACCCCCTAAGTGCTTAGTGAGGACTTCACTTATTCCTTGCTTAATTTCATAGTCAAGCTCATTATTGATCTTTACTATTTTCCCATCAGTAATCTGTAATGTTTGAGTGTCATCGCCTGGTTTATGTCCAGTAACTCATTTCTCTATCTCCTAAGTTTCTAAGGAGAAGGCTTTTTTCTAGGGTTTAATTGCCATATGGTAGCACTATCTGGCCATGTGCTGATCTCCGGTAGAATATGAGGGTTCCACTGTCTATTTGCATCTTCATAGTTAGGTGTCAAATACTTATGACTGCATCTATTTTGTAAAGCACTAGCCATCCTATGATGTCGTTATATGCTAGTGGGAGATCTACCATATTGAACAAAGCTTTGATAACTTTTGTTTCTTTGATGTCCCAATTTCCAAATTCTAGACTTAGCTCTATAATTCCATCGGCTGTATGGTTCCTCTGTAGAAGCTTGTAATGGGGTTTTGGATGGCTTTCATGTTAATGACAAAGCCTCCAATTACTTTGTAAGCATTCCAAGATAGTGCATTGATGGCACTTCCATTATCGACTAATAACCTTTTCACCAGATAATTGTTAATGTATGCGCTTACCATTAGGGCATTATTGTGGGGGGTACTGAACATGATCCCTATCTTCTGAATTAAACATGATGATCTCTCTTTTTTTAATGGTAGATCCTTCTCTGTGGCTTCTTTTAGGTTTCTTCTCAGCATTCTCTCCTCTAATAATCATGTTAATAATATCGGTTGGCTCATTCTAAGTTTTCTTCAGTTTTGGCCTGTCTTGCCTATGCGCATCCAGATTCCTGGTTCCTCTAGATGTGTCAGTGAAGTTATTGAGTTTTCCATTCTACACTAGTCTTTCTATGGAATTCTTTAGTTCTCTACATGCCTCAGGGTCATGCCTATATTCCCAGTAATATTGGCAATAGTTCACCTTATCTTGTGTGGCTCTCCAGTTTAGGCTTATTCTTCTAGCTAGGGTGATTCCCACGCCATTCTGTTTGACCTATTTAAGGATCTTGGATCTAGAGATATTTAAAGGTGTGTATCTGTTTGCTTCCTTTTCATATCTTTCCATTAGGTTTTTGGAATTTTTTTATGGGAACCTTGCTCTTCTGGATCTTGACCTTTCCTTTTTAATTGGTGCTTTTTCTTCCTCCCTTCGCACTTTCTATCTTTGTCTATATTTATCATTTTTTACTATAATAGCCATTACTTCCATGAAAGTGCCAGGTTCCTTCGTCATTATCTTGTCTTTGAGCTTTTCGAGTCTAATGCCATTTTTAGGGCTTCGATAGTAACTTCGTCTATAAGATTTTTTATTTGCATGGCCACTTGTTGAACTGATCGAGGTAGCTTCGTAGGGATTCATTATCCTCTTATCGACACATTCAGAGGTCATTGATTTTTTGGCTGGGGGAATGTTAGTGATAAACCTAGTTCAAAACTTCTCTGCCAAGTCTTCAAAAAAAGTGACGGAGTTCTGAACAAGCCGGTGAAACCATTTTTTAGCATTCTTTGTGAGTATGCTTGGGAAAACCCTACACATAATTTTGTCATTCACATTCTAGAGCAACATTCTTGTTCTAAATGAGGATATGTGGTTGACGGGATCTCCGGTTCTATCATATTGATATAGTTGTAGGATCCTGAACATAGTTGGGATTTTTATCTAGATTATCCTTCTTATGAAGGGTGTTCTGCCCTCCATGATACATTCATCTTCCTTTCTTGGTCTCGTACTGGCTTTGTGCATAACCTCTTCAACCTTTAGGTTAACTTAGAGTCATTGAGAGCCAAAATTGTTGAGCTAGATTCCCTTTCTGGAATTTTACCCTTCCCTTGGCTCCCTCAAGGTAACTCTAGAGATGTTGTATTGTTGTTAGTCCAAGGTTGTTGCTTTGGATTAAGGTATTCAATTATTGTTGCATTAAGGATATCTGAGATTAGATGTCTTCTATCATCGTTAATTTTTTTGTTGGGGTGAGGTTAAGTGTTTGGGTTACAGTGTTTAGGTTAGGCATAGTTATGGCTAGCGTATCTGTTAGATTTGGAAAAGGTATAGAAGGTATAGGTCGGTGGTGGTGTTACAATGAGGCATAATATGGAAAGTCGGTGCTAAGAGCTGGTCACCCCTGGGTGTTTCCAAGAGGAATATGCATATCACCAGATGAAGGTCCGACATACTAGAAAGGGGTTAGAGGTACTACCGTTGGGAGAGGTGTTGATAGATTGACTGGAGGAATAGGGGTGGAGAGGTTGATGTGAGTGTCAGGAGTCGAGATTGGTGGTGGGTTGGAAGTCATAGCATCAATGTCTTAATTTGGTAGATGCATAAATGGATTTTTTACCAAGAGTTTCCACAGATGGCGCCACTTATAGATAAGAAAGGGATTTTCTGTAGAGCTCCCCATAATGGATAGAGTAGTGGGTTTCCTTCATTCTTAGTTTTCAAGCTTTCAGTTTGTCTTCTAGAAGTGTCCTATTTTCTAGATATTGAACTATTAGTTTCATCCATTTCGAGACTTCTCGTACCTCCAGGATTTATGGATCCTCGGTGTTGGGTCTTGTCAATTTCCCTGAAAGGAGTAGGATTCCTCTTCGAATAGGAGTCTTAGGCCAATTAGGAGACTGTTCCTTCTTCTTGTGGGAGTCTTTTGTGGCACAAATCTTTTTCCTGAATGTCTTTGGTTGCCTTCCTTTTTTTTTTTTGAGTAACCTGTATAGGAAACAAATACCTTAATTAAATAGGAATATATGTATGTGGGGAGCTCTATAGAAAATCCCTTCCACAAATAGGCATCGAAAGGTTTGTGGGGATTCTCCTCACCTCTCACATTATCCATTGTTGACCACTTGTAGGGTTCCAGCTCAAGAGTTCCAGAAAAGCAAGTTATCGGGATCATTTAAATGATATTCGAGTGTACTCGGCTAGGTCTTATAATTAAAAATGGCTCCACAAAATGGTTTATTTAAATGCACATTAATGTTATTTTAATGGGATGCTTAGGTAGAGACAATATTGGAAGACTGGTTGCACCTTGAAATGCGGTGGTGCATGGCATAGATGACTCTGCTTTAGCTGAGGCAATAGGATGTCGAGAGGCCTTGAGCTGGTTAAGGGATCTTAATGTTTTAAGCATAACTGTTGAAATGGATGCCTTACTAGCGGTTCAAGCAATGCAATGGGCTTCATAAGACTTCTTTTATTTTGGAAAAATTACAGATGATTGGAGAGAGTTTCAAAAAGATTTTAACTTGTGTCATTTGTCATTTAACCATGTGAAAAGATTAGTAAATTAAGTTGAAAAAAGATTAGTAAATTAGGTTGCTCACCTCCTTAATTGCTGGAGTATCTTATCATATAAGTCTAGTCTTAAAGAACGGAGAAATGTTGCTCCTTTCTTACTTGATGTTTTGTTGCTGGATTTAAGTTAATGAAGTTGAATCCTTTATTTTCAAAAAAAAAAAAAAAAGGTTAAAATGTTAGCTCATTATTCATTATTGAATAACTTTTCTGAACAAAAACTTTTCAGAAATACAAAATATTAAGCTAACATCTCATAAAAATTATTCATTATTGAACCACTGGTTTTTAAAAAATTTAATGATCTATAAACAATTTTAAAATATAATTTAATTTTCACTAATATGTAAATGAAAATTTTAATATATTAGTTAATATATAATTTGAAAGATGTATATTCAATGACGACATAAAAATATTAAATTGACTATACAAAAAAAAAATAAAAAATTGACTCTACAACGTTTACATATATAGAATTGCAATAAGAAATTTTTTTTTAAAAAAAATGCTATTTAGTTTTATACATTTTTAATTTTAAATGTGCTTTTTTAGTTTTTATATATATAGAGAAAGTAAAATAGAGGGTTACTTACTATTTATGCCCTCTATTTTATCATATTATATTATTTCGTCCTTAATATTTTAAAAATGTATTTATTCATTTTTTTTTCTAATATATATATATATATATATATATATATATATATATATGGAGAGAGAGTAAAATAGAGGGTTAAGTATGATTTATTCCATCTGTGTTACCATATTATAGTATTTTATCCTTAATATTTAAAAAAATGTATTTATTTATTTATTTGCAATATTATACTATTGTCATGTTTTGTTGACATTTCTGTTAAACCTTTAGTTAATTGACATGAAATGATAATTATACCCTTCAATGGAATGTAAATTATTTAGAAATAATTAATATGTGCCCTCTGTAGTTTACCATATTACACTAATTGCCTCCTAAAGCTATAAAAATATTATTTATTTTATTTTTATTATTAGATTTTCACTCTTTTTATCGAAATTTTTTATTAGAATAATCATTAAAAAAGTATAAATAATTAAAATAATATTGAATTTAAAAGGTGGTTCAATCATAAAGTAAGAAATAAATTTAAGTATTTAATCAATATACCCGCTAGTATAAACTATAAATTCCAAAAAAAAAAAAAATTAAAGCTGTAAAAAGTATTTATACTTAATTAACTTTTGTATGCAATATAGATTTTTCAAGTTAATATTTAAGTAGAGATATTTAAAACTATAATATTGAATTAATAGTTAATTAAAATTTTGAGTAAATTAAAGTTAAAATTAGGTTTTTTTTTTTTATTGTGTTAAAAAATATGGTCATAATTTTATAATTTATTAATGATAATTTCAATATAAATATTGATAAAAATTAGTTAGTATCATAATAATAATAAAAAATTTTCAATATTAGGGTCCAAATAGTATAATAAAGTCAAACAAAGGAGTTAAATTGCAAATTCCATTTTATATTAGTTTACAACCATTTTAACAGAAAAATTGATGGATGAGGTAAATGGTATAAAATTGTGAAACAAAAGTATGAAAATATAATATGGTGAAATAGAGAGGGTAATTAACCCTTATTTTATTGACGTCCTGTGTATATACTCTCGTTTATTGGGTACCATTTCTAATTTAAAATACATGTCATTTGTTGTAACAAAATAAGTTGTGATTTTATTGAACTTAAAAGTATTGCTTTTGCTGATAACGTACAATTAAATCATATATACACATTTGATTGTTAGTTAAAGTTTATGACATTCATTGGGAGTTGATTTTTAGAGGATAACTGATTTGTAATTTAAAAGGAAATAAAAGTAAAAGTACAAAAATTGAGAAAAAATCAAGACAAATTATTTAGGATCACTCTAACACTATGCATGTGATATGTGTAATATTTACATATTTTTGAGTTGAATTTTAATGATTTTTGAATTAATAAGTAATGTTAATTGGATAGATTTTAGGTTAATTAGGAAATATTTTTAAATTAGAGTTTTATTTAGGATTTTATTATTTTTTGTTAAGCTTTAATCTAATTAGGAGATTTATTTAAGTACTTATTAACATTTTCTTTTTTTTAGGAAAGCTTAAAAAGGAATTTCAAAAAGTTAATGATATGTGTGACATGGTCATGCTGAGGCTGTGTCCTTTGTTGGACTATGAGTATCATGTAACACATGGGCAACATGATTATGTTATAAACTGTGCATCTTTCCATCTAAATTGAAGATACTATAGAGATTCAACACAATTATGACATGACCATGTTTCAGGTTGTGCAACCTACTGGAAGCTTGAATTGAAGACAAGCACGCCCATGTGCCAAGCCATGCCAAAAAGAAGCATTTTAGCATAAGATGAGACATGGCCATGTCAAGGCCGTGTCTAAGCTATGTTAAATAAAAGAAGTTTTCCTTTTTAAAAAAGACTTGGAAATTCGAGGGCAATAAGATTTTCTATTAGACTTGTCTTATAAAAAAGAGATATTAGGGAGTTTTTGATAAATTGGGAGGTGACACAAAATGCCACAAACAAGAGCTTAAAAAGGCGAATAAGGGTTTGAAGATTAAAGTGTACTTAAACAAGTTTTATCTATTTTTCTTCTTCATCCTCTTGTTATTTATTTTATTGTTTGTAGTTTTTATTTGTGCCACTAAAACTATGGATGGCTAATTTCCTTTTATTGTTTAGGTTGGGAGTAACCATTCTATGATGCAATTGAAGAAAAGTCTTTTATTAATTTGAATTTCAATTAATTTTATGTGTTGAGATTAATGTCTTGTTATCATTCTAGGCTTGTTTGTTTGCATATTTATAGGTAGATTAACCAATAAGTGTTAATGGAATTTACTTGCTTAAGACTCATAGGACTTATACCACTTGACCACAAGAGTAGGTGAGCTCTTCGGTGGTAATATAATTATTAAGGAACTTAATGAGTTTTGATTAACTTCTTAACCATAAGAGTAGGTTAATCTTTAATCTTAACATGTTTAATTGAGCTTGAGAAAGTCTTTAGGTATTTTGGAACAATTACTGTTAACTAAAATCAAGATGTTTAATAATTAGGTGTTTATGATCTTATTGGAATAATGAAACTAAACCTAAACTCTATGTTTTTATCATTTGATTTTCTCTTTATTTCAGTCGTTTAGATATATATTTTGTTTTTTTAAAATTACTATATTGATTTGCTAGCTAGGAATATAACTAGAAATATTAGTATTCAATATTCAAACCTTGTGGGAATAATATCTTTTGTACTACAATTCACGATTTGTGCACTTATGGGTTTTGAACTCAACATCATGGATTAAGGGGAATATAAAGGGAAGGGAATAAAAGGGAAAATATTTTGTGTTATTTGACTATCAAAAATTGATAGAGGGAGAAGGGAATTAAAGGGAAATTATTCCTTTCATTCCCAAGGTGAAATTGATTACACCCCATATTGGAGTGTAAAATATTTTAACTCCAAAACACATTCCAATTTAAAGTTTTATTTCCTTTTTAAACATTTCTTTTTCTTTTCACTTTATTAATTAAATTTAGGTTAAATGCTTTATTTCACCCTTGAACTTTACCCTGTTGGCCTATTGCACACTTTAACTTTCAAATTTGTCCATTACACATTTGAACTTCTATTTTGTACCTATGTCACCCTTGATTTCATGCCTAAGAGCACATGTTCAAAAGACACAATGACATGTCAAATTATGATGATATGGACATTGATTTAATATAAAATGTAAACTTTATTTTTACCATGGTAAGAAAAAAGAAGGTTAAAATGTAAATTAGGTTTTGTGAAATCCCTAATTACAAATTCTTTTAACCTTAAATTAAAAATCTTATAAAATCTCTCACTGTATACAATCTCTAACCCTAAAAACACTCAATTCACTAAATTTCATTTTGTCAGAATGAATTATTTTAAATAAAAAGAAAACCATCTATTTATCTGGTGTTTTCTATACTCACATTGTTTGTACATAATGAAAATTTAACTTGGAATCAAGCTGAGGTCAATGACAATACAAAGATTTGGCTTTTACAGTTGGTACTCGACGACTTCCTTTAAAAAGGTTAAAAAGGTATGTTGTTTACCTTTATTTTTTGATTAATGAATGCAATGGGTTATTGGTTTCTTTATTATTTAAGAATAACATTGGGGTTTATATTTGGTTTTTTCTAGTGTTGTTGCATATGGTCTATGGTGCTTGTATTGTTAATCGAAAATACCTTAGAGGGGGGGGGGGGTGTGTGAATAAGGAAAATAATAATTGTGTTAAAATTAAAATGATTTTAAGAATCAAACAAGAATTGAAAGAGAATAGAGTAGGAGAGGCAATAAACACAATGATTTAAGGAGTTTGGATTCTCAATAATCTTATGTCTCTGTGTAACTTATCCCTAAGTTAGGATTTTCAATACCCATAATCTTATTCATAAGATTGAGATTACACAAGAGTTTGAGGCTCACTCTTTCAACCTTACATAATCAAGAGTTTTTAGGTTTACTCATAAACCAATTCTTAAGTGTTTTAATGGCTAAACGCTTAAACTAATTCCACTAGAATAGAATCTCAATTCCCATTTTCTCAATACCAGAAAATAGAAGACTAAGAATATCTATTTAAACACTAACTAACTCTCATAAGATTTATACAAATACAAAATGAATTTGAAGAGAGTTTTAAGAGCTTAATTGAATGATTAAGAGAGTATAATGAATAAACACATTTCTTAAACTTTCAATTAAACTCCTAGAGTTTTTTATATAGCTAAACAACTTAGATTATGGTTGTTGGATTCATTGATTATGTCTCCAATGTTTCTTATTGATTTTTGAATCATCTTGGACTTATTGCTATTAGAACACCACTTGCAGTTGTAAGGAGCAAACCTTGACTCGTAAGCATTAGTTTGAGGACTGTTGCATTTAAAAATATCCATTAAGTGCTGTTAGGACTGTCCTCATGAGATAGGATATACTCCTCATGATCGTGAGGGTAACTCATAAAGAGCACTATGAGTTTTGGCAAAAATGAGCTCCTGAGGCGCTATACAAGGTCAGCTCGTGAGGGGCTCATGAGAAAAATATTGTAAGTCCAAAATTATATATTTTTGGTATATAATTACTTCACAAAGATTGGGACTTGCGTAGGTTGAGATACTTCATCAAAATGTATATTAATACTCTTTTAAGAAGTATTTCATTCTCTCTAATCATGAAACAATTAATGTTGATAATTGATCAACTTCCTACACATTTGAATGAAATCATTAGAATCTAAATTGTTTGTTAAAGTCCAAAATTAGGAGTCTGATCATGCAATGGTCAACAATCTCCCTTTTTTTTTAGCTTTGTAACGAATTTGACAAGATAATAAATAAAGTGTGTATGTCAAAAATAAATAACATGAATAAGTATGTATTATATAAAATAACCCCTCTCTTAACTTAAATTGATGTAGTATGTGAAAATATTTTCCTCCCCCTTAATATATGCTTAAATTCAATAAAATGCATCATGTATCAAAGTGTAAAAAATTGAATTATCATAGCATATATATGGAGATGAAAATATAAAATAATCATAAAGGAGATGAAAAAAATGATGCCAATTGAAAATGGTGAAAATTTTTTTTTCTCCTTTATATAAATGTATTTCTTTATTTCTCCCCTTTATGGTCATGATAAGAAATATAAATTTAATATTTTATCTCCCTTTGATAAAAATAAAAACAACATGAAATTTTAACATAAGGGACAAAAAGAAAGAAGAGAAGGTCTAACATGACAAATGTGTTAAAAACATGATAACATAATCATTTAAATAATGGAAATAATTTCAAACATATTTAAATGCATCACAAACATAGTACATATAGTACTTATTTTGAAGCTTAACAAACTTAACTATCACATGATCATATAGAACTAAGCACTTAGTTAGCTAACATACATGATCATATAGCACTTAGAATATCACAATTTCTCCCATTTTCTCAAAGACAAAAAGATAAGAGAGAGATATAAAGGGAAATAAACCTAAAGGAACAAAAATTCTTAGAGGAAATAAAGGACCAAGAACTAAAATAATGAAAATAAAGATAGACCAAATCTTAAAAAAAAAAAGGTCTTGGAACCAATAAACAAATAAGCAAAACAAGGCTTTTTATTACAATTATAAAATCATGAAAACATGAATGTTAAATAGAACAAAACTAGCCACGCTTACAATGTTATAATGCATGCAAAAAAAAATTCAGATGTTTCTCTCCCTTAAAAAAATGCAAAAGGAAATTTTAATAAAATAAAAATTGCATTAATGGAAATGATAGAGTTACAATGATATTAGAATATCAATTGTAAAATAAAAAGAAACATAACATAAGACATAAACTAGCATATCAAGGCTTAGAAACTAAAAATAAATAGAAAAAAGACCAAACATAAATTGATGAAAAATAAATAAAAACATAGAAAGAATATAGTCGTATGAATTTCAACACAAGACTTGATTATTTTAAAAAGATTTGATCAAGTGGACATGAGACTTCATCCTATTCTCAAAATGATAAAGTCTTGTGTCTAGTTGATTAAATCTATAGTTGAAGTTCGATTCAGCAATGGAGAGATGATCAAAGAAACCACCAACCCAAGCTAGTTCATCATCAACACTTTGAGAGGTAGATGGTCCTCTTGCCTTTTTCTTTGAGATTAAGGAGGAGCATGCTCTTGATTTCTTTTTCAATTTGAACACCTTTAAGACCATGGGTGCCTTTTTTTTATGTATTCTAAGTCTTGTTCTAGCTCCTCATCAACATATTCATCTCTTACTTTATCTTTCCAAACCTAAGAATTTCTAACAAGCTTGAATTGCCTAGAGTTCCTCAAAAGATTATCATCAAGGAAAGAAGATGGAATGGAAGGAATGTTGCTTAAGGTGATCCTAAAGTGATGATCAATTCTAGTGATAAATTCTCCTACACATAATGCACCATTAACACTATCACTAGCTAACCAAAACCTCAATTAAAGCCATATATCTAGCTTAACATCCACACCCTTAACAAGATATCTTATAAAAAATAAGTCATCAAAAGAGACAGCGTCATTACTTAGTCCCCCAGCATGAATTAAGTAAGTGATAAACCTATGCATATACCAAAAAGAATTTAAAGCAAAGAGAGAGGTTTTGGTGTGACTTGCTTCAAAAGGTTTTGCATTATGTTTAGCATGTTGAGACCAAAAAGGAGTAGGAAGCCAAGAATATCATCAAATTCTTAAGATGTTAAAAAGCTATCTCTCCCTCCCAATCTAAAATTTATACTATTAAGGGGATTTTGCTCATCTAAATGGTGAGTCCTTAAACAAAAAGTAGAGAGAAATTCATAAACTAAAGAGGGATAGGAGGATAAGGATTAAAAGCTAGGTTGTACATAGCCACATTCTCAAGCATAGTCTTAACTTCATTATAGCAGCCCATCTTCTCTAGAGTAGCTTAGGATATGAATTTTGAAGAGATGATTTTCTTTCTCTAAATTGAGCAAGTCATTGCCTAATTTGAGAAGTAATGTAGGAAATTTGAGAAGTTTTCTTAAGTTGATCCTTGGTAGCTCTTCTAGATGATGAATGAGCTTTTTGATTAGTCTTCTTCTTAGGAGCCATGGTGATAAAATTACCAAGAATGAAAATTTGAGAGAAGAGAATTTTTTCTTTGAAAAGAGTTTGATTGTAAAAATAACAATGTAGGATGAAACATGATGTTTAAAGGGTTTATATAGACAAGAAGTAGGTCAAACACAAATAATTTAATGCATATAAAAACATAAAAGAAGGAGCTAACCATTGTAAAATAGGAAGACATCAAGTGAGAATTAAAATCCTAGAAGAATTTAGATTTTCAAGGGACAGTGTGCTCCTCATGAACTGCTCACAATTATGAGCAGCACTTGTGAGGGGCACTGCCCTCTGACACTTCTAATGGTCATAAGCCAAGCTCAACGGCTTGTGATGGAAAATATTGAATAAGTCCCTTAACTTTTAATATACTAAATTTTGTATATGAAATAAATTTGCTTAATTTAAATAAATAATAAATTGACTAAAATTCAATAATTAATCATTTAATCATCAAATATTTTTAAAAAATTATACATTACAGAAAATAAATTCTCTTGAAAAATGATTATGACAGAGTATTAGATACCAAAAATAAACTAAAAATATATAAATAATTGTTAAGCATGAATTCATGAGATGGTATCAAATACGAAAAATAAATAGAAGACAAAGATAAGTGAAAACATAATTACACATGAATATAACCATAATTTTAGTAATTGATTAAGTCATCAATATGAGCTTAAAGCATCAATCATTCCAAGCTCATGTTTAATAAAATTCAATCTTTCCTTGCAAAAAGCCTTGGTAAAGATGTCTACTAATTGATGATTAGTATCTTTAAAGTCAAGAAAAATATCACCATTTTGCACATGACCATGCAAGAAAAGATGTTTAATATCAATATGTTTAGTTCTAGAATGCTGAATGGGATACTTGCTAAGGTTTATAGCATTTGTATTGTCACATTTAATAGGAATGTGATTAAGCTCAATACCATAGTCCTTAAGTTGTTGTATTTGCCATAACACTTATGAGCAACAATAACTAGCTACTATATATTTAGCTTCAGTGGTGGACAAGGCAACCAAAACTGGTTTCTTGCTAAACTAAGAAACAAAGAAATTTCCTAAAATTTAATAAGTTCTTAAAGTGCTTTTTCTATATAATAAACTACTAGTAAAGTCTACATCTGAATAACTAGTTAAGTCTAAGGATGAACTCCTAGGATACTATAGTCTTAAATGCATTGTTCCACTAAGATATTTGAAAATTCTTTTGATTACTTTCAAATGAGACTCCTTAGGACTAGATTGAAACCTAGCACATAAGCCCATAGCAAACATAATATTCGATCTACTAGTAGTTAAATAAAGAAGGGATCCAATCATACCTCTAAAACCCTTTTCATCAACAGGTTTACCGTTTGCATCTTTGTCTAGTTTAGTGGTAGTGCTCATAGGAGTCTTGCTTGACTTACTTCCATTAATACCAAATTTCTTAAGAATGTCCCTACTGTATTTAGTTTAATTGATGAAAGTCCCTGTAGACGGTGGGGTTTAGCGCGCGTCCAAGATTTTAGCAACCGTGACACTGTTTAGGCTCAGGGCCTTAGAGAACACACTAACCACTATCACAAAGACATGGCGTGGAGATGAAGAGTCACCACCCAGGATAATAACTGGGACAATTTGATTGGTGGTACTCCATTCTCTAAAAGAAAATTAGCACCACAACTAGGAGATTCTGGATACGGAATATTAACTTCTTTTAGTCTCGTGTTCATTTAGAATAATTTTATAAATAATTATTTCATCCTCTAATTACATGCAATTTTATTAAACCCTAATTAACATCTATCTACCCAAAAATGCAACAAGTCAATAAAATTACAAGTAAAAAATGCACTCAAAATCATGTTGTCCTTAAGTCTAAACTATGTTAATTTTATTAAAAAGTTAGCTAAATCTACATTTTATTTACAAATGAAATGGAATAATAGTGGGCCTACATTTTTATTAATTAATAAGCCTAAATCTATTTTTTAGTCTTTCTAAGATATGGGCTTAATTTTATTTAATTTTAAAGGAAAAAAGTTAAATTAGTGGGCCTAAGTTTAACTTGATTTTATTTTAAGTGAAATGTGGACCTAGGTCTATTTATTTTAAAAGAAATGCAATTAAGTGGGTTGAGCTAAGTCTAAACAAGTTTTAATTAACTAAGTGGGCCTAAATCTAATTAACCTAATGAGCCTAAGTTGATTTTAATTATTTAAAGTCCTAAACCATTTTTATACCTATTTATTTGGTGGGTTAGACCTAAACATGGGCTTGGGGTCCAAAAACATAAACATAAAAAAACAAGCCCAAAATAAATAAAACACAAAAAATAGATCAAACAAACATTATAGTGATTTTCTAAAAAACCCTAAATTAATTACATGCAAACCCTAATTAACTAAAACCACCATTAATTTTAATTAATTTTTTACCCAATTGAACCTAATTACTAATTAATTTAAACTGCAGAAATTGAAATCTTTCACTATTCCCACTACCGGGGCTATTACAGACTATGTACAAAATTAAAATTAATAATTATACACCCATGAATTAAAAATAAAATATACAAAATACCAAAATGCAGAATACAAATTAAAATCCTAAGAACTATTATTAAAACAATACAGGTTCATCCATGACATTCAATGTGTCTTCTATTCAATTAAACACAAGCAGTATCCTCCTCCTCAATCCACATACGGACATCAAAACAAAAAAACCAAAAAGCAATCAAATTAGTAGTGAATTTAAATAATAAAACAATTAACGAAATGAAAAAAAATCACAGAAGAGAAGAAAGAAAAAAATGAATGTTGTGCATATGCCCTTTTTTGGCCCCTCAGATTAGGATTTTCACCGTTGAAATCGACTCAGTGTTGATTTAATTATGGACTGAGACTAAAAATCATTGTATCATCTTCCTAAAATAAATTGCAAAAATTAGGATTTTTTAAAGAACAGAAGAAATCAAAGCTTTTTTTTTCCGTCTATAAAAAATCCTCCAGCCCCGCCTCTTTTTTTTTTCATGCACGCATGCAGACTTTGCTTTTAAATGCAGAGTCTGCACGTACTCAACTTCCTCCAAAGGAGGAACATATCTATCTGATCAGATCATATAGCATTTGTTTTTATTTCAAAAAAAATATATCTTCTACATTTCTTTTTAAAAAAAACTTATTAGATAAAATTTGAATTTTTCAACCAATCAAAATACTGAAAAAATCCAAAAAATACGCGAAAAAATAAAAAAATGGAATTATTGCACATTGGTATTGTGCAAAGCCTACCGACATTGTATAATGCTGATCGACATTGTGTAATGCTGATCGACATTGGTGTAATGCCGACCAGCATTACACTAATGTCGATCCTAAATTTTTTTACTTTTAATTACCAAAAGACCCTTGAAAAAATGACTTATTTGCAATCAAATCCTAAAAAATGTAATGATTTAGTCCCTAAAGTTCAGAAAATCAACAACCAAGTTCAATTTTTGAATAAATTTCATCATAGGGGCTTACATCGTAATTGTGCACAATTGCATCCCGAAATTGGGTGCTTATAGTCCTATCTTTGTATTGCTTGATTTGAAGTCCAAGGAAGAATTTGAGTTCACTTATCATACTCATTTCAAATTCTCTTTGCATTAATATAGATGATTCCTCACATAAGCAATGGTTAGTAGTACCAAAAATAATGTCATTAATATATATTTGCACAATAAGTAAATCATGCTTGATTTTTTTTCATAAAAAGAGTTATGTTAACTTTTCCTTTAGAGAAGACTTTCTTTAATTAAAAGTTATTTAATCTTTCATACCAAGCTCTTGGTGTTTGTTTCAATCCATATAATAATTTTGACAATTTAAAAACATGATTTGGAGAATCAAAATTTTCAAAACTAGAGGTTGCTTAACATATACCTCATCTTTAATATATCCATTTAAGAATGCACTTTTAACATCCATTTGATAAAGTGTAAAATCCATAAATGATGCAAATGCAAGTAACATTCTAATAGCTTCTAACCTTGCAATAGGGGCAAAGGTTTAATCATAATTAATGCCTTCTTCTTGATTATAACCTTTAGCTACTAATCTAGCTTTGTTCCTAGTTATGAAACCTTCTTCATTCATTTTATTTCTAAACACCTATTTAGTGCCTTTAACAAGATGATGTTTAGGTATAGGAACCCTTGTTTAAACCTTATTTCTCTCAAATTGATTTAACTCTTCTTGCACAGCAAGGACCTAAAATTATATCACTCAATGCATCATCAACATTTTTAGGTTCAATTTAAGAGATGAAGGCTAGATTTACAAGAGATTTAAGTTTAGATCAAGTAGGTACCCCTTTTGTAGTGTCACCTATGATGAGATCTTGAGGATGAGCTTTCTTGAATTTCCAATCCTTTGGAAGGTCATACTTTAAGGTAGATTGAGGAATTTCTTCATTGTCCTTCTTGCTTGCACCTTTAAGTTCTAAAGGCTTACCAACATTTTGTTCTTGAATTTCCACATTCTCATTGTTACCTTTAAAATCATCAACTACAAATATCCTTTTTAGGATCAAGTGAGTTTAATTCATCAAATACAACATGCATTAACTCTTCAACTACTAGAGTTCTTTTATTAAATACTATATATGCTTTACTAGATGTAGCATAGCCTAGAAAAATTCCTTCATCAGTTTTAGAATCAAATTTTCCAAGATTATCCTTAGTGTTTAATATGAAGCACTTGCACCTAAATACTTTTAGATATGAGATTTTGGGTTTTATATTGTTCCAAAGCTCATAAAAGGTTTTATTTAAAATTGGTCTTTTGAAAACTCTATTTGAAATATAGTAAGATGTGTTAAAGGCTTTTGCCTAAAAGTATAATGGTAAATTATACTCATGAAGCATTGTTCTAGCTATTTCCACTAGAGTTCTATTTTTCCTTTTAACTATCTCATTTTGTTAAGGAGTTTTAGGAGAGGAAAATGTTTGTGAGATGCCATTTTCATTGTAAAAGGTTTTAAACAACTCATTTTCAAATTCGGTTCCATAATCACTTCTTATGGATGAAATACGAAAACCTATTTCTTTTTTAACTCTTTTAAAAAAATTTCAAAAGCTTTAAATGCATCATTTTTATGAGCAAGGAACATACCTAAGTGTATCTATAGTAGTCATCAACCAATACATAAGCATAGTGCCTACCACTAAGACTAGCAACTCTAGTTGGTCCAAACAAATCCATATGTATAAGTTCAAGTGGCCTTGAGATTGACACTACATTCTTGAGCTTAAATGAGGACTTGGATTGTTTTCTCTTTTGGTAAGCATCATAAGGTTTATCCTTGGTGAATTCAAACTTAGGTAAACTAATCACAAGTTTATGTTTACAAAGATCATTTAAAAGTTCAAAGTTTACATGTCCTAACCTTCTCTGCCATGTTCATATGTAATAGGAAATAGAAATTAAGCATTTGATGTCTTTATTATCAATTTTATTCAAATCAATAACATAAACATTGTTTACTATTTCACCACTAAAAATTACTTTGTTTTCATCAAAACTACTAACAAAACAATTTCTAGGATAAAAAGTCACCTTATTTACCATATCACATAACTAACTTATACTGCATAAATTATGTTTAAGACCATTAACAAACAACACATGATGTATAGATAAGGATTGAGGATTACCAATTTATTCAATACCTACAATTCTTCCTTTGGCATTGTCTCTAAATGTGACATGTCCTCCATCCTTAGCACCAAGCTTATTGAATTGCTCTTTGTGTCTTGTCATATACCTTGAATATCCAGTATTGATATACCACTTGGTTTTTGTTATTATGGATTTCAAGCACACCTATATAAGATAATTTAAATGTTCTTTTAAACCTAAACCTTTTATGGTCTAGGTTGTAAGTTTTAAGATAATCCAAAGGAAGCGAATTCATGTGTAGTCATTTATAGAAGAACACATTATTAGTGTGTCCTTTGATCATGCTATATGAACATACAATATTTTCAATTTTATTTCTTCTAGGATGATATGCTTTCCTAGTGTATAAAACATGTCTTTTGTATTGTGGTGGTGCATGTCTCATAATATTATTATAAGTCATAGTGTGAGACATACATTGACAATGACAATATGTATTTTAATAGGTTTGTGCTACATGATCATGAGAATTATATTGTGTAGCATGCTTAGGAGTGTTATGTCTAGTGTACAAGTAAGCATGTCTAGGTTGTGCTTTTCTAGCATGAGACTTACCTCTTTGTGTCATATAGGATTGAGTCTTATGAGACTCCCCTTTAATATTTGACACATGTGACTTTTTAGCTTTGGAATCTATTAGCAGAGGTGATATGCCCTAGAGGCCAATCACATATTTTGACATTGTAAAAATCCCAAATGGCAATAAAGAATGTTCTTTTATCTAAAGTTTTTATTTAATTAAATATTCACCCATTAGGACAATATTAAATAAATCTATTTTTAAGAGTTGATAATATGAGTGATAAATTTATTTAGTACATATACTATAAAATGTTCATAGTTGATAAATTAATATTAATTTGGGTAATATTAATTTAACTATCACCTCTGTCTATTTTCCTTAATTAATATGTGATACTAATAGTGGGAGGTAGTGAGTCTCATACTAGATATAAGATATCAAATAAACATGTGAATACTTGTGTGATGGATGGATCGAACACGACATTAGATTTGTGACTGAATGGATATTCACTTATAGTTAACAATCATAATCTAGGTCATAATGGTGCATATAGCCCTTTGACCTGAGATGACACGATCATCCATATTTAAGTGGTTAAGGTTTATTACTGCTTACATGCTTGTGTTAATCATACATGGGTATATGGCGTGTGGTGGCTCTAATAGGTTAAGTGTAAGGGTGAGTGTTCAACTAAGATGGGATTCATTGCCTAGAGTGAATGAGGATAAGATCCTATGCTATCTGAGTTCTTTCTAGATCAATAAGTTCATGCCTAAGAAAAATATGACATGAACTGAAAGAGTTTTAGTGTTGATTATATTTTATTAAGAATATAACTTGAGATGAGGCCATATGATATAACCGTTAGAGTTTAACTAAACCATGACTTTAGGCTATGTTAGGATCTTCTAATGAAGGGATTTTCATGCATGGTAATTATGACCAAAAGGGTTTGTGTGAATCAATACATGCATTCATTTCTATGAGTAGTTGTGATATCGATGATAGGGGTTAATCACAACTTATAAGAACTAAATGTGCATAATTAGGATTTTCACATTTAGAATTAAAAAAAGTTTAAAATAATGTAAAGTGTTGATATTATCTTCTTATTGCCAATTAGACATGAACCTAGTAAGTCACACCAAAAAGAGTTTCACTAAATAATGATTAATATTAATCTAATTATTGATTAAAGTGTTTAATCAAATAATTAAGATTAATGGAATTGGATTTATGCTTTAAACAATGATTCCAACATATCATGAAATTCAATTCAAGGGTTTAATTATTAATTTATACTTAATTAATATGAGATATCAATTAAGGTATTAAATAAATAATATATGTTGTTTCTAATTGGACTTGGATTAATAGCCCAAGTTATTTGGACCTAGGCACAAAATGGTTTTAGACTTAAGATTAATCCAAGATGTTGAGAAAGCCTATGGACCTAATCCAAGTCCATTTGTTACATGGATTAGGCTTGGGCTAAGAGTTGGCCCAATTATTAAGCCTAAGTCTATGTATGTGTGAATGGAAAAATTTGCCATGTTAGGCATGTGTTATCTCTTATGTGTATAATGTTAAGTATGATAAATGATAAATATTAAGCTTGGCTTATTAGGCTTGGCTTATTAGGCATATTATATCTTAAGTGTATACTGTTGATAATGGGTTAATTAAGATTAGGTTTCATGATATATGTAGAGAATGAATGTAGACAAATACATATGATATATTCAATCTCTACATACCTTTATGATATGCCTATCTGTTATACAAGTTGTATACTTATCATGATAAGTTGTATACATGTGATGTAAGAGATGATGTCATTAGGGTTTGCTTTCTCTACATATATATACCTTAAGGAAGTGTTTCTTAAGAGTGGTTAGAGACTTTGTGTAGAGACAAAAAAGGATAAAAGAAAGAAACACATACATACTAAAACCCTAAGTGTTCTTGCAAGGAGATTAAATTCGTGCAATTTTGTAAGGGTCATTAGAGAGGTCTTTTATCACTAATCCAATCTAATCAAAAAGGTGAATTGGAGGAGCTTTGGTGTTTCAAGCTAAAGGCCTAATAGTTGGGAGGCTAAAGCATTTGATTAAAGAGATGAATCCAAGTACAACAAAGCTTGTAGAATACTTATGGTCTACATCAAACCTAGGAGTTTGTAAGTATTTTTAAACTTAGAATTCATATGTTGTTGTTTACATGTTATTTTTGATATTTAGCTATGTGTTAAATGCAAATTGGATCCTTGGGATTGGAAATCTTCATGTGATGAAAGGTTATACAAGTGAAAATTTGAAATTTCACCCTATCTAAGGCATTTGCTCACCATACTTGATTACTGCATAGCCATTTTCTTTTAGAATCTTTAGTCTCAATGGGATAGAGTTAGAAGGAATATAATTGCATAATGTTTTAACAAATTTAATATGTGATGATGATGAGGAAGAAGTCATTCCCATATCTCATATCCTAATCCATGAGTGTTTCTATGGAGTTTTAAGAGTCAAGAAGATTATCTAAATTCTCCTTTTCTTTTGGGAATTTAGAAATTGAATTCTTCAATTCTAATATATCATTAGAAAGCTTATGATTTTCATCACTTATTTTCTTCAGTTGCTCTTTTAAGGAATTTGAAAATTTTAGGTTTTAGCAAGTTTATCATTTGACTTAACTAGATTGGAAAATTCATTTCTTAAATTGTTGAATTCCTTGGTTAAACTAGATAACTTATGCTTCTAATGCTTTTTCTTAGATAATAAGCTTTTGCATTTAAGCAAGAGTTTGTTCACGATAGAATTCTCAACATCATCATTATATTCATCATAATCACCACAAGAACAGTTAGAAGTAGATGGTACCTCTTTTTCATTTTCAAGAGCCATGAAGCAAATATTAGCCACTTCTTATTATTCATCTTCCTCTTTAGTTTCATAGGAGTCATCCTAAGTAGTTTTAAAGGCCTTCTTCTTATCCTTTGCTATTTTTTCTTGAATTTGAGTTTGGGGCACTCACTTCAAATGTGTCCTCATTTCTTGCATTCATAGTAAGTAGCCTCTTTGGTTTTCTTCTTTCTTTCTCCTTTATGCTTCTTGTTGAAGTCTCTAGTTCTTAAGAAATTTTTATTTCTCAAGAATTTCTTGAAGTTTCTTGTAAGCATGGCAACATAATTGTCTTTGTCACTAGAATCTTCAAGACTTTCATCTTCACTATCATATTGTAAAGCTTTTAGTGCCATGCTATTCTTCTTTTCCTTTTCTTCTTGTTCTTGTCCTCTTTACTTAATTGTAAATTCATATGTTGGAGCTTTCCAATAAGCATACTAATTGAGAGAGTTGAAAGGTCTTTTGCTTCTTCTATTGAAGTAACTCTAGACTCCTAATCCTTCTTAGGTAGGATTCTTAGAATCTTATTATTTACTTCTTCCTTAAATAAATGTTTTCCAAGTTTCTTAAGGGTGGTGATAAGAGCATTGAGGTGATTTGTCATTTTTGCAATTGATTCTTGTGGTTTCATCATAAAGAGTGCATACTCAAACATATGGAGTTGAACCTGCTTACTTCTCACTTGAATGTTTCCTTTATAGTGATTTTCAAGTGTCTCCCAGACTTTTTTCATATATTAGCAATGTCGAACCTTGCCACTTTCTTCTCTAAACATGAAAGAGAGTAATGTGATCATAGCTCTCTTATTTTTGTGATTCTTATCTTTTTGGATTTGATTCCAATGACTTCTTTTAAGAACCACTTCCACATCATTGATTTTGGCTTTAAGAGTTTCCCAACCATCTAGGATGACATCCCATAATTTAATAGAATCATTATGAAGATAAAGTTCCATTTTGAATTTCCAATATGGGTAATCAATTCCATCAAAGAATGGTCTTAGTGAGGAGAAATTTTCAATTTCACTTTCCATGGTCTTATATTCTAGCAATGAAGTCCCTAGAATTCAAGCTCTGGTACCAAATGAAAATGCCATAAAGAGAGGGGGTGAATATGACAAAAAATGATTGTGTGAAATTAAAATTATTTTAAGAATCAAACAAGTATTGAAAGAGAATAGAGTAGGAGAGGCAATGAACACAAGGATTTAAAGAGTTTAGATTTTTAATAATCCTATGTCTCCACCTAATTTTTCCCTAAGTTAGGATTTTTAATACCCATAATCTTATCCATAAGATTGAGATTACACAAGAGTTTAAGGCTCACTTTTTCAACCTTATAGAATTAAAAGTTTCTAGGCTTACTCTTTAAACTAATTCCCAAGCCTTTTAATGGCTAAACTCTCAAACTAATTCCACTAGAGTAGAATCTCACTTCTAATTTTCTCAATCCCAAAAAATAGAAGAATAAGAATATCTATTCTAACACTCACCAACTCTCATAAGAGTTATACATATATAAAATGAATTTGAAGAGAGTTTTGAGAGCTTAATTAAATGCTTAAGAGAGTATAATGAATAAAAAAATTTCTTAAGTTTTTTATATAGATAAATAGGTTAGATTATGGTTATTGGATGCATTGATTATGTTTCCAACCTTTCTAGTTAATTTTTGAATAATCTTGGACTTATTTCTATTAGAACATTACTCATAGTTTGAGGAGCAAACCTTGGCTCGTGAATGTTAGTTTGAAGATTGCTGCATTCAAAAATATCCATTGAGTGCTATCATGATTGCCCTTATGAGCTAAAACCTACTCTTTATGATTATGAAGGCAGCTTATGAGGATCACTATGAGTTTTAGCAAAAATGAGATCCTGAGGCACTATATAAGGTTCGCTCATAAGGGGCTCATGAGATGCTCATGAGCAGACCACTGTAAGTCTAAAATTGTATACTTTTTGTATATAACTATTTCTCAAAGATTGGGGACTTACATAGGTTGAGATACTTTATTGAAATGTATATTAATCCTCTTTTAAGGAGTATTTCATTATCTGCAATCATTAAACAATTAATCTTGATAATTAATCAACTCCTGACACATTGGAATGAAATTATTAGAATCTAAATTGTTTGTTAAATTCCAAAATTAGAAGTTTGATCATGTAAAATGGTCAATCGTAATAGTGAAAGCTTTGCCTTTGATTATGTTTATTATTTGTTTAGTTATTTGATAAATTTTTTATGTTTTATTATAATATGCAGGAAAGATACATTAAGGTTTAATGGCATTATGGGGGTCACTTATGAGTAAAGGAGGGTTAAAATATGTTGGTAGGGTTGTAATAGTTAAAAACATAGATTGTGATAGGTTTAATGTAGTAGCGCTCATATGGTGGAGTACATAATTTGGGTACCTAACTATTGATGGTTTTTATTATAAGGTAAAAGGAAGTGATGAGTTTACATTATTAAACTTGGATGAGATTATTTAGAGGTATCAAAGTCTTTTAATGTTGGAGATAATGTGGACTTTTATGTCACTTGTAATTAATATACTTATAGTGTAAGCTAATAGCAATAAGCATGAATTTGAGGAAAGGCCTAGTAAAATAGTCCCTAAGCCTAGTAGTGATAGTGAGGACAACTTGGAAATTAATAATAAAGAGGCTAGTGGCAGTAGACTTGATGGAATTTGTTATACAACAACTATACGTGGTGTGCACATGCCTTGAATAGGGTAAAATTTCAAAAATTTCACTTGCATAACCCTTCATCACATGAAGATTTCATTTCCCATAGATCCATTTTGCACTTTACATATAGCTAAACTACACAGTAATATGTAAAACAACAACCTAGGAATTTTAAATTTAAGAATACTTACAATCTCCTAAGTTTGTTATAGACCACAAGTATTCTATAAGCTTTGAACTTTTTGGTTCAACTCTTGAATCAAATGCTTAGCATCCCAAGTGTTAGGCCTCTGGCTTGAAACACTAAAGCTTCACCAATCACCTTCTTGCTTAGATGGAGCTTAGTAGCAAGTGTCCTCTCTATTAACCCTTAGAAACTTACACTAGCTTAGTCCATTAACAAGAATACTTTGGGTTTACTTTTGGTATATGTTGTTTCTCTCCATTTTGATGTGTGTCTCTACACATACTCTTAATTCTCTAATTTTTCTAACCATAGAAACATATCTTAGGTTATGTATTTATATATAGAGAAAACAAACCCTATTGCTTACATTATATGTATACAACTTATCATGATAGGTATATAACTTGTGTAAGAGATAAGTATGTAGAGGATTAAATATATATGATGTATATGTCCACATACATTCTCTACATAAATCAAGGAACCCTAATCTTTAATTTAACCAAGGTCAACATTATACACTTAAGAGATAACGTGCCTACCATGACAAATTTGCCATGGTTAACATTTCACACTTAAGTGATAATGTGCCTTACAGGACAAATTTGACATGGTCAACATTTTACACTTTAGTGATCATGTGTGACTAACATGACAAGCCTAATAAGCCAAGCTTAATACTCATTGTGCCCATAGTCAACATTATACACATAAAGGATAATGCATGCCTAACATGACAAATTTGTCCATTCACTCTTACATGAACTTAGGTTTAGTAATTGGGCCAACACTTGGCCCAAGCCCAATCCATATAAAAAATGGGCTTGGATTAGGTCCATGGGCTTTCTCAACATTTTGGATTAATCTTTGCTCCAAAACTCTTTTAGGCCTAGACCTAAACAACTTGGGCTATTAATCCAAGTCCAATTAGAAATAACATACATTATTAATTTAATACTCTAATTAATATCTCATATTAATAAAGTATAAATTAATAATTAAACCCTTATTTGAATTAGATTTCACGATATGCTAGAATCATTGCTTAAAGCATAAATCCAATTCAATTAATCTTATTAATTGATTAAACTTTTTAATTAATAATTAGATTAATGTTAATGGTGATTTGATGAAACTCTTTTAGGTGTGACTTACTAGGTTCATGTCTAATTGGTAATGAGAAGATGATATTAATATTTGATATTATTTGAAACTCCTTTCAAGTCTAAATGTGAAAATCCTAATCATACATATTTAGTTCTCATAAGTTGTGAGTGACCCCTATCATTGATATCATAACTACCCAATTAAAAATGAATGCATGTATTGATTCACATGAAATCTTTGGTCATAATTACCATGCACTAAAATCCCTTCATTAGAATATCTCGATATAGTCTAGAGTTAAGGTTTAGTCAAACTCTAATAGCTTTATCATATGACCTCATCTCAAGTTTCAATTCTTGATAAAACATGATGAATACTAGAAAAACTTTTCTAGCAGTGAAACTTTTTCAACCTGTGCCATGTTTGTCCTGGTGAGGAACTTAGTCATAAAAAATGAACTTAGATAGCATAGGATTTTAACCGGGTTCCCATCTTGGTTGAACATGTATCCCTGCATTTAATTGCCTAAAGCCACTGCACACCATATACCCATGTGTGATTAACATAAGTATGTATGTTGTAACAAACTCTAACCTTTCAAATGTGGATGACCGTGTCACCTCCAATCAAAGGACTGTATGCACCATTATGACTTAGATTATGATTGTTGACTATAAGTGAATGTCCTCATGATCACAAATCTAACGTCATGTTCGATCCACCCATCACATGAGTGTCCACATTTTTATTTTGATATCTCATATTAAGTAGCGTGAGGCTCACTACCTCCCACTGTTAATATCACATACTAATCAAGGAAAATAGATAGAGGTGACAGTCAAAGCAGTATTACCAAATATTAATTTATCGACTATGAACAATTTTATAACATATCTACTAAATAAATTTGTCACTCATATTATTAACTCTTGATAATAAATTTTTTTAACATAATACTAAAGGGTAAATACTCAAAAAAAATAAAGATTTTATTTAATTGAATATTTAATTGCCATTTAGGATTATTAATAATGTTAAAATATGTGATTGGCCTTTACGGCATACCACTTTTGCTAACAAGTAGTTCTAAAGACAACATTGAGGTTAATGATGGCATTAAGGGTGATAAAGGTATTAAAGGGGATAAGGGAAGTTATAGTGATGTAGGAATTGATATTGGTCAAGAACTTAGAGCAGTTAAGGAGGAAGTAAGATTTTTAAAAAGAAATGGACCAAAAAAATCCTTCCACTCACCTTATGGAAGAAATCCATTTAGGTAAAACAGGGGTTGATGCAGAATTTGAACAAGTGGGTAGAAATAGAACTAAAGGAAGAGTAGGAGGGCAAGAAGCTATTTATGACATCAATGACCATAGAAGTAATGCAACTATTTCTTATGATGAAGAGGCAAATCAGTCAGTCACAAAGAAGACCATCTCAATTTGCTAGGATTAATCCTTCAATAGCCATCCCTGGATGGGAATTAGGTACAATTTTGCTTCATTTTAAGCAATTTAGAGATGTCATTTATAAATATGCTATTACGAAAGGGATCAAGTTAATCTTGAAACCAAATCAGCAAGACAAGGTTAGGGTAAAGTGTGAAGCAGTAGGTTGTCCATCGGAATTGTACGCTAGTATAAAAAGAACATAAAATTTTATTATTAAGACATATGACCTAATCACATTTATTATAGATTTTATAATACCTTTCATTGTAATAGCAATTATATTGCTAAACATTACAAGGAGAGAATTTTATTTTAGCCATGAATTAAACTGCATGAACTAGCTAATTTGGTGAAAAATGACTTCCATATTTATATGGGGAAAGTAGTTTGTAGAAGAGCAAAAAATAAAGTATTAATAATAGCCATGGATGATTTAAGAGTTGAGTTTGCTAAGATACATGACTATGTAACTAAAATATTATGGTCAAACCCTAGTTTAACATGTTTAATGAAGTGTGATAAAGGGACAGAGCCTAGACAAAGAGTTCTTAAAAGCTTCTATGTTTGTTTCAAAGCCTTGAGAGAAGGATTTTAATAAGTGTATAAAATAATAATTGACTTGGATGGCTATTTCTTAAAAGGTCTAACCCAAGGCCAATTATTAGCAGTTGTCTCAAAATATCCAAATAATCAGATGTATCCTATTACTTGGGCAATAACTGAGATTGAAAATAATAGGACATGGAAATGGTTCATTGAACTATTGAAAGAAGATCTATAACTAGAATATGGAGATGGCTTAGTGGTAGTCACTGATATGCAAAAGGTATGTTTAATGGTTAGTTTAATTTTGTAACTTGCTTTTCATGCTAGAAACTTATGATTACTTAATATTACTAACTTGTTTATTTCTATTTAAATGTTTTTAAAGGCTTAATGAGTGTTGTCAATGATGTGTTGCCTGAATGTAAGAATAAAATATGTGTTCAACATATATTATTAGCTTAGAGAAAAAAAATTAAAGGCACAGGAAATAAAAAAGAAGTTTTGGGAATGTGCATATTTGACATTTGAAGCTCAATTCAAGGATAATCTTTAGGAATTGTCCAAGTTGGGTTTAGGTATTATGGAGGACCTATTATGCTACTCACATCAATAATGGTGCAAGGCATTCATTGGGATAACATCAAAATGTAATTCAGTTTAAAATAATATGATTGAGAAATTCAAAGGGTGGACCTTACTAGCTAGAAGTAAAATAATCCACACAATACTCAGTAAAATTAGAGTTAAACTCATGGAATGGATAAAATATATGAGGGAGTTTGTAAAAATGTGGTAGATAGGTATTAGTCTAATGGTGCATGCTAAGTTAGCTAGTAACAAAGAAAATGCATATGAATATAGCCTCATTTTCAATGGGAAGTATGGTTTTGAGGTTGTTGAAGGAAATTACTGGTATATTATGGACTTGCATAAATAGACTTGTACTTATAGGTATTAGGAGTTGAAAGACATTATATGTGCACATGCTATATGTGCCATGTATAACAACAAAGTAAATCCTAATTTCTTCGTTAGTAAATGGTTCACCAAAAAGAATTATATAAGATGTTATGGTACAATTTTGCAACCTATTATGGGAATGAGTCTATGGTTTGAATTAGATTATCAAACCATTCAACCACCATATATAACTAAAAAACCTAGTAGACCAAAGAAGCAAAGAATGAGGGATAAAGATGAACCAAAAAGGAAGCCTAAGCTTGGGAATTTTTCACTCTACCATACTCATAGTCATAATAAGATAGGTTGCCCATGTAGAGGTCATCCACAGCCTGAGGTAAGTTGTTTACTTTAATAGTTATGACTTCATTTTCATAAATTAACAACTAACAAATGTGAAATTAATTTACATAATACAAATATTAATCATGGGAAAACAAGTGGGGAGAGTAGCCAGCCAAGAGAGGCCATAACCATGCAGATAGTGTGTTTAATATAGATAGTGCATATGAAGTAAGTGTGGGCTATAATGTATGCAATTTATTTGTTGGATCAAATTCTCAGGTATGCTAAATTTTCTCAAACTTGATATAGTTAATAATGAGTCACTATTATAACTACATAAATAAGGTGTTAATGCATTTAGTGTTCTAAAATTTATTATTTCAAATTTCAAACTAGTCAACATACTCAAATATGTAATGTTAACTGTTGGGGTTTCATGATACAAACGCAATGAAAAATTAAAATTTTATCACGTTCCCAAACATAGATCCATGTAATTCAACTACTTGATTAAATCTAGAGTTTCAAGAATCTCACCAAAATGCAGAAGAGGCAAGATTTTCTGGAAGGATGAGAGGAGGTTCACACTGGTGACACCTTACCTCGAGCTTTTTCCTTTGGTTGTTCGGATCAAGACGTCTCCAAAGGGATGTGTCCTCTGTAGGTATCCACACGAACAACCTTTCATAAAATGAATTAGAGTGTGTGCTAGCAACCTTCTTAATTGTCTCATAAATCAAGAATAAAAGAAAAACTCTATGTTTATTTTTTAGGAAGAGAGAAAACCCCTTCTGGAGGCAAGGAAGAATAACTGTATTAAACCCTAGAGAATATAACATATTTATAGACTCCAAATTAGGGTTTTACCTACCAAAAACCTTTTTAGTAATTTCCATTTATTACATTCTGATTTTGTTTTAAAAACAAATTAGAAATAATATCTTATTTATTTATTTATTTAAAATAACATTTATCTTAAATAAATAAATAAAAAAATAAAACACTTTAATTATTTATTTCCATAGAGTTTATTTTGGGCTTATTAAACCCATATTTTTTTTGGTCTTGTTCTAAGTGTGTGACCTTGTAGGTTCACATAACATTGGCAGTGGGCCTAAATCTCTATTTAGGCCTACAAGTCATAAGTGGCCTTTAGGAAGACATTATGACTACCCAAGTCATGTGAAGTCAATAATCCGACATAACCTAATTACAGTGAATTTTATTGTCCCTTTATCACATGATATCTTAATTGAACATAAGGCATAGAATGTCATTCTTATATAGTTTAATATTATGACTTGATTCCAAGTAGACTGAAAATGATAACTCTTTATCAATTCATTTTAGCATGGCCCATGCATTTTCCTTCAGTCTATCTCATCAAGGGGCCCATAGATATCTTTCTCATATTAATGAGGGATAAATTCCTTCTAAAGCACTCACATTTCTCACATAACTAATTTCATATCCAACAACATCCTATCTAATCATCCGGTTAAAGACAATGTTAGAATGTGTCAAAACATAAAATAGCTATATAAAAATCCATGATGATTTCAAGGTCAAAGGGCCGAAATAAAATTACTATGATGAGAAATACTTATGACAATATTCTATGCAGTATTCTCATAGTGGGTCAATCCAGTACATGATCTCTCATCATGTACCTATGAGTTGACTTAATATCTCATATTCATGATTAGTAAAACATAACTATCAGTCAACATCATACTAGCCTTAATACTTTAACATTTATATAATTAATAAATGGCTAGGGATAATTAGAATAGAACTCTTATTTTAATCTAAGGGTTTTTACTGTCAAGTCATATACTTGATGGCCTTAGTAAAAATTAACCATTCATATAATTATCATAAAATCAAATGATAATGAAATACCTCTTTATTAATAAAATAAGAAAGTCAATGCATAATCAAATGATTGACCTAGTGCATATCACTAATAATCTCCCACTTGCACTAGGCCCAATCAACATCGTATTGAATACCCATGGACCTAGTATGACTCTCATGTTTAGGCTGTGGAAGAGGCTTAGTCAGTGGATCAACAACATTATCATTTATAGGTACTCTGCATATCTTGACATCTCCTCTCTCAATGATTTCTCGAATGAGATGATAATGCCTGAGTATGTGTTTGGATCTCTGATGTGATCTGGGCTCCTTAGCTTGGGCTATAGCTTTATTATTATCACAATACAAGTTCACTGGATCTGATATACTAGGAACAACACCTAGTCCAGTTATGAACTTCTTGATCCAAACAACCTCCTTAATTGCCTCTGAGGCAGCTATATACTCAGCTTCTATTATAAAATCAACAATAGTGTCTTGCTTGGAACTCCTCCAACTCACTGCACCTCCATTCAAACAAAACACATATCCTGATTGTGATAGAAAATCATCCTTGTCAGTTTTGAAGCTGGCATTTGTGTAACCATTTACAACTAGCTCATCTTCCTGACCACCATACAGTAAAAATGCATCCTTAGTTCATCTCAAGTACTTAAGGATATTTTTAACTGCTATCCTGTGACTTTCACCTGGGTCTGACTGGCATCTGCTCATTCTGCTTAAGGCATATGAAGCATCAGGTCGAGTATATAACATTGCATACATGATAGATCCAATAGCAAAAGCATATAGAATCATACTCATGCAGTCTCGCTCATCTTGTGTCATAGGACACTGAGTCTTGCTGAGACTAATGCCATGTGACATTGGCAAGAATCCTCTCTTGGAATCTTGCATACTAAACCTGTTTAATACCTTATCAATATAAATGCTTTGACTTAGGCCAATAAGCCTTTTAGATCTATCTCTATAGATCTTGATGCCTACTATATAAGTAGCTTCACCTAAGTCTTTCATTGAGAAATAATTCCCTAACCATGATTTAACATTTTGTGAAATAGGGATATCATTTCCAATGAGTAGTATGTCATCCACATACAGCACTAAAAACATAATAGCACTCCCACTAACTTTCTTATATACATAAGGTTCATCATCATTTTTAATGAAGCCAAATTCTTTGACTGCTTTATCAAAACAAAGATTCCAACTCAAGATGTATTCCTCAAGATAAAGTTTAGAATGTTTTAAGACATTGTCATTCCATGGATGTAAGAGGACATTTTGGTGCATCAAAGATAGCTTCAAAGGTACTTCAGTCTAGTTTTTGGTGGCCTACATTATTTAAGGATGCTAGAGAATTTGTGCTTACATGTGATAGGTACCAAAGAATGGGTAATTTATCTAGAAAGCATGAGATGCCTAAAAGTTAAGATTTTTTATATTTGGGGCATATACTTCATGGGCCTTTTTCCTAGTTCTTTAGGTCACAAGTTCATATTAATTCTGGTTAATTTTGTCTTAAAGTGGGAAGCAATTTCGAGTGTTACAAATGATGCCAAGGTTGTTAAGAAAATGCTCAAGAAAATTATTTTTCTAAAGTTTGGTACACCTAGAGCATTGATTAGTGATAAAGGTTCACATTTTTGCAATTATGTAATAGAATCTTTTTTTATGAAATATAGGGTAATCCACAAGGTAGCTACTCCATTCTATCCATAAACAAGTGGGCAAGTCAATGTGGGAAATAGAGAGATCAAATGGATTCTAAAAAAAAACTATGTCTTCTTCAAAGAAGGATTGGGCATTGAAGTTGGATGACGCCTTATAGGCATATAGGAAAGCTTTTAAAACACCAATTGGCCTTACTCTTTACCAATTGATCTATGAGAAGTCTTGTCACTTACCCATGGAACTTGAGCATAAGGCATATTAGGCAACAAGGGCTTTGAATTTTGATTTGAAGAAGGCAAGCATAAAAAGGTTACTTCAGCTGAATGGATTATAGGAGTTAAGAATGAATGCTTATGAAAATGCAAAGTTGTATAAGGATTATACCAAATTGTGGCATGAAAAGCATATACATAAGAAGGAATTTCATGAGGGAGAATTGGTCCTACTTTATAACTCCAGGTTGAAGCTATTTCCTAGTAAGTTAAAGTCAAGGTGGTCCGGTCCTTTTAAAATTATGAAAGTTTATCCTTATGGTGTTGTAGATATTACTAATGATAAGGGAGAGATCTTCAAAGTGAATGGCCATCGTCTCAAACCTTACTTGGTGGGTGAAGCCATTCTTCCTAAGGAGTCGATCTCTCTCTATTCACCTTAGCATTATAAAGGCATATGGTCCAACTATCAACTGTTAAATGTAGCAAGGTGTTCTACCATATTTCTATTTTTGCTTTATTAATTACTATATTTCTAGTATATTATATTTACACATTAAATTCTATCTCTTATCGATTTACTATTATTGTTGAATTAAGTTAAAAACACATTATATTGTTTATTGTTTTATTGATATTTATTCTATTTTATTATTTCACTTCATTATATATATTAGCATTTATATATAAGTCTCTCCTAACTTTAGTTTAGTATACATTATGCACATTAATTATATAGTATATAATAGTTTTATAAACATTGTTCACTTCTTATTTAATTTATTCATTTGTATTAGTGTGTGTGTGTGTATATATATGTTTTCATTAAATTTATGCATACATTAAATATTTGTGCCTACATTTGAGTTGTTGAGTCAGCACTTTAGTTTAATTTCCTATATCATATATATATACTTATTAATTTAATTTCCTATATCATATCTTTTCCCATTAATAGTCATGTCTTTTAATATATATATATATATATATATATATATATATATATATATATATATATATATATATATATGTTTTCATTAATTTTATGCATACATTAAATATTTGTGCCTACATTTGAGTTGTTGAGTCAGCACTTTAGTTTGAGTCATCACAACAACTTGAGGTGCCGAGTTGGCACCTCAGTTCGAGTCATTGCAGCAACTTGAAGTGTCGAGTCGGCATTTTGGTTCGACTTGGCATGATGAGTCACCATTATACACATTTTTTTATTTTTATTTTATCTTATTTTATTTTATTTATTTATTTATTTTTATATACTTATTAATTTAATTTCCTATATCATATCTTTTCCCATTAATAGTCATGTCTTTTATCCTTTTCAGTAACTTACATTTATCTTTCATAATTATATCTCTTTGACTAACCATTCATTTTTTGTATTCTTTTCTTTTCTATTTCACACCCTTTCCCTACCCTTTATCCTTCTATATATACTTACTACCTACTCATTCTCTCTACAACTTTTCACCCATATCTCATTTCTTACAATTTTATATCTCTCCTTATAAGTCTATATCAACTGAAACCCTTATTCCTTTTTTCTAATTCTTCATTCTTTTCTTCTCTTCACTCTTCTCTTCATTTTAATTTCTTCACTCACCTTCTTTAGAATAGTTTGCATTTTTCCATGGGAAGAATAAAAGTTGAAACATCTCGAATCTCTCAATCTAGAATACCACAAGAAGAAGATCTTTAAGAGGAGGATCTTGCACCAATTTGCAAAGCTAAATTTCCAATCTTTACACATGAGGAAGGTGTATGATTTGCTACTCTAAAGGTCAGAGAAATAGTTGGTTGTAAATATATTTCTCATTCTCTCCTTAGAGATGTAGGCATGTATGATTCTTTTGATCAAATGTTATTAACCTCTGGTCTTAAGCAATTTGTTTCCATGCATGAAGATACCTATGTAGAACTAATTACAAAATTTTACACTACCTTGGATGTAAATGCAACCAACACTCAAATTCTAGAATTTAGGTTTTTAGGAAAAATACACAAGCTTACCTATTTCTTCAATCAACATGTATTTGGCTTTAAAAAGATGGCTTATGTGACCCCCTACGAATTTTCGAGTTAATGAATTTTGGACATTTTAACAAACTTGCAAACACCATTCTAAGTAAGAAAGGGTAAGGCCATGTTCATAAAAGACTTAAAATTCTAGTTTTTGAATAAGGTGTTTGCATGTGTGGTTCTTTATAAGTCCAAATTTAATTGAGTTTCTACATAAGAATTTTTTTTGATATGGTGCATTCACAATAAGAAATAAGTATGTTGGACTTACTGGATTTTTAACAAATTGTTGAGTTGTGCTCCATATAAGGATGCCCCATTAACCCATGGTCATATTGTTACCATTATTGCTAAAGCTTTGAATGTTAATCTTGCTAATTTTACTTGTGTTGTTGAGTACTCATATTTCACTGAAAAAGCATTTGTGAGAGGTGAAGTTATCAATACTTCATTCTGTGCCATACTAATAAGGTCTAAGTCTTATTAAAGAGGCTTGGCACGTCTCCCACTTGTAAAAGAGGAGCACGAAAGAAGAAGCAAAATAGGAGGCTGAGGAGGGTTCATAAGAAGGAGTTCCCTACGATAATGTCAATGTCCCTCCTTTCTCATTCCTAACGTAAGGTGAATCTTCAAACAGTCACTCTCATATTTGGGAACAAGTTCTTATAAACCAAAGGGAATTTCAACGCCAATTAGATGGCATGACAACTTTTAATCATCAATTAGATCGGTGCCAAAGAAGGATGGAGTACAAAATGAACTAATACTTTGCATGATACAGTCATCCCATTAAGTCTCCTTCACCATCTCCTTTGGACGATTAAGGAAGTCCCTTCTTCCTTTCCTTATTTATCTTTTTACTTTTAAAATGTTCACATATTGAGGACAATGTGGATGTCAAGTGTGGGGGAAGGGATATTATTAATAGTATGTGTTTAATTGTATTTTCATTCATGTTTTATATGTTTTGTCTTCTCCATATTCCTTATTTTAGTCTCTATTTTAAGTCTATTCTAATCATGACTTAAGTGTAGTATTTGATGTTATGCTAATAACATAGTCTTGCTATGCTTAATTGGTAGGATATTAAAGTTTCATGTAGTATACATTTTTATTTTTAGTATTTTATTTTACTTTAAATATTTTCAAAATCTAAGGAATGTTTAGTCAACTTGCTAGTTATGCTTAATGATATGGTGCTTAGGACTTAAACTTAGTTTTCATTGTCTTAAGCAATTTAGGGAAACTGTAGCCATAATTTGAGTAACTAGCATTTCAATAATGGATTAGGACAATTCAAAAAATAAAAAATTCTTGCTTGTTGACTAGATGTATTTTGAGTAAATCATGTGTAATTAAGTATGCTTCTTAGTTGCATTCGTTCGGAAAGAATGCAAAATGTCACAAGTAGATGTATTTCGAGTAAGTCGTATGTATTTGTGTTTGCTCCTCATTTACATTCATTCAAAAAGAATGCATCCAATTAATATATATATATATATACACATAATAATAGTTGTCTAAAAATTCCATGAGAAATGCAAGTGATGTGTGTGCTTAATACTTGTCTCGTCATTGCTTTTGCCTTTTGAAACACTAAGTTTGGAGAATGAGCATACTTTCATAATTTTGAAAGGACCGGACCACTTTGACTTTAACTTACTAGGAAATAGCTTCAACCTGGAGTTATAAAGGAGGACCAATTCTCTCTCATGAAATTCCTTCTTATGTATATGCTTTTCATGCCACAATTTGGTACAGTCCTTATACACCTTTACATTTTCATAAGCATTCATTCTTAACTCCTATAATCCATTCAGCTGAAGTAACATTTTTATGCTTGCCTTCTTCAAATCAAAATTCAAAGCCCTTGTTGCCCAATATGCCTTATGCTCAAGTTCCATGGGTAAGTGACAAGACTTCTCATAGATCAATTGGTAAGGAGTAAGACCAATTGGTGTTTTAAACGCTTTCCTATATACCTATAAGGCATCATCCAACTTCAATGCCCAATCCTTCTTTGAAGAAGACATAGTTTTTTTTAAAATCCATTTGATCTCTCTATTGCCCACTTATTTATGGATGGAATGGAGTAGCTACCTTGTGGGTTACCCTATATTTCATAAAAAAAGATTCTATTACATAATTGCAAAAATGTGAACCTTTATCACTAATCAATGCTCTAGGTGTACCAAACCTTAGAAAAATAATTTTCTTAAGCATCTTCTTAACAACCTTGGCATCATTTGTAACACTCGAAATTGCTTCCCACTTTGAGACATAATCAACCATAATTAATATGAACTTGTGACCTAAAGAACTAGGAAAAAGGCCCATGAAGTATATGCCCCAAACATAAAAAATCTCAACTTCTAGAATTCCTTTCAAGGGCATCTCATGCTTTCTACATAAATTAACCATTCTTTGGTACCTATCACATGTAAGCACAAATTCTCTATCATCCTTAAATAATGTAGGCCACCAAAAACTAGACTGAAGTACCTTTGAAGCTATCTTTGATGCACCAAAATGTCCTCCTACATCCATGGAATGACAATGCCTTAAAACATTCTAAACTTCACCTTGAGGAATACATATTTTAATCAAACCATCTCCACATCTCTTATAATGCAATAGTTCCTCCCAATAGTAGAACTTGCTATCATGCAAAAATTTCTTCTTTTGTCTATAATCCAACCTATAAGGAAGAACGCCACTCACAAGATATTTTGCAAAATTTGCATACCATGGAACCTCCTTTAATGTCAAAGTAAGAAGATGTTCATCATGAAATGACTCAATAATCGGCACACCATCTTCATTCTTATGCAATCCCTCCAAATTTAATCATGATAAATGATCCATAACCAGGTTCTCACTTCTTATCCCTCACTTCCCAATCAAACTCTTGGAGCATTAGAATCCACCTTAAGAGCCTAGGTTTTGCATCTTTCTTGCTAAAAAGATACTTGAGGGTAGCATGATCAAAATATATAATGACTTTTTTCCCCACAAGATATGCCTTAAACTTGTTAAATGCATATACAATAGCAAGTAACTCTTTCTCAGTGGTTGTATAATTAATATGCGCATCATCAAGCAACTTGCTAATACAGTAAATCATAAAAGGCTTGTCGTCTCTTCATTGACCTAAAACAATCCCAACTGTAAAATTACTTGCACCACACATGGTCTCAAATGGTTGCTCCCAATTAGGTGGTTGCAAGACTAGTGTTGAAGTAAAAGCTTTCTTTAAGGTTTTAAATGACTCCATACATGCATCATCCATATAAAAAATGGCCTCCTTTGCAATTATTTTGCATAATGGCTTTGTGATCTTCGAAAAATCTTAATGAGCCTTCTATAAAAACCTGTATGGCCAAGAAAACTCCTTACATCCTTAACACACTTTAGAGGTGGAAAACTAGCAATGATTTCTATTTTTGCTCAATCAACTTCTATACCTTTATGTACAACCAAATGACCTAGAACAATCCCTTCTTATGCCATAAAATGGCACTTCTCCCAATTAAGTACTAATCCATGTTGTCAAGAGCTTTAGAAAGATTTTTTAGGCAATTAGTGAAGTTATATCCATAAACACTAAAGTCACCTATGAAAACCTCCACATAATCATCTATTAAATCACTAAAAATTGAAAACATGAATCTTTGGAATGTAGCAGGAGCATTACATAGATCAAAAGGTATTCACCTAAAGGCAAAGGTACCATGAGTTTTATCCTGGTCATTCGTATGAATAGGAATTTGATAAAAATCACTAAGCCCATCAAGATAACAAAAACAAGAAAAATGTGTTAATCTTTCTAGGACTTGATCAATAAAAGGTAATGGGAAATCATCTTTCCTAGTAGCTTTATTTAGCTTCTTGTAGTCAATGCACATACACCAGCTCGTGATGGTCTTAGTAGGCACTAAATCATTATATTCATTTTGCACAACGGTCAAGCCACCTTTTTTAGGAATAACTTGAACCAGACTAACCCATTTACTATCACTTATGGAATATATAATCCCATTATTAAAAAATTTAATTACTTTCTTTCTAACCACTTCCTTAAGAGTGGGATTTAACCTCCTTTGAGCTTCAATGGTAGGCCTGGCATCCTCCTTTAAAAGAATTCTATGCATGCAAATAGTTGGGCTTAGTCCTTTCAAATCATTAATTGAATATCCTATTGCGCCTTTATATTTACTTAAAACATTACTCAAAGCATGCACCTTGTCCTTAGGTAGCAAAGAATTAACAATAAAGGGAAAATGAGATTTAGAGTTAAGAAATGTGTACCTTAGAGTGGAAGGCAAATGTTTGAGCTCCAACTTTGGTGCTTCACTTAATAATGAAGGTCTATGAGGATCCTTATTCCTTAGTATCTCAAAGCTTTGATGCCTATAAGAAGAGACATGTGGACTTGAATCCAATGTCCTTACATAAGCTACTTCCTCCTTATTGGAACTTTTCTCATTAACCCCTTGTGATATGGAAATCACTAAAGGGTTTTGACCAACAACTCCTATACAACTTCTTTTACACATTCATCAATGATATCAAGTGATTAATCTCTTCACAAACTTCAATGGGCAGTGCTGTCCTAATCATTTTAAAAACATTAAAAATAATAGACTCATCATTCACCTCTATTTAAATTTTACCATTTTTCATGTCAATGACAGCTCCTGCAATCATTAAAAATGGTCTCCTTAATAATATAGGAATTTCAGGGTCCTCCTCTATGTCTACCACAATAAAACCTGCTAGAATAATAAAATTACCCACCTTGGTGGGAACATTCTTAAGTACACCAAGTGGGTATATAGTAGACTTATCTACCATAGAAAGACACATGGTAGTAGGCTTCAAATCACCAACATTTATCTTCTTGTATAATGAATAAAGCATTAGACTCACACTTTCACCTATATCACACAAAGCTTTGTTAAATGCAGTATCACTAATTTTATAAGGAATAGTAAAATAACCTGGATCCTTAAGTTATGGTGGAGTCTTTATGAACATTGCCTTTGACTTTTCAACAAGTGAAACCAACCCATATTCTTCAATCTTACTTTTATGATTCACAATGTCCTTTAAAAATTTACCCCATGAAGAAATATCTCTAATAGCTTCCAAAAAGGGTATAGTAATAGTTATATCCTTCAAATGATCAAGAAATTTACCAAATTTTTTATTAAGATTGTGCCTTATGAACCTTTATGGGAAAGGTAAGGTTTGAAGGTCAATCTTGGGTTCACTTTCTTTGCTTGGTCCTTCTTGACCATTTTGCACTCTTATACTACTATTATCAACCTTATTATTCTTCACACTATCATCTACTTTTGTATCCGCCACTCCTTCATCAAAATCCTCTTCAACTACCTTCTTCTTGCTGGATAAGGCACTCCCTACTTCTTTACCACTCCATAAATTTATGGCTAGACAAGTTTCTTTAGGGTGATATTCAGGTTGAGTAGGTAGTCTTCCTAAAGGTTGAGTGGTTGAAGAAGTTTGTTGAACAATATGATTTTCAAGGATTCTATTATGGGAAACAAGTTGATTAATTCTTGTATGGAGTTGTTTAAATTAGTCGTCATGTTGTTTGTTAGTGGTAGATTATTGGTTTATGAATTGCTCCATAAGAAACTCTAAGTTAGACATTGGCGATTAAGAATTAAAGGAGGAGTTATTTGGTTTACTAGGAAAACTAGGTGGGTTTTATGATTTGGGAAAATTTTGGTTAAATGGAGGCTTTAATTGAGACGATGGATTTGACCATGAAAATCCAGGATGATTTCTTCATTAGGCGTTATATGTATTCGAGTTTAGTCCCCCTCTTTGGTTAAAAGCCCTTGCACATAGCTTACATTCTCATTAGCAATTGAATGCATATTGCATTGAGAATACAAATAGGATCCTCCACAAAGCTCATAAGTAACATTAGAATTTTCAATAGAATTAGCTTGAGACTTACTTACCAACTTGGTGAGAGCATCCACCTTAGCATTTAATAAGTTGACAGTGTTAAGTTCCAAACTCCTCTTACTTTTGCCATTGTTGGTTCATTGCCAATGTACCGTTAAGATGCAAGCTCTTATCCATCCATTTTCCACTAGAGGCTGTATTAACAATATTCCAATTCTCATCCATTAACCCATTATAGAAAATTTGAGGGATCATCCAATCGAGTAGGCCATAGTGTGGGCATTGCCTTTGAAGCTCCTTGAACCTCTCCCAATCTACATAGATGGTTTCATTTCCATTTTGTTTAAAGGTTGTAATCTCATTGCGAAACTTGGTGGTCTTTTATGGTGGAAAATACTTATGGAGAAATGATTGCTTCAATTGATCCCAAATTTTAATTGACTCACTTGGCAAACTAGCAAGCCATAATTGTGCTTTTTCCTTAACTGAAAATGGGAAAAGTCTTAACCTTATAGCATCATCCATCACACCATTAATCTTGAATGTAGCATATAAATTGAGGAAAGTCAATAGATGAGCATATGGATCCTCTCCTTGTAAACCTCCAAATTGGTTATTTTGCACCATTTGTATGATACTTGGTTTAATTTCAAATTTATTATTGGATATTAATGGAGCCAAAATTCCTCCAAAATTGCCTGTTACATCGAGCTTAGCAAAGTCACTTAATGTACGTCATTCCAGTGCAGCCATAGTGTCCAAATTTTGTTGATGCACTCTTCTTTGCCTTTGCTCCCTGTGTAAATCATGTAAGGTTGATTCAATTTTAGGGTTAAAATATAGAATGTTATCACTAGCACTTCTAGTAAGCATCTAAAAAAATAAAAATCATAATTATTCAATTATAAATCACTAAATCTGAAATTATAAAAACAAGCAAAAATTAAATTAAAGCCTAAAACAATCTTTTTCTTCCTTAAATTAATAAAATGCTAAAAAAATTCCCCAGCAACGACACCAAAATTTGAAGCGGGTCAAACTGTATTACCCTAGTCTTTAAGACTTAGTATAGAGCAAGTAGCGTGTCGAACATTTGGGAATGTAGAGCAATTTTTATTAACCAGAAATCTAATCAAATGGATAGGCAAATAAATATAATAAAGAAAAGTAAATTATTCTAACTACTCTAAATTACCAAATAAAAACTAGTTATACTAACTACTCTAATTATATTAGAAACAAAATCGAATTAAGTTCATTAGAATTACAATTTTGAATTCATCAAAGAAACTACAATGAAAATGACAAATTATCATATGAAATGAGTGGAGGAAATGACTAATCATCTTTAAGAGCAATTCTCATTGTCAATTAAAGGTAATCCTATTTAGAGTCCATAAGCATTATCATGACATTGTAGAGATATATACGAATTAATAAGTACTATATAAATTTTTTAAATCCTTAAGGAGAACACTTGTCTCCAAGTAGTTTCCTAACCCTTAAATGATTTCAATTGTTGTTCCATCAAAATGCATTAATTCTCATTATACACAATTGATTAACAAGTCATACATAGTGGCCAACCATATCTAACACATTTAAGCATTCAATTAAAATCAACTCATTCATTTAATTGTAAAAGAGAATAGTTCTTTGATTCATTCTTCCTTGCAATTCTAACTACAATTGTTTAGCCAAGATACATAATAAACATATTCAAACAACATCTGGAAAATAAAATAAACATCAAGTACTAATAGAGAGAAAGATAGAACTTGAATATTGATAGCTTGCTTAAATAATTCTTGACTTCCTTGAATGTTCTTCGATAAAATAAAAATACTTTTAACTAAACAATAGTAATAATAAATAAGATATACTTCCTTTTTTTTTACTAAACTCCTTCTCCTAAAATAATGTCAATACATCTATTTATAGACCTTCTAAGCATCCCAATTTGTACATTTTTCAAAAGAGGTCAATTGTGAAAAGTTATAAAGAAAGGGTGCATTAACTACTTGGCACAATGGTGTAAGTCAGCACGATGTGCCTCTATAATGAGTTGGCACCAATCTTCCATCATGGATCGACTTAGCCCTTCAATATGGTATGAATCAGCACCATCATAATGAGTTGGCATGATGGGATGCAATAATTAACAAGTCGACACCATTAGAACGAGTTGACACCAAATCTAGCCTTCTTTTGATTCCAAACTTCATTCAAATGCACTCCATTGCCACTATAAGCATGAGATTAGCATACAAAGACCTACAAATCATATAGAGAACATAAAAACATAAGAAAAGAAACAAAATGAAATAATTAAACACAATGTTAATGTAAACTAAAGAAAAAGTTAACAAAAATGACCCTAAATGAATATGCTATATTGCATTCTATCAACCCCAAATAACCCAAATTATTATAAAGCCCTGATTTCTCAAATAATAAACAAAAATCATAAAATTTGAATTACCTTATAGTTTCTACACCAACAAAATCTTCACCTATAGATTTAGTGAGGAAGAAATCAAGTATCATGAAAAACACATGAAGCGAAAATATATCAAGAAAGGAGAGTTCAAGCTTAAGGAGAAACACAATTTTAATTAAGAGGAAAGACATTTTGTATCTCTCAATTCAAATTTTAGGTGTATAAAGGCTTGTCAGAGATTCATCCACATTGGCAATATAAAACCCCTCTACACGCTTTATTTTGTTTGGTTTCAATCAATTTAGCCATGCTGGATTCATATGTTTAATATAAAGTGCAAATTGCAAACCAAGAGTGACATAGATACAAAATAGAAGTTCATATGTGTAATGGACAAATTTGAAAGTTAGGGTGTGCTATAGGCCAAAAAGGTAAAGTTTAGGGGTGAAATAAAGCATTCAGCCAATAATTTTAAGTTACCAAATACAACAAAATCTATAGTTTTTATTTTGTTCCCTTTCACTCCCTTCCCTTCCCTTTAAAACTTCCCTTCCCTTTAAAACTTCCCTTCCCTTATCTCTGTAGTTGCTATGCATAATGTAATTCTCAAGTTAGTGAACTATTTGAGACATAAATAACTACAGGAAATTTTTACCTATACCCGGACTATTACATTCAATGGTTAGATATGTAATATAAAGACACATATCTTTTTCTATTGACCAAGTGTAAAGTACTTACCATATGTGTTAAACATCTAAAATTTAGTGCAATAGATTGGGTTATAAAAAGATCTTCCAATATTTTGTTGAAAAAAAAATCTCTGATACTTAATAATTCTGCATGATGGTGAAATAAGGGTATTTGTAATGAATATAATAAGTTGTTGATTAGAAATTGGTAAATAGTTGGTTTTTTTTTAACATCATTCCTTCGCATAGTAAATAGTTGTATTTTAATATCTTGTAGTTTTGTTGTTTTAAATTATGTTCAAGCTTATTACCAGCACTTAGTTATAGTCACAGGCAACTTAGTTGATGGTGACAATAAAAATATTTTATAGATCATCAAATTTAATTTTGAGATTAAATAAAATTAAAATAATTTGTGAATTTGATAAATTAAAATTAAAATAAAGATTTAAAATTATCAATATTGTTCTTCAAATAATTATAAGTAATATTTTAGTCAAATTATAAATATATTTAAATTTTATGGAGATTGAGTTTATATTTTATCAATAATGATAGCTATTGACAATTTATGGTGTCATTTGTATTTTATTTTCAATTTTAAAATTGATAATTGAAATTAAATTAATTTAATTGTTTAATATTGAAATAGTTTACAACATTGAGAAGTGAAATTACTACAAAAAAATTGAGAATATACATGCGAAAATGAGAGAAGTTATGAATATAAAAATTAATATTTTATTTACTAATTTTTCACATCAACAAATATATTTATAAGTGTGCATACCATGTTGATATGGTATACGCCAATTTGAATTGGAATAAAAATTACCAAAAAGTGCAAAATTAATATATTAAAAGTAAACATATATTGATAAAAATAAGTAAATTTAAGGATAGAAACACCCATCAAAAACTATTTGTTATTTTCTATAATATGAGCTAAAAGGCACGTATTCAACATATTCAATTTTCAAAGTTTAAATGATGTGTATTCAAATTTTAGACATTATAAGTATTATTAGTGTATTTTTTTGAGTAAAAATGATGATTCTAAATATATATATATATATTTTAAAAAAGTGTAATGGTATGCTTAAAAAAAGAGAGTGTAATATTGTTGTAAATTAGACCTACCATAAAATGCATATTAGAGTTAAGATGTGCTTTGATTATTGTTAGGAAAACAATTGTTTTTTCTCCAAACATCAATAATTATACTTAATTAGGAAATATCTTTAGACATTATAAGTATTATTAGTGAATATTTTTTCAAGTAAAAATGATGATTCTAAAATATACTTTATATATATATATATATAAAGAGTGTAATACTATGCTTAAAAAAAGTGTAATATTGTTGTAAATTAGACCTACCATAAAATTCATATTAGAGTTAATATATGCTTTTAATTCATCTTTATTCATAAATGTCTTATTTCTAAGAAAATCTCTATGAATCAATTTGGATTTTTAAAGGGCAAGCATATTAAGGATTGTATAGTTGCTGCTTTATAGTGCTTTAATTTAATGAATCGCGCTTGTTGGGGTTGTAACATGGCTATAAAGATTGATATTATAGATACCGTTGACTCTGTGGAATAGGATTTTATCATCACAGTGTTGTAGAACTTTAGGCTTTCAGACAAATTCTGTGATTGGATTTGGGCTATTTTTCAGTTAGCTAGGCTTTCTATTTTAATGAATGGTAGCCAGAATGGGTATTTTACTCTCTCTGGTGGAGTTTGGTAGGGTGAACCTCTCTCTCCTTTGCTTTTTTGTTTAGCTGAGGAATTTTTAAGTCTTAAATTGACTCAATTAGTAGAGTTTGGGAGATTACTGCTAATGGTATGTGGCGGTAATGTCACTTTTCCTTCTCATTTACCCTATACGGATGACATTCTTATTTTTTATAAAGCCACTAATGGAAATATTAATATTTTGGCTTCTATTTTTTAGGAGCATGGCTTTCTTTCAGGTTATAAGGTTAATTAGGACAAATTGAAAATGTTCTTGAGCAGCAATATTTATTTCATTCGTGCCCAATCATTATGCACTTTTACTGGTGTGCGTGTGGGTTGTTTTCCTTTTACTTATTTAGGTGTCCCCTGGTGCTCCTAAATCCATATGGGTTAAATCTATTATTGACCATGTTATTGCTAGGATGCAAGCATGAAAGGGTCGCACTCTTTCCATGGCTGGTAGACTTACCTTGATTAAATAAACTATTTATGGTTCTTTTTTGCGTAGTTTCATGATTAATAGATGGCTTGCTTCTTTGCTTAAATTTATGGAAAAGGCTATTCAAAATTTTTTATGGACAGGATCTACTGCTCCTAAGAAATTAGTTGCCAGTGGGATGGGACAAGTGTTGTGCTTCGATTAATGAGGGTGGACTTGGTTTGAAAAGATTATTTTTTTAATAAGGCTTTCCTGGGTAGAGTGGCTTAGAAAGTATGTTACAGTGATAATTTTGTCTATTCATCTCTTCACATGCACTTCCTTCGAGTTGGTGTTCATAAACTTCTTTTCTATCTTCCTCTATTTGGCATTAATTTATTCTATTTACCAAGATTTTCAGAATAATTCTCAATGGCTTCTGGGGATAAGTTTAAGTTTAATTTCTAGTCTTTTAATTTCGTGGGTTATTCTATTGTCAACCATATTGGCATTCCTTTTCAGTTTCACAAATGCCTTTATGATTGCATTAGTGACTTCTTTTGGGATGGGTCTTGGCATTTTTTGAATGATTTTTCCAATGCATTTTTAGAGGTTATCTTAGATTTAAATAATGTGATTTTTTTACTTCAGATAAAGATATTTTCATTTAGAATTTTTCTCCTAATTGAAACATTACTTTTAAATGGGTGAATGACTTTTATCGATCTCCTTTCCCTAAATTTGCTTGGGGTCATGATCTTTGGAGACACTATCTTCTCTAATTCATTCTATGTTATGTTAAAGGGCATTACTACAAGGGTTACCTTCATATAAGGTTCTTCAATGAAAAGGTATGATGCTTATTTCTTAATGTTGTTTATGCTTGAAGGATTTTGAATATATGAGTCCTTTCTTATCCATATGCTAAAGCTCTATAGACTGCTCTTCAACACCTTTTCTAGGTTCAATTTTCTATTTTTGGATCTACTATTGATATACATTCAGCTGTGGCCTCAATTTCTTTTTCATGTGAATTATTCACTCTTTGGAGAGTGGGTGTCATCTCAATCTTTTGGCTTCTCTGGTATGCCTGTAATCAACAATTTATTTATTGCTTTAAATGTTACCATCCAGAACTTATGTAGATCCATTAAGGAGTCAAGTTTGTTTAAGGTTGGGCACATGTATAATACTCAATCTTATTTGGTTTCCCTTCATCAACTTTGTATTTCTAGAATTGCTAAGCCTGATGTTTGACCGTGTGTGATCTCTTGGAATCCTCCATTAGTTGGTTGGTTCAAAGTAAATATAGATAGGACAACTAAGGGATTTCTAAGGCCTACTGGTGTGGGTGGAATCTTCCATAATTCTCAAGGTTCTGCTATTGGGTCATTTGCTATTCCATTGGTTATGTACTTTACTTTTGCAACAGAGTTGATGGCTATCATAACACCAATTCATCTGGCTATCCAACATAATTTCTTTCCTTTGGATCGAATTTGATTCAACTTTTGTTATCCAATTAGTTCAAGACTATAGCCTTTATGTGCCATGGGAGGTGTGCAAAGATTGGCATTCTTTTTTAGTCTCCATTAGAACCTTATGCGTTTACATTAGCCATATTTATTGGGAGGGAAAACAAGCTGTTGTTCCTCTTATTAAAGGGTAATGGTGGCCTACTTACCTAATTCATTGCAATGATTTAATTTTTAATGATGCTATAGGATGTATTAGTTATCAATTTTGAGCTTTTGTTTAGCTTTTGGTTTTGTCATTGCCTGTTAAGGTTGTATTAAACTTTATTCTTTTTCTTATTAATAAATTTCTTAGTGTTGGTGCATGAAGCAGGTGCTACATAGGTGCCAGCCTAGCTAGGATTTATTAGTGCACCATCTGATGCCTTCCTAAGTAGCTTTATATACAATAAATATATATGTTTTATTATAATACAACTAATACAAAAATATTTTTTTACAAAAATATTATTTTATGATTAACCAAATTAGACATTTTATAAAGGCTCTCATATGACTATCTAAAGATCTTCTTATTTTTTATGATTCCACCAACTCCTAGCTAGGAAAAGGGTCATCTTCTTTGGTAGAAGATGATAGATCAAAGCAAAAAAAGCTCATTTTCATGAACAAAGAGATTATGAAGAAAATTCAAGCTTTGTATCCTTTAAGGATAAACTTTTGCAAATTCCAATGGATGTAGAAGAGCTGCTTGAAGAAGAGTAAATTGAAATTGAAATTAATGTAAAAGAATGCATTCCCTAAATATGTTTTTCTCTAGAAAGTGCATGTTACCTTAGCCAAACATTAGTAGAATGCAGTTGTGATGAAACCATTAGGATGGAAAATAGGGTGCAAAACTCTATTCTTGAATCTAAAAGGATGTGGAATACTATAAAGGGGTTATATATTGTTGATCTAGAATAACTATTTTTTTAGTAAAATTTTGCAATTTTTTGGATGCTTAATATGTGTTAGTAGATGGACCTTGGATTATGACAGGACATTACTTGATCATTCAATCATGGACTATGCAATTTGATACATAAAATGAAGAGATTAAGTTAATTAGTGGTAGCATGAATAAGGATCCCAAGCATGCCACTTCACTACTATCACAATTGAGCTTTGTGATTAATTAGGAATCTAATTGGTAAAGTGATGCAAATAAATTATAATACTAATGCAATAAAAAGTGGCAAGTTTGCAAAACTGATTATCGATATCCTAATTTTTCTTGGACAGAAAACTATGGAAAATATAGTATGAAAGCCTCCCACGAATTTGCTTTAATTTTTTTTTTTTTACAAATTTAGGCATGCTAGTAGCCTATGCTTAACTTGACCAACCATTAACAATGTGGATCAAAAGGATAATGGAGCAAGCAATATGGTTCTAGTACACCCAAGCATGGCAACTCCAGAAGCCAACCCTAGCTTTAGGCCATAGATAATAGCCTAGGAAGGTTTGGGCATAAAAAGGAAAGAGGCTATGATGAGGCAAGTAAATTGTATAATCCCATGAATCTATTATCTAGGTCAAGATTTATGATTCTAAAGGACGAAACTATGGTTGATAACAAAAATAATGTTGATACAAGAATAGATTATGGCAGGAACTGGAAACATACAAGGAAGGAATTTTAATAATTAAAGAACAAAACCAAAAATAACCACCTTAATAGGGATAATGTTACATAAAAATATCAGGAGAATGCAGGTCATTAATGCCACCCAATCCTAACTTTTTACATACTACTTTAAAACCTACATATGCTGAAACTAAAAGGTTGAGCATTACGGACAAAAGTATTTTGGACCCATAGATGGACTTAATTATTATCTTGAGGCCATCTACATAGAATACTCAAAAGAAGCCTACCATCAAGTGTTAGAATTTGAACCAACGAGTGAATAAAAAAGGACGTGCTAGAGATGAGAGACTATTCTCTGGAGTACCTCTTAATGATGATGGCATGGATGCGAAGTATAAATCTAAAGGCATAGAGTATAATGACATATTAGATAATGAAAACCTTGAAAAGAAAGAAGAGACCCTGGGTACCTATGTCCTTAAAATGGCTTTGCATAAAGACTAGTGTATTTTAACTCATTTTTATTCTTTTATGGATTCAATTTTATTTTGGAATTGTTAAAGGGTTGCTTCCTCAAATTTCCATCACACCTTTAAAACTATTATCAATAATAATAAACTGAATATAATGACGTTGTTTGAGCCAAAAGTAAGTGGACATAAAGTTGATATGTTCATAAGCAAGAGTGGCTTTGCCAAGTCTCACAAAATAGAAGCTCGAGGTTTTTTTAGGGGAATTTCGGTACTATAGGATCAAAATATGGAGTTGGTGATTTTGGAAAACAAGTAGTAGTATATCCATGCTATTATTAAGTAAGGTATGTCAAATAGCTAATTTTTTACCATTATTTACGCAAGTCTAAACTCTTGGAGACACCTCTTCAAGAGTTCAATTCATAGGGAACTTTGGAGACACCTATCTAATTTAGAAATTGAGATTACTATGCCATAGGTATTAAGAGATTATTTTAATGCAATCTACCGGCCTTCAAAGTGGAAAGGCGGGGTTTCAAGCATAATGGGTTATTGTAGATTGTTTGAGTGGTTTTATGACTCTTATATATATGATTTAGGACTCGTGGGTCCCCAATTTATATGGTTAAGAGCTTTGCTAATAAAGCATCATTAATAAAGCAGTTTGCAATTTTCAATGGAGTTAAAGTTTTTCAAAGTCTACTATGTATAACCTACATGAGATTCAATTTGACCAAAAGCCCATTTTGCTCAAAACATTGCCTGAAAATGCAAGAAGAATAGTGAATAAGCCATTTTGTCCAAGCTACATGGATGCTTAATAAAGATTACACTAGAGTTTTTGTGACACCCCTCTGCACCATTATCTTATTTAGTTGATCGTATCCCCTAGATCATCTAATTAGAGCACAATGTAAAGAGGTATCAATTCTAAGTCAATTAAAAATTTCTAAATATTCAATTGAAAATATGTCTCGACATGTACACTCTTATCATACACAACCACAAATATTGAGTAACATATTTTAAGTTGTGTAATATGTATGTGTGTGTATTGTCACACTCATACCCTAATTATAGGTACATTTGCACTCATATTGCATTGCATTTACATACATATTGATTGACTTTAAATATAAGCTAGTATATATAGTTATACTAGTATATCGGGTTGAGTCATAACTTGTACTCGATCAAAGAGCAAAAATTTTTAATTTTGATGATACTTAAAATAAGTGAAATGTAAGAATAAAAGGGATTATAAGTAAAAATAAAGTAAAGAGAGAGAATTCAAAAGGTTTAGGATGATTTGGACTCAATTGTAATAAATATTCATCCTTAAATGAACAATTGGAAGTTTATGGGTTAATGGGTTTTATTAGCTTTTCATTATAGGTCAAAATGGGTATTTTGTAATCTGATCTATCCAATTTACATCTAGAATCATCTTGTATTCTTGGATTTAGTAGGTAGTTGCATATGATTAATAAGAAAGAAGAAAAATAATTACACTTAAGAAGAGAAAGGAAGAGAAAAAAAGAGAGAAATTGAAAAGGCTACTTGATTCTTCAAATTTGGCTAGCTTTTCAAATGCAATTTGATGGTATAAGACACTTTTTAGGTTCTAATCTTTCTATTTAAGGGCTTTAGTGATTAATTGGTAAGTAATTTTAAGTTCTTTGGTTGATTTAATCTAGGGTTTGTTAGTTGTTATTCTCAGGTTTAGAAATTTTGGTTTATTAGTCTTATTGTTTCGGTCATATCTTAGGGTAGGAAGATCTAAATTGCATGTTCTTTAATGATATGAAAAATTTGAAGCGTTATCTAAAACTATTCCTCTTTGAGCTCAATCTAATTCACTCTCCATGTTAGCATAAAAAGAGAAATTTTTTATTATTCAATCTGTGAGAGCAAACTAACCTAGTGGTCTTTTGCTATCCTTATTATAGTTTTCCAAATGAAGTGAACTATTTATATAATTTAGTGGACATATAAATCTAAGACTAATTCAAATTCCATTTCTACAGCTCTAAGCAATTTTGCAAAGTTGGGCATGAAAACAACGCCTTTAGAGAGTATGAATCTGATTTGTAAAATTAAGTTTAGTTGCATTTTATGCATATCATATGGGAGATTCATGGTTAGATCAATATGTGGGATTATTATATTAATGATTTGAAAATAAATTTCATGCTTTAGGTGCTAGAAAATGCAAGGAAGTTAGTGGTGAAAAATAAGCAATTCAGTGAATCAATTATGTGTGTTTTGTAGGTTTTTTGGTGAGTAGATGTTCAAGCCCTTTAACTATTTTTATACAACATTAAAATGAGCTTTTTGGTATTTTTTCATGAACTTAAATTGATATATTTGTTTTGTTTTAAATTAGATTTTTGTTACTTGAAATGCTTGTATAAATTTCAAGTTCTAAAACTATAATGATTTCAAGTCTACATGTTTAATGTGTTACTATAATATACTTTGTTTTAGTAACCTAATTTGAAGTTTGATGAATTATATGAGCTTATAAGAAACTTGGTTTCATTCTTTTGGAATATAATAAGAGATGGTTTAATTTTGAAAGCTTGTTAAACTAGAAATGCATTAACATTGTTTTGGTTGATTATTTAATGAGAATGGCATTTGATTTTGTGTATTACCACCCTATATGAGATATGTTAATATACTAAGGTGTTATAAGCACATTTAAGTTTGCATTGGTTATTATTGCATAATAAACAACAGGGCACTTGATTGCAAGACGGTGAAGGGAAAAAGGCTATTCTATGTTAATATAATCGAAGGGTTACCTTTCAAGTGTGCCCAAAGAGTAAGTTTATGATGGCCTTTATGTTATGGACAAGTTGTGATGCTTATTTAGGGATGGTTAATGCATATGAAAGACTACATTGGTTATTGAAAAGTGTGTAATTTATTTACTTGATCATTGCTTAAGTTTGAAGGTAATACTGGCCTTAATATTTAAAGCAAATTATAAATTAATTTTAATTACTTTACCATGTTAATTTGAGAAATTTATTATGTTTAGTTTAACAAAATTTTTTTCTACTTGTAACATTTATTCATTGAGTATTTTTGTACTCATTTTACTCTATTTTCTAAACATCTCAAATAGTAAGGCTTATTAGAAAGGGGCTGAAGCTAAGTGTATATAGAAGTTTGGTAGTAAGGTTGGCCAACATCCTTGTTAGAGAAGCCTTATATTTTTGTTTCTTAACCCTTTTTTTATTTTGTATTACAAATGAAAATATATTGTAGTTAAACGAATGGTGGCTAGACTATATGTGTAAAGCAATTATTTAGAAATATATGCTATATTACTTTAATAATGTTTATTACCATGTTTTCATTGTATAATTATTAATATCAAAATAATATAAAAGCGTGATTTCCTATAATACTTAATCATCTTATACTATAATTGTTATTCATAAATATATCATTATAAAAGTTCTTATTTCCTAAATTTCAACAAACCTTTCTAAAATATTATTTTCAATTATATTAGTATGTAATTATAATTATAACATAATTTGACTAAGTTAAATGGTTTATTGAATGGTTGGTTTTAAACATCCATCTTAGGCTACGTGAGACAATGTATGATATTTTTGGTATCAAAGCTTTGTTAAATGGTCCTTTAAACTATGCTTTTACTATAGTTTGATGAAATATTGAAAATGTTTTTGTTATATTTATAGGATGCCAATAGGCTACTTAGATGAGGAAGAGTTGGCCAATTAGGTAGTGATAAGGCAGAGTCTAGGGGTAGTGCTAATCTAGAGCTAGAGTCTAAAGCTAGGACCCTTATTGTTAAGCAACCTCCAACAACCCCATACCCTGTTGTGCCTATTTTACAACTTAATCCCTGAGTACTTGCAAATACTATTATTGCTACTTTAGCAGCCTAAGAATAGAGAAGAAGGCCTCATGATATAATTGAACATGCTAAAAAATATGGGGCATTCGACTTCCATGGCTTTGTTGATTCTTGAGAGGCAAACAAATGGTTGAGAGCTACAGAGAAAGCCTTTAATACTCTTACATTAACTAAAAAGAAAGTTAATAATGTGTATGGCCTTCTACATGATATGGTAGATGCTTGGTTTGCTAGAGTTAGATTATTTCATAGGGGGTTAGTTAAATTAGAATGTGTTTAAATTTGAGTTCTATAGGGAATATTTGATAAACGCATTCAATGCTAAAACATAAAATGAGTTCATTGCTTTAAAATAAGGTGCAATGTCAATGCAAGAATACATGGATACATTTAAAGAGTTGTATAGGTATGCTTCATATATTTTTCCAACTCAAATATAAAAAGGGATTGTAAAATTTATTAAAGAACGAACTATTGTTATATGAAGGCCAAAATTTTAGGGGCTGGGTTAAAAAGGAAATACATAAAGAAAATCTAAGAGAAGAAATGGAACAAGAAGGCAAACTAAAGGCTCCAGTTTGGGCAGGAAAATGAAAGGGATTCAAATAGGGAGTTGATACATCTTAGCAAAGATTAGAGATATGAGTATTCAGAGGCAGTAGAGGACCTTGGACTTGGTTAGGCACCTATAGACCACAGTCTTCTTAGTTCAACCAGAGCTCTATGAGACAACCAGTGACCAGTGCAAGCAGTTCATTCAAAGGACCATACCTTGTATTACTTGTGGCTGTGTACACGAGGAAGGAGATTGTAGGAAGAGAATGATCCAGTGTTTTGAGTATGGTGGATCTAGGCACATTAGGAGGGATTATCCTAATCTTGCAAAGTTTGGCACCAGTATTGATAGAGGAGTTTAGACCACATTTAGTAGAGGAGGTAGGACTTATAGTTTGGGTAGAGGTTCAGGAGCTAGTGTTAGCGGAGAGGGTAGTGCATATACATTGACACAATCCATTTAACTTATACAGATAGGAAGACACTCAGTGCAACCTATAGTATTTACCATGACTCAATAGGAGGCATCATCATCACTTAATGTTATTTCTAGTAGGTAAACTATCTTTGGTAAGAATACCTATGCTTTAATTGATATGAATGCAATTTATTCATTCATTACATCATCATTCACATCATGCATACTAAAAGAAAAGAGTGTGATGGAGTAGGGTTTAGTTGTAGATATGCCAGTAGGTAAATCAGTAGTTTGTGAACATGTTTATCAAGGATGTGAACTAGAATTTAAGGGTCAGAAATTAGAAGCAGATCTAGTTCTATTATTATAATAGATGTTTAATGTGATTCTTGGTATGGATGTATTAACCAAATATCAAGCACTAATTGATTGTTACAAGAAGAAAGCAGAGTTTCAAATGCCTGTTAATGTTAAAATGGTATTTAAAGGTGAAAGGAGTTCAAAACATTATAGTATAGTGTCAGCACTCACAGCTCAAAGAATGATGATAAAAGGGTGTGAAACATTCTTGGCATATGTTATTGACACTAAAAAAGAGGGGCAAAAGCTTGGCAACCTTCATATGGTAAATGAGTGTATAGATGTATTTCTTAAAGATCTTTAAGGGTTGCTTCATGATAGAGAGATTGAATTTAGTATTAATCTGCATCTAGGGACAACTCCTATTTCACAAGCACCACATAGAATGGCTCCAGCAAAATTAGAAGAATTGAAGGTGCAGTTACAAGAATTACTTAATAAAGGCTACATCAAACCCAATGTATCACCTTAGGGAGCACCAGTTTCGTTTGTTAAAAAGAAAGATGGTAACATGAGATTATATATTGACCATAAATAGTTGAATAAGGTGACTATAAGCAATAAGTATATATAGCTATATATTGATGACTTATTTGATTAGTTACAAAGAGCTAAAGTATTTTTAAAAATTAACTTGAGATCCAGGTATCACCAATTAAAGATTAAGGAAGCATATATGCCTAAAAAAAATTTAGAACTTGATATGTGCATTATGAATTTTTAATAATGCCATTCAGGTTAACTAATGCTCGTGCTGCATTCATGGATTTGATGAATAGGGTATTTAGGCCTTATCTTGATAACTTTCTCATTGTGTTTATTGATGATATTTTAGTGTATTCATGATTAAAGGAAAAGCATATTGAGCATTTGAGGATTGTATTACAGACACTGAGGGATAAACAATTGTATGCCAAGTAGTAAATGTGAATTCTAGTTAGAAAGAGTGGTATTTTTAGGGCATGTCCTCTCTGCTAAAGGAGTGTATGTTGATCGAAAGAAGATTGAAGCAATTCTCAATTGGAAACCACCCACTAGTGTGTATAAGGTGTGTACGTTTCTAGGGTTGGCAAGATAATATAGAATATTTATGTAAAACTTCTCTATCATTGCCTCACCTTTGACAAAACTGCTAAGAAAGAATGTGAAGTTTATTTGGAATGAAGAATGCCAAGATAGTTTTGATAAATTAAAAGCATGTTTAACTTCAACACTAGTGTTAGCACTCCCAATGATAGGGCTCGAATATGTTGTATATAGTGATGCATCTAGAAATGGTTTGGGTTGTGTGCTGATGCGTCAAGGTAAGATGGTAGCATATGCTTCTCGACAATTCAGGCCATATGAGCTTAACTATCCTATATATGATTTAGAACTAGTAATAATTGTTTTTGCTTTAAATATTTGGAGTCATTACTTATATAGTGACAAGTGTCAAGTTTTCACAAATGACAAGAGCATGAAGTATATACTAAGTAAAAAAAAGTTTAACTTAAGGCAAAGAAGATGGATTGATCTTCTAAAAGATTATCATTTTACCATTGAATATCAACCAGGGAAAGCTAATGTGGTAATAGATGCACTTAGCAGGAAGTCCTCAGGTAACTTATCTTATATTCATTTTATATGAATTCCATTATTACTTAAGTTGGGGGCATTGTATGTGGAGTTAGCTCAGGGTGAGTATAAATGGCAGGGTTTGGCATGCGTCTAAGACTTTAGCAACCGTGATACTATTTGAGCTCAGGACTCTAGAGAACAAACTAACCATTGTCATAAAGACATGACATGGAGATGAGGAGACACCACCCAGGGTAATAACTGGGACAAATCAAAAGTGGTGGTACTTGATTCTCTAAAAGAAATCTTGCACCACAACCAGGATATTCTGGACACATAATACTAACTTCTTTCAATCTCATGTTCATTTAAAATTACTTTATGAATTTTTATCTTATCCTCTATTTACACGTAATTTCATATAAACCCTTATTTAAACAATTAACCTCAAGCAAACTAGTCATGAAAAATACATGTAAACAATGCATTCATTTAAGTTCATAATCACTAAGTTAGTCTAATCTACATTGATTTAAATTAAATGGGCTAAATCTACATGTTTTAATTTACAAGTGACCCTAAAGACTAACGGGCCTAATTCCTATTTAATTTTAATTATGTGAACCTAAGTCAATTTATTTTAATTCTAAAAATGGGCCTAATTCTATAAATTATGAAGTATTTAAATTATTGGGCCTAATTCTACATGTTTTAATTCTAAAATGATCTTAAATTTACAAATTATGGAAAAGACTTTAATTTAATAGGCTAAGTCTAAATTAATTAAATTAAACTAAAGTGGACTTATATCTAATTTACTAAATGGGCCTAAGTTATCTCTAATCTAAAATTTAATTAATTATGACCTAAAATCAATTTTAATTAACTAAACCTAAACCTAATTAAATTAGTAAACATATTAAAGAAAAGGTGAATCTAATTATTAAACCTAAAAACCTAAAACCATGAGCTTAAAGCAAACACAACGAAAACATAATATAAAAATAAAAAAAATTAACAAATCAAATAAAAAATAAAATAATTAAACAATTAATTAAGATGTATAAATCAAAATAATTAAAAAACATGAAAATAATAAACTAAACTTCATAATAAATAAATACATTAATCATGCATTCAATGATATCTAACCCTAATTAAATTATATGCAACTTAAATTTACTACAACCACCATTAATTTTAATTAAAGATTTACCAAATAAACCCAATTTACTAATCAATTAATTAAATTAAAACACAACCACGCACACAGGATTCCATTATTTCCACTATTAGGGCCATTACAATGATCTACTGAATATAAAAAAAATACAATTAATACAGCCCAAATACTAGAATGAATAAGACAAAAAACAAAATAGCCAATAAAATAATAAAAATAAATAAATAACCCTAAAAATTATGTTCAAATATAAAATTTAATCCATGGATCTTCATGAGTTTTGTTCTTTACAGTGAATCCATTATGTAACTCCCTCTATAATCACCATTACAAACACAAAGAAAAAAATAAACAATGATTAGTAATTAAGAAAGATTAAATGAAACCAAAAAAATCAAAACAAAATAAGCAGAAGAGGGTAGAAGAAGGGATAATTTGATGGATGCAGTATTGATTTGCTCCTTAGAGTGATATAAATCACCGTTGTTTTTAGAATAGATCTTCAATGCTTGATTTTTTCATCCCCAAAAGGTCTACTTGCTTCTCTAAAAGAACAGTACATCAAAAGAATTTTTTTTTGAAAGTTGCGTAAAAAGAAAATAAGAAGAAGACCAAGTGCCCCGTCTAGGGGAGTTTGGCTTGGTTTATATAGAAAACCCTAGCTAAAGTCATGTATCTTACTATGACTTCCCCCCTTCACAATGATAAATTTTTTGTTTAATAAGGACTTTTAATTTCCTGAAAATTTTAGATAAATCATAAAAAAGGGATTTATCACATTATTTAACCAATTAAAATTTTAAAAAAAAATTATTTACTGAAGAATAAAAAATATAGACATAACACATTTAAGCCTAACTAAGATTATATAATTCCAATCGGAATTACAACATTTTGATCGGTTTTACATATTTCCAATTGGAATTATGTAATTCTGATTAGATTTACAGAATTCTAATCTTTTTTTTACTTTGAATTACAGAACCCTAAAAGAAATCAAATTTTATAAATTAAGTCCCTAAAGAAACCAATTAAATTCTTTCAAAATTGCATTTAAGCTTTTGAGGTTTTAAACTTCAAGTGTTGAAGATCTATATATAATATTTTCATCCATAGAGTCCTTTGTCATATCCACACTCCATCATCCTAAAATTGGGTGCTTATAATGAGAAAAGAGCATTGCTTGCTATTTTGAAAGGTTGACCAGTGTTGATTGATAGAGTTAAGGAGGCATAAGGTTAGGATGAATAAATGGTGAAAATAAAGGAGCAAGTCCAAAAAAGTAATAGAGCAGACTTTGTAATCTTAGAGGATGGTACTTTGCTATATGTGGGTAGATTATATGTACGTAATGTTGAGGTTTTGAAAGGGAGATAATGGAGGAATCACACAACTCAGCATATGTTATGCATCTTGGAAGTACTAAAATGTACCGTACCTTGAAGGATAATTATTAGTGGTTAAGGATGAAGAAAGGCATTATAGAATATGTGGCCAGATGTTTAGTCTGTCAATAGGTTAAAGCTCAACACCAGCATCTTATAGGAACATTACAACCTCTTTCTATTCCTGAATGGAAGTGGGAGCATATCATGATGGATTTTATGGTTGGATTTCCTAGGACTCAGTAAGGACATGATGCAGTTTTGGTGATTATTGATCGACTCACTAAATTAGCTCAATTTTTTTATGAAAGTGAGTTACTCATTAGAGAAACTTACTAAAATCCATATTAGATAAGTGGTTAGATTACGTGGTGTTCCATTTTCTATTGCATCATATAGGGATCCAAGATTTACATCTAAATTTTAGTCGAGTTTATAATATGTTATGGTACTAAGTTAAGGTTTAGTATAACTTTTCATCCTCAAATAGATGGCTGGTTAGAGAGAATAATTTAAACATTAGAAGACATACTCTGAACCTATGTGATGGAATTACAAGGTAGTTAGGATAAGTATGTACCTTTGATGGAATTTTCCTAAAGCAACACCTTTCATTGTAGCTTAGGAATGGCACATTATGAAGCCATGTATGGTAGGAAGTGTAGAAATAGTTAGTTGGTCCAAATTTTGTATAAATAATAATAGAGGATATTTAGTTAATTAAGGATCAACTAAAGGAAGCTCAAGATAGACAAAGGAGTTATGCAGACATGAAAAGGGAACTAAATACAATGTGAGTGACAAGGTCTTCTTGAAGATTTTCACCTTGGAAAGGAGTATTATGGTTTAGTAAAAGGGGAAACTAGGCCCTAGGTACATTGGTCAATATAAGGTGATTGAGAGGGTTAGTCTAGTAGCCTATAGGTTGGCTTTACCTCTAGAATTGTCTTAGATTCATAATGTTTTCCATATGTCCATCTTGGGAAGGTATAAGAGTGATCCTAGTCACATTTTTCAAGCCCAACCCTTAGAATTGAAATACGATTTATCTTATAAAGAAGAACCAGTTGCAATTGTTGTCAAGGAAATATATAACACCATGGGAGTGAGGAAGCTACTTGGGAATAAGAGCAAGACATGAGAAACCAATACCCTCATTTGTTTTAGCTTAATTTCAAGGACAAAATTTCCTTAGGTAAGGAGCATTATCACACTTGTACCCTAATTATAGGTACATCTGCATTTATATACATATTGATTGAATTTAAATATAAGCTAGTATATATAATTGCACTAGTATATCAAGTTGAGCCATGACTTATGCTCGATGAAAGAGCGAGAACTTTTGAATTTTTATGACACTTAAAATAAGTGAAATTATGAGAATAAAAGGGATTAGGTGTAAAAATAAAGTAAAGAGTGAGAATTAAAAAAGTTTAGGATGATTTGGACTTAATTGAAACAAATATTCATCCTCGAATGAACAATTGGAAGTTCACAGGTTAAGAGCTTTTGTTAGCTTTTTAACAAAGGTCAAAATGGGTATTTTACAATTTAATCTATCCAATTTACATCTGGAATCATCTTATCTATCCAATTTACATATGGAATCATCTTATCTATCCAATTTACATATGGAATCATCTTGTATTCATGGCTTTAGTAGGCAACTACATATAGTTAAGAAGAAAAAATAAAAATAATTACACTTAAGAAGAGAAAGGAAGAGAAAAAATAGAGAACTTGAAGGGGTTGATTCTTCAAATTTGACTAGCTTTTCAAGTGCAATTTGATGGTCTAAGACACTTTTTAAACTATAATCTTCTTATTTAAGGGCTTTGGTAATTAATTAGTAAGTAATTTTAAGTGCTTTGGTTGAGTTAATCTATGGTTTGTTAGTTGCTGGCCTCGGGTTTAGAAATTCTAGTTTATCTGTCTTATTGTTTTAGTCACATCTTGAGTTAGAGAGCTCCAAATTAAGTGTTCTTTAATGATACACAAACTTTGAAGAGTTATCTAAAACTATTTCTTTTTTAGCTTGATTTTATTTAGTCTCTATGTTAACATAAAGAGATAAGACATTTTATTACTTAATCTATTAAAGTAAACTAACTTGGATGTGTTTAGCTATCCATATCTCCCTCTATAGTTTTCCAAATGAAGTGAAATGTTTATAGAATTTAGTAGATCTAAGATTAATTCAAATTTGAGGTTCAAATTCCATTTCTATAGGTTTGAGCAATTTTGCAAATTTGGGCATGAAAATAGCCCTTTTAGAGAGTATGGATCTTATTTGTAAAAATAAGTTTAGTTGCTTTTTATGCATATCATATTAGACTATCATATGGGATTATTATATTAATTATTTTTAAATAAATTTCATGCTTTAGGTGCTAGAAAAGGCAAGGAATTTTTTCATACAACATAAGTAATTCAGTGAATCAATTGGGTGTGTTTTATAGGCTGTTTTGGTGAGTAGATGTTCAATCCCTTTGACTCTTTTTATACAGCATTAAAATGAGCTTTTTGGTGTTTTTTCATGAGCTTAAATTGATATATTTGAATTTTTGAAAATCAAATTTTTACTACTTAAAATGCTTGATAAGTTTCAAGTTTTGAAACTATAATTATTTCAAGTCTATATGTTTATTGTGTTACTATAATTTAATTTGTTTTAGCAACCTCATTTGAAGTTTGATGAATTATATGAGCTTGTAAGCAACTTGGATTCATTCTTTTGGAATATGATGAGAGATGGTTTAATTTTAAAAGCTTGCTAAACTAGAAATGTGATAATATTGTTTTGGTTAATTATATGATGAGAATGTCATTTGATTTTGTGTATTACCACCCTATATAATATGTGTGATGTGCTTATATGTTATAAGCACATTTAAGTTTGTGTTGGTTGTTATTGCGCAATAAACAATAGGGCAATTGATTGCAAGACGGTGAAAGGAGAAGGGCTAGTTTGCTTGTCTTTAACAGAGCATTAATGCTCCTAAAATGCCTTATGTATGTTTTGTACATTCACCAAGAGTTTCTATAGGCATTTCTACTGGAAATTTAAGGGTTGGTAGCTCTTAAATGTGAGTTAATAAGGGAATTAAAGGAATAAAATAGAAAAAGATAGAGAGAAAGGGGGGATTTTTTTTTTTGGCTGACAGGAATTTTAAAAATGGGATTTTGATTCTAAAAAAGATAGAAGACATCCTGAAGGAAATGGGAAGAGAGAGGAGAGAAAGGAAGAGTAAAGCTTAGATGGAGAGAAGGTTTTCAAGGTCCATTCTTATGGAGAAAAGCTACTTTAACATTTAGACCCCCATTGTAAAGAAAAATTCAAATTCTAAGGATAAACATTTTGAAAGAAATTGACTTTTAAATAGTAAGAATGCAAGCTTCAATTTTTGATTCTTGAATTATCTTTTATTGTTTTTTATTTCTTAATTATCTTTTCATATATTCCCATGCTTAGGATATCATTGTAAGATTCTTTAAGAAATCCTAGGCATATAGTGATTACAATTTTCTTTTGATTGTAAAATATTGTGAAAATTTGATTATGTTGCTAGTAGTGAGGTAACACCCCCTCCCTTCATGGTAAGTTGATGTCCAATCGCCTAATTATATATTCCTTTTAATTGTTTATCTTGTTTTATTTATAAATATTTGATCATAGATTCATTTCTATGATATGAAATCTATTCAGACTTAAAATGTTTCCTATAAAATTTGAATATAAAGTTTATGAACACTTTAGGTTTTTAGTTGACTATTCATGCTTTAGGTTTTTATTATTATTATGTGTGGATTTATTTTTGGTTTTTATTTGATTTGAATTCTATTTTATATGTTGTAATTTGTATGGCTGGTGAAACATCTAATTAATTTAAATATATTTGTTTTGATATTTTTTGTTTTTTATATATTTCTTAATTTCATGTTACTTCGGTTATATTGATGCATTTTAATTTGTTTTTATTATTTTTTTGTTGTTGTTTATTAATGTTTATATTCTGTTTTCTTTTGAATTTTATGCTTTTTTATTTTGTTTTATTTTATTTATTTTGTTATTAATTTGGTGGTTTACTTTTTATAGGTTTATTTGGGAGTTAATAATTTTATTTATTTTCCAAGAGTGAATTAGGGTGATTCGATCCTAATCCAACATTAGTTAAATTTTAGATTCATTTTAATTATTTTTCAAATTATTTGTTTATACGCATGTGTCTAAAGGATCAAATTCATTTATCCTACCTCTTTCTTTTAGGTTTATTTTTCTTTTCTTGCATGTTAAAGGTTATAATATTTTCTCTTCCCTTCCTTTCTTTGCATGAGATTTTATTTAGTTTTTAAATTATGTTCTGGATGGATGTTTAAATATTTAATGTTGTAATAAGTATTAAAATTGCATAAAATAAACTAATGTGCACACTTGGGCTTAAAAATAAAATTGAAATTTTGCTTAGTGTAAACAACATTATTCATGTAATTAAGGAAATAATTAAATAATTAGAGGTAATAAAAATAAAAAATAAACGAAGGCCAATCGCTAGGTTGGGTGGGCATTCCAAAAGCCCATATCAAGTTTCCAAACCCAATCTCTAAGGACAACTATTGGGGCCTTTTATGGGATCCAGTTGGTGTACAGTGTTTCCTGAGCCAAGCCTTATCTGGTGGCAACTCCCATCTCTAATTTAATCCTTAAACACATTTTGTATTTTCCAGTAGGCCCTAAGTCTATATAGTATTATGGTTGCCAAACACTTAGGCACATGCTGAACCACACTACCTATAGTAGCGACTCCACTAGGATAAAGAAACTGATTCTAGTGGTTTGTATGTTATTATTTTTTATAATTTTCATGCTTATTTTGCATTCATAACACATTTTCACATAATGTGCACTTAGTCCCAAATAACTCGACAATAATTATTGCTCTGCTGCCTTGTTTTACTCAAACCTAGTGGTAGGCTATATAGCTATTATCGCTCATAGCACGTACTTATCAACGTTGCATGGACCATTGAGTGGGGAGACATAATAGAGGTCTATCATTGTAGGAGCCAAGGCTTATTACCTAAGACCCAAGCCATGTAATGACTTAGTAATTTCCTCTAGGTACTCTCAAATGCATATGCTCTGATGCCATATAGTAAACCTTGGTATAAAACTTAGGCCCATTGTAATGGACTAGTCAAAATGGGCCTTTCATGCCTCTATGATCCATTATGATGGACCTTATTTTTATGCAAAGGGCTACTACTTGTTTGTATCACTTTGAGAGTTTCTGTTTGTATATGTCAATTTTATTATCTTCTATTAATAATCAAAATCTAGACCAAAAATCCCAGGACAAGAAACTCACTATCGAATACTTGTATAAGAGGAATAAGAGTTAAAGTGATTATGTATACATTTTTTGTCTCTCTTTATTTACTTATTTCCTATTATAAAAATAAAAATGGACTTGCAATTCATGCATACATGTCATGCATATTTCTAACCCATTATGATTATATATATATATATATATATATATATATATATATCCATCTCAGTCTTCCACTTTGACAAGATCTAGCACTAACCGTTTAATCAAAAATCCAAAAACTGCAATAAAGGCAAGTAATTTTGATCTTGATACTTTCAAGGAACAATTAAAGGAGGAGTTGGTTACTGAAACCTAGTTTATGATACAGGAGATGATGGGGGAGATTGCAAAAATGCTTAGTGAAAAATAGGTGGTCCCACCTCTTAATTTGGATGCTGAGGAAACTGGGAAAACTTATGGGAAAGAGTAGGATGACTTAAAGACTATGTTAGCAACTCACCAACATGCATGGAAAAGACTGATCGAGCTAAAAATATCACTAAGGTTGTGTCATAAGTCCAAATGATGATGAAGGAGAAAGGGATTAATGCTCTAATGGACTATACTAACTTGAATTTGGATGAAGATGAAGACTCCTTGCCTCTAAAATTTAAATTTCCCAATATAAAGAGGTACACTGGTATCAAGGACCCTCACCTTCATTTGAAGCAACATGTGACTTATATAAAGGAAACCTGCTAAACTAAGGCTCAAATTATCAAGCAATTCCCCTTGTCCTTAGAAAGGGCACCCATCATATGGTATTATACTCTAGAGTCTCATGTTCAAACGATTAGAAGGAGTTATGCACTATGTTCCTAAAGCAATACAGATTGAATGCTCATATGGAAGTATCTCTTTAAGATCTATAGAACACCAAGCAATGGTTTAATGACTCCTTCATTGATTATTTGACTAGTTGGAGAAGAAAATTGGCATATATGAGGCATATGCTTGCTGAGGGTGGCTAGTTGATGTTAGCAATGGAAGGATATATTATGTAACTTTCTAAGAAGGTAAAGGACCTTAGGATTAGAAATTTTGAAGAGCTAAATCGATTTAAGGTCCATAAAGAATCTAATTTGGCTTTAGAGAAAATGTTCTTTAATGGAAGGTCTAGGGGCAAGGACAGAATCAGTTAACCAACAATGTACAAATTAATGCCATCGGGTAGCCCTGAAGATATTCAAACTTGGGAAGACCTCTTTTTAAGGTGCTGGAAAGTTGATGGAAAAAAATCTTCTACAACTTGTACCTCCTAAAAAATTACTACCAAATCTCAACCCAAAGCTCTATTGCAAGTTCCATCAGGTTATTAGACATGATACTAATAGTTGTACCCAGCTAAAATATGAAATTCAATACATCATTGATTGAGGCAAAATCACTGACCCTGAAACTTGAAAACTAAATACCTAAAATAACCCCCTACTAAACTATAAAAATATCCCACCACTAAATGCACCCATCATTATAATCAACATCAACTTAACAGAGGAACAAGTATTTAATTTCTTTATTAATGTCATACCTGGTCTATCAAAACATAAACAAAAAGACCTAAATCTGAGTGAGCAACTTGTGGAGCTCACTGTGAATGTCTTGGATATCTAGAGTTCTAATGATGAAGATGGAGGACAGGTTGACCTATGGGAAAATAATAAGGATAAGGAAAGTTAGCCTGTTATGAAAGTTAAAAAGAAAGAGGTTAAGGAAGAAGCAAAATTGGTTGAATCAAAGGAAGGGGAAGAGGACTTAAAATTGAAAAAATGAGAAAATCATTGCTAGTGTTTAGGAATTGCTCATGCATTCTAGAGACCATCATGAAGCACTAGTTTCGGCTTTGGACCAAAGGAAAATTTCTATAAGTAGTACTCCAAAGGAAATGGTTAACTCATTGATGGAAACTCTATAAAGGGGTATTATGTTTACTGATGATGATTTACCTTTAGAGGGACGAGATCACCACAAGGCTTTATTCATTAAGACTGAGGTAAAAGGGAAGTTGACTCATTGTGTGATGGTAGATACTAGTTCTACTATTAATGTATGCATGCTAAAGATTTTGCCTAAATTAGGATTAACTATGGCTTACCTGGAACCATATGATGTTATTATTAAGGTTTATGATAATACAAAGGGGCCTATTAAGGGGGCATTTTAAGTATTGGTCAAGATTGGGCCTATTAAGACTTAGGTCAACTTACATGTGATTAACATCCCTGTGACCTTTGCTAGCTTACTCAGATTGCCATGGTTTCATCCTTCGGGTCGTGTGCCATCCATTGTCCATTAGAAAATCAAGTTTTCACATCAGGGAAAGGTTGTTACCGTCTCAGTAGAGACCGAGGTTACTGTGGCTGCCTTAAAACTAGCTCTTAAGGAGATTCCTTTAAGCCTAAGTTTTGAGGTCTGTTTGATTTATGAGGATGAGCTAGATGAATAGTTCATGAGCATGATGCATAGTATGAATTTTATACCTGGTATGGGATTAAGGAAAAATCAGAATGGTCCACTAAAGTTCATTGAGGTGAAGGTACCGATCTTGATGTATGGACTAAGGTGTGATAAATCCTCGGATACAGGGAAATGGAAGTTATGGTAGAAATTTGTGAAGCATGGTTATCTATATATGGAGACTCCTGAACCTCTTCTGATGGCTAGGGAGGTGATTCTAGGCTCTGAGATCTTTGCTGAGTATGTGAATAAGGTAAATAGGGTTGCTGTAAGGGAAGTTCTTATAGAAGAACTTATATTGGCCGAAGAATAATCTAAAAAGGATATTACTATTACGGAGCTTAAGGATATTACTGACTTAGCAATAGAAGAGGACTTTAAGACCTTTGTCCAAAATTCTATTGTTAACATTTCTTATGATGATTTAAATGTTTCCCTTGCAAACTTATTCAAGACTAATGATATTTTCTTTTCTAAAGTTGATGCAATGCATCAACTTTGTTTATTTGTATGATGTCTTTCCTAACAGTTATTCTACTTATGATGATTATTTTATGCATATATTTGATATTAATTCTATGCAAACTAAATCATTTAATTTAATCACAAATGATAATCCTAAAAATATATTGATTGCTTCTAATTTAACTCCTAATTAGGGAGAAAAAATGAAAAATATATTAATAAAGAGGTAGAATGTATTTGCTTTGGGTTATGAGGATATGCCCGAGATCGATAAAGAAATTAGAATATAGAAACCCTACATATTCTCACATCACATCAACAAAGTAGAAAAAGAGGAGGTTAAGGCTAGAATGGGCTCTCTTAATTAAAGAAGAAGTTGAGAAATAGCTAAAGGAAAAGTTCTTGGAAGTGGTTGATGACATCTAGTGGTTAGCCAACATAGTTCCAATCCCTAAGAAAGATGGAAGGGGTAGAATGTGTGTGGATTACTAGGACACCAAGACTTGAACATGCTTGAACAATGACTTTCCTTTACTACATACTGATACGTTGGTTGATAGCACAACTTTTAATGCTATGTATTCCTTTATGGATGGCTTCTTAGGATATAACATGATCACGATGGTAGTAATTGATAAGTTGAAGACATTTTTCACTAATGAATGGGGAATTTATTACTATCTGGTCATGCCTTTTGGGTTAAAGAATGTCGAAGCTACTTATCAGAGGATGGCCACTACTCTATTGCATAGAGGTACATATGGATGACATGATGGTGAAATCTTTGACTTGAGAATGAAACCTTAAGGCTTTGGATAAGTTTCTGACAAGGGCCAAAAGATACAATCTTAGGCTAAATCTGAAGAAGTGCATGTTTAGTGTTACCTCAAGAAAGCTATTAGGTCACATAGTTAGCCATAAGGGAATTAAAGTGGATCTAAATAAGGTTAAGGGAATTATGGAAATGCCTGCACCCAAGACTGAGAAGGAAGTGAGGGGTTCATCGGGCATTTACAATATATCAATAGGTTCGTAGCCAAATTGACTACTACATGTGAGCTTATTTTTAATCTTTTAAGAAAGAATTTACCCGTGATTTGGGATGATAAATGTCAACATGCAAGAGTATTTAATGAATCCTCCAATCCTACAATTGTTGAGGTATAGGAAACCTTTAATTCTTTATTTGGCTATTGAGAAAGAAGAATTAGGGGTAATGTTAGCTCAAGAAGGAGAGGATAAAGTTGAGCCTGTAGTGTATTAGTTAAGCAAGAAACTCCTACCTTATGAAGCTAATTACATTCTAATGGAAAAGACTTGTCTAACTATAATTTGGACAATTAAAAAGCTTCGGCATTATTTCCAATCTTATAGGGTTTAGGTAGTTTTAAAGCATGATCCCCTTAGGTACCATCGACAAACACCATCACTCACTAGGAAGCTAGCTAGGTGGTTAGTCTTGCTCAATGAGTTCAATGTAGACTATATGGCAAAGAAAGTTATGAAAGGAAAGGCAGTTACAGACTTTCTAGTATAGAATCTGGTAGATGATGAATAAGAATGAGAAGTGGAGTTTCCATATAAACATTTGGGGGCAATAGAGGTTCAAGGTTGGAGCATGCACTTTCACATAGTAGTAAATGGAAAGGCAATAGGTATTGGTGTAATTTTGATCACACTAAAAGGGGAAATGATCCCAATGGCCAAAAAGTTGGAGTTCGAGGTAACAAATAATCAAGCTAAGTATAAAGCTTGTATCTTTGGTTTAAGACACTATGGAGTGTGGGAGTAAAGGAAATTATAGTTTACGAAGACTCCATGTTAGTAATAAAGCAAGCCTTGAAAGAATATGAAGTAAAAGAGGATAAATCGAGGCCATACTAGGATTACTTGGCCACCCTCCTACTGACATTTACTCAATGCAAGTTCATCCACTTACCAAGAGAAGAAAATCAAGTGGTTGATGCCCTAGCTACTTTAGCTTCAATAAGTGAAGGTGGGAAGTAGGTGAGAGTTAAACCTCTTATTCTTGTAAAATTGTGAACCCCCTTATTATGAAGAGATAAGAGTTATGCTAGTTAACCCTAAAGAAAAATTGTGGTTTCATGATCTATAATGGAATTTAAAGATGGGGTAGTTACCTAAAGATATTGATAAGAAAGAAAGAACATCTCTGAGAATGTTTCTAGGAAAATTCATTAATTATAAAGGAATATTGTAAAAAAGGATGGTAACTAGGGTGCATTTGAGATGTATTGATAGAGAAGCCTGAAAGATCATGGAAGTAATTCAAGAGGGTGTATGTGGGCCACATATGAATGAGATGGTCTTGACTAAGAAAATAACTCATCAAAGGTCTTTCTAGTTCACCATGGAGGTAGATTATGTAAAGTTTGTGAAGAAGTGCCATAACTATCAAGTGTATGAAGATGTTAACCATTTACCTTCTATGAAACTTCAAGGTTTGACCTCTCTTTGGCCATTTACAGTCTGAGAAATTTATATCATCAGAGAAATAAGTCTAAGGGCATCTAACAGCCACTACTATAGTATGGTAGCAATTGACTATTTCTCTAAGTAGGTCGAAGAAGAATCATTCATAACTGTTGAGGAAAAATAAATGGCAAAATTTATAGAACGGAATATAATTTGTAGATATGGGCTACCTCACCATGTTATAATTTATAATGGTGTTCAATCTAGGGTAAAAATGGTTGTGTTGCTAAAAGAATACAAAATTGAGCACCATAAGTCTTCTCCCTATAGACCATAAGCCAACGAAGCAATAGAAGCAATGAATAAGAATGTAAAAAGGATCTTGGCCAAAATGCTATAAAACTATAAAGATTGGTCAAATTACCTATAATTTGCATTATGGGGCTATAGGACCACTACTAGAACATCAACTGGTGCAACTCCATATTCACTAGTGTATGGATGTGAATTTGTATTGCCAATGGAAGTTAGGATACAATTATTAAGGGTTGTGCTCGAATTGAAAATTCCTATATATTAATGGGTGGAAAGCAGGTTGGCACAGTTAACTTTATTGGATGAAAGGAGAATGAAAACTATATACCACTCTCAGTTATACCAAAGGAGAATAGCTCGGGCTTAGGATAAAAAGATTAAACCAAGAAAGATTAAGGAGGGTGATTTAGTGTTAAAGCTTACTAAGCCAGTCATGACTGATCCATGGGGAAAGTTCAAGCCAAATTGGAAGGCTCCATATCCAATGACAAATTATTTTCCAAGGGTGCTACCATTCTATCTGATTTAGATGGAAATGATTTTATAGGGCCTTTCAATGTGAACAAACTCAAGAAATACTTTCCATAGTGTCTTACTAGAGAGAAAACCTCAAAAGAGGTTGTCTAAGAAAAAGTTAGAGACTAAAAAGGAAAATGAAAAATAAATAAAAGTCCAGCTTGATTAAAAACCTCAAAAGAGGTAGTCCAAGCAAAAATTAAGGACATGTAAAAGGAGAGAGAGAGAGTAAAAATAGTTAGTTGGAAAACTTATAAGGGCAAGTCATCTAATGACAATAGTTATGCTAGAAATAAAAAAAAATGTATATGTCATTTGTGCTTTCATTAAATGAAATAGTTTATCTTTATTATTATCAAATGTTGCATAAAATGCCTATTATAGACTGGTTAATCAAAAGGGCAATGACATTAAATAGAAAGTGAATTGGACTAAATTTTATGGACTAATTGGTTCTCTCTCTTTTCTTTTGATGTAAACCTTGAACACTTACTGCATGTAATTCTTTTATCTTTTTAGCCTTCATGAATTCATCCTTTTCTAGTTGTTGCAATTGAATCCAATCCTTGTATTAGTCATCAGTAGATGGATCTCCATTGTAATTAATGTTTCTGCAAATGGTTCTTTAAGGCCAAGTAGTAACTAGGTTATTTAAGAAGTTCTAAGTAAGAGGCCCTGGCTCAAAATCATGCACCGGTTCCATGATTAACTATTTCATTCCATACTACCAATATAGATGAGTAGGATTATAAAATGTGGTAGAATGTAATCCAACTATTGGAATACAGTATGTAAAGGACTTGATGGTCACATGATTAAATTTCCACCATGGACAAACCCATTATACCTCAATGTTAAGAAAGGTACCTAGCCAGTATGCTATGTTAACAAGAACTACTTATAGTGGACAACCCTATAGCTACCTTAGTTTGTATTTCTCAAAATCTCTAGGTGGAGGATGTAGTTTTACTTTCTCCTAAAGCCATAACTACAAGGAGTGGGTAAAAAAAAGGGAGAAGATAGTATACCCCTGATAAATCTTTTATTAACTGTAAGGTTGTCTAGTCCAAAAATGGTTTTAGCTAGGATAATGGGTAAAGTATTTAAGCTAGATTCCATTTTTTCTGAGACACGTAGCACTTAAAGGTCCCATTCATTAGGGAGAGATACTAATAGGAACTGGGCATACATGTGCAGCATAATCATACGAGGCCAATATGTTTCTCTGTTATTAATAGTTGTAGTAGCTTAAAGGAATGAGTCTAGAATATTTTGATTATTGAAAAGATGCTAGGAAAATGAATGTAGGGGTAAGTTAAATTAGCATTCCATTAGTTGCAAGATAGTGCTTAGGTTTAGGACTTTTAATTATAGGATCATGAGTTATTTGGAAGAGCCATGATTATATCTAGAATGGCACCAAATTCTTCTGGCAAAGGGCAAATTTTGAAATTGCTGAAGTGGAATACATGCTTTTTAAGGTCCTAAAACTTAGTTACATAGTGAAGAAAAAGGTAATTGATGATAAAAGCATTTAGGGTTTAGAAAATAAATAAATAAAAGGGTTCTATTTTGGCCCAGGTGTCACCATTTTTAGTTTTCAACTATGGTTGTAGCTTCTTAAGACTCCTTTCTATCATTTTAAGGCTCTATTGGTGTTTAATTTTTAAAATTGAAGTTTAGGATGTGTGTAAAAGGGGTTATGATTCCTTTTATAAGTAAAATTAGGGTTTTGAGAAGTGAAAAAATGTAAAAGCCTAGTAATGATGCAATGGCCTCACCAAAGCGGTGGTGCCTCCATGAAGGGGTGATGCCTCATTGCCTTTTTGCATTGAGTAGTCGAGGGTGCATGATTCTAGTTGCATTTTCAAAATTTTTATTTTATTTCAGTTCATTAATATTAATTGTGCATGTCTGAATGATGAATTTGTGTTGGATTGTATTGTGATTAAAATAAGTATAAATGTTTAAACATCCAAATTAAATCCAAGTATAAAGCATCCAAAATGAGATCAAATAGTTAAATCAAAACAATCTTACAACATAAGAATGGAAAATGAGAAAAAATTAAATCCTAAGCTATGGAGGCTCTAAGTCTATCTCCTCTACATCATCTCCCTCTGCGTCTCCATCTCTATCATCCCTATCACCCTCAACGCAATCACTAACACCACTTCTTCCTCCTCCTCAACTTTATTATCTTTAACTTGTAGAGCAGCCACTTGACACTAGAGAGCTACAATCATGGCTTAACTGATTGCATCATGGTCCTGTCCAAACACGACTTTAGGTAAGTAAATATGTGAGCATGTATACATATAAGGATACGACATTTGCTTGCCCTCTGTTATTATATGATGCTTATAAGGTAATCCCATTGAGCCTCAATTAGTCCATACATGTACTCACCCTAAGGTATCTACATTGATTGTTGTTCGTAAAAAATCCACAACTGCACAATGTCAGACAAGTAGTAAAAATTTGCTCCCTCAAAGACTAGTTCTAACCACCTATTAACCTAATTTTTTATTGTCCAAGGCTTTCAATAATGAGAAATAAGAAGAAAATTAAAATTAGCAAATAAATGAATTTTTTAAATAAAAATAAATTCCAGAGCAAAAGATTAAATAAATAATGAACCCAATGATTAGGAATTGATTTTCTTTCACAATCCTTAGTTCTCTTTAATTAATGAATCTTTTAATCTTGCAAGTCCTAATTCTTTCTAAATTATCGATTAACCTCTCTCAAGTATTAACCAATTTTAATTCATAATTCTTAATTAAGAACATCAAGCCCCAATTCTCATTGTAAACTTAATTCCTTAAATGAAACTATAAATTTCTTTGCCCACTCCAATTGGAATCTAAATACTTATGATATCTCTAACTTTAATTAATTTAAAACTATGTTTATAAATCCACTAAGGTTTTGATCTCTTAACCTAAAACCCTAATTTTAATTTATGCTAATGATGATCAAACATCAACACAAAATAATCACAATAAACATAGCTTGCAATTAACTAATAACTTCATTAATTAAAGAAAAAGTAATTCATGGTCAAGTCATCAATTCCAAACTAAAAGAAACTTAGCCTATCATAATGTAAAAATATCCCATATAATCATAAAAATAATCCATAGCAATTACAAGAATATAGAAGAGAGAAGAAAATAAAACTAGGAATTCTTGTTCTTTAATTCTTCCACTATTGATATCTTTTGAGTTCTTCTTTAATTATTGCACCCTTTTGGTTTTTTTCTCTTTTTCTTTTTCAAAACGACCCTAAAGTGGAGTATGTAAAGCCCTTTTAAGGGTAGACATGTTGCCCTTAAAACAAGCCAATGATAAGGCATTAAAATTAATTTGTCAAAGGGTTGTGACCACAATAAAGCTACAATGGTAGCAGCCCTCATGACCCTTTAGAGCTCCTTCTCGACTGCACTTGCAGCTTAGGCTACGACCACAGCACTATCGGTGATAATTTTGGTTACTTCTCTTTGCTACAATGATAGCCTTGGCTTCATGCTAGTCACACTTTCAAATGCTACAATCTTTACTTTCCTGCAACCAAAGCTAGTTATTTTCACCAAAAATCCAATTTTTCATCCAAATTCTTTCACCAATAGTCCAGCCAACCTAAAAACACATAAGTTAAACTTAAGACCAAGAAACTCACGAAATAAAATCACTTAAGACATAAAAATTACTAAATAACAAAATAAATGCTTTACTAATAACACAAATAAACATATGCAACATACATAAGAACAGCTATCACAACCAAAAATGTAGCACATTGATAGACTTTAATTGTTAATCCATCATAATCTTAAGGTAATAAAAATTTTAAAACTCAAAACTAAATTGATAACTCAATGTCAAAAACATAAACATTACTGAGTGAAAAGAAAACTTTACCATTGAAATCTCAAAAAATTTATAAGTTAACACCTAAGAAAAATGGAAGTGAGTGGAACTATTATTTCAACTCATAGCAACCCTTAAACTTAACATGTAAAAGAAAGTAAAAATTTTTACAAGCGACTGAGTTTCATACTCCATCTTGCAAAAATGTTTTTTTCTCTCTAATTAATTTTCCCTCTCTTAGTAATCCCCTACCGTTCCCACACTACTAAGCGTGGACACCGCGAAGTGGGACCTTTGGATACTCTTACCCTATTTAGAGCATTGGAGTATATTTGAAGCATATAAAATTTTAAATTTAAATATTGGCTCTTTATTAGTAGATAATTTTTTTAAGCTTTATACGCTACCTTCTTATATGATAGATCAAGAATCAACTACAATTAAAGTTAAGTACCACTTACAAACATTTTTCTTAAATATCAACACATTAAATTCGATCATTCAAAAGCGAGTGAGCATTAAGTTTTTTAAAGATTCAATTATCCTTAACCACAAGTTATCAACCTTGCTTATAAGTCAAAAATTAAGCATTAATAAAAGATCAAAACATATTTACAAGAAAACCATAAATAATGTGCTTCACTCATCATAGTGATAAATTGTAAAAATTTAAGTGTATAAATCCTAAGTGCAAACAATCCAAAAATTTAAAATTAAACTAAGACTAAAAATCAAAATAAAATTATAATTAAAACATGAAAATTAAGACCTCACTAAATGTAAATGCAAAATTACCCCCCCCCCCCCCCCCCCGCCCACATAAACATCACATTGCCCTCAATTTGAACAAATAAGTGGATGACATAATAAACACATAAGAAAATTAAATAGCATAAAAATAAATGACTTAGGAGAACTCCCTCAATGTGGTGAAGTAGGTGTAGAAGGAATGTTATAACCTGATGCTTTAATGAAATGCTTAAGGTTAACATCTTAAGATATTTGGCGATGTGCAATGGAATTCATTTAGGCTTGAAACTCATCAAATTGAGCATTCATGCACAACTCAAGTTGATTAAATCAAGTCAAAACTTGCTGCCACCTGGAAAAGGAACTAGAACTAACAATAGAACTACCACCTATATCATGCCTCTCCTCATCCCCATCTTCATTTGGAATATCATCATCATCAACATCCTCACTAGCATCCGAACCCACAATGGCCTCACAATGGTTTGTATTTTTCCTCAATATATAACATCATTGAATATTACGATCCCTAAGCCCCATACTTTCATAAATGATCTCAATATGAGTTAGCATATCCCAGTTAATTTTTCTAGGAGTAATGGCAACCATATGGAGCTCAGAGGAACCTAAAACCTTAAAGTGAATAGTTAACCCAGAGATAATATGCCCTAGAGTAAGGAGAAATTTTTGGCCTTTAACAACATGCAATAGTGTGTGAAATATAAAAGGGGAAGTGCAAATCTTGGTTTTTATTTATGCACACCATAACATTAGTAACTTGGGATGAGTAATTTTTTGCTCTCTAATTTTCCAAATATGCAATAAGCCATGAATTTATGAAGAATGAGATAACTATGCTTTGTAATCACCCCATTAGAAGTGAGATGGCCTCCTAAGTGCTTGAAACCCCCAGAAATTTCATGCCATAATGTACGTGGGTGAAAATTAGGTAGAGCTTCTTTTAAACCCGTTTTGCAAAAACCAAACACTTAAAACATCACTTCATAATCTAATTGATATTTAAAGTGCAAGAACTAAAAATTAAAAATGTTTCTCACCCTATCCACTACTTGCAAAATGCTATAGAATTCCATAACAAAATCATGATAGACATCAAATTTAAGTTTTATGAATTTAGTCCACCTTAGGTTAACACCTAATTTATGTATCTCATCTTTCAATCCTATGACTTGCAATGTGTCACAATCAAAATTCTTGCACAAAATTAAATTTCTTTAGGAAAAAGATTAAAATTTCTCACCTTCCTCATATGTGTAGAGAGGAAAAGGTTCTTAATAAATTAGAGCTATGTCTTCTTTATCTTAAGGAGGATCTTCCAAAGTAGCTCTTTTTCTCTTGCCTTTTTCACCAATTTTTTTTTCTCTAAGCATGGTGAAATCTATAACAAAGAAGAGAAAATAAAATAATAAGCACACAACAAAAGAAAAAAATAAAGAGAAAATGAAAAGAAGTGACGGGTATGTGAGAAGAGGTGGTGGGCAATGATGATTAATGAGTAATTAAATCAAAAAATAAAAGAATAAAGCAAGAATTAAAGGAAGAAAAATTTGGGAATTTAGGGATAGAAAGAGAACGTTTAATAGGAGAGGATGGAGTTGAGAAAAAGAAAAGATGAAGGTTTAGAAGAAAAAAAAGAAAGGAAGTTTATAAAATAAAATAAAAGCTGCTGATTTTTTTTCCAATGCAAGCCGAAAAATAAATTAAGAACACATGTAAGCAATTAAAAACAAAATCTTCTACTCAAAGAATAAAAAGCACACAAAATAAAAATCAAAACATGAAGGGAAAGAAGAAAAAAATAATAAAAAATAAAAAATCATATAATTAAGGAAAAATTTAAAAAAATTATAGTTTTAAGTTAAGGTCATTAGCTTGACCCTTATTTATTTCAGTATGGTGATTGAATTTCAAAAGACTCCCTTTATATGGGCATGAATCCTCCATAATAGATTTTACATCTCTAACCATTAACTTTAAATGTCTCTTATTTATTATTTGCTAACTCTAGAGCTCCATGATTGAACACTTGAATCACCTTGAAGGGGCCACTCCATCTAGACTTAAGTTTCCCCAAAAAAAAATGCAACCTAAAGTTAAATAATAATACAAAATCACCAACACCGAAATTTTTCCTTTGAATATAAGCATTATGCCACTTTTTGGTCCTCTCCTTGAATAATTTTGCATTTTCATAAGCTTGAAAGTGTAGTTCATTAAGTTCATTCAATTATAAAAGCCTTTTTTCACCATTAGCCTTCATATCAAAACTTCAAAACTTGGTAGCCCAATATGCTTGGTGCTCTAACTCCATATGAAGGTGACAAGCCTTCCCAAAAACCAATCGGTAAGGTGACATGCATATTAGTGTTTTAAAAATAGTCCAATATGCCCATAATGTGTCATCCAATTTTAAGGACCAATCCTTTTTTGAAGCACCAACTATTTTCTCAAGAATCTTATTTATTTCTCAGTTCATCACTTTCACTTAGCCACTTATTTGCAAGTGATATGGGGCTACTACTTTATGGTGTACCCTATATTTCTTTAACAAAGCTTTGAACTATTTATTGTAAAAAAGTGATCCCCCGTCACTAATTATAACCCTTGGAACACCAAATCTATTGAATAACCTCTTCAAGAAATGAATGACCACCTTAGCATCATTTGTTGGTGAGGCTAGTGCTTCTACGCATTTAGAGACATAATCTACACCCACTAAAATAAACTTATTCCCATAAGATGAAAATGTCCCATGAAGTATAATCCCCATATGTAAAAAATCTCTACTTCTTAGATTAGAGACAAAGGCATCTCATGTTTCTTAGAGATATTGCTCGTGCATTAGCATCTATCACAATGGTTCACATACTCCTTAACGTCTTTAAACAAGGTATTCCAAAAGAACCCACAATCGAGGACTTTGGATGCTATTTTGGTGGCACCATAATGACCTCCATAGCTCAAATCATGATAGTGGGAGAGAATACTGTACATTTCAGCCTCTAGAATGCATCTCCTAATCAGTTCATCTCCATAAATTTTGTAAAGATAGGGCTCCTCTCACAAATATTGCTTAACTTGATGCGAAAATCTTTTCTTTTCTAGATATAAGAGGTCCTCAAGTAACACTCTACCTGCCAATAATTAGTAAAGTCAATATGCCAAGGTGGAAAAATTCTTTCTAAAGCTAACAAAAATTCATCAGGAAAGCTATCATCTATTAGGTGTTGGTTGCTAAGAATATCCTCTTTCTGCAATCTTGACAAGTGGTCTATAACAACATTCTCTGACCCCTTCTTATCTCGAATCTCTAAGTTAAATTCTTAAAGTAGTAAAATCCATATAATGAGTCTTGGCTTGGCATCTTTCTTGGCTAAGACATACCACAAAGCTAAATGGTCCGTGTATATGATCACCTTAGAGCCAAGTAAGTAAGCACAAAACTTGTCTACAGCGAATACTATCGCCAACATTTCCTTTTCTGTGGTGGTGTAATTGAGGTGTGCATCTACCAAATTCTAACTAGCATAATATATGACAAGCAAATTCTTATCTTTTCTCTGACCCAAAACTGCTCCAACAGCATGATCACTTGCATCACACATGATCTCAAATGGTAAACACCAATCTGGAGGTGTAATGATGGATGTTGAAATTAATGCTTCCTTCAACCTATTAAAAGCACTTAAATAAGCATCATTAAATCCAAAAGATATATCTTTATTCAGTAAATTGGTTAAAGGTTGAGCAATAAGTGAGAAATCTTTAATAAAATGCTGGTAAAAACTAGCATGCCCTAAAAAACCTTAAACTCCCTTAATTATTGTAGGAGGTGGCAACTTTTCAATTGTCTCTATCTTGGCTCTATCTACTTCAATTCCTTTACTAGATATTTTGTGTCCCAAGACTATCCCTACATACACCATAAAGTGGCATTTCTCCTAATTAAGCACAAGCTTAGTCTCTTCATAATGCTTAAGCACCCTATCAAGCTTAACTAGACACAAATTAAAAGAATCACCAAAAATAGAAAAATCATCCATGAATACCTCTATAATATCCTCTACCAAATCAAAGAATATTGTCATGATACACCTTTAAAAGGTTACAAGTGCATTATACAATCCAAATGGCATTCTCCATTAAGCAAGGACATGTAAAAGTTATTTTATATTGATCCTCAGGAAAAATAAAAATTTGGTTGTATCCAAAATATCCATCAAAGAACTAATAAAAAGAATGTCTTGTAATCCTTTCTAACATTTGATTAATAAAGGGTAAAGGGAAGTGGTCTTTTCTAGTGCCATTATTCAAATTTTTATAATCTATACACACTCGCCACCCATTAAAAACCCTTTTTTTAGATCAACTCACCCTCTCTATTCTCTATGACTATCATCCCACTCTTTTTAGGCACACATTAAATTGGACTGACCCACTCACTATCGGAAATAGGATAAATGTTACCTACATCTAAAAGCTTCATAATTTCTTTCTTCACTACTTCCTTCATGTTTTGGTTAAGTCTTCTTTGTCTCTCAGTTGTAGGCCTATGTCCCTCTTCCATATAAATCCTATGCATGACAATAAAGGGAATAAATCCTGTAATGTCAGAAATTTGCCAACCTAAAGCTCAAATTATACCTTTTACTACCTCATAAACTTTTATTTCTTGCTCAATGGTTAGTTTATTGGAGAAAATAATAGGCATTGTATTGGCCTCTCCCATGAATGTATATCTCAAGTGGTTGGGTAGTGGCTTAAGCTCTAACTTTGGTGGCTTTTCAATGGAAGGGGGTGTGGGGTTTTCACTTCTCACCAATAACTCAGGTTTGGTGAATTCATGCTCATGTTATTCCTTACTCTCATACCCATCACTTGGTATCTCATCCCCCCCCCCCCACTCATATATGAAACAAAGTTAACTTCTTAAACACATTCATCAATTACAAAAAATTTCATGCATGATTCATGATCTAAAGGGAATTTTATTAATTTAGACTATAGAATCAACTTTTTCATCTCCTACACTTAATATTAACATATTTTCATGCACATCAACTATAGCCCTACTCGTGTTCAAGAAAGGTCTACCTAACATTAGTGGACAAGATTTGTCTTCCTTAAAATCTAAAATAATAATATCAACAGGAAAATATACTTGTTTACCTTTTCTATGATGTCCTCTATCACTCCATGAGGTTTCTTTATAGAGTAATATGCAAGTTGTAATGACATATTAGTGGTTTTCATATCACCCAATCCTAAGCTATGAAAATAGAGAGATTAATACTTACCTATAAATCACACAAGCTTTTAGGAAATTCACTAATACCAACAATGCATGGAATAGTAAAACTCCCTAGATCTTTTAATTTAGGTGGAATCTTATGTGAAATGATCAAACAACATGTCTTTTTCAAAGTAACTATTTCATTATCATCCCAATACTACTTTTTTTTATAAGGTCCTTCAAGAACTTGGCATACTTAGGCATCTATGTGATTGCTTCAGAAAAGGGCACATTAATCTACAACTTCTTAAAGATTTCCAAAAATTTGAAAAATTTCTATTTATCTTTCTACTTCTTTAATCTTTAGGGGAATGGTAGCTTTGGCACAAAAGAAGAGGATGCAGATTTAGGAACTTTTTTTTTCTCTATTTTGCTCTCCTCCTTCACCTCATCCTTCACTATGTCAAAGTGCTCCTCATCCTCCTTCAAAATTTCAGCTTGTGTCTTCACCTCCTTGCCACTCCTTAAAGTTATAACCTTCAATTCCTTAGGATTTAACTCCAAAATGCTTGGAAGGTTTCTTTGTGCTCTTGATATCATAGCATTAGCAAGCTGTCCAAGTTGTACCTCAATATTATGGATCGAAGAGGAATGATTCTTTGTAATTTGATCAAACTTGGCCTCCATTTTCTTTTGGTTATCCTCATGGCTAATCAACTTATTTGTGATGGCATCTAAAAATTTATCTAACTTGTCTAACTTGTTCTTTACAAATGCCATCCTATCTTATGGTGGATGTTAGAATCATGGTGGTTCTTGTTGCCTTTGCAAGTTGTTATTGTTTAAGAAGTTTGGTGCAACCATATTGTTATTATTACTCCATGAAAAATTTGAATGATTTCTCCACCTCGAATTATAAGTGTTGGAGTAGGGATTGTTGACTTGCCTCCCTTGAAATTGATTGCTCACAAAATTCACTTGCTCTTAATCTCCATCTGTTACCATACCTATATCACCAAAACCAAATTCATTATTAAAGTAACTAAAGAAATTAAAATTTTCACCATTAAGGGGTGAAGTATTTTCATGATGAGGTTGCCAAGTTGCTTTGTCAATGTAGAAATTTGAGCTTGGAGGGCTGTCACTATGTCAACTTCTAGCCTTCCTATTTATTTTAGAGGTTGAATTCTCTCACAAGACCATAAGCAATTGTCAATCACCATCCTTTCCAAAAGTTCTATAGCCTCATCCACTATTTTCCTTATAAAAAATCCACCAACTTTAGCATTAATGGAATCTCTTATAAAACTTGTGACTCCATTACAAAATGTCCTTATAAGCACATCTTTTGGTAGTCCATGATGTGGACAGCTCCTTTATAACTCTGTAGACCTTTCCCAAGCTTTACTTAAGGATTCATGCTTAAATTATTATAATGAAGTGAGCTCTTTCACCACCTGTGTTGTCTTAGATGGTGGAAAATATTTAGCTAAAAGCCCCTTCACCAAATCATTCCAATTAGTGAAAGAACTGGGTGGTTGAGATTTTAACCATGCTTTAGCCTTGTCATTTAATGTGGATTGAAACAATCTTAGCCTTAACACATCACTAGACAAGCCATTCTACTTGAGCATGCCGTAAATCTCCAGAAATTTGGCAATGTGGTTATTTGGATCCTCATTTAGCATCCCATAAAATTGAATGGTTAATTAGAGCATCTACAGCAAACTGCTTTGATCTCAAAAGTATTGGCTTCCACATTAGGTCTCGTGATGCTTTGCCTTATGCCTCCTAAACTAGGCATAGATGTGTCCATCAACACCTTTGCATCATCTTAATTATCATTATTTACCACTATGCTTGAATCTTCTCATGAGCATCTTCAATTTTCCTTTTCAAACATAGTTAACTCTAAGGTATTATTTGAGTGGCTTCTTCTTTAACTTTTAGATATTATGCATGCATTGAAAAACTCTACAAAATTAAAGGAAAAAAAATCAAAACAAGATAATAAAATTGGTGCTTTAATCCTAAAAAAATTAAACCAATTATGATGATAAAATTGAGTCCTCGTCAATGGCGCAAAAAATTTGTTTGTCAAAAATCTAAAGCGCATAGTGTCAAACAAGTAGTAAAAATTTGTTCCCTCGAAGACTAGTTCTAACCACCTATTAACCTAATTTTTTATTGTCCAAGGCTTTTGATAATGAGAAATAAAAAGAAAATTAACATTAGCAATTAAATAAATTTTGTAAAATAAAATAAATTCTAGAGCAAACGATTAAACAAACAATGTTCACAACGGTTAGGAATTGATTTGCTTTAATAACCCTTAGTTCTCTTTAATTAAAGAATCTCTTAATCTTACAAGTCCAAAGTCTTTCTAAATTATCGATTAATCTCTCTCATTTATTAACCAATTTTAATTCATATTTCTCAATTAAGAACATCAAGCCTTAATTCTCATTGTAAACTTAATTCCCTAAATCAAACCATAAATTTATTTGCCTACTCCAATTGGAATCTAGTTACTTATGATATCTCTACCTTTAAGCAATTTAAACCTATGTTTATAGATCCACTAAGGTTTTTATCTCTCAGCCTAAAACTCTACTTTTAATTTATGCTAATGGTGATCAAACGTTAACATGAAATAAGCACAACAAACATAGCTTGCAATTAACTAATAAACTTTATTAATTAAAGAAAAACTACTTTCAAATGCTACAATCGTTACTTTCTTGATGCCAATCCTACTTTCAAATGTTACGATCTTTACTTTTATATGAACAAAGTCAATTCTTTTCACCCAAAATGCAATTTTTTATCCAAATTCTTTCACTAATATTCCAACCAACCTAAAAGCACATAAGTTAAAATTAAGACAAAAACCTCATCAAATAAAATCACTTAAGACATTAAAATTATTGAATAACAAAATAAAATGTTTTACTACTAACACAAACTTTACATAAAAAGTTATGAAATAATGATTATTAATGTTATGCCAAGCTTGAATTAGAAACAGCATTGGAGAAATATTTACATGTGTAATAATGTATGGTGTGCATATTGACACCAAGCTCTTGTCCAATGTCAGAAATTGATGAGATAGATCCCTTGGTGATGCCCAACAATGTTCCAATTGGTCAAGAGTATGTGTGAAACATCTGGCAACCATAAGTGAGCTAGAACAATAAAGGGACCCCTAGAGGCTGAACTCTAGAGCAAGTACCCTCACCACTGTCAATACATGGGCATTAAAGTGGTCTTTAATATATGAGAGGTATGGCTCTTGCTATGGGACCTATGGCTACCTCCCGTAAATAAGAGACTAAGTTAGACTATAATCTTAAAGAGAAAAAGAGGAAAGATGAAGTCAAACAAGTACCTGAGCAGTGGTAGCAACTGAAAAAGGCACCTGTTGTAGTTGATTAGCTAGTAGTGGGTCTTATTCCTCATAATATGCTCCTCATCAGGATCTCCTGTAACAGCCCCAGTAAGATCATCTCCCTCAAACAAGTATGTCCAGAATATGCTACCTAGAGGCGATGTAGGAATATGCCTAGCACAGGTACGCTGAGATACCACACCCGATAGTTAATGTCATAAAGAAGCACTCTCCTCAATGATAGTGGCCTGGAGCATACCTTCTTTGGAGACCATTTATCCTAAGAACCACATAATTCCTTATGTAGCTATAAAAATATAAAATAGACAAGTGAATTAATCTTATAATTATGCAATGCTAACTATAATTCTTGATGTTGTTTTATAGGTACATCATCATAAGTCAAGTTGTTCAACCACTCACGATGGACAAGTACACGGACCAAGTGTCTCCTCCATGAATGGCTAGCACCCCAACTAGCTAAGATAGGAAAGGGAGCATCTCCAATATGAATGATCCTTTATATCAGCTTAAGCTCCAAAGCCCAGACTTATAAAACGATTGTTAGTAAATAATCATGTTGCTTAATAAGCCAAAAGAAGAGAGGAATATGAACCAGAATAGCATGCCAAAATCAATAAAATTGTCTACCTCCTCAAACAACCTTATCCATACTCTGGTATATATAAGCTAATGCACAACTTCCCTAGTTATAGGAAGACACTAAATCTCATAGTGGCATCAAGAGTATTAAATCAATAGAGCTGGTTATGTTAGCAAAAAGGGTGGTGCCTAGTAGGTACATAAGGAATGCTCTCACCACCTGATCGATCTCACAAGGGGAAGTGGCAGCAATGACCCTATCACATGTGTAGTAGCTCCGAATCAAGTTAATCTTGATGGTATGTGTCCCCTTCATGTCTAGGATCATGCCTAAGAGACTCTGGATATAAGCAACTCAGTCTAGAGTCATTCAATGTAGACTCACATCAAAAGGGACATTATCTCCTACATAAGCAATGCTGGTAACAGTAGTAAAAGGATACAAGATCCAGTGTAAGCTTTATGAAGGGGAGGTGGAATATGTGCATAGTCTCAAACTGCCTCTCCATCAATGCATAAAGTGGTTGATAGTCAGTCCACCCCTGAGTGTCTAGGAATGACAATATGAAGTCCTCAAATTTAGTATCTTAGATACAGTCATTGATGTCATTAATGAGCTTGTCATACTAGATCCAAGCACTGTTGAAACTCCTTGCACCCTTGAAAGTGTATGTGTCTTACTGTAGTTCAAAAAAAGAAGTTGGATTAATATCATATTTCAAAATGAAAACATAAAATAGATAGAAAACTTTCATCAAGGCGATTCCTATGTACAATGAGGTGATGCCTCTTTGATTAGGCGATGTTTCTCTATTCGTATTTGAGGCTATCACCCCTTCATGAAGAGGCGATGCCTCTTTGATAAGGCAACGCCTTAGTAATGTAGAGAACAATTCTATTCAAAACTTTTTTAATATTTCTCAATTTAATCAAGTTTTTTTCAATTCTAAATGATGCATAAGTGTATAATGATCATAACTTAATACTATTTGACAAGAAAAATCATTTGAATTAAGTACTAACCTTTCTAGAATCCAAAGCACAAATGTTGATGCCTAGGTATGCAATCAATGGAATCGTATCTCCCATAAAAAGCCCAGACTCCATAAAGGGTGAATGGGTAGGCACTAAGTCCTACTAGGGTTGCTCCAATGTATGATCTTCAACCATGGTGATAAGAAAATGGCATTATATGACAAAAGTGAGGAAAGAGAGAAGAGAGACAAGAAGAAAAAGGTTCTTTGAAAAATAATGAAGAAGAGTTTTTTATTTTTGTATATGAGAAGAGTAAAATTTGGGAAAAAGTGAAATTTGATTAAAATTTTTATTAAAAATGACCTCTTAGATTTATACCATAAGGCTGATGGTATAAATTTAAAAAAAAATGACCACTCTAGTTTGCACCCCGAGGCTGATGGCACAAAGTTTAAGAAAATGACCTTTTGGGTTTATACCCTAAGAATGACAGCATGTTTTTTTTAATAGTAACCTCTCGAATCCATACCTCAAGGATGATAGTTCAAATAAAAAGATAAAGGAAATAAAAACCTTTCAGGTTGTACTCTGAGGTTGACGGCTTATATTTTAATGGAGGAATTTTTTATGTTGTTTCCCGATGTCAATGGCGTGGATTTTGAAGTGTTTATTTTCTAAAAGAATTTTGAGATTGAATATATCCTTTTTATTTTCATTATGCATGAGTTGATTTTTTAAAATTTTTTTAAATGTTTTCAATTTTTCAAAAAATCAAAGGGGTAAACTAACAAAACCAAATTTGATCAGCCCATAATAGAAGCCCGATGAACAAAAATGAGCATTCAATGTAAAAAGTAGTTTGGATCCTTTGAGAATGGACTTGAAGCCCAGAAAGTTAAGTAGTAGGCCAAAATTTTCTTATGAAAAAATGCAAAAAACCTAAGAGGCCCAATTGGCCTAAAACATTGAAGCCTGTTAGCCTAAGGTTGATGAGGCAACACCTCATAGGTAAGGAATCACTTTTTTAGTAGAAAGCTGATTAGGCATTGCCTCTTTAAAGACAAGACTCCTCTTTGATGAGTTGATCACCTCATTGACCCATTTGCCTATTTTTAATTAAGCATTAATGCTCTTGAAACACCTTTTATACATCCTGAATGATCACTAGGATTTACTATAGGTATTTTTATTAAAAATTTAAGGGCTAGTAGCTCTTGAATATAAGTTAATAGGGGAATTGAAGGACTAAAAGAGAAAAAGGGAGAGAGAAAGGGAGGATTCTATTTTGGCTGACAAGAATCCTAAAAAAGACAAACAACATGCTAAAGGAAAAGGGACGAGAGGGGAGAGAAAGGAAGGGTCAAGCTTAGCTAGAAAGGAGGTTTTTGTTAGTGGTAAGCACTAGGTCAATCATTTGATTATGCATTGACTTTCTTATTTTATTAATAAAGAGGTATTTCATTATCATTTGATTTTATGATAATTATATGAATGGTTAATTCTTACTAAGGCCATCAAGTATGTGACTTGATAGTAAAACCCTTAGATGAAAATAAGAGTTCTATTCTAATTATCCCTAGCCATTTATTCATTATATAAATATTAAAGTATTAAGGCTAGTATGATGTTGACTGATGGTTATGTTTTACTAATCATGAATATAAGATATTAAGTCAAATCATAGGTACATGATGAGAGATCATGTACTGGATTGACCCACTATGAGAATACTACATAGATTATTGTCATAAGAATTTCTCATCATAATAATTTTATTTTGGTCCTTTAACCTTGAAATCATCATGGATTTCTACATAGTTATTTTATGTTCTGACACATTCTAACATTGTCTTTAACCGGACGATTAAATTGGAATGTTATTGGATATGAAATTAGTTATGTGAGGAATGTGAGTGATTCAGAAGGAATTTATCCCTCATTAATATGAGAAAGATATCTATGGGCCCCTTGATGAGATAGACTGAAGAAAATTACATGGCCATGCTGAAATGAATTGATAAAGAGTTATCATTTTTAGTCTACTTGGAATCAAGTCATAATATTGAACTATATAAGGATGACATTCTATGCCTTATGTTCAATTAAGATATCATGTGATAAAGGGACAATAAAATTCATTATAATTAGGTTATGTCGGATTATTGACTTCACATGACTTGGGTAGTCATAATGTCTTGCTAGAGGCCACTTATGACTTGTAGGCCTAAATAGAGATTTAGGCCCACTACCAATGTTATGTGAACCTACAGGGTCACACACTTAGAACAAGCCCAAAATGAATTTGGGTTTAATGAGCCCAAAATAAACTCTGTGGAAATAAATAATTAAAGTGTTTTATTTATTTATTTATTTGTTTATTTGTTTATTTATTTAAGATAAATGTTATTTTAAATAAATAAATAAGATAATATTTCTGATTTGTTTTTAAACAAAATCAGAATATAATAAATAGAAATTACCAAAAGGTCATTGCTAGGTGAAACCCTAATTTGGAGTCTATAAATATGTTATATTCTCTAGGGTTTCATACACTGGTTTTTCTGCCTCAAAATTCATTTTCTTTCTCCTTAGAAAACAAAGACAGAGTTTTTTTCTTTTGTTATTGATTTGTGAGACAATCAAGGAGGTTGCTAGCACACACACTCCAATTCATTTTATGAAGGGCTGTTCGTGTGGATACCTATAGAGGACGCATCCTTTTGGAGACATCTTGATCCGAACAACCAAGCCAAAAAAGCTCGAGGTAAGGTGTCACCGGTGTGAACCTCCTCTCATCCTTCTAGAAAATCTTGCCTCTTCTACGTTTTGGTGAGATTCTTGAAATCCTAGATTTAATCAAGTAGTCGAATTACATGGATCCAGGCTTGGGTACATGATAAAATTTTAATTTTTCCACTACGTTTGTATCATGAATCCCAACAGTGGTATCAGAGCCACTTGTAATTCGATTAATTGATTCTGTGTATATATGTGATATATGTTAGGGTTTATGATTCATTTTGAAAAGGGTTTTCAAAATTATCAAAAGGGGTTTTGATTTGTTGTGTGACAATTCATAGTAATCTATTTGAAAATGGAATTAAACATTAATTTGATTAATGTTTGTAATGGTTTAATGTGACTAAACTAAAAGCAGTTTTTTGATTTTATGAATTCAGAATGCTGTTTCATAAAAAAAAATGTATTTAGTTTGTTGTTTTACTGAATATGAATTATATATGATGTTTTTATGGAAAAACAAATTAGGTATAATGTTTTATTAATGTGATTTAATAAAACCAAAATTCTATTTTCGAAAACCTAATCACTTAAGGATATATATCTGTTATGTATTCTGTTTTGATTAATATGATTAATTGAAACAACATATTTCTTTCCTATTTTAATTAGGAAAATCATTTTCTATTTTGTTTAGGAAAATCGTTTTTGATTAAATCTGAAATAGAATTTTTGTGATTATATAGATTATGTGTTAAGGGCAATCTGTTTAAACATTAAACAGATTATGCAGAATGGATCTGTTTTATATAGATTCGTTCAAGCTGTAATTTTGATTATGCAAATTAAGGTTTTCTTAATGGATGCATCTGTTTTAATAAAAAAAAATTATCTATTTTGAACAAATTTTTCAAACTGTAAAATGTTTACAAAAAGTGATGTTTTTAAGCAACAAGCTGATTTAGTAATATGATTACAAAAATTGGTTAATTGCTTCCTTGACGCAAATTAGGGTTTTAAGGTGGTTGTTTTAATTGAGCGTTTTTGTCTATTTTTGAACAAATTGATTTTATAGTAATTTGATTACGAAAATTCATTAATGTTTAGAAATTTGAAAGGTAATTCACCGAAGAGCTAAGGTAAAGTGTTTACCATTGGACCCGCTGACTGGCCAGCGGGACCGCCACCTGGGGCGCTACCCCCAGACCCAGCCAAGGGCGCTGCCCCTTGACCCCGAAAGAATTGTCACATTATTTTATTTTTAACATAATTATTGGATTTAATAACTAAATAGATTATTATGTTATACATGTTTATTGTTTTATGCATGGTGCATAGCATGGCCCTTAGACCAATGTGATTGGATTTTATTTTTTTACGGGTTGTAATTTTAAATACGGCCTGCGAGTCATTTTTGTTTTATTGTATTTATTTTATTAGAATAGTGTAGAATAAATTACAATAATTTTTGTAAATCAAAACCCATGGTGCAATTCAATTTGGAGGCCCAGGATGGAGATCCAAGGTGGGAACCAAAGAAGGAGATCCATGGTAGAAGATGGAGATCCAAGTTGGAGGCTCAATTTGTAATTGTAATATTACCTAGGTTTGACCTTTGATCTTCATATTGGCTTATGAAGATCAACTTAGATTTGGGCCATGCTATGTCACATTTATTTTTGTTGTTATGTATGTGATGTCATGTGATGCCATGTATGTGATGCCATATGATGCCATGCAATACAACATAACAATAACTAAATAAGATTAAATAAAAACGAACCCTCATTTAATATTAAGTTATTATAATGCCTTCCATAAGTTCAACACTTGTCAAGCCTTAGATTATTATATATGAGCCTGCCAAAGCAGGGTGTATATATTTATCTGGGGAAGGCAAGTTGGATAATGGTGCTATCCAAATGTTTGATATGGTTTGACTTAACTAGGTTATCAAAATGGTTTTGGACCTAGGGCATTAAATGGGATTTTTTTTTTTTTTGCCATGACATGTGATGTCAAATCCCATACCATCCAAGAGTTACATGAGATGTAATTGATAAGAGTTGTCTACCTAAATAACCATATTTTAGGCGATGAGCCAAAGCTCACTTAGAGTATGGTGAAATATGGATCTTGGTTAATAAAATACTGAATGGACTTTGCATATATTTGTTGTAGATAATGACTTCAAACACTACACCTACCATGTCACTGCGATCGATCCTTGAGAAGGATAAGCTCAATAGGACTAACTTTCTTGACTGGTACAGAAACCTAAGAATTATTCTTAGGCATGAGAGAAAGGAATACATCCTTGATCAACCCATCCCTGAGGAACCAACTGCCAATGCTCCTAGAGCATAAAGGGATGCTTATACCAAGCATCTTAATGATTCTACTGATGTCACTTGTGTTATGCTTGGATGTATGGACTCTGAGCTACAAAAGCAGCTAATGGAAATGGAGGCTTATACTATGATAGGCCATCTCAAGGAAATGTTCCAAGAGAAAGCTAGAATTGAAAGGTTCAATACCATTAGGGCATTGCTTTCCTGTAAGCTGACTACTGGCGGCTCTATCAGTCATCATATTCTCAAGATGAAGGGTCATCTTGATCACTTGGACAAGCTTGGTCTCAAGATTGAACAAGAACTGGCTGTGGATATTGTTCTCCAATCTTTGCCTGAAGCTTATGATAGCTTCGTTATAAATTTCAATATGCATAGTATGGAGAAGACTATTTCAGAATTGCATGGGATGCTGAAAACTGCTGAAAAGAACATCAAGAGTAACACCAACGATGTTCTCATGGTCAATAAGGGAAAGGGGATGAAAAAGGTTGGAAAGGGCAAGGGCAAGGTTCTTAAAGGCTTTCAGAAGCCCAAGCCAAAGCCTAAGCCCAAATCCAAAGCTGAACCCAAAGCAAAGGAAGGAATTTGCTTTTTCTGTAATAAGCCAGGCCATTGGAAAAGAAATTGCAAGCTCTATTTGGATGATCTGAAGAAGAAAAAGGGTGGTGAGACTACCTCTTCAGGTATTCATGTTATAGAATTAAATTTATCTGCTTCTATTTCTGATTCTTGGGTATTAGATACTGGATCAAGATCTTATATTTGTACAAATGTGCAGAGTCTAAAAAGGAGTAGATCATTGGCAAGAGGCGAAGTGTACCTACGAGTTGGCAATGGAGCAAGAGTTGCTGCTTTAGCTATAGGAACTTATGAGTTACCTTTGCCTAGTGGACTTTTTTTAACTTTAGAAAATTGTTATTATGTACCTACTATGCGTAGGAATATTATTTCTATTTCTTGTTTAGACAAGAAAGGGTTTGAATTTATTATTAAGAATAATAAATGCAATATTTATCAGGATAACATTTTATATGGATATGCTCCATGCACTAATGGACTTTATGTTTTAGATGCTAAAGACACTAATGAAATTCCAATCTATAACATAGATACAAAGAAGTCTAAATCTAATTATTTAAATTTGACTTATCTCTGGCATTGTCGTTTAGGCCATATAAATGAGAAACGCATTTCAAAGCTACACCAAAATGGGCTTTTAAATTCATTTGATTATGAATCATTTGATACATGTGAATCTTGTTTACTTGGAAAAATGACTAAAACACCTTTTACTAGACAAAGTGAGAGGGCTAATGACTTATTGGGCCTAATACATTCTGATGTATGTGGACCATTAAGCTCAACTGCTAGAGGAGGTTTTCAGTACTTCATAACTTTCACGGATGATTTTAGTAGATATGGTTATCTCTATCTAATGAAACATAAATCTGAATCTTTTGAAAAGTTCAAAATTTTCAAGAATGAAGTACAAAATCAACTTGGTAAAAATATTAAAACACTAAGATATGATTGAGGTGGTGAATATTTAAACCAAGAATTTATAGATCATCTTAGAGATTGTGGGATTGTTTCACAATTGACTCCTCCAGATACACCACAATGGAATGGTGTGTCTGAACGTAGAAATCGAACTCTATTGGATATGGTTCGATCTATGATGAGTCAATCTAATTGTCTAATCTCTTTTTGGGGATATGCTTTAGAAATTGCTACATTCATTTTGAATAGAGTTCCATCGAAGGCAGTTGAAAAGACACCATATGAGATATGGACTGGAAAAACTCCCAGTTTGTCTTTTCTAAAGATTTGGGGATGTGATGCTTTTGTCAAGCATTAAATCTCATATAAACTAGCACCCAAATCTGACAAATGCCTTTTTGTGGGATATCCTAAAGAAACTAAAGGATATTACTTCTACAATGCGTTTGAGAATAAAGTGTTTGTGTCTCGGAATGGTGTATTTTTGGAAAGAGAGTTTATTTCCAAAGGAACCAGTGGGAGCACAGTGCAACTTAAAGAAATTCAAGGCCCACAAAATAGCTTTGTACCTAATATGGAACCGCAGTTGAATCAACAAGAAGTTGTTAAGCCTGCACAAGTACCAGAAGGCCTAAGGAGGTATGGTAGGACATGTCAAATCCCTATGAGATATGGATTTTTCATAACCGGTGATAATGATGTGTTAATTATGGATCAAAATGAGCCCACATCCTATCAGGAGGCCATAAATAGTCCTGACTCTAAGAAATGGCTTGAAGCCATGAGATCTGAAATGCAATCCATGTATGATAATCAAGTATAGACCTTGATTGACCCAAATGATGGTTTAAAAACTATTGGGTGCAAATGGGTTTTTAAAAAGAAAATTGACATGGATGGCAATATGCATACCTTTAAGGCAAGACTGGTTGCAAAAGGTTTCAAACAAACACATGGTATAGACTATGATGAAACCTTTTCACCAGTGGCTATGCTAAAATGTATTCGAATTCTCCTTGCCATAGCTGCATACTATGATTATGAAATATGGCAAATGGATGTCAAAATAGCATTTCTTAATGGGAATTTACTTGAGGATGTGTACATGACACAGCCAGATGGTTTTGTTAGTCCTGAGAATTCTAGAAAGGTATGCAAGCTTCAAAGATCCATTTATGGATTGAAGCAAGAACCTCGAAGTTGGAATCTTCATTTTGATGAAGCAGTCAAAGAATTTGGCTTCATTAAAAATGATGATGAACCTTGTGTATATAAGAAAGTTAGTGGGAGTGCTATTGTGTTTTTAGTGTTGTATATGGATGACATACTGCTCATTGGAAATGATATCCCTATTTTACAAAATGTTAAATCATGGTTAGGGAATTGTTTCTCAATGAAAGACTTAGGTGAAGCTGCTTATATATTAGGCATAAAGATCTATAGAGATAGATCTAAAAGGCTTATTGGCCTAAGTCAAAGCACTTATACTGATAAGATATTGAACAGGTTTAGTATGCAAGATTCCAAGAGAGGATTCTTGCCAATGTTGCATGGCATTAATCTCAGCAAGACTCAGTGTCCAATAACACAAGATGAGCGAGACTACATGAGTAAAATTCTATATGCTTCTGCTATTGGATCTATCATGTATGCAATGTTGTGTACTCGACCTGATGTTTCATATGCCTTAAGCACAACGAGCAGATACCAGTCAGACCCAGGTGAAAGTCATTGGATAGCAGTTAAAAATATCCTTAAGTACTTGAGAAGAACTAAGGATGCATTTTTACTGTACGATGGTTAGGAAGATGAGCTAGTTGTAAATGGTTACACAGATGCCAGCTTCCAAACTGACAAGGATGATTTTCGATCATAGTCAGGATATGTGTTTTATTTGAATGGAGATGTAGTGAGCTGGAGGAGTTCCAAGCAAGACGCTGTTGCTGATTCTACAACAAAAGCTAAGTACATAGCTGCCTCAGAGGCAGCTAAGGAGGTTGTTTAGATCAAGAAATTCGTAACTAGACTAGGTGTTGTTCCTAGTATATCATATCCAATGAACTTGTATTGTGACAATAATGGAGCTATAGCCCAAGCTAAGGAGCCCAAATCACATCAGAGATCCAAACACATACTCAAGCGCTATCATCTCATTCGAGAAATCATTGAGAGAGGAGACGTCAAGATATGCAGAGTACCTACAAATGATAATATTACTGATCCACTGACTAAGCCTCCTCCATAGCCTAAACATGAGAGTCCTACTAGGTCTATGGGTATTCAATACGATGTTGATTGGGCCTAGTGCAAGTGGGAGATTGTTAGTGGTACACACTAGGTCAATCATTTGATTATGCATTGACTTTCTTATTTTATTAATAAAGAGGTATTTCATTATCATTTGATTTTATGATAATTATATGAATGGTTAATTTTTACTAAGGCCATCAAGTACGTGACTTGATAGTAAAACCCTTAGATTAAAATAAGAGTTCTATTTTAATTATCCCTAGCCATTTATTCATTATATAAATATTAAAGTATTAAGGCTAGTATGATGTTGACTGATGGTTATGTTTTACTAATCATGAATATGAGATATTAAGTCAAATCATAGGTACATGATGAGAGATCATGTACTGGATTGACCCACTATGAGAATACTACATAGATTATTGTCATAAGTATTTCTCATTACAGTAATTTTATTTTGGCCCTTTGACCTTGAAATCATCATGGATTTCTACATAGCTATTTTATGTTTTGACACATTCTAACATTGTCTTTAACCGGATGATTAAATTGGAATGTTGTTGGATATGAAATTAGTTATGTGAGGAAAGTGAGTGATTCAGAAGGAATTTATCCCTCATTAATATGAGAAAGATATCTATGGGCCCCTTGATGAGATAGACTAAAGAAAATTGCATGGCCATGCTGAAATGAATTGATAAAGAGTTATCATTTTCAGTCTACTTGGAGTCAAGTCATAATATTGAACTATATAAGGATGACATTCTATGCCTTATGTTCAATTAAGATATCATATGATAAAGTGACAATAAAATTCATTGTAATTAGGTTATGTCAGATTATTGACTTCACATGACTTGGGTAGTCATAATGTTTTGCTAGAGGCCACTTATGACTTGTAGGCCTAAATAGAGATTTAGGCCCACTACCAATGTTATGTGAACCTACAGGCTCACACACTTAGAATAAGCCCAAAATGAATATGGGTTTAATAAGCCCAAAATAAACTCTATGGAAATAAATAATTAAAGTGTTTTATTTATTTATTTGTTTGTTTGTTTATTTAAGATAAATGTTATTTTAAATAAATAAATAAGATAATATTTCTGATTTGTTTTTAAACAAAATCAGAATATAATAAATAGAAATTACCAAAAGGTCATTGCTAGGTGAAACCCTAATTTGGAGTCTATAAATATGTTATATTCTCTAGGGTTTCATACACTGGTTTTTCTGCCTCAAAATTCGTTTTCTTTCTCCTTAGAAAACAAAGACAGAGTTTTTTTTCTTTTGTTCTTGATTTGTGAGACAATCAAGGAGGTTGCTAGCACACACACTCCAATTCATTTTGTGAATGGTTGTTCGTGTGGATACCTATAGAGGACGCATCCTTTTGGAGACGTCTTGATCCGAACAACCAAGCCAAAAAAGCTTGAGGTAAGGTGTCACCGGTGTGAACCTCCTCTCATCCTTCCAGAAAATCTTGCCTCTTCTACATTTTGGTGAGATTCTTGAAATCCTAGATTTAATCAAGTAGTCAAATTACAGGGATCCAGGCTTAGGTACATGATAAAATTTTAATTTTTCCGCTGCGTTTGTATCACGAATCCCAACAGTTTTCAAGGTCCATTCTTAAGGAGAAAAGCTACTCTGACATTTAGACCCACATTGCAAAGCAAACTTCAAATTTTAAGGGAAAACATTTTAAAAGAAATTAACTTTTAAATGGTAAGAATGCAAGCTTTAGTTTTGGATTCCTAAATTATCTTTTGTTGTTTTTTTATTTTCTTAATTATCTTTTCATATATTCCTATGCTTAGGATATAGTTGTATGATTCTCTAAGATATCCTAAGCATATAGTGACTACAATTTTCTTTTGATTGTAAAATATTATGAAAATTTAATTTTTTTACTAGTAGTGAGGTGATGGCCCTTCAAAGAGGCGTCACTCCTTCATCGTAAGGCGATGCTCAATCGCCTGATTACCATAAGAGGCATCACCAATTCATTTTATTCCAGATGTGTTATATATATATATATATATATATATATATATATATATATATATATATATATATATATATATATATATATATTTTCCTTTTAATTGTTTATCTTGTTTATTTATAAATATTTGATCATAGATTTGTTTCTGTTAGTGATATGCACTAGGTGAATCATTTGCGATTATGTATTGACTTTCTTATTTTATTAATAAAAAGGTATTTCATTATCATTTGATTTTATGATAATTATATGAATGGTTAATTCTTACTAAGGTCATCAAGTATGTGACTTGATAGTAAAACCCTTAAATTAAAATAAGAGTTATATTCTAATTATCCCTAGCCATTTATTCATTATATATAAATATTAAAGTATTAAGGCTAGTATAAAGTTGACTAATGATTATGTTTTACTAATCATGACTATGAGATATTAAGTCAACTCATAGGTACATGATGAGAGATCATGTACTGGATTGACCCACTATGAAAATACTACATAGATTATTGTCATAAGTATTTCTCATCATAGTAATTTTATTTTGGTCCTTTGACCTTGAAATCATCATGGATTTCTACATAACTATTTTATGTTTTGACACATCTAACATTGTCTTTAACTGGATGATTAAATAGGATGTTGTTGGATATGAAATTAATTATGTGAGGAATGTGAGTGATTTAGAAAGGATTTATCCCTCATTAATATGAGGAAGATATCTAAAGGCCCCTTGATGAGATAGACTGAAGGAAAATGCATGGCCATGCTGAAATGATTTGATAAAGAGTTATCATTTTCAGTCTACTTGGAATCAAGTCACAATATTGAACTATATAAGGATGACATTCTATGCCTTATATTCAATTAGGATATCATATGATAAAGGGAAAATAAAATTCACTATAATTAGGTTATGTCGGATTATTGACTTCACATGACTTGGGTAGTCATAATATCTTACTAGAGGCCACTTATGACTTGTAGGCCTAAATAGAGATTGAGACCCACTACCAATGTTATGTGAACCTACAGGGTCACACACTTAGAACAAGCCCAAAAATGAATTTGGGTTTAATGAGCCCAAATATAAACTCTGTGGAAATAAATAATTAAAATGTTTTATTTATTTGTTTGTTTGTTTATTTATTTAAGATAAATGTTATTTTAAATAAATAAATAAGATATTATTTCTGATTTGTGTTTAAACAAAATCAGAATATAATAAATGGAAGTTACCAAAAGGTCATTAGTAAGTGAAACCCTAATTTGGTGTCTATAAATATGTTATATTCTCTAGGGTTTAACACGTTTGTTTTTCCTGCCTCCAAATTCATTTTCTTTCTTCTTAGAAAACAAAGACAGAGTGTTTCTTTTTATTCTTGATTTGTGAGACAATCAAGGAGGTTGCTAGCACATACTCCAATTCGTTTTGTGAAGGGTTGTTCGTGTGGATACCTATAGAGGATGCATCCTTTTGGAGACATCTAGATCCGAACAACCAAAGAAAAAGGCTCGAGGTAAGATGTCACCGGTGTGAACCTTCTCTCATCCTTCCAGAAAATCTTGCCTCTTCTGCATCTTGGTGAGATTCTTGAAACCCTAAATTTAATCAAGTAGTCAAATTACATGGATCCAGGTTTGGAAACATGATAAATTTTTAATTTTTCGCTGCGTTTGTATCACGAAACCCAACAGTTTCGTTTGTATCATAAAACCCAATAGTTTTAATGATATGCAATTTGTTCAAACTTAGAATGTTTCGCATGAAATTTGAATATAATGTTTATGAACGCTTTAGGATTTTAGTTGATTGTTCGTGCTTTAGGTTTTTATTATTATCATATATGGATTTATTTTGGATTTTTATTTGATTTGAATTATGTGTTATATTCTGTAATTTGTTTCGCCAGTGAAAAATCTAATTAATTTAAATATGTTTATTTTGATATTTTTGGTTTTTTTATATTTCTTAAGTTCATGTTACTTTGTTTATATTGATGCATTTACATTTGCTTTTATTATTTTTTTGTTGTTGTTTATTAATTTTTATATTTTGTTTTCGTTTGAATTTTATGCTTTTTCATTTTTTTTATTTTGTTATTAACTTGGCGGTTTGCTTTTTGTAGGTTTATTTGGAAGTTAATAATTTTATTTATTTTTCACAAGTGAATTAGGGTGATTTTCAATCACCCACTCCTACTCCAAAATTAGTTAAATTTTAGATTCATTTTAATTATTTTGCAAATTATTTATTTATGTTTTTGTGTCTAAAGGATGTAATTCATTTCTCCTCCCTGTTTCTTTTAGATTTATTTTTGGTTTATTTTTCTTTTCTTGTATGTTAAAGGTTGTAGTTTCTTCTCCTCCCTTCCTTTCTTTACATGAGATTTTTTTATGATTATATTCTAGATGGATGTTTATATATTTAATGTTGTAACAAGTATTAAAATTGCATGAAAATAAGCTAATGTGCACACTTGGGCTTAAAAATAAAATCAAAACTTTGCTTGGTGTAAACCGCATTATGCATGTAATTAAGGAAATAATTGAATAATTAGAGGAAACAAAACACAAATGAAGGCAAACTACAAAGTTGGGTGAGCATTTCAAAAGCCCATATCCAGTTTTCCAACCTAATCTCTATGTTTGTATAGTGTATCTCAAGCCTTATCTGAGTGGCAACTCCCATCTCTAATTTGGGCCCTAAGCCCATTTTATATTTCCTAGTGGGCCCTAAGTTCATATAGTGTTGTAGTCACCAAACACTTGGGTGCACGCTGAGCCCCGCCACCTAAAAATACTCAATTATTTTATAATATCATTGTTATTCATAAGCATATCAATTGAAAAGGTTCTTATTTCCTAAATATCACAAACCTTTCCAAGATATTATTTTCAGTTCTATTAGTATGTAATTATAATTATAACATAATTTGACTAAGTTAAATGGTTAATTGAATGGTTGATTTCAAATTTCCATCTTGGGCTATATAAGATGAAGTGTGACATATATTTATCATAAATGAGCACTAGTATGTGAGCTTTAAGATACAAGTACCTAGTCATGTAAAAATTTACACAAAAAATTATCTCCTAAATGATTATAACCTTTTTTGTATCAACTAACCTACATATAATAAAATAAAGAAAAGGTTATAGGATACATCAAATCCTAGAGTATCCCTTATCTTTGTCTCATTCTACCTAGCTTTCTATCTCATAATCATCTCGTTATATGTCGTGGTGATATATTAAAATGCTATTTTATATGCTATAATATTAACCTAAATAAGATAAAAGTGAGGGAATGAGTATTTTCCAGAGAACATACTTAGTGAGTGACAAAGTACAATGAGGAATTTGAATAGTAAAGAAAATATAGCACAATGTACAATGAAAAATGGACATCAAACATAAATAATAACAAAAGAAATACAAGAATGAGTACAAAATGTTTTATATTAAAAAATTTTAATAATTCTCACTTAATTGACATTTATGTATATATAATTTTTCTTAATGTTATTATAACTTCTTTTGGCTCCTCTTGTTATAATCAAATAAATTTTATTTCATCTTATCTGTAAGTTTTTCCATTAATATAAAAGTATAAAACTCTTAATCTCATGCTCATTAGTTTCAAACTATATCAAAAAATTATATTATCAAATAACATTATTAATCACTAATTTCATAATCACAAAGTGCATAGGCTTTCAACATAAAAATATTAAAACATAAGAGCACTGGAGTGCAAATGCATAAATACACAATTTCATAGGTTGCTATCAATGTGACAAGTACCATTTGGCAGATCGAAGGTTCAAACTAATTGTATGTATACAAATAATACCACTTGGATTCGCCATAACAACATATTGAATCTCAAGTGATGTCCACAAGATAGTTATTATAAATTTGGCCAATATAAATATCAATTTCCATCAATTCATAAACACATCGTACTTAAAAGTATGAATAAACTCTTTAAATCACGCGAGCTGTTGTTGTAAGCAAATAGTAGGATCTAGTACGTAAATTTAAAACACCCAATAATATAATAAATAATTTAGCAAAAGCAATTGCGTACCTATTTCATGTTTGATGCAAAGATATACAATAAAAATAATTGGTATTAAGAAAATAAAAGACTAGATCTTCCTTTCCTATCCTTCTATCAAAGGGACAAGCTAGAAAATCATATTTTTAGGATGGACAGTGAACCTTAGCCTTTGTATATAGAAAATCCTCTAGGTTTACCTTATTACTAACCCTAGTAAGATTAGGCCTACACTTACCTCCTTACCATACTAACCCATTAAGCTACATACAAACTTATAATACAGATGCTTACTTCAAATATGAAATTGTGCTTCGCCACACATTCTCTTAAATTATATTTGTTCAGTTAGTTTTCATAAATCAAAACATCTCACAAGTAATGGTAGCTCAAAATATAATAAAATTTCAAACATTCTCCTACTTGGGCAACTTAAATTGTGAGTTTTTGATAATTTTTTTAAATCCTTTTATAAAATGACACAAGATTGAACAATAAATACAAATGTGATCATAAAATTTTAAAAAACATATAATTTAAGGAAAATACACCTTATAATAATTCAATCCACATTAAATCATTTATCTTGGATTATGGTGGTAATTATGCCTTTTATTGACATAAAGTCAATTTATAATCACAAATATAATAAAAATGCTTAACTAATATGGATTATGATATGGAAGTGTAGGAAAAAAATAACAATTCAAATGTGATCAATATGTTATCTTTATTGTCAGTCCTCACAATAATTTCTTTAATATAGCTTACAAGAGTAAGAGAAATTTGTAAGCTTTAAAAGCTAATTGTTTCCAAAAACACAAATGGAAACTCTCACACAATTGCTTTGTAAATTCAAATGAAAACACTCTTATAATGACCAAAGACCATAGTTAAGACTAAAATTTGTCTTAAGTCTTTCTAGTTAAACATCACCACTTGTTTCTAAAGATATATTTATAATTAATGATCATTGGCCATGCTTAAGATGAAAATGCAAATGTCTTCAGACTTTACTTATCATTTATTGCATTAAAACTCATTATATTCATAAAATTAAAATAAATTGATGATCATTAAGTCATATCATATTCACATATAAATATGTATCAAACACACACACACAGATATATATATATATATATATATATATATATATATATATATATATATATATGATAATGATCAACGCATATGGAAATTTATAAATAATAAACTCCTACTAATCAATTGAATTAAAAATTCACATAATATCCATATCTCTAACAAGCATTTATGTCATGTATTTATATTATTTGACTGGTAAATCAACAATTATTCCTATTATGCAATTTAATCTCATCACCAATTAAATTCTTTACAATAATCTTCACAATGTGACATTTAAATGCCATATGTCCAAAGATAATTATAGATTATTGAAAACAAGAATAACACCAAATGTGCCCTATATAAAAATTTAGAATAAACTCTTTTATAACCCCAAAACTAGTCACAAAGTGGCACATTTAATCCATATGTTATTATCTTTAAGTATGTATCTATTTGATACTCTAAAACAAAAGATAATTTCTCAAATCCCATATAAATGTTTTAAATATTTTAGATGAAGATAAATTTCTTTTCATCTCAGTATTAATAATTCTCATAAATATTTATCAATAACATTTTTCTCATTATATATATATATATAACTTGAGTTTACTAAGTGTAAACATTGTTAATGATGCCCAAATATTGAGTGTAATATCAACAAAACTCAATTACTAAATAAAATTTCTCTAAAGCATTAATGATGAAAAATTAAACACCTCCATTTAGTATTTTGTAAAGTGGATAAGAAAATGTAGAATTATCTCCCAATAGCCAAAAAATATAAGTGCACGAACTTATATTTTTGTTTAGAACACTCAACTTTGCACTACACAAAATTTCAATTTCATAAGTGCAACAATTATCAACCTCATAAAATTAATATTTGAAAAATACATAAACCATCTCAACACATTAACATTTAAAAATTATATATTTACATATATGAAACAATCTATAAGTTAAAATAAACCATCAATCGTAATAAATCACTGCAAAAATATGAGAAAACTGTATTGTTATAATCCCCAAACATAAAAGAAAAAAATAGTAAACTCTCATACTCCCCAGTAATCTATAAAAGGTTATTTTAACATTTAACACATAAACTCACAAAACAAATAAATAAATATTACTAGTGAGTAGTTTCCTTTCTAATGATGTGAACTATATAAACACATTTTTTCTTACCATTAATTCACAACAAACAATTTATTAACAACTATCACCTCATTATTCACATGAATAGGAAGATCAAATAACCTCTCCAATAATATTAATATAAAATTTATTTTCGCAAATTATACAATTTGCAATGGGGAGAAATTAATACACATTAAACATTAAAAATTTTGAAGTATAAAAAATTAATAAATTAAAAATATTTTGTCAACTCAAAAATTTAAGGCTTCTTTAATAAACTCATTTAAAACAAGCTAAATGCTGAAAATATTTAGCAATAATACTCAGAACTAATCAATTAGTAAACATTCATACACTTGCAAATATTTAGCAAATAATCCAAGAAATTCAAATTCACCCTATTTGTGAGAATATTTGCTTCGTACAAAATAAAATTTTGACAAAAGGAAATTACTAAAAGTACTTTAATCTTAGCCATATCAAAAAAAACAAAATTAAAGATAAATATATAAATAACTTTTAATATAAGAAAATTTCATATTAATTCAATACTACTATTAAAAAGACTCTTAAACATATATATTAATTTTACAGCAAAATAATTATTTAAAATTTACTTTAATAGATAATTTTAAAACTCCCACATAAATAAAATACCCATAAAAATATATAATAATAAACCAATTTTAGAATAAATATCTCATTCAGCCCTTGAATGTATACTTAAATAATAGTTGTCATGAAATTAGCTATATTTATAAATTTATCTTTACAAATATTCAAAACAACATCAATTTTGAAATAACAAGCTAAAAGTATCACAAACAACACAAAAATTACACAAAATAATTTTAGATAATAATATTTCATATTTTTCACTTAGTCTAAAAGAGTTCGAATTTTCATCATATTCAATATGCAATGATAAGAAAGTGTCTTTAAATACATACGTAATTCACTTGTATATATACATTTCAAAATAAGTCTTCAAACAAATAAAATTTTTATTTGACATAATTTTATTTATTTAAACACTATTTCTTATAGCAAATCTCACATACTAATAGACACAATGTTTAAAAACATTAAGCATATAACATATAGCTATTTACTCTCAATATAAACATAAAAGTCTAAAAGTTACAGAATTTTATGCGATTATGCATCTTAATATTGTATCTAATTATCACAAAAATTGTTCAAAGATAATATAAAAAAATATGTATTTACTAAAGGGCAATATATAAGCTTCAACAACTTAAAAGTATCATTCTGATTATTTTTGTTATTTGGATAAATTCTTGCATCGCGACATATTGACCTTTGGGCAAAATATGTCCATATAGTAGAATTTTCCATTAAAAGAATTCTCACATCATTACACGTTATCCTTTAGGAAGAATATGCACATGCAATAGAATTTTTCATTTGATTCTCACAAATAAAAACACTCTAATCTTTGAGAAAACCATTTGGGCAAATAAAGCCTCTAAATTAGAGCATTTTAAAAACACAAATGCTTCATATTAGTCCCACACAATATACAACAACCTCCTTTGGGTAGGTCATTATATATAATATATATTCCCTACACAATTTCTAAACTAATATACACAATAAAGGGTGAGCACAAATCGGGTAAATCCAAGGATTTAAAATATCTGAAACTATACCATATTTCGAAGATTTTAAAGATAAAATTTCTAGTACCAATATCTAATTTAAAAATCTTCATACCAGTACCATCCTATTTTTCAAAATGGTTCGGTACAGGGATTCGGTTCTATCAAAACGAATTAATATGGTACGATTCAAAATGAGTTTTAGAGAATTTATGTAACAAATAAATTTATATTATTAATTTAAATTATATTTATTATCCATTGTTTTTGTTGAAACAATTATCTAATTTTTTAGTTGGCCATCAGTAATATTATTTATTAATAAGTTACAAATATAATAACAATAACATATTTTAGTTAAAAATTATAATATTTGAAATCATACAATGTTAATTTTCATATTTCATATTTTTAATTTTAAATTGAAATATAATGTGCTATCCACATTTTTACTTGTCATTGATAATAATAATAATGTTCGTATTTCTCATATTTTAAGTTTAAAGTATGTTGTAATGGATATTCTACATTTTTATTTATTAATTGAATAATTGAAACTATGCAATGTGAATTTTTTATTTTTATATTTTAAGTTCAAATTGTAATAGACATTTCACAATTCTACTAATTAATTGAATAATAATAATAATAATAATAATAATAGTAGTAGTAGTAGTAGTAGTAGTAGTACACTACTTGATAATTATTTATTATATTTTAAACACAAAACAACTATTTATTATGTACACTACTTGATAATATACTTAAAAGTGTATACTTAAGTTCACTACTATTTATACTATCTATGTATTTTTTATTGAATTAATATTCAGTACTATATTCGGTTTTTAGTTCGATTTTTTGTAAATATCCAGTATCATATCAAATTAGCCATAAAGTTTGGTACAGTTCGGTTTGAGATTATATTTATTCAGTTCGGTACATTTTTATTGTCTTTTGGTTCAGAATTTTAGTTGGTTCAGTATTTTCTTCATCCCATACTTAGCCCTATACTTAATAACCCCCTTTAGGCAATTACTACACATAATATTTCAGGAATTATGCCTTGACAAAAATTGGAAATAATTATACAAGTCTTAATGAATATTCCACTTTGGCAGTAACATTCATGTTGACATATGCAATATTCTCAATTAGGATTTTTTTTTCAAAATTCCATTAATAATATGCATGTTAGATACAAATATATGCATAAAAGTGCACCTATGATATACTAATCATAAATGTATCTCTGTTGTTAAATACATGCTCAAACACATAAGTTTTGAACGTAAAACACATATTTTATTGCAATTATGCCATATAAACAAACTCAAGAGTAAACAACATCACTTATATTGAAAATCACCAATATGAACATGAACAATTATTAACTAATGATTAAATAATCTCGTATTTAATGAATAGTTTTCACAACTCATGTGAAAATAATATTATATTTTATGCATAAATATGAGCATAAAATATATGTATAATTTAAATCTTCTATGTATAGTAAGACATTATAAGCATATTTTATGTGCATGGTTGTAAACCTTTACATAGTTAACAAACAAAATGCATATTAATCTCTCAAATATTAATTTTAAAATAAATTAATCTTATGTTTGGATGTAAATATTTGATTTCAAAATTTTAAACTTCAAAAATAACAATTTAAAATAATATGTAATTAAATGCTATTTCAAACCCTAACTAATGTAGTTGCCAAACAAAAGATTTAATACAAAATCAAATCCATAATAAAATCTCTAACATCCAAACATAGCATAATTAATATTTATTTTGAAAGACTTAATTTTATAAAAGATTAAATCAAATAACATCACAAACTCATCAATGTCGAACTTAACAATTCATTAAGTGTCATATAATCAACATTTAAAACATTAATCCAAATCTAATTATAAAATTCTAAAACATAAATATAAACACCCGAATTTTGATATTTTTATGAAATTAATTGGAAATTTAAATGTGAATTTTATTTTATTTTATTAAATAGGAATTATTAAATTGAATTAATTTTATTAAATTGGTGTTAACAAAAAAAATTGTAATTTAATTTTTTTAAGAGTATCTATATATATAAAATAACTTTTTTTCCTTCTTTTTATTTTTCTTGCTTTTTCTTCGCTTTCTTTATTTTCTTCTTTTTCTTCTTTTTCTTCCTCTTCTTCTTCTTCTTCTTCCTACTACCAACAGACCACGCCACCATTGCCTCACCGTTGCCACCACCACATCGCACCACTACAGCCAGCGTCACCATCACCTACAGACCCTCCTCCCCTCACTGGCGACAACCACAACTCCTCCTCGTTTTTCAAAGCTGTCAGATCTTCTAGAAGCCACCATTGCCAGCTCTTGCTACTATTGGATGTGCCAGCAATTTCTTTTGGCTTGACTCAGCTTGGGCTTCAATTCCCTTAAGCTAATTGCTTCAATCCTCAACCAAATCAACCTCAATTTGAGGTATTTCTATTTTTAGATTTTTGTTGATTTTGTGTTGCTTTAGTTGGAATTAGAGTTTATGGTAGTTAGATTAATTGTTGTGGAGCTTGAAATCTATCTAAGTATGTATTTTATTTAATTTTCTAGATTTTTTTTTGAAAAATTAGAATTTTCAGGTCACAACTACTGTTCAAGCAGTCTCGGGTTTAAATATATTTTGTATTTTTATTAAATACTATTAATTATGTAGATTAATCTTTGTTAAGGAAGTTTATTGAAATTATGCACCAAATTTTTATTATAAATTTTTGAATGTTTATGCCAAAAATTAATTTTTGGAAAAATAATTATAAATTTGTAATTTTTATTAATTTAAGTAAATTGTTGATAATTAGGATGTTTCAGATAGATTTTGAGTAATAATCATATTAAAATAATTTTATAATTTACTTTCTATTTTTAACTAAATTACATTAATTTTTGGAAATTAATAAGAACAATAAATTTATTTATTGATTTTGAGCTAAAATAAGTTATTTGTTAATTTTGTGATATATTTAAGTAATTTAAATAGTTATTTGCAATTAATATTAATTTAATTGTAAAATTTGAACTAAGAATGTTTATTGATGAAAATTTAAATATAAACTAGAATTTCTCTATTTATTGGAAAAGAAATATGCTTTATGTTTCATTATGAAAATAAATGAATTTGTGGTATTTAAATGAGAATTTATGATTTTTGGTGATTTTAAAGAAAATTATAGTGTTTTATTATTTTTGTAAATTATGGTTCTTAGTTGGACATTTGGTGTAGTTCAGGGGCCTTACCTGAGACTGGATGATTGTGAGAATATTTGAAGTGTATTTTTGTGCAGGAATGACTCTACTTTTAGTAGAAAGATGTCCATTTTACAGGGGAGACTCTGCCGAATTTTTGATAGATTTCTCATAAAACGTGACATCGACCTTTGTCGAATTTCTAGTTTTAGTTGACTTTGCATCTTTGGTTGAGTCAGTTTCATCAATTCTATAGTTTCCATAATTCCTATACTTTTCATGAATTTATTCATTTTATTTTACTTGCATATTTTAAATAAATATTATTTATTTTAAAGAACTTCAGGATTCGTGTTGTAGCACCAAGGCAGCAAAGAACACATCGTCCAACACATTCAACTTGTGAGTTCATTTTATGAAATGTTTGTTGTACATGTTTTCATTATATTTTCAAGTAATTAAAATAATAATGAAAATGATTATATGAATTTATTTATGTTGTTATTTTCATGATTAATGTTTTTATTATTGTGAATATTATTGAACAAATGCTTAAATTAAATTTATTTTTATTATGCATATTTATTTTTTATTTTATTTATATAGTTCATTATTTTATTTATTTATAATTTAAATTGATTTGAAGATAATAGTAGAACGTACTACTTAGTGGGTGTCACTAGGATCATATGCGCATGGGTAAAATCTCACTTTATGTGTAAAATGTGAAATATGCTTGGTGGAGCGTGTGCTTTTGGGCAAGAGTAAATGGTTAGAAAGCAGTGGAGCTAGTGCTTTAGGGCCGGAAAAAGGAATGTAACTTGGTTGAGCTTGCTCTCAGGACATGAATGTGGTATAAGTGAAATGACTATGGCAGTAACTCAGTTAAGCTTGCTCTTGGGAAAATAGCCACTTGGATTAAAGAGAGCCGAAAGGCTTTTAGATTATTGGTTTAAGTGTTCTACTAGGTTTTCAGCTAAACTAGTTATTTTATATAATTTCTTACAAAGACTTCATATTAAATTGATTTAAGAGTTATAAATAGATTTATTTAAATATTATCGAGAAAAGTACATGATTTTAATAATTATAATTATTTTGTTTTATTTTATTTTTAAAAAAAGGGTTTTAACAAATGGTTTTAAAACCAACATGCATTAAAAAAAATTTGATTCACTCAATGAGGTCTTATTTCTCTCAACTTATTTTTTTAGAATCTCACAGTCAGCTTTATAGTATTCCCCATCTACGCCGGATTCGTTCTTCACTGGCTGTACTATGTATGTTGAATTAATATATGTGGTGTATAATTAAATTTTAGATACCGCAGTAGTTAATTATGAGACTTGTGTTATTTGTATTTTGACTTGAGATGTTGCAATTGAAGAATACTATTTTATGTAATGGGTATCGCGCATTTATTATTAGTTTATTTGTAAGTGTATTGTTTTTATTTCATGAAAAAATTTTTAAGGCTTACTATGGATTTCTGATACTTTATGTATTCTCCTTTCTTAGTATCAGTCACATACCTTTCAATGCGAGTCATGACAATTATACTTATCATACAGCATTAAATAAATCATCACGCAAGGTTTGACCACATTAGTCAATAATTCTAGTCAAAGTAAGACTTGTACATCCCTTCTTATTTTGGGAATATTTTAATCATTTAATTAAACAAAAATAATTTTAAAAAATCCAAAAAATGTTTGGATAAAAATTTAAAACCCAAATGTTATTTTAATATTTAAAACAAGAAAATTAAAACCGAATAGAATTCCAAAATTACAAGTAAGATTTTAAAATTGTTTAAGAAACAATTTATGATTGTTAAGATTAGAAATTCATACTAATCCAAGTTGCATTATGATTTCATCAAACATTTTACAAATGAGATTCATCAAATCATGAAAACCAAAAGTCTCCGAAAAATAAAATTCAACAATCAAGAAATTCATAATTTAAAAGAAAATTTAACAAATAATTTATTTAACTTATTCAAATATATATTATTCATATCAATTCAACGTATCAACCAATTAAAACGAATTATACAAATTACATCAAAACATGTATTAACACAAATACTTTAATACAAACACAAAATCATATTAAAAACACAATTAATAAATTTAGGGTTTTAAATTTATGCACAAATTAGCTCTCATACCACATGTAAGCAAATATTAAGATTTAGTACATAAATTTAAAACACCCAATAATATACTAGTTATTTTAGCATAAGCAATCACGTACATGTTTCATGTTTGATGCAGAGATCTCATCTCTAATATAAAATTACAATAGAAATAATAAAATAAAAATAATTAATATTAAGAAAATAAAAGACTAGATTTTTCTCTCCTATCCTCTCACATATAGGAGGCTATCAATGAGACAAGTCAGAAATCATATTCATAGGATGGATGTCACGACCCGAACCCGAGGGCACGTGACTGGCACTAGGGAATGGGTAGGCATAAGGCCACCGAAACCCGTAGTAAGCCTAAAGGAAAAGAAAATAAAACCATTCACATTTTAACTTTAATTAAAAACAGAACATATTATCAAACTGATTTTTACTCAAATTACACAAATTTAACTGTTTAATAAAAATATGATTCAACATCTCATATTATAAATTGAATTTATGTCATATATATAAATGTATTTCGTACAGATAAACTACATAATTTAGTTAAACCATACAAATTCTCAATACATATACTACTGCAGCATCCTAGATTAATACACAGTACAGCTTACAACGACCTACATAAAATTGCCGGTGAAGAAGAAATCCGGCGTAGAGGTAGTCTGAGGTCGAACTCCCAAGCTCCTGAAAAAAATAAATTGAGGGGAATCAGACCTCACTGAGTAAGTCAATAAAAGAGCTGTACGGTTTGAAAACCTTTTTAAAAACTATATATTTTTATAGTGAAAATAATTTATAATATGTATAATTATAGCTTTTGAAAAATCTCGGTAGAACCCTAGACCCAAGTCTAAATGGCCAACTGAGCCCACTTATTCCAACTAGACTACCGGTCCCCGAGAGCAAGGGCATCAACCGAGGCACCAAGTCGTAGTCATTCACTTAATCCAAATGTATGGCACTGACGGTCCCCGAGAGCTAAGGCATCGACCGAGGCACCCGTCCCAGTCCATTATTGATTTTCCAATCATTGGCGGTCCCCGAGAGCTAAGGCTTCTACCGAGGCACCCATCCCAGTTTAACATTCATCAATCATAAAATTTTTGGATCCATCTCTCAATCTCTACCATGTGCACATAGTCCTGGTGAAGCCCACCAGGTAGCCCGTTCTACCAAAATTTCTCAAAATCGACTTTAAATAAATAAAATGCGTTGAAATCTTAAATAATAGCATTAAATTAAATAAATCATGTAATCAATGTAATAAAATACGAGCGCATGCATTTTTTACATAAACACACGCATAGATCGTTCTATTGACTTACAGGATGAATGTGAAGGCTGACGACCACGTGTCTGCCTCGGTCTCACAGCTTCTGCTCCGAGATGATCTAAAGGAAAATAATAATCGACCTTTAAAATATGACTATGGAAACCGAAACCAAAAATCAACAAAGCAATGAAATTCCAAACTGACTCGACAGACAGGATTTAACCTAACTAACGGTAGAAATTTTTGGATATCACGTTTTACGAGAAAATCTATCAAAATTTCGGCAGAGTCTCCTCTGTAAAACGAACATCTCTCTACCAAAGGTAGAGCCAGACCTGCATAGAAAATGCACTTCCAAAATACACAACCATTCACACTCGAGTCGGGCTCCCAAGACTACAATTTGCCCCGACCGAGATCACAACTCAAAAGTATCAAAATTTAATAATTTGTGCTTCTTAAATACATATATCGCATACATACATACTAGAATAGATAAAAATTATACAAAATCTCCATTATTCAAAATTGAGCAATTAAATTTGTATTCCAACCATATTAAAATTATAATTATAGCCCAAATTAAAACTAGTGCAATGTATTATATGTATATATATATATTGGGAATCTGATATTCAAAATTTACATTACCTAGGAAATTATGTCAATTAATTTATAAAAATTATCTAAACCCTTTAATTATTAATAAAACTAATTAAAATATATATTTTTATCATATTTAGTGTAAAATTATATTTTTACCCCCCTAAAATACATAATTTACATAATGAGCTTTTAATACTGAAAATAATTCCTTAAAATTATTTAATCATGTCAAAAATTCGTTTTCTCAAGATACATTTTCTTAATATAATTAAAACATTTAATTAACCAACAAATTTTCTCCCAAAATATTATTTACCCCCAAAAATCAAATTTGGCATAAACTCAAATATAGTTATAAAAATAGTATAAAAATCTCAAAAATTATGATTTGAGTTCTAAAATTCATATTTTTCAATAATAACCTCATTTATCAAATTTCATACCCTTTTTAACCCAAAATTTTCAAAATTAGCCTAATTATTAAATTTTGACATAAAGTATAAAAATTCCTAAAAAAAAAATTGTATAATTTTCTTAAAATTATCTATTTTACCCTAAACTTAATTTCAACACTTAATATCACCAAAATGTCAATTATCATTATTATTTGCTATTTTTATGATTAATTCCCGAAAATTCCTAAAATAGTATTAAAATTTCAAAATTCACTAAAATCAAAATAATTACCTAAAAAAATTCAATAAATTACAACCAACTCAAATGCATGTTAACTAGCATAAATCTCCCTAGAATAGCCAAGATCAAGCTGAAAATGAAGGAAGAAAGGGAAGAGATCGGGTGAGCATTACTCACCTTCAAGCAGCGGGACAGAGCAGGGGGGAGGAGAAGACCTGCTGCCACCGAAAAATGGAGAAGGTGGAGCTGCTAAGGCGGAGCAGAAAGCAGCGACAGGCAGGGAACGCAGTTGGTCAGGTGGACTGGGGCAGGGGTGTCGCGCGAGGGAGATGAGATGCTGTCTGCTCAGCGAGAAGGGGAGGAACGCTGCCACTTGAGGAAGAAGAAAGCAGCAGCTGCAACTTGGCAGCTTCAACTCGCGGTGGCCATGGAGTCCTGACGGTGGGAGGGGGCTGCACGGGGAGAGGAGAAGAGGCGGAGATGGTGACGGAAAGAAGAAGGGTGGGTGTTTTTGGGTTTTAGGTGTTTTGATGTGTTTTGATGAGTATATATATATATATATATATATATATATATATATATATATATATATATATATATATATATATATATATATATATATATATAGGTATGTGCGGGTGTATATATATACATATATATAAATATACTTTATACTATAACTTATAAAGATATATATGTATAACATATAGATGTACACATACATATATACATATATATATGTATAGACATATACATGCATATATGTATTATACAACCTACCAATGTGCATACATATATGTATATTTATCTATAGGCACACATGCATAGCCTTAAAATTTAATATCATTTTAATTAGCAATAATAATTAGTAATAATAAAAATAAAACAATTATAATACTATACAATGTAATCCTAGATGATAAGTAAATAATACTCACATGCATTAATAGCTCTAAATATTATTAACATACATATATTATAATGCATGAGTAATCATTAATAATACTATTTGATAAGTATCCCTTTTTATTTACGTAAAATATATAGGGTATTACAGTAGAGAGGACCTTTAAGTTTACTACATTTCTAATCTTAATAGGATTAGACATACACTTAATGTCTTACTATACCAGCCATTAAGATGCATACAAGCTCATAATACAAATGATCACTTCAAATACAAATTTGGGCTTCCCACATATTCTCTTAAAATATATTTGTTCAGTCAATTTTCATAAATCAAGACACCTCACAATTAATAGTAACCCAAAATATAATAAAATTTCTAATCGTTGTGTCATGAACACAATATTATGTCTCACATAACCTAGCCGTATCTCGAGTATAGTCTTACTCTTACTACAACCTTTCTTCTCATGTGCACCGTGCTCTTAAACATATTTATATATACATAGATACATATTCTCCATTTTATTTCTTATTTATTTATTTTTTTGCTGCTGTTATTATTATTATTATTATTATTATTATTATTATTATTATTATACACACTTAATTGTTAAAAAAATAATTTAAACACAAACAAAGTCAATACATTGTTTTGTAGATTATTTTAAAATTTAAATGCAAAACTATTAACAATAAAATTTCATAGAAAATTTTATCCAACTAATTCATGCTTCACGAGCTACGTTTCATATTTAACCACTTAGAGTAAGGTTTGAAATTAATAAGAAAGGTTAAGTGATCGTAAGAAATATAGTATAATGATAGGCCACCAAACGAATTTATCAAAATCTTAATAGTTCCAAAATTTGGTGATTGAGACTACTGTGGCACACATCAATAGATGATGCAAAATTTACCACATGTAGCTAGAACCTTCAACCAATTGTTTTCTACATTGCATTAGTGACTATTATTCTCATTTAAGATGCATAGCGTTAGCAACATGAGTCTAGAGCTATTAAGCCTATATAATATAAAAATGATAAAAAATGATAAATACAAAAAGTTATAAATATATTATGACTAGATGTATTATACCTACATAATTACCAGTGGTGAATTTAGTTAGGGCAAGTGGCCACTTGTGCTTTTATAATTGGTTCATATGAGTTTTATCTTATTATTATTTTAACTTGTTGTCCACATTTAAACTCACATGTTGCCCATCTTTAAATTTAAAAATTTTCCTTTGATCTTTACAAGTTTGAGTGTGTAACCAAAAGTCAAAATAATATAATTTGAATTACATATTTTTTTTAAGGGTTATAGTACTTTTTAATTTTTTTTTTATTAAGTTTCTTTCAATTTTCAAATCATTACTTTCTGTCTATTTAACTAGGTTAGTTATGTGAATTTAAATATGTAATTTCTTTTTATATAAAAAATGCCCCCACTAGATTCGCAACTAACAATTACAAAATCGGGACTAAAATTAGATAAAAGTTAGGGCCATCCCATCTTTATAAATAGTGAAATATTCTTTCTTAAATTTAGATTGGTAAACGTGTATATATATAGAAATATATATTGGGTTTTGTATAAGATTAATACTCTTGTACCCAATAGATTTTAAAAGAGAATTAAATTAATTACATATTGAATTAAACATATTTGTTTTAAAAATTCTTTTTAAATCGCAACTCTAAGAAAATTTACTATCATACAAATAATGAACAGAATATAATATGAATATTCACATACACATATACACATACCAAATAGAGACTTGTGATTTTAAAAAATACATTATATCAAACTAATTAAATGTTTAACATAATTTTTTTGACAAAAAATTGTGGCTGCAAGTGATCTATCTTTTAAGTGTTTAAGTTGTGGAGTGCCCTCCTTGCTTCTCAAGGATGAGTTTTGCTAAGGTTAAAGTTTTAGTGCTTTTACAACTCCTGCTGCTAAGCATCATTGCGTGTAGTGAGGAAGAGATTGAGGAATCTGTCTTTGCAACCAACCACATCCATCATGCTCCTCTTTAACCTTTCATGTTTTGTTCATCATCGACCCTCCCTCCAACCTGACACTATCACTTATTTACTCTTATGTTTGTTCTCCTCCACCAGCAAAGGTGCACTTACATCCGCCGGTTAAACCACCAAGTTATCCCTCCCCATGGAGCTTTTTAGTAAAGCCAGGCAATGCTTACTACAAATCTTGCAAATATCCTAAGGTTGTAACACTCTTATAAGTTCAACAAGTTCTTGCTCATGCATTAAAAACCAACAAAGTTTTCAAAATAAAGAAGGAAATCTTGTAAAGAGTTCATAACAGTTTAGATGAAAAATGTTCTACCCATAGGAGAATACAGAAAGGAAACCTCTTATTTACCAATTCTCCCTGAAAGTGAGCAACAATGAAGCCTATGGACCAAGGATACATGCATGGCCTCTAAAGAAATCATCAAATGACTTGTTCCCAAATTAAATTATCAATCCAAATTTGGTTTCTCTATCTAAAAAATTGAGAAACTATCCATGTGTTCCAACATAACTAAAGCTTAAAAATTTATGTGCATTGGGAAGACCACTCTTGCGTGATGGGAAACGAAGAAACATAGAGAAAGCCAGTCACATCCCTCAAGCTAACTACTGTAATCATGATGATGGCATTAGAAAGGGAAAATAAGAAGTCTCCCAAGGAAAATAAAACTCTTACTATGTTGGGCTCCATAGGAAGAGGAATGAAATTTTATTTGAGCCTAACAAAGATGTAATTCCAACCCAAGGCCTAGGATGTACGCTTTAACTAAAATACAATCAAAGAAAAACTGAAGGCACCCCAACATCCTCAAAGCAAGATCATAGCATCAACAATGAAGTTATAAGTTCAAAAAATACTAAAGCAGCAAAGAAAGACACATATGAAATAACTCTATTTTTTTAAATTAATTTATTTTAAAATAAGATATGCAGTATTAATAAATTCAAAAGTTATATTTGAGTATTTTATTATTTTGTGATTACTATTTATTATTTTACGTTTGATTATAATTTTCTATATAAATATTTATTTCGAGACTTATTATTTCGGATAATTAATTTACGTTATTTATATTTACTACTTTGAATAATGTTATTTTAATAATATTTAATTTAGTGCATTATTATTTTAATGTTACTATTATTATTTTATGTGATTATATTATTTATTATTGTGTGTGTGTGTATATATATATATATATATAATATGTGCATGTGGTGGAGATTAATACATGTAAGCACATTATATATTATAATATTATATATATATGCACATGCATAAACCCATGCATACCCATACATACAATAAACATATTGTAATATCCCGTGTTTTTAAATATTTTTACACTGTACTGGGATATGCAGTGTTAATAATTTTTGTATATATATTATGATATTTTCATGAATTGATATGTATTTAAAACCTATTTTTAATTATTGTGTATTATTTACAGTACTTTACGTAAAATTTTCCCGGGACTTACATTTTCGGGGAAATTTTTACGTAAATAATTTATTATTAATTATTTTAAATAAATTTTCGGACTTGCATGAACTCATACGTATTTTTAAAATACTAAATAAAGCCAATGTGTGTAAATATTTATTTAATTAGGGTTTAATTAATATTATCCTAATATTTTATTATTTGTTTATTAATTTATTGTTATTTAATTATTTTTATTTATTATTATATTTTAAAATATTAAATTTTATGTGTGTGGTGTATATTTAATGTGTGTAATTTAATATTATTTTATTATATAGTATAAAGTATATATATATACATATTATAAGTCAAAAGAATAAACTTTTAAAAAATTACCATTTTGCCCCCCCGACTATCTCCTTCTTCCCCAACCGTTTCCTTCGCCGTCCAGACGCCTGTCACGCCATTTTCTCACCGTTGGTGTGCCGTCCGGCGTGCCACCTCCTTCCTCAGCCTTTTCCGCCGCCTGTAGTAGCTGTTTCCGGCGTCTGGAAGTGGATTTTGGCCGGAGAAGTCGAATTTCTTTCCACCGTCGATCACGACGATTCCGGCCACCATTTTCAACACCGCCGGTCTCTTTCTTCTCCTTGAGCTCTGATGAGTGTGATTCTAGCTTTGGTTTGAGCTTAAATGGTCTAGATTTTCTTAGGTTTTGAATTTTCAATTTCGGCCATATTAGGGTTTTTGATTTTTGTGAGCTTAGAATTGATTGATTCATGAAAACTCCCTTCACAAATGTTGATAGCTTAATCTACATGTATGAATTTTTGTGGAATTTTTGGAGATTTTTTGGATTTTTGGGTATTTTTGAATATTTTAATATTATTTTCTAATTTTCAAAAATTAATTATTTAAATTATGAAATTGTGTTTTATGGTTAAATTAGGTGTTGAAATGAATTATAGGAATTTATTTGGAATTTTTATGAATTTTTATGTATTTATTTTGAATTATTGAAGTTTATGTAATTTGGGAAATTAGGGTTAATTATGTTTTAAATTAAAATTAATTGGTTAATTGAATTTAATTATTGATATTATTGATAAATATGTTGAGAAAATTAATTTTGGATAATTGTATAATTTTTGGTGAATTTTTGAAGTAATTTTAGTATATTTATATATATAGGGGTATTTTGGTAATTTTACCCTAAATTGGCTAAAAATGTAATTTAATTGGTTTTAATAGTTATTTAAGGCATAAAAATGATTTCTATAAATTATTTGGTATTTTTAACTAATTAAAACTATTTTTCGTGAATTATTTTCAATTATATATATAATATACGGTTTTTCTAATAAAATGAGTTTTTATCGGTTTTTACAGTGTTTTAAGGTTAATTATGTAATTTCTACCTATAAAATGTATTTCTATGTCATAAGGATATTTCTGGTATTTCCTGAATTGTTCTGTGTTAGTGGACCCCGATCGGTGGACTGTAGTTTGGAGTCCGACCGTGGGATTTTGATTGTGCTCTGTGTAGTTTTTCGAAGTGTATTTCCTTGCAGGGTCGGCTCTACTCTTTTGAGTAGAGAGATGTCCGTTTTACAGGGGAGGTTCTGTCGGATTTTCGGTAGAGTTCTCATAAAACGTGATATCCGGTCGAACCCTAATATCGATTCTATGTTTAATACTCTAGATCAAATTCTAGGATTTTCTGTTAGGTTTATTCTAATGTCTGTCATTATTGCTTGTTTAGTTGCGCCGAGACCGAGGGCTAGTGGTCCAAGCCCGTCGGACCCGTCTCGTGGAGCGCACTAATTTGTGAGTTACTATACTATATATATATGCTTTAGGATGCATGATTTAGAAATATACGTATTATTTTGATTAAAAATGCATAAATAATGTGATTTGTATTTAAGTATATTTTTGGTTTACTTTTGGTATATATTAAATTATATACATGTTTTGTTAATAAATTATATTTAAAAATGTTTTTAAATATATTTCTAGCTTAATTTATAATTTGATTGGATTTATTTAACGTATATATACTCGAAATATACCTGGTTTACTTTTGGTATATTTCCAGTATATATATGGTTTATGTTGCTATTTTATTTAAATTCATGCATCATTTATTTGTGAATGAATGATTTATATTATTAATGAAGGATATCAATAGAATGTGCTACCTAGTGGGCAGCACTAGGACCGAGTACGTACCGGTACGCCTATAGTATTTAGGCTATATTACTAACCTATTTGTGGATATTGATTGGCTATGATTATTTGATGTGTGAGATGTGATTTGGGTGTGATTGCTGGAGCTCGGTTGACCAAGTATCTCAGGGCCAATCACACTGGCAGTCAGACTGCTGGAGCTCGGTTGACTTAGTGTCTTGGGGCCAGTCTACTGTCCAAATGGATTAAGTGGATATATTTTGGAATAAGTGAGCCTGTATGGCTAGAGTGTTGTCTAACACTATTTTTGGAATTGCAATATTGTAGGGTTCTATGTGATCCTTCATAAAAGATGATTTTCAATAAAATATATATAAAATGATTTCTTTGCATCTGTGTGTATTTGTCTGTATATATATTAGATATATATATACTGTTGATTGTATGCATTGTCATTTAGTGTGTATATATATATATTATAGTAATTCACTCAGTGAGGTCTAACTCCCCTTCGTTGACTATTTTTCAGGAGAGTCAACATCTTCATACCTCAGTAGCAGGCCTATACGCCGGATTTCTTCCGCCCCGGCTTCTTTGTGTAAATTACTTATTTGAGTCTTATTTTTATAATCTAGACACTGCAGTAGTTGTGAATTAAATTGTGGGATTTTATGTATTTTATTTATGCGAGATGCATTTTAAGAATTTGAATTGGATTTGTATTAAAAGATTTATATATATGAGATGAGATTTGATTTAAATCCAATTGATGGAAATGTTATTATTATATGTATGATTTTTATTTCCACTACATTTAATATTATTGTTTATACTATTGCATGTTTATTTTATTTTTAGGCTTGCTACGGGTTCCGGATTCGAAAGAATTCCCGTTCCCTAGCGCCGGTCATGGCCCCTGTTTTGGGTCATGACACATATGCATAAACACACATTCATGTGCACAAACACACAAACATATACATGTATACAGATTACATAACAAACAAACACAGAAACATATTATCCTCACTTTCTCTTCCCGTCGCATAAGCTGAACCACCACTCTCACTATGCCTTTCAGCCTTCTGCCAGACCGCCACCATCCTCCGTCGTCTTCTTCCTCCCCTTGTCATCTTCCCTTCTCTTCCCCATCGCCGATGGAGTCCATTTTTGAAGAGAAACCAAGAATTACCATTAAAACCGGCCAAGCTCCATCCGACCACCATTTCACGCCATTCCGGTGCCATTCTCCTCCTCTTGCACTAGTGAGACTCATTCCAAGCTTAGTTTAAGCTTTAATCTTAGTTTGGTTGAGTTTTTTATTGATTTTTGTTTTGAGCTCTAGGGTTTCAAAAAAATTTTTAGCTTGATCTAGCTTGATTCATGCAAACTCCCTTTACAAATGTAATTCCTGGTAGCTTAATCTACCTCTATGATTTTTTGTGTGATTTTTGGAATTTATTTTAATTTTTATGAATTTTTTAATATTTTATTATAATTTTATTAATTTTAATTAATTTTTAAAATTATAAATTTGGTATATTTGGTGTTATTATGAGTTAATATTAATTTTAGAGTAAAAAAAATAATTTTTAAGGATATTATATAATTTTTTTGAATTTTTTTATAGTTTATGTCAAAATTGAATAATTAGGTCAGAGTTGGATTTTTTTGTTGGAATATTGATTTTGAATATATGTTTTAATTAATATTAATAATATATATGTTGAGAAAATAATTTTTATGCATTTGTATAATTTTTAGGGAATTTTTGAGTAATAATAGTATATTATGTATATTTTTGTATTATAGGGGTAAAAATGTAATTTTGTGCCAATTATAGCTAAATGATATATTGTAGTTGGTTTTAATAATATTTAAGGAATTAAAAGGATTTTTTACAAATTATTTACTATTTTTGACTAATTAATACTAATTTTCAAAAATTATTTTCAAATAATACATTATATATTATTTCGGGTACTAAAATGGGTTTTAAATTAATTTTATTATATAATTAAACTATTTAAGTAATTAAATGTAAATTTTGATGTTTGGTTGGATTATGAACTCGGTCGGACTAAGTATAGTATTGGAGAACTGACCCGAGTATGGTTGATTGTGAATGTTAGAAGCGCATTTTTCTATACAGGAATGGCTCTACCTATGATAGAGAGATGTCCATTTTACAGGGGAGACTCTGTCGAAATTTCGGTAGATTTTCTCGTAAAATGTGACATCTTCCGTAATTTCCTAGCATAAATTAGGGTATTCCAGTCTCGAGTCTTATCCGATTTTTCCCGAGTCATTTTAGAGTCTCGTAATTTTATTAATTTCCCTTCTTATTCCATAAGTATGATTTTAAAAAAAATAAACATGTTATTTTTTTTTAGAGAGTTCCAGAACAAGAGTTCTTGGATTGAGGCAGACACACGGTTGTCAGCCATCTCGCTCATCCTATAAGTTAATGAATTGATATATGCATGTGTTTTCTTTAAAATTTTCATGTGCTTATATTTTTAGCATTGTTTACATGGTTGAGAAATTTCATTTGTAATGTATTGATTCATTTATTTATTTTAAAAATTAGTTTTTGAGGAATTTTGGTAGAACGGGCTACCTTATGGGTTTCACCAGGACCATGTGCACATAGTAGAGATTGAGAGATGGATCTTAAATATGTATGACTTGTGGTTATAAACTGGGATGGGTACCTCGGTGGAAGCCTCTGCTCTCGAGTACCACCAATGATGTGGAAAAGTTAAAAATGGACTGGGATGGGTGCCTTAGCTCTCGGGGACCACCAGTGCCATGTGTTTGGATTAAGTGGATGACTGCGGCTTGGTGCCTCAGTTGATGCCTTTGCTCTCAAGGACCGACAATCTAGTTGGATTAAATGGGTCCAGTTGGCCATTTAGAATTGGGTTTCAGGTTTTACCGAGATTTTTCAAAAGCTATATATATATATATATATATATATTATTTTTAATACATTTATACAGTTTTCAAAAGGTTTTCAAACCATACAACTCTTTTATTAACTTATTCAATGAGGTCTGACTTCCCTCAATTTATTTTTTCAGGAGTTTGGGACTTTTCTATTAGGCTTACTTCTCTTTGTCGTGTAGCATCCTCACCGGCTATTCTGCATAAGTCTACTTAGTTATGTTGTGTTTACTTTTGTGTATTGCAGTAGAAAAAATTGTTTAACAAAATATTTTATTCGGGTGTATTATGTATTTATGATATTGTATAACTGATGTTTATTTACATTATATACTACAATGCTATGACTTAAATTATATTAAGAAAAATCAGTTTGATAATGTGTATTGTAATTTAAATATTTATTATAAGGTTTCAAAGTTTCTTTTATTTATTTAATCTGCATTTTCTTTAAGGCTTACTATGGGATTCAGTAGCTTTATACTTTTCCATTCCCTAGTGCCGATCACGTGTCCTGGGTTCGGGTCGTGACAATATACGACAATAAACCTAGAGAAATAGCTTTTCTTGGAGGAACTGGCCAACTTTGAAAACCTGTCTTAATGATATTTTTTTATTTTTTTAGTCTCACATATTGGTTGTAAAATTCCCACATCAGGAATTTAAGAGAAATAGGGAGGAGTCTTTAGTAATAAATAGACTCATCCCCCCTTGGTTAATGTATGTCAATCACCACTTATATTTAGTGTACCATTGAAAGCTATGAGCTATACTAGTAGAAAATTTAAGGAAATTTTTCTTGGGTATACTTGAGCTTTTGGGTGTGGGTGAGAGTTAAATATTTTTTAGTGTGGTTGTAATAATTTTTCATATATTGAATATTTTTCTCTTGGTTTTCTATTGATAATATCATGGTTTTTCTCCATTTGGGAGTTTTCCATGTTAAATTATTATGTGTTTCTCTATTTTATTTTTCAAGTATTTTTGTTCAAATTGTGATCTACAGGGGTAAAGGTATTTGTTGGATTGTAAAGGCCCATTTTCCTTAACAATTGGTATAAGAGCTCTTGGTTTATTTTAGTATGCTCTGTGGTTGCGGTTTAGCCTAATCTTCCATATAAAAAAATTTCCTTAGGCTAATTGGCATTCTACATCAATAAATTGTTTTAGAAATTATTATGATCCAACTTGAGGTTCTTTGTATTATGTTTATTAAGAGTGGTATTATGTAAGTAAGTGCAACCAAGAAAGTTTGTCATAAAGACTATAATTGCCTAAGGAGGTTAAGACTTAAGTGGTATAGTTTGTGTCCCCCCAATATTTTTTGGAAACTTTCTTTGTGCATTTGTAAACATAATAATTCACTCATTATTCACATGTAAGGTCACTGTAGCATAAAGTATTGTTCAAACATACATAAGTACTGTGCATTATTAAGCAAAAATAAGTTTCATATTTGATATTGAGAAATTTGATAGGATAATTAATTTTGGGTTATGGCAAGTACAAGTCAAGGATATACTAATCTAGTTTTTGACTGTATAAGGCCTTGAAGGGAAAGCCAACTTCTTTGTTCGAAGAAAAGGAGCCAATTAAATTTGGTAGTGCAGACACGGGAAAATCCAAGATGAGTGAAGAAGAATGGGAGGAGCTAGACATGAGAGCAGCAAGTCATATTCGTCTTTGTCTAGTCAAAAATGTTCTTGCTAATGTTGCTAGATGGTCAACAACAAAAGGGCTTTGGGAAAATCTTGAGAAAATGTACTAGGTTAAAAGTCTTTCAAATAGATTATATTTGAAGAAGCAATTTTAAAAATTGCAAATAGAAGAAGATACAAAAAAATTTTACCATCTTAGTGTACTCAATAGGATTGTTTCTGAAGTGGAATATATTGGAGTGAAAATTGATGATGAAGATAAAGCGTTGAGACTTATCTAGTCTCTTCCACCTTCTTATAAATATGTGCAAACCGTTTTAATGTATGGAAAAGAGAATGTGAATTTTTCAAAAGTGACTAGTAAGCTGATTTCTGAAGAAAGAAGGTAGAAAAATGGAGAGAACAAGTCTTTTGAAAGTACAACATTGTTAGTTTGTGAAAATGGGAGGAAGAATAACGGCTCCAAAAAGAAAATTATCTACTAGGGATGTGGGTAACCTTGACACATAAAGAAGGATTACAAAAATGGTGGAGCTAATTCAACTAATGGCTCCAAAAGTAATGCTGTTAATGCGGTCATCTTTAAAGAAGGAGATGATGAACTTTCTATATAAAGAAAGACATATATCCTTATGGCATGATAACCACCAACTGAGTTGCCATGGAAAAGGATATATGAAGGTAGCATGTTCACAGTTTACACACGAGCATTGGTTAACAATTGATGCAAGATGTGTGGTAGTCGATCACTAATGAACTTCTTAAATAGTCAACATTGGAAGTTGTACCATAATTTATTAGCAGTTTTCGACATGAACTACCTGGGGTGAAAATTCTTAGAGTTTGTGATTTCCAAATGTGTATACTTTTATGATGGAGTATGACAATTCTTGTTTTTTTTAGAATTATGACTAACAAAACTGATGGTGAGGTAGCTATTGTTCTTTATCTTTAATTATAGGGAAAATTTTTTAGAACTATTTGGAATTTTCCAAGGTGGAGATTTTTTGGTTGTAAAATTCCAACCTCAGGAATTTGAGAGAAATAGGGAGGAGTCTTTAGTAATAAATAGACTCCTCCCCCCTTGGTTAACATATGTTAGTCAACACTTGTATTTGGTATACCATTGAAAGCTATGAGCTATACTAATAGAAAATTTATGGGAAATTTTCTTAGTATACTTAAGCCGTTAGGTGTGGGTGAGAGTTAAATATTTTGTAGTGTGGTTGTAATAATTTTTCACATAGTGAATATTTTTCTCTTGGTTGTCTATTGACAACACTCGTGGTTTTTCTCCATTTGGGAGTTTTCCACGTTAAATTATTATGTGTTTCTCTCTTTTATTTTTCAAGTACTTTTGTTCAAATTGTGATCTACATGGGGTAAAGGTATTTATTAGATTGTGAGGGCCTATTTTCCCTAACAATTGGTATAAGCTCTTGGTTTATTTTAGTATGCTCTATGGTTGCAATTTAGGCTAATCTTCCACATAAAAAAAATTCCATAGGCTAATTGGCATTCCGCATTGATAAATTTTTTTAGAAATTATTATGATCTAATTGGAGATCCTTTGTATTGTGTTTATTAAGTGTGGTATTGTGCAAGTAAGTGTAACCAAGAAAGTTTTGTCATAAAGGCTATAATCACCTAAGGAGGTTGAGACTTAAATGGTATCGTTTATGTCCACCCAATCTTTTCCAGAAACTTTCTTAGTGCATTTTGTAAACACAATTGTTCACTCATTATTCATATGTAAGGTCACTGTAGCATGAAGTACTGTTCAAATATACCAAAGTACTGTACATTTTTGACCAAAAATGAGTTTCAAATTTGATATTGAGAAATTTGATGGGAGAATTAATTTTGGGTTATGGCAAGTACAAGTCAAAGATATACTAATCCAGTCTAGATTGTATAAAGCCTTAAAGGGAAAGTCAACTTCTTTATCCGAAGGAAAGGAGCCAATTAAATCTCATGGTGTAGACACGGGAAAACCCAAGATGAGTGAAGAAGAATGAGAGGAGCCAGACATGAGAGCAGCGAGTCGAATTCGTCTTTGTCTAGCCAAAAATTTTCTTGCTAATGTTGTTAAATGGTCAACAACAAAGGAGCTTTGGAAAAAGTTTTACGAAATGTACCAGGCTAAAAAATTTTCAAATAGGTTATATTTGAAGAATCAATTTCACAAATTGCAAATGGAAGAAGATACAAAAAATTTTTACCACCTTAGTGTACTCAATGGGATTATTTCTAAAGTGGAATATATTGAAGTGAGAATTGATAATGAAGATAAAGCATTGAGACTTATCAATTCTCTTCCACCTTCCTATGAACACATGCAAATCATTTTAATGTATAGAAAAGAGAATGTGAATTTTTTAGAAGTGACTAGTAAGCTGATTTTTTAAGAAATAAGGCTAAAAAATGGAGAGAACAAGTCTTCTGAAAGTACAATATTGTTAGTTTGTGAAAATGGGAGGAAGAATAAAGGCTCCAAAAAGAAAATTATCTTATCGGGATATGGGCAACCTTGACACATAAAAAAGAATTGCTAAAATGGTGGAGCTAATTTGGCTAATGGCTCTAAAAGTAATGCTACTAATGTGGTCATCTTTAAAAAAGGAGACGATGAAATTTCTATATAAATAAAGATATATATCCTCTTGGCATGATAGCCACCAACTGATTTGACATAGAAAAGAATATATGAAGGTAGCATGTTCATAGTTTGCACACGAGCATTGGTTGACAGTTGATACAAGGTATATGGTAGAATTAATGTCAATGGCTAATGAACTTCGTAGATATTCAACATTGGAAGTTGCACTAAAACTTATTAGCAGTTTTAGACATTAACTAGCCGAGGTGAAAATTCTTGGAGTTTATGAATTCCAAATGTGTATACTTTTATGGTGGAGTATGAAAATTCTTATTTTTTTTAGAATTATGACTAACATAACTGATAGTGAGGTAGTTGTTACTCTTTATTTTTAATCATAGGGAAGATTTATGAGAACTATTTGGAATTTTTCAAGGTGGAGATTTGTTGGTTGTAAAATTCCCACATCGAGAATTTAAGAGAAATAGGGAGGAGTTTTTAGTTATAAATAGACTCCTCCCCCCTTGGTTAATGTATATTAATCACCACTTGTATTTAGTGTACCATTGAAAGCTGTTAACTATACTAGTAGAAAATTTATGAGAAATTTTCTTGGTATACTTGAGCTTTTGGGTGTGGGTGAGAGTTAAATATTTTGTAGTGTGGTTATAATAATTTTCCACATAGTGAATATTTTTCTCTTGGTTGTCTATTAACAACACTCATGGTTTTTCTCCATTTGGGGGTTTTCCACGTTAAATTATTATGTGTTTCTTTATTTTATTTTTCAAGTATTTTTGTTGAAATTATGATCTAAGGGGGTAAAGATATTTGTTGGATTGTAAAGGCCCATTTTCCCTAACAACTGGTATTAGCTCTTGGTTTATTTTAGTATGATCTGTGGTTACAGTTTAGGCTGATCTTTCATATCAAAAAAATTTTCCTTAGGCTAATTGGCATTCCGCATTGATAAATTTTTTTAGAAATTGTTATAATGCAACTAGAGGTTCTTTGTATTGTGTTTATTGAGTGTGATATTTTGTAAGTAAATGCAACTAAGAAAGTTTTTTCATAAATGTTATAATCGCCTAAGGAGGTTGAGACTTAAGTGGTATCGTTGTGTCCACCCAATTTTTTTTTAAAACTTTCTTAGTGCATTTTGTAAGCACAATTGTTCACTCATTATTCACATGTAAGGTCACTATAGCATGAAGTACTATTTAAATATACGGAAGTACCGTACATTATTGAGCAAAAATGAGTTTCAAATTTGATATTGAGAAATTTGATGGGAGAATTAATTTTGGGTTATGGCAAGTACAAGTCAAAGATATACTAATCCAGTCTTGACTGTATAAGGCCTTGAAGGGAAAGCTAGCTTCTTTTTCCAAAGGAAAGGAGCCAATTAAATCCGGTGGTGCAGACACGGGAAAATCCAAGATGAGTGAAAAAGAATGGAAGGAGCCAAACATGAGAGCAGTAAGTCGGATTCGTCTTTGTCTAGCCAAAAATTTCTTACTAATGTTGTTAAATGGTAAAAAAAAAAGGAACTTTGGGAAAAGTTTGAAGAAATGTACCAGGCTAAAAGTCTTTCAAATAGGTTATATTTAAAGAAGCAATTTCACAAATTGCAAATAGAAGAAGATACAAAATTTGTTTACCACCTTAGTGTACTTAATGGGATTATTTCTAAAGTGGAATTTATTAGAGTGAAAATTGATAATGAAGATAAAGCATTGAGACTTATCAAGTCTCTTCCACCTTTCTATAAACACATGTAAGCCGTTTTAATGTATGGAAAAGAGAATGTGAATTTTTTAGAAGTGACTAGTAAGTTAATTTTTGAAGAAATAAGGCTAAAAAATGGAGAGAACAAGTCTTCTGAAAGTACAACATTGTTAGTTTGTGAAAATGGGAGGAAGAATAAAGGCTCCAAAAAGAAAATTATCTGATTGGGATGTGGGCAACCTTGACATGTAAAGAAGGATTGCTAAAATGGTGGAGCGAATTTGGCTAATGGCTCCAAAAGTAATGCTACTAATGCGATCGTCTTTGAAGAAGGAGACGATGAACTTTCTATATAAAGAAAGATATATATCCTCATGGCATGATAACTACCAACTGAGTTGCCATGGAAAAGAACATATGAAGGTAGCATGTTCGCAGTTTGCACACGAGCATTGGTTGACAGTTGATACAAGGTATGTGGTAGAATTAGTGTCAATGGCTAATGAACTTCGTAGATATTCAACATTGGAAGTTGCACCATAACTTATTAGCAGTTTTTGACATGAACTGGCCGAAGTGAAAATTCTTGGAGTTTGTGAATTCCAAATGTGTATACTTTTATGGTAGAGTTTGACAATTCTTGTTTTTTTAGAATTATGACTAACATAACTGATGGTGAGATAGCTGCTGCTCTTTATTTTTAATCATAGGGAAGATTTGTGAGAACTATTTGGAATTTTTCAAGGTGGAGATTTGTTGGTTGTAAAATTTCCACATTGGGAATTTGAGAGAAATAGAGAGGAGTCTTTAGTTATAAATAGACTCTTCCCCCTTGGTTAATGTATGTTAATCATCACTTGTATTTGGTGTACTATTGAAAGCTATTAGCTATATTAGTAGAAAATTTATGGGAAATTTTCTTAGGCTTAAGTTTTTGGGTGTGGGTGAGAGTTAAATATTTTATAGTGTGGTTGTAATAATTTTTCACATAGTGAATATTTTTCTCTTAGTTGTCTGTTGACAGCACCCGTGGTTTTTCTCCATCTGGGAGTTTTCCACATTAAATTATTGTATATTTCTCTTTTTTATTTTTCAAGTATGTTTGTTTAAATTGTAATCTATAGAGGTAAAGGTATTTATTGGATTGTAAGGCCCATTTTCCCCAACATCACTAACTGAATATTATCTTTTTTCTTATTATTAAGTTAGTTAGTCTTTGTCATTTCTATATATTCTTACAAAGGATGTTTATAGTAAGAGTAAGGTTTGTGACACTCATGGTATATTCCCATGGTTCCTGGGAGTTTGTCTCCGGTCAGTGTAGTTTCCTTTCAAAAAAATAAATAAATAAATGTTTAACATAAATAATTTCCAAAAATGCAGGATAAAAATGTTTGATTAAAATTTAACTTACACCTTATTTGAGCAAGTAATAGAAAATTTATGACAGAAATTAATGTCAAGGTTATAATAAAAATTAATTATATTTATATAACCACTTATTTGTATCAAATAGAAACTTATGTGGCCATGAATAACCTTGCAATCATTAAATAAAAATTTAGCATGATTAGCCTCCTAAAGTCTTAGAATAAAGATTCATGGTTAAATTAAAATCTAGCCCTTCAAAAAAGACTTGATGAATATTATAAAGAAAATTTATGTTAAGATTATTATGACAACTGAGCATAAGCACACATTTATGTGCCAACAAATACAATAGGCATACACCTCAAAACCGAGAACAAACCAACATATGAATGAGAAATTTAAAAAACAATGATATTATTTGAGCACCTACACATATATCATTACTAAGAGATAGGTATGTCAGGATTCAATGAATTGGCAACAAGCGTTTAGGACACGATCTTTTACCTTCAAGAAATTGAGAGGGAAAACCACGCTCGGGCATGACACTCGGAACGATTTTACATATGTTGTGATTGAGCTCCTATGATATTAGCTTAGTTGCGGTTGGTTTGGCTTCCTCTCTGGTGGCCACTTTCCATACCTTACCACAAGGAGGGGTATGACATGCTGTACTATTGGTTACTATGATAAACTTGGCTTCGTGTAGGTGCAACTTTTGAGGTCATGTCGAGCATATGATAACTATATGTTCGCAAATAAGGTGACGTGCTATAGCAATGTTTATCATAATAAATCTTGGTATCATGCAGGCATAAGCTATGGGATGGGGCCGAACACGCTATAAAAGAATAAATTGGTAAATTACAGTATGATGATGGTATTAATCACATCAATATCTGCTTGTGCATATGGTACAATGCTCCATGTTTTATGTAAATTAAGCATTTTGTTGAGTGCCCAAATCATATACTTTAGCATACGAGGGGTATAAAGTTCGAGCGGCTGAGATGGCAAGTATGTCGTACGGAATTCAATAATATATGAACACTGAAGAGTAATTTTGATGTTTACATTTATAGTGCTCATCATAATCTATACTATATATAGAGGTAAAATATTTTTGGATGAAAATAGACATTTATTTTTTGTATAATGATAAAAATAGTCATAATTTAATTCTTAAAATTTTTAAAATTGATGAGGATAGTTTAGTTTGTATTTTATATTTTATATTTAAAAATTAGATAATTTTGAATAAAACTAAAGTAATTATATTATATTTATTATCAAATTTAAATAAATACATAAATTATTAAATTAGTATAAGATTCATATATAAATATGTTATAAAACATTCAAACTTATAATGTATACTATTTGCATATGAATTATGATTAATATTTAAAATTAATATTCTTATTATTTGTTTAATTTGCATAATTTTACATAATCTTTAATACATATAAAATATATATACTATATATAACATTTTAAATAGAGGGAAAATATTTTTGGAAATGTATTAATAAAAATAGTTATTATTTGGTTTCCAAAGGTTTTTAAAATTGATAAAGATAATTTTAGTTTGTATTTTAAAATTTAAATTTTATATTTAAAAATAGATAGATTTAAATAAAAATATAATAAGTATATTATATTCATTATCAAATTTAAATAAATATATAAACTCTTAAATTAATATAAGATTCATATTCATTTTAATTATATTATATATAAAACAATATTACCCTTCCAAATACAATATTAATTTTTTATATTCTATATTATATTATATTTTTTATTTTTCATATATAATGTTTAACACAATAACTATTGTAAATATATGAACCATTTTAAACAATTCTTTTTATATTAGTATTCATTTTTTATAGTAACTGTTAAAATGTATTGTATATTTTATATAAATCATTGATAAAAATATATATTTTTTATATTATTTTATATTAAAAACTTATTCTGTTTGTCATGACCCGAACCCAAGGGCACGTGACCGGCACTAGGGAATGGGAAGGCATAAGGCCACCGAAACCCGTAGTAAACCCAAAAGAAAAGATAAACAACACCTTACAATTTAAAACTTTATTTTAAAATAGAACACATTATCAAACTGATTTTTCTAAAATTTAAATGTAATTGAATACATAATTAACATATTTCCAGCGTCACATATATAATTCAAACTTAAATCGTTATATATAAGCGTGATCCATATAAATAAATTACACAAATATACTTAAACCATACAATTCTTAATACATATATTACTGCAGCATCCTAGAATAATACAACTTTACAGCTTATAATAACCTACATAAAATAGCCGGTGATGAAGAAACTCGGTGTGGAGATAGTCTGAGCTCGAACTCCCAAGCTCCTGAAAAAAAAAAGTTGAGAGGAATCAGACCTTACTGAGTAAGTTAATAAAAAGAGCTGTACGGTTTGAATACCTTTTTGAAAACTATATATTTATAGTGAAAATAATTTATAGCGTATAAGTATAGCTTTTGAAAAAAATCTCGGTAGAACCCTAAATCCAAAAATCTAAATGGCCAACTGGGCCCACTTATTTCAACTAGACTACCGGTCCCCGAGAGCAAAGGCATCGACTGAGGCACCAAGTCGTAGTCATTCACTTAATCCAAATATATGGCACTGGCGGTCCCCGAGAGCTAGGGCATCAACCGAGGCACCCATCCCAGTCCATTATTAACCCTACAATCACTAAAGGTCCCCGAGAGCATAGGCTTCCACTAAGGCACCCATCCCAGTTTAACATTCACTAGTCATATATATATTTCGGATCCATCTCTCAATCTCTACCATGTGCACATAGTCCTGGTGAAGCCCACCAGGTAGCCCGTTCTACCAAAATTTCTCAAAATTGACTTTTAAATAAATAAAATGCGTTTTAAATCTTAAATAACATCATTAAATTAAATAAATCATATAATCAATATTAAAAATATGAGCGCAAGCATTCTTTAAGTAAACACACGCACAGATCATTCTATTGACTTACAAGATGAATGCGAAGGCTGACGGCCACGCGTCTACCTTGATCTCACGGCTTCTGCTCCGATATGCTCTAGAAAGAAAATAACAAATCAATTTTAAAACATGACTATGAAATAAATTCGAAAATCAACAAAACAATGAATTTCCAGGCTGACTCGAGGAAGACTGGACAAGACTCGATAGACAGGATAAAACCTAACTAACGGTAGAAATTATTACAAATATCACGTTTTATGAGAAAATCTACCGAAATTTCGGCAGAGTCTCCTCTGTAAAACGGACATCTCTCTACCAAAGGTAGAGCCAAACCTGCATAGAAAACGCACTTCTAATAACCACAGACATACACACTCGAGTCGGGCTCCCAAAACTATACTTAGCCTTGACCGAGATCACAACTTAATATAACATCAAGAAATGTTATCTTTTATTTCCTAAAATACATATTACACATACATATATACTAAAAATAAAAAATCTCAATTATTCAAAAATTAAACAACTCAATTTCCATTTCATTATCAAAATATAATTATAACTTAAATTAAAACCATTACATCAAATATACTAAATACAACCTTATATTTAATTTTTGTTACCAAAATAATGTATTATAAATATATATGTAATATTTGGAATTAATATTTCAAATCAACATTACTTAAGTAAAAATATCAATTAATTTATAAAAATCCCCTAAACCTCTTAAATATTAATAAAACTAGCTAAAATATATGTTTAACTATAATTAACGTAAAATTACATTTGTACCCCTAAATACATAAATTACATAATGTATTATTAATACTAAAAATTCCTTAAAATTATTTAATCATCTAAAAATTATTTTCTCAAAATTAAATTTCTTAATATAATTAAAACATAAAATCAACTAATAATTTCTTCTAAAAATATAATTTAACCTAATAATCACATTTGACATAAACTCAAAAATATTTATAAAAATAGTATAAAAATCACAAAAACTATAATTTAAGTTCTAAAATTAATAAAATTTAATAATAACCTCATTTATCAAAATTTTATAACTTTTTACAAATAATTTTCGAAATCAATAAAAATATTAATTAAATACCCAAAATTTACAAAAACTTATAATTAACACCAAAATTTCTAAAACCTTAAAAACAATCCAAACATCACAAATATGTAATCTTAATTTACTCTAATTTACTAATTAAACCAAAGAAAAATCCAATAAATTCAAATAAAATTAAATAAAATTATACAAAAATTCTGTAAATCAAGAAAAATTCAGAATGATGCTCAAAAAATTCGAATTTGAACAACCAAATAGTATAATTCAACATTTAGCTTAAAACAACCTAAAATCAACATCTAGTTCCATTCAACAACCAGAAAATAATCCTAGAACAACCTAAAAACAACCCATAACAACTTACCTTCAACCTCCAATTCCGACGCCAGAGGTGAGTTGCAGCGATGGGTTCCGGCTTGGACTGATGCCTGAGAGGATGAGGGAAGCTAGGGAAGCTTTGGTGGCACCGGATCAGCTCAGATTAAAGGTGACCGAAGGTGAAGAAGAGAAGCAGCAGCAGCAGCACCACCTGGAAGCTCCAAACTCGCGGCAGTGATGGAGTTTCGATGGTGGAGAAGGAAATGGCGCAGTGAGAAGGAAGAAAGAGACAGTGACGGGTGGAGTTGAGGAGTTGCAGATGGTTGGGTCATTTTCGAGAGGGTGAGTTCTTCTTTCTTTCTTTCTTTATTCTGTTTTTTTCTTTGATTATATATATATATATATATATATGTACACATATAGGTACTAGCAACACACATAAAACAACTATTTAATATAATTTAAAATTATTTACTAATAATGCAAACTAAACGATTGTCTTTATTTAAATAAAATGTAGGGTGTTACAGTCTCCCCTCCTTATATGAATTCATCCCCGAATTGAAGAAAAGAAGAAATAGAAGAATTACAAAGCTAAGAGGGAAAGAGATACGGGAAAGAAACTCGCATCTCAGCTTCAGTTTCCCAAGTGCAATCCTCAGTGGAATGATTACTCCATAGCACCTTTACCATCGGTATCTCCTTAGTCTGTAGCTGTCGAATTTGGCGATCCACAATCGCCACTGGGTACTCCTAGTAAGTCAGATCGTCGCTAAGCTCTACGGTCTGAGGTTGCAACATATGAGACGAATTAGGGACGTATTTCCTCAGCATGGATACATGAAATACATGATGGATTCTTGATAGTTCTGGCGGTAACACCAGCCTATACGCCACTTCACCCACTCTAAATCGAATCTCAAACGGTCCAATGTATTTATGAGCTAACTTACCCTTCTTGCCAAATCTCATAACTCCTTTCATTGGAGACACCTTCAGAAACACCATGTCTCCAACCATGAAGGATACATCCTTCCTCCTAGAGTCAGCATAGCTCTTCTGTCTACTGAAGGCTGTCTTCAATCGCTACTGTATAATGGGGACTTTCTCTGAAGTCACTTGCACTAACTCTGGTCCCGTTAACTGCCTTTCACCAATCTCCCAACACAATGGTGATCTACACTTTCTACCATATAGTGCCTCATACGAAGCCATCTTGATGCTAACATGATAGCTGTTATTGTAAGCAAACTCAATCAGTGGCAAGTGCAAATCCCACTATCCTCCAAAGTTCATCACACACATCCTCAGCATATCTTCTAACGTCTAGATGGTCCCCTCTGACTGACCATCTGTCTGAGGGTGGAAGGCCGTACTGAAATCCAATCTGGTACCCAAGGCCTTGTGTAACTCTTGCCAAAAGACTGAGGTAAATGCGGCTCCTCTATCCGATACTATGCTCATAGGTACTCCATGTAGACAAACAATCCTATTGATATAAAGTCTCGCCAGTCTATCAGTAGAGTACGTCTTCTTTATTAGCAGAAAGTGCACTGACTTAGTTAACCTATCAACAATCACCCAAATAGCGTCATAATCTCCTGTAGTCTGAGGTAGCCCAGTCACGAAATCCATAGCTATCATATCCTATTTCCATTCAGGAATTGGCATAGGTTGCAATTGTCCCGAGGGTCTCTAATGTTCAAGCTTCACTTGCTAGTAAGTCAGACATCTAGACACAAACCCTACAATGTCCCTCTTCATTCCATTCCACCAATATGTATCCTTCAAGTTATGATACATCTTGGTAGAACCTGGATGAACACTATATGCAGAAAAATGTGCTTCTTCGATAATTTCCTTCCTCAAGTCATCAACATTTGGCACACAAATCCTAGTGCCCAACCGTAATACACCTTCTCTGTCAATCATAAAGTCCCGTGACTGGCCTTGTTGCACTTCATACATAATCCTCTCCAACTGAGGGTCTCTACTCTGAGCCGACTTAACTCGATCCAAGTGCACTGATCGTACTCTGAATTGAGCTAAAAGGCACTCCTGGGTAACTTTCATCTGCAACCCTTGATCAATCAACCCATGCAACTCCTTGATAATGGGCCTTCTTTCTATGCTAATATGGGCAAGACTGCCCACTGATTTTCTACTCAAGGCATCCGCGACAACATTCACCTTGCCTGGATGGTATAAAATGGAACAATTGTAATCCTTAAGGAGTTCCATCCATCTTCTCTACCTCAGATTCAAGTCCTTCTGCTGAAAGATATATTTCAAGCTCTTGTGATTAGTGTACATCTCACATGTTACCCTATATAAGTAATGCCTCCATATTTTCAAAGCAAACACAACAACTGCCATCTCCAAGTCGTAAGTAGGATAGTTTTGCTCGTGCTTCTTCAACTGCCTCGAAGCATAAGCAATCATTTGGCCATTTTGCATCAACACACAGCCCAATCCTACTTTGAAAGCATCATAATACACTGTATACCCTTCATTTCTAGAGGACAACGTTAGAATTGGAGCTGACGTCAACAAGTCCTTCAATAACTGGAAGTGCTCTTTGCATCTGTTTGTCCATACAAACTTAGCACTCTTCTGGGTCAACCTTGTCAAAGGTGCAACAATTTTAGAGAAATCTTTCACGAATCTTCTGTAATAGCCTGCTAGACCCAAGAAACTCCATACTTCTCTAACTGTAGTCGGCCTCGGCCACTCCGTAATAGCTTCTATCTTCTTAGGGTCCACTTGTATGCCATCCCTAGAAACCACGTGGCCTAAAAATGTGACTTGATTTAATCAGAACTCGCACTTTGAAAACTTGGCATACAACCTGTGCTTCCTTAAAGTCTAAAGAACCCTTCTCAGATGCATAACATGCTCTGCTTCACTCTTGGAATAAACCAAGATATCATCAATGAAGACTATTACAAACCGGTCCAAGTATGGCCTGAATACCCGATTCATCAAGTCCATAAAGGCTGCTGGAGCATTAGTCAACCCAAAGGACATTACTAAGAACTCATAATGGCCATATCTCGTCTGAAATGCTATCTTGGGCTCATCGCCTCTTCTAATCCTCAACTGGTGATACCCAGATCTCAAGCCTATCTTAGAGAAGCATGTAGCACCTTGAAGTTGATCAAACAGGTCATCGATTCTTGGAAGTGGATACTTATTCTTGATGGTGACCTTATTCAATTGCCTATAATTGATACAAAGTCGAAGGCTACCATCTTTCTTCTTTACAAACAACACCGGAGCACCCCAAGGCAATGTACTGGGACTTATGAAACCCTTGTCAAGCAACTCCTGCAATTGCTCCTTCAGCTCCTATAATTCTGTTGGTGCCATTCTATAGGGTGGCATAGAAATAGGATCTGTACCAGGTATGACATCGATACAGAACTATATCTCTCTATCTGGTGGTAATCCTGGTAATTCTTCAGGAAAGACATCCAGAAATTCACACACCACTGTCACCTATTCAATTGCCATATTCTCTTTCTCAATATCTCTTACCACTGCCAAGTAACCCTGATAACCCCTTCTAAGCATCTTCCGGGCTGTAATGGCAGAAATGAGATTATGAGGCATGGAGCTCTTTTCACCTTTGAAACAAAATTCTTCTTCGTTTAGAATTATAAACACCACTTCTTTCTCTCGGCAATTCACAAAGGCATAATACCTCGACAACCAATTCATACCCAAAATGATGTCGAATTCCAACACATCAAGCAATACCAAGTCCGCCAATAATTCTCTACCATCAACTAACATCGGACACAAAGGAAATAATATATTTATCTCCAACTAGTCACTAAGAGGAGTCGACACAGACAAAGGAAAGGATAACCTGGAAGGCTGCCACTTTTTCTCGAAGTGAACACAGGAGATATGAATGAATGCGAAGCACCGGGGTCAAACAATACTCTAGCATCACATGCACAGACTGAGAGAATACCTGCTACCACTGCATTCGAAGTCTGAGCATCCTGTGGTGTCAAGGTGAACAATCGAGCTTGGCCATGACCTGCCTATTAAGATGTCGAGGGCTGCACAAACCCACGACCACTAGGCCCTACCAACTGAACCTCGATCCTGCTGACCCATAAGCTATGGCGGTCTCTGTTGTGGCTGTACTGGTGGTCTATACTGCTGGGGCATCGGATAGTAGGGCTGAGCCACTAATGAAGATGAACCCTAAGCATACTGTGGCTGGTATCAGGAGTGAGGACAAGCTCTGGCAAGATGACCAACCCTATCCACATCTGAAGCAAGCGCCCGACAATAAATAACATGGGCCCTAATGAAATCATCCACAACTCGCACATGCACTGGCTCCAGACCCAGAACTACTCTGTCCAGAGCTCTGCCCACTACTACTGCTACTAACTCCCGTACTGAATCTATGACCTCTACCACTCCTCCTGTTCATGGCATAACCATGGCGACCAACTCGGTGAGTCCTGGACCTCCTACCACCCTGCTGTGAACTACCCGTAGCCTGTTGACTCGAACTATAAATGTGAAATGTTGGCTGTTGGTATCCGGGAGCTACACCAAATCCACTGCCCCCAACCATATAGGGATCTATCATGGTGCCTTGGTGGATATGTCACCTCTCAATCAAATGGGCCTCCTCAATCACACTCTCTAGGATGCGATCCTCGGTACGTATACCAATAAAAGCGGGTCCCAAACCAGTAACATATAGCTCCACTGCTCTGTAAGGGTCCCTCCTGATATCCTCCGCATGTCGGTATAGCCTATTAAACTCCTTGGTGTAGTCCTCCACTTATCTATCCCCTCTAGTAATGTGGAGCAACTACCACCTGTAGGCATCTCTGGTGGCTGGAGAACAAAAAAATCTTAAGAAGCGGTCCTTAAACTCTGGCCAAGTCAACTCGTGCATAGATGGTTGAATCGACTGCATAAACCAATCTTGAGCTGCAGCTTGAACTGACAGCTCCATAATCATTATCCTCTAATAATTCGTGTGTCCCATCCTGGTACGTGCCTCAATAGCATTAATGAAGTCTAAGGCATCACCCGTACTGTCAAAAGAAACTCTACCGATTCGAGAGTAAAGAAGTTCTGCCTCAGTATCTGTCATCCCCTGATTCCTCTACTGTAGCATCTTATGTACAAGGGGCATCGCCTGATTCAATGCTACAAGACCCTGATTACTCCCTGCCAGTCCAGCTGCAAAGGCTGTGGGGTCTACGGCTAGGGCTTCAGGCTCTACTGGCTGTTGATCAGGAATCTCAGCTGCAGCTACCCTAGCTCGACCTCTGCCTCTACCTCTGCCCCTATGATGTGGAGTAGGAGGGGGAGCCTCATCGTGTACAGACTGCTCATCAAGTCTAAGGGTTGGATCAGCATCAGGATCAGTACGCACACGCCTCATTCTGAAAAAGATAAGGAAAATTGAATTCAAAACAAGGTAAGAATATTTAACACAATGCGGAATTAGAAACAAGAACATCTCAAAGACAATTACCAACCCTAAAGCTGCAGTAGTTACACAGAAAGATAGACATGGACAATTAATCGAACTTATGCTCTGATACCAACTTTGTCACGACCTGAACCTGAGGGCACGTGACCGGCACTAGGGCATGGGAAGGCATAAGGCCCCCCGAAAACCCATAGTAAGCCTAAAAGAAAAGATAAATAACACCTTACAATTTAAAACTTTATTTTAAAATAGAACACATTATCAAATTGATTTTTCTAAAATTTAAACGTAATTGAATACATAATTAACATATTTCCAGTGTCATATATATAAATCAAACTTAAATCGTTATACATAAGCGTGGCCCATATAAATAAATTACATAAATATACTTAAACCATACAATTCTTAATACATATATGTCACGACCCAAAACAGGGGCCATGATCGGCGCTAGGGAACGGGAATTCTTTCGAATCCGGAACCCGTAGCAAGCCTAAAAAAATAAAATAAAACATGCAATAGTAATAATAATATCACAATTAAATAAAATACTGTGCAACGGAATAAAATCATAAATATCAAAATAATATCCATATCTCATATATAGATAAATCCTTTAAATACACATCTAGTTCAAATTCTTAAAATACATATCTCGTATAAATACAATACATCAAACCCATAATTAATTTACAACTACTACAGTGTCTAGATTATAAAAATAAAACTCAAGACTCAGATAAGCAGTTTACATAAAGAAGCCGGGGTGAAAGAAATCCGGCATACAGGCCTGCTACTGAGGTCTGAAGACGATGACTCTCCTGAAAAATAGTCAACGGAGGGGAGTCAGACCTCACTAAGTGAATTACTATAATATATATACATGCATACTATATGACAATGCATACAATCAACAGTATATATCTAATATGTACATATACAGGCAAATACACACAAATGCAATAAAATCATTTTATATATTTTTACTGAAATTCACAGTTCATGAAGGATCAAATAAAACCCTAGAATATCGTGACCTCAAACAGTGTTAGACAACACTCTATCCACACCGGCTCACTTATTCCAAATATAATCACTTGTTCCATTTGGACAGTAGACTGGCCCCGAGACACTAAGTCAACCGAGCTCCAGCAGTCTAACTGTCAGTGTGATTGGCCCCGAGACACTTGGTCAACCGAGCTCCAGCAATCACACCTCCAAACCATATCTCACACATCAAATAATCATATCCAATCAATATCCACAAATGGTTAGTAATATAGCCTAAATGCTATAAGTATACCGGTACGTACTCGGTCCTAGTGCTGCCCCACTAGGTAGCACGTTCTATTGATATCCTTCATAAATAAATATAAAACATTCATTCATAAATAAATGATGCATGAATTTAAATAAAATAACATTATAAACCATATATATACTGGAAATATACCAAAAGTAAACCTGGTATATTTCAAGTATATATATGTAAAACAAATCCAATCAAATTACAAACTAAACTAGAAATACATTCAAAAACATTTTAAACATAATTCATTAATAAAATGTGCATATAGTTTAAGATATACCAAAAATAAACTTGAGTACTAATTAAATCATTATGCAAATTTAATCAAAATAAAACATAGATTTCTAAAATCATGCATCCTAGAGCATATATATATAGAATAGTAACTCACACTTAGTGCGTTCCTCGAGATGGGTCCGACGGGCCTAGTCCACTAGCCCTCGGTCTCGACGCAACTAAACAAACAATAAATAACAAACATCATAATAAACCTAACAGAAATTCCTAGAAACTCGATTTAGAATATTAGACACAGAAACAGAATTAGGGTTTGACGGGACATTACGTTTTACGAGAATTCTACCGAAAATTCGACAGAACCTCCCCTGTAAAATGGACATCTCTACTCAAAGAGTAGAGTCGGCCCTGCAAAGAAACACACTTTGAAAAACAGGCACAAAAACTCATCCACAACCCCTCGGTCGGACTCCAAACTACAGTCTACCGACCGGGGTCCACAATCACAGAACAATTATAAAAATACCAAAAATACCCTTATATCACAGAAATACATTTTATAAGTAGAAATTACGTAATTAACCTTAAAACATAGTAAAAACCGATAAAACTCATTTTATTTAGAAAAAATCATATATTATATATATAATTGAAAATAATTCACGAAAAATAGTTTTAATTAATTAAAAATAATAAATAATTTTTAGAAATTATTTTTATACCTTAAATAATTATTAAAACTAATTAAATTACATTTTTAGCCAATTTTGGGTAAAAATACCAAAATACCCCTCTATATATAAATATACTAAAATTACTCCAAAAATTCACCAAAAATAATATAATTATCCAAAATTAATTTTCTCAACAATTTTATCAATAATATCAATAATTAAACTCAATTAACTAATTAATTTCAATTAAAAACACAATTAACCCTATTTTCCCCAAAATTACATAAACCTAAATAATTCAAAATAAATACATAGAAATTCATAAAAATTCCAAATAAATTTCTATAATTCATTTCAACACCTATATTTATCATAAAACACAATTTCATAATTTAATTAATTAATTTCCGAAAATTAGAAAATAATATTAAAATATTCAAAAATACCCAAAAGTCAAATTAATCTCCAAAAATTCATAAAAATTCACACATGTAGATTAAGCTACTAGGATCAACATTTGTGAAGGAATTTCTCATGAATCAATCAATTCTAAGTTCAAAAAAAATCAAAAATCCTAAAATGGCCGAATTGAAGATTTAGCTCAAACCTCATCAACCACTTGATTTCAGCCAAAAGGAGCTTAGAATAGGGACCACCGGAGCTCAAGGAGTCAATGAAGACCGACGGTGCGTGAAATGGTGGCCGGAATCGTGGTCGACAGTGAAGAGCTCAACTTGATGCCATCGTGAATTTCGGGCGTTCTAGCGGGCCTCCGACGGCCTGGTCACGTCGGAGAGGAAGAGGAAGGAAGGGGGAGGAGGTTGGCGGCAGCTGGTGGCGGCGAAGGGCGGTCCGACGAGGTGGAATGGGAGGCGCAGTGAGGGTAGGCGTCGGGAGAGAAGAAGGAAGAGGGAGGGGTAATTTAGTAATTTGGCAAAAATTTTGATTTTCAACTATATATATGTATATATATATATATACTTTACACTATACATTAAAATAATATAAAATTACACACATTAAATATACACCACACACTTATAATTTAATATTTTAATAATTTAAACACCTAAAAATAATTAAATAATATTAAAATTAATTAATAAATAATAAAATATTAGGATAATTAATTAAACCCTAATTAATTAAATAAATACACAATATACGTTATTTAGTATTTTAAAAATATGTATGAGTTCATGCAAGTCCGGAAATCTATTTAAAATAATTAATAGTAAATTATTTACGTGAAAATTTCCCCGAAAATGAAAGTCCCGGGAAATTTTTACGTAAATCACTTAAAATAATAATAAACAATTAAAATTAGCTTTAATTAAATAACAAACTCATAAAAATTTCATAAATATATACAAAAATTATTAACACCTGCATATCCCGATGCAGTATAAAAATATTTAAAAATACGGGATATTACAATATACTACTGCAGCATCCTAGAATAATACAACAGTACAGCTTATAATGACCTACATAAAATAGCCGGTGATGAAGAAACCCGGCGTGGAGGTAGTCTGAGGTCGAACTCCCCAAGCTCCTAAAAAAAAAGTTGAGGGGAATCAAACCTCACTGAGTAAGTCAATAAAAAGAGATGTACGGTTTGAATACCTTTTTGAAAACTATATATTTATAGTGAAAATAATTTATAGTGTATAAGTATAGCTTTTGAAAAAAATCTCGGTAGAACCCTAAACCCAAAAATCTAAATGGCCAAATGGGCCCACTTATTCCAACTAGACTACCGGTCCCTAAGATCAAAGGCATCGATCGAGGCACCAAGTTGTAGTCATTCACTTAATCCAAATATATGGCACTGGCGGTCCTTGAGACCTAGGGCATCAACCGAGGCACCCATCCTAGTCCATTATTAACCTTACAATCACTGGCGGTCCCCGAAAGTATAGGCTTCCATCGAGGCACCCATCCCAGTTTAACATTCACTAGTCATATATATATTTCGAATCCATCTCTCAATCTCTACCATGTGCACATAGTCCTGGTGAAGCCCACCAGGTAGCCTGTTCTATCAAAATTTCTCAAAATTGACTTTTAAATAAATAAAATGCATTTTAAATCTTAAATAACAACATTAAATTAAATAAATCATATAATCAATATTAAAAATATGAGCGCATGCATTCTTTAAGTAAACACACGCACATATTGTTCTATTGACTTATAAGATGAATGCGAAGGGTGACGGCCACACGTCTGCCTCGATCTCACAGCTTCTGCTCTGATATGCTCTAGAAAGAAAATAACAAATCTGTCACGACCGAACCCGAGGGCACGTGACGGGCACTAGGGAATGGGAAGGCATAAGACCCCCGAAACCCGTAGTATGCCTTAAAGAAAAGATAAACAACACCTTACAATTTAAAACCTTATTTTAAAATAGAACACATTATCAAATTGATTTTTTCTTATAAATAAAACAAATTCAAGTGTTTAATAACAAATTCAGCGTTACATATTATAAATCAAACTTAAATCTTTATACATAAGCGTGGTTCATACAAATCCATACACAAATATACTTAAACCATATAATTCTTAGTACATATACTACTGCGGCACCCCTAGAATAATACAACAATACATCTTACAATGACCTACATAAAATAGCCAGTGATGAAGAAACCCGGCGTGGAGGTAGTCTGAGGTCGAACTCCCAAGCTCCTGAAAAAAAAAATAAATTGAGGGAAATCAGACCTCACTGAGTAATTCAATAAAAAGAGCTGTACGGTTTGAAAACCTTTTTGAAAACTATATAATTATAGTGAAAATAATTTATAATATAAAGGTATAGATTTTGAAAAAAAATCTCGGTAGAACCCTAAACCTAAAAATCTAAATGGCCAACCGGGCCCACTTGTTCCAATCAGACTGCCAGTCCCCGAGAGTAAAGGCATTAACCGAGGCACCAAGTCGCAGTCATTCACTTAATCCAAATATATGATACTGGTAGTCCCCGAGAGCTAGGGCATCAACCGAGGCACCCATCCCAGTCCATTTTTTTTTAACCTTACAATCACTGGCGGTCCCCGAGAGTATAGGCTTCCACCAAGGTACCCGTCCCAGTATAACATCCACCAGTCATATATGTATCGGATCCATCTCTTAATCTCTACCATGTGCACATAGTCCTGGTGAAGCCCACCAAGTAGCCCGTTCTACCAAAATTTCTCAACTTCAACTTTTAAATAAATACAAAATGCATTTTAAATCTTAAATAATAGCATTAAATTAAATAAATCATATAATCAATATTAAAAATATGAGCGCATGCATTCTTTAAATAAACACACGCATATATCGTTCTATTGACTTACAAAATGAATGCGAAGGTTAACGACCACGCGTCTGCCTCGGTCTCACGGCTTCTGCTCCGATATGCTCTAAAAAGAAAATAACAAATCGATTTTAAAACATGACTATGAAATTGAAATCATAAATCAACAAAATAATGAAATTCCAAGCTGACTCGAGGAAGACTAGATAAGACTCGATAGATGGGATAGAACCTAACTAACGGTAGAAATTATTACGAATATCACGCTTTATGAGAAAATCTACCGAAATTTCGACAGAGTCCCCTCTATAAAACGGACATCTCTCTACCAAAGGTAGAGCCAAACCTGTATAGAAAATGCACTTCTAATAACCACAAATATACACACTCGAGTCGGGCTTCAAAAACTACATTTAGCCCCGACCGAGATCACAACTTCAATAAAACATTAAGAAATGATATCATTTATTTTCCAAAATACACATTACATATACATATATACTAAAAATATATAAAATCTCAATTATTCAAAAATTACACAACTCAATTTGCATTTCATTATCAAAATATAATTATGACCTAAATTAAAACCATTACATCAAATATACTAAATACAACTTTATATTTAATTTTTGTTACCAAAATAATGTATTATAAATATATATGTAATATTTGGAATTAATATTCAAAATTAACACTACTTAATTAAAAATATCAATTAATTTATAAAAATTATCTAAACCTCTTAAATAATAATAATAATAGAACTAACTAATATATATTTAACTATAATTAGCATAAAATTACCTTTGTATCCCTAAATACATAATTTACCTAATGTATTATTAATACTAAAAAAAATTCCTTAAAATCATTTAATCATCTAAAAATTATTTTCACAATATTAAATTCTTAATATAATTAAAACATATAAATAACTTCTAATTTCTTCTAAAATATAATTTAACCTAATAGTTCAATTTTTTTACATAAACTATAAAAATTCCTAAAAATTGAATAATACTCTAAAAAAAATTATTTTCTTTACTCTAAAATTAATATCAACTCATAATAACACCAAAAATACAAAATTATATTTTTAATAATTAATTTACGAAATTTCCTAAAATAATAATAATATATTCAAAAATTCACCAAAAATTAAAATAAATTCCAAAAATTATACAAAAATTCATAGAGGTAGATTGAGCTACTAGGAATCACATTTGTAAAGGGAGTTTGCATGAATCAAGCTAGATCAAGCTAAAAAAAAAAATCAAAACCCTAGAGCTCAAAACTAACAATCAACCAAAACTCAACCAATTCATGACCAAAGCTTAAACTAAGCTTGGAATGGGTCTCACCGGTGCAAGGGGAGGGGATTGACACCAGAATGGCGAGAAATGGTGGTCGGACGGAGCTTGACCGACAAAAATGGCAACCCTCAGCTTCCTCTGCTTTCTGCGTTTCCGGCGACCGAAGGTGAGGGAGAAGGAGAAGGTAGCAGGTGGTGGTCGGAGATGGGGGAGGCGCAGTGACGGTGGCTGTCGGGGATGTCGTGCGGAGAGAGGAGGTTGGGGGGTGATGGTGCTACGGTTTTGTTGTATATATATATATATATATATATATATATATATATATATATATATATATATATATATATATATATATATATATATATATAATAATAATAATAATAATAATAATAATAATAATAATAATTATCTAATATTAAAACATTATATTATATTAAAATAATATATATAAATTCCCCACCACACATACACATTATACATATACATATATATTTATACATATATTCACACACTCACAAGTATACTACATACATATATACATGCATATACACAAAAATAAATTAATGCACACACATAAAATAATAATTAAACCCTAATTATATATGTGTATGTATATATATATAAATATGTATATATGCATGTACATAGTAACACATAAAGTTAATGTAGTTTAAAATAATAATAATAATAATAATAATAATAATAATAATAATAATAATAATAATAATAACCATAACAAAAATAAATAATGAAATTGTTAAATAATAAATAAATAATACTCACATATAATCATTTCATAAATTAATAACCCTAAAAATAATATTAACATAAATATATCTCAATTAAATAGCAAAATAATTAACAATTGTATAATATAATTCAAAAGTAATTATTAGTAACATAGTTTGGAAATTACTTTATTTAAATAAAAATATAGAGTATTACAAAATCGATTTTAAAACAAGACTATGAAATAAATTCAAAATCAACAAAACAATGAATTTTCAGACTGACTCGAGGAAGACTGGACAAGACTTAATAGACAGGATAAAACCAAACTAATGGTAGAAATTATTACGAATATCACATTTTATGAGAAAATCTACCGAAATTTCGACAGAGTCTCCTCTGTAAAACGGACATCTCTCTACCAAAGGTAGAGCCAAACCTGCATAGAAAACGCACTTCTAATAACCACAGACATACACACTCGAGTCGGGCTCCCAAAACTATACTTAGCCCCAACCGAAATCACAACTCAATATAACATCAAGAAATGTTATCTTTTATTTCCCAAAATACATATTACACATACATATATACTAAAAATAAAAAATCTCAATTATTCAAAAATTAAACAACTCAATTTCCATTTCATTATCAAAATATAATTATAACCTAAATTAAAACCATTACATCAAATATACTAAATACAACCTTATATTTAATTTTTGTTACCAAAATAATGTATTATAAATATATATGTAATATTTTGAATTAATATTTCATATCAACATTACTTAAGTAAAAATATCAATTAATTTATAAAAATCCCCTAAACCTCTTAAATATTAATAAAACTAGCTAAAATATATGTTTAACTATAATTAACATAAAATTACATTTGTACCCCTAAATACATAAATTACATAATGTATTATTAATACTAAAAATTCCTTAAAATTATTTAATCATCTAAAAATTATTTTCTCAAAATTAAATTTCTTAATATAATTAAAACATAAAATCAACTAATAATTTTTTCTAAAAATATAATTTAACCTAATAATCACATTTGACATAAACTCAAAAATATTTATAAAAAATAGTATAAAAATCACAAAAACTATAATTTAAGTTCTAAAATTAATAACATTTAATAATAACCTCAATTATCAAAATTTTATAATTTTTTACAAATAATTTTTGAAATTAATAAAAATATTAATTAAATACCCAAAATTTACAAAAACTTATAATTAACACCAAAATTTCTAAAACCTTAAAAAAAATCCAAACATCACAAATATATAATCTTAATTTACTCTAATTTACTAATTAAACCAAAGAAAAATCCAATAAATTCAAATAAAATTAAATAAAATTATACAAAAATTCTGTAAATTAAGAAAAATTCAGAATGATGCTTAAAAAATTCGAATTTGAACAACAAAATAGTATAATTCAACATTTAGCTTAGAACAACCTAAAATCAACACCTAGTTCCATTCAACAACCAGAAAACAATCCTAGAACAACCTAAGAACAACCCAGAACAACTCACCTTCAACCTCCAATTCCGACGCCGGAGGTGAGTTGCAGCGGTGGGTTCCGGCTTGGACTGATGCCAGAGAGGATGAGGGAAGCTGGGGAAGCTTTGGTGGCGTCGGATCAGCTCAGATCGAAGTGATCGAAGGTGAAGAAGAGAAGCAGCAGCACCACCACCACCTAGAAGCTCCAAACTCGCGGCGGCGATGGAGTTTTGGTGGTGGAGAAGGAAATGGTGCAGTGAGAAGGAAGAAAAAGACAGTGACGGGCAGAATTGAGGAGTTGTAGATGGTCGAGTCGTTTTCAGGAGGGTGAGTTCTTCTGTCTTTCTTTCTTTGTTCTGTTTTTATTCTTTGATTATATATATATATATATATATATATATATATATATATATATATATATATATATATACTCATACTATTATAATAAACATGAATAAACATCATGAATAAACATATACTATTATAATAAATTATATTTATTATCAACCTTATATATATATATATATGTACACATATAGGTACTAGCAACACACATAAAATAACTATTTAATATAATTTAAAATTATTTACTAATAATGTAAATTAAATTATTATCTTTATTTAAATAAAACGTAGGGTGTTATACTGTTTATATTATAATAATTTATATTTTTATAATAAAAATTAAAAATAAATTATACATTTAATATATACTTTAATAACATGCACGTGAAAAAAAATAAAATAAAAAAACTAGTATTAATAAGAGAAAGCAATAGGAGTAAATAGTGTATGATCCTATAACTAAATCGTGTGGTGTAAAAAGAAAGTCAATAAAGTTGAAATATATAATTATAACAAATCCTATTTTGTGAAATACGGTGATTAACATTAAATGATAGTTAATGCTCCATTGCTCCTTGTGTACTTCTTTCAGTTTATGATCTTAACATGATAATTTATTTTTTTGCTCCTTGTGTACTTCTTTAAGTTATGATCTTAGATGTGTGAAGCATAACACAAGTAGTTGCAGACTGAATTCCATCTTGAAGAACTCAATATGAAACTGTCACTCTATATACTACCAAATATGAATATAATTCCTACCGATTAGAGAATTAGAAAAGAATGATAACCTAAAGTTAGAGAAAATCTTATAATCACACAATTCTCCACATTGAAGTGAATCTAGCTATGTGTTTAAGCATTAATTGTCCCTCTTATCCAACGAACAGAGAGAACGTTTGAATTTTATAACCTTTAGGATAGAGATTCCCTTTGTCTATTACCTTATAATATGATTCATAATAAGAAATTCATTGTTTAGTGATGGAAAAATCCATCAGGAATGATTTAGCGACGACTTAATGATGGATTTTTTCATCAGTATTATGATTGTTGTTAATTGTAGTGATAAATTTTTTTATCTGCTTGCTAAAATTAGTGATGAATTTAATGACAAATTTTTCGGTCTATCGCTAAAATTAGCAATGAATTTTTGTTTTTTGATACCTTTGATACCTCACTAAATTGTTGACAATTTAGCAACAAAATGTCTATCATTAATTTGGTAACGAATTGACTTAGTGATGGATTTTTCCGATCTATCACTAAAATTAGCTATGGATTTTTTTTTTATACCTCACTAGATTGTTGACAATTTAGTAACAAAATGTCTATCATTAATTTGGTAACGAATTGGCTTAGTGATGGATTTTTCATAAAAAAAAAAAAATTCCATCTGTAATACCCTACATATTACTTAAATAAATAAGAGTATTTTTTTTTTATCAAATCATACTATAAATAGTTATTTTTCCATCATATTATATTTATTTTATGATTGTTATTGTTGTGATTATTATTATTATTTTCATTATCGCTATTAGTGTTATTTTAAATTATATTAAAGTCATTAGCTACATGTATGTCAATAAACAAATAAATGTATATATGTGTGTATATATGTGCATATAAATAAATATATGTATATATGTATAATTATAAATATAGATGTAGGGTTTAATTATTATATTATATGTGTATGTATAGATATATATGTATACATAATATATATATATATATATATATATATATATATATATATATATATATATATATATATATATATATAATATATATATATATATATGTATGTATGTATAGTTGAAGAAAAAGAAAAAAATAGAACCGAAGCTTTCCCTTTTCCCCATCCTCGTGACACCCTCAACCGCCACCATCACTATGCCTCCCCCACCTCCGGCCGTCGTCTGCTGCTTCCTCCTCCTTCTCCCTCGCCTCCGGTCACTTGCAGAGCCGCCGGAAGCCGCTGGAAGAGAAGAAGCCGAGAGTTTGCTCCAAACTCACCCAAGCTTCGTCCGGCCACCATTTTCCTCCATTCCGGTGCTAATCTCCTCCCCTTGCACCGGTGAGACTCATTCTAAGCTTAGTTTAAGCTTTGGTCATGAATTGATTGAGTTTTGGTTGATTTTTGGTTTTGAGCTCTAGGGTTTTGGAAATTTTTTTAGCTCGATTTAGATGGATTCATGCAAACTCCCTTTACAAATGTGATGCCTATTAGCTTAATCTACCTCTAGGAATTTTTGTATAATTTTTGGAATTTATTTTGATTTTTGGTGAATTTTTGAATATTTTAATATTATTTTAGGAATTTTTAGGAATTAATTATAAAAATAATAAATAATAATAATAATTGGTATTTTGGTGTTATTATGAGTTGATATAAATTTTAGGGTAAAGAAAATAAATTTTTTAGAATATTATACAATTTTTAGGAATTTCTATACTTTATGTCAAAATTTAATTATTAGGCTAATTATATTTTATTAGAAGAAATTAAAAGCCATTAATATGTTTTAATTATATTAAGAATTTGACATTGAGAAAATAAGTTTTGGATGATTAAATAATTTTAAGGAATTTTTTTTTTAGTATATATAGCACATAAAATGTAATTTTACACTAAATATGATAATATATATATATATATATATATATAATACATTACAAAGGTTTTAATTTGGATAATAATTATATTTATATTATTGGTGACGGAATACGAATTTAAATTGTTTAATTTTGAATAATTGAGATTTGATATAATTTTTAACTATTCTAGTGTGTATGTATGTGAAATATATATATATATTTGAGAAATAAATATTATTAATTTTTGATATTATTTGAGTTGTGATCTCGGTCGGGGCAAATTGTAGTTTTGGGAGCCCGACTGAGTGTAGGTGTTTGTGATTATTGAAAGTGCTTTTTCTATGCAGGTCTGGCTCTAGCTTTGGTAAAGAGATGTCCGTTTTACAGAGGAGACTCTGTCAAAATTTCGGTAGATTTTCTCGTAAAACATGATACTCGTAAAATTTCTATTGTTAGTTAGGTTAAATCCTGTCTGTCGAGTCTCGTCCGATTTTCCTCAGTCAGTCTAAAATTTTATTATTTTGTTGATTTCTGATTTCGATTCCTTAGTCATGTTTTAAAAGTCGATTCATTATTTTTCTTTTAGAGCATATCGGAGCAGAAGCTGTAAGAACCGAGGCAGACACGTGGTCATCAGCCTTCGCATTCATCCTGTAAGTCAATAGAACGATCTGTGCGTGTGTTTGTTTAAAGAATGCATGCGCTCGTATTTCTATTACATTGATTATATGATTTATTTAATTTAATGCTATTATTTATGATTTAAATGCATTTTATTTATTAAAAATTGATTTGAGAAATTTTGGTAGAACGGGCTACCTGGTGGGCTTCACCAGGACCATGTGCACATAGTAGAGATTGAGAGATGGATCCGATGTATATATGATTGGTGAAGTTAAACTGGGACGGGTGCCTCGGTGGAAGCCTTTGCTCTCAGGGACCGCCAGTGATTGTAAGATTATTAATGGGAACTGGGATGGTGCCCTGTCGTCTGCCTTTGCTCTCGGGGACCGCCAGAGCCATTTTTTTGGATTAAGTGATTGACTACGGCTTGGTGCCTCGGTTGATGCCTTTGCTCTCGGGGACCGGTAGTCTAGTTGAATAAGTGGGCCCGGTTGGCCATTTAGATTTCGGATTTAGGTTCTACCGAGATTTTTCAAAAGCTGTAAATATATATATTATAAATTATTTTCACTATAAACATATATAGTTTTCAAAAAGGTTTTCAAACCGTACAGCTTTTTTTTATTGACTTACTCAGTGAGGTCTGATTCCCCTCAATTTATTTTTTTTTAGGAGCTTGGATTTCGACCTCAGACTACCTCCACTCGGGTTTCTTCTTCACCGGCTATTTTATGTAGGTCATTGTAAGTTGTACTGTGTGTTAATCTAGGTTGCTGCAGTAGTATATGTTCTAAGTATTTGTATGGTTTAAAACATAATTGTGTAGTTTATTTGTGTAAACCACGCTTATGTATAAGATTCAATTTGATTTATATATGAGATGTTGAAACACATTATTATTTAAACAGTTGAAATTGTGTAATTTGAGAAAAATCAGTTTGATAATGTGTTCTATTTTAAAATAAAGTTTAAAATATGAGTGATTTTAATTTTCTTTCTTTTAGGCTTACTACGGGTTTCGGGGGCTTTAAGCCTACCCATTCCCTAGTGCCGGTCACGTGCCCTCGGGTTCGGGTCGTGACACCATCACTAATTATAATAAATTTAATTTTTATCATATAATAAATTTATAATTAATATTACGTATTATAAAAATTGCAATTGTAATTTAAAAAAAAATATTTTATAAAATAAAAATAATAAAAATAGATAGAACAAATATATATAAAACTAAATAATATTGAAATTACAAAATTCTATACAATAAATATCAAAATTACAAAATATAAGTTAATTATTTATTTTTTAAGCTCTTAAGCCTGTACAATCTCAATTCTTAATTATCCCATGGACCACCTTTAACTGCTTTAAATTTTAATTGTTCAACATGAATATAAATATAATACATTTAAAAATTAAATTAGAAAATTAATGGTCTAATTACTTTAAAAAAATCCTGAAGTTCACGAGTTTAACAATTTTAGCATGTTTTTTCAACGTTTATATAAAAAATCTTGAACTGTACATCTTTTAACAATTTTAATACATTCTTCTAACATTTATTAAAATAATCATAAACTTTATAATGTCACGACCCGAACCCGAGGGCACATGACCGGCACTAGGGAATGGGAAGGCATAAGGCCTCCGAAAGCTGTAGTTAGCCTAAAAGAAAAGATAAACAACACCTTACAATTTAAAACTTTATTTTAAAATAGAACACATTATCAAACTGATTTTTCTCATAAATAACTAAATCAAATGCTCAAATAAAATATGCTTCGGCGTTACTTATAATAAATCAATCTTAAATCTTTATACATAAGCGTAGTTCATACAAATAAATACACAAATATACTTAAACAATACAATTCTTATTACATATACTACTGCAGCACCCTAGAATAATACAACAGTACAGCTTACAATGACCTACATAAAATAGCCGGTGATGAAGAAATCTAGCATGGAGGTAGTCTGAGGTCGAACTCCCAAGCTCCTGAAAAAAATAAATTGAGAGGAATCAGAAATCGCTGAGTAAGTCAATAAAAGAGTTGTATGGTTTGAAAACCTTTTTCAAAACTATATAATTATAGTGAAAATAATTTATAATATAAAGGTATAGCTTTTGAAAAATCTCGATAGAACCCTAAACCCAAAAATCTAAATAGCCAACCAGGCCCACTTGTTCCAAGCAGACTGCCGGTCCCCGAGAGCAAAGGCATCAACCGAGACATCAAGTCGCAGTCGTTCACTTAATCCAAATATATGGTACTGGCGGTCCCCAAGAGCTAGGGCATCAATCGAGGCACCCATCCCAATCCATTTTTTAACCTTACAATCACTGACGGTCCCCGAGAGCATAGGCTTCCACCGAGGTACCCATCCCAGTATAACATCCACCAGTCATATATGAATCGGATCCATCTCTCAATCTCTACCATGTGCACATAATCCTGGTGAAGCCCACCAGGTAGCCTGTTCTACCAAATTTTCTCAACTTTGACTTTTAAATAAATACAAAATGCGTTTTAAATCTTAAATAACAGCATTAAATTAAATAAATCATATAATCAATATTAAAAATATGAGCGCATGCATTCTTTAAATAAACACACGCACATATCATTCTATTGACTTACAAGATGAATGCGAAGGCTGACGACCATCGCGTCTGCCTCAATCTCACGGCTTCTGCTCCGATATGCTCTGGAAAGAAAATAACAAATCAATTTTAAAACATGACTATGAAATAAATTTGAAAATCAATAAAATAATGAATTTCCAGGCTGACTCGAGGAAGACTGGACAAGACTCGATAAATAGGATAAAACCTAACTAACGGTAGAAATTATGACGAATATCACGTTTTATGAGAAAATCTATCGAAATTTCGGCAGAGTCTCCTTTGTAAAATGGACATCTCTTTACCAAAGGTAGAGCCAAACCTGCATAGAAAATGCACTTCTAATAACCACAGACATACACACTCGAGTCGGGCTTCAAAAACTACACTTAGCCCTGACCGAGATCGCAACTTCAATAAAACATCAAGAAATGATATAATTTATTTTCCAAAATACATATTACACATACATATATACTAAAAATATATAAAATCTCAATTATTCAAAAATAACACAACTCACTTTGCATTTCATTATCAAAACATAATTATGACCTAAATTAAAACCATTACATCAAATATACTAAATACAACCTTATATTTAATTTTTGTGTAATACCCTATATAGTATTTAAATAAAGAGGGGTATTTATTTTATTTTATTTTATTTTATTTCTCAAATCATATTATGAATAAGAGTTTCTTCTTTACCATATTATATTTTATTTATGCTTATATTATTTAAGGGTAGTTAATATATGTGAGAATTAGTTAATCATTGTTTAAAATTTCATTACCTATTTTTTTGTAAGTGTATGTATATACATATAAATATATATATAATATAGTATATGTATATAGATATGTACATATGTACTAATATTTGTCTATATACATACATGTATAAATAAATATTAATATATAGTTATATATTAAGTATAATATATCAATGGTTATTAATATGTATATGTACATATAATATAATATTATGTAGTATATGTACATATATACCATAATTTACCTACATAGATACACATATATATATATATATACACCATAATATATTAATATATATATATGTATATTGTTATAAGGTAGAGTATAAATATATGTATATATATATATATATATATATATATATATACATGTGTATATTGAAGCTTTGGCCGAGAAAGAAAAGGAAACACCTACCAAACCCCCCTCTTCACCGTCTGTCACCCTGTCATCATCTTCCCTCACTGTGCCGCCCTCGCCATTACCGGAGGACTCCATTTCCGCCGTGCTTCAGGAGCTCCCCAAGCCTGGCAGCTACTGCTGCACTTCTTATTCTTCTTCTTCTTCTTCCTCCTCCGTCTGGTAGCAAGCTCCCTCCCTACGCGTGACAGCACCTTCCTGCCAGTGATCCTCCGCTTGCCGTTGCTGTCCATCTCGTTTGTGCTGCTTCTTCTCCCCTTCTCCTTCCCGGCGACAGCAAGCTCATCTTTCCCATCTTCTTCGGCCTGCAGGTAATGAGTAACACTCACCCTATTCCTCCTTTTCTTCCTTCAATTTTCTGCTCGATCTTGGTAATTCTAGGGAGATTAATGTTAGTCTACATGCATTTGAGTTAGATGTAATTTTCTTGAATTTTTGGTAATTAAATTGGATTTCCAGAATTTATTTAATGTTTATTTGGTTTATTTAGATAGTTATTTAGCTATAATTAGCAATTAGGGAGATTATTATTAATTATTTTGAGTAAAATAAAATTTATTGAATTTTTTGGTATTTATTTTGATTTTTAGTGAATTTTGAAAATTTTGATACTATTTTAGGAATTTTCAAAAAATTAATTATAAAAATAGCAAATAATAATAATTGGCATTTTGGTGTTATTATTTGTTGATTTAGATTTTTGGTTAAAGAAGATAATTTTTTTAGAAATTTTTATACTTTATGTCAAAAATTAAATAATTAGATTAATTTTGGAAATTTTTGGTTAAATAATATATTTGGGAGAAAATTTTTGATTGATTAAATATTTTAATATATTAGGTAGGTTTATTTTAAGAAAATAAATTTTTGGCATGATTAAAGAATTTTAAGGGATTATTTTAGTATAAATAGCACTTTGTGTAAATTATGTATTTTAGGGGGATAAAAATGTAATTTTACACTAAATATGATAAATATATATATAATGCATTACAATAGTTTTAATTTGGGCTCTAATTATAATTTTAGTATTATTGGAATACAAATTTAATTGCTCAATTTTGAATAATGGAGATTTTATATAATTTTCATCTATTCTAGTATATATGTATGTGATATATGTATTTAAGAAACAAATATTATTATTTTTTTTGATATTTTATTAACTTGTGATCTCGGTCGGGGCAAATTGTATTTTTGGGAGTCCGACTCGAGTGTGAATGGTTTTGGAAATTAGAAGTGCATTTTCTATGCAGGTCTGGCTCTACCTTTGGTAGAGAGATGTCCGTTTTACAGAGGAGACTCTGCCGAAATTTTGAAAGATTTTCTCGTAAAATGTGATATCCGTAAAATTCCTACCGTTAGTTAGGTTAAATCCTGTCTGTCGAGTCTCGTCCGATTTTCATCGAGTCAGTCTGGAATTTTATTATTTTGTTGATTCCTGATTTCGATTCCTTAGTCATGTTTTAAAAAGTCGATTCACTGTTTTCTTTTAGAGCATATCGGAGCAGAAGCTGTGAGATCGAGGCAGACGCGTGGTCGTCAGCCTTCACATTCATCCTGTAAGTCGATAAAATGATCTGTGCGTGTGTTTATTTAAAGAATGCATGCGCTCGTATTTCTATTATATTGATTATATGATTTATTCAATTTAATGCTATCATTTGCGATTTAAATGCAATTTATTTATTTAAAATCGATTTGAGGAATTTTGGTAGAACGAGCCACCTGGTGGGCTTCACCAGGACTATGTGCACATGGTAGAGAATTGAGAGATGGATTCGTAATATATGTTTGGTGAATGTTAAACTGGGACGGGTGCCTCGGTGGAAGCCTACGCTCTCGGGGACCGCCAGTGATTGTAAGGTTAATAATGGATTGGGATGGGTGCCTCGGTTGATGCCTTTGCTCTCGGGGACCGCCAGTGCCATATATTTGGATTAAGTGACTGACTACGGCTTGGTGCCTCGGTTGATGCCCTTGCTTTCGAGGACCGGTAGTCTAGTTGGAATAAGTGGGCCCAGTTGGCCGTTTAGACTTGGGTTTAGGGTTCTACCGAGATTTTCCAAAAGCTATACTTATATATATTATAAATTATTTTCACTATAAATATATATAGTTTTCAAAAAGGTTTTCAAACTGTACAACTCTTTTATTGACTTACTCAGTGAGGTCTGATTCCCCTCAATTTATTTTTTTCAGGAGCTTGGGAGTTCGACCTCAGCCTACCTCTACGCCGGATTTCTTCTTCACCGGCCATTTTATGTAGGTCATTATAAGTTGTACTGTGTACTAATCTAGGTTGCTGCAATAGTATATGTATTACAGATTTGTATGGTTTAAACATAATTATGTAATTTATTTGTGTAAACCCACGCTTGCGTATAAGATTCAATCTGATTTATAATATGAGATGTTGAAATACATTATTATTTAAGCAGTTGAATTTGTGTATTCTGAGAAAAAATCAGTTTGATAATGTGTTTTGTTTTAAAGTAAAGTTTAATATGTGAATGGTTTTATTTTCTTTTTCCTTTAGGCTTACTACGGGTTTCGGGGGCTTTATGCTTACCCATTCCCTAGTGCCGGTCACGTGCCCTCAGGTTCGGGTCATGACAAAGTTGGTATCAGAGCATAAGTTTGATTAATTGTCTATGTCTGTCTTTCTATGTAACTACTGCAGCTTTAGGGTTGATAATTGTCTTGAGATGTATGGTTTCTAATTCTGCGTTGTTTTAAATATTCTTACCCCATTTTGAATTCAATTTTCCTTGTCTTCCTTTCAGAATGAGGCGTGTGCGTACCGACCCAGATGCTGATCCGACCCTTAGGCTAGATGAGCAGTCTGTGCATGATAAGGCTCCCCTTCCTGCTCCACGTCGTAGGGGCAGAGGTAGAGGTAGAGGTCGAGTCAGGGTAGCTGCAGCTGAGATTCCTGATCAGCAACCAGTCGAGCCTGAAGCCCCAACTGTTGACCCTACAGCCTTTGCAGCTGGACTGGCAGGGATTAATCAGGGTCTAGCAGCATTGAATCAGGCGATGCCCCTTGTACAGCAGATGCTTCAGCAAAGGAACCAGGGGATGTCAGACACTGAAGCAGCCCTCCTTTACTCTCGGATTGGTAGAGTTTCTTTCGACGGTACGGGTGATGCCTTAGACTTCATTAATGCGATTGAGGCACGCACCAGGACTGGACATACGGATTATCAGAGGATTATGATTGTGGAGTTATCGATGCAGGCGGCTGCTCAAGATTGGTTTATGCAGTCGATTCAGCCATCGATGCACGAGCTGACTTGGCCAGAGTTTAAGGACCGCTTTTTGAGATTTTTCTGTCCTCCAGCGACCAGAGATGCCTACAGGTGGCAACTACTCCACATCACTAAAGGCGATAGGTCAGTGGAGGATTATACCAAGGAGTTTAATAGACTGTCCTGACATGCAGAAGATATCAGGAGGGACCCTTATAGAGCAGTGGAGTTGTATGTTACTGGACTAGGACCCACTTTTGTTGGTATGCGTAACGAGGACCGCACCTTAGAGAGTGTGATTGAGGAGGCCCGTTTGATTGAGAGGCGACATATCCGCCAGGGCACCATGATGGATCCTTATATGATCGGGGGCAGTGGTCATGGTGTAGCTCCCGGGTACCAGCAGCCAGCATTTCACATTGGTAGTTCGAGTCAGCAGGCTACGGGTAGTTCTCAGCAGAGTGGTAGGAGGTCCAGGACTCACCGAGTTAGCCGACATGGGTATGCTTCAAACAGGAGAACCGGCAGGAGTCACAGATTCGGTGCAGGAGTTAGTAGTAGTAGTAGTGGGCAGAGTTCCGGGCAGAGTAGTTCTGGGTCTGGAGCCAGTGCTTGTGCGAGTTGTGGATGATTTCATCAGGGCTCGTGTCATATGTTGACGGGCGCTTGCTTTAGGTGTGGGCAGGTTGGATACCAATCACAGTACGTTCAGGGTTCGTTGTCCTCAGTGGCTCAGCCTTACTATCCGATGCCTCAGCAGTATCGAGCACCCATACAGCCACAGCAGAGACCGCCTCAGCCTATGAGTCAGCAGGGTCGAGGTTCAGTTGGTAGACCTAGCGGACGTGGTTTTACGCAGCCTTCGACTTCTCAGCAGGTAGGTCGTGGTCAGGCTCGAGTGTTCACTTTGACACCACAGGATGCTCAGACTTCGAATGCAGTGGTAGCAGGTATTCTCTCAGTCTGTGCATGCGATGCTAAAGTGTTGTTTGATCCCGGTGCTTCACATTCTTTCATTTCTCCTGTGTTCGCTTCGAGAATAGAGTGGCAGCCTTCTAGGTTGTCCTTTCCTCTATCTGTTTTGACTCCTCTTAGTGATGAGTTGGAGACAGATGTTTTCTTTCCTTCATGTCCAGTGACAGTTGATGGTAGAGATCTATTGGCGGACTTAGTATTGCTCGACGTACTGGAATTTGATGTCATTCTGGGCATGGATTGGTTGTCAAAATATTATGCCCTTGTGAATTGTAGAGAGAAAGAAGTGGTGTTCAGGATTCCAGGTGAAGAAGAATTTTATTTCAAAGGTGAAAAGAGCTCCATGCCTCATAATCTTATTTCTTTCATTACAGCTCGAAAGATGCTTAGAAGGGGTTGTCAGGGATACTTGGCAATGGTAAGAGATGTTAAGAAGGAGAATGTGGCAATTGAACAGGTGCCAGTGATGTGTGAATTTCTGGATGTCTTTCCTGAACAATTACCAGGATTACCACCAGATAAAGAGATAGAGTTCTGTATCGATGTCATACATGGTACGGATCCTATTTCTATGCCACCTTACAGAATGGCACCAGCTGAACTACAGGAGCTGAAAGAGCAGTTACAGGAGTTGCTTGATAAGGGTTTCATCAGACCCAGTACATCGCCTTGGGGTGCTCCGGTGTTGTTCGTGAAGAAGAAAGATGGTAGCCTTCGACTTTGTATCGACTACAGGCAGTTGAATAAAGTCACCATCAAGAACAAGTACCCACTTCCGAGGATCGATGATCTGTTTGATTAACTTCAAGGTGCTACATGCTTCTCTAAAATAGATTTGAGATCTGGGTATCATCAGTTGAGAATCAGAAGAGGTGATGAGTCCAAGACAGCTTTTCGAACAAGATATGGCCATTATGAGTTTTTAGTAATGTCCTTTGGGTTGACCAATGCTCCAGCAGCCTTTATGGACTTGATGAATCGGGTATTCAAGCCATACTTAGATCGATTTGTGATAGTTTTCATTGACGATATCTTGGTTTATTCCAAGAGTGAAGCTGAAAATGTGATGCATCTGAGAAGAGTACTTCAGACTTTAAGGGAGCACAGGTTGTATGCCAAATTCTCCAAGTGCGAGTTCTGGTTGTATCAAGTGGCATTTCTAGGCCACGTGGTTTCTCGAGATGGCATACAGGTGGACCCTAAGTAGATAGAGGCTATTACAGAGTGGTCAAGGCCGACTACAGTTAAGGAGGTACGGAGTTTCTTGGGTCTAGTAGGTTATTACAGAAGATTTGTGAAGGACTTCTCTAGAATTGCTGCACCTTTGACAAGGTTGACCCAGAAGAATGTTAAGTTTGTATGGACAGACAAATGCGAAGAGCATTTCCAATTATTGAAGAACTTGTTGACGTCAGCACCGATTCTAACTTTACCCTCTGGAAATGAAGGTTATACGGTATATTGTGATGCTTCCAGAGTAGGATTGGGCTGTGTGTTGATGCAACATGGCCAAGTGATTGCTTATGCTTCGAGGCAGTTGAAGAAGCACGAACAGAACTATCCTACTCACGACTTAGAGATGGCAGCCGTGGTGTTTGCTTTGAAAATATGGAGACATTACTTGTACGGAGTGACGTGTGAGATATACACTGATCACAAGAGCTTGAAATATATTTTCCAGCAGAGGGACTTGAATTTGAGGCAAAGGAGATGGATGGAACTCCTTAAGGATTATGATTGCTCCATTTTATACCATCCAGGCAAGGCAAATGTTGTTGCGGATGCCTTGAGTAGAAAATCAGTAGGCAGCCTTGCCCATATTAGCACAGAGAGAAGGCCCATTATCAAGGAGTTGCATAGACTGATTGATCGGGGATTGCAGATGAAAGTTACCCGAAAGTGCCTTTTAGTTCAATTCAGTGTACGATCAGTATACTTGGATCGGGTTAAGGCAGCTCAGAGTAGAGACTCTCAGTTGCAGAGAATCATGTATGAAGTGCAACAAGGGCAGTCACGGGACTTTGTGATTGACAGAGAAGGTGTATTGCGGTTGGGCACTAGGATTTGTGTGCCAGATGTTGATGACTTGAGGAAGGAGATTATGGAAGAAGCTCATTTTTCTGCATATAGTGTTCATCCGGGTTCTACTAAGATGTATCATAACTTGAAGGATACATGCTGGTGGAATGGAATGAAGAAGGATATTGCAGATTTTGTATCCAGGTGCTTGACTTGCCAGCAAGTAAAGCTTGAACATCAGAGACCCTCGGGACTGTTGCAACCTATGCCAATTCCTGAATGGAAATGGGATATGATAGCCATGGATTTCGTGACTGGACTACCTCGAACTACTGGAGGTTATGACGCTATTTGGGTGATTGTTGATAGGTTGACTAAGTCAGCACACTTTCTACCTATAAAGAAGACGTACTCTACTGATAGACTGGCAAGACTTTATGTAAGTAGGATTGTTTGTCTACATGGAGTACCTGTGAGCATAGTGTCGGATAGAGGAGCCACCTTTACCTCAGTCTTTTGGCAAGAATTATACAAGGCCTTGGGTACCAGATTGGATTTCAGTACGGCTTTCCACCCTCAGACAGATGGTCAGTCAGAGAGGACCATCCAGACATTAGAAGATATGCTGAGGATGTGTGTAATGGATTTTGGAGGACAATGGGATTTCCACTTGCCACTGATTGAGTTTGCTTATAATAACAGCTATCATGCTAGCATCGAGATGGCTCCGTATGAGGCACTATATGGTAGGAAGTGTAGATCACCATTGTGTTGGGAGATTGGTGAGAGGCAGTTAACAGGACCAGAGTTGGTGCAGATCACTTCAGAGAAAGTCCCCATTATACAGCAGCGATTGAAGACAGCCTTTAGTAGATAGAAGAGCTACGCTGACCCCAGGAGGAAGGATGTATCCTTCATGGTGGGAGACATGGTGTTCCTGAAGGTGTCTCCAATGAAAGGAGTTATGAGATTTGGCAAGAAGGGTAAGCTAGCTCCCAGATACATTGGACCGTTTGAGATTCAGTCTAGAGTGGGTGAAGTGGCATATAGGCTAGTGTTACCACCAGAGCTATCGAGAATCCATCCTGTGTTTCATGTGTCCATATTGAGGAAATACGTCCCTGATCCGTCTCACGTGTTGCAACCTCAAGCCGTAGAGCTTAGCGATGACTTGACTTATGAGGAGTACCCGGTGGCGATTGTGGATCGCCAAATCCGACAGCTGCGGACTAAGGAGATACCGATGGTGAAGGTGTTGTGGAGTAATCATTCTGCTGAAGATTGCACTTGGGAAACTGAAGCCGAGATGCGAGTTTTGTTTCCGTATCTCTTCCCTTCTTAGCCTTGTAATTCCTCTTTTCCTTCTTTTCTAGAATTCGAGGACGAATTCATATAAGGAGGGGAGACTGTAATACCCTATATAGTATTTAAATAAAGAGGGGTATTTTTTTTATTTTATTTATCAAATCATATTATGAATAAGAGTTTCTTCTTTACCATATTATGTTTTATTTATACTTATATTATTTAAGGGTAGTTAATATATGTGAGAATTAGTTAATCATTGTTTAAAATTTCATTACCTATTTTTTTGTAAGTGTATGTATATACATATAAATATATATATAATATAGTATATGTATATAGATATGTACATATGTACTAATATTTGTCTATATACATACATGTATAAATAAATATTAATATATAGTTATTTATTAAGTATAATATATCAATGGTTATTAATATGTATATGTACATATAATATAATATTATGTAGTATATGTACATATATACCAGAATTTACCTACATAGATACATATATATATATATATATATACACCATAATATATTAATATATATATATATATGTATATTGTTATAAGGTAGAGTATATATATATGTATATATATATATATATTATATATATATATATATATATATATATATATACATGTGTATATTGAAGCTTTGGCCGAGAAAGAAAAGGAAAACACCCACCAAACCCCCCTCTTCATCGTCTGTCACCCTGTCATCATCTTCCCTCACTGTGCCGCCCTCGCCATTACCGGAGGACTCCATTTCCGCCGTGCTTCAGGAGCTCCCCAAGCCTGGCAGCTGCTGTTGCACTTCTTCTTCTTCTTCTTCTTCTTCCTCCTCCGTCTGGCAGCAAGCTCCCTCCCTACGCGCGACAGCACCTTCCTGCCAGTGATCCTCCGCTTGCCGTTGCTGTCCATCTCGTTTGTGCTGCTTCTTCTCCCCTTCTCCTTCCCGGCGACAGCAAGCTCATCTTTCCCATCTTCTTCGGCCTGCAGGTAATGAGTAACACTCACCCTATTCCTCCTTTTCTTCCTTTAATTTTCTGCTCGATCTTGGTAATTCTAGGGAGATTAATGTTAGTCTACATGCATTTGAGTTAGATGTAATTTTCTTGAGTTTTTGGTAATTAAATTGGATTTCCAGAATTTATTTAATGTTTATTTGGTTTATTTAGATAGTTATTTAGCTATAATTAGCAATTAGGGAGATTATTATTAATTATTTTGAGTAAAATAAAATTTATTGAATTTTTTGGTATTTATTTTGATTTTTAGTGAATTTTGAAAATTTTGATACTATTTTAGGAATTTTCAAAAAATTAATTATAAAAATAGCAAATAATAATAATTGGCATTTTGGTGTTATTATTTGTTGATTTAGATTTTCGGTTAAAGAAGATAATTTTTTTAGAAATTTTTATACTTTATGTCAAAAATTAAATAATTAGATTAATTTTGGAAATTTTTTGTTAAATAATATATTTGGGAGAAAATTTTTGATTGATTAAATATTTTAATATATTAGGTAGGTTTATTTTAAGAAAATAAATTTTTGGCATGATTAAAGAATTTTAAGGGATTATTTTAGTATAAATAGCACTTTGTGTAAATTATGTATTTTAAGGGGATAAAAATGTAATTTTACACTAAATATGATAAATATATATATAATGCATTACAATAGTTTTAATTTGGGCTCTAATTATAATTTTAGTATTATTGGAATACAAATTTAATTGCTCAATTTTGAATAATGGAGATTTTATATAATTTTCATCTATTCTAGTATATATGTATGTGATATATGTATTTAAGAAACAAATATTATTATTTTTTTTGATATTTTATTAACTTGTGATCTCGGTCGGGGCAAATTGTATTTTTGGAAGCCCGACTCGAGTGTGAATGGTTTTGGAAATTAGAAGTGCATTTTCTATGCAGGTCTGGCTGTACCTTTGGTAGAGAGATGTCCATTTTACAGAGGAGACTCTGTCGAAATTTCGGAAGATTTTCTCGTAAAATGTGATATCCGTAAAATTCCTACCGTTAGTTAGGTTAAATCCTGTCTGTCGAGTCTCGTCTGATTTTCATCGAGTCAGTCTGGAATTTTATTATTTTGTTGATTCCTGATTTCGATTCCTTAGTCATGTTTTAAAAAGTCGATTCACTATTTTCTTTTAGAGCATATCGGAGCAGAAGCTGTGAGATCGAGGCAGACGCGTGGTCGTCAGCCTTCACATTCATCCTGTAAGTCGATAAAATGATCTGTGCGTGTGTTTATTTAAAGAATGCATGCGCTCGTATTTCTATTATATTGATTATATGATTTATTCAATTTAATGCTATCATTTGCGATTTAAATGCAATTTATTTATTTAAAATCGATTTGAGGAATTTTGGTAGAACGAGCCACCTAGTGGGCTTCACCAGGACTATGTGCACATGGTAGAGAATTGAGAGATGGATCCGTAATATATGTTTGGTGAATGTTAAACTGGGACGGGTGCCTCGGTGGAAGCCTACGCTCTCGGGGACCGCCAGTGATTGTAAGGTTAATAATGGATTAGGATGGGTGCCTCGGTTGATGCCTTTGCTCTCGGGGACCGCCAGTGCCATATATTTGGATTAAGTGACTGACTACGGCTTGGTGCCTCGGTTGATGCCCTTGATCTCGGGGATCGGTAGTCTAGTTGGAATAAGTGGGCCCAGTTGGCCGTTTAGACTTGGGTTTAGGGTTCCACCGAGATTTTCCAAAAGCTATACTTATATATATTATAAATTATTTTCACTATAAATATATATAGTTTTCAAAAAGGTTTTCAAATGACTTACTCAGTGAGGTCTGATTCCCCTCAATTTATTTTTTTCAGGAGCTTGGGAGTTCGACCTCAGCCTACCTCTACGCCGGATTTCTTCTTCACCGGCCATTTTATGTAGGTCATTATAAGCTGTACTGTGTACTAATCTAGGTTGCTGCAGTAGTATATGTATTACAGATTTGTATGGTTTAAACATAATTATGTAATTTATTTGTGTAAACCACGCTTGCGTATAAGATTCAATCTGATTTATAATATGAGATGTTGAAATACATTATTATTTAAGCAGTTGAATTTGTGTATTCTGAGAAAAAATCAGTTTGATAATGTGTTTTGTTTTAAAGTAAAGTTTAATATGTGAATGGTTTTATTTTCTTTTTCCTTTAGACTTACTATGGGTTTCTGGGGCTTTATGCTTACCCATTACCTAGTGCCGGTCACGTGCCCTTAGGTTCGGGTCGTGACATTTTGTTACCAAAATAATGTATTATAATATATATGTAATATTTGGAATTAATATTTCAAATCAACATTACTTAAGTAAAAATATCAATTAATTTATAAAAATTGTCTAAACCTCTTAAATAATGATAAAACTAACTAAAATATGTTTATCTATAATTAGCATAAAATTACATTTGTACCCCTAAATACATAAATTACATAATGTATTATTAATACTAAAAATTCCTTAAAATTATTTAATCATCTAAAAATTATTTTTTCAAAATTAAATTTCTTAATATAATTAAAACAAAAAATCAACTAATAATTTCTTCTAAAAATATAATTTAACCTAATAATCACATTTGACATAAACTCAAAAATATTTATAAAATAGTATAAAAATCACAAAAACTGTAATTTAAGTTCTAAAATTAATAACATTTAATGATAACCTCAATTATCAAAATTTTATAATTTTTACAAATAATTTTCAAAATTAATAAAAATATTAATTAATTACCCTAAATTTACAAAAACTTATAATTAACACCAAATTTCTAAAACCTTAAAAACAACCCAAACATTACAAATATAAAATATTATTACTCTAATTTCACTAATTAAACCAAAGAAAAATCCAATAAATTCAAATAAAAATTAAATAAAATTATACAAAATTATGTAAATTAAGGAAAATTCAGAAAAATACTTAAAAAATTCGAATTTGAACAACTAAAGGGCATAACTCAACATTTAACTAAGAACAACTCAAGATCAACACCCAATTCCATTCAACAACCAGAAAACAACCTAAAAACAACCTAAGAACAACCCAGCACAACTCACCTTCAACCTCCAATTTCGACGCCAGAGGTGAGTTACAGCAGTGGTTCTTCCAGCTTGGTCTGACACCAGGGAGGATGAGGAAGCTGGGGAAGCTTTGGTGGCGCCGGATCAGCTCGGATCGAGAGGGACCGAAGGTGAGGAAGAGAAACAGCAGCAGCACCACCACCTGGAAGCTTCAAGCTCACGGTGGCAATGGAGTCTCGGTGGTGGAGAAGGAGATGGCGCAGTGAGAAGGAAGAAAGAGACAGTGACGAGCAGAGATGGAGGATGGCAGCAGTTTGGGAGGACAGGAAGTAAGCTTTCTTCTTTCTTTTTTTCTGTTTTTCTCTCGTTTTTGTTTCTATATATATAGTATATATAAATATGTATATATGCATATACATAATAGCACATAAATTAACCGTGAAGTTAATATAGTCTAAAATAGTAATAATAATAATAATAATAATAATCATAACATTAATAAAAATAATAAGAATAAAAATAAACAATGAAATTTTGAACAATAAATAGATAATACTCACATATAATCATCTCATAAATTAATAACCCTAAAAATAATATTAACAATTGTATAATATAATTCAAAAGTGATTATTAGTAACAAAGTTTTGGAAATTACTTTATTTAAATAAAAATATAGGGTATTACATATAATTTTTTAACTATTTTAACTTATTCTTTTAAAAATTTTATCAAAAAAATTGTTAAAACTCATAAAGTTCAAAATTTTTTAAAATAATTAAGCCAATATTAAATTATATTTGTTCAATCTATTTTTTAATATCTTGCAAAATGTTGTAGTATTTAATATTGATATGACATCAAATTTCTTTAATTAAAAAAATAATTTAGCGAGTTAGTAAAATTTTTCTTCTTAAAATATACCATTTTTAAAAAAAATAGTATTTCAATTTTTTTGTAAATTTAGAATTACTTATATAACACTAAAAAGAATTTCTTTTATCAAAAACATGTGAAAATTATTAAAATGTGTAAAGTTTACAATCTTAAGTGAAAAAGATATTTCAGTGTCATATAAACAAATACAAACTAAAAATATTATATTTTTTATTTTAAATAGTATATTTTAAGGAGAAAATTTTGAGATTTTTTTTATAAATAGCCAAAAAAAAAACTAAAAATAATATCAAAAGTCACATTAACTAAAAGTATTTTCAAAAACCAACTTTTCCTAATTTTTTTTTCAAATATGAACCATTTTCATTTCCTCTTTTTAGCTCAATATTTTTTTCTCAATGTTTTTTTATGCTCAACATTTTTTTCAATTTTTAAAGTACTCTTAACATTTTTTTCTCAACATTTTTTTATTTTATTTTTTGCTCAACATTTTTCATAGTGTTGTTACATATTGTTTAACATATGCACGTAACAAGGAGTCCTCTTCTGCTCTCCAACGTTGTCTCTCCTTCATTTCTAGGTGCAAGTGTCACAACCCATTGTCTAAAACTCTTCATAATGTATCTGAAAATTATTCATATCAAAATATTAGTTTCCTAAAGTTAGACCGAGCATATAAATAACCAAGTCGTTTGTAGAATTCATTTTATTAAAAAAGTTTGTTCTTGTGCCAGCTTATGAAAGTTTGGCACATGTATTATAGGGAGTGAGTTTTTTTTCTTTTCCAATTACACATCTCAATTAGTCATAGTACTTTTGATTTTATTATGCCTGATATGCTTATCAACTTTTGGTTTTGTTCATCTATTAATTCATATGATTTATTATTCTTGCATCATTATGGAGCTCTGAGTCCATGTAGTTCAATTAATTAGCCAATAAAATGGAAAAAAAAATGTTTATGCATATTCCAGAATGAGAATCGGAGTAAATATGTAACACATCTTTAATACAATAAATGAAAATAAAATTCATTTATGGAGTAAATATGTATCATGTAAAACATAATTCTCTTGTTCTTTTTTATATGATTGCAAACTTATTGCCTCATCTTTCAAAGATATTATAAATTAAAAGTAAAAATATTTAACCAAAAAATTAACTAAAACAAAGCTTATTTGACATATTTAACAAAAAATTTAACTAAAAAATTTTTATGGTGTATTTATAACATAAAAAAAAAAGGCGCAACTGAACTTGCCCTGATAAACTCTTCAGTAAAAATATCAAGCTGACAATGTTACAATATAGATGTTAAAGGAAGAAGAATGAAATGGCCTAAGGTATTGAACAGAAACCTCAAGTCAAGCTTCACTTACCACTAATTTCCCAATACAAAGCAAATTACCACGATAATGTCCACTGGGCTGTATATTTTTATTTTATTAACAAAATGAGCAATCCATGTTTGTAGCATCATATCAATTGTAATATGAAAAAAAAAATCATATGATATGCAAAGAAGACAAACAATCTAAAACTCCATTCTTTTTAACTCTAAATTCTAACAATATTTCATGACTAAATCAAAGGTTATCTGTAATACCCTATATTTTAATTTAAATAAAATAATTTTCAAATTTGTAGTACTAATAACTAAGTTTAAATTATATTGTATAATTGTTAATTATCTAGCTATTTTATTGAGATAGATTTATTTTATGATTATTTTAGGGAAATATATTTTCTATAATAATATTAAATATTAGATAGCTATTTTATAAGTGTGATTATTCTATATTACCCTTGCTCATTTCAAACTTATAATATGTAATATACATACTATATATTATATAGGGTTTTATTATTTTATGTAGGTGTTATTTTTAGGGTATTTTATATATATATATATATATATATATATATATATATATATATATATGCATGTGTGTGAATATACATATATAGTATGTAAATTTGGGATTATATATATATATATATATATATATATATATATATATATATATATATATATGAATGTGTAGAAGGTCACACACGAAAACACCCAAGCCGTTGCCCCTCCTCCCTATCCGTCACCATCTCTGTCACACTCTCTCTCCCTCCGGTGTGCCTCGACCGCCTGAGCCGCCACATCAAGCCGCCAACCACCTTTCCTTCCCTCTTTTCTTCCATTTTTGGTGCCTTGCTCTCCCTCTCTCTCGGTCTGAGCTTTCCCCGCCATTGTCGGAGATAGATCGGCGCCGATGTTGCTCCCCCAGCTTGCCTTGCCTTCTCAGGCGACGGTCGACACCTGGCCTTGCCGCTACAACCCCTTTCTAGCATCGAAAAATGAGGTAGACAGTTAGTTGCTCAGGGTTGTTTTTAAGTTGTTTTTAGGTTGTTCACATGTTGTTTAGGTTGATTTATGTGTTAAACTTTAATTAATTCAAGTTAATTGGTTAATTTTGGTAGTTAGTTGTTTAAATCTAATTTTGGTATATTATTTTGATTTTTTTTATTTTACAAAATTTTATTTCATTTTTTGTTTTATTTTATTTGAGTTTAATTAGTAATTAGAGTAATTATCTTTAATTATTTTTAGTATATTGATTTTATTTAAGATTATAGAAAAATTTTTGTGTTAATTGTGAATTTTGTAAATTTTGGATATTTTATTAATTTCTGAAAATTAATTGTTAAAAATTATGAAATTTTGATAATTGGTATTATTATTAAATGTTATTAATTCTAGAACTTGATTTATAGTTTTTGTGATTTTTTATACTATTTTTGTAATTACTTTAGGTTTATGTCAAATGTGGATAATTAGGTTAAATTTATATTTTGGAAGAAATTATTAGTTAATTTTATGTTTTTTTATTGATATTAAGAAATTTGATGTTGAGAAAATAATTTTTAGGCATTTGTATAATTTTTAGGGAATTTTTGAGTAATAATAGTATATTATGTAAGTTTTTGTATTATAGGGGTAAAAATGTAATTATGTGCTAATTATAGCTAAATAATTTATTGTGGTTGGTTTTAATAATATTTAAGGAATTAAAAGGATTTTTACAAATTATTTACTATTTTTGACTAATTAACACTAATTTTCAAAAATTATTTTCAAATAATATATTAGGTATTATTTTTTAGTATTATGTGAGATTTGGATATTTTGGTATTAAATTATGAATTTGATAATAAATATATTTATTGTAGAGATTTATTAATATGAGTAACTAATTTTAGGTTATATTTATATGTGGATAATGAAATGTAAGTTTGGTTACTTAATTGTTGAATAATTGATATTTTATATTAGTATATATTTTGGTATATATATGTTTGTGAAATTTTGTTTTTAAGCTTTAATGAGAAACGATTTTCTAAGTTATAGATATTTATATGTAATATGTATTTTTGGGAAATAAATGATTTAATTATTAAATCAAGTTTATTATAAAGAAAATTGAAGTATTTAATTTGATTTAATTTCTATAAAATTAAGTTGCCTATTTTCACATTTTTTTAAAATAAATTTTGTGATGGTTGAGTTGGTGATCTCAGTCAGGGCTAAGTGTAGTTCTGGAAGCCTGACTCGAGTGTGATTATCTATGAATACTAGAAGTGCATTTTTCTATGCAGGAATGGCTTTACCTATGGTAGAGGGAGATGTCCGTTTTATAGATGAGACTCTATCGAAATTTTGGTAGATTTTCTTGTAAAACATGACATCTTCTGTAAATTTCTACCGTTAATTAGGGTTTTTGTCTATCTATCGAGTCTTATATGGTCTTCCTCGAGTTAGTCTAGAGTTTCGCTATTTTTATTGATTTTTTATTTTAATTTTATATACGTGTTTTTAAAATAGGTCTATTATTTTTTCTAAAGAATACTGAAGCGAGAGCTGTTGGATTGAGGCAGACGCGCGGTCGTCAACCTTCTCGCTCGTCTTGTAAGTTGATAAATTGATATGTGCGTGTGTTTTATTTAAAGATGCATGCACTTATATTTTTAGTATTCATTATATGATTTATTGAATTTAAATGATGCTATTTAATATTTAAGTGCATTTTTTTTATTTAAAAATTAATTTTGAGAAATTTTGGTAGAACAGGCTACCTGGTGGGTTTCACCAGAACGTGTGTACATGGTAAAGATTGAGAGATGGATCCGATGTATGTATGCCTTGTGGATATAAACTGGGACGAGTGCCTCGGTGGAAGCCTTAGCTCATGGGGACTGCCAGTGATTTGAAAGTTAATAATAGACTGGGGTGGGTGCCTCAGTGGATGCCTTAGCTCTCGGTGGATGCCTTAGCTCTCGGGGATCGCCAATGATCAAAAATTTTATAATAGATTGGGGTGGGTGCCTCGGTGGATGACTTAGCTCTCGGGGACCGCCAGTGCCATGTATTTGGATTAAGAGGATGACTACGGCTTGGTGCCTCGGTTGATGCCTTTGCTCTCGGGGACCAGCAGTCTATGTGGATTAAGTGGGCCCAATTCGCCATTTAGAAATTTGGGTTTAGGGTTCTACCAAAATTTTTCAAAAGCTATATATGTTATAAATTATTTTCACTATAACTATATGGTTTTCAAAAAGGTTTTCAAACCATACAGCTCTTTTTATTAATTTACTCAGTGAGTTATGATTCCCTTAAATCTATTTTTTTTAGGAGCTTGGGAGTTCGACCTCAGACTGCCTCTACGCCGGATTTCTTCATCACCGACTATATTATGTAGGTCATTATGAACTATATTGTAGTAGTATCTCTAGAATACTACAGTAGTGTTTGTACTATAAGTTTGTATAACTTAGGTATACTTATGTATTGCATTTTAATGAACCACGCTTATGTATAATGTTTTGAGATTGATTTATGATATTTGATGACGGAGAATATTTTATGTTGCACACGATTATGTTTATTTTTAGAAAAATAGTTTGATAATGTGTTCTTACATGAAATAAAGTTTTAAATTTGAAGGTTTTATTTTTCTTCTCTTTAAAGCTTACTATGAGTTTTGGGGGCCTTATGCCTACTCATTCCCTAGTGTCGGTCACGTGCCCTCGGGTTCGGGTCGTGACATCAACTAATTGGTTAAATAAAATCAAATGGATGAGTAGTAAAATACACATAAACATGATTCAGCAAAACCTAAATCAGCTAATTAACAAAAAAAAAATGAAATTGAAGGTATAGAATTCCATGACAAACATAAGAACTTACCTTTACAGAACTGAATCACTTATTGTCAAAGGAGAAGGGGCTCTCTAGCGGTTTAAAATACCATAGCCATAAAAGCAAAAGAAAAGCTTCCACTTATTATTGTTGTTGTTGTTATTGTTGTTTACTTGAAAATCAGCATAGCTTGTGAGGTAGAAGATGAAGAAGAGGAGCAGTGATGGCTAATGATGGTGAAATTAAAGGATCTGGAGGGATTTGAAGCAAATAATGAAGACGCAAGAACCGCCATCGGTGATAAAGGTTAAAATGAAAACCTGGAGCATGTGAGACAAAAAAAATCGTAAAAATCAAAATTGAAAAAACGCAATAGAACAAACTATAAAAGAAACAAACCTAGTCAAAACGACTATTTTTTGAAATTTCCTTAAAAAAATTTCTAACTTATTAAATTCTCTTTCCTTTTAAATTAAAAGGTGTTTAATACTATATCAACATAAGATTTTATCACGAGCTAAAATATTGATTAAAAAAATATAGTTTAATATTGAAATAGAATTTCATCTTAAAAAAAATATTGAAATAGAAATTTTTTTTGTTGATAAATATTAAAAGTATATTCTAAAATTGTTAAAAAGTGTAAAATTTATGATTTTTTAATAAATTTTAAAAGAGTATATTAAAATTGTTAAAATATGTAAAATTCAAGATATTTTAAGTAATTAGGCCAAATTAAATTAAATTAAATTAAATTATTATAAATTAAAAATTCTTCTAATATTTCATTTTTAACCCACAATAAATAAAATTCTTCCACACACAAATACCATCAATAATACAAAAAATTATTAAAAAGAATATATCAACTTGTAAATTATTATTTATTTATGTATAAAAATATTTAAAATCAAATAGTAAAATAACTTCACACGTTAACTAATGAAAGTATAAAGATTTATAGTACAAATTAAATGTAAATAAATAAAATAAACCTAAATTACTAATTAATTTCTTAAAATACTTTTAATCTTATATAATTATTTAATGCATATCAATTTAATTCAACTAATTAATTAATTTACTCTAGTTAGGGCGCCTATGCACGGGATTTGGAGAACTCAAACTGTACTAAAAAACCAAACTAAAAATCTTTATTGACCGTTTGACTTTCTCTAAACCTACCTATCCTTAACATTTTTTTTAGAGCTCGTGTGGAGATCATGAGTTCTCCGAACCAAACACTGAACTGAACCATCCCAAACTATTCCAAACCAAAGAACCAAAACTGAAACCAATTGTGTGTGTATATATACACTAATAATAATAATAATAATAATAATAATAATAATAATAATAATAATTATTATTATTATTATTATTATTATTATTATTATTATTATTATTATAAAAAAAATTGATAAGTAATGCATGATAACATTAGAAATCTAAAAGTATGTGTTACAAATAAAATTTAGTACCATTTTAATAATAAATTATTGCTAGATAATATAATTTATATAATCTATTATTAAATTTTATCTTAACATATAATATTTGACATTTTAAATATTAATTAATTGTTTGAAATAAAATAAATATACTCATCAAATGAATATTTTTATAGTTAATTTTCAATACATGTTTAATCATAAAATAAAAATTATATTTACAAATAAATTTTGTATAGTAAAATATATAGTGACTTTATTTTATATGTTCAAATTATAAAAAAATTAAAATAAAAATAATAATATAAAACTTAAAAAGAAATTTATAAAAAAGTATTATTATTATTAAATATAATATATTTAATATAACATAAATATCTACTTCCTTATTATTATGAATTTGTTAAATATTAATTTTAAATATATAAACTAAAAATTAATATAAATCTTTGAATTTTGGTTTTGCTCCAAACTAATATGGATTCTCCATTTGCTTTGAATCTCCGCTGTAAATTGCTACAAATATTCGAAATAATTCATCAATGAGATTTAAAATTTTGGAGTCTGGTCCAAAGAACTATTTTTTTGAATTCTCAGACTTTTGGATTGGTTGGCACAACCTTAACTCTAGTTATTATTACTAACAAAATCAACCAACCAAATAAAATAACTAACTAATTAATTTATGAAAAATTAACTAATTTTCTAAAGTATATACATGATCTATAACTATTTAAAACATAATAAATAAATAAATAATATATAAAACAAATTTACTCCAACAAATTTCATCAAATCTTCAAACAAAACAATATCAAGAACACAAACTATAGTAAACATTGAAAATAAAATAAATATAATGAAAAAGAAAAAAAAATTAAAATCGAAACACAAACAAATTAAAAATGATAAATTTATATAAATCAGAAAATTAAGAAACACAAACATAGAACAAGTATATGAATTTTTTTTAAAAAAAAATACATGAATAATATGGAAGAAAATAAAAATAAATCTTAAAAATCTATAGATCGTCACAAGATCTACAAGTGGAGTAGCAATGGCAATGGTGACACTTGACTACAGTGGCATGGTAAGAGGAGAAGGAATAAGAAAAGAAAGAAGAAAACAAGAAAGGAAAAGGAGATGAAAGAACGGGAAAAAGAAGAAAGAAAAGAGGAAGAAAATAGAATAAAAAAAATGAACAAAAATGAGAAAAAAAATGAAGAAGAAAAGAAAGGGAAAGGAATGTAAAAGAAAATTTGAAGGGAAAAAATGGGAGAAAAAGAATGTGATGGGAGAAAATAAGGGAGGAGTAAGCGGAGAATAAAGATTAAAAAAAAGGAGGGAAGAAATTTAAAATAGGGAAAAAAAAGAGAAATGGAATAAAGAAAGAAATTATATATATATAATTTTCAAAATTAAAATAAAATTTATATCATAGTTTTATGAATAATAATAGGTGTTGAGGAAGTAAATATTTTCATTTTATATATTAGGAAGGAAATGTTTGTATACAATTAGGAATAAAGTCTTCATTCTATTTATGATGTTATTTTATTCCTAATTAGATTGTGATTAAAATTCCTATATATATATATAAGGGGTGTAACCCTTCTTTGAATTGAATATCATGAAAAAATATTTTCCTTGAATTTTCTCTCTTTTTCTCTAAATTTTTCTCCTCATGGTATCATAGTATACCCATTGAAATCAAATTTTTTATTGAATTCTTGAAATCATATTTTTTCAATTGAAATTGTATTGTTTCTTTCTTCCTTTAAATCCTTTAAATCTTCAAAAATCATGACCACCAAAAATACATCCATCATATTCCATGGAACACCCAATTTTATTCAAACCCTTCAAGATAATTCTCTATTTCCCACAGGAATTATTCTTGATGATACAAACTATACTCTATGGTCACATATCATGAAGATGCGATTTGGAACCAGAAATAAATCTAGCTTTCTTAATGGCACTATGTCAAAGCCACCAGCAAGAGATAAAGCATTAGAGACTTGGCTCTTTGATAATAATTAAGTCAAAATTTGGTTGATTGACTCCATGAGTCCGACATTAATGCAGAGATTCATTCGTCTTCCAACAGCAAAGGAGATATGGGATGTTGTCTCAAAAACCTTCTATGATGGATCTAACGAAACTCAGTTATTTGAATTGAACCAGAAATCATTCACAACACGTCAGAATGGTAAGCCATTACCTGTATACTATAATGAACTGATTGGAATATTTTAGGAAATCGATGCTCGGACGTGTGCAGAAGGGGAGGATGTTAATGGAGTAGTATCACTTCACAAATATATTACTCGGCTTTGAACACATATTTTCCTAGCCGGGCTTGATTTGAAATTTAATAATGCTCAGAGTGAAATACTCCAAAAGGATCCACCTCTTAATATCGAGTCTAGTTATGCATATGTACAGAGGGATCACAACCAGCGACATACAATGGAAGAGCCAAAGATATTGTTGAACCATTTTGTACTTGTAGGAGCTTAGACTCATCCTCAGTTCAAAGGGAAAATATCGAGTAAGTCCATCACATACACCTGTACTCATTGTGGCAAAGTTGGACACTCCAAGGAATGGTGTTATGAGATTATGGGATATCCAAAATGGTGGGATTTCAATAGAAAGCCTTGTAAAAAGCTCAAAAAGGCTGCAATTGCCATCTCTAGTGATACTAAACCAAGTGGTGATCTTGATGCAACATCAGGTATGATAAATCTTACCCCAAATAATATATGGATTATTGATACAGGTGCTACTGATCATATGACAAACTCCAATCACCATCTTACATCCATCCGCCCATCAACCTAATAAAATATTCTGACTGCTAATAGAGGCATAGCACTGGTCACTCATGAAGGATCAATATCTAACTCCGACTTTATTAATCTAGATACTATTCTTATTGTTCCATCTCTTTCTTGTAATCTACTATTTATTGGCCAAATCACTAAAAACTTAAATTGCATTATCAAATTTTGACCTAATTATTGTGTACTTCAAGACATTGCACCGCACCAAGGCTCTAGTGTTAAATATCGAAAGTTGTACTATCTTAAGTTGCATGGTGATTCAAGTCAGAAGTCAAGTCAAGTCAATAGGGTTAGTGGAAGTTGCTCGACTAAAGACCAAGTAATCTTGTGGCATCGTCGTCTTGGTCATCTTTCTTTTCATTATCTTAGACAAATAAAACCGAAATAATTTTTGAATACCACAGACTCGGAATTCAAGTCTGATATTTATGAATTGGCAACAGCCACCGAATCTGTTATGTACTGAGTCATAATAAAAATTCAATTCCATTTATGACCATTCATTCTTATGTATGGGGACCTACTCGAATTCCTACTCTACTTGGTGCTCGATATTTTATAACATTTATTGATGAATGTACATGGATGACTTGGGTATCACTACTTTCAAACAAAGGAGATGTGTGCTCTAAGTTCTGGGACTTTTACAAAATGGTGGCTACTCAATACTAGAGTAAAATCCAAGTCTTACATTCTGATAATGGTGGGGATTATGTTAACTTAATTCTAAATGATTTCTGCAGTAAGCAGGGCATTCGCCACCAAACATCTTGTTCCTACACTCCTTAAAAGAATAGTATAGCCAAACGAAAGAACCGACAGTTATTAAAAGTTGTCCAAGCATCATTGTTTGACATGAATGTTCCTCGTGAATACTGAGGAGAGGCTATTCGATCCGTTGCATACCTCATAAACTGAACACCATCAAGAGTACTCAATTTTAAAATGCCTTTTCAAAAACTTCAAGAACTTATCATATCTTCACCCCTCAATAATCTTGAGCCTCGAGTCTTTGGATGTTCGACATATGTTCATCAAACACTCAATAAATTAGATCCTCGAGCTATATGGTGCTATATGGTGTATCTTTGTTGGCTATGTAGATCTACAAAAGGGATATCGGTGTTATGATCCAAATGCAAAGAAGATGTATGTCACTCAGGATGTTCGATTTCATGAAAATTCTCCTTTCTTCTCCCACTCCGAGTGCTCTTTAAGGGGAGAAAAATCTAAGCCTCTTTGAATTTGAAGATAGCATTCTGAGTGTTCTAAGTCTGAGTCTCCCAAATGTTCTGAGCATCTCATAGCCATCTGATGTTCTGAGTCCGAGCATCTCATTTGGACATATAATTGGAGAAAATCTGAGTAATCAATATAGTACATATTCCCAACCCACACCAGAAGCTGAAGAAACTCCAGATGCGAATGTGCACAATAAGATAAACTCTTATCCTTTAGTAACTCCAAATACTGAGCCTCGTTATCCTTCTAGAATCAATAGAGGGGTTTCGAAAAAATAATATGATCCGGGCCTTCATACCAAAGCTAAATACCCTATCAACAACTTCATATCAACCAACCGTTTATCTAACTCACATGTACTTATTGTAAATCAATGATCTACTGTATCTATTCTGAGTAATGTGCAGGAAGCCTTAGATGATCCAGATTGGAAGAAAGCCATGAATGATGAAATGGGGGCATTACAGAAGAACCGGACATGGGATTTTGTCCTCTTCCTGAAGGAAAGAAAATGGTTGGGTGCAGGTGGATATTCACTATCAAACTCAATTCAGATGGAAGCATAAATCAGTATAAAGGTCGGTCAATAGAAAAGGGGTATACTCATAAGTATATAGAATTGACTATGAAGATACATTTTCCCCAGTAGCAAAAATGAACACCATCCGAGTTCTTATTTCCTTAACTGCCAACCTGGACTGGCCGCTGCAACAATTTGATGTGAAGAATGCATTTTTGAATGGAACCATAGATAAATAAGTGTATATGGATCCACCACCAAGAACTAAATGTACTGACCGAGTATACAAACTAAAAAGGGCATTATATGGACTCAAGCAATCACCTCAAGCATGGTTTGGATGACTCTTAACTTTATGAGAAAGCTCGGATATAAGCAATGTGATGCTAATCACATACTATTCATCAAACATAAGTTAGGTATAGTCACCGTGTTGATTGTATATGTTGATGATATGGTGGTCACTGGAAATGATCTGAGTGAGACAACAATCTTGTAAAAACAGGTAGCATCCGAGTTTGAACTTAAGGATTTGGGTAACTTGAAGTATTTTTTAGGAATTGAAGTTGCAAGATCAGCTCAAGGAATTTCCCTCTGCCAACGAAAGTATGTAATGGACCTATTGATAGAGACTGACATGCTTGATTGTAAGCCAACTGAGACTCCAATTAAAGTCAACCATGGACTTTTAGTACTAGGAGATCAAGTTCCAATTGATAAAGATCGGTATCAAAGGTTGGTGGGAAGGTTGATTTACCTATCTCATACTCGGCCAAACATTACTTATGCAATAAGTGTTGTAAGTCAGTTCATGTATTCTCTGAGTAAAGAACATATTGATGTAATATACCGAGTATTAAGATATCTAAAGTCTTCTCCAGGCAAAGGGTTATTCTTTCGGAGGAATAAGAATTATGAAATTACTGGCTATACTGATGTTAATTGGGATGGAGATCGGGCTGATTGAAAATCAACATCTAGGTACTTTACATTTATTGGAAAGAATTTAATCACTTAGAGAAGCAAGAAACAGAAAGTTGTAACAATGTCAAGTGCTGAAGCTGAGTTTACATGAATGACTCATGGGGTATGTGAGTTGCTCTGGGTAAGGCAAATTGTTCAGGATCTAGGATTAAAACATATGAAGCCTATGATGTTGTATTGTGATAACAAGGTAGCTATAACAATTGCAAACAATCTGGTTCAACATGATCGGACTAAGCATGTAAAGGTTGACAGACATTTCATAAAAGAGCATCTGAACCAAGGAACAATTGATCTTCCATTTGTTTCTTCTCATACTCAACTAGCTGACATTCTCACAAAGGCTGTATCTGGAAAAACGTTCTACAACTCACTTGACAAGTTGGGAATGATTGACATACATTCACCAACTTGAGAAGGAATGTTGAGAAAGTAAATATTTTCATTATATATATTAGGAAGTAAATATTTGTATATAATTAGGAATAAAATCTTTATTCTATTTTGGATGTTATTGTATTCCTATTAGGTTGTGATTAGAATTCATATATATATATATATATATATAAAAGGGGTGTAACCCTTCTTTGAATATTATAGAAAAATATTTTCCTTAAATTTTCTCTCTTTTTTTCTAATTTTTATTCTTAAATAGAATAAAAATATTTACATAATACGTAATTAATCCATTACTAATCTACTAGTAAAATTTTTCATCAAAATTAGCAATAGATTTACAAGTTCAACTCTAATTTATAAATAAAAAATAATATAAAATTTTCAATTTCGTCACTAATTTTTCAAGTAGATAATAATAGGAAAAAGTTTATGACGTACATCACTAATTTAGTAATTTATTCTACAAAAAGAATAAAAAAAAATTATGAAATGCATCACTAAATTAATAACGGACTGGTGATGGACTTCACAAATTTTTCCCTATTATATTTTGTAAAATAAATTTACCGATATCTATAATTAATTCCTCGCTAATTTAGTTACATATAAAAGAATTTATTAATAATTAATAATATATATTTTAAATTGGATAAGAAGATAGTAAAAATATTTATTATAAAATTTAATAATTTTAAAAAATTCATATTAACTTACTAATAAAGTGGCTCTTACTGTAGAACTTATCGATATCCAATTATCCAGCACTACTGCTGGCATAACAATCTTCAATAAAAATCAAGTCATATTTTCTATTTGTAATTTCAGTTTCATGTTTATGTTCCTGTTCATTCAAACTTTCATTATAAATTGTTTTCTTATTTATTTTCTGTCACGACCCTAACCCAGAGGCACGTGACCGGCACTAGAGAATGAGAAAACATAAAGCCACTGAAATCCATAGTAAGCCTTTAAGGAAACATCGCAGAATTTTAACTTTGAATCCTTACAATAAATAATAAAATTTCAATGCATATTATCAAACTGATTTTTCTTAATATAATTTAAATCATAATATCAGTACATGGAATAAAATAAGCAAACATCAATTATACAAATAGTATCTCAATACATAAGTTATGAGTACATTAAATCTTGAATAAATATGCAGTTAAACAATTTCCTCTACTGCAGTACACGAAAGTAAATATAATATAACTAGATAGACCTATATAGAATAGCCAGTGACGAAGCTACACGGCGAAGAGAAGTAGGCCTAATAGTGAACTCCCAAACTCCTGAAAAATAAAATGAGGGGAGTCAGACCTAACTGAGCAAGTTAATAAAGAAAATGAATGTGATTTGAAAACCTCATTAAAATAAATTTTATGAAAATATAATATATTATAATTTTATTTAACCATTTGGTATACATATAATAAATCTATTTTTTTAAAAAAAAAATAGATTTATTATAGTATAAAAATTTGGTAGAACCCAATTTATAAATTTTTAACAATCATATGATTCACTTATATCCAAGATTGCCGGATCCTGAGAGCAAGGCATCACCAAGATACACAGCCGCAGTCATATCTCTTAACCCAATATCACTGACGATGTCCGAGAGTAAAGTATCACCAGACCATCGGCCTCAGTGAATTAATAATAAGCAATTATTATACTACTGGCGATGTCCGAGAGCAAAACATCAGCAGACCTTCGACCCTAGTAATATAATTAAATAATCACATATTTTACCGGTGCACACATGGTCCTGATGAAACCCATCAGGTAGCGCGTTCTACTGTGGTCTATTCAAAGGATAAAAGAAAATAAATAAAACCACAAAAATTACAATAAATAAAATAGGTAAATAAATAAAATAACATGAATCAACTATAAATTAAATCATGCAAGATCATATGAATAATGCTGATTAGAACCTCATAAAATTAAATTCATAAGAATTTAATATAATTTAAATTAAAAATCTGACACTCAAATCAAATATTAACTTATAAGATAAAAGTGCTCCTCTGACACGTCGTATCCGACCTTGACTAGTAGACGCGACTGGAGGGGCAGCTAAAAGACAGAAAAGGAAATGACAATCAAAAAATAGAAACCTAACTTCTAGAGTTTCTAAAGAAGACTCGGTTCGTACTTAGAATAAAAATTTTAGGATTGATCTGTTGTCACGTTTTATGAGAAATCTATCAAAAATTCGGCAGAGTTCTCTCTGTAAAACGGACATCCCTCTACCGAACTAGAGTCAATCCTGCAAATAAACACACTTCAAAATTCACAATGGCACAACACCTCGGGTTGAGACCCCAGACTATACAATTCCCAACGAGATTCACCAAAATACAATAAGCAAACACTAAATATAATTTGTTTAGTTTTTAAAACACTAAATAAAATTATTTTCCACCATAATTTAATAAAATTTCAAATAATAATATAATATTAATAATAATTTAACTTTTCAAATATCCAATATAAAAATAGACAAATTCCAACTATAATTGCCCATCTAGATTAAATATACCAAAATATTAATTAAAAACTCATTCAAACCACAAAATAATAAATAATTTAATTTTGAATAAATTTTCAAAAATGGTTAGTATTAATTAACTAAAATAATAAATAATTTATAAAAATTATTTTAATACCACATTTTGTCTTAAAACAATTAAAACATAGTATTTAATTATCATATCTGCAAAACACATCATTTATTCATTATATCAAAATTTACGTAATATAATACTTTTCTTAAAAAAAATATTAGATAAATTAACAAAATCATTCTATAACTACTAAAATTACTAACAAAATATACTAACACTAATTAACTTCAATAATCAACCAAAAGTAGTTAGTTAATCACATTAATAAAATATACATAACACTTAAAATACTTAAATATATATACTAAAATTCCATAATCTCAATCAACTAATCTAACTAAATTCTTATACACTCTTAACCAAAAATTTTACTTCAATAACTTAGACCAATTAATAAACATACATTAATCAACCAAAAATTACCCCAAATAATTAAATTAAATTTCTGCATAATTAACCCAATAATTCAGAATTAACAACATCAAAAATTAACCCAAAAACCCAAAACAACCTAAAACTAACCAAATCAACTAACAAACAACTAAATCTAACTAAATCTTACCTAAAGCTAACTAACTACTAATTCACTAACTTACTTCAAGCTTAAAATAGAGAAAGGGAGGGTTGTCATAGCAAGCTTGAGCTGCATAATTCCAGGTGACAGTAGGTTGGGGCAGTGGTTATGCTGGTTGTCATTGCAAAAGAAATGGAGGCTGCTACCCTTGCTGCCGATCTACCCTGCTGGCCTACTGCTGCTGCTACCTTCTTCGTGCTGCTGCCTCACGAAGTTGCTGCAGCTGCTGCCTCCTTTAAGCGTGATGTAGGGATGACTCAGAAGGAAGAAGAAGCAGATGAAGAAGGGCAGGTAGCTACTGGATCATGCACACGAAGATGGGAATAAAAAAAATGGCGTGAATGGGAAAGAAAGAAAAACAGAACGAGAGGAAGAAAGAAAGAAAGGGAAGGAGTTGACTGCTTTTTCTCTTCTTACAATTCCTAAGCCACACATATAATTATGTATATTATGTACTTAAATTATCTACTATATATATATATATATATATATATATATATATATATATATATATATATATATATATATATATATATATATATATATATATATATATATATATATATATATATATATATATATATATATATATATATATAGTAGATAATTTAAGTACATAATAATGTTATTAATATACCTCTAAATAAAAATAAAACTAACATTATCATAGTCAATAATAGTGGTGCTACAAATAATTATTTAAACAATTTAAAATAATAAACTATGTGCATAAGGATAACATAATATGAAAATAATAATGTTAATAGTTTCCAATGGAATTCTTAAATTTATTTCTTAAATATAGTAATTTAATATATGAACTATAACCACATAAAATAAAGATAATTTTGTAATCTTGAAAACCTCAATATTTATACAAATAATTTAAAATATCCGGGTTATTACAGTCTTCCCCACTTATAGAAATTTATCCTCGAATTTAAAAAAGAAGTTAAGGATTACAAAGTCTATGGATGAAAAAGATAAGGATAGACAGCCTGCATCTCAGATTCTACCTCCTATGTACAGTCTTCTATTGTGTGATTACCCCAAAGCACTTTCACCATCGGAATCTCCCGAGAGTGAAGTTGGCGAACTTGGTGATCCACAATCGCTACTGGATACTCCTCATAAGACAGATCTTTACTGAGCTCCACTGCTTGAGGTTGAAGTACGTGAGAAGGATTAGGAATATACTTCCTCAATATAGACACATGGAACACTGGGTGGATTCAAGATAACTCAGGTGGCAACACTAGTCTATAGGCCACTTCCCCAACTCGTGACCATATCTCAAAACGTCCAATGTATCTCAGAGCTAACTTACCCTTTTTACCGAACCTCATAACTCCTTTCATTGGAGATACCTTCAAAAACACCATATCTCCAACTAGAAAGGAAACATCCTTCCTTTTGGGATCAGCATAACTCTTCTGCCTACTATATGTTGTCCTTAACCTCTGCTGAATGATAGGAACTTTTTTAGAAGTAATCTGCACTAACTCTGGACCTGTGAGCTGTCTCTCACCAATTTCCCAACACAAAGGTGATCTGCACTTCCTACCATACAGTGCTTCATATGGAGCCATCTCAATACTTACATGATAACTGTTGTTATAGGCGAATTCAATCAGTGGCAAATGATTATCTCATTGACCTCCAAAGTCCATCATGCACATCCAGAGCATATCCTCTAAAGTCTAAATGGTCCTCTCAGACTGACCATCAGTCTGAGGATGGAATGTTGTGCTGAAGTCAAGTCTGGTACCCAATGCATTATGCAACTCTTGCCAAAAAACTGATGTAAAGGTGGCTCCTCTGTCAGATATTATACTCACTGGAACTCCATGAAGACAAACAATCCTATTGACATACAACCGTGCCAACCTGTCAGTGGAGTATGTCTTTTTAACTGGCAGAAAGTGAGCTGACTTAGTTAACCTGTCAATGATTACCCAAATAGCATCAAACCCACTTACCGTCCGAGGTAAACCAGTCATAAAATCCATAGTAATCATATCCCATTTCCACTCTGGGATAGGCATGGGCTGCAATAATCCTGAAGGCCTCTGATGCTCTAATTTCACTTATTGATATGTGAGACACTTGGATACAAATTCTGCAACATCTTTCTTCATTCCATTCCACCAGTATGTATCCCTCAAATTATGATACATCTTAGTAGAACCTAGGTGAATACTATTAGCAGAAAAATGTGCCTCTTCTAAGATCTCTTTCCTTAGATCATCAACATCTGGCACACACAATCGAGTACCCAAGCGTAGAACTCCCTCACTGTCATCACAAACTCTCTGGATTGACCCTGTTGCACATCAAACATAATTCTCTGTAACTGTGGATCCCTTCTTTAAGCTGCCTTAACTCTATCCAAGTACACAGATCGTACTCTGAACTGAGCAAAAAGGCACTTCTTAGTCACTTTCCATTGCAAACCTTGATCAATCAGCTCATGCAACTCCTGAATAATCGGTCTTCTCTTAGTACCAATGTGGGCAAGACTACCTGTTGATTTTCTACTCAACGCATCAGCTACTACATTCGCCTTGCCTGGATGGTAAAGAATCGAACAATCGTAGTCTTTCAGAAGTTCCATCCATCTTCTTTGCCTTAAGTTTAAATCCCTCTGCTCGAAGATATATTTTAAGCTTTTGTGATGGGTGTAGATCTCACAAGTGACACCATACAAATAATGCCTCCATATCTTCAGTGCAAAAACAACTACTGCCATCTCTAAATCATGAGGGGGGTAATTATGCTCAAGCTTCTTCAACTACCTCGAAGCATAAGCAACCACTCTGCCATTCTGCATTAGCACACATCCCAAACCTACATGGGAAGCATCACAATACACCGTGTATCCATCATCACCAGAAGGTAATGTCAGTACTGGAGCTGAAGTCAATAAATCCTTAAGCAACTGGAAATGCTCCTCACACCTATCAGTCTATACAAATCTAACATTCTTCTGGGTTAGTCTAGTCAAAGGCACAACAATCTTAGAGAAATCCTTCACAAATCTCTTATAATAGCCTGCTAAACCCAGAAAACTTCTCACTTCAGTAACCGTTGTAGGTCTTGGCCATTCAGTAATCGCTTTTATCTTCCTGGGATCCACCTAAATGCCATCCTTAGATACCACATGGCCTAAGAATGCCACTTGGTCTAACCAGAACTCACATTTTGAAAATTTAGCATACAATTGGTGCTCTCTCAAAGTCTGCAGCACCAATCTTAGATGCATCGCATGCTCCACCCTATTCTTTGAATAGACCAGAAAATCATCAATAAACACAATCACAAATTGGTCTAAGTATGGCCTAAACACCCTGTTCATTAAGTCCATGAAGGCTACTGGAGCATTAGTCAACCCGAAGGACATCACTAAAAACTCATAATGGCCATATCTAGTCCGAAATGCTGACTTAGGTATATCCTCCCTTCTAATCCTTAGCTGATGATACCCAGATCTCAAGTCAATCTTAGAGAAATGTCGAGCTCCTTGTAACTGATCAAACAAATCATCAATCCTGGGGAGTGGATACTTATTCTTAATGGTAACCTTATTCAGTTGTCTGTAGTCAATACAGAGTCGAAGACTACTATCCTTCTTCTTTACAAAGAGAATCGGAGCACCCCAAGGAGATGTAATAGGTCGAATGAACCCTTTATCTAATAATTCCTGCAATTGCTCTTTTAACTCCTTCAGCACCGCAGGTGCCATCCTATAAGGTGGCATAGAGATAGGATCTGTACCTGGGATAACATCAATATAGAATTCTATCTCTTTATCTGGTGGCAATCTAGGTAATTCCTCTAGAAAAACATCTACAAATTAACGTACTACTGGTACCCTTTCGACTGATCCCATTTCTGCTTGAACATCTCAAACTATAGCTAGATAGCCCTGACATCCTCTACTAAGCATCTTCCTAGCTGTAATGGCAGAAATAAGAATTCCGAATATGGGACTCTCAGTACCTCTGAATCTGAATTCCTCATCACTAGGAATTCTAAAAATTACTTCCTTTGCTCAACAATCCACAGATGCATAAAACTGGGATAACCAATCCATTCCAAGAATCACATCAAACTCAATCACATCCAAAAGGACCAAGTCTGCCAACAATTCTCTACCCTCTACTAACACGGGACAAGATGGGAAGAAAATGTCTGTCTCCAACTCATCACTAAACGGCATCAAAATAGACAGAGGAAAACTCATCTTGGAAGGAAGACAAGCCACTTTCGAAGCAAACAAAGGAGATACAAATGAACATGTAGCACCTGAATCAAATAATACTCTAGCCTCAGAGCAACAGACTAGAATAATACCTGCTACCACAACATTGGATGCCTGCGCATCCTGAGGAGTCAAAGTGAAGACCCTAGCCTGACCACGTCCTGGCTGCTGTGAAGTGAATGGCTGAGTCTATCCTCTACCTCGACCCTGCTGACTCGCACATTGCATCGGCCGCTGCTGAGAGTACATGGGTGCCTGATACTGCTGAGGCACCTACTGTAATGGCTGAACAACAGTAGGTGAAGATCCTTGAGCAAAAGATGTATGGAATCCATAGTTCGGACAAGCTCCAGCAAAATGTCCAAACTGACCACATCTAAAACATGCTCCTGGTGTCAAGTGACAAGGACCCTGATGCACTTGACCACAAATGGCACACACACTAGCTCCAGACCCAGAACTGCCATGCCCAGAGCTCTGCCCACTACTATTGTTGGCACTACTACCAAACCTAGCAGCCCTATTGCTCTTACGATCCTGAGTAAGGCGGTGCCTACTAGTCCGATGTGCCCTAAAATGTCTGCTCTACTGAGAAGGGCCTGCTGACTGAGAACTCAAACTGCCTATTTGAAATACTGGTTGTTGTACCCTCTGGACAGGTCTAAAAGTGCCACTATCATAAGGGTCAGGTATGGTGCCATGTCGGATGTGTCTGCGCTCCAATTGTCTCGTCTCCTCTACCACACTCTCACGATTACAACCCTTTAGTTGAATACCAATATAGGCTGGGCCTAATCCTATCACATACAGCTCTACTGCTCTGGCGACATCTTGCCTCATGTCCTCAGCATGCCTCATTAGTCTGTAGAACTCTTGAGTATAGTCCTCCACTGATCAATCTCTCCTATCAATGTTAAGCAGCTGCCATCTGTAGTTCTCTTGCATGGATGAAGGATAGAAGAATCTCATGAATTGCTCCTTAAATCCCAACCATGTCATCGTCGTCATGAAAGGTTGAATGGACTGCATAAACCAATCCTGAGCTGCTGCTGAGACTGATAGCTCCACGATCATAATCCTCTGGTAGTCAGAATTCCCAGATCTGGTCCTGGACTCGATGGTATTAATGAAATCCAATGCATCCCCAGTACCATCAAAATGAACTTATCCCACTCTGGAGTATAATAAAGCTGCATTAGCATCTGACATCCCCTGAGTTTGTAGCTGAAGCATCTGCTGCACAATGGGCATCGATTGATTAAGAGCTGCCAAGCCCTGGTTAATACCCGCCATGCCAGCTGCAAAGACTGTAGGATCCTCTGCTGGAATCTGAGGCTCTACTGGAGGCTGATCCTACCTCTGAGCTGCTGCCACTTTAGCTCTACCCCTACCTCTACCTCTACCCCTACCTCTAGGTCGAGGGGCAGGAGGGAGAATCTCATCCTGAAATGACTGCTCACCATCATCAGGTTCTGTATCTACAACAGGGGCATTCCAAGCATGCCTCATTCTAAAAAGACAAGAAAACCAAGATTCAAGACAAGAATACAGACTCAGATGCTGAAACCAAAAGACAAGAAATCAACAACGACGTTCAATGACCTAAGTACTGCAGTATTATGAGAAAAGATAGACATTAACAGTCAAAAGTATGGAAAATGAGCCAAAGCTTTGATACCAACTTTGTTATGACCCAAACCCAGGGGCACGTGACTGACACTAGGGAATGGGAAAGCATAAAGCCATCAAAACCCATAGTAAGCCTTTAAGGAAAGATCGTGGGATTTTAACTTTGAATCCTTACAATAAATAATAAAATTTCAATGCATATTATCAAACTGATTTTTCTTAATATAATTTAAATCATAATATCAGTACATGGAATAAAATAAGCAAACATCAATTATACAAATAGTATCTCAATACATAAGTTATTAGTACATTAAATCTTGAATAAATATGCAATTAAACAATTTCCTCTACTGCGGTACACGAAAGTAAATACAATATAACTAGATAGACCTACGTAGAATAGCCAGTGACGAAGCTACACGGCGAAGAGAAGTAGGCCTAATAGTAAACTCCAAAACTCCTGAAAAATAAATTGAGAGGAGTCAGACCTCACTAAGCAAGTTAATAAAGAAAATGAATGTGATTTGAAAACCTCATTAAAATAAATTTTATGGAAATATAATATATTATAATTTTATTTAACCATTTGGTATACATATAATAAATCCATTTTTTTTTAAAAAAAGAAGAAATAAATATTTAAATATCGTTTAAAATCATTTTAGTATAAAAATTTGGTAGAACCCAATTTATAAATTTTTAATAGTCATATGACTCACTTATATCCAAGACTGCCGGATCCTGAGAGCAAGACATCACCAGGATACACAGCCGCAGTCATATCTCTTAACCCAATATCACTGACGGTGTCCGAGAGCAAAGCATCACCAGACCATCGGCCCCAGTGAATTAATAATAAGCAATTATTATACTACTGGCGGTGTCCAAGAGCAAAACATCACTAGACCTTTGGCCCCAGTAATATAATTAAATAATCACATATTTTACCGATGCGCACACGGTCCTGATGAAACCCATCAGGTAGCGCGTTGTACCATGGTTTATTTAAAGGATAAAAATAAATAAATAAAACCATAAAAATTACAATAAATAAAATAGGTAAATAAATAAAATAACATGAATCAACTATAAATTAAATCATGCAAGATCGTATGAATAATGCTGATTAGAACCTCATAAAATTAAATTCATAAGAATTTAATATAATTTAAATTAAAAATCCGACACTGTAATATCCCATGTTTTTAAAATATTTTTACACTGTACCGGGATATACAGTGTTAATAAATTGTGTATATATATGCGATATTTTTACGAGTTAATATGTATTTAAAATCTATTTTAATTACTATGTATTATTTCCAGTGTTTTACGTAAAATTTTCCCGGGACTTGCATTTTCGGGGAAATTTTCACGTAAATAATTTATTATTAATTATTCTAAATATATTTTCAGACTTGCATGAACTCATACGTATTTTTAAAATACTAAATAAAGCCTATGTGAGTGTATATTTATTTAATTAGGGTTTAATATATATTACCCTAATATTCTATTATTTGTTTATTAATTTATTATTATTTAATTATTTTATTTATTATTAAATTATTTTATTATTTTATTTTCTTTTTCTTTTCTTTCTTTTTCTTTTTCTTCTTCTTCTTCTTCTTTCTTTCCCTCCCGCGCCCGACCTCCACCCACCCTTCCCCTCACCGTCTGCAACTCCGGTCACCTACCGTCGGTATGCCTCCCGGCTTGCCACCACCATTCTCAGCTATCCCCCACCGCCAGCAGCTCCTTTCCCCGGCGCCGGCAGCCCCATTCCTCTTTTGGCTGAAAATCGTCCCTTTGCCGTTTCTCCCAATTTCGGCCATCGTTTTTGACACCGCCGGTCTCTTTCTTCTCCTTGAGCTCCGATGAGTGTGATTCTGGCTTTGGTTTGAGCTAAAATGGTTTAGATTTGGTTAGGTTTTGATTTTTCGAATTCGGCCACATTAGGATTTTTGATTTTTTTGAGCTTCAAATTGATTGATTCATGAAAAATCCCTTCACAAATGTTGATCCTAGTACCTCAATCTACATTTATGAATTTTTTTAGAATTTTTGGAGAATTTTTGGATTTTTGGGTATTTTTGAATATTTTAATATTATTTTCTAATTTTTGGAAATTAATTATTTAAATTATGAAATTGGAGTTTATGGTTAAATTAGGTGTTGAAATGAATTATAGGAATTTATTTGGAATTTTTATGAATTTCTAAGTATTTATTTTGAATTATTGAAGTTTATGTAATTTTGAGAAATTAGGGTTAATTGTGTTTTTATTTGAATTTAATTGGTTAATTGAGTTTAATTATTAATATTATTGATAAATATGTTGAGAAAATTAATTTTGGATAATTGTATAATTTTTGGTGAATTTTTGAAGTAATTTAAGTATAGTTATATATATAGGGGTATTTTGGTAATTTTACCCTAAATTGTCTAAAAATGTAATTTAATCGGTTTTAATAATTATTTAAGGTATAAAAATGATTTCTATAGATTAATTAGTATTTTTAACTAATTAAAACTATTTTTCGTGAATTATTTTCAATTATATATATAATATACGGTTTTTCTAATAAAATGAGTTTTTATCGGTTTTTACTGTGTTTTAAGGTTAATTATGTAATCTCTACCTATAAAATGTATTTTTAGGTTTTAAGGATATTTTTGGTATATCTGGAATTATTCTGTGTTTGTGGACCCCGGTCAGTAGATTGTAGTCTGGAGTCCGACCGAGGGGTTGTGAATGAGATGTGGTGTTTATTTTCAAAGTGTATTTCCTTGCAGGGTCGGCTCTACTCTTTTGAGTAGAGAGATGTCCGTTTTATAGGGGAGGTTCTGCTGAATTTTCGGTAGAATTCTCGTAAAACGTGATGTCCAGTCGAACCCTAATTTCTGATTCTGTGTTTAATACTCTAGATCGAATTCTAGGATTTCTGTTAGGGTTTATTCTGATGTCTATTATTTATTATTTGTTTAGTTGCGCCGAGACCGAGGGCTAGTGGACCAGGCCCGTTGGACCTGTCTCGTGGAGCGCATTAGGTGAGTTACTATACTATATATATATGCTTAGGATGCATGATTTAGAAATGCATATTTTATATTGATTAAATATGCATAAATAATTTGATTATTTCTTAAGTTTATATTAAGTATATTTTTAGTTTATTTTTGTTATATAATAAATTATATACATGTTTTATTAATAAAAATATATTTAAAATGTTTTTAAATATATTTTTAGTTTAATTTATAATTTGATTGGATTTATTTGATGTATATATACTCGAAATATACCTGGTTTACTTTTGGTATATTTCTGGTATATATATGGATTATATTTTTATTTCATTTACATTCATGCATCATTTACTTTTGTGAATGAATATTTTATATTTAATGATGAAGGATATCGATAGAACGTGCTACCTAGTGGGCAGCACTAGGACCGAGTACGTACCGGTACGCCTATAGTATTTAGGCTATAATACTAACTTATTTGTGGATATTGATTGATTATGATTATTGATGTGTGAGATGTGATTTGGGTGTGATTGCTGGAGCTCGGTTGACCAAGTGTCTCGGGGCCAATCACACTGGCAGTCAGACTGCTGGAGCTCGGTTGACTTAGTGTCTCGGGGCCAGTCTACTGTCTAAATGGATTAAGTGGATATATTTGGAATAAGTGAGCCTGTATGGCTAGAGTGTTGTTTAACACTATTTTCTGAGGTTACGATATTCTAAGGTTCTATGTGATCCTTCATAAAAGATGATTTTCAATAAGATATATAAAAATGATTTTTATTGCATCTGTGTGTAATTGTCTGTATATGTACATAGTATATATATACTGTTGATTGTATGCATTATCACTTAGTGTGTATGTATATATATTATAGTAATTCACTCAGTGAGGTCTGACTCCCCTCTGTTGACTATTTTTCAGGAGAGTCAACTTCTTCAGACCTCAGTAGCAGGTCGATACGCCGGATTTCTTCCGCCCCGGCTTCTTTGTGTAAATTATTTACTTGAGTCTTATTTATTTTATCTAGACACTGCAGTAGTTGTGAATTAAAGTATTGGATTTCATGTATTTTATTTAAAGAGATGTATTATATTGAAACTGGATTTGTACTGAAATATTTATATATATGAGATGAGATTTGATTTAAATCCAGTGATGAAAATGTTAGTATGATATTTAAGATTTTTATTTTCCGCTGCATATATATATTATGGTTATTGTTATTATTGCATGATTTATTTTTTTTAGGCTTGCTACGGGTTCCGGATTCGAAAGAATTCCCGTTCCCTAGCGCCGGTCATGGCCCCTGTTTTGGGTCATGACAAAGTTGGTATCAGAGCGGAGTTTTGTGTCAGGGCTTAGTTATGTGAGTTGTGGCCCTAGTTATAAAGTTGTGTTTTCTGTTGGACTACTGCAGTGTATTAGGTTCGAGTATGTCTTGATAAGTATTCCTTACTGTAGTTTTCTACGTTATTCCTCCGTTGTCTATTTTGTCTGAATCTTTCCGTTTGTCTTTTCAGTATGAGGAGGTGAGCGCATGTCGCTCCACCGGTCGTTGAGGCCGAGGATGATGAGTCTTTTCAGGATGAGGTTTTACCTCCTAAGCAGCCAGTTAGACGTAGAGGTCGTGGCAGAGGTAGACCTCGAGGAGCGGCAGGTCACCGTAGACAGAGAGAGTTACAGGATGAGGAGCCTGTAGAGCCTGAGTTTGATGTTCCTGTTCCTCCAGTTGTTCAGCCTGCCTATCAGCAGGGTATGTCTGACCCTGAGGCAGCTTTGTTCTATGCCCGAGTTGGCAGGATTGCTTTTGATGGTATTTCCGATCCGTTATATTTTCTGCATGCGATTGAGACTAGGACTCAGACTGCTCATACCGAGTACCAGCGGATCATGATCGTCAAGTTGTCTATCGAGGGACCAGCTTTAGATTGGTTCATTCAGATGATCCAGCCTTATATGATGACGATGACGTGGGCTCAGTTTCGAGAGCGGTTTATGAGGAGATTCTGTCCAGAGCCTCTTCGTTTGAGCTATCATCTCCGTTTGACCAGTATTTCTCGTGGAGATCGACCTGTAAAGGAGTATACCCGAGAGTTTCTTCGTCTCGGTAGATATGCTGAGGATCTGATGCGAGATCAGTATTTCGCTGTTACTACATACGTTACTAGTTTGGGTTCAGCTTTTGCTGGTATGCCTACAGCAGGCCTTACCCTCGAGTCTGTGATTGAGCTAGCTAAGGAGATTGAGCTGAGGCTAGTTAGGCAGGGAGCGATGCCCGATTATTACCAGTTGGGAGTTCAGTCGAGTGGATTGCAAGCTACTCCGTATTCAAGTTTTCATGTTGGTTCGAGTAGTCAGCAGCGAGGTCCGACTCAACAGAGTCAGAGACAGTAGCAGCGAGTGCATCGGAGCAGTAGACATGGCCGTGGAGGTCAGCGTAGATCGTTCAGATTCGGATCAGGTGCTTCGAGCAGCAGCAGTGGTCGTAGTTCTGGATCAGCGGCCAGTGTTTGTCAGACTTGTGGTAGAGTCCATTAGGGACCATGTTATCTGACACCACTGACATACTTCAGATGCGGGCAGACAGGACATTTTGTCAGATCGTGTCCTTATTTCGGGTATCAGCAGCAGTAGATTCCACGATTCCCACAGCAATCGATTGCTAGTGCAGCACCCGTGCCATTTCAGTTACCACCAGCCCAGCATCAGAGTTCCACTCAGTTTGTTCCACAGTAGAGTCGTGGTAGAGGTACTAGAGGAGGTGCCAGAGGTGTTGGCCAGGCTTCTACTAGTCAGCAGGGAGGTCGAGGTCAGGCCAGAGTCTTTCATCTTACTCAGCAGGATGCTCAGGCATCTAATGCAGTCGTGGCAGGTATTGTTTCTATTTGTTACGTGGATGCTTGGGTTTTGTTTGATCCGGGTGCCACGCATTCGTTTGTTTCTCCTATTTTTGCTTCTAAATCTTGTTGGCAAGCTTCGAGGATGGCTTTTCCTTTGTCTGTTGCCACTCCTCTGAGCGATTCTTTGGACGCCGATATTGTTCTTTCTGGTTGTCCAGTTCTCGTGGGAGATAGAGAATTAACTGCTGATTTGATTTTGTTGGATGTGATGGAGTTTGATGTTATTTTGGGAATGGATTGGTTATCTCAGCACTATGCCGTGGTTGATTGCAGGAATAAGGAGGTGACTTTTAGAATTCCTGGTGAAGTAGAATTTAAGTTTGTTAGTGATAGGAGTTCAGCACCTCAAAATCTTATTTCTGCTATTACAGCTAGGAAGTTGTTGAGGAAAGGTTGTCAGGGATATTTGGCATTGGTCAGGGATACATCAGGGATACGTCAGTGGAGAAGTTGTCACTCACAGATGTTCCTGTTGCTTGTGAGTTTCCTGATGTTTTTCCCGAGGAGTTGCCAGGTTTACCACCTCATAGAGAGATTGAGTTCTGTATAGATGTGGTACCAGGTACTACTCCTATATCTATGCCACCCTATCGTATGGCTCCTGCAGAGTTGAGAGAGTTGAAGGAGCAGTTGCAAGAGTTATTGGATAAAGGTTTCATCAGACCTAGTGTTTCTCCTTGGGGTGCACCAGTCCTGTTTGTGAAGAAGAAGGATGGTACCCTAAGACTGTGCATTAACTACAGAGAGCTGAATAAGGTGACAGTGAAGAACAAGTATCCTCTCCCGAGGATAGATGATTTGTTTGATCAGCTACAGGGTGCACAGTTCTTTTCTAAGGTTGACTTAAGGTCGGGTTATCATCAGCTACGGATCAGTGAAGCTGATATTCCTAAGACAGCATTCCACACTCGATATGGCCATTATGAGTTTCTGGTGATGTCTTTTGGTTTGACTAATGCACCAGCAGCTTTTATGGACTTGATGAATAGGGTATTCAGACCGTATGTGGATCAGTCTGTGGTAGTCTTCATTGATGATATACTAGTATATTCTAGGAGTATGGAAGAGCATGTATATCATTTGAGGATTGTACTACAGACACTGAGAGATCATCAGCTTTATGCTAAATTCTCAAAGTGTGATTTTTGGATGGAGAGTGTTTCTTTTCTTAGACACGTAGTGTCTAAAGAAGGTATTCAGGTTGATCCACAGAAGATTGAGGCAGTATCTGAATGGCCTATACCTACTTCTGTCACTGAGATTCAAAGTTTTCTGGGTTTAGCCGGGTATTATAGGTGGTTTGTGCAGGATTTTTCCAGGATAGCAGCCCCTATGACTCGCTTGACTCAAAAGAATGTTAGATTCGAGTGGTCAGAAGCTTGTGAGAATAGTTTTCAGTTGTTGAAGGAGAAGCTTACCACAGTGCCAGTATTAGCTTTGCCTAATAGTATGGATAAGTTCACAGTTTACTGTGATGCCTCTAGAATTGGTCTTGGTTATGTGCTGATGCAGAATGGAAGGGTGATAGCCTATGCTTCGAGGCAGTTGAAGAAGCATGAGCAGAACTATCCTACACATGACCTTGAGATGGCTGCAGTGATCTTTGCTTTGAAGATTTGGAGACATTATCTGTACGGGGTGACTTGTGAGATATTTACTGATCACAAGAGCCTTAAGTACATTTTCCAGCAGCGAGATCTGAATTTGAGGCAGAGAAGATGGTTGGAACTGTTGAAGGATTATGATTGTGAGATCTTGTATCATCCGGGTAAAGCTAATGTTGTAGCAGATGCCTTGAGTAGGAAGTCCTCAGGTAGTCTTGCTCACATCAGTGTTGAGAAAAGACCATTGATCCAGGAATTGCATCTGTTGGTGGATCAAGGTCTGATGATGAAGATTAGTAGATCAGGTGGACTGTTAGCTCAATTTAAAGTGCAATATGTACTGAGGGATAGGATTAAAGCAGCTCAGAGCCGAGATCCTATTCTGGAAGAGCTTGCAGAGAATGTCAGAGCAGGGAAGTTCACTGATTTCACACTCGATGATGATGGTGTGTTATGGATCAGTGGTAGAATGTGTGTTCCTGACGTGGATGACTTGAGAGAGGAGATTTTAGAGGAAGCACATTCTACAGCCTACAGCGTTCATCCAGGTGTTACTAAGATGTACCACAGTATCAGAGATCTATACTGGTGGGATGGATTGAAGAAAGATGTCGCTGATTATGTTGTGAAGTGCTTGACGTGTCAGCAAGTGAAAGCCGAACATTAGAAGCCTTCTGGGAAGCTTTAGCCTCTTCCTATTCCCGAGTGGAAATGAGAAAGGATAGCTATGGATTTTGTGGTAGGTTTACCTCGTTCGAAGGATGGATACAATTCTATCTGGGTGATCGTAGACAATTGACGAAGTCTGCACATTTCTTGCCCGTGAAGGCCACATATTCAGTTGCTAGATTGACGAAGTTGTATGTGAAGCATATTGTATGCCTTCATGGAGTACCTGTGTCCATTGTGTCAGATAGAGGTTCGGTGTTTACTTCTCATTTTTGGCAGAAGTTGCAGGAAGCGATGGGCACTAGGTTGGATTTCAGTACTGCTTTTCATCCTCAGATAGATGGTCAGTCTGAGAGGACGATCCAGACACTGGAAGATATGTTGAGGATGTGTGTCTTGGATTTGGGAGGTAGCTGGGATGATCATTTGTCGCTTGTTGAGTTTGCATATAATAACAGCTACCATAGCAGTATTGGTATGGCACCGTATGAGGCGTTATATGGAAGAAAGTGTAGATCCCCTTTGAGCTGGGATGAGATTGGTGAGAGAGCTTTGACTGGACCAGAGATGGTTCAGGATGCTGCAGAGAAAGTCGTCGTGATCAAGCACAGATTAGAGACCGCAGTTAGTAGACAGAAGAGTTATGCGGATCCTAGGCGCAGAGATGTGGAGTTTCAGGTTGGAGATTTCATTTTTCTGAAGGTATCTTCGATGAAGGGTGTGATGAGATTTGGCAGGAAGGGTAAGTTAGCACCGAGATACATTGGACCATTTGAGATTCTGGAGAGAGTTGGCACTGTTGCATATCGGTTGGATTTGCCTCCAAGTATGTCACAGGTGCATCCAGTATTTCATATCTCGATGTTGAGGAAGTATATCTCAGACCCTTCACACGTGTTGCAACCTGACAGTGTGGAAGTGAGTGAAGATTTGACGTTTGTGGAAGAACCTGTGGCTATCGTTGATTATCAAGTTTGACAGTTGCGATCGAAGCAGATTCTGATGGTCAAGGTTTTGTGGCGTAGCGACAGAGTTGAAGAGCATACATGGGAGACTGAAGCTGAGATGCGAGCTTCTTACCCGTATCTCTTTCCTTCCTGATCCTGTAATCTTATCTTTTGGAATTCGGGGACGAATTCTTGTAAGGGGGGAAGACTGTAATATCTCGTGTTTTTAAAATATTTTTACACTGTACCGGGATATACAGTGTTAATAAATTGTGTATATATATGCGATATTTTTACGAGTTAATATGTATTTAAAACCTATTTTAATTACTATGTATTATTTCCAGTGTTTTACGTAAAATTTTCCCGGGACTTGCATTTTCGGGGAAATTTTCACGTAAATAATTTATTATTAATTATTCTAAATATATTTTCGGACTTGCATGAACTCATACGTATTTTTAAAGTACTAAATAAAGCCTATGTGAGTGTATATTTATTTAATTAGGGTTTAATTTATATTATCCTAATATTCTATTATTTGTTTAATAATTTATTGTTATTTAATTATTTTATTTATTATTAAATTATTAAAATTATTTTATTATTATTTTATTATTTTATTTTCTTTTTCTTTTTCTTTTTCTTTTTTTTTTCTTTTTCTTTTCTTTTTCTTTTCTTTCTTTTTCTTTTTCTTCTTCTTCTTCTTCTTCTTTCTTTCCCTCCCGCGCCCGACCACCACCCACCCTTCCCCTCACCATTTGCAACTCCGGTCACCTACCATCGGTGTGCCTCCCAGCTTGCCACCGCCGTTCCCAGCCGTCCCCCGCCGCCAGCAGCTCCTTTCCCCGGCGCCGGCAGCCCCATTTTCCTCTTTTGACCGAAAATCGTCCCTTTGCCGTTTCTCCCAATTCTGGCCACCGTCAGTCTCTTTCTTCTCCTTGAGCTCCGGTGAGTGTGATTCTGGCTTTGGTTTGAGGTAAAATGGTTTAGATTTGCTTAGGTTTCGATTTTTCGAATTCGGCCACATTAGGGTTTTTGATTTTTTTGAGCTTCAAATTGATTGATTCATGAAAAATCCCTTCACAAATGTTGATCCTAGTAGCTCAATCTACATGTATGAATTTTTGTGGAATTTTTGGAGATTTTTTGGATTTTTGGGTATTTTTGAATATTTTAATATTATTTTCTAATTTTTGGAAATTAATTATTTAAATTATGAAATTGGAGTTTATGGTTAAATTAGGTGTTGAAATGAATTATGGGAATTTATTTGGAATTTTTATGAATTTCTAAGTATTTATTTTGAATTATTGAAGTTTATGTAATTTTGAGAAATTAGGGTTAATTGTGTTTTTATTTGAATTTAATTGGTTAATTGAGTTTAATTATTAATATTATTGATAAATATGTTGAGAAAATTAATTTTGGATAATTGTATAATTTTTGGTGAATTTTTGAAGTAATTTAAGTATAGTTATATATATAGGGGTATTTTGGTAATTTTACCCTAAATTGTCTAAAAATGTAATTTAATCGGTTTTAATAATTATTTAAGGTATAAAAATGATTTCTATAGATTAATTAGTATTTTTAACTAATTAAAACTATTTTTCATGAATTATTTTCAATTATATATATAATATACGGTTTTTCTAATAAAATGAGTTTTTATCGGTTTTTACTGTGTTTTAAGGTTAATTATGTAATCTCTACCTATAAAATGTATTTTTAGGTTTTAAGGATATTTTTGGTATATCTGGAATTATTCTGTGTTTATGGACCCCGGTCGGTAGATTGTAGTCTGGAGTCCGACCGAGGGGTTGTGAATGAGATGTGGTGTTTATTTTCGAAGTGTATTTCCTTGCAGGGTCGGCTCTACTCTTTTGAGTAGAGAGATGTCCATTTTATAGGGGAGGTTCTGCTGAATTTTTGGTAGAATTCTCGTAAAACGTGATGTCCAGTCGAACCCTAATTTATGATTCTGTGTTTAATACTCTATATCGAATTCTAGGATTTCTGTTAGGGTTTATTCTGATGTCTATTATTTATTATTTGTTTAGTTGCGCCGAGACCGAGGGCTAGTGGACCAGGCCCGTCGGACCTGTCTCGTGGAGCGCATTAGGTGAGTTACTATACTATATATATATGCTTAGGATGCATGATTTAGAAATGCATATTTTATATTGATTAAATATGCATAAATAATTTGATTATTTCTTAAGTTTATATTAAGTATATTTTTAGTTTATTTTTGGTATATAATAAATTATATACATGTTTTATTAATAAAAATATATTTAAAATGTTTTTAAATATATTTTTAGTTTAATTTATAATTTGATTGGATTTATTTGATGTATATATACTCGAAATATACCTAGTTTACTTTTGGTATATTTCTGGTATATATATGGATTATATTGTTATTTCATTTACATTCATGCATCATTTACTTTTGTGAATGAATATTTTATATTTAATGATGAAGGATATCGATAGAACGTGCTACCTAGTGGGCAGCACTAGGACCGAGTACGTACCGGTACGCCTATAGTATTTAGGCTATAATACTAACTTATTTGTGGATATTGATTGATTATGATTATTGATGTGTGAGATGTGTTTTGGGTGTGATTGCTGGAGCTCGGTTGACCAAGTGTCTCGGGGCCAATCACACTGGCAGTCAGACTGCTGGAGCTCGGTTGACTTAGTGTCTCGGAGCCAGTCTACTGTCTAAATGGATTAAGTGGATATATTTGGAATAAGTGAGCCTGTACGGCTAGAGTGTTGTTTAACACTATTTTCTGAGGTTACGATATTCTAGGGTTCTATATGATCCTTCATAAAAGATGATTTTCAATAAGATATATAAAAATGATTTTTATTGCATCTGTGTGTAATTGTCTGTATATGTACATAGTATATATATACTGTTGATTGTATGCATTATCACTTAGTGTGTATGTATATATATTATAGTAATTCACTCAGTGAGGTCTGACTCCCCTCTGTTGACTATTTTTCAGGAGAGTCAACTTCTTCAGACCTCAGTAGCAGGTCGATATGCCGGATTTCTTCCGCCCCGGCTTCTTTGTGTAAATTATTTACTTGAGTCTTATTTATTTTATCTAGACACTGCAGTAGTTGTGAATTAAAGTATTGGATTTCATGTATTTTATTTAAAGAGATGTATTATATTGAAACTGGATTTGTACTGAAAAATTTATATATATGAGATGAGATTTGATTTAAATCCAGTGATGAAAATGTTAGTATGATATTTAAGATTTTTATTTTCCGCTGCATATATATATTATGGTTATTGTTATTATTGCATGATTTATTTTTTTTAGGCTTGCTACGGGTTCCGGATTCGAAAGAATTCCCGTTCCCTAGCGCCGGTCATGGCTTCTGTTTTGGGTCGTGACAGACACTTAAATCAAATATTAACTTACAAGATAAAGGTGCTCCTCTGACACGTCGTGTCTGACCTCGACTGGTAGACGCGACTGGAGGGGCAGCTAAAAGATAGAAAAGGAAATGACAATCAGAAAATAGAAACCTAACTTTTAGAGTTTCTAAAGAAGACTCGGTTCGTACTTAGAATAAAAATTTTAGGATTGACCCGGTGTTATGTTTTAGGAGAAATCTACCAAAAATTCGGCAGAGTTTTCTCTGTAAAACGGACATCGCTCTACCAAACTAGAGTAAATCCTGCAAATAAACACACTTGAAAATTCATAGTGGCACAACACCTCAGGTTGGGATCCCAGACTATACAATTCCCAACTGAGGTTCACCAAAATACAATAAGCAAATACTAAATATAATTTGTTTAGTTTTTAAAACACTAAATAAAATTATTTTCCACCATAATTTAATAAAATTTCAAATAATAATATAATATTAATAATAATTTAACTTTCCAAATATCCAATATAAAAATAGACAAATTCCAACTATAATTGCCCATCTAGATTAAATATACCAAAATATTAATTAAAAATTCATTCAAACCACAAAATAATAAATAATTTAATTTTGAATAAATTTTCAAAAATGGTTAGTATTAATTAACTAAAATAATAAATAATTTATAAAAATTATTTTAATACCACATTTTGTCTCAAAACAATTAAAACATAGTATTTAATTATCATATCTGCAAAACACACCATTTATTCATTATATCAAAATTTACATAATATAATACTTTTCTTAAAAAAAATATTAGATAAATTAACAAAATCATTTTATAACTACTAAAATTACTAACAAAATATACTAGCACTAATTAACTTCAATAATCAACCAAAAGTAGTTAGTTAATCACATTAATAAAATATACATAACACTTAAAATACTTAAACATATATACTAAAATTCCATAATCTCAATCAACTAATCTAACTAAATTCTTATACACTCTTAACCAAAATTTTTACTTCAATAACTTAGTAATAAACATACATTAATCAACCAAAAATTACCCCAAATAATTAAATTAAATTTTTGCATAATCAACCAAACAATTCAGAATTAACAACATCAAAAATTAACCCAAAAACCCAACACAACCTATAAAACTAACCAAATCAACTAACAAACAACTAAAGCTAACTAAATCTAACCTAAAGCTAACTAACTACTAATTCACTAACTTACTTCAAGCTCAAAACAAAGCAAGGGAGGGCTGCCACAGCAAGCTTGAGCTGTAGAATTCCAGGTGATAGCAGGTTGGGGCAATGGTTATGCTAGTTGTCACTGCAGAAGAAATAGAGGCTGCTGCCCTTGCTGCCGATCTGCCCTGCTGGCCTACTGTTGCTGCTGCGTTCTTCATGCTGCTGCCTCACAAAGCTGCTGCCTCCTTCAAGCATGCTATAGGGACGACTCAGAAGGAAGAAGAAGCAAATGAAGAAGGGCAGGTAGCTGTTGGATCATGCGCACGAAGATGGGAAGAAAAAAAAATGGCGTGAATGGAAAAGAAAGAAAAACAGAACAAGAGGAAGAAAGAAAGAAAGGGAAGGAGTTTACTGCTTTTTCTCTTGTTACAATTCCTAAGCCACACGTATAATTATGTATATATATATATATATATATATACATATATGTATAGTAGATAATTTAAGTACATAATAATGTTATTAATATACCTCTAAATAAAAATAAAACTAACATTATCATAGTCAATAATAGTGGTGCTACAAATAATTATTTAAACAATTTAAAATAATAAACTATGTGCATAAGGATAACATAATATGAAAATAATAATGTTAATAGTTTCCAAAGGAATTCTTAAATTTAGTTCTTAAATATAGTAATTTAATATATGAACTATAACCACATAAAATAAAGATAATTTTATATTCTTGAAAACCTCAATATTTATATAAATAATTTAAAATATTCGGGTCATTACATTTTCAATGAATCTCTATGGTTCCTTTTTTAGTTCTCCAGTTTTATTAAAGTTTTCTATGCAGTTGATCATGTTCATTTAGTTTCAAAAATCAAAGGCAATTTTATTATTAAATTTAGCTACTTCCTTAACATCTAATTTAAAAACTATGTAGATTCAAGTCTTTTAACCTACCAATAATCTTTCGTCAAAAAGAAAAAACCCTAACAATAATCATTTGTTTATAGACGTCAGAACCTTCAAATCGATTAACTTCATAATTAGGAGAACCTAATTTCCTAACTTATCCTTAGTAATTTATTTTTCCCAATTTATCCTTAGCAAATTATCGTTAGTAATTTATTTAGGAGAATCTAGTCGTGAATCAGCACGTTACATGAATTTTAAATAATATACACATTTTAATATAATTATTAAATAATTTTAATAAATATAAAACTACAAATTCATTATATAATAATAATAATAATAATAATAATAATAATAATAATAACAATAATAATTGGAGAAATAAAATAAAAAATAGAAAATAATTGATAAGTTATGCATTTTTACTTACATTAAATAAAAAAAAGTGTTTTTAATTGAATAAAAGGTGGATGTTTTAATTAGAATAAACAAAACATAATTTCTAATAAAAAAAGGTAGTATTTTAGATGTAGTATAATTACAATGTTTTATATTGAATAAAACATATGTATTTTAAAATAAGAATTTTTATAAAGAAAAAAGGTAACTAAATAAATTAAAAATAAAATATATTACATTAAAATTATTTTCTTTAATTTTTTTTCCATTATTTTTAAATATAATAGAATTTATTTTGAGACTATTAAATTATTATTGTAGTATGTATAATAGTTAAGAAAATTTTTAAAAATAGAATTTCTAATGGTTTAAAAAAATAATTGAATGATTTCACTTTTAGAATTTGAATAGTATTAAAATATGTAAAATAGTGTTTTAGTTAAAAAAATAATACTAAAAAATTATAATAAATATTTTATTTTTAATAAAAATTAAGATTTTTAAGAATTTGACACATTAGATTTTAGGGTAAATATTCAAATATAAGGATAAATACTTGTCAATTTTTTTCTTAATAACTTTAACGTTCAACATTTAATATATATATATATATATAATATAAATTTGACTTGACAAAATTTATTTTTTAATATTTATTTAATATGCAATTCAAAAAGAAAATTTTAAAAAACTCAAATTCTAAGATGAGTTAATTATAAATATATAAATTGGCTTATAATTTAAATTACTAATTGTCACGACTCGAACCCGAGAGCACATGACCAGCATTAGGGAATGGGTAAGTATAAGGCTCCCGAAACATATAGTAAGCCTTAAAGAAAAGAAAAACAAAACTTTCAAATTTAAAACTTTATTTTATACCAGAACACATTATCAAACTAATTTTTCTAAAAATAAACATAATCATGCACAATATGAAGTATCCTCCATCATCAAATATTGTAAATCAATCTTAAACATTATACATAAGTGTGATTCATTAAAACTCCAATACATAAGTATATTTAGGTTATACAAACTCATAGTACAAACACTACTGTAGTTTTTTAGAGTTACTACTACAATACAGCTCATAATGACCTACATAACATAGTCGATGATGAAGAAATTCAGTGTAGAGGCGGTCTGACGTCGAACTCCCAAGCTCTTGAAAAAATAGATTGAGGGGAATCAGACCTCACTGAGTAAGTTTATAACAAGAGTTGTACGGTTTGAAAACCTTCTTGAAAACCATCTAGTTATAATGAAAATAATTTATAATATATATATATATATATAGCTTTTGAAAAATCTCGGTAGAACCCTAAATCCAAATTTCTAAATGGCCAACTGGGTCCACTTAATCCAACTAGACTGCCGATCCTCGAGAGCAAAAGCATCAACTGAGGCACCAAGGCACAATCTTCCACTTAATCCAATTGCATGGCACTGGTGGTCCCCGAGAGCTAAGGCATCCACCGAGGCATCCATCCCAGTCCATTATTAACTTTCTAATCACTGGCAGTCCCCGAGAGAAAAGGCTTCCATCGAGACACCCATCCCAGTTTATATCCACAAGTCATACATACATCGGATCCATCTCTCAATCTCTACCATTTGCACATGGTCTTAGTGAAACCCACTAGGTAGCCCGTTTTACCAAAATTTCTCAAAACTAATTTTAAATAGATAAAATGCATTTAAATATGAAATAGCAACATTTAAATTAAATAAATCATATAATAAATAATAAAAATATGAGTGCACACATCTTTAAATAAAACACACGCACATATCAATTTATCAACTTACAGGATGAGTGAGAAGACTGATGGTCGTGCGTCTGCCTCAATCCAACAGCTTCCACTCCGGTATTCTCTAAAAAAAAATATAACAGACCTATTTTAAAAACACGTTTATGGAATTAAAATCGAAAATCAACAGAGATAGGGAAATTCTAAATTGACTCGAGGAAGACTGGATAAGACTCGATAAATAGGGAAAACCCTAATTAATGCTAGGAATTTACGGAAAATGTCACGTTTTATGAGAAAATCTACCAAAATTTTGACAGAGTCTCCTTTATAAAATAGACATCTCTCTACCATAGATAGAGCCATTCCTGTATAGAAAATACACTTCTAGTATTCACAGACATTCACACTCGAGTCGGGCTTTCAGAACTACACTTAGTTCCGACCGAGATCACAACTTAACTAAAACATCACAAAAATTAAATCATTTATTTCCCAAAAATACACATTACATATAAATATCCATAATTAATATAACCATATATATTTGTTACCAAAATAACATATTATACATATATATATATAATATTTGGAAACAATACTCTAAATTAACATTACTTAATTAAAAATACCAATTAATTTATAAAAAATCTTCTAAACTTCTTAAATATTAATAAAACCAACTAAAACATATATTTAACTATAATTAGCATAAAATTACATTTCTACCTCTATAATATATAATCTTACATAATACACTATTATTACTCAAAAATTCCCTAAAAATTATACAAATACCTAAAAATTAATTTCTCAACATCAAATTTCTTAATATTAATAAAAACATAAAATTAACTAATAATTTCTTCCAAAATATATATTTAACCTAATTATCCACATTTGAAATAAACTTAAAAATAATTATAAAAATAGTACAAAAATCACAAAAACCATAATTTAAGTTCTAAAATTAATAACACCTAATAATAATACCAATTATCAAAATTTCCTAATTTTTAACAATTAATTTTTAAAATTAATAAAATATTAATAAAATACCTCAAAATTCACAATTAACTCAATAATTTTCAATAATCTTAAATAAAATCAATATACTAAAAATAATTAACAATAATTTACCCAAATCACTAATAAACTCAAAGAAAAATCAAATCAAGTAAAATAAAAATCAAATAAAATTCTGTAAAATCCAGAAAAATCAAAATAATATACAAAAATTAGATTTAAACATCTAACTTAGCTTAATTAATCATTTGACTTAAAATAATTAAAGTTTAACATATAAACCAACTCAGACAACCAAAAAATAGCCCAGAAATAATCTGAAAATAACTCTGCATAACTCACCTTCAACCTCACTTTCCGACATCGAAAATGAGTTACAGTGGTAAGGCTTGGCGTCGATTGATGCCTGAGGAGGCGAGGAAGGCTGAGGGAATAATAGTGGCGCTGATCTAGCTCCAGTAAAGGTGAGGTGAGCTTAAACCGAGGGGAAGAGGAAGAAACCAGAGGAAGAGAAGAGAAGGAGGAGGTTACTGGTGATGATGGCTGCTCCGAGAAGGCTGAGGTGTGCTGAAGGGAAAGGAAAACGGCAGTGATGGTGACAGATGGAGAGGGGGTAACAGCTTAGGTGTGTCGGGTTCTTGAGGTATTTGTGTTTCTTCCTTTAACATGCATATATATATATAATAATTTTACTTTATATTATAATCATATAATATAATATGTATATATATACAATCCCAAGTTTATGTACTATATACTTATATTCACACACACACATATTATATATGTGTGTGTGTATGTATTTGTGTATATATATATATATATATTTTTTCACGACCCGAACCCAGGGGCACGTGACCGGCACTAGGGAATGGGAAAGCATAAAGTTACCGAAACCCATAGTAAGCCTTAAAAGAAAATCGCGAAATATTTAACTTTGAAACCTTACAATAAATAATAAAATAACAATGCATATTGTCAAATTGATTTTTCTCAATATAATTTAAATCATAATATCAGCACATAGAATAAAAGAAATAAACATCGGTTAAACAAATAGTATCTCAGTACATAAAATTGTAAGTACAGGAATTTTTAAATAAAGTATGTAGTTATACAATTTTTTCTACTGCGGTACACGAAAGTAAATACAACACAACTAAATAGACCTACGTAGAATAGCCGATGACGAAGCTACACGGCGAAGAGAAGTAGGCCTAACAGTAAACTCCCAAACTCCTGAAAAAAATAGATTGAGGGGAGTCAGACCTCACTGAGTAAGTTAATAAAGAAATGAATGCGATTTGAAAACCTCATTAAAATAAATTTTATGGAAATATAATATCATATAATTTTATTTCAACCGTTTGATATACATATAATAAATCTATTTTTAAAAGAGAAGAAATAAATATTTAAATATCTTTTAAAATCATTTTAGTATAAAAATTTGGTAGAATCCGATTTATAAATTTTTAACAGTCATATAACTCACTTATCTCCAAAACTGTTGGATCTTGAGAGCAAGGCATCACTAGGATACATAGCCGCAGTCATATCTCTTAACCAATATCACTGGCGGTGTCCGAGAGCAAAGTATCACCAGACCAACAGCTTCAGTGATTTAATAAATATAAACTAAACTTTATACTGCCGGTGTCCGAGAGCAAAGCATCACCAGACCTTCGACTCCAATAATATAATTAAATAATCACATATTTTACCGGTGCGCACATGGTCCTGATGAAACCCATTAGGTAGCCCGTTCTATCGTGGTTTATTTAAAAATAAAAGAAAATAAATAAAACAATGAAAATTACAATAGATAAATAAATAAAATAAATTAAATCAACTATAAATTAAATCATGGAAGATCATATGAATAATGCTGACTAGAATCTCATAAAATTAAATTCATAAGAATTTAATATAATTTAAATTAAAAATCCGACACTCAAATCAAATATTAACTTACAAGGTAAAGGTGCTCCTCCGGTACGTCGTGTTCGACCTCGACTGGTAGATGCAACTGGAGGGGCAGCTAAAAGACAGAAAAGGAAATGACAATAAAAAAATAGAAATCGAACTTCTAGAGTTTCTAAGGAAGACTCAATTCGAACTCAGAATAAAAATTTTAGGATTGATCTGGTGTCACGTTTTATGAGAAATCTATCAAAAATTCGGCAGAGTTTTCTCTGTAAAATGGACATCCCTCTACCGAAGTAGAGTCAACCCTGCAAATAAACACAGTTCAAAATTCACAGTGGTACAACACCTCGGGTTGGGACCCCAAACTACACAATTCTCAACCAAGGTTCACCAAAAATACAAATAAACAAATGCTAAATATTAATTTAGTAAGTCACCAAAAATAATAAAAATTAATAATAAATCATAATATAATTTATTTTTTTTTTTTTAAAACACTAAATAAAATTATTTTCCACCATATTTTAATAAAATTTCAAATAATACTATAACATTAATAACAATCCAACTTTCTAAATATTCAATATAAACTATTCAAATTCAAACTATAATTGCCCATCTAGTTTAAATATACTAAAATATTAATTAAAAACTCATTCAAACCATAAAACAAGAAATAATTTAATTTTGAATAAATTTTCAAAAATAGTCAGTATCAATTAACTAAAAATAATAAATAATTTATAAAAATTATTTTAATACCACTTTTTATCTCAGAATTAACTAAAACATAATATTTAATTATAATATCAACAAAAACACACCATATACCCATTATATCAAAATTTACATAATATAATAATTTCTAAAAAAAATTAGATAAATTATCAAAAAATAATTTATCACTACTAAAATTACTAACATAATATACTAACACTAATTAACTCCAATAATCAACCAAAAATAGTTAATTAATCACATTAACAAAATATACATAAAACTTAAAATACCTAAATAAATATATAAAAATTCCATAAAAATCAATTAATTTAATCTAAATTAATTTTTATAGACTCTTAACCAAAATTAACTTCAATAACTTAGATCAATAATAAACATACATTAATCAACCAAAAATTACCCCAAATAATTAAAATAAATTCTGCAAAATTAAATAATTAACTCAAAATTAACAAAAATCCCAAAACAACCCAAAAACTACCCAAATTAACTAACAAACAACTAAATCTAACTAAAAACTAACTTAAGGTTAACCAACTACTAACTCACTTCAAGCTCAAATCAGAGCAGGGGAGGGGCTGCTGCTGCAAGCCCGAGCTGTTGCTGCTTCCGACGACAGCAGGTGGTGGCGATGGTCGTGTTGGTTGTTATGGCAGGAGGGATGGAGGCTGCTGCTGGAGTCGTTCTTGCTACTGCTCTTGCTGTCAATCTACCCTGCTGAGCTTGTTGCTGCTACACGTTGATGGACCTGTTGCTGCTGCTGTCTTTGCTCGTGCTGCTGCTGAGATGACGATAAGGGAAGAAGAAACAGATGGAGAAGGAACTGGGTGGCTGCTGGTTCAGGTGCACGAAGACAGGGGAAGAGAAAATGGCGTGATAGAAGAAGAAACAGAGAACGAAGGGGGGGGGGGGGGGAAATAGGGTTGACCGAAAGTTTTTTTTGGTTTGAAAAAAAAATCCTAAGCCACATAATATATATATATTGTAGGTAATTTAAGTATATAATAATGTTATTAATATACCTCTAGATAAAATAATACTACAAATATATTAGTCAATAATGGTAATGCTACAAATAAATATTTGGACAATTTAAAATAATAAGGTATGTGCATAAAATAAAATAATATAAAAGTAATAATATTAATAGTTCTCAATGGAATTTTAAATTAAGTACTTAAATATAATAATTTAATACATCCATTATAACAATATGAAATAAAGAAAATTTGCATTCTCGAAAATCTCAATATTTATATAAATAAATTTAAAATATTTGGGTTATTACATATATATACCCAAATATAATACTTATATCAAGTAATAAAACCCTAAAATAATATTAACATAAATATATCTCAATTAAATAGCTAGATAAGTAACAATTGTATAATATAATTTTAAATTATTTATTACTAACAAATTAAAAAATTACTTTATTTAAATAAAAATATAGGGTATTACACTAATATTTTGATATTAAACATATAACATATATATTAATTTGTAGTTGCAGCAATAATTATAAAATAAAAAATAATATTTTAGTTTATTTATTATAATAACATTATAATTATTAGCTAATACATTACAAATTTTATAATATTTTTAAATTTAATAAATAATTTTTAACTAAGAATTCATATTCCTTAAACTCGTTTAAGTTCATGAATTATAAATAATATAATAATATTTCATTAAATTAATTAGAAGTGAATTCTTCTTATTCTTCTTGTCCTAATTATTATCTCTTTTTTGGATGTAGGTTGGGCTTTTTTCCTAGAACAAATTGTAGGTAAAATTACACCACATACAGTTTTTAATTAAAGTTATCAATATCATGGTTATTTTTTTTTTAGTTTTAACTTTTATTTGTATCTTTTATATTTTACATTGTTGTTGTGTATCATTCTCTTTTTTTTCTTTTTCATCTTTTCGTACTTTTTTTTTTCATTCTATTCATCTCTTATGCTAAACGTAATTCTATCCATTATAACATTTATAAAATTAATTTGTTTAAAACAAATATTACGATCTTTATTGAAAAAGAGCAAACTTATACATTTTACAATTAAATTTTCATCTCAGATCTTATAAAATTTCACTTCTATATCTATTTTTATTATTTTTGTGTCTATTGGAAACGAACATAAAATATTTATTTTGTGGAAACATACATAGTTATGCAGATTTGTTGTGAGATTATTTTGATAAATTTGAGATTAAAAATATGTATTATATAAAAACTTTTAGAGTTTAAGTAGTTAAAATATGTATAATAGTGTTTTAGTTAGCAAATAATACAAAACACTATAATAAACATTTTATTTTCAATAAAAATTAGGATTTTTAAGAATTTGACATATTCAATTTTAGAGTGAATACTTAAATATTAAGATATACATTTGTCAAATTTTTTGCTTAATAACTTTAAAACTCAGTATTATATATATATATATATATGTTATGACCCTATTTTTTAAAATTAATTTATTTTAATATGAAATATGCAGTGTCACTTAATATTTTCCATATTATTAAATATTATTTAATTATTTCATAAGAATAAATTATTCTGTATGATCTTTATTAATTTCAAGGCTATTGTATGTATGTATATATATATATATATATATATATATATATATTGATAACTGTACGCCCCCTTCATTGTGCATTCTGAGATCTGGTACGGACCTTCCTAATTCGGACCTAACTTGTCGGTTCCTGAGGTGCCTTTGCCAATATCTGCTCTTCTGAGTACCCAGTCACCCGTCCTGAATTGCTCTGTTCGATGTCGCTGATGGTGGTACTGAGTTATTCTTTGCCGATGTGCCTCAGCTGTGGCTGCCACCTGTTCTCTTTGTTCTTCTAGCACGTCAAGGCATATCCGTGCGTCGGCGTTGTTGACAGTGTGGTCGAGGTCTTGGCTTACCCGGTAACTTGGGGACCCAACCTCCATTGGAATTACTGCATCCATGCCATAAGTCAGTCTGAATGGCATTTCACCAGTGGATGATCGGGGTGTGGTTCTGTAGGCCCAGATTACGTTGTTCAGCTCTTCAACCCAATTCCCTTTTTTATCGTCGAGTCTTTTCTTCAATCCTTGCATGACGATTCTGTTTGTGACCTCGGTTTTTCCGTTTGTCTATGGGTGAGCTACTGAGGTGAAGCGCAACTTTATTCCAAGGTCCGAGCAGAAACTTCTGAACTTATGGTTGTCGAACTGTTTGCCATTGTCTATAATTAAAGTGTGTGGGATGTCGAACCTGCAAATGATCTCCTTTTAGAAAAAGTGTTGTATCCGAGCTTCTGTGATGGTTGGGACTGCTTTTGCTTCTACCCATTTGGTAAAATGGTCAATGGCCATAATTAAGAACTTTTTCTACGAGGTAGAGGGAGGGAAAGGACCCAAGATGTCCATCCCCCACATGGTGAATGGACAAGGGCTATTGATGGGATGCAGAGGCTGAGAAGATTTATGACTAAGTCGGGCATAGTGCTGGCACTGGGGACATGATTGTGTTAGCTGCTGGGCATCCTTGGACATGGTGGGCCAGTAATACCCTTGGAGCAGTGCCTTTCTAGTGAGCGAATAGTAGGACTCATGTGCTCCATAGATTCCTTCATGGATTTCTCGGAGTACGTAATTCCCTCCTCCAGGGAAACACACTTCGACCATTGGGTGTGACAGGGATTTTCGGTAGAGCTCCCCTCGATGGATGGAATAGTGGGCTACTTTGGTCTTGAGCTTTCAAGCTTGCAGCTTGTCTTCTGGGATTGTGTCGTGCTTAAGATATTGGATTATGGGTTGCATCCATTCTGAGACTACATGTGTTTCAAAAACTTCGGTGTCCTCTATGCTGGGACTAGTTAGCAATTCGGTGAAATTCATATCCCTAAATGCTTGATTGTTCTCAGTTGCAGATTTAGCAAGGTAATCGACCTCACTGTTGTCTGCCCTGGGAATCTGGATGATCTTCCACTGGCCTCCATCCTGCCTCGATGTGTTGCAAAAGTCGCTTGGCATTGTTTATGTACTTGGCAATGTAGGTGTCTTTAACTTAAAATGCTCCGCTGACTTGGTTGACTACTAGTTGGGAATCCGAGTGTATGATGAGGTGTTCGGCCCTAACTTCAGTGGCCAAATTCAAACCTGTGATAAGTGCTTTGTACTCGACTGCATTGTTGGTGGCATTATACTCTATATGGACTGTGTACTGGATATGAACCTTACGCGGCCCTCTGAGGATTATTCTTGCACCGGAACCCTGAGCTGAGGATGCTCCATTAACATAGAGCTTCCATTCTAGTGCTTTGGTCAAGGCTATGTCTTTCGAAGCCATTTCTTGCACAAAATCTACTAATGCCTGGGCTTTCATCTGATGTCGGGGCTCGTAGTCAATATCAAATTTGTAGAGTAAGACCGACCATTGCACTAGCCTGCCTGAAGTCTCTAGTCTCTACAATATTTTTCATAATGGGAAACAGGATTAGACCATAATATGGTAAGCTTGGAAGTAATGTCGAAGCTTTTGAGAAGCGTGGACCACAGCCATGGCTAACTTGTCCAGCATGGGGGTATCGAACTTCAGGTCCTCGGAGCATCTTACTAACATAATAAACAGGGCTTTACTGGCTTCCCTCTTCCCTTACCAGTACTGAAGCGATGCACTCTCGGCCAATAGAGAGGTATAAATACAAGGTCTCATTTAGTATCGGTCGGCTGAGTAAAGGTGGTGAAGACAAGAATCTTTTAATTTCTTCAAATGCTTCTTGGCAATCAGCGGACCATTGAAACTTCCCAAAATTTTTGAGAGCTCAGAACAATGGTAGATATCGCCTAGCCGATCAAGAAATAAAATGCCCCAGTGCGATGATTCTACCATTTAGCTTTTGTATATCATGGATGTTCTTTGGTGCCTCCATGTTGAGTATGACTTCCATTTTTTCTGGGTTGGCTTCAATGCCTCGGTGAGATATCATGAACCCCAGGAACTTGCCTGCCTGGACTTCAAAGATGCATTTATCAGGATTCAACTTGATCCTGGATTTGCTTAGTAGCTGGAGAACCCGATCCACGTCTGCTGGGTGATGCTCCGGGGTACTTGCTTTTAATGATGATATCATCCACGTATACTTCTATGTTTGTTCCAATCTGGCCTTAGAGGACTTGGTTCATCATTCTTTGGTATGTGGCCCCCAGCATTTTTCAGTCCAAAAGGCATCACCTTATAGCAGTACAGCCCTTCATAAGTGATGAAGGACATTTTCTCCTGATCTTTTTTCTTTATTGTGATATGGTGATAACCTTGTGCAGCATCTACAAAGTTGTATAAGCCATGACCAGTAGTGGAATCGATGAGCTGATCAATCGTGGGTAACGGGTAGCTGTCCTTAGGGCATGCTTGGTTGAGGTCAGTGTAGTCTACACACATTCTGTACTTCCCATTTGCTTTTTTAACGAGTACCACGTTGGCTATGCATTTTGAGTAAGTAACCTCTTTAATGAACCCGGCTGCTAACAGCTTCGTCGTTTCCTCAGCAATGATCTTCTGTCTTTCATAGGCAAATGTTCTTTTCTTTTGTGTTACTAGCTTGGCTCTTGGTTTGATGTTTAGGCAGTGACAGGCAACCCGTGGGTCCACGCCAACGATTTTGGAGGCTTGAGAAGCAAAATCCTTTAAGTGTCTGGTAAGGACTTCCCTTATTGTGTCTATGATGTTTTGATTGAGGGCGTTGCCAATTTTCACGATCTTTCCTTCCCTGATTTGCAATGTCTCTGTGTCTTCCGCCGGTTGTGGGTCAGCGCCTTGCTTTTCAACTTCCCATGCCTCTAAACAAAAAGCCTCCGCTAGAGACTTCATGGCCATCTGATAGCATTGTCTGGCCATGTACTAATCAGAATTTTCATGGTTAAGCACTGGATGCTGGTGACTGCATCTGCTTCATAAAGTGCCAGCCATCCTATAATCCCATTATAGGTTAGTGGTATGTCTACCACGTTGAATGGAGTCCGAACGACTTTTGTTTCCTTATCATCTTAGCTTCCAAATTGTAGGTCCAGATCGACAATCCCCATTGGTTGCACTATTCCTTCATAAAAACTAGTGATGGGGTTCTGGATGGCCTTCAAGTTGGTGACGAAGCCGCCCATAGCTTTTTACGCATTCCAAGATAAAACATTAATAGCACTCCCATTATCCACCAGTAGCCTTTTAACCCGATACTTATTTATGCATGCAGTTATCACCAGGGCATCATTGTGGGGGTGATGTACATGCAAATCATCTTTTAGGTTAAAAACGATGTCGCTTCTCCCATGTATCGATTTTTCTCCTTTACTGCACTTTAATTGTTTCCCAGTGTTTTCTCCCCCTACAATCATGTTGATCATCCCAATCGGCTCTTTCCTGGCTTTTTTTGCTTCAGCTCTATCCCGTTCATGATTTTCTAAGTTTTTACTTCTCCTCGGTGTGTCCGTGAAATTATCAAGCTTTCCCCACTGCACCAGTCTTTCTATAGTACTCTTCAGTTCTCTGCAGCCTTCTATGGTATGGCTGTATTCTCGGTGGTATTCACAGTACTGGCCTCTGTCATGAGTAAATCTTTGGCTTGGGCTGATTCTCTTAGCCTGTGTAACCCCCACTCCATTATGCTTGACCCATATGAGGATCTTGGATCGAGAGGTGTTCAGGGGTGTATATCTATCTGCTTCCCTGTCAAATCTATCTATCAGAGTTTTAAAATTCATTTTTAGGAAGCTTGCTCATCTCTGTTTTAGCCATTTATCCTTGATCGATGGCCTATCTTCTTCCCGATGCATCCTCTTGTCTTCATCCATTTTTATCATCCAGACCGCTATCGCCATTACCTCTGCAAAGGTACTCGGCTCCTTAGTCATTATTTTGTCTTTTAGCTTTCCGAGTCTGGTGCCATTTTTCAAAGCTTCTATGGCAACTTCATCAACAAAGTGCTCAATCTGCATGGCTGTTTTATTAAAACAATCAAGGTAACTTCATAGAGATTCATCAGCCTCATGTTGGCACATCCACAGGTCATTGATGTTTTTTATGGGGGAATATTGGTGATCAATCTGATACAGAATTGCTCCACTAGGTCCTCAAAAGAAGTGACTGAATTCTCCAGGAGCCAATGAAACCATTTTTGGGTGCTCTTTATGAGTGTACTTGGGAAGACTTTGCACATGATTCCATCATTTACATTCTGGAGCAGCATCTTTGTCCGGAATGCCGATATATGACTGATAGGGTATCCTGTCCCATCGTACTGATCAAGTTACGGGATTCTGAACTTACTAGGATCTTTATTTGAATTATTCTACTGACAAATGGAGTTCTGCTATCCATCACCCATTCTTCTTCCTTTCTAGGTTTAGTATGGGCTTTGTACATTGCTTCCTCAACCTTCTGCACTAATTTTGAATCATTAAGAGTTGGAATGGTTGAACTACACTCCACTTATGGTGCTTTACCCTTCCCTATGATTATCCTTAGGGCTTATCGGGGTGCTGTATTATCATCATTTTGAGCCGGCTCAGTATGCCCGCTCTGTGTTATAGCATTTAGTTGTTGTTGCATCAAAGCTATTTGTGCCTGAATATTTTTTATCATGACTTCTTTGCTCATTTGATTAAGGCTGAGTGTTTGGGTTACAGTGTTTAGGTTTGGAGTGGTTATTGCTGGCATTTCTAGGAGGCTTGGAAAAGGTATTGAGGGTATTGATCGATGGTGCTGTAGCGGAGCGTAGTACAGGAGATATGTGCCCAAGGACGGGTATCTTGGGGTGTTCTCCGAAAGTGAGGGTACATGTCCAGATGAGGCTCCAGCATGCTGCAAGGTAGGTGGTGGTATTATTGTTGGGAGAGGGTCTGAAAGGTTGATCAAAAGGATAGGTGCAGAAGGATTAGTGCCGGCTTCAGAATCTGGGCTCGAGGTGGGCTAGAAGTCATAGTAAAGGTGTCTTTAGCTTAGCAAGTAAATGAATGGCTTTTCCCAAGGAGTCCCCACAAACAGTGCCACTTGATAACTAATCTCTGGAACTCTTAGGCTAGGCATCCTACAAAGCACGAATAGAGGACAAGGTGAGAGGTGGGGATAATCCCCACAAATACTCTGATGCCTAAGTTAGAGAATAGAAGCAAGGAGAATGTAAGATAGCTTGAATGTGTGAGAATGAGATGTCCTCTTATGAGGGGTATAGGGTTCTATATATAGCAATACTCAAACCTGGGAGGAGTTGGACTTTTTGTGGGACAGTGAATCATAATCTTTTGTAGGAGAGTGTTCCTTCTTTGGTTAGGATTCCTCTTTAGGGTAGTTCCTTGGACGGATCAGTCTTCTCCCTGATCCAAGTGTTCCTATTTAGGGGGTAAAGGACCCCTAATTAGGTAGGAACATTCTAGATAGTATCATATATATATACATATATATATATGCATGTGTATATATAAATATATATGGGTTTTATACTAAATACATGTATACTAAAGTAGCATGTGCATGTATATATAGAAATGAGTGTGTGTGTATATGTTTATATATATATGTATGCATATATAGTATGTGTAATTAGGGGTTAATATATATACATACACACACACACACACACACACACACACACATGTAAAGGAAGAGAAATATACCTCTAGAACCCGAACCTCACCGACTGCCCCTCCTCCCCATCTGCCACCATCACTGTCACTCCTTCTCCCTTCGGCGCGCAACGACCCTCCGAGAGCAGCCATCACCGTCGCATTAGCCACCAACTTCTCTTCCCTTCTCCTCTTCTTCCTCTGGTCTTCCTCTCTCGGTTTGAAGCTTCCATCGCCACTGTCGGAGTTGGATCAGCGCCGCCATTACTTCCTCACCTTCTCAGATGTTGGGTGACACCAAGCCTCGCCGCTGCCACCCATTTCCAGCATTGAAAATTGAGGTTGAAGGTGAGTTGTGCAAGGTTGTTTTTAGGTTGTTTCTGGGTTATTTTCTAGTTGTCTAAGTCGATTTATGTGTTAAACTTCATTTATTCTAAGTTAGATGATTAATTATGCTAAGTTAGTTGTTTAAATACAATTTTTGTATATTATTTTGATTTTTCTTGATTTTACAGAATTTTATTTGATTTTTATTTAAGTTTAATTAGTAATTAAAGTAATTAATGTTAATTATTTTTGGTACATTGATTTTATTTAAGACTATAGCAAATTTTTGTGTTAATGGTGAATTTTGTGAATTTTGAATATTTTATTTATTTTCAAAAATTAATTGTTAAAATTATGAAATTTTGATAATTGATATTATTATTAAATGTTATTAATTTTAGAACTTAATTTATGGTTTTTGTGATTTTATACTATTTTTATAATTATTTTAAGTTTATATCAAATGTGGATAATTAGGTTAAATTTATATTTTTGGAAGAAATTATTAGTCAATTTTATGTTTTTATTAATATTAAGAAATTTAATGTTGAGAAAATAATTTTTAGGCATTTGTATAATTTTTAGGGAATTTTGAGTAATAATAGTATATTATGTAAGTTTTTGTATTATAGGGGAAAAATGTAATTTTGTGTTAATTATATTTAAATTATAAATTGTGGGTGGTTTTAATAATAATTAAGGAATTTAAAAGGATTTTTACAAATTATTTACTATTTTAGACTAATTAACACTAATTTTCAAAAATTAATTTTAAATAATGTATTAGGTATTATTTTGAGTATTATGTGTATTTTTCTAATATATGGGTAAATATGTAATTTTATGTTAATTATAGTTAAATATATATTTTAGTTAGTTTTATTTAATATTTAAGAGGTTTAGAGTATTTTTATAAATTAATTGGTATTTTTAATTAAGTAATGTTAATTTTGAATATTGTTTCCAAATATTATATATATATATATGTTTGTGAAATTTTGTTTTTAAGCTTTAATGAGAGATGATTTTCTAAGTTATGGATATTTATATGTAATATGTATTTTAGGGAAATAAATTATTTAATTTTTTGTGTGATGGTTGAGTTGTGATCTCGGTCGGGAATACTAAATGTAGTTCTAGAAGTCTGACTCGAGTGTGAATGTCTGTGAATACTAGAAGTGTATTTTCTATGAAGGAATGACTCTACCTATGGTAGAGAGATATCCGTTTTATAGAGGAGACTCTGCCGAAATTTCAGTAGATTTTCTCATAAAACGTGAGATATTCTTTAAATTTCTAACATTAATTAGGGTTTTTCCTTATCCATCGAGTCTTATCTGATCTTCCTCGAGTCAGTCTAGAATTTTGCTATTTCTATCAATTTTTTATTTTAATTCCATAGACGTGTTTTTAAAATAGGTCTGTTATTTTTTTCTAGAGAATACCGGAGTGGGAGCTTTTGGATCGAGGCAGACGCGCGGTCGTCAGCCTTCTCGCTCATCCTGTAAGTTGATAAATTGATTTGTGCATGTGCTTTATTTAAAGATGCATGCGCTCATATTTTTAGTATTTATTATATGATTTATTTAATTTAAATGTTGCTATTTAAGATTTAAGTGCATTTTATTTATTTAAAATTAGTTTTAAGAAATTTTGGTAGAACGGGCTACCTGGTGGGTTTCACCAGGACCGTGTGCACATGGTAGAGATTGAGAGATGGATCCGATGTATGTATGACTTGTGGATATAAACTAGGACAGGTGCCTCGGTGGAAGCCTTTGCTCTTAGGGACCGCCAGTGATTGGAAAGTTAATAATGGACTGGGATAGGTGCCTCGGTGGATGCCTTAGCTCTTGGGGACCGCCAATGCCATGTAATTGGATTAAGTGGATGACTGCGACTTGGTGCCTCGATTGATGTCTTTGCTCTCAGGGACAGACAGTCTAGTTGGATTAAGTGGGCCCAAATGGCCATTTAGAAATTTGGGTTTAGGGTTCTACCGAGATTTTTCAAAAGTTATATATATATATGTTATAAATTATTTTCACTATAACTGTATAATTTTCTAAAAGGTTTTCAAACCGTACAGCTCTTTTTATTAATTTAGTGAGGTCTGATTCCCCTCAATCTATTCTTTTTCATGAGCTTGAGAATTCGACCTCAGACCGCCTTTACGCCAGATTTCTTCATCACCAACTATATTATGTAGGTTATTATGAGCTATATTGTAGTAATAACTCTAGAAAACTACACTTATGTTTGTACTATGAGTTGTATAATTTAAGTGCACTTATGTATTGCATTTTAATGAACCACGTTTATGTATAATGTTTTCAGATTGATTTACGATATTTGATGATGGAGAATATTTTATGTTGCACACGATTATGTTTATTTTTAGAAAAATCAGTTTGATAATGTGTTCTTGTATGAAATAAAGTTTAAAATTTGAAGGTTTTATTTTTTTTCTTTTCTTTAAGGCTTACTATGGATTTTGGGGGCCTTATGCCTACCCATTCCCTAGTGCCGGTCACGTGCCCTCGGGTTCGGGTCGTGACAAAGTTGGTATCAGAGCATAAGTTCAATTAATTATCTAAGGATGTCTTTCTGTGTAACTACTGTAGTAATTAGGTTGATACTTGTCTTTGTGATATTCTTGTTTCTAATTTCGTGTTGTGTTAAATACTTTTATCTTATTTTGAATTCAGTTTTCTTTGTCTTTTTTAGAATGAGGCGTATGTGAATACACCCCGTTGCCAATCTGACTTTTGGGCTTAATGAGTAGTCTGTGCATGATGAGGCTCTACCTCTTGCTCCATGTTGTAGGGGCAGAGGTAGAGGTAGAGGTTGAGCTAGGCCAGCTGCAGTTGAGATTCCTTATCAATAGCCAGTTGGGCCTGAAGCTCCAACTATAGACCCCACAGCTTTTGTAGCTGGACTAGCAGGAATTAATCAGGGTCTTACAGCTTTGAATCAAGTGATGCCCTTTGTGCAACAAATGCTACTGCAGAGGAATCAGGAGATGTCAGATACTGATGCAACACTCCTTTACTCTCAAATTGGTAGAGTTTCCTTTGATGGCAAGGGTGACATTTGGACTTTATTAATGCGATTGAGGCATGTACCAGAATAGGACACACGGACTACCAGCGGATAATGATTGTGGAGTTGCCAGTCCAAGCGGCAGCTCAAGACTGGTTTATGCAGTCAATTCAGCCATCTATGCATGAGTTGACTTGGCTAGAGTTTAAGGATTGCTTCTTGAGATTCTTCTGTCCTCCAGCCACCAGAGATGCTTACATGTGGCAGTTGCTTCACATTACTAGAGGGGATAAGTCAGTGGAGGACTACACTAAGGAGTTTAATAGGCTATCGCGACATGCAAATGACATCAGGAGAGATCCCTATCGAGCAGTAGAGTTGTATGTCACTGGTTTAGGGCCAACTTTCATGGGTATGCGTACTAAGGACCGCACCCTGAAGAGTGTTATAGAGGAGACCCGTCTGATTGAGAGGCGACACATCCGCTAGGGCACCATGTTAGATCCCTATATGGTTGGTGGTAGTGGATATGGTATAGCTCCCGGGTACCAGCAGCTAGCATTTCATATTGGTAGTACAAGTCAGCAAGCTGCAGGTGTCACGACCCAAAACAGGGGCCATGACTGGCGCTAGGGAATGGGAATTCTTTCGAATCCGGGACCCATAGCAAGCCTAAAAATAAAATAAAACATGCAATAATAACAATAACAGTAATATATATGCAGTGGAAATAAAAATCATAAATATAATAATAACATTCTTATCACATATATATATAAAATCTTTCAATACAAATCCAGTTTCAATATAATACATCCCTTTTAAATAAAATACATGAAATCCCACACTTTAATTCACAACTACTGCAGTGTCTAGATTATAAAAATAAGACTCAAGTAAATAATTTACACAAAGAAGCCGGGGCGGAAGAAATCCGGCGTATCGACCTGCTACTGAGGTCTGAAGATGTTGACTCTCCTGAAAAATTGTCAACGGAGGGGAGTCAGACCTCACTGAGTGAATTACTATAATATATATACATAAACACTAAATGACAATGCATACAGTCAACAATATATATATATCTAATATATATACAGGCAAATTCACACAGATGCAGAAAAATCATTTTATATGTTTTAATGAAAATCATCGTTTATGAAGGATCACATAGAACCCTAGAATATCGTAACGTCAAAAATAGTGTTAGACAACACTCTAGCCATACAGGCTCACTGAATCCAAATATATCCACTTAATCCATTTAGACAGTAGACTGGCCCCGAGACACTAAGTCAACCGAGCTCCAGCAGTCTAACTGCCAGTGTGATTGGCCCCGAGACACTTGGTCAACCGAGCTCCAGCAATCACACCTCCAAACCATATCTCACACATATCAATAATCATATCAAATCAATATCCATAAATAAGTTAGTAATATAGCCTAAATACTATAGGCGTACCGGTACGTACTCGGTCCTAGTGCTGCCCACTAGATAGCACGTTCTATCGATATCCTTCATTAATAAATATAAAACATCCATTCACAAAAATAAATGATGCATAAAGTTCAATAAAATATCAACATAAACCATATATATATTAGAAATATACCAGGTATATTTCGAGTATATATACGTCCAATAAATCCAATCAAATCATAAACTAAACTAGAAATATATTTAAAAACATTTTAAATATAATTTATTAACAAAACATGTATATAATTTATTATATACCAAAAATAAACCAAAAATATACTTAGATACAAATTATGTTATTTATGCATTTTAATCGAAATAAAATATATATTTCTAAATCATGCATCCTAAGCATATATATATAGTATAGTAACTCACCTAGTGCGCTCCACGAGACGGGTCCGACGGGCCTGGTCCACTAGCCCTTGGTCTCGACGCAACTAAACAAGCAATAAATAGTAGACATCAGAATAAACCTAACAGAATTCCTAGAATTCGATCTAGAGTATTAAACACAGAATCAGAAATTAGGGTTCGACTGGATATTACGTTTTACGAGAATTCTACCAAAAATCCGACAGAACCTCCCCTGTAAAATGGACATCTCTCTACTCAAAAGAGTAGAGTCGACCCTGCAAAGAAACACACTTCAAAAAACTACACAAAGCACAATCAAAATCCCACGGTCGGACTCCAAACTACAGTCCACCGACCGGGGTCCACAATCACAAAATAATTCTGAAAATACCAAAAATATCCTTATATCATAGAAATACATTTTATAGGTATAAATTACATAATTAACCTTAAAACACTGTAAAAACCGATAAAAACTCATTTTATTAGTAAAACCGTATATTATATATATAATTGAAAATAATTCACGAAAAATAGTTTTAATTAGTTAAAAATACTAAATAATTTGTAGAAATCATTTTTATACCTTAAATAACTATTAAAACCAATTAAATTACATTTTTAGTAAATTTAGGGTAAAATTACCAAAATACCCCTATATATATAAATATACTTAAATTACTTCAAAAATTCACCAAAAATTATATAATTATCCAAAATTAATTTTCTCAACATATTTATCAATAATATTAATAATTAAACTCAATTACCCAATTAATTTCAAATAAAAACACATTTAACCTAATTTCCCAAATTTACATAAACTCAAATAATTCAAAATAAATACTTAGAAATTTATAAAAATTCCAAATAAATTCCTATAATTCATTTCAACACCTAATTTAACCATAAAACACAATTTCATAATTTAAATAATTAATTTCCGAAAATTAGAAAATAATATTAAAATATTCAAAAATACCCAAAAATCCAAAAAATCTCCAAAAATTCCACAAAAATTCATACATGTATATTAAGCTACTAGGAACAACATTTGTTAAGGGAGTTTTCATGAATCAATCAATTCGAAGCTAAAAAAAATCAAAAACCCTAATGTGATCGAAATTAAAAATTCGAAACCTAAGCAATTCTAGACCATTTTAGCTCAAACCAAAGCTAGAATCACACTCACTGGAGCTCAAGGAGAAGAAAGAGACTGGCGGTGTCAAAAATGGTGGCCGGAATCGACGGTAGCTCGACTTTCGGCTTCTCCGGCCAAAAATGGCTTCCAAGCGCCGGAAATGGCTGCTGCAGGCGGCGAAAAAGGCTGGGGAAGGTGGTGGCACACCGGACGACACACCAACGGTGAGAAATTGACACAGCAGGCATCCGGATGGCGGTGAGGGTGAAGATCGGGGAAGAAGGAGGCTCGGGGCAGTTTTGTAATTTTCCAAAATTTGATTTTTTTGATATATAATGTGTATATATATATACTTTATACTATATAATAAAATAATATTAAATCACACATATTAAGTATACACCACACACATAAAATTTAATATTTTAAAATATAATAATAAATAAAAATAATTAAATAACAATAAATTAATAAACAAATAATAAAATATTAGGGTAATATATTAAACCCTAATTAAATAAATATTTACACACATAGGCTTTATTTAGTATTTTAAAAATACGTATGAGTTCATGCAAGTCCGAAAATATATTTAAAATAATTAATAATAAATTATTTACGTGAAAATTTCCCCGAAAATGCAAGTCCCGGGAAAATTTTACGTAAAGTACTGTAAATAATACACAATAATTAAAATAGGTTTTAAATACATATCAACTCGTAAAAATATCATATATATATTCAAAATTTATTAACACTGCATATCCCAGTACAGTGTAAAAATATTATAAAAACACGGGATATTACAGTAGGTAGTTCACAACATGGTGGTAGAAGGTCTAGGACTCACCGAGTTGGTCGACATGGTTATGCCACGAACAGGAGAAGTGGTAGAGGTCACAGATTTGGTACTAGAGTCAGCAACGGTAGTAGTAGACAGAGCTCTGGATAGAGTAGTTCTGGGTCTGGAGCTAGTGCATGTGCGAGTTGTGGTCGATTCCATCAGGGCCTGTGTCATTTTTTGTCGGGCGCTTGCTTCAGATGTGGACATGTTGGTCATCTTGCCAGAGCTTATCCTCACTCCGGATATCAGCCACAGTATGCTCAGGGTTCATATTCATTAGTGGCTCAACCTTACTATCTGATGCCACAATAGTACAGAGCACCAGTACAACCACAACAAAAATCACCATAGCTTATGGGCCAACAGGGCCGAGGTTTAGTTGGTAGGCTTAGTGGTCATCGGTTTGTGCAGCCTTTGACATCTCAGCAGGTAGGTTATGGCCAGGCACGAGTTTTCACTCTAACACCGCTGGATGCTCAGACTTCTAACGCAGTAGTAGCAGGTATTTTCTCAGTCTGTGCATATGATGCTAGAGTATTGTTTGACCTAGACGCTTCACATTCATTCATATCCCCTGTGTTTGCTTCGAGAATCGAGTGGCAGCCTTCTAGGTTGTCCTTTCCTCTATCTATATTGACTCCTCTCAGTGACGAGTTAGAGATAGATATCTTCTTTCCTTCGTGTTCGGTGTCAGTCGATAGCAGAGAATTATTGGCGGACTTGGTGTTGCTTGATTTGTTGGAATTCGATGTCATTTTGGGTATGGATTGGTTGTCGAGGTATTATGCTTAGGTGAATTGTTAAGAGAAAGAAGTGGTGTTCATAATTTAAATGAAGAAGAGTTCTGTTTTAAAGGTCAAAAGAGCTCCATGCCCCGTAATCTCATTTCTGCCATTACAGCTTGAAAGATGCTTAGAAGGGGTTGTCAATGTTACTTAGCAGTAATAAGAGATGTTGAGATAGAAAATGGGGCAATCGAATAGGTGCCAGTGGTGTGTGAATTTATGGATGTCTTTCCTGAAGAATTACCAGGATTACCACCAAACAAGGAGATAGAGTTTTGTATTGATGTCATACCTGGTACAGATCCTATTTCTATGCCACCTTACAAAATGGCACCAGCTAAATTACAGGAGCTAAAGGAGCAGTTGCAGGAGTTGCTCGATAAGGGTTTTATAAGGCCCAGTACATTGCCTTGGGGTGCTCCAGTGTTGTTTATGAAGAAGAAGGATGGTAGCCTTCGACTCTGTATTGATTATAGGCAGTTGAACAAGGTCACCGTCAAGAACAAGTATCCATTTCCAAGGATCGATGAGTTTTTTTATCAGCTTCAAGGTGCTACATGCTTCTCTAAAATAGACTTGAGATCTGGGTATCACCAGTTAAGGATCAGAAGTGGTGATGAGCCCAAGACAACATTTCGGATGAGATATGGCCATTATGAGTTCTTAGTAATGTCCTTTGGGTTGACTAATGCTCTAGCAGCCTTTATGGACTTGATGAATCAGGTGTTCAGGCTATACTTCGACTGGTTTGTAATAGTCTTCATTGATGACATCTTGGTTTATTCCAAGAGTGAAGCTGAGCATGTTATGCATCTGAGAAGGGTGCTTCAGACTTTAAGGGAGCATAGGTTGTATGCCAAGTTTTTGAAGTGCGAGTTCTGGTTGAATCAGGTGGCATTTTTAGGCCACATGGTTTCTAATGATGGCATACAAGTGGACCCTAAGAAGATATAAGCTATTACAGAATGGCTGAGGTCGACTACAGTTAGAGAAGTACAGAATTTCCTAGGTCTAGTAGGCTACTACAAGAGGTTTATGAAGGACTTCTCTAAAATTGCCACACCTTTGACGAGGTTTACCCAGAAGAGTGCTAAGTTTTTATGGACAGACAGATGTGAAGAGCACTTCTAAGGATTTATTGACGTCAGCTCCAATTCTGACTTTGCCTTCTAAAAATAAAGGGTATATGGTGTATTGTGATGCTTCCAGAGTAGGATTAGGCTGCGTATTGATGTAAAATGGCCAAGTAATTGCTTATGCTTCCAGGTAGCTGAAGAAGCATGAGCAAAACTATCCTACTCATAATTTGGAGATGGCAGCCATTGTGTTTGCTTTAAAGATATGGAGGCATTACTTATATGGGGTTACATGTGAGACATACACCAATCATAAGAGCTTGAAGTATATCTTCCAGCAAAGGGACTTGAATTTGAGGTAGAGAAGGTGGATGGAACTTCTTAAGGACTATAATTATTCTATTTTATACCATTCAGGAAAGGCGAATATTGTTGCTGATGCCTTGAGTAGAAAGTCAACGGGCAGTCTTGCCCATATCAGCATAGAAAGGAGACCCATTATTAAGGAGTTGCACGGATTGATTGATCAAGGTTTGCAATTGAAAGTTACTAAAGAGTGCCTTTTAGCTCAATTCAAGGTACGATCAGTATACTTAGATTGAGTTAAGGCAGCTCAGAATAGAGACCTGCAGTTGTAGAGGATTATGTATGAAGTGCAACAAGAGCAGTCAAGAGACTTTGTGGTTGACAAAGAAGGTGTATTGCGGTTGGGCACTAGGATTTATGTGTCGGATGTTAATGACTTGAGGAAGGAAATTATGGAAGAGGCACATTTTTCTACTTATAGTATTCATCCGGGCTTTACCAAGATGTATCATGAATTGAAAGATACATATTGGTGGAATAGAATGAAGAAGGATATTGTAGAGTTTGTGTCTAGATGCCTGACTTGTCAGCAAGTGAAGCTTGAACATCAGAGACCCTCAGGATTATTGCAACCTATGCCAATTCCCGAATGGAAATGGGACATGATAGCCATGGACTTTATGACTAGACTACCTCAGACTATATGAGGCTATGATGCTATTTGGGTGATCATTGACAGGCTAACCAAGTTAGCACACTTTTTATTAATAAACAAGACGTACTCTACTGATAGACTGGCAAGACTTTATGTCAACATGATTGTTTGTCTACATGGAGTACCAGTGAGTATAATGTCGGACAGAGGAGCCACATTCACCTCAGTCTTTTGGCAAGAATTGCATAAGGCTTTAGGCACCAAATTGGATTTCAGTACAACCTTCCATCCTCAAACTGATGGTCAGTGAGAAAGGACCATCCAGACATTAGAAGATATGTTGAGGATGTGTGTGATTGAATTTGGAGGACAGTGGGATTCACACTTGCCATTGATTGAGTTTGCTTATAATAATAGCTATCATGCTAGTATTGAGATGGCTCCATATGAGGCATTGTATGGTAGGAAGTGTAGATCACTATTATGTTGGGAGATTGGTGAAACACAGTTAATAGGTCCAGAGTTGGTACAGGTGACTTCAGAGAAAGTCCCCATCATACAGTAGAGATTGAAGATAGCCTTTAGCAGACAGAAGAGCTATACTGACCCTAGAAGAAAGGATGTATCCTTTATAGTAGGACACATGGTGTTCCTGAAGGTGTCTCCAATGAAAGGAGTCATGAGATTTGGCAAGAAGGGTAAGCTAGCTCTTAGATACATTGGACCATTTAAGATTCGATCTAGAGTAGGTGAAGTGGCGTATAGGTTAGTGTTGCCACCAGAACTGTTGAGAATCCACCCTGTATTCCATGTATCTATGCTGAGGAAATACATTCCTGATCCATCTCGTGTTCTGCAACCTCAAGCTGTAGAGCTTAGCAATGATCTGACCTACAAGGAGTATCTAGTGGCGATTGTGGATCGCCAAATTTGACAGTTACAGACTAAGGAGATACCAATGGTGAAAGTGCTATGGAGTAACCATTTTGCTGAGGATTTCACTTGAGAAACTAAAGTTGAGATGTGAGTTTCTTTCCCATATCTCTTTCCCTCTTAAGCCTTGTAATTCTTCTTTTCTTGAGTTCGGGGATGAATCCTTATAAGGAGGGGACACTGTTATGACCCTATTTTTTAAAAATTAATTTATTTTAATATGAAATATGCAGTGTTACTTAATATTTTCCATATTATTAAATATTATTTAATTAATGCATAAGAATAAATTATTCTATATTATCTTTATTAATTTTAAGGCTATTGTATGTGTTTATGTGATATATATATATATATATATACACACACATGTAAAGGAAGAGAAATATACCTCTAGAACCAGAACCTCACCCACTGCCCCTCCTCCCCGTCCGCCACTGTCACTGTCACTCCCTCTCCCTTCAACGCGCCATGACCCTCCCGGAGCAGCCATCACCGCCGCAGCAGCCACCAACTTCTCTTCCCTTCTCCTTTTCTTCCTCCAATCTTCCTCTCACGGTTTGAAGCTTCCATCGCCACTGTAGGAGCTGGATCAGCGCCGCCGTTGCTTCCTCAACCTTCCTCACCTTCTCAGACGTCGGTTAACGTCAAGCCTCACCGCTGCCACCCATTTTCGGCGTCGAAAATTAAGGTTGAAGGTGAGTTGTGTAGGGTTTTTTTTTTTTGTTTCTAGGTTATTTTCTGGTTGTCTGAGTTGATTTATGTATTAAACTTCATTTATTCTAAGTTAGATGATTAATTATGCTAAGTTAGTTGTTTAAATCCAATTTTTGTATATTATTTTGATTTTTCTTGATTTTACAGAATTTTATTTGATTTTATTTGAGTTTAATTAGTAATTAGAGTAATTAATGTTAATTATTTTTGGTATATTGATTTTATTTAAGATTATAGAAAATTTTGCGTTAATGGCGAATTTTGTGAATTTTGAATATTTTATTTATTTTCAAAAATTAATTGTTAAAAATTATGAAATTTTGATAATTGGAATTATTATTAAATGTTATTAATTTTAGAACTTAATTTATGGTTTTGTGATTTTTATACTATTTTTATAATTATTTTAAGTTTATGTCAAATGTGGATAATTAGGTTAAATTTATATTTTTGGAAGAAATTATTAGTCAATTTTATGTTTTTATTAATATTAAGAAATTTAATGTTGAGAAAATAATTTTTAGGGAGTTTTGAGTAATAATAGTAAATTATGTAAGTTCTTGTATTATAGGGGTAAAAAATGTAATTTTATGTTAATTATAGTTAAATAATAAATTGTGGTTGGTTTTAATAATAATTAAGGAATTTAAAAGGATTTTTACAAATTATTTACTATTTTAGACTAATTAACACTAATTTTCAAAAATTAATTTTAAATAATATATTAGGTATTATTTTGAGTATTATGTGTATTTTTCTAATATATGGGTAAATATGTATTTTATGCTAATTATAGTTAAATATATATTTTAGTTAATTTTATTTAATATTTAAGAGGTTTAGAGGATTTTTATAAATTAATTGGTATTTTTAATTAAGTAATGTTAATTTTGAATATTGTTTCCAAATATTATATATATATATATATATATATATATATATATATATATATATATATATATATATATATATATGTTTGTGAAATTTTGTTTTTAAGCTTTAATGAGAGATGATTTTCTAAGTTATGGATATTTATATGTAATATGTATTTTTGGGAAATAATTGATTTAATTTTTTGTGTGATGGTTGAGTTGTGATCTCGATCGGGGCTAAGTGTAGTTTTGGAAGCCCGACTCAAGTATCAATGTCTGTGAATACTAGAAGTGTATTTTTCTATGCAGAAATGACTCTACCTATGGTAGAGAGATGTCTGTTTTACAGAGTAGACTCTGTCTAAATTTCAGTAGATTTTCTCATAAAACGTGACATCTTCCATAAATTCCTAACGTTAATTAGGGTTTTTCCCTATCCATTGAGTCTTATCTGGTCTTCCTTGAATCAGTCTAGAATTTCACTATTTCTTTCAATTTTTTATTTTAATTCAATAAATGTGTTTTTAAAATAGGATTGTTATTTTTTTCTAAAGAATACCGGAGCGAGAGCTGTTGGATCGAGGTAGACGCGCGGTCGTTAGCCTTCTCGCTCATCCTATAAGTTGATAAATTGATATGTGCGTGTGTTTTATTTAAAGATGCATGTGCTCATATTTTTAGTATTTATTATATGATTTATTTAATTTAAATGCTACTATTTAAGATTTAAGTGCATTTTATTTATTTAAAATTAGTTTTGAGAAATTTTGGTAGAACAGGCTACCTGGTGGGTTTCACTAAGATCGTGTGCACATGGTAGAGATTGAGAGATGGATCTAATGTATGTATGACTTGTGGATATAAACTGGGACGGGTGCCTCGGTGGAAGCCTTTGCTCTCAGGGACCGCTAGTGATTGGAAAGTTAATAATGGACTGGGATGGGTGCCTCGGTGGATGCCTTAACTCTCAGGGACTGCCAGTGCCATGTAATTGGATTAAGTGAATAACTACGGCTTAATGCGTTGGTTGATGCCTTTGCTCTCAGGGACCAGCAGTCTAGTTGGATTAAGTGGGCCCAACTGGCCATTTAGAAAATTAGGTTTAGGGTTCTACTGAAATTTTTCAAAAGCTATATATATATAAATTATTTTCACTATAACTATATAGTTTTCAAAAAGTATTTCAAACTGTACAACTCTTTTTATTGACTTCCTCAGTGAGGTCTGATTCCCCTCAATCTATTTTTTTTAGGAGCTTGGGAGTTTGACCTCAGACCGCCTCTACGTCGGATTTCTTCTTCACCGGCTATATTATGTAGGTCATTATGAGCTGTATTGTAGTAGTAACTCTAGAAAACTGTAGTAGTGTTTGTATTATGAGTTGTATAATTTAAGTACACTTATGTATTGCATTTTAATGAACCATGCTTATGTATAATGTTTTAATATTGATTTACGATATTTGATGATAGAGAATATTTTATGTTGCGCACGATTATGTTTATTTTTAGAAAAATCAGTTTGATAATGTGTTCCTGTATGAAATAAAGTTTAAAATTTGAAGGTTTTATTTTTTTTCTTTTCTTTAAGGCTTACTACGGGTTTCAAGGGCCTTATGCCTACCCATTCCCTAGTGCCGGTCACGTGCCCTCGGGTTCAGGTTGTGACTATATATATATATATACAAATCATAAAATGTTTTGTAATTTATTCTTTAAATCATAATTAGGAGAACTTAGGCCATGTTTGTTGGAATATAATTGTAATTCTTAAGGAATTGAATATTTATTCGTAGACTAACTATTTCTAAATAATTATTATTTTATGTTTTGGTTCATGACCTATTTCATGCTTCGATTCATAAGCATTATTATGAGGGATTAGTATATTTAAGTATAAATAACATTAATACCCTTATTAATGAATTTCATTTTTAGTATCAAAATTAAATAGTCACATAATTTTAGCATGTTTTATATTAAAAAAATAAGTGCATATATTTTATTCTCTAAAATAATATAAATGCATAATAATAAATAATATTTAAAATTTTTTTAATTATAAAAATACAAAAATATAAAATAAATAAATTCCATATAATTTATGGTTGCCAAATCTGAGTTTAATTAAATTAAAAAAAATATTGAAAAATCTGAATTAAATTATTCTTAAAAAAAAAGATAAATCAAGAACATGAACATAAAGAGATGAGTAAAAGTGGAAATAGTTTATTCCAAGGGATAAAGAATACCTATTCTTTACTTTAGCTAAGAATGACTATTCTTTACTTTAGCTAAGAATGACTATTCTTCAAAATTAGAGAATTGTTATTCTTCCATAAAATTAGTATTCCATAACAGAATTTGAACTAAAACAAAGAATAGCTAATCCTTATGAAATAGTTTTTTTTATTCTTGGTCTATTCCGCAAATTAAACATGACCTTACTTTCCTAACTTATTGTTAGTAATTTTTTTCTAAAATTAGGAGAACTTTAAGATTGATAAATTGCACCGGTCCCTCCATTTCAAGGGTGGCTCAACATTTATGGGGCCTTAGGCAAGTCACAAAATGAAGCTTTTTTTAATTTTTTTAAATTAAAAAACTAAAAATTAAGCTATAAATTTATTTCTAACTTTTTTGTATGCAAAATTTTTAATTAAATTCTTATAATCAAGTTTAGCTAACAAATTATTTTTTATGGATAAAATTGTTAAACCGTTTAATTTATCTTGAGACATAATTGTTTGCAAATAATTTTTTATTATCTTTAATTTTGAAAGACTTCATTTCTGGAGATGCAATTGTAACAGGTATTGTAAGTAGTATCCTATAGATAATAAAACAATTTGGAAAACAATACAATTCATTTATTACATTAAGAATTTCGATGGGAGTATCAATTTCTTCTTTTGCAACTTCTTTTAAAATTTGTAATTCCAAAAACAAATTAAAGCCATCAATATCAGAATGCATATTATGTTTAAGAAAATTTTCAAGATCAAGACATTTTTTTTCTAAGCTACAATCATAAAAAATCTTAATCTTTCAAGGCTAAATAAATCATAATATTTTGAAAATAGTTCAAATCTATCATGCAGTGAAGGTATTGCTTTATCTATAATATAATAGAAATAATCAATCTTGAAAGATTCCTATGCTAACTTTATTATCTCATAATCATTTTCATCAAATTGCTTCTTCTTCTTTTTTTCCATGAATGACACATTTTTTACGAAATACAGGTTCTATTTTCTTCTCAATTGCAACTTTTTTAGAATAATCTAAAGCACAATTAAAACCATTTTCTCAATAATTTTTGAAATAATAAATAAGTCCTTTTAATTTATCCATAGCATGAAATAAGAAACTTGTAAGCTCTTACTAACTAAATTTATAGTAAACAATATATTATACCAGATATTTATTCCCAATAGAAATTTAAAGCTTTTAATCTCATAGGTTGCTAAACATTAGGTTTCAATCCTTGTCTTTGGATCTTCACTAACTTCTGCTAATTTTAATAAAGCATCCTTAATTTTTGTAGCTTGAAATTTTAGAACTTTGACACTTTCAATATGATTTTCCCAACTTGTTTGGGATAAAGGTTTAAGAGTCAAAGTAACATAGTTTAATAAAAAATTTCATATTTTTGTAGAAAAAGCATATAAAGAATATATATATTACACTAATCCAAAAAATGATATTGCTCTAAAACATAAATTAACCATATTACAAAGAACTAAATTCAAACTATGGCAACCATAATGAGTATAAAATGCTCTAGAATTTTATCTACAAGCCTTTTTTGCACACCTTGTTTGTTACCTTTCATGTTACACCCATTATTATAGCCTTGTCCTCTAATATCATCCACATCAAGATTGTGTTTTTTTAATGCACTTAAAATCTCATTAAAAATTCCTTCCCTATATGTGTTATCCACCACCAAAAATTCTAAAAAGTGCTCATAAGCCTTTATTGGATTTACTAAAGTATCAACACATCATAATATAACAACCATTTATTCTCGATGTCTTGCATTAAGAGTACAATCAAGAATAATTGAGCAATACTTTGCTTTTTTTGTTTTCTTTATGATCATACTTTTAACCTCATCGACTAACATCAAAATCAACTCATTTTGTATAAGTAATGATTATGAATCTCATGCACTTGAACACGTCTAATACATTCTTGCATAATAGGTCAAACTCTATTATCATCTCTATCAAACCTAAAAATTTCCCATTATTATTTTTCTTTCTTTCCTCGAAATGCAATATTATTTCCAGTTAATATCTTGACCACAACAATAATTCTGTCAAGAAATTTTTTCCAATGTTCTTTCTCCTTTTTAATTTAATCTTGGACGCTCTTATCAATTATTTCATTTTTTGATAGTCTCTTTTCTAACTCAATCCACCTAGTCATATTGATAATATGCTCATTAGATATTTCATAAGACTTAAGCTTTTACTAAGATTTTTCCAATCTCTACATCCTTCATTATTTAATTAACTTGTACTATATTTAAAGCTAAAAACCTTACAATAGAAATAAAATATTCTATCTATATCTATTTAATATGATAACCATCTCTTACCTTGTTTTTCCTCATTTGGTAGTTTATGAATATAATATTCTTTAAAGAAATGTCTATTGCTTTTGTTGACCATTTACATGATAAAAGGTTTATCACCCTTGATTTGATTTTAACAAACCAAATTTTAAGTGGCTAATATGTGTACTTTGAGTGTATATAAGTTAGGCACTTTTTGGAAGTAAGATTATAAAATAAACAAAGCATTCAAAAAACTTGACAGTGTCCATCACAAGCCAAGTCCCAACCGTGACCATGCTCACAAGCCAAAAGGCTCATAGAAGGCCTTACACCAAAAAGGTCTCAAGACCATCACGGTCTTAATCATGACCTAAGTCATGATCGTGACTAAGAATATCCTAGTAAGTCACTCTTGACCCCTTTAAAGTAAAGAAGACTTAAAGCACTGTGCTTTTCACAAACAAGGATCACAATTAGGACACTCATCGCGATCATATCTGAACATTATAAGGCAATGTATCTCTCTAACAACAGTCATCTTTAAGCCATAACAACTACTTTTATTAAAGATCATGATCGTGAATGAGAGTATCACGATTGTGACTTCACCATGTTGGGATTTGTGATACAAACACAGCGAAAAAATTAAAATTTTATCATGTTCCCAAGCCTGGATCCATGTAATTTGACTACTTGATTAAATCTAGGGTTTTAAAATCTTACCAAAACGTAGAAGAGGTAAGATTCTCTGGAAGGATGAGAGGAGGTTCACACCGGTGACACCTTACCTCGAGCTTTTTTTTTTTTGGCTTGGTTGTTCAGATCAAGATGTCTCCAAAAGGATGCTTCCTCTATAGGTATCCACACGAACAACCCTTCACAAAACGAATTTGAGTGTGTGTGTTAGTAACCTCCTTGACTGTCTCATAAATCAAGAATAAAAGGAAAAACTCTGTCTTTGTTTTCTAAGAGGAAAGAAGACGAATTTGGAGGCAGGAAAAACAAGTGTGTGAAACCCTAGAGAATATAACATATTTATAGACTCCAAATTAGGGTTTCACTTACCAATGACCTTTTGGTAATTTTCCATTTATTATATTCTGATTTTGTTTAAAACATAAATCAAAAATAATATCTTATTTATTTATTTAAAATAACATTTATCTTAAATAAATAAATAAAACACTTTAATTATTTATTTCCACAGAGTTTATTTTGGGCTTATTAAACCCATATCCGTTTTGGGCTTGTTCTAAGTGTGTGACCCTGTAGGTTCATATAACATTGGCAGTGGGCCTAAATCTCTATTTAGGCCTACAAGTCATAAGTGGCCTCTAGCAAGACATTATGACTACCCAAGTCATGTGAAGTCAATAATCCGACATAACCTAATTACAGTGAATTTTATTGTCCCTTTATCACATGATATCTTAATTGAACATAAGGCATAGAATGTCATCCTTATATAGTTCAATATTATGACTTGATTCCAAGTAGACTGAAAATGATAACTCTTTATCAATTCATTTCAGCATGGCCATGCATTTTCCTTTAGTCTATCTCATCAAGGGGCCTTTAGATATCTTTCTCATATTAATGAGGGATAAATTCCTTCTAAATCACTTACATTCCTCACATAACTAATTTTATATCCAACAACATCCTTTTAATCATCCGGTTAAAGACAATGTTAGAATGTGTCAAAACATAAAATAGCTATATAGAAATCCATGATGATTTCAAGGTCAAAGGATCGAAATAAAATTACTGTGATAAGAAATACTTATGACAATAATCTATGTAGCATTCTCATAGTGGGTCAATCCAGTACATGATCTCTCATCATATACCTATGAGTTGACTTAATATCTCATATTTATGATTAGTAAAACATAACCATCAATCAACATCATACTAGCCTTAATACTTTAATATTCATATAATGAATAAATGGCTAGGGATAATTAGAATAGAACTCTTATTTTAATCTAAGGGTTTTACTATCAAGTCACATACTTGATGGCCTTAGTAAGAATTAACCATTCATGTAATTATCATAAAATCAAATGATAATATAATACCTCTTTATTAACAAAATAAGAAAGTCAATACATAATCACAAATGATTGACCTAGTGCATATCACTAACACACCATTCTCTACAAAAAGCTGAATCTCATTAAATAAAGCATGGAGAAAGTTGGGACGAAATTAATGTCTCCAACAACCATATTTTTTATACTCAACTATAAATACATTCCTGAAGCCTCATCTAAAAGGTTACAATAAGTTGTTAAAGAAATTCTTCTTAGAAAATTAATTGAGCATTAAATTCTTCTTTATTTTTATACTTATATTCTTGCACACCTTTAAATGTGGGTTGTGAGCTAGAATTAAGATCTTTGTTGTCTCTTTCTAAGTTTTGAAAGGGGTTGTGAGGATCTTTTTCTAGTGGAATTGGTTAAAGTGAAACTGAACTTCTAAAATTGCTTGTATCAATTTTCTTTGCTCTTTTTAACCCCTTTTATTTTTGGATTAATTTTTACTAAATTCAATTAGTCCTATTCTCCCCCCATCTAGGACTATTTCAATTGGTATTAGAGCTTGACTTCTTGATACTTAATTGTATGAAGAAAAGATCATAGGGAGTGAACACTTAAATTTCTCATCTTTTAGACCCTTCTTTGATGGTGGTGACTATCCACATTAGAAGCTTAAAATGGAATTATACTTAGATGATGATCCAATTAGACTTTAAAATGTTGTTTTAAAGGGTTGGGAACCACCTAAAGTCACAATTGATGGTGTAGAAACCACCCTCATAAGAAGCCAATGATTAAATGATAAAAAAGAAAAGAACTAAAAAAAATGGCCATTATAATTTTTCTTGCCTCTATGTCTAAAGAAGAAAGAGGCAAAGCTCAATATTGTTAATCCATAAAAGAAGTATAGGAAACTCTTAAAAATTACTATAAAGGAAATGTGCAAGTGAGAAGTAAGAAAGTTCAAATTCATATGTATGAATATGAACTTTTCAAGATGAAGCTGCTAGAATTAATAATGGAGATGATAAAATGCCTAAACTCTCTTTTTATTACCTTAAAAAAACTTAGAAAACACTTCTTCAAAGAAGAAGTTAACATAAAGATTCTAAAAATCCTACCTAAGAAGGATTGGGAATTTAGAGTTACTTCAATTGAGGAAGTTCATGACCTCTCAACTCTCTCAACTGACATCCTCATTGGAAAGCTCCTTACACATGAGCTCACTTTAAAGAAAAGAGAAGATAAGAAGGATGAGAAAGAAAAGAAGAAAAAAGGGATTACATTAAAGGTCATTCAAGAAGCAAAGTGATGATGAAAGACTAGTTGATTTTGGTGAAGATGATAATGAAATAGTCATGATCACTAGAGGATTTAAGAAGTTCTTAAAAAGAAAAAGTTTCTCAAGTTAAAAATATAACAAGAAGTATGGTGGCAAAAAGAACAAAGAGGTTACTTGCTATGAATGAAAGAAACTGAGATACATTAAAAATAAGTGTTCCAAACTCAAATTCAAGAGCAAGGGAGAAAAGGAGAAGAAGAAGGCCTTTAAAGCTTTTTAGGATGACTCATCCAATTTGGAAAAGGAAAAAGAATAACAAGAAGTGGCCAACCTTTGCTTCATAACACTTGAGGATGATAATGAGGTACCATCTACTTCTTACTCTTCTTGTGATGATTGTGATGATGATGATAATGATAAGAGCTCTATTATAGGCAAACTCATGCTTAAATGTAAAAGGTTACTCTCCAAGAAAAAGATTTATAAGCATGAGCTATTTAGCTTGTCCAAGAAATTTGAAAACTAGAAAAATGAAATTTCTAAACTTATTGAATCAAATGAAAAACTTACTAATGATTTGAAAACTTCTAGCTCCTTGGAGGACCAACTCAAGAAAGCTAATGATGAAAATATTAACCTCTTTAGAGAAGTATTGGAGTTAAAGAATTCCATTTCTAAATTTAAAAAGGGGAAAGGAACTTTATATTGTCTTTTTTATTCCCAAAAACTCTATGGAAATACCCATGAACTTGGATATACAAATGGAATGTCTTCCTCATCATTATCACATATCTAATTTGTTAAATCTTTATGTGAATCTTCTTTCCCTACTTTTAAACCTCTAGAGAATTAAGCCTTAAAGACTAGATTATCTTATAATCCTAGTGCCAAGCCTAAGCCTTACAAGACCTAACCTTCCTTGACATAAAGGTCTAAGGCACAAACTAAAAGACCTCAACCTAGACATGCTTATATGTACACTAGAAGAAACTCTAAAAAACATGCACCTTAATCTTATGTCCCTTATCATTGTGAATATATATCTCACATGCATCCTAAAGTAAAAAAATAAATTAGAACTCATAAAAACTCTCATGCTCAAGTTAGGAGACATGCATAATCTACAAATAGAAGGCATGTTCATTCAATTTGAAAAAAATAGATTTGCCAATGTTGAATGCTTTTATTGCATGACCAAAGGTCACAATAGTAATGTATGCTTCTATAAAAGACTACACTTGTAATTGCTTCCTTTGGACTATTTTAAAACTAAGCAACCTAGACCAATAAAGGTTTGGGTTTAAAAGAATGTTTGAATTATATTGTGTATGTGTGCTTAAAGTCCACAAGTGCTAAAAGCAAGTGATAACTTGATAGTGGGTGTTTTAAGCACATAACAGGAGATAATGAGTAATTCAACAAGCTTAATGCTAAAGATGGAGGTCATGTCACCTTTGGAGGCAATGCCAAAGGAAAGATAGTAGGCATCAAAGAAATTAGTAAGCCTAATTCTGTATCCATTCATCACATATTGCTTGTTGATGGTCTTAAGCATAATTTTCTTAGCATTAGTCAATTCTATAACATGGGAAATAAGGTCACCTTCTATTCTAAAAATTACTTTATTAGTAGTTTTTATAAAGATAAAGTAATTTTTAGTGGAGGAAGGTTGATAATGTCTATGTTATTGACTTAAACAAAGTCGATAAGAAAGACATCAAAATGTTTATTTCTTATGACATATAGACATGGCATAGAAGACTAGGACATGCAAATTTTGAGCTTTTAAATTATCTTAGTAAGCATGAACTTATATGGATTATCCAAACTCAAATTTACTAAGGATGAGACTTGTGATGCATGTTAAAAGGAAAAACAATCCAAATCCTCCTTTAAGTTAAAAATTAAGTTAAAAAAATATAGTGTCTACTTCTAGCCACTTGAGCTAATACATCTGGACTTATTTGGTCCAACTAGAGTTGCTAGTTTAGATGGAATGCACTATGCAAATGTTTTAGTTTATGATTACTTTACATTCACTTGGGTGTGTTTTCTTGCTCATAAGAATGCTACATTTAAAGCTTTTGAAAGTTTTTTGAAAAGAATTCAAAAAGGAAAAGGGTTTTGCATTTTAATTATTAGAAGTGATCATAGAACAAAATTTAAAAATGAAATTTTCAAAACCTTTTGCAATGAAAATAGTATTTCACACACTTTTCATCCTCTAGAACACCTCAACAAAATGAGATAGTTGACAAGAAAAATAGGACTTTAATGGAAATGGATAGGACCATACTTCATAAGTATAACTTACAATTACACTTTTGGGTGGAAGCCATTAACACTTCTTGCTACATGGTAAATAAATTCTTAAAAAGACCAATTTTAAATAAAACCTCTTATGAGCTTTGGAATAATATAAAATCCAAAATTTTTTATCTTAGAGGATTTGGATGTAAGTGCTTTATATTAAACATTAAGGACAATCTTGGGAAATTTAACTCTAAAGCCAATGAAGGAATCTTCCTAAGCTACTCCACCTCTAGCAAAGCATATAGAGTTTTTAACAAAATAACTCTAGTAGTTAAAGAATCAATGCATGTTCTTTTATGAGTCTAACTCTCTTGATCATAGAAAGGATTTTGTTAGTGTTGATAATGTTGTAGATGACTTTGTGGATATGAACCTTTAAAAGGAGAATTCAAGAAAACCTTTGAAGCTAGAAGGCCCTAAAAAGGAAGAAAATGAGGAGATACGTCAACTTGCCTTAAAGGATGAGCTACTAAAGGAGTGGCAGTTCAAAAAGGATAATCCCAAAGATCTTATCATTAATGACGCTTTAAAAAGGGTAACCTAAAAAATAAATGCATGTTATTTTTATAAGTCTAACCCTCTTGATCATAGAAATGATTTTGTTACTGTTGATAATGTTATAGATGACTTTATGGTTATGAACCTTTAAAAGGAGAATGCAAGCAAACCTTTAAAGCTAAAAGGCCCTAAAAATGAAGAAAATAAGGAGATTCGTCAACTTACCTCAAAGGATGAGCTACCAAAGGAGTGGCAGTTCAAAAAGGACCAACCCAAAGATCTTATCATTGGTGACACTTCAAAAGTGGTAACCACTAGATCTCATCTTAAACCTTTAGTTAATTTAGCCTTCACTTCTCAAATTGAATAAAAAAATGTTGATAATGCTTTAAGTGATGAATTTGTGGTCCTTGCTATACAAGAAGAGTTGAATTAATTTGAAAGAAATAAGGTCTGGAACTTAGTTCCTAAACCTAAATATCATTTTATTATAGGTACTAAATGGGTGTTTAGCAATAAGATTAATGAATAAGGTGTCGTAACTAGGAATAAGTAAGATTAGTGGCCAAAGGCTATAATCAAGAAGAACGTATTGATTATAATGAAACCTTTGCCCCCATTACAAGGTTGGAGTCCATTATAATGTTATTTGCATTTGCATTATACATGGATTTTAAACTTTTCCAAACGGATGTGAAAAGTTCTTTTTTTATATGGTTTCATTAAAGAGGAGGTCTATGTTGAATAACCTTCGGGTTTTGAAAGTTTTAACTTTCCTAATCATGTGTTTAAACTTTCCAAAGCATTTTATGGATTAAAATAAGCTCCTAAAGCTTGGTATGAAAGATTAAGTAACTTTTTGTTAGAGAAATTATTCTCTAAAGGAAAATTTAACACAACTCTTTTCATTAAGAAATCCAAACATGATTTACTTATTGTTCAAATATATGTTGATGACATTATTTTTTGTGATGCTAAATATTACTTATGTGAGGAATTTTCTCAGCTAATGCAAGGAAAATTTGAAATGAGCATTATAGGTGAGCTCAAGTTCTTTCCTTGGATTATAAATCGAGTAATGTAATGATGGGATTTTCATTAATCAAACTAAGTATACAAGGGACATCCTCAATAAGTTTGGCATGGAGGGAGCTAAGACAAGTAAGAATCTTATAAGCATAGCCACCAAACTCTCTAAGGATGAAAGTGGAAAGTCGATTGATGAAAAGCTATATAGAGGTATGATTAGATCCCTTCTTTACATTACCATAAATAGACCAAATATAATGTTTGCTACTTGTTTATATACTAGATTTTAATTTTGACCTAGGGAATCACACTTAAATGCAATTAAAAAAATTTCAAATACTTTAGTGGAACAATGCATTTAGGACTTTGATATCCTAGGAGTTCCTAACTATTCAGATTTTACCAGTAGCTTGCTAGATAGAAAAAGCACTTTCGAAACTTATCAATTCCTAGGAAAATGTTTTGTTTCTTAGTTTAGCAAGAAATAAGTCTCAGTTGTCTTATCCGTGGCCGAAGCTAAATATATGGCGGCTAGTTGTTCTTGCTCACAAGTATTATTGCAAAAATAACAACTTAGGGACTTTGGCATAGATATTCATCACATACCTATAAATTGTGATAACACAAGTGCTATCAATCTTAGCAAAAACCCCATTACATTATTCTTGAACCAAACATATTGATAGTTGTAGACACCCAATTTTGGGATGATATGTTATGGATGCAGCAAAGGACTCCAATGATGAAAGTGTCTTTGATACTTAATCTTTAAAAAATTCTAAGGGCTTTTAAAGGAAGAATTTAATGTTTTCCAAGGACTAAACTGCAAAGTTCTTTTTAGGACCTAATTGTAAAATTTAAATTTTACCAGGGGTTTTTTTGTAATTAAATGTTAAAAAAAAAGTGCGTGTTGGAATTCCATAATTTTGATCAGAATTACGTAATTCCGATCGGGATTGTACAATTCTGATTAGAATTGCACAATCCCAGTCGGAATTGAATTCTTCTATTTTTCCTATTTCTAGTTACTTCCAATTTAGTGTTTTAAGTGGTTTAAATTTCTTAATTAATTCAATCCTAATTAGTTTAAACTTTCTAATTGATTCAATCCAAATTGGTTTAAAATTCCTAAATACACTTTAAGAATTAGAATCACATTAGGATTAGGGTTAGGCTTCTTAGCTCCATTATAAAAAGTAAGGGAAGCAATAGTAAAAAAAGGCAGAGAAAAAGAGGGGGAGCGTAGAAAAGAAAGAAGGGGAGAACAAGAAGAAAAATTGTGATTTTCTTTTGAATTTTCTACAAAAAAATTCCTTTTGATTCATCAATTAATTCAAGACTTATGAAGAATTTTTAAGGAGAAAGATTCGAAGATTTAGCAAGAACGGTAAACTATCAATCTAAGCCCCTAAATCATCCATAAGCATATCATACTCTTCTATTCTTCTTTTATTTATTTATTTTTTCGATTATTTTACATTATTATTCTTATTATTTTATCATAATTTATTCATTAATTATTATTTTATTTTATGTTTTGTGGTGATTATGGAGGAAAACTCATGGTGATCATGTGAGGGAGATGAATTTCATTAGAAGTCTGCAGAAGACTATGAACGAAACCCCGTAGAGACTTAGTTTCTAAGGTTTTATTTTTATTATCTTTATTTGTATTTTATTCATTATTGTTATTTTATTAATTATTTTAGGAACTAATGTAATAGCCCCGATAGTGGGAGTAATAAAATTATGTGTGTGGTTGCGTGTTTATTTTGATTGAATCGCTTAGTAAAATTAGGTTTTAATTTGGTAATCGTTTAAAATCAATGGAGGAAGTATATTAATTTAGGTTGCATGTTAATAAAAATTAGGATTTTAGTAAGGATTAATAATTATTTATTTGATCTTATTTAATTGTTTCTTTTATGTTTTTAGTTGTTTTCGGGTTTTATTTATTATTTTTGTGTGTTTTAGGCCTTAAGCCAACTTTAGATCTTGATTTGTTTACTTTAGCCCATATCACTTAATAATTAATTAGGTTTAATTAATTAAAATATACTTTTAGGTCCATAATTAATTAGATTTTAGATTAGGAGTATCCTTAGGCCCATTTAGTTAATTAGACATAGGCCCACCTAATTTAATTTAATTAATTTAGACTTAGCTCACTTAATTTAAACCTTTTTCATAATTTGTAGATTTAAAATCACTATTTAATTAAAACATGTAGAATTAGGCCCATTTTTATTAAAATTAGTAGACTTAGGTTCATGTAATTAAAATCAAAAGGAATTAGGTCTTTAGGTTCACTTATACATTAAAACATGTAGATTTAGCCCATTTATTTAAAATCCATGTAGATTAGACTAATTTAAGGATTATGTGATTTATTGAATGCATTACTTACTTGTATATTTCATGACTAGTTTGCCTTGGAGTTTATTGTTTTGGGTTTATGTGAAATTGCATGTAAATAGAGAATAAGATAATAATTCATAAAGTAATTCTAAATGAACACAAGACTAAAAGAAGTTGGTATTCCGTATCCAGAATCTCCTGGTTGTGGTACTAGTTTTCTTTTAGGGAATCAAGTACCACCTTTTCAATTTGTCCCAGTTATTACCCTGGGTGGCGACTCCTCATCTCCACACCATGTCTTCGTGATAGTGATTAGTGTGTTCTCTAGAGCCCTGAGCTTAAACAGTGACGCGGTTACTAAAATTTTGGACATGCGCTAAACCCCGCCGTCTACAGTGGTTACTCCATTGGGGATAAGAGATACTGATTCTACTTTTGTTCTTTAGAACTATTTTATTAATTATTATTTTATTCTTGTATTCATTCTGCATGTCCCTATTAACCGATGGCGTTGGTTTATCATTCCATGATTCCACTAGCTTCATAGGGTTGTAGATTGGCTAACCATCACTCTTAGCCTTAACTCGGTCCAAGAGAGATTACCGGGCTCTTCTGACCAAAGCCTGTAACCCAAGTCCTTAAGGGGGGTAGTCTTCTCTCAAGTTTGCAAAGGATGTTTGGCCCCTCTGACCTTGGCCTGTAACTCAAAGTCCATAATGGAGGGCATCTTGCTAAAGGAACCTTGACCTTTTTACCAGACCCTAACCACATATAATGGCTTAGTTATTCCCCTATGATCTACCTAAATTGCTTATGAATGTTACCATGAGGTATTTCTATCTGTAAAGGCCCAAGCCCATACTTTAGAAACCCGTTAAGGTTAATAAAGATCGGGCTAATCTTTTACACTTAGAAATGTTATTTATGTGCTTCTATTGCTTTGAGAGATTTAGCATGCATGTCAGACCCTGATATCCCTTATTGATATTAAGACCAAGACCAAAAATCCTAGGAAAAGAGACTCGCCATCGAATACGTGTGCGGGAGGAATAAGGTTGGAAGGATATATGTATACCTAACTTGTTATTTGCTACTTATTGCATAGCATGTGCATTATGCATACATGCATCTCATGCAGCATACTAATCATTTGTCTTGTAGCCATCATAGATTCATTCGGGTCTTCCTGTGTTTGGAGTCGAAAAGGTGGCAGACTGGTGAGAACTAATTCAAGCCCCCAATCGATCACGAAAGAGATCCTTAGCAGATTAGAAAAGAGCCCCATTAATCCTCTTTATTTGGAAGCTATGCAACTTAAACGAACTAAAAGAATGGAACAACAAGAGGGAGGAAACTGGACCCTAGAAGATGTCAAAGGAGCATTGATGGATGATGTGAGAGCAACGATGCAAGATGAGTTAAGACAAGCTCTAGCGGGACTAATGCCACCACCTGCTATTGCTGCACCACCCACCTATCATGGGTCCACTACCTATTAACAATGACAATGTTGGAGAAATGAAACTCGAGGATGTTGAGAGTTACATGGTTGAAAAAGCAAAAAAGGAATCACCTGAGCAAGTTCAAGAGCTGGAATCCAGCAGATGAAGGCATTAACTCAGAAGATGTCTCAGATGGAAGAGTTGATGAGGGGACAAGGCTTAGGGTACCCATTTGACTTTGATGATGTGATGCAATTTAAGGAAGACAGGCTACCTGACAAATTCAAAATGCCACAACTATAGAAGTTTAATGGTACTGGGGACCCGAGGATTCATCTCAATCAATACACAACTACTATAAGTACCACTAAGGCTCCTTTGGTCATGGTTACTAAGCTGTTTGTGTTGTCCTTGGAAGGTATGGCCGCTAACTGGTATCATGGGTTAGAGAAATCTATTTGAGCAGATTGGAGGGAGTTGTGCACTGCTTTTCTAAAGCAATATGACTATAATACTAGGCTTGAGGTGTCTATAAGAGATCTATAACTAACCAAGCAGAAGTCTAATGAATCATTTTCAGACTTTCTAACTAGGTTCATGAATAAGGCAAGGATGATGAAGAACAAGTTGGCAGAGAAGGACCGGGTTAGAATGATAGTCCAAAATGTATCACCTAACCTAATAGAGAGGCTGTAAATGATGAACCCCAAGACATTCGTGGACCTTTATGATGATGGGTTACAAGCTGAAGAGATTGAAAATAAGAAAAAGAAGGCCACTATAAACACTGGAGTGAGAAATTACCCAACTGGGGGCACACAGTAAGGAAATACCAGCTGAGTAATAGGAGTTCATGCCATCCAACAACCTAGGAGATTCTCAAATTTCAACCAACCCTTATCCAAAGTCCTAGACCATCTCATTCAAAAATGCCTCCTTAGACCCTTAACCCCTTCTAAACCACCAAACCCAAACCTCCCTGGTTTTGATCAAAATAGTTATTACAAATTTCATCAAGTCGCTAGTCACTCTACTGACTCTTGCATGTGTCTTAAACACAAAATCCAAAACCTCATAGACTCTATAAAGATCACAGACCCAAAAAAATCAAGCCTAAACCTAAACACCCAAAATAATCCTTTCTTAAATTATTGAAATGTACCACCCCCAACCACCATGATTATCAACTCAGGAGTGGGCAAAGAAGAAGTGCTAAACTCTTTTGAGGATCTAAGCCTTAAAACTACTGAGAAATCTCCTAATACTCCCAAAAGGGTGGAAGTAACAAAAGACTTACTGGGACAGCCCTCAGGAAAGTTCGATTATAAGGTGTTTTACTCCAAACCACCTTCTTTTGACATATCTATTGATACAATCGAGCCTACAGGATGGGGTGAGGAGTTTGATGATGAAAAGTTGCTGGTCAAGAAGGAAAAATGCATGGTCGAGGTATGGAAAGAAGGAAGGAAAGATCAGACTATAAGGATGATTGATATTTGGTATAGTTCGGATGAGGAAGGCACTAAAAGGTTGATGTATGGGTAGATAATCCCAAAGTCAACCATGTTACTAGAAGTGGGAAAGGTTATAAGCTAGCAGAGAAAGCCATAGAGAGGGAAGAAGCTATTGAAGGAGAAGACTCAAATGAACAGGGTGATGACTTGATTCTCGAACAACTCAAGAAAGAGAAGGCCAACGTAAGTATTTGGGAGCTCTTGATGCATTTGAGTAGCCATAGAAGAGCCCTAGTTAAGACCTTGACTAAGATGAACATTGAAATTACAGTAACTCCTGAAGCAATGGTGGCCAAGGTTACTGAGAAAAAGCACGGGGTGATTACTTTCTCGGATGAGGATTTACCTGTGGAAGGAAGGAACCATAATAAAGCACTATTCATCCTAGCTGAAGTAAGAGGGAAGAGGACTAATTATGTAATGGTGGATGATAGGTCTGCAATTAATGTTTGTCCACTACAGATCTTACCCAATTTAGGTGGGCAAAATCAGACCTTGTAATAAAGGCTTATGATGACAGCACAAGGAGTGTAGAAGGAACCTTTGTGGCTTCCATGAAGACTGGACCTATAGAGGCAATGGTGGAATTCATTATGCTAGATATTCTTGTCACCTATGCCCTTCTTCTGGGTAGACCTTGGTATCATGTCTTGGGAGGAGTGCCTTCGACCGTGCATCAAAAGGTGAAATTCCTACTTGATAGGGAAGTGGTGACTCTAGATGCTAGTATAGGAAAAATGGCGTATGCAGTTATTGATAGTCAGAAATAGGTAGTCACTCCCCTAAGTTACCAGGTGGCCATGATTTTAGAGGGAGTCGCAATGGATCCAAGGGTTATGAATATAATCAAGAAGATGAATTACCAACCAGGGTAAGGACTAGGGAAAAATGAGCAAGGAATCCCAAAACTGCCAGATTTCAAAACCCATAATGGCACAAGAGGATTGGGCTATACTGGAGCTAGGTTCAGCAGCAAAGGGACAAGAAGAAGGTTTTTCAACAAAAATGGCCTAGGGAGTGTGGGACCCCTAAAATGTAACTTTATCAAGCAAGGAAAGGAGAAGTTCTACCAAAGTGAAAAGGAGCCTGTCCAAGTAATTATTGTGGATGTCCCAGGATTTGAAATTTTTAAAGAATAGATAGTTGAAAAGCTAGTGCAAGACAACAAGAACAAGGTGATGAAGATAGTTGCTGAAAAAATGAAAATTGAAGACATTGAAGAACTATTTTATCTGCCACCTAACAAAGAACCATCATAGGAATTAGCTATTATCATTAATAATAGTTTTACTAATTTTTTATGAAGAAACTAATGTAATAATGTTCGGTTTATTTGAGGATGAAAACTTTGTTTCCTTTACGGTCAATGATATAAATTCTGGTTTTGCTTACTTATATTATGTCGATTTTGATGGTCTTGTGCATTTTAATAATGATCATTCATACATGTTTGACATTAATTCTATTCAATTAGATTCATTAAACATGGGCACAAATGAACAACCAAAACACATTTCTATATCACATGACTTAACTCCTGAAGAGAGGGAAAATTTTGAGAGAATATTAATAAAAAGAAAGGTAGTATTTGCTTGGTCCTATGAGGATATGCCAGGGTTAGATAGGGGAATTGCGGAGCATCACATTCCAACTTATCTTGAAGCTAAACTTGTTAAGCAGAAACTTCATAGGTTAAGGCCCGAGTGGACTAGAAAAGATAAGGGAAGAAGTCATTAAGCAAATCTAGGCTGGTTTTCTAGAAGTTGTGGAATACCCTCAATGGTCAGAAAATATAGTACCAGTTCTTAAGAAAGATGGAAAAATTTGAATGTGTGTGGACTTCAGGGACCTGAATAAGGCATGTCCAAAGGATGATTTTCCTTTACCCCATATTGATGTGATTATGGATAGTGCAGCATCTAGTGTGATGTATTCATTTATGGATGGGTTCTTAGGTTATAATCAGATAATGATGGCAGTGATGGACAAGATCAAGACTGCTTTCATCACGGAATGGGGAATGTACTACTACAAGGTGATGCCCTTCAGATTAAAGAATGTAGAAGCAACTTATCAAAGAGCAGCCATTGCCTTATTTCATGATATGATGCATAAGGAAGTGGAAGTTTATGTTGATGACATGATGGTTAAGCCCAAAACAAGAGAGGGACACTTCGAGGCTTTGGATAATTTCTTAGCAAGAATAGAAAAATACAACCTAAGGCTTAATCTGAAGAAATGCATCTTTGGGGTAACTTCAGGAAAGTTATTAGGGCACATAATTAGCAATAGAGGAATAGAAGTTAATCCAAATAAGATCAAAGCCATTCAGGAGATGCCAGTACCAAGAATAAAGAAAGAAGTACGAGGGTTTATTAGGAAACTACAATACATCAATAGGTTTATTGTGAGACTCACTATGGTTTGTGATCCAATCTTCAAGCTCTTGAGGAAGAATCAGCCTGTGGAGTTGAATGAAGAATGCCGGAAAGCCTTTGATAAGATTAAAGAATACCTTACTAACTTGCCTGTATTAAGGCCACCAAAGTAAGGTAAGCCTTTAATCTTATATTTAGCTTTAGAAGAAAAGGCGATGGGAGCAATGCTAGCACAAGAAGGGCCCGAAGGGGTGGAGTACGCTATATATTACCTCAGTAAAAAGTTCCTACCATATGAGGAAAAGTACAATCTTATAGAGAAGACATGTTTGATAATGATCTGGGCTATAAAGAAGTTAAGGCATTATTTCCAATCCTACAAAGTACAAGTTGTTTCAAGGATAGATCCTTTAAAATACTTGTTCCAAACACCGACTTTGATGGGAAAGATGTCTAGATGGTTGGTACTTTTAATGGAGTTCGATATAGAATACATCACCACAAAGGTCATCAAAGGCAGAGCTGTAGCAGAGTTTTTAGCCCAGAATGCAGTCAAAGGAAATGAGTAATAAAATCTAAAGTTTCCAGATGAGAACCTAGTAGTAATAGAACATCGAGAATGGAAACTTTACTTTGATGGAGTAGTGACTAATAGAGGAGCAGGGTTAGGAGTAATTCTTGTCACACCAGAAGGAGAAACCATCCCAATGGCCCAGAAGTTAGACTTCAGGGTTACCAACAATATGGCTGAGTACGAGGCATGTATCTATGGTATGGAAGTAGCATTAGCAATTAGAGCGAAAGACCTATTGGTTTACGAAGATTTCATGTTGGTTATTAGCCAAGCTAATGAAGAGTGGGAAGAAAAAGAAGAAAGACTGAAACCTTATATCCATTATTTAAGAAATCTAATAAAGAATTTCACCAAATATCTTTTTATGCATTTACCAAGAGATGAGAATCAGATGGCGGATGCTTTGGCAACACTTTCTTCAATATGGGATAAACCGACAGGATTGATGATAAAACCTTTGGTGATAATGAAAATGCAAGCTCCATGTTACGAAAAAGAACTTGTCATGAATATTTAGATAGGGCTAGAGGAAAAGCCATAGTTTGACGACATCCTAAGATTTATTGAGGAAAGAAGATACCCAGATGAAGCAAATTCCAAAGATAAATATACTCTTTGTATTCTTGCACATCATTATGCAAGTCATAATGGGATATTATATAGAAGGATGCTGAATGGAATACAGTTGATATGTCTTAAGAAGGATGAAGCAGAGTAGGTGATGAGAGACATTCATGCCAGAGTTTGTGGATCATATATGAATGGGATAATTCTAGCAAAGAAGATTACTCGGTAGGGGTACTATTGGGGGAGTATGGAAAAGGACTGCATCCAAATAGTAAGAGAATACCATCAATGTCAAATACATGGGAACCTCCATCACCTTCCCTCTATAGTTCTAAACAATTTAACATCTCCATGACCCTTTGCAGCTTGGGGAATAGATATAATAGGGGAAGTAAAACCAACTACTTCAAACGGGCATAAATATATAGTAGTCGCAATCGATTACTTTTCAAGATGGGTAGAAGCAGAATACTTTGGCACCTTAAAAGCTAGGCAGATGGTAAAGTTCATTGAGATGAACCTCATTTGTAGGTATGGGGTCCCACATCATGTTATGACAGACAATGAAGTTCAGTTTCAGGCAGAAACTGCTGAGTTATTACAAAGATACAAGATTGAGCATCATAAGTCCTCACCTTATCGACCTCAGGCTAACGGTGCATAAGAAGCGATTAAAAGAATATAAAGAAGATTATCTCTAAGATGGTGAAGACACATAAGGATTGGTCTGAACACCTTCCTTTTGCTTTGTGGGGATACAGAACTACAACACGTATGGCTATGGGACAAACTCCATTTTTGTTAGTATATGGTTATGAAGCAGTTCTACCCATAGAGACAAAAATCAAATCCTTGAGGGTGGTTATGGAAGAAAAGATCCCCAAGAGTGAATGGATGCAAAAGAGGTTTGATTACCTTGTATCACTAGATGAGAAAACGATGGATGTTTTATTCCACACTCAGATTTATCATAAGAGAATAGCAAGAGCATTCAACAAAAAAGTTAAGCCAAGAAAGATAAAAGCTAGAGATATAGTATTAAAGCATGCAAAGGTTATGGTGTTTGACCCGAGAGGAAAATTCAGACCAAATTAGGAAGGATTGTATTTAGTCAAGACAATTTTGCCCAAGGAAACCGCAAAGATATCAGATCTAGAAGGGAATGAGTTCACTGAGCCAATTAGCCTAAATCATCTTAAGAAATACTACCTTTAAAAAAAAGTCCGCTAACTAGAAAACCTAAAAAGGCTGGTTAGGCAAAAGTTAGGACATTCCCACCATTTAGAAAACCCGTAAAGGGTTGATCAGGCAGAAGTTAGGGAAATGAAAATGAGGAAAAATGTTCAGTTAGAAAATCTGAAAGGACTAGCTAATAACATGAGTTGTGTCATGTGATGTAATAAATGTACTCATTTTTGCCTTGGTTAATGAAATGAATTGAAAAGACATTTTTGTTAAATATTACATATTCTATCTTTATTACAAGACATAAAGACTTGAAGGAAAAATAAAACATAAGAAACTAGACTTATGAGACCACTACTTGTGTTTTTATTTCTTTCTTGACTCATCTAATAATATTTGAGTCCTTTTGTATTTAATAAGTTTTGGTGATTCTGTAGATTGCATAGTAACCCAAGTCTTGTAGTTGTCATCAATAGTCATGTCAGCATCCAGGCACAAATTGCATTCCAAAGCTCTACGAGGCCACATGTTCTTCACCTTGTCCAAGAAATCTTATCTCAGAAGGAAACCTTTGAAGTCAGTCATAACAGCAATAATGAATTGAGGACGACCATACTAACAGTAGAGGTGTAAAGGAGAAAGAAGGGTCAAAAAGTATAATATAAGAATAAGGACACAGTTGTCATACAAGTTGATGGTCATGAATTTTAATCTCCACCAAGGACAAATCCAAGTAATCTCAATATCAACGATGCCTTTCATCCAATCAACCCATTGACCCGTAGTGGGCTTATTATTTATCTTCAAAGGACAAGATTGTAGATGATAAGGTTGATAAATCAAAGCATTAGGAGAAGCATCAAGAAGACTTAATTTCTCCTGTAACCAAATCTTAAAAAAGGGGTTGCATACCTGAAGGAGAAGTAGACTGCCTAAGAGTTGGTTTTGAACTTTGAAATTATCTAACCCAATGATAGTTTCAGCAAGTATGACAGTCACTGGATTAGCTCCAATTTCTACTTGTTCTAAGATACTGATAATTTTTACATCAGCATCTCCATGAGAAGATACTAGAAGAAACTAAGCATATAGGCAAAAGGTGACAGTTCTAATCCAAGCAGCACTGGTTTTGTCTCTAGTTTCACAAAAGGAAATCAGAAAAGGAAGACTGATGGTTTCAGCGTTACGTGCATGCATATAGATAATATCTGGGGGCATATTAAAGAATGCTATTAACCTATTGGGGAACTTAATTTCAAGGTCTGGGAGAGCAATGGTAGCAGTTGAACATAGTGAATATCCCAGAATAGCAACAAACTCCTCTATTAGGGGACACAGCTCTTGTCCATTGAATCTAAATACATGATCCTTAGCATCCCAGAAAGTGGCAGTAGCGTGTAAGAAATTATTGTCTATCTTCAAATGTTGAAAGGACTTTAATGGTTTGGCATGAAAGGGCAAAATTTTATTCCAATCATCTCCATTAAGGGTTTTAAGAAGTTTCCTCACCAAAATAAGCATGGCTTATGTCATGATGGAGGTGAAGAATAGAGTGAATGCAATATATTTGTCTTATGGTTTTTGTTCTTATATAGGCCGCAAATCAAAAACAGAAGGATTAGGATTGTGTTTAGACTAAATTCGCATCAGAGAAGGAAAAGAAACAGAATCGAAGACGAGATTTTCGATCGGAATTCTAGATTTCTGATCGAAAATCCATAATTTCAATCAGAATTCTGGATTTCCAATCAGAATTCTAAATTTTTGATCAAAAATCTAGGACACCAGCTGAAAAAAGAAAGAAAAAAAAGAAAAAAAAAGAAAAAAAAGGGGAAATTACAGTTTGGTCCAAAATAAAGGTCTATAGTGTATAAAAGAAGATAGTCCTAAAATATCTCAAAGTACAGTTACAACAGTCACACTAATACAATTCCTAAAGAAAGTCGGTCCTCCTGAGCTCCAGTGTCCAACCAAGGGCTCCACTCTCTAGCTGGATCGTCCTTCTGATCTGGGGGCATAGAAGTCCCAGCATTGTGTCCATTAAAACCAAGACTAGCAAGCTATCACCAAAGCCTCTCATTCTCACGCTCCAGATCCCCGGCATAATTCTGTTGCATTATAAAATAGTTAGAACCATGTATATCATGCATATCATGCATACATTTGCATATTTATTATGAATACTAACCCTCTACGTGTATGTAATCTGTATAGTAAACAATCTCTGGGAAGAGGTGATTCCATACAAATACTCCGCTTGTGTCCTAGGGACCTGTAAAATAAATTTCACTAACTCAGCAATAAGTGCAGGTTTGTGTAGGGTTCACTAGGAAGCAAATCGAACTTACATGAGAAGCTTCAGGAGGTGAGAAGCTAGGAATCTGAGATGTATCAAAATACATATGTCGCTCAACAGGAGTCTGTACCATGGGAGCCCAATAATACATTAACCTATCAAATGGGGGAACATCACCAATAATAATACTCGAGGGAGCCTCACCATGAGCAGTCTCACTATAAGGAATAGGCTCGACCTCCTACTCAGTCTCCTTAGTACCATCCTCAGTCTCCTCCATAGCAGCATCAGGGACTTCTTTAAATTATACAGAGAATCAAATGTCAATAATGATGAGAGAATTAACGTAAATTAGTGAGAAAGAGCATACCTCATATGGGTCTGTAGGAACCTGCTCTAAGAGGTTCTCTCAAATGTACTCACGATAATGACAAGAACGCTCAAGCATCGTCGAAGCAGCATATCCCTCAAGAGCAACTCTAAGCTCAGGGCCAGTCATGCTACTACTTTGTAACATCGAGGGAGGAATAGAAGAAGGGACATGTCTCCTGGAAGGCCCCACATGCCAGTGATAAACACGCTCACTAAGATACCACATTTGGCAGCCAAAACTAGGAAGCAGAACTCTCATAGTCTCAAGTCTCATAGCTGCAGTCATAAACTCATATTGTTGAATGTCTTCAGTGCCAACCAACCAATTTGATCTAACCTATGAAATCATTCATTTAAAATTAAATTTGTTAGACTTCTGTAATTGATGAAATACTAAAAGTTAAAATTTTCTTACCAGGTCCCACTCTAAGGAGTTCAGCTGATCCCGATAAGTCTGCAAATCATGCTTAATGCTAGCAAGATGCGAAGAACCCCATCTTTGCATCAGGGGAAGACTTTTATCGGAGCTGATAGCACCAAAATCTCAAATCACTCCAGTCTCAATACCCCAAATCTGAAAAGGGGAAAATGAAGGAAATAAAGAAGGGAAGGTGAAAGTAAGTAAAAAGTTAAAAAAGGATAAGAAGCATACATGCAAGACATGCCAAAAGCCGCACATCATCACAACACCTTTACAAATAGTATCCAATCTATAGTAGAGGTAAGCAAGTGCTGTAGAACCCCAATCCAAAGTAGAGACCCCAGAAAGATCCTGAAGAGGGCCAAGAAGAGTGATGCTAACCTCATGACCAGTCTCACAAAAGAGGGTAGTGCCGAGCAAAATCAATAAGAAACATCTCGCCTTCTGAAGAATCTGGCGAGGTGTAGTGGTAGGTAGTCTCCTAAAACCTTGTACAAGGGAGGAAAGAAACACATTTTTCCTATTCTTCCATGCCAGAACAAACCCAAGAAGGTCACAGATGTAACGACTCCTAGCATCCTCCGAAAGAGTACAGTAATGGACATCAAAAGGAACCGAGGTACCTCCAAATGCAATCTTGGTAATGGTAGAAAAACTCATCGGGGAAATGGTCAGCTCACCCACTCACGTGTGAAAGGTGTGAGTAGTGTCCATCCATCTCTCGATAAGCGTAAAAAGGGAATAGTGATCTGACCTACCTTGAGTAGTCGGTAAGGCAGCAACAAAGCGTCGAAAGTCGGATGCCCATACATGTTGTGCTACCTCTCCAAACAAGTCATAGAACAACTCTCGCGCTAAGTGAAAATAGCCCGAGAATTTTAGGGGTTTCTAAACAATGCAGAAACAACAGGATCATTTTCTTTCCTAAATTTCTGATTTTTTTACATCACCTTTAAAAAATCAAATTGGAAATCTAGAATTCCAATCGGATTTCCTGATTTCCAGTCAAAAATTTAAGAAATTCGATCAAAAATCTAGGATTTCAATCTAGAAATTCAGATCTCTGATGAAAATCCCAATGAAATTTAACACATTTTGATTTTAATTTGTCAATTTTTCATGATTTACATCAACTTTGTCTATTAAATTGCATGCATATAAACATTAATTTTATATACTAAAATAAATATGTTTATTACAGAATTGAAAACAGGGATAAGAAATTTGCCTCATTTCCAGCCTGAGAACATTTATGGAGGTGCAAGTGGGTCAATGGAAATATCTCTTCGTGTTCATGAAGCCCCAAATCATTTTAGGGAAAATGTGGATGTAAAGTGATGGGATCTAACAAGATCAAAAGTATCCAAAATTGAATGTCGAATGAGAGTTTAATTGAAAAGAGAAAATTTAAAAATCAAGAGAAATGAAAAGAAAAAAAAAGAGAAGAAGAATAGGAAAAAGAGAATGTGAATTGGAAAAAGAAAAGAATGAAACATATAAAGGGGAAATTATCCTATTTGGTCCTTCATCTTTCATTTACATTTAGGTCCATTTGATTCTTTGCAATCTAGTCGTAAATTATAAAGCTTATAGTTTAGCAATTTAGGGAATTGTTAAAACTATCGATGTATCTTTAATCGATTATACAATCGAGTATAATCAGCATCATACGACCGAGTATGATGTTTCTTATCAAAACAGACTATACAATTGAGTGTAGTTAGCATTGTATGACCGAGTGCAATGTATCCTCAATCAATTATACGATCGAGTATAATCAGCATCATACGATCGAGTATGATGTTTCTTATCAAAATAGACTATACGACTGAGTGTAGTCAGCATTGTATGACTGATTGTAATGTATCCTTAATCAATTATATAACCAAGAATAATCAGCATTATACGACCGAGTATGATGTTTCTTATCAAAACAGACTATACGACCGAGTGTAGTCAACATTGTACAACCGAATGCAATGTATCCTCAATCGATTATACGACCGAGTATAATCAGCATCATACAACCGAGTATGATGTTTCTTATCAAAACAGACTATATGACCAAGTGTAGTCAACATTGTACGACCTAATGCAATGTGTTCTCAATCGATTATACGACCAAGTATAATCAGCATCATATAACCGAGTATGATGTAATTTATTTTAATGTTATATGTCTGAGTATAGTCAAACATTGTACAACTGAGTACAATGTGGTTCATTCACCTAAGGTTATACGACCAAGTATAATCAATATCATATGATCGAGTATAATAAGTCATTTAAAACATTGTACGTCCGAGTATAGCAAATTCATAAGCAGAAGCCTCAAGGGGTACAGGTAAGTATCCTAAATTTCAATTTAGAAATTGGGTGCTATTTTACTTTGTCATAATTTATCAAGCAAATAGCGACAAAAGGGGGCAACTGTAGACACCCAATTTTGGGATGACATGTTATGGATGCAGCAAAGGACCCCAATGATGAAAGTGTCTTCGATACTTAATCTTTAAAAAATTCTAAGGGCTTTTATGAGAAGAATTTAATGTTTTCCAAGGACTAAACCATAAAGTTCTTTTTAGGACCTAATTGCAAAATTTAAATTTTTTTAGGGTTTTTTTGTAATTAAATGTTAAAAAAAAAGTGCATGTCAGAATTCCATAATTATGATCAGAATTATGTAATTCCAATCAAAATTACAACAATTCCAATCGGGATTATACAATTCTAATCGGAATTGCACAATCCCGATCAAAATTGAATTCTTCCATTTTTCCTATTTCTAATTTCTTCCAATTTAGTGTTTTAAGTGGTTTAAATTTCTTAATTAATTCAATCCTAATTGGTTTAAACTTCCTAATTGATTCAATCCTAATTAGTTTAAAATTCCTAAATACACTTTAGGAATTAGAATCACATTAGGATTAGGGTTAGGCTTCCTAGCTCCACTATAAAAAAGGAAGGGAAGCAGTAGTAAGAAAAAAAGCAGAGAAAAAGAGGGGGGAGAGTAGAAAAGAAAGAAGGGGAGAACAAGAAGAAAAATCGTGATTTTCTTTTGAATTTTCTACTAAAAAATTCCTTTTGATTCATCAATTAATTCAAGACTTGTGAAGAATTTTTAAGGAGAAATATTCGAAGATTTATCAAGAACGGTGAACTATCAACCCTAAATCATCCATAAGCATATCATACTCTTCTATTCTTCTTTTATTTATTTATTTATTTGATTATTTTACATTATTATTCTTATTATTTTATCATAATTCATTCATTAATTATTATTTTATTTTATGTTTTGTGGTGATTATAGAGGGAAAACGCATGGTGATCATGTGAGGGAGATGAATTTAATTAGAAGTCTGTAAAAGACTATGAACAAAACCCTATAGAGACTTAGTTTCTATGGTTTTATTTTTATTGTCTTTATTTTTATTTTATTCTTTATTGTTATTTTATTAATTGTTTTATGAACTAATGTAATAGCCCCGATAGTGGGAGTAATAAAATTATGTGTGTGGTTGCGTGTTTATTTTGTTTGAATCGATTAGTAAAATTAGGTTTCAATTTCGTAATCATTTAAAATCAATAGAGGAAGTAGATTAATTTAGGTTGCATGTTAATAAAAATTAGGGTTTTAGTAAGGATTAATAATTATTTGTTTAATCTTATTTAATTGTTTCTTTTATGTTTTTAGTTGTTTTCGGGTTTTATTTATTATTTTTATGTGTTTTGGGCCTTAAGCCCACTTTAGATCTTGATTTGTTTACTTTAGCCCATATCATTTAATAATTAATTAGGCTTAATTAATTAAAATATATTTTTAGGTCCATAATTAATTAGATTTTAGATTAGAAGTATCCTTAGGCCCATTTAGTTAATTAGACATAGGCCCACCTAATTTAATTTAATTAATTTAGACTTAGCTCACTTAATTTAAACCTTTTTCATAATTTATAGATTTAAGATCACTATTTAATTAAAACATGTAGAATTAGGCCCACTAATTTAAATACCTTCATAACATGTAGAATTAGGCCCATTTTTATTAAAATTAGTAGACTTAGGTTCATTTAATTAAAATCAAAAGGAATTAGGTCTTTAGGTTCACTTATACATTAAAACATGTAGATTTAGCCCATTTATTTAAAATCCATGTAGATTAGACTAATTTAGGGATTATGTGATTTATTGAATGCATTACTTAATTGTATATTTCATGACCAGTTTGCCTTGGAGTTTATTGTTTTGGGTTTATGTGAAATTGCATGTAAATAGAGAATAAGATAATAATTCATAAAGTAATTCTAAATGAACACAAGACTAAAAGAAGTTGGTATTCCGTATCCAGAATCTCCTAGTTGTGGTACTAGCTTTCTTTTAGGGAATCGAGTACCACCTTTTCGATTTGTCCCAATTATTACCCTGGGTGGCGACTCCTTATCTCCACGCCATGTCTTCGTGATAATGGTTAGTGTGTTCTCTAGAGCCTTGAGCTCAAATAGTGACGTGGTTGCTAAAATCTTGGACGTGCACTAAACCCGCTATCTATAATAGTTGACATCATTTCTTGCGTGATCATTACAGTGCTCCTTCTTGATCATGAAAATTATTCACATCGTACCCAAAGACAATCACAATATATCTCCTTATCATAATTGTGCTCATGATATCAATGTCCCCATCATAATAATGCATATCACGACCATGACATCAATCCTAACAGTTTTTAAAAAATAGACTAGTACATTAAAAAGGCATATCAATTCAAATTAGGAACCTTTTTTTTAAAGTTATTTTTTACTTTATTTGAACTTCCTCACACCCTTTCTTTCCTTAAACTCTATAAATATTCTCCTATTCTTATTCTCTTCACACTTTACCATATTCATATAAAATCTTTTATTTTTTAAGCCTTTCCTCTTCATCAATAATGCCCAAAAAAACCATAAAAAAATCCTTCATCCTCCCATGGTGTACCTCTAAAAAGGATCACTAAAGAAAACCCTAAGAAGTCTCATCCACCATTCTCCTATAATTCTACTTAAATCAAGACTAGATTGAGTGCTTTCCAAAAGAGAAGAATCATTCCATCAAGATATATATGTGAATCCACTCTTAAAGAACTTGGATGCTATAATGAGGTAAATGATCTTCTTCTAAAGGTGGGACTAAATGACTTTACTTTTAACCCTTTTCCTTCTTATCCTTATCTCATTATGGAATTTCTCTCTTCTTTCACTCTTTGATTCATCCACTATGATGATACAAATCCTTACTTCTTAATGAGATTCAAACTTGGAGGTAAGGAAAGGTTCATGGCCAATCTAGAATTTGACGCCCTTTTTTGCTTCACTAGAGAAGGTTATAGAAGGCGGGGTTTAGCACGTGTCCAAGATTTTAGCAACTGCATCACTATTTGAGCTCAGGGCTCTAGAGAACACACTAACCATTGTCATAAAGACATGGCATGGAGATGAGGAGTCGCCACCCATGGTAATAACTGGGACATATCGAAAAGGTGGTACTCGATTCCCTAAAAGAAAGCTAGCACCACAACTAGGAGATTCTGGATAGGGAATACTAACTTCTTTCAGTCTTCTGTTCGTTTAGAATTACTTTATGAATTACTATCTTATCCTCTATTTACATACAATTTCATATAAACCCAAAAACAATAAACTCCAAGGCAAACTAGTCATGAAATATACAAGTAAATAAGGCATTCAATAAATCACATAATCCCTAAATTAGTCTAATATACATGGATTTTAAATAAACGAGTTAAATCTACATGTTTTAATGTATAAGTGAACCTAAAGACCTAATTCCTTTTGATTTTAATTAAATGAACTTAAGTCTACTAATTTTAATTCTAAAAATGGGCCTAATTCTACATATTATGAAGGTATTTAAATTAGTGGGCCTAATTCTATATGTTTTAGTTAAATAGTGATCTTAAATCTACAAATTATGAAAAATAACTTCAATTAAGTAGGCTAAGTCTAAATTAATTAAAATTAGGTGGGCCTATGTCTAATTAACTAAATGGGCCTAAGGATATTTCTAACCTAAAATCTAATTAATTATGAACCTAAAAATATATTTTAATTAATTAAACTTATTTAATTATTAAGTGATATGGGCTAAAAGAATTATCTAAACTTAATAAATAAATCAAGGCCTAAAGTGGGCTTAAGGCCCCAAAACACACAAAAATAATAAATAAACCAAAAAATAAATAATAACATAAAAGAAACAATTAAATAAGATTAAACAAATAATTAAATTAACCCTTACTAAAACCCTAATTTTATTAACACGCAACCTAAATTAATCTATTTCCTCCATTGATTTTAAATAATTACCTAATTGAAACCTAACTTTACTAACCAATTTAATAAAAAAAATCATGCAACCACACATATAGTTTTATTACTATTCCTACTATTGGGGCTATTACATTAATTCCTAAAACAATAAATAAAATAATAAAATAATAAATAAAACATATGATTAAAAAAACAAAATAAAACCCTAGAAACTAAGTCTCTACGAGGCTTTATTCGTAGTCTTCTGTGGACTTCTAATGAGATTCATCTCCCTCACATTATCATCATGCGTCGTCCTCCATAATCACCACAAAACAAGATAAAACAATGATTAATGAATAAATTATGATAATAACTTTAAAAAATAAAAATAATAATAATAATAATGTAAAATAATCAAATAAATAAATAATGAAATAAAGAATAGAAGAAGATGATATGCTTATGGATGATTTAGGGTGCTCCTCATATTGATAGTTCGCCGTTCTTAACAATTCTTTAAATCTTTCTCCTTAAAGTTCTTCACGAGTCTTGAACTGATTGTTGAATCAAAAGGAATTTTTTAGGTAAAAAAAATCAAAAGAAATCACAATTTTCCTTTTCTCTTCCATTTCTTCTCCTTCTTTTTCTTTTTCTTTCTACGCCCTTTTTTCTCCCCTCCTACGCTTTTTTCTCCCCTTTTTCCAGTGCTCCTTCCTTTCTTTTTATAGTAGAACCAGGAGGCCTAACCCCAATCCTAATGTGATTTTAATTCCTAAAGTGTATTTAGGAATTTTAAACCAATTAGGAATGAATTAATTAGGAAGTTTAAACCAATTTGGATTTAATTAATTAGAAAGTTTAAACCAATTAAAACACTAAATTAGAAGTAATTTAGAAATAGGAAAATGGAAGAATTCAATTCCGATCGGGATTGTGTAATTCTGACTGGGATTATGTAATTCCGATCGGAATTATACAATCCTGATCGGAATTGTTGTAATTCCGATCGAAATTACATAATTCTGATCAGAATTATGGAATTCTGACACACTTTTTTTTAACATTTAATTACAAAAAGGCCCCTGGAAAAATTTAAATTTTGAAATTAGGTCCTAAAAAGAACTTTGTTATTTAGTCCCTGAAAATATTAAATCCTTCCTTTAAAAGCCCTTAGATTTTTTTAAGGATTAAGTTTTGAAGACATTTTCATCACTGGAGTCCTTTGTTACATCCATAACATATCATCCCGAAATTGGGTGTCTACAAAGGTCATATTCAAATATCACTCAATTGGCTTCTACACAATTTTTGGATTAAGGTTGGTAGCCCTTAAGCCTCTACTTTTCTTGTCGACCACACCAAAGCCTCTAACCTTCAATCTAAGGCCTTATATTACATCCATCATTTTCTCACCTACTCCATAAATGCAAAAGGGCTTAGCAATGAAACCCTTTCCCTTAAGGATCTCTTCATCCTCCATTGTCTTATTAATAAGGGACCTATTGCCTTAGGACGGTTCTTGCAATAGAGGCTATGGCTTATTAGTGATAGTGTTTATAGTGCCATTTGCATTAGGGTCATTATTACTAAACTAACCCACTTTTACCAAATTGTTCTCTTTTCTTACTCTATCAGACTCATTCTTTTTTTATGACACCTTCATCAAAAACTATATATAATTCAAATTAGTAAATAAGAAATGGTTTTGGAAGCATGAACAAGTTCAAGGTGAAGGCCACCATGAAGACCTTGATAACTTTCTTACGGAGATAGAGCACTTTAAGGCTCAAGGTAAAGGAGAAGAAGAGATTGAGACTCAACCTTAAAGGGCTACTTAAAGGAAGAGGACTAGGCAAGAAGGCACCTCTAGTCAAGGTCCTCAAGCCTATAATGATGAGTCACAATGGGTAGGTAATCTTTTTTATTGCATGTCCTTGATGGAGAGTAATTTCAATGCTCATTTTGATCAAGTGGATGTACAAATTGCACATCTTCAACATGATGTGCACTTTTTCTATGAGAAACAAGGCTATGAGTGCTCATATGCTCCATTCACTCATCCTCCAAGCCAAGAAGAAGAAACTTATGATGATTGAACAATTTTTTTATAGTTTTATATTTTAAGTTTGTGTTTGCCTTATTTTCATTTAGTTCCTTTTTGGTTTCTTTTTAGTTTATTTCCAGTATCTTATTTCATCTTGTGCTTTGGCCTACATCTTTACTCTTATATTTGCAACTTCCCTTAATGAAATATTATCTTATTTATATTCTATCTTTTATCTATTCTTAGGCTTTTTGCATTTTGCCAAAGGGGGAAAAGTACTTAAGTTGAGATAGGATATTTATTTGGTTATTTGATTATTATTAATGGTCTTTGTCACTTTAAGGGGGAGTAATATAAAAGGGAATGCATATATTGTATAAATTAAGGGGGAGCTCAAAAGCTCACACACTTGCATAATTATTTATCCTTTTAAACTCAAAATGGTTTGTCAAAATCAAAAAGGGGGAGATTGTTGACCATTTGCATGATTAAAGGTTAATCACCCTTATTTTGATATTAACATACCAAATTTTGAGTGGCTATTATGTGTACTTTGAGTGTGTATAAGTTAGGTACTTTTTAAAAGTAAGACCATAAAGTAAACAAAGCATTCAAAAATATTTGTAGTGTCCATCACTTGGTAATTGGTTAAAGTGTTAACCATAAAAATACTTGGGAATTAGTTTAAGAGTGAGCCAAACAAACTCTTGCTTGTAAAAGGTTGAGAGTGAGCCTCAAACTCTTGTAAACATAAAGTGAATAAATTGGTTTGGTTGATTGAAAATCCTAACTTGGAGATAAGTTAAGTGGAGACGTAGGTTTTTTAAAAACTAAACACCTAAAATTGCTTGTGTCAATTTTCTTTTCTCCTCTTAATCCCTTTTATTTTTGGATTAATTTTTACTAAATTCAATTAGTCCTATTCACCCCCTTCTAGGACTATGTTAATTTTCATCCTTTGGAAACTCCATATCATATATTCTAATAAGACCTTTCTCTACTAACAGATCTCATAACTTTGTATCAATTTCCTTCCATTGTTCAAGATTATAACATTTGGTTAAGGTAGATTGTTTACCACTTGAACTATTTATAAGAGTCTCATTAGGGACTTGATCCACAATTTCATTTTTTGTGTCACATCAATATTATTTCCTAAATTCTCTCATGGAGTCACATCAACATTATTAGTTTCTAAGTCCCCTCTAATACTTGGTTCTTCAACTATTACCTTTTGATTCAAATTTGATTCTTTTTTTTCAATAAGATATTTGTTAAGAGCCCATCTTTAAGATTGTATTCAACTTTTTATTCTCCTTTTTCTCTTGATTTTTTCATATCTAGATGGATGTTTTCTACCACTTATTTCAAAAATTAACAAGTTGGTACAAAAGAAGAATAATAGAAAAACAAAATAAATAGTATTGATAAATAAATAAAAGTTAATTGATACAAATAGATATATTGAAATATAAATTCTAGAGTAATAAAACTGGTAAATCCAAGGTTTACTAAAGCATCAACAACTAAATCAAGACTTTAAGAAGCTCTACCTATTATTTAATTATAAAAGAAAATAAAAATTAGAAGTAGAGAAATAGAGTTGAGATATGTGAGAATGAAAGAACTAAAGAGTCTTACTCCTCTATATATATTATTTAAAAAATGACATTAGGAAACTACTGTTTTAGAATTTGCGTTAATTGCAATAAATTATGAAGTTTGAAAATTAAGTTTCAATGGAAAAAAATTGTGAATGGTCCTATTTTTAAGGAAAAGATATTACAAAGCCCAATACAATTAATTAGTATGTCATTATTACTAGTTTAATTTTTAGGATATTACCTTTTTTATTTAAAAGGGTAAACTAATTTTTATGATATTTCTATTTTTAGGCTTTTTATCCAATTGTAGTTTTAAAATTTTAGGCTTCTTTTTTTCTTAATTTTTTTAAAAGAAAAGATTAAAATTTTATTATACTGAAAAATTAGATTTCAAAGCATTACATAACCAAGAAGGAGGACCATCACTCCAACCTTCTAAACCTAACAAAGAACTTTCCACCTTAGCAACACAATGGGCAGTTGAGTTCCTAAATCTCTTAACAAATGACAATTACATTTCTCCAATAGATTGAGTTGGAGCTTAATAATCTTCAATAATTAAACTAATACCATTATGACTTACATACCATCTGTCAGAGCTTTAAAGACTTGTAGGCAATCCATTTCAACAATGACCTAGTTAACTCGAAAAACATTAAGCCAGCTTAAAGCCCCCTTCACTCCCAAAACTTTATCCTTACGCACAACAAAACAACTATCATTAAAATTACTTCAAGCAATAATAAACTAACCATCTACTACTCTAATGATAGCGTCAAAACAAGTCTTGCCATTGGAGTTAAACAAAGTTGTATCTATATTACACTTAATCCATTCATTAAAAGGACATTGCAAGCAAATAGAGCCTTAGGAAGAATTAGAATCCCTAATGTCACTACCTAGAGAAGATGTCCTTGCTAATTACCACTAATGGAGATAATGCCTAGTAGAATGTAGAATATAGTTGACCCTAGCACATTTGCTTTTTCAAACCACATCATTTCCATTTCTCTAAATTCCCTAACAAATCATAGCAACCAAGTTACAATCCTTTAATCTTCTAATTTGGAACATATATTTCAACTAGTTAAACATACTTATACAATTATGTATAAATCCAAAAGAAGAGGTAATCCAATATTTATGAGCAAAAGTAAAATGAAGTAGAGAATGACTAATAGATTTTATAGCAGTATTACATACCATATAATAAGGATTAATATCAACCTTTCTCATATGAAGGTTATCAATTGGTAGCACTTTAAAAACTGCATGCCAGATGAAATTCTTCACTTTTCTTGGAATTTCAAGTCTTTATAGCTTACGCCATAATGCCATATCAATCAGAGGTTTAAGAGTATAAAGTAGCTTATAACAACTTTTGACTAAATAAGGTCCTTTACTGTCTATTAGCTAATACCACTCACCTCGATCGTGTCTCAAATTTAGAGAAATCTTCAGGATAAGTTCAATATCTGGTTTATTAAATAAACACTCAAGCTCTATCCTGCCTCAATTAACTTAGAACCAGTAAATTATGGACAACAGACAAATTCATATCCTCATAAAGCTCTGAAATAATAAGACCATTCTCTAAATGAGGGAGCCAAGGGACTATCAAAATAGATACATTACTACCAAAGCCAATTTGAATATAACTTCCTTTTAAAATAATTTCTTTAACTTTTATAATGTTATGCCAAGCATATCTTAGGTTATATCCCATGCTCAAGTCTAAAAGAGGACTTATAAGGAAAATATCGAGCTTGGAATACTTTGGTCACTAGAGAATTAAGATTGGAAAGGAATCTCCAGCCTTGCTTTCGCAACAACACCACTTTAAAATCCATAATACTCTTGAAACCTAATCTACCAAAATCTTTTGGTCTACAAACTAATTCCCACCTTATCCAATTGATACCACAACCCCCATTCTTACCCTTACCCCACCAGAAATAATTCATCATGATTTCTAATTCTTTATAAAGTTCTAAAGGGAGAAGATAAACCTGCATCACATTGTTGGGCACTATTTGAGTTATAGATTTTAATAAAATCTCTTTACTGGGTCTTGACAACATTTTCTTATTCCATCCCAATATCCTATTTCACACTTTATCCTTGATAAAAGAGAATAGCACCTTCTTCTTTTTAACAATAAAGGATGGCATTCTAAGATAAGGTCCATAGTCAAGTGTACCAGTGACCCCCAAAATAGAACACACTAGCTCTTGGGTGGATGTAGTAACACTCCCCCTAAAAGAGATTGATGATTTAGAAAAGTTCACCACTTTCCCCGATGCATGACCATATACAGCCAAAAATTCTTTAATTAAGCTTGCTTTTTATCTATTGGATTTAAAAAATAAGAAACATTCATTAGCAAAAAAATAGATGTGTAATTCAAGGAGCTCCTCTTACAACCTAAATACCATGTAAAGAACTAACCCTTTCATGCCTTATAATCATAGTACTAAGCCTCTATGCTCATAAGGTGACAAGATACACTGATAGCGAGTCACCCTAATGAAGACTCCTTCCTAGAATAATTAGACCAAGATCCTTACCATCATGAGAAATAAAATGTTCAACTGTACTGTGAACGACCCATTTTTAGGCTCTCGAGTGAAAGAGCTTTTTTAAAGATTACTCCCTCTAGAAAGTTTCAATGAGGATCTTTGTGTTTTAATTACAAAGGACATGACAACTTTACCAAATAGGAACAAATGATTGGTCTCGAGAGGAATAAAACCATTTTTTTATTTTGTGGAGTTGCCACCCAATTTTTAAAAACTTGGGAAAAGAAAGGGACAACATCATGTCACTCAACGAGTGTTACCCCCAATAAAATTTTTTGGGTTCAGGGGATCTTATATACTTTTTTACTATTTCTCATTATATGATATTCAATGTATAGCTACCACAACACCCTAATTTTAGTAATGATAGTTTGTATAGCATTTACGTAATACATCAGATAGTATAAGATAATAAAGCTGAAATATCATTATTACATCACTTTCCTAATAAAATACATATAAAAGGAAAAAAGGATTGTGGAGAAGTAAATCTAACTTAGATATAATGAACCTATAAGGTTAATATGACTATGCACGTAGCTTGCTTGATCACATGAATAATAAGATAAGTAATGGACACTCAATCACTTAAAAGAGTAAGCAAAATGTACACAATCATGCATATTTGTAGTGATTATTTATGCTATAATGATATATGATAATGATATAAAGGATGCATGATGACAACATTGGATTAGGAACATGATCACTCTATTTCGGAATATGAACTTTTCACATTATTGATATGTACAGCGTCATTTCACATATCAAAACTAGAGGGTGCAAAATGATGATATGAAATAAGCAAAGTAAAGCATAGATTATTTATATAGCATGAAATATTTCCAATCTCATCACACAAGCACAATAATATTCATAAATGCTAGCAATAATAAAGTAAAATATAGTGCAATAAAATAAATGTGCTAAAATGATTATGTGGTCCTTAGATTTAACTAAGCTTGTGTGAGTTTTGAAGCTTTAGCTTCAAAGGATTATCAAGCTTTCCTTGTCGAGAGGTTCAAAATGATGTGTAGAATGATGCTAGCTTATATACCTTTGAATTCTGCTTTAACAAAGATGAGGCTAGTTTAGTGGAAGGGAGGCCTAATAACCTAAGAAAAATGTAGTGGGAGAGCTAACTGTCTGGAAGTGGGTTTCCAACGTCTTCGAGCAAAAAGATTTTTAAGTGTGTGTGTTTTCCTCCCTAAAATAATGTGTGGAGACACCTATTTATAGTGGAAAAATCAAGGAAGAGGTATATGTGTGGTCATGCGCGCATCCCTATGACAAAGTGTGTGGCCACACGAAGTGCACGTGATTGTGTGTGGCCACGTGCACTTTTACGTGTTACATGCATAAATTGGGGCTTTTTTAGGCTATTCTAAAGTTGTTTTCTAGAGTTTTTAGGCCTTCCAGACGTTTTTTTGAAGTTCATTTTGTCTAATTTGGTCTTAATTTTAGCACATGACACCTAAGGATGTTTGTGGGTACATGCACACTTCTAAGCAACGTGCGCTAATCCTCGAGTTGTTTTGGACTATTCTGAGACTACTTCTGAAGGTTTTAGAGCCTTTCAAATGTGTTTTTGAAGTTTATTTTATTAAAATTGATTTCCATTTTTCACAAAGTTTGGTCCTGGTCTGATGAAATGAACACTGACTCAATAAGCTGTGTGTTTTGAGAGAAGATTGCTCAAAATAAGCCTCTTATTATTCCAATAATTTTTTATTTCATAATATCAAAACATAACTTAATGGCTTGATGTTTGATTTTACATATTGGTGGGATCAGTTAGGGTTTTAAGGTTGCATACTTTAGAGGTGTTACGAATAAGCAGACTCTAGTCTTTTCGAAGATTCATTTCATCATTGGACCTTTTTAGGGACATTCAAATTTGAGGCATGACAGTTGACCCCTACTTTGCATGTACTACATAGCCTCTTAGCACTAGTGTTAATACACATTAAGCAAATGTAAAGATGTAAAAAAATCATTTTCTAAGGAGAGAGGCACTTATCTGGGTATTATGTTATTGTGATTTGATTGTTATTGTTGTTGTTTTGTGACTTAGATGTCACGTAAGGTGCAGTTCAGGATGCATGCAGGATATGATTCACATAAGGATGTAATTTTGGGATTCATGCAAGATGTAATTTTAGGATTCAGAGGATGCAATTTCAAGATTCATGCAAGATGTGATTCACATAAGGATGCAATTTTGGGATTTATGCAAGATGCAGTTTTGGGGTTCATGCAAGATGTAATTTTGGGATTCATACAAGATGCAATTTTAGGATTCATGCAATATGCAGTTTTAGGATTCATGTAAAATGATGCAATTTAGGGTTCATGCAATGATACAATTTCCACACGAACGATTCAAGCAAGTGAGACAAGCATATAATAGTGATATACAATCAGGCATATGATATGCAAGCATGTGCATGAAATGTAATGACTACCCCTTTTAGGTATTGTACTTAACACTCTCTAGTCATGGAAGTAATACCACTATAACCTTTTTTAATGTCAAGAGAATAGATACTGCCACTATAACCTCTTCCGGTGCCAAGCAAATAAATACTACCACTATAACCTCTTTCTATGTCAGGCGAATAAATACTACTACTATAACCTCTTTAGGTGTTAGGTGAATAGATACTACCACTATAACCTCTTCAGGTGTTAGGCGAATAGATACTACCACTATAACCTCTTCCGGTGTCAAGTGAATAGATACTGCCACTATAACCTCTTTTAGTGTCAATGAATAGATTAGTTATGATTGTGATAATTATGATTGAAATAATATATCCTTCTCTTTTTTACTTTTAGTTGGATTGAGTCCCTTTTATGATTGAAGTTCTTGTAGATGCTTTCTTAATCGTGTTTAGTGATGATAAGTTTTGAATTTTGTTAGTTCAAAGTCCTTCTCTTTTAATATTGGTTGGTGATGATGTAGTGATAATGAATTAATGATGATGTCATCACTTGTTGTGTTGCAGATGTTATTTTGATGATTTTAAGTAAGATATCCTTTTAGTGATTCTTCCTTATTTTTCTTCTTTCGGGAAGTATTGAGTTTTTAAAAATAGTGAGGTCGCACACAGTGTCTTTAGATAGATATAGTCCACTTCAATGCACTTTTATGTGAGTTCGATTCATGTCTTATGCTCAAATAAAGGTTTAGGACCAAAGAATTGAGTGTGTAAAGTCTTGGGGTGTGCATATAACTCTATGGGAGCGCGTGGAAAGGAAAAGTGCTCATGGCCGCGCATGACTTCCCCTCTCTAGTCTATTTAAGGCATGCATTTTTAGGTTCAGGGGCCTTCTTCTCTGAGTGTTTTTAATCTTTTCTTGACCCCTTTCAAGTTTCTGGTTTTTTTGCTCTATTTTTGCTTTTGAATTTTTTTTTTCTTTGCATAAGATGGAGTTCCCTTACATTCCTAACTAGAAGATATCCTTATCAATTTGGATGTCGAAGGTGACTTTATGGAGGCTACTAGAGCTAGGACTTCCACTACATGGACTAATACTGATGCTCCATTTGGTACTCAGGGACCTCAGCCATCTAGGCTTTTTCGAGGAGGTCCAATCCTCATAGCTCATAGTTTGGAGACTCATGCTTGGGCTTGTCATCATCGCCAGGTAAATTCTCCTTTGTCCTTTATATTTTCTGAAGTTATTTAGCTATCTGTGTTGCTTTTTGTTAGCTCTTGTTGTATTTTTTTAATTAAGGTTGTTGTAGCTATAGTTTTATAGCTCTTTCTTTGACTGTTAATCCATAATTTTATTATGAGTGTTGATAACCTAATAGCTCTTGCTTTATTTATGGTTCTTATCGTGATTGATTGCTAGTGCTTATCGTGATGCTTCTTTTTTCAAATTTTGTTATTATTATGATCTTGTTAAATGATAGAAAGAAAGATGTGTTAGTATTTTAGTAACTATATAGATTCTTGATAGCGTACCTATTATTTTTAGCCTCATAGGTCTAATACTATGTTGCCTGACAGTTTCAATAAGGTCAACATATACTATTAGGGTTACCACACTGTCTTATGACTTGTATGCATCGAGTCAGATCACTATCTATGCATTGATTGAGCGATGGATGGATACGATGCATACTTGTCACTTGCCCATTGGAGAGATTGCCATCACTCCTCTAGATTTAGATGCTATTATGAGCTTGAGCTTTTCTAGGGAGCCTATTCCTTTCAGTGAGGAGGAGTGTTCTTCTACAGTGGCAAGGAGGCACCTTACCATAAAGTTGCTTAGGGTGACTACCCCTATAAAGTTAGGTTGCTTATACCTCACTCATTATACTGAGTTTGTCTCTACTATACAAATGATGTATGATGCTAGTTTTATTTCGACGGAGCAGCTAGTTCGTTGCTTCTTGTTCTACTTGTTGAGTGTTGTAATCTTCTTGAATCCTTTAGGTATGGGTAGTCTATGGTTATTACCTATCCTAAGGGACCTGGATAGCTTATCAAGGTACTGTTGGGGCACTACCACTTTTGCCCACATGTACTCAAGTCTAAATGTAGCATGTCAAGGTGGCTTGAGGATTTACGGATGCTTATTTGTGCTAGATGTGAGTAAGAGTTCTTGTATTTGTCCTTTTGCTCTTTGTCTTTTACTTATTTTTTTCTAACTTACTAGGTTCTAATTTTGATAAATCTGGGCTTATGAGTTTAGGGTTCTTCTTTGTTCAACCATCTCCTAGAGGATGGTTTTCCTCATTATTCCTGTTGGGTTAAGAAGACTACTAATTTAATTAAGGATTGCATAGTGGCTCAAGACTACATAGGTAGGCTATCCCTTGAACAGGTATATCTGATTCTTGTTGTGTTGGTTGTTTTATTTTTTGGAGATTCTTCATTCATTTTTTCTTTTTAAGCAGTTCTTCCTTCGTTGGTTAGTGGTGAAGTCACATTGGTCTGCAGAGATGGTGACAGCATGACAATTGACAAAGAGGTGAGTGATACTCCCTAGCTTGACTAGCAAGGTATGGTATTTGGGTGAGTGAGTCCATCATTAGTGGGATGGTCCATTTGCAAGGAGAGTCCATGCTCCTCCTTTTGGTGACATGTTCTAGGGCCATGAGCTAAAGGGGGATGAGCTTGCTGCTACTATGATAGGATATTCTTCTGAGAATCTTCTAAAGGGTGTAGGCTCTCTTTATGTTGATGTGTTGATGCCACAGCTAATTGATGTTATGGCTGGTGGCATCTTTCCTCTGTCTCTAGCTCTTTAGGCAAATGGGACTCATCCTTCATATTCAAGGACTGGCCATCACACGGATCGTTAAAAGTTACTTCTTATGATATGGTAGGCTTTTATTCTTATTTTGTACAAGTATGTAATAAAATTTATTAGTAATAAGCTGTAATTGATATTGTTATAGGGACTTACCTACAGTGATGGGGATCTCGCTAAAGGAGATCAAGGTCTTGCTTCGAGGAGGATAAGGGCACATTCCGTACTGAGGTGATTGCCTATACTAGCAGTGTGGCTTCTGGTGGTACCATTCTTAAGGACTTGGTGGTTAGGTCATCCTTGGTTTTATCTAGGATGGACATCTTTGGTGGAGGAGTGCATCTTAATTTGCCTCATCTTGGCTTTCCTCACTCAGATGTTATCCCTCTTGATGCTTCCCATGTTTGTGCTTTATTTCATTTATTTTGCCTTTGTTTCACCTATTTAATGATTGTACAGTAGCACTTTATAGAGTTTACAAGAAATCAAAGCGTATTCCTTCTTTATTGTACCTATTTATTTATGCACATGTTTTATGTATGTGTGTATGATATGCAATTTTCATGTAATGCAGGCAGAGTATCTCTATGCTAGCCGTGAATGGAAGAGGGAGTGCATAAATTATTATGATCATATTGGTGAGCTAGAGTCATGGCTAGCATCCTTCATAATGAATGATGAGGAGCTTGTATCAAATGATGAGGATGCTTGAGCAAGATTGATGCTTGCTTCTGATGGTAGCCACGACCGATGTAGTTGCTTTAGGAGCTAGGTGTAAGGCTTTTTAGCTTGTGGTTGCTTTGTTGTATCATTTTCCCAAGGTCATGGACTTTGGGTGTTGTATTTGGGCATTTGTCCCGCATGTGTTGTATGTTACATGTGTGATGATGACTATAGTGTATATGTTTCTTATTCTATGCCATGGCTATACCTAGTGATGTTTGCCATTACTATTATTTGCATCTTTTATTTTTCCTTCTTTTGCCTAAGGCGTCTCCCTTCAGAGCTTTTCATACTTAGCTAGGTTTTCTCTTTTCTTTTCTTCCCTCTTTTGCCTAGGGTGTCTACTTTTGGAGCTCTTCACGCTTAGTTGGGCTTTTTTCTTAAGCTTCGACGATCGTGGTTGATCTCAAGGATAGAGTTAAAAAAAGATAGCAAGAATTGTGGTTATGTAATGAAAGAAAATGCAAAGTATGTTTGATGCAATTCATGATAATAAAATGTGTTGCACTTTTTTAAATACATTTTGCATAAATTGGCAATCATACTTATTTCACTAAAATCATTTAAGAAGAGCACAAGTGCAAACAAATTTTGAACTTGAGGTTACCCCTGTTCCTTACTAGCCTTCTCAGGTTCTCTAGTTAAGTATTTTCTCTCTTTTCTTAATTTTTGCCTAGGTTGCCTATAAAAGGTTTTCAACCTAGCAGGAAGTCCCTAACTTTTGCCTGAGTTGCCATTTTTAGGTTTTCAACTTAGCAAGAATAATTTTTTTGCCTTAGACATAGTACTTCTTCAAGTAGTTTGTATTGACAGCTTCAGAGAATTCATTGCCTTCATAACCCTTTAGCTTGACTGCTCCTTTCAATAAGACATGTTTGACTAAGTACGGGCCTTCCCAGTTTGGTCTAAATTTCCCTCTAGGGTCTAGAACATTCTACCTTACTTGCTTTAACACCCAATCTCCTACTTTCACACTCTTGTGTTTTACCTTTCTGTTGAAGGTTTTAGCTAGCTGTGTGTGGTATAGAGCCTTAAGCTTTCAACTATCTAAAAGAGTGAGATTACCGTGCCTCTATTGGGCCCATTATCCTTCTGGAAATTTAGATTCGATTACTACCCGAAGGGACATGATTTTTGTTTTAACTAGAAGTACTGATTATGATTCATATACTAATGAGAAAGGAGTTGCTCTGGTTGAAGTTCTGACTGTTGTTTGGTACCCCCATAAGGCATATGGCAATTTCTCTGCCCAGTCTCAATAAGTTTGAGTCATCTTTGACAAAATCTTCTTGATGTTCTTGTTTATGGCTTCGATGGCCCCATTTGCTTATGGTCGGTAAGGAGAAGATTTGTGATGTTCCACCTTATAACTCCTTAGTAGTTCTCTAACTTCCCCTTGGAATTAAACACCATTATTAAAGATGATGTGATAAGGGATCCCATATCAACAAAAAAAAATTCTTTTGATGAACTTAGCCACTTGCTTGGCTCCTATCTTTGTGAATGATTATGCTTTAACCCACTTTGGGAAGTAATCCACTACCACTAAGATAAAACTATATTTATTTAAGGCTGTCGGGTGGATTTCCCCAATTATGTCTAATTCCCATACTAAGAAGGACCATGGAGAGGAGATGTAGTATAATTATGTTAGGGGAAGGTGGCTGACATTCCCATGGATTTGATGCTTGTGGCATTCCCCTACGAATTTGATATAGTCTTCCATCATTGTCATCCAAAAGAACCCTTGTCTAATTAGCTTCTTATCTAGGATTGCTCTATTCATATATGGACCACAAACACCTTTGTGTACTACTTTTATTGCTCTCGTAACCTCAGTTTCATTTAAACATTGGAGTTGTAAACCATCTAAAGTTCTTATATATAACACATCCTAGTACGATGTGAATTTTAATGCTAATCGTCGAATGACTGCCTTATCATTTCACATGCTTGATCAAGATAGGCTCGTCCCTTTAAATATCTCTAGATGTCATAGAACTAGGGTTTTTTAGCTATTTTTGTCTGCTATTCTACAGTTTTTATGACAAGATTGTCCCAATCTGAGTAGGATTAAAGGCTTTATGGGCATTTTGGATGGTCCTTCCCATACTGATGCTAGGGAATCAAGTGCATATGCCATCTGATTAGGGTTCCTGGGGTGATGAATGAATCTACATTTTTGGAAGAACACAATAAGTAATTTTAAGTGATTAAAGTTAGGTTTTAAGTGCTGCTCTTTTAATTCCCACTCTTTTATGGCATGATTGATTACTAGCATGGAATCTCTAAAGACTTCGACTTTTGTAACAACCAAGGCTATTAGTGCTTCTATTCCAAGTGCATATGCCTCATATTCTACTTCATTATTTGTGACTCTGAATTTGAGCTTTTTAGCAATCGGTACTACTTTACCTTTTGGAGATTATAATATGACACTGACTCCTACGCTGAATTGATTAACTGCCCCATCAAAATACATCCGCCATTATTAAATCTCAATGGCTAAACTAAGGTCGTCTAGGAAGTCTAGTTGGATTTCTTTTGAGTCTAGAATGGGGTCGAGAGCTAGAAATTTAGCCACTGCTCTTCCCTTTACTGCCTTCTTAGTCAGGTATTACACATTGAATTCTATTAATAGTATGAGCCACTTGGCAAGTTTTCCCACCAAGGAGGGAGCTTTGCAGAGGTACTTCATTGGATTCATTTTAGACACAGCCTAAATTCTATAGGACTAAAAGTAATGTTTGAGTTTCTTCATTACCCATACCATTGCCAGACATATCTACTTGAGTTGGTTTCACTTTTCCTCATATGGTAATATCTTCTTACTTAAGTAGTAGATTGCGTGTTTTGCTTTCGTTTCTCTCTCTTAGGCTAACATTACATTGATTGAATTTCCTTCGATGTCCAAATATAGGGTTAAAAGTATCCCTGGTTTAGGTGGTTTCAGAACTAGTGGGTTAGCCAGGTAGTCTCTGATCTTGTCAAATGCTAACTAACACTACTCGCTCTACTTAACTATCTGATCTTTTCTGAGTAGCTTGAAGATTAGTTCACACATTGCTGTCAACTTATCGATGAATCTGTTGATGAATTATAGTTTCCCCAGAAACCCTTTGATTTCTTTTTCTATTTTTGGCACTGGCATCTCTCTTATTGCTTTTTCTTTGTCTGGATCCATTTCAATCCCATTCTGATTGACAACATACCCCAACATCTTTCATAAAGTGACCCTAAATACGCATTTCTTTGGATTAAGCCTGAGACTATACTTGTCGACTCTTTTAAGGAATTTTTTTATATAAGATGGGTGCTCTTCCATAGTTTTTTACTTGACCATAATGTCATCAACCCACACTTCTACTTCTTAACTATCATGTCATGGAACATTATAGTTACCATTCTCCAGTAAGTTGCTCTTACATTCTTTAAACCAAAGGGCATTACTCTGTAGTAATAAGTGCCCCATTCTATTATGAAGGTTGACTTTGATTTGTTGATAATGGCCATTAGGATCTAATTATACCCGGAGAATCCATCCATGAAGGAGTACATTGCACATGTGGTGATGCTATTAACCAGCATATCTATGTGAGGTAGTGGGAAATCATCTTTCGGGTAGTGTAGACGGCAGGGTTTAGTGCACGTCCAAGATTTTAGTAACTGTGACACTATTTAGGCTCAAGGCCTTAGGGAACACACTACTATGTCACAAAGTCATAGCGTGGAGAAAAGGAGTCGCCACCCAGGGTAATAATTGGGACAATTTGATTGGTGGTACTCGATTCTTTAAAAGAAAGTTACCACCACAACCAGGAGATTCTAGGAATGGAATACTAACTTCTCTTAGTCTTGTGTTCATTTAGAATAATTTTATAAATGATTATTTCATCCTCTAATTACATGCAATTTTATTTAAACCCTATTTTGACATCCATCTAACCCTAAGGCATCTAGTCAATAAAATTACACATAAAAAATGCAATCAAGATCGCATTGTCCCTAAGTCCAAACTATGTTAATTTTATTAAAAAAGTTAGCTAAATTTACATTTTTTTTTACAAGTAAGAAATGGACTAAAGTTGGGCCTACATTTTTATTAATTAGTGAGCCTAGATCTATTTCTTTTACTTTGTCTAAGGAATGGGCTTAAGTCTATTCAATTATAAAGGAAAGATAAATTAGTGGGCCAAAGTCTAACTTGGTTTTATTTAAAATGAGAAATGGGCTTAGCACTATTTATTTTAAAAGAAATGAAATTAAGTGGGCTGAGCTAAGTCTAAACAAGTTTTAATTAATTACGTGGGCCTAAAATCTAATTAACCTAATGGCCCTAAATTGATTTTAATTATTTAAAGCCCTAAACCATTTTTTAAGCCTATTTAAAATGATTTGGACCTAAGTGTGGGCTTGGGGCCCAAAATAATATAAAAACCCAAAAACACAACCCAAAATAAATAAAACATAAAAAAGGATCAAACAAACATTTTAGTGATTTTCTAGAAACCCTAAATCAATTACATGCAAACCCTAAATTAAACTATTGCCACTATTGATTTTAATTGATTTTTTACCCAATTAAACCTAATTACTAATTAATTTTAAACGTAGAAAATTAAATCTTTCATGATTCCTACTATTGGGGCTATTACAAACTACGTACAAAAATTAAAATTAAACAATTATACACCCATGAATTAAAATAACTACACAAGATACCAAAATGCAAAATAAAGATAAAAATCCTAAGTTCTACTGGAAAATAACATAGGTTCTTCCATGGCATTCCATGGACCTTCTGTTCGTCTAAACACAGGCAGTATCCTCCTCAATCTACATTCGCACATCAAAACAAAAACACAAAAATAATTAGATTAGTAGTGAAATTGAATAATCAAAATAATAATAAAATAAAATAAAAATCATAAAAAGAAAGAGAAGAAAAAAATGAATGTTGTGTATATGTTTTGAGATAGCCCCTCAGATTGAGATTATCACCATTGTTTTTTACTCGTTTGATTATTGAAAGAGTCTTAATTGCATTCCAAACACAAAATGTTACTTTTAAAGCTTTAAAGAATGATGTCAAGAAATTAGAGTTTTAGATAGGATGGAAGAAATCAAGATTTTCTTATGCAATAGGATTTTATCGTGCAGTTCTCTGGATGTTTTCTCTCCTTTTTTTGTCTTTTTCTTTTTTTTCTCTCATTGTGTGTCTCTGTGTTTTTTTAGCCTCTCTATTCATTCATCTCCTCTCACATGCATGTAGACTCTTTGCTTTTTAAAGCAGAGTCTGCGCATACTGACTTCCCAAATTTGCAGGAACGCTCATCTCTTCCAAAATAAACTGATAAAAATTTTGATTTTTGAAAGTTATTTACGCATTTTGAATGCATTGAAATTTTCATCAAATAATAATAATAATTAAATTAAATTTTTAACCAATCAAAATATTGAAAAAAATTGACAAAAAAATGAAAAAAAATACGCAAAAAATTGAAAAAATAGGACTTTTACGCGTCGGCATTATGCAATGCCGATAGACATTGTATAATGTTGATCAACATTGTGTAATGCCGATCAACATTACACAATGCTGGTCAGCATTATGTAATGCCAATCGGCATTATACCAATGTTGACCCTAATTTTTTTTAACTTTTAATTACCAAAAGACCCCTAAAAATTGACTTCTTTGTAATCAAATCCTAAAAAATGATGCAATTTAGTCCCTGAAGTCCAGAAAATTGTCAACCAAGTTCAATTTTTGAATAAATTTCATCATAGGGGCTTACATCGCAATTGTGCACAATTGCATCCCGAAATTGGGTGCTTACAATTAGGCCTTGTTCAAATCTCTATAGTTGATGTAGATTCTAACCCTTCAGTCTTTCTTCGGTACCAGTACTACATTTGCTAACCATTCCGAATAGTCTACTACCTTTAGGAATTTTTCCTTGATCTACTTCTCGATGTCTTCTTTCACCAGTTGGGCTCATTCTGGTCTAAGCCTTCTAAACTTCTGCTTGACTGGTTTTCACCCATCTTTAGTAAGGATGAAGTATTGTGCAATGTCTTTGTCAATAGCAAGCATATCATCATTCATCCAAGCAAATACTTTTGAATATTTTGTTAATATTTTTTCAATTTCTCTCCTCTCTTCAGGGGTAACATCTTTTAAAATATGTAGAATGCATGGTTCAGATTCTGTGCTAATGTTAAATGATTCGATGCATATGGAATGACTGTCAAATATGCTAATGTTTTTATCAATGCAATGCACACTACCATTAGGAAAGACATCAAACAAGTAAGCAAAATCTGATTTCATTGTATTAACTTTAGAGTTCATTACATCATCAATTTCAAATAAAGAAAAAGCATAGAGATCATCATCAGTAGTGTCTTCAAATAGGATGTCATCGATGCTTGATTCAAGGATGGCAGTAGATTGAGCATAATTAATAGTCTCACTCTTGAATTCTAGCTTTAAATTTTTCATCAGCTCATTGATGTCAGTCTTAATGACCATATCCAATAAGCACTTTCCCTTGAGGGTGTCATTCAAGATCAAAAATTATGGTTTCTCGATTCCCTTGCTTACCAATTTCTTAATTTCTCCTTAGTAGATTCGAGTTGAGCTTTTAGCCATAAAAGAAATTGACTTCTTAGCCCTAGTGTCCTTTTCAAGATCGTACCCTAGACCACATCTATTGGTCTATCCTCAAAAGTTAAAGAATTTTATGACCCCAATGTTCCTTCCTCCTAATCCTATTCTAGGTAGATATTGCATTGTCTTCATCATGGTAGCAACTTTGGGGTCGATATGACCGTCACTAATTTTAGAAACCTAAAATCCTGGTGGGACTATGTTTAGGCAGGCAATAATGTTTTTTACTTTTATACGTTGATAATGACTTTTCCATTCAAAAGGAAGTTGATCTTCTGATGCACAGTGAAGGGTATGCCCTTTAGTGGGTGGAACTAAGGTTTTCCTAGTAGCAGAGCAAAAGTTAGTGGGATGTCTAAGATGGTAAATTATGTTACTAATTCGATATCACCTACCATAACTACTACTTTAAAAGTCCCAATTACTAACTTTTTTGAATCATCATAGGCTCGTATGACCATGTTGGATTCTTTTAGGTTTTCAGTATTTATCCCAAACTTATGTAGCAACCTTAAAGGGCAAACATTAATAATAGATTCATCATCCACTATAACATATGGAGTCTTCTTAGACCTAACAATTGCTTATATGAAGAGAGTACTATTGTGCACCCTTCCCTTGAGGGGTAAATCTATGTCCAAAAGGTGATTGCATTAGAGGGAGCTTTCATTAGAGAGGCTATCATCTCACAGGGTAAGGCATTAGTGGCAATCTTTGCCTTATCTAGTGATCTAACTAAGGCATCCCTTTACTTCTTAGAGGCCATAAGTAGGTCCTAGGTACTAGCTTGTGCTTGAGTCTTCATAAGCTATTTGAGGACAATGTCTTCCTCTTTGACTGGAGCTTGATCACTTGTCATTTCTTTTCCTTTAAGGGGATCTTTCTCTTTCTTAAGGGGTTGATATACTCACCTGCTATAAGTCATATGGTTGACTGCTAGTGAGGGCTTCTTAGATTCTTGCTTATTTACTTTTGTACTATTATTTTGGTCTTAGATAATGATTTTAGGATCATCAGAGTCATACCATATATCGAACCCCATGACTTGCAGGTTCTGAAGCTGAATAGTACTATCCACCCCATCTTCATTATCAAATTCTTCTCCCCATCCCAAGGGTACTATGTCTTCTAAGTAAGTGTGAGTAGTAGGGGGTGCTGTGTACTTGACTTTATAATCAAAATTCCGAGATGGTTGGCCTAATAAATCCCATACTCCATAGTCACTACTAAGATTTTTGCCTTTATCTGGTCCTTATGAATAAGGGCAATCAATCACTTTTCCGTTCATAAAGAGAGTTGTATCCCTAGCCCTTTTTTGCATCATCAAGTGGGGGAGGAATTTTTAGGGCATCGTAATGTATTCAATGGTAGAAGGACATTATTCATCTTCACTAGAGTCAGGAGGTTCAAGAATGAGGCTTAAGAATTTATCTTTTAAGAACTTATCTAAGGTTTCCTGGATGGCTTAGATTAATTTTTTGACAAGGTCTTCTGGTAGATTGGAGAAAATCATGTTGATGGCTAGAAGAAGCATGTTTTGATAGTTTAGGAGAGGATTGATCTTGATGCTGGGTCATTTTTTTGGGTAGTCAATTTCTCCAGAGTTAGTGAGGTCTTGGATTGCATTCTTGAGGGTTCTACATGCATCATTGGAACGACTAGGCATTTGGTGAAAGTGGTAGAATATGTTTTGGTCAATATAAGGGGGTTATGGGTTTGGAAAAGGCTTTGGCTCTTGAGGCTATAAAAGGTTCTTTTGTTGAAGTCTCTAGAATACTTTTGATAATGGGAGGTTAAAGCTTGAGAACTTTTTTGGTGGTCTAATGGCATTAACAATGGTGAACTGTAAGTGTTGGGTTGGATTAGGTTTATTTCTGTAGCTCGGGTAAAGGTGTTTTAGATGTTTGATTGGGTATTATAGTAGAAGGTGTTTCTAGCTTGCTAAGGTTCCTTATCTTCAATTTTGATTCCAACTTAATAGAGAGCTCTAAAGTCAAGATAATGAGCAAAGATCATCTGTTTTATGAAATATGGTAATGCCCCTTTGATTATTAGCTCTATCTGTTCATCTTTAAAAGGATAGTTTCTTATTTTAACTGCCTTTCCTTGCCATCTTGTCACATAATTAGAGAAAGCTTCATCAAGTTTCTATCTAATCTTCTAAAGATCTCTATGCGTGATGTCTAATTGAGTATTGTATTCATATTGCTTAATAAACTTTTGGGTTAACAGTAGTCAGTCACTTTTAATTTCATCCTTAAGGTTAAAGAACCATGCTCTTGGTCCTTCCTCTAGTGATGTGAAGAAGAATCAAACAATCTAGGATTTTGTAAGCTTTATAACAGCCATGAAGGTAGCATATTGCCTTAGATGGACCTTAGGTCCCCTGTTCTATTAAACTTAGTAAAGTTTGCAAGTTTAAAACCATTTGGGAGTGGTTTGTATTTTAACAATGCGAGGTCAGTGAAGCTTTTGCAGCCATGGATTCCTTTGTCTTTAAAGGAAAATTCCAACTGAGCCATTTTGTTAGCCAATAATTTAACCTCCCTTGCCAATTTAGGCTTGGTTATGTCACCAACTTTTACAGATTTTAGTGTATTTTTGAGATCCTGGTACTAGTCATTGTCATCATTAACTTGAACTGGAGTATGGGGAATTCCCTTTGCTTTATCTACCCTAGGGTCAACAGACGTGGAAGCTTTATTCAGTGGTGTACTATTCCTATCTTGGGCATTTCTAGCCTTAATTTGTGCATGGAGGATTTTAACTACTGTAAACAATAAGGTTTAGCATGCGCCCAAGATTTTAGTAACCCCGACACTGTTTAGTCTCAGGGCTTTAGGGAACACACTACTATATTACAAAGACAAAGCATGGAGATGAGGAGTCGCCACCCAGTGTAATAATTAGGAAAAATTGAAATGGTGGTACTCCATTCTCTAAAAGAAAGCTAGCACCAGAACTAAGAGATTCTGGGAACATAATACTAACTTCTTTTAGTCTCGTGTTCATTTAGAATTACTTTATGAATTAGTATCTCATTCTCTAATTACATGCAATTTTATTTAAACCCTACTTAAACATCCATTTAACCTAAAGGTAACAAGACATACAATTACATGTAAAAATGCATACAAAAGGCAACATCCCTATGTCAAAACTAGATTAATTTTATTAATTAAAGTTAGCTAATTCTACATATTTTATTTACAAGTAAAATGGACTAAATATGGGCCTACATTTTATTTGAATTAGTGAGCCTAAATCCACTTATTTTAAATAATTAAGGAAATGGGCCTATTGTCTATAAATTTTAAAGAAGAAATTAGATTATTAAATGGGCGGAAGCCTAACTTAATTTTCACTCAAATAAAAATGGAGTCTAAGTCTGTTTATTTTAAAAGAAATGAAATTAATGGGCTGAACTAAATCTAAATTAATTTTAATTAACTAGAAATGGGCCTAAGGTCTAATTAATTTTAAAAAGAAATAAAAATATAGTAGTGGGTTAAACTAAAGTCTAAGTTAATTTTATTAATTAAAAGTTTGTCTAAATCTAATTAATCTAAATGGGCCTAAATTAATTAAAAACTAAAAACCATTTTTAAGCTTATTTATTAAGTAGGTTGATCCTACCATGGGCTTGGGGCCCAAAAGGCATGAGAACCAAAAACACAACCTAATTCAACAAACATACCAAAAAAAATCAAAACAACAATTTTATATGATTTTTCTAAGAAACCCTAATTCAATTTCAAGTAACCCTAAAATTAATTTACTTCCATCATTGATTTTAATTGAAATTTACTAAATTGAGCCTAGATTACTAATCAATTTTTAGTACAGAGAATTAAAATTTCACTAATTTCCCTCTATTGGGCTATTACAAACTACAATGTAGGAAATTAAAGCAAATTAATTACAACCCAGTAAAAGCAATGAACAAAATACTGTAAAAAAATAATAAACCCTAAATTCTATCGGCATTTCACAAAATTTTGCCCATGGCATCCCATGGATTCTTTAATGTAGCCACTGCCAAAATCTCTCATCACCAACCTCACATCTAGAGCACCACAGAACAGTAATAAAAAAAAACAAAAAACAAAATATTTAATAACTAACGACTCAATCAATAAATAAAATAAAGAAATCAAATCAAAATAAAAAGAGGAACAAAAAAAGAGTAGGGGATGCTATTTGAATGCCCCTCAAATTGAGAAAGTCACCATTTATGAGATTGACTCTGCTTTTTTTTTCTTGATTCTTTGGACTTTAAAAGCAAAGAACACATTTTTATTGATTTCCTGAAAGTTTTGAAAATGAAAAATGAAGAGCTAAGGTGTGTGGCTTTCTACACAGTAAAGAAAATAACTAGGGTTTTATTTTTAGACTCAAAAGAATTTTTTTTCTCTCTTTCCTCTCCTCTTTGATTTTTTTATCCCCTCCTTCTTTTCTTTTTTCTTCCTTTTCTTTCCCCCTCCTTTTTCTATAGACTCTACCTCTCAGCTTTTAAAGCCTAGCCTGGTAACCTCTAACCCCTGCGATCACGCAGCGAAGTTCCGCGATATTGGGAGTGAGAGGAGTCTTAGGAGTCTGGATTTTTATTTTTAAACTTTCAAAATCAAGAAAATAAGATGGTGATAGATTTTTGAAAAAATCAAAGACTCACACATACAGGGACACATGGTGTCCTGGACCAATGAAAAAATTGAGAAATGACGAAAAAATCAATTTTCAGCGTTAAAAAATCAATTTTTAGAAAAATCAGCACTCTAGAATGCCGACCGACATCTCATATGCCGATTGGCATTGCTTAATGCTGACTGGCATTACCTAATGCCAGTCAGCATTGCATAATGTCGATCGGTATCAAATGTTGGTCTATCACTTTTTTTAATTAAATTACAAAAAAGGTCCCCAAAAGTTTCTAATTTTTACAATCAAATCCCTAAAAACCAATTTTGCAATTAAATCCTCAAAACATAGCAATTTAGTCCTTTGAATTGTGAAACTCAACATTAGAGATCAATTCTTGATTAAATTTTCATCATAGGGGCTTTCGTCACATGCATGCATAATTGCATCCTAAAATTAGGTGCTTACCATTGCCCACCTTTGTTGCTATTTACTTGACAAATTGTGGCAAAGCAATAGTAGCGCACAATTTCAAAAGAAAGAATTAGGGTACTTCATTGTATCCTAATTGACATGCTGATGCTTAAATTGCTAAGCAATTTTAAGCAAGATGCTATGTTTAATATGTTTCACTATATTTCCTATGGAATGTCTAGTTAAACTTATGCATTTCGCATATTCCATGTGGGATGTCTAGCATTTCATGATTAAAGAACCTGTTATAGCTCCTGTGGAATGTCTAGCAATAATATTATAACTACTGTGTACTGTTTGGTGAACTGCACTATATTCCCTTTGGGATGTTTAGTGACAATGGATTTTATTATATTCTTTATAAGACGTTTAATGAAATCTATATAATGATCCTTGCTATATTCCCTATGGGAAGTTTAGTGATTTATAATTTAACAACATGTTATAGCTCCTATGGAACGTATAATGATAATACCGTAACTATTGTGTAATGTTTGGGAAACTGTACTATATTCCTTTTGGGATGTCTAGTGGCAGTGGATTTCATTATATTCCTTGTGGGATGTTTTAAAGAAATGAATGCAATGATTCTTGCTATATTCCCTGTAGGACGTCTAGTGAGCCTTGGTTTTAAAACATAATATAGTTCCTATGGATTGTCTAGCAATAATACCATAACTATTGTGTAGTTTCTAGTAAACTGCACTGTATTCCTTTTAGGACATCGAGTGATAGTGCATTTCATTATATTCCCCATGGGACATTTTAACAAAATGAATGCAATGATTCTTGCTATATTCCCTATAGGACGTCTAGCAAGCCTTGATTTGAAAACATGTTATAGTTCCTATAAACGGCAGCATTTAGCATGCATCCAAGATTTTAGCAACCGCAATACTATTTGAGCTTAAGGCTCTAGAGAACACACTAACCACTGTCATAAAGACATGGCATGGAGATGAGGATTCACCACCCAAGGTAATAACTAGGACAAATCAAAAAGGTGGTACTTGATTCCCTAAAAGAAAGCTAGCACCACAACCAGGAGATTCTGGATACAGAATACCAACTTCTTTCAGTCTTGTGTTCATTTAGAATTACTTTATGAATTACTATATTATCCTCTATTTATATGCAATTTCATATAAACCCTTATTCTAGCAATTAACTCCAAGGCAAACCAGTCATGAAAATACAAGTAAATAATGCATTCATTTAAAAATATAATCCCTAAATTAGTCTAATATACATTGATCTTAATTAATTGGGCTAAATCTACATGTTTTTAATAAGTGAGTCTAAAGGGCCTAATTCCTTTTAATTTTAATTAAATGAACCTAAGTTTATTTATTTTAATTTTAAAAATGGGTCTAAATCTATAAATTATGAAATATTTAAATTAATGGGCCTAATTCTACATGTTTTAATTCTAAGGTGATCTTAAATCTACAAGTTATGAAAAAAGCTTTAATTAAGTGGGTTATGTCTAATTAATTAAATTAAATTAGGTGGGCCTATGTCTAATTTACTAGATGGGCCTAAGTTATCTCTAACCTAAAATCTAATTAATTATGGGCCTAAAATGCATTTTTATTAATTAAACTTAAAAAATCTAAATTTAAATGGGTTAAAGCTTAATGTGGGCCTAGGGCCCAAAACACACCAAAATAAATAAACAAGTCCAAAAACAAATAAAATATTCCAAAACAATTAAATAAAAGATCAAACAACTAATTAATTATTCTTTCTAAAACCCTAATTTTAATTAACATGCAATCTTAAATTAATCTACTTCCACCATTGATTTTACTTAATTATCCAATTGAAACTCTAATTTTACTAACCAATTAATCAACATAAACATGCAATCACACACATAATTCCACTATTCCCATTATTGGGGCTATTACAATAATCTATTGAAAATAATAATAATTAATATAACTCCAAAAAAACATATAAATAAAATAAAGAAATTAAATAAAAAATAAAAAGACCTAAAAACTAATTTACAAGGTCTTATCCATGGCATTCTATGGACTTCTCATGAGTTTAGTCCTCCATAATCACCAAAAAAAAGAACAAAAATTATGATTAGTGAATAAATTATAACAATAATAAAACAAAATTAAAAATCAAATAAATAAATAAATAAATCAAATAAAATAGAATAAGGAGAAGATGAAACTTATGGATGATTTTAATGGAGTGCTCCTCAAATTTCGTAAAATCGTCGTTCTTGATAGGTTTTCGAATCTTGTTCTTCAAAAATCCTCCAAACATCTCTAATTAATCAATTAAGCAAAAGAATTTTTGTAGAGAATGCATAAGCTCTTTTTCTTTTTTTTCTCTTTTTTTCGTCCCTCTCTTTCTTTTTCTGTTTTTTTTCTTCTTTTCCTTTTTTTCTCTTCCATTTTTTCTCCATTTTTCCTCCCTTTTTCAGGAGCCAAAACACCTCATTTTATAGTGAAATATCCTTCAAACCCTACGTATAAATTGATTTCTAAAAGACTTCTATTTTCTTAAAAACATTAGATAAATATCAAAAATAATTTTAAGAGAATTTCAAACCAATTAGGACTCAAGAAAAAAATTTCTAGAAAATTCAAAAACCATGAGGAAAAGGTCTAATTCCGACCAAAATTGTGTAATTCCGATCAAAATTACATAATTCCAATTGAAATTATAGAATTCTGACCACCTTTAATTATAAAAAGGTCCCTAAAAGAATTTAAATTTTGCAATTAAGTCCTTATAAAATATTGCAATTTATTCCTTGAAAACATTAAATCCTTTCTTTGAAAAATACAATCAGACCTCTGAAGTTTCAAAGTTCAAGTATTGAAGACCTATTCATGACATTTTCATCATTAGAGTCCTTTATCGCATCTATAACTCATTATCCCAAAATTAGGTGTCTACAGTTCCTATAGAATGTCTAGCAATAATATTATAACTATTGTGTAGTGTCTGGCAAACTGCACTATATTCCTTTTGGGATGTCTAGTGACAGTGGATTTTATTATATTCCCCTGGTACATTTTAATGAAATGAATGCAATGATTCTCGCTATATGCCCTGTAGGACGTCTAGCGAGCCTTGATTTGAAAACATGCTATAATTCATGTGGAACGTCTAGCAATAATACTATAACTACTATGTAATGTCTAGTGAAAAAAGGTTTGAAAATTTTCATGTTATAACTACTATTGAAGCATATAACATGCTGAATTTAAAATTCGTTACGAATATTATGCAGCACATAACATGACAATTTTGAAATTTATGCTTTAGGTACTGTGCAATATAAAATGAATTTTGAAATCTTTTGATTTAAAATGATGCATGTAAAAATGCAAAATTGAATTCTGTAATTATATTTTATATTTCGTACTTGACAAAAAAATTCAAAATTTAAATATAGATGGAATTAATATTAATTGATGACATGATGAGTTAAATGAATTAATTAGGAATTAAATCCTAATCAAAATGCAATTATGGATGAAATTGCAAAGAAAAACTTGATTTTGAATGCAAGCATAGTCAAGGGACTAAAATGGATATTTTCCATTTATGAGAAGCTTCCCTCCTTATTTTTTGATGTTATTCTTTCATTTCCTTCTCCATTTCTTCTTTTTTGCTTTGATTTTCTTCTTTTGATTTCTTGCTCATCCGAAGTTTGATTCACGATCCATTAGATCCTATGGCTGACCCACAACACAGGCTATACATAAGAGTAGAGATTCCTACTAACCCAGCCATTGTGCCTCTCTGTTTTCCTCAAAATAACCTTGGACTTCGAGAGGGTTCTACTGTGCTTCCTTTGACTCACCTTCACCTTCATAGGTGCATAGATGGGGCAATGAGGTAACACTTCCTTATTTTTGTTTATTTCTATAAAAATTTATTCATACAGTTAGTAATCAAAATTAATTTTAGAATGCAAATTAGTGTGTATATTATTGAAATTAAATTAAAAATCACTCAAAAAATGTATGAAAAATTCAAATTTAACCTAGGAACATAGGATTTTTAGTTGAATGGCTAACCGAAGGTCTCAAAATTTGAGTCAGAAATTTAAAAATCAGTCAGCATTTGTGCAATGCCGAATGGCATTACATAATCCCGGTCGACATTATAGGCATTACACAATGTTGACCAGCATTATGTAATGTTGATCGGCATTCCATAATGTCAGTTGGCATTGTGGAATGCCGATTGGTATTCCACTTTGCCCATCCATAATTTATTTATTTTTAGTCAATTAATTAAATATTATTATTATTATTTCTATCATGGAAATTCTCCCCAATGACCAATGAAATTCACGGGCTATTTTTACATAACTCGTGAATTATTTCATAAGCTGCCAAAGATTGTGGTGCAGCTGATATGGGCCTCTGGGTTTAGACAATTTATTATTGGGATTCTAACAGCTCGAGGGAGGTTCAATCACCATTCTTTATTCACACTGATTAAGCAATGGGTGGACACCACCCGCACATTCCATACTCATGTAGGCAAGTTGATTATTTTGCCTATGAGTTTTTCTGCAATCACCGGGATTGCCTTCGGAGGGACTCCCATTTCCTTTGATATTTACTACTACAATCTCCTTGAGTATGTGCAAACTCAGTATGTGTGAGATTTAATCGAGTTCATTCTAATGTGAAAGAATCGAAAGAATGTTCTTCTTTCATCGTTAGTCGAGGGATTCAGACATCTTCCTACCACCACTCCTCATCAAATTGCCCATAAGGCGAGGTGTCACTTTATGATATTTCTTGGCATGACCCTCTTTTACGAGATTGGTCATAAGGTCAGCATTGCCCTTCTCAACCCTTTTAGAAACTTAGAGCAAGTTGTCACCCTTGATTGGGGATCTGCTGGCTTATATATATTATATATTGGACACTATTTGTAAAGGTGTTGTCACCATGTGTGGATTTTGGCACACTTTGCATATACATTATCCTTTTTTTTTACTTATTTCCTCTTTCCAGATCTGGAGTCTAGAGATTAGGTTGATTTTGTGGCTTTGGTGCTATCAGTTCTTATAGGAGGGTCCCTCTGATGTAGAGATTAGGCTCTTCCCATCTAGCGAGTGTCAGGAACACTCTACAGACTTACTATAATCAACTAAACACTGTCGAGTGCCACCTGGTAGGAAAATACAATCATTAGTATTACATAATTTAATGCAAGTTAAACTTAATAACATGATTTTGCATATTATTGGCTGAAGGGAGCGGATGACATCTAGAGGTATGATTTCATGGTTGCTGCAATACTACTCAAGGACATGAGGATTCTGCTCCCTGGTTATGGCTATCGGATGTGGTATTTAGGAGAGCGGTGTATCAACGGCATTCTGGACCTTCCCAACGTTGTATTCCCTCTAATGTTCCTCTCTCAATATTATACAATTCTCATCTGATGGGTTCAGAGTTGACAAAGGCCTTATAGGGATATGATGCCATGATTTTTCTTGAACGATCTTGCCATTACCTGTAGTTCATGCATAAGAACCTCTTGGAGTAGGCTCCTATTGACCAGGCTAAGATAACTTCTTATCATTTCTCTTCTGGAATACATAGATCATTTATTTTCCTTTCTCATAGTTCAAAGAGATTGGCTCCCCTACCGATGAGGTGATGGAGGAGGCAACCAGAACTACTTATGGGGTTGAGACTGCTCCTGAGCCTGAGATTGTGCTAAGGTATCTGGGCCTGGACCTGGTCATGCACAGCATGCTCAGCACATTGGGACCAGTTGTAAGGGAGCCTTTACTAGTGTTATTTTTAGTGATGTCCCCCTTGCTAACAGATATATGCTCTACTGGGCCCCTACTATTCAAACTCTGGTAGAGCAGTAGATGCATTTCAATGATGTTTAGCTCCCTAGCTTTTCTCTAGCAGATACTTCTCATATGAGATTGTCTGACTTATTTCTTATATTACATGTACACTTGGTATTGATGTCAGTACAACTTTACAAAATAGGTCCCTCAGACGCAGGCAGAGTATTTGTACGAACTTGCCTTGTCTCAAAGGTTATTTACCATGTAGGTCACAGATAGTTGGTGGGTAAGTATATACACTTATTATTCAAATGTAAGCATGGTATGCATGGAATGCATATGATACGATGTTTCCTAGATATACGGAGTTATTATAGGGATCTGGAGTGGGAGAATGAGATGCTTCATCGGCGGCTTGCGAACTTGGGCATGGACCCCTATAGCATTGGTACTTCATCTGTTAGACCTCCAAATACTTATCATTATGATGAGCCTAGCAGAGGATGGAGCCCATGACCTAATAGTGGAGCCCGAGATGATTGATTCCAGGCTATCTTCATTTTTTGATTTGTAGTTATGTCAGACTACCTTCTTGTACTAATCTATTTCAAATTTCCCTTTCTTAAAATTAGACTTAGATTAATAGATAGTCCTACGTGAATTTTATTTTATTATTTTTTATTTATTATTATTTTGCCTTAACTTTTGCCTAAGCTGCCTTTTTGGGTTTTTAGCTTAACAGGTCTGCCCTAACTTTTACCTAAGCCACCCTTTTGGATTTTCAACTTAGCGGGCTTCTTTTATGTACTAAAGCAAAATGGTCTCATAAAGCTGATTTTAAGCTTTTATGTTTTGTTTTCCTTTCTAATCCTTATGCATTATAAAAAAGATAAAACATGCAATGTTATAACAAAATTCAATTTCAAGAAGATTCATTAATTAGGGCCAAAATGAGTATATTTACTACATCACATGACATAACTCCTATTATTAGCTAGTCCTTTCAGATTTTCTAACCAAATATTTTGCATTCACATTTTATTTCCCTAACTTTTGCCTAACTAGCCCTTTGCGGGTTTTCTAATCAGCAGGACCTTTTTCTTTTATTTATTCCCTAATTTTTGCCTGCCAGCTCTTTACGGGTTTTCTGAATAGCAGGAATGTCCTAATTTTTACCTGACTAGCCTTTTTAGGTTTTCTAGTTAGTGGACTTTATTTTCTTTATACTACTTTTATTTATTTTTACAGTTAGTAGTTCTTAAGTTTGAGATATTTGTTGTGTATATGAATGGGGTGAAGAAGGTTACTGCTGAAGAGGTGACCGTGGAAGAGCTGGTAATGGGCTAGGCATCTAAAGAGGACATTACTGTAGCAGAGATAAAGGATGCTGATGGTCAGAAAAAGGAGCTAGACTTCGAGACCTTTGCCTATAACTCCATTATTGATATATCTATAATGATTTTGATAATTCTCTTACTAGTTTGTTTAAAACTGATGACTTATTCTTTTCAAAAGTTTATGCAATGAAATCTAACTTTGCTTACTTGTGTGGTGTGTTTACTAATGGTTATTCTAATTATGATGATCATTTCATAGATATATTTAACATTGATTCTATGCAAACTGAATCGTTTAATCTAGGCACTAATGATAACCTTAAGAATATATTGATTGCTTTTAATTTAACTATTGAAGAGAAAGAAAAAATGAAAGAAATATTAATAAAAAGATAGAAAGTATTTGTTTGGGGTTATGAGGATATGCGTGGAATTGATATAGAAATCACAGAACACAAAATTCCTATGTATCCTCACATTTCACCGATAAAATAAAAGAAGAGAAGATTAAGACTATAATGGGCTCTCTTAATTAAGCAGGAAGTTGAAAAGTAGTTAAAAGTGAAGTTCTTGGAAGTTGTAGAGGACACTTAATGGTTAGCCAATATAGTTTTGGTCCTTAAGAAGATGGAAGAGTCAAGATGTCTATGGATTACAAGGATTTGAATAAGGCTTACTCGAAGGATGATTTTCCCTTACCTTATATCGACACATTAGTTGATAGTGTAGCTTCAAGTACTTTATACTCCTTCATGGATGGCTTTTTAAGGTATAATCATATCATGATGGTAGTAATTAACAAGTAAAAAAATCCTTCACCACTAAATAAGGTATTTATTCTTATTTGGTAATGCCTTTTGGGTTGAAGAATGCAGGAGCTACTTATCAAAAGATGGCCACCACTCTACTGCATGATATGATGCATAAGGAGATAAAAGTATATAAAGATGACATGATGGTGAAATCTCTAACCCGGGAAGGACATTTTAAGGCTCTGGATAAGTTCCTAGTAAAGTCAAAAAGGTACAATCTAAGACTAAATCATAAGAAATGTATGTTCAGAGTGACCTCAAAAAAGTTATTAGTTTAGGGTATATAGTCAATCAAAAGGGAATTAAGGTGGATCCAAACAAAATTAAGGCAATCAGGGAAATGCCCACACCCAAGATTAAGAAAGAAGTGAGAGGATTATCTGATTTTTACAATACATTAGTAGGTTCATAGCCAAGCTAACCACCATTTGTGAACCAATTTTTAAGCTTTTGAGAAAGAATCAACCTGTAATTTAGGATGATAAGTGTTAGCAGGCTTTTGAAATTATTAAGGATTATTTAATGAATCCCTCAATGTTATAGCCACCAAAACCAAGTAAGCCTTTGATCCTTTATCTAGCTATCGAAAAGGAAGTAGTAGGGGCAATGTTAGCTCAGGATAGGGAGGATAAAGTTGAATATGCATTGTATTATTTAAGTAAGAAAATCTTATTGTATAAAGCTAACTACAATATGGTAGAGAAGATATGTCTAGCAATGATACAAGCAACTAAGAAGCTACAGCACTATTTCTAATCTTATTAAGTTTAGGCAGTCTCCAAGCATGATACCTTTAGATATCTTCAACAAACTTCGTTGCTCATAGGGGAATTAGCCAAATGGTTGGTTTTACTCACTGAATTTAATATAGATTATATAGCAAAGACAATTATGAAAGGGAGAGCAGTCATGAACTTCTTGGCATAAAATCTAATGGGTGATGAACAAAATGGGAAGTAGAGTTTCTAGATGAGCACCTGGGGGCAATAGAGATTTAGGGTTGAAGTATGAACTTTGATGGCATAGTTAATGGAAAAGCAATAGGTATTGGTGTAATTCTTATCACGCCAGAAGGAGAAGTGATTCTTGTGGCAAAAATACTAGAGTTTGAGGTAACAAATAACCAAGCTAAGTATAAAGCCTGCATCTTTGGTTTAGAAGCACTACGAAGTGTAGGGGCAAAAGAAATCACTGTCTATAAAGACTCTATAGTGGTGATAAAGAAAGCTTTAAAGGAGTGGGAGGTGAGAGAAGATAGGCTGAGATTATACTGGGATTACTTGGTTACCATTTTACTATCTTTTACTCAGTACAAATTTATTCATTTGCCACGAAAGGAGAATTAGGTAGCTGATGCTCTAGCTATTTTAGCTTCAAAATGGGAAGGTGGGAAGCAAATGAAAATCAAGCCTATTATTCTTATAACCCAAACTCCCTGTTATCAGGAGATAAAGGTGAAGTCGATACTATAGAGAAGCCATGGTTCTATTATATGCAATAGTATTTAGAAGTGGGCAATTTCTTGAAGATGCTGATAAGAAAGAAAGGATGTCTCTGAGAATGTTATCATAATAATTCATCAACCATAATGGGATGTTATACAAGAGGATGCCAACTGGAGTGCATTTGAGACGTGTCGATACAAATAAACCTCCAAAGCTAATGGAAGTAGTTCATGAAGGAGTATATTGGCCATTTATGAATGGGATAGTCTTAGCTAAGAAGATAGCACATCAAGGTTACTTTTGGCTAATGATGGAAATAGATTGTGTGAAGTTTGTGAAAAAATGCCATAATTGTCAAGTGTATAGGATGTTAGTCCCCTGCCTTCCATGGAACTTCAAGGAATGACTTCTCCTTGGTTGTTTGCAATCTGGGGAATTATTATCATAAGAGAGATAAGGCCAAATGCATCTAATGGTCATTGCTATATTATGGTAGTAATAGATTACTTCTCTAAGTGGGTCAAAACAGAGTCATTTAGGAGGATTAGAGCCAAACAAATGGCGAAGTTTATAGATTATAACATAATCTACAGATACAGGTTGCCTCATCATATTGTTACTGATAATGGGGTACAGTTTAGTGCAAAAATGACTACTTTATTGAGAGAATACAAAATTGAGTGCCATAGTTCTTCTCCATGCAGACCACATGCAAATGGGGCAGTAGAAGTCACAAATAAGAATATGAAGAGGATCATGGTTAAAATGCTAGAAAATTATAAGGATTTGGCTTATTATCTATAATTTGCTTTATAGGGATATAGGAATATTGGTAAGACATCAATTGGAGTCACTCTATATTTCCCTATGTATGGGTGTGAAGTTGTATTATCAGTAGAAATTGAGATTCAGTCATTGAGAGTCCTACTACAGTCTAAAATTCCTATGTATTAATATGTAGAGAGCATATTGGCATAGCTAAAATTATTAGATGAAAAGTGAATGAAAGTTAGGTACCACCCGCAGTTATATCATAAGAGGATAGCCCGAGCTTATAATAAGTCAAACCAAGAAAGATTAAGGAGGGTGACCTAGTGTTAAAGCTTACAAAACCAATCAAGACTGATCCATTAGGGAATTTCAAACTGAATTAGGAGGGTCCCTACTTAGTGAAGAAGTTATTTTTGAAAGGTGTTATTATTCTATCTAATCTAAAAAGGAATGAATTTAGAGAGCCCATCAATTTAGATAACCTCAAGAAATACTTTCTATAGTATCTTGCTAGGGAGAGAACCTCAAAAGAGGCTATCTAGGCAAAAGTTAGAGATAAGTAAAAATAAAAATAATAAAAAAGTCATATTGGGTTGAAAACCTTAAAATGGTGGCCCGGGAAAAAAGTTAAGGACATGTAAAAGGAGAGAGAGAGAGAGAGAGAGAGGAAAAAATAATTAGTTGGAAAACTTGTAAGGGTAAGCCACCTAATGATAGGAGTGAAAGAATCATTGATCAATAGTATATAGAAAAGGGAGGTTGATTTTCCTAGCATGTAAGGTAGGAAAACTAACAGATGAAATGGCTCGAGTTTTGCCCATGTATCACCATCTAAGCTTTTCAAGATTGGTTGCAATTGTTTGAGGCTTTTCTTTATCATATTTAGGATTTGTTTATTATGTTGAATAAAAAGTTAATGGATTTTGGTAGTATATGAGAGTAATTGTGAGTGCTTCTATAAGATAAATTAGGGTTTTATAGGGGAAAATATATAGAGTTAAGATGTTGAGTCAATGATCAGGCAGTGCCCTAGCCTGAAGAGGTATCTTTCCATTGCATCTTTGCATTGAGGGAATGCCTCAGTGATAAGGTGACTCATATTTAATAGGCAAGGGGCATATTATTTTTCCTATTTTGTTCATATTAATTACTTTTCAAGTATGAAGTTTAGCTATAAGAAGGGGATTTGTGTAATTAAAGTTCTTGATTGTTTAAAGTTTTGATTAAAATAAATATAAACTCTAGAACATTTAGTCAGAATAAAGCATAAATATTTTAAAAAAAGGACAAAGTCAGAATAGTAAAAATAATGAACATAAGGCTTGAATCCTAATTTACAAAACGTCTGAATCTGAAGCCTCTCTATCATCACCTCCACCATCTATACCATCTCTAGTGCCATCATCTTCTTCTTCTTTTTCATCTTTATCCTTAAGCTAGAGAGCAGCAACCTGATGCTGAAGTGCAGTAATCTTAGCCTAGTTGATGTCATCATGGTTTTGTCCAAGCATAATTTAAGGTAAGTAATCATGAAAAAACATCCTTCACCACTGAATGAGGTATTTTCTATTATTTTCCCTTGCCTTTTAGGTTAAAGAATACAGGAGCTACTTATCAAAAAATGGCCACCACTTTACTGCATGATATGATCCATAATGAGATAAACATATATATGGATGACATGATGGTGAAATCTTCAACCTAGGAAGGACATTTTGAAGCTCTAGATAAGTTCCTAGTAAGGGAAAAAAGGTACAATCTAAGATTGAATCTGAAGAAATGTGTGTTCAGAGTGACCTCAAGAAAGTTTTTAGGGCATATAGTCAGTCAAAATGGAATTAAGGTAGACCCAAACAAGGTTAAGGCAATCAGGGAAATGCCTACACCCAAGACTGAGAAAGAAGTGAGAGGATTCATTGGTAGGTTCATAGCCAAGATGACCACCATTTGTGAACCAATTTTAAGCTTTTGAGAAAGAAATAACCTATAATTTGGGATGATAAGTGTCAACAAGCTTTTGAAACTATTAAGGATTATTTAATGAATCCCTCAGTGTTATAGCTAGCAAGACTAGGTAAACCTCTGATCCTTTATTTGGCTATCAAAACGGAAGTAGTAGGGGCGATGTTAGCTCATGTTAAAGAGGATAAAGTTGAACACTTAGTGTATTATTTAAGTAAGAAACTCATGTTATATGAAACCAACTATAATCTGGTAGAGAAGACATGTCTGGCAATGATATGGGAAACTAAAAAGCTTCAACACTATTTCTAATCTTATCAAGTTTAGGCAATCTCCAAGCGTTATCCCCTTAGATATCTTCAACAGAATGCATCGCTTATAAGGAAATTAGCCAAGTGGTTAGTTCTGCTTACTGAATTTAATATAGATTATATGGAAAAAAAGTTATGAAAGGGAGAGCAGTCACAGACTTCTTGGTACAAAATCTAGTGGGTGGTGAACAAAAATGGGAGGTAGAGTTTCCGGATGAGCACCTAAGAGCAATAGAGATTCAAGGTTAGAGTATGCACTTTGATGGCATGGTTAATGGAAAAAGAGATGGTATTAGTGTAATTCTTATCACGCCAGAAGGATAAATGATTCCTATGGTAAAAAGCCTGAAGTTCGATGTAATAAATCACCAAGTTGAATATGAAGCCTACATCTTTAGTTTAGAAGCACTGCAAAGTGTGGGGGCAGAACAAATCACTATTTATGGAGACTCTATGATAGTTATAAAGCAAATTTCAAAAGAGTTGGAGGTGAGAGACGATAGGCTGAGATTATATTAGGATTACTTATTTACCATTTTACTATCTTTTACTCAGTACAAATTCATTCATTTACCATGAGAAGAAAATTAGGTGGATAATGCTCTAACTACTTTAGCTTTAATGTGGGAAGGTAGGAAGCAATAAAAAATTAAGCCTTTTATCCTTATAACTCAAACACCCTATTATAAGGAGATAAAAGTGATGTCAATCGATACTACTGAGAAGCCATGGTTCTATGATCTACAGCAGTATTTAAAATGGGGCAATTCCTTGAAGATATTAATAAGAAAGAAAGGATGTCTCTGAGAATGTTATTATAGCAATTCATCAGTCATAAAGGGATGTTGTATAAGAGGATGCCAATTGGAGTGCATTTGAGATGTGTCGATACAGATGAAGCTTAAAAGCTCATAGAGGCAGTTCATGAAGGAGTATGTGGACCATATATGAATGGGACAGTCTTAGCTAAGAAGATAGCACAACAAGGTTACTTTCGGGTAATAATAGAAATAGATTATGTGAAGTTTGTGAAAAAATGCCATAACTGTCAAGTGTATGGGGATGTTAGTCCCCTACCTTCTATGGAACTTCAGGTAATGACTTCTCCTTGGTCGTTCGCTGTCTGGGGAATTGATATCATAAGAGAGATAAGGCTAAAGGCATTTAATAATCACCAATATATTATGGTAGCAATAGATTACTTCTATAAGTGGGTCGAAGCATAGTCATTTAGGAGGATTGGAGCCAAACAGATGGCAAAGTTTATAAAATAGAATATAATCCATAGATATGGATTACCTCATCATGTTTTCACTGATAATGGTGTTTAGTTTAAAGCAAAAATCTCTATGTTGCTAAAAGAATGCAAATTTGAGCACCATAGATTGTCTCCATATATACCACAGGCAAATGACGCAGTAGAAGCCGTAAACAAGAATGTGAAGAGGATCATGGCTAAAATGCTAGAAAATTATAAAGACTAGACCAATTATATGTAATTTTCATTATGGAGATATAGGACTACTACTAGGACATCAACTGGAGTCACTCCATATTCCCTTATGTATGAGTGTGAAGACATATTATCGATAGAAATTAAGATTAAGACATTGAGGGTCCTACTAAAGTCTAAAATTCCTGAGTATCAATGGGTGGATAGTAGATTAGCACAGCTAACTTTATTAGATGAAAAGAGAATGAAAGTCATGTACCACTTATAGTTATATTATAAGAGGATAGCCCGAGCTTATAATAAGAAAGTGAAGCCAAGAAAAATTAAGGGTGATCTAGTGTTAAAGCTTACAAAACCAATCATGACTAATCCATGAAGGAAGTTCAAACCAAATTGGAGAGTCCCTACTTTGTGAAGAAGTTATTTTTCAAGGGTGTTGTTATTTTTTCTAATCTAGAAGGGAATGAATTTAGAGAGCCCATTAATCTGAACAACCTCAAGAAATACTTTCTATAGTATCTTACTAGGGAGAAAACCTCAAAAGAGGTTGTCTAGGAAAAAGTTAAAGATAAGTAAAAATTAAAATAATAAAAAAATTCATGCTGGGTTGAAAAACTTAAAAAGGCAGCTCAAGCAAAAAGTTAAGGACATATAAGAAGAGAGAGAGAGGAAAAAATAGTTAGTTGAAAAACTTCTAAGGATAAGCCACCTAATGACATGAGTTATGTCAAAAGCAAAATGTATAGTCATTTGTGCTTAAATTAAATTAAATGGTTTACCTTTATTATTGCCTAAAATGCTTATTACAAACTAGCTAACTAAAAGGAAATCATATTAAGAAAAATCAAATATGGATTAAGTTCTATGAACTAATTTCTCTTTCTTTTCTTTTGCTGAGCACTCTTAACACTTGATAAATGAAGTTCTTTTTTCTTCTTGTCCTTATAAACTCATCTTTTTCTTTTTACTGAAGTTGAATCCACTCCTTATATTTGTCATCAGTGATCTCCATCATTGATAAGGTTTCTCTAAATGATTCTACAAGACCAAGTTATTGCCAAATTGCCTAGGAAGTTTTGAGAAAGGTGCCCTGGCTCGATTTCATGTACTAGCTCCACAATTGATTGCTTTTTTCCATATTGGCAGTAGAGATGAGTAGGATTATAAAAGGTGGCAGAATGTAGCACTGCTATAGGGACATAATATGTGTAAGATCAAATGGTTACATGATTCAGTCTCCACCATGGACACATCCACTAAACTTTAATATCAAGGAAGGAGGCCAGCCAATTCTTGACATCCTCAGGCATCGGTTGTAGTTTTCTAGTATAGTAGTACTTCACCTTATAATGGGCAATGTCTTTAGGAGGCTCAAGTAGTTTTAATTTCTCTTGAAACCAAGCCTTAAAAAATGAATAAATGAAAAAAAGGCTAACCTCAAACAGCAGTGGACTCCCAAAGAAGTGTCAAGTTTTTGGAAACCTATTAAGTTTGATTATGGTCTCAGCTATAATAAGAGGTAAGGGATTAAGCCCTACTTCCACTTAGTCTAGAATATGGAGAATCTTAAAATCACAATTGCCAGAGGATGAAATAAATGAGAACTAAGCATATAGGCAAAGAGCAACATCCAAGGCCAGTAAACCTCCTTGCTACTTGCAGTAGTGGCAGCACCTAGAAAAGATGCAATCAGAACCTCAGTTTAAAAAATGTGGTGAAGCGATGATTAGGGAGGAAAATTGAATAGCCAAGGCATTTAAATTCGAGTGGAATGTAAATCTTGGGTCTTAAGTTGAGGGGTTGCAATTTGATAAGCAGAATTATTCTAGTAACCCAAAATAGCCTCGAACTCTTCAGGCAGGGGGCATATTTCAAAGGAGTTGAATCAGAAAACATGTTTCTAGGGGTCCCAAAATTTATCAGTAATATATAGAAAAAGGAGGTTGATTTTCCTAGCATGTAAAGTTCAAAAAACTAACAAATGAAATGGCTCTAACTTTACCCTGGTATCACCATCTAAGCTTTTCAAGATTGGTTGTAATTATTTGAAGCTCTTCTCTATCATATTTAGGATTTTTTAATTTTTTTGAATAAGAAGTTAATGATTTTTAGATGTATATAAGAGTAATTATGAGTGCTTTTATAAGGGAAATTAGGGTTTAAGAGGGGAAAGTATACAGAGCTGAGACGCTGAGGCAATCACTTCATTGATCACGCGACACCCCAGCATGAAGAGGCTGCACTAAAGGGACGCCTCAGTGATGAGGTGACTCATCTTTAATAGGTAGAAGGCATATTATTTTTCTTATTTTTTCCAAATAAATTGCTTTTCAAGCACGAAGTTCAGCTATGAGAAGGGGATCTATGTAATTAAAGTTCTTAATTGTTCAAAGTTTTAATTGAAACAAATACAAACTCCATAACATTCAATGAGAATAAAGCATAAATATTCCAAAAATAAGGATAAAGTCAGAATAATAAAAATAGTGAACATAAGGTTTGAATCCTAACCTACGAAGTTTCTGAATCTGAAGCCTCAACATCATCACCTCCACTATCTGCACCATCTCCAACACCATCATCTTCTTCTTCTTCTTTATCTTTATCTTCAACTTAGAGAGCAGCAACTTGACGCTGAAGTGTAATAACCCTAGCCATACTGATGTCATCATAGTCCTATCCAAGCATAATTTAAGGTAAATAATCATGAAAGCATACATACATGTAGATGTAGGGGATTTTATTGTGTGACACTCATCATGTAGTCCTGTTGAGCCTCAATCAGTTAATGCATGTATTCCCCTTGCTCTCAAGGTATCTGCAGAATTAATAAGTTATTAACACTAATATTGCAGACACCTAATTTCAGGATGATGAGTTATGGATGCAATAGAGGACTCTAATAATGAAAATGTCATGAATAGGTTTTCAATACTTGAACTTTGAAACTTTAGAGGTCTTATTGTATTTTTTAAAGAAAGGATTTAATGTTTTCAAGGACAAAATTGCAACATTTTGTAAGGACCTAATTGCAAAATATAAATTCTTTCAAGGACCTTTTTGTAATTAAAAGTTAAAAAAATGTGGTCATAATTCTATAATTCTTATTGGAATTATGTAATTCCGATCAGAATTAGACCTTTTCCGCCTAGTTTTTGAATTTTCTAGAAAAAACAAAATCTTTTTCTTGAGTCCTAATTGGTCTGAAATTCTCTTAAAATTATTTTTGATATTTATCTAATGTTTTTAAGGAAATATAAGTCTTTTAGGAATTAATTTATACGTAGGGTTTGAATGATGTTTCACTATAAACTGAGGTGTTTTGGCTCCTAAAAAGAGAGGGAAGGAAAAAGAAAAAGAAGAAAAAACAAAAAAAGAAAGAGAAGGACGGAAAAAAGAGAAAAAAAAAGAAAAAGAGCATTTGTATTCTCTATAAAAAAAATTTTGCTTAATTGATTAATTGGAGATCTTTAGAGGATTTTTTAAGAACAAGATTCGAAAACCTATTAAGAACGATGATTTTACGAAATCTGAGGAGCACTCCATTAAAATCATCCATAAGTATCATCTTCTCTTTATTCTATTTTATTTGATTTATTTATTTCTTTTTATTTTATTTTATTGATTTTTAATTTTTTTTATTATTGTTATAATTTATTCACTAATCATAATTTTTGTTCTTTTTCATGGTGATTATGGAGGGCTAAACTCATAAGAAGTCCATGGAATGTCATGGATAAGACCTTGTAAATTTAGTTTTTAGGTCTTTGTATTTTTTATTTAATTTCTTTATTTTATTTATATGTTTTTTGGGGTTGTATTAATTATTTTTATTATTATTTTCAATAGATTATTGTAATAATCTCAATAGTGGGAATAGTGGAATTATGTGTGTGATTGCATGTTTATGTTGATTAATTGGTTAGTAAAATTAGGGTTTTAATTGGGTAATTAATTAAAATTAATGGTGGAAGTAGATTAATTTAGGATTGCATGTTAATTAAAATTAGGGTTTTAGAAAGAATAATTAATTAGTTGTTTAATCTTTTATTTAATTGTTTTGGTATGTTTTATTTATTTTTGCGCTTGTTTGTTTATTTTTGTGTGTTTTGGGCCTTAGGTCCACATTAGGATTTAATCCATTTAAATTTAGGTTTTTTAAGTTTAATCATTTTAAGCCCATAATTAATTAGATTTTTAGGTTAGAGATAACTTAGGCCTATCTAGTAAATTAGATATATGCCCACCTAATTTAATTGAATTAATTAGACTTAGCCTACTTAATTAAAGCTTTTTTCATAACTTATAGATTTAAGATCACCTTAGAATTAAAACATGTAGAATTAGGCCCATTAATTTAAATATTTCATAATTTGTAGATTTAGGCCCATTTTAGAATTAAAATAAATAGACTTAGGTTCATTTAATTAAAATTAAAAAGAATTAGGCACATTAGTCTTTAGCTCACTTGTAAATTAAAACATGTAGATTTAATTCATTTAATTGAAATCAATGTATATTAGACTAACTTAGGGATTATATGTTTAAATGAATACATTATTTACTTGTATTTTCATGACTGGATTGTCTTGGAGTTAATTGCTAGAATAAGGGTTTATATGAAACTGCATGTAAATAGAGGATAATATAGTAATTCATAAAGTAATTCTAAATGGACACAAGACTGAAAGAAGTTAGTATTCCGTACCTAGAATCTCCTGGTTGTGGTGGTAGCTTTCTTTTAGGGAATCGAGTACCACCTTTTCAATTTGTCCCAGTTATTACTCTAGGTGGCGACTCCTCATCTCCACGCCATGTCTTTATGACAGTAATTAGTGTGTTCTCTAGAGCCCTAAGCTTAAACAATATCGCAGTTGCTAAAATCTTGGACGCACGCTAAACCCCATTGTCTACAAATATCTTGTCAAGTTGATTTAGAAAATAGGGTTGAGGAAGAACCTACATGTGTAGCAATGTCTAGAATGCATGCTAGTGACAAGCTCTTATCCAAAGTTAGGAATTTGTGAGATAGGTCCCTAAAAGGCATCCAATAGTAGGTCAGTAAGTCAGTGGTGGAGACAAGGTGACCAGTTAATATTCGAGAGCTAGCACTAGAGGGAGCTCTAATAGGTTGTGCTCTAGCTGAAGTGCCCTCACTATGCTGCTTAGTGCATGGACATTGAGATGGTCTCTCTTGAGGAATAAATCTAGCTCAAAATGTCAGACCTGTGGCTACCACCTAAAAATGAAATATCAAGTCAGAACATGATATCTATGAGCAAAAAACTTAAAATCAGATGCTTACCTATAAAGTAGATGCAATGGATAGAGGTACCCTCTATAGAAGACGTGTACGAACAAAATCAAGGTATCAATTCTTACACCTCACTATGTGATCCTCAGTAAGCTCTCTAGTGATGACCCAATTTAGCTCATCACCCTTCAGAAGATAAGTCCAAAAAATGCTAGTGGGAAGCGACTTAGGGATGCATCTTACCCGAGAACCCCGATGCTAAAAAAGGATCCACTCATTAAGATACTAAACCTTGTAGTCAGGCCTACGAAGAAGGACCCCCTTTAAGGATAGTGGTCCTGATCGAACCATAAGTGGTGTCCATCTGTCTTATGGGCCCTATAAGTCTAGATATAGTTATGGATATATAAAATAGGTAAATAAGAGAAAATTTTCTATTATATACTATTAACTATGACTTTGTGTTTTGTAGGTAGCTTATTATAGTTCACAGTGTTCATTCACTCGTAATGGATGTGCACATGGGCTAAATGCCTCTTTTATGAGTGACTAGAGCCCCATCTCGCTAGGTAAGGAAATGTATATCACTAACATGAGATATCCCTCAAATTAGCTCAAACTCCAAATCCCAGACTTATAAAAGGAGTTGTTAATCAATAATCATGGTAACTAAACAAGTTAAGTGCAAAAGTAGAAAAGAACTTACTAAGACAGCATGCCAAAAACTACAAAATCGCCTAGCTCCTCGAACCACCTCATCCATACTCCTATTTAAGTAAGCTAGAGCACAGCTACCCCGATCATATATAGCTATTAGATCCAGATCTTGCAAAGGTATTAGAAACATCAGGTCAATAGAGTTAGCAAGTATTAGTAAAGAGGGTGGTGCCTAATAGGTAAACCAGGAAAGCCCTTACCACTTGGTCAATCTTGTGAGCTGTGGTGGCAACCTTAACTCTAGCACTGGTATAGTGAGTCCAGATAGACTTGATCTTTACTGTATGAGTCCCCTTTATGTTCGAGACCATGCCAAGAAGGCATTTAATGTATGCTATTCAGTCTGGTGTCATCAGGTGAAGGCACATATCAAAATGGACGATGTCATAACCCAAAACAGGGGCCATGACTGGTGTTAGGGAACGAAAATTCTTTCGAATCCAGAACCCGTAGGAAGCCTTTAAAATAAAATAAAAACATACAACAATAATAAAATAAACAATATATCTTACAGCGAAAATTAAAATCTCATAAGTGGTAACATAACTCATTAATTGATTTGATAACATAAACTCATTTCATATATATAAAATCTTTTAATTCAAATTCTCGGTTCAACTTTTAAAATGTAAATCTCAAACATATATAATACATACTGCTCACTAAAATAACTACTGCAGTGTTTAGAATACAAAATAAAATCAAGTAAGCAGTTTACACAATAAAGCCGGGGTAGAAGAAATTCGATGTAAAGGTCTGCTACTGAGGTCTGAGGACGAAGACTCTTCTGAAAAATAATCAACGGAGGGGAGTCAGACCTCATTGAGTGAATTGTTATAATATATATACATGCATAGCTAAATGACAAATGCACACATTCAATAGTATATATATACAGGCAAATACACACGGATGCAGCAAAAATTATTTTATATAATATTAAAAATAATAACCATTTATGAAGAATCAAATAGAACCCTAAATGATCGCAACCTCAAACACTGTTAGACAACACTCTAGACATACAGGCTCACTTATTCCAAATAAATTTACTTATTCCATTTGGACATTAGACTGACCCCGAGATGCTACATCAACCGAGCTCCAGCAGTCTGACTATTAGTGTGATTGGCCCCAAGACACTTGCTCAACTGAGCTCCAACAATCACACTATCAAATCACATCACACATCAATCAAATCAATCCAATCATAATCCGTAAATAGGTTAGTAATTTAACGTAACTTCTATTGTCGTACCGGTACGTACTCGATCCTAGTGCTGCCCACTAGGTAGCACGTTCTATTGATATCCTTCATTTAAAATAAATCCATACATTCATAAAATAAATGATGCATGACATTAATTAAATGACAATATAAACCATATATATACTAGAAATATACCAAAAATAAACCAAGTATATTTTGAGTATATATACGTCAAATAAATTCAATTTAATTATAAAATAAAATAAAAATAAACTATATATATATACTTAAAAATATTTTAAGTATAATTCAATAATAAAACATGCATTTAATTTAAAATATACCAAAATATACCTAAGCAATTATTAAACCATTTATGCATATTTCATAAAATTTAAACATACATTTCTAAAACATGCAATCCTAAAACACGTATTTATAAAATAACAACTCACAGTTATGTACTCCTCGAAACGGGTCTGACGGGCCTGGTCCACTAGGCCTCAGTCTCGACGCAACTAAACAAATAAACAACAACACGAAATCATAATAAATCTAACAAAATTCTAGAGACTCGATCTAAAACACTAGACACAGAATAAGGATAGGGATTTGACCAGATGTCACATTTTACGAGAATTCTACCAAAAATTTGACAGAACCTCCCCTGTAAAATAGACATCTCTCTACTCATAAAGTAGAGTCGGTCTTGCAAGAAAACACACTTCGAGAATATACAGCCACACAACCCCTCGGTCGGACTACCAAACTACAATTCTACCAACCGAGGTTCACAATTCATGAGATATGCACATAATACATTTAAATTCCAAAAATACCCTTTACAAATCAAAATATAGCAAATTAGGTATTTAAAACACTAAAAATAATTATTTTACCAATAATTATAATAAAACCCTAATTTTAATAAAATATTATTAAAAATCAACAATTCTTGATAAATTCATAAATATTAACCAAAATTCATTTTATAAATTCAAATTACGTAATTAGCCCAAAAACGTATTAAAAATAAATAAAAACTCATTTATCTACAAAAATAGTATATTATATATTTTTTGAAAATAATTTTTGAAAAATAGTTTTAATTAGTTAAAAATAGTAAAAAATTTGTAAAAAATCATTTTTATACCTCAAATAATTATTAAAACCAATTTAATTTAAATTTTAACCAATTTATTATCAAATTATCAAAATACCCCTAACTATATATAAATTCACATAATATACTATAATTATTCAAAAATTCACTAAAAATTATGCAATTGCTCATAAATTAATTTCTCAACATATAATTCAATAAAATCAATAATTATACTCAATTAACCCATTAATTTTAACAAAATACTTATTTAACCTAATTTTCTAAAACTCACCTAAACTGAATAAATTCATAATAAATACACAAAAATTACAAATAAATTTATAAAATTCATTTTAACCTCTATAAACACCATAAATCACAATTTCACAAATTATTTAATTAATTTACAAAAATTAGAAAATATTAATAAAATAATCAAAAATTCACAAAAATCAAAATAAATTCCAAAAATTCTACAAAAATTACATAATGTAGATTGAGCTACTAGGAACAATCTTTGTGAAGGAATTTAGCTTGAATCATTAAGATCAAAGTTCAAAAAATTAAAGAACTCAAAATGGCCAAAATAGAAAATTGATCACCAATAAAAATCTAGATCAAAACAAGTGAAACCAAGCTTAGAAATGCACTCACCGGAGCTCAAGGAAGAGATTGAGACCGGCGGCATCCAATTTGGTGGTCGAAAAATGGTTGAACGGCGTTGAGCTTGGATTTCGATTTCTAGGCCAAGAAACGACCAAAACACGCCGAAAAAGGGAGCAGCAGGCGGCGAAGCAAACTGGAAGGGAAGGTGGCACGTTGGGAGGCACACCGACAATGAAGAAACGGAGTTGCAGAAGTGATTGGGAAGGAGGGGGCGTCGGGTTAGGGGAGAGGGACGAGTGGCATGGGTTGTAATTTTGTTAAACTTTATGTATATATATATATATATATATAACTTTAATAACTTATATTATAATATAGTAATATTATATTCCAAATAAATACTCACCACATGTTTAAAAAGAAACAATATATATATACATATACATATATATATGTCACATGTTAATTAAAAATATAACTATATATAATATATACATCCATAACATTAATAAACCCTAAACGCTAAATATATATATATGCATGTATATGTATATATATATTAATATGATAAATAAAATCATGCATGGAATCATGAAATTATATAAAACGGACTAACCTAAATAATTATTATTTATTTAGGTTTTAAATTTCCTAAAAATAAAATTCTCGGGAAACTTTTACGTAAGAAACTTAAAAAAATTTTAAAAAATAACTTTAATAATTAACAAACTAATTAAATAATCAAATATATTTATCAAAATTATTAACACTGCATATCTCGATGCAATTTAAAAGTATTTAAAATCTTAGAATATTACAGACGACTTCTCTTACACACCCAATGCTAATGATAGCAATAAAGGAGAGATAATCTAGAGTGAACTCCTCGAATGAAAGGTGGAACATATGAGTAGTATCAAACTACCTCTCTATCATAGCAAAGAGTGGCTAATGATCTTTCTGGCCCTGCGTAGCTAAGAGCATAAAAATGAAGTCAGAAAATCCAGTGTCACAGATATTGGCCTTAACGACATCTGTGAGCTCGTCATACCAAGCTCAAGCACTGCTGAAGTTCCCAACACCATTGAAAAGTGTGTCCATCATGCTATAAGATAAATAGGGAAGTTGAATAAATATTAACATGTTTAAAATTTAGACTGAAATCAAAATACAGGCAGAAGATGATGCCTCATTAAAGAGGTGACGACTTTTTTATATGGTGACGCCTTATAAAGATCAGGCGACACCTTAGTCTTATTCTTTTAAAATTAATGTCTCTAGCAAAGAGGCAATCACCTTAGTGTGAAAAGGCGAAGCCTCATCACTGAGGCTATCTCCTCTTTGATCAAGCAACGCCTCAATAGTATAAAGAATAGTGTTATGTTCATAATTTTTCTTAAAATCCTCAATTTAATCATTCTCATTCCTATTTTTAATGATGAATAAACACCTATTAATTTGAACCTGATGTTATTTTGTAGAAAAAATTGGTCGATTTGAGTACTAACCTCTCCGAAAGCCAATGCACAGATGTGGGTGCCTAAATTTACAATAAATGGAATGTTGTCTCGAATGGAAAATCCAAGGGTGTGTAAAGGATGTGCAGGAGGTGGAATGGAATCCCACTCAAGTAGGTCTAGAGTTCAGGCAGCATTTATAGGTGAAAAATTTAGAAAGAAGAAAAGAGCGGGAAAATGAGAAGAATAGAAATGAGGAAAAGAAATTTTGAATAAGAAAAGAGAAAAGAAAAGGGTTTTAAAAGAAAAGGAAAAGGATTTGAAATTTGATAAAAACTATGAAAATGGATTTTAAAAGGAACTTTGGGTTGTACCCCGAGGCTGACAGCTCAAATTCTCAAAAAGTAACCACTCAAGTTATACTTCGAGGCTGATGGAATGAAGTTCGAGAAAATGAACTCTTGGGTTGTATCCTAAAAATGATGCACAGAGTTCAAGGAATTGAACTCTTGAGTTGTACCCTAAGGCTAACTGCTTAAATTCCTAAAAAGCAACCTCTCATGTTGTACCATGAGGCAGATGGAATAAAGTTTAAGAAAATGACCTCTTAGGTTATACCCCAAGGCTAACGGTCGAAGCTTAAGAAAGAGACCTCTCTAGTTGTACCTCAAGGATGACGGTATATAATTTGATGAATTTACTTCTCAAATGAATATCGAGGTCGAGTGTATCCTTTTAATTTTTATGCTTGTTAATTTTTTGAAAATCTTTTGATTATATGTTTTTAGTTTTTTAAAAAATCAAGGGGGCAAATTGTGGACACCTGATTTGATCGGCCCGTAATAGAAGTCCAATGATGAAATGAAACAAGCACCTAGTGTAAAAGAATAGCCCACAATCACTTTAAGAATGGACCTGAAGCCCCAAGTCTCTTTAATAATGAAATCAGGCCGATTGAGCCCATAAGGAAATGGCCTCAGCCCAGAGCCAATAAGGCAATGCCTTACCAAAGTGGCACCACCTCTATGGCATCTAGCTAATGAGGTGATGCCTCATTAAAAAGGCACCATCTTAGTACCTTAAGCTTTTCTTAAAAAAAATGGAGCATTAACTACTCGTGAAATGACTCAATTAAACTTCTTACACGTTCTAGTATCCTCTAGGAGTAAATGGAGATATTTTTAATAGCAAAAAGGAGGTTATAACACTTGGAAGAAAATTAAATGAAGAGATATGAGAGAATTAAAAAGGGAGGAGAAGTAAAGAAATAGGGACTTTTTAGCTGGGGTCTGAAAAAAAAAGTAGAATAGAACATGCCAATTAAATAGGAGCTACTCTAAAAATTCAAAAGAGAAGGAAGGAAGAAAAAGGGAAGAAACATTAGGAAGAAAGGGTCTTGAAGGTCTATTCTTAAGGAGATAAAGTTATACTTGCATTCTGTCATTGCAAAAGCAAAATTCAACCTTTGATGGCTAATCATTTTGAAAATTAAACCAGTTTAAAATAGTAAAGATACTTGATCTAGATGATTTCTTTGTATTTCAAACATGGTTTCATAAATTCCTGATCATAATTATAAATTTATAATTGTTTAATCAACTTTTTGTTTAATTAAAAATAGTTAGGCCTGATTCTATAGCTGTAATTCAGGCGACGCCTCATCAAAGTGGCATTGTCCCTTTAGTCTAAGGTGAATTCATATCGCCTTAGTGGCCTAAAGTGACACCTCATCAAGGAGAAGTCACCACATCTCTTTCATTCTGTACCTATTTTATGCATTATATTTAAATTTTTAGATGTTGATTACAATTTCATTCATTAATACGTTATGTGAATTTGTTTATGTGTTCCATGATTTAATTGATTTTCGTCTACAATGTGGGTAGGTATTCATTTTCAGTTATCTTATTATTTAGATTTATGTTCATGTTGATTTTGATTTTTGCACTTTTTTTCGTGTAATTTGTGTTTTGTGTATTTTTACATTTCTACATTTTATTTACCTCTTTTTATTATCTTAATATTCATCCATTCATTAAAATGTTCACTGCATAATTTATCTTTAGTTGTGTTTTATTTTATTTTCATGACAATAACCCTTTTCCCTTTTTTGTAGGCTTTATTTTTATTTATGGGAAGTTCATAATTTTGATTCTTTTCAAGAATGAATTAGGGTGATTATTAATTATTAAATTATTGCCCTGATTTTTTAAGACTCTTTATATTTATTTTCAATTATTTTGCAATTTATTTTTTTATCTTTATTTTGCATGGTTAATGGGTTATAATCTTTTCTCCTCTCCCCATTCTTTGCATGTTTTTTTTATTTAATTTTTTATTTTATTTTATTTTGCTTGCATGTTTAAAAGATTGTAATTCATTTCTCCTCCCACCTTTGTTTGCATGCAAATTTATTTTATTTTATTTTATTTTGTCATTATGGATGAATGTTTATTTTATGTGATGAATGTTGTGAATTATATTAAATTGCATGAAATTGGACTAATGTAAAAATTTGGGCTTAATAATAAAATTGGAATTTTGCTTGGTGAAAATTGCATTTGCATGTAATTAAAGGAAATAGTTAAATAATTAAAGTGTTATGACCCATATTTCTAAATTATTTTATTTTAAAATGAGATATGCAGTGTTAATAAAATTTAAAGATTTTATTGATTTATTTTCATTATTTGTGATGAATTATTATTATTTTATGTTTAAATAAATTTTCTACGTAAATATATTATTTTTTGTCATTTAATTTGCTTGATTATTTTAATATTATTATTTATATTATTGTTTTATCAAATTTCACTATTTATTTTGTTATTAAATTATTTTATTATTTGTATTGCTATTATTTAGTGTTAATTCATTTTATGTATATACATATTAATGTATGTGTGTTATATATATATGTATGTGTATGTGTATACATATATATATATATATATGAGATATTTTATTATTGTGTGGTGAGAATATATATATGTGTGTGATTATTGTGTGTTATATATATATGTGTATATATATATATATATAAGATATTTTTATGTGGTGGAGATTTTTTTTTTAATATAAAGTTTTATTATTATATTAATATATATTATGGTGCATGTGTGTGAATTTGTGTTAATAAATAAATAAATAAATATATATATATATATATATATATATAATTGATATACTCTATATATATAGACATATATATTATACAACCTACTAATATACATACACACATATATATACACACATACCATCATAATAAATATGTATATACATATACTATTATAATAACCTTATATTCATTATAAACCCAAATAACATATATACATATATACTTGTATTAGGCCTAAAATAGCAAGATTAACATAAAATAATTTCTACCTACTAAATAGTCAATAATAGCTAGCACTATAGGGAATATATTTTATTAAAATAATAATTACATAACCATAACATAATAATATAGCTAGCTAATTAACAATTATTTAATATAATTTTGTATTATTACTAATAATGTAAAATTTAAGGATTACTTTATTTAGATAAAACGTAGGGTATTACAGTCTCCCCTCCTTATATGAATTCGTCCCCGAATTCAAGAAAAGAAAGAAAAGAAGAATTACAAGGCTAAGAAGCAAAGAGATACGGGAAAGAAACTCGCATCTCAGCTTCAGTTTCCCAAGTGCAATCCTCAGCATAATGGTTACTCCATAGCACCTTCACCATCAATATCTCCTTAGTCTGTAGCTGTCGGATTTGGCGATCCACAATCGCCACTGGTTACTCCTCATAAGTCAGATCGTCACTGAGTTCTATGGCTTAAGGTTGCAAGACATGAGACGGATCAGGGACGTATTTCCTCAGCATGGACACATGAAATACAGGATGGATTCTCGACAGTTCTTGTTGTAACACCAACCTATATGCCACTTCACCCACTCTAGACCGAATCTCAAACGGTCCAATGTATCTAGGAGCTAGCTTACCCTTCTTGCCAAATCTCATAACTCCATTCATTGGAGATACCTTCAGGAACACCATGTCTCCAACCATGAAGGATACATCCTTCCTCCTAGGGTCAGCGTAGCTCTTCTGTCTGCTGAAGGTTGTCTTTAATCGCTACTGTATAATGGGGACCTTCTCTGAAGTCACTTGCACTAACTCTGGTCCTGTTAACTGCCTTTCACCAATCTCCCAACATAAAGGTGATCTACACTTTCTACCATATAGTGCCTCATACAGAGCCATCTCGATGCTAGCATCATAGTTGTTATTGTAAGCAAACTCAATCAATGGCAAGTGCGAATCCCACTGTCCTCCAAAATCCATCACACACATCCTCAGCATATCTTCTAACATCTGGATGGTCCTCTCTGACTGACCATCTGTCTGAGGATAAAAGGTCGTACTAAAATCCAATCTGGTGCCCAAGGCCTTATGTTACTCTTGCCAAAAGACTGAGGTGAATGTGGCTCCTCTATCCGACACTATGCTCATTGGTACTCCATGTAGACAAATAATCCTATTGACATAAAGTCTCGCCAGTCTATCAGTAGAGTACATCTTCTTTATTGGCAGAAAGTGCACTGACTTAGTTAGCCTATCAACAATCACCCATATTGTGTCATAACCTCCGGTAGTCTGAGGTAGCCCAGACACAAAGTCCATAGCTATCATGTCCCATTTCCATTCGGGAATTGGCATAGGCTGCAACAATCCCGAGGGTCTCTGATGTTCAAGCTTCACTTGTTGATAAGTCAGACATCTAGACACAAACTTTGTAATGTCCCTCTTCATTCCATTTCACCAATATGTATCTTTTAAGTCATGATACATCTTGGTAGAACCTGGATGAATACTATAAGCAGAAAAATGTGCTTCTTCTATGATTTCCTTCCTCAAGTCATCAACATCTGGCATATAAATCCTAGTACCTAACCACAACACACCTTCTCTGTCAATCATAAAGTCCCATGACTAGCCTTGTTACACTTCATACATAATCTTCTACAATTGAGGGTCTCTACTCTGAGCTGCCTTAACCCGATCCAAGTATACTGATCGTACCCTAAATTGAGCTAAAAGGCACTTCTGGGTAACTTTCATCTGCAACCCTTGATCAATCAACCCATGCAACTCCTTAATAATGGGCCTTCTTTCTGTGCTGATGTGGGCAAAACTGCCCACTGACTTCCTACTCAAAGCATCAGCAACAACATTCACCTTGCCTGAATGGTATAAATGGAGCAATCATAATCTTTAAGAAGTTCCATCCATCTTCTCTGTCTCAGATTCAAGTCCCTCTGCTGCAAGATATATTTCAAGCTCTAGTGATCAGTGTATATCTCACATGTCACCCCATACAAGTAATGCCTCCATATTTTCAAAGCAAACACAATGGCTGCCATCTCCAAGTCATGAGTAGGATAGTTTTGCTCATGCTTCTTCAACTGCCTCGAAGCATAAGCAATTACTTGGCCATTTTGCATCAACACACAGCCCAATCCTACTCTGGAAGCATCACAATACACTGTTTCCAGAGGGCAAAGTTAGAATTGGAGCCGACATCAATAAGTCCTTCAATAACTGGAAGTGCTCTTCGCATCTGTCTATCCATACAAACTTAGCACTCTTCTGAGTCAACCTTGTCAAAGGTGCAGTAATTTTAGAGAAATCCTTCATAAATCTCCTGTAATAGCCGGTTAGACCCAAGAAACTCCGTACTTCTCTAATTGTAGTCGACCTCAGCCACTCCGTTATAGCTTCTATCTTCTTAGGGTCCACTTGTATGCCATCCCTAGAAACCACGTGGCATAAAAATGCCACTTGATTCAACCAAAACTCACACTTTGAAAACTTGGCATACAACCTTTGCTCTCTTAAAGTCTGAAGCACCCTTCTCAAATGCATAACATGCTCAGCCTCACTCTTGGAATAAACCAAGATATCATCAATGAAAACTATTATAAATCGGTCCAAGTATGGCATAAACACCCGATTCATCAAGTCCATAAAGGTTGCTGGAGCATTAGTCAACCCAAAGGACATTACTAAGAACCCATAATGGCTATATCTCATCTGAAATGTTGTCTTGGGCTCATCACCTCTTCTTATCCTCAACTGGTGATACCCAAATCTCAAGTCTATCTTAGGGAAGCATGTAGCACCTTGAAGCTGATCAAACAGGTAATCGATCCTTGGAAGTGGATACTTGTTCTTGATGGTGACCTTATTCAACTGCCTATAATCAATACAGAGTCAAAGGCTACAATCCTTCTTCTTCACAAACAAGATCAGAGCACCCCAAGGTAATGTACTGGGCCTTATGAAACCCTTATCAAGCAACTCCTACAACTGCTCCTTCAGCTCCTGTAATTCTACTGGTGCCATTTTGTAGGGTGGCATAGAAATAAGATCCGTACCAGGTATGACATCGATACAGAACTCCATCTCCCTGTCTGTGGTAATCCTGGTAATTCTTTAGGAAAGACATCCAGAAATTCACACACCACTGGCACCTGCTCAATTGCCATATTCTCTTTCTCAACATCTCTTACCATTGCCAAGTAACCCTGACAACCCCTTCTAAGCATCTTCTGGGCTATAATGGCAGAAATGAGATTACGAGGCATGGAATTCTTTTCACCCTTGAAAAAAAATTCTTCTTCGTTTGGAATTCTGAACACCACTTCTTTCTCTTTACAATTCACCAAAGCATAATACCTCGACAACCAATCCATACCCAAAATAATGTCAAATTCCAGCACATCAAGCAACACCAAGTCCACCAATAATTCTCTACCATCAACTAACACCGGACACAAAGGAAAGAAAATATTTATCTTTAACTCGTCACTAAGAAGAGTCGACACAGACAAAGGAATGGACAACCTGGAAGGCTACCACTCGATTCTCGAAGCAAACATAGGAGAAATGAATGAATGCAAAGCACCGGGGTCAAACAATACTCTAGCATCACATGCACAGACTGAGAGAATACCTGCTACCACTGCATTCAAAGTCTGAGCATCCTGTGGTGTCAAAGTGAATACTTGAGCCTAGCCACGACCTGCCTGCTGAGATGTCGAAGGCTGCACAAACCCACAACCACTAGGCCTACCAACTGAACCTCAGCCCTGCTGACCCATAAGTTGTGGCGGTCTCTGTTATGGCTATACTAGTGCTTTATATTGTTGGGGCATCGGATAGTAGGGCTGAGCCACTGATGAAGACAAACCTTGAGCATACTGTGGCTGGTATCTAGAGTGAGGACAAGCTCTGGCAAGATGACCAACCTGTCCACATCTGAAGCAAGTGCCCGACAACAGATGACACGGGCCCTGATGGAATCGTCCACAACTCTTGCAAGCGCTGGCTCTAGACCCAGAACTACTCTGCCCACTACTACTGCTACTAACTCCAATACTGGATCTATGACCCCTACCACTTCTCCTGTTCATGGCATAACCATGGTGACCAACTCGATGGGTCCTGGACCTCCTACCACCCTGCTGTGAACTACCCACAGTTGCTGACTCGAACTACCAATGTGAAATGCTGGCTACTGATATCCGAAAGCTGAACCATATCCACTACCACCAACTATATAAGGATCTATTATGGTGCCCTAGCGAATATGTTTCCTCTCAATCAAATGGGCCTCCTCAATCACACTCTCTATGGTACGATCCTCGGTACATATACCAACAAAACAGGTCCCAATCCAGTAACATACAACTCTACTGCTCTGTAAGGGTCCCTTCTGATATCCTCTACATGTCGGGATAGCCTATTAAACTCCCTGGTGTAGTCCTTCACTGATCTATCCCCTCTAATGATGTGGAGAAACTGCCACTTGTAGGCATCTCTGGTGGCTGGAGGACAGAAAAATCTTAAAAAGCGGTCCTTAAACTCTGGCCAAGTCAACTCGTGCATAGATGGCTGAATTGACTGCATAAACCAGTCTTAAGCTGCGGCTTGAACTGACAACTCCACAATCATTATCCTTTGATAATCTGTATGTCCCGTCCTGGTACGTGCCTCAATAGCATTAATGAAGTCTAAGGCATCACCCATACCATCAAAAGAAACTCTATCGATCTGGGAGTAAAGAAGTGTTGCCTCAGTATTTGTCATCCCCTGATTCCTCTGTTGTAGCATCTGTTGTACAAGGGGCATCACCTGATTCAATGCTGTAAGACCCTAATTAATCCCTGCCAGTCTAGCTGCAAAGGCTGTGGGGTCAACGGCTGGGGCTTCAGGCTCGACTGGCTGCTGATTAGGAATCTCAGCTGCAGCTACCCTGGCTCGACCTCTACCTCTACCTCTACCTCTATGACGTGGAGTAGGAGGGGGAGCCTCATCGTGCACAAACTGCTCATCAAGTCTAAGGGTCAAATCGGCATCGGGGTCGGTACACACATGCCTCATTCTGAAAAAGATAAGGGAAATTGAATTCAAAATAGGGTAAGAATATTTAACGCAACATGGAATTAGAAACAAGAACATCTCAAAGACAATTATCAACCCTAAAGTTGCAGTAGTTACATAGAAAGACAGACATGGACAATTAATCAAAATTTTGCTCTGATACCAACTTTGTCACGACCCGAACCCAAGGGCACGTGACCGGCACCAGGGAATAGGAAGGCATAAGGTCCCTGAAACCCATAGTAAGCCTAAAAGAAAAGATAAACAACACCTTACAATTTAAAACCTTATTTTAAAACATAACACATTATCAAACTGATTTTTCTAAAATTTAAAACATAATTGAATACATAATTAACATATTTCCAATGTCATATATTATAAATCAATTGAAATCATTATACATGAACGTGGTGCATATAAATAAAATACACAAATACACTTAAGTCATACAATTCATAGTACATTTACTACTGCAGCTTCCTAGAACACTATAATAGTACAACTTACAATGACCTACATAAAATAGCCAGTGATGAAGAAACCCAACGTGGAGGTAGTCTGAGGTCGAACTCCCAAGCTCCTAAAAAAATAAATTGAGGAAAATCATACCTCACTGAGTAAGTCAATAAAAAGAGTTGTATGATTTAAAAACCTTTTTGAAAACTATATATTTATAGTGAAAATAATTTATAATGTAAAGGTATAGCTTTTGAAAAAAATCTCGGTAGAACCCTAAACCCAAAATCCTAAATGGCCAATCGGGCCCACTTGTTCCAATCAGACTGTCGATCCCCAAGAGCAAAGGCATCAACCGAGGCACCAAGTCGCAGTCGTTCACTTAATCCAAATATATGGCACTGGCGGTCCTCGAGAGCTAGGGCATCAACTGAGGCACCCATCCCAGTCCATTATTAACCTTACAATCACTGGCGGTCCCCGAGAGCATAGACTTCCACCGAGGCACCTGTCCCAGTTTAACATTCACCCGTCATAAATAATTTGGATCCACCTCTCAATCTCTACCATGTGCACACGGTCCTGGTGAGGCCCACCAGGTAGCCCGTTCTACCAAAATTTCTCAAAATTAATTCTTAAATAAATAAAATGCGTTTTAAATCTTAAATAACAGTATTAAATTAAATAAATCATATGTTAAATATAAAAATATGAGCGCATGCATTCTTTAAGTAAACACACGCACAGATCATTCTATTGACTTACAAGATGAATGCGAAGGCTGACGGCCACGCGTCTGCCTCGATCTCACGGCTTCTGCTCCGATATGCTCGAGAAAGAAATTAACAGATTGATTTTTAAAACATAACTATGTAATAAAAATTGAAAATCAACAAAATAATGAATTTTCCTGGCTGACTCGAGGAAGACTGGACAAGACACGATAGACAGAATAACACCTAACTAACGATAGAAATTTTTACGAATATCACGTTTTACGAGAAAATCTATCGAAATTTTGACAAAGTCTCCTCTGTAAAACAAACATCTCTCTACCAAAGGTAGAGCCAAACCTGTATAGAAAACGCACTTCTAATAACCACAGACACACACACACTCGAGTCGGGCTTCCAAAACTACACTTAGCCCCGACCGAGATCACAACTTAATAAAACATCAAAAAAAATGATATCATTTATTTCCTAAAATACATATTACACATATATATATACTAAAAATATATAAAATCTCAATTATTCAAAAATTAATAACTCAATTTGCATTTCATTATTAGAGTATAATTATAACCTAAATTAAAACCATTATACCAAACATACCAAATATAACCTTATATTCAATTTTTGTTACCAAAATAATGTATTATAAATATATTTATTATTTGGAATTAATATTCAAAATTAACATTTCTTAATTAAAAATATCACTTAATTTATAAAAATCCCCAAAACCTCTTAAATATTAATAAAACTAGCTAAAATATATGTTTGACTATAATTAACGTAAAATTACATTTGTACCCCTAAATACATAAATTACATAATGTATTATTAATACTAAAAAAATTCCTTAAAATTATTTAATCATCTAAAAATTATTTTCTCAAAATTAAATTTCTTAATATAATTAAAACATAAAATCAACTAATAACTTCCTCTAAAAAATATAATTTAACCTAATAATCATATTTGACATAAACTCAAAATATTTAATAAAATAGTATAAAAATCACAAAAACTATAATCTAAGTTCTAAAATTAATAACATTTAATAATAGTATCAATTATCCAAATTTCATAATTTTTAACAATAAATTTCGAAATTAATAAAAATATTAATTAAATAACCAAAGTTTACAAAAATTTATAATTAACACCATAATCTCAAAAATCTTAAATAAAAGTCAAATACACTAAAATAATTGACATTAACTAACCTAATTAGTAATTGAACTCAAATAACAACCAATTAAACCAACTAAATATCAATAAATTTTAACAAAAAAAATTCTGCATAAATACAATAATCCACCAAAATTTCCAAAATAATCAAAATTGTCCTCAACCAACAATAAACCACCACAAACAACCTAAGATCTACCAAAGCCATTCAAGAACCGAGAGGGAAAAAGAAAGAAATAAGGGCTACCACTTACTATCAAACAGAACGGATCGGAGGAAGGAGGGTAGGACCTGCTGCCACCAGAAAATGGGGAAGATGGAGGCAGCTCAGGTAAGGCAAGAGGCAGCAACTGGTGGAGAGACAAAGCTGGCAGGGGACTGTCGCGTGCAAAGGAGAGAAAGCTGGCTGCCAGGCGAGAAGAGAAAAAGCACGGCCACGAGAGGAAGAAGAAAGGTAGCAGCAGCAGAACTCCTGGGAGCTCAGTGCACGGCGGTGATGGAGTTCTGAGGCAATAGGGAAGGCAGCACAATGAGGGGAAGAGGTGGCGTGGGTGGCAGACAGAGAAAAGAGGGTGTTGGTGAGGGTTTTTTTTTTGGCGAATGCATATATATATATATATATATAATTGATATACTCTATATATATAGACATATTTATTATACAACCTACTAATATACATACACAAATATATATACACACATACCATCATAATAAATATGTATATACATATACTATTATAATAACCTTATATTCATTATAAACCCTAATAACATATATACATATATACTCGTATTAGGCCTAAAATAGCAAGATTAACATAAAATAATTTATACCTACTAAATAGTCAATAATAGCTAGCACTATAGGGAATATATTTTATTAAAATAATAATTACATAACCATAACATAATAATATAGCTAGCTAATTAACAATTATTTAATATAATTTTGCATTATTACTAATAATGCAAAATTCAAGGATTACTTTATTTAGATAAAACATAGGGTATTACATATATATATATATATATATATATATATATATATTTGGTCAAAGCATTAGATTTTAAATGGGGAGAGGACAAAATATTGAGCCATTTTTTTCTTTCCTTCTTTTCTATCACAACATTTTTTTTCTTCTCTTTACTGCACTTCTTGACCTTCACCGTGCATCACAATTCACCTCATCGGAGAACCACCAACCACCACCACTTGTCATCATCAACTCCCCTCTTCTTCTCCTTCCTCTCTGTCACCTATCTGAGCGTCGGAAGCCGTTGAAAACTACCATAGACAGACTACACCGAGAGGCTCCATGAATGTCGGTACCATTTTCGATCATCATAGCTCACACTCTTAAGCTTGCTGGAATCCTTGAGCTGTGTAGAAGCCATTTCCAAGCTTGGTTCAAACTCAAATTTGTCCATTTGTAAGTTTTGTTTAGAGTTTAGTTTATGTCCATTTTCGTTTTTATTTTTTTTTTAGCTTGATATAGCTTGAATCTTTCAAACTCCCTTTACAAATGTGATTCCTAGTAGCTCAATCTACCTCTATGAATTTTTGTATGATTTTTGGAATTTATTTTGATTTTTGTGAATTTTTGAATATTTTATTATTATTTTATTAATTTTCGTAAATTAATTTATTAAATTATTTGGTTAATTTAGTGATATTGTGTATTTTTATTGATTTTAGTATTGAGAAATTAATTTTTGAGAATATTATATAATTTTTATGAATTTTTATAGTTTATGTCAAAATTGAATAATTAGGTTAGAGTTGGATTTTTTTTGGAATATTGGTTTAAATACGTGTTTTAGTTAATATTAATAATATATATGTTGAGAAAATAATTCTGATGCATTTGTATAATTTTTATAGAATTTTTAAGTAATAATAGTATATTATGTAATTTATGTATTTAGGGGTAAAAATGTAATTTTATGCTAATTATAGTTAAATATATAGTTTAGTTAGTTTTATTAATATTTAAGAGGTTTAGAGGATTTTTATAAATTAATTGATATTTTTAATTAAGTAATATTAATTTTGAATATTTTTTCCAAATATTATTGTCACGACCCGAACCCGAGGGCACGTGACCGGCACTAGGGAATGGGAAGGCATAAGGCCCCTGAAACCCGTAGTAAGCCTTAAAGAAAAAGTAAACAACTCCTTTCAATTTAAAACTTTATTTTAAAATAGAACACATTATCAAACTGATTTTTTCTCAGATTACACAATTCAACTGTTTAAATAATAATGTGTTTCAACAACTCATATTATAAATCGAATTTGAATCTTATACATAAGCGTGGTTTACACAAATAAATTACATAATTATGTTTAAACCATACCAATCTTCAATATATATACTACTGCAGCAACCTAGATTAACATATAGTACAGCTTACAATGACCTACATAAAATAACCGGTGAAGAAGAAACCCGGCGTGGAGGTAGTCTGAAGTCGAACTCCCAAGCTCTTGAAAAAATATAAATTGAGGGGAATCAGACCTCATTGAGTAAGTCAATAAAAGAGCTATACGGTTTGAAAACCTTTTTGAAAACTATATGTTTATAGTGAAAATAATTTACAGTATGTATTCATAGCTTTTGAAAAATCTCGGTAGAACCCTAAACCCGAAATCTAAATGGCCAATCGGGCCCACTTATTCCAACTAGACTACCGGTCCCCGAGAGCAAAGGCATCAACCAAGGCACCAAGCCGTAGTCATTCACTTAATCCAAATAAATGGTACTGGCAGTCCCCGAGAGCTAGGGCATCGACCGAGACACCCATCCCAGTCCATTATCCACCTTACAATCACTGGCGGTCCCCGAGAGCTAAAGCTCCCACCGAGGCACCCGTCCCAGTTTAGCATTCATCAATCATACATATATCGGATCCATCTCTCAATCTCTACCATGTGCACACGGTCCTGGTGAAGCCCACCAGGTAGCCCGTTCTACCAAAATTTCTCAAATCAATTTTAAATAAATAAAGTGCATTTAAATCCTAAATAATAGCATTAAATTAAATAAATCATTTAATCAATATGATAGAAATACGAGCGCATGCATTCTTTAAATAAACACATGCACAGATCGTTCTATTGACTTACAGGATGAATGTGAAGGCTGACGACCACGCGTCTGCCTCGGTCTCACAGCTTCTGCTCCAAAATGCTCTAAAAGAAAAATAATGAATCGACTTTTAAAACATGACTAAAGAATCGAAATCAGAAATCAACAAAATAATGAAATTCCAGACTGACTCAAGGAAAATCGGACAAGACTCGACAGACAGGATTTAACCTAACTAACGGTAGAAATTTTTACGAGTATCATGTTTTACGAGAAAATCTACCGAAATTTCGACAGAGTCTCCTCTGTAAAATGGACATCTCTCTACCGAAGGTAGAGCCGGACCTGCATAGAAAATGAACTTCTAATATTCACATCATCCACACTCGAGTCGGGCTTCCAAAACTACAATTTGCCCCGATCGAGATCACAACTCAATCAAATATCAAAAATTAATAATATTTATTTCTCAATATATATATATATATATATATATATATATATATATATTTTACATACACACATACTAAAAATAAATAACATATATAAAATCTTAATTATTCAAAATTAAACAATTCAAATTTGTATTCCATCACCAACAATATAAATATAATTATTATCCAAATTAAAACCTTGGTAATGTATTATATGAATATATATATGTATATATATATATATATATATATATATATATATTGGGAATTTGACATTTAAAATTTTACACTACTTAGGAAATTATATCAATTAATTTATAAAATTATCTAAACCCTTTTTAAATAGTAATAAAACTAATTAAAATATATATATATATCATACTTAGTGTAAAATTACATTTCTACCCCTAGAATATATAAATTACATAATGTGCTATATATACTAAAAAAAATTTCTTAAAATTATTTAATCATCCAAAAGTTCCTTTTCTCAAAATAAACTTCCCTAATATAATTAAAATATTTAATCAACTAAAAAAAATTCCAAATATATATTATTTAACCTAGAATTAAATTTGGCATAAACTCAAAAATATTTATAAAAATAGTATAAAAATCACAAAAAATTATAATTTGAGTTCTAAAATTAATAACATTTAATAACAACCTCAATTATTAAAATTTTATAATAATTTTTTTTTTAACCATAATTTCGAAAATTAACAAAATATTACTAACATTTTCAAAAATTCTACCAAATTTACAATAATTCCTAAAAAAATCCAATAAATTTAATTCACTCAAAAATAATTGACCACAACCACCCTAATTACTAATTATACCCAAATAAATATCTAATAAAACCAAATAAACATTAAATAAATTATGGAAATTCAACTAATTATCAAAAATTTCAAAAAAAAATTGAAACCAACTTCAAATACATACTAAACAACCCTAACTAACCTAGGATCTATCAATGTCAAGCAAAAATAAAAGAAAGGAAGGAGGGATAAAGTGAGTGTTACTCATTGCCAGCAGGACGAGGAAGAAGAGGAGGGAGAGCTTGCTGTTGCCGGGAAAAATGAAGAAGATTGAGCAGCACAAGCGAGGTGGACAGCAATGGCAAGCGGAGGATCAAGCTGGCAGGAGGGTGCTGTCGCGCGCAGGAAGAGAGGAAGCTGCCTGACGGGGAAGAAGAAGAGCAGTAGCTGCCAGACTTGGGAGCTTCTGAAGCACGACGAAAATGGAGTTCTCCGGCAAGGGCGAAGGCGGCATAGTGAGGGACAGAGAATGGCAGGATGACGGACGGGAAGGAGGGTGCTGTGAGGGTTCCTTTCTCTGTTAAGTGTTTTCTGCTTTCTCTTGCCTTTGATCCCATTTTTTTTTGTCCAAATCCTTACATATATATATATATATATATATATATATATATATATATATATATATATATATATATATATATTATAACTATATATATATATATTAATATAATTTAGTATATGTATATGTGCATGTACATGGAGACACATACATAGACATAAAATTCAATATAATTTAAAATAGCAATAATAATAATAATAATAATAATAATAATATTAATAGACAATGAAATTCTAAACATTAAGTAAGTAATACTCTCATATATTAATAATCCTTAAATAATATGAACATAAATAAATAACATATAATATGATGCAAAAGTAATTGTTAGTAATACTTTTTGAAAGAAATTATCCCTTTTTTATTTAAATAATATATAGGGTATTACAATTATATATATATGTATAATATATTATTTTGGTAACAAAAATTGTATATATGGTTATATTTAGCATATTTGGTATAATGGTTTTAATTAAGGTATTTGTTGGTAGTTATATTAATTATAAATTATATATGCATATTTCAAGAATAATGTATATTATTGGAAATTATGGGTTTTTATATATTTATGTCTAATTAAATTTAATTAAGTGTCATGTTACATTTTAAATATGATTTTAATGTTTATTTATGAAAGTAAAATTCTCATGAATTTATTAGTTAGAATTAAGTTGTGAACTCGGTCGGGCTAATACTGTGTTGGAGAGCCGACCCGAGTGTAGACTGTGTGTGAATTATTACAAGTGCATTTCCTATGCAGGAATGGCTCTACCTATGGTCGAGAGATGTCCATTTTACAGAGGAGACTCTGCCGAAATTTCGATAGATTTTCTCGTAAAACGTGATATCTTCCAGAAATTTCTACCGTTAATTAGGCTTTTTCCTGTCTATCGAGTCTTATCCGATCTTCCTTGAGTCAGCCTAGAATTTCACTATTTTTGTTAATTTTCAATTTCAATTTCATAGACATGTTTTAAAATCGATCTATTAATTTCTTTTCTAAAGCATATCGGAGCAGAAGTCGTGGGATCGAGGCAGACGCGCGATCGTCAGCCTTCTCATTCATCTTGTAAGTTGATAAAATGATTTGTGCGTGTGTTTTATTTAAAGATGCATGTGCTCATATTTTTAATATTTATTATATGATTTATTTAATTTAATGATGCTATTTAAGGTTTAAGTGCATTTAATTTATTTAAAAATCAGTTTTGAGAAATTTTGGTAGAACGGGCTACCTGGTGGATTTCACCAGGACCGTGTGCACATGGTAGAGATTGAGAGATGGATCCAAGATATGTATGACTTGTGGATATAAACTAGGACGGGTGCCTCGGTGGAAGCCTTTGCTCTTGGGGACTGCTAGTGATTGGAAAGTTAATAATGAACTAGGATTGGTACCTCGGTTGATGCCTTAGCTCTCGGGGACCGCTAATGCCATGTATTTGGATTAAGTGGATGACTGCAGCTTGGTGCCTCGGTTGATGCCTTTACTCTCGGGGACCGGCAATCCAGTTGGAATAAGTGGGCCCAATTGGCCAATTAGAAATCTGGAATTAGGGTTTTATTGAGATTTTTCAAAAGATATATATATACATTATAAAATTATTTTCACTATAAATATATGGTTTTCAAAAGGTTTTCAAACCGTACAGCTCTTTTTATTGACTTACTCACTGAGGTCTGATTCTCCTCAATTTATTTTTTTTTTCAAGAGCTTGGGAGTTCGACCTCAGACTGCCTCCACGCCGGATTTCTTCATCACCGGCTATACTATATAGGTCATTATAAGTTGTACTGTAGTAGTAACTTTAGAAAACTGTAGTAGTAACTATACTATGAATTTATATGACTTAAATATACTTATGTATTTTATTTCAATGAACCATGCTTATGTATAATGATTTAAGATTGATTTATAATATGTGACGATGGAGAATATTTTATTATGCGCACAAGTATGTTTATTTTTAGAAAAATCAGTTTGATAATGTATTCTGTTATGAAATAAAGTTTTAAAATTGGAAGGTTTTATTTTTCTTTTCTTTAAGGCTTACTACGGGTTTTGGGGGCCTTATGCCTACCCATTCCCTAGTGCCGGTCACGTGCCCTCGGGTTTGGGTCATGACATAAAGGTAATAAAATAAGAAACAAAAACAAAGGTCAACTACAACGTTGGGCGAGCATTCCAAAGCCCATTCTTAGTTTCTAAGTCCAATCTCTAATGACAACTGCTAGGCCCCTGTGGGATCCAATTACTATAAAAGTGTGTCCCGGGTCTTATCCGAGTAGCAACTTACATCTCCAATATAGGCTTAAAGCCTATCTTGTATTTCCTAATAGGTTTTGAGTCCACATAGTGTCATGGTTGCCAAACACTTGGGAGCCCACTGAACCTTGCTACCTACACCGATTATGCATTGAATTAGTCGAAAGAATAGGTGACCCACCCCTCATCAACTACCATTCCCCTCTCTATATTAGCCTCCTTTTAAGAACCATTATCTGGACTAGTTGGTAGGGTAGAGCGTAACCACTGTTCACCAAAATTCTGCTCGTTCTTTCTCAAGTTAGCCTACATCCATGACCTATAAGGTCGAATGATGTCTTCCTTTAGGACTTTATAGATACGATCACACCTAGTATCAATATAACCAAGATGACAAAATGATAAGGATAACGTCTATCTTTAATTTTGTTATTATGTTTACACTCTTGATTATCTTATTATTGTAACTACTCTTGCTATACTCTCATCTTAGTTATCAGTAGTTTATCTGTTGTTGTATATATACTGTTGTAATACATTAATGATAATACAACTTTAATTTCCTAAATTATAGCACTTTCATGGTATCAGAGCTTTAAAAGATTTAACAATCCAAGCTCAGACATGGCCAACACTTAAGACTCAATAACTTCTTCTTCTTCCTCTATGATTTCTTCTTCGTCCACAACCTTTCCTTCCATTACATTATTACCAAATATTGCCCAACAGCTGCCAATCAAACTAAATTCCATAAACTAATTGCTTTGGCAAGCTCAGCTTATGCTTTTACTTTATAGCTATGATTTGGCTAATCATATAAAAGATAACACTTTACCCCCACCTAAACTTGTCAATGAACAACTAAATCTTGAGTATCATAACTGGTTCAAATGTGACTAGCTAGTGTTAAATTGGATCATTGGATCCATTTCAGAGAGTTTTATTCCATAGGTAGTCGGTGTCTCATGTGCCAAAGAAACTTAGTTCAAATTAGCTTCTTCCTATATTGCGGGTTCCAAGTCTCAAGTCTGCAACATCAAATCTAATCTCTATAGATTGCAAAAGGAATAGAATAAGACTATTGCTTAATACACACAGAAAGTAAAATCAATGTTTGATCAATTAGCTGCCTTGCGAAGTCCAATAAGCGAAGATGACCTTGTTCAGGTAATTATTAATGGTTTGGGGCCATTTTTTCATCTATTAAAGATAGACCCACTGACGTCAGTTTTGATGAATTATATAGATTACTTTTGAGTGAGGAGACCAATCTCAATGCTGAAAATTACAAAAGTAATACACCAGCCATAGTGTTCTATATTATTCAATTTAGTTATCAATGTAACAGAAACAGAGGGAGAGGGGGTCAAAGTAACCCTATAAGGAGAGGAAGAGGCTATGGCACCTCTTATCTCTCATCTAATCAGCAGTAAATATACCAGTAACAGCATTTCATAGACCCCCCTACAACTCACTTGTTATAATTGCAACAGGTTTGGTCATCTCTCTTGCCAATGCCCAATACCAAAAGTCTCTCGTGAGGATAGAAGCCATAGCTCAACAGCTCATCCAACAACTCACCTTATAGCCACCACCAATACAAATCTGCCTCAACACGAACCATGGATCATTGATATAGGAGCTTTATATCACATGACACCTGAGCTTAACAACTTAACTACTCATTCTAATTTTCATGGCAATGACGAAGTGAAAATAGGCAATGGTAAAAATCTTTCAATTGCACACATTGGCTCTTCTTATTGTTCTTCTTACAATAAATTATTTCACTTGTAGGATGTTTTTCATGTTCCTTCTATTTACTATAATCTCTTATCTGTTTCCTTTTTTACACAGTCTAATAATGTTTCTGTTGAACTTTTTCCTTATGGCTATGAAATTAAGGATATCCCATGAAGGAATTACTCATCTCAAGCCCGAATGATCACAGACTTTATCCATTGTTTCTAGTACCGATTCCAAATTCTTATCCTCCAAAAATGGTATTGAATTGTTCCCTCTCCATATGGCATAATCAACTGAGCCATGCTTCTAAAAGAGTTATTGAACAAACACTCTGCAAATTTAATATTTCCTTTGCTTTGAATAAAAATAGTTTTCTTTGTCATGCTTGCTCTATCAGTAAAAGTCATAGACTCCCTTTCTCTAGATCTATGTTTCAAGAAAAAGCTCCTTTAGAATTAATTTGTTCAGACTTATGGGGCCCTGCTCCTATCACTTCTATTGATGGTTTTAAATATTATGTTTTGTTTTATAATCATTTCAGTAAGTACTATTGGATTTTTTTTCTTCATTACAAATATGAGGTTCTTAATACTTTCATTAAATTACGCCGTCTTTTTAAAAAATATTTTGGCAGCTCCATTAAAAATTTTCAATCTAATTGGGGTGGTGAGTATCAAGTAATGCAATCTTATTTAAGTATAAATAGTATCAGTTAATGTAATGCTTGTCCTAAAACCCTAAAACAAGAATTGTTGTATAGAGAGGAAACATAGACATATAGTTAAGACCAGATTGTCTTTACTTCATTATTATAATATACCCAAAATTGATTGGACATTTTCTTTTGAAACCACTGTGTATATCATAAATAGAGTATCAACCCATTACTTAAAAATTCTAATCCGTACACCAAGTTATTTAATATTCCACCAAACTATGATGAGTTATGGGTTTTTGGTTGTTTATGCTATCCTTGGTTACAACCATATGCAAGCAATAAACTTTCTCCTCACTCTCAAAAATGTGTTTTTCTTAGGTACAATAAAATTCATAAGGGTATATTTATCTTCCTATTGCTTCCTCAAAAATTTTCATCTCACGCCATGTTATTTTTTATGAGTAGGTGTTTCCATATCAAGCTCAAAACCATTAAAACGTAACCCCTATATCAGATAGTCTAACTACACTTCTGTTACTAACTGCCAGTTCCCTATTTTTGTTAAATACTACACCGCTAATACAATAACCCACTCCAACACAAACTCCATATGCCCCTTTACCTATACCATCTACCAATACCCCATCGAACTCCACCAACCCAATACCATCGCAAACAACATCGATTCTGTCCTCTTCATTAACTCGTAATACCATTGTTCCAACCAATCCAGATTTATAGTTAAATGTTGCTTCTACTAATTCTTCTTCTCTTTCGACTCTTGTTTTACCACCAATAGCTTATAAAACTCATCCTATAATAACCCGACAATAAACTAGTTCCTTTAAGCCTAAAGCCTTTCTCGTTGTTGACTCCATTCTAATGGAACCAAAAAATTTTAAATAAGTTATTAAATCATAACAATGGCTAGATGCTATAAAGGATAAAATGGATGCCCTTGTTGCTAATCAAACATGGGATTTAGTACCTCCCACATCTGCTTTAAAATTTCATTGGTTGCAAATGGGTATACCATATTAAATAAAAAGCCAATGGCTCCATTGATAGGTACAAGGCACATTTAGTTGCAAAGGAATTTAATCGGTGACCTGAAGTTGATTTTCATGAGACATACAACCCTATTGTTAAACTAATAACAGTACATCTTATTTTGACTATTGCTTTATCCAAGAATTGGCATATTAAACAACTTGATGTCTCTAATGCTTTCCTCCTAGGAAAGAGTAAAGAAGATGTTTTTATGACTCAACCATTGGGGTTTGTAAGTTCTAGCCATCCTACATATGTGTGTAAACTTCAGAAGTCCTTGTATGGGTTGCATCAAGCCCTAAAATAGTGGGTTCAAGGTCTATAATTAGCTTTACTCAAGCTTGAATTTATTGGGTCCAAGACAGATAGCTCTTTGTTCCATTATAATTATGGTTACTTGGTGTATTAGATGACATTATCCTTACAGGTAGTGATATTGCTCATGTGGATTTTCTTATTTCCAAGCTCAAATAACAATTTATTTTAAATGACCTTGGTGTGCTTATTTACTTTCTTGTTATTGAATCAACATGGTCCAAGGATGGTCTACTACTTACACAATGGAAATACATTCGCAAATTGCTCACCAAAGCTAATATGGATATAGTAAATAGTATTTCCACGCCATCCACTCCTCAAACAAAGCTTTCCTCTCATGGTGGTACTATTTTTCCGGATCCTTCTTTGTATAGAAGTATTGTTGGGGGTCTCGGACATTGCATATTATGTCAAAAAAATGTCTCAATTTATGCATCAACCCATGAAAGAGCATTGGACAACAGTTAAGTGCATTTTAAAGTATCTTTGAGGTACAATTTCTTATGGCTTATTTCTTTCCCGAGCTTGTTCCTTCATTATAAATGCATATGTTGATGCAAATTAGGGAGGGTCCATTGACGATCGCAAGTCGACCTCAAGTTTTTGCATATTTGTGGGAAATAATCTTATGGCATGGGGATCCAAGAAATAGCATATAGTGGCTAGGTCTTCCACTAAAGCTGAATACAAAGCCATTGTAAGTACCACTACTAAACTACAACGGGTCATTTCCTTACTTAAGGAAATTGGATTCACACTTCCCTCTACCCCCATAATTTGGTATGGCAACTTAAATGCCAGTTACTTGACCACTATGCTCATTTTTCACTCAAAGTCCAAGCATTTAGAGATAGATTTTCATTATGTGCATGATCAAGTGACTAACAAGTAGTTATAAGTACAATTTCTTTCCTCTGAAGACCAAATGCAGATTGAATCACTAAGCCTCTTGCAAAGGGTCATTTTCTTCATTTGAGAGACAAATTGACCGTAGTTTCTCAACCCACTTAACTTATGGGAGGGTGATAAGGATAACGTCTATCTTTATTTTTGTTATTATGTTTACACTCTTATTTATCTTATTATTGTAACTACTCTTATTATATTGTCATCTTAGTTATTAATAGCTTATCTCTTATTGTATATATATTATTGTAATACATCAATGATAATACAACTTTAATTTCCCAAATCATAGCACTTTCACAAACATAGGAGAATACCCCCAAGTGCTCATACTAAAAGTCAATCCAGAGCCATTCAATTCCATACTTTTTTATTCTCATACACCTTTCAAAGACAGATGAACATCAACAACAATATGAATACGCATGTACTTGCACCAAACCCTAGTGAAATTATTGACATTTGATGCTATAAATCGAATAATGTAGTTACTTACATTTATAATAACCTTTTTAGGTTAATTACACCTATGGTACCTGAAATTATCATAAATTCTCATTAAAAGACCCAAATTTTATTTTGTCACTTAAAACCTCTTAAGTGTTCACTTGGATCCCATAAAAGTGCCTCCTCACACAAAATGCATCTGCAGATGAAGCATGTATATTGTCCTTGTAAAATGCAGATGAAGCAACTGTATTTTATTCTTTAGTTATTAGGTTTATGCAAACTGTTTTGCAAATTCAATTATGATGCATTTTGTCTGAGAAGACACTTTTGTGGGACCCAAGCAAACACTTAAGAGGTTTTAAATGACAAAATGAAATTCAAATCTTTTAATGAGAATTTATGATAATTTTGGATATTGTAATGTAATTAACCCCAACCTTCTCTGACATAAAACCCACTAATTTGTACCCAAAAAGAAGCATGCTACAATGAAACCATAAGCGGTTGCTCATTCTCATGGAACCTATGCACAATCAGAATATTATTCTTGATATATCTATAATATAAATAAATGTGTGAGGAGGGACAAGCAAAATTACAAAAAAGTCTGCATTTGTTATTATATAAAAATTGGATAATTTAGTCATTTACTAATAAAAGTAAAATTAAATTAATTAAAATGTAATTTTAATTTGATAGGAAGTTTATTTCCTATTTTAATTAGGTCAACTTCTATTTTATCTCTAATAAAAATTAAATTAACCAAAATATAATTCTAATTTAATTGAAAGTATTTATCCTATTTTATTTAAGTTAATTTCTATCTTTTCTCTAATAAAAATTCTAATTTAATTGAAAGTATATTTTCTATTCTAATTAGTTGTAATAACCCTAGTTTTTAAATTAATTTATTTTAAAGTGAGATATGCAGTATTAATAAATTTTAAAGTTATATTTAATTATTTTATTATTTTGTGGTTAATATTTATTATTTTATGTTTAATTATATTTTTCTACGTAAATATTTTATTTTGAAACTTATTATTTTAGACATTTAATTTGCATTATTTACAATTATTATTTCGGATAGAACTATTTTAATAATATTTAATTTAGAACATTGTTAATTTTATTTATGTTTTATCAAATTCTATTATTTATTTTATTAGAATTATCATTACTATTAAGTGTTATTTTATGTGGGTTTAATTTGCATGCGTGTGTTTATTATTATATGTGTGAATATATATATATATATATATATATATATATATATATATATATATATATATATATATATATATATATATATATATATATATATATATATGAGTATATTTTTATGTGGTGGAGATTTGTTTACATAAAGTATTATTATTATAATATAAAGTTTATTAATATATACATATATATATATATATATATATATATATATATATATATATATGCACACACATGCATGCCATGTATCAGCACATACATACATACATACATAACATATATTAAAAACCAATAAAAAACCTCACAACAAACAAAAGAAGAAAACGTGAAGAACAAAAAAAACTAGCTTCCTTCTTCTCTTCCCCACGCACGTCCAATTCTTCCCCTATCACTGTGCCTCCATCACTTTCGATCACTATTTTCATTGATTCCGGTGTCTTTCTCTTCATCTTGCACCGGTGAGCACTAATCCAAGCTTTGTTTAAGCTTTAATCTCTATTTGATTAAGTTTTTGTTGATTTTTGATTATGGAGTTCTAGGGTTTTGAATTTTTTTAGCTTGATCTAGCTTGAATGTTGCAAACTCCCTTTACAAATGTGATTCCTAGTAGCTCAATTTACCTCTATGAATTTTTGTATGATTTTTGGAATTTATTTTGATTTTTATGAATTTTTGAATATTTTATTATTATTTTATTAATTTTCGTAAATTAATTTATTAAATTATAAAATTGGTAAATTTAGTGATATTATATATTGTTATTAATGTTAGTGTTGAGAAATTAATTTTTGAGAATATTATATAATTTTTATGAATTTTTATAGTTTATGTCAAAATTGAATAATTAGTTTAGAGTTGGATTTTTGTTGAAATATTGGTTTAAATATGTGTTTTAGTTAATATTAATAATATATATGTTGAGAAAATAATTTTAATGCATTTATATAATTTTTATGGAATTTTTGAATAATAATAGGATATTATGTATATTTTTGTATTATAGGGGTAAAAATGTAATTTTGTGCTAATTATAGCTAAATAATATATTTTAATTGGTTTTAATATTATTTGAGGAATTAAAATGATTTTTACAATTATTTACTATTTTTAACTAATTAATAGTAATTTTTGAATTGTTTTCAAATAAATATATTATATATTATTTTGGGTAATAAAATGGGTTTTAAACTAATTTTATTATACAATTAAACTATTTAAGCAATTAAATGTGAATTTTATTAATTAGAATTAAGTTGTGTTGTTTTGGTTGGATTGTGAACTTGGTCATACTAAATGTTGTATTGGAGAGTCGACCCGAATATGGTTGAGTGTGAATGTTAGAAGTATGTTTTTTCTATACAGGAATAGTTCTATCTACGGCAGAGAGATGTCCATTTTATGGGGGAGACTCTGTCGAAATTTTGGTAGATTTTCTCGTAAAACATGACATATTCTATAATTTCCTAGTGTAAATTAGGATATTCTAATCTATTGAGTCCTATCCGATTTTTTCCGAGTCATTCTAAAGTCTCATAATTTTATTAATTTCCCTTCTTATTCCATAAGTATGATTTTAAAAATAAATATGTTATTTTTTTAGAGAATACCGGAGCGGGAGTTTCTGGTTTGAGGCAAACGTGCGGTCGTCAGCCATCTCGCTCATTATGTAAGTTAATAAACTGATATGTGCGTGTGTTTTCTTTAAAATTGCATGCGCTCATATTTTTAGTATTATTCACATTATCAATTTGAAATAAATATTGTTATCGAGAATTTTATTGCAATTCATTTATTTAAAAACTAGTTTTGAGAAATTTTGGTAGAACGAGTTACCTTGTGGGTTTTACCAGGACCGTGTACACATTATGGAGACTGAGAGATGGATCCAAAATATGTATGACTTGTGGTTGTAAACTGAGACAGGTGCCTTAGTGGAAGCCTCTGCTCTTGGGGCCGTCAGTGATGTGGAAAGTTAAAAATAAACTAGGATGGATGCCTTAACTCTCAGGAACTACCAGTGTCATGTGTTTGGATTAAGTGGATGACTGCAGCTTGGTGTCTCAGTTGATGTCTCTGCTCTCGGGGACCGACAGTTTAATTGAATTAAGTGGGCCCAATTGGCCATTTAGAATTGGGTTTAGGATTTTACCGAGATTTTTTTCAAAAGCTATATATGTATATATATTATAAATTATTTTTGCTACGTCTATACGGTTTTCAAAAAGATTTTCAAACCGTACAACTCTTTTATTAATTTACTCAGTGAGATCTAACTCCCCTCAATTTATTTGTTTCAGGAGTTTGGGAATTTTCTGTTAGGCCTACTTCTCTTCGCTGTGTAGTGTCATCACCAACTATTTTGCGTAGGTCTACTTAGTTGTGTTGTATTTATTTTTGTGTACTGCAGTAGAGAAAACTGTTTAACTAAATATTTTTTTATGTATTTATAATATTGTGTACTAAGACATTATTTGTATAACTGAAGTTTATTTATTTTATTTTATTTTATTTTATACACTATGATATTATGGTTTAAATTATATTGAAAAAAATTAGTTTGATAATGTACATTGTGATTTAATTATTTATTTTAAGGTTTCAAAGTTTAAATATTTCACGTTTTTTTTAAGGTTTACTACGAGATTCGGTAGCTTTATATTTTTTCATTCCCTAGTGCCAGTGACGTGTCCTGGGTTCAGGTCGTGACATTAGGTTAACTTCTATTTTATCTCAAATAAAAATTAATTTAATTAAAATATAATTCTAATATAATTGAAAGTATGTGAAATTTTTTTAATTAGGCTAACTTCTATTTTATTTCCAACAAATTCAATTAAATTAAATTAATTAAAATGTAATTATGATTTAATTAAAAGTAAATTATCTATTCTAATTATGTTAACTTCTATTTTATCTTTAATAAAAATAAAATTAATTAACATATAATTCTAATTTAATTGAAAATATATTTTCTATTTTAATTATGTTATTCTCTATTTATCTCAAATAAAATTAAATTAATTAAAATTTTAGTGATAATTTGGTTAAAAATATATTTTTTTTCTATTTTAATTAGGTCTACTTATATTTTATCTAATATAAATCAAAATAGATAACCTAATGTTATAAGTCTTAATATATTAAATTAAATAATTAAATAATTAAAATTAAAATTAAAAAATTTTATGAAAATAGAAAAAGTATATAATTTTTTTGAAATTAGATATTTTTATAAATTAAAAATTAATAAATAAAAAATAAAGCATATAATTTGTTTAAAAGTATATTTTTTTATAGGAAAAATAGTATGATTATTATTTTTAAATACTTTTATAAAATTTAACCAAAAAAATTAATATTAAATTAATTAATATTTATAATAATTATTTTTAATATAAATAAAAATATTAATATTTAAAATAATGAAGAAATAAAGTGTTATAACTCAAATAAAAAATTTATTAAAATTGTAATAGATTATAAGTTCAATAGATTGTAATATTTAAATTGTTATATAAAGAAAATATAATTTTTATTATTTTTAAATTTTTATTAAAAAATAATTAATATTTTTTTATTATTTTATAAATAATTATAACTATAATATTCTTTTTTATAAAATCAGTTTTTGAATTGGAAAAAATTAATTATAAAAAATAGTAAAATAATAGTATATAAATATTAAATTATTATATAAATAAATAATACTATTATTATTTTTAAAATTTTATTTAATAATAATTATTATTATTATTATTTATTTATTTATTATATATTAAAATTTAAATAAATTTTTTATTCAAATATAAAAAATATTTAAAAAAAAAAAGACAAGGAAAAAAAACAGCCGAAGCGACGTCCAAGCCATAAAAAAAAAAAAAAAAAACAATCTTTTTAAAAAAAACCTTCAGTACAAACGAGAAAATAAAAACAGAGGCAGGCAAACACACTCGCTATTGCTTCTTACACCATAAACAAAACCCTAATTTCCTAACTTATCTTATTCTTCTTCTTCTTCAGGTTTCTCCATCAACTACCACACATTTTTTTTTTTAATTTATCTAACATATATTTATTTATTCAATTAATAGCACAATTAGATTCACTGCGCAGGTACAATTTCAATTTTCAAAATGAGGGGAAGAAGTTACACTCCATCTCCTCCCCCACGCGCTTACGGCAGAAGAGGAGGCCGTAGTCCTAGCCCTAGAGGACGTTACGTCGGTCGTGGCGCCAGAGATCTCCCCACTAGCCTTTTAGTCCGTAATCTTCGTCATGATTGCAGGTCCGGGTGGTTTTTCTTTTCCTCCTCATTATTGGGTATTTTACAATAATTATTTATAGTAGCTCAATGAGGCCTTGTTTTTTGTCTAATAATTATTTTAATTTTTTGGGATCTTTGATTAATTTCATGATATGTATGTTACAGCAAGTTACAAACTTTTCTATTTTGTGTTGTGTATCGTTATATAGTCAGTAGTGATGATTATTTTGTTAATTTTGTTAAGTTTTTCTTTGTTATTGATGTTGGTTTTTCTTTGAATTACCTGTTGCATGTGTATTTTGCATTTTCTTTTGATTACAGCTAAGTTTTAGATGATAATTTACAAGTATATTGAGTTGCACAAAGCTCCAATTGATGAGCTCTCCACTAGCTATGGTAATTGCTAAGTCAATTGTGTGTGTATTTCCAATATTTATAGAATCGCATTGCTTTTTCTTAAATCAAGAAAACATATCAGTTCTTTTTTTGTGGTTTCGATTATTTTTTTTATAGGGAATAGTGTTACCAAGATTTTAGCTCTTTGCAGGCACCCAGTAACAGAGGGAGGAGAGTGAATTTTGATTTGGATATATTGGTAAATATCCAGGACAAAATGATTTGCAAACGGAATGGCTGTGTTGCATTTTTTGTCTATTTTCATATGCATATTGTGCCCTTATTGTAATTAACTGTGTTGCGGGGCAACGGGCAACTGTTTGAACTGCACAAACACTATGCTGTGTTTAATGTATGATGATTGGTTAATGCATCAATTTCTCCACCTGTATGTTATAATTGTTACAGAATGAATTCAGGTACCTTTTAGCGCTTTCTTATTTTGTCTGTGTGAGGAATTTCTGAATTCTATTATATAACTAAGTGGACTGGATACCTTTTTACTGCATATTCTGATGAAATAAGTGAGAAACCAATATTTTTTTACCTAATTAGTTCTACACGCTCTGTCGAGATCAAAATTTTGTTATCCACAAGTGTTTCAGCCAGAAAGATAGTCCATCTAATTTTGGTGCAATTTGCAGGCCAGAAGACCTACGAAGGCCTTTTGAACAGTTTGGTGCTCTCAAGGACATTTACTTGCCTAGGGATTACTATACTGGGTGAGCTATATGTGTGTATAATTGTTTGATATGAATTCATGCTTACAATGGGACTCTTCATTTTTCTTCTAAATATGCTGTTGGAGCTTCATGAAGTCAGTAGCCTTGTTTAGTTACAGTTTGCAAACACTTCTCTCTTTTTTTTTTTTTTTTAAATAAATGATGAAACTGAGTGGAAAAATATTTTCTTCTTATTACCTCCATTTTTATTCCCCTTTTCTTCTGCCTGAGAAACTTAATAGGTTTGAAACATCAAATTATTACAACATTTCAATACTACTGTTCTCATAATATTTTGGAAATTCAAGCTTCATTCTGAAAGTGAATTTTGAAACTTTAAGCTGGCCCACCAAGCTCAATTGTCCCATCAAATTTATGTTTCTATGTTGGGGCATTCTCTTCATAATTTACTCTCTTGCAATCAAAAGTTGGGTCTGTTAATTGAAGTTCTTGAGATTTAACAGTGAACTTAAAGTTTTGAAGACAAACATCAAGTAATTAGAGTTCTTTTGAAGATCATGTTAATGGTAATGAAGATTGGAAGGAAGTTGGGTTTGAATACATTGTGAAGATTGTTCCAAGTCTTGAAGAATTTCAAGTCATCTTTAAAATGACACTTACAAGGTCAGCAGCCAAGTGCTTGCTTTCTCGTGCTTATCATGACCTTGGGATTATGTTGGTAAATTTTATTGGCAAAAGGTTTATGGCGTGCGCTGTCCCTGCCTCTCTAGCTGCAATTGAGATGCTTATATTTTTTTTCTTTCTTTTTGTGTCTGCTCATTGCAGAGAACCCCGTGGGTTTGGGTTTGTCCAATATTCAGATCCTCAGGATGCTGCTGAGGCCAAACATCATATGGATGGTAGGGTTCTTCTTGGTCGGGAGTTGACTGTTGTATTTGCAGAGGAGAACAGGAAGAAGCCAGCTGATATGAGGGCAAGGGAGCGAGGGAGGTAAGTTTTACCTTTTGTTTATCACACTTGCTTTATGTTTTTCTTTTTGCTGGCTTCACTTTTTAAGATGCTTGATAAATTGCTCAAGTATTTTGTTTTTTTTATTTAACCAATGTTTTTTCTCCTATTTTCTTATTAATTTGTTAGATTTGAAGAATTTCCAAATGATTCATGCACATTATAAATGACATTGTCAGAATAGCATTTATAGCATTATATCAAACAATTAGGTATCTTGTTGGAAGGGACTGATCCTCAGAATTTGTAAAACACTACATTTTTCCATTTCATATGCCAAAGATTTCTTGATCTTTATCTTATTGTCAAATCTGGTAATAGGTGGGGATGGTGTGAAAAAACATAAATCTACTTGAAGTCTTAGATTTCTTATCAGTTGATGGGCTGTTTCCACGAAGCATAACAAAATAGTAAATTATGATTAAATAAATCCTCAAAATTGTTACATCTAATTATAACGCTAAATACTGTATGTATGTTTTCATTCTGTTTTAGGGGCAGGTTCCGTGATCGAAGGCGATCCCCACCTCGTTATTCTCGTTCCCCACCACCTCGCTCTGCACAGTCCCGCAGTCGTGAATATTATTCCCCTCCTTCCAAAAGACGATACTCGAGGTATGTAATTATTTCTTTTCACCTACTATGTTTTATTGTGCAGAATTCTTTATTATGGTTCTTTTTTAGGGGTACTGAAAACTTGCCGTTGATTGTTATAGTTTCTTGGAGTTCTGTGATTGAGAAAAATTGGTTCCAATAGTGACACTGTTATTGACTCCCTTTAGTTCTGTGTTCTTATAAATAGGGATCAGGAGTATTACATTTAAAACAAGAGGGACTGAACAGGACTGCCTCAATTCTGAAATTTAGTTTGATGCTAGATAGTTTACCTTCTGATTTTTAGACTAGCCCTCATGATCTATGTAGCGTGCTTAAACAGCTGTTTGTTCTGATGCAGATCCATTTCACCCCAAGAGAAGAGATACAATCAAGAGAGGTCATATTCACGCTCAAGGAGCCGCAGCCGAACTCCAAATAGGGATCAAAGCCAGAGCCCAAGAAGCAGAAGCCGGTCCCCCCCAAACAGAAGTAGAAGCTGCAGTCCTAGAAGAAGCAGAAGCCAGAGCCCACCACGTGATGACTACCCAAGGGAACCTAATGGAGATAGATCACCTAGCCAGTGAAACTCTGAAGACGAACTGATTGTAATGCTCTTCTAGTTTTGGATAATGCTTCTTCATTGATGAAAGTGATCTCGGTATTGTTGTTTGTTTTGAACATTAGTGGGTGCTTTTTTTTTGGTACTTGAAGTTAACCAAATGTGTGGAAAATTTTCAATTGCAGTCGTTTTGACGTTTGGATTGATTTTGGTTAGAGTTCCTGTTATCATATATTTTGTAGCTAAAGCGAATTAGATTATTGTATTATTAGACCATTGGTTGCTGAGGAACTTGTTTTATTCTTGTTGGGTAATAATTTTGTGTTGCTTATTTGCTTGCTTGTGGATCTTATGATCGTATGATTCACCATAACAGGCTTTTCCAAAAAATTAAAATTTATTGTCCAGTGAAGGGAGATCATGGCACACTAATGTGAAAAGCTGCGATATGCTTTTGACGTTTTGTTCTATCTAAAAGTTGCTCTTTACAGCCGAGTATGGTCATTTTGTCTACCCTTTTGGCGCTCTGATTGATTGGAGTTTTTATGCTCCTAAATGTCCAGAAGTCACTGTCACTGTCCCACTCATAATAAATAAAATCATATAAAATATTGGGGAATAATGTAATCTTTGGGAGCCCTCCCTCTGAAAACTGCTGTGTTTGCCAGTTCACCTCCGCCACTTGATTACTAGTGGTACCCATCTATAGTATATAAAGTTTGCTCATGGAAAATTAAATGGGAGTGGCGGAATTTTATAGAAAATTTTGGACTAAACTTATTATTAATTTATAAAATAAAATAATTGTAGATTTAGTTGTCAATATGAAAGGGTTGAATTTTTTTTTTTTTTTTTTGAGCTATTTGTAGCTTGTTAGAATTTTCATAAGGTGATTTGAAATTTTGTTATTGAGAAATGAACTCTCACCACTCCATTAGATAAAAACAATTTGGAAGAACCAAAATTTTTTTTATCTAGTTAAGGGGAAAGTAAAAAGGATAAAAGTTTGACCCGTGCTCTCTTATATCTAGATGTGCTATGTACATTTAATATCTAAATTTTTTATCACTTGAACTATTCATATTAGCGAATAACCATATTTTGAACCTTAACTTTTAATAACAATAGTCAAAAGTTGAGTAAATAAATAGTGAAAATTCACTTAATAATAATAAAAAAAGTTATGAATTTAATCCTACCATTATACGTTTTTTTTTATTATATAGTAAAAAAAACACAATAAAAAAAAAACACCATTGTAGACACCCGATTCGATCAATCCGTATTAGAGGACGAATTAGGGGCGCTCAATTTAATCGGCCCATTATCAAGCCCAATGATGAAAATGTAAACTTGGATATAAGAATGAAGCCTGAATCTCTAATGGAAAGTGGACCTGAAAACCTAAAACCTAAAAAAGCCCAAAACCTAGCCTAACTATCCAAATTTAGCCCAAACCCGCCTGTCCTAACGCAGGCCCGGGCCAAAGGGGCATCACCTCATCACAGAGGCAATCACCTCATCAATGAGGTGCCGCCTCTATGGCAGCCCACTTACAGCTGCATTTAATGCAGCTGTAACCATGATGGCCGAGTGGTGTGGGCCCCACCCTTCAGACCTGTTTCTTACGTGAGAAAAAGATTTTTGGGGAAGAGAAAAAGGCTATGGAGGCTCATGATGAGCTAGAGGACTTAGGGGCATGGGAAAGCTAAGGAATAAAAGGAAAAAAGAGAGAGAAAAAAGGAAGAATGTTGGTGAGAAAAAAAAAAGGAAAGAGGAGAAGAACTCTGAATAAGAAAAAAAGAAAAGGGAAGAAAGAAAAAAAAAAGTCCTAAAAGGAAAAAGGAGAGATTGAAGCAAAAGAGTCCACATCTCCATAAGAGAGGAAGGAAGAAACTTGTGTCAAAAGTAGATATTACATCCTAGCAAGGATCTCAATCAAAACATCTTTGAGGGCCTCTTATTTTGGTATAAAACCTACACTTAAACTTTACATGTTCATCATTTTGTGTGTTCTTGCTTATGTGTAATTAAGTCATTAGTATATTTTAGGTATTTCTAGTTTATCTTGCTCAATATCCCACTTTATTGATGTGATCTTTGAATATGTTTGCATGTAGTTGTAGTTTGATGATTATAAAGTGTGTATATGTATGTTTTATTACTTAGAGTAGAAGTTTAAGCGTGTGAGAGTCAATTTCAGCCTTTTGACCAGGCAGCGCCTCTTCATAGAGGCGTCGCCTCTTGTCAATGAGGCAATCGCCCCATTGATAGGCCTCTAGGAAGTCTTCCTTTTATGTGTGTGTCTTATGCCCTTTTTGACTCGGAGTATAGGAATCCATGTTGATGAGGTGTCACCTCATCAATGAGGCGATCACCTCATTGATAGGTTTAGTCTGTTTTTTGTTATGTTTTTTTATGCTCGTTGTGATTCCGCTTTGACATGCATTCTTTTGACCTTAAACATGGCTATTTCATTGCATGATGACATTTATCTTGATTGTTTGATGCTTTCTTTAGTTCATAACGTAAAGAACTCCTTTTATAGAGACTCTTTGTAAATATCAAAATATGTTTGGTTTATTATTTCATTTTTTTGTGAAAGGAAGGACTAATTGTGTGTTGTTCGTAGGAATTACTTGATGATTTCCATCATTGAGTAGTCATCATTGTTAGTTATCCCTTGTATATTACCACTTTTATATTATTTATCGGTTTACTTTCGGTATATGTTTAGTTTATTTTCTATATATTATTCTATTATTTCGCCTAAAAGCGTTATAATCTTCAATCCCTTTCCCATTTGATTTTGAATGTATGATTGTAAATTATTATTTATTTTATTATTATTGAATGTTGGGACTTAAAGGCATGAAATTGGACTAACATGCAAACTCGGACTTGATTATAAAATTTGACAATTATCCATGGGCAATTTTATTACGTGTGGTAAATGAAGAAATAATTAAATAATTAAATGGTAATAAAATGCAAAACATAAACGGAGGCCAACCGCAAGATTGGGTGAACATTTAAATGCTCATACCCAATTTTTGAACCCGATCTCTAATGATGACTTTTGAGAACCTCTGTGGGATCCAGTTGCTGTACAATGTGTCCCGACTTTTATCCGAGTGGTGATTCCATCTCCGAATAGGCCCAAGACCTATATCATATTTCCTAGTGGGCCTCGAGCCCGCACAGTATCGTGGTCGCCAAACACTTGGGCATGCGCTAAACCCCACCGTCTACAGTGGCGACTCCACTAGGGATAGAGAAACTAATTCCAGTGTTTTGTGTTTTATCATCTTTAATTATTTTCTTATTTCTTCCTGCATTTATGCATTCACTACACATTTTGCACACAATAAGCACTTCAGTCCCGAATAAACTCGACAATAGTCAGTACTTCGCTACCTATGTTTCACTCAAACCTGGTGGTAGAATATTTAATTATTGTCACTCACGACACGTACTAATCCGCATTGTTTGACCCTTGATTGGGGAGACGTATATAGATGTATATCATTGTGGGAGCCGAAGCCTTTTTACTCAGGACTGAAGCCCATATATGATCTAGCAACTATCCTTAGGAATTTTCCCATTTGCATGTGTATTATGCCATATAATGGACCCTTAAAATAAATCTTGAGCCCATCAATAAGCAGTCCAAAGTGAAATGGGCCCTCATGTCCAACCATAGCCCATTATAAATAAGTTAGTCAACAAGGGCCTCTCATGCCTATTCATGACCCATTTTAAGTGGGCCTTAACAAGTGAGTTTATGGTGCCAAGGACTTTTTTGCTCATAGGAAATGGACTCAGGCTTTATTTAAAGGACCCATTACTTGTCTAAATCATTTTGAGGGTTATCTTATATACATCGATTTTATTATCCCCTGCTGATAATTAAAACCCAGGCCAAAAAACCTAGGACAAGATACTAGCCATTAAATACGTGTGTGGGAGGAACAAGGGTGAAAGTTTGCACGTTTAAGTTCCATGCTTTGATCTTATATATCTTTTGTGTGTGACCTTTTATTTCTCAAATTTCTAAATAAAATAAACTTGCATATCATGTATACATGTCATGCATCATTCTAACCTACTGTTTTAAAGCACTATAGGTCCTTCAAGCTCAGCATGGTGGGTCCAAGCTAGTTCAGGTCATTTAATCAGAAATTTAAAAATACGAATGGCAAGAGGATTCGATCTAGAAGCATTTGGGGCATGGTTGAAAGAAGAAGTAATGACAAAAACTCGAGCTATGATGAGAGAAATGATGGGGGACATTACTAAGCTTATCAAAGAGAGTCAGCCAGCATAGCCACCCAATGCACTGCCAATCGATCCGGTGGATCTCGATGAGGAAATATCTATTAGAGGGAAGGAAGAAAATGATGTGACAGTGTTGGCCAATCTAGTGAATCAAAGAAATGTCATCCTAACCGAGGATGTGGGTCAGACTGAGTGGGCTAAGAATATGACCAAAGTGATAAACCAGATGCAGGTGATGATGAAGGAGAAAGGTACGATCGCTCCTCTCGATTATGATTTGAATCTGGAAAAGGGTGATGAACCACTACCTCGTAAGTTTAAATTCCCAGACATGAAGAAGTATATTGGTGCCAAGGATCCCCATTTGCATTTAAAGCAGTATGTAACATAAATGAAGGCTACTGAGCTAACTAAGAGCCAAATTATCAAGCCGTTCCCTATTTCATTGGAGGGAGTGTTGATTCGTTGGTATTACACCTTGGAACCGCATGTTCAGTCAGATTGGAAAGAATTATACACTGCTTTTGTCAAGCAATATAGTCTTAATGTTCAATTAGAGGTGTCCTTAAGAGATCTACAGAATACCAAACAGAACTTTAATGAGCCTTTTACTGATTACCTGACTCGTTAGAGGGGAAAGTTATCCTTGATGAGGAATAGGCCTGCTGAGTCTGACCAATTGGTCCTGACAATAGAAGGGTGTGTTCCAGTATTGTCTAGGAAATTAAGGGATCTAGGAATTAGGAACTTTGAAGAATTGTACAAATTTAGGGTCCAGAAAGAGTCAGTTTTGGCTTAAGAGAAGAAATTCTTTGGGAGAGGATCTGGGGGCAAAGAGGGGGCCAACTCAAGTAGTAACGTTTAGATTCATGCTATTCGACTACTGAGCAGTAATGTAAAAGTCAGTGCAGTTAGACAACCTCAAAGATTTTCAAATCTGAGACGTCCTATGTCTAAAGTCCTCGATAAGCTCATTGAGAAAAACCTGCTATGACCTTTACTTTCATAATAACGCTTGCCTGGAGCTAACCCAAAGCTTTTTTGTAAATTTCATCAGACCATCGGGCATGACACAAATAGTTGTGCCCAGTTAAAGCATGAAATCCAAGATCTAATAGACTCAGGCAAAATTACCAACCCAAAAAATAGATAACCGAACACACAAACCAACCTATTACCCAATTATCGAAATGTACCACCTCCAAACCCACCCATTCTGATGGTTAACTCTGGCTTAATAGAAGAGCAAGTCCTAAACTCCTTCATTGATGTCTCTCATAATTCCCAACAAACCAAACCTAAAAACTTGAAACCAAGCAAATAACCCATAGAGTTACAGGTACAAGTCTTGGACATATGGAGTTTTGATGATGAAAGCAAAAAACAAGATGACCTGTGGGACAATAAGGGGTGTGAGCCAAGTCAGGCTGTGGGAAAGGTCAAAGAAAGGAAAAAGGAAATCGAGGTTGCCAAGGCTAGGCCCAAAAAGGTAGAAGGTGCAGAGAAGGAAAGGGAGATAGAACAAAGCAAAGAGACCATTGCCAGTGTCTGAGAATTGCTCATGCATTTTAGGGATCACAGGGAAGCCCTAGTCCTGGCACTATATCAGAGAAAGATTTCCACTAATTCTACTCTAAAGCAGATGGTCCAATCACTAATGGAAACTCCTCAAGGAATGATAACATTTTCCAATGATGATTTTCCTCTAGAAGGGAGGGATCACCACAAAGCTCTATTTATCAAAGCTGAGGTAAAAGGGAAGATGACCTACTATGTGATGGTTAATAACGGTTCTACCATCAATGTGTGTCCATTGAAGATTCTACCGAAGCTAGGGTTGATGGTGGCCAACTTAAAACCTTCTGAGGTAGCTATTAAGGCTTATAATGACACTAAAAGATCCGTGGAAGGAACTTTCAGGGCATTGGTTAAGACAGGACCTATAGAAGTCTAGGTTGACTTATATGTGATTGATATCCCGATAACATTTGCCATTTTATTGGGGAGGCCATGGTTTCACCCTCTAGGTGGCGTTCCATCCACTGTTCATCAAAAGATTAAATTTCCATATGAAGGAAGGGTTGTCACCATCTCAGCTGAAACTGAAGTCGCCATAGCCACACTGAAGTTAATCCCTAAAGAGGTTTCCTTTAGCCTTAGTTTTGAAGTCTGTGTGATCTATGAGGATGAGATGGATGAAAAGGTTTTGAGAATGATGCGCAATATGAAATTTTTGTCCTGCATAGGATTAGGGAAAAATCAAAGCAAACCTTCAGAGTTTGTGGGAAATAAAGTACCTATTTTAAAGCATGGATTAGGGTTCAAAGAGACTAACAGAGCTGGGAAAGAGATAAGTACATAGGACTAGTTTGAAGAAAAGGAAAAGGAGACCATGGCTAGAAAGAAAACTCTGTGGGAAATCTTTGTAAAGGAAGGCACCAGGCACCCATACAACGGGACTCCAGAACCTCTCATGGTGACTGGGGAAGTTATCCCAGGGTTTGAGATTTTTGCTAAATTTATGAATAAAATTGGGGAAGTTGCTATCAAAAAAGCCCCTACTGAGGAGCTAGTACTGGCTGAAGAGAAGTTTAAAGAAGATGAAGCTACTTTGGAGCAGAAAGGAGTTAATGATCAAAGAAAAGAATTTGATTTTGAAACCTGCATCCCCAATTCTATCATAGATACCTTTTATAATGACTTTGATGTTTCTCTTGCTTCTCTGTTTGAGACTGACGATCTTTTCTTTTCAAAAGTGAATGCAATAAAGTTTGAATTTGCTTATTTGTGTGATGTGTTTCCTAATGGTTATTTTGTTTGTGATGATCATTTCATGCATATGTTTGACATTAATTTCATGTAAACTGAGTCATTTAATTTAGGCATAGACGATAATCCTAAAAATATATTGTTTTCTTCTAGTTTAACTCATGGTGAGAGAGGAAAAATGGAAGAAATCTTAAAAAAGAGACAGAAAGTATTTGCTTGGGGTTATGAAGACATGCTCAGAATTGACAGGGAGATCTTAGAACACAGGATCCCCACATACCCCCACATAGCACCAAGAAAGCATAAGCAAAGGAGGTTAAGGCCAGAATGGGCTCTCTTGGTTAAGGAAGAGGTCAAAAAGCAGGTGAAGGCAAAGTTCCTAAAAGTGATAGAGGACACTCAGTGGTTAGCAAATATAGTTCCAATTCCTAAGAAGGATGGAAGGGTCAGAGTGTGTGTGGACTACTGAGATTTGAATAAAGACTGCCCCAAGGATGACTTCCTGCTACCGTATATTGATACATTAATTGATAGTGCAGCTTCTAATGCAATGTACTCTTTTATGGATGGATTTTTGAGGTATAATCAGATCATGATAGTCGTAATAGATAAATTGAAGACATCTTTCATCACCGAATGGGGCATGTACTGTTACCAAGTGATGCCTTTCGGGTTGAAGAATGTAGGGGCCATTTATCAGAGGATGGCGACTGCCTTGCTGCACGACATGATCCATAAAGAGGTAGAAGTATATGTGGATGATATGATGGTGAAGTCTGCAACCAGGGAAGGGCATTTCGAAGCGTTAAACAAGTTTTTGGCTAGGGCAAAAAAGTATAATCTCAGACTGAACCCGAAGAAGTGTGTTTTTGGGGTTACATCTGGGAAACTCTTGGGACACATGTCAGCCAAAAAAGAACAGAGGTGGATCCAAATAAGATCAGAGCAATCAAGGATATGCCGACACCAAAGAATGAAAAAGAGGTCTGAGGGTTTCTAAGGCATTTACAGTATATCAGCAGATTTATAGCCAAGTTAACAACTGTCTGTAATCCCATTTTTAAGCTTTTAAAGAAAGACTAACCTGTTATGTGGGATGAGAGATGTCAATAAGCCTTTGAAGCTATTAAGGATTATTTGATGAATCCTTTTATTTTACAGCCGCCGAGACCAGGTAAGGCCTTAACTCTATATCTAGCAATTAAGGATGATGCAATAGGGGTAATGCTAGCACAAGAAGGTGAAAAGAAGATAGAGCATGTTATTTATTACCTGAGTAAGAAGCTTCTACCCTACGAAAATACTTACAACTTAGTGGAGAAAATATACTTAGCAGTGATTTGGGCAACGAAAAAGCTCTGACACTACTTTCATTCTTACAAAGTGCAGGCAGTTTCTAAACATGATCCCCTCAAATACCTCCAATAGACCTTGTCTCTTACAGGAAAATTGGCTAGGTGGCTCATTTTACTTACAGAATTTGACATAGAGTATCTGGCCAAAAAGATAGTGAAAGGAAGAGCAGTAGCAGACTTCTTGGCACAAAGCCCAATAGATGACAACCAAGAGTAGGAGTTGGAGTTTACTGACAAACATCTGGGGGTGTTAGGGATACAAGGCTAGGAGATGTACTTTGACAGAGCTTTCAACAACAAAGGGGTCAGAATAAGGGTAATTTTCATTACGCCAGAAGGAGAAATAATCCTGATGGCAAAAAGACTTGAGTTTGAATTAACCAATAACCAAGCAGAATACGAAGCCTGCATCTTTGGTTTAAAAGCATTACGTAGTGCAGGGGCAAAAAATGTCACTATCTATGGGGATTTCATGCTAGTTATAAAATAAGCCACCAAAGAATGGGAGATAAAAGAAGATAAATTACGACTGTATTAGGAATACTTGGCCACCATCCTGTACTCCTTCATTCAGTGTAAATTTATCCATTTGCTAAGGGAAGGAAACCAGGTAGCTGATGCCCTAGCTACACTGGCCTCCCTATGGGAAAGTGGGAAATAGCCATAAGCCAGGCCCTTAATTCTCACGAAGTCTCGAGCCCCCTATTACAAAGAGGTAAGAGTAACGCCAGTTGATGCCACTAAGAAACCTTAGTTTTATGATTTACAGAGGTATCTAGAAATTAGGCAATTTTTGGATGACGCTGATAAAAAAGAAATGATATCGCTGCAAATGTTATCTCCATAGTTCATAAGCCATAATGGGATGTTATACAAAAGAATGCCAGTCGAGGTACACCTCAGGTGCGTTGATAAGGATGAAGGTCGGAAGCTTATGGAAGCAATTCATGAAGGGGTGTGTGGGCCACACATGAATGGAACTGTCTTGGTAAAGAAAATAGCCTACTAGGGGTACTTTTGGCTCACTATGGAAGCAGATTGTGTTGGATTTATGAAGAAATTTCATAATTGCCAAACATATGGTGATGTTAGCCACCTACCATTTATGAAGCTTCAAGGAATGACTTCTCCTTGGCCATTTGCTATATGGGGGATTGACATCATAGGAGAGGTAAGGCCAAAAGCAACTAATGGCCATCAATATATTATTATAGCTATCGACCACTTCTCCAAATGGGTTGAGGCCGAATCCTATACTACCGTAGGGTTGAAGCAAATGTTGAAGTTCATCTAAAAGAACATAATCTACAGATACGGATTGCCGCACCACCTAGTTACAGATAATGGCATTCAATTTTGGTAGAAGCAGCCACACTATTGAAAGACTATAAGATTGAGCACCACAAGTAATCTCCATATAGAATATAGGCAAATGGGGCAGTGGAAGCAACAAATAAGAATATAAAAAAGATCTTGGCCAAGACACTAAAAAATTACTGAGATTGGGCCGATTACTTACAATTCGCATTATGGGGGTACCAAACTATTGCTAAAACTTCGACAGGAGCCACTCCGTACTCTTTGGTTTATGGATGTGACGCTATTTTATCGGTAGAGGTAGAGATAAGGTCATTAAGAGTCCTTCTGGAATCTAAACTCCCTGAGTATCAGTGGGTCGAAAGTCGATTGGCTCAGTTGACATTACTGGATGAAAAAAGGATGAAGGCTATATATCATTCTCAGTTGTATCAGAAAAGAATAGCCCTTAGCTATAATAAGAAAATCAAGGCAGGCAAGATTCGAGAAGGGGATTTGGTATTGAAACTTATAAGATCAATCATGACCGATCCCTGAGGAAAGTTTAAGCCCAACTGGGAGGGACCGTATCTGGTAAAGAAGTTATTTTTAAAAGGCACTACCATTTTGTCCGACATGGAGGGAAACGAGTTCAAAGAACCCATCAACCTAGACAAGCTCAAGAAATACTTTCTATAAAAAGTCTCGCTAGGGAGAAAACCTCAAAAATAGGCTGCCTAGGCAAAAGTTAGAGACTAAAAGAAAAAAATAAAAAAAATTCTTGTTGGATTGAAAACCTCAAAAGAGGCAGTCTAGGCAAAAGTTAAGAACATGTAAAAGGAGAGAGAGAGGCACAAAATGATTAATTGAAAAACTTGCAAGGGCAAGCCAACTAATAACATGAGATGTACCAGAAGTAAAATGTATATACGCTTTTATGCTTAAATAAAATGAAATGGATTGCTTTAATTATTATTAAACATTACATAATGCGTCCATTACAAGATGTTTAACTAGTACAAGAGGGAAATTACTTCTAATAAAAGGGGAAATGATGACTTCATTTCATGAGCTAATTTTGTTTTCTCTTCTTTTATTGCCTACCCTGTGAACTTAACATTTATAATTCTCTTGTCCTTTTATACTTAACAAATTCATCTCTTTTTGTCTGTTGCAAACAAACCCACGCTTTGTAATGATCATCAGTAATCTGATCACCGTCATAGCTTAAATTTCTTTCAATAACTCTTTGAGGCCAAGTTGCCATCGGGTGGTTTAGGAAATTTTGAGAAAGTGGCCCTGGCTCGAACTCATGAATAGGCTCCATAATCAGTTGTTTATGACTGTATTGGTGGCAAAGGTGGGCTGGATTAAAGATTGTGGTGAAATGGAGACCGATAGCCAGAACGCAATATGTATAAAAATGAATGGTCACATGCTGCAACCCCCACCAGGGGCATATCCAGCGGATCAGTGTATCAGGGAATGTTGATATCCAGTCATGAATGTCTGTAGGGATGGGATGTAGTTTCCTTGTTCAATAATGCTTGGCTTGGTAACGCCTGATGTCTTAAGGAGATTTGATCAGGCCCAACTTTTCATAAAACCACATCTGCGGGATTGCAAATGATTAGATACAAATAGTATGACAGCTGAAAGTGAAAGAAGGGACAACGGGAAACTTACCTCTAACAGGAATGGGCTTCCTAAAAATCATCGCGTCTTCGTGAAATCATCCAATCTGATGATAGTTTCTACTAAGACGAGAGGGAAAGGATTGAACCCTAACTTCACTTAATTAAAGATGGAAAGGATCTTCGTATCATAGTGCCCTGAGGAAGAAACTAGTAGAAATTGAGCATACAAACAGAGGGTTAACATGTGAGGCCAGTAAATTTCTTCTTTGTCCACATTCATGGTGACCTTGAGGAAGGACTCTAGTTTGATTTTTCGAGTTGGTGATACAATGAAAAGAAGATCGGGGTGGAAAGTTGAACATACGTGCCATTTGTTACTGAATGGAGTGAGAATCCGAGTTTTCAAGGACAAGAATTGCAAGTCAGCAAGCAGAGTCCGTATGATGGTCGAGAATTACCTCAAATTCCTCCGGCAGGGGACATATTTCTATTGTGTTGAACCAAAAAATGTGTTTATAGGGATCCCAAAATTGAACCATGGCATGGAGAAAAGGGAAATTGATTCTCCTAGTATGGAGTGATTTAAAGACTGAAAGATGAAACGGCTCTAACCTGGCCCAAGATTTATTGTCTAAACCTTTTAAAATTGATTATAGGGGTCTCAGACTTTGTTCCATCATGTTTGTGGCTTTTCAGAGGCGCCTAGAGAGAGAAATAGGAGATTAGGGACAAAGGGAACTCAAGAATTAGGTCAAACACAAAAATATGGGTTTTCATAAGGGCAGGCTCTCCTACTGCTGAGGTGATCACCTCATCAATGAGCCGATCACCTCATCAATGAGGAACTGCCTTAGCAGCAAGAGGCGATTGCCTCTTCACCAAGTTTCAATGAGGCAATCACCTCATCAACAGTATGGGCTGTCGTACTTCTTCAAATCACGCGGGCTAAACAGTTACAAGTCAGAATATAGTAGGGAAGATACATATGTAATAAGTGAAACTAGCTCACATATGAAGAATGAAAAATAAATAAATTTAATTAGGGAGAATAGCAAGTTCTGTAAACAATCTGCCTATCAATAAATCAATAACAAGGAAAATATATGTTCACTGTTCACAGACTACACGAGTTTCAACCCCGGTACATCAAGCATCTAACCCGAAGCCCTCTAGGTCAGCCTCTCCTCCAGCGTCGCTGCCACTCCTGTCATCATCCTCGTCATCCTCATCAATCTAAAATACATCAATTTAACGCTTGAGAGTGGCGATCCTTACTCTACTAGCCTCATCCCGATCCTATTCAGACAAAACGCAAGTTAGTAAACCATGCATACATTTAGGAAATAAAGAGGTTTTTACCCTCCACTGCTAGGTAATCTCCAACATATAATCTCTCTAGGCCTCTATCATGTGATACATATATAAGCCCTACTCCAACAAAATCTGCATTATTGAAATAAATATTGGGACTAACGTTTGGTTTAAGAATTATAATGAAAGCAAGTCAGGAAAAAAACTTACATGAGTAGCACCACCAGGGGTGCATGCAAGAGTTAGGTCCTTATCCAAGGTCAAGAACTGCTGTGACAGCTCTCCAGGAGGAACCCAACATCAGGCTAAATGGTTAGGAACGTGAATGAGGCTGGCTGGGATAAACTCAGAACCGGGGGCAGTGGTCGGCTTGGCTTGCTCGCCTACCGCAGAAGTCTCCTCTCTACTCGGATCTAGTCGATGCCTCAAGGGCTCTCCCTCCTGCACTCAGGACCTAACCAGGGCCATGGGTCTAGCAGGTGCATCCTGAAGACAAATACAAGAGAAACATATTGAGAATGCAGTCAATTTACAAGAAAAGGGAAGTCGACAGGGATATACCTGAGAGGTAAAAGCGGCCTGGAAGGGGACCATCAACAGAAGGTGGGTGCGAATGAACTCTGTATACTGGCTCTTCACACGAACTGTGTGATCAACAGCTGGTGATCCTGTAATAACCTAAACGAGGTCGTCACCCTTCAGCTTACGAGCCTAAAGCATACTGTCATGAGGAGACCTAGGGACCTGCCTAGCTCTAACACCTACCCTCCAGTTCAGGACCCGCTCTCCTAAATACCAAGCTCGATATCCAGGGCCACAGAGGAGTACTCTCTTTCGGGCTAAGGGCCTGGAGCGAGTCATCTTAATGGTCTAAGTATCCTTGGGCCCCCACAAGTCACTCCGAATATGCAAAAAAGGGAGTTGTCAATATGTAAGTGAGTTGAGCATGCATAATTTACTAACAAGAAAGGTTGTGCTTTGTAGGTACTGCATCATGTGTCAAGGAGTTCAAGTGCTATATGTGGATGTGAACTCGCACAAGGTGCCTCTTCACAACGCGACTAGCACCCCACTTGCCGAGGGCAGGGAAGTGGTCCCCTACTCGTGTGAAGCCTATAAGCAGCTCTAGCTCTAGAGCCCAGACCTGGAAAGATAAAACAGGAGAAGTTAAGAAAACCAATGTAAATAATAGGGGTCAGAACAAGGTAAGGAAAGAGAGGATTATGACATACCAGAACAACATGCCATAAGTCACAGAATCTCCTAACCGCTTGAACTAACTCATCCATACTCTAATACAAGTACGCTAGAGCACAGTTACCCCAATCGAATAAGAGAACTTGGTCAAAATCCTGAAGATTCAGCAAGAACATCAAGTCAATAGAGCTGGCAGTGTTAGCAAAGAAGGTGGTGCCGAGTAGGTAAAGCAAGAAGGCCCTCACCACTTGGTTAACCTCACAGGGAGTAATCATCATTGCGGCCTGCTCTCGGGTGTAGAAACTCCTGATCGAGTCTAACTTAAGGGTATGAGTCCCCTTCATGTCAGGGTTCATCCCCAAATGTCGCTTGACGTATGTAGCCTTATTTGGAAACAACTGGTGTAGACTCGTTTCAAGGGGAACGGGATCCTTGGCACAAGCAATCCCTGTGATGGCGGCAAATGACATCGGGTCTAGAGTAAGCTCACTGAACAGAAGGTCAAAAGTATGAGTCGTATCAAGCCACCTTTCCATCAGAGCGTGCAACGGTTGATAGTCCATGGGCCCCTGCTCAGATGGAAGCGAGAGCACGAAGTCCTTGAACCCCATCTCCTAAATCTGATCCCTCTATTTATCGATCAATTCACTGTAAAAGACCTGGGCTCTATGGAAATTCTTGGAACCTTTGAATGTCTGAGCATCATGCTACAAACAAATAGATATGGAAGTGAAATTTATGCATTTTATGGTTTTGAAAAGAAATTTAGAATGAATGGACATTTAGATAGCGTGGTTCGCCTTGTTGATGAAGCAATCGCCTCATCATAGAGGTGATCGCCTCATCGAAGAGGCAATCGCCTCTGTGAGGCATGGACGGGCACAATTCTCAATTTCTTGCAATCAAAACATAAATTTCACATTTGTTTAATTAAATAATGTCCTAGGATGATAATTATGTATGATTAATCACTAACCCAACATAATTTTACAGGAAATTATAGGGTACTAACCTCTCCAGATGCAGACGAGCAGATGTGGGACCCTAAGTCTGCCAGAAGAGGAATCGAGTCTTCGCAGGTCAATCCCAAGCTCTTAGAAGCACTAACAGGAGGCGGGATATGATCCCACTTAGGCACAGGGGGTGTTCTCTCATTCTTCATTGACTGTAAAAGGAGGAAAGATACAGGGAGTACAGGAAGTGTAGGGGGAGGGAAGAGAAAAAGAGAAAGGTGATAAAAAGTAAAAGAGAGTAAGGATAAAAGAAAAAAGTTATTTTTTATAGCAAGCAAGGGTGTAGGGTTTTCCCTAAAAAAAAAAGAATGATGAGATGAAAATTACTACCATATATTAAGAAGGCAGAATTTGGAGGTAGGGATTTCCAAAGTAAAGTTTTAGGAGGTGTAGGCCTGGAAAACCCACGCTATCCAAAGACAGGGTTGTTCGGGTTTGAATCCCCGAAGCTCAAAAAGAAAGGGTTGTTTGGATTTGAATCCCCGAAGCTCAAAGAGAGGGTTGTTTGGGTTTGAATCCCCGAAGCTCAAAGAAAGAGCTTTTTAGGTTTGAATCCCTAAAGTTCAAAGATCGAGATGACTATTGTGTAGTATCCCCGAAGTCAAAAGTAAAGGACAACTAGGCCAAGAAAACCCAGAAGTCTGTGTCCCCGGAGAAGTGATAATTGGACCAGGAAGATTTGAAAACTACATCTCCAATGATGATCGGGCCAGGAAAACCCGAGAATCAATTTAATATTGTGAGGATCGGGCTCAAAAAATCCAAGAATCATATTTCAAGTGTGGTGGTGATCGGGCTAGGAAAACCCGTGAATTATATTTTAGGTGTGGTGATGATTGGGCCAAGAAAACCTAAGAATTATGTTTTAGATGACAGATGGTTAGGCTAGGAAAACCCATAAGTCTATATCCCCAGCAAGGCAATAATCGGGCCAGGAAGCCCGAGGATCATGGTCACGTTTCAAAATTGAAGGATTCATCTCTCAGGTGAGAACCGAGAGTCAAGTACGTTGCTCATCTTATTGTTTATTTATTATTGTGCATGTGATTTTTTGAAAAAGGATCATTGCATGCATTTGATTTTTCAAAAAATCAAGGGGCAAACTATAGACACTTGATTCGGTCAGCCTGTGTTAGGGGATGAATTAGGGGCGCTCGGTTTGATCGGCCCGTTGTCAAGCCCAATGATGAGAATGTGAACTTAGACATGAGAATAAAGCCTGAATCTCTAATGGAAAGTGGACTTGAAAACCTAAAGCCTAAAAAAGCCCAAAACTTAGCTCAACTATCTAAATTTGGCCCAAGCCTGCCTGGCCCAACACAGGCCGGGGCCAAAAGGGCATCACCTCAGTGCAATGAGGCGATCGTCTCTTTAGCAGCTGCCAATGAGGCGATTGCCTCTATGGTAGCCCACTTGCAGTTGAATTTAATGTAGCTGCAATCATGACGGCCAAGTGGTGTTGGCCCCACCCTCCAGACCTGTTTCTTATATAAGAAAAAGATTTTTGGGGAAGGAAAAAAGGCTATAGACGCTCATTATGAGCTAGAGGACTTAGGGGCATGGGAAAGCTAAGGAATAAAAGGAAAAAAGAGAGAGAAAACAGGAAGGAGGTTGGTGAGAAAAAAAAGGAGAAGAGCTCTGAAAAAGAAAAAAAGAAAAGGGAAGAAAGAAAAAAAAACATCCTAAAAGGAAGAAGGAGAGATTGAAGCAAAAGAGTCCACATCTCCATAAGAGATGAAGGAAGAAATTTGTATCAAAGGTGGATATCACATCCTAACAAGGATCTTAATGAAAACATCTCTGAGGGCCTCTCATTTTGGTATAAAACATGCACTTAAACTTTACATGTTCATCATTTTGTGTGTTCTTGCTTATGTGTAATTAAGTCATTAGTATATTTTAGGTATTTCTAGTTTATCTTGTTGAATATCCCACTTTATTGATGTGATCTTTGAATATTTTTGCATGTAGTTGTAGTTTTATGATTATAGAGTGTGTATATATATATTTTGTTACTTAAAGTAGAAGTCTAAGCATGTGAGAGTCGATTTCAACCTTTTGAGGCGCCGCCTCTTCTCAATGAGGCGATCGCCTTGATGATGCTATCGACCTATTGGCAGGCCTCTAGGAAGTCTTCCTTTTGTGTGTGTGTGTCTTATGCCCTTTTTGACTCAGAGATATAAGGATCCCTGTTGATGAGGTGTCACCTCATCAATGAGGTGACCGCCTCATTGACTGGTTTAGTCTGTTTTCTGTACTATTTTTTTATGCTCGTCGTGATTCTGCTTTGACATGCATTCTTTCGACCTTAAACATGGCTATTTCATTGCATAATGATGTTCATCTTGATTGTTTGATGCTTTCTTCAGTTCATAACGTAAAGAACCCCTTTTATAGAGACTTTGTAAATATTGAAATATGTTTGGTTTATTATTTCATTTTTTGTGAAAGGAAGGACTAATTGTGTGTTATTAGCAGGAATTACTTGATGATTTCCATCATTGAGTAGTCATCATTGTTAGTTATCCCTTATATATTACCGCTTTTATGTTGTTTATCGGTTTACTTTTGGTATATGTTTAGTTTATTTTCTGTATATTATTCTATTATTTCGCCTAAAAGCATTGTAATCCTTAATCCCTTTCCCATTTGATTTTGAATGTATGGTTATAAATTATTATTTATTTTATTGTTGTTGAATGTTGAGACTTAAAGACATGAAATTGGACTAACATGCAAACTTGGACTTGATTATAAAATTTGACAATTATCCGAAGACAATTTTATTACATGTGGTAAATGAGGAAATAATTAAATAATTAAATGGTAATAAAACACAAAATACAAACAAAGGCTAACCGCAAGGTTGGGTGAGCATTCAAACGCTCATACCCAGTTTCTGAACTTGATCTCTGATGACGACTTTTGGATACCTCTATGGAATCCAGTTGCTGTACAGTGTGTCTCGACTTTTATCTGGATGACGACTCCATCTCTGAATAGGCTCAAGACCTATATCGTATTTTCTAGTGGGCCTCAAACCCGTACAGTACTATAGTTACCAAACACTTTGGCGCACGTTAAATCCTACCGCCTACAACCATTCACTTAACAAAAAGAAATCATGATATTATTAGCTACAGCTTTTTGTTTTGTTTTGTTTTTTTTTTAGTAAGGTGAAAGAATTCTCTCACTTCGACTTGTGCATAGGTATTTACAGATTGGAAAATGCAAGTCAATTTAACCTACTTCAAAGAATTTTCTATTAGTCCTTGTCAACCAAAATTGCACAAAGAAAAAAAATATTCAATTCAGGTCTATAAAAAAACAGTATTAAGTTTGAGAATTTAGTGTTGATCCGGTCATGAAGTTTGGCCCATGCACAAATGGCCAAAATACCAATTTCACCCTTACGACTCCGGATCGAGTCATATCTCTACTCCCATCCCCAAATTTCTAGCGGCCGTAAAAAAGGTCTATCAAGTCTGAATAAAATTTTTACCTAAATTGATATTATTTTGAATGAACGTAATATCATGGTTGTTATAATTAATTAATTATTTATTTATTTAAGAAATTCAATTAACATCTTAAATTCAATTTTTAGGTTAGATACAATACACTATATAAATGATTTTCATACAAAATTTCTTCGAAAATAAATCTGAAATTAATGTATCATGTTTTAGAAATAACCTTACTATTATTAGCTTTATTATAATTGTAATTAAAAATTGCTAATGAAATATCTTTGCACTTTTTTTTTTTTATGATTACTTGGTCATGCAAAATATAAGAACTTTCGCAATTGGTAATAATAAATTTCCAAGGTATAATACTAATTAGTAAAATGCTAAAATTTTCTTAAATTTATCTTAAAAATTTGACCTTTATAATTTATCAGTTAAAAAAAATTCGTATAAATTTAAAGATTAAACGAAATTATATTTTTCGGTCAATTTAACACTATATATTTTTATTCTAAGTAATTCCGTGCATTTGAAATTAAATTTTTAAAATTATTTTAATTAACAATTTTATCGACAGGACTAACGACTTGTATTATTCAAAAATGAATTTGATTTTAACTTATACATAAATTAATTGGAAAAATATTTTATATATTTATTTTGTGTAAAAAAAGAAAATTACGTTTTACCCATCTGCTTATCCAAAATTTTTCTAACTAGTTAAAAAAAAAAAAACAAAACAAAAGGAAGAATTGGCTTTCAATTAAGACTGTGTAATGAAAAGCTTTAAACCGTTTCTCTTTTGACTTTTGAGCTCAAAATAATGACTTTTGGAGGGAAAAAATTCAGACCTAAAAAAAGAAAAATGGCTTAATTAATTAATTATTATTATTGTTATTAATCACACATTCACTCTCACAGTTTCAGTTTGATACTTAAATAGACGGTGGTGATGACGTGATCTTCTTCTCCGGATTTAACTAAACTAAATTTTTTAGATTAATAAAACTGAAGCTGTTGTCTATTCAAAAGTTGGTAATAAGGACAAAAACAACAAACCATAAGTATTGTTTGCAGAACTAAAAAGCTGCCATTAGAGGTTTCTTATTAGCTCTGTAACCTTCTATTAATGCTACAATTAGTGGGTCATCTTTATACATTATAGTACTTTTTTTGAAAAAGTACTAGTGTTGTCGTTGTTTTTGCTGTATTTAATGAAGAGTTATGTAATAAGCTGTGTCGCATCAAGGTATATATGTTCTTGGTCCTGTTTTTTTTTTTTTTTTTTTTGTATTTTACAGGTAATGCAACATTCTTTTTTTAATTTTTACTCAAGTGGGGCTTAAAGGAATCTGTCAAAAGACTGTGCTTTGGATACTTTTTTCGCTAATTAGTAGAACTGTTCATCTTTGTTGTTTTCACTAAGTGTTTCTTTCTTCTGTACAGGAGAGGTTTATTTAGGGTTTTTGTTTAACTCTTTTGAGGCTGCTTGATTACTTGGTTTCTTCTTCTTGGTCCTTTTCAGCTACCTAAAGTTGGGATCAACAGGTATTTTTGCTCTGTGTTCTTACATTTTTCTCATTTGGGTACCTCACTTTTTTTTTTTCAATTTTTAGCATTTGGGTTTAATTTATTTTGTTAGTTTCTTGTGTTTTTGTTATCATTAGCTTTCTTCTCTGCTGGATTTCTTGTTGTCTGATGTGGGTTTATTTATTTATTTTTTATATTTTATTATCTGAGCTTTTCTCCACCGTCTAGAAGTTAGGCTTCTTGACAAGGCATTGTGATATTTCTGTTTTGTGGTTTGCTGATCTTTTGTACTAGTTTAATTTCTGTAGAATTTGTTTGGTTGAAATTTGCTATATTGCTTTTGCATGTTTAAAGTTGTTTGTTGAGGCATTTTGCTGCCCTGTATTTTTTATCTGCTTGCTCTTTGGTTGTTGAAAACTATTGTTTGATTACTGACTTTTTTTGGCGAGATTTGTGTTTGGGAGGGAAAGATCAGCAGTGGGTAAATTAATTCATTTGAGAGAAAAGAAGTTAACGTGTAAGTAGTTGTGGTTTGGCAAAACGCCAATTTCCACAGCCCCCTCTATATCTTTCAATGGGGGCACTAAATGGTTTGGAGCCAGTTGTTATACCGTCACAACTTAAGCCAATGCAGTAGCAACGTAGACTAAATTAAAATCAACAGAAAACTGATAGCTGTAATAGTTGTTCTTCATGCATAATGTAGCCAATACATCAACAAATCAGCATGCAGCGTTTGTGTTGGCAATGTTGCTGACGTTGGAATTCTTTCTTAGCTGTGGTAAATTCAGAGTTGCCTATTAAAATGAATCCATTTGGGGAATTGATGTCACAAGTGGCGGTGGCATTTTGGTACATTACCCAAGAATGTCAGCAGGGGTCTCCTGTTGGTCATTGGTTGTTGGTTCTAACCAATTAGTCATGAGCTTAGTAGGCGTCAGTTGCATCTTTGCCTTTGCTATTCGCATCAAACATTTTGTATGTAACAACATATGGCTTGCAGTGGTACAAATTCTTTATGATCAGAAAACTACTATAAGATTTACTGTGAACAGAGCTGAAGAGCAAAATATCCATGTCACCAATCGCCACTTGTTTGAGGTTGCAGCAAGACTTAGATATTGTTCCTACAGTTCCAATTATTGGCAGGTGTTTCAAACAGTTAATATGCTATACATAAATGGATTTCAGCCGGTACATATTAGAAAACTGAGTTCAAATTATCTGTGATTTTAGTAATTTCATTATCCTGTGGCCCTAGAATTTATGCTTCATTAAACAATGAAAACAGTCTTTAATCCCTATTGGTTTTGAATCCTAAACTTTTTAAAAAATTGGTTTTCTAAGCATATGTGACTTATGCTTTCAGTTTTTTTGGTCAAACTTAATGGTGTTAGTTATGCATCTACTGGAACCTGAAAGATTCAGAAATGATATGGACAAAATATGTCTTAAGGATTCCTTGTAGTCTGTGCTGCGGAGGTCCTTTAGCTCATTCATCTTGTATTTCTTTTAGCATTTTTTCTTTCCTTTTCTTTTGCTAAAGTAACCAGCACCTAACCCAAGAGGGTGTGGATGAATTGACAGAAAACTCTTCCAACTTAACTAGAGATTTTGGATTCGAGCCTTGGGTATGTAGCTATTTTAAAACTCTTGAGGTAGACTTTTGCCGCCCTTCAGGATCCTTCTCGGGTTGAATCTGGATTAGTTAGGACCTATGGGATATCAAATACAGAGTGGTTTGGACCCAAAAAAAAAAAAAGTAACCAGTGCCTATATTTTTATATACCAGCTGAAATGAGTTCTAGCTCATTGTACCTCAAAGATGATATGTGATTTTGTTTTTTGCATGAACTGATTTATGCACTATATTACTGCCGTTTGACCTAGTTACACAGGCTATGGATTTCAAATTTCTGGGTTTACTACATAAATGGAATTTCTACTTAAAATCGTTTATATTGTCTGCTTCAACAATTTTTTACCTTTGGCAATTGGTTTCTTAATCCATTTAGCATGTATTTGCTGAACTGTTTGCAGTTTATCTCCAGCAGAGTTAAAAAAAAAATTCTTTGGATCGGATGGTGCTCATAAAAGGGCTAGAAAGTCTTCTTTTACTTCTAGTTGGCATGATCAGCAGCACAATAGGTGAGTTAGCTATCATGTTTCGGTATCTACAACTATATTTGTTTATGTGTTATGTTGAGGCCAAGTTTATATGTTATTTTGAAGCCAATGAACTTGTAACAGTAAGAATTTTGGAAATTATCAAAGGTCATTGTCAGAAAAGGACTTCGTACACTACTAAGTCCAGTTAATTTCTCCCTGTTTGCCTTATGTTTCCTGTGTCTTCAGTTTTTGGATTTCTGCAACTGCCAAAACCATTGTCTGTTCAATGTATCTGGAATATTAGTAATGGTAATCATTGATATCTTGATCTCCTTTGAGAGCTTGAGAGTCACCTCTATTTATAGGCATTTGTAGAGGTAGTGCAAGTGTTATGGAATTTCATAACTCTAGTGGTAGGATTAACTTTAACCACCTTTGATGTAATTGATTGGCTCATTTGCATTGTTATTTAAATAAATGATTTTTTTAATTATCATTTATTTATTATCATCTTAATGTCATTTTTGAAATAATTTGATTGGCAATTAAAATAATTTAATTGAGATAATAAACCAAAATATTTGATTGGTCTAAAATCTTTATAAATTTATTTGACTAAAATATTTAATTAGTCTAATTAAATTATTTAGTAGACCGAAAATATTTTATTGGTCTAAAAATAATTTCTGAAACTTTATATGTCTTCAGTCATATAAAGAAGAATATTAGTTCCAGGAAAAAGAAAATGCGATTGATTATTTGACAACCAATTGTTGAAAACCATAGTTGCTTGATAACGTTGGTTGATACAAGAAAGTTAAAAACTAAAGTTGGCCAATTCTACCATTTTCTTTTCAATATGGAAATGTCCTTAACCTTCATATTATACAAGCATTTGGTTATCATTTGCATTTAATGGTGCAATGCAACATTTAGTAATAGCTTTTACCTGTATAGAAAAGGAGATGTTTAGAAAGCCAGGAGCTTACATTTTTTTTAGTCCCGATCTTGCTGAAGTTCTTACACTCCTTCGAATATCATTTTACTGGATGCATGGCGAAATTCCATACAAAAGTAGCAAGCATTAATCTCTTTTTATGTTAGATATGGTAAGCTCAATTAGTGGTCTTTAGATGTACCTTTTTTGTTGCAACATTTATAAGGACAGGTGGGGAACGTTTCATAGAGATTTTGCAGTCTATTGTACCTCTTGTTACTGAATCTCTCTCTATCTCCCTTTTTTTTTTTTTTAATTTGTAGGTGCATACATAGGGATAAACATTGGAACTGATGTTTCTAACATGCCGCCAGCTTCTGATGTGGTTTCAATACTTAAAGCCAATCAAATTACTCATGTGCGCCTCTATTATGCTGATGCTCACATGTTGAAAGCCCTTGCAAACAGTGGGATAGAAGTAATGGTTGGTGTAACAAATGAGGAAGTCCTGGGAATTGGGGAATCCCCAGCAGCAGCTGCAGCATGGATAAATAAAAATGTTGCATCTTACTTACCTTCGACAAACATTACAGCCATTGCAGTTGGGAGCGAGGTTCTTACGTCAATCCCAAATGCTGCCCCTGTTCTGGTTCCTGCCATGAATTACCTTCATAAAGCCCTTGTTGCTTCAAATTTGAATTTTCAGGTCAAAGTTTCAACTCCCCAATCCATGGATGTTATCCCTAAACCTTTCCCCCCATCAACAGCCACTTTTAATTCAACATGGAATTCTACAATTTACCAGCTCCTTCAATTTTTGAAGAATACCAACTCATTTTACATGCTAAATGCATATCCTTATTATGGATATACTACTGGAAATGGCATCTTTCCACTGGATTATGCTCTTTTTCGATCACTTCCCTCAGTCAAGCAGATTGTTGACCCCAACACACTTTCTCATTATAACAGCATGTTTGATGCTATGGTGGATGCAACATATTATTCTATAGATGCTTTCAATAGTTCTGGGATTCCTATTGTTGTTACAGAGACTGGCTGGCCTTGGCTTGGTGGAGCGAATGAACCTGATGCCACTATTGACAATGCTGAGACATTCAACAATAATTTGATCCGGCGTGTTCTAAACGATTCTGGCCCACCTAGTCAGCCAACCAATCCCATTAATACATACATTTATGAGTTATTCAATGAAGACAAGAGGAAAGGGCCTGTTTCAGAGAGAAACTGGGGCTTATTTTTCACCAATGGCACTGCTGTTTATGCTCTTAGCTTGAGTGCTTCCAATCAAATTACTGGAAATTCTTCTGTCTTCTGTATTGCTAAACAGAGTGCAGACTCTGAAAAGTTGCAAGCAGGGCTGAACTGGGCTTGTGGGCAAGGTGGGGCTAACTGCAGTGCTATTCAAGAAGGGAGGCCATGCTATGTTCCTGATACCATCCAGAACCATGCTTCTTATGCATATAACGATTACTATCAACGAATGCATTCTGTTGGTGGAACATGTGATTTTGATGGTACTGCAACAACAACTACGATTGACCCCAGTATGTTCCTGCACTCTTTCCTTGTCATTTCTTGAATTTATGAGTAGCTCTTGTGTGTGTTTTCCTTTAGCTGATCATGATGTGACCATTTCAAAGAAAAATACATCAATATGCCACGTTTTCCACTGATTGCCTTTGTGCATCTAATGAAATAAGTTCATGTGGCTTGCAACATTTTAATGCCTTGCAAACATTACAGTGCTTGTACTCTGCTTAATTAGGAAGATGACCTTGCATTATGGGAATACTTTGCTTCTAGAAATATCTGAAAATAAATATTGCAAAGTAGTGAGATTTTGATATTACTTGTTTAATGAAACATTTTCCTGAGTTAATGTTACTAAAAAATCTTTCTTAAAAGTTACATGCTTATGAGGCAAGGTGGTATATGAACCTGAAAATGCCATACCTCAGATGACTCTCGCAATATTAGTTTTCCTTCTTCCAGGAATCATGTTGCTCTAAGTTGCGTTTTCACAAAACAAAGGAAGTCTGCCAAACTGTATAAATCTGCAAAATACTACACTCATTGATACTTTATATATTGGGAAGGTTCCTTCTAAGGCTTGAACATTAATATTTATTTGGCATCTTGTTAATGGCCTGTGTTACCTTTCAAGAAGGGAACTAGCAGTAAACATTTATGCACCTGATCTTTGCAAACATGCTTGTTCTTTTTCACATGTCATTTTAACAATTGTGTTTTGGCAGGTTATGGATCCTGTGTCTTTACAGGAAGGTGAGAATCAAAGTCTGCTTAGAAAATTCTTTTATATTCCTTTATTTATTTTGAACAGGCTCTAAACTTGTAAATATGTTCAAATAGTTTGAGCACGACTGGAGCAATTTTTCCACCAGTAGCATTTGGACCTATAAGTCCGCAAGGAGGGAGTACAAGTATGAGCTTCCAAGCTTCAAAACTTCAATCTCTACTATCGGCAGCATTTCTTGTTCTCCTCTTGCTATGACTTAAAAAATCCATCATCCATTCAATTTTGCACCCTGTTAGATGGTTCAAACAAGCGGAGTCAGTTCGTACCTGAACTGAAGATATCTAAAATATTAATTACTTATTACATTGATTCAAGGATAAGGAATTGTTCAAATATCTTCATCATTCGGTGTCAATCATTTTTGTTTCTAGTGCAAGTCTTCTGTTCTGTTATCATTTTTCCAGTCCTATATTTACTTTAACCCTTTTTTTTTTCAGTCGCTTTCACTTTAACTTTTTGCATTGTGGGGTGTGAATGTGTGACCTTAGGGTTCAGTGCAACTTTGAATAGAACTTGAATTTTGAGGACAAAATGGATTAAAGGAACTGGTGTAGACCTTAAATTCTGTTGCAAGAAGAGTGTCCCTTTCTTGATGTTTTGTTCTGTTTGTATGTAATAAAATGACTAGGTTGTTGGATTCCAACCCAACATCTTGATCTATGGAAGTGAAAATGCTAGTCTTATCCAGGAGAAATAACTATGACCTCGCCTTCTACATTGCATTATTTTGCCCCAGCTGGGTTCAACTTCCAAGTCATTTTTCTAAATTTAAGAATATATATATATATATAAAAGTAAACAACTATGTGTTTTTAATGTAAATAAAAAATATTTCAAAATAAATAAACTATTAAATATATACTTTTATTTTTATATAAAATTAGTTTATTTAATATCAATACTTTTATTTACCTATCGGTTATCTAATGTATTTTTAAAATTTCAGCTAATAATTAAATCATAAAAGTTAATTAATTTAATTTTAACTTTTCTTTGTTAAATTTTAATAAAAATATCCTAAAAATAATTATATTGCTTTTCATATATAATAGAAGTACTATTTTCGAACAAATTATATGTTTTATTTTTTAAAATATGAGTATATGTCAAAACAAATAAAAAAATTTAATAAATTTAATTTAATTCTTTACTTAATAAACGTTAATTTAATAATAGTAAGAATGTTATTTTATTAATTATATGGCAATCTAATTTTTCAATTTTTATGGTGTTATATTATAACATGGTAATTTATTGTAATTTTAATATATTTTATATTTGAACAATTATATAGTTTGTCTAAATAATAATCTAATTTTACAAATTTAATATAGTTATAATATTTATTACATCTTTATAATTTTTTATTTAAAAGATTATAAAACAATCATTTAATATTTTTGACGTTAACATTTTTTTATAGTTAATTATTATAATTAATTATTTTATAAACTTCGTTTATTTTGATTTCAATTATTCACTTATTAATTTTAATTAGTAAAACTTATAAAATTATGTTATATAATTTGTAAATTTAATTTTAATTTAGTATATATATATATATATATATATATATATATATAGTAAAATTGCAACTAAAATTTTAATTAATTAATTTTTTTTGTTAGAGATAAGATAGAAGTTAACCTAATTAAAATAGGAAATATACTTTCAATTAAATTATAATTATATTTTAATAAATTTAATTTTTGTTATAGATAAAATAGAAGTTAACCTAATTAGAATATGAATTATACTTTCAATTAAATTAAAATTATATTTTAATTAATTTAATTTAATTTAATTTTTATTTATAAATGACTAAATTATTCAATTTTAATATAATAATAAGTGAAGATCGAAAATGCCTCGGGGGTGAATAGGGCTAATTAGAATTTTAGGAAAGATTGAAGTTTTGAAGGAAAATTAAAAGGGATTAAGCAATAGAGATTAAGAATGAGAAAAAGAAGAAGATCAAAAGGAAAACAAGTGATTTTAGAGAGTTTGGATTCTCAACCAATCTTACATCTCTCACCTAACTTATCCTCAAGTTAGGATTTTGAATTCATCCTAATCTTATTACCAATAGTGTTACAATAATGTGTTTTAAGACTCAACCCAAACCTTACACCAACTTGTGTTTTTCTTAGCTCAACATAAACCAATCTTTAATGTATTTTTCACAAGGGCTCAACGTTAACCCAATCTTCAATGTGTTTTTCACAAGGATTTAACACTAACATAATGTTGATTGATTCCTCACTACCTACTTCTCAACCCCAAGAAAGAGTGGAAGAAAGAATTGTATCAACCAAACACTCACCCAATTATAAACTCAATAAGAGTTTGTTTGCTTACAAATGATATACAAAGAATAAATGTAAAACAACAAAATTTGGCTTAATAAATTTGCTCCACCAACTCTCTAGCTTCTTGAATAAAGTTCTAAGTGTTTAATTTATAGTTGAAGAGTGAAAAATAGCTGTTGGAAGCCATTAATTTCATTCTCAACCCCTTTTTTCTTCATTTTATTCATTTTCAGCTTTTGTGGGATTTTCATATGCTCATGGTTATGAGCATAGGCTCAAGGTTATGAGCATTGAAAAATATGATCGTTACTTGCAAAATTAATCATTGGAGATGCTCACATCGTGAGGGTAGACCATGAGCGTATCAACCATATTTCTCTCATTTTGGGCATGAGGAGCTTAGGGTTGTAAGCGTAGGTCGTGAGTGTAGGTTGGATTGTGAGCATAGGCGGGCCTCATATAAATTTATTTATTTAGCCTTTGAACGCACTCTTTTGCACTTGGTTCATTTCCCATGCTTTAGGAAACATGTGTAGGGGTCTTTGAAGGATTCAAATGTGAATAAATTTGTCATGACCCAAAACAAGTTCCATGATCGGTGCTATGAAATAAGAATTCTTTTGAATTCGGAACCCGTAGCAAGCTTTAAAGAAAATAAAATAAAAGCATGCAATAATAATAAAAATAAATAAAATATCTTGCAGCGGAAATTAAAATCTTATAAGTAATAACATAACTCATCAGCTGATTTAATAACACAAACTCATCTCATATATATAAAATCTTTTAATACAAATTCTCGGTTTCAAACCTTTAAAATGTAAATCTCAAACATATATAAAACATACATCCCACAACTTAACTACTGCAGTGTCTAGAATACAAAATAAAATCAAGTAAACAGTTTACATAATAAAGTCAGGGCAGAAGAAATCCGGCGTAAGGGTCTGCTACTGAGGTCTAAGGATGAAGACTCTCCTGAAAAATGAATCAACGGAGGGGAGTCAGATCTTACTAAGTGAATTGTTATAATATATATACATGCATAGCTAAATGAAAAATGCACACGTTCAATAGTATATATAATAAATATATATACAGGCAAATACACACGGATGCAGCAAAAATTGTTTTATATAACTCTGAAAATAACAACCATTTATGAAGGATCGAATAGAACCCTAGATGATCGCAACCTCAAATAGTGTTAGACAACACTCTAGCCATATAAGCTCACTTATTCCATTTGGACAGTAGACTGACCCCGAGACACTAATTCAACCGAGCTCTAACAGTCTGACTATCAGTGTGATTGGCCCCGAGACACTTAGTTAACCGAGCTCCAACAATCACACTCTTAAATCATATCACACATCAATCAAATCAATCCAATCATAATCCATAAATAGGTTAGTAATTTAACCTAAATTCTATCATCGTTGATACAAACTCTACTTATAACCCAGATAGAACGCGCATCTAACTTTGAAATCGTTGCCCAAGATCGTCAAGATAAGGTTGTGAAGATGGAGCTAAACCCCTTGCTTATTAATTTGAAGCAAGATACTTAGCTATTATAAGATTAACAATCACACAATTCTAAGTCTAATCTAACCTAGCAATTGTAGTGAAAGGTAGAACTAAAACAATTCAAGTAAACTTGCAAAGTTTCAAAAGAACAAAGTTTAAGGAAAAACCTTACTTTTAATATTTCAATCTTCTTAAATTCGTATGTCATAGGGTTAGCCCTTATATAGGCATGTAAACAACCTAATCCTTAAAGGAAAAGGTTTTATTCCTTATTCCCAAAGATACCTATATAGGAAAATTCTTAATTAAGGAGATTTCCTTTAAAATAGGACAACTAATGACAACTTATCTTTGAAAAGTCAAAATTGACAACTCATTACAATTCATGACAACTAAGCAAAATGACAACTCATGACAACTAAGCATTAAAGCATGCCATGTCATATGTTGATCATTGACCATTGACTTTGACTTGTTGACTATTTGACTTTGACTTTGACTTTGACTTATTGACTTTGACTTGGAATATTCTTGAATCTTCTCACATCTTCTAGAATCTTCTTGAATCTTCCTTATTGACTCCAAAATAGGAAAATAAATCAAAATTCGTCCAATCAAGCTAATTAATTTCAGAATAGGAAATTAAGCTAATTAGCTTGAATTCTTTATATTCAGGCATTGTTGATCCCTTTTAGGGTTCATATTATTCCCTCCCTCTTGAAGATGATTCGCCCTCGAATCATAGCCATCTTCTAGAGTTGATAAATTTGCAAATCCTCCAGGGTCAAACACAAACATCTTGGTTGAAAATTTCTCCTTTGAAGTAATGCACCATAAAAGTAGCTTCAAAAAAACTTGAACTTAATTGAACATTCGAAGCATAAAACTTTTGGTCATTGTCACGACCCAAAACAGGGGCCATGACCGGCGCTAGGGAACGGGAATTCTTTCGAATCCGGAACCCGTAGCAAGCCTAAAAATAAACTAAATATGCAATAATAACAATAAAAATATAATATGCAGCGGAAAATAAAATCATAAATATTACAATATCATCCATATCAACTGGATTCAATTCAAAACTCATCACATCACATATATAATCTCATAAATGTATAATCTTTATACAAATCCAGTTTTACTATAATACATCTCTTTTAAAATAAAGTACACGAAATCCAATATTGTAATTCACAACTACTGCAATGTCTAGATAAAATCAATAAGACTCAAGTAGACAATTTACATAAAGAAGCCGGGGCGGAAGAAATCCGGCGTATCGACCTGCTACTGAGGTCTGAGGAAGTTGACTCTCCTGAAAAATAGTCAACGGAGGGGAGTCAGACCTCACTGAGTGAATTACTATAATACATATACATACACTCTAAGTGATAATGCATACAGTCAACAGTATATGAGTAATATGTATATATACAGGCAAGTTCATACAGATGCAGAAAAATCATTTTATATACTTTGTCTGAAAATCAACTTTTATGAAGGATCACATAGAACCCTAGAATATCGCAACCTCAGAAAAATAGTGTTAAACAACACTCTAGCCATACAGGCTCACTGATTCCAAATATATCCACTTAATCCATATGGACAGTAGACTGGCCCCGAGACACTAAGTCAACCGAGCTCCAGCAGTCTGACTGCCAGTGTGATTGGCCCCGAGACACTTGGTCAATCGAGCTCCAGCAATCACACCCCAAACCACATCTCACACATATCGATAATCATATCAAATCAATATCCACAAATAGTCAGTAATAAAGCCTAAATACTATAGGCGTACCGGTACGTACTCGGTCCTAGTGCTGCCCACTAGGTAGCACGTTCTATTGATATCCTTCATTAATAAATAATAAAACATTCATTCACAAAAATAAATGATGCATGGATATAAATGAAATAGCAATATAAACCATATATATACCGAAAATATACCAAACATAAACCAAGTATATTTTGAGTATATATATGTCAAATAAATCCAATCAAATCATGAATTAAACTAAAAATATATTTAAAAACATTTTAAATATATTTTATTAATAAAACATGTATATAATTTATTATATACCAAAAATATACTTGAATATAAATCATATTATTTATGCATATTCAGTCAAAATAAAACATGCATTTTCTAAATCATGCATCCTAAGCATATATATATAATATAGTAACTCACCTAATGCGCTCCACGAGACAGGTCCGACGGGCCTGGTCCACTAACCCTCGGTCTCGGCGCAACTAAACAAGAAATAATTAATCGACATCAGAATAACCCTAATAGAAATCCTAGAATTAAATCTAGAGTATTCAAATACAGAATCGGAAATTAAGGTTCGACTGGATATCACGTTTTACGAGAATTCTATCGGAAATCCTACAGAACCTCCCCTGTAAAATGGACATCTCTCTACTCAAAAGAGTAGAGCCGACCCTGCAAAGAAAATACACTTCAAAAATAAACACCACAATCAATCACAACCCCTCGGTCGGACTCCAGACTACAATCTGTCGACCGGGGTCCACAAACACAGAATATATATTCAAATATACCAAAAATATCCTTAAATCATAAAAATACATTTCATACGTAGAAATTACATAATAAATCTTGAAACACTGTAAAAATCGATTAAAACTCATTTTATTAGAAAAACCGTATATTATATATATAATTGAAAATAATTCCCGGAAAATAGTTTTAATTAGTTAAAAATACTAAATATTTTGTAGAAATCATTTTTATACCTTAAATAAATATTAAAACCAATTAAATTACATTTTTAGACAATTTAGGGTAAAATTACCAAAATACCCCTATATATATATATATACCTAAATTACTTCAAAAATTCACCAAAAATCATACAATTATCCAAAATTAATTTTCTCAACATATTTATCAATAATATCAATAATTAAACTCAATTAACCAATTAAATTCAATTTAAAACACAATTAACTTAATTTTCCAAAATCACCTAAACTTCAATAATTAAAAATAAATACTTAGAAATTCATAAAAATTCCAAATAAATTCCTATAATTCATTTCAACACCTAATTCAACCATAAACTCCAATTTCATAATTTAAATAATTAATTTCCGAAAATTAGAAAATAATATTAAAATATTCAAAAATACCCAAAAATCCAAACAATCTCCAAAAATTCTGTAAAAATTCATACATGAAGATTAAGCTACCAGGAACAACATTTGTGAAGGAATTTTCCATGAATCATCCAAATCGAAGCTCAAAAAAATCGAAAACTCAAAGAGGCCGAAATATTCAAATCGAAACCTAAGCAATTCTAGACCATTTTAGCTCAAACCAAAGCTAGAATCACACTCACCGGAGCTCAAGGAGAAGATAGAGACTGGCGGTGTCGAAAACGGTGGCCGGAGGAGGGAGAAACGGCGGTGAAGAATAGTGGTGGTCGGCGCCCGCGGGAGAGAAAGAAGAAGAAGAAGAAAAAGAAAAAGAAAGAAAAAGGAAAGAGAAAGAAAAAGAAAAAGAAAGAAAAAGGAAAAGAAAAAAAATAAAATAAATTAAAATAATTAAATATTAATAAATAAATAATAATAAAATAATAAATTTTAATAATTTAATAATAAATAAAATAATCAAATAATAATAAATAAATAATAAAATATTAGGGTAATAATAAACCCTAATTAAATAAATATACACACACAGGCTTTATTTAATAATTTAAAAATATGTATGAGTTCATGCAAACCCGTAAATACATTTAAAATAATTAATAATACATTGTTTACGTGGAAATTTCCCCGAAAATGAAAGTCCCGGGAAAATTTTACGTAAAATACTGAAAATAATAGACAGTAATTAAAATAGGTTTAAAATACATATCAACTCATAAAAATATCGTATAATGCATAAAAATTATTGACACTGTATATCCCGGTACAGTGTAAGAATATTTAAAAAAAACACGGGATATTACAATCATGAACTTGTAAGGATTATGTTCTTGTTGCTTCCGTCTAAACTTGAAACATGAATATCTCAAGTTCTTCTTGGCGCAAGCGAAGACTCCATAAATTGCATTGTTAACATAAGGAACTTCAATAGCATCAGCAAAGGGATCTTTGTATGGCATAGAAATCTGTAAAACAAATTTCAAAACACTAGAAAAAGAAAGAATAGAGTTGTTAGCATAATCATGATGAATAATCAACTCTTTATTTTCCTCCTTCTTTTGTGTAAAAACTTCTCGATACTCCTCTTCATGATGCATGCACTCTTCATGATCACAAGATGCACTCTTAGCAACTTCTTGAGTAGTTAATCCTTGTACAACTTCACTATATTGCTCAAAACTTTGCAAACACTCCTTATTATCTTCAATGACTTCAATAAAATCACTATTCTTGGATTCACACTCTATTTTGATCTCCTCACACACAACCACTTCTTTTTCATGCTTTTCTTCATGAATAATGATCTCCTCCACTTTATTAGCTTGATCATATAATTGATCCTCATGCTTCTTCTCATTATCACTTAACACCACTTCAGAATTAGCACCACTTTGATGATCAACCTTATTACTCCAACTCTCTCTATCTAAAGCAAGTGAAATTACATCATTCAAAGACAAATTAAGTTGTAATTGTACCACAAACATAAGATCTTGTCTAATTTCACTCTTAAGCCCATTTATGAATCTTGTAATTTTTTGTCCTTCAGATTCACCTAAATCACTTGCAATTATAAAAAACTTAAACTTTTTAGCGTAATCATCAACAGTTAAAACATCACCTTGTTTAAGTCTTTCTAATTTAAGATAAAATTTATTCCTAACATCATGAGGAATGAAATATCTAGACATTAACCTTTTCATTAACTCCCAATTTCTAACCTCATTTAACATAAAATCTTCCCACCATATAGCAGCATGACCCACAAATTTATTAGAAGCAAGTTTGCACTTTCTAAAATCACTTATCTGAAGAGAATCAAAAATCTCCTCCATTTGTTGTACCCATTTCAAGTAAACAAAAGGATCATCCCCACCAAGAAAATAAGGCATGTCCATGCTAAAAAAAATAGTTTTGAATAGATATAGAAAAAAAAAATCCTTGCAAAGCACTCCCTTACGTGTTTACACTCAAGGATGTGAATGCTCTCGTGTTTCACTCCAAATTTTTTTTTTCGTTTTTTTTTTAATATATGAAGAATTAAGAAGAAAAGAATAGATAATAAATGAAATTTAAAGGATACGTAACCAAACCTTGAAGTTTGGCTCTGATACCAAACTGATACGAACCCTACCTATAACCCAGATAGAACGCGCATCTAACTTTGAAATCGTTGCCCAAGATCGTCAAGATAAGGTTGTGAAGATGGAGCTAAACCCCTTGCTTATTAATTTGAAGCAAGATACTTAGCTATTATAAGATGAACAATCACACAATTCTAAGTCTAATCTAACCTAGCAATTATAATGAAAGGTAGAATTGAAACAATTCAAGTAAACTTGCAAAGTTTCAAAAGAACAAAGTTTAAGGAAAAACCTTACTTTTAATATTTCAATCTTCTTAAATTCGTATGTCATAGGGTTAGCCCTTATATAGGCATGTAAACAACCTAATCCTTAAAGGAAAAGGTTCTATTCCTTATTACCAAAGATACCTATATAGGAAAATTCTTAATTAAGGAGATTTCCTTTAAAATAGGACAACTAATGACAACTCATCTTTGAAAAGTCAAAATTGACAACTCATTACAATTCATGACAACTAAGCAAAATGACAACTCATGAGAACTAAGCATTAAAGCATGCCATGTCATATGTTGACCATTGACCATTGACTTTGACTTGTTGACTATTTGACTTTGACTTTGACTTATTGACTTTGACTTGGAATATTCTTGAATCTTCTCACATCTTCTAGAATCTTCTTGAATCTTCCTTATTGACTCCAAAATAGGAAAATAAATCAAAATTCGTCCAATCAAGCTAATTAATTTCAGAATAGGAAATTAAGCTAATTAGCTTGAATTCTTTATATTCAGGCATTGTTGATTCCTTTTAAGGTTCATATTATTCCCTCCCTCTTGAAGATGATTCACCCTCGAATCATAGTCATCTTCTAGAGTTGATAAATTTGCAAATCCTCCAGGGTCAAACACAAACATCTTGGTTGAAAATTTCTCCTTTGAAGTAATGCACCATAAAAGTAGCTTCAAAAAAACTTGAACTTGATTGAACATTCGAAGCATAAAACTTTTGGTCATGAACTTGTAAGGATTGTGTTCTTGTTGCTTCCTTCTAAACTTGAAACATGAATATCTCAAGTTCTTCTTGGCGCAAGCGAAGACTCCATAAATTGCATTGTTAACATAAGGAACTTCAATAGCATCAGCAAAGGGATCTTTGTATGGCATAGAAATCTGTAAAACAAATTTCAAAACACTAGAAAAAGAAAGAATAGAGTTGTTAGCATAATCATGATGAATAATTAACTCTTTATTTTCCTCCTTCTTTTGTGTAAAAACTTCTCGATACTCCTCTTCATGATGCATGCACTCTTCATGATCACAAGATGCACTCTTAGCAACTTCTTGAGTAGTTAATCCTTGTACAACTTCACTATATTGCTCAAAACTTTGCAAACACTCCTTATTATCTTCAATGACTTCAACAAAATTACTATTCTTGGATTCACACTCTATTTTGATCTCCTCACACACAACCACTTCTTTTTCATGCTTTTCTTCATGAATAATGATCTCCTCCACTTTATTAGCTTGATCATATAATTGATCCTCATGCTTCTTCTCATTATCACTTAACACCACTTCAGAATTAGCACCACTTTGATGATCAACCTTATTACTCCAACTCTCTCTATCTAAAGCAAGTGAAATTACATCATTCAAAGACAAATTAAGTTGTAATTGTACCACAAACATAAGATCTTGTCTAATTTCACTCTTAAGCCCATTTATGAATCTTGTAATTGTTTGTCCTTCAGATTCACCTAAATCACTTGCAATTACAAAAAACTTAAACTTTTTAGCGTAATCATCAACAGTTAAAACATCACCTTGTTTAAGTCTTTCTAATTTAAGATAAAATTTATTCCTAACATCATGAGGAATGAAATATCTAGACATTAACCTTTTCATTAACTCCCAATTTCTAACCTCATTTAACATAAAATCTTCCCACCATATAGCAGCATGACCCACAAATTTATTAGAAGCAAGTTTGCACTTTCTAAAATCACTTATCTGAAGAGAATCAAAAATCTCCTCCATTTGTTGTACCCATTTCAAGTAAACAAAAGGATCATCCCCACCAAGAAAATAAGGCATGTCCATGCTAAAAAAAAATAGTTTTGAATAGATATAGAAAAAAAAAAATCCTTGCAAAGCACTCCCTTACGTGTTTACACTCAAGGATGTGAATGCTCTCGTGTTTCACTCCAAATTTTTTTTTTGTTTTTTTTTAATATATGAAGAATTAAGAAGAAAATAATAGATAATAAATGAAATTTAAAGGATACGTAACCAAACCTTGAAGTTTGGCTCTGATACCAAACTGATACGAACCCTACCTATAACCCAGATAGAACGCGCATCTAACTTTGAAATCGTTGCCCAAGATCGTCAAGATAAGGTTGTGAAGATGGAGCTAAACCCCTTGCTTATTAATTTGAAGCAAGATACTTAACTATTATAAGATGAACAATCACACAATTCTAAGTCTAATCTAACCTAGCAATTATAATGAAAGGTAGAACTGAAACAATTCAAGTAAACTTGCAAAGTTTCAAAAGAACAAAGTTTAAGGAAAAACCTTACTTTTAATATTTCAATCTTCTTAAATCCGTATGTCATAGGGTTAGCCCTTATATAGGCATGTAAACAACCTAATCCTTAAAGGAAAAGGTTCTATTCCTTATTCCCAAAGATACCTATATAGGAAAATTCTTAATTAAGGAGATTTCCTTTAAAATAGGACAACTAATGACAACTCATCTTTGAAAAGTCAAAATTGACAACTCATTACAATTCATGACAACTAAGCAAAATGACAACTCATGACAACTAAGCATTAAAGCATGCCATGTCATATGTTGACCATTGACCATTGACTTTGACTTGTTGACTATTTGACTTTGACTTTGACTTGGAATATTTTTGAATCTTCTCACATCTTCTAGAATCTTCTTGAATCTTCCTTATTGACTCCAAAATAGGAAAATAAATCAAAATTCGTCCAATCAAGCTAATTAATTTCAGAATAGGAAATTAAGCTAATTAGCTTGAATTCTTTATATTCAGGCGTTGTTGATCCTTTTTAGGGTTCATATTAATCGTACCGGTACGTACTCGTTCCTAGTGTTACCCACTAGATAGCACGTTCTATTGATATCCTTCATTTAAAAAATAGATCCATACATTCATAAAATAAATGATGCATGACATTAATTAAAATAACAATATAAACCATATATATACTAGAAATATACCAAAAATAAACCAAGTATATTTCGAGCATATATATGTCAAATAAATTCAATTTAATTATAAAATAAACCGGAAATCAACTATATATATACTTAAAAACATTTTAAGTGTAATTCAATAATAAAACATGCATTTAATTTAAAATATACCTAAGCAATTATTAAACCATTTATGCATATTTCATAAAATTTAAACAAACATTTCTAAAACATACAATCCTAAAACACGTATATATAAAATAACAACTCACAGTTGTGCGCTCCTCGAGACGGGCCTGGTCCACTAGGCCTCGGTCTCGATGCAACTAGCAAATAAATGACAACACGAAATTAGAATAAATCTAACAAAATTCTAGAGACTCGATCTAAAACACTAGACACAGAATAGGAATATGGATTTGACCGGATATCATGTTTTATGAGAATTCTACCGAAAATTCGGCAAAACCTCCCCTGTAAAACGACATCTCTCTACTCAAAAAGTAGAGCCAGTCCTATAAGAAAACACACTTCGAGAATATACAGCCACACAACCCCTCGGTTGGACTCCCAAACTACGATTCTACCGACCGAGGTTCACAATTCACGAAATATACACAGAATACATGAAAATTCCAAAAATACTGAAAATACCCTTTATAAATCAAAATATAGCAAATTAGATATTTAAAATATTGAAAATAATTTTTTTACTAATAATTACAATAAAACCCTAATTTTAATAAAATATTATTAAAAATCAACAATTCTCGATAAATTCATAAATATTAACCAAAATTTATTTTATAAATCCAAATTACATAATTAGCCCAAAATCATATTAAAAATCAATAAAAACTCATTTATTTACAAAAATAATATATTATATATAATTTAAAAATAATTTTTGAAAAATAGTTTTAATTAGTTAAAAATACTAAATATTTTGTAAAAATCATTTTTATACCTCAAATAATTATTAAAACCAATTTAACTTGATTTTCAACCAATTTATTATCAAATTACCAAAATACCCCTAGTTATATATAAATTCACATAATATACTATAATTATTCAAAAATTCACTAAAAATTATACAATTTCTCAAAAATTAATTTCTCAACATATAATTCAATAAAATCAATAATTATACACAATTAACCCATTAATTTTAACAAAATACTTATTTAACCTAATTTTCTAAAACTCACCTAAACTAAATAAATTCATAATAATTATACAAAAATCACAAAAATTACAAATTAAATTCTAAAATTCATTTTAACCCTAAAAAAACCATAAATCACACTTTCAAAAATTATTTAATTAATTTATGAAAATTAGAAAATATTAATAAAATAATAAAAAATTCACAAAAATCAAAATAAATTCCAAAAATTCTACAAAAATTACAGGATGTAGATTCAGCTACTAGAAACAATCTTTGTGAAGGAACTAAGCTTCAATCATTAAAATAAAAGTTCAAAAAATTAAATAACTCAAAGTGGCAGAAATAGAAAATTGATCACCAACGAAAATCTAGATCAAATCAAGTGAAACCAATCTTAGAAATGCACTCACCAGAGCTCAAAAAAGAGATAGAGACTGGCGGCGTCCAATTTGGTGGTCGAAAAATGGTTGAACGGCGTTGAGCTTGGATTTCGACTTCTCAGCCAAAATCAAGCCAAAACACGCCGGAAAAGGGAGTAGCAGGCGGTGGAGCGAGCTAGAGAGGGTGGTGGCATGCTGGAAGGCACACCGACGGTGAGCAAAAGGAGTTGCAGTGGTGACCAAGAAGGAGGGGGGCGTCAGGCTTAGAGAAGAAGAGGGGAGGGCACGTTTTGTAATTAATCCAAACTTTATATATATATAACTTTAATAACTTATATTACAATATAATAATATTATATTCACAAAAATTTCTACACCACATGTTTAAAAATAACAATATATATATACATATACATATATATATAACACATATTAATTAAATAAAACTATATATATACATACATAATTAAAAATAAACGCTAAAATGCTAAATATGCATATATATGCATGTATATGTATATATATTAATATGATAAATAAAATCATGCAATTACGTAAAACAAACTAACATAGATAATAAATATTTATTTAGATTGTAATTTTCCCAAAAATAAAATTCTCGAAAAAATTTTACATAAGAAATTTAAAATAGTTAAAAATAACTTTAATAATTAACAACTAATTAAATAATCAAATATATTTATTAAAATTATTAACATTGCATATCCTGATGCAGTTTAAAATTATTTAAAATCTTGAGATGTTACAAAATTACCCTAAAAAATAATCTAAAGCTTGGTTTAACTTTGTTTTTGTTGAATCTAATTGTGTACCTAAGCTTATAAACACACTTAAGCATAAACCATTAGTCATTCAAAATTGATTGTTAAAGTCAAAACAAATGTTGAATTGAGACTCTCCCTTTTTAACTTTGACAATCAATTTTGGAATGATAATAAAAAAAAATCACTAAGTGCATGTATGTGCATTTTTTATGATACTCCCTCTCAAACATATACTAAGGAGTTTCAAAATTTCTCCCTCTCAATATATGCTAAAGTGAATAAAACATGTCAAATATTACTCAGTAAATATTTAGTTTCTCCCCCTTATCGGCATTCTATTTATAATTCAAGTATAATTATTATCATTCAAAATGTCAAGTTTCTCTCCCCCTTTGTCAAAGTGAAAAATGGTGAAATTAAAAGAGAAAGATACTAAGTGAGAAACAAGTGGAATACAATAAATGAAATTAAATGAACAATGAGAATACCAATTGAAAAAAATAATTAGATAAAAAAAATGATGCCTATTAATACCCAATGAAGAATCAAATGGAGTGTTAATATGAAAAGTGAAGCATATTAAGAATGAAAAAGTCAATGACAATGGTAATCATGATTCTCAATATGTAGTCCAAAGAGATCTTTTAAAGAGTAAGGCATACCAATAAGAATGATGTCAAATGCAAAATAATGAGAGAAATGCATATCAAAATTATGTAATTTTTGAAAAGTATTTTAATCATGCAAAGGGTCAAATTCTCTTTGAACAAATTGATGTGTGCACATGTATTGACAAACTATATAAATTGATTTTATTGGTTTATCAACAATTAGCACATAATAGCAAAACAATCATCAAATAACCTTTTGAATCCAACCCTTAATTGGTCTAAGTTTGTGACTTTCAAAGTAGTCCATAAGTAGAAGGTTGAGATAAAGTTTTCTATAGTAACACACATTATTAGTGTGTCGTAGTTTCATGCAATAAAGGCATCTAATTTTAGCAATTCTATTTTCCCTACCAACATATGCAAGTTTAGTATGGTTATGATGGTTGGTGGCTAGTCTAGACATAATTGGTCTAGGATGAACATGCATTTCATAAATATAATTATCCATGAGTTTTTTAGGCATAATATGCATGTGTGTGTGCTTCATATTGTGATACAAATATGCATGATAGGGTTGAGGTTTCTTGCTTTTAGCATTAAAACCTTAAGCTTTAGTAATATTAGCCTTTTGGGGCTTTCTATAATAGGATGATGGAGAGTGAGAATTGAACTCATGACCTTTACTAATATTTTCATCCCATAATAGGATGATAAACCATTCATTTTAAATGGATTAGCCTTTAATTGAGTGGATATGAAATTTGGTTAGTTGATATGCATTCAATTACTAATGATAATATTTCTTCAATTCATTTTCTTTCTAAAATTTTTTAATGAAGTATGGACCATAATTAGCTCCTTTTCACAACAAGTGTCATAAACAGTTGGGGCCAATTTTAAAATGTTTCATAGGTTTTGGATGAAAAGTTTCACCGGTAGAACAACAAGTACTAAACAATTCTTTTTGGAGCTTTTCAGTTTTTAGTTTTATCCGAACTGAACAGCTCACCAAACCAAACTTACTTATTTTGGCCCAGAGACGATCAAGCTGCTTCAAGAAACGATCTGAGGTAACCCTTTTTTTTTCTTTGTTAATATGATAGCAACCCATTTTCTCTAGTTGCAAAATTGCAGTCCGTTGTATCTTGATTGTTGGATGCTTTATCAAAATTCAGCAACCCATAATTTGGTTGAGTGATAGATTCTATCCTTTTGATTGGAACATTATTGCATTCAAGAACAACAAGTGCTTGTTAAATTGCCTATGAGAATCAAAGACATATACTTCAGTTTTTAGCTGTAGCCTTGCGTTTTCTATATTATTTAGTTTTTCACTTGTGTGAATTAATAGTTTAGTACCCAATAATTTTTCATGCTTTGCTTTACTGAGGGCCATTTTTCGTCTTTATAGTCAATAATTTTTTCATTTTTTCATTCATGTTAATGCAGACGAAATCGAGGTTTTGTTGTTGTATATGCACTACTATTTACATTGCTGAATGTGAAAAGTGTTTAACTTTGCACGTTTGTGGAGTTGTTGGTGCTTGTGGTGGGTGGAGATGAACAATGGTGCAGGCATTTCAATACCTGGAGGAGCAGGATCAGCCCCCGCGGCCTCAAGTTCATACGTGGCCTCAAGTTCATGGGTATCACCGGCATCAGTTTCAACATCTGGGAAGAGGATACAAAGGGAAATGGGTGAACTCAACAGTGATCCACCTCCTGATTGTTCTGCTGGTCCAAAGGGTGACAATCTCTACCACTGGGTCTCCACAGTTATTGGCCCCCCAGGTAGTCTCTTACCATATGCTATTATCATCATTACTTAACAATAACATCTTATCATTTATTTTACATTGGATTCTTGTTCAATTTATTGGTCTTGTTTAATCTTTTATTTCCAATCTGTTGTCTTCCTTATTTCTTTTTTTTCTTTTGGTGTCTGTGCTTGCTCACTACAGGCTGTTGTACATTATGATTATAATCAGGTCATTTTTAGACCAACATATCTTGCATCAATATTTTCAATATCTTAAGATTTGCTAATTGGTTTGTTGTTTGAATTTTAGAATTTCTATTTCTAGAGCTGTGAAGTCCACGTTTTGTTGCCGTTTAATTTTGACTGAAATGTTGGGAAGTTATGGTTGATATGTCGTTTAGTATTTATTTAAGTGAGAGGGGAGAAGAGATTTATCATTGGAAGACTGATGAGTAATATCAGTTTCTAGAGTTCACAGTATGTAATATCAAATTACATGTTTATGCAAAAGAACACCTTATTGTTCTTTCATGAAAATGATATCTATAGCATGACATAAATTATGACATGTACCACAAAGAATGTTGTAACTATATAGATAATGCAATCTTTTCATTCTGTTTTTCTTAAACTTTTATTATTGGATAACCTAACTGACTGCTTAATGTATAATTTAACTTTGAAAGTAGCCACAAGCTCTTACTATAGATCTTTCTGACTAAAATGTACTACTGAATTCCAAAGGCCTGGATTAATCCACTGAAATTTAATTTTGACAGCTTATTTATGTATTTATTTTTATTTAATGTTCCTATTTGTAGGAACACCATATGAAGGTGGGATATTTTTCCTTGACATAACATTTCCAACTGATTATCCATTCAAACCTCCGAAGGTATGTTGAGCTACATTCAATCTAGGGAATTTCTATATTTTGCCTCTTATATTTGTGCACGTTCCTTCCTCAGCATGCAATTGGTTGGTGATTGCTGCTATTATGTTTGGCCAATAAGTTATGCCATATAAACATTCAACATGGATTCCATTGGGTTGTGTAATTTGGTAAATTGAGTACAGAAGGAGTCAAATTTAATTTCCATTGAAGTTGTAGGTCAACAGCACAAACATAATGTTTCCAACCATATGGACATTCTAGGTGGCATATAACTTGAAAAGGATTGGGCACCAGCCTGAAATGAAAAGTAGCTGGCTGGTTTCTCTTTTAGCATCTCATGTGATGCTATGTAAAAAAAAAATCAGTGTTACATTTTGATGATTTGTGGCGATTGAATGAGTATTTTTTAAGACATTTGCTATCAATGCATGCAACTGAAGAACTCTGAATAATGTGAGAAGGTGGTAAATTGATGAACTGAAGGAGGTCCATTCATCCAAAATTATATTTTCTGGGTTTTGTTTTTTTTTCAGTCATTGCATTTTAATAATTGCTTGGTGTGCCAACTAGGCTTGGTCCAATAGGTTGGTGTGATAAAAATCATATTGTTTTTCTCATTAATCAAAAAAAGAAAAATATGAAATAAAAAAAAGTTTTATTATAAACACATATAGGGATGCAGCTGAATTTTGTAAATTGCAATCATTTAAAGGATTTCCAAGATAATTTAAATATCATGATAGAGTTCTTTTGTGATAACTACAATCTACAAATACCCTCATGACATTTTCCTTATGATGCATTTTGGTCCCTTCTTTCTTAAAATACCATTTGCCGTCTTTCACGTCCACAAGACATCCAGCAAAATAGTCCCTCCTTTAGGTCAAACCATAAGAAGTAGGTAAAAAAATGACATGTCTGTTCATTTAGGGACTAAATTGCTTTTGTGTTTAATACATGAAGAACTAGATTTTAAAAAAAAAAAAAAAATTAAATAAGGGACTGATATGCTGTATTAAGCTGTACTTTTTGGGTCTTTTTAGACTCGACTAATGGAAAATTTGACGGTAGATAGAGGCAAGGACAAAAATTGGTATTGTTGAAAACAGAGGAACTGAAGTGCATAATAGGTTTTGGGAGACAGTTTCACAGATTTGACAGATTCAATTTTGGGAGTTCTGGCTCCAAATACATATCTGCAACTGCAAATTCTATCATTAGTTGATTTGTCAATTTCAAGGAAGACTATATGGGCATATATAAATGCTATGGAGTATTATTCTTTGGTGTTTTGCATTCTGTCTAATTTTTTTGAATGTAAGATTGCTTTGCAGGTAGTATTCAGAACTCGCATCTACCACTGTAATGTTGATTCTGCTGGCAACCTTAGTTTGGCTATCTTGAAGGATGGTTGGAGTCCAGCTCTTACAATTACTAGAGTTCTAATTGCAATCAGATCAATTTTCACTCACCCTGACCCTTGTAGTATTTCTTATCTTTTTAATCATTCAGAAGTTTACGTACACATATACACACTATGTTTGTTCCTCATCTTTGAGGATGGTGCACAATATGCATTTGTTTGTTTTATTGTGGTGAGCCTGGATTTTGTTGACTTATTGGCAAGTGTCTTGTAATCTTGCAAGTGTTTAAATGCACCTTTACCATTTTTCAGTTAGTTGGAAGGTCTTCTTTTTCGCACTTAAAATGAATTTATATAATAATGCTTTCATAACCATCACGAATGTCCATCAGAATTAAAATAATCTCAATTAAGTGCCAACAAAGGGACGCAAATTGTTGCCCTCTCTGTTTTTATAATTATGATGCAAATTTTGTTCTCTTTCTTAACTGCTTTTATGTGATACGAAAAAATTCCATGTTCATATGGATTGTGATTCTTTTTTACTAATATAATGTTTTTTGATGTTTGGATATCTTGTAGACAATCCTCTTACGCCTGGCATTGCTCATTTGTATCTGGCGGATAGAGTAAAGCATGATGAATTAGCTGCCGAGTGGACATTGCGATTTGCCAAGTGAACTTGATGCACCTGGTTAATAATTCTTCTCTTTACAGCATCATGCTAGAACATCTTGTAGAAGTTCTGGTACTGCAGCTTGTATGGTAATGTGCCAAATAGGTCTGATTATTTGTACATGACATGCACTTTGTGTTGAAAATAGTGGTAAGACATATGGCCATTCGTCAATCTCTTGTAAGTAGGCCGCACATAGTTATTACACAAGATAACTGAGCTTCAACAAAACCGTTGATAAGCTTCCTTTAGGTGCATAAAACAAAGTGGAAAATGGGAATTACAAGAGCAGCAGCTCACGGCCGCATATAGCTATCACACAAGGCAGCGCGTTTAAATCTGTTGTCTACAGTAGCACCTGTAAAATGTGACTACTCTGCAAATAAGCAAACTATATTAGTAAATATTCTGTTTTAAAAAAAAAGCTATATTAGTAAATAAATTTAAAGCATTCAATAATTTAATTTAGGGGTAATTTGTTTTATCAAAAAGAAAGATGAAAATTGAAATTGAAATTGGATGAAAATTGAAATTGAAATTGAAATTGGAATGAATGATTTTAATTTTCATGTTTGATTGATTAAAATTTAGCATTAGAATGGCAATGCATTGAGCATCAATGGAATTATTCATTTTCCATATTGAGGAGTGTATGGAATGAATTCTCATTGTCATAAGAATTAAATCCAATTAATTATAAACTACTCGTAAAATCACGCTTTAAGTAGTTTGTATAATTAATTAAATAATTTAAATAAATTAAAACTATACTTAAATTAAATATAAAAGTTAGAACTTATTATTTTTATTAAGAGTACATATTATTTTTAATATGCATACTAATAATAATTATTGAATAAGTAAAATAAAATAAATATAGAAAATCAATGAAAAATTATGTTGTGTGTGATTTATCACATGTTTTTTAGTTTAATTTTAATGAATCTTGAATAAATAATTAATTATATTTAGGTAGAAATTAGGTTTATTTAAAATTAATTTTAGTTTATAACTTGATTTAGAATTTATTGTCTCTAGTTTAATTTTAATCAAATTAGGAGTTTTTATTAAATATTAATAAATATTTCCCTTTTTGTAGGTAAGTCTACAGAGGAATTTCTAAATAGCTAAGGACTCGTGTGACATGGGTTATGTCATGGCATGCTTATGTCACGAACCGAATCCGAAGGTACGTGACAATTACTAGGGAATGGGAAATGCAAAAATGCATCTGAAACCTATAGTAAACTTTAAGAATTTTTTCGCAAATTAATAACAATTTCACAATAGTAAACCATAAATAAAACCATTAATATCAGTATCAAATACTTATAACATAAATCAATACTTCCAATATAACAGTATCTCAAAAATCACAAATACCAATAATACAGGTCTGATAAATAACTACTACGGTATCTAGAATTCGATTATATCATACACAAGTTATTTAAACATACATAAAGCAGCCAATGAAGAAAAAATCCGATGCAGACGGTGACTACTAGCAAACTGATAGTAAGGTCCTAAAAAAAGATTTAGGGGAATTAGATCTCACTAAGTAAATCAATTTTATGAAATGCATGTTGGTTTTAAAACATTTTGTTAAAACTCTTTTTAAATAAAAGAAAATCAATATAAATGGAAATATTAAAATCATTTACCTTTCTCAAATACTTTTAATAAATAAAATACATTTCAAAATCACAATTCACTTTAATATAAATTTTAATACAAAATCATATAAATATCTATTTAGGTGAAAAACCTAGTAGAACACCTATACCATTAAATTCTAATAGCCACTTGACTCACTTAATCCAATTGACTATTGATCTTAGAGAGCAAGCTCGACTAGGGTCCAACCACAGTCGGTTTCTTATTCCAAATGATTACTGGTGCTTAGAAAGCATTCTCGACCAGAGTCCAATCAGTATCATACCTCTGCCCAAAGAGCAAACTCAACTAGGGCCCATAATATCACAACTCTTGCCTAGAGAGCAAAGCTCAATCAAGGCTTTCAATACTAATCAATGGCCATATATAATTGTTACTGGTGCACACGCAGTTTTTGTGACACCCACCAAGTGGCACATCCTACTATTTTCTCCAAATCATTTAAATAAATAAATAATTAATTAATTAATTAGAGCATAGTGAAATAAATTTCATAAAACATTTTTTCAATATATATTCATGATAAATAAAGGAATAATCATGTATATGACATATAAATCATGCATGAGACAATATAAATAAATTCTTATAATCAATTATTTATTATTTTAATCATATGAAATTATAATTTAAAATTCTACAACAAACATTCCATAAAACCAACTTACAGGTCAAGCATTGTAATATCCCGTATTTTTTTTAAATATTTTTACACTGTACCGGGATATACAGTGTTAATAATTTTGTATATATACTATGATATTTTACGAGTTGATGCGTATTTAAAATCTTTTTTAATTATTGTGTATTATTTAAAGTCCTTTACGTAAAATTTTCCAGGAACTTGCATTTTCGGAGAAATTTTCACGTAAATATTTTATTATTAATTATTTTAAATATATTTATGGACTTACATGAACTCATACGTATTTTTAAATTACTAAATAAAGCCTATGTGTGTATATATTTATTTAATTAGGGTTTAATTTATTACCCTAATATTTTATTATTTGTTTATTAATTTTATTATTATTTAATTATTTTATTTATTATTAAATTGTAAAGAATTATAATAATGTGTGGTGTGAGATTTTCCCAAATATTTTATTTAAAATTATTTTTTTCTTTTCTTTTTCTTTTTTTCTTTTTCTTTTTCTTTTTCTTTTCTTTTCTTCTTCTTCCTTCCCGAGCCTGATCCTTCTCCCCTCCCGTTGCAACTTCCTACCACCTACTGTCGGTGTGCCGCCAGCAGCTCCGCCTTCCCCAGCCAACTGCTCCGCCGCCCCTAGCTTCTTCCCCGGCGCCGGCTAGCCCCCATTTTCCCCATTTTGGCCGAAACTTCCCTCCTCGCCGTTCACCAATTTTTCGGCCACCATTTTCGACACCGCTGGTCTCTTTCTTCTCCTTGAGCTCCAGTGAGTGTGATTCTAGCTTTGGTTTGAGCTTAAATGATCTAGATTTTCTTAGGTTTCAATTTTTCCAATTCGGCCATATTAGGGTTTTTGATTTTTTTGATCTTCGAATTGATTGATTCATGAAAAATCCCTTCACAAATGTTGATCCTAGTAGCTTAATATACATGTATGAATTTTTTTGGAATTTTTGGAGATTCTTTGGATTTTTGGGTATTTTTGAATATTTTAATATTATTTTCTAATTTTTGGAAATTAATTATTTAAATTATGAAATTGTGTTTTATGGTTAAATTAGATGTTGAAATGAATTATAGGAATTTATTTGGAATTTTTATGAATTTCTAAGTATTTATTTTGAATTATTTAAGTTTATGTAATTTGGGAAATTAAGGTTAATTATGTTTTTAATTAAAATTAATTGGTAAATTGAGTTTAATTATTAATATTATTGATAAATATTTTGAGAAAATTAATTTTTTATAATTATACTATTTTTGGTGAATTTTTGAATGAATTTTAGTATATTTATATATATATGGGTATTTTGGTAATTTTACACAAAATTGGCTAAAAATGTAATTTAATTGGTTTTAATAGTTATTTAGGGTATAAAAATGATTTCTACAAATTATTTGGTATTTTTAACTAATTAAAACTATTTTTCGTGAATTATTTTCAATTGTATATATAATATACGGTTTTACTAATAAAATGAGTTTTTATCGATTTTTACTGTGTTTAAAGGTTAATTATGTAATTTTTACCTATAAAATGAATTTCTATGTTATAAGGGTATTTTTGGTATTTCTAAATTGTTCTGTGTTTGTGGACCCCGATCGGTAAACTGTAATTTGGAGTCCGACCGAGGGGTTGTGGATTTGTTGTTGTGCCTATTTTTCGAAGTGTATTTCTTTGCAGGGTCGGCTCTACTCTTTGAGTAGAGAGATGTCCGTTTTACAAGGGAGGTTCTGTCGAATTTTTGATAGAATTCTCGTAAAACGTGATATCCGGTCGAACCCTAATTTCGATTCTGTGTTTAATATTCTAGATCGAATTCTAGGATTTCTGTTAGGGTTATTCTGATTTCTGTCGTTATTGTTTGTTTAGTTGCGCCGAGACCGAGGCCTAGTGGACCAGGCCCATCGGACCCATCTCGAGGAACGCACTAATTTGTGAGTTGTTATTTTATATATATATGCTTAGGATGCATGATTTAGAAATGCAGGTTTTATTTTGATTAAATATGCATAAATAATTTGATGATTACTTAAGTTTATATTTAGTTTATTTTTAGTTTATTTTTGGTATATATTAAATTATATGCATGTTTTGTTAATAAAATTATATTTAAAATGTTTTCAAATATATTTCTAGCTTAATTTATAATTTGATTTAATTTATTTGACGTATATATACTCGAAATATACCTGGTTTACTTTTGGTATATTTCCAGTATATATATGTGGTTTATATTGTTATTTTATTTAAATTCATGCATCATTTATTTGTGAATGGATGTTTTACATTTATTAATGAAGGATATCAATAGAACGTGCTACCTAGTGGGCAGCACTAGGACCGAGTACGTACCGGTGCGCTTATAGCATTAGGCTATATTACTAACTATTTGTGGATATTGATGGGATATGATTATTTGATGTGTGAGATATGGTTTGGAGGTGTGATTGCTGGAGCTCGGTTGACCAAGTGTCTCGGGGCCAATCACACTGGCAGTCAGACTGCTGGAGCTCGGTTGACTTAGTGTCTCGGGGCCAGTCTACTGTCTAAATGGATTAAGTGGACATATTTGGAATACGTGAGCCTGTATGGCTAGAGTGTTGTCTAACACTATTTTTGAGGTTGTGATATTATAGGGTTCTATTTGATCCTTCATAAACGATGATTTTCAATGAAATATATATAAAATGATTTTATTGCATCTGTGTGTAATTGCCTGTATATATACATATTAGATATATACTGTTGATTGTATGCATTATCATTTAGTGTGCATGTATATATATTATAGTAATTCACTCAGTGAGGTCTGACTCCCTTCCATTGACTAATTTTTCAGGAGAGTCATCATCTTCAGACCTCAGTAGCAGGGCTGTACGTCGGATTTCTTCCGTCTCAGCTTCTTTATGTAAACTGCTTCTCTGAGTCTTGGGTTTACTTTATCTAGACACTGCAGTAGTCATTAAATATTTAAAGAGATGTTGTAATATAATTGAACTAGATTTGTATAAAGATTTATATATATGAGATGAGTATTAAATTTAAATCCGTGGTGGATTGTTATTGTGATATTTATGATTTTTAATTTTTTTTCCGCTGCATTATATATTGCTATTACTATTGCATGTTTTATTTTATTTTTTAGACTTGCTACGGGTTCCGGATTCGAAAGAATTCCCGTTCCTTAGCGCCGATCATGGCCCCTGTTTTGGGTCGTGACAAGCATGCTGGACAACATGTCCTCTCCTGCCCAAAAGCTACAGTTCTGGTCCCAGATTCTCTAAAATAAATAATATTTATCTAAAATATGCTTATATAAATAAATTCATAAAATTCTCAAAATCATTAAAAACATGGGATGATGAGATTGACTAGATCCAAAACAAATGCTACACAGACTCAGAATTTAACAGATACTGTTGTCATATTTTACGAGAAATTTATCAAAAATTCAACAGAGTCTCCTCTATAAAATGTACATCTCTCTACCGATGTAGAACCAAACCTACATGAAAACAAAAATTCTAACAGTCTCACAGCTTAACAACTCGTGTTGGGCCCCCACACTGCATTTATGTCGAGTCGAGAACCAATTCCACAACAATAACAAAATAATACAATTTTCATTAAAACCATCGATAAATCATAAAAATTCATTTAACCATCATAATTCAATTTATTTCCAAAATAAAATATAAAAGATATTTATTTTCAAAATAAATAATAGAATTCTAATTTATGATTAAAATTTCATCAACAAAATCCATTTTCATATTTTTACAATTAATTTAACATTAATGCAAATAACTATTCAAAACACTTAAATATATCATAAAATTATCAAATAACTTACTTAAGCTTAAAAACAATAAATAAATTTATTATTCTATTATTTTCCAAAAATTATTATTAATTGGCTAAAAATAGGAAATAAATTATGAAAATTATTTTAATACTATTATTATTCAAAATATGTCTAAAATATAATAATTAACAATAAATTTACTTAAAATACAAAAATTACCAATTTATAATTATTTTTCCAAAAATTCTATTTTGGCATAAACTTTAAAAAACTCATAATTAAAAATACATACATAATTTCATAAAACTTTCTTCACAAAGATTAATCAAAATAATATATAGGATTTAATAAAAATATGTTTACATTACAGGTCCGGAACAGTATCGTGAACAGTACCCAAGACCTGGAATAATAACCTGAAACTCAACTTCCTCGAAAATTTGCAAACTATACATCAAATTGAAACTCTCAACCTCAATTTAACTAATCTAAACTCAGTTTGGCATGAATCAACCAAATTCAAGTTCCATTTTACAAATTAATTCAAAAACATCTAGAATTAATTTCTTAAAATTAAAGTCTTTACCGGTTATAGAGCTTGAAATTGTTGAAGGAAATGACTACCTAAGAGGAGGGGATCATTTTACACCCACTGGTGAGGACCGTCATCACTGGAATCAGCTCTGACAAGCTCTCCCCCTAGAAATGGTCGAACTAACTGAGAGAGAGAAAATGGCAGAGAGAGAGAGAAAATGGCGGGAAGAGGAGGAGCTGGTGGCGGCACAGCGAGGAGGAGGTGGCGCAGTGGTAGTGGCTGTGTTGGTGGTAGGGGTGGTGACAATATGTGGGAGAGAAGAAGAAGAAAGGAGGAGAAGAAGAAGAGGGAAAGAAAGGGGAGAGGGGTGGCTATCACGTTTTGTTATTGTTGTTGTTGTTTTTTTTTTTTTATAAAGGCACCAAAAAACAATTTTAAAATTATATATATATATATACACACACACACACTCTTTAACAATTAATTAAAAATAACATTTACTAATCTCAAAATAATTAACACTGATTAATTAAAATAATAATTAAACTTAATAATCCCATTTAATATTAATAATAAAAAAATTTGGTCTTTTTTGCCCATGTCTTGTTCTGGAAGTTGAAATAATGCAGCACGACTTATGACACGACATGATAGAAGTCGTGTCTTATTCTATGTAAATTAAAGAATCGTGAGAAGGTCAACAAGGGATGGAACACACCATGATTGAAGCCATGCCAAAAAATGAAGGACGTGACATAGCCTGCATCATCCTGTGTCTGAAACTATGTCAAGTAGAGAAAACTTCCTTTTTGAGAATTTAAGTGCAAGTAGGTGTTCCATTAGACTTTTCCTATAAAAGGGGATACAAAGGAGTTATTGCAAGCAATTAGGAAGAACACCACCGCCAAGGGAGGTGAAGCATGAAATTGAAGAGCTTAATAAAGATTGAAGATTAAAGCGTGCTTTCAACGAGTTTTAACTTTCCTTCTTCTTTTTTTCTTATGACTAGCTAAATTAATTAGAGTTTGATTTTGGAGTAGCTAGTTGATGCTTGTTGGGGTTTTTATTTCTTATTAATGATTTAATTTTCAATCAATTTTATGAGTGTGTTTACTGTCTTGTATTTAATTAAGGGTCCAATTGTTTAAATGTATTTTGATAGATTAAAGACAATGAAAGTTGCATGATTTATCAGCTCATAGACTTGTAAAACTTAGGAACCTCGATCATGAAAGTAGACGAATCCTTCGGGGATCAATAAATTGCTATGAAACTTAATGAGCCTTAGTTAATTGATGTGACTATGAAAATAGGTTGTAATTAACTTTGGTATTCTTAGATGATCTCTGTAATAACCCTTATTTTTAAATTATTTTATTATAAAACAAGATATGCAGTGTTAATAAATCTAAAAGTTGTATTTAATTATTTAATTATTTTGTGATTTATATTATTATTTTACATTAAATTATATTTTTTTTACATAAATATTTTATTTTGAAACTTATTATTTTGGACAAATAATTTACATTATTATTTTTATCAACTTACATTATTTATTTTATTAGTATTATTGATATTATTATTATTTAGTGTTAAATGTTATTTTATGTATATATATATATTAAAATATGTTGGTGTATATTATTGTGTGTGTGTGTGTCTCTATATATGTGTGAATATATATATATATATATATATATATATATATATATATATATATATATACAAAACCGAAGCAAGAACAAAAAACACTGTGCTTCACCTTCATCCTCCCACACCGTCCGATTTCATCACTGTCGATGTGCCTCCTTTGCTTCCGACTGACCACCACCTTCTTCCCCATCGTTGTTTGCACATTGCAGCATCAATGGAGAGGTCAGAATCGGCGGCAGCAACAAGAATCCTCTCCTCACCATGAATCGCTTTTCTGCCCACCATTTTGAGCACCACCGGTCTCTTTCGACTCCCTGAGCTGCGGTGGTCCTTGTTCCGAGCTCATTTTGAGTTCAATCCCAATCGTTTGTGAGTTTTCTTAATTTTTTGGTTTTAAGCTATTATGTTTTTTATTTTTTTAGTTGATTTTTGGTTGATTTATGCAAACTCCCTTAAGAAACTTTGATTTTAGGAGGTTGATCTTCATGAATATATTTTTGTTATAATTTTTGGAATTTATTTTAATTTTTGGTGAATTTTTTATTATTTTATTATTATTTATTTAATTTTTGTAAATTAATTATTTAAATCATAAAATTGGTTGATTTGTTATATTGAGTTATTATTAATTTTAGTGTTGAGAAATTAATTTTTGTGAATATTATATAATTTTTATGAATATTTTTAGTTTATGTAAATATTGAAATATTAGGTTAAATGTGTATTTTTATTGAAATTATTGGCTAAATATTTTGTTTTATATGGTTTTATAATTATTTAGGGTATTAAAATGATTTTTATAAATTAATTACTATTTTTAACTAATTAATACTAATTTTTGAAAATTATTTTCAAATAATATATTATTTAATAAATTGGTGATTAAATGGGTTTTTAATTGATTTTAATATATATTTAGGCTATTTGAGTTATTTGAATATATAAAGTGAATTTTTATTATTTTATAATGAATTATCGAGAAATTGAATTTTTAATAATATTATATTATTATTTTGAAATTTTTACTTAATTATTGCGAAAATAATTATTTTTAATGTTTTAATGTTAAATATGCTATATTTTTTTTATTTTGAGGATATTTTTGGAATTTATTGGTTTTTAATATATTTATTGTATTATTTGATTTTTTTTGGAATTGTGGACTTCGGTTGGGAATTATGTAGTTCGGGGTCCCAACCGAAGGTGTTGAGTGTTCTGTTTCTAGAAGTGTGTTTTCTTGCAGGACCGACTCTACTTTTTAGTAGAGAGATGTCTATTTTACAGAAGAAACTCTGCCGAATTTTTGATAAAATTTTCGTAAAACATGACATCGGGTCGATCCTGAAATTATTTGTTTGTCTGTGTTCCGTATTCTTAGATCGAATCTCTTTAAAATTTTAAGTTAGATTTATTATGATTTTTGTTGTTATTATTTTATTGTTTAGTTACGTCAAGACCGAGGCCTAGTGCACCGGGCCCGTTGAACTAGTCTCGAGGAGCACAAACTTGTGAGTTGTTATTTTATATATACATTGCACTTAGGTTGCATGTTTTAGAATATACATGTTTTAGTGTGTATTTGTTCATAATTTTTTTATTAAATGTTTAAATATTCTAGGTATATTTTGAAATAAATGTATGTTATACTATTGATTTATACTTAAATTATTTTTAAGCATATTATTGGTTTTCTTTTTTGTATATTTCATGGTTGATTTGAATTTATTTGACATATATATAATCGAAATATACTTAGTTTATTTTAGGTATATTTTTGGTTTATTTTGTTATTATGAATGTTATTCTACATTATTTATTTTCCCATATGAATGATTTATTTTAAATGAAGGATATTGATAGAATGTGCTACATAGTGGGCAGCACTAGAACCGAATATGTATCGATGCGATAGATGTAGGGTTGAGTGAGGATTAATTGTGGAAATATGATTTGATCTGATTGATTGATTGAAATGTGATATGATTGAATAGTGTGGTTGCTGGAGCTCGGTTGACCTAGTGTCTTAGGGTCAATCACACTGACAGTCAAACTGCTAGAGCTCGGTTGACTTAGTGTTTTGAGGCCAGTCTACTATCCATATAGAATAAGTGAATTTATTTGGAATTAAGTGAGCCAGTATGGCTAGAGAGTTATTGTTGATCGAGGTTGCGATTATATAGGGTTCTATTTGATCATTTATAAATAAATATTTTTCAGTATTATTATATAAAGTGTTTTCAACATTTATGTGAAATGCTTGTATATATATTTATTATATATGAATGTCTGATTGCATTTGACATTAGGAAATGCATGTATATATATTATAACAATTCACTTAGTGAAGTCTGACTCCCCTCAGTTGATTTTTAAGGAGATTCTTCTTCAGACCTTAGCAGTAGGTCTATCCGCCGAATGTCTTCAACCCCGACTTGTTTATGTAAACTACTTAGTTTTATTTGTACTCTAGAAAACTGCAGTAGTGAGTTGTAATTTGTATTTGTATGTTGGTTGTGAATTCAGAGGCCTTTCTCTAAATATTGTATTAATATATTTTATTTTATAATTTGACAGAGTTTATTTTTATTATATTGGTTTAAGATTTTAATTATGGTGCACATTTTATTTTAGTTATTGCATATTTTTATTCTTTTAAGGCTTGCTACGGGTTCCGGATTCAAAAGAATTCTCGTTCCTTAACGTCGGTCTTGACTCCCGGTTTGGGTCGTGACAATCTCAAAAGAGACTCTATGTAATTTAAGTGGTTTACCCTTGATTGTGATCAATGAAAAAGATTAACTTAATTCCGTAATTTAAGTCCTAACTAGTGAAACAAAACCAATCTTTATTTTATCCCTATTTATTTAATTAGATTAATTAAAGTAGATAGTTTATTTTATTTATTTAATTTAATTCTTGCAATTTAATTTGATTTGTGCTAGTTAGGAAAAATTGATTGATAGTTAGTACTTAATACACTTTTCTTGTGGGAATGATACTCTGCTTATCACTTTATTATTTGTCACGATCCATACACTTGTGGAGTTGTGCTAACAAATTACATATTTATTTTTTAGGTTAAAAAAGAAACGTGTTTTTATTTGAATATAATAGAATGTTTCAGTTAAAATAAAAGATATTATTATATAGTATATTCATATTTTTAGAATTTGAGTAGTATTGAGATATGTATAATAGTATTTTTAGTTAAAAAGTAATTGAAAGAGTCCTAGGGGGTGAATAAGACTTTTGAACAATAATAAGAAATTAAAGCCATTTGAACAAGAATTAAAATGAATGTTGAGAAGAAAGAAGATGAACACAAGAATTTAAGGAGTTCAAATTCTCAATAATCCTTTGTCTCTACCTAACTTATCCCTAAGTTAGGATATTTAATTACCTACAATCTTATTCATAAGATTGAGATTACATAAGAGTTTTATAGCTCACTCTTACGGCCTTACAACTTGAGTTTTCAAGGCTTACTCAAAAATCAAATTACAAGTGTTTTCAAGGTTCACACTAAAATCGAATTCCCAAGTGTTTTGATGGCCAAATACTTAAATCAATTCCTTTAGAATAAAATCTCACTTCCTGTTTTCTAATCTCAGAAAATAGAAGAACAAAAATATCTATTCTATCACTCACCAACTTTCACAAGAGTATAATAAAATGAAATTTGAAAGAGTTTAGAGAGTTTAATTGAATGCTTGAAACTATAGAATGATAAAAACAATTTTCTTAACCTCAAAATAATCTTTAGATGTTATATTTATACTTGAGCAATCCAATTATAATTATTGGAAACAATAATTTTATTCTCAATAAAAACAAAGTCCATTTGAATGAAATTTGGACTTTTAAGTTGCATTTTGTCAGGTTCCAATCGGGATATCATCAGTTCCGATTGGGACTAGCATTGAATAATCATTACGAGCCATTGTATTTGAAAAAATGCTCTAGTCCCGATCGAGATATCAATATCCCAACTGGGACTACCATGTCCCGAGTAGTGTTTCGATTGGGACATTGGATCAAGATGGATTTTCTTTTTTTTTTTTTTAGAAATTGGTCTCCTTTGGTCCCGCTCAGGACTTACTTGGTCCCGGTAGGGACTATGACAAAACTTGCACTTTTTTATGCAATTTAGTCCCTGTGAGTAGTCCGGTCGAAATAGTACTCATAATGACTTTCTGGAATAATTTTTCTTTGATAGTTCATCATTATTTTGACTTCCAAATTGCTCCTATCTTATACATACTTGAAGCAAACACATTAGTTGCTCAAAATTAAGTTTGTTAATATCAAAATCAAGATTGATTACTTGCTAAGGTCAACAATAATACTAAATAAATATGGTAAATATTTTATTTTAATAAAAATTAAGATTTTTGATGGTTTTACACAAAAAAAGAAAAGTGTTTTCATTTGAATATAATAGAGTGTTTTAGCAAAAATAAAAGATATTATTATATAGTATATGAATATTTTAAAAATTTGAGTACTATTAATATATGTATAATAGTGTTTAGTTAAAAATTAATACTAAATAAATATGGTAGATATTTTATTTTAATAAAAATTTAAAAAATTTAATAGTTTGTCATATTAGATTTTAGAGTAAATAAAGATAAATACTTGTCAAATTTTTGGCTTAATAAATAAAGATAAATACTTGTCAAATTTTTGGCTTAATGACTTTAGAGCTCAACATTTTTTTTAATATATATAGAATAGTAGTGAGTCTGTGCTTTGTGTAGACTATACAATTAATTAAATAAATTAAAACTATAATTTAATTAAATATAAAAATAAAAATTTTATACAATAATTTTATTATTATCCATAAAAAAAACTATAATTTTTTGTTAGAATAAAATTAAAAATATAAGTAGTCATTAATCAGCACTTTGCGTAGACTGTAAGTAATATACATATTTTTAAATAAATAATTATAATAAAATAAAAACTACAAATTAATCAAATATAAAAGTTAGAACTTATTATTTTTTATTAAGAGTACATATTATTTTTAATATGCATAATAATAATAATAATAATTGAATAAATAAAATAAAATAAATATAGAAAATGGGTGAAAAATTATATATTTTTATTTGAATATAATAGAATGTTTCAATTAAAATAAAAAGACATTATTTTTTATGCAAATGAAAAGTAATGTTTTATTTCCTAAAAAAAAGAGTAATGTTTAAATATAATTAAATTAGAGTATTTTCTATTAAATAAAACTTTTATATTTTAATTAAAATGAATTTTTTAATTTTTTTATAAAAAATATTGTGAATTTTAATAATTCAACAAATAAGATTTTAGGATTTAATAATAAATCATGAAAAGAGATACTTTTCAAATTTTTGGCTTAATAAATTTAAAAATAAAATATATCATATAAATTTTATTTTCTTTATTTATTGTTACCATAATTTTTTAGTTATAATAAGATTAGTTTTTAAAATTGTTATATTAGTATTATAGTATATATATATAGTAGTGTTTTAGTTGAAAAATAATATCAAATAAATATTTGAGTGATTTAAGGTAAAAAAAATGTAATATATACATATTTTTAGAATTTGAGTAGTATTGAAATATGTATAATAGTATTTTAGTTATAAAAAAATAAGACCAAATAAATAAATATATGGTAAATATTTATTTTTAATAAAAAATAAATTTTTTAATAGTTTGACATATTAGATTTCAGAGTGAATACTCAAATATAAAAATAGGTACTTGTCAAATTTTTAGTTTAATGACTTTAAAACTCAAAATTTAATATATATATATATATATATATATATATATATATATATATATATATATATATATATATATATATATATTAAAAAAATATAATTTCTAATGATTTTCAAAAAATAATTAAGTGATTTGAAGATTAAAAATATGTATTATATACAAATTTTTAGAATTTGAGTAATATTAAAATATGTATAATAGTGTTTTAGTTAAAAAATAATAATAAATATTTTATTTTTTTAATAAAAATTAGAATTTTTAAGAATTTGACACATTAAATTTTAAATGAATACTTAAATATAAAGATAAATACTTATTAAATTTTTAGTTTAATGAATTAAAACTCGACATTATTTTGGATGAAACGAAAGAATAGCATTTTACATGTAGAAGCATTCAATCATTATTTTATTTTTTATAAAATAAAACACACTTTTTAACAACTACTATTAAATAATAAACTATATTCTCACTTAATGATAATAAAAGTTAAAAAATTAAAAATAAAGTTACCATCAAATTTTCCTTATATTTAATGGAATTGGAGTCTATAGAACACGTGTAATCTGCATAATTGTAACCAAGATGAGAGTGTCAAAAATAGGGCTTGCTTCGTCATTAGTATCATTATTTTGAGTTATATTTTATTTTAGTATTAAAATTTTATTTTATTTTTTTAGTCTCAAAAATTTTATTTTTATTTTAAGTTGAAGTATTTTAAATATATCCGATCAAATTTAATATACGTGGCATTCAAAATAAATATATTTCAGTATATTTATTTTGTAAGCATCCTATTAAATAATTTAATTATCTTATTAGTTCCATAAAATAAAATTTGCTTATGGATCCTATAAAATAAAATAAAATTTTAGTAAAATTTATTTTATGCAATCCACAAGATAATTAGGTCGCTTAATGAGATGCTTATATGGTAAATATATTAAAAATATACTTATTCTGATTATTATATATGTTAAATTTGATTGAATATATTAGAAATATTTTAATTTGAAACAGAAATATAATTTTTGAAAAAAAAATTAAATATTTGATACCAAATAAAATATGACTAAAGTTATATTACCAATGGTAGTATATAAATAAGGCACAAATATTAATAAATATCTTGTAGTTTAAATAATTTAACATTGGAATCTTGTGATTTTTTATAATATTTTAGTATCATGTGATTTCAAATTAATAACATTTAAATAACAAAATTTGTTATAACTCATTATTTCTCACATTTTTAAAATCCAAAAAATTTTGATTTTTAATTTCAATCAAATTTTTATAATTTTAATATGGATTTAGGAATAGTGCCATTGCTCATAGTATTTAGAATTTTTTTAAAAAATGAAAAAAGATATATATTTTTTTGTTTATATTATTATTACTACCTAAAACTACATGTATAAATTTATTTTTTCCTCCTTTATCAAATTGTATTAAACTTTTGATTTTTAGATTATTGAAGAGAAAAAAAATTAAAAGTTATAATAAAATTGGTCATTTAAGTTATATAAATATGATAACACTAGACATAGAAAATAATTACAGACGCTTAAACCCCTTAAACCACATGTACTTATGTGTACTTATCCCAATATATAAATAGAGAAATGATTGGTAGGCGCAAGATTCCCATAAGAAGTTACTGCTCGTCGTGGCTCAACTTACCTGTCTCCACCTACCACTGCAACTACTACTACTACTCCCCTACTCCACCTATAAACGTCCATTTGAGTATAACACCCAAGAACAAAAGAGAACAAAGAAAGGAAGGACCTGAGAGTGTAATCAGTAATGGAGATGAAGAAGAAAAGCATTGGAGAAATTGGAGTGGATGATATAATCCAGGCAGGTGGTCTTTCTATGCAAGAAGCCAGAGAATTCCATAAAATTTTCACTGAAACTATTGGTTTATCAAAACAGTGTTTAGACCCCAGATTGGTTTGGCAAAATGTGGTGGCTAAAAGAATTCTGAAGCCATGGCACCCGCATGGTCTTCACCAACTTCTTTACTACTCTGTCTATGCTCATTGGGATTCCTCTGTTAATGGCCCTCCTCTTTATTGGTTTCCTTCTTTGTAATCTCTCTTTCTCTTGCTTTATTTTGAGCTATGTGTCTATCTCTCATTATTGCTGTGGTTAATTTTTTTTTTTTTTGAATCTTTTGAATCATGGTTTTATTTGTTTCTGTGACTTTTCTCTTTCTGGGTTCTTGTTGAATTTGTATGTTCTTTTTCCTACTGAAACATATTATTGGGAACAATTAATTCTGATTATTGCAAATTTAACTTGATTGCTGGTTTGGTAAGTGCTCTGATTGAAATGAAACTGAGAAGATGGATTCATATTGCTGGTGGACCTTTTTCAATTTAGGACTAAGGCTTAATTTTTGAGTTGAGTTGAGCTTAGCTTTTGGTAATCAATACTTTGTTATTTAGGAAAGACATGTCTTTTTGATCCCCTAGACTTTGTTTTTCTATATATTTCAACCACTATGGATGTAAGTGTCTCCATATGCAACTGGAATCAAGTTTACTTTGCTTAGTTCCTGTTAAGTCCAACATTCTTGAACTTTGTGATTGATTGAGGTACTAGAGTGTATGTTGCACTTTGACTTTTGGATGGTCACAGGGTGCTCAATTGTGAGCCAAACTTTTCTTGTGTACCCCTAGCTGATTTAATGTTCCACATATGTGATAGACAACAATCGAAATTTACAAACTTGGGACAAGCAATGGAAATATATGGTCCTAAGTTTTTGGGAGCTTCATACAAGGATCCAATAACGAGTTTTAGCCTCTTTCAGAAATACTCTGTTCAACATCCTGAGGTAAGCATATCATTTTAGGTAAAATTTAACTGAATGAAATTGGATTATTTCTTAAGTTCCATTTCTTACTGAATCTGATGTTTTCATTGCCCATGATTTCCAGGCTTATTGGCCAATTGTTCTAGAAGAACTTTCAGTTGTATTTCAAGAAGCCCCAAGGTGTATTCTCAACACCACTGACAAATCAAAACATGGGGGAACATGGCTTCCAGGTGGAGTTATGAACATTGCTGAATGCTGTTTGCAGCCTAGAATTCATCCTAGAAAAACTGATGACAGTGTAGCTATCGTTTGGAGAGATGAAAATGAGAGTTCTAAAGTAAATCGCATGACTTTAAAAGAACTTCGAGAACAAGTAATGTAATGCTTCATGTCCTTATACCCTTTTTTTTTTTTTTTTTTATCACGGCTGCTCTATAAATGATTTGGTTTTGGCTGAAACAAACAGAAATATAAGTGACTTCTTTCACATTAGATGCAAATGGGTGGCTGATTAGTCGTGTTAGCATCATCACGGCTAAGAAAAATCTAATACTTTCTCAAAATGGTGTTCCAGGAGAGGTTAAAGAGCCCATAAAGTCATAATATCTTTGGTATAATTGTGATTAAAGAGGCCCCATGACCCTTTTTTGTGTATCCAATGCAGGTTGGTGGCTAATGCACTAGATGCAGCATTTACAAAGGGTGATGCTATTGCAATTGACATGCCAATGACAGCCAATGCTGTTATTATATATTTAGCCATTGTATTGGCAGGATTTGTTGTTGTATCAATAGCAGACAGCTTTGCAGCCAAGGAGATTGCTAGTCGCTTGCGCATCTCCAATGCTAAGGCTATCTTTACCCAGGTACTTTTTTTCCCCTTTTATGAGCCTATATTGTGCAGAATATATAGATATTTTGCGTTGATGTTGGACTTAATTAACTGTTTTCCCTTATATTGTTACTCCACTAAGTGGTTTATTTATTTTTCCTTTATGAACCTCCTAAGTGGCTCCAAATGGTTAGAGTGAGAAAATGACCTAAGCAACTTTTTTTTTTCCTATAACATGGATGCTAAAGTTCACCAAATTCCCAATTTTTTTTTTGAAATTATTTAAATTATTTTTTTAAATTATCAAGTGCCCCCATCTTGTTGACATGCTTCTTTGTTTATTGATCATAGATATTGCTTTTTGTTGGAAACCAATTTAAGGGGTTAAGCTTGAACTCTCAGAATGGGCATACAATACATAGTCCTGATCTCGAATTGCTTGAATTTCTCTCGTAGGAAGAGTTGAACCCAAAAAAAAAAAGCACAGCAAACAGCATTCATGGAACAAATGTAAATAAAAAGGAAATTAGAAATAAAACATGTTGTTCTATGCTGCTTAGGAGCAAGTAAATAAAAATATAAAGGTCTGAAAGATTCTTTAAAAGATCAACTGAATTAATTGGTTTCCTCGGGTTTAAAATCCTAATTGACAAATTCTTATCTCATTATAGTTTCTTTGGTGTATTTTACAGCCAAAAGAAGTTTTTACTTTTACTTATTTGCAGTTGCAAAAGAAGTGCACATTTGCTTCCAGTCTAGTATAGTTCAGTTTGGATGAATTGCTCTTCTTGTTCTCTTTGGGCTGTGACACTTGCTTAATCTGTATGCAGGATTTTATAGTCAGAGGTGGTCGAAAATTTCCTTTGTACAGGTGAAGACTATCTTCTTTTCATGCAAATTATGAGACAGAGAATTCTCATTAATGAAATCAAACTCTTTTTTGTTGAGCTCCTAAAGTTGGATCTGTGACCGCCATAACTTACCTGCTTCTTTAGGCAGGAAACTGCATGAGTCCTTTGTTCTCCAAGTTATTCATGTATGACTGATTTCATTTAAACCAGCAGTATGTTCCAAGGAGGTCATGTTTGAATAAGACGTGCATAAGAACTATGAATGTTTCTAAATGCTATTGGTGTATGTCAAAGTAGCTAGAATGGTTGCTCAAATGATTCTTGGAATCCTAGTTTCCTAAGTGCATGGTTCAAGAGTCATAGCATGTGATTTATTGATTTCTTGGTTGGGAAGAAAAATCAAGAGAGAAGTTTAGTGCAGCCTTTAGGCTTGTAGAAGCCCCTTTATCATATTATGGATATGTCAAGTAGTGCTTGAGATGGTTACTATGTGGGTATGAGATCGATGTCTCCTTTCTTGTCTCTGCGTTGCCTCGGCTAATATTGAACACCCTGAAACCATCTACTAATGAGAAATAGTTTCATGGGTACTGGGGATAGAACAGATGGTAAATTATAACACAGTTAGGGAAAATCTTTTTATTAATATAATAGAACTATAAAAGAACTTATTTCTCATTTGTCCATACAAAAGAATTATTAGGATTATTTATGGCATACATTGACAATGCCATAGATGAATATTTGCAAATGCAACTATAGGGAATTTCTTATTTCAGTTATTGATCAGCTTTACCTGCTTTGAAACGTAAGTGTTTCTTGTCATATTAACTGATAGCAGCTACTTCTGTGTGTTAATTGTTTGGAGCTTGCTAGCAGAAATGTTTGGGAAGTAAGAAAGTTAGAAACAAACGGGATGGGGCACAAGAGTGAGTAGTGTAAGCAATGATCCTATCCATAAGTGAGATACCATTCACTCCTGTTGAGAACCTCTAAATGTTTACCAGTAGGGTTGATGTATGGTGGGCATCCAGAATATATAAAGGAAAAAATCACTTCTTTTTTTTGATGGAAGCCATTTTTGGTGCTTCTAATTTACTACAAAAAGTATTCTATAAACATGGTTTTGGGAGGCCCTTGATTTCAATTTTGCTGAAACTAGATGTTAATTACCTTCAGGAACGACAATTGCTGGAATTAGGATGCTTCCTTGTGCTTCCTTCATGAGTTATTCTGTCATGAATCACCTTGGATATCTAGAAGTCAAAGCTAGTTCACCAAGCTCTATTTGATTTGATTTGACTTTTTAAATTTAGTTACTATAAATGTTATTTTTATGAATTTGTTAGAGTTTGTAACACAAATCCTATTTGGTTTGGCTCAAACAGCTCACAGTGTGACAAATTTTGGTGAAACGAAATATGTGATTTGCTTTTTTTTGGGATCTATGGTAGTAGCAAAGGGATCTGTTTTGTCTGCCCATTTATTGTTTGCCTTTGGGTTGTTGCGTCTAAACACTCTCTGTATCCAATTTTCGACAATAGTAAATCTTGCCTCCTCTGCTCATGGTTTTCCCTAAATTTGGGGTTTTCTACGTAAATACTGTGTGTTATTTTTGTTTCTATTTTTCTATTGCTATCCTGTTCTGTGTTACAGAATTATGTTTTCAAGTATACAACTGACTGATAACTATCTTTTCCCTTTTCTCCTGCAGTCGTGTTGTAGAAGCTGCTCCACATAAAGCCATCGTGCTCCCTGCAATTGGGAGTGATATAGGCATTCAATTGAGACAACAGGATCTATCATGGAAAGATTTTCTGTCTGGTGTAAATCACCTACCAAGGTACTGTGTGCACCAGTGAATCATAATTGGTCTAGACTATTTTATTATAGTATATGCATCCTTTTATACTCTTGTTGCCAATTGTCTTATACCCTACTACATTTCAACCCATTATTATGATGATTTCCCCCCCTTCTGCAGACCTAATTATTTTAATCCTTTTTATCAACCAGTAGATTCAACGACTAATATACTATTTTCTTCTGGTACCACAGGTAAAAAGGTTATTTTGAAACATAAATTGATAGCTGTACTTCTCATTTCCTGTCAAAAACTAATTGTCCAGCTTATCTTTGGTCCAAATCAGGAGAACCAAAAGCCATTGTATGGACACAACTTTCTCCCATTCGGTGTGCTAGTGATGCATGGGCTAATGTCAATGTTCAATTTGGTGATGTTTACTGCTGGCCAACTAATTTAGGATGGGTGATGGGACCAATTTTAATTTACTCATGCTTTTTAACGGGTGCAACTCTTGCTCTCTTCCATGGATCTCCTCTTGGTCGTGAGTTTGGAAAATTCATTCAGGTTGCATCTCCTGTATTTATCTTCCACTGCATTGATTCATAGTCTAGTGCATGACGTCAAATCAGGAATCTGGAACACAAAGCAGTTACTTTCAGAAAAATGAAAGTAATATATTTGTTCAGTAATAAAATACAATTTGAATGGGATTCATTACCATTATTATGTTACATTGGTTCAGGATGCCGGAGTTACTATTTTGGGTACAGTTCCAAGTCTAGTGAAATCTTGGAAAAGCACCAACTGTATGGAAGGCTTAGATTGGACAAAGATTAAGTAATCTTTTTTTTTTTTTTTTCTTGAACTTCCAATTCATACTGTTTGCACAGGTCAAGAAAACAATATTGAAGGAAAATAAAAATGCAGATCCTTTTGTTCCACTGGTGAAGCATCCAATGTTGATGATGACCTTTGGCTTTCATCAAGAGCTTATTACAAGCCCATTATTGAATGTTGTGGAGGCACTGAGCTTGCATCATCCTATATCCAAGGATGTATACTGCAGCCGCAAGCTTTTGGTGCATTCAGTACTGCATCAATGACAACAGGTTTCGTCATCCTTGATGAAAATGGAATTCCTTATGTAAGAAAAATTTAGTGTTGGTTCCAGAGTTCAAATTATTTATACTCCTTAAAACTAACCTCTGATCAACCATTAGATCATGTCAATATAGCAGTGGCTTTGGCAATTAACATTTTGGATGCACATATTTGATTTATGAGGCAGCCAGATGGTCAACCCTGTGTTGGTGAAGTGGGTTTGTTCCCTCTATACCTAGGAGCAAGTGAAAGATTGGTTAATGCTGATCATTATGAAGTTTACTTCAAGGGAATGCCAGTGTTCAAAGGAATGGTATGTCTCTGTCATCCTTAAAACAGGCCACCATTTCTTAGCTTGCGCAATACTTTGATAATTTCTGTTTTCTTGTCATTTTATGATTGTACAGATCACTATGCTGCATAACATGGCCAGATACATCAACTCCACATTTCATGTTGTTTTAGCATTTTGTGACCTGTATTGTCCAGGCGATATGCTTGATGTCCTATTCTAAACCCATTCTTCTGTTTAAATGACTTTTCAGCCTAGTTTCTGTGGTGATGGCGTGCACCCTTCTCATCAGGACCTGTTGGCCTGTGTAACAGGGTTACTGCATTTATAGGGATTATAATTATAACTATGACCGTTGAATTTTGAGGCTTACATGTTTTAGAGACCTGATTCAAGTTTATGGTAACATTCAATAGCCATCCTAGATGAAGATGTGTTAATGCTAGTTTGCTCCTGGAGCAGGCCCATCTGGTTTACTTAAATGCTAATGTTCCTTTGCTTCTTGTGCTGTTGACGCATGCAAGATTCTGTCATCTCTGAATAAAAGCTATGTTAATGTCTGAAAGTTAAATTTATTTTCCCTCTGGAATGTTGTTTTTACACTTATGATTTTGCAAATGGATTCACAGTGCCTTAGGAGACATGGAGACATCCTTAAGAGAACTGTTGGAGGATATTTCATTGTGCAGGGAAGAGCTGATGACACCATGAATCTTGGTGGCATTAAGGTATGAGGACATTCTTTCTTTGCTGTTCTCATAGCATGTTTCATTTTTATTTAGTTTTGTATGCTCTGACTAATTTAAAGAATCATAAAATTTTGATTTCCTTGTAATGCAGACAAGTTCTGTTGAAATTGAGCGTGTATGTGATCGAGCTGATGAAAGCATCATGGAGACTGCTGCAGTTAGTGTAGCTCCGTTAGATGGCGGTCCAGAACTCTTGGTAATTTTTGTGGTTCTAAAGAAAGGATTTGATGGTGAACCAGACAAGCTGAAAATGAAATTCTCCAAAGCCATCCAAACCAATCTCAATCCTTTGTTTAAGGTATGAACTACCTTCTTTGCTTTTTTTGATTATATAAGGTTACTCTATATTATATTGTACTTCAATTATATCTCATGATCCGCATTATCATGAGATATAATTGAACTACAAAATAGTATAATATAGTATAGTGTACTCATAATTAAAGTAAAAAAATCGAACACAATCTTCAGCATTTCCATCATGGTCTTCGAATATGTATTTTTTCTGGGCATATGATGTATTTCATTTTTCATGATTATTTTTTAGGTGAGTTTTGTTAAAATTGTTCCTGAGTTTCCTCGAACTGCTTCAAACAAGTTGTTGAGGAGGGTTTTAAGGGATCAAATGAAGCATGAACTATCCATTAGGAGTAAAATCTAATGGGAGAAAATCTTTGCACATTCAATTGGTGGGAACAAATGATCAATTGTTCTTTGGTTTTCAGTATTTTGACAAATAGTAAATGAAATGAATAACTTGTTGTAATTCTTGCTGGAAAATAATTGTACAAACATTTTCTTACTATGAAATAATTGTACAAGTATTATGCATCTTTCTTACAGTCATCAAATGGGACAATTTATTTCTTATTTAGTACTATTGGAATTAATAGTTTAGTTTTTGATAGTTTGATTTCATTTTACTCCTTATTTGGTTTAATTCCACTAAAAAATTCATTTTATTTTCAAATGAATTTTAAATTCATTTAAACCAAATATATCTCATTAATAAGAATTGATTTAGTTTCGAACAATTCTACAAAATTAAAAAGTTGAAATTCCAAATAAATTTTATAAAATTTTTATTTAAACCAAATATATTTACTTGAATTTGCAAATAAATTTTATAAAATTTTATAAAATTCATTTCAACCAAACAAACTCTTAGTCTTGCAAAATAATTGAGTATGAATGATCGCATTAATTTTATTAGGGTTAAGATAAAAATTGTGAACTTTTTTTCCTGAGAAATTTATGATAACCATGGTGATATCTGAAATTTAAAAAGTATAGGATATTTTATTTTTTTGAAAACATTAAAATTAAAAAAAGTAAAAAAAAAAAGCTATGTAAATATCATTTGATGTCACCACGGTGATATCTGAAATTTTAAAAGTATAGGATATTTTATTTTTTTGAAAACATTAAAATTAAAAAAAGTAAAAAAAAAAAAAAAAAAAGCTATGTAAATATCATTTGATGTCATTAGACTATTCCCATAACAATAATTTTTTTTATTCTAAATTAACATATTATTTGGGTAATTTGTAGAAAATGCCGAAACAAACTATGAAAATACAAGTTTATCCCCTTACCTTTTCACCCGGGATGAAATTAGTCATTTTAGACCTTTTTAAGCTAATTTGGCGCTAAACTTTTCAATACACCTCAAATTGCCCTAGCCTATGTTTGGGAAGGGAGGGAAGGGAGAAAAAAAAAAGAGAGAGAAAAATATGAAGAAAAAAAAAAAACCTCAAATTGCCCTTAAGGCTATGTTAATTTTCTTTGTTTATTTTCTCATCTTATGTTTGGATTGAGGAAAAGTAAAAAAGAGAGAGAAAAGAAATTAGATGACTTTTAAATTATTATTTTAATATTTTTACTTAAAATTTTGAATTACATTTAGTTATTATTTATTTATTCTTTTTTTCTTACACTTTTCCTCAACTTTCTCTCCATTTTCGAGAGACAATTTTGAGTGAAAAATAAGTACATATTTTTTTTTCTTCATTTTTCCTCTTTTCTCCAAATATGAAAAAGTGATTTTACTCCTTTATTTCCCTTCCCTCATCATTTTCCTCCATTCCAAACATAGCATAAGAATTGAAATCAGCTTCTTATTTTTGACAGATAGTAGTAGTACTAATCATCATCATCATTAAATTTTAGAATTAAATTTCATTAATTTTATAACTTGTAAATTTTAATGAAATTTTTAGAATTATTATAAGTTTACTACTTTAATATTACAATATGTTATTAAAATTAAAATTAATTGCTTTATTATATTCAATTAATTTAATATTAAAGCTAATAATACATTATATTTCAATATAAAGTAATAAAAATATAATAATAAACTAAAACTAACACTAAAGTCATAAATTAATAGAATCTAAAACTAAATTATAAAATTTATTATTATTATTATTATTATTATTATTATTATTATTATTATTATTATTATTTTTTAGTTTAGTGTTGTATTTTTATTACTTTAATATTAAAATTATAAAAGCTAATAATATATAATATTAATATATATATATTAAACTTATACATTTATATTTCTAAACTATAAATAAACTTGAGTGTTAAGTATAATTTTTAAAAATAAAATTAATTTATAAATAACTAAAAGTTTTATATTTCAAAACTACTTAGTGAATAACTTAATTTATATTTATTTAATATATTTTTAGATTTTTAAATTTTACAAGTTATAAATGAATTAAATATAATTTTAAAATTAAAATTTTTTAATTTAAAATTTCTTTTACTAAAATAAGAACTTATTTGTTATTTATGTAAAATATTAGAGATATATTTGTAATTTGTTACGGAACTCTTATCTATTTGTCAAAAATAAAGAGCTGAGTATAATATTTAAGGAATTTGACTTATATTGGAAAGTTTAGTGGCTAAATTGAGTTAAAAAGGTCTAAAACAGCTAATTTGATACAGGACAAAAAAATTTAGGGGTACAAACTGAACTTTATTTCTTTATCCAACTGATGGGTGATAATATTTCAGCCTTATTATGTGATAATATTTTAGGCTTATTATGGTACAAATATCTGTATCTATACATAGAATTATAACTGCTGACTTTATTTTTATTTAATTATAACTAGTGATTATTTTTATTTTTATATACCAATACATGTATCAATAATCATAATTAAATTAGTAATAATCTAATGGTTCTAATTTTATTTGTATAGATGAGTACTTTATAATGACTCAACATTTCTTTTATGGTAAAAAAAGAAAAAAAATCAACAATAATGATCATAACTCTTTATTTTTTTAAAATAAAATTTGGGTTTTATTAATATATGTGAACAATAACATTCATAAGCAACTATCTATACTTGATGGAAAGTAACTTGCTCTATCTTCTCTATAGCTTGTTTTGTCATTGGTTTCTGATATTGAGTTTTCTAGGGTGGTTTTTGGTCAATTTTTGGCCAAAAATCACTCAAATCTATCTAGTTTTCTATGTATTAATGTTTTAATAATAAGATATGTGTTTAATATTATCTCTCATAGCTCTCTATATATTTTGATATCTGTATGGATATGACCTTTTTTGTGTTCTTGATATTTAATGTGTAGATTATGTAAAGTTACACCGGTTTTGTGGAGATCTACAACTTCTTTATAGGTGTCGTTGAAATCTTTATGACTGTTTGTATTTAAAGAGTTGATGGAAAAAGTCTACATTTTCTTCCACATTATCCAAACTTTTAATGTTTCTATTTTGCTCTCCAATATTAACAGTCTCTTCAAAACCATTGTTAGATTGATGAGTTTTCAAAAGCTCACATTGAACCTATTTCTTTTCCATTCTCCATGGCTGTTTGTGTTGATGCAGAACCATCTCCTTTGCAATTCTGGAGTTTTTGTTATGAAGATGAAGTGTGTGGGCTTTTATTTTCTCTCTTTGTAATTATGTCTTCTACTTTTATAATGGAATGATATGGTTTTTAGTTCAAAAAAAGAACAAAAACATTAATGAGAAAGGTTGGAGGATTGTTCCTCCGTACAAAACATGAGGTATGGATATTGTTGCCATTGCTAAGATATGGACAACTGTATTCACTGATATTTTACGAAACCAACATTAACTAACATTAATTAAATCTTTAAGCATTTGTTTACTCTCTTAGACAAACTCAAGTCATTATAATTAAGATAAAATCTATAATAAAAAAAATTGTATAAAAGAGGGAGTTTGAGTCTTAATAATTGAATTTGTGCTCCGAGATATAATTAGAAATATTAACTGAAAACAGTTTAAAACCATGGGGGAGGCAAAATTTGAGCATTATAAAGATAGAAATTTTTAGAAATTTTGATCATATTTTGCTTTATAACAAATTCTTAATAAGACATACAATTTAAAATTATATAATTGTTTTCATAATAGAGAAAAATCTAAAATATGATGTATTATTTAGAAACCATAAGAAAGTTTTATATTTATGCATTTTTGCAAAAATTTCACTAAAATTTAAGTTCATGCAACAATATTTTTCATAAATTAATTATTTGTTATATATTTTAAATAAATTTTATTAGTATTATTTATAGTTATAAGAATTAGTTTTGCTCCAATATCTCAAATTTTATATATAACTTTTGTTTGTACATAATTTTGAAAATACTGTAATAAAGTGAAAAGTAGAAGAAAAAACTTGGATATTTTTATATCAAAATGATGTTAAAGTGACAATTTTTATAATTAAAATAGTGAAAAATTATATTATGAAAAGAAAATTTATATTTAAAAATATTTATTATTGAATGTGATTAGCTATTATTGACCAATATAATTTCTTTAAATCAACTTCTGTAATTTTTCAAAATTTTTTTATCAAAAAAAAAAAAAAAAAATTTTGAGATTTTATTATTTTTAACAACTTTTTCATTATTTTTGTTTCTAGCACAATTATATAAAAATAACTTCTAGTTCTTTGGATTGGAAAATCAATATATGAAAAATATTTCCTAATTGTTTTAGATACTACCCATGCATTTCATGCTTCTACCAGATAATTTACTACTTTCTAATAATATAATAAAAGAAAATAACTTTTGTATGAATACACAACAGATTTATTATAATGAAGAACTTGTGAGTTTAACTTCTCCAACTAAAAATATAATTTTAAGAAAATTTTTAATTAATTAAATATTACTTTATAGAAATAAAGTTTAATTTTTCCCTTGAACTTTTCGCTCAAGATCAACTAGATATTTTGTACTTTTTGGACCAATTTAGCACTAAATTTTTGGATAAAAGCCAAATTGGCCCCTAAGATTACTTAGCTCTTTATATTTTAACAGAACAGTAAAAGACACTTTATACATTTACAAATACCTCCCTAAAATAATTTACTAATTAGTCCTTATTTTAGTAAAATAAAAATTTTAATTAAAACATTAAAATATTTAGAATTATAATTTATTTATAAATTTATAAATTTTAGAATTTTAATAATATATTAATTTAGTTATTCACTAATAATTTTAGTAGTTTTGAAATATTAATTTTTTATTTATAAATTATATCTAATTTTGAAATTATATATGACACTTAAAGTTCTCTATAGTTTTAAAATGTACAAAATTTAATACAGTATATTAATATATTAATAACTTCTATAATTTTTAATGTTAAAGTAATAAAAATGTAATAGTAAACTAAAACTAAAACTTAATAATAATTAAGAAAAATTTATCATAATATAAATATTTTATAATAATAGTTCTTATTATAAAATTTAACTTTATTTTATTATTACATTTTTATATTAATTTAAAATTAATAATTATAAAAGTTAGTAATATATTGTATGATATACATATTAAATTTTGCATTTTCATTCAAGAAAATAGTTAAATTTGAGTACCATGTATAATTTTAAAAATAAAATTAATTTATAATAAATTAGAATTGAAATTTACTAAAATTATTGGTGAATAACTAAATTGGTATATTAATATAATATATTACTAAGTTTTAAAATTTTATAAGTTATAAATGAATTATATTTTAAATATTTTAATTTATTAAAATAAGAACAAATTTGTAGATGATTTAAAACATTAGAAAGGTATTTGTAAATGTTTAAAAGTCCCTTTCTTAAATTAGTAAAAAAAAAAAAGGAATTAAGTGTAATATTTAGGAGTGAATTTAGTATTTATCCCAAAGTTCAGTGTTTAATTGATTTAAAAAGCTATAAAAGGAGTAATTTGATGCCAAGTAAAAAATTCAGGGACCAAATTGATTATTAATTCTTTTTTATAAATACATTACTTTACTTTTTGGCCTATTGGTACCAAAAATCTTAACTTGTTTTTTTTTTTTTATATATATTTATACCAAATTTTAAAATTTGACAAAATTTTCCCCATTTGATATGTTATTTGTAATTTTAGCACAATTTAATATATTATTTATAACTTTAATACAATTGTTATTTAATCATTAATTAATAAATAAAATATATACATGACATTTAAAATTGAATTAAATAACATTTATATTATTATAGTACCACATTAGTATAAAGATTTAAAATAGGTAAAAAAAAAAAAGAGATGATATAACCTTTACAAGTTAAATAAAGAACACATATCATTTTTTATTGAACAGTAAATGATAATTTGGCCAAAAGCATGACCGGAAAAAAAAAATCCTCTACAGAAGTCAATAAAGAGCCAAAGAAATAGTAAAAACATACATGTACTATGAGTCCTAGTGCTACTCTATGCTTTCAAATCTCAATTCTTCTGCATTATTAAACTGAACCCACTTCTTTGCTTTGCAGAAATTCATAAGAAAATACCAAAAAATCCCAATAAAAGTGAAAATAGCACTGACCAAATACACAGTTGCAGTAGCCATAGCCATTACATAGATCAAAAACCCACATGGAATCAAGCACACTGCTAGCAAACCAGGTAGCCCAATTGGAACTCTAAAAGGCCTCTTAATATTCGGTAATTTTCTCCTCAACCATAAAAATGATGCAAATTCTAATAACATACCCAAACAGTACAAGAAATTCACTGAAGAAATAATGTTACTAAAATCCATATAAGAACCTGCCGTTGCTATTATAGTTGACAACAAAATCCCTACCCAAGGTGTGCTGAACCACTTTGATCTCACTCCAAAAAACGAAGGCAAAAATCCTAAATCAGCCATACCCAGAATCTGATACACGCAGCTGCTTAACTGAGCTTCATATAATCCAACAACTGATAAACATGCACCAATCTCAACCCAAATTTTTAACCATTTTCCAGCAATCATTTCAGCTACATTAGCTAAATACCCATCTGTCCAATCTTCTAGGTCTAATGGAACAGCTCCAGTAGCAGCTAAAAGAGGCACTATATAGCCTAAACAAGTTAACAAACCAGCTGAAAATAGAGCTATTGGATAAGTCCTTTGTGGGTCTTCAACTTCTCCTGCTAAAGTACTGGCATTATCCCAGAAATTAAGGTTCCAAAACAGTGTATTCAGATACAAACTCCAATCTTTTTGGACACCCTTTTGGCCTAAACTTATCCACCTTGAAGGATCAATCTTGGGGATTGCAACTAGAGTCAATACCACAAATGGGGAGAGGGAGACAGCACCTAAAGTCACTGCAGTGTAGCCGACTATAGCTAAACCTGTATAATTTACAAAAGACAGCATCAAAATCAACACTAATATTGCAATATAGCGAGGCAAACCTGAAGAAAAAATTGGAAACAATAACTTGAGATAGTCTATGCATAGAACTACGCAAGAACCCAAGTTAAGTACACCAGTGAAGAACTTCCATGAGCCCATTAGTGAACCCCAGAATGGCCCAAAGGCTCGATCAGCCCAGATAACAAAGCCGCCGTTGCCGGGGAAGACGGTCGCGAGCTCGGCCGTGATAAGGCCTTCAGGCATGCCCCAAATTAAGGGAAATATCAGGAAGCCTAATATGGCCCAAAGAGGCCCGGCAGCTCCTACAGTGGGTTCTTCACCATATGGCCCACCGGAGACTTCAAAGAAGATGAGGAAGATAAGTGGGATTAGTGCTAGTTTTTTGGGGGTTTTAGTGGTGGCTGGTGGTGGGGATGCTGGTTCATGGTGGAGGAGGAGGAGGTGAGAGTGGGAAGATGTGTGGGTTTCCATGTTGCAGGTGATCTGTATGGTTATGGTTTGGTTTCAAAGATTCATTATGTTCTTTCGTTTTTTTGGTCATAGATTCATTATATTCTTTTGAATGGTTGGTCGGCCATTTTTGTCATTCCAGTGCTCGAGATAATAATGTTCATGTTACGTGTTACACGTAATTACGAAATAATGTTCATATGAAACAACAATGACTTTTTTTAATATTGTACTTTTTTTTTTAAAACATATGTTTTACTTTGAAAAAAGATTTAACAAAATAGCGAAATTAAATTCGTGATTTCTACTAATATTTTGATTCAGGAACATAGTAATAATAATAATAATAAAAAAAAATTATCCTTCCTATGCAGTTAGGCAACATTAATGATAGGAACAATCACTTTTTTTGCAATATTTAATTAATATTTGACGATATTATTGATCTAATTTGTTGTTTTTTTTTTCAATTAAAAATTGATTTTATTTTTGTTATAGATTAAAAAATTAAAATAAAGTTATGATAATTATTAAAAGTAGTAGTGTTTTTATTAAATGATAAATAATGAAAATTTCATTAATCATAGATGAGTTTCGTATAGATAATTACAATGCATATACAATATGAATAGGATGAATGTTATTTGTTAGATGTTACAAGTTAGTTATTAGTATATATATATATATATAAATTTTAAATATGAAGGTTATATGATTTAGATGTTGATGGATGAACAATAAAAGATGGTCATTTTCCCTTTAAATTAATGACAAAAGAATTTTAACCTTGCGCATCATGATACATTTAAATAGTAATTACCACTTGATTGCTCCACTTAGAGAGAAATTATTATAATTTAATCTTTTGAGTAAAAAAAAAATGTAACACCTAATTTGAAAATAATATCATTGAAAAGGTATGAAATTGATATGAATTTAGATAGTTAAAAATTTTAAAAATAACATTTAAGTGAAATATGAATATACATCTTACTTAATTAAAAATGATATATGTTGCGTGTAGTGAGACTATAGTGTATCGTTGATTCACAACAAATTATCAAATTAGTTCTAGAAGAAATTAAAAATATTTTATATATTTTTTTGCCTCCAATATGATGAGGCTATTAATTTAAGAGAAATCATTTTGAAAATTTGACCATTGTAACTTACTGTTTCAGGTTGATATTAGCAGAAAAAAAAAAAAAATTCCCAATTAGAAACATGGGCGTTTCAATCTAACAATTATTTTACAAAATACGTTGCACATTAGTACATTTGTAAATTTCTTTTTTTTTTTTTTGACCAATGTAAATTTCTTTTTCAATATGACAAAATCCGTATGATTAATTTTCTATGTTTGTAAATTTAGGTAAATGCTGGTTACAACGCGGATCACACATGCGGTTGCGTGCGATTTTTTTCATTATCCACGTTCACATCTTTGATGTTGCATCTAGTCTACGTTGTCTTTCTTATTTTTGAAATTAATCATGAATTTGCGCCGGAAAATAATATAAATTATTTAAATAAATTTAAATTACAAATTAATCAAATGTAAAATTAGAAACTTAAAAATGTTATTGCAATCATTTTATTTTGTTATTTTTTATAGAAAGTACAAATGTATAATAATAATAATAATAATAATAATAATAATAATAATAATAATAATATAAAATAGTTAAAAAATTAAATTTTTTAGTTAGAATAAATAAAAATATATATAATTTTTGATTGAAAAGAAAAATAATGTTTTAAATGTAATGAAATTAGGGTGGGTTTACATATATAGCATAGAATATGTATATTTTAAAAATAAATTTTTTTATATTCTTTTAGAAAAATATTTTGAATTTTAATAAATCAATACATAAGTTATTAAAAGTGAATGTTGAATGTCCTCCTTTTGTAGCCTAGTATTCAGGTAATGAATATTGTAAGGTGGAGTCATGAGTTTGATCCCCCACTTTCACCTCCAAATTGTTAAAAAAAAAGATGAATACTCAATTATAAGGAGAAATACTTATCAAATTTTGAATTAAATAACTTTGAATCTCAACATTTAATATATATATATATATATACACACACACACGAAGAGGGGGGAGAATAAGTAAAATTATAAAAAAGTATTCACTTATTATTATTTAAAAATTAGATAATTTAGTCATTTACTAATAAAAATAAAATATAATTAATTAAAATATAATTCTAATTTGATTGAAAGTCTATTTCCTATTTTAATTAAGTTAACTTGTATTTTATCTTGAATAAAAATTACATTAATTAAAATATAATTATAAATTAATTAAAAGTATGTTTTCTATTTTAATTAGATTAACTTATATCTTATCTCTAATAAAAATTTTAATTAATTGAAAATATATTTTCTATTAAAATTAGATTAACTTCTATTTTACCTCTAATAAAAATTAAATTAATTATATATAATTCTAATATAATTGAAAGTATATTTCTTTTTTTAATTAGGTTAACGAAATAAAATTTAATTAATTTAATTAAAATGTAATTCTAATTTAATTGAAAGTATATTTCTCATTCTAATTAGGTTAACTTTTATTTTATCTCTAATATAATTAGCTTGAAAGTATATTTTTTATAAGAAATATAGTACAATTATCATTTTTAGATATTTTTATAAATTTGAATGAAAATGAGTTAAAATTAAATTTATTAATATTTATCATTTAATTATTAGTTGAACTTAAAAATTTTATTAAATTAATTTTGAGTTAAAATTAAATTTGTTAATATTTATCATTTAATTATTAGTTGAACTTAAAAATTCTATTAAATTAATTTTGAGTTAAAATTAAATTAGTTAATATTTATCATTTAATTATTAGTTGAATTTAAAATATTACATTAAATTAATTTTTGTATAAATGAAAATGTTAATATTAAAAATATTGAAGAAATAAAGTGTTATAGATCAAATAAAAAATTTGTTAAAATTGTAATAAATTATAAGTTTGTGAGGCTATAATATTTAAATTGTTATATAAAGAAAATGTAATTTTTTTAATTTCTAATTTTTTATTAAAAAATAACTAATAAATTTTTATTAAAAAATAACAATAATATTTTTTATATGAAATTAGTTCTAGAGTAGAAAAAATTAATTATAAAAAATATTAAAGAAATATCATATAATTATTTAAATAAAAACTTAATAAAAATTGTAATGAATTATAACTATATTAAATCAATATTAAATTGTTATATAAAAAAATAACAATGTTATTATTTTTAAATTTTTATTTAATAATAATAATAATAATATTATTATTATTATTATGTTTAATTTTTATTACTATATATCACAGATATAATAAATTTTTAATTTACGTATTTTACACGTGGTTGTTTATATATATATATATATATATATATATATATATATATGAAACAAATTATATTTTAATTTAAAATAAATAATATATAATATATATAATCAAATATCTAATTTAAATTTCATTTAAAGATTTTGTATGATATTTTAGATTCTTAGCTTGTAATGTAAGTCTTACATTAAATATTTTATTAAAAATATACTTATATTTTAAATATATACATAAAAGGAATATATCTAAAAACTATCAATGAAATGATTATTTGATTTTTTCATATTAAAATTATATAATATCATATTTATTTTATTAAAAAATTAAATAATATAAAAAAAATTCAAAATTCCAGAAAGAAAAAAAAAACATGGTGGGTTGGAAATTTTGGTGTAAAATTTGAGCAACAAGAATGAAATGTTTGCCAGAATTGAATGACAGCTGAAAATAATCTTTGTGTAGACCGAAAACTCAGTAAGGTAGTTGCCAGAATTGATGACTATGATTAATGATAGATATTTATTTTCCAAAACAAGAATTACCTGTGGGTCCTCACTTTGATTTGATGGAGATTCTTCATTTCATCCTTTTATATTTTGTAATTCTTTTGTTTATTTATTTATTTATAGTAATTCCATTCTATTGTAGAGTATATGTGGGTCATATTTTCCACTAAAACACTATAGATTTTTAAAATTTAACTGAATTTAGTTACATTTAGATAGTTTCAAAAAATTACCTTTATAATTTTTTAATTAGGTTAACGAAATATTTTGTAATTTATACTATAAAAGTTCAATTACTTTTTTATTTAATGAAACTTGTGAATAAAAGACCTAAACTCAAAAGTTCACCCAAATATAAAAACTTATTTTTATATGTTATGTTGTTAAAATTCTATATATTGAAAAATAATTTAAAAATGATATAGTCAATATTTTATTATTGTAAAATAGAATTCATAATAAGAAAATTATTACTCTTAATTAATTATTAAATTTTTTATGAGATGCTTTTGTTATATAATATGTTTATTATAAAATAAATTATAAGTAATCAACAAAAAAATTTTGAACTGATGAAGAGGACTAATTGTAGGTGGCATGATGTAGGGTGCGTCTAAGTTTTCGACGATCACGATACTGTGTGGATTTAGAGCCCACTACAGAGATATAACAGGGGCTTAAAGTTGAAGTTTGAGATGTAGTCGCCACGTAGGGAATCTTTTATAACAACTGAATTTCACGGAGGTTCCTCAAAAGTCATTTTTAGAGATTAGATTTGGAAACTAGGTATGAACTTTTGGAAGCCCACTCAACCTTATGATTGACCTTCATTTGTATTTTGTATTTTATTACTTTTAATTATTTAATTTTTTCCTTTTTCACATGCAAAATTGCAATTTTACCTCCAAATAATTGTCAAATTTTACAATTAAATTCAAGTTTGCAACTAATTCAATTTCGTGCATTTAAGTCCAATATCCATCACATCATGCATCCACAATTAAATAAACAATATAAATAAATAAAATAAAATAGCATGCATAAGAAATGGGGGAAGGAGAAAAGAGTTGCATCCCTTTAAACATGCAAGCAATAAAATAAAGTAAAATAAAAGGATAACAACATTTGCAGTCTTGAAGTAATACATTATTTACAAGTAAGTCTTGAATGTTCAATTTGTAACAATTAAGGACTAAAAGCTTTTAAAAAGTTAACCATTAGTCGTATCTCATTAACTATAATGGATTGAGCACACATGGCAATATTTAAGACACATGGTATCCATGTAAGAATTGAACTTTACACATCGGCACCACTATTAAATCCGCATGCCACATAAGATCTCCACTAACATTTTCTAATCGTCTGTACTGTCACGACCCAAAATAGAGGCCATGACCGGCGCTAGGGAACGGGAATTCTTTCGAATCCGGAACCCGTAGCAAGCCTAAAAATAAAATAAAACATGCAATAATAGTAGCAATATCTAATGCAGCGGAAATAAAGACCATAAATATAATATTAACATATGCGCCAATTGGATTTAAGTTAAATCTCATCTCATATATATATAAATCTTTTAATACAAATCCAGTTTACATAATACAATATCTCACATAAATAAAATACATAAAATCCCATAATTAATTTACAACTACTGCAGTGTCTAGATTATAAAAATAAGACTCAAGTAAGCAGTTTACACAAAGAAGCTGGGGCGGAAGAAATCCGGCGTACAGGCCTGCTACTGAGGTCTGAAGATGTTGACTCTCTTGTAAAATTGTCAACGGAGGGGAGTCAGACCTCACTGAGTGAATTACTATAATATATATACATACACACTAAATGACAATGCACACAGTCAACAATATATATATAATATGTATGTATACAAGCAAATACACACAGATGCAATAAAATCATTTTATATGTATTTTATTGAAAATCATCTTTTATGAAGGATCACATAGAACCCTAGAATATCACAACCTCGAAAACAGTGTTAGACAACACTCTAGCCATACAGGCTCACTTATTCCAAATATATCCACTTAATCCATTTAGACAGTAGACTGGCCCCGAGACACTAAGTCAACCGAGCTCCAGCAGTCTGACTGCCAGTGTGATTGGCCCCGAGACACTTGGTCAACCGAGCTCCAGCAATCACACCTCCAAACCATATCTCACATAATAAATAATCATATTCCATCAATATCCATAAATGGTTAGTAATATAGCCTAAATGCTATAGGCGTACCGGTACGTACTCGGTCCTAGTGCTGCCCACTAGGTAGCACGTTCTATCGATATCCTTCATTAATAAATATAAAACATTCATTCACAAATAAATGATGCATATAATTAAATAAAATAACAATATAAACCATATATATATCGGAAATATACCAAAAGTAAACCAGGTATATTTCGAGTATATATATACGCCAAATAAATCCAATTAAATTAGAAATATACTTAAAAACATTTTAAATATAATTTATTAACAAAACATGTATACAATTTATTATATACCAAAAATAAACCAAAAACATACCAAAAATTCACACAACCAATTTCTGGCCAGACAGCCTGTCCCCTTTTTATAATCTATACAACTATAGATTATAATCTTAATAGAGTTGGTTACTGGATCATTTTTCTTAATTAAGTTTCTGGTGTACCAGATCCTTCATAGAGGCAAGTACAGAGCATACTCCTTAATTTAGATAGGTGGAATAATTGTAATTCATAATCTAACTGCTAGAGAAGAAGAAAGACTTTTAAAAGGCCATGGTTTATTTAGCTTCTGTAAATTTTTTTACAAGAGGGGTTCTACCTTTCAACTAAGAAAGAAAGCTCCTTATATAGAGAAGGAGCTGAGATAAAAGAAGGCCTACAAGCAAACAAACAACTAAAGATAAACAGACAAACATGGATAGATATCCATTGATAAAAGTAACATCTTTAAATTACAACCATTTGTGACTAATTGGCTCGTGACTTGGAGATAGATTCTTATCTTCAACATTGTCTTCACTATGGTAAAAGTCTTCATCAGGATCCTGTGAGTGTCCTGCTATTGGCATACGTGGATCCTCTGAATTATTTGATTTGAAAGAGTTTAACCATATCTGTTATGCAGATGAGCTGGCTTAATAAAGATTAGATGAGCTGTCTTGATAAGGATTAGATGAGCTGGCTTGATAAGGATTAGATGAGCTGTCTTGATAAGGATCAGATGAGCTGGCTTGATAAGGATCATCAATTTGCATGTGAGACGGGATTGATGTAGTCCTTTGTGTCTTTTCCTAATATTCTTTGTCTGTTAACAGCTGTTTCCCATAATCAGGAGGAAATATCTCCCATGGGGCATCATCAGATATCTTTGGCCATATCTCCTTTGGAATAATACCATTTTTCTCGAACATGTATCTTTGAAATTCTCTCCATGGTGAAGGATCTGTGGTATCTATAGTAATATAGTGCATCATTGAGTGTCTATAAGTCCCATAGATATTGAAACATGGTACGTCAGTGAAAACACCTTTAGCTTTGAAGAAAGTTCTTTTGAAGGTGATGATGGTATGACATTCGAGAGGAGGTGCCACATGTTGAGTATAAGCTTCATTTGTCAAATAGGATTTCCATCTTGACAAATTCTGGAACCATTTGAGAAATGTTGACAAATGTGGATTCAGACCTTCGTTCTTCTCAAGCAGGCTGATATACCTTGCAAGCTTTAATGGTTGAAGATCAAATGAAATCCAATATAGATGACAAAGATACCAAAAAAGGATTAACAATTTTGGAGGCCAATAAAATTGGTTTCCAGGACTTTGGTTTAGGAAGCTGAAAATACAGGTGAAAGGATAGATAGGATGAAAGCTTAATTTGTAAAAAAAATCTGACCCATATTTTCTGATTAGTCCGGATTGAAGTTCAAAAATTTGAGTTCTTGCCTTCTGATTAAGGGTGGTCATGGAAATGTGTGATGGTAAGGATGGAGGAATACCTTTTTCAAGAAAGTTGGCATTAATAGTTTGATACATGTATAGCATGGGAAGAACTTTTAGCTGAAAGGGTTTTTCACAAGAGAAAGGTGGTCTGCTTAAAAGATCTGGTAACAGGTTATCCTCTCCTTTGATGTGTTCTACTTCAAAGTCATACTTACTGAACCATTCTTTCATTCTGAGAAGTTGAGGATGGGGCAGAGTCTTTCCTTTGAATTCAAGCATTTTTGGAAATGATGAGCAGTCCATCACAACTTTGAAATGATGACCAATTAGATGGAATTCGAACTTTTTTATGCCATATTTAATTACTAAGACCTCTTTAAAGGTTGAGTGATAATGGCATTCTGCATCTGTGAACTTTCTACTAGCATGAGCACAAATCCGTTTTTTCTTATTGTCATCCTCTTCTAAAAGAATAGCTCCCCAAAATTGATCGCTTGCATCTGTTTGAAGAATTCTTTTTCCTGTGGAGGGAATCTGGAGATTAGGAAGATTCTTTATGCAAATTCTGAGTTGTTCAAAAGCTTCTGTTTGTTCTGAGGACCATGGTGGAGGATTCTTTCTTAGAAGAGCTCTGAGAGGGGCTGTCTTCTTTGTCAAGTGAGGAATAAAATCCCTGAGATAATTGATAATGCCAAGAACTTGTCTAATTTGTTTGACAGAAAGGTTTTCTTTTGGAAATTTATCCAGTTCTGTTGCAACATGAGGACCTGGAAGATACTTCCCTTCTTTGAATTTCATTCCAAGAAAATCTATCTCTGTTTGACCAACGAACATTTTGGTGGGTAAAAGCATAACCCCATAATGTTGTACAAGATTAGCAAACTGTTGGAGCAGTTTCTCATGGGCTTTTATATCTGTAGAAAATAAAAGAATATCATCAATATAAACAAGAGCGCTGGAGAGGATGGGCTTAAAGATTTTGATCATAGCCCGTTGGAATAATGATGGGGCTACTTTGAGTCCAAAAGGCAGCACATTCCATTGATAGTGTCTGTTTGGAATACAAAAGCCCGTTTTGTATCTGTCTTCCTCTTTGATTCCAAGTTGCCAAAATCCAGCCTTCAAGTCAAATTTTGAAAAGATTTTAGCTCCCGCCAAAAATGCAAATAATGAGGAAATTTTTGGCAAAGGGAATTTATCATCCTTGAGGAAGAAATTCAAAGGCTGATAGTCGATCACCAATCTTTTCTTCCCACGAACTTGTTCTAATATTTTGTTTACATAAAAATCTTGGCATGCCCATTCTGATTTTGTGGGAGTAACTAGGCCTTGGTCTTCCAATTGGTTGCATTCTTCAATTGCCAATTTAAGATCAGAGGGAGTCATTCCTGGATGGGTTGCCTTTGTTGGGTTGACATCTTCATTTTGTTTGAAAGGTAAGGAGATGAAGAACTCCTCATTTTTCCACAATGGTGATGAGCATTTCTGAAGAAACTCTGTATGAGACTGAGCACTGCATTCTTTTAATAAGAACTCATGAATAGTTTGAAGGTTTGGTTGAGAAATGGTTTGGTCAACAAAAAGGATAGATGAAATATTGGTGAATGGTTGAAAGTATTTCTTGAACTTGAGTCCATTTGGAAGAATTCTCAAGTCTTTCATCTTCCAATAGACATCAAAGCCAATGACAATATCTTTTCCAGGTAAAGAAGATCCAAGAACATGGGTCCAGGTGTAACAATTTGGAAAGAATTGGATCTTTATTGGGTGTCTGGTTTTAAGGCTAGTTTCAAGTAATTCTCCATTAGCTGTAGAGAAATACTCAGAATGATGTTTCCAACATTCTTTAGGCAAGGCTTTTGGGTTGAGAATGGTAGTTTTGGCTCCAGTGTCGATCAAGGCTACAAGTTTTATGGGTTTGGAATAACTGGTTGGGTAAATTTGGATAAGGAACAAAGGTATTGGATGTTTTTCATGAGTTAGGGCTATCATGTCTCTATTATCACCACCAATTAAGAACTGGTCATTCCAGGACTCTGTTTCAGAGCTGGAAATTTCTGAGTCTGCCTCTTGGCCTATAGCAAAAACACATTCTGGTGAAGCTTCTTCTTCTTCTGAAAAGAGAGACTCAAGATCAGCATCATTCAAATCTACTTTAGTGATCTGCTGAATTTGTTGAATCATTTGCTCAGTCTTCTTTGTTTTTGAAGGGCAGCTTTTTGCAAAATGACCCTTTTTCCCACAGATGTAGCATCTGTCAGTTTTTTTCTTGCCACAGAACTTTTTCTTCTTGTAGTACTTCCACTTCTTAAACTTGGATCTTTTCCCTTTCTTCTTCAGTTTGAAGAAATGTTTCTTCTTCTTTGATAGACAAACACAAACATCAGTATCTTTGCATTTGATTTGCAAATCAGGTCTGTCACATGAAAGTTTTCCCAAAGGATTCTTCCAACTGCCCAGGTACAATTTAATCATCTTCCTTTGATCACATAACTGTGTATGAGCCTGAATCATGATATGATACAAATGTCCCATTGGCACATCTCCAACTTTGTAATTTGATTGTTGAAGGATTGAAAACATTCGAGAGGCAAGAATCTCAGGAATAGAAGCCAAAAAGGCTTGTTTTAAATCAGGATTAGCAGTGCCTCCTAACAGGTAAAATCTAGTAGACATATTTTGGAAATGTCTTTCTAGATCTTTTCTTTGTAGTGAACAACATTTCATCTGGTAATACTCCTTTCGTGCAACTTTAAGATCATCATCCCATTTTCCTAAGAACTCATAATGCAAGAGTCCTAGGAAATCTTTTGGTGATGTGGCATCCATCAACTGGGTTCTAGCATAAGCATTGAGAGAAGCATACCAGTTTGCTAGCTTTCCCACCATTTTTGTAAGAAATGTTTCAATAACAACCCTGATTTCTGCTCCAGGAATAAGCATTTGTCCAGCTATCCATGCTCTAAATTCCAGAAATCTATTCCTGTATTGTGAAGGAGGAACATCATCCAGAGTGAAGTAATTTCCAGTATTTTTTTTGAAATTTATCTGCGGATTTGGCTGCGGTGTCCTGGGCTGTTCATATTCTTCTTCTGGATCATCAACTTCTTCAACTTGAGGTCCTCTAGAAGATGTAGCATCATCAGCCATCAATTGGTAGGGTATTTCATAATCCGAATCAGAGTCACTTTCTGAAGATTCAGAAGATAGACTTTCTTTTGAATCAGATTCAATTGAAAAGCTAGGCATGACATTTTCAGCACATTTTTCCAAAAAGGAAGAGATAGGATTCACCATCATTAGAGGGTGTTCTGGCTCTTTTGGTGATGAGGTTGGTGAGGTATTTTTTGGTAATGATTCAGAAGGTGTTGTTTTAGGTTTCTCAGTTTGAGAGAAATGGATTGTTTTTCCTTTCTTTGTTGTTGTTTCATCAGAGGACTGCGTTTGAGAGGGGGTTTTTGATGAGGATTTGAATCCTTGAAAATTTGGAGGAATATTCAAGGGGGCTGTTGGTGCAGGAAATAAAGATTGGGTGGAAAAGGCTGTGTATGGTGAACTGAGAATTGAATAAGGGCTGTACAAAAGACCCAAAGGATCTGGAGAGAAGGATTTTGAAGAGGTTTGTGAGGACAACTCTTCTTTCTTTCTTTTAAGATCCTTTTCAAGTTGGTCAACCTGGGCTTTCAAGTTTAAAATTTCTATTTCTTTCATTTGAATGCTATTCAATGTGCCTTTGTTGCTGATAATTCGTATAAGTTCCTGGTGCTTCATCTCTATCTGCCTTTGTAATTCTGTATGAACGGCTGTCATTCATTTTTCAAAGGCCTGGAACTTTTTTTCTGCCAAATTCATATGTTCAGCAACTCCATCAATCTTATCTTCAATAAGCTTCAATTTTTGATTTTGAGCACAAGCATTTTGTGTCTGCCAGTTGACTACTGCTTCAGCCGGAGTTGTTTGTCTAGGTCTGCCATCTGCATCAACAATGTTTGATTCTAGGATAAAAGGTTGCATGGTAATTTGGTTTTTTGTTTCTTTGCCTAAAGGAGGAAAATTTGTGGGTTGGAACATACAGATTTGGGGTAAAGACTTTGGCTTTTGAATCTCAGCTGAGTTTTCTTTTCTTACCCATTTCAAGGCTTTTTTGTAACATGGGAGAGGAGTTGCCTTAGGTTTTGGCTGGGAAGGAGGTATTTGAGGTTTGCAAGGTTCAGGAGGAATATTTTGAGTAGCTGGTGGTTTGTACCAAGCAGGAGGAGAATATGATACAAGATAATCATATTTTCCTGAAGGTTGTCCCAGAGTGCAGATGCTTGAATCTCCATCTTCATATCTTCTTCTGAATTCCTTTTCACTATATTTTCCTAGAGACTTCTTCTTTTTCTTTTTCTTCTCATCATCATCAAAGTAGGATGCAGCATAACAATCATCACAATCACAATAATCAAAATAACAGTGACCATTACGCTTAAAAGCATAGACTGGTCTTCCAGAATTATTAAAAGAGGCTACAGGGATGTTATCTTCTAGATCCCAAGGATTGATCATGAACTGTGTATTAAAAACTGTAGGAGTCTCTTGTTTTCTCCTAAAGATCGTATCAACTGATCCATCAGATCTTTTGATATGCACAGGGTCGGTACCTTGAATTGGCTCCACTGTCTCATGCAACTTCTCATAATTGGTTATCCACTTTTCTGGGAATAATTTTAACAAATCATTCCTAGAAAGTTGTTTGGGTGTGTGAATGCATGTGGGAGTATTATGAGAGTCTACTTTTATGAACAAAGCATCATTTTGGACACATGGTAGTGACAAGTTGATAGCATGGTTTTGGAGATGGTAGACAATTTGGTAGTGAAGGGTGGCTACTTTGGCTGTGGAAATTTGTTCAGCACCAAGGATTTGGAGTTGGACTTTTAAAGCTGTCAAGGCATGGGGATCAGAAAGGGCCAGATTATAATTTGGGAAGAATGTAAAGAATACTGAGCCAGCATTTAAAGATGTCTCTACGGTCCCAATTACAGCATGTTGATACTGTTTATATCTAGAATCCAAAAGAGCTATTCTAGAGAAAACAGGTTGCCCTGCTCTGCCATGGTAGGAGAGTCCTAACCTTATAGCTCCAAAGTGGATATGAGTGTATCCCTGGTTTAGCCAAGTTCTTAGAAATTCTAGAGGAATTTCTAAGGTCACAAATTGTTCTGTCTGAGAGGCTGGTATATGATGTTGATCAAAGCTGGAGGCTTGAACATATTCTTTTATAGAGGAAGTGGGTCGGTTTATAAGAGCCTTAAAAGATTGTTTCCAGTTTATTTTGGATTTTGAAAAGGCATCATAAGGGTTCAACAGGGGGAATTTTGATTCTTCAATCTTTTGATCTTCAGGAAGGTAAGTAAATTCATACAAGTAGTCGGTCTTTTCCTGGGTGGTTTGGTTGATGGGGGGTGATAGGGTAACGACAACATACTTAGTTGGTACATACTTATAATCACATATTACAGAGGGAGTAGAAGAGGGAACAGAAGAGCTTTCTGGTTCTGTCATGTTTAAGAATTTCTTCTCTTTCAATCTTCATATGAATTATAATAATTCCACCTTATGCAAAAACAAGGCTCTGATACCAGTTTTCCAGAGCTCCATTAAAATTATATTTCATAGCTATACAGATTATATCATGGACTAGCCAAAGCCGTACTTATAGCATCACACAACCAATTTCCGGCCAGACAGCCTGTCCCCCGCAACTAAACAAGCAATAAATAACCGACATTAGAATAAACCTAACAGAAATCCTAGAATTCGATCTAGAGTATTAAACATAGAATTGATATTAGGGTTCGACCGGATATCACGTTTTACGAGAATTCTATCGAAAATTCGGCAGAACCTCCCTTGTAAAATGGACATCTCTCTACTCAAAGAGTAGAGCCGACCTTGCAAAGAAAAATACTTCGAAATACAAGCTCAACACTCAACCACAACCCCTCGGTCGAACTCCAGACTACAATCTACCGATCGGGGTCCACAAACACAAAATAATTTCAGAAATACCAAAAATATCCTTAAAACCTAAAAATACATTTTATAGGTAGAAATTACATAATTAACCTTAAAACAAAGTAAAAACCGATAAAAACTCATTTTATTAGAAAAATCGTATATTATATATATAATTGAAATAATTCACGAAAAAAATAGTTTTAATTAGTTAAAAATACCAAATAATTTGTAGAAATAATTTTTATACTCTAAATAACTATTAAAACCACTTAAATTACATTTTTAACCAATTTTGTGTAAAATTACCAAAATACCCCTATATATATAAATATACTAAAATTACTTCCAAAATTCACCAAAAATAGTATAATTATCCAAAATTAATTTTCTCAATATATTTATCAATAATATCAATAATTAAACTCAATTAATCAATTAATTTCAATTAAAAACATAATTAACCCTAATTTCCCAAATTTACATAAACTCAAATAATTCAAAATAAATACTTAGAAATTCATAAAAATTCCAAATAAATTCCTATAATTCATTTAAACACCTAATTTAACCATAAAACACAATTTCATAATTTAAATAATTAATTTCCGAAAATTAGAAAATAATATTAAAATATTCAAAAATACCCAAAAATCCAAAAAATCTCAAAAAATTCCAAAAAAATTCATGCATGTAGATTAATCTACTAGGAACAACATTTGTGAAGGGCGTTTTCATGAATCAATCAATTCGAAGCTTAAAAAAAATCAAAAACTCTAATATGGCCAAATTGGAAAAATTCAAAACTAAGCAAATCTAGACCATTTTAGCTCAAACCAAAGCTAGAATCACGCTCACCGGAGATCAAGGAAAAGAAAGAGATCGACGGTGTCAAAAATGGTGGCCGAAATCGTCGTGATCGACGGTGGAAGGAAATTCGGCTTCTCCGGCCAAAATCCACTTCCAGACACCGGAAACAGCTACTACAGGCGGCGGAAGAGGCTGAGGAAGGTGGTGGCATGCCGGACGGCACACCAACGGTGAGAAAACGGCGTGATAGGCGTCCGGACGGCGAAGGAAACGATCGGGGAAGAAGGAGATAGTCGGGGGGCAAAATGGTAATTTTCCAAAAGTTTATTCTTTTGACTAATAATATGTATATATATATACTTTATACTATATAATAAAATAATATTAAATTACACACATTAAATATACACCACACACATAAAATTTAATATTTCAACATTTAATATTAATTAAAAATAATTAAATAACAATAAAATAAATAAACAATCAATAAAATATTAGCGTAATATTAATTAAACCCTAATTAAATAAATATGTACATATAGGCTCTATTTAGTAATTCAAAAATACGTATGAGTTCATGTAAGTCCGAAAATATATTTAAAATAATTAATAATAAATTATTTATGTGAAAATTTTCCCGAAAATAAAAGTCTCGGGAAAATTTTACGTAAATCATTGTAAATAATACACAATAATTAAAATAGGTTTTAAATACATATCAACTAGTAAAAATATCGTAATATATATACAAAAATTATTAACACTGTATATCCCGGTACAGTGTAAAAATGTTTAAAAATACGGGATATTACATGTACGACATCCTTTTTTCTACCTCATAAATAACACTTGGGTACTTCTCTAAGCTGACATAATAATGGCAAAAGAGATCACTAAAGCAGAAAACAAACATCAAGAAGTTGTAGAAGTCTCAATCCATGGAGACATCCAAGAATCCATAGTCACTCTTGTATCTCTCATTGACCTTGCCTTTACTTTCCAAGTTTCCAAGTCTTGGAAAAGCTCTATTTCAATGTCTCTTACTCGTTTCAACAGAATCAAACCATGGCTCATCGTCCACACATAGTCTACAAGTCTTCTTACTCCATAACCGTATACCCTTTTAATCCTCGCTCGCGTATTTGGATGCAGGTTCAAGAGCCCTCAATTACTTAAATTTGATCGATGCACTCCTCTCACTCGACCTTTATTTACAGGCTATCACCTTCCAAATTCTCATATTTTTTGACCTTTTGCATTTGCGGTGGCACCATGTTGAAGCACCTCTTCTTTGGAGAACATACCCTATTGTGGCTATGGTTGGCCACCATATCATCATTGCCAGTGGAACTTGTAATTTTGAGGATGACCTTTTAGCTCTAAAACTACGTTGCTTTGACAAAGGCAAGAGCTTTTTAAAGGTTTTCATAATAATTTTCTCTTAACTAATCTTGAAATTCTCAAATTGAATAGTTAATAATCTTCATAAACTTTTCAATTCATAAACATAACTGGGGTATATTGTTCTCAATTAAAATTACTTACCTTTTTCTATAAAATCCTTAAATTTGAGTGCTTTCTATTAATTTTTTTCTTATTTTTTGAGAATCTTTATCTAGGTATTTATGGAAGAAGAAAGAGAATTTTGGAAGAAGAAGAAGAAGAAGAAAATGGAAGAAGAAGAAGTTGATATGGCGACTGACATGGCTAGTATGGTGATTACATGAATACCACATGTACGAAATCATTGCTACATATGCTCAATCTATTAGAATTAACGGATAGAACTAACAATTAAATTTTAAAAACTTTTAGTTCTTAATTTTTACAAATTGAACATTCATAACCTAATTGTAAAGAATGTAACACTTAATTGTAAAAAGCGTAATACTTTCAAGATTGCAAATGTTGTTATCCTTAAAACAAAAATAAAATACACACAAAGAAAGGGGGAATGAGAAATGAATTGCACCCTTTTTCACTTGCAAAATAAGTAGAAAATAAAGCTAGATGAAATAAGAAACTTTGCACTTCTGTTAACTACGAAGTGATCAAATTGTCAATTAAATGGTTTAACCTTAAAAATCTAATTAATTAGCTCCACAACATTAAATAAACCTACAAAAGAAATCACAAAGTTAATTTCTTAAAAATAAAATAAGATGAAAATAACAGTATTAAATTGAACTTCATGAAATAATAAACAAAATAGTTTCAATCAAATAAACATATCATAAAATAATAATTGCATAGAAATGCTCAACCACTCAAAATTCTATTTTCAAAGTGAAAGAAAACAACAATAGCCAAAATAAAAAATAAAGATTGAATCAAGCAATATGAAGAATTAACTAAAAAAAAAATTCACTTAAAAAAAATAAAATGATTATCAATTAAATAAACTTTATATTATGGCATTACACAAATAAACATAAATGACACTTTTCTAAAAGTTGAAATAAAATACTAAAGAATATTGATAAAGTGAAAATGGGAACAACTTAAACAATATATAAATTATGCACAAGAACCTATGATGATGATTTATTACTTAAATGGCTTATTATTTCATTTTGCGAAATAATAAGTGGGTATCATTCTCTCTTTTGTCAGTCCCCCCTCTCTCTCTCTTCTTTTTTCTCTTTTATTCTCTCCTCCTCCTCCTCCTCCTCCTCCATTCTCTCCACTCTCTACTCCATTTAACCACTTCCCTCGATTATTTTCTATTTCTTTTGTGAGCTGTTGGCAACGAGTTTTTGTTATTTATGAGAATTTGATAACAACTCGCAATGTAATAATTTTTTTTAATCTTGAAACACAAAGGTGTTGCCTTTGTGTGCTAAGGTGCTGCCTTAGTTTGACATGCGATCGCCTTAGTCTTTTGGGCTTTTTCAGTGTTGTACTTGTCAGGATACTCATATTGAGTAAAGACTTTGCTATACTTAATTACTTGGGCTTATTCTCATCATTAGGCCTCCGCTTGTGGGCTAAAAAAACTTAGAGCTAACAGTTTGCCCCTTTGTTTTTTGAAAAACCGAGCAAGTTTTATTCTAAAATATTTTTTTTTGAAAAATAAACTTTGACAACTAGGATTCTACCATATGTCTCACTCTGTTATTTCAATTGATCTCATTCCATCTTCCTTGAGGTGCAGTCTTCAAGAGGTTCGAAGATCAACATTCATTAATTATTGTTATCCTTGAATTTCAAATTCAGAAGGTTCTATCATCCATATAGTCTCATCTCATTGCTCCTTAAGTTCAACTAGAAGTTGTGTGATTGCTATCATTTGATTGTTCAACAGTAGTTACGTTTGGAGTTCAAATCCAAACCATTAATTTTTTTTGTCGCCATCTTTAATGTATAACTTGATGCAAATTATAAAATCCACTTATATTCAATTTGCAAAAAAAAAAAAAAAATTTTGAGATAAAAAATAACTTTTTAAAAAATAAGTTAAAATCATCATCTTTCCAAAAATATAAAATCAAATATCCTTTTCAATTCCCTTCACTTTTCTACTTCTCTCTATTCTCTTTTTAAGGAACTCAAAAGATAGAATATCTACAACCCTTCATTCTCTCTATAGATCGAGATAAGACTCCTCCCATTCCTACATAGGACCTAGTGTACCACACTGCTCGTGCCTCAGATTCTCTCTCCTTATTGATGGGGATAAATTTTCTTTTGAATTTGAATATTTCTAGACACATATGCACATGTGCTTCATGCAAGGTTAGTCATTTTTCCCTATTAATTTCCTATAAAAGAACATCAAGTCAGTCATGTTTAAGGGTATAGTAACCTTTCTTACATATAATCAAGTGCATTACATATTTTTTAGCATGTTTTGGAATTTTAATAAAAAATTTAAATAAGCTTTTATGCCACTAAGGCATTACTTTAACAATAAGGAAATCGCAGATGCTTAATTGGAATGACAACGCCTTTATAGGTAAAAATGGGGGCATAATGTGCATAACAACAAAAATTTAAAAAGAAAGTGAATTCATGGTTCATTAATGAAGAAAAGTCACAGAGTCGTTTGTTCAAACAAAAAATGAAAACAAAGATTGTTCAAAACATGAAACATAAGGCAAAGATCCTAAACTAAACATCATCCTCACATCTTGTCCATCTTGATTGCCATCATTATCATCTTGTTCATTAGCGCCCTCTTGATCATCCACCTCTTAATCATCGTCATTATAATCTCTACTCTCCTCAGCATCCGAGTCATCATTGTCATCTTTGTGTTCTTATGTATAGTCATCCTTACTCTCTGTCAACTCATAAGCTCTTAACTAGCATTGAAGTCCCTCAACCTATGCCTCTAATGACTCATAATGATCCTATCCAAATAAGAGATAAAAAGGTAAGTATAAGTCATGCATACATTGAGATTCATATAAGACGTGTACCTTCCACTATTGTGTTACTGCCAAAATATGTTCCTGGTTGGCCTTAACTGACTTGTACAACTCCTCACCTTGTGCTTTAGGAATCTGTATAAAAATTACTTGTTAGACTTCACATAAAATGTAGCAAAAGTGAAATGAACAATTAAAACTCACATGAGTAATAGTAGGAGGGACATAAAAAGGAGAGAGGCTACTGTCTAGAGTCAGAAATTAGTGGGATAGCTCATCTACAGGAACCCAGCATCACATAAGCAAATCATATATATGGGAAAAGGCTTCAACTACCATATCACTAAAAGCAAAAGATGTAGGTCTGGCAATAACAACAATGGCCACTTGAGCCCTCTAAACAAGTCTCTCCTTAGAAGGTTATGATCTAATTCTAGCAACTACACCTGAGGAAGAAAGGTACAATAAAAGAATAAATCACATCAAGATCAAGACTAATAACAAGTTGACAATGATTCAATAAAAGCACTCATTATCGAGGTAACGAAAAAAGGAAGAGCTTGAAGTAAAGAAGTCTGAACAAAAGTAGGATAATGCATCTTGGTCTAAACCAAAAGTTCCTTAATAAGTGAATCAACAAGGGCCTCATCCAGTAGAGCATCCATTAGCATGTGAGTTGAAAATATAGAAGGAAGATAAGACTCAAGAATGCAGCTCTTGATAGGACCACGATGCCACTCGAATATCCTCTTACCAATATACCACATGGGGAAGTTGGGACCTCAATGCAATACTCGTCTAGTAACCAATGGCTCAGACCTTAGCATAGACTCAATCCACCCAGCATGAGGAATTTAGGGATCAAACTTAAGTTGATAATTATAGTAAAGGAGATAAATATATGAATTTTCTTTAAAAATAAAGATACTAACTATGTTTTGTTTACTTGTAAGAATACCTTACTCCAAGCTAGGGTGTTTAAGTGGAGCCAGTAGATGTGAACACTAGCCATCTCTCTTCTCAAGGTCTTACTAGTGCCCCATTGATCTAAGGCAAGAAAAGTCCTAGGTGGATTAACAGGGCTGATCTCCTTGACTAACTTAAGCTTTAAACCCAAAACTTGTCATGTTTAGTTGAAGATCAGTAAAAGCAAAATAAAGTAAGAATGAAGGGTAAAATTAGAACTTACCAATATAGTATGCTAGAAGCCACATAACCTCTTCACCCTATGAATGAAAGAATCCATAGCATGATAAAGGTATAAGAGAGTTGCAGAACCCTAGTTATAGGTCAAAACTAGGTTTAGATCTCACAGAGGCATTAAATATATAAGTTGTATGGAACTTGCGGCATCAGAGAAGAGGGTGTTACCCAATAAATAGAAAAAGAAGGATCAAACTAGTTGGTTAATCTAAAGGGGAGAGGTCATAGCAATCACTTGTCTAAGGGTGTAGTGGGAGAGAATCGAGTCTATCTTGACGATACGGGTCCTCTTCATGTAAGGAACCATACAAAATAGCCTCTGGATGTAGGCAACATGATCAACTACCCTGACACTTAGACTTCTATCAAAGAGAGTAGGATCTCCAGCATATGCAATACCCATAATAGCCTAAAAGGACATCGGGTCTAAAGTAAACTCCCTGTAGGGGATGGAAAGTGTGTGTCACATCAAACCATCTCTCTATGAGTGTATAAAAGGGCTAACAATCATTCCGCCCCTAACATTCGGTAGAGCAAGGATGAAAGCCTCAAAATTGGTATCTCTAATTCAGGCTTGAACCTCCTCAAGAAATGTCTCGTACCAATTGTGGGCACCACTAATGTTCTCAGCATCCTTGACAACATGCACATTAAACTACAAAATGAAAAGGGAAGTGTGAATTCAGTGTACATCCAAAACCGAATTGAAGAGGAGCCGCCTCATCATTAAATGATACCTTAAAGCCAAAAAAAAAGTGATGTCTTTTTGTAAAGGTGTTGTCCTAGAGTGCTAAGGCGAATCAGTTTTAGCTCTTCACAAACGTGATTCACCTTAATGATAAGATGACGCCTTAGCATACTAATGCAATCACCTTACTGTTAAGGTGATGCCTTAGTGGCGCAAGAGGTGATTCAAATTTTTGGTTAAATTTCCAAAACATGCAAAAAAAAAAAAAACATGCAATGCACTCGATTTATGTACAAGAAAGGTTACTATACTAATATTAAGTAATTTGATTATAAAATGTTTTTAATATTCTATTATAAAAGTAACCAAAGTTTTAGAATGATAATTTAAATTAGGAAAAGGCAAAAATATCCTAACATTTTGTCTTAATTTCATATCCACCATTAATAATTTTTGAGGTGCAAATACACCTTTATTATTTCAAAAATCATATATTTAAGTCCATTTATAAACGATGTCTATTCTCACTATTAGTAGGGTCCATTATTCCTGACATTTATAAAAAATTACATTAAGATACATTTTTACTTCTAATGTTTATAATGAGAAACAAATTTACCCTTAAAAATAAATTTAAGAACACTTAAACAAAAATTTTTCAAAAGATTAAATGCCTATCTAATAAAAATGTTAACTAACCATTTGTTCTTTATTCTCATGGAACTTACTAATGATAATATGATATTGAAAAGAAATTTACAATTAATTAATTTTTATATAATTTTTTTAAAACATTATATAAATTCATTCCATTTTATTTCAAAAAATTTGAATAAAAGAAACTCATCTTATCTTATATATAATTTTTCTTTTCGCTTTCAAAATTAAAAATTCATTATTTATTTATTTATTCATATAATTTTTTTATTAAATTTTATTTTGATAGTGAATAAAAAAAGAACGAATTTATGTAGGATGAAATGAATTTTTATTTAAATATTTAATAAATTTTTAAACGGGACAAAATTTAAAAAAAATCATAAAAAATTAGATGTATTTTAATATTGTGTTAGTATTAGTAGATTTTATGAGTATGAAAAATAAATGCTTATTTAATATTTTTATTTGATAAGGAGTTTAAATTTGCTTAAAGTTTTTTAGGGGTAAATTTTTTCCTTGTTATAAATATTAGGGATAAAAGTGTACCTCTTTCTAATATTTTTTTAATGCATGGCAAAAATAGTGACCCAATTAAAAATATTAATACACATCATTTGTTAAAGGGGTTTAAATATACGATTTCAAAACGATAAAAGTGTATTTATATAAAAAAAATACTAGTAGTAAATGTGAAATTAGAGCAAAATGTTAGGAGTATTTTTTATAAATTTTCTGTTAAATTATGGCTAAAGGGTCAAATTGGACCATTAACTATGTCTGAAAATCAACATTAGATCTTAATTTTTTTTTTTGTTCTAATACGAAAATTTTCTTTTAAAATTAGATTATTGGACCTTATTGTAAAAAACTTTTTCAATTAAGTCCATTAAGTCAAATAAAATTCTAATTTTAATGATTAATTAAGTAAAAAATATTTAGATTAAAAATAAATTGATAAAGTTTTTTAAAAAATATATATCACCTAATTATAAAATTTTAAAACTTTTAAACCTAAATACTAAGTTTTTATTTTTTTTAATTTTTTAACTTTTCTTAAAATTTATTTAGAATTGTCTTAAAATTTTTATAAACTTAAAAATTCTTAAAACTTAACAATTAAGTGATATACATTTCAAAAAAAAAAATCATCAATTTTAATCGTTAATTTAAATAACTTTTGTTAGTCAATTATTAAAATTAAATTGATAAATAAAATTTTATTATTAAACTATTAAAATTAAATTGTAATTGAAATTAATAGATGTTTTAATATGCATATCACTTAATTTTAAAAATTTTTAGTCTAAAATTTTCATAGCAAACGCCATTTATACATTGCAATAGAGTATAGGTTTTGTTCTTATTAATTTTTTTCGAGGATATTTACAAAAAAAACCCCAAAAGTGGAACTTATTCACATCAAAATACCCTTTTTTTTCCTAGAATATTACATATCCCTTTTTTTTTCCTTTTGTCTTTGTCGTTTATATTCATCTTGCATCTTCTTCTTCTTTTTTTTTGGTTTCCTTTCTTCTCAAGGCTAGCATGAATGTTGTCTGCATCAATTTCTCCCATGGCACCCATGACTACCACCAAGAGACTTTGAACAATCTCAGGATTGCCATGCACAACACCTAGATCTTTTGGATGTCATGCTTGATACCCAGATCCTTTCCACTAGAAGCTTCAAATTTGTGTCTAATGTCAAAGAAAGTTTCTGATTTTGAAATTAATTTTTTGAAGTATTGAATGTTATTTTGCTTTGAGGTAAGAGCAATTATATTTTTTTCTTGGGAATTTTTTATTCTGTTTTGAGATTTTAACCAACTTGTTCTTGGTTTTTTTTCTTTTTTGGGTTGTGTTGGAATTGGGTTTTTATTTTTATGGGATTTTTGTTATGTGGGAAGAAAGGAAATGATGGAAAAAGCTCAAATTTTGTTTTTATTTTCATGGAAAGAGGAAATTTGAGGGATTTATTTGTGTTAGGTTTGGTATAAACTCATTTTTTGATCATTGGCATTCTTATTATTTTTGTTTTTTTGATCTTGTGTTAAGTATTGAGAATTTGGCCTTTATTTTCTGCTAGATCTCACAATTTTCTTCCTGCAGAAAACTTTTCTAATGTCACAACTTTTTAATTAAGATTGTGAATACAAGAGCACCAATGCTTACATTTCTTTGTTTAAGGTTTGTAATAACATCAGAAAGGGAGTCAAATAATAGTTTTAATGTGGGTTCAATGCATTGATTACATTTTCTTCTTAGGATTACTTAATTGTGTTGTTATTCATGCATGGCAGTGAACTGAACATCATTAAAGATGATGATGATGTGCTAAACTCACAAGTGGAAGAGAAAATAGAAGAAGCATCCTATTGAAAGTTTTTTTTACTGCTTTCTTTCCTTTTTAATTTCTTCTTCTTTAACCTGCATAATGTAAAATTATATTTTTTTGTTTGTGCTCCAGGAAGAAATTCACATCCACAAAATTAACCAAAACCTAAAAAAGCTAAGAAAGACAACAAGCATGGCAAGCCCAAACAGCCTCCCACTACCTTCTTTCTCTTCTTCTATGTATTTCTTCTCTTATTAGTATATTTTTTAACATTGTTTAATGCATGAATTTGTTTACCATTACAAAGAATTTGTTTAAATGATGACTTTACTTTTTGTTTTTGAAGGATTTTAATCTTTATATTCTTTCAAAATTATTGTTTTTACCTTTCATACTAATTGTGCATATCCCTTGGAGCATGCACCAGTCTTTTATGTAATGGTGTGCCGATTGTTCTGAAGTTTATGGAGCTTATGCAAGTGAAGTCTTTATAGATATGATCGAATGCTTAAAATATCATTGTCTTTTACCAATACCATTGATGTTGATAATAAAGTAGTCAATTATCTTGTATTATTTTTTTGTATTAATTCCAACTTGCATAAAACATTTTGTTATTGTATTCAATACTATTTTTTTTTATTATGTAGTTTATAATTTTATTAATTTTTTTAAATTTTTGGTCAATAAAAAAATTAAACTAGTTAAAATTTTATCAATTTTTATTACACAACATGCTTAAGAAATAATGAAATGATATTTAAAAATAGTGTATTTTTTTTAACATTATTCGTATATGATATAATCTAAATAATATATTATCTGAATATTATAAGCATTTGAAACTCAAAATAGTATCTAAAAATTAAAAATAGTATTTCAAACTCATAAATATAGTATACTATCTAAATATTATATATATCTAAAAACTCAAAATTTCGCCTGATACTAAAAAAAGTATCTTATCTGACTGGTGCATTAATGAGCTGATAGATTAAATTAGTTTAATTTAGTCTATTAGTTCAACTATTTTTAATTAATAATGTAATGTCTTGAGAACAAGTTTGGTGAAGGCATTTCATCTTTTTTCTTTCTTTAAAAAAAAATAAAAAATCAAAAGCTCTCATTCCTGATATAAATTAAGATCATATTTTATCTCTAGAAATTAGAGTCTCTAACATTTTTTATATTTTAGATCAGTGTATTATTATTGAAAAAAATAAAAATTCATATTTTATTTTAAAAAAATTGGGTCTATAATGTCCAATTGTGTTAAAAATTAACAAAAATTATTAATTAATTTTTTTAGACAAGAAGTTTAAAAAATAATAACAATGATACTAAAAAATAGCATATTTTCTAAATATCATTTGTATAAGGTACAATCAAAACAACATATTTTTTGAATATTATTTATATATAAAACTCAAATCAGTATTTAAAAATTCAAAAAAGTATCTCAAACTCATAAATAAAATATATTACATGTATGTGAAACTTCAAAATCGTATCCAATACTAAAAACAGTATATTATTCGAATATTTTCCTCCAATCAAAAGTATTTTTTCTAAATATTATTTGTATCTTAAACTCAAAATAGTATCAGAAATTCAAAATAATATATGAAACTCAAAACAATATCTAAATATGATAATGTGTGTAAGTATTTATTGTTAGAAAAATTATTAAAGAAATAGTTGACATTGAGTAATAAATTTCAAATATAATTGTATTCAATTAATAAAAATTAAAATAAATTAAAATAATTGATATATGCATATCAATTAATTTGAATTTGAGTGCCCTTTTTTTTTTTCAAATGCATGAAACTTGAAAACATTTTTCATTTATTTCTATTTTATTATTTGTATATTTTAGTTTATTTTCCATGTATAAAATGAATAAAATAATATCAACAATATATATATATATATATATAGTGAACAGTGGACGCTCAGTTTGATAAGCCAGTTATAGAGCCCGATGATAAAAAAATGCAAGGCTTGGATGCAAGAAAGAAGTCCAAACCTTCTTGAAAATGAGCCTAAAAGCTTAAAACCCAAAATCTCACCCAAACCCATTTAGAAGCAAGCCTAACCCACCTCAGCCCATTTAGCCTAATGCAGAGCCGGGCTAGAGAGGCGACACCTCTTTAAAGAGGCGATCGCCTCTATGGCATCAGGTGATGAGGCAATCGCCTTATCGTAGAAGCGTTGTCTTTGTAGCAGCCACTTGCCTCTATATTAAATGCAAAGATGACCATGGCAGCTAACTTGGTGGGCCCACCTTCCACTAAACTCAACTTATTTCGTTAATAAGGGGATTTTTAGGAGAAGTGGAGAGCTAGAAAGGGAAATAATGAGTAAAGGGTAGGGGGATGGATTGGGTATAGGATTAAAAAGGGGAAGAAGAAAAAAATAAAAAAAAAAGGAGAACAACCATTGCTAAAAAAGGGGGAGGAACCCTAAAAAAAAAGAAAACTTTCTTGAGGAGTAGGAAAGAAGAAGGAAGCTTGAAGGTTCATTCTTGAGAGAAAAAGGGTTGAAACCTTGTATTCAAGTGAAGAGCAATATCTATATCTACCTCTAAGGGCCAACCATTTTTTAGAAAAGCTCTTATTTTAGTAATGGTTCTTATTTCTTTTTAATATTGAAGTTTTAGTGTCATCAAACCCCTTGTTTATTTGTTTAGTCACTCATTTCTTATGCTTATTGCTTATGTTATGCCATATTTTTAACATGATTGATTGAGGTTTTAAGTGTAGTTATAAGTTTCATTCATTTATATAAAATATTGCTTGCTTGAAATCGAAGTCTACTACTTTTGGGAGTTACTTATGCTTATTGGTCAGGCGAAACCTCTACACACCTTTTTTCCATGAGGCAATTGCCTTATGCTAGAGGCGATCACCACTATAACATGGTCCTGCATGACCTTGTCTAATTTTCTCGTAAATTATGCATGATTCCTGAGAATGCCCATGCTTTGTCTTTTCATTTATCTTTTGTGATCATTTTATTATTATGTCTGGCTAATGTTTTAGATATCTATTATTCTTAGTAGTATTTTATTTGATCCCTGAGTTAACTTTATGATTTCCTTCTGTAGGTTTGTTCATTTTATTTTATGAGAAAGGGCTAACTTGCATTTATTGCAAGGCTTATTCGATGATTCTTAATCAACAGATATCCATTCTATTAATTAGTTCTTGATAAGTTTTATTGGTCATTCAAGTAGTTTACTTTTGGTTTGCTTATGGTTTATTTTCCATTTATTTTACCTTTTGTACAAAGTGTTGTAATCCCTAATCCCTTCCCTATTCATTTGGATTGTATGGTTGTAAATTATTACTTGTTTTATTTACATTGAATATTGGGACTTAAAGTATGAAATGGGATTAATGTGCAAATTTGTGCCTTAATGTAAAACTTGACCAATTGTTTAAAAGCAATTATAATTTGCATGTTAACAAAGAAATAATTGAATAGTTAAAGGTGATAAATTACGAAACATAAACGGAGGCCAATCACAAGGTTGGGTGGGCATTTTAAAAGTCGATACCCAGTTTTTGAACTTATTCTCTAATAATGGCTTTTGGGAACCTCTATGGAATCTAATTGTCCTACAGTGTATCCTAGGTCTCATTCCGGCAGTGACTCCATCTCCAATTAGGCTTTATGACTTATTTTATATTTACTAGTGGGCCTCAAGCTTACATAGTGTTGTGGTCGCCAACCACTTGGGCGTGCTCTAAACTCCACTACCTATAGTGGCAACTCCACTAGGGATAGAGAAACTGGCTCTAAATGTTTTGTAATTTATCATCTTTAATTATTCCTTTATTTCTTTTTCATTTCTACTGTGTTCACTACACTTTTTTCACACAATGAGCACTTTAGTCCTAATTAACCCGATGATAATCATTGTTTTGCTACCTACATTTCATTCAAACCTAATAGTGAAATATTTAATTATTATCACTCATGACATGTGCTTATCTACATCGCATGGACCCTTGAGTGAGGAAACATGTATGGATGTATATCGTTGTAGGAGCCAAAGCCTACTACTCGAGACTCAAGCTCATGTAGTGACCTAGCAATATCTCTTAGGAATTTTCCAATCGCATATGTTTTTTTGCCTTCAATGGATCCTTAAAATAAAACTCAAACCCGTTATAAATGGTCCTTATTTAGATGGGCCTTTTTTATGTCAATTTTTAGCCTGTCTCGAGTGGATATTACCAAATGGACCTCTTATGCCTATTGTCATCCTTTAAGATAGGTTTTGACAAGGTAAGGCCATAATGCCATTCTCAGCCCATTAAGGAAGGATTTTGGATTTATTTAGAGGATTCATTACTTGTTTGCTCCATTTTGAGAATTATCTTGTATAATGTCTATTTTGTTATCTTTTGTTAATAATTAAAACCTAGATAAAAAATCCTAGGACAAGAAACTTACTATTAAACACGTGTGTGGGAGAAATAAAGGTGGAGGTTATCATATTTGAAGCTTTCTATTTTGTCTCTGTGTTATGTATGTATTAAGTATGCTTATTTATTTTCTTACTTTCTTTGAATAAAAAATGGACTTGCATATCATGCATACACATTATGCATAATACTAACATATGGTCTTGTAGCAATATAGATCCTTTGATCTCGTCTGGGTGGGTCTGATCTAGTTCAGGGTGCTTAGTCAGAAATTTAGAGATAGAAATTGTAAGAGGTTTTGATCCCGATGCTTTTAAAGCACAGTTGAAAGAGGAAGTATTGTTGAGACCCAATTTATAATGAGAGAGATGATGGGAGAAATAACCAAATCAATCAGACAAAATTAGCCTGCACAACTAACTAACTTGATTGATCTTGATGTTGAAATCTCAGTGAGAGAAAGCGAATGAGATGATGTGACAGCATTGGTTAATCCACCAAATCAAAGAAATGTGAACCAAGTTGAGAATGTGGAACAGTTTGATTGGGCTAAAAATATAACCAAGACCATGCTCAAATGCAGATGATGATGAAAGAGAAGGGCATGGATGCTTCGATGGACTAAACTTATTTGAACCTGAATGAAGAAAATGACCCTTTACCTTAAAAATTTAAATTCTTTGACATGAAGAAGTACTTAGGGATCGAAGACCCACGTTTACATTTAAAACGATATGTGACTTATATAAAAGCTACCAAGTTGACTAAAGCCCAAATAGTCAAACAGTTCCCTATGTCACTAGAGGGTGCACCAATTCGATGGTATTATGCTTTGGAACTACATGTCCAGTATGACTGGAAAGCATTATGTGCTATGTTTATGAAGTAGTATGGTCTTAATATGTAGTTGGAGGTATCTTTGAGGGATCTGCAGAATACTAAGTAGAAGTTTAATGAGTCTTTCACTGACTATCGGACTCATTGGAGAGGGAAGTTGGCCTAAATGAGACATAGACCTATTGAATTAGATCGATTGATGTTAGCAATAGAGGGATATGTCCTAACATTGTCTAAAAAATTGAGGGACCTAGGAATCTAGAACTTGGAAGAGTTATATAGATTTGGGGTCTAAAAAGAGTCAAACTTGGCCTAAGAGTAGAGGTTCTTTAGAGGAAGATTAGGGGGGTAAAGATGGAATCAACTCTAGCAGCAATGTGCAAATCAATGCTATTAGATAATCGAGTAGCAGTGTGTAGATTAGCACTGTTAGGAAACCTCAAAAGTTCTCAAATTTAGGATGACCTCTTTTTAAGGTCCTTGAGAAGCTGATTGAGAAAAACTTATTACAACCTTGGCTTCATAACAACCTATGCCAAATGCCAACCTAAAACTCTTTTGTAAGTTTCACTAGACCATTGGACATGACACTAATAGTTGTACTCGATTGAGACATGAAATCTAAGACTTGATTGATGCGGGTAAAATAACTGACCCTGAAACTCTAAAGCCAAACACTAAAATAACCTGTTACCTAATTATCAAAATGTACCACCACCAAATGCACCCATCCTAATGATCAACATGTGTTTAACGGAAGAGCAAGTCTTAAAATCTTATATTAACACCATCCTTAGCTCACTAAAACCTGAACCTGAACTTGAACCAAAAGACCTAAGTCAAAATGAATGACCTATAGAGCTTGCCATGCAGGTCTTAGATATTTAGAGCTCTGATGATGAAGATAGGGGTGAATAGATTTATGGGAAAATGAGGAGAGTAGGGTGAGCCAGCCAGTGGAGAAGGATGAAAAGAAAGAAGAGGAAGTTAAGCTAATGGAATATGAATTTGAATAGATAAGAGATTCTAAAGTAAAAATGCAGAAGGAAGAAACCATTGCCAGTGTTTGGGAATTGCTTATGCATTCTAGAGACCATCGGGAGGCACTAGTTTTGGCTTTAGACCAGAAAAAGATATCTATGGCATGCACTCTCGAGCAAATGGTTAGCTCATTAATGGAAACCCCTCATGGAGCCAAACTTTTTTTTTTTATGACAATCTACCTTTGGAAGGATGGGATCACTACAAAGCTTTGTTCATTAAGATTAAGGTAAAAGGAAAAATAACCTATTGTGCGATGGTGGATAATGGTTCTGCCATTAATGTATGCCTATTAAAAATTTTACTAAAGTTAAGATTAATTGTAGCAGACTTGAAACCTTCTGAAGTGGTCATTAATGCTTAAGATGACATGAAGAGGCCTGTTAAAGCAACATTCAGAGCTTTGGTCTAGATAGAACCTATCAAGGCATGGGTTAATGTACATGTGATTAATATTCCCATGACCTTTGCTATCATATTAGGAAGGTCGTGGTTTCATCCTTTGGGTGGTGTACCCTCCACAGTTCACCAAAAAATTAAGTTTCTACATGAAGGTAAGGTTGCCACCATTTTTGCATAAACTGAGGCTGCTGCTCTAAAGAAATCCCTATAAGTCCAAGCTTTGAAGTCTGTATGATTTATAAAGATGGGATGGATGAGACGGTTCTGAGCATGATGTGCAACATGGACTTTCTTCCTAGTATAGGACTAAGAAGAATCAGTAAGGTCCTTTTGAGTTTATAGAATTGATAATTCCTATTTTGAAGTATGGAATTGGTTATTTTGGGCCTGAGGATTTCGAGGATGGGGAAGGGGTCACTATTAATATTGAGAAATGAGGGCTGTGGGATGTGTTTAATAAAGAAGGCACCATTTATCCATACACAAGAGCTCTTAAACCCCTGTTGATCACTGGAAAGGTAATTCTAGGATTTGAAATTTTTGCAGAGTATACGGACGGAATAAATAAAGCTAATACTGAAAAGATCCCTATGGAGGAGCTAGTACCAACTGAGGAAGAGTCTGAGGAGAACGTTATTGCTTCAAAGTTGAAAGATAGCGATGATCAGAATGAAGAGCTAGATCTTGAAACCTATATCCTGAATTCCATCATGGATTTTTTGTATGATGATTTTGATGTTTCCCTTACTACTTTATCTGAAACTGATGACTTGTTCTTTTTAAAAGTGAATGCAATGAAGTCTAATTTTGCTTATTTATACAATGCATTTCCTAATGGTTATTCTATTTATGATGATCATTTCATGCATATGTTTGACATTAATTCCATTCAAAATGAATTATTTAATCTAGGCACAAATGATAACCCTAAAAATATACTGCTTGCTTCTAATTTAACGCATTATGAGAGAAAAAATGTTAAAAAGAAGATAGGGAGTATTTGCTTAGGGCTATGAGGATATGCTAGGTATTGATAGGGAAATCACAGAGCATAGGATCCTCTCTTATCCTCATATATCACCTATAAAGTAGATGAAAAAAAGATTAAGGCTAGAATGAGCTCTCTTGATCAAGGAAGAAGTTGAGAAGCAGTTAAAGGAAAAATTTTTGGAAGTAGTAGATGACACCCTGTAGTTAGCAAATATAGTGCCAATCCCTAAGAAAGATGGCAGGGTCATAATGTGCATGGATTATAGAGATTTAAACAAATCTTGCCCTAAAGATGATTTTTTACTCCCACATATTGGCACACTTATTAATAATGTGGCTTCCAATGTAATACACTTTTTCATGGATGGGTTCTTAAGGTACAACTAGATTATGATGGCAGTAATAGATAAGTTAAAGATGTCTTTCACCACTGAGTTGGGCGTTTATTATTACTTGGTAATGCCATTTGGATTAAAGAATGCAGAGGCCACTTATCAGAGGATAGTGACTACTTTGCTACATGATATGATCCATAAAGAGATAGAAGTGTATGTGGATGATGAATTCGGCAACCAGAGAAGGACATTTTGAAACTATAGACAAGTTCTTAGCAAGGGCAGAAAAGTACAATCTCATATTGAATATAATAAAGTGTGTTTTTGGGGTAATATTTAGGAAACTGTTAGGATAAATTATTAGTTAGAAAGGAATAAAAGTGGATTTGGACAAGGTCAAGGAAATTAGAGAGATGCCCATACCAAAAAATGAAAAAAAAGTCAGGGGGTTTATTGGGTGATTGTAGTATATTAGTAGGTTCATAGCCAAGTTAACTACAATTTGTGAGCTAATTTTCAAACTTCTGAGGAAAAATCAATAAGTTATTTCATGAATCCTCCAGTCATACAGCTGCTGAAGTTAGGTAAACTCTTAATTCTTTTTCTCGTAATTAAAAAAGATGCAATAGAGGCAATGTTGGCTTAAGAAAATAAAGGGAAGGTTGAACATGCAGTGTATTACCCAAGCAAGAAGCTCTTATAAAAATGAAACCTATTGTAGTTTTGTAGAGAAGACATGCTTAGCTATGATTTAGGCAATAAAAAAGCTTATGCATTACTTCTAATCTTATAAAGCACAAGTGGTTTCTCAATATGATCCCCTTAAATACCTTTAGTAGACTTCATCACTCATAGGAAAATTGGCCAGATGGGTGGTTCTACTCACTAAGTTTGACATAGACTATGTAGCAAAGAAGGTAGTAAAAGAGAGGGTAGTAGCAGATTTTCTAGCTCAAAATATAGTAACTGATGAATAGAAATGGGAACTGGAGTTCCTGAATGAGCATCCGGGGGCAACAGAGGTCTAAGGGTGGAAAATGTACTTTAATGGAGCCATTAACAATAAAAGACCTAATATTGGTGTAATCCTAATCATGCCAAAAGGAGAAATGATCCCGATAACAAAGAAACTCAAATTTAAGGTAATGAATAATCAAGCTGAGTATGAGGCCTGCATCTTCAGTTTGGAAGCATTACGTAGTGTGAGGGCAAAGGATGTCACTGTGTATGTGGATTTTAGGTTGGTTATAAGACAAGCTTCCAAAGAGTGGGAAGTAAAAGAAGATAGGCTATGTCTATATTGGGTTATTTAGCTACTGATTCATTGTCCTTTACTCAGTGTAAGTTTATTCATCTACTAAGGGAAGAGAACTAGATAGCTGATGCCTTAGCTACTTTGGCTTCTATGTGGGAGAGTGGGAAACAAATAAAAGTTAAGCATATAATTTTAGTAAAGTCCCAAGACCCATGCTATAAATAAATAAAGGTAATGCCGGTTGATGCAGTTGAGAGGCTATGGTTTTATGATCTGTAGTTATATTTAGAAATGGGACAATTCCTAAAGGATGATGATAAGAAAGAAAGGATGTCACTGCGAATACTATCATGAAAATTGATTAGCTATAATGGGATGCTGTATAAAAGGATGCCTACTGGTGTCTTTAAGATATATCGATAAAGAGGAAGCTCAGAAACTTATAGAAGCAATCAATGAGGGAGTGTGCATGCCACATTTAAATGGGATGGTCCTTATAAAGAAAATAACTTTTCAGGGTTATTTTTAGCTAACCATGGAAACAGATTATGTCAAGTTCATAAAGAAATGCCACAACTGTCAAGCTTATGGAGATGTTAGTCACCTACCTTCAGTGGAGCTTTAGGGAATGACTTCTCCTTGGCCCTTCACTATTTGGGGAATTAATATTATAGGAGAGATAAGACCAAGAACATTAAATGACCATTAATGCATTATTGTAGTAATTGATTATTTCTTTAAATAGGTCAAAACTAAATCTTATGCCACTGTCGACTCTAAGAAAATGGTAAGATTTATTGAGAAAAACATAATCTATAGATACAAGTTACCTCACCATATCATCATTGATAATGGCCTTTAATTTTGGGTAGAGACATCTGCATTATTAAAAGAATATAAGATTAAGCATCACAGGTCATCTTTGTATAGGCCACAAGCAAATGGGGCAGTAAAAGCTGCAAATAAGAGTGTAAAGAAGATCTTAGTGAAGATGATGGAAAATTATTAGGATTGGGGAGATTACTTGTAGTTTGCATTATAAGGATACAAAACTACTGCCAAAATGTCGACTGAGGTTGCTTTGTCTTCCTTGGTATATGGGTGCGAAGACGTGTTGCCAATAGAGGTCGAGGTCCGATCACTAAGGGTTCTTTTAGAGTCTAAGACCCCTAATTACCAATTACCAATGGATGGAAAGTCGATTGGTGCAGCTAACATTGCTGGATGAGAAGAGGATGAGAGCTATGTATCACTCTCAACTATATTAGAAGAGGATAACTCAAACTTATAATAAGAAAATCAAGCAAAAAATATCAAAAAGGGAGATTTAGTGTTGAAGCTTACAAAGCCAATCATGACTGACCCACGGGAGAAATTCAAGCCAAATTGGGAAGGCCTGTATATGGTGAAAAAGTTATTTTCCAAGGGTGCTACTATCCTAAATGACATAGATGGAATGAATTTAGAAACCTTATCAACTTAGACAAGCTCAAGAAGTAATTCTTTAAAAGTCTCGCTAAGGAGAAAACCTCAAAAAGAGGTTGTCTAGGCAAAAGTTGGAGACAAGAAAAAAATCAATTAAAAAATTAGAAGTCCTGTTGGATTGAAAACCTTAAAAGAAGCGATCCAGGTAAAAGTTAAGGATAAATAAAAAGAGACAAAGAGGAAAAATGGTTAGTTAGAAAACTTACAAAGGCAAGTCAAGTAACAATATGAGACATGTCAGAAGCAAAATGTATATGCAAATTGTGCTTAAAATAAATTGCTTTAATTACTGTTAAACATCACATTAAGTGTCTATTACAAACTATTTAACTACTAAAGGAAATGTTATTTAACAAAAAGGGAAATGATGACTTGATTCATAAACTAATTTTGTTTCCTTTTTTTTTTTACTGAACATTTTGAACACTCAACATTTTCAACTCTCTTATCCTTTTGTTTATAATAAACTCATCTTTTTTGTCTATTGTATTTGAATCCACGATTTGTAATTGTCATTGGTGGTCGAATCTCCATTGTAGTCTATGTTTCTTTGAATGATTCTGCGATGCCAGGTAGCCACTAAGTTGTTCAGGAAGTTTTGGGAGAGGGGTCTTGGTTCAAACTCATGGACTAACTCCATAATAAGTTCCTTTTGTCTATATTGACAGCAAAGATGAGCAGAGTTGTAGAAAGTGGCAAAATGGAGGCCAGTAACCAGAATACAATAAGTGTAAGACTGAATAGTCACGTGCTACAATCTCCACCATAGACACGCCCATAGGATCAAAGTATCGAGGAATATTAATAGCTAGCCTTGGACATCTTCTAGTAGGGGATGCAACTTTCAGGTTGGGCAATGCTTGGCTCTATAGCGTGCTATGTCTCAAGAAGGTTCAAGTAATATTAATTTCTCATGGAACCACATATATAAGAGTAATGGGTAAGTAAAAATGTTAGTAAATTAAAAAATAAAAGTTAGAGAAGAAGAAGCTTGCCTCCAACAAGAGTGGACTTCCAGGGAATCGCTTGGTTTTTGTAAAGTTGTACAATCTAATGATGGTTTCTGCTAGAATGAGAGGGAAAGGGTTGAGTCCTACTTCCACTTGGTAAAAAATGTAGAGGAGTTTTGAATCTCAATTTTCAGAAAGGGAAACGAGTAGGAATTGGGTATATAAATAGAGGGTGATCATTCGGGGCCAATAAACTTATCTCCTATCTATGTCCATCATATCTTTAAAAAAGGGTTCTAATGTGATCTTTGAGCCAAGAATGTAATGAGATGAAGACTAGGATGGAAGATTGAAAAGTCAGCCATCTGATATTGGATAGACTATGAATTTAGAATTCCAAGCATAGTGACTGTAAGTTGGCAAGCGAAATCTATTTGACAACCTAGAATGGCTTCAAAATTCTCTAGTAAAGGGCATAATTTTATTGTGTTGAATTAGAAGACATGTTTCTAAGGATCCCAAAAGTGAGCTGCAATATAGAGGAAAGGGAAGTTGATTCTTTTAGCATGTAATGTTCTGAAGACTGATAAATGGAATGGCTCCAATATGGACCATAATCGATTGTCTAAGCCTTTTAAGATCAACTATAGTAGTTTGAGGCTTCTTTCAGTCATGATTCAAACTCTTGGTGGTGTCTAGGGGAAGAAAATAGAGGTTTGAGGAGAACATGCTCAAAGGTAGGGCTGAAAGTGAAGAGTTAGAGATTTAAAGAGAGGGAATCGACCTAATGCTAAAATGATCACTTCTTCAACAGAAAGTGTAGAGGTGATGCCTCAAGGATGAGGAGATCGCCTCTTTAACAATAGAAAAGATAAGAGTCTTTGATGGAATCACGCATTTTGAGCCTTAAAATTAGAACCTTGTCGCTTAAAAAGAGAATTATATAATAATTGATGCTAAATTGTATATGAAGATTAAGGTTGATTGAAAAAAAAGTTAAATTTTGCAAAATATCCAACTAAAATAAGATATGAAAATATTGCAATATCAAAATCAAACAAGTAAAGATAATAGTGTCGAAGAAACAACCAATGGGCCTTAATATATCAGATATCTGACTCAGGGCCTTTAGGATCATTGCCCCCTCCGGTGCCATCATCATCCCTATCCTCATCGTTATCATCCTTATCCTTATCAATCTGAAGCACCTTCATTTGATGCTCAAGGGTGGCAATCCTCATCTAACTAGCCTTATCATGATCTTATTTAAGTATACTAAAGGTTAGTAAATCATGCAAGCATGCATACATATACATATAGAAAGAATAATTACCATCCATTATTGGATAATGTACAACATATAATCCTTTTGAGCCTCAATGATCATATACAAGTGTAAACCTTACTCGAAAGGGTATCGATAAAATGTTAGAACTAACAAACTTATCGAGAGTGATTCAGGAGATAGGTTAAAGACAAACTCATATGAGTAGTGCCCCCAAGGGTATATGCGAGTATGAGATCCTCATCTAGGGTCAATAACTGACAAGATAGCTCTCCTGAAGGAACCCAATAATGAACTAAAGGGTTAAGAGTATAAGTAAAACTGTCGGCAACTAGATACAAGCTAGGGGTAACAGGGGGTTGTATTTGCTCAACCATAGCTGAAGAGCCCTCTTTGCTCATATCAATGCAAGGTCTTTGAGGATTTCTCTCTTGTGCTTGAGGCCTAGCCTGAGGTGCAGGTCGGGTAGCTATAGCCTAAAAATGAGAAATTATGTTAAAATTATAATAATCTTAAATGCAAGTTGAGCATCAGATTTTTACTTGAGAGGTAGAAGCAGCAGATCAAGGAATTGTCAGTAGGAGGTGGGTCTGAACAAACTTCAAGTAGCAACTCTTGATTCTTATAGTGTGGTCCACAGTTGGCTTTCTAGCAATAATTTAATTACGCTTAGTGCCCTCCAATTCATACATCCAAAGCATACTCCTTAAAGGGGACTTGGGCACTTGCCTCGCCCCAGCTCATTGATTCTAGTTAAGGACCTGCTTATCAAGATACCAGACTTAATATCCTAGCCTATGAAGAAGGATTCTCCTCTAAGCTAGTGGTCTGGAATGGGTCATCTCGGCATTCCATCCATTCTCAGGCCTCCACAAGTCATTCTAAATTGCAAAGGGAATACCAACAAGTAATTGAGTCAAATTCATAAAGTTACTAATATAATTATAAATGTTGTAGGTACCGCATCTTATGTCAGAGAGTTTAAGTGTTGCTAATGGATGTGCACTCAAGTTAGATCCCTCTTTAGGACACGACTGACACCCTACCCTCCTATGGCTAAAAAAATCATTTCATACACGTATTACCCTGACCAACAACTCCAACTCCAATGCCCAGACTTGCCAAAGGAATATTGTAATAAGTGTTAATAAATGGTTATTGGAACAAATCAGGAGGAAAAGGAAGAATATAGCTTACTAAAATGGCATGGAAAATCCTATAGAATCACTTAGCTTCGCACACCACCTCGTCCATGCTCCCGTATAGATAAGCTAGAGCACAGCTGCACCAATCATATATAGACACCTAATCCAAGTCTTGTGGGGGCAGTAAGAACATTAAATCCACTGAGCTAGTAGTGTCAGCAAATAAGGTGCTGTTAAGAAGATAACACAAAAATGCTCACACTACCTGGTCAATCTCGTGAGGAGTGACCTTTGTTGTAGCTCTATCTCGGGTATAGAAACTCCAGATCGAATCAAGCTTAATGGTATACATCCCTTTCATGTTTGGGATCATAATAAGGAGACGCTCAATATAAACAGCCTTATATGGAGTTAATTAATACAAGCTTGAATCGAGAGGAATAGGATCTCTAGCATATGAAATCCTAGTAATGGCAGTGAATGACATAAGATCCAGAGTGAGTTCCCCAAAGGGGAGGTGGAAGGTGTGAGTCGTGTCAAACTATCTCTCCATCAGTGCATGGAGCAGTTGATAATCTATCCAACCCTGTTCATTAAGGAGTGAAAGAATAAAGTCTTCAAACTCGATGTCCTAGATCATATCCTTTTGATCCTCTATCAATTCATTATAAAAGACTCAGGTCCCATGGAAGTTCTCGGCACTCTTGAATGTTTACGCATCATGTTGAGAAGAGAATCAAGGAAGTTGAATTAATATAATGAAATTTTGTTTCTCTTTGAAAGAAAAATCAAGAAGGGAGAAAGGAATGAACAATGCGCCTTACTGTAGAGGCGTAGTGCCTCATGGATGTGGCGATTACCCTAGTGATGAGGCAATCACCTTAATACAAAGGCGATCGCCTCTGCACATCAGAGAATAATAGGTGGTTTCCAATTTTTTCTCCTAAATCCATAAGATTCACATTTAATCAATCCTATTTCTAATTTTAGATGGCAAATAGACATGAATGCACTTAAAATCAGTATGATTTGTAGAAAACTAAAAAAATTTGGCTATTAACCTCTCTAAATGCTGATGAATAGATATGGCTCCTCAAATCTTCTAAAAGAGGAATTAGGTCTCCCTTTGATAATATGAGGTTGTGTAGGGAATTTGTGGAAGGCAAAATTTGATCCCACTCGGCATAGGCGGCATCCTCTCATTTTCCATTTTTGAAAGAATGTGACATGGGAAAGAAGAAGGAAAAGAGAAGAAGAAGAGAGAAAGAAAAAAAGGGAGACGTGGGATTTTTATAGTGAAAAAGTCCTAGAGGGGGGGTGAATAGAACTATCGAGCAAAATTAAGAAAGTAAATGGTTTGAATAAGAATTAAAAAAGATATTGAGAAGGAAGAATGAAGAACACAATAATTTAAGGAGTTTAAATTCAACAACAATCCTATGTCTCTAACTAACTTATCCCCAAGTTAGGATTTTCAATCACCCACAATCTTATTCACAAGATTGATATTACACAAGAGTTTTATGTCTCACTCTTTCAACCTCACAATTTGAGTTTTCTAGGCTCACACAAAAACCAAAATTTCAAGTGTTTTAATAGTTAAAAACTGAAACCAATTCTTTTAAAATAGAATCACACTTCCCATTTTCTAATCCCAAAAAATAAAAGAATAAGAATATTTATTCTAACAGTCACCAACTCTTACAAAAGTATACAATATCAAAAATAAATTTTAGAAGAGTTTAGAGAGCTTAATGTATAAAATGAATGAGCAAGTTTCTTAACCTCGAAACAATCTTTAGAGGTCATATTTATACTTAAGTAATCCAATTATAGCTATTAGAAATAATAATTTCATTCCTAATATTATCCAAGTCCATTTGAATGAAAATTTGGACTTTTGAGCTGCATTATGTTAGGTCCCAGTCGGGATATCCTTCGTCCTGATTGGGACTAACATCAAATAGTCATTACGAGCCATTGAGTTTGAAAAATTACCCTGATGCCAATTAGGATGACCATGTCCTGATCGGGACTACCCTGTCCTGAGCAATGTCTTGATCGGGACATTCAATCGGGATGGGTACTACCCATGTTGCCAATTTTTTTGCTCTTTTTTGTCTTGATCGGGACATTCAATCGGGATGGGTACTACCCATGTTGCCAATTTTTTTGCTCTTTTTTGTCCCACTCGGGACTATTTTGGTCCCAATCGAGACTTTGACCTAAATTGTAACTTTTTATGCAATTTATTTCCTATGATGAGTCCAGTCAAGATAGTTACTTGCAATGACTTTCCAGAATCATTTTTCTTTGATATTTCATTATCATTTTGACTTCCAAATTGTTCCTAACTTATACACACTTGAGGTAAACACATTAATTGCTTAAAATTAAGTTTTTTAAGATCAAAATCAAGATTGCTAACTTGCTAAGGTCAACAATATCCCCCTTTTTGATTTTGACAAACTTATTTTGAGTTAATAAAAAAATAGAATGTAAAGTGTGTGATTGATAACAATTTGTGATAATAATGAATATATAAAATGAAAATATATTTTTTTATTTCTCCCCTTACGAATACGGATATAATAAGAAATATAAATTTTATTCTAAGTGACATAAAATATATCATAATAAAAATTATGGTCCTCTAAGACATAAAAGGAATCTTTGATAATGTGAAGAAAATAATTTCAAACATATATAATGCATCACAAAATAGTGCAAACATGATCATATATAGCTTAGTTAGTCAATGGATCATGTGGCACTTAGCATATTACAATTATGAACATTAAGCACAAATATCACAATGCTTTTTCTCTTTGTTAAATAATAAAGGAAATAAAAGACCATAAACTAAACAATGAAAAAGCAAACATACATAAAATCTTTATGAAATAGATATGCCATTTAAGCAATGTTCTCCCCTTAAATCAATAAATAAAAATATTTGATATTAAGGACACACTATCATATAGTTATGTCACTTATACAAACATATCTTTAAAATAAATTAACTAAGTATACATGCAAACTTAATTATTTCAAAATAAAGATATAAACAATTCCTAAGAGGAACAAAAAAATTTTATGTTAGGAATTTTTTACTTAAATGGAGTTTGCATGTATAAAAATTTTAACATTATTGGTATTTATCAAACTCAAATATTTTTACCCCTTTGTCAAAAATAAAAAAGAATAAACTCAAATACCACAATTGAACAAGGAGAAATTTCATTAATTAATAAAAAAATACAGTACAAAGATAAAACACTTAAAATAAACTAAACATAAACACAATATAATGAGCCTAAAAAATAAACTAACAGTCAGAGGCTCATATATAAAAAATAAGCCAAACATAAATTGAAAATAAAATAAATGAAAAATATAAATATGGTCTATTATTGAGGAGGAAAAGGAGGAGGAGGATAGGTGCATGTGTAGCCTTGTTGCTCATAGAAGTGATGAACAACATGTTACAGATGAACAATGTTTTTATCAACTTGATTGAAGTGCATATTAAAGTTAGATTCAACTTCATCGAAACATGCATTGAAGTTGGTTTCCATGAGAGACATGCGCTAAAAAATTTGGCCAACCCATGAAGCTTCATCCTCTTGAGCTTGAGCACCTTGACTTGAGTTTCCTTCACTACTTGTTCTCTTTCTTGGAGGGGCAATTTGAGGTTGAGGATCTTGTTCTTCTTCCCCTTGACCTTGTTGCTCTTTTAATTCTTAAAACATGGCCTCAATGTTTTCACTAGCACCAAGATCATGTTTTCAAACCCAAACTCCATTGATAAAGGTAAATTGTTTGGAGTTTAGAATAAAAGTAGCATCAAGAAATAAAGGTTTGGTAAAGGGTAGAGTGTCAAGATTAATATTAAAAAGTTTACCTAATTTTGTAACAATCCCACTAATACAAATAGCATTGGTTTGACTATCAGTAATTAGCCAAATTCTCCATTGTAAAAATCTTCCTAAAGCAGTACTTTCATGGTTATAAAGACAATAGAGAATAAAAAGGCCATCAAGAGAGATTGATTTATTAGAGAGAGCTTTACCATTAATTGAATAAGTGAGAAAATGATGAACATACTAAAGTGCTTTAGATTTGACGAAGGAAGCTTTGGTGTGTCTAGTAAAAAATTGAGGTGCATTAGGAGCCTTGATATGATCCCAATAGGAGGAGGCAATCCAATGAGGGTCAACTTAAATGTGTCCCTCTTAAGAGAATTTGAAAAGAGTGTCAAACTGTTGATAGGTCATAAAGCATTCTCTCCCCCCAATTTAAATCTCATTGAGAAATAAGGGTTATCATTATCAAATTTTACGAAGCGAAGAGTAAAAGATGAGTGAAATTCAATGATAAAAGATAGGTAAGAAGGAAAAGAAGAAAAGGCAAAATAAAAAATCCCACCTTTGAGGAGAAGATATTGGACTTCATCAAAACATCCTATAGCCTTGAGTGTTGGTTCAATCATATACCTTGATGGAATGAAAGCCCTTTTTTGAAAAAGAGACATTATTTTCTTGATTTCTTAAGAAGAATAAAAAAAAAGGAGAATTAGTTTTCTTAGGTTTGTCCTTCTTTGAATGAGGAGGAGCTTGAGAAGATGAAGGAGCTTTGCTAGGTTTCTTTGGAGCCATTATAGGAGAATTGAAGTAGAATGTGTAGAGATAAAAGATTTGATTTGAGATGAACAATCAATGAAGAATAGAGTGGTATTTATTCTTTATGAGATAATTTGAATTGAATAAGAACCTTAAAATTTATTCCTGTTTTTTTATTGAAGAGTCAAAAAGGTAGAAAATTTTGAATTTCTTATCTTGTCAGGAGCCATGTCCTAGTCAAGACATGCTCCCATCTCGATTGGGACATGATGTCCTGATCGGCACATCCATTCTGTGTAAAAACACAGAAATCAAAGATCATGTCTCGATTGGGACATGATGTCCTGATCGGCACATCCATTCTGTGTAAAAACATAGAAATCAAAGATCATGTCTCGATCGAGACATGATCTAGTCCCGGTATTATGACCCTTGTTTTTAAATTATAAAAATATATTTCGGCATATGCAGTATTAATAATTTTAAAGTTTAATCGTGTATTATTATTATTATCATTAATTACTATTGTTAATTGCGTATTTTATTTTAAGAGAATTGTTTACGTAAATATTTATTTTTAGAAGTTATTAATTAAAAATTAGGGTTTATACTATTAATGTTATTTTTGAAAAGTATTATTTTAATGATATTATTTTTAAGTACTAATATTATTTTATTAATTGACATGATTTTGAGTATTATTTTTTATTATTTAATTATTCCATAAATATTATTTATTTTTATCATTATTTTTTCAAGGTTATTTTATTTATTATTGTGATAAATTATTAGGGTTTGTGTAATTATTTATATTTGTATATATATGGTTAAATATGTGTGTATAATTGTATATATGTGTGTGTGTATATTATATATTATATATTATATAGAGTGTATTTTATATATATGTTGACTAAGTTATATTTTGACCACATGTTTTTAATAATACTTTATAATATAATATTATAATGTATATATTCATTCATACACATAAATCAACACATACACATACATAAACACACACATTCCCGTGTACATATACACATAAACACAGAAACCCAAACACACAAACATAGATCCATAAACACATACACATACATACACATAAACATATAAACACAAACACAACCGCACTGTAAAAAAACGCAGACCACCACAGTGCACCCATCCCTCCTCCGCTCACCACCGCCTCTTCATTTTTCGGCTACCACTTCAAGCGTTTCTAGTGTTTATCGACTCCTCTAGCTCCGATGAGCTTGAATATGGCTTTGGTTTTAACTCTAATTCTTCATTTCTTGGGTTTTTTTCTTGATTTTTAGTTTATGTCCATTTTTCATTTTTATTGTTTTTAAGCTTGAGTTTGGTTGATTCTTGATAAATTCTTTTTAAAATATTGATCTATGCATCTTAATCTACTCATACATATCATACATATTTTAGTTTATTTTTCTGAGTTTATTTGATTTTTGGTTAATTTTTGAATATTTTAATAATTAAAAATGAATTTTTGTTAATTAAATATTTTAATTATGGATTTAATTAATTTCGTGTTATTATAGTATGTTAGTAATTATAATGTTGAGAAAATAATTTTTGGATATATTATATAATTTTTAGAAATATTTTTGTTTTATGGAAATATTGGAATTCTATGTTAGAGTTATATTTTTGTTGAAAATATTATTTAATTATATGTTTTAGATAATTTTGGTATAATATATGGTGATAAAATAATTTTTATGATTTTATATAATTTTTGAGGAAATTATTTGTATTATGTGATTTTTATTAGATAGGTTAGTTATGAGTTTTTGTTGAAATTGTGGTTAAAATATATATTTTAAATGATTTTGAACTAATAATTAGTAATAAAATGATTTTTACAAATTATTTACTATTTTCAACTAATTAATAATAATTTTTGAAAATATAGGTTAATTATTGATTTTTGTTAAAAATATAGTCAAATATTATATTTTAAATGATTTTATGATTATATAGAGTATTAAAATGATTTTCATAAATTATTTGTAATTTTTAACCAATTAATATTAATTTTTGAAAATTATATTCAAATATATATTATTTATTATTTTGGTGATAAAAATGGGTTTTAAATTAATTTTATTATATAATTAAACTATTTACGTAGTTAATTGTGAATTTAATCATTTTAGGTTAATTATTTGAAAAATTGGTTTTTATTAATATTGTATAATATTTGAGATTTTATTAGTTAATTTGTGATAATTTTGAAATATTATGTAAATAATAAATTTATTTATTATTTTGAGCTTAAATGGGTATTTTATTATTTTTATGATGATAAATTGTGATTTGAATAATTATTTGCAATTTATGTTAATTTAATTGTAAAATGAGAATTTTATTCCATTTATGAATTTTATTAGTAAATATTATTCAAAAACTAGAATTTTATGATTTAGTTGAAAAATAAAGGTTTTTAATATTTTTATGGATTTTTTGTGAATTTATTATATTATTATTAAATTATTGATTTATTGTGATTTGTGAACCTCGGTTGGGAAATTATGCAGTTTGGGGTCCCAACATGAGGTGGTGAGCTTTGTGATTTTAAAAGTGTATTTTCTGTACAGGATCAACTCTACTTTTATAGGGAGACGTCTATTTTACAAAGGAGACTCTGTCGAATTTTTGGTAAATTTCTTGTAAAACGTGATAACCGATCCGAATCTAGTTTTGAAATTTTGATTGAATCATGTCTTAGATAGAGTTTTCTTTTAGAATTCTAGAAGCGTAAAGTTAGAAGTTTATTATGATATTATATTATTATTTATTTTCTAGCTACGCCAAGACTGAGTCCTATTGGACCAGGCCCACTAAGTCTGTCTCGTGGAATGCAAATAAGTGAGTTATTGTACTATATATATATGTGCATTGCATATAGGATGCAAGACTTAGGATTTTTCATTTTCATTATATGTTTTTAAAGTAATTTAATTTATAATCTGATTTGGTATTTTTGGTTTATTTTTAGTATATTTTTTGATATATATGTTTGCATATTTTCAATATACATTTAGTATATCTTTGGTATATTTAGGGTTTATTTTTGATATATGCATGTTATATAATTCAGTATATTTTTTAAGGATATTTTTGATATATTTCAAAATAAATGCATGTTTTATCTTCGATATAGACTTAGCATGTTTTAGTATATTATTGGTATATATTTGGCATATTTTATGGTTGGTTTCGAATTTATTTAGCATATATATACTTGAAATATACTTAGTTTATTTTAAGTATATTTCTAGTATATATATGGTTTTATTTTGTTAATATGATCATTTTATGCATTATTTATTTTTCCATATTAATGTTTAATTTTAAATGAAGGATATCAATAGAACAAGCTACTTAGTGGGCAGCACTAGGATCGTGTATGTACCGGTGCGATAGATTTTAGGGTTGAATTACTAACTTATTTGAGGTGACATTTGATTGAGTATTTATTGAAATTGATGTGATTGAGTAGTGTGATTGCTGGAGCTCAGTTGACCTAGTGTCTCGGGGCCAATCATACTGATAGTCAAACTACTGGAGCTCAGTTGACTTAGTGTCTCGGGGCCAGTCTCCTATCCATAATATAATAAAGAATTAATTGGGAATTAAGTGAGCCTGTATGGCTAGAGTGAAGTTATTGATTGAGGTTGCGATTAAATAGGGTTCTAGTTGATCCTTCATGTATTAAAATAAACATTTTCTGCATTTATTATATATATAAAAAGAAGAGTTTGACATTTGTGTGAAATGCGTGTATATATATATATGTGTCTGACTGTTATGGTGTTGATTGTATGTATATATATTATAATAATTCACTTAGTGAGGTCTGACCCCCCTCAATTTTTTTTTTTAGGAGATCTTATATTGTCAAACTTTAATAGTAAAGCTTTTCACCAGTGTTCTTCCTACCCGGCTAAATTATGTAATTGTAATATCCCGTGTTTTTTACATGTTTTTATACTGTATCGGGATATGCAGTATTAATAATTTTGAATATGTATATATACGATATTTTTATGAGTTTTTCCCGGGACTTTCATTTTCGGGGAAATTTCCACGTAAACAATGTATTATTAATTATTTTAAATGTATTTACGGGTTTGCATGAACTCATACATATTTTTAAATTATTAAATAAAGTCGGTGTGTATATTTATTTAATTAGGGTTTATTAATTCCCTAATATTTTATGAAGTATTTAATTGTTTTAATTGTTATTTAATTAATTTTATTGGGTATAAATTATTAAAATATTAATATTTTAATGTGTGTGGTGTATATTTGATGTGTGTAATTTAATATTATTTTAATATATAGTATAAAGTATATATATATACATATATTTGTCAAAATTACAAAAGTTTGCAAAATTACCATTTTGCCCCCGACAGTTTTTCTTCTTCTTCTTCTTCTCCGATCGTTCCCTCACCATTTTCGGTCGCTGTCGTGCCTTTCCTTCACCGTGGGTGTGCCGTCCGGTGTGCCACCATCTTCCCCGACCAGTTTCGCCGCCTGTGGAGGCCGTTTTCGGCGTCGGGAGAGTGATTTTGGCCGGAGAAGCCGAAAATCAACTCACCGTCGATCATGCCGATTCCGGCCACCGTTTTCGACACCGCTGGTCTCTTTCTTCTCCTTGAGCTCCGGTGAGTGTTATTCTAGCTTTGGTTTGAGCTAAAATGGTCTAGAATTGCTTAGTTTTCGATTTGTCAAATTCGGCCTATTAGGGTTTTCGATTTTTTTCGAATTGTTCTTGATTGATTCATGCTTAATTCCTTCACAAATGTTGTTCCTAGTAGCTTAATATACATGTATGAATTTTTGTAGAATTTTTGGAGGTTGTTTGGATTTTTGGGTATTTTTGAATATTTTAATATTATTTTCTAATTTTCGGAAATTAATTATTTAAATTATGAAATTGGAGTTTATGGTTGAATTGAGTATTGAAATGAATTATAGGAATTTATTTTGAATTTTTATGAATTTCTAAGTATTTATTTTTAATTATTGAAGTTTAGGTGATTTTGGAAAATTAGGTTAATTGTGTTTTTATTTGAATTTAATTGGTTAATTGGGTTTAATTATTAATATTATTGATAAATATGTTGAGAAAATTAATTTTGGGTAACTGTATGATTTTTGGTGAATTTTTGAAGTAATTTAAGTATATTTATATATATAGGGGTATTTTGGTAATTTTACCCTAAATTGTCTAAAAATGTAATTTAATTGGTTTTAATATTTATTTAAGGTATAAAAATGATTTCTACAAATTATTTAGTATTTTTAACTAATTAAAACTATTTTTCGGGAATTATTTTCAATTATATATATAATATACGGTTTTTCAAATAAAATGAGTTTTAATCGATTTTTATAGTGTTTCAAGGTCAATTATGTAATTTCTATGTATAAAATGTATTTCTGTGATTTAAGGATATTTTTGGTATTTCCTGAATTGTTCTGTGTTGTGGATCCCGGTCGGTAGTCTGGAGTCCGACCGTGAGATTTTGATTGTGTTGAGCTCATTTTTCGAAGTGTGTTTCTTTGTAGGGTCGGCTCTACTCTTTTGAGTAGAGAGATGTCCGTTTTACAGGGGAGGTTCTATCGGATTTTCGGTAGAATTCTCGTAAAACGTGATATCCAGTCGAACCCTAATTTTCGATTCCGTATTTTAATACTCTAGATTGAATTCTAGGATTTCTGTTAGGTTTATTCTAATGTCGGTTATTTATTGCTTGTTTAGTTGCGCCGAGACCGAGGGCTAGTGGACCAGGCCCGTTGGACCTGTCTCGTGGAGTGCATTAGGTGAGTTACTATATTATATATATATGCTTAGGATGCATGATTTAGAAAAATGCATGTTTTATTTTGACTGAATATGCATAAATAATGTGATTTATATTCAAGTATATTTTTGGTATATTTTTGGTATATAATAAATTATATACATGTTTTGTAAATAAAATATATTTAAAATGTTTTTAAATATATTTTTAGTTTAATTCATGATTTGATTGGATTTATTTGACATATATATACTCAAAATATACCTGGTTTATGTTTGGTATATTTCCAGTATATATATGGTTTATATTGTTGATTTATTTAAATTCATGCATCATGTATTTGTGAATGAATGTTTTATTATTTAATGATGAAGGATATCAATAGAACGTGCTACCTAGTGGGCAGCACTAGGACCGAGTACGTACCGGTACGCCTATAGTTTTAGGCTATATACTAACTATTTGTGGATATTGATTTGATTATGATTATTGATATGTGTGAGATGTGGTTTGGGTGTGATTGCTGGAGCTCGGTTGACCAAGTGTCTCGGGGCCAATCACACTGGCAGTTAGACTGCTGGAGCTCGGTTGACTTAGTGTCTCGGGGCCAGTCTACTGTCCAAATGGATTAAGTGGATATATTTGGTATAAGTGAGCCTGTATGGCCAGAGTGTTGTTTAACACTATTTTCTGAGGTTGCGATATTCTAGGTTTCTATGTGATCCTTCATAAATTGGGATTTTTCAGTAAAATATATAAAAAAAAAATGATTTTTCTGCATTTGTGTGTATTTGCCTGTATATATATTAGATATATATATACTGTTGACTGTATGTATTATCACTTAAAGTGTATGTATATATATTATAGTAATTCACTCAGTGAGGTCTGACTCCCCTCGGTTGACTATTTTTCAGGAGAGTCAACTTCCTCAGACCTCAGTAGCAGGTCGATACGCCGGATTTCTTCCGCCCCGGCTTCTTTATGTAAATTGTCTACTTGAGTCTTATTTATTTTATCTAGACACTGCAGTAGTTGTGAATTAAAGTATGGGATTTTATGTACTTTATTTTAAAGAGATGTATTATATTGAACTGGATTTGTATTAAAGAAATTTTATGTATGGGATGAGATTTTTATTTATATCCAGTTGATATGGATAATATTATGATATTATGATTTTTATTTCCGCTGCATATTATATTTTTATTGTTATTGTGGCGCTTTATTTTATTTTTAGGCTTGCTACGGGTTCCGGATTCGAAAGAATTCCCGTTCCCTAGCGCCGGTCATGGCCCCTGTTTTGGGTCGTGACAAAGTTGGTATCAGAGCGAAGTTCGTATCAGAGTGGAGTTCTGTGTCAGGGCTTAGTTATGTGAGTTGTGGCCCTAGTTTTAAAGTTGTGTTTTCTGTTGGACTACTGCAGTGTATTAGGTTCGAGTATGCTTGATGAGTATTCCTTGCTGTAGTTTTCAGCGTTATTCCTCCGTTGTCTGTTTTGTCTGAATCTTTCCGTTTGTCTTTTCAGAATGAGGAGGCGAGCGCGTGTCGCTCCACCGGTCGTTGAGGCCGAGGATGATGAGTCTTTTCAGGATGAGGTTTTACCTCCTGAGCCGCCAGTTAGGCGTAGAGGTCGTGGCAGAGGTAGACCTCGAGGAGCGGTAGGTCGCGTAGGCAGAGAGAGTTACAGACGAGGAGCCTGTTGAGCCGTGAGTTTGATGTTCCTGTTCCTCTAGTTGTTCAGCCTGTTCAGCCTGCCTATCAGCAGGGTATGTCTGACCCTGAGGCAACTTTGTTCTATGCCAGAGTTGGCAGGATTGCTTTTGATGGTACTTCTGATCCTTTAGATTTTCTGCATGCGATTGAGACTAGGACTGGCATGCTCATACCGAGTACCAGAGGATCATGATTGTTGAGTTGTCTGTCGAGGGACCAGCCTTGGATTGGTTATTCAAGATCCAACCTTATATGATGACGATGACATGGGCTCAGTTTCGAGAGCGATTCATGAGGAGATTTGTCCAGAGCCTCTTCGTTTGAGCTATCGTCTTCGATTGACCAGTATTTCTCGTGGAGATCGATCTGTAGAGGAGTATACCCGAGAGTTCTTCTTCGTCTGGGTAGATATGCTGAGGATCTGATGCGAGATCAGTATTTCGCTGTTACTACGTACGTTACTGGTTTGGGTTCAGCTTTTTGCTGGTATGCCTACAGCAGGTCTTACTCTGGAGTCTGTGATTGAGCTAGCTAAGAGATTGAGCTGAGATTAGTTAGGCAGGGGAGCGATGCCTGATTATTACCAGTTGGGAGTTCAGTCGAGTGGATTGCAGGCTACTCCATATTCGAGTTTTCATGTTGGTTCGAGTAGTCAGCAGCGAGGTTCGACTCAGCAGAGTCAGAGACAGCAGCAGCGAGTGCATCGGAGCAGTAGACAGGCCGTGGAGGTCAGCGTAGATCGTTCAGATTTGGGTCAGGTGCTTCGAGCAGCAGCAGTGTCGTAGTTCGGGATCAGCGGCCAGTGTTTGTCAGACGTGTGGTAGAGTCCATCAGGGACCGTGTTATCTGACACCACTGACATGTTTTGCAATGCGGACAGACAGGACATTTTGCAGATCGTGTCCTTATTCTGGGTATCAGCAGCAGCAGATTCCGCGATTCCCCAGCAATCGATTGCTAGTGCAGCACCCGTGCCATTTCAGTTGCCACCAGCCTAGCATCAGAGTTCTACTCAGTTTATTCCACAGCAGGTCGTGGTAGAGGTACTAGAGGAGGTGCTAGAGGTGTTGGCCAGGCTTCTACCAGTCAGCAGGAGGTCGAGGTCAGGCGAGAGTCTTCCATCTGACTCAGCAGGATGCTCAGGCATCTAATGCAGTCGTGGCAGGTATTCTTTCTGTTTGTTACCTGGATGCTTTGGTTTTGTTTGATCCGGGTGCCACGCATTCGTTTGTTTCTCCTATTTTTGCTTCTAAATCTTGTTGGCAAGCTTCGAGGATGGCTTTTCCTTTGTCTGTTGCCACTCCTCTGAGTGATTCTTTGGACACCGATATTGTTCTTTCTGGTTGTCCAGTTCTCGTGGGAGTTAGAGATTACCCGCTGATTTGATTTTGTTGGATGTGATGGAGTTTGATGTTATTTTGGGAATGGATTGGGTTGTCTCAGCACTTTACCGTGGTAGATTACAGGAATAAGGAGGTGATTTTTAGAATTCCTGGTGAAGTAGAATTTAAGTTTGTTGGTGATAGGAGTTCAGCACCTCAGAATCTTATTTCTGCTATATCAGCTAGGAAGTTGTTGAGGAAAGGTTGTCAGGGGTTTTTAGCATTGGTCAGGGATACGTCAGTGGAGAAGTTGTCACTCACAGATGTTCCTGTTGCTTGTGATTTCCTGATGTTTTTCCCGAGGAGTTGCCAGGGTTACCACCTCATAGAGAGATTGAGTTCTGTATAGATGTGGTCCCCAGTATTACTCCTATATCTATGCCACCCCTATCGTATGGCTCCTGCAGAGTTGAGAGAGTTAAAGGAGCAATTGCAAGAGTTGTTGGAGAAAGGTTTTATCAGACCTAGTGTTTCCCCTTGGGGTGCACCAGTCTTGTTTGTGAAGAAGAAGGATGGTACCCTGAGACTGTGCATTGACTACAGAGAGTTGAATAAGGTGACAGTGAAGAACAAGTATCCTCTCCCGAGGATAGATGATTTGTTTGATCAGCTACAAGGTGCACAGTTCTTTTCTAAGGTCGACTTGAGTCGGGTTATCATCAGCTGCGATTAGTGAAGCTGATATTCCTAAGACAGCGTTCCGCACTCGATATGGTCATTATGAGTTTCTGGTGATGTCTTTTGGTTTGACTAATGCACCAGCAGCTTTTATGGATCTGATGAACAGAGTATTCAGAACGTATGTGGATCAGTTTGGGTAGTCTTTATTGATGATATACTAGTATATTCGAGGAGTATGGAAGAGCACGTATATCACTTGAGGATTGTACTACAGACACTGAGAGATCATCAGCTTTATGCTAAATTCTCGAAGTGTGATTTTGGCTGGAGAGTGTTTCTTTTCGTGGACAGTCGTAGTCTAAAGAAGGTATTCAGGTTGATCCACAGAAGGTTGAGGCAGTATCTGAGTGGCCTAGACCTACTTCAGTTACTGAGATTCGGAGTTTTCTGGGTTTAGCCGGGTATTATAGGCGATTTTGTCAGCACCCAAAACAGGGGCCATGACCGCGCTAGGGAACGGAATTCTTTCGAATCCGGAACCCGTAGCAAGCCTAAAAATAAAATAAATATGCAATAATAACCATAAAAATATAATATGCAGCGGAAAATAAAAATCATAAATATAACAATATCATTCCATATCAACTGGATTTAATTCAAAACTCATCACATCGCATATATAATCTCATAAATGTATAATCTTTATACAAATCCAGTTTTACTATAATACATCTCTTTAAAACAAATACTTTATATCACAACTACTGAAAATCACAACTACTGAAATCACAACTACTGCAGTGTCTAGATAAAATAAATAAGACTCAAGTATATAATTTACATAAAGAAGCCGGGCGGAAGAAATCCGCGTATCGACCTGCTACTGAGGTCTGAGGAAGTTGACTCTCCTGAAAAATAGTCAACGGAGGGGAGTCAGACCTCACTGAGTGAATTACTATAATATATATACATACACTCTAAGTGATAATGCATACAGTCAACAGTATATGAGTAATATGTATATATACAGGCAAGTTCATACAGATGCAGAAAAAATCATTTATATATTTTGTCTGAAAATCAACTTTTATGAAGGATCACATAGAACCCTAGAATATCGCAACCTCAGAAAAATAGTGTTAAACAACACTCTAGCCATACAGGCTCACTGATTCAAATATATCCACTTAATCCATATGGACAGTAGACTGGCCCCGAGACACTAAGTCAACCGAGCTCCAGCAGTCTGACTGCCAGTGTGATTGCCCCGAGACACTTGGTCAACCGAGCTCCGACAATCACACCCACAAACCACATCTCACATATATCAATAATCATAATCAAATCAATATCCACAAATAGTTAGTATATAGCCTAAAGCTATAGGCGTACCGGTACGTACTCGGTCCTAGTGCTGCCCACTAGGTAGCACGTTCTATTGATATCCTTCATTCTTAAATATAAAACATTCATTCACAAAAATAAATGATGCTTAGATATAAATGAAATAGCAATATAAACCATATATATACCGAAAATATACCAAACATAAACCTGGTATATTTTGAGTATATATATGTCAAATAAATCCAATCAAATCATGAATTAAACTAAAAATATATTTAAAAACATTTTAAATATATTTTATTAATAAAACATGTATATAATTTATTATATACCAAAAATATACCAAAAATATACTTGAATATAAATCATGTTATTTATGCATATTTAGTCAAAATAAAACATGCATTTTCTAATCATGCATCCTAAGCATATATATATAATATAGTAACTCACCTAATGCGCTCCACGAGACGGGTCCGACGGGCCTGGTCCACTAACCCGCGTCTCGCACGCAACTAAACAAGAAATAATTAATCGACATCAGAATAACCCCACAGAAATCCTAGAATTCAATCTAGAGTATTCAACACAGAATCGGAAATTAGGGTTCGACTGGATATCACGTTTTACGAGAATTCTACCGGAAATCCCGGCAGAACCTCCCCTGTAAAACGGACATCTCTCTACTCAAAAGAGTAGAGCCAACCCTGCAAAGAAAATACACTTCAAAAATAACACCACAATCAATCACAACCCCTCGTCGGACTCCAGACTACAATCTGTCGACCGGGGTCCACAAACACAGAATATATATCAAATATACCAAAAATATTCTTAAATCATAAAAATACATTTCATACGTAGAAAATTACATAATTAACCTTGAAACACTGTAAAAATCGATTAAAACTCATTTTATTAGAAAAACCGTATATTATATATATAATTGAAATAATTCCCGGAAAATAGTTTTAATTAGTTAAAAATACTAAATATTTTGTAGAAATCATTTTTATACCTTAAATAAATATTAAAACCCAATTAAATTACATTTTAGACAATTTAGGGTAAATTACCAAAATACCCCTATATATATATATATATACCTAAATTACTTCAAAAATTCACCAAAAATCATACATTATCCAAAATTAATTTCTCAACATATTTATCAATAATATCAATAATTAAACTCAATTAACCAATTAAATTCAATTAAAACACAATTAACTTAATTTTACAAAATCACATAAACTTCAATAAATAAAAATAAATACTTAGAAATTCATAAAAATTCCAAATAAATTCCTATAATTCATTTCAACACCTAATTCAACCATAAACTCCAATTTCATAATTTAAATAATTAATTTCCGAAAATTAGAAAATAATATTAAAATATTCAAAAATACCCAAAAATCCAAAAAATCTCCAAAAATTCTGTAAAAATTCATACATGAAGATTAAGCTACCAGGAACAACATTTGTGAAGGAAGTTTCCATGAATCATCCAAATCGAAGCTCAAAAAAATCGAAAACTCAAAGAGGCCGAAATATTCAAATCGAAACCTAAGCAATTCTAGACCATTTTAGCTCAAACCAAAGCTAGAATAACACTCACTGGAGCTCAAGGAGAAGATAGAGACTAGCGTGTCAAAAACAGTGCCGGAGGAGGGAGAAACGGCGGTGAGGAAAAGTGGTGGTCGGCGCCCGCGGGAGAGAAAGAAGAAGAAGAAGAAAAAGAAAAAGAAAAAAGAAAGAAAAGGAAAGAGAAAGAAAAGAAAAAGAAAGAAAAAGAAAAGAAAAAAAAAGAAAAAGAAAAAGAAAAAAATAAATTAAAATAATTAAATATTAATAAATAATTAATAATAAAATAAAAATTTTAATAATTTAATAATAAATAAAATAATCAAATAATAATAAATAAATAATAAAATATTAGGGTAATAATAAACCCTAATAAATAAATATACACACACAGGCTTTGTTTAATAATTTAAAAATATGTATGAGTTCATGCAAAACCCGTAAATACATTTAAAATAATTAATAATACATTGTTTACGTGGAAATTTCCCCGAAAATGAAAGTCCCGGGAAAATTTTAAGTAAAATACTGAAAATAATAGACAGTAATTAAAATAGGTTTAAAATACATATCAACTCATAAAAATATCGTATAATGAATAAAAATTATTGACACTTATATCCCGGTACAGTGTAAAAATATTAAAAAAAACACGGGATATTACAGATTTGTGCAGGATTTTTCCAGGATTGCAGCCCCTATGACTCGCTTGACTTAGAAGAATGTTAGATTCGAGTGGTCAGAAGCTTGTGAGAATAGTTTTCAGTTGTTGAAGGAGAAGTTGACCACAGCGCCAGTATTAGCTTGCCTAATAGTGTGGATAAGTTCACAGTTTACTGTGATGCCTCTAGAATTGGTCTTGGTTGTGTGTTGATGCAGAATGGAAGGGTGATAGCCTATGCTTCGAGGCAGTTGAAGAAGCATGAGCAGAACTATCCCACACATGATCTGGAGATGCTGCAGTGATCTTTGCTTTGAAGATTTGGAGACATTATCTGTACGGGGGACTTGTGATATTTACTGATCACAAGAGCCTTAAGTACATTTTCCAGCAGCGAGATTTGAATCTGAGGCAGAGAAGATGGTTGGAACTGTGAAGGATTATGATTGCGAGATTCTTTACCATCCGGGTAAAGCTAATGTGTAGCAGATGCCTTAAGTAGGAAGTCCTCAGTAGTCTTGCTCACATTGGTGTTGAGAGGAGATCATTGATCCAAGAGTTGCATTTGATGGTGGATCAAGGTCTGATGATGAAGATCAGTAGATCAGGTGGACTGTTAGCTCAGTTTAAAGTACGATATGTACTGAGGGATAGGATTAAAGCAGCTCAGAGCCGAGATCCTATTCTAGAAGAGCGTGCAGAGAATGTCAGAGCAGGGAAGTTCACTGATTTCACACTCGATGATGATGGTGTGTTGTGGATCAGTGGTAGATTGTGTGTTCCTGATGTGGATAATTTGAGAGAAGAGATCTTAGAGGAAGCACATTCTATAGCTTACAGCGTTCATCCCGGGTGTTACTAAGATGTACCACAGTATCAGAGATCTTTACTGGTGGGATGGATGAAGAAGGATGTTGCCTGATTATGTTGCTAAGTGCTTGACGTGTCAGCAAGTGAAAGCCGAACATCAGAAGCCTTCTGGGAAGCTTCAGCCTCTTCCTATTCCCGAGTGGAAGTGGGAAAGGATAGCTATGGATTTTGTGGTCGGTTTACCTCGTTCGAAGGATGGATACGATTCCATCTGGGTGATTGTAGACAGATTGACCGAAGCCTGCACATTCTTGCCTGTGAAAGCCACATATTCAGTTGCTAGATTGGCGAAGTTGTATGTGAAGAATATTGTGTGCCTTCATGGAGTAACCTGTGTCCATTGTGTCAGATAGAGGTTCGGTGTTTACTTCTCGTTTTTGGCAGAAGTTGCAGGAAGCGATGGGCACTAGGTTGGATTTCAGTACTGCTTTTCATCCTCAGACAGATGGTCAGTCTGAGAGGACGATCCAGACACTGGAAGATATGTTGAGATGTGTGTCTTGGATTTGGGAAGTAGCTGGGATGATCATTTATCGCTTGTTGAGTTTGCATATAATAAGCACTACCATAGCAGTATTGGCATGGCACCATATGAGGCGTTGTATGGAAGGAAGTGTAGATCCCCGTTGAGTTGGGATGAGATCGGTGAGAGAGCTTTGACTGGGGATGCTGCAGAGAAAGTCGCCATGATCAAGCGCAGATTAGAGACCGCAGTTTAGTAGACAGAAGAGTTATGCGGATCTAGCGCAGAGATGTGGAGTTTCAGGTTGGAGATTTCATTTTTCTGAAGGTATCTCCGATGAAGGGTGTGATGAGATTTTGGCAGGAAGGGTAAGTTAACACCGAGATATATTGGACCGTTTGAGATTCTGGAGAGAGTTGGCACTGTTGCATATCGTTGGATTTGCCTCGCGAGTATGTCACGAGTGCATCCAGTATTTCATATCTCGATGTTGAGGAAGTATATCTCGGATCCTTCACATGTGTTGCAACCCGACAGTGTAGAAGTGAGTGAAGATTTGACTTTTGTGGAAGAAACCTGTGGCGATCGTTGATTTTCAGTTCGAAGTTCGCGATCACGAAGCAGATTCCGATGGTCAATGTTCTGTGGCGTAGCGACAGAGTTGAAGAGCATACGTGGGAGACTGAAGCTGAGATGCGAGCTTCTTACCCGTATCTCTTTCCTTCTTGATCTTATCTTTTAGAATTCGGACGAATTCCTGTAAGGGGGAAGACTGTAATATCCCGTGTTTTTACATGTTTTATAATGTATCGGGATATGCAGTATTAATAATTTTGAATATGTATATATACGATATTTTTATGAGTTGATATGTATTTTAAACCTATTTTAATACTGTGTTTTATATACAATGTTTTACTAAAATTTTCTCGGGACTTTCATTTTCGGGGAAATTTCCACGTAAACTATGTATTATTAATTATTTTAAATGTATTTACGGGTTTGCATGAACTCATACATATTTTTTAAATTATTAAATAAAGTCGGTGTGTATATTTATTAATTAGGGTTTATTAATTCCCTAATATTTTATAAGTATTTAATTGTTTTAAATTGTTATTTAATTAATTTATTGGGTATAAATATTAAATATTAATATTTTAATGTGTGTGGTGTATATTTGATGTGTGTAATTTATATTATTTAATATATAGTATAAAGTATATATATATACATATATTTGTCAAAATTACAAAAGTTTGCAAAATTACCATTTTGGCCCCCGACAGTTTTTCTTCTTCTTCTTCTTCTCCGATCGGTTCCTCACCATTTCCGATCGCTGCCGTGCCGTTCCTTCCACCGTGGTGTGCCGTCCGGTGTGCCACCATCTTCCCCGACCAGTTTCGCCGCCTGTAGAGGCCGTTTCCGGCGTCGGGAGAGTGATTTTGGCCGGAGAAAGCCGAAAATCAACTCACCGTCGATCACGCCGATTCCGGCCACCATTTTCGACACCACGCCGGTCTCTTTCTTCTCCTTGAGCTTCGGTGAGTGTTATTCTAGCTTTGGTTTGAGCTAAAATGGTCTAGAAGTTGCTTAGTTTTCGATTTGTCAAATTCGGCCTATTGAGGGTTTTCGATTTTTTTCGAATTGTAGTGATTGATTCATGCTTAATTCCTTCACAAATGTTGTTCCTAGTAGCTTAATCTACATGTATGAATTTTTGTAGAATTTTTGGAGGTTGTTTGGATTTTTGGGTATTTTTGAATATTTTAATATTATTTTCTAATTTTCGGAAATTAATTATTTAAATTATGAATTGGAGTTTATGGTTGAATTGAGTGTTGAAATGAATTATAGGAATTTATTTGGAATTTTTATGAATTTCTAAGTATTTATTTTTAATTATTGAAGTTAGGTGATTTTGGAAAATAGGTTATTGTGTTTTTATTTGAATTTAATTGGTTAATTGGGTTATTATTTAATATTATGATAAATATGTTGAGAAAATTAATTTGGGTAACTGTATGATTTTTGGTGAATGTTTTGAAGTAATTTAAGTATATTTATATATATAGGGGTATTTGGTATTTTTACCCTAAATTGTCTAAAAATGTAATTTAATTGGTTTTAATATTTATTTAAGGTATAAAAATGATTTCTACAAATTATTTAGTATTTTTAACTAATTAAAACTATTTTTCGGGAATTATTTTCAATTATATATATAATATACGGTTTTTCAAATAAAATGAGTTTTAATCGATTTTTATAGTGTTTCAAGGTCAATTATGTAATTTCCTATGTATAAAATGTATTTCTGTGATTTAAGGATATTTTTGGTATTTCCGAATTGTTCTGTGTTGTGATCCCGGTCGGTAGTCTGGAGTCCGACCGTGAGATTTTGATTGTGTTGAGCTCGTTTTCGAAGTGTGTTTTCTTGCAGGGTCGGCTCTACTCTTTTGAGTAGAGAGATGTCCGTTTTACAGGGGAGGTTCTGCCGGATTTTCGTAGAATTCTCGTAAAACGTGATATCCAGTCGAACCCTAATTTTCGATTCCGTATTTTAATACTCTAGATTGAATTCTAGGATTTCTGTTAGGTTTATTCTAATGTCGGTTATTATTGCTTGTTTAGTTGCCCGAGACGCAGGGCTAGTGGACCAGGCCCGTCGGACCTGTCTCGTGAGCGCGATTAGGTGAGTTACTATATTATATATATATATGCTTAGGATGCATGATTTAGAAAAATGCATGTTTTATTTTGACTAAATATGCATAAATAATGTGATTTATATTCAAGTATATTTTTGGTATATTTTTGGTATATAATAAAGTATATACATGTTTTGTAAAATAAATATATTTAAAATGTTTTTAAATATATTTTTAGTTTAATTCATGATTTGATTGGATTTATTTGACATATATATACTCAAAATATACCTGGTTTATGTTTGTATATTTCCAGTATATATATGGTTTATATTGTTGATTTATTTAAATTCATGCATCATGTATTTGTGAATGAATGTTTTATTATTTAATGATGAAGGATATCAAATAGAACGTGCTACCTAGTGGGCAGCACTAGGACCGAGTACGTACCGTACCCTAGTATTTTAGGCTATATACTAACTATTTGTGGATATTGATTTGATATGATTATTGATATGTGTGAGATGTGGTTTGGTGTGATTGCTGGAGCTCGGTTGACCAAGTGTCTCGGGGCCAATCACACTGGCAGTTAGACTGCTGGAGCTCGGTTGACTTAGTGTCTCGGGGCCAGTCTACTGTCCAAATGGATTAAGTGGATATATTTGGTATAAGTGAGCCTGTATGGCCAGACCAGAGTGTTGTTTAACACTATTTTCTGAGGTTGCGATATTCTAGGTTTCTATGTGATCCTTCATAAATTGGGATTTTTCAGTAAAATATATAAAAAAAAAATGATTTTTCTGCATTTGTGTGTATTTGCCTGTATATATATTAGATATATATATACTGTTGACTGTATGTATTATCACTTAAAGTGTATGTATATATATTATAGTAATTCACTCAGTGAGGTCTGACTCCCCTCCGTTGACTATTTTTCAGGAGAGTCAACTTCCTCAGACCTCAGTAGCAGGTCGATACGCCGGATTTCTTCCGCCCCGGCTTCTTTATGTAAATTTTCTACTTGAGTCTTATTTATTTTATCTAGACACTGCAGTAGTTGTGAATTAAAGTATGGGATTTTATGTACTTTATTTTAAAGAGATGTATTATATTGAACTGGATTTGTATTAAAGAGATTTTATGTATGGGATGAGATTTTTATTTATATCCAGTTGATATGGATAATATTATGATATTATGATTTTTATTTCCACTGCATATTATATTTTTATTGTTATTGTGGCATGCTTTATTTTATTTTTAGGCTTGCTACGGGTTCCGGATTCGAAAGAATTCCCGTTCCCTAGCGCCGGTCATGGCCCCTGTTTTGGGTCGTGACAGTAATATTTATATTTAAACTCTGATTTGTATTCTAGAAACTACAATAGTAGTGTTATTGTATCAGAAGAGTATTGTTTTATTTTTGATACTTTGTATCTAGTATATTGTATGAACACCTTTTATTTATGAAAGGATATTGAGTATTTATATTTATATATATAATTTGAAAAATTTTAATTCAGTCATATTTTTTATTTATTTATTGCATGTTTGTATTTTCTAAGGCTTACTATGGGTTCTGAATTCAAAAGAATTCCCGTTCTCTAGCGCTGGTCATGACTCCCGGGTTGGGTTGTGACACCTAAGCAGGGCCAGGGTCAATTCTAGAAAATTTTTAGGAATTTGTTCAATTGGGTCCAAATAGTCTTACAATTAGGTCCTTGCAAAAATTAATTTGCTTGAATTGGACAAAATTGATGATTTTTGAAGGATATAAATGAGGAAACAAAAAAGACTCAGTTTAGGATGGATATATTTTGCTAAAAAATAAATAAATAATTTAATGAAAATTTTAAAAATTAATTATTAAATTGCAAAATAGGAGGGATAAAAAAATCAAATAAACATTTATCATATATAAAAAATAAACAAAAAATATACTAAAGGTTCTATTAAAATCAAGTAAAACTAGAACTATAAATCATGTCAAGTTAATGTGTAATGAAGTTCAATCTCTCTTCATTGAGAGGTTTTGTGAAGATATCAGCAAGTTGATTATTTTTATCAATAAAATCAAGTGTGATATCACTAAGTTGAACATGATCACATAAGAAATGATGTTTAATGGTAATATGCTTAGTTCTAGAGTGTTGAGTGGAAATCTTGCTAAGGTTAATAGCACTTGTATTGTCACATTTGATGGGAATGTGATAAATTTTTATACCGTAGTCTATCAATTATTGTTTTTGTCATAGTACTTGTGAACAACAAAGACTTGTTGCAATATATTTAGCTTATGTTGTGGACACAACAACCGAAACTTATTTCTTACTAAACCAAGAAAGTAAACATTGTCCTAAAAATTGATAAGTTTTGGAAGTGCTCTTTCTATCTAGTAAACTATCAGCAAAGTCTGCATCCGAATAACTAATCAAGTTAAAAGGTGAATTTCTAGGATACCAAAGTCCTAAATGCATTGTACTAGAAAGATATTTGAAAATGCTTTTAATAGTATTTAAATGAGACTCTCTAGGAATTAATTGAAATCTAACACACAAGCAAGTAGTAAATATTATATCGGGTCTACTAGTAGTTAAATAAAAAAGAGATTCAATCATACCTCTAAATCACTTTTCATCAACCAGTTTGCTATTGTATTTTATTTAGTTTGGTTATGGTGCTCATTGGAGTTTTGCATGTTTTAGTCCCATATATTCCAAACTTTTTGATAATGTCTCTTATGTATTTTTTTTATTGATGAAAATCTCATCTTTGCATTGCTTGCTTTGTAATCTGAGAAAGAATTTGTGTTCTCCCATTATACTCATTTTAAATTCTCCTTACATTAATTTGGAGAATTCCTAATACAAGCAATACTTAGTAGCATTGAAAATGATATCATTAATATATATTTGCATAATTAACAAATTATGTTTGGATTTCTTTATGAAAAGAGTTATATCAACTTTTTCTTTAGAGAACCCTTTCTCTAGTAAAAAGTTGCTCAATCTTTCAAACCAAGCTTTTGGAGCTTGTTTCAATCCATATAATGCTTTTGAGAGTTTAAAGACATGATTTGGAGAATCAAAATTTTTGAAACTCGAAGGTTGTTCAACATACACCTACTCTTCAATAAAAACCATAATGCACTTTTAACATCCACTTGATGAAGTTTAAAATTCATGAATGAAGCAAATGCTAGTAGAATTCTAATAACTTTTAACCTTGCAATGGGGGAAAAGGTTTCATTATAATCAATGTCTTCCTCTTCATTATAACCTTTAGCTACTAGTATAGCTTTGTTCCTATTTATGACACCATGTTCATTCATCTTATTTTTAAACACCTAGTTGGTGCATATAATAGGATGATATTTAGGTCTAGGAACCAAGGTCCAAACCTTGTTACATCATCAAATTGATTTAACTCTTCTTGCGTAGAAAAGACCCAAAATTCATCATATAAAGCATCATTAACATTTTTAGGTTCAATTTGAGAAATGAAGGCTAGATTAACAATAGATTTAAGTTTAGATCTAATAGTTACCCCTTTTATAGTGTTACTCATGATGAGGTCTTAAGGATGAGTTTTCTTGAATTGCCAATCCTTTAAAAATTCTTCCTCTAAGGTAGGTTGAGACATCCCTTCATTTTCTTCCTTGTTTAGATCTTCAAGTTCCAAAGACTTACTGACATTTTCTTCTTGAGTTTCTATAATCTCATTGTCACCTACAAGATCATTAATACTACAAAGATCCTTTTATAGGATCAAGTGAATTTGATTAATCAAATACAATATGCATTGACTCTTCAACTACTATAGTTCTCTTATTAAAGGCTCTATATGCTTTACTAGAATAAAATAGTCTAGGAAAATTTCTTTATCGGCTTTGAAATAAAATTTCCAAAGATTATCCTTGGTATTTAATACTAAACACTTGCATTTAAATACTCTTAGATATAAGATTTTGGGTTTTCTATTGTTCCATAGCTCATAACATGTTTCATTTAAAATTGGCCTTTTGAAAACTTAGTTTGAAATATAATAAGATGTGTTATTGACTTTCATCCAAAAGTATAAAGACAAATTATACTTATGAAGTATTGTTCTAACCATTTTCAAAAGAGTTTTATTTTTCCTCATGAAGTGTATCTATCTTATGTACACACTTAGTCACACAAATCAGTATATCAAAATTGATTTGTTAATGGTAAAAATAAAAGTAATTACACATTTATCATGCATATGATCAACATGAATCTTTCAAAAAAAATTTCAGTTCTTATCTAATAAAAATGTTAAATAGCCGTTTGTTCTTTTATACTTGTGGAATTTACTAATAATAATAATATGATACTAAAAGGAATTGACATCAAATTAATTTTGTGGAATTAAAAAAAAAATTATATAAATGCATTCCATTCTATTTCAAAAAATTAGAGATATTTAAATAAAAGAAACACATCTCATCTTATATAGAATTTTTTTTTCACTCTCAAAATAAAAATTCATTATATATTTATTTATCCATCTCGTCCTACTTTATTAATTTTTATTTTGAGAGTGAATAAAAAAAGAACACATTTATTTAGGATGAAATGAGTTTTTATTTAAATGTTTCTAATTTTTTTAAATGGGACAATTTTTTTTTAAAAAAAATTGCATAAAAATTAAATGTAAATTCTTTTAATATTGTAAAAAAATATTATTGGAGAATATACAATTAGAACAAAATTGAGGGGTTTTATAATTTTTCCCTTTAAATTATTGTTCTTCCAATTTAAAAAAGGAGTTCTTATTCAATACAAAAATTTATATTTATACAAACAAAACTAGAACCATTAAATTAATACTTGTTTAATTATGGCCACTGATATACATATCATGGCCATTCATCCACAAAAATACTTAATGTGTAAATAAATAAAAATTAATCTAATAATATAGTTATAATTCCATTTATATAGAATAGTAAGAGCCATGCATACACTGCAATAGAGTATAGGTTTCCTTCTTATGAACTTTTCTCAAACTTGCTCTTAAATATCAATCAAATCTTAAACAACTAGAGATGAAAGAGCAAATTTTACTGGAGGACTTAAAAGTATCAGCTAGCTATGAGGTATATATATAAAAAAATGTCCCAAATTTGAGTTCTGTATCCCTAGTCCAAAAAAATTAAAAAAATTTGCTTTTGGCAAAAGCAATGAGGAATTTTATGGAATACAATAACATCTTTTGGCATATGAGCCATGTGATCAGAGCATTAAAGTGTGAAAGAAGGAATATTTTGATGAAATCTTTGAATAAAGATTGTTATTGTTTGTATTAATAGCATCTATCTAATTAAATCATGCAAAGAAAACCAAGTATATTTGAATAATAAAATGTGCCTATTGCACATGGATTAGCATATATGCTATTATTGCTTAATCTTTAAGCTCATTGTTAACTGTAAAGAAACATTGCTTTATTTCATTTTTAAATTCCAAAGTTCAAATACTCATTATATATATAAGCTCTGATAGATGGAGAGATAAGAATTGAATCTCTGACCTATTAATGTTTTAAAGGAAATTATATCATTACATTATTTAACTTTCGATAAATATTCATTATATTTATGACAAATAAAAAAATAAATGAAAACTTGTTTTAGGCTTGCATGTCTATTAAAATCTTAATTTGATGTGATAATTGATAAAATTCTTGTCTGTTGGTCAGTATGCTAATTTTAATTATTGATTTTATATTGCTATGATAATATTTATGTTTTTTTAACTAATTAAAATGGTTAATTAATTAATTTCAACATAAGAGGAGAGTAAGGGAGATAAGATTTGAACCGTGTTCTCTTCATTTAGAAATTTATACTTTTACCACTTGAATTGTTATGAGGACGATTTATTTATATTTCTAAAAGAGTATGAGCAATTAAATTAAACAATTTTAAAGATATACTTTTTAAAGTAGAATTTTAATTTTAAATTTTATGTATAGAAAATAGATGTTGCAATGAAGGAAATTTCAAAGTTGAAAAATTATACCAGAAAAATCTAAAAGTTTGACTTTTTTTTTTTTCAGTATTTACTGGCATGTGTATCATACCAGAAAAAAAATCTCAAAGTTGAAAAATATGAATGTTACACACATATTCCAATTTCCAAATCCAACTGATTTCCTAGCAGAATGATTGGCGACTATCAGCACTAAAATCAAATGGAGAACATTTGTTTAAATTATTTTTCTTACCTAATTATTTAAGATTCTGTTCCTAACCATATATTATAAGCAAAAATTTATATATTCTGATATCACAAAGAAGATATTTCTTTGGTGTACATATCTAATTTATCCATCAGCAATTGCATTAATCAACTACAAATTGTAAGTATGTGATTAGATAGCCTGGCAAACAAGAAGAGAGTTGAACCATAATAAAATTCAACACAACTTGCCCTTGAAGTTGACATGATAGATCATTTTTAAATTTAAACTAGACTTGGTCTTGAACTTCTTCTTGAAGATTAATAATTCAGTCATCCTTCTTCAACATTTTGAGCCCTGCTATAGTCGAGCCACTTCTTGGACTTGCATAGCTTCGTCAGAAAATACCATCCAATGGCACCCACAGTCATCAAACCACTCACTAAATAAACAGTCTTAGTAGCAACAGCCATTATTAGTACCAAAAATGCTGATGGTATCAAGCACATGACAATCAACCCTGGCAGCCTCAGTGGCACCCTGTAGGGTCTCTTTAATTCAGGCTTCTTCCTCCTCAACCAAAGAAAAGATGCAAATTCTAACAGCATGCCTAAACTATACAAGAAATTAGCTGATGAAATTATGTCAGTAAAATTCATATATGACACCCCAAGTGTGATCACGGTTGACAGCAATATCCCCACCCAAGGAGTGTTGAACCATTTAGACCTTTTAGCAAAAAACTGAGGCAAAAATCCCAAATCAGCCATACCAAGCAGTTGGTAAGCACAGCTACTCATTTGAGCCTCAAACAAACCAATAGCAGATAGCACAGCACCAACTTCAATCCAATATTTTAGCCATTTCCCTGCAATCAGCTCAGCTGCAGTGGCGTGAAACCCAGACTCCCATTCACTTTGATCCACAGAAACTGCACCAATAACCGCGAAAAGAGGAATCAAATACGACACGCAAGTGAAGATCACAGCAGCAAACAGAGCCACAGGGAACGTTCTCTGGGGTCTATCCACCTCCCCAGCTAGAGTACTAACATTATCCCAAAAATTCAAGTTCCAAAAAAGGGTATTAAAGTACAAAGTCCAATCCTTCTTGACACCTTTTTGGCCTAAACTAATCCATCTATGAGGCTTAATCTTAGGAATCGCAATAAGAGACATAACAATAAAGGGCGAAAGCGAAACAATTCCAAGCAAAACAGCAACATACCCAACAATGGTTAAACCAGTGTAATTCAGAAAAGATAAGACCAAAGTTGAAATCAAAATAGCAACTTTACGAGGCCAACCAGAATCCAGAACAGGCAATACCTTCTCTATGTAATCAATGCAAAGTACTGGAAAAGCAGCAATATTTATAACACCACTCAAGAATTTCCAAGATCCCATTAGAGATCCAAAGAAGTGACCAAAAGCTCGATCAGCCCAAATAACAAATCCACCATTGCCAGGATACGCAGTAGAAAGCTCAGCAGTGATGAGAGCCTCAGGAATACTCCATATGAATGGAAATATCAAGAACCCAAGAAGCGCATAGAGTGGACCTGCAGCTTGAACAGCAGGTTCTTCACCATAAGGGCCACCAGCTACTTCAAAATAGATGAGAAATATCAGAGGGATTAGGCTAAGTTTTTTGGGTGTTTTAGCCATGGTGGTAGTGACAGGAAGGTCATTAGGTGATTTTTGTGAGGTTTGCATGGTGGGTTCTTGGTTTTGGGATTTTCTTGATTGGATTTCCATTTCCATGATAGAGATTATACAAGAATTGATAAAAAGATCAATGGGTTGCTACTGATTCAGGATGAAACAACAGACTATAACCACATCCAACAAGATTGTTGCAGAAAATTATATGCATATATAGACACACCAGATAGAGTCCTATAACTATTCAAAAAGAACAGGAGAAAAAATTGCTTATATTCTGCTTAAGGGAGTTTGTGCAAATAGGAATAAAAATACATTATTTTGGGCCACTAGGTAGGAGGATAAAACGGCATCCAACAGCCATTATAGTGTCTCACCTTTTGGTCTAACACAGAGGGAAACAGAAAATTACTTGTATTATTAAAATATATAGCTAAACAGTAATTAGGCCGTCTATGGGCTAGTTCGAAAAATGTAAAATTTTAATTCAATCTAAAAATAAAAAAATTTTAAAAATAATTCTCCAAACCTGCTTTCAAAAATTTAAATTTCAACCCAAATTATTTCAAATTTTTAGAGCAATTCAGAGTATAACTAGAAAATATAAATCGATTCGGAACAAAATTAAAATTTATAGATTTATATTAATTTTTAATTATATATTTGAAATTAATATTTAACAAATTCATAATAAAGAATATATATATATATATATATATATAATTTAATAATATTATTTTTATAAATTTTCTTTTTAAGTTTCATTTTAATATTTATATTTTAATAATTCTATAATTTGAAAACATAAAATAAAATGACTATAAATATTGCTATACAAATTTTTATTTGAAAATTTAAATTTTATTTTATTTTATGATTTAAACATATATTGAAAACTAACGATAAAAAGATTCAACTATTAAATGTACTTATTTTATTTTAAATAATTAATTAGTATTTTAAAATGTTAAATAGTAAATTATCTAAAAATAAATTATTTTCATATAATTTATTTTTAAAATGATGCTAAATTTTAGTTTTAACATATAATTTTAATTTTTTAATCTTATCACGTATTGTTTATCAATTTTTTAATATATATATATATATATATATATATATATATAGTTGTTTTGGCTCTTTTTGGGGAAGTAGTGATTAGTGCAATCGATTAGCAATATAAAAAGTCAAGAATGAGATGCAATGGTATTATTTTGAATTCAAAATTAACAAGTTGCAATCTGCAATCCTTTTCCATATCTAATTGGATTTTATATACATTATTGCCCTGCTGTATTTTTGCTCTTAAATGCACTACATATTTAATTTTTTTAATAATATAAATAACATAATTATCCTTACTTTTAAATAACTCTTTTATTTTTTATTTTTAGAAAAGAGAGCATTATATTAACTTGAAAAAGAGGAATATCCACCGTTACCTCAGCTTGAGCACATAAAGGGAGTTGATCATGACATAAGAAGCTATTATTGGACTACAAAGTCCATTAAGCTAACTGGTGAGCCACTCCCTATTGCACGAGCGAGGAGCATGCATAAAGGAAGCCGACAGCAGCTGACTAGCCAAATGCAGGATATCTTCTGTAACAAGACCATGAACAGACATATCATCACCACTCAAACGCAGCCGAGAGATCATAAGGAAAGAATCAGATTCCCATATCACCACAGACAAACCAAAGTCATGTAAGATTGTTTGAGCTTCGGCTTCTTCAACATTAAAATTTATCCTAAAATTTATATTTGAACTTAATATATTTTTGTCCTAATTTGATTTTAATTTTCAAAAGTTGGATTATATTAGATCATTTTTCAAAAAATTATTGTAATTAAATCCTAAAAGTAAAAAAAAAAGTTTAACTTTAATATTAATTAATAAAAATTAGTTTGAAAAACAATGAAAATTGATAAAATTACTTTCAAAATAAATACTTATAATTTTTTTATATTTTTAAAAATTTTTTAAGTATATAGAAATATATTTTTAAAAAATTTTGAAAAAAATAAAATTTTTTTTGATAGATCCAAAATTCTTTTAAAAATTTTAGAATTATTTAGGAAGAAAAGAATTTAAAATTTTCTACACATAATAATTTTTTAAAATTTTTTAAAAAATATTGAGTGCATATAAAAATTTTAATTCTTTTTCATTAATGTATATGACTTGATTGTAAAATTTTTAAATTTTTAGATGTATAAAAATGATTTTAATTTTTTTAAATTTTCAAAAAATATTAAAAATGGTTTTTATAAACTTAAAAATATAAAAAATGTAAAAACTTCATAAATGTATATTTTGAAAGTAATTTCATCAATTTGCATTGTTATTCAAGCTAATTTTTATTAATTAATGTTAAAGTAAAATTTTCATTTGGTTTTTAGGACTTAATTACAACAATTTTTTGAACAATGATCCAATTTTCAAAGATTAAGATCCAATTAGGACAAAACCAAAAAAAACATTAACATTAAATATGAACTTTGAGGTAAAGTTGAGGGTCCAATTTGTTTAGTTAATGTAATAACTAAACTTTTTATGATTAAATATCTTAATACATTATTTATTTTTTTTGAATGCCTAATCAGCATAATTTTAAATAACAGCTGTTACATAACACGACTACTATTATTTCTAGGTTTTTGAGGATGTCATGACCAATTTCATTGATAAATAATGATGAAAAAATAATTGAAGAATAATGGCCATGGCAACCGTGATATAAAGATAAAGGCCGTTATTGACCAATATTCACTATAAAATAATATAACAATTGCAATTATTATTTATTTGACTAATTTTTTGATATTTTTATTCAAATTATAAAATAGATAAATAAATATGGTCAAATTTTTAACCTAAATACCTATCTAAGATTTTAAGTACATCAAAAAATTAACATAATAAAAAATATAAACTGTTAAATATTTATATATATACCATATTCAAATGTTGCTGAAAAAAAATATTTGGAGTTTTGGACCACTAAAAATAGATAATGACTTCATTATTAGATTGACAAAATATATGTAGTTGAGTTTATACATACCTAAATTATTAAAAAAGACAAATAAATATTTAAAATGGAAAAATATATGTCAAAATTTCAATGATAATGTATTTGAACTTGTTTATTATTTTTTTAAATTATAAAAAGAACAACAAATAAATATAGCCAACGAAAAAATTATATAACTCATATAGTTACATATCCCACAATATTCATAGAGCATCTTATGCAAATAATAATATTATCCTCGAATTGAATGAATAAATTTTTTATGATGATAGCTCTGACTCCACTACTAACTATGGATATGGATATGATTATAATGTTAGTAGTTCTGAATCAAGCTATTATAACCCATATTCATTTATGACTATGCCTCAACCTCCGCCTCCGCCTCAGCCTCAACCATATCCATCTATGGCTATGCCTCTACCTTAGCCTCAGCTTCAACCTTTACATCACCAAGATGATGATACTGATCAAACTAATTTTGTGGATGCTTTATTTGGGCCTTAAAGAACTATATTCTTCTATCATGAAGATGGGAGTGCAACTCAATTTACACCCCATAGACGCTCTTTCTGGTACTAAACTGCTAATAATACTATAAATGTGTAATTTTTTAGACTCTTTTTCTTATTTTGTAGTATATTATAAACTTCTATTAGTGTGTGTATGCATATGAGGTCATACATTAATTAATGCATTTATGGTAATATATATGTATGATGATTATATGAGCCAATAGAATATATATATATATATATATATATATATATATATATATATATATATATATATATATATATATATATATATATATATTTTATGGCAGTTATACTTATTAGATAATTTTATATTTATATTCAAATGAACACCTTCAAATTCTATTTATTTCAAATATTTGAAATTTTTTTAAAAAATTTTCACCTTGACAGGCCATTATTGTTACATTATCATCGCAACAAATCCGTTACTGTTACACGTAACTGTAATCGGGATTGTGGTCGCTACCATTATTTGAAACCATTGCCTAATGTATATGTCTAAAATATATGCTTAAATTTTTTATCTCACAAAAAAGATAAAAAATATTAATATTTGCAAGTTATTAACTAAAAATGTAGATTCTTGTTTAAAATCTTAGGCATAGTGATTTTCATTGTTTAATTATAAATTCATATTGATATTGAAAAAAAAAAACATTTTTAATTATTTAGATATATGTTCTGAAATCTATTTCAAAGAAGCAGGTTATCATTTAAAAACTTTATTTGTATTCTATATTTAATATGTGAATTTAAATATATGATTTACTTAAAAAAATTAATTCTAAGAATATAAAATAAGTGATTGGAGAATCAATTATATCAATGTTAGATTATAAAAAGGGAAATAAATATTATGTATTTGTATGAATGAGTTTGATAATTATAGAAAGACTTTTATTTTTTTCATAAAATAAATTCTTTAATAAATATGTTTTTACAAAGTAAAATAATTTACTTTGTAAAATTTTTATAAAGAGTGCAATTAATAGGATATTTCAAATATTTTATTATTAAGTAGCTATTTTAAATGGAGAATAGTTATGTCATTTGCATTATAAAAAGGGTGAAGATTTTTACACTCATAGTTAGGGGTGACTATAGTCTAGTTTCATTCAGAGAATGCATTTCTCCATAATTACTCCAAAATATCATAGATTTAAAAATTAACACTCCAAAAATGCTCCAAATTTTTTATTCGATTCTATTTGAAAATTAAAATTTTTGTTTCAATTTGGTTTGGAGATATGTTATTCTCAGATTTAAAAAATAAATATTAATATAATTCAAATTAAACTATTAAACTACAAACCATTTCATAATTTTGTCATAAAATTAAATATTTTTTATAGTTTTATTTATCATTATTTTTTACTATAAAAATTTTATGAATTTTTCATAATACACTCTAATATGCCATACAATTATTATACTTTTTTATGAAAATTTAGATAAATGATACATATCATAAAATAATAATAACAACATCATAGCTATTAAAATTTATATTATATTAAAATTTTATTATTGAAGGGGATTTAAATTTTTCAATGTAAATTATATTAAAATATTCTAAAATGTTATTTACTAATTTAATATTTATTTTTGTGATTAAAAATAATTTAATTGATGAGCGAAAATTTTAATTCAAATAATTAAAATGACATTATTTTAGATTACATATTAAATTAGTAGGTCAAATCTTAATAAATTGAACATAAGTATTGAACAAATATTTATAATATAATTGTGATTTTTATAATATATATGTATATATAATTCTTATTCTATTAAATTATCGGTTCTAGTTTTGGTTCTTTGCTTATGGTACAATTTAGAGCGGTTCGGGATTGATCTCGGTTTGGAGAATTCAAATTCTCTGGACTCGTCCCAATAAAACTTTTCAAGACAATTTGATTTAAAGAAACTCAAATGGTCAATAGAGATTTTTTATTCTGGAGATTTGCGGTTTGATATTTCGGAACAATTCGAATTCTTTAAGGTCCATGCTCAACCATATTCATAATTGATTTCTACACTCCTGTTTTAATTTTTTGAATTGCAAATTACATTATTATCTTTTAGTTAAAATATTTATTTTTTTATTAATTACAATTCATAAATTACCCTTTCTTTTTTACTTTTTATCTAAATTCACTGGGCCAAAAAGTCAAATTGGACCTTTAATTATGTCCTGAAGTAAACATTGGACCTTAAGATATATATTTTTTTCTAATAGGAGTTTTTTATTTTAAAATTAGATCATATTGGACCTTATCTTGAAATAAAAAAAAAATTATGTAAATTAGGTTGCTTTACTTCTGTAAAGTATGATGAACTATATACAAGTTACAAAAGTTTGTGATATAAATGAACATTACAAGAGTAAAATTATGATAAACTAAATAATGTGTACAATTAAAACTTTAATTTTGTATATCCTTATCACCCTCCTGCAAGTTGAGTTGGAGAGGGAACGACTGTTAACTTGTCTCGAGGATCATGAAAGTAAGATTACTTGAGTGATTTTATAAAGATGCCTGCAACCTGTGTTTCTATTGGTAAGTAGCAAACAACCAACTCATTGGCAATAACTTTATCACGCATAAAATAGAAGCCTATTTCCAAGTGCTTAGACCTGGAACAAAAGATTGGCATTGTAGTTAAGTATGTGTACTAAGATTATCATACTAAATTGTTGGGGCTATGGAAGTCAAGTAGCCAATCTCACATAGTAATGATTGCAACCAATGAATTTCATTAATTATGTGAGCAATGGACCATATTACTAAATTAGTGCCAAGGAATAGATTAAAACTTGAAGTCGATTTTCTATCATTCGGTGAACCTCTCTAATCAACATCGCTAAATGTCGTGATGGTATAGGAAGGTGACTTGTGAATTAAAATGCCATAGTGATGTGTTGATTGAAGGAACCATAAAATACGCTTTACAATTTTCCAATGTTATTGTGTTGGTTAATGCATGAACTAAAAAACTTTGTTGATAGAAAGTGAGATGTCAAGTTGAGTTAAGGCCAAATATTGAAGGCCTCCAACAATGCTGCAATAAATGGTTGAATCAGGAAAAGGAACTAAATCATTTAACTGTGGCTTGTAAGTAGGACAAGAAGGAGTACTAATACCATTGGCATGAGTCATGTTAGCTTTGTCTAATAAATCCTAAATATATTTGCTTTCATTGAGTAGAAGACTTGAAAGTGGCCATTAAGCTTTAGTACCAACAAAATAATGAAGAGTACAAAGTCTTTAATAGCAAAAACATTATTTAAATAATCAATAATATGTCATATTGAGGAAGAGCAACTACTTATGATTATGATATCATCTATGTAAATAAGGTAAAAAAAGTGATATGGAGACGTAATTGTAATAAAATAAAGAAGTATAAGTTTTGGAGCCCTGAAAGCCATATTGTTGGAGATGGATTGTTAATCTTTTGAACTATTAGTGAAGAGCTTATCGAAGGCCATATAATGATTTTCATAACCTACACATATGTGAAGGATACACGGTATTAACAATATCTGATGGCTATTGCATGAAGACTTGGTTGCTATTATTCGCAAGCACACGAAGCTGTCCAAGTAGTAAAAATATCGATCTCATAGGGAGTGAATGTTACTTATAGATTCATTCCATTTCCTAAGCATCTTTAGAACTGTGAAAGTCTCTCCCAAGCACTCACATAATTTATTAATTATAATAACTAATCAAGTGATTAGCTCTTGCTACTTAAGCAATTAATTATTCTTAATATTAAAGCAAAGATTTTCAAGGAATATTAACAACCAAACCATTTCCTGACCCATTCAAGTAATTTAACATATTATTATTTTTTCTCAATAGGGATCTTCTCTTAATCTTACCCTATTGTCTAAAATAATTCGAAGGGTGATTAGTCCTAAGAGAGCATTAAGTTCAATAATAATAATGGATTATAAATTTGGTAATATGGAGTTTAACCAATTAAGTCCATTTTAGAGCCGGTTTAAAAAACTTGAACTAATAACTTAGCTACTCATGTCTATTAAAAAAAAGAAAAGAAGAAGAAGAATTTAGAATTACAAACATAAAATTATATAAATTAAATAAAGTACAAAAAAATAATTGGAAGGAAAAACCCCTTTTCATTCTTCATCTCTTAAATATGATTGCAATTTTTCTTCAATCTTCTACTTTTAATAATCCTTGTGGAGATAACAAAAATCAAATGAAAAATAAAATAAAGATGTTCTTCTTGAAATTCTGCTATTTCCCAGACTAGCCAATCTCTATAAAAGAGGCAAAATAAAACTATCTATAATTGTTTTGAAAAATCCTAAAAATAAACTTACATATTTGAATTTCTTTAAAGTGCTGCTATGCACTCTAATGTGCATAGCTCTATATAATTGGATCTTTAGAATCATCAAATTAGGTATGGTTGTGCATACCTATGTGCATAGCCATGCACCAACAGTCCTTATTAATTCTCCGAATCAGGTATAGTCGTGCACACCCATGTGCACGGCCATGCACTTGTAGCTTAGCTCTTTTCTTGAATCACGTATAGCCGTGTACATCCATATGCATGACCATGCACCTATGTTTCTCTACAGGGATGTCTTTTTTGGCTCAGGCACAAACATGCACACATATGTGCACAGTCGTGCATGCTTCTTCTTCTTACTTTCATGGATATTTTGATCTTTCCTCTTCAAGTTCTCACTTAAACTCCACTTGCATCGATTCCCACTTAAGCACACCTAGTTATTTAATATATAAAACATCAAAATTAACTAAAAACAATCAAAATTCAAATAAAATCATAAAAACCTATTAAAATCTCAAGTTCTAAGGAATTTAAATTAATAATACCAATATTCAAATATATTCTTAACACTTTAACACCTAGAACTAAACTAATTAGTGCCCAAAATCTACTATTTTTTGCACTTATCAACTCCCCCACACTTGAGCTTTTACTTATCCTTAAGCAAAACATGAAAAAAAAAACCTATTAATAAGAAGAACTCAACTCATTGCTTAACTTTAACTTAACTAGCTATTACAATCTTCACTTCATATTAAGCTTAAAAACCCAAAAATTAAGATAATAACTCAAGGTCAAGGACATGTTAAATCACCATGTGAAAAGCAAACTTCTTAATTGAATTCATGAAAATGAAAAATTGAAACAAGAGAAAGATGGAAGCAAGTAGAATTCAATTTAACACTTGGCTAATCTAAAATTCTTATGCATGAGGCAATTATTTTTAAAGCAATTTCTTTATTTCATTCAATAAAAGTCTTCCCAATTGCAGTATCCCCCACCCTTTCTATAATATTTAGTGTGGATACCTCACAAAGGGTCCTTTGGATATTCACACTCTATTTAAGAGCATTGAAGTAAAAGGAGTATATAAAGATTTATAATTTTAAAATGTTAGCACTCTTTAAACGAGTGCATTTTAAGCTCTATCTCGCCTGTATGTTCCTTTCTTTTTATAAATACCAAAACATATATGACTTGACTAACTTCAAGAGCTAAATTTTAAATTTCTACTTACAAACACCTTTCTCTAAAATCAAGACTCCAAGTTCAATCACTCAATTAAGAAGTAACCATTAAGTTCATTAAAAGTTAAAAAAGTCCCTAGCCATAAGTCATTTTCCTAATCTTAAAATTCCAAACTCACATTAAATAAAGATTACTTCATCTTTTTAAAAAAACTATATTCAATGAATTAGGTTCTACTTATGAATAGGTCTCAAAAACTCAAGTGTTATGCATGAAATGTTTCCTAATAACCACATGCAATAAAAGATATAACAAAATGAAATGCATGTTCCCTTCCTTTCTTTATTAAAAAGACTAAACTCAAAACAAAAGAAAACATAATAAAAAAATTAAAAAAGTAGGAAAGTACTCCCCTTCCTAAAGCTGCTATAAATGTGAGGAGGAGGTGGAATTGATGGTCTCCATGAGCTTCTTGAACCTCTTATTCTAACTTGCTTGTGCTCTATGTATCTCTTCTATCATGATTTGGAGCTCATTTAACCTAGCATATAGCTTTAATTCCAACAGATCCAGTCAAAGTAGCACCATTTACTCTATAGTTGCTTTATGGCTTGAAGCCTTTCTCTTTATCCATGATTTATGACTACTTCCCTTGCTTTCCTCATTGTTTTTTGAAGAAGATTTATTTACTTGCCTCAAAGCAAACTATTGCAAAAAATAGCATTTTCTATTCTCAACCTCTTTTAGTGTCCTCTATTCAGTGATGATTTCAGCATAAATAAGCGTCCTTGCACTTAAGTCTTTGATTTGAGGAATCCCATTCCTTCAGTAGAGTAGGACACATTAAATGTAGAAAATTAATGCCCTAAGGTTGTAATGATATGACTTATAGAGAGAGCTACTCTCTTTGCCTACACAACACGCCACATTATCTAGACAACAAAATGAGCACCAAAAAAACTAGTGTTAATATATGTGCACCATAATATAAATTATTCATCCTTTGAAACCCTAATGTTATCATGCTTCCCAAAAATATTGTATTCCATAATTTTATGTATTAATAAGTAACCATGATTCTTAATTAAACCTCTAACCATTATCTCTCTCTCACTAAAACTACTATCCTCCTTGATTATTCTCTAAAAATATGTATTTTAAATTCTTTTAGAGGTTGTTTACATCCTCTATTAGGAAAACCAAAAACATAAGACATAAGTTCAAAATCAACATGAAACCCTTTACTAAAAAGTCTACACTAGAACATTTGCTTATCCTTATCCACAAATTTAAAAGTTATATAGAATTCAAGTGTGAGTTCATACAGAGTCTCATATTTCATCGTAATACACTTAGTCCATCCCAATTAATCACACAAAATAATAATATTTTCATCGACTCTTATGTCTATCAAAACATTATCCTCAAAGAATTTAGGTGAAGTAAAATTTCATTTTATCGTGTAAATTTCTTCCCCTCATCGTGTGTATGAATAGGAAAGGGAGCACCATATTCTTGAGTGAGTTCACTCACCTCATTACCATTTTGCATTATTGACTTACCCTTCCTTTACCTTTCTTGATTATGATTTTCTCATGACATTTTGAAGCCAAAATAAAAATTAAAAATTATTAGCACAATGTGAGTTGAAAGAGAAACTCAATTAACTATGGTTTCTCACAATTTAAGAATGACTAATTTATGAATAACATGCTTATCTATATTTATAAAACCTAAAAATTTTCTCCTTAATTTAGAAGGAGAAGAAAATTTTCAAAATTTTAAAAAGGAAAGAAAAATAATTACAAACGTTATTCCTAATTGAATATTAACTTTACCAAATTCTAGAACAAAAATCTATTAATCCTAGCCTAAAAAGAATTTTTTTAAATAACTTTGAAAAAATAAAAAGGAAATTTAATTCAAATCCTAAAAAGAAAAGGAAATTAAACAAAAATTAAAACAAAAGCTAGAAAGAGAAATAAAAATAAAAAGAAATTAAAAATTTTATAAAAACTACAATTCACACCCCCCCCCCCCACACACACACATTTAAATTCAACATTGTCCTAAATGTTGGTAAGATTAAAAGTGAAGAAGTTTGAATGTGTAGTATTTCATGCATGCCTTGCGATGCACTTCATAGTGCATGACTATGCGCTTGTGTTATGTACTGTGAACTAGTGCTTAGGCACGACTATAAACCTTTGAGTGCACGACCATACTTCAGTTGAGTTTTATTGCATGCAAAGTGCATGGCTGTGCACTAATTATACATAGCTATAATTGAGTCTATTTCTGCCAAAAGATATAAGTTCACAGTTGTGCACTTTGACATGCACAATTAAAGTGCACAGTCGTGCATGTTTATAATTTATAATTCTGCATAATGTATTTTTATACAAATGAGCACTTAAATTATAACCAATTGATCCTAAAGCATCTAAAACATTAATATACACATGCTCTACACAAATTTGCACCATAATTGCTCATAAAATACATAATTAACATTGCATTTTAAAATTTAAACATTTAAATACCAACAAAATGTAATTAAATTTCAAACTTACAAACCAAAGTAACATGATTCAAATGTATCAAATTATAAACACTTAAAAATAAGAAAAACATGACACACTAAACTTAAAAACACATCAATCCTATGGTAAGGCATCATCTTGTGGCGGTGGGTAGGGTAGAGGCACAAACCCTTGGTACCCGAAGTAGGCTTGGAGGTCTTAATGCAGCCGTTACACATTACATGTAAGTTCTTCAACATTAGCATCTAAGACTCCCATTTATGGCTCTAAATTGTCCATCCTTGCCACCATGTCATTCACTTCCACTTTTTCTTCCTCTTGCTCCTCTTGTGGCTCCTGAAGTTAAAGGCCTTATTCATTAGGAAGCTTAGTAATTCTGTACTCACTAAGAGTGCCTTCAAATATTCTGATTGCTTGCATCATGAATATATCAATGGTTTCCCTCTCTTGAACTTTTTTAAAAGGCATATTATCTATATCAAATCCCATATATTGAGCAAAAGTTGTCACAAGACCTCATATTTTAATAGCTGTATTGAATTTTTGTGTGTCATCTTTAATCTTTAGAGTAATGGCATGACAAATATCTATTTTTTTTATTATACACCATATAATAGAGGATAGTAAGCTCAATGTTTGGAATGATCAAATCATTTTTTTTTCTTTCAAAAATTATATTTGCCATTAGATGGTGTACATACCTTAAAGCATGGGATTGCACTTTTGATAATCTACTTGTCTTACTCTCATACTTAGCATGCCTATCACCCATTATCTCCTTCCAAAACTTATCCTCATAAAAAATAATGTTAGCTTCTTGATTTTTGGGAAATTTAAAGACATCATTCAATTCAAATAAGCCTAGTTTAAAGTCTTGATTCCCAAGCCTAAAAGAGATGAATTTTCCCCATCATCAGGGTGAAAAAAGGAAAAAAATTCAAAAGTTGGCATAAGGTATGTATATATGCTCTAAGCATGTAGTTTTCCCACCTAACCCTTTACAAAAGCATATATACCTATTCTAATAAACCCATGTCTTTTAAAGCTTTCTTATTTAGGTATCTATTTGGTTAGACTTTCCTATGGATGATATCCTCATGCTCCTTATGTTGAAGTTCACTAGCAAAAGTAATATTTTGAGGAAAATGTCTTAACACTTAATCTTCTTCTTCTCCTTTAGAATTGCTTGAACTCCCTCCAAGTCTAGAGCATTTTTAAAAAAGGGGGCTATATGCTTTACTGCTTTTAATTTTTTTCTCACCATTATGTTTACTTAAATTGAATGATTGAGGGAGAAATTAAGAGAAATAAGGTTTTGGTTGCTTGGATGTGATGAAGAGAAAAGGGATTTGATGATTTAAAGAAAAAAAATAAGAAGTTTTTGGGTGTGGAGAGGTTATATTCCATAATTATATGAAAGAATTAAAGCAGTAGTGTCTTTTCAACTAAAGATTCATGACTTTAAGAGTGTAGAATGCCGATGCACAACTGTCCATCTTGCTTTCTCAAAATTGCCTTGAGTCTTACATAGCGGTGCACTCTTAAGAGCATAGTTTTACTTGAGAATGATATGGATAGACCTCTATGTGAACTGTTGTGCACTCATATGTATATGGCCATACTTGAGAGCTATTTTTTTGACATAATGAAGTGCATGACTGTGCATGATTTAAATCCTTCAGCCCACCTAGAGTTTTCTTACTGTATGGCTATGCACATTTAAGTGCACAATTGTGCATGTCCATTTTAATATGAATATGACTTAAAACAAATAGCATTTAAACACACAAGCATCACATAACTAACATAACTTCAAGCCACACATAATCATTACTCTACTTCTTAAATTCATGGTAAACAACATATCCACAAGAAGCAATATTCATTTAAATCATAAAAATCACAATGAAATATAGTTAAAATTGATTTAAAAGCTTATGTTCATTGGCTTCTAAAATTGTTGCTTCTATCCCTTCATCTTTATCCTCTTTTTAGCATTTGCTCACTTGAAAATTTTTTACATGGGGGAATGTGAAACTATAAAATAAAAGAAAAATAAAAAACATAAATTAAGTTAAAAAGAAAAGAAAATTGCACTATACACTTGGTTGAGCTCCTAAGAAGCACTTATTTAAGAGGTTATAAACTTAACCTTCTCATGCTTTACTTAACGGGATCATTCAAGTAGGCAACATAATGAATGACATCACCTTTTGCCTCCAAAATACCTCTTGAACCTCCAACCATTCACCTTAAAGCTATTCCCTTGAGCACCAATCAATTCAACTGCTCCATAGGGATACACTATGGTCACTATAAAAGTTCATAACCATTTTGACTTTAAATTTTCTAGAAAAAGATTGAGTCTTGAATTAAAGAGCAAAGCTTGATCACTACACTTAAACTCTTTCTTCCTTATATTTGCATTATGCCATCTCTTTATCTTTTCTTTGTACAATCTAAAATTTTCATATGCCTCTTACCTGATTTCATCCAACTCTTTCAACTGCATCATTCTCTTCTCTACTACTTCCTTAAGATCATAGTTTAGTGCTTTCACTACCCAATAAGCTTTAATTTCTAGTTCCACTAGAAGATGACAAGCTTTACCATACATCAACTATAAAGGTGGCATACCAATTGGTGTTTTGTAAACTGTCCTTTAAGCCCATAAAGCATTATCAAGCTTTCTTGTCCATTCTCTTCTAGATTTCCCCAATTTTCTTTCTAAAATCTTTTTTAACTCCATATGTTAACTTCCACTTATCCATTAGTTTGGGGGTGATAAGGTGTTGCTACCTTATGTCTAACCTTATACCTAGCTAATAATATCTCTATATTCTTATTATAAAAATGAGTACCTCTATCACTAATTATAACCCTTAGCATCCTAAATTGAGCAAAAAATTTCTTAAGAAACTTGCACACTGTCTTAACATCATTATTGACACATACTTGGGCTTCTACCCATTTAAACATATAATCAACACAAACAAGGATATAAAGATTACTTTTGAAGATGGGAAAGGTCCCATGAAGTCAGTACCCAAAAATGTCAAAGATTTCCACTTCTAAAATCCATGTTTGAAGCATTTCATCCTTTTCTGATATGTGTCCACTACGTTTGCAAGAATCATAAGCTTGAAAATTAAGAGCCAATAGAAACCACTCTTTAGCACTTTAGATGTTATTATGTGGGGGCCATAGTGTCCTATACAAACCAAACCATGATAATGGTGGAGAATAAATTGTATTTCTTTATTAGGTACACATCTCCTAATAATGCCATCCATATACATCTTCCAAAGAAAAGGCATCCCATATACAACCCCTAAAATATGAAACAATTTCTTTCTTTGCTAACTAGATATTTCTGAGGCTAATTTACCACTAGGAATGAAACTAGCAATATTAGCAAACTATGGTGCATTAATATAAGTAAGAGTAAAGAGTAAATCATATGGGAATATGTCTCTAATAATCTCATTAGCTTCACTCTTACTTTCTTCTAATTCCAATCTTGACAAGTGATCTACTACCATATTTTTTGTCCCTTTCTTGTCTTTGATATAAATGTAAAACTCTTGCAATAATAGTACCCATCTTATTAACTTGGGCTTTGAATCTTTCTTTATGACAAAATATTTTAAAGTTGAGTGATCTATATAAATGAACACCTTTATTCCAAGAAGATACAATTTAAATATGTCAAATGTAAAAATAATTGCTAGCATCTCCTTCTTAGTAGTGTCACAATTGATTTGAGCATCATATAAAGTTCTACTTGCATAATAGATCATATAAAGCTTTTTATCTTTCTTTGCCCTTGCACTACTCTTATGGTATGATCACCGGTATCACACATGAGCTCAAATGGTAAACTCCAATCTACGGCTATCATAATTAATACTAATACATGTGCCTCCTTTAGCCTGTCAAAAGTAATTTTACAAGCATTAGTGAAAATAAAAGGTATATTTTTTGTCAAGTAATTGACAAAAAGTTTTAGATATTTTATAAAAATCCTTTATAAATTATTTGTAGAATCCTACATGTCCTAAGAAAACTTCTTACTCCCTTGAAATTGGTTAGATATTATAGCTTCTCTATGATGTCTAGTTTGGCTTTGTCTACCTTTATGCCCTTGCTTGGAATCTTGTGCCTTATTATAATACCCTCTTCAACCATAAAAGTTACATTTTTCCTAATTTAAAACTAGATTTTTGTCTTTACATCTAGGAAGCACTTTATCCAAATTTACTGAATGCTCATTCAAAAAATTTCTATACATTGAGAAGTCATCCATAAACACTTTCATGATTTCCTTAACTAAATATGCAAAGATTGCCATCATGCACCTCTGAGATGTTGCAAGTGCAATATATAAGCTAAATGGCATTCTCTTGTAAGCAAATGTGTCATAAGGACAAGTGAATATGGTCTTTTCTTAATCCTTTAGAGCAATGGCTATTTAATTGTACCTTGAATAACCATATACAAAACTATAAAATGCATGCCTTAAAATTCTTTCTCACATTTGATCAATAAATGGAAGTGGATAGTGATCCTTCCTAGTGGCTACATTCATTTTTTTTATAGTGTATACAAACTTGCCAACCACTTACAACTCTAGGAGGAATTAAATCTCCACCATTATTTTCTATTATTGTCATTCCACCCTTCCTTGGTACATATTGAATAGGGCTAACCCACGAACTATCTAAAATGGGGCATATAATCCCTGCATTTAACAACTTAAGCACCTCTTTCTTAACTACTTCTTGCATGTTTGGGTTTAGTCTCCTTTGCCTCTCATTGGTAATTTCTATAAGTATTTTATGCATACAATATGAAGGACTTATACCCATAATATCTAAAATTTTCCACCCCAAAGCTTGCACTCTCTTTTTTAACAATTATATCAATGCATTCTCCTATTCCTCATTAAGTTTTGATAAAATTATGATAAATAGTGTTTGGTTCTCATCCAAATAAGTGTATCTTAAATGAGGTGGTAAAATTTTCAATTCTAATTGAGGTGGTCACTCAATAGAAGGAGGAATTAGTTTTATGTTTAGAGGTAGCTTAATTTTCTATATTTAGTTCAAATGTTTAAAGGAATCTTTTTTAAAAGTTTATACCTGTAAACACTTCTCTAATTCCTTTAACTCATCATATTTTACCAACCTCCATTATTGGACTTCATTCACAATATCATCAACCATATAAATGCGCATGCAATTATCATATTTAGGTGGGTGTTTCATACCTTAGTAAACATTAAACTTACAACTATCTTTACCCACTCTTAATGTAAGAGTTCCTTTAAAAACATTAGTGATTTCTTTGGTAGTATGCATGCCCAAGATCAATGAAACATCTTCATCTTCCTCAAAATCTAGCACAATAAAATCAACTAGAAAATTAAATTTCCTTACTTTTACCAACACGTCCTCCATAACTCCTTTCGATTTCTTGATTGTTCTATCTGCAAGATGCAAACAAATATTTATAGCTTTGGCTTTATCTAATCCAAGCCTCCTGTAAACAGATAAAGGCATTAAATTAATAGAAGCACTGAATCACAAAGAGCTTTTTAAAAATTTAAATTATAAATAGAGCAAGGTATAGTAAGACTCTATGGATGTTTATGCTTTAGTGGAAGCTCACTTGAGACTATGGCACTACACTCTTTATTAAGAGTAACAGTCTTAAACTCTTATAGTTTCTTTTTTATAGAAATGAGCTCCTTCAAGAATTTAGCATACTTAGACATCTGACCTATAACTTCAACTAAAGGTATATTGATATGTAACTTTTTGAACATCTCTAAAAACTTTGTAAACTCTTGATCATGCTCTTGCTTTCTTAGCCTCTATAGAAATGGAATTGGGGGTTCATAATGCTGTGCACATCTCCTACTATGGATTAATGGAATTTGGTGGCAAGCTAGTAAACCATCTCTTTACTCTATCATTGAGTAGAAAAGGAAATAATATCAATATAATGGCATTTGGTTGTACCCTATTCATTTTGAAAGTAGAACATTATTTGAAAAATCTTATCATGTGGCCTATAGGATCTTTATGAGGCAAACCATTAAACTAAGAGTTCAGACTCATCTAATTATTGTTGGCTTGATCTTAAAATTATTGGCTGTAACTGCCAGTCTTAAAATTAGATTCTAATACCTTTGCATATGAGGACTAACAAAGTCCCTCATGGTTCTTTGCACATTTAGTCTATTTTGATTTTCTGGCTATTTTACAGGTGGTGGGTTTTACTGATCATTACCCCCATTTGCAACTCCATTTTGAGCTCTGTTCATTATATTCCTTTGTCTCTTTAATCTCTTACAAAATCTTCTACCAATTTTAGTAGTTAGAGATATCAATAATTCACCTTGTCTAGTTGTATTACACATTTAGCGCATGTACTAACAAAGCTCCTTATAAAGACAATGGAAAACTAGAAAAAGTTAAAAATAATGCAAATTACATAAATTAAAAAGAAGTCTAAATCAAACAACATAAGTTTTATTACAATATTAACTTTTCACTCCCCAACAGTGGTGTCAAAAACTTGGTTATTATGATCCACAAGAACATGGAGTTGTCCAAGTAGTAAAAATATTGATTCCACAAGGAGTGGATGTTGACTATTGAATTAATTCTTATGTTTATTTTTTTAGACAATTGAATAAGGTTTTTGCTAAAATTAAAATAATTTAAAAAAGCTAAATCAAACTACTATACAATTTATTAATTAAATGGATGTTAGTGTTTTTATTCTTGGCTTAATTTTATCTAAAGTTCATGTTAATCTCCCTATCACTTATATATTCATTCCATTTCCTAAGCATCTTTAGAACTATGAAAGTCTCTCCTAAGCACTCATATAATTTATTGATTATAACAACTACTCAAGTGATTAGCTCCTGCTACTTAAGCAATTAATTATTCTTAATATTAAACCAAAGTATTTCAAGGAATATTAATAACCAAATTGTCTCCTAACCAATTTGATTAAATTAACAGATTATTGTTTTATTTTTAATAGGGATCTTCTCTCGATCTCAGCCCATCATCTAAATTATTTACAAAGGTGATCAGTCCTAGGAAAGCATTAAGTTTAATAATAATTATGGATTATAGATTTAGTAATATGGAGTTTAACCAACTAAGTCCATTCTAGAGCCGGGTCTAAAAACTCCAAGTACTAGTTCAACTACTCATGGAAATTGAAAAAAGAAAAGAAAAAGAATTGAGAATTGTAAACATAAACATTATATAAAATTAAATAAAGTACAAAATAATAATTAGAAGGAAAAATTCCCTTTTTATTCTTCTTCTCTTAAATATAATTGTAATTGTTCTTCAATCTTCTACTATTAAGAATCCTTGAGTAGATAATGAAAATCAAATGAAAAATAAAATAAAATTGTTCTTCTTGAAAATAAAAGTGAATTCAGCTATTTCAAGACCAACCAACCTTTGTAAAAGAGGCAAAACAAAGCTATATATAATCATTCTTCAAAAACCCTAAAAATAAACTTCCATATTTGAATTTCTTTGAAATGCACGATTGTACACTCTAATGTGCATGGCTACGCGTCATTAGATCTTTAGAAATTATCGAATTAGGTGTGGCTATGCACACCTATATGCATAATAATACACCAGTAGTCCTTATTAATTCTTTGAATTAGGTACAGATGTGCACGGCCATGCACCTGCAGCTTGTCTCCTTTCTTAAATCAGGTACAACCATGCACACCCATGTGCATGGCCATACACCTATGTATCTCTATAAGGATGTCATTTTAGGCTCTGGCACACCCATGTGCATAGCCATGCATGCTTTTTCATTTTGCTCTTACAAATATTTTAAGCTTTTCTTTTCATGTTCTCATTTAAACTCTAATTGCATCAATTCCTACTTAAGCACACCTAGCCATTTAATATAGAAAACATTAAAATTAACTTAAAATAGTCAAAATTCAAATGAAATTATAAAAGCCTATAAAAATATAAGTTCTAAAGAATTTAATTAAATAATGCAAATATTCAAAACTATTATAGACATTTTGACACCTAAAATGCAACTAATTAGTGCTCAAAATCTACTATTTTTTACACTTATCACGACCTCTTCATCAAAATGTCCATGAAGGAAAGCAATAGAGACATCTAATTGCCTAATTTGCTGGTTATGTAAGACAACAACAATGGAGAGTAGAACTCTAATTATGGCAGGCTTAATAACCAGGCTAAAAGTGTAAATAAAATCATCTTTAAGGCATTGATGAAATCCTTTAATAATAAATTGAGCCTTGCAATGATTAATGGAGCAATCATGCTTTCTTATTATTCTGTATACCCATTTATAACCTATCAAGTTTTAAGAAGGTGAGGATAGAACAAGCTCCTATGTACCATTTAAAGGTAATGCATTAATCTCAGTTACCACTACCTGGTGTCATTTTGGTGATTTGTTAGCTTGGGTAAAGGTAATGGGTTCATGGTTGAGATTGGTAATGAACAAATATAGGTGTGGTTTGAGAGAGCCCATTTAGGATCTTGTGATCCTCAGCTGGGTACACTGAATGAGAGGAGAGGCTGGTGGTTATGGGTTATTAAATTTGGATGAGTCCACAATAAGAGATAAGTTTCTTTGAGAGTTTGGTTGTGTTGGAGATGAGTGGCAAGTAAAGGTAAATATGTTTGGTAAGAGTGATTGTGATGGTGTAGGACTTTTTTTATGTGAATTAGGTGAGGACGATGAAAGAATAGTGGATGGCAAGAAAATTATAGCTTGTGGATCATATAAAGCTTGAGCTTTATACCCATCTTAAGCTGAGAAAGGGAAAACCTGTTCATCAAATACAATATGATGAGAAATTAGTATTTTATATATAGAGAGATCAAGATAAAAATACCCTTTGTGTATTTTACTGTAAAAAATGTGTTTTTTTTTTTTTACTTATAGGAGCTAGTTTGTATGGAGAATATGGTTTTAACCATGGGTAATAAAGACAATCAAACACTTTCAGATCAGGATATTTAGGATGGTATTGAAATAATCTATGAAATCACATATCATGGTTGATAATTGGAGTCGTCAAATGATTTATAATGTAAACAACTATGTCAAATACATAATGCTAATAGTCATTAGGAACATGTGAATGATGTAGCATGATTAGTCTTAACTATATGCCTATGCCTATGCTTATGCTCTGTTGAGTAATAGGAAATTACAACCATTTTGCTAAGGTATTTTGGGAAAAGAAACATGCTAAGTAATACCATTATTAGAAAGATATAATGTTAAAGCTTGAAACTTACCACCCAAGTTAGCCTGGAAACATTTGATAGATTGATTAAATAATTTTTCAATGAGAAGTCTAAATTTGATTAAAACATTAAGTACTCAAGACTTTAGTTTCATAAAATAACTCCAACAATATTTCCTAAAATTATCATAAAATAAAACATAACAATGATGACCATCAACATATGGAATCAAGGTTGAACCCTATAAATCAGGACAAATTAAGTCAAGAGATCATTGGGCTTTGAAAACATATGTAGGGAAAGGTTCCTTATGACTCCTGATAGTACTACAAGCTTTAAAAAGACTAGATACTTTATTGGACACAAAAGAAATGTTCAAATGGTGTATAGCTTTGTGAATAATGAGAAGAGAAGCATGACCAAGATGAGCATGCCATTATTGGAGAGAGCAGGTGAAGGTTGATTTAGGTACAATCAGTAAAGGACTAATATCAAGAAACATAGAGTAAAGGCCTTGATCATTTGAACTTGAAAGAAGCAAATCCCTCATTCTAATGTCATTTGTTTCAAATGATAAGGAAAAAAATCCAATAGAGACATTGTTAGTGTGAGTAAAAGAAGAAATAGAAAGTAAATTGTGAAATGCATGTGGAACATGAAAGATATTAGTCATATGAAAAGAGCAATGGTTTAAAAGACAAGAAGAAGAACCAATATGAGTAATTGGAAGGGTATTACCATTGTTTATTTTTATTTTTTCAAGTCAATGATAATTAGAATGGATGGACAAATTTTCTAACTTAGGTGTTAAATGATAGGTGGCTCCGGTATCCATGATTCAAGATTGAGTGGAGGTAAAAGCAATAAGATTTATTGATGGTTTAGGAATGAAGGGCCGATTGACAGTAGAAGGCCGAGGTGATGGGCATTGGCATATAATGTGTATGCTACCATTGCAATTGTGGAAAATCAAGGATTTGTAATCGAAGTAAAAGGGTTCGTGGAGGAGGAAAAGTATTGGTGGCCACAATTGTTGATGAAGTTATTGTGAAAGGTTGATGTCTGTCCTCTACCTCTGCCTCATTGTTATTTAAATCCTCCACATCCTCTGTAGTTATTATTTTGTCAAGGAGTATCATCGTGAGCGAACAAAAGGACAATACACTACTCTTAATCCATTAATGATAATATGAACTAGGTCTTTATCAAAAAATGGATTTTCCAAGACTTGGAATGGATCATAATTATCTTATTTGCAATCAAAAAATTAAAACAAGAGTGCAGTAATCAGTTGTTGGAGTGCAAAAATCTATATTTTTATTATGCACTCACTTTTTACTAGAAATACATATAATTGCAAGAATTAAACTTTTCATTATTATTTTTATTTTGATAATTCAAGTATTTTGGATACAAAAAATGAATCAAGTCTAAAAGCATTTACTAGAAATTTTATTAAAATAATACTTGATTGATCAACAATTTTTTAAAAGGTAAATTACTATTTGTCCCCTATGATTTTTTTTTTATATTATACTACTTAGTTCTTAACATTTAAAATTTAGATTATTGTAAAATTATAGGATTTACCCCTTTTTTCAAATTTTCCATCATAGTTACCATTAATTAACATGACAATTATCAAGTAAGTACTATTTGCCTCCTCTACTTTAATAAATTATACTATTTACCCCCTCTATTTGAATATATTATATTATTTGCCCCTAATATTTAGAATTTATATTTTTTATTATTAAAGTAATTTCTTAGATGTTAGTTGCAAAATGATAATTATATCATTTACATAAAAATATAGAATTCCTAATTTTTAATTTTATTTAATTAAAATTTTAATTAAATACCAATTAATTAGTAATAATTTTAAAATATATCCACTTAAATAATAATGTAAAATGTTGATGTTGCATTAACAAATTTAATCAAGTCAACTCTCTTTTTAATTTTGATTCTTTATTTTAATTGTCAATTTCAATTGTTGGGTATACAAATCAAATTATTAAAAATTATTAATTTTGTTCATAAATATATTTTATTTACTCAATAATTTAAACTAACAATTTAAATAAAAATCAAATTTTATAGTTAAAAAGAGAATTTACTTGGTTAATTTTTATGCAATATAAATATTTTAAGTTGATATTTAAGTAAAGATATTTTAAGATTGGAAGTAATTAATTGTTATTTGATTAAAATTTTGATTAGATTAAAAATAAAATTTACAATTTTTATATTAAAATAATTTTTATAGTCAATTAATGATAATTTAACTTAACATATATTTTATTAAATAATTAGTTTAATAATAAAAATATGTTTTGTACATTTTAGGAGCAAATAATATAATCTATTAAATAGAGGGGGTAAATAGTATAATATACTCAAATACATGGGGAAAATAATATTTACTTGAAACTTATCATGTCAATTAATAATAATTAATGGAAAATTTTACGGAATGAGTAAATAGTGTAACTTTGCAAAATAAAAGGGGAAGATAAAATAAATTTTAAATGTGAGAGAGCAATAAATATAATATAACAAATTATAGGGTAAATTGTAATTCATCATTTTTAAAAATAATATATTTTACTGGTCTCAAATTATTCTAAATTAATTATTAATTTACTAAATTCATTAAATGATAAATTATACTAAAATTCTTTAAAACTTATCTAATATATAAACTAATAATTTTCTAACATGTCAGCAGATAATATATAATTACTGTTTTTTAAAATATAAGCCAGCTATTTAATTTTTTATTGAAATAATGTGTTATATTATACTTTATTCATTGAAATAATGTGTTATATTATACTTTATTCATTGAAATACAACCTTTACATAACTAAATATGTATAAAAGGATATTTGAATATCTATAAATTTCCTTTAACGGAATAATTTGGAAAAATTATATATCATACATAAAATAAAATGGATTTATTTTTGTTTATTAAATAATGAGTATCTCATTTAATTAATAATTAATTTAAATTTTAAAATTGTTAATTTAAATTACTAAAACTAGTAGGTAATTATGCATTGCTTAATTATATTTTAAAAATATTTTTATATAGTTTAAAATAATTTAATTAGAAAATTAAAATAAAACAAGCAGTAATTTTAAAAATAAAACTTCCTGTACCTTCTTCGTAAATGGCTAATGCTAATTGGCTATATTATGTAATGGACGTGCCCTCATAAAAGACAGGAATCTTCATACCTGGTCCAACCTCACAGTCACAGCCTTGCCGGGTTGGTCAGAAGTCAGTCAGCCCGAGTGGACACCTAGGGAAGAGTTATTTAGATGATAAATAATAAAAATTAAGAAATAAGAGCCATAAAATATTTTCTATTAATTTAAACGAACACAGTATATTTAATTAAAATTGTTACATATTTTAATATTTATCTTAGAATAGTTTTTTATTGAGTACGTTTGGAAAAAAATTTAGTGGTTGGATGCTTTATGGGCTGTTTAATTTTGAAAAATAATGTCTTTCTTTTAGAAAATTTTTTCAAAAAAATTGAAAAATTATTGTTTAATTATTATATGTTCTAATTTTAAAAAATAGAAACTATTTTGCAAAATTTCTTTTATTAAAGGTTGTAAAACTTTTTTCAAAATTTTCAATTCCTATTTTGACATTATTACAATATCTTCAACCACTGTTATTACTTCAACCTCGGCTGCCACCACCACTTCTACTACCACTATAATTTCTATTACCTTTACCACCACAATCACTATAACTTCCATTATCTCCACAATCATAACTTTCACTACCTCTACCACCACAACCACCACCCCTTTAACCTGGTGTTGATGTCAGCGAGACTAACTCAACACTCTTTGAATTATATACTCTTTTTTTTTATTATGGGAAAACAAAGGGCAGTGAGGTGAGTACTTAAAGAGTTTAAGGATAATATCAATGCACCTATAATCCTTTACTCAAGTAAGGAGAAACAGGAAGTCACCACTCGGTATCACCCGAGAAATTATCCATTTTAGGGACTTAAGCAGACTCTGATTCCTCGCTTGGAACTACATTCACTCATTGGATAAAGCATTAGGTTCGTATGTCGATGTCAATAGGATTAGGCTCTTTTATTTGAGGCATCTCCATACAGCCCGAATGCTAAGTATTGTCGGCCTTTTTTTTTTATTATACAGTACTTCCAAGAACTATGTACTATTATACATCAACTTCTACATACAAATGCAAACACAATATATACACAAAAGCACAAAAGAATATGATAAAATGATGCATGAATATAAAATGACATAATATTTTAATGATGCATAATCATGGCAAATACTAAACTAATGCACATATCATAGTACACATGGTGTAAACATAACATATTTACATGATATAATAACTTAAAAACATGGCATAGAATTATAAACATGGAAAAATTAATGAAATATGTAAACATGGTAAATCTACATGTTATAGCAATATCACATAAGTATGGCATCCAGCATAATACATGAAACATATAAACATGATAAAAATATTGTTTACGAACATATTATATACATATTAAATAAATAAAATGCAAATAAAACAACAAAAGGCAACCATTATCCCATTGCATAGCAATTATATCAAATTCATGTTATGGACAAATGTGTGCATGCTAAACAAGAAAATATCAAAAATAAATAAATAAAAGCAATAAAAAACAATAAATTAAAAGAGAAGAGGGATGAGAATGGCTAACACATTTTGCAAATATCCTCTCCATGATTGCTCCATATTTTGAGTTTCGGGGCAATAAAATATTTTATTTGAAAAATAAATGGAAAAATAACCTTAAAACCAAAATGAAGAAAAGAAAATGCTTATAAATGAATTAAAATAACTTTAAGACTTTGAATAGAAAAGTAACTTGAAAATCAAAAGAAAAGAAGAATACTTGAAAAATGGATTTTAAATTAAAAATAGTTTAGAAAAATATTTAAAAATAACAATTGATTAATTATGTGAACTATTAATTCACAATATGAGTTTCTATCAAGTTAGGCCTCAAAATATGGATTTTTGTACCTTGGATGGATATTTCTCACATTATTGAACACATAATCAAATCATTTTATTTGAAAAAGTAGTAAATAAAGGAAATTGTGATCCATATCCTTGCATTAGGATGATTTTTGTGATCAACAAAGAAAATAACAATATTATCACATATAAAACACAAAAGGTGTTATATTTATTAAAAACAAAATGATTTAAGTAAAATTATAAATGAAATATGAAAATAGAAAATAATACATTTTATGAAAATGATTAATTTTTATTAAAGAAAATGAAAAATTCTATGATTAATAACAAATGAAAATAAGAAATATTTATTCATAAAAAGAAATTGATAAGAAAAGATGTAGAGAAATAAGTGTATAAGACAAATTAATTTATTAAAAGAAATCAAGAAAAATCATTTATTAAGCAATAAATCAACCATAAACAACATGGTTTATTTTTTGGAGTAAATTATATCATGGATCCCTGTCCATATAGCAATATGGACCAAGGGTCCATCACATGTGAGAATTAAAACACGTGTTTTTGTTTGTTTGTTTGTTTTTTTTAACAGAAGCTGTGAGAAAAAGAATCTCAAGAAAATAAAGAGATTAGGTTTGTCGCAATGATCAATTAGTGCTTATTATTCTATAGCTCATGTTGTTGGGTCGAAAAGGCTTTGGAGCAGAGCACTATTTTGAAGCTTAGCAATCAAAGGCAGTCATGAAATCTTGAGAAGTAAATGCTTAGCTTTAAAGAAGAAGAAGAATGCAATTATGATTAAAAGAAAGGTTTTTCATGAGATGGCTAAGGCTGATATGATTAGGAGGCTTGTTCTTAGTGGTATAAGTATGAATTTTTATGGGTTATTAGAGGAAACAACACATTATATTAATTGTCTTAATACGCAAGTGAAGGTGATGCAAAGCATAGTCGATCATTGCTTAAAATGAAAGAGCAATGCAATTACTCTTGATTTCACTTGGTGGGTTTCTATTTTAGGAATGTTTGTATATTGTGTTTATGGTGGTTGTCCAAATTTTTGGACTAGTTTCTTTAAGCAATCTTTTGTCCATCATTATATTTATGTATTAGTAAGAAAAAAAAATATATCATTAGATTTGGTCTTCATGAGTTTGACTCAGGATTTGAGTTCAAATTTGCTGTCAAATTGATTTTTGCTCATCCATTCATATTCCAAAAGGGTGATGATTGTGGGTGTGCATGCTTTTGATCATTCTACCCTATTCATAAAATGCACAGAAACTTCAAATTAAAATTAAAAAAATCAAATTGAAAGGAAAATATTAATGAACCTACAAGTGAAGGTCAATGAGCTTGTAGGTGAAAGTCAATGAGCATACAGATGGAGGTCAATAAATCTGCTATAACTTCATTAATCTTCACATGCATGTTCATTGAAAATTAAATGAACCTACAATAGACTCATTGATCTTCAGCTACTAATTCCTTTAATTTAAATGAACATGTAAATGAAGATTAATGAACCTTTGAAAAAAAAATGACGTTTGACGCGAAAAAAAAAACATGCATTTTTTTATTTTGCACGTATAATGACCCATTGCAATATGGACAAGGGTCCATGATATAAAAATTGTATTTTTGGTATATTTTTGTTAAATGAAGCACAAATTTAACACAAACTAGAAAGGTAAGTGTCACGACCCAAACTGAGAGTTATGACCGACACTAAGAAACGAGAATTCTTTCGAATCCGGAACCCGTAGCAAGCCTTAGGAATAAAAAAAGCATGCAATAAATAAATAAAAATATGCTAGAATTAAAACTTAAGTTGATATATAAAATAAATACTTATTTATCATATCATAAAATAAAAATATTTTTATACAATATTCAGAGAAAGGTCTCTTACAAAAACAACATTCTACAGATACAAAACACTACTACTATTGCAATTTTCTAAAATACAACAAAGTTCAGATAAATAATTTACATAATCTAGCTGGGGCTGAAGAAGTCTGGCGTAGGGGTTTACTACTGAGGTCTAAAGACGAGGAATCTCCTAAAAAAATATTGAGGGGAGTCAGACCTCACTGAGTGAATTATTATAATATATATACATGAAATATAAGAAATATATACTCGGGCATCAGTGTATATATATATATATATTTCACAGATGCTAAAATCTACTTTTATATATATTTAAATGTATATTATAATATACATTTCACACAGATGCTAAAATCCACTTTTATATATATTGAAATGTAGAAAACATTTATTTAGGTGAATGATCAAATAGAACCCTAAAACAATCGCAACCTCAAAAAAATATCTCACCGGCCACGTAGGCTTACTTAATTCCAAATAAATTCTCTTATTCCATTTTGGACAGTAGATTGGCCCCGAGATACTAAGTCAACCGAGCTCCAACAGTCTTATTGTTAGTGTGATTGGCTCCGAGACACTAGGTCAACCGAGCTCTAGAAACCACACTAATCACTCATATCAAATCTCAAATAAATAATCAATCAAATTCTCCTCAAATAATTCTCACAATACAGACCCTGAAGTCTAACAAACTGGTACGTACACAGTTCTAGTGTAGCCCACTAGGTAGCACGTTCTATTGATATCCTTCAAATAAAAATGTATATTTATGGAAAATAAATAAATGCATAATTAAACATAAATAACATTCATAACAAAGAAATATACTATATATATACAAGAAATATACTAAATATATTTCAAGTATATATATGCTACATATAACCAAAATCAACTATAAATATACTGAATATATATAATACATATATATCAAATATATACTAAAAAAAATTAAGCATATATGTCACATATATATCAAATATACTAAAAATATACCAAAAATATACTTATTCATTTAATAAAATAATTTATGTTTAAACTCATATTAAAATATGAAAACTTATAATCATGTATCTACATGCAATGTATATATAAAATAATAACTCACAAGTTTGCACTCCTTGAGACTGGCTCGAAGAGCCCAGTCCGATAGACCTCGGTCTTGATGCAACTAGAAAATAAATAATAATAACAAATCAAAATAAATTTCTAACTTATACTTCTAAAGGAGACTTGATCTAGGAATACATAACTCAGATAAACACAGAAATACATGATTGACTCGACGTTACGTTTTATAAGAATTCTATCAAAAATTCGATACAACTTCCTCTGTAAAACGGGTATCTCTCTACTAAAAATAGAGCTGATCCTGTAAGGAAAACACACTTCTAAAACACAAGGCTCAACACCTCGGGTTTGGACCCCGAACTACACAATTTTCCAACTGAGGTTCACAAATTCACCAAAAATACAAATAAAATAATAAATATACTAAAAATCATTAAATTCCATAAATTTCCACACAATACCAATATATAATATATTTAAACATTAAAACACTAAATACAATTATTTTCACAACAATTAAATAAATCTCAATTAATAATATAATATTAATAAAAATCTAATTTTTTCATAATTCAACATAAAATAGTAAAAATTCAATTTTATACATTCAAATAGCTTAAATATATATTAAAAGTAATTAAAAATCCATTTAATCACCAAAATAGTAAATAATATATTATTTGAATATAATTTTAAAAAATTAGTAGTAATTAGTTAAAAATAGTTAATAATTTATAAAAATCATTTTAATACCCTGTATAATTCTAAAATCATCTAAAAAATATTATTTAACTATAATTTCCACAAAATTACACAATTAACTCATAAATACAAAATTCACATAATATAAAAATATTCCTAAAAATTATATAAATTCACTAAAAATTATTAACTCAAATTACTAACACTAATTTAACTAAATTTTCATTAAAAATAATTAATTAACATAATTATCAAAAATTCTATATTTAATATTAAAGTAATAAAAAATTACCCATAATTCAAATTAATTAAAAAAAATAAAAAAAAATATTTTTAGGAAGATTAAGTTACCACAAACAACATTTCTTAAGCAAGAATTCATGAATCAATCAATATCAAGTTAAAAAAAAAAAATGAAAACCCTAAAACACATAAACTAAAAATCAAAGATATCTAAACATCAAAGGGGTTAGGCTCAAACGGAGTTTGAAAATTGACTCACCAGAGCTTGGTGGTCCAAATGAGACCGGTGCAACGCCAAATGGTGGCCGGAATCCTCATCGGCAACAATGGAGCTCATTTGACAAGCTTCAGTTCATATGGTTTTCGGCATGCTCTGACGGCTCTGTTGGTGGTGGACGATGGCTGGAGGTGGCTGCAAGTGGTGGTGGTTGATGGCTGAGGTTGTGGTGGTCCGTGGCACAGGGACAGTTCTCGGGCGGAAGAAGAAGAAGAGGAAAGAGAAAAGGAAAGCTTAACCCGATTTTTGACTTTCCTTTTTTTTTTAATTAATTATGAAAAGACTAAAATGCCCTTCAATCTAATTTATTAATAATAATAATAATAATAATAATAATAATAATAATAATAATAATAATAATAACAACAACAACAACAACAACAACAACAACAACAATAATAATAATAATAATAATAACTTTAATATTATCAAGTAATAAAACTCCACATAAAATAAATTATTTTACATAAATGAACCTTTAAAATAAAATAAATGAAAAATATACACAATTAATAATAGTATATAAATAAAATTTAAAATTTATTAACATTGCATATCTCAAAATAATTTTATATTATTTAAAACATAAAGTCATTATAGTAAGTCCATTAATATGATATCATAAAGTATGAAAAATAATAAAAAGAAGAATATAAAATGATAAACTTACAAATTAAGCAAATAAATAAAAAAGAAGGGGTAGAAGTAGAGATTACAAATAATAAAATAAAAAGTAACAAAGTATAAAAATATAGAGAAATGAGGATTAAGTGTAGAGATTAAGATTATGATAACAATTGATATAGCACAACAATATGCAATATAAATTAAGATTTGATAACCAAAATAGACAAATAATAAGAAAAAGCTTACAAAATAAATAACAATAGTAATAAATGTTAGTAAGAGTTAGTAGAAGTTAGTAGTTTGAGATTGAGATCTTAAGATTGATAATAAGACATATAATGCAATGAATGATGCTAATGCAAATGCATGCTCACACAAGCATTAAATAATTCTAGGGTGTATGCAAAGAACGATGCATGATGTAGGCCGGGAAGTATGTAAAGTGATGCCAATTTGGGAAGCATGCAAGTGGTGCAAGCTGGGAAGAATGCAAATATGCATCTAGAGATTCTAAAAATGAGTACATGCATGATAGTGAGATGCATAAAGGCATATGAATGCATTTTTCATACAATAGTGCAAAAGAAATAGAAGGAGAAGTAAAGAATAAGTATATAGCATAGATAAGAGTAAAGAAAAGGTTAGTATAATAAAAAAGGAAATATTATATATCAATATGACCAAATAACACTTAGAATAAGAAGTGACAAGACTCAACTTAAGCTAGAGACATCAAATAAGCATCAATGATATTTAAAAGCAAAATTGACACACAAATGAACATGAACATGAACATATGTGTAATATCCCGTGTTTTTAAATATTTTTATACCGCATCGGGATATGCAGTGTTAATAATTCTATTAAATAATATTGATATTTCATGAGCTTTTATTTAATTTAAATTGATTTTTAATTTTTTATTATTATTTTAAGTGCTTTACGTAAAATTTTTCCGAGACTTTCATTTTCGGAGAAATTTTCATGTAAATAATTTACTATTAATTATTTTAAATAGATTTATGGACTTGCATGAGCTCATACATATTTTTAAAATACTAAACACCGTATATATGTGTACTTATTTATCTAATTAGGGTTTAATTAATATTACCCTAATATTTTATTATTTATTAATTTGTTTTAATATTAATTAATTATTTTTATTTATTATTAAATTTTAAAATATTAAATTATAAGTGTGTGGTGTATATTTAATGTGTGTAATTTAATATTATTTTATTATATAGTATAAAGTATATATATATACATATATACATTTAATATTTAACAAAAAATTAAAGTTTGATATAATTACCAAATTGCCACCCATTCTTCTTCTCCTTCCCCGATCACTTCCCTCACCGTTTCGGTCGCTGCCGTCCCGATTTCTTGCCATTGGTGTGCCGTCCGGCGTGCCACCACCTTCCTCAGCCTTCCTTGCCGCCTGTTGCAGCCGTTTTCGGCGTCTGGAGGTCGATTTTAGCTGGAGAAGCCAAAAGTGGGAGCAACATCGTTCACGACGTTTTCGGCCACCGTTTTTGACACCGCCGGTCTCTTTATTCTTCTTGAGCTCCGGTGAGTGTTATTCCAAGCTTTTTTTCACTTGAAATGGTCTTGATTTGCTTAGGTTTCGATTTTTTGAATTCGGCCTATTAGGGTTCTTGATTTTTTTGAACTTCAATTTGATTGATTCATGAGAAATTCCATCACAAATGTTGTTCCCCTTAGATTAATCTACATGTATGATTTTTTTTGTAATTTTTGGAGATTATTTTGATTTTTGGGTATTTTTGAATATTTTAATATTATTTTATAATTTTCGGAAATTAATTAATTAAATTATAAAATTGTGTTTTATGATAATTATAGGTGTTGAAATGAATTATAGGAATTTATTTGGAATTTTTATGAATTTCTATGTATTTATTTTGAATTATTTAGGTTTATGTAATTTTGGGAAAATTAGGTTAATTATGTTTTTAATTGAAATTAATTATTTAATTGAGTTTAATTATTGATATTATTGATAAAAATGTTGATAAAATTAATTTTGGATAATTATACTATTTTTGGTGAATTTTTGAAGTAATTATAGTATATTTATATATATAGGGGTATTTTGGTAATTTTACATGAAATTGGCTAAAAATGTAATTTAATTAGTTTTAATAGTTATTTAAGGTATAAAAATGATTTCTATAAATTATTTAGTATTTTTAATTAATTAAAACTATTTTTCGTGAATTATTTTCAATTATATATATAATATACGATTTTTCTAATAAAATGAGTTTTTATCGGTTTTTACTGTGTTTAAAGGTTAATTATGTAATTTCTACTTATAAAATGAATTTCTATGTTATAAGGGTATTTTTGGTATTTCTGAAATTATTCTGTGATTGTGGACCCCGGTCGGTAGACTGTAGTTTGGAGTCCGACCGAGGGGTTGTGGATGAGTGGTTGAGCCTGTTTTTCAAAGTATGTTTCTTTGCAGGGTCGGCTCTACCCTTTGAGTAGAGAGATGTCCGTTTTACATGGGAGGTTCTGTCGAATTTTTGGTAGAATTCTCGTAAAACGTGATATCCGGTCGAACCCTAATTTCGATTCTGTGTTTAATATTCTAGATCGAGTTCTAGGATTTTCTATTAGGTTTATTCTGATTTCTTTCGTTATTGTTTGTTTAGTTGCGCCGAGACCGAGGCCTAGTGGACCAGGCCCGTCTGACCCATCTCGTGGAGCGCACTAAGTGTGAGTTACTATTTTATATATATATGCTTTAAGGTGCATGATTTAGAAATGCATGTTTTATTTTGATTAAATATGCATAAATAATTTGATTAGTACTTAAGTTTATTTTTGGTTTATTTTTGGTATATATTAAATTATATGCATGCTTTATTAACCATTTATGTTTAAAATGTTTTTAAATACATTTCTAGTTTATTTCGTAATCTATCTGGATTTCTTTGGCGTATATATACTCGAAATATACCTAGTTTACTTTTGGTATATTTTCAGTATATATATGGTTTATGTTGCTATTTATTTCAAATTCATGCATCATTTATTTGTGAATGAATGTTTTATATTTATAAATGAAGGATATCGATAGAACGTGCTACCTAGTGGGCAACACTAGGACCGAGTACGTACCGGTGCGCTTATAGCATTTAGGCTATATTACTAACCTGCTTGAGGATATTGATTGAATCTGATTATTTTGATTAATTGATGTGTGAGAAAGGATTTGGAGGTATGATTGCTGGAGCTCGGTTGACCAAGTGTCTCGGGGCCAATCACACTGATAGTCAGACTGCTGGAGCTCGGTTGACTTAGTGTCTCGGGGTCAGTCTATTATCCAAATGGATTAAGTGAACCTATTTGGAATAAGTGAGTCTGTCTATATGGCTAGAGTGTTGTTTAACACTGTTTTCGAGGTGGCGACATTCTAGGGTTCTATTTGATCCTTCATAAACGATGATTTTCAATGAAAAATATATATAAAATGAATTTCTTGCATCTGTGTGTATTTGCCTGTATATATACATATTATATATACTTTTGACTGTGTGCATTGGCATTTAGTATGCATGTATATATATTATAGTAATTCGCTCAGTGAGGTCTGACTCCCCTCCGTTGAATATTTTTCAGGAGAGTCATCATCTTCAGACCTCAGTAGCAGGCCTGTACGCCGGATTTCTTCCGCCCCGGCTTCTTTGTGTAAACTACTTCCCTGAGTCTTGAATTTTATTTTATCTAGACACTGCAGTAGTCATTAAATATTTAAAGAGATGTTGTATTATATTTGAATTGGATTTGTATTAAAAGAGTTTATATATATATGAGATGAGTATTTAATTTAAATCCAGTTGGTGAAAATGTTATTGTGATATTTATGATTTTTATTTCTGCTGCATTATATATTGTTATTATTATTGCATGTTTATTTTATTTTTTTAGGCTTGCTACGGGTTCCGGATTCAAAAGAATTCCCGTTCCCTAACGCCGGTCATGGCCCCTATTTTGGGTCGTGACAATATGGAAATCCCTAAATTAACTCAATGAAAGGATAAAATATAAAAATAGTGACGTAGAAGACTCAAAAATTGAAAGCAAAGTACATATAAACTTAGAACTTATACCTAAGATGATGACTACTAGCACCATGAACACGAGCTATGTAAAGTTCAAAAAATGTACAAATTATAATTTATAATGAAAAACACAATCAAAATAGCTCACAAAAAATGAAAACCCCAAATTAGAAGACAAATTACACAAATCATAGCAATAGCAAATCATTAATTAAAGTACAATTAAGTACAATTAAGCACAATCAAGTAACACATATGCATAATACATACTAAACAAGGCTTTAAACAAGTATTCACATCAAAATAAACCAAAAATCATAAAGAAAATAACTAAAACATTCAATTAGAAGTCAAATAAACACTAACAAACACAATCATAATCATTAAACCAAAACAAGAATAAGGATTACACTTAAAAGCTTTTAAAGAGGAATTTAAAAAAATATGAGAAAAATCTTTATAAAATCATTTAAAATTAGAAAACCATGTTAAAATACTTCAATTCCATCATCCTAGGATCTTAAGGTTAGAATCATGCTCAAGCAAGTATGAATGCTTTAGGACCCTAAAAACCATAATTGGAGTCATTTGGGGTGCAAATGGATGGATGGATGGCCGGTTTAGCCTTCTGTCTATCTAGTTTTTGGGCCATAATAACCAGTCTAAGGGCCTTTAATGGCCAAATTTAGATCATGAATAGCCAAACAACAACCAGTTTGGCTATTTATGGGCCAAATCCGGCTGTTCATGTCTGAACAGTGGGAATTTGCACTCATTTGCCTTCAAAACTCAATTTTAAAGCTCCAAACCCTAAAAATGAGATGAGAATCAATGAATATAATGTTCTTGAAAGTATTTATCCTTAGAATTTAGGCAAGAATTCATAAAAAAAAACAATTGATTGAAGATAATTAAGATTGAACTTAAAGGGTAAAGTGTGGTTCTTTGTGAGTTTGGGTAAGAATTTGGTTTTGATTTGAGAGAGATTGATTTTTAGGATCTTGGTTATGTATTTGGATACTTGATTTTGGCATTTTTGAAGGAAATTCAGATGAAAATAGAGAGAAACTAGGTCTACAAAAATGTTGGCATAGTTTCCCCTTATGTTTTCTAATTTTCCCTAATTTTCTAAGGTTTTTTTAGAGAGAAATTTTGGAGATCTTTTTAGGTTTTTGTGCTGGAATTTCTCTCAATTAGGAAGCGGTAAAAAGACTCCTAAAAGCTTCTATTTATAGGAATTTTAGGTTAGTAGCATTTAGTGTAAATACTCTTGAATATTCAAGGTTATTTTATAATAATATATCCTCTCCTTCTACTAGGTTGATACATGTCCTAATTTATTCTAAATTTGGAATATTCTAAACTTGAAAAGCACCCTTTTTGACAAGTGTCCCTTTTGGGATAAGGACAATGAGAGGTAAATAGTTGTGGGGCCCAATTTGACCACCAAAGGTTAAAGTTTGACTTTTTGCCAAATGAGACCCACAAACACACTAGAATTTTATAAGACAATTTTAAACTGAAATTCAATTCTAGGAGCTCAATTTGATCACTGAAAAGTCATGTTGATCAAAGTTTGACTTTCGTTCACAAGGCTTCTAGAGGTTAAATATAAGCTTTAGAAATCAAAATCAAACTGAAAACTATAGAATACAAACTGTAAACAACCCTTATTTAGGAATGTACTTATTAGTTTAAAAGAAACAACTTGTGTAAACTTCTCTCCTATTATTCTTCTTAAACCTCTTTCTTAATACCAAAATGGTCAAGTTAAGGTTCAATCGGGGTTTGGTTAAGTCTCGAAATGGTGTATTTGGTGATTGGGTAAGGTTTTAATGGTTCGATTGGTTTTGCAATAGTTTGATTAGCAATTCTCTTTGTCAAATTGATTGTCTGATAAGACATTTTATCTTTTTCATCATTGACTATCAAGGTTTTGAAAAATGACCTCAACACCTCCACTATCTCCATCACTATCATAACCTCACCACCTTTACCACAGCCTCCTAACATAGTGGCTACAACACCACCACCTCTACCACAGCCTCCTGACATAATGGCTACAACACCACCACCTCTACCACACCACAACCTCCGAACACAATGGCTGCATTACCACCACTGCTGGTGTTGTTGCCATAACTTCCACCACCATAACCTCTATTACCAACACCACCATCATCATAACCTACACTACCTCTGCCACCATCACAACTTTCGCCACCTCCACCACCATCAAAACTTTCACCACCTCCAGTCTCCACTATTACCACTGTCTTATAACTTCAAATTGAAATTAATTAAATTTGCATGATTTAAATTTTTTTGTAAAATAAATAAATTTAAGATTAAATACTATCATATGAATCATAATAATAATAATTATTATATCAAATAAAAATTATTATAATAAATTTCATAAAAAAAAAATTATGAGAATATGAAAAAATTGTAAAAGAAAAAGTAACAAACAAATTGATTTTCTATTGTTCTATTCTCTATTTTAGAAAATGGAAAACTAGAAAATAAGGAAAAGAAAACTAAAAAAGCAAAATAAAAAATATTTTCCAAAACTAAACAGCCCCCTTAAAGGCTTGTTTAATTTTGAAAAACTAGGCCTCTTTTCCATAACATTTTTTTCCAAGAAAACTAGAAAATAGAATTTATTATTTAGTTGTGATATTTTCTAATTTAGAAAACCGAAAACTATTTTCTAAATTTTTCAAATTATAAAAGACTTTAGAAAACCATACAAAGATGTTTTCCAAGTTTTCCAATTAATATTTTAACATTACCACAACTTTCTCAATGACCACAACCTCTGCTATCGCAGCAGCACTGTAACCTCTGCCGTCGCCGCCGCCACTTCCACTACCACCACAGCCTCCTAATACAGTGGCTACAACACCACTGCCACTGCCACTGCCACCACCACCATAACCTCCACTATTTCCATCACCACAAATTTTGGTACTTCCACCACCACCACAATCTCCTGACAATGGCTATAATACCACCACAACCTCCACTATCTCCTTCACCACTATAATCTCTACTATCTCCACCACCACTATAACTTTCACCACCTCCACCATCGCCACCACTAGAGCCTCCTGACATAGTGGCTACAACACCATTACCTCCACTATTGCCACCTCTACCACCACAAACCTCTACTAGTATCACCATAACCTCCACTACCACCATAATCTCTGCTACCTCTATCATCACCACAACAATCTCATGACTTCAAATTAAAATTAATTAAATGTGCATGATTTAAAATTTTTTGAAAAACAAATAAATTTAATATTAAATGATATCATATAGATTACAATAATAATTATTATCACATTAAATAGAAAATTACTACAAGAAATTTCACAAGAAAAATAAAATTATGAGAACATAAAAAATGCAAAATAAAAGTAATCAATAAATTATTTTTTATTTTGAAATGAAAAACTGAAAAAGAAAACAAAAAGAAAAAGGACACAGAAAAAGGAAAAGCATACCAAAACTAAACAGCGTGTAAGTACCCTTTAACTTCTTCAACTCTATTCTTTTTTTTTTAATCCTTCTCATATAAAAAAATTAAAAAAAAAAGTATGTTTCTCTTCACTAAAATAATTTTATTTTTTGGTTTATTGTATTAATGATTACTTATGTTATTAATTTTGAAACATTTTATAATTTTATTAATTATTTTTAATTTATTTAAATAGTAATTATCATATGGTTAAATATTTTAAATTATTTTAACATAAAAATTTTATATATATTTATAAATTTATATTTTGGTATAGAAAATTGGGAGATATTAATAATTTTTATATAGTGCATATATACTGATAACTGAATGTAAAATAAATATTGACAAACCGCGTAATATATGGATACACGGCTAACTAAATCTAGTTCTACACTAATCTGTTCAAAGTTAAACTTAATTATAAATTTTATTAAATTGTACCACTTAAGTCTCCATAATTTACGCTAAAAAAGAAGGTCCATAAAATGTAACTAAACTAATTGTAGCCAGTTATTTAACTTTAAAGTTCAAAGCAATAAGTTTTATACCATATATATATTTCTGTTTAAATAAGATTTTTATTTGTTGTATAGGATCACTTGGCTAAAAAGGATATTAAAACTAAATAGGAAAAGAATCCTAATTAGGAAACTTCCGAATAAGAAGAAATATTCTCCTAATTGGTATAGGACTTCTATCAAAGAGGAATTATGTTCCTCTCAAATTTGAGTATCACTATTTCTATAAATAGGATTTCATATCTTTCATTCTCATTTATTTTATTCTCTCATATTCTCGTTGTTCTCCTTCTCTTTCTAGATTCTCTTTATATATTCTAACTTAGGCATCAGAGGGTTTGTGGGGATCCTCCCCACCTCTCACCTTGTCCTCTATTGATCACTTACAAGGTATTAGCTCAAGAGTTCCGAAAAATAAGTTATCAAGTGGCGTCGTTTGTGAGAACTTTTGAATAAAAGCCATTTGTGCATTTATCGAACAAGCCCTAGGCATCATGACCTCTATTCCACCACCGATCTCAACTCCTAACACGCATATCAACCCATCCGCTCTCATTCCCTCAATCCGTTTGTCATCACCAATAATACTGTCGGCCCCTTTTTCGCACGTTGGACCCTCATCTCAAATTACAGCAGGTGGCATGTACCTTCCACTTGAAACACTTAAGGGTACCCATCCCTGGGCATCGACCTTCCCTACTATGCTCCTCTTCAACACCATCATAGACCTATACCTTCCATACCTTTTCCAAACCTACAAAAAACACTTGCCATAACCACGCCTAATATAAACATAGTAACCCAAACACTCAACCTCACCCTAGCTAGCAAAGAAACAATAATACGAAACATTCAAACACATATGACCTTGATGCAACAATAGTTGAATGCCCTTATTCAAAGCAGCAACCCCAGATTAACTCATATAGAAGGCAATACTACATCTCCAGAAATACCGAAAGCAGACAAGAAGTAACCCAGGAAGGGGAATCCAGCTCTACAATCTCAGCTCTTAACGATTCCAAGTTAACCTAAAAAGTTGAAGAAGTTATACACAAAGCTTGCACAAGGCCAAGAAAAGAGGATGAATGCATAATGGAAGGCAGGATGCCTTTTATAAGCAGGATAGTCCGAATAGAAATCCTAACCAAATTTAGAATACTGTAGCTAGAACAATATGATGGAACTGGAGATCCAATCAACCATATATCCTCATTCAGAACAAAGATGTTACTCCAAAACGTGAATGACAGAATCATGTGTAAAGTTTTCCCTAGTACACTCACCAAGAATGCTTGGAGATGGTTCCACTGTCTTTCAGAAAATTCTATCACCTCTTTCGAAGATTTAGTTAAGAAATTTTAGACCCAGTTTATCACTAATGTCCCTCACTAATGTCCCTCCAGACAAAAATATTAACAACCTCCGGATGTGCCGGCAGGAGGTCAATGAATCACTACGAAGCTATCTGGATCGATTCAACAAAGTTGTTATACAAATTGAAAACCTAGTTGACGAAGTAGCTATAGAAGCTTTAAAGAATGGCACTAAGCTTAGAAAGCTCAAGGATAAGATAATGACAAAAGAACCTGGCACTTTTACGGAGGTGATGATGATGACAATCAAAATTATAAAGATGGATGAAGATAGAAGGATGCAAAGGGAGGATGAGAAAGCGCCAACTAAAGAAAGATCATGACCTAAGAGACCAAGCTTGACACAAATAAACTTTAAAAACCCAATGGAAAGGTTTGAGAAGGAAGCTGAAAGATAAATGCCTTTAAATAACTCCAGATCCAGAATCCTTATGTGGGTTAGGCAGAATGGCATAGGAATTTCTCTAGCCAGAAGAATTAGTCTGAATAGGAGAGCCATACAAGATAGATGGTACTACTGCTAATATCATTGGGATTATGGATGTGACACCGAGGCCTATCGAGAGCTAAAGAATGCCATAGAAAGATTAGTGCAAAATGACAAACTTGATAATTTCACCGACACACCTAGAGGAACCCAGAATTAGGATGTGCAGGAACGAGACAGGATGGAACTAAAGAAGGCCCGGAATGAACCAATTGGCGTCATCAACATGATCATCAGAGGAGAAAACATAGAAAAGAAGCCCAAAAGAGCCTGTAGAGAATAAGGGCATGCTCTTAAGAAAAGACAGACCATCACATTTGGTCTAAAAGATAGGAACCACGTTCGACACCCCTATAATGATGCCTTGGTGGTAAGCACTTACATAAACAATTATCTGGTAAAGAGATTACTGATTGGTAATGGAAGTTCTGTCAATGCATTGTCTTGGAATGCCTACAAAGCAATGGGAGGCTCAGTCACTGACTTGAAGGTTATTCAGAATCCCATTGCAAGTTTTTATGGAGGAACCACACAACTAATGGGAATAGTAGAGTTAAGTTCAGAATTCAAAGAAAGAGATATTGAAGATACAAAAGTCGTTAGAGCTCAAATTAATGTGGTAGACCTCCCACTAGCGTACAATGGCATCATAGGATGACCAGTACTCTATGAAACTGATGCAGTCACAAGTATCCAACACTTGACCATGAAGATTCCTATTTAAGGTAGAGTTCTAACCATTCGTGGAGATCAACACATGGCTAGGCAATGCTATCAAATGGTAGTCAGGCCTTAGACGAAAGCATTCCCCCTAAAATCTTGAGGAGTAGAGAAATAGGGAGCCAGTCCAGAGCCAATCAACCAGGTTTAGACATTACAAATCACTAATGGGAAATGGTAAGGATTGGTAATGAACTTAATAGTGAAACTAAACGGGGGCTATGTGAGGTCCTCATTAAAAACTCAAAAGACTTCATATCTCCAGCATCTAAAATTACCAGGGTAAACCCTCAGATTGCCTCACACAGCCTGAACATCAGACTAGGGGTAAAACTAGTTATCTAAAAGAAGAGGACCTTCGCATGTGAGAGGCAGAAGATAATCGCTGAAGAAATAAGAAAACTATTAGAAGTAGGATTTATCAAAGAAGTCACTCACCCAAAATGGGTAGCCAACGTGGTGCTAGTAAAGAAGTCCAATAGGAAATATAGAATGTGTGTAGATTATACTAACTCAACAAAGCATGCCCCAAGGATAACTACGTGCTACTGACAATATACTAACTTGTAAACTCCACTGCCAATCATAGTATGCATAACTTTATGAACGCAGCACAAGGGTATCACCAGATATCAATGAAGAAAGAAGACTAAGAGAAAACATCCTTCATTATGCACGAAGGTCTCTACTATTATACTGTTACAAAGTAATGCTTTTTGGGCTAAAGAGCGCTGGAGTAACATATCAAAGGATGATGGACCATGTACTTCAGAATCAAATCGAAAAGAATGTGGAAGCAAACATAGATGACATCATTGTTAAAAGTAAGAATGTGGAGCAGCATCCCACTAACCTTGATCAAATCCTCTAATTACTGAGCCAACATCAGATTAAGCTAAACTTAGAAAAGTATGTCTTCGAGGTAAAGGTAGGCAAGTTCCTAGGATTCATGATATCATACAGGGGAATTAAGGCTAACCCAGAAAAGATAGAGGCTATTCTCAATATGAAAACTCCAACAATGATTACTAATTGTAAAAGCTACATGGCAGGATAACAACTTTAGGGCGTTTCATCTCTTGCTCAGTTAAATGATGCCTACCACTATTCTGAGCTCTAAAAAATTCTAAGAAATTTATTTGGACTGAAGACTATTAGGCAGCCTTTGAAGATATAAAAAAATTCATATCCTCGCTACCTTTGATCAACAAACCAATCCTAGGGGAAACCTTGTACTTATACTTTCTATTAGCTGAGAGTCAATAGCTTCAGTACTAGTAAGGGAGGAAGGAAGCCAACAAAGCCCATTATACTATGCCAGCAAAGTACTTTGAGGATTAGAGATTCGGTATCCAACATTAGATAAATTAGTCATGGCCGTCATTCACACATCCCAAAAACTTAGGCACTATTTCCAAGCTCATCCCATAATTGTAAGATCCAGCTTCCCCTTGAGGAAAATCTTACAAAGGGTTGAAAAATCTAGTAGATTAGTTCAATAGTCAATATTGCTCGGAGACTTTAACATCGAGTACGAACAAAGGCAGTAAATGAAAGCTCAGGCCTTGGCAGACTTCATGCAGGAAATAATACTAGATGACCTTACTTCTTCCGATAGACTAGAATGGTGGCTCTATATAGATGGGGTGTCATCCACCCATGGTTCCAACATAGGGATTATTCTTAAAGGGCCATACAAAGTCTTCATTAAATATGCTATCCTGATAGAATATGATGCCATTAATAATGTAGCAGAATATGAAGCACTCATCACAGGCTGAAGTTAGTTATAGAAATCAAAGCCAAGCACCTCATTATACACTTGGACTCCCAACTGGTGGTAAACCAAGTCAAAAGGACATTCCAAACAAAAGATCCGAGCATCACCAGATATGTCAAAAAAGTTATGCAACACCTAAAGAAGCTCGAGCAAGAGGGAGGACAATGGGAATCACCTAAATCCCTAGAAGCAAGAATATGGAGGTGGACCTATTAGCCAAATCAGCAGCTGAGGACAACCAAACATTTAGGGGACTCGAGCTCATCGAAGCTCTAACAAAACCTAGCACCAAAGATTTAGAGATCATGGACATACGGGAAGCCTCATAATGGATGAAACCGATCATTCAATATTTGGAGAATGAGACACTTCCAGAAGACAAACTAAAAGCTTGGAAGTTGAAGGTAAAAGCTACACACTACTCCATCCATGGAGAACTATACAAAAGATCTCTCTTACATCCATGGTTTAAGTGCGTATCTCTAGAAGAAGGGAACTATGTACTCAGAGAAATTCATGAAGGAATTTGTGGAGCACATGAATCTCATCATTCATTAACTAGAAAAGCATTGCTGTAAGGATACTACTAGCCCACCATGTTCTGAGATACTCAGAAACTAACTTGAGAATGCCACAAATGTCAGCAGTTTTCTCGCCTCAGCCATAAGTCCTCCCACCCTCAACATCCAATAGGGAGCCCTTGGCCTTTCGTCGTATAGAGGATGGAAATTTTGGGTCCCTTCCCCACCTTAACATCCCAGAAGAAATTCCTGATTATGGCCATAGGTCATTTCACCAAATGGATAGAAGTGGAAGTCGTACCGACCATCACAAAAGTCTAGATTCAATACTTCTTTTGGAAAGAAATCATCTATAGGTTTGGAATACTGCATACCCTGATCACAAATAATGGAAAACAATTTGATAATTAGAAATTTAGAAAGTTCTATTCTGACCTTAAAATAAAGCTCCAATTTACATCAATAGCTTCCCCGTAAAATAAACGGACACACAAAAGTCATCAACAGAACCATCATGGAAGGGTTAAAGAAAAGGCTTGAAAAAAATAAGGGAAATTGGGTTAATAAGCTCAACAACGTCGTCTGGGCTTATAGAACTACGCCCAGAACCTCCATGGGGGAGACACCATTCAGACTGACCTACAGGATGGATGTAGTAATACCGTCAAAATTGGGTCACCAAGTTACAGGGTTAGCGAGGAATTAGACCAGGAGGCCAATGGCATCAATACCTGAATATGCCTAGATCTACTGGAAGAAAGAAGAGAACGGGGCATTCGCTGTAGTAGAGGCACACAGGTGGAAGATAGTTCAATATCATCACCGGTGTATCCGACCAAGATAGTATAAGATAAGAGATTAAGTGCTTAGAAGGGCAGACATCGGCAAAGGCAATTCTAGTACAGGAAAACTCAGACTTAATTGGGAAGGCCCCTATTAGATTATATAATAAACATTTAAAGGGGTATACAAAATCAGAGATAGACAAATGAAGGAATTATAATGATATTGGAACTAGGATTTCCTTTAAAAATATTACCAATAAATGTACTTAAAATATTATTAAATAAAGTATTATCATTCATTGATGAGAAAGATTATATTAAAAATTCCACATTAAAAAAAATTTCTAGTCTAATAACTAAGCATTAGGAGGCTTAGATAACGGGACACTCAATAAAAGAGACTCAAACATAGAGGAGGGAGCAGCACTGGCAGCACTGATGGATGTAGGAGGCTTAGAAGATGATTTCCCAACTAATTTTATAGCTTTCTTTGCACAAAAGGAAGAGGTCTTGCTTTCAGGCATCCTCTTCGGAAGTAATCCTAGCCAGGTCAGTCAGTGTTATTTTATCCAGGTCCGTCGAGTCTAGATTCAGATTTTGTGAAAGTAGGATCCTTTGACACTTGGACTTATAAGCCTTGAGAAACCCTCCAACCATATTCTAGTAGGTCCTTTTGTTGTCTCCTTGAGATTTCTGAGCCTCACCCAGCTTCTTCTCTAGGTTGGGGATCCGGGACTCTTACTCTTCAATCTTCGTAGTTAATTCAGCTTGACTATGCTCTAAGTCAGCCACCTTCTTCTGGCTTGCCTTCCCCTCAAACCTCGCCTCTGCATGTTTAGTTTGTCAAAGTTCCAACACCACCTTCTCCTTATCTAACTTCTTTTCAAAGTCGATCGCTATAGTCCCCACATCCATCTCCTTCAGGCTATATTGGCTCTTCAGAAAGAAGTAATTTTCCTTCACCAATAGCAAAGCTTGAGTCATTTGAGAAAAAGAACTTATGTCATTTCCTTAAAACCTGAAACATAAAAGAACAAATAACAGTGAACACTTACCTTTAGCGAATGTCCGATCATAAAACTATATAGCTCTTCATGACCCTCCTTTGTCCAACACTGCATGTCAGCTGGCAGCCTCAAGGATTCTGTATGTTGATCTTTAACCTGGGCATTTGAGACACTTAGAGGCTTCATCTTGTTTAGAATCTAAGCCCTAATGTTTGGACAACTGGAGAGCTTCGGACGCTGGATGAATATTTCCTCATTAAGTTCCTCAGCATTCAAGTCTCTATCTAGGATTTACCTTTTTCAACCCCCTTCCTTATCAGTCTAGAAGGACTCAGCTACAAATTTCCCCTTCAAATTGATAACACCTTCATCCGGGATTACTAGTGCTACAAGCTCAGGCGATGGAGAGGATATCTAAGCATCTTCTTACACCTTTAGCTCATCAACTACAAGCCAAATCCAGTCCAAAAATGCAAAAAAGTCAGCCATCTACAAATAAAAATGAAAATACATAAGTCGGAGAGATACCTTTCGAAGGTTAAAATATACTAGTGGGTTGAACACGATCAGAGTAAACTCTCCACAGATATCTTCGAGATACATCTTCCACAGACAGGACATTAGCTAGACCCTAAAGATGAAGTTTTAAAACCATCTTTGTATCTTGGTCAGAAAACCTTAGAGGACATTTCACCCTATGGCACTCGTCTGACCACATATGTCGGACATCCACAAAGTCTAAAGGATGCTCGATGACAAAGAATTTATATCTCCACTTCTTATATAGGTCAGGGAGTTTTACAAAAATACTATAGTTGGGGATAGCCAACAAAGAGAACATCAACTCCCTTTTTTCTTATTCAAGCTATAAAGGTATCGTAGGACATCCAGGTCTAGCTCTCTACCCTCTTCATGAATCAATTGCATGAACCAAGTAAGAATTCGGTAGCTGTTGGGGTGGAGTTTTTCAAGAGCTATGTTATACTTATTCAAGAACTCCTTCACAAAGGAGACTAGAGGGAACTTCAAGCCCCCTCTAATTGGTTAAAATACATAACTAGCCTATCAAAATCTAGCATAATGGTGTGAGCTCTAAATCTTCTATCTACAGTATACAAAATGAAATCAGTAAGAATATTAAATGCCTCCGATACCATCCTAGCAAGTCCTTATCTATTTTAGAGATAAAAAGATCAAAACTAACTTGTTCCCTCAGTACTATAGATTTTATCTAACAAACAAAAAAAAGGGATGAAATACAAAAACTTCACCTGAATGCAGAACTCAAGCTTTGTTATAGAAGCGTGATTACAGGACGAACAAGGAAGAAGAAGAAAAAAAGATAGTAAGAAACAAAAAATGCAACAAGACAAGAAATCTAGTGTACTTATAGGGCAACGAAAGGGTTTGAAATCACCATCAATACCCTTATTAATGTTATGGTCACTCCCACATGATCGAGGGTAGTCTGGGAAATAGAAAAGACCCATTAATTGAGCAGTCATCATTATGGCAGTCGAAATGTCTCCTCTTCTGACATACAAAAAGACGTGACAGTTACGCAATTCAAAATTTAAAAAAGGTATCAAAATGACATGATGATTATAAACTCCGTGCACATCACTGTTAGCTGTCTTTCCACGCCGAGCATCTAAAGCTCCAGCATCAATGTCCAGTATTTGAAAATTGACACCCTCAGGTTACTTCTATAGTACTGAGGTTTGGCACTCGAGCCACACTTTTAATGCACTGAGACTATACGACACTTGGGTTGTGCTTCTAATGCACTAAGAAAAGTCCAGTATTTGAAAACTGACACCCTCAGGTCGCTTCTATAGTACTAAGGTTTGGCACTTAGGCCACGCTTTTAATGCACCGAGACTATACAACACTTGGGCTGTGCTTCTAATTTACTAAAAAAAGACCAATATTTGGAAATTGGCACCCTCAGGTCACTTCTATAGTACTAAGGTTCCGAGAATATAAGCCTTGCGTCCTTATGCAGAGCATCTAAGCTTCAAAAATCTAAGATCGGTATTTAAAAATTGGCACCCTCTAGTCGCTTCTATAATATTGAGGTTCAGTACTTGGGTCATCCTTTTAATGCACCGAGCATCAAAACTCTAGTGACGACTGGTTTTGCTACTTTGTCTCGATACTGGTGGGTTAATCCATTACATACCATTTTTCTATTTATTTTTTATTGTAGGTTTTATATGCTCATGACCAGCTGACACTTCCAATATGTTTTGATCTCAAGACTCGGTATCGAGCATTATATCCCTTGCGGTTGAGGCTGGCCACCTCAGCTTGCCCCCTTTTATATCATACAACGTGATTTACGTAAGTTTCACTCCAATTAGAATAACGTTTGTGTCCACCTTACGGATCTAGGAGCATCAAACCTAAATATCAAGATATATTTTTCGGGGGGAGACTCTTAATACCCCACATATATATTCCTATTTAAATAAGGTATTTATTTGTTATACAGGGTCACTTGGCTAAAAAGGATATCAAAGCTAAATAGGAAAAGAATCCCAATCAGTAGACTCCCGGATAAAAAGAAAGATTCTCTTAGTTGACATAAGACTTCCATTAAAGAGGAATCTTATTTCTCTCAGTTTTGAGCACCACTATCTTTATAAATAGGAGCTCATATCCCTCATTCTCATTCATTTTGTTCTCTCATATTCTCGTTGTTCTCCTTCTCTCTTTAGATTCTCTCTATATATTCTAATTTAGACATCGGAGAGTTTGTGAGGATCCTCTATACCTCTCACCTTATCCTCTATTGATTACTTGTAGAGTATCAGCTTAAGAGTTCTAAAAAATAAGTTTTCAATTATGATATATGCTAAACTTACAGTGAAGAGTTCAAAATTTTTAGTGATGAATAGCTATAGTAGTTTAAATTTTTCTAATTAACTTTTAAAAGATATTTATAAAAAGTTGTTTCATTTGATTATATATATATATATATAACTCCAAAGTTATTAAATTTAAAATTTAACAAATATTTATTTTAATATTTAAGTATTCACCTTTAAAAGTTAATGTATAACATTATTAAAAATTTTAGAAAAAATTTTATAAAATAACCAATTTGTCCATGCTTCTTTCTTTTATGATATAATCTATTCCAATTTTTCAAAAGTAATTTTTAAAATTTTTTTTGGACTAGTATCTTTTTAGTTTTTATTTCTAGTTTTTGTAAGCTCATTCCATAGAATAACAGATGTAACGACAGCATGCCCTCTATTACACTTTTGTTCATGTAGGCCTATTTGTATTGTATCTGTACCGCCAAGACGATCACGCGCATACTTTTTTCGTCTTATCTAGCTACATGCACACCACGTGATCCATGAAATTCCCCTTTTTAAGGGACTACCCTAGACAACAATGAACAGACGTCAAAATTCTTGGTGTATAGGCACACGCTTTCCTCCATTGGATTTTTTTTTTTTTTTTTTTTTTTTTTTTTTATCAGAGTTACAGCAAAGCATTTGTCACTCCACTTTTAACTTCAGTAAAATTTGCTTTTGGGGTACATATCGCAACTTCTCCATGAAGTTTACCTTCTCAATTATCCTATTGATCCCCGATTTATTTATTTTTAAATAAAATTAGACTGACTTTAAATTTTATTTTTTTTAATTTCATTATATTTGATTAATATACTAAAAACTCACTATAGAGTAAAAAAATGATAGTTATATTACTGGAAGTAAATATCAAACAAAGTTAGCAATTTCAAGAATTTTGCTGGTTTATGGCTGCCTAGATCGAATAAATATAATGGATTGCATGCGGTTGCATATGGTGTAATTAAAAGGATAAGATAAAGTGTAAATTCGACACACATGATGAATTGATCATGAATTTCGCGATGGCTGCAGCGGAATTAAACTTTTACCGATTCACCTCCACCTCATAATGATTGGCATATCATTTTTACATTCATATATTGATTTTTTTTGTTTATTTATAAATATATATAATTATATATGTACATAAATATTAATTTAAAATGTATTATAATATATTTAATTATATTAATAATGCAACTTATATATTGTTTATTATATATATATTATAAATTTAATTGTTTGTTGTTGGTTATTATCTTTAAATTGTTGTTTGTGTTGTTTTTTTATTTTTTTTGTTTTCTAATTATTGTTTTTTATTTCTTCTGGCTTTTAGTGTTATTACTTTTTGTTATTTTTACTTTTCAGTATTATTACTTTTTATTACTTTTATTTTTAAGTGTTATTATTTTTTTCGATATTGTTACTTTTATTTTTCAATGTTGCTGTTTTTTTTTATTTTTTTAGCGTTGTTGTTTTTTGTTACTTATTATTATTTTTTTGTTTATATTTTCAGTGTTATTTTTTTAGTGTTGTTGATTTTTTATTTTTCAGTATTGTTGTTTTTTTTGTTGTTTTTTTTTTTTAGTGTTGTTGTTTTTGTTGCTTTTCGATTTTTCGGGCTTTTTTTATGTGAATGTTACAAATACATCATAAAAATTGTAAACATATTACATATTGATGATTAATAAATTAAAAATATTTTTTTTGAAAAAAAACTTGTAAAAATTTATGTTTGTTCAAAAGTAATATTTTATAAATTTTAATTGAATTTAGTAGGCTTTGATATGTATTGGTCAAATTTGACCAATTTTAATTAACTCTCTTTCTAATATCATCTGAGTGTATATATATAAAAAAATAATGATTTATATAGTTGGTAAAACTTTTTAATGTTCATGGAAAATGATTTTTTTTTTACACCATTCCTTTCCATTTGCATCTCTTCTATATTAGGTAAAGCATGTAATTTTAACAAAATAATTTTAATGCCCATAGATGTCACAACTAGTGACATTTGTCATTGTCCAAAATAAATGTAGATATGTAAAGGTAAAATGTAAAATTAATCGTGAATAAAAAAAAGTAACATGTAGTCTAGCCTTGTTTTAAATTATCTATTGATTTGCATAGATATATTTGTTAAATGTATTTTCATTTTTCTCATCAAAATGATTTTTATTGTACATTTGAAAGTGTTCATGAAATACATAAGTTATATGTGTTGTAATTTTAAACACCAAATAATATATAATATATTTAATAAACAAATTAAAGTAAAAAAATAAAATAAAATTCTTATTTTCTAATAATATAAAAGGAAAAATTTTTCTTTATTATTTATTGTTAATAGTTGAAGACATTTATTTTTACAACAATTGAAAATATTTATTTAAGAAGAAGATAGCTTTGAGCATTTTTTCTAAATTTAATATAAATTGTATAATAAATTAAATTTTTTTTATAAAAATGGTTGAATAATCATTAAAATTTAATAAATTTTTCTTACATAGCATTTTTAGAAAAATTTTTGAATATGGAGAAAGAAGGTAAGAATTAAATGAATGAACTATTGTCACTAAAATATTTAACATTTATCACCGTATTTTTAAAAAAATTACATATTTAGAATTTATCATAAATTTAGTTTATAATTTAAATTTTAAATGATTATTTATTAATATATATATATATATATATATAAGTTGTAGATAATTGATTGATGAGTGGGACTTATCTCGGTTTCAGATTATAATGCACGCGTTCCAGCTTTAATTGATGATTATAAGTCTTTGCCATTTGCGAGCTTTAATTGATGATTCAATGTCTTTGCCATTTGATTCCGCTCTTCAATGCTCCTGCTAGAGATTCTATAGACTTGGGTGGCTGCTGATGGAACTCGAAGAGGTAAAAAATTTTGTTGTATTTTACTTCAAATTTTTTTTAATTCACGTGAAACTTTCGAAAGTCGTAATAAGTTTTTAGAAATTTATCACATAAAAATTAATTAATTTTAAAATTTTAAAAAAAATTCAGTAAATTTTCTCCTTGGGACAAATTTAAAACCTGTACAATACAAATACACTCCCAATATATAGGCAAAATATACACAAAAAACCCTTGAACTATGTTGAGTTGAGAACTTAACACCCTAATTTAAGACTTGACATATGAAGACCCATAACAGTTCAAAAGTGGCTCATCTGTTCCTACCTCAAACGGTCTAATAAATAGACATTAAAGTCTATTTTATTATGCCAACTGAATTTTTTTCCCGATGTTCTCCCAAAAAAACTATCATCAAATCTCAAAACCTTAATAACACTAATTGAAGAACATAATTAGTCAATTCAGGTAGGAAAATGCAATCATCATCATATTCAGGAGATCATCGACAAATAAAAGAAGGAAAGAGAGAATGAGTTATGGCGAGGAACGCTTTAATCACTAATTACCTTTAACAGCTCCCCTTTAGAATTGCAATGAGATTGCACATTTGTTTATTGCATGGAAGGAGATGAATCTAGGAAGAAGATTCTATAGTTGTCGTCATTATGAGATGATTTTTTTATTTTATTTTATGGAATGAGTAGTTTGAACTTTATATAATTGGCTTGAAATTTCAAGTCGATAGTTGTAATATTTTTGAATGGCTTAACCTTGGGATGTGTGTTAGAGCAAAAATGGTGATCAATGAGTTGAATAGAGAATCAAAGGCTAATGAATCAAAGCATGCTTTTGATTAAGATTGAGAAATCCGAAGATGACTTAAGTCGAATGACCTCAGAGAAAGAAAAAATTGAAAATGAAGCAAAAGCAATAGAGGAGAAGAAGAAGAATTTTGCAAATCGGGATGCTTCATATCCTGGGTATTTTTTGCAATATTCATAGTAATGATGAAACTATAGTGATGAAAATGTGAAGCCTTAGTCATTTTTGTTTGTAATCACCACTGGTTAATTATAGTGGTGTGATCTTGTAATGTAGCCTTTAGTAAGACAATGAAAAGGTTGTTAAACTTTTTCTTCAAGTGTGTTAGAAAAACCCTATGAAGTGTTTAAAATGAATTAGAATGGGGCAATATTCATGAGTTATTTCCTCCATTTGAAAAATTTTCAATAATGTTATTAACTTAAAACCATAAAATGAAGTGTTTTATGAACTAAAATCAATATTGAAATAATAATTAAAAAGAAGAAAATATTATATCTATAAAAAAAATCTTGTTGCAAAGCATACAAAATCCAAAAATGCATATCTATGTGCATTTTCTATTATGAAACCAGTTGAATATCTTGAGAACTTGAAATCAAAGTATCACAGTGGATTTTAAGTTATTAAGGAACTTTATGGCTTCCAAAAAATATGAAAAAACTCTCTGCTTATTTGTAAGACATAAGATATGATCATAAAGATCACCAAATATATCACCAAAAAGATCCTAACAGGTTTAATTACTACATCTAAAACACAATAACATTAAATATGTTTTAAAAGCAGCAAATTGGGAGTTGCTTGATTCAACTTGAATAAAGTTCTTTATAGCTGATTATTGATTGCTTCCTTCTTGTGATCTAGAGTTGATAATTTGATTTGACATGTTTTGCCTTTATTGCCTTTGTTTTTGAAGTTTCCTTGTGGTGTTGGTTGGGTTACCTCTCCAAGTTAAATCTAATGAAGCTTCAAATTGTATGTTTGATGTTCTCATCCCATCTTAAAAAAAATCAATTTTTCTTGTGTTTCTGAAATTGCCTCTTCGAGATGGAGGATTTCTACAGTGCATTCTTCCTCTTTCTGACATGGCATATCTAAAGGTCCAACCATTTGAATCTTTTACATTTGTATTGGAATTAACAGCTCCAGGATAGATCAGAATCTTAAAAGGCAAAGATCCATACACATAATAGAAACTATTAAACCTAAAAATTCACACCAATACAAGTGCTAACATTTTAATATTGAATTAGGCAATTAAATTACTTGGAATATTATTCTGCCTATATTTTCATCAATCTTAATTCCCATTCCTCTAGTTCAACTTGTTTTGCTTCATTTTTTATAGTTGGCATATGATTGTCCCTCGTTGAAATTATAAAGAATCATAAAATATCATCACATTTTTAGTCAAATTATTTCACAAAACATTGTTCGTACCTGAGCAGCTTTCTTGAATATGCTTGATTCAATGCTCTTCAAGTTGCCTGATGTAGTCCTTTTTTTTCCTTTTAGATTGATTATTTGACATTCTTATAGTGGGCTATTCAAAGAGTTAGGTTAGAAACAAAGTAATGGCACATTATAACAAAGTTCTAAATAAATATGTTAAAGCACTTATTATATATGTGAAAATGATTCATGATGAAAGCTTGACCCAACTTGTGATTGCACAGGTTTATTATTTGATCCAACATGTCCACCACTTGATGAGAAGCCTTTATTTTTGCAAGAAGTCTTACTATGGCTGACTTGCTTGCAAATTGCACAAATCATTTCAGATCCTTTCTTTGATAGTCTGCCTGATGCATGAATTCTTTTTGGCTTTAATTTGTCATTCCTTCAATTCTGTTTTATTCGACCTAGTTGTTTCTTCACTACTGGTGGCTCAATAGGGGCATAATCATCAATTTTCCAAAACTTACATCCCTCACTAAGTTGTAATGCAATTTCATATGCCCTAATAAAACATTCTTTCTTATAGCAACTTGAAATATAATCCAAAGGATATTTCTTTACATGCAATATTGAGTATATTGCGTGTGGAAATGGAATCCTAATGACATCCCAAGATTTGCATGTGCAGCTTTTACCCTCAATCAAAACAGTGTGATGGTCTTCTCTATATGTAACTTTATATCCATTGTTGCCATTGAAGATCACATCACATTCTGTGCTGATTAAGAAATTCTCTTCAAATTTAGCTATGCAGTGAGGTGAGTAAGGCTAACTCAATTTTCTGTGAACTCTCTAAATTCTACAATTCTCTGCATTACTTTCTTCCTTATTTCATCCAATAGAGTGATAATAAGTCTATCTCTAAATTCAGTGATCCATAAATTGAATGTCTCTAAGACATTATTATCAATCATATCACTCTTACACCTTGCACTACAATATGCCCTACACCATAATTATAGACTATATTTCAGCAAGTCTTGAACAGCTCCAACACCATGCTCAGCTAATTTGTTTAGATTTTCCTTGAATTCTTTTTCATATGTGCTCCATGCACAGGTCCAAAACTTTTTCTTCAATTCAGTGCCTCTCTATTTTTTACTCCAATTTGTATAGATATGTCTAGCACACCATTTATGTTCAACGCCTAGAAATGCCTCTTTTACAATAGGCAACAACCCTTGCATACATAAACAATATATTAATAAAAAAAAATACTTAGTGATATGATCATTTGCATGTCTTAGCAATTTATGTGAATACAAAAATTAATATCCTTAGTTGATATGATGATCTCAATCAAAAACTAATTTCTATCTGACCATCCTCCTTATTAAAAAAAATGTTCTTACAAATAAAGATAATTATAAAATAAAGTGATCTGATATAAGTTTTTTTTATTATATTACATGGGATCAGTTATCAATACTGAAATTCACAAATTCACAAATGTAAAAAGAAAAAAAAAATCTTTTGAAGTGAAAAATTTATAATAAATGGGTTGTTTTGATGCAAATTCAAGATTTGTACCTCCATTAATATACATAAACAATCTACCTCCATTAATATACATAAACAATCTAATAATAAAAAAACATAATTGAATGCAAAAAATTGTAAAAGGTTTACTAATCTTTTGTATATATGAGATTATAGTTAATCCTTGTCCATCCTCGAGTCCCAAAACTTGAATTAGCCAATCTAGAAACCATCTCTAATTGACTTTGTCTTCCACATCTATAGCCCAAGCAATTGGAAACATATGATTGTTTCCATCTTTTCCAAAAGAACTTGTACTTTACAATCTCCCTTCAAAAAGCATTCATCCATGCCTATTATGGGTCTGCCCTTAATCAACCATTCTTGCAAGCTTGAAAGCAAATGAACATCCTCAAAAAAATTCTCTTCCCTTACCGAACACCTTCAGGACATAATTGGATGCCATATGCACTACCTGGATTGCATCTCTTCACCTCATTTGCATATGCCTCTGACATTGCAAACTATTTCAGATAATTTCCTGCCAATTCAGTTTTAACAAACTTCTTTGCCCGCTTACATTTTGCTATCAATGCAAAGTGTCTCAAATCCTTAACCTTTAAATCAGGTTTTTGCTTTAGTCTTTGTAGAAAATAATCTGCTAAAAATCTTGAACTAGCTCTAGTATAAGTGTAAATTCTTCGACACATGTGATTTGCATTAAAATTTTTCACAATAAGAAACTAGTCTTTGTCTTTTCTGCTCACAAAATCCTAAATGGGCAGCCTTCTTCACAAACTTGGGACAAGATATTCATGACCATGTTGGAGGTATAAGTTCTTGTACTAAGAATCTTACATACCAATCTATTTTTAAGGTGTAGGGTGTGAAATTCATACGCAAAGATGATCTCAAGTAGGCATATTTGGATGTCTTGGATCGAGTCTTTTTCAATAATAAGTTGCAGTTGTTTACTGCTTGATGCCATTTATAATAGGAGTGAATGTGTTTTTGCTGGTAGTTAAGAAGAGATGGAGAATTTAATGGACTTAAAAGACAAGTTCTACCAAAAGGAGAACGATATTGTATAGAAATATGGCTTAGAAAAAAGTTGTACTATCAAGAAAACACTTTTGTATAAGGACAACAGATAGGATATAGATGTATATACGATACGTATGCGCATGTGTGATGAGCTTCTTTGCCACTTAGAGCTACAAAACATGAAAGCTTGTTTCATTCATTACACATTTATATATTGTAGATTTATTAAATTGCTTTTAGTTTTAACCGGTAATACAAGTATAGGTTATATTAAATTAATAACTTATATTTGATATATAATCTAATATATAAAAGGTATTTATATTCCTTAGGGTACAATAAAAGGTTCATCATATATTGCGTATAAAAGCTGATATATGTACACAAGAAAAGAACTCATTAATGACATTGGACATAGACAAAGTTAATTACAATATTAATTAACTTTCTGAATAAAGTTTGCGATAATAGAATGAGGATAAGTGCCAAAATATAATTTGAGTTTCAATATAACTCGATTTTATTATCAAAATAAGCTTTAACTTCGGATATAACTTCATTCTTTGCTATTAATTTGACCTCCAATTAATAAAACTAGTCATGCATTTGTGCGATATTCAGACTGTAAATTAATATATATTTTATTTAATATTTTTTAAATATAAATAAATTTGAAAATATTAATTAAAGAAGTTTAATAAAATATAACTACAAACTGTATAAAATAAATTTAAATATATTAATTAAATTATTTTAATAACATAAAAATTATTACTTATAAGGTTATTTATATTTATTTGTAGGAATAAAATATAATAAAAATTTCACCTATTTCATTAACGAATATAAAACTAAGAAAAAGTGAATTTCTGTTTATTTATATATTCATTATTATGTTTTATTTATTTTTAATATATATATATTTGAAAAATATTATTTAAAGAAGTTTAATAAAATATAACTACAACCGGTATAAAATAAATTCAAATATATTAATTAAATTATTTTAATAAAATAAAAATTATAAACTAATTACGTAGGTTTTATAGTTATACTTATAAGGTTATTTATATTTATTTGTAGTAATAAATATAATAAAAATTTCATTAACGAATTTAAAACTAAAAAAAGTGAATTTCTATTTATTTATATGTTTTATTTATTTTTAATATATATATATATATATATATATATATATATATATTTGAAAATATAAATTTATATAATATAATAAAAATTAAAATACAATTAAAGAAGTTTAATAAAATATAATTACAAACTGTATAAAATAAATTCAAATATATTAATTATATTATTTTAATAAAATAAAATTATAAACTAATTACGTAGGTTTTATAGTTATACTTATAAGTAATTTATATTTATTTATAGGAATAAAATATAATAAAAATTTCAACTATTTCATTAACGAATATAAAAACTAAAAAAAAAGTGAATTTCTATTTATTTATATGTTCATTTATATGTTTTATTATATATACCACAAATTACAAATTTCTCTTCCTAACCAATTCATGCAATTAGTAAAAATTATTAACTTTTCACATTAATATCAACAATATAAAACTTCTTATAGAAAAAATATAGTTTCTAATTAAGGTGACATATTCATCAATATACACGTTACATAAATTGCAAATAATATATATTTTTAAAATTATTTTAAAATAATTAATTAATAATTTCAATAAAATTAAAAACTATAAATTAATTAAATAGTTTATAAAATTATTGCAAGAATATAAAATAAATAAATAAAGATAAAAATTAAAATAAATAAAATAAAATTATTGTTAAAGTAACAAAAATATAAAAGGCATGATGTTTTCTTTCATTCACAGTAAACAAAAATCAATTTTATGAAAGATCATCATCTTTATCCTTTTCTATAATATTCAAAAATCATATTCGACATGTGACACCAATCGTAGCATCCAATTATACAAATTAAACACTACATGTAAGATCTAAATATAATTAAGGTAAAAGAAAGCCAGCAATTTGTATGTCTAATATATCACAAGTTTCACTTTCAAAAAAAAATAAATCACAAATTCAGTTTAAGATTAATCGTATTAAGTGATAAACATAAAGCAACATATAAAAAATATAAACTATATAATGTAAATTAATTATCTTTAAATCTAGAATTATTGCTTGAGTAGATTATTGATCAACAAACTTATGAAATAAATCCATGTAAATAAAAGTACAGGGGTAAAGTTCAGAAAAAAAAAAAAGGACGAAGGAATATATGGGTTATTCCTAAATAGAATTCATATAATACACAAATTGCTTAAATGTGGAATAAAAAACAATTTCTTTCTAAAAAATGATTTTTTATTAAAATATTATAAATTTTAATATTTCAATAGATAATCTTTTATGGGTGAATGCTAAATTATGAGAAGGGACACTTGTCAAAAATTAGACATAATAATTTTGGAGCTCAACATTTAATAGATAAGATTAAAAAATATGATTATATAAAAACTTTTAGAATTTGAGTGGTATTAGAATATGTATAATAGTGTTTTAAATAAAAATTAAAAATTAAAAAACTACAATAAATATATTATTTTTAATAAAAATCAGGATTTTTAAAAATTTGGCATATTAAATTTTAAGGTGAATACTCAAATATGAAAATAAACACTTATCAAATTTTTTGTTTAATCACTTTAAAGCTCAGCATTTAATATATATATATATATATAGAGAGAGAGAGAGAGAGAGAGAGATAAAATATAAAATAATTTCTAAACTACAAATTTTTTTAAATATGTATATTAAATAAATTTATGTTTTTAGAATAAAAGACATAATTTTGAATAAAAAAAAGAAAAGTAGTATTTTAGATATAGTATAATTAAAATGTTTTATATATAAGAAAACATATATATTTTAAAATGAGAATTTTTATAAAGAGAAAATTTTAACTAAATAAATTAAAAATAAAATATATTACATTAATTTTATTTTCTTTAGTTTATATATATATATATATATATATATATATATATATATAATGTTGAGCTTTAAAGTCATTAAGTCAAGTGTTTATCTTCATATTTAAGTATTTTAAAAAATAAATATTTATTATACTTTTTTAGTATTATTTTTTTTAACTAAAACACTATTATACATATTCTAATACTAATCAAATTTTAAAATTTTTTATCCAATACGTATTTTTTCATTTCAAATCACTCAGTCATTTTTCATAAACCATTAAAAATTCTATTTTTAGAAATTTTCTTAATTATTATACATACCCTAATAGTAATTTAATAGTCTGAAAATAAATTCTATTAAATTTTAAAATAATGCCAATAAAATTTTAAGAAAATAAAAGTAATGTAATATATTTTATTTTTAATTTATTTAGCTACCTTTTTCTCTTTATAAAAATTTTTATTTTAAAATACATATGTTTTATTCAATATAAAGCATTTTAATTATACTACCTCTAAAATACTACTCTTTTTTTTTCATTAGAAAGTTTGTCTTTTGCTCTAATTAAAACTTCCATCTTTTATTCAATTAAAAACACAATTTTCTTTTTATTTAACATAAATAAAAATGTGCAACTTATCAATTATTTTCTATTTTTTATTTCTCCAATATATATATATATATATATATATATATATATATATATATATATATATATATATATATATATATATATATATATATATATATATATATATATATATATATATATACTTTTAGTAAAAAAAATAATTTAATACAATTATTATAATAACTTTCTAAATTTCCACTTTTATTTTTAATTAATTTATAGTTTTAAATTTATTAAAAATATTTAGTAATTATATTACAATATGTATATTATTTAAAAGTTCACGCAACGCATATATTTACAACTAGTTATTTTTAAATACAATAGAATTTGTTTTGAAACTATTAAATTACTATTGGAGTATGTATAATAGTGTTTTAGTTAAGAAATTTTTAAAAATAAAATTTCTAATGGTTTAGGAAAAATGATTAAGTGATTTGAGATAAAAAAAAAAACGTATTATATACAATCTTTTAGAGTTTGAGTAGTATTAGAATAGGTATGATAGTGTTTTAGTTAAAAAATTATAATAAATATTTTATTTTTAATAAAAATTAGGATTTTTAAGAATTTAACTTCTTAGATTTTAGGATAAGTACTTAAATATGAAGATAGACACTTGTCAAATTTTTAGTTTAATGACTTTAAGGATCAACATTTAATATATATATATATATATATATATATATATATATATATATATATATATATATATATATATATATATTGTGGACATCCTCGGTTTGATAGGCTCGTAATGAAAGACCGATGATGAGATAGTCCAAATTTTGAAGAATGACTTCAAGAGATTAAACCTAGCCTAAAGCCTTTATATTTAGCCAAAACCCAAAACATTAAGCCCATTGGCCCTTTGTCAAGCCCAAATCAAGCCTTTTAAGCCCAAAGCCTAGCAGGCTTGGTGAAGAGGCATCGCCTCTTCACTTTGGCCATTGGTAAGGTTACACCTCACCAAAGAGGCGTTGCCTCTTCACACCAGTCTCCTGCAGCAATAAACGCTATTTATTGTTGCATTTAACACAAAAACTAACCTTCCTACCTCTAGTCTAGAGTTTTGAATGAAACAACAAGACTTTTGGGGCATGAAATGATGAAAAAAGAAGAAAGGCAATGATGAAAATGCAAGGTAGAAAGTAACATTGATTTTTTTGGAAAACTAGAGAGATATAGGGTAGGGGTTAAAAGGGAGTTGGCTATTAAGCAAAGGGAGGCTAAAAAGAAAGGGAGGTTCTGGAAGAGAAAAGAAAAAGAGAGAAAAACATTTTGAAGAGAAGGAAAAGAAAAAGGGAAGAAGAAGAAAAAAAAAGGAACTTAAAGCTAAGAATCCATTTCTTTATAAGATAGAAGGAGATTCTTGTATTTGATACATAAAAAATGAACTAAATAAGCTCTGAGGGCTTTAGTTAGGAGCATCAAATGGGTTCAAATCAGTGAGAATCCCCATTTTCAAGCTTTAAGTTCTCTGTTTTGTTTGAAACTTCATTTCCTTATTTTATACCTTTTTTGTATTTATTTCTCTCTTAGGATTGCATATAGAGCCTTAATATATGAATTATTAAATTCTCAACTATTGGTTTACATTGATTTGCATGAATATTTGAGTTGCTTAGAATCTAAGAAACTTGTGGTTTTTTATGCTATTGTGTTTGTTGAAGAGGCATCGCCTCTTGACCTAGTGGCGATCGCCTCTCGTGCAGAGTCTTGCACAACTCTGCTTTGTTTTAGTATATTTTTAGTATATTTTTGGTATATAATACGTATATGCTGCTTGATTAATTTTGATATTGTATGCAAATGATATACTTTTAGGATTAGTTGAGAGATTAATCCATGTTTGTATGAATATGTATGCCTATATTTATACTAATACAATTTAAATTGTTTTATAAATAAAGCTGTTCATTTGAATGTAAAACTAACCTTTATTTCTTATAGGTTTTGGTGGTTTTTAATCACAATGTAATTAGTGAATTAATTATTTCTTGAGAGGTTTCATTTGACTTGATTATTGTAATAATTGTACAAATTATTGTAATCCTTAATCCTTACCCCAATTATTTGGAATGAATGTTTGCAAATTCATTCTCAATATTTGATTTAAATGTCAAGGCAATAAGCACGCAAAAAGATTAATGTGCAAACTCAAATTAAATTGTAAAATTGGAAACACTTGCAAACCACAATAATAAGGAAATAATTTAATAATCATGGGTAATAAAATGTAAGACATAAACAAAGTCCAACCATAAGGTTGGGAAGGCATTCAAAGCCTATACCCAATTTTTGAACCTGAATCTCTGATGACAGCTTATAGGAACCTCCGTGGAATGTAGTTATGATAAAAGTGTCTTAGTTTTCATTCTAGTGCCACCCAATTTCAGGATGATGAAGTGTGGATGTGACAAAGGATTCCAATGATGAAAATGTTATAAATAGGTCTTCAATACTTAAAGTTTAAAATATCAAAAGTCTAAATGCATTTCCAAAAGGGGTTTAATTAGTTTTTCTAAGGACTTAATTGTAATATTTTTCAGGACCTAATTGAAAAGTCTAAATTCTTTTAGGGGTCTTTTTGAAATTAAAAGTAAAAAAAAGGAGATCGAAATTCTATAATTCTAATCAAAATTCCATCATTTTGATTAGAATTATACAATTCTGATAAGAATTAGGCATATTCTGTCTATTATATTATTTCAGTAAATGAAATGTGATTTTCTGTATTTTAATTGGTCAAATAGTATTTATCTGAATTTTCAAGAAATTAAAGTTCTTTTAAAATCAAAACTCTGAGAAAGGCAAGTCATAGTAGGATATGTTTTTAGCTAGGGTTTTTTCCTATAAAAGCCCAGCTTGAGCTATCCTGAGCGGGGACCTCTTGGAGACTTTTCTTTCTTAGGTAGTATACAAAAAAATATTTTATGTGATTTATTTGTTTTTGAAGCAAGCAGCAATGGACTTTTGAGAAAAAGAATAACAAGTTTTTGAAGATCTATCTAATAAACAATGATGATTTATACTAGTTTGAGGGGAAACTCATAGTACATCCATAAGCATCATCTTCTTTCCTTCATTCTTTAATTTTAATTTAATTTTATTATTTTGATTTTATTTAATTTTTATTATTATTTTATCCACTAATCATTGTTTATTCTTTTGTGTTGGTGATTATGGAGGAGATTACATGATGATCTTACTAGGTAAACAAAATCCATGAAGGTTTATGGAATGCCATGGATTGAACTTTGTAATTATAGTTTCTAGGTTTTTTTTTTAATTTAATTGTTGATTATTGTTTTATTTTTATTATTTTTGGGATTGTATTAATTTTTCTTTTCTTATTATTTTCAATAGCTTATTGTAATAGTCTTAGTAGTAGGAATAATGAAGTCATGTGTGTGTGTGTGTGATTGTGTGTTTTATTTTAATTAATTGGTTAGTAAAATTAGGATTTTAATTAGGTAATTAATTAAAATAAATGGCTATAGAAATCATTAGGTTGTTTAATTAAAATTGAATTAGATTAAAATGGATAGAATTAGGGTTTCTTGTTGATTATTTCATTTTATTTGTTTGTTTAGAGTCATTTTAATTAAATCAGGGTTTTTAGAATAGATTTAATTGATTGTTTGATCCTTTATTTGATTGTTTTGATATTTTTTTCTTATTGTTTTTTGGGCTTCTTTGTTTATGTTTATGTGTTTTGGACCCTAAGCTCATGTTAGACTTTAACTCACTTAAATAAATTTAAGTTTTTTTTAGGTTTAATTAATAAAAATGCACATTTAGACCCATAATTAATTAGACTCAGGGTAGAGATAACTTAGTCTCATTTAGTTAATTTAGAAATAGCCCCACCTAATTTAATTAATTTAGACTTAGCCCATTTAATTTAAGTCTTTTCCATATTTTGTAGATTTAAGATCACTTTAGAAATAAAATATGTAGAACTAGGCTCACTAATTTAAATACTTCATAATATATAGATTTAGGCTTATTTTAGAATTAAAATAAATAGACTTAGGTTCACTTAATTAAAATTGAATAGGAATTAGGCCTATTTAGTCTTTAGGCTCACTTATAAATTAAAACATGTATATTTAGCTCATTTAATTAAAATCAATGTAGATTAGACTAACTTAGGGATTATGAATTTAAATGAGTGCATTATTTACATGTATTTTTCATGACTAGTTTGCATGGAGTTGATTGTTTTAATAAGGGTTTAAATGAAATTGCATGTAAATAGAGGGTAAGATAGTAATTCATAAAGTAATTCTAAATGAACATGAGACTGAAAGAAGTTGGTATTCCGTATCCAGAATCTTCTGGTTGTGGCGTTGGCTTTCTTTTAAAGAATCGAATACCACCATTTTTCAATTTGTCCCAGTTATTACCCTGGGTGGTGACTTCTCATCTTCATGCCATGTCTTTGTGACAGTGGTTAGTATGTTCTCTAAAGCCCTAAGCTCAAACAGTGACATGGTTGCTAAATCTTGGGTGCACACTATCTACAGTGGCGACTCTATTAGGGATAAAAGATATTGATTCTACTTATGTTCTTTAGAATTATTTTATTAATTATTATTTTATTCTTGTATTCATTCTACATGTCCCTATTAACCAATAGTGTTGGTTTATGATTCCATGATTCCACTAGCTTCATGGGATTATAAATTGGCTAACTATCACTCTAAGCCTTAACTTGGTTCAAAAGAGACTATTGGATTCATTTGACAGAGCCTGTAACCCAAGTCTTAAAGGGGGGTAGTCTTCTCTCGAGTTTGCAAAGGATGCCGAGCCCCTCTGACCTTGGCCTATAACTCAAGTCTTAAAGGAGGGCATCTTACTAAGGGAACCTTGACCTTTTGCACCGGACTCAGCTCATGTAGAGGCCTAGTAACTTCCCTTGGGATTACCCAAATTGCTTTTGTTTATTGCCATGAGTTATTTTTGTTTATAAAATTCCAAGCCCATACTTTAAAAGCCCATTAGGAATAATAAAGATTGGGCTATACTTTTATACTTAAAAATATTATTTCCATGCTTTCATTACTTTAAGAGATTTGGCATGTGCGTTGGTTCTTGATATCCCCCATTGATATTAAGGCCAAGACAAAAAATCCTAAGAAAAGAGACTCACCATCGAATACGTGTGTGGGAGGAATAAGGTTGGAAGGTTGTATATACACTTGACTTGTTACTTGACTTGCTAATTGTTACATGGCACATGCATCATACTAATACTTTATTTTTCAGCCATCATAGATTCATCTGAGTCTTCCTATGTTTGGAGTTAGAAAGGTGGAAAACTAGTGAGAATCGATTCAAGCTCGCAATCAATTGCAAAAGAGATCCTTAGCAGACTAAAAAGGAGTCCCATCAATCCACTCTATTTATAAGCTACATAGGCTAAACAAGTAGAAGAAATGGAACAACAAGAAGGAGGAAACTAAACTCTAGAGGACATCAAAGGAGCATTGATGGATGACATGAGAGGAATAATGTAAAATGAACGAAGACAAGCTCTAGCTAGATTAATGCCACCACCTACTACTGTTGTTGCACCTCTCGTTACTACTAATCCACTTATTGTGGGTGCACCACCTGCTAACAATGACAATGCTACTAGGAATATGCTTACTGTGGAAATGAAATTGGAGGATGTTGAGAGTTACAAGGTTGAAAAGGCAAAAAGGGAATCACTTGAGCAAGTTCAAGAGCTAGAATCCAAGCAAATGAAGGCATTGACTCAGAAGATGTCCAAAATAGAGGAATTAATGAGAGGAAAAGGAATCAAATACTTATTTGACTTCGATGATGTGATAAAATTTGAGGAGGATAAGCTGCCTGATAAGTTCAAGATGCCACAGTTGTAGAAGTTTGATGGTACTAGAGACTCAAGGATCCACTTTAGTCAATACATAACTACTATAAGCACCACTAAGGCTCCCTTGTCTATAGTTACCAAGTTTTTTGTACTATCCTTGGAGGGTATGACTATCAACTAGTATTACAGGTCAGAGAAGTTTATCCAAGCGGATTGGAGAGAACTGTGTACCACTTTTTTGAAGCAATATAACTACAATACCAAGTATGAAGTGTCCATCAGGGAGTTAGAATTGACCAAGAAAAAGCTTAATGAGTCACTTTCAGATTTTTTTTTAACTAGATTCATGAATAAGGCAGGATTGATGAAGAACAAGCTAGTTGAAAAGGATCAAGTTAGGATGATTATTCAAAATGTGTCACCCAATCTAGTTGAGAGGTTACAAATGATGAAACCCAAGACGTTTATAGACCTTTATGACAATGGGTTGAAAGTTGAGGAGATTGAAAGTGAGAAAAAGAAGATAGCTAGAAGCGTCGAAGCAAAAAACTAGTTAGGTTATGGGAGTCCATACTATTCAACAACCCAGGAGATTCTTGAACTTTAACCAGCACTTATCTAAAGTCCTAGACCATTTGATCTAAAAAGGCCTCCTTAGACCCTTAACCCCCTCTAAACCACTAAACCTAAATCTCCCTAGCTTTGACCCAAACAGTTACTGTAAATTTCACCAAGTTACTGGCCACTCCATTGACTCTTGCATGCACCTTAAACATGAAATTCAAAATCTCATAGACTTAAGAAAAATCACAGACCCTGAGAAATCAAATCCAAACCCAAACACCAAAAATAACCCTTTCCTAAATTACTGAAACATGTCACCCTCAACCACTATGATAATAAACTAAGGAGTAAGTGAGGAGGAAGTGCTAAACTCCTTTGAGGACCTAGACCTTAAAAATAATGAGAAATCTCCTAATTCCTCTAAAGATAAGGAAAGAGTATAAGACTTGTTGGGACAACCATCAGACAAGTTTGACTATAAGGTGTTTTATTCCAAACCATCTTCATTCAATATATCCATTGAGTTAATCATGCCTACAGGATGGGGTAATGAATTTAATGATGAGAAGATGCCAAATAAGAAAGAAAAATGCACGGTTGAGGTATGGAAAGATGGAAAGAAGGATCAAACTATTGGGGTTATTAACATCTGGTATAATTTTGATGAATAGGGCACAGAAGGCTACAATGTATGGGTTGATAATCTAGAAGTCAGTTTTGTTACTAGAAGCAATAAAGGTTATAAACTGATGGAGAAAACTATAGAGAGAGAAGAGGTTTTTGAAAGAGAAGACTTAGATGAACATGGTGATGAATTGATCCTTGAAAAACTTAATAAGGCAAAAGCAAATGTAAGCATTTATGAGCTCTTGATGCACTTAAGTAGCCATATAAAGGCTCTGGTTAAGGCTTGAGCTAAGACGAACATTGAATCTACTACAACCCTTGAGGCAATGGTGGCCAAGGTTATTAAGAAGAAATATGGTGTTATTACCTTTTCTGATGAGGTTTTACCTGTGAAAGAGAGGAATCATAATAAAGCCTTGTTCATTATAGCTGATGTAAGAGGGAAAAGGACCAATTATATGATGGTGGATGATGGGTTTGCAATTAATGTTTGACCACTATAAATCCTACCTAATCTAAGAGTAAACGTGGAGGATTTAGCAAAATCTGACCTTGTAATAAGAGCTTATGATAATAGAACAAGGAATGTAGAGGGAACATTTATGGCTTATGTAAAGACTGGACTTATAGAAGCAATGGTGGAATTCACTATGCTGGATATCCCTGTCACCTATGCCTTGCTTTTGGATAGACCTTGGTATCACATTTTAGGTGGAATGCCTTCAACAGTGCATCAAAAGGTGAAATTCTTATTGGATGGGGAGGTTAAGACCTTAAATGCTAGTATGGACAAAACTGTTTCTGCAGTTATGGATAGTAAGAAATAGGTTGTTACCCCTCCTAATTTCCAAATAGCTATGATCTCTTATGGAATTAAAATGGATCCAGGGGTTATATGCATGATTAAGAAGATGAATTATCGACCCAAACAAGGATTGGGAAAGAATGAGCAAAGAAGCACAGAGCTCCCATATTTTAAAGGCCAAAATAATAACAGAGGATTAGGCTATACAAGAGTTGGGCTTGGTAGTAAAGGAACTATAAAAATTTTTTTGATAAGAATAAATTTTTAAAGAATATGGGACTGCTGAAGGATAACTTTGTTAAAGAAAGAAAAAAGAAGCTCTACCTTGGTGAGAAAGAGCCTGTCCAAGTAGCTGGTATGAATATTCCTAGGTTTGAGATCTTTAAGAAGTAGATAATTGAGAGTTTGGTACAAGATAACAAAATTAAGGTAATAAAGAAAGTCGCTAAGAAGATGGGGACTGAGGCCATTAAAGAGATGCTTTGTTTGCCACCTAATGAAGAACCACCACAGGATTTAGCTAACATTATTAATAATAGTTTTTATGATATTTTTTATGAAGAAACTAATGTAATAACATCTAATCTGTTTGAGGATGAAAACTCTATTTTTTCTATGATCAATGATATGAAGTCTAGTTTTGCTTACTTGTGTGATGTTGATTCTGATGGTCTTGTACATTTTAATAATGATTGTTCATACATGTTTAACATTAATTCTATTCAATTAGATTCATTAAAAATGGGTATAAATGAACAACCAAAGCACATTTCTATATCACATGATTTAACTTTTAAAGAAAGGGAAAAATTAGAGAGAATATTAACAAAAAGAAAGGTAGTATTTGCTTGGTCATATGAGGACATGCTAGGTCTAGATAGAGAAATTGTAGGGCATCACATTATGATATATCCAGAGGCTAAACCTATTAAGCAAAAATTTTGTAGGTTAAGGCCAGAGTAGGCAAAAAAGATAAGGGAAGAAATTGCTAAGCAAATCTAGGCCAATTTTCTAAAAGTGGTAGAATATCCTTAATGGTTGGCAAACATAGTATCAGTTCCCAAAAAAGATGGAAATGTTTGAATGTGTGTAGATTTCAAAGATCTGAATAAAGCATGCCCAAAGGATGACTTTCCTTTACCCCATATTGATGTGATTATTGATAGCACAACATCTAGTGTAATGTACTATTTCATGGATAGGTTCTTAAGTTATAATCAGATAATGATGGCAGTCATGGAAAAGATCAAGACCACTTTTATCATGGAATAAGGGACATATTGCTATAAAGTGATGCCATTCAGATTGAAGAATGCAAGAGCAACCTATCAAAGAGCAGTAAACACTCTATTCAATGATATGATACACAAAGAAGTGAAAGTGTACGTCAATGATATGATGGTTAATTCAAAAATAAGGGAAGGAAATTTTAAGGCTTTAGATAAGTTTCTAGTAAGAATAGAAAGATACAATTTAAGGCTTACTCTAAAGAGATGTATCTTTGGGGTCACTTATGAGACTCGAATGAAAGCTTTATTTTGATGGGGCTATGAATAATAGAGGAGTAGGACTAGGAGTAATTCTTATCACACTAAGAGGAGAAACCATCCCAATGGCTAAGAAATTGAACTTCAAAGTTGCGAACAACATGGTCGAGTATGAGGCATGCATCTATGGGGTAGAAGCAACACTAGCAGTTGGCATTAAAGACCTATCAGTTTATAGAGATTCCCTATTAGTCATTTGTCAGGCTAATGAGGAGTGGGAAGTGAAAGAAGAGAGGTTGAAACCTTACATTTGCTATTTGAAGAAGTTAATGAGGAATTTTACTAAATGTCTCTTCATGCATTTACCAAGAGATGAGAATCAAATGGCAAATGCCTTGGCAACGCTTTCTTCAATGTGGGATAAACTAACAGGGTCGATGATGAAGCCTTTGGTAATAATGAAAATGAAAGCTCCATGTTATGGTGAAGAACCAATTATAAGCATTCAAATACGGCCATAAGAAAAGCCATGGTTTTATGACATCTAGAGATTCATCGAGGAAAGGAAGTACCCAGACGAAATGACTTTAAAAGAAAAAGATGCTCTTTGTGTTCTTGCAAGCCATTATGCAAGGCATGACGGGGTATTATACAGAAGAATGCCAAATAGAATACAACTAAGATGTCTCAAGAAGGATGAAGCAAAATAGGTGATGAGAGAGATTCATGCAAAGGTTTGTGGATCTCATATGAATGGGATAATTCTGATGAAGAAAATAATTCGATAAGGGTACTATTCAATGAGCATGGAAATAGACTATATCCAAACAGCGACATAATGTCATCAATGCTATATACATGGGAACCTCAACCATTTTCCCCTACAGTGCTAAACAATTTAACATCTCCATGGACCTTTGTAGCATGGGAGATAGATATAATAGGGGAGATAAGACTAACAGCCTTAAACGGGCATAAATATATAGTGGTGGTGATTAAATATTTCTCTAGATGGATAGAAGCAAAATCCTTTAGTGCCTTGAAGGCTAGATAGATGGCAAGATTCATTGAGGAGAATCTCATTTACAGATATGGGATCCCACATCATATTGTGATAAACAGTGGTGTTCAATTTCAAGAAAAGACATCTGAGTTATTTTAGAGATATAAGATTGAGCATCATAAATCCTTATCTTATCAACCTTAGGCTAATGGAGCAGTTGAAGTGACTAATATGAATATAAAGAGAATCCTCTCTAAGATGGTGACAATGCATAATGATTAGTCTAAGTATCTTCTTTTTGCCTTATGGGGATATGGAACTAGAATGCATACTACTACAAGACAAACATTGTTCTCATTAGTATACGGTTATGAAGCAATTTTGCCTATAGAGACATAAATCAAATCACTAGGGGTTGTTATGGAAGCAAAAATCCCTGAGAGTGAATGGATGCAAAAGAGATACGACCACCTCATATCCTTAGATGAGAAAAGGATGGATGCTTTATTTCACACTCAGATTTATCATAGAAGAACAGTGAGAGCCTTTAACAAGAAAGTTAAACCTAGAAAGATAAAGGCTAGGGATATGGTGCTAAAGTAGTCAAGGGCAATGGTGTTTGATCCAAGAGGAAAATTCAAACCAAATTGGGAAGGACCATATTTAGTCAAGACAATTCTACTTAAAGGAGCTGCAAAGATATCAAATCTTGAAGGAAATGAGTTCATTGAGCCAATCAACCTGGATCACCTTAATAAGTACTACCTTTTAAAAAAAAGGTCCACTGGCTAGAAAACTTAAAAAGGCTAGTCAGGCAAAAATTAGGACATCCCTGCTGGTCAGAAAACCCGCAAAGGGTTGGCAAGCAAAAATTAGGCGATAAAATAAAAAAAGTGATCCCACTGATCAAAAAACTCATAAAGGGCTAGTTAGGTAGAAATTAGGGAAATGAAAGTGACAAAAAATATTCAGTTAGAAAATATGAAAGGACTAGCTAATAACAGGAGTTATGTCATGTGATGTAATAAATGTACTCATTTTGGCCCTAATCAATGAATCAAATTGAAATGGAATTTTGTTGGATATTGCATATTCTATCTTTATTATAAAGCATAAGACTTAAGGAAAAAACAAAACATAAGAAGTCTAAAAACTAGACTTAAAAACTAGATAGTCCTAATCCAAGCAGCATTGTTCTTGTCCATAGTCCCATAAAAAGTAATCAGAGAAGAAAGACTGATAGTCCCAAGGTTATGTGGGTACATATAGATGTCAACTAGGAGCATATCAAAAAATGCCATTAGTCTATCGGCAAACTGCATCTCAAGATCAGGAAGAGCAATCACAGCAATTGAGTCTAAAGAACAACCAAGAATAGCAGCAAACTCTTCGATTAATGGACACAGTTCTTATCCATTGAATCTAAACATGTGGTCCTTAAAATCCTAGAAGGTGGTAGCAGCATGAAGAAAATTATTTTTTATTTTTAGATGTTGAAGGGACTTTAAGGATTGGACATGAAAGGGTAGCAGTCTATTTTAATTGTCTCCATCAAGGCCTTTAAGGAATTTCTTCATTAAATTAAGGGTGGCTTGTATCATGATGAAAGCCAATAAAGCCTAATATGGATGGAATTAGGATTTTATGTTTTTGGATCAAAGTTAGCTCAGGAATAAGACAGAGAAGAGCAAAGAACTTGAGCCAAAATTTCAATTAGAAATTCAAAATTCCGATCGAAATTCTAAAAATACGATCAGAAATCCAAAATTTCGATCAAAAATCTAGAATTATGATAAAAAATCTATAATTTCAATTGGATTTCCCAGATTTCTGACCGAAAAAAATTTTAGAGTTTGGTCTAAAACAAAAAGTCCATAATCCATTCATAAGAGGTGAAATAATTCTGAAACATTTGAAGTACAGTCATGCAAGCACAAGATAAAAAGATCAGTCATCCTGAGCTCTATTATCTAGCCAAGGACTCCACCCTCTGGCTAGATTGTCACTCTGATCTGGGGGCATAGAAGTCCTAGTGTCATGATCATAAAAGTCGAGACTGATAAGTTGTCTATGAAGCTTCTCGTTCTTATGCTCTAGATCCCCAACATAACTTTGTTGCATCAAGAATATTTAGAATTATGCATATCATGCATACATTATCATACTTTTTATAAATACTAACCCTCCCAAATTTTTGTGATCTACATAGTAAATAATCTTTGGGATGAGGTGAGTCCATATAAATACTCTGTCTGTGTCCAAAGGATCTGTAAAATAACATATACTAATTTAGTAACAAGTGTTAGTTTGTGCAGGATTGGAAATGCAAAATGCACTTACATGTGAAACATCGGGAGGAGAAAAGCTAGGAATCTGAGCTATATTAAAATACATGTGCTGCGCAACAGGGGTCTGCACTGCAGGAGCCTAGTAGTACATAGACCTATAAAGTGGGGGAACATCACCCAGAATGGTACTTAGGGAAGTATCACTTCGAGCAGCTCCACTATGCTGAGTATGCTCAACATGCTACTTAGTCCTCTCAGCATCACCCTCTGTCTCCTCCTCCATAGCAACATCAGTAGCTTCTTCAACTTCTACAAAAAGGGCAAATGTCATCTACAGTGATGAAAGAGATAAAGTAAAATGGTGATAGTGAGGAATGATGATAGAAAGAATACCTCAACTGGGTCTATAGGAACCTGCTCTAGGAGATTCTCCCAAATATACCCCTGATAATGACGAGAACGCTTGAGTAGAGTTGAAGCATCATATCACTCAAGCTCAAGACCAGTAATATTGTAACTCCTCAACATTGAAAAGGGAATAAAAGAAGGAACATGCTTCCTGAAAGGTACCATATGCCAATGATAAGCACACTCACTAAGATACCACATTTGGCAACCATAACTAGGAAGTAAAATCCTTGTAGTCTTAAGCCTCACAACTGCAGTCATGAAATCGTATCAATGGATGTCCTCGACACCGACCAACCAATTTGATTTGACCTGCACATTCATTCAGATAAATTTTATTTAACTTTCATGATTGGTTAAATACTAAAAATTAAATTTATTTTACCAGGTCCCACTCAAAGGAGTTTAGTTGATCCCAATAAGTTTGTAGATTACACTTGATGTTAACTAGACAAGAAGAACCCCATCTCTGCATCAGAGGAAGATCCCTATCAAAGCTAATAGTGCTAAAGCCTCAAATCACCTCGATCTCAATGCCCTAGATCTTAAAAAGGAAAAATAGTCAAAATGAAAATAAGGGGTTGTAAAAGAGCAAAAGGAGGTAGAAGATTTATGAAAGACATAAATGCAAGATAAGCCAGAAGCTATACATCATCATGGCATCTCTACAGACAGTATCTAGTCTATGGTAGAGATAAGTAAGAGTTGTAAATCCCCAATCAAAATTAGCAACTCTAGCAAGATCTTGAAAGGGACCAAGAAGAGCAATGCTAACCTGATGACCAGTCTCACAGAAAAGGGTAGTGCCTAGCAGTATCAATAAGAAGCATCTCACCTTATGAAGGATCTAACGAGGTGTGGTGGTGGGTAATCTCTTAAAACCCTAAATAAGAGAAAAAAGAAGCACGTTCTTTTGATTCTTCCATGTGAGAATGAATATGAGCAAGTCGCGAATATAGCGACTCCTAGTATCCTCTAGAAGAGTGCAGTAATGGATATCAAAGGGAATTGGGGCACCCCCCCAAAGATGATCTCAGTAATAGTAGAGAAGCTCATGGGGAAAATAGTCAGCTCACTCACTCATGTATGGAAGGTGTGAGTGATATCCATCCACCTCTTAATAAGAGTGAAAAGTGAATAGTGGTTTGACATACCTCAAGCAATCAGTGGAGCGGCAATGAAGCATCAGAAGCTAGATGCCTATATATATTGCACTACCTCTCTAGATAAATCATGAAAAAGTTCCCGAGCCAAATGAAAGCAACCCGAGAACTTTAGTGGTTTTTGAACAAAATTTAGAACAATAGGTTTACTTTTTTCATAAACTTTTGATTTTTATCTATTTTGATTTTTATCTTAAAAAATAAAAATAAAAAAAAGAGGATTGAAATATTGGATTTTCAATCGGATATCTAGAATTCTGATCAGATTTCTAGATTTTCAATTAGATTTTCAATCAGATTTCCAATAAAAAAATCTAGAATTTTTATCTGAATTTTAAATTTTTGACTGGAAATCTACAAATTTGATTGCTTTATGTTAGTCTTCTGTAACGTGCAAATACTAGTTTTACAAAATTTTGTCTCCATATTAACAATTTCATGTAATTTTATTTAATTTTATATAGCAGAAATTCTATAACTGCAAGCATGAATATGTTAATTTATATATTAAATGGAATTTTTTTTTGGCAGAATCAAAGATAGAAGAAAAATTTACCTCATCTCTAGTCTGTGAGCATCTGTGGAGGTGTAAACAAGTCAAAGGGAGCACCTCTTCCCCTTTATTGAGCCCCCCACCCCCAATATTGTTTTAAGGAAAATGTAGTTAAAATATGACCGAATCTGATTTGTTGGAGCTGCTTCCAAGTAGTCTGCATCCTGGGTGAGCCATAGGATCAAACAGATTCCAGATTAGAGATCGGATGAAAGAAAAATTGAAGAAACAATATTTGAAAATTAAGAGAAAAAAAAGGAATGAAAGGGATGGGAATAAAGAAATGAATAAGCAAAATGCAAAATTTATATTAAAGTGGCAAACATCCATTTTAGTCCCTTAACTTTATTTGCATTCCAGTCTAATACTTTTCTTGCAATTTAGTCCTAAATTATAAAGCTACATGATTTGATAATTCATTGAATTATTAAATTGTTAGCATAAAAGAAATCAATATCATACAACCAAGTGTGATGTTTCCTTTCAATCTGTATTGTACGATTGAGTATAGTCAACATCATACAACAGAGTATGATGTATCCTTTCAATCCAAACTATATAACCAAGTATAGTCAACATTATATGATCGAGTATAATGTACCTTTTCAATCAACATTCTATGACCGAGTATAGTCAACATCATACGACTGAGTATGATGTATCATTTCAATCCAGACTATACGACCAAGTATAATCGATATTGTACAACCGAGTACAATGTACCTCTTGAATCAGCATTGTATGATCGAGTTTAGCCAACATCATATGACTGAGTATGATGTATTTCTTTCAATCCGTACTATATGTATGAGTATAGTTGACATTATATAACTGATTATAATGTACTTTTCAATCTGTATTATATGTTCGAGTATAGTCAACATCATACGACCGATGTATCCTTTCAATCCAGACTATACAACCGAGTATAGTCGACATTGTATAATCGAGTACAATGTACCTTCTTAATCTGGACTATACCACCAAGTATAGTCAACATTGTACAATCGAGTGCAATGTATCCCTTTTATTTGCACTATATGTCCAAGTATAGTCAACATTATACGACCGAGTATGATGTATCCCTTTCAATTTATACTATATATCCGAGTATAGTCGACATTGTATGATCGAGTATAATGTACCTTTTCCATATGTACTATATGACTGAGTATAGTCAACATTATACCATCGAGTATAATGTATCCCTATCAATTAACACTATACATCTAAGTATAGTCGACATTATATGATCGAGTACAATGTATCCTTTTAATTCGTACTATACGTCTAAGTATAGATAACATTATACAATCGAGTACAATGTACTTTCAATCTGTACTATACGATTGAGTATAGTCAGCATCATATAAACGAGTATGATGTGTCCTTTTAGTCAGCACTAAATGACTGAGTATAGTCAACATCATACGACTGAGTGTGATGTATCCTTTCAAATCAATGTTATACGTCTGAGAATAGTGTTTCCTCAAATGTTTTAGGTTTATGCCTGGTGTTATACAGTAACACAAGCATTCATCGTGAACCGACGATCGCTTGTAGGCAAAAGCCTCAAGGAGCACAGGTAAGTATCTAAACTTTTATTCTTAAGAAATTGTGTGTTTATTTACTTTGCCACAGTTTGTTAAGCAAACAATGATAAAGGGGGGTAAATATGAACACCCAATTTTGGGATGATGAAGTGTGGATATGACAGAGGACTTCAATAATGCAAAATGTTATAAATAGGTCTTTAATACTTAAAGTTTGAAACCTCAAAAGTTTGAATGCATTTCCAAAAGGGTTTAATTAGTTTTTTTAAGGACTTAACAGGACCTAATTGAAAAGTCTAAATTCTTTCAGGGGGCCTTTTTATAATTAAAAATTAAAAAAAAAAAGATATCAGAATTCTGTAATTCCGATTGGAATTCTGTAATTTCAATTAGAATTATGTAATTCCAATCAAAATTACATAATTCTAACCAGAATTAGGCATGTTCCGTCTGTTTATTTTATTTTAGTAAATAAAATGTGGTTTCCTGAATTTTGATTAATCAAATAGTATTTGTCTGAATTTTTAGAAAATTAAAGTCCTTATAAAATCAAAACTCTAAGAAAGGCAAGTCATAATAGGATATGATTTTAGTTAAGGTTTTTTCCTATAAAAACCCAACTTGAGCTATCCTGAGCGGTGACCTCTCGAGGACCTATTGAAGACTTTTCTTTTCTAGGTAGTAAACAAAAATATTCTTTGTGATTTATTTGTTTTTGAAGCAAGGAGCAATAGACTTTTGAGAAGAAAAATAACAAGTTCTTAAAGACCTATCTAATAAACAACAGTGATTTATACTAGTATGAGGGGCAACTCATATTGCATCCATAATCATCATTTTCTTTCCTTCCTTCTTTTATTTTTATTTTATTTTATTATTTTGATTTTATTTTATTATTTTGATTTTATTAAATTTCAATTTTATTAAATTTTTATTGTTATTTTATCCACTAATCATTGTTTATTCTTTTGTGTTGGTGATTATGGAGGGGATTATATGATGATTTTACTAGATAAATAAAATCCATGAAGGTTCATGAAATGTCATGGATTGAACTTTGTAACTAAATATAGCTTCTAAGTTTTTTTATTTAGTTGCATATTATTGTTTTGATTTTTTTTTTATTTTTGGAATTTTATTAATTTTTCTTTTCTTATTATTTTCAATAGCTCATTGTAATAGCCGCAATAGTGGGAATAATGAAGTCATATGTGTGTGATTATGTGTTTTATTTTAATTAATTGGTTAGTAAATTTAGGGTTTTAATTAGGTAATTAATTAAAATTAATTGGTATAGAAATGATTAGGTTGTTTAATTAAAATTGAATTAGATTTAAGTGGATAGAATTAGGATTACTTGTTGATTATTTTATTTTATTTTATTTGTTTGTTTAGAGTAACTTTAATTAAATTAGGGTTTTTAAAATAGATTTAATTGATTGTTTGATCCTTTATTTAATTGTTTGATATTTGTTTCTTATTGTGTTTTGGGCTTGTTTGTTTATGTTTATATGTTTTGACCTCTAAGCTCATGTTAGGCTTTATCTCATTTAAATAAATTTAGGTTTTTTTAGGTTTAATTAATAAAAATGCATATTTAGGCCCATAATTGATTAGACTTAAGGTAGAGATAACTTAGGTTCATTTAGTTAATTTAGACATAGCCCCACCTAATTTAATTAATTTAGACTTAGCCCATTTAATTTAAGCTTTTACCATAATTTGTAGATTTAATATCACTTTAGAAATAAAATATATAGAACTAGGCTCACTAATTTAAGTACTTCATAATTTGTAGAGTTAAGCTCATTTTAGAATTAAAATAAATAAACTTAGGTTCGCTTGATTAAAATTGAATAGGAATTAGGCCCGTTAGTCTTTAAGCTCACTTGTAAATTTAAACATGTAAATTTAGCTCATTTAATTAAAATCAATGTACATTAGACTAACATAGGGATTATAAATTTAAATGAGTGCATTGTTTATAGGTTATTTTCATGCTAGTTTGCTAGGACTTAATTGTTTTAATAAGGGTTTATATGAAATTGTATGTAATAGAGGGTAAGATAGTAATTCATAAAGTAATTCTAAATGATCACGAGACTGAAAGAAGTTGGTATTCTGTATCCAGAATCTTTTAGTTATGGTGTTGGCTTTCTTTTAAAGAATTGAGTACCACCATTTTTTGATTTGTCCAAGTTATTGCCCTGGGTGGTGACTCTTCATCTCCACACCATGTCGTTATGACAGTGGTTAGTGTGTTCACTAAAGCCTTAGGCTCAAACAATATCGTTGTTTCTAAAATCTTGGGCGTGTGCTAAACCCTATAGTCTATAGTGACTCCATCTCCTTTTTGGGCCTTAAAAACTTATTTAGTAATCCTAATGAGCCTTGAGCCCACACAGTGTCATGGTTGTCGTACACTTAGGTGCGTGGCCTAAACCCCACCACCCACAATGGTGACTCCACTAGGGATAGAGAAATTAATTCCAAGTGTTTTGTAATTTTTCATCTTTGATTATTCCTTTTATTTCCTTTGCATAATACTGCATTCACTACATAATTACACACATCGAGCACACAGTCCTAAATAACCGATAATAATCTTTACTTTGTTGCCTGTGTTTCACTTAAACCTAGTGGTTGAGTATTCAATTATTGTCACTCATAGCACATACTATCCACGTCATATGGACCCTTGAGTAGAGAGACATAATGAATGTATATAGCTATGGGAGCTGTAGTTTATTACCCTTAACTCAGCTCATATAAATGACTTAGTAATATCCACTAAGATTTTTCCTAAATGCATGTGTTTTATGCCATTTAACAAGCCTTTTCATAAAGCCCAAGCCTATTTGCAAGTGGACTGTGTCAAAATTAGGCTTTTTATGCCCACTATAGCCCATTTGCAAAATAAATTATGTCAAAATTAGGCCTTTCAAGCCCATTATGACCCATTAAAATGGACTTCAGCTTTATTTAAAGGATTTTTTATTCGTTTGCTCCATCCTGAGAGTTTTTTTATAGGTACAACGACTTTATTTTCCCCTGTTGATAGTTAAAACTCAACCAACAATCCTAGGATAAGAAACTCGCCATTGAATACGCGTACGGGAGAAATAAGGGTGGAAGTGCCATCTATTAAGAGCTTTATCTTTTGTTATTTGTTACGTGTAAATAGGATATTTACCCTCATTCTATTCTTTTAGGCCTTGTATATCATGCATACACACCATGCATGTTTCTAACTTTGGTTAGTTACAGATATAGATCCAAATCAGTTATTTGCTTGGATGTGCTCCAACATCGATTTCTTGGTTAGAATGTCGAAAAAGATGACATTAGTGAGTTTTGATCTAGAATAGTTCAAGATAGAGATGGCTGAACAGACCAAAGCAATTATGCAAGAGATGATGGTAGAGATAAACTCAACTAGAGAGAAACCATCAATGCCTCTACCATCGCCATTTGATCTTGATGCCGAGAATCCAAAGAGGCAAAGAACAAGTCAAAAGCCATGATGGAAATCAAGCCACTTTGGGAAACCTTAGTGAAATAAGGCCCTAATAATCCATATTAAGAGGCCTCTTAAGCCATTATTAATTGCTGATAAACTAGTATCCAATTTCAAAATATTCTCTGAGCAAGTGAATAGGATTAGTAAAGTTATTGTATAAGAGCCAATGATGGAAGAATTGGTATTGGTCTCGGAACCTGAAAAGGATGTCCCTATAGTAGAGTTGAAAGATATGGATGACTAGGAAGAGGAACTTGACTTTGAGTCTTTTATTTTGGACTCCATTATGCATGTATTTTATAATGATATTAACATTTTCTTTTCTTGTTTGTTTAACTTTGAGAACCATTTCTTTTCTAAAATAAATGCAAGAAACTCTAATTTTGCTTACTTATGTGATGTTTTGCCTAATAGTTATTTAGTGTGTGATAATCATTTCATGCATATGTTTAACATTAATTCAGTACAAATTAAATAATTTAACTTAGGCACATGTGATAATCCTACAAATATACTTCTTGCTTCTGATCTAACTCCTTGTGAGAGTGAAAAAAATAAAAGAAACAATAAGAAGAAGATAAAAATTATTCTCTTAGGGCTATGAGGATATGCCAGGGATTGATAGAGAGATTACAGAACACACGATTCCCATATATCCTTACATTGCACCGATAAAATAGAGAAAGAGAAGATTGAGACAAGAATGAGCTCTTTTGATCAAAGAAGAAGTTGAAAAACAACTGAAGGTGAGATTCCTAGAAATAGTCGATAACACTCAATGGCTAGCAAACATCGTGCTAGTTTTAAAGAAAGACGGAAGGGTTAGGATGTCTATGGACTATAGGGATTTTAGCAAAGCCTGTCCAAAAGATGACTTTCCTTTGCCACATATTAACACTTTAGTCTATAGTGCGGCTTTTAATGCCATGTACTCCTTTATGGATGGCTTCTTAAGGTACAACTAGATTATTATAGTAGTGATTAATAAATTGAAAACCTCCTTCATAACTGAATGGGGTGTGCACTACAATTAAGTCATACTATTTGGATTGAAGAACATGGGAGCTACCTATCAGAGGATGGCTATTACCCTGTTGCATGACATGGTCTATAAAGAAATAAAAGTATACGTGGATAACATGATGGTGAGATTTCTAACTAGAAAAAGGCACTTTAAGGCTCTAGACAAGTTCCTAGCCAAGGCTGAAAAGTACAATCTTAGATTAAACCCAAAGAAGTGTGTTTTTAGGGTGACTTCTAGAAAGCTACTACGACACATCATTAGTCAGAGAGGGATTGAAGTAGACCCAGATAAGGTTAGAGCGATCATAGAGATATCTATGTTGAAGACTGAGAAAGATGTTAGGAGATTTTACAATATATTAGTAGGTTCATCTCCAAGCTAACCACAATTTGCAAGCCAATTTTCAAACTCTTGAAGAAAAATCAACCGATTATCTAGGATGACAAGTGCCAGTAAGGGTTTAAGACTATCAAGAATTATTTGATGAATCCCCTAGTCTTACAGCCACCAAGGACTAGTAAATCATTAGTTCTCTACTTGGTAATCGAGAGGGATGTAATAGGTGCCATGCTTTCTTAAGAAGGTGAAGGAAAGATTGAACGCATAATGTATTACTTGAGCAAGAAGCTCCTGCCTTATAAATCCAACTACAGTTTTATGGACAAGACATGTTTATTTGTGATTTGGGCAATGAAAAAGCTCAAACATTACTTTTAATCTTACCAAATTCAGGTAGTTTCCAAGCATGATCCTCTTAGATATTTACAATAGACTTCATTGGTGATAGAGAAATTAGCCAAATGGTTGGTTTTGCTTATTGAGTTTGACATCAGTTATGTGGTAAAGAAAGTGGCAAAAGTAAGAGCAGTAGCTGACTTCCTAGCTCAAAACTTGATGATAGATGAATAAGAATGGGAATTATAATTTCCAGATGAGCATCTAGGGGCAATAGAAATCTAGACATGGACAATGTACTTTAATAGAGTTGTCAATATCAAAAGAGCAGGTATCACCATAATTCTTATCTCATTAGAGGGAGAAATGATCCCAATGGTGAAAAGATTAAAATTCAAAGCTACCAATAATCAAGCTGAGAATGAAGCTTGCATCTTCGATATGGAGGTGCTAAGAAGTGTGGGGGTAGAGGAATTCACAGTCTATGGTGATTCTATATTAGCAATGAAATAGATCTTCAACTAGTGGGAAGTAAGGGAGAATAAGTTGAAAATGTATGGGGATTATTCTATTACTCTCTTATTAGCTTTTGCTCAGTGAAAATTTATAAATTTTCCATGAGAGGAGAATCAAATGGCATATGCTTTAACTACTTTAGCTTCGACATAGGAAGGGGAAAAGTAAACTACAGTCAAACCTCTTGTCCTTGTAAAATCTCAAATCCTTTGTTATGAAGAGATAAAGGTGATGTTAGTCGACTCTACAAAAAACTATAGTTTTACAACTTATAGCAGTACTTAGAAATAGGACAGTTTCCCAAAAGACACTAACAAGAATAAGAGAATGTCTCTCAAAATGTTGTCTCAACAATTCATCAGCTATAATAGAATGTCGTATAAAAGAGTGCCAACTGGGGGTACATCTCAGTTGTGTGGACAAAGCTAAAGCGCAAAGCTTATAGAAGAAATCCATGAAGGAGGGTGTGGTCTATATATGAATGGGACAATTTTGGTTAAGAAAATAGCGCATCAAGGCTACTTTTGGCTAACAACGGAAATAGATTGTGCGAGATTTATGTAGAAGTGTCATAACTGCTAAGCATATGGTAATGTTAGTCATTTGCCTTCAATGAAAATTCAGGGATTGACTTCTCCATGGCCATTTGCAACTTGGGCAATTGATATTATTAGGGAGATAAGGCTAAAAGCATACAAAAATCATCGCAACATAGTAGTGGCAATCGATTACTCCTCCAAATAGGTTAAAGCAGAGTCATATGTCACTATCGGATAAAAACAAATGGTGAGGTTTATAAAGAAGAACATAATCTACCAATATAGGTTGCTGCATCATGTTATTAGTGATAATGGTGTTCAATTTAGAGCTGAGACAACCGCTTAGTTAAAAGAGTACAAGATTGAGCATCACAAGTCATCTTTGTATTTACCACAAGCTAATGGTGCCATAGAAGTTATCAATAAGAACATAAAGAAGATTTTGGTCAAAGCGCTAGAGAATTATAAAGATTGGGCATATTACTTATAATTCTCATTGTAAGGATACATAACCACTGCTAGAACATCGACTAGGGTTACTACATATTCTCTAGTGTATGAATGTGAGGTAGTATTGCTAATTGAAGTAGAGATCCAATCTTTGAGAGTTCTTCTAGAGTCTAAAATTCTAGAGTATTAGTGGGTGGAGAGCCGACTAGCATAATTGACATTGTTAGATGAAAAGAGAATAAGAGCCATGTATCACTTTCAGTTGTATCATAAAAGAATAGCTCGAGCTTATAATAAAAAGATTAAGCCAAGCAAGATCAAAGAGCGTGATTTGGTTTTAAAGCTAACTAGGACGATCATGACTAATCCTCGAGGGAAGTTCAAGTCGAATTGGGAAGGTTTGTACCTGGTGAAGAAACTATTTTCTAAAGTCACTGCCATTGTATCTAACTTCGAAGGAAATAAATTCAAAAGGCCCATCAACCTCGACAAATTCAAGAAATACTTTCTGTAAAGTCTCACTAAGGAGAAAACCTCAAAAAGAGGCTGCCTAGGCAAAAGTTAAAGACTACAAAAAAATAAAAATAGCAAATAAAAAAGTCCTGCTAGATTAAAAACCTTGAAAGAGACAGTCCAAGTAAAAGTTAAGGACATGAAAAAGGAGAGAAAGAGAGAGAGAGATAAAGAATTATTAATTGAAAAACTTGCAAGGGTAAGCCAATTAACGATAGGAGATATATGAGAAGCAAATTGTAAAGTCATTTGGTACTTAATTTAAATGGAATGGATTGCCTTTATTATTGTTGAACATTGCATTAAATGCTTATTGCACATTGTTTAACTAAAAAGGGAAATTCCATTTAATAAAAGAGCAAATAAGGAAAAAATTGCATGAACTAAATTTTTCTTCTCTTCTTATGAACCCCTTGAACACCTGGGGCTTGCAATGCTCTTATCATCCTATTTCTTAAAGAATCCATCCATATCCATATGCTAAAGCTGAATCCATGCTTTATACTAGTCATCAATGGACTGATCTCCATTATAGTCAATAAATCTCAAAATGAATCTATGGGGCCAAGTGGCAATCAGATTATCAAGAAAATTTTGAGAAATAGGTCCTCCCTCAAATTCATACACTGGCTCTACAATCAGTTGCTTTTATCCATACTGTTTGCAAAGCCTAGCGGGATTATAAAAAGTAACCGAATTGAGATCGGCTAGAGGAACGCAGTAGGTATAGGACCTGAAAGTCACATGCTATAACCTCCACCATGGGCACATTCACCGAATCAGAGTGTCAGGAAACATGGAGAACTAACTCTAAAGGTCTTCCGTAATAGGGTTCAGTCTTCTCGTATGGCAATGTTTGGCTTGATAGCACATAATGTCTTTAGGAGGTTTAATTAACTTTAATTTATTGTGAAACCATGCCTGTAGAATGATGAATGGGTAAAAAGGGAAAAACAATTGGGAAATAATCAAACAAAGAAGAAACTAACCTCTAACAGTAGGGGACTCCTTGAGAATCATTTAGTTTCATAGAAGTTGTTAAGCCCAATGATGGTCTCTGCTAAAATAAAAGGAAAAGGATTAAAGCCTCCTTCCACTTAATCCAAAATGTGAAGAATCTTTGAATCATAGTTACTAAAGGGCAAAATAAGTAAAAACTGAGCATACAGACAGAAAGTGATCATTTAAGGCCAATAAATCTTATTTTTATCTACAAACTCCACTGCCTTAAGAAAAGAGCTTATTAGAACTCCATTACCAAAGACATGGCAAAAAGAAGACTGAGGAGAAATGTTAAATAAACAAGCCATTTGGTATTGAATAAACTATAAATCTAGGGTTTCAATCGAAGGAATTACAATATGATGGGTAGAATCCATCTAGGAGCCTAGGATTGCCTCGAATTCCTCTAGCAGGGGGCATAGCCCAATAGTGTTGAACTTGAAGATATGTTTCTAAGAATCCCAAAACTGAGCAAAAAGATGGAGAAATGGTAAATTAATCTTTCTAATATGCATGGATCGGAAGATAGATAGATGAAATGACTCTAATATAGCCCATGATCTAACATCTAGATTCTTCAAGATCGGTTGTAGTTGTTTCAAACTTCTTTTTATCATTTTCAAAATTTGGGATGCTGTTTATGAGGAGAAGAGAAAGAAAAATTGCAAAGAGAGAAAAGTTAAGGCTTTTATAAGGAAATTGAGGATTTTATAGGCTATAGAGCATTGTCCGAGAGGCAATCACCTCTATGATCAGGCAGTGCCTTTGTGTGTTAAGGCAATTCCCTATCACCTCTTCATAAAGAGGTGATGCCCTTATAAAGAGGCGACATGTCTGCAACAGTCAAAAGTTGACTTTATTACTGCAAAATGTCTGTATTCTACGTGTTGAGTTCAGTTATCAAATGAAGCAATTTTTGTAATAAATATTTTGTAACTAATTAGAATAAAAATGAATTCAAACATCCATCTTATGCAAAATATAAAAATTCTAAAATGAACAGAGAATTCAGAACAGTAATAGCTAAATAGTTCAAAGGAATATAAATAGTCCTAATCTAAGGGAATCCAATGTAGTCTCCTACTCATTGTCCTTAGCCTCATCATCCCTGTGCTCCTTATCTATAGAATTATCTGTAGTATCATCTCCATTATCACTACTATCATCCTCAGCATGCTTAGTAGTTGGCTTAGCCTCAACAGTAGGTCCTCCTCGCTAGTATACTCCTTTTCATTACTCTTGATAGCCCCATCCTTATCATCATAATCTTTCACCTAGAAGGCAGCCAACTAGCAGTTGAGAGCAATGACTCTAGCCTGACGAGCATCCAACTAATCTTGTTAGAATGCAACGAAGGGTAAGAAATCATAAGTGCATGCATACATGTAGAAATAAAATATGATTATTATCTTTAACTGCTGAGTGATGCTCATCATGAAGTCCCTCTAGGCCTCGATAACCCTGTACATATACTCTCCCTGGTCTCAAGGCATCTGTATGATTAATAAATTATTAAGACTAACCTTATGTTAAGTCAAATTTGAGAACAAGTTTGCAAAAAAGAGAAACTCACATGTGTAGAGGTCTCTAGGAGAAATGCAGGCTCTATGCTCATATCCAATGTGAGGAATTGGTAGGACAGCTCGCCTAAAGGCACCTACAATTGGGTCATTAAGTCTGGAGTAGCAATGAGCCTACAAGTAACTATGTTTGATCTAAAGCTAAAGGCACCACTAGGTGGCAATGTGGTAGTTAGAGTACTCTCACTATGTGGTGCATTGCAAGGATGCTGAGTAGGCCTCTCTTGAGCAGTAGGCCTAATGCGAGCAACTGGTGCCCTAGCGGGTGCCTAAAGAGAAAGAGAAAAATAATTCAAAAAGAAGACATCTACAGATAAGAATATAAAATTTTATGCTTAACAGAATTGTTTGCTTACTTAAGATGTGGATGCAACAAAAGGCATCTACTATAGAAGATGAGTTCGTGCAAAGTCCGCGTAGCGAGACTTCTTCCTCTTATAATGATCATCAACATCATCCCCCTCAACAGCACGATCTAGCTCCTTTCCCTCCAATAAATGAGCCTAAAAGATATTATGAGGAGGAGGGTCCTTGATGTAGTACCCTCTTCTCAGATAATAATTTAAAACGAATCATAGTTTGGGACCATCTAACCTTGGGACCCTATAAGTCTAGGCGAATCTACAAGAGTAAACAAACTAGTCAATAAATTTGATTAACAAATAGATTACTAATCATGATTTAATTTGTAGGTACACACTTGGTCAGAGGTTAGAGAGTTTAGGCGCTCGTAATGGATGTGCATGCGAATAGCAACCCTTCTCCAAGATTGATTAGGACCTCAATATAGCTGGGAAGGGTACATCATGGATGGGAGATATCCTGATAATCAACTGTAGCTCTAAAGCCCAATCCTACAAAGTAAAAAAAAAAAAGAGAAGAGCTGTTAACAGACTATGATAATAATATCTCAGTCAAACTTAACAATGAAGGAAAAGAGAGACATATTAGGACGGTGTGCCAGAAGCCATAAAACTATCTAGGCCCCTAGACAACCTCGTTTATTCTTTGGTATAGATAAGGTAGAGCATAAATCCCCCAATCATATAAAGCCACCAAGTCAAGATCCCTCAGAGGTAGTAGCAAGTACATATCAATGGAACTCACTGTGTCAATAAAAGGTGGTCCTAAACAAATAAACTAAAAAGGCCCTCACCACCTGATCAATCTGAAGGCCAAAAGTAGCAGCTGTTATTCTCTCTGGGGTATAGTAACTCTTAATAAAGTCAACCTTTACAGAGTAAGTCCCCTTTATGTTTTAAGACCATGCCTAACAAACACTCGACATAAGTAAGGTGCTGTAAAGATAAAATGACGTAGACTTGCATCAAGAGGAGCAAGATCTCCTGCACAAGCAATACCAGTCATAGCTATGAAAGAAACCAGGTCCAGAGTAAACTCTCCATAAGGAAGCTAGAAGGTGTGAGTAGTGTCTGACCACTTCTCTATCAAAACATGCAAGTCTTAATAGTTAATCCGCCCTTGAGAACTCGATAGAATGAGAATGAAGTCAGAGAATCCACTGTTAAATATATAGGTCTTAATAGCATGAGGAAAGCTATCATACCAGATATAGGCACCAATGAAATTGTCAACACCCTTCAGTGTGTGCACATCAAACTGATGAAAAATAGGGAGTTGAATATTTAAATAGTTCATATAAAAAATTTTAGAGATTTTATAGATCACTGGTAAAGAGGTGAACGCCCCATTGTAGAGGTGCCACCTATTCATAAGGAGGTGATTGCCTCTACAAGAGCCCTTCTGCCACAAAGAAGCGAAAGCCTCTTCTCTAAGAGGCAAATGTCTGAATAAAGAGGCAACGCCTCTCCATGTCAATGAATTGACAAGATTTTCAATTTTCTTTAATTTTTCTCAATTTAATCATATGCATTCTCTTTTTTCATGATTATGACATGGTTATAATTAATAAATCGATGTTTTTTAACCCTATTTATAAGGAAAAAATATAAATTATTTATTAACCTCTCATGTGGCCAGTCCTCAAATGTGAGATCGTACATCTATGAAAAGAGGAATCTCATCTCTAGGGTTAAGACCAAAGTTGTGCGCCACATTAACCATAGGCATCACTTGATCCCAAGTGGGTAAATCTAAAGTTTGTGTAACATCTATAGCAAAAAAGCTTTGAAAAGTGAAGAAGAAAATTGAGAGAAAAAGGGAAGAAAGCTTGAAAAGAAAAAGTGAATTGAAGAAAAGAGAAGAAGAAGCTTTACATAGAAAAGCAAAAGGGTAAAGGTAGGAAGACTTGTTGAACAAGAATGAAGGGCGAAGCCAATTGATTGAAAGAAAGAGTGGCCCACGAAGTGGACATCCCCGGTGGAACTTATAAAAAAATCCTTAGTGGAAAAGAAGAATGAATGATTAAGATCATGTCACTTCTCGAGTGTATCCTGAAATTGAAGATTGAAGAATTAGAAATTTTATGATCGAAGCATCAGTCTAAAGAGTGTTTGGTTGGGTTGTATTCCCAAAATGCATCTTCTACTTATGAGCAATGACTCAAACTAGGAAAACTCGGGATCGTGCTTCTGTGTGATGACTCAGGCTAGGAAAACCTAAAATCACTATTGTGAGTAATGACTCAAGCTAGGAAAACCTGAGATCACATTTCTATGTGATGACTCGGGCCAAGAAAACCTGAGATCACTGTTGTGAGTGATGACTCAAGCCAGGAAAATTGGGATTGCATTTGAGCGATGACTTAGGCTAGGAAAATCTAGGATCGTATTTCTATATGATGACTTAGGCCAGGAAAACCCAAAATCATTATTATGAGTGATGACTTGGGCTAGGAAAACTCGAGATCACGTTTAAGTGATGACAAAAACCAGGAAAATTCAAGATTGCATTTTATGTGATAACTCAAGCCAGGAAAACCCAGGATCATTCTACTGAGTGAAGCTTATGTCAGAAAGGTAGAAGGTTCATGCCAAATTTATAATAAGTAACTGATTAAGCCAAGAAAACCTAAGGAACACAGTTACATTTCACCAATTCTGTGTCAGAAAGGCTCAGAATGCCATCCTTTTCTACTAAGTGAAGCTTGTGTCACAAAGGCAAAAGGTTCACACCAAATTTATAATGAGTAACTAATTAGGACAGGAAAACCTAAGGAACACGATTATGTTTCACTAGTTCTATATCAAAAAGGCTTCGGACACCATCTTTTTCTACTAAGTGCAGCTTATGTCAGAAAGGCAAAAGGTTCATGCCATATTTATAATGAGTAACTGATCAGGCTAGGAAAACCCGAGGAACACGGTTATGTTTCACCAGTTATATATTAGAAAGACTCAATATTCATATATTTTTTACTGAGTGAGTTTTGCATTAGAAAGGCTTGGAGTTCATGCCCAATCTATAATGAGTGACTAATCAGGCTAGGAAAACCCGAGGATTATGGTTATGTTTCAAGTCAAAGTTTGACCTTTCAAGTTTGAATTCTCAAAACTGATAGCCCAAGTGAAGCTTGTAGGTCAGGTATATTGTTTTTACTATCTGTTATGCACATTGCTTTTTTAAAAAACTAAATTTCATAAATCCATTTTTTAAAAAACCAAGGGGGCAAATTGTGGACACCCTTAGTTTGCTCGACTCGTAATGAAAGCTCGATGATGAGATAGTCCAAATTTTGAATGCAAGAAGAGCTCGAGATCTTCTTTAGAATGAATTTAAGAGATTTAACCTAGCCCAAAGCCTTCATATCAAGCTAAAACTCAAAACATTAAGCCCATTAGCCCTTTGTTAAGCCCAAATTGAGCCTTTTAAGCTCAAAGGCCCAACAAGCTTAGTGAAGAGGCATTACCTCTTCACTTTGGCTATCCATGAGGTGACACCTCATAAAAGAGGTGTCGCCTCTTCACACTTGTCTCCTGCATTAATAAAAGCTATTTATCATTATATTTAACATAAAAACTGACCTTCCTACCTTTAGTCTAAAGTTTTAAATGAAACAACAAGACTTTTAAGGCATGAAATAATGAAAAAAGAAGGAAGGTAATGATGAAAATGCAAGGTGTAAAGTAACCTTGATTTTTTTAGAAAATGGGAGAGAGAGAGAGAGGGTAAGGGCTAAAAGGGGGTTAGCCATTTAAGTAGAGGGAGGTTGAAAAGAAGGGGAGGTTCTGAAAGAGAAAAGAAAAAGAGAGAAAAATATTTTAAAAATAAAGGAAAAGAAAAAAGGGATGAAGAAGAAAAAAAGGAACTTGAAGTTATAAATCCATTTCTTGAGAAAAGGGAAGAAGATTCTTGCATTCAATGCATAAAAAATGAACCAAACAAACTCTAAGGGCTTTAGTTAGGAGCATTAAACGGGTTCAAATCAACAAGAAACCCTATCTTTAAGTTCTTTGTTTTGTTTGAAACTTCATTTCTTTATTGTATACCTTTTTTATATTTATTGCTCTCTTAAGATTACATCTAGAGCCTAAATATATGAATTATTAAGTTCTTAACTGCCGGTTTACGTTGATTTGCATGAATATTTAAGTTTCTTAGAATCTAAGAAACTTGTGGTTTTTTGTGTTGTTGTCCCTGTTGAAGAGGCGTCACCTCTTGAAAAGGACATCGCCTCTTGACCTAGTGATCGCCTCTGATGCAGAGTCTTGCACAGCTCTACTTTGTTTTAGTATCTTTTTAGTATATTTTCAGTATATGATACATATATGTTGCTTGATTGATTTTGATATTGCATGTGAACATTATACTCTTAGGATTAGTTGAGTGATTAATCCATGTTTATATGAATATGTATGCCTATGTTTATACTAATACAATTTGAATTGTTTTGTAAATAAAGTTGTTCATTTGAATGGGAAACTAACCCTTATTTGTTGTAGGTTTTGGTGATTTTTAATCACTATATAATTAGTGAATTAATTCGTTCCTAAGAGGCTTCATTTGGATTGATTATTATAATAATTGTACAAATTACTGTAATCTCTAATCCCTACCCCATTTATTTAGAATGAATGTTTATAAATTTATTCTTAATATTTGATTTGAATGCCAAGGCAATAAGCATGCAAAAGGATTAATGTGCAAACTCAAATTAAATTGTAAAATTGGAAACGTTTGCAAACCACAATAATAAGAAAATAATTTAATAATTATGGGTAATAAAATGTAAAACACAAACGGAAGTCGACCGTAAAGTTGGATGGGCATTCAAAGCCCATACCTAATTTCCAAACTCAAATCTCTAATGACGACTTATGAAAACCTTCGTAGAATCCAGTTGCTGTAAATCTCGATTTTCGTCTAGATGACGACTTTATTTTCTTTTTGAACCCTAAAAATCCATTTAGTAATCCTACTGACCTTTAAACCCACGTAGTATAATAGTCACCTATACTTGGGTACATGGCCTAAACCCGACGATCATATATATATATAGATTTAAGTATCTTACAATATTAAAAAAAATAATGTTCAATAGTCATTGATTGGAGTGATGAACAAATTTCATTTTTTTTTTTAATTACGAACCATTACAAGTAGAATTGGCAATGTATAATAATTAAAAAAATAAATAGTCAGTCCGAATATGACCTTTTTTTAAGTAAGCATATCAAAGCCTCAAATATAAACACAAATATATTCATATAACCCATTTAAATTTATATAAATTTTAACATGTATAATTAAAATATACTAATTTTTAAAATAAAAATATTAAAACTTTATTAAAATAAAATAATATATTATTAAAATATAATAAATAATAAATAATCAGAATAAATTTATATATGTCAGATATTAAAATTATTAAATAAAAAAATCAATAATATTTTCAAAATTATTAATTTATTTTTCTTCAAAAAAAAAGAAAGGGCTCTATATCGATATTATCCTTATTGTGTCAATCTTAAAACAATATAAGATCCTAATCTAATCGGAAAAGGATTAATTGAGTCCCAAAGTAACCAGGAGAAAACAAGTGGACATCCTTAAAAGGAATATATAAAGCGGTGCTGTTCCACCTTAACAATTTTCATATTGCACCTTATCGCCTGTCCTTCTATAGATGTATCTTTCTGCCACGGGCACGATCTGTGGTTATCTGTTTCATCATTGATGAACATCAACCTGTTCAATTCAGTTATATATGCAAATAAAAATCGAATTTAATCGCCCGTCAAAACCAAGAACCCACCATGGAAACTTCACAAGATTCACCTCAAGAACTCCCCATCACCACTGCCGCCTCCACCACCACCAAAATACCCAAGAAGCTTACTGTAATCCCTCTGATATTCCTCATCTATTTTGAAGTAGCTGGCGGCCCTTATGGTGAAGAACCTGCTGTCCAAGCTGCAGGTCCACTCTATGCGCTTCTTGGGTTCTTAATATTTCCATTCATATGGAGTATTCCTGAGGCTCTTATCACTGCTGAGCTATCTACTGCATATCCTGGCAATGGTGGATTTTTTATTTGGGCTGATCGTGCCTTTGGTCCCTTTTTTGGCTCTCTGATGGGAGCTTGGAAATTCTTGAGCGTTGTCATAAATATTGCTGCCTTCCCAGTTCTTTGCATTGATTACATGGAGAAGGTACTTCCTGTATTGGCTTCTGGCTGGCCTCGCAAAGTCGCAATTTTGGTTTGAACATTGGTTCTATCTTTTCTCAACTATACTGGATTAGCCATTTTTGGCTATGCTGCTGTTTTACTCGGTATAGTTTCGCTTTCGCCTTTTATACTTATGTCTCTCATCGCAATCCCGAAGATTAAACCCCATAGATGGATTAGTTTAGGCCAAAAAGGTGTCAAGAAAGATTGGACTTTGTATTTCAATACCGTTCTCTGGAACTTGAACTTCTGGGATAATGTTAGTACTCTAGCTGGAGAAGTTGATAAACCCCGGAATACTTTCCCTGTGGCCTTGTTCACTGCTGTGATCTTCAGTTGTGTGTCTTACTTCATTCCTCTTTTCATGGTGATTGGTGCTGTTTCTGTGAATCAAAGTGAATGGGAGTCAGGGTTTCATGCTACTGCAGCTGAACTTATTGCAGGGAAATGGCTAATATATTGGGTTGAAGTTGGTGCTGTGTTATCTGCTATTGGTTTATTGGAGGCCCAATTGAGCAGCAGTGCTTACCAGCTTCTTGGTATGGCTGATTTGGGAATTTTGCCTCAGTTTTTTGCCGAAAGGTCTAAATGGTTCAATACACCTTGGGTGGGGATATTGCTATCAACTTTGATTATAATTGGGGTGTCATATATGGATTTTACTGACATAATTTCATCAGCTAATTTCTTGTATAGTTTAGGCATGCTGTTGGAATTTGCATCTTTTCTTTGGTTGAGGAGGAAGAAGCCTGAACTGAAGAGACCTTACAGGGTGCCAATGAGGCTACCAGGGCTGATTGTCATGTGCTTGATACCATCAGTATTTTTAGTACTCATAATGGCTGTTGCTACTAAGACTGATTATTTAGTGAGCGGTTTGTTGATTGTGGGTACCATTGGATGGTATTTTTTGATGAAGTTTTGCAAGTCCAAGAATTTGTTCAAGTATAGCAGGGCTGAAGATGTTGAAGAAGGATAGTTGAATTGTTAATTTTCAATTTTTTTTTTTTAAATCCCAACTAAAACAATTCTTTGTGCTGTAGAATGTGAGTGTTTGTTTTTTTCTTTTTAGTCTGCAAGAATGAAGTTGTAATTGGTAAATATATTTGATTTGGGTCAACACCCACAGTTTATTGGGTTTGGTTGGATGTAAAAACTTCATACCTTGCATCTAATTGTCTGATTCGTGAAGCAGAATTACAAGTTCAGTCGATTAAAAAAAAAAAAAATTATATATCAATATGATATCTTTATGTTTCTCACCCCCTTACCAATATGATCTTTGCCCATTTACTGTGAGCCTGAACTACCCACAAGTTTTCTATTAAAATAAAATAAATTAAAATAACAAAAGTTCTTGGTATAGTTGGCCAAGTGTGTGTTGGTCATGTCGCATCAGCTGACATAGATTAACATGTACCTTTAATTATAAAAAAAAATGAGTTGGCACGTCAGTTTTGGAGGAAAACGTACTCGTATTAATGGGAAAAATGAGGTATTTTTTAAGAGAAAGGTGAAAATCTTTTGTATATATAGTTGTTTTCTTACATGTTATAGTCTTTTTTTCATTTTTATCTTCTTAAAAATGATTGACATTGCATGTAACTGAAAAATAAAACAAAACAAAGTGGCCAAGTTTTATTGTTAAAGTAAATATAATTTGGTTAATTGAATAAATGTTATCAAAAGCTAAAATTAATATATGTGGTTTAGTAAAAACTCATATATTTTAAAAAAATTATTTAATTGTGATGTAAGATTTAATTTGATAATAAAATGAATTTTTTTGAAATTATTAACATAAATTATATACTTATACTTAAAAGTGTAATATAAATTATTAAATAATTATAATATTAAGTGGGTATAGGCAAATTGTAATCTAATATGAAATGAAAAAAAAAATGGTAAGAAAATTAAGTAAATCAATATTACGTACATAATTAAAAATTATTAAGTAAAATAGGTAAATAAATAAAAAGTACAAATTGTAATAAACAAAGTATATATTTATTGATACCCCATATATATATATATTCCTATTTTGCTAAGAGTTTGTTTTTCTATATAGAGGTTGCTTGTAGTTGAAGAAAGCCCAAACTAAATAAGAGAAGGACTCTCAATTAAAGAAGTTTTCGGATAGGAAGAAATACTTTCCAAATAGGCACAGGACTTTCATCAAAGAGGAACTCTATTCCTTTCAGTTTTGAATATTACTATTCTTATAAATAAGACCTTATATTCCTCATTCTTATTAATTCTATTCACTCATACTCTTTGCTCTCTTTATTTCTTTAAACTCTTTTTCTACATTCTCTGACTTAAACATCAAAAGGTTTGGGGGGATCTTCCTTACCTCTTACCTTACCCTTCTTTGATTCCTTGCAAGGCCTAGACTTAGGAGTTTTGGAAACAAGTTATCAAGTGGCGTTGTCTGTGAGAATTTCCTGAGTTAAAAATCCATTAAGCATCAACCGAACAAGATATTAGCATAATGACTTTCAATCTACTGCAATCTCAACCCCAGACACAAACATTAACCCTTCAGCCCTTATTCCCCTAATCAACCCTTCAACCCCCATTCCTCTCATAATTCCATCGGCACTCTTTCAGCATATTGGACCCTCTTCATAGGCTCCACTTAGAGCATACACTCTAATTAATAATAATCAGGGATGGCTAATATTGGGCACCAACTTCTCTTATTATACTCCTCTACAGCATAACAACCGACCTATACCATCCATACCTTTTTCAAGCTTACCAGAAACCCTTGCTATAAACACACCAAACCTAACATCGTAACCTAGAATTTAACCTACCTTCGATGAGTAAAGAAGCAATGATTCAAAACATCTAAACCTAGATGCTCTTGATGCAACAACAGCTAAATGCCTTGATTCAAGGCGGTAATCCCTGAATAGCTCACGCATAAAATAATGTATCACCACCAGCACCAACTCCGAATGTGTCTGGTGGAAATAGAGAAAGTCATAAAGCTCTAAAAGGAGAATCTAGCTCAACAATCCTAGCCATAGGTGACATAAAGATAGCTTATAAAGTCAAAGAAGTCATGCATAAAGCTCGTACGAGACCAAAACAAAAAAGATGATTGCGTTCTGGAAGGAAAGATACCCTTTGTAAACAAAATAATCAGGATAGAGATCCCAAGCAAGTTCAAAATGCTTTTTTAGATCAGTTCAATGAAACTGGGGATCCAATCAACCATATATCCTTATCCAAGACTACGATGTTACTTTAAAATGTAAATGACAGAATCATGTGCAGATCTTTCCTAATGAACTTACCAAGAATGCTTAGAAGTGGTTCCACCGGCTTTTTGAGAATTCTATCTTGTCCTTTGAAGAATTAGCTTAGAAATTTTAGACTTAGTTGATCACTAATGTCCCTCCTACCAAAAATATTAATGATCTTCGGATGTGCTAACAAAAGGCCACAGAATCACTGAGAAGATATTTAGATAAATTCAATAAAGTAGTTATACATATTACAAATTTAATTGATGAAGTAGCCATAGAGGCCTTAAAGAATAGGACCCGGTTGAGGAAGCTCAAAGATAAGATCATGACCAAAGAACCCAACACCTTCACTGAGGTTATGGCTATAGTGATAAAGATGGATGAAGATAGGAGGATGCGCTGTGATGATAATAAAACACTTATAAAAAAGATGAAAGGTCAAAACCAAGAAGGCCCAAATTCCAGTAAATAAACTTTAGAAACCTGATGGAAGGGTTCAGAAAGGAGGCAAAGAGGCACACACCACTAAATACCTCTAGATTCAAAATCCTCATATGGATTAGACAAAATGGCTTAGGTATAACCCTAACTAAAAGGCAGAGTCCAACCAAGAGGGTAATGCAAGATAGGAGATACTACTGTTAATATCACTGGGACTATAGGCATAAGATCGAGGCACGTCGATAATTAAAGAATGCTATAGAAAAACTAATACATAATAGGAAATTCAATAACTTCATGGACACGACTAGAAGGAACAGAGATATGGATAATCAAGACAGAGAAAAACTAGAGCCAAAGAAAGCTCAGAGTGAAGTGGTTGGAGTTATCAACATGATTATTAGAGGAGAGGTGACTAAGAGAAAGCCTAAAAGATCTCGAAAAGAGGAACATTCCACCTTTGAAAAGAAGCAGACTATCACATTTGGTCTAAAAGATAGGAAACATGTTTAGCATCCTCACAATGATGCCTTGGTAGTAAGTTCTTTTATCAACAATTACTTGGTAAAAAGATTATTGATTGATGATAAAAGTGCTATCAACGCACTCTTTTGGAATGCTTATAAAGCTATAGGAGGTTCTATCACTAATTTGAAAACTATTCAGAATCTCATTATAAGCTTTTACGGAGGAACCACCCAACTAATAAGGCTAGTAGAACTGAGGTTAGAATTTAGCAATCGAGATACTATGGATGTAAAACATGTTAAAGCCCTATTCAATGTGGTAGATCTTCCTCTCGCATACAATGGAATCATAGGTCGACCAATCCTCTATGAGATTGATGCAACCATAAATATTAGGCATCTAACCATGAAGATTCCTTTTGAAGGCCGAGTCCTAACAATCTATGGGGATTAGTATATGGCCAAACAATGCTATCAACTAGCTGTCAAGCCCCAGATGGAAGCATTCCCTGTAAAATCATTAGAAGATGAGAATCAAGGAGCTAATCCTAAGCCAGTTGACCAGGTCTAGACCTTACAGATTACTGAGGGAAAGATAGTAAGAGTCAGCAATAAACTTGATAATAAAGTTACATGTGGAATAAGTAAGGTCCTTATTAAGCATTCAAGCAACTTTACCTCTAAAGCATCTAAGAACATTGGAATAGATCTTAGGCAAATCCAAAGAAGGTTTTCCTGTATGTTCATCATAAAATATTTATAGATCCCAATACACCCAATGCCAAATAGCTGCCAAGAAGCACAAGCCAGAAAACACAATATGTGCCCCTCTTATTACCTCATATAGTCTAAACATCAAGCCAAGAGTTAAACCAGTCATTCAAAAATAGAGGAACTTCACATATAAAAGAAAAAAGGTGATCACCAAGGAAATAAATAAATTGCTAGAAGCCAGATTCATTATAGAAGTAATATACCTAGAATGGGTAGCCAACATGGTGCTAGCAAAAAAGTCTAATGGAAAGTATAAAATGTGTGTGGATTATACTAATCTCAATAAAGCATGCCCCAAAGATAGTTATCCATTACCAATGATAGATCAACTAGTAGACTCAATTATTGTCATAACTTGTATAGTTTTGTGGATGCTGCTCAAGGATATCATCAGATACCAATAAAAAAAAGATCAGGAAAAGATGTCGTTTATCACTCACGAAGGTATGCCCTTTGGATTGAAGAATGCTGGAGCTACACACCAAAGGTTGATGAATTATGTGTTCCAAGATCAAATTAGGAATAACATAAAGGTATATGTGGATGACATCATTGTTAAGATTCAATATAAAGAGTAGCAATCCGATGATTTTAATTAAATCCTTCGAATACTAGACCAATAACATATCAAAATTAATCTAGAGAAATGTATTTTTGGGGTGAAGGTGGGCAAATTCTTAGGATTTATGATATCCCATAGAGGAATTAAAGGTAATTTGAAAAAGATAGAGGTCATACTTAAGATAAAAAGCTTCGACATCATTAAATGAGCTTTAGAAGGTCAATGAAAGAATAATGGCTTTGGGGCATTTCATCTCTTGTTCAGCCAAATGACATCTACCACTATTCTAAGCCTTAAAAAACTTCAAGAAGTTTTTATGGAATGAAGAATTTCAGACTACATTTGAAGACATCAAGAAGTTTTTATCCTCGCCACCTTTACTAAATAGGCTGATCCCCAGAGAAGTTTTATACCTATATCTCTTTGTTATGGTCAGGGATCAATTACATCAGTACTAGTTAGGGAAGAAGGAAGTCAGGAAAACCAGTATACTACATCAGCAAGATACTTAGAGGTTCAGAAGTCCGATATCCCAAACTGGATAAGTTAGTTATGGTTGTTGTACACACATCCCAAAAACTCCAGTATTATTTTTAGGCTCATTTGATCATTATAAGTTCCAACTTTCCACTAAAGAAAATCTTACAAAGACCTGAGACATCTGGCAAACGGGTTCAATGGTCGATATTACTCGGAGAATTCAACATCAGTTATGAACCTCGATAGTAGATCAAAGCCTAGCAAACTTTGTATAAGAGATGATGATGGAAGATTTTACTCTTTTTGAATGCCTGGAGTGGAAGTTGTACATTGATGGAGCCTCTTCCATCTAAGGATTTGGCCCTGGAGTCGCTCTCAAAAGGCCATACAAAGTTACTATCTGATATGCAGTTCAGATAAAGTACAAAGCCACTAATAATGCAGCCGAGTATAAGGGACTCATCACAAGATTGAAGTTAACTACAGAGGTCAGAGCTGAGCATCTTAAGATATACTCTGATTCACAACTAATGGTAAATCAGGTCAGAGGAACATACCAAATCAAGGATCTAAGCATCACCAAATACATTGATAAAATTAGACAGCTTCTAAAGAAGCTCGAGTAGGATGGAGAACAATAGGAAATCATCCAAATCCCCAGTAGTGAAAACCCAGAGGCAAACTCACTAGCCAAATCAGTAGCAGAAGATAGTTAAACATTCAAAGAGCTTGAGCTTACTGGGGAAATTAATGAAGCCAAACATTGAGGAGGCATAAATTATAGACATCCACGAAATAATAAAATGGATGAAATTGATCATTTAGTATCTTAAGCATAGGGTACTTCTACAAGATAAGTTGAAAGCTAGAAAGTTAAAAATAAAAGCTACACACTACTCCCTGCATAATGGGGAACTCTATAGAAGGTCTCTCTCACATTTGTGTGTATCAATATAGGAAGGAAATTACATGCTTAGAGAAATTCATAAAAGGATTTATGGAGCCTATGAATCTCATCACTCACTGATCAGAAAAGGACTACTCCATGGTTACTATTAGCCTACCATATCCCAAGATGCTAAAAATTTGGTTTAAGAATGCCACAAGTGCTAATAGTTTGCTTGCCTCAACCACAAGCCTCCTAATACTCAACACTCGATTAGGAGCCCATGGCTTTTTACTATATAGGGAATGGATATCCTAGGCATGTTTCCTATTTCATCCTCCCAGAAGAAGTTTCTAATAGTGGCTATAGATCACTTTACAAAATGGATAGAAGTTGAAGTTGTTTCAATCATTATTAAGGCCCGGATCTAATACTTTTTCTAGAAAGAAATCATTTGCATATTCAACCTACTGTATACCTTGATAACAGGATGCAATTTGATAATGAGAAATTTAAAAAGTTTTACTCAAATCTTAATATAAAGCTCTGATTTATTAATATAGCTTATCCACAAGCAAATGGCTAAATAAAAGTCACCAACAGAACTATCATGAAAGACCTAAAGAAGAGGTTGAATGAAAAAAAGGGGAATTGGGTCAAAGAACTCAAAAACTTTATTTGGGCTTATAGAATAACACCTAGAACCTCTATAAGAGAAATACCTTTTAGGCTAACTTATAGGATGGATACGGTAATCCCAGTGGAGAGTTGGTTAATAAGTTGTCGAGTAACCAAGGATTTAGACCAAGAGGTCAACAACTTCAATACTCGAATATACCTAGACCCACTTAAAGAAAGTAAAGAGCAAGCATCCATTTTGGCAAAAGCCTAGAAACTGAGGATAATGGAGTATTATAACTAATATGTCCAGCCAAAATAATTTAAGTTCAGAGACTAGGTACTCAGAAGGGCTTATATTGGCAAAGCTAATTCTGCCATAGACAAGCTCAGACCTAATTGGGAAGGTCCTTATCAAGTGATTAAGAAGACAACTAAGGGAGCATACAAGATCAAGGATGAACAAGGAAGAGAATTACCTTGATGTTGATATTGGAACTTGGACAATCTTTGAAAACATTATCAATAAATGAACTTATAATTAGAATAAAATACTTCATTTATTATCAAAAGGTTATATTAAAAAAGAAAGAGAAAATTTAGAGATTAAGTACTTTACAAATTAGCCTCAACATCTAAAAGTTCAGTCCCCTTAGTAGGGATAAGATTTACATTCTCAGAATTTAAAGACTCAGTCATAAGGGATAGCTAGGAACCAAAAGTGACCACCCTAGAAGACTTCTCACTAGAGGGGCTCGAATCCTCTAGTTACTCGAAAGATGATTTCTCATTAATAGATTTTGTAATTACCTTTAGATTCTTAGATCTCTTGGAAAAAGTTTTACTTCAAGCATTTTCTTTAACAACAACCCTGGCCAGATCAATGGGCATGATTTTCTCTAAGTCTAAAAAGTTTAGATTCGAATGTTGAGCGACCAAGATCCTCCAGCACTTGAACTTATAAGCTTTGAGAAACCCCATAATCATATTCTGATAACTCTTTTTATCATCCTCACGGGATTTCTCTACTTTGGCAAGTTTTTTCTTCAAAGCCGTAAGCTAGGAGTCCTGCCCCTTAATTTTTTAAGTAAGTTGGGCTTGATAATGCTCTAGCTTTTCCACCCTCTTTTAACTCACCTCAGCTTCAGATCTAGCCTCAGTAAGTCTTGTCAGATATAGTTCTAGCTCCGCCTTTGCTTTTTCTAATTTTTTTCTTATAATCAATAGATATAGTACCAACCTTTGTCTCTTTCAAGCTATATTGGCTCTTGAGATAGTAGTAGTTGTCTTTCGCTAATAACAGGGCCTGAGTCATCTGAAAGATAAGAAAGAAATTATAATCAAGAAACACATGCATATATAAACATAAAGCAAATAAAGTGAAAGCTAATTTCCCCCAGAGAATGTCCTATCATGGAGTTGAACAGCTCCTCCTTATCATCATTCGCCCAAAGTTGGATGTATTTATCGAGCTATAGAGACTCGATGTATTGATCCTTTACCTGAGCATTCAGGATACTCAGAGGGTTCATTTTCTTCAAGATTCAGGACCTCATGTCTAGAAACCTAAAAAATTTTGGGTGTTTAACAAACACCTGACTACTTAACTGCTTAACATTTTGAGTCCTCACTTAAGGATTATTTCCTCCAAGTCTCAGATTTTTTCTTTTGAGAAGTTTCAACCATAACCTTACCTTTATGGTTGGGTTTAGCTTCAGCCAGAATCTCTAAAACATATGACTCTTGAGGAGGAAAGGTAATTTGTGCATTCTCCTGGGTCTCCAACTCATCATCATTAAGAAGTTGTATCCTATCCGTAAAGGTAAAAAGTAAGCCATCTACAAATAAAAAGAAATAACATGAGTTATAATATACCTTCAGAATCTCAGAACTTACCATTAATGTTTGTATGCTCAAGGCAAACTCTCTAAAGGTATCTCCAAGATAGATTCTCAATAGATGTTGCATCGACTATACTTTGGATGTGAAGCCTTAGTACTAACTTAGTATCCTTCACGGGTAACTTTGGAGGATGCTTCACTTCTTAGTAATCGTTAACCCACATCCATTGGACATTTACAAAATCTGATGGGCGTGCCACTACAAAGAATTTATGCCTCAATTTCTTATAAAGGTCAGGAAGCTTAATGAAGAGACTATGGTTCGGTATAGTTGATAAAGAAAACATCAGCTCTCATTTCTTCTTATATATATATATATGTCCAAATATAGATCTCTACCCTCTCTATGCATTAAACTCTATATACCCAGTTAGGATTCAGTAAATATTAGGGTAGAGTTGGCCAAGAGCTATGTTATACCTTTTTAAGAAACTCCTATCAAAGGGATTTAATGGAAATTTTAACCCCCCTCTAATTGGTCAAAATATACAACTAGTTTCTACCAGTCTAATAGATGAGTATGAGCCTTGAAGTTCCTATCTACGATGTGCAAGGTAAAATCCTAAGGAATGTTAAAACGTCTCCTATACCATTCGAGCATATTCTCATCTACCCTAAACATAAATAAATCTAAACTAATTTAATCTCATGAAGCCTTGGATCCTATCCAAAAATATAAAGGAATAATAAATAAAGGACAAGAAACTTCACCTAGAGAGAAGAAAGAAAATATGCAAAAAGCATGAAGGGAGATAGTGAAAAGAACACTTAAGAGGAAAATTAGTAAGAAATGAAGACAACAGAAAAGAAAAAGTGTAGCAAGCAAAGGGATTGGCCTATTTAAAGATCAACAGAAGGTTCTAGAATGACCATTATTTCCCTTATAGTTACTTACACTTTTTTCATCCAGTATTGAGGGTATTCTAAGTAAAAGAAAAACTACTAATCGAATAGTTATCATTATGGCACTTAAATGTTTCATTTTCTGACACACAAGCAAACGTGCCAGTTACACAATTCAAAATTCAGAAGAATGTCAAAATATATGGCGGTTGATAGTCCCTCTCATCTTATTATCAATTATCCCTTTCATCGACACTCGGGCTGCGCTTCTAATGTATTGAGATTCTAAGTCTAGTGACTGAAGTTGGCACCCTTAGGTCGCTTCGATAGTACTAACGTTTGACACTTAGGCCGTGCTTCTAATGCACTAAGAATATACGACACTCAGGTCATGCTTTTAATGCACTGAGATTCTAAGTCCAATTGACAAAGTTGACATCCTCAAGTCACTTCGATAATATTGAGGTTTGACACTCAGGCCGCACTTCTAATGCACTGAGAATATATAGCACTTGGGTTGTGCTTTCTAATGCACCGAGCATCAAAACTCCAATGACAGCTGGTTCCATCAAATCATTTCTATAACATTGTTGGGTTAATACCTCGGGTCGATTCTATAACACCAAGCATCTTTTATTGCAGATTTTATGCATCTAAAGTCCAATTAGCACTTCATGAGTGATATTTTGATATAATAATTCTAAGACTCGATACTGAGCATCATCTCTTTCTCCATGACTAAGGTTAGCCACCTCAGTTCACCCTTCTACATTGGATTGTAATCTACATAAGCAAGTCTCTCTCCAGTCATTGAAGTCAATTCTCATAAATATTCATCATCAAATGGGACGCATCAGACATAAATATCTGAACCTACTTTAAGGGGGGACTCTTGATACCCCATACATATTTCTATTTTGCTAAGAGTTTATTTTCTTATTCATGGGTTGCTTGTAGTTGAAGAACCAAATAAGAAAAGGATTCCCAATTAAGGAAACTTTCAGACAAGAAAAAAATACTCCCCAGATAGACATAGGACTTTCATTAAAGAGGAATCCTATTCCTCTCAAGTTTAGCATTACTATCCATATAAATAAGACCTTATATCCCTCATTCTCATTCATTCTATTCACCCATACTCTTTTCTCTTTTTATCTCTCTTAAACTCTCTCTATACGTTTTCTGACTTAAGCGTCAGAGGAGTTGTGGGGATATTTCTCACCTCTCACATTGCCCTTCTTTAATTCCTTACAAGGCTTAAACTTAGAAACAAGTTATCATTTATAATTAAATGAATATAAATATAAATCATAAATGAAAATAATTGAATAATTAAATTAATATAATGGGTAGTTGGTATAAATAAGTGAACATAAAATTATGTAGTTTCGTAGCGATTTTACATAATTTTACAGTAATACTAGATAGTTTGATAGTGATAATGCCTAGTTTTAGTTAGATAAAATGACATAGTATGTAGTTTGATAGTCATGATGCATAATTTTGGTTAGACAAAACTATTGTTATTTTGGTTGATGTTGAGTTGAACCTTAAGTCACTAGGTATCATAATATAAACAATTAAATAAGTAGAAAATTGAGTGAAATAGATAAATATTAATTTAATATTAAATAAATAAAAATTATTAAGTATAATAGGTAAATAAATAAAAATTACAGGTAAGTAAATGAAAAGAATGAATAGTAATAAAAAATCATATATTTATAATTGAATTTAATATAAATATTAATATTAAAATAAAAATAATTAAATAATTAAGTTCATATATAGTTATTGTTGAATAAATAAGTAATTATAAAACTATGTATTTTTGTTGAATTTGAGTGTATGTAGGTAAATAGTAATTTCATATTAAATAAATAAAAATTATTAAATAAAATAGTTAAATAAATAATAGAAATATTTTCATAAATAAATAAAAAAATAAAAAATAATATTAAAATTTTATATTGACAAAAAATATTTTTAAAAATAATATTATGTAATTTTTTTTTTCAAATCTAAACGATATAGAAACTTACATTTGTGGAGATTTTTTTTTTTTTTCAGATTTTTCAAAACAAGCAAAATCTGACACCCTTAACTCCGCAAGTCATCCATCAGACGCCATCACCTTTCCCTCTAGATTTGTGGCCAAGCTGCATACAGAAAAATTCACGTGTGAATTGTGGAGACTATTCATCTCCGTCAGCTAAGTCCCGCTCATCAATCAACCATCTACACCTTATATATAATAATAATAATTTTTATTAATAAACAGTTATTTAAAATTCAAATTATAAACTAAATTTATAACAAAGTTGTTACAAGCCATTTTTTAAACTGACCCAGCTGGTTGTTAAGGCAATCATAATATTTCATGGGAAATCCTTGCTTTGGTTCGGGACACTAGAGTTATAGCTGATGTTGAGAGTTATTATCTGTTTTCTTTGTGCCAGGAGAAGCTACTAAAGCTGTAGACTGGTGGTTGGGAAAATTAACGCTGTTGCATGTAATCCTGTGTGGGTCTCAAATCGACCCAATTTTATGTTTAAACTTTTGTATCCATTCTCTATTTCGGTTTAATGAGTTATCGTTTTAACAGTTCAAAACAAAACTTACAAAAAATTTTAAATATTTAATTTTTTTATAAAATACAGGGATAAATGCTAAAAATTCTAGTAAAAATAGTCCATTTTATTCTTATTTTCTTTTTTAGTGTTAAAAAAATCTAAAAATACTATATTTTCCAAAAAAAAAAATTTATTGATAACTTCAAATTGATATTTTGCTTGTGAAACTTAAATGAACGAGAAGAACAGGTAAAAGGGTGGGGGTTTCTTCCCATAAACACTTCGAAGCTTAAGTCAGTAACAATATAAGGAAAAAATATAATAAAACGAATAGACATAATTGAATAAAGAATAGAGAATAAAAGAGTAACGAATGATTGCTTGTGATGATGAGGTGATGGAATGATATTTTGGTGATATTGTATGATGAGAACATGATGACATGAGATGTATTTATAAGAAAAAATATTGTTCAAACCTTTTAGGAATATGATTCCTTAGTCTTGTAAGATTGCTTTATTTAGGACAGAAGAGACTTCCTTTGTAGAGTAGTCTTCCTAATTGGAATGGACTTCCTTATTGAGTTTTCTTCTTATTCAAGTAATCCTCCTCTTTAGGGGAGTATATCCCTTATTATAATAGGATACTAATATGAGTTATCAAGAGTCCCCTTGAAAGTATGTTCGGATATTTATGTCCTACGTATTCAAGTCTGTAAATGATAGAAACGTCATTGTATCTGCCTGGAGAGAGAGAGACTGCTTGAGTAATTGCATTTGATATAGAAGGGTGAACTCAGATGGCTAGCCTCGGTCACAAGAAAAAGAAAAGATAAAGCTAGGTACCGAGTCTTGAAATCATCATATAAGAACATTATTTGAAGTGTCAGCTGGACTTGAGTGCACAAAACCTGCAATAAAAATGCTTTGGGGTAAAAGATTAACCTATAAGTGTGGAAACAACATCACAAAACCAGCCGTCACTGGATTTTTGATGCTCGGTGCAAGGACGCGAGGCTTACAAGCTCGGAACCTCAGTATTACAAAAGTGACCTAAGGGTGCCAGCTTTAGTCACTAGACTTAGATGCTCGGTGCAAGGATGTGAGGCTTACATGCTCGAAACCTCAGTACTATAGAAACAACCTAAGGATGCTAGCTTCAGTCACTGGACTTAGATGCTCGAGGCTTAGATGCTCAGTGCAAGGACACAAGGCTTACATGCTCGGAACCTCAGTACTACAAAAGCGACTTGAGGGTGCTAGCTTCAGTCACTGGACTTAATCTTGGTGCATTAGAAGCGCAGCCCAAGTGCCATATGATGTTGCTTGATTTATGAACTTCAATGACTATTGATGGCAGCTGCCTAATTAGAATAATGATTGATGTTGATTCCAGACATTATTGCTACAAATGTTTGATTTTTTAAGCATTTATTGTTGGTAGTATTTTTACAAAAGATAGGATGTTGTGATCCTAATAATGAGTTTGAGCCTTTTCCATATGAGCTCCACAATATAGGATAGGAATTTAGTAAGGGTTTTTGAAATGATAGAAGATGGGTTTTGAAGGACAAAAATTAGGTTTGCCCAACCTGAATTATGAGATAAGGATTTTATAAATTAAGTGAAGGGTCAATATTGCACCGCTTCTAAAATAGAGAATAGTGTATGATGATGGCTAGGATGTCTTAGATTGATGGGTGCTTAAAGTAGCTTCTTCAATAAATACGTTTTCCTTATCTGTAGTGATATATAAGAGAACAATAGCTTTGGGGCCATATAATCAATCTCATTTAATGGTCAGTCCTTATGTAATAAATATATCAAATATAATTTATGTATATTTTGCATGAATAATAATATATGGATGAGCATCTATGTGTGGATGTGTAAGCGTGCTTGTGTGACAAGCTATGAATGTTCATATAAGAATAAATAAGATAAATAAATAATATTAAGAGAAATTAGAGAAACTTATCTTCTGATATACTCTTTTCTCGACTTCGAATTCACGAATATTTATGTTCATCGTTTGCTTCAATTGTTGCTTGAATGATCTTGTTTTTGAAGATGCTACCTAAGTTTATGTGTATCCAATTGCATGAAAATATACTGCTCTGAAATTAATATCTTGTTATAGTGCTTGTCTCCTTTCCGAATAGATGAATATTTATATTCCTTGTCGCTTAGTGGTTGTCGATGTATTTGAAGGTCTCTCTATGATTTATGGTGTTGATGTAATTTGACTATCCAAGAACGTCTATGCCGCTGTCTGAGTTTTGAGTATGTTATACTCCTTGGCACCTTGTACTAATATTGAATATCGTTGAGTTTCGGATGCAAATCTTTCTATATTTAATGCTTAAGGCTTGCTTGGATATCCATGTTGTAATAATAGAGACTCAAATGCTCGAGATTTGATAGGTTTTAATACCATGGTTTAAAATCCAGATATTTAGAGTTGAATGCTTAGATTCTTTGATGCTCGGACTCCTTGATGCTCGGACTTAAATGCTCAGAATCTTTAATACTTGGACTTAGATGCCTAGAATCTTTGATGCTTGGACTTGGATGCCTAGAATCCTTGATGCTCAGACTTGGATGCCCAGACTCCTTGATGCTCGAATTTTTAAATACTCAGTCTGGGATGCTCGGATCTCCAAGGCTTTGGTAGATTGTACTCGGGTTATTCGAATGCTCAGTGAATGTACATCGACATTTAATCATAACTTTGTAAGGCTTTATATAGTGTTTATCGGACTATGATTATTGCTAATCTTCAGTGTTAAGAAGCCCAACACTCAATGGATGTTCGGAGCTCGGTAGGTACTTGTATCTTGAGCATCAAAATGAATCCTAACCATAGATGATAGATATGATGTTTGAGTATAACCAAGTACCTGAGTACTTATTCAGGGTGTCCGACAGTCTCCATGTTTTAATACCTGAAATCTTGGGGTTTGAAACTTAATGCTCAAAAGCATGGTGCTTTGAAGCTTAGTTTATGCCTTGTTATTTCTATGACCTATGACGAGGTCGATGCTCAGAGCTTGGTGGATGTTCGAATATCCAAGACTTTAGCGCTCCGAGTGGCTTGCCTTTGGTGTCCTCTTTTATACATAACTTTTCGATTCTTGTCACCTACTAGTTCTTCACACCAGCTCTCGGAGATAGCTTGCTCCCTTAAATCAAGTGTTTTGAGGGATCCTATAGGCTAAAGCTTCGATGAACGCTTGATGTTTAGAGCTCAATGCTTTGGTGAGTATTCTGTAATCAGAACTTAGTTTCTGACCAAGAACACTTCTTGTTCAAGGTCTCATTTTATTTTTACCAACTTTCTTTTTTCTTTTTTATACATCTTGAGCTGCAGGTTTTGTCGAAGATCTAATTTTTGTATCTTCCTTATGTTATAGCTTGTGAGTGGTTGAAAAGGATGGTCATACTAGCCACTCAAAATTCTCCATGGATGACGTGGTTGGGCCATGAAAATTAATCAGTGGATACCAAAATCATGTGCCTTCAAGACTGCAGCTAACTATAGATCTTAAGGGTGCTAGAGTCAACTAAACTTATAAACAGTAGTGTTTGTGTCCTACTATATTAGGATATTTATCTCAGATTGAAAGCGAGGTTGCTGAGCATTTACTCAGAGTCCGAGTGCTTATAAAGTTAATTATTAATACTCGGTGCTCAGTTCTCCGCGCTCATAGGCACTCGATGCTCGGAGCCTGATGGTAGATGCTCATCATTCAAAACTCGATGCTTGATGGGTATTCCACATTAGGTGCTCAGAGCATGATGATCGGTGGACATATTTAACTCCTTGGAATGCTCGATGTTCAGAGCCTATGTTCGGAGCTTTATGAAGGCAGTCAATCATCTTCTGAGCTGTTCTTGATTGATAGACATGCTGTCACTAATGGTTGTGTTGAGATCTTCATGCTTGTCAATGAGAGCAGATGGATAAATCTTTAAGTCTTTACTGTGTTGATGACATGGATATTGTAATGGTGACAAATTGAATAAGATACTTATAAAACAAGTAAGCAAGTCTCGTCCTGAATATTGGTTTTACGGAATGATAGAATTTTGAAGTTCGGTTCCTATAAGCAATAATAATCCGGAATTGAATTCGGTTTATTCCCACAGATGGAGCCACTTGATAACTTCGAATTGATATTTTGCTTGTGGAACCTGCATAGACAAGGAGAACGGGTAAAGTGGCAGGGTTTCCCCCATAAACACTCAAAAGCTTAAGTCAATAACAGTGAGGGGAAAATATAATAAATTGAATAGGCATAATAAAATAAAGAATAGAAAATAAAGGAGTAAATGATGATTGCTTGTGATGATGAGGTGATAGAATGATGTCTTGGTGATATTGTATGATGAGAACATGAATGACATGAGATGTATTTATAAGAGAAAATATTGCTTAAATCTTTTAGAAATATGATTCTTTAGTCTTGTAGGATTGCTTTATTTAGAAGAGAATGAGACTTCCTTTGTAGAGTAGTCTTCCTAATTGGAATGAACTTTCTTATTGAGCTTTCTTCTTATTCAAGTAATCATCATCTTTGGGGGAATATATCCCTTATTATAATAGGATACTAATATGAGTTATCACTTATTAAATTTTAATGATTATTCAACCATTTTTATAAAAATAAATAAATTCATTGCACAGTTCTTATTAATTTTTTTTTAAAAAATACTTAAAGCTATCTTCTTCTTAAATAAACATCTTCAATTGTTGTAAAAACAAATAATATATATCTTCAACTGTTAACAATGAATAATAACCAAAAATTTTCCCTGATCATCAATATGTAACATGTTTCAATTTTTATGGTATATTTGTAACATTTAAAAAAAGCCACAAAAACAATAAAAAAAATGAAAAATAGGAACAATAACAAGCAATAGTATTGAAAAATAAAAAGTAACATCATTGAAAACGTAAGCAACAAAAAATAACAACATTGAAAAAAAAAGTCACAATGTTGAAAAATAGAAACAACAAAAAGCAACAACGGAAAACAACAAAAGAAAAATAAAAAAAAAAACAAAATCAACAATTGAAAGGCAATAAACAACAATAAAAAATTAAATTAACAACAATAATAATAATAATAATAATAACATTGAATTTAAATAATTATTAAATTTGACGCATAAATTTAAATTTTACAGTTAAAAGAAGAAATATTAATAAATAAAATTTTAAAAATAAAAAAAATATGTCTTAAAAGAAGAAAATATCAATATATAAGTATACTTTCGATTATGAATAAAAAAACAGTATGGTAGCGTGCTTGAAACGTCACCACATGGAGAGGTGAGTGGGGTCAACGGTGGGATTAAAGTGGATGTACAGTTGTTATGGACTATTTATGTGCCCGGAGAGAAAGGCTAGAAATGAAAATAAGAAGGGCGTGAGACCAAATAAGAAAATGTAAAAACCAAAATTGAAAAAAGGGAATTTGCTAAACCATAAAAAGAAAGACCCTGTTTAAATGGGCTATTTTATAAATTTTTTTTTAAATAATATTTATTTAGTAAAATAGGTAAATAAATAAAAAGAATGAAGTGTAATAAAATAGGTAGCTTCATTGTGAAACTATTTGATTTCATAGTGATATTACATAGTTTTAGTTAGATATAAATACTATTATGTTAGTAGATTTTGTGTTGAACCTTAAGATCATAGGTAACATAATATAAACTATTAAATATGTAGAAAATTGAGTGAAACTAGGCAAATAATAATTAAATATTAAATAAATAAAATTTATTAAGTAAAATAGATAAATAATATTAGGTAAACAAATAAAAATTATTTAGTAAAATAGGTAAATAAATACAAAGAATGAAGTGTGATAAAAAAAATTATATATTTATAATTGAATTTAATATAAATACTATTACTAAATGAAAGTAATTGAATAATTAAGTTCATATAATAGGTAGCGTTGGACAAATAAGTAATTTTAAAACTACATACTTTCGGTGAAATTGAGTGGATATAGGAAAATAGTAGTTTCATATTAAATAAAAAAATTGTTAAGTAAAATAGGTCAATAAATAAAAATAATAATTAGTAAAATAGGTCAATAAATCAAAAGAATGAAGGGTAAAAAAAAGTATATATTTATAATTCAATTTAATATAAATATTAATGTTAATTGAAAATAAATAAATAAATAATTAATATAATAATTAGTGTTGAATAAATAAGTAACACTAAAACCATGCAGTTTTATTATGAAACTGTGTAGTTTCATAGTGATACTATGTAGTTTTAGTTAGACATATATATTGTCATAATAGTAGATTTTGAGTTGAACCTTAAGTTTCTAGGTAATATGATATAAACTATTAAATTAGTAGAAAATTGAGTGGAAATATGTAAATAGTAATTTAATATTAAATAAATAAAATTTATTAAGTAAAATAGATAAATAATATTAGGTAAATAAATAAAAATTATTTAATAAAATAGGTAAATAAATACAAAGAATGAAGTGTAATAAAAAAAAAATATATATATTTATAATTGAATTTAATATAAATATTAATATTAATGAAAATGGTTGAATAATTAAGTTTATATAATAGTTAGCATTAAATAAATAAGTAATCTTAAAACTACATACTTTTGGTGAAATTGAGTGGATATACGCATATAGCAATTTTATATTAAATAAACAAAAATTATAAAGTAAAATATATGAAATAAATAAATAAAATTTATTTAGTAAAATAGGCAAATAAATATGCAAAATTGAATTTTAATTAAATAGTAGTATTAAATTAATATAATTCTATAATTAAGTTAATATAATAGTTAATGTTTAATAATAAGTAACCCTAAATCTATGTAGCTTCATAGTTTTATTGTCATACTATGTAATTTTATAGTGATAGTCCAGAGTTTTAGTTAGATGTAAATATTGTTATTTTTGTAGATGTTGAATTGCATCTTTAAGTTCTCGAGCAAATAGTAATTTAATATTTAAAAATGAACATTATTAAGTATAATAGGTAAGTAAATACAAATTATTTTGTAAAATAAATAATGAAGTGTAATAAAAAAATTATATATATTCAGTAATTAGAAATTAAATCTAATTAAAAATTCACAATTCAAGAAATTACAAGGGTTCTTAAATTTAATTCAACCTTCTTAAAGATCTAATTAGTGTCTAAGTCAATTTTAAATCATAGTTCATTATGTAAGCATCCATAAGCTCCATGGCCAATAGAATCTCATCATGAAATGTCTCTTTCATAGGCTCATTATTGTCACTTCCTTTTTAATCTAACTTTAACCTTGACAAATGATTTGCTACCACATTTTTTGATCCTTTCTTATCTTTAATCTTAATATCAAATTCTTATAATAGAGGCCCCCATCTTATAAGCCTTGGTTTTAAATCCTTTTTATTCATCAAGTATTTCAATGCCATAAGATCTTTGTACACCAATACCTTAAAACTCAGGAGATAAGACTTAAACTTGTCAAAATGATTGATAATATCTCCTTCTCTGTAGTGGCATAATTCAGTTGTGTGTTTGATAATGTTCGACTTGTATAGTAAATCACATGTAGTTTATTTCCCTTCCTTTGGCCAAATAAAGCTCTTATTGTGTGATCACTTGCATTACACATTAGCTCGAATGGTAGGTTCTAATATGGTGCTACCACTATAGTGTTAGTGATATGCACTAGGTCAATCATGTATGACCATATTTTGACTTTATCATTTTATTTAATAAAGAGGCATTTTTCATTATTATGTTGTGTTATGATAATTACTTGAATAGTCAATTATTACTAAGGTCGTCAAGTATGTGACTTGATAGTAAAACCCTTAGATTAAATATGAGTTCTATTCAAATTATCCTTAGTCATAACAATATGTTATGGCTAGTATGATGTTGATTGATGATTATGTTTTACTAATCATGAATATGAGATATTAAGTCAACTCATAGGTACTTATTTGGGAAATAATGTACTGGATTGACCCATCATGAGAATACTACATAGATAATTGTCATAAGTAATTCTCATCATAATAATATTGATTTAGTCCTTTGACCTTGAAATCATTATGGATTTTTACATAACTATTATATATTTTGACACAATCTAATATTGTCTTTAACATGATGATTAAATAGATTGTTGTTGGATATGAAACGAGTTATGTGAGGAATGTGAGTGATTGAGAAGGAATTTATCCCTTATTTAATCTAAGTAAGATATCTATGGGCCCCTTGATAAGATAGACTGAGGAAAATGCATGGCCATGCTAAAGTGAATTGATAAAGAGTTATCATTCTTAGTCTACTTAGAGTCAAGAAATAATATGATTGAATTATAAAAGGATGATATAAACTATGCCTTATATTCAATCAAGATATCATGTGACAAAGGGATTACAATATTTATTATAAATTAGGTTATGTCAAATTATTAACTTCACATGACTTGGATAGTCATAATGTCTTGCTAGAGGCCACTTATGACTTATAGGCTTAAATAGAGATTTAAGGCCCATTGCCAATGTCATGTGAACCTACAGGGTCACACATTTAGAACAGGCTCAAAAACAGATATGGGTTTGAGAAGCCCAAATATGCTCTGTGGAAATAAATAAATAGTTTATTTATTTAAGGTAAAGGTTATCTTTAATAAATAGAATATTATTTCTAATTTAATTTTAAATAAAATCAGAATAATAATAATTGAGAAATTACTAAAAAGTTATTTTGGTAAATGAAACCCTAATTAGAGGTTTATAAATATGTTATATTCTCTAGGGTTTCACTAACTCAATTATTAGCCACCAAAATTCATTTTTCTCCTCTTAGAAAAACTAAAACATATAGTGTTTTTGCTCTTGATTTATGAGAAATCAAGATAAGTGTTAACACACAAAGTTGTCATTTTAATCAAGGGCTGTTCATGTAGACGCTTATGGAGGACAGATTCTTTTAGAGACATATTGATCCGAACTACCAAAATCAAAAGTGTCACCGAAGTGAACCTCCTCTTTACTTTCTAGAAATCTTGCCTCTTCTGCATTTGTGGTAAGATTTGAAAACCCTAGTTTTAAATCAATTAATCGAGTTACTTGGATCGGAGTTAGGGTTTGTGGTTAAAATTTTTAATTTCCACTGCATTTTTAAATCACAAAACCTAACATATAGGTGCTAAGATGAGTACTTCCTTTAACCTATCAAAAGCTTATTTGCAATCATTAATAAAAATAAAAGGGGAATTTTTCTCAAGTAACTTACAAAGGGGTTTAGAGATTTTGGAAAAATCCTTAATAAACTACTTTTAGAAGCCTATACGACCAAGAAAATGCCTGACACCTTAGATATTTATAGGATATTACAACTTCTCAATGGTTTCCACCTTTGCTTTATCTACTTCAATGCCTTAAGATGAAATATTATAACCAAGAACAATCCCCTTATCCACTATAAAATGACACTTTTCCCAATTTAGCACAAAGTTTGTCTCTTCACATCAAGCTAGAACTCTTTCTATGTTTTCCAAACATCCTTCAAAAGAATATCCATAGACTAAAAAGCCATCCATGAAAACATCCATGATCTTCTCTATTAGATCTGTAAAAATGGTCATCATACATCTTTAGAATGCTATAGGAGTATTACTGTCACGACCCGAACCCGAGGGCACATGACCGGCACTAGGGAATGGGTAGGCATAAAGCCCCCGAAACTCGTAGTAAACCTAAAAGAAAGGAAAATAAAATCATTCATATTTTAAATTTTATTTTAAAATAGAAACACATTATCAAACTAATTTTTCTCAAATTACACAATTTCAACTGTTTAAATAATATTGTGTTTCAACATCCCATATTATAAATCAAATTGAATATTATACATAAGCGTGGTTTACACAAATGAATTACATAATTATGCTTAAACCATACAAATCTTTAATACATATACTACTACAGCAACCTAGATTAATGCACAGTACAGCTTACAATGACCTACATAAAATAGCCGGTGAAGAAGAAATCCGGCGTGGAGGTAGTCTGAGGTCGAAATCCCAAGCTCCTGAAAAAAAAATTGAGGGGAATTAGACCTCACTGAGTAAGTCAATAAAAAGAGTTGTACGGTTTGAAAACCTTTTTGAAAACTATATATGTTATAGTGAAAATAATTTATAATATATAATATAATATATAAATATAGCTTTTGAAAAATCTCGGTAGAACCCTAAACCCAACAATCTACGTGGCCAACTGGGCCCACTTATTCCAACTAGACTACCGATCCCCGAGAGCAAGGGCATCAACCGAGGCACCAAGCCGTAGTCATTCACTTAATCCAAATATATGGCACTGGCGGTCCCCGAGAGCAAGGGCATCAACCGAGGCACCCATCCTAGTCCATTTTAACCTTACAAATCACTGGCGGTCCCCGAGAGCGTAGGCTTCCACCGAGGCATCCGTCCGAGTTTAACATTCACCAAACATATATATTACGGATCCATCTCTCAATCCATACCATGTGCACATAGTCCTGGTCAAGCCCACCAGGTAGCCCGTTCTACCAAAATTTCTCAAAATCGATTTTAAATAAATAAAATGCGTTTAAATCTTAAATAACAGCATTAAATTAAATAAACCATATAATCAATATTAAAATAGGAGCGCACACATTTGTTAATTAAAACACACGCACAGATCATTCTATCGACTTACAAGATGAATGTGAAGGCTGACGACCACGCGTCTGCCACGGTCTCACAGCTTCTGCTCCGATATGCTCTAAAAGAAAAATAATGAATCGACTTTTAAAACATGACTAAGGAATCAAAATCAGAAATCAATAAAATAATAAAATTCTAGACTGACTCGAGGAAAACCGGACAAAACTCGACAGACAGGATTTAACCTAACGGTAGGAATTTTATGAGTATCACGTTTTACGAGAAAATCTACCAAAATTTCGACAGAGTCTCCTCTGTAAAACGGACATCTCTCTACCAAAGGTAGAGCCAGACCTGCATAGAAAATGCACTTCCAATATACACAACCATTCACACTCGAGTCGGGCTCCCAAAACTTCAATTTGCGTCGACCGAGATCACAACTTAATAAAGTATCAAAATTAATAATATTTATTTCTCCATTTACACACATACTAAAATAAATAAAATTATATAAAATCTCAATTATTCAAAATTAAACAATTAAATTTGTTTTCCATTACTAATAATATAATTACAATTATTATCCAAATGAAAACCTTTGTAATATATTATATGAATATATATATATATATATATATATATATATATATATATATATATATATTGGAAATTGGACATTTAAAATTTTACACTACTTAGGAAATTATATCAATTAATTTATAAAATTTATCTAAACCCTTTAAATACTAATAAAACTAATTAAAATATATGTATATATCATATTTAGTGTAAAATTACATTTTTACCCTTAGTATATATATGAATTACATAATGTGCTATATATACAAAAATTTTCCTTAAAATTATCTAATCATTTAAAACTTTTTTTTTTTCTCAAGATAATTCCTCCCAATATTATAAAAAATTTAATCAACCAACAATATTTTTCCCAAAAGTATTATTTAACTAAAATCAATTTTTGGCATAAACTCAAATATATTTATAAAAATAGTATAAAAATCTCAAAAATTATAATTTGAGTCCTAAAATTAATATTATTCACTAATAACCTCATTTATCAAATTTCATAACCTTTATAACCAAAAAAAAAAATCAAGTTATTAAAATAACAAAAATTCAAACACAATTCTGGAAAATCTAAAATTAAAACATATAATTGACTACTAATTTCTTCCAAATTTATAAATTTAGTTTAATATACACATTTGACATAACTTAAAAATCATTACAAAAATAGTATAAAATTCACAAAATTATAAATTAAATCCTAAAATTAATAACATTTAACAACAACACTAAAAATAATTAACAACAACTACCCTAATTACTAACTAAACCCAAATAATTATCTAATAAATCCAATATAATTCTGTAAAAATTAATAATTCACCAAAATTTCCAAGAAAATCAAAACCAACTTCATTAAAAAATAAACAACTCTAACAATCCTAGGATCTACCAATAACCATCAAGGATCGAGAGGAAAAAGAAGGAAACAAGTGAGTGCTACTCACTGTCCAACAGAGAAGATCGAAGGAGGAAGAAGAAAGCTTGCTACCACCAGAAATGGAGGCCAACGGAAGCAGCTCGGCGCATCAACTGACGAAGGGAAACGAAGCTGGGCAGACTTGGAATGCAGAGTTATCGCGTGAGGAAGAAGACCTATTGTCTGGTGAGGAAGAAGAAGAGCAATAGTAGCAACAGTTGGGGAGCTTGGTAGACGGCGGCAATGGCAATTCTCAGGCAGTGATGGAGGCGGCACAGTGAGGAGAAAGGGCAAGGATGGGGGACGGATAGAATGAGGGCAGTGGATGTGGTTTGGGTTCCATGTTTTTAACATCTATATATATATATATATATATATATATATATATATATATATATATATATATATATATATATATATACATTCATTCATAAGCACCCAAATAGACATAATATTTAATATAATTTACTAATAATAATAATAATAAAATAGGCAATGAAATTTTAAACATTGATTAACTAATACTCACATATATTAACTACCCTCAAATAATATAAGCATAAATAAAATATAATATGGTAAAGAAGAAACTGTTGTTCATAATGTGATTTGATAAAATAAAATAAATAAAATAAAAAAAAATACCCCTCTTTATTTAAATACTATATAGGGTATTACAGTCTCCCCTCCTTATACGAATTCGTCCTCGAATTCTAGAAAAGTAGGAAAAGAGGAATTACAAGGCTAAGAAGGAAAAAGATACGGGAACAAAACTCGCATCTCGGCTTCAGTTTCCCAGGTGCAATCCTCTGCAGAATGGTTACTCCATAACACCTTCACCATCGGTATCTCCTTAGTCCGCAGCTATCGGATTTGGCGATCCACAATCGCCACCAGGTACTCCTCATAAGTCAAATCATCGCTAAGCTCTATGGCTTGAGGTCGCAACACGTGAGATGGATCAGGGACATATTTTCTCAACATGGACACATGAAACACAGGATGGATTCTCGATAGTTCTGGTAGTAACACCAACCTATACGCCACTTCACCCACTCTAGACCGAATCTTAAACGGTCCAATGTATCTAGGAGCTAGCTTACCCTTTTTGCCAAATCTCATAACTCCTTTCATTGGAGACACCTTTAGGAACACCATGTCTCCAACCATGAAGGACACATCCTTCCTCCTAGGGTCAGCATAGCTCTTCTGTTTGCTGAAGGCTGCCTTCAATCGCTGCTGAATAATGGGAACTTTCTTTGAGGTGATCTGCACCAACTCTGGTCTCGTTAACTGCCTTTCACCAATCTCCCAACATAAAGGTGATCTACACTTCCTACCATATAGTGCCTCATACGGAGCCATCTCGATGCTAGCATTATAGTTGTTATTATAAGCAAACTCAATCAGTGGCAAGTGTGAATCCCATTGTCCCCCAAAATCCATTACACACATCCTCAGCATATCTTCTAACGTCTGGATGGTCCTCTCTGACTGACCATCTGTCTGAGGGTGAAAGGCCGTACTAAAATCCAATCTGGTACCCAAGGCCTTTGTGTAATTCTTGCCAAAAGACTGAGGTAAAGGTGGCTCCTCTATCTGATACTATGCTCACAGGTACTCCATGTAGACAAACAATCCTATTGACATAAAGTATTGCCAGTCTATCAATAGAGTACATCTTCTTTATAGGCAGAAAGTGTGCCGATTTAGTTAACCTGTCAACAATCACCCAAATAGCGTCATAACCTCCAGTAGTTCGAGGTAGTCCAGTCACGAAATCCATGGCTATCATATCCCATTTCCATTCAGGAATTGGCATGGGTTGCAACAGTCCCGAGGGTCTCTGATGTTCAAGCTTTACTTGCTGGCAAGTCAAGCACCTGGATACAAACTCTGCAATATCCTTCTTCATTCCATTCCACCAATATGTATCCTTCAAGTTATGATACATCTTGGTAGAACCCGGATGAACACTATATGCAGAAAAATGTGCTTCTTCCATAATCTCCTTCCTCAAGTCATCAACATCTGGCACACAAATCCTAGTGCCCAACCGCAATATACCTTCCCTATCAATCACAAAGTCCCGTGACTACCCTTGTTGCACTTCATACATGATTCTCTGTAACTGGGGGTCTCTGCTCTGAGCTGCCCTAACTCGATCTAAGTATACTGATCGTACACTGAATTGAGCTAAAAGGCACTTTCGGGTAACTTCCATCTGCAACCCTTGGTCAATCAATCCATACAACTCTTTAATAATGGGCTTTCTCTCTGTGCTAATATGGGCAAGGCTGCCTACAGATTTTCTACTCAAGGCATCCGCAACAACATTCGCCTTGCCTAGATGGTATAAAATGGAGCAATCATAATCCTTAAGGAGTTCCATCCATCTCCTTTGCCTCAGATTCAAGTCCCTCTGCTGGAAAATATATTTCAAGCTCTTGTGATCAGTGTATATCTCACACGTCACTCCGTACAAGTAATGTCTCCATATTTTCAAAGAAAACACCATGGCTGCCATCTCTAAGTCGTGAGTAGGATAGTTCTGCTCGTGCTTCTTCAACTGCCTCAAAGCATAACCAATCACTTGGCCATTTTGCATCAACACACAGCCTAATCCTACTCTGGAAGCATCACAATACACTATATAACCTTCATTCCCAGAGGGTAAAGTTAGAATTAGTGCCGACATCAACAAGTTCTTCAATAATTGAAAATGCTCTTCGTATTTGTCCGTCCATACAAACTTAACATTCTTCTGGGTCAACCTTGTCAAAGGTGCAGTAATTCTAGAGAAGTCCTTCATAAATTTTCTGTAATAACCTGCTAGACCCAGGAAACTCCGTACTTCCTTAACTGTAGTCGGCCTTGACCACTCTGTAATAGCCTCTATCTTCTTAGGGTCCACCTGTATGCCATCTCGAGAAACCATGTGGCCTAGAAATGCCACTTGATGCAACCAGAACTCGCACTTTGAGAATTTGGCATACAAACTGTGCTCCCTTAAAGTCTGAAGTACCATTCTCAGATGCATCACATGTTCAGCTTCACTCTTGGAATAAACCAAGATATTGTCAATGAAAACTATCACAAACCGATCCAAGTATGGCCTGAATACCCGATTCATCAAGTCCATAAAGGCTGCTGGAGCATTAGTCAACCCAAAGGACATTACTAAAAACTCATAATGGCCATATCTTGTTCGAAAAGCTGTCTTGGACTCATCACCTCTTCTGATTCTCAACTGATGATACCTCGATCTCAGGTCTATTTTAGAGAAGCATGTAGCACCTTGAAGTTGATCAAACAGATCATTGATCCTTGGAAGTGGGTACTTGTTCTTGATGGTGACCTTATTCAACTATCTATAGTCGATACAAAGGCGAAGGCTACCATCCTTCTTCTTCACGAACAACACCGGAGCACCCCAAGGCGATGTACTGGGTCTGATGAAACCCTTATCAAGCAACTCCTGCAACTGCTCTTTTAGCTCCTGCAGTTCAGCTGGTGCCATTCTGTAAGGTGGTATAGAAATAGGATCCATACCATGTATGACATCGATACAGAACTCTATCTCTCTGTCTGGTGGTAATCCTGGTAATTTTTCAGGAAAGACATCCAGAAATTCACACACCACTGGCACCTGCTCAATTGCCACATTCTCCTTCTCAACATCTCTTACCACTGCCAAGTAACCCTGACAACCCCTTCTAAGCATTTTCCTGGCTGTAATGGCAGAAATGAGATTACGAGGCATAGAGCTCCTTTCACCTTTGAAACATAATTCTTCTTCACCTGGAATTCTGAACACCACTTCTTTCTCTCTACAATTTACAAAGGCATAATACCTCGACAACCAATCCATGTCCAAGATGACGTCGAACTCCAGTACGTCGAGCAATACTAAGTCCGCCAATAGTTCTCTACCACAAACTATCACCGGACACGAAAGAAAGAAAACATCTATCTCCAACTCATCACTAAGAGGAGTCAAAACAGATAGAGGAAAGGACAACCTAGAAGGCTGCCACTCGATTCTCGAAGCAAACACAGGAGAAATGAAGGAATGTGAAGCACCGAGATCAAACAACACTCTAGCATCGTATGCACAGACTGAGAGAATACCTACTACCACTGCATTCGAAGTCTGAACATCCTGTGGTGTCAAAGTGAACACTCGAGCCTGACCATGACCTGCCTGCTGAGAAGTGGAAGGCTGTGCAAAACCACGTCCGCTAGGTCTACTAACTGAACCTCGACCCTGCTGACTCATAGGCTAAGGCGGTCTTTGCTGTGGCTGTATGGGTGCTCTATACTGCTGAGGCATCAGATAGTAGGGTTGAGCCACTGATGAAGATGAACCCTGAACATACTGTGGCTGGTATCCGGAGTGGGGAAAAGCTCTAGCAAGGTGTCTAACTTGCCCACACCTAAAGCAAGCGCTCGTCAATATATGACACGGGCCCTGATGAAATTGTCCATAACTCGCACAAGCACTAGCTCCAAACCCAGAACTACTATGCCCGGAACTCTGCCCACTACTGCTACTACTAACTCCTGCTCCGAATCTGTGACTCCTGTCGATTCTCCTGTTTGAAGCATATCCATGTCGGCCAACTCTGTGAGTCCTGGACCTCCTACCACTCTGCTGAGAACTACCCGCAACCTGCTGACTCAAACTGCCGATGTGAAATGCTGGCTGCTGGTACCCGGGAGCTACACCATGACCACTGCCCCTGATCATATAAGGATCTATCATGGTGCCCTGGCGGATATGTCGCCTCTCAATCAAATGGGCCTCCTCAATCACACTCTCTAGGGTGCGGTCCTCGGTACGCATACCAATAAAAGTGGGTCCTAATCCAGTAACATACAGCTCTACTGCTCTGTAAGGGTCCCTCCTGATATCTTCTGCATATCAGGACAGCCTATTAAACTCTCTGGTGTAATCCTCCATTGACCTATCGCCCCTAGTAATGTGGAGTAACTACCACCTGTAGGCATCTCTGGTGGCTGGAGGATAGAAAAATCTCAAAAAGCGATCCTTAAATTCTAGCCAAGTCAACTCATGCATCGATGGCTGAATCGACTGCATAAACCAATCCTGAGCGGCTGCCTGAACCGACAGCTCCACAATCATAATCCTCTGATAATCCGTATGTCCAGTCCTGGTGCGTGCCTCAATCGCATTAATGAAGTCTAAGGCATCGCCCATACCGTCAAAAGAAACTCTACCAATCCGAGAGTAAAGAAGGGCTGCTTCAGTATCTGACATACCCTGGTTCCTCTACTGAGGCATCTGCTGTACAAGGGGCATTGCCTGATTCAATGCTGCTAGACCCTGATTAATCCCTGCTAGTCCAGCTGCAAAGGCTGTGGGGTCAACAGTTAGGGCTTCAGGGTTGACTGGCTGCTGATCAGGAATCTCAGCTGCAGCTACCCTGGCTCGATCTCTACCTCTACCTCTACCCCTATGACGTGGAGCAGGAAGGGGAGCCTCATCGTGCACAAACTGCTCATCTAGCCTAAGGGTTAGATCAACATCTGGGTCGGTACGCACACGCCTCATTCTGAAAGGAAGCAAGGAAAATTGAATTCAAAACGGGGTAAGAATATTGAAAGCAACGCGAAATTAGAAACAATAACATCTCAAGACAATTATCAACCCTAAAGCTGCAGTAGTCACATAGAAAGACAGACATGGACAATTAATTGAACTTATGCTCTGATACCAACTTTGTCACGACCCGAACCCGAGGGCACGTGACCGGCACTAGGGAATGGGTAGGCATAAAGCCCCCGAAACCCGTAGTAAGCCTAAAAGAAAAGAAAATAAAATCATTCATATTTTAAACTTTATTTTAAAATAGAAACACATTATCAAACTGATTTTTCTCAAATTACACAATTTCAACTGTTTAAATAATATTGTGTTTCAACATCCCATATTATAAATCAAATTGAATCTTATAAATAAGCGTGGTTTACACAAATGAATTACATAATTATGCTTAAACCATACAAATCTTTAATACATATAATACTGCAGCAACCTAGATTAATGCACAGTACAGCTTACAATGACCTACATAAAATAGTCGGTGAAGAAGAAACCCGGCGTGGAGGTAGTCTGAGGTCGAAATCCCAAGTTCCTGAAAAAAAAAATTGAGGGGAATCAGACCTCACTGAGTAAGTCAATAAAAAGAGTTGTACGGTTTGAAAACCTTTTTGAAAACTATATATGTTATAGTGAAAATAATTTATAATATATAATATAATATATAAATATAGCTTTTGAAAAATCTCGGTAGAACCCTAAACCCAACAATCTACGTGGCCAACTGGGCCCACTTATTCCAACTAGACTACCGGTCCCCGAGAGCAAGGGCATCAACCGAGGCACCAAGCCGTAGTCATTCACTTAATCCAAATATATGGCATTGGCGGTCCCCGAGAGCAAGGGCATCAACCGAGGCACCCATCCTAGTCCATTTTAACCTTACAAATCACTGGCGGTCCCTGAGAGCGTAGGCTTCCACCGAGGCACCCGTCCCAGTTTAACATTCACCAAACATATATATTACGGATCCATCTCTCAATCTGTACCATGTGCACATAGTCCTGGTGAAGCCCACCAGGTAGCCCGTTCTACCAAAATTTCTCAAAATCGATTTTAAATAAATAAAATGCGTTTAAATCTTAAATAACAGCATTAAATTAAATAAACCATATAATCAATATTAAAATAGGAGCACACGCATTTGTTAATTAAAACTCACGCACAGATCATTCTATCGACTTACAGGATGAATGTGAAGGCTGACGGCCACGCGTCTGCCTCGGTCTCACAGCTTCTGCTCCGATATGCTCTAAAAGAAAAATAATGAATCGACTTTTAAAACATGACTAAGGAATCAAAATCAGAAATCAACAAAATAATAAAATTCTAGACTGACTCGAGGAAAATCGGACAAGACTCGACAGACAGGATTTAACCTAACGGTAGGAATTTTACGAGTATCACGTTTTACGAGAAAATCTACCAAAATTTCGACAGAGTCTCCTCTGTAAAACGGACATCTCTCTACCAAAGGTAGAGCCAGACCTGTATAGAAAATGCACTTCCAATATACACAACCATTCACACTCGAGTCGAGCTCCCAAAACTTCAATTTGCGTCGACCGAGATCACAACTCAATAAAGTATCAAAATTAATAATATTTATTTCTCCATTTACACACACACTAAAATAAATAAAATTATATAAAATCTCAATTATTCAAAATTAAACAATTAAATTTGTTTTCCATTACTAATAATATAATTATAATTATTATCCAAATGAAAACCTTTGTAATATATTATATGAATATATATATATATATATATATATATATATATATATATATATATATTGGAAATTGGACATTTAAAATTTTACACTACTTAGGAAATTATATCAATTAATTTATAAAATTTATCTAAACCCTTTAAATACTAATAAAACTAATTAAAATATATGTATATATCATATTTAGTGTAAAATTACATTTTTACCCCTATTATATATATGAATTACATAATGTGCTATATATACAAAAATTTTCCTTAAAATTATCTAATCATTTAAAACTTATTTTTTTCTCAAGATAATTCCTCCCAATATTATAAAAAATTTAATCAACCAACAATATTTTTCCCAAAAGTATTATTTAACTAAAATCAATTTTTGGCATAAACTCAAATATATTTATAAAAATAGTATAAAAAACTCAAAAATTATAATTTGAGTCCTAAAATTCATATTATTCACTAATAACCTCATTTATCAAATTTCATAACCTTTTTAACCAAAAAAAAAATCAAGTTATTAAAATAACAAAAATTCAAACACAATTCTGGAAAATCTAAAATTAAAACATATAATTGACTACTAGTTTCTTCCAAATTTATAAATTTAGTTTAATATACACATTTGACATAACTTAAAAATCATTACAAAAATAGTATAAAATTCACAAAATTATAAATTAAATCCTAAAATTAATAACATTTAACAACAACACTAAAAATAATTAACAACAACTACCCTAATTACTAACTAAACCCAAATAATTATCTAATAAATCCAATATAATTCTGTAAAAATTAATAATTCACTAAAATTTCCAAGAAAATCAAAACCAACTTCATTAAACAATAAACAACTCTAACAATCCTAGGATCTACCAATAAGCATCAAGGATCGAGAGGAAAAAGAAGGAAACAAGTGAGTGCTACTCACTGTCCAACAGAGAAGATCGAAGGAGGAAGACGAAAGCTTGCTGCCATCAGAAATAGAGGCCAATGGAAGCAGCTCGACGCAGCAACTGACGAAGGGAAACGAAGCTAGGCAGACTCGAAATGCAGAGTTATCGCGTGAGGAAGAAGAGCTATTGTCTGGCGAGGAAGAAGAAGAGCAGCAGTAGCAGCAGTTGGGGAGCTTGGTAGACGGCGGCAATGGCAATTCTCAGGCAGTGATGGAGGCGGCACAGTGAGGAGAAAAGGCGAGGATGGGGGATGGACAGAATGAGGGCAGTGGATGTGGTTTGGGTTCCATGTTTTTAACATCTATATATATATACACACACATTCATTCATAAGCACCCAAATAGACATAATATTTAATATAATTTACTAATAATAATAATAATAATAATAATAATAATAATAATAATAATAATAATAATAATAATAATAATAATAATAATAATAATAAAATAGGCAATGAAATTTTAAACAATGATTAACTAATACTCACATATATTAACTACCCTTAAATAATATAAGCATAAATAAAATATAATATGGTAAAGAAGAAACTCTTATTCATAATATGATTTGATAAAATAAAATAAAATAAAAAAATACCCCTCTTTATTTAAATACTATATAGGGTATTACAATTACATAATCCAAATGGCATTCTTTTATAAGCCAATGTGCCATAGGAATATGTAAAAGTAGTCTTCTTTTAATCCTCTTGAGCTATTACAATCTAGTTATACCCTGAATATCCTTCCAAGAAATAGTAAAAAGCATGCTTGTTCTAACATCTGGTTAATGAATGTTAATGGAAAATGATCCTTTCTGGTGGCTACATTCTGTTAGTAATATGCACTAGATCAATCATGTATGACCATGTTTTGACTTTATCATTTTATTTAATAAAAATGCATTTTTCATTATCATTTGATGTTATGATAATTACTTAAATAGTCAATTCTTACTAAGGTCATAAAGTATATGACTTGATAGTAAAACCCTTAGATTAAATATGAGTTCTATTCAAATTATCCCTAGTCATACCAATGCATTATGGCTAGTATGGTGTTGATTAATGATTATGTTTTACTAATCATGAATATGAGACATTGAGTTAACTCATAAGCACTTATTTGAGAAATAAAGTGCTGGATTGACCCATCATGAGAATACTATATAGATGATTATTATAAGTAATTCTTATCACAGTAATATTGGCTTAGTCCTTTGACCTTGAAATCACCATAGATTTCTACATAACTATTTTGTATTTTGACACAATCTTACATTATCATTAACCAGATGATAAAATAGGTTATTGTTGGGTGTAAAATGAGTTATGTGAGGAATGTGAGTGATTGAGAAGGAATTTGTCCCTCATTTAATATGAGTAAGATATCTATGGGCCCCTTGATAAGATAGACTGAGGAAAATGCATGGCCATACTAAAGTAAATTGATAAAGATTTATCATTCTTAGTCTACTTAAAATTAAGAAATTATATGATTGAATTCTATAAGGATGACATAATCTATGCCTTATATTCAATCAAGATATCATGTGACAAAGGGACTAGAATATTCATTGTATATTAGGTGATGTCGGATTATTTTCTTCATATGACTTGGGTAGTCATAATGTCTTGCTAGAGGCCACTTATGACTTGTAGGCCTAAATAGAGATTTAAGGCCCACTACTAATATCATGTGAACCTACAGAGTCACACACTTTGAATAAGCTCAAAATGAATATGAGTTTAACAAATACAAATAAGCTCTGTAGAAATAAATAAATAAATAAATATTTATTCAAGGTAAAGGTTATCTCAAATAAATAGAATATTATTTATGATTTAATTTTAAATAAAATCAAAATAATAATAAGTGAAAAATTACCAAAAGGTTATTTGGCAATTGAAACCCTAATTTAAATGTTTATAAATATGTTATATTCTCTAGGTTTTTATGCACTCTCATTATTCTGCCATCAAATTTGTTTTCTCTCTTTTAGAAAATAAAACACAAAGTTCTTTTTAATTCTTGATTTGTAAGAAATCAAGAGAAGGTGCTAGCACACAAATATTCATTTTCAAAATTAAGGCTTGTTCGTGTGGACATTTATGGAGGATGGATTCTTTTAGAGACATCTCAAATCTGAACTACTAAATTAAAAGCTCGAGGTAGGGTGTCACCGGAGTGAACCTTCTCTCTTCCTTCTAGATTTCTTGCCTCTTTTGCATTTGTGGTAAAAAAAATGAAAACCCTATATTTAATCAATTAGTCGAATTACTTAGATCCAAGTTCGGGTTTATGATTCAAATTTTATTTTTTCGCTGTGTATGGAATCATGAAACCCAATAGTGGTATCAAAACCACTTTTAATTTGATTAATTTAATTTTGTGTATATGTGATATATTTGTGTTTGAGTGATTCTTTTTTGAAAAGGAGTTTTCAAAAATTTTATCCAAATAGTTTTGATTTTGTGACGATTAATTACAATCTATATAAAAACAGTATTAAACATTAATTTGATTAATGTTTATAATCATTTAATATGATTAAACAATAAACAAAATTATGATTTTTTGTGTTATGTATAATGTTTTAAGAAATCAAAGTAAGTATTATGTTTGAATAGGAAATTTGATTGTTGTTTAATTATGAAACATGAATATTTTGATTATATAGATTTTTGCTAAGGGCAGTATGTTTAAGTGTTAAACATATTATATAGAATAAATCTATTTATAACAGATTAATTATTATGTAATATGATTTACGAGTAAATTAGGGTTAATGGTGGTGGTTGTTTAAATGTTAAACAGAAAAATGATTTGTTTTGAACATATCAATCAAACAGCAATTTAATTACAAAAATTATTGTTGTTTTAGGGTTTTGGCAACAACTCATTCAAAGAGTTAAGGTAAATTTTTTACCTTTAGGGGTGCTGCCCTCGAACCCCTACAAAGGGGCGTTGCCCCTTTAACCCCTATTGGCTAACCGGGGACAGCCATCTAGGGCGTCGGACCAAGCCAAGGTCGCTACCCCTTAGACCCTGCTAGGGGCATCACCCCCCCCTTAATCCCAAATGGATTCATCATGCATTTTTTTAACATAATAATTTAATTAATTTATAAATTGAATTATTTTGGAATATGTGTTTATTGTTAAATGCATGGTGCATAGGATGGCCCTTGAACCAATGTGATTGGATTTTATTTTATTAGGTTGTAATTTTTAAAAACATGACCTACAAGTCATTTTATTTGTTGTAATTATTTTATTTTATTTTATTAGATAGTAATATAATAGCTTTAATCACAACATGTAATGTAAATCAAAACCGAATGTGCAAATTCAAGTTGGAGGCTTATGATGGAGATCCTAGGTGGGAGCTTAAGGAGGAGGTCCATGGCAGAAGATGGAGATCTAAATTGAATTCTCAATTTGTATTTGTAATATCACCTATGTTTGACCTTTGATCTTCATATTGGCTTATGAAGATCAACTTAGTTATGGGCCATGCTATGTCATATTTATCTTGTTATGTTACTATGTTATGCATGTGATGCCATGTATGTGATGAATATAACAATAACTAAATAAGATAAAAATTAACTAAACCCTTATTTAATATTAAGTCATTAAAATGCCTCCCATTAATCAACACTTATCTAGATTTGGATTGCTATATATATAGGTTATGTCAAAGCATTATATATAAAACCATATAAATAAGATAAGATGGATAATGGTGATATCCATATGTTTGAGTTGGTTAGACTTAACTAGGTTATCAAAATGATTTTGGACCTAGCGCATTTGATAGGATATGTTGGTACATGTGATGTCAATATCCTATACTTATCCAAGAATTACATGAGATGTGATTGGTAAAGTGTTACCTACCTAAATAGCCACACTTTTAGTGATAAGCTAAAGCTTACTTGAAATAGGATGAAATATGGATTGTGGCCCACTAAGAAATTTTCATTGTTGAAATTATTTTGAGGGTTTTATAATTTATGAAAATTTAGTAGGAGTTTTCTTATGCCTATTTCATAATAAAACTGAATGTACTCTATACATATTTGTTATAGATAATGACATCAAACACTGCACCTACCATGTTATTATGATCGATCCTTTAAAAGGATAAGCTAAATGGGACTAACTTTCTTGACTAGTATAGAAACCTAAGAATTGTTCTTAGGCAAGAAAGAAAGGAATATATCCTTGATCAACCTATCCCAGAGGAACCAACTGCTAATGCTCCTAGAGCACAAAAGGATGCTTATAGTTAGCATCTCAATGATTTAATTGATGTCACTTGTCTCATGCTTAGATGAATGGAGTCTGAGCTTTAGAAGCAACTGATGGAAATGGTGGCTTATACTATGACAGGCCATCTCAAGAAAATTTTCTAAGAGAAAGCTAGAATCGAAAGGTTCAATACCATCAGGGCATTGCTCTCCTGCAAGTTGACTACTAGTGGCTCTATCAGTCCTCATATTCTCAAGATGAAGGGTCATCTTGAACACTTGGACAAGCTTGGTCTCAAGATTGAACAAGAATTGGCTGTTAATATCATTCTCCAATCTTTGCCTGAAGCTTATAATGGTTTCATTATGAATTTCAATATGCATAGTATAGGGGATGCTTAAAACTATTGAAAAGAACATCAAGAATTCCACTAAGGATATTCTAATGGTCAATAAGGGAAAGGGAATGAAAAAGGTTAGAAAGGGTAAGGTCAAGGCTTTTAGAAGCCAAAACTAAAGCCCAAGCCCAAGTTCAAAGCTTTCATTTTCAAAATTAAGGGTTATTCGTGTGGACACTTGTGGAGGACGTATTCTTTTGGAGATGTCTTAAATCTGAACTACTAAATTAAAAGCTCAAGGTAGGGTGTCACCGGAGTGAACCTCCTCTCTTCCTTTTAGATTCTTGCCTCTTCTGTATTTGTGGTAAGAAAATAAAAACCCTAGATTTATCAATTAATAAAATTACTTGGGTCCGGGTTCAGGTTTGTGATTCAAATTTTATTTTTTCACTACGTATGGAATCACGAAACCCAATAAATTCAACTTCCTATAATTAATACAAACCCTCTATCTATTTATCACTTTTATGAGAATCAACTGTCCCTCCTCATTCTCCATAATGGTTATTCCTTATTTCTTTGACATATGCTGGATTGGGCTTACCCATGAACTATTTAAGATTGGGTAAATGATTCCTGTATCTAGTAGCTTAACTAATTCCTTTTTCACCACCTCTTGCAAATTCAGATTAGGCCTTCTTTATATTTCAATGGTTGGATTATAGCACTCCTTTATCAAGATCTTATGCGTATAATAAGAAAGACTTATACCCTTATAGATGGCAGGGTTTAGCGTGCGCCTAAGATTTTAGCAACAGTGATACTGTTTAGGCTTAGGGCCTTAGGGAACGCACTACTATGCCATAAAGTCATAACATGGAGAAGAGGAGTCGCCACCTAGGGTAACAACTGGGACAATTCAATTGGTGGTACTCGATTCTCTAAAAGAAAGTTAGCACCATAACCAAGAGATTTTAGGAATGGAATACTAACTTCTCTGAGTCTCATGTTTAGTTAGAATTACTTTACAAATCATTACTTCATTCTCTAACTACATGCAATTTTATTGAACCCTATTTGAACATCCATCTAGTCAATAAAATCACACATAAAAAATGCATTCAAGTGCATCGTCCCTAAGTCTAAACTAGGTTAATTTTATTGAAAGTTAGCTAGATTTACAATTTTTATTTACAAATGAAAATGGACTAAAGGTGGGTCTACAGTTAGTGAAGTTTATTGATTTCAATTATCTATAAATAGGCCTAAATCTATAAATTTTTAAAGAAATTGGATTTTATAAGTGAACCTAAGTCTATTTGTTTTAAAATGGGAAATGAGCCTAAGTCTATTTATTTTTTTTAAAAAAAAGAAATGAAATTAGATGGGCTGAGCTAAGTCTAAATTAATTTTAGTTAATCTAAAAAATGGGCCTAAGTCTAAATTAATCTAATGGGCCTAAATTGATTTTAATTAATTAACATAAACCATTTTAAACCTATTTTATTTAGTGGGTTTGAACCTATCATGGGCTTGGAGCCCAAAGAACTAAAAGATCTAAAAAAAACCCAAACAAAAATTATGATAAAATCAAATCAAACACAAGATTTATGTGATTTTCTAAAAAAAACCTAAATCAATTACATGCAAACCCTAATTTACTACTACCATCATTGATATTAACTAATTTTTACCCAGTTGAACCTAAATTACTGGTTAATTTTAGTGTAGAGAATTAGAATTCCACCTTTTTTCCACTATTTGGGCTATTACAACCTACAGTGTAGAGAATTAAAAAAAATTAATTACAACCCATAAGCAATAAATGAACAAATAACATAGAGAAATAATAAAAAATCTATATCCTACAGGAGTTTTACAAACTTTAGTCCATGACATTCCATAGATTCTTCAATTTGATTTTTGGATATCTAGTAGTGACCTCATCAATACCCAATTGGATTCTAAAAGGAAAACACAAAAAAAAAAGAAAAAGAAAAATCACATTAGCCAAACGAGTAAAATAACAAAATAATAATTAAAGGAAATTAAATTAAAAAGAAAATCAAATAACAATTAAATTAAATTAAATTAAAAAGAAAATCAAATGACAGGAGGAATGGAAATAAAACATTGTGCATATGCTCTTGGATGGCCCTTCAGATTAGGATTATAACCATTTTCAAACTTATTGTTTGATTCTAGATAAGGACTGATTGTATTCAAAGACACAAATCGTTCTTTCCAAAGCCATTAAAGAATAGTATTAAGAAACTAGGGTTTTGAGAAATAAAAGAAATCAAGATTTTAAGTGTTGTGCAGGTTTTCTTCTCAGTAGCGTCTATGGTTTTTTCACAATTCTAGGATTTTCGCACAGTAGTGTTTTTTTCTTTTCATGCCCTCTTCTCACTCACGCAGTCTCTACCTTTTAAAAGCAGAGACTTATGAGCTGACCTTCCTCAATTCCAAGAAACAGACTCTATCTGTTTAATTTTCAAAATTTTTTTACGCATTTTGACCACGTTATTTGTTAATAAAAAATAAATAAATAAATTTTTAACCAATAAAAAAAAGAGAAAAATTAATGAAAAAATAAAAAAAAGAGGATTTTTCACACACCAACATTGAGGCATTGCATAATGCCGAATCGACATTAATGATTTCGATCTTTAAAAATTTTTTAATTATCAAAAGACCCAGAAAACTTGATTTTTTGCAATCAAATCCTAAAAATGTTGCAATTTATTCCTTAAAGTCCAGAAAACTGACAACCTGAGTTCAATTTTTGAATAAATTTCATCATAGGGGCTTACATTGCAATTATGCAGAATTGCATCCTAAAATTTAGTGCTTATAGTTGCCCCCCTTTGTCGCTGTTTGCTAGATAAATTGCGGCAAAGCAATAAAAACACACAATTTCGATAGAAAGAAATTATGACACTTAATTATATCTTAATTGACAGATCGATGCTTAAATTACTATGCAATTTTAAGTAAGATGTAATGTTTAACAAGTTTCACTATATTTTCTGTGGAATGTCTAGTGAACTTTATGCAAATGAGTTTTGCTATATTCCTTATGGGACATTTAGTGATGATGAATTTCTTTATATTCCTTATGGGACGTTTAACGATAATGAATTTTGTTATATTCCCTGTATGACATCTAATGAAAATATGATTTAAAAATATGTTATAGTTCCTATGGAATGTCTAGTAATGATGAATTTCGTTATATTCCCCGTGGGACGTCTAATGATGTACACTATATTCCTTATAGGATGTTTAATGAACTTGAAATTTTGTTATATTCCCTGTGGGACATCTAACGAAATGTATACAATGAAACTTGCTATATTCCTTGTGGGATGTCTAGCAAAAATGATGAAAAGTGTGCTATAGTTCCTGTGGAATGTCTAACAATTTAAAAATCATTATATTCCCTATGGGGTGTTTAGCAATATCACCATTACTATCGTGTAGTGTCTAATGGTAAACGTCTCAAAAAAGGTCATGTTATAACTGTTATTGAAGCATATAACATGTGGAATTTGAAATTCATGTTATGACTATTGTGTAGTACAAAACATGATAATTTTAAAAATTTTGTGTTTTAGCTACTGTGTAACATGAAATAAATTTTGACATTTGATTGAAATGATGCATGTAGAAGTGAAAAGTTGAATTCTGTGATTTTATTTTATATTCCATACTTGACAGAGAATTTAGAATCACAGACTGGTTGTAGATTAATAATTCTATGAATTATTAATTTGGTGAAATGAATGTTATGATTTAATTAGGAATGAATTCCTAATCAAAATGCAATTATGGACCAAAGTGGATATTTTCCACTTTATGTATTCCCTCCTTTTTGCATGTCTCATTTCATTCTCTCTTTTTCTTCATTTTATTTCCTTTTCATTTCCTTTTTTTGCATTGATTTTCATTTTTTGATTTCTTGATCATCTAACGTCTGATTTATAATTTGTCTGATCCTATTACCTCCTTGTAACATAGACGATATGGGAGAGCAGAGATTTCAGAAAATTAGAGGATTCTACCTCCTTGTTTTCCTCAGACTGATCTTGGACTTCGAGAGGGCTCAACTATTTTTCCTTTGACTCATTTATATACCCATAGGTGCAGAGATGTGGGTTATGAGGTAACATTTTACGGGTTCTATTTGTTTCTACAAAAAAAGATTACTTGCACAATTAGTAATCAGAGTCAGTTTTATAGTAGAAATTAACATGCATGTTAATTAGATTAAATGAGAAATTAACTGAAAATGCATGATAAAATTAAAATTAAATTCTAAAAATGTGAAATTCAGCCTCTAGGTAGCCTGTATGACTGATTGGATGTTTAGAATTTCAGTCGGAATTCCAAATTTTTTATCGGCTCGGATAATGCTGATCGGCTTAATAAAACGCCGATTGGCATTCTAGATTGCTGGTCGGCAATCTACATTGCTGATAACCATTTTTGATTTTCAAAATTTTTTTAAAGAAAAGGACTAATTGATCAATTAATTAATCAACTATTCAATTCTTTCAATTCAAATTTTTAATTAATTAATTAATTATTATTTTAAAATTTAACCAGCGTTTGATGAAATTCACAGACTATTTAATCTAGCTCGAGAATTATATCATAGACTGTTGAAGTAGGTGACACGTCTAATTTGGGCCTCTGGGTTCAGGCATTTCATTGCTGCACTTCCATTTGCTTGAGGTCGGTATGACCGTTACTCTTTGTTTGCTTTGATCGAGCAATGGATGGATACTGCCCACACATTTTATACTTGTGTGGGTGAGCTAACCATTTCGCCTATGAGCTTCTCTACTATCACTAGGACTACTTTTGGAGGGACCCCGGTTTCGTTTAATGTCAGCTACTACAATCTTCTTAAGCATGCACAGAGTCAGTATGTGTGAGATTTGATCGGGTTCACTCCGACGTAGAAGAATCAGAAGAATGTCCTTCTTTCATCATTAGTTAAGGGATTCAAACACCTTCATATCACCACTCCTTATCAGATTGCCCATAAGGCGAGGTGTTTCCTTCTGATACTATTGGGTATGACCCTCTTTTGTGAGACTGATGATGAGGTTAGTATTGCTCTGCTCAATCCTCTTCATGACTTGGATCAAGTTATCACACTTGACTAGGGATCTGTTGCACTCGTTTACCTTTACTATAGATTGGACACTATCTATAGAGGTATTGTCATGATGTGTGGTTTTTGGCACGTCTTGCATATACATTCTCCTTTCTTTAATCTTTATTGTCTTGCTTTCCTTTACCTTTTACTGATATGCTCGCTTTCTTTCAGTTCTGGAGCATAGAGATCAGGTTGGTTCGAGGCTTTAGTGCTATTAGCTCTGATAGGAGCTTTCCTCTGATGATGAGATAGCCTTCTTCCCACCTTGCTAGCAACAAGAATACTTTTTAGACATATCGTGACCAGCTGAACACCATTGAATGACACCTGGTAAGGAAACTAAAATTATTAGTGTCTTGTAATTTAATGTGAGTTAAACTTAATTGACATAAATTACAGATAAACTCTGATTGGCTGGAGGGTGTCGATGACATCTAGCGATATAATTTTCATAGTTGCTGCTAAATGCCTTGAACCCATGAGGGTTATGCTCTTAAGATATGGTTGTTTGATGTGGTATTTAGGGGAGCAAGTGTATCTCTAGTCTTCTGGGCCTTCTCAACATTGTATTCCATCTGATATCCCTTCCTTTATGCTCCACAACTTGCATCTGATAGGTTCAAAGTTGAGAGATTCAATACAGGGATACATTTCCTCATATTTTCTTAAACGTTCTTGGCATTATCAATAGTTCATTTGTGAGAGCCTCTTGGAGCATATTCCCATTGACGATGCTGAGGTAATTTCTTATTATTTCAGCTTCTTTCTTTGGAACCTATGAATCACTTATTCTTTTTATAGTTTGAGGAGGTTCACTCTTCTACTGATGAGGTAACATAGGAAGAGACTGAGATTGCTCTGGAAACTAAGGTTGTTCCTGATATTGAGAGGTCTGAGCCCAGACTTAGCCCTGCACATCATACTCAGCATGTTGGGACTAGTCGCGATGGTGCTTTTATGAGCGTTACCCTTTATGATATCTCTCTTATGGATAGGTCCATGTTCTACTAGGCTCCTACTATTCAGACTCTGGTTGAGCAACAAATGGACTTTAGTGATGCTTAACTTTCTATATTTTCTCCAACATATGCCTCTCATGTGAGTCTTTCTAACTTATTCCTACATGATCTATACACTTGACACTAATTTTAGTAAAATTTACAAATTGGGTTCCTTGAACATAGGCAGAGTACCTATATGGACTTCCCTCATCTCAAAGATAATTTACTATGCAAGTCACAGATAGTTAGAGCGTAAGTATATGTACAATGAAGATGCAAATGTATGCATGTTATGTATGAAATGCATATAATGTGTTTCCTATATGTACAGAGCTACTCGAGTGGTATGGAGCATGAGATCGAGATGCTTCACCGACAACTTGCAAGTTCAGGCATTGATCCTCATGGCGTTGGGACTTCATTTGTCAGACCTTCGAACACCTTTCATCAGGATGATCCTACCAAAGGGTGGAGCCCATGGCCAGATTCTAGAGCTCAGGATGACTGATCTAGGCTATCGAACTTTTTTATCATACTGATATGTACTGAATTCTATATTATTTGTATGCACTATGTTAAATTGATATGTGTCTTGATATGAATTCAAATTCCTTAAATCACACTTAAGTTAATGGATAAATATTTTAGATAATTAGGATAATTAGATAATTAAACTATTTATCCTTTATTTATCACCTTTCCATATCCATTTATCCTTATCATTTATCTATCATCCATTATCTCTATCGATTATAAGAATCCCAATTCCATCCAAATTTAGCTTCTCCCCTTATAAAAAGCTCAAAAGGGAACTAGTTACACTATTCCTTTTTCTTTATTCTCATCATGACTCAAGCTTCTCTCCAACTAATGAAGAAATTTCTCAAGATCCTTAATGGTGATGACTAGAATAAGCTTTAACCCTTTCATATCAAATCCTTAAAATCTTTTCAACATCTGAAGATAAATGACAATTTCTTGCATGCTACTGCAACATTCTAGAGTTCAAAGGATCATGTCTTTAAGTTCAATGGTCAAGAGCTGTGTCCTATAGTTGAAGAATTTGCTACCATCCTAGGGTGCTCATTCAACTCTACTACTGCTATTGTCCTTCCTGATTTAGGTATGCGGTTCCTAAATAGGCTTGTTGCTTTCTTTGATATGCCCCATGGTGATATTTATCTTTTTGCTTGTAACCTTAGGACTATTAATCTGTCTTCCTTAATTATGCATGTGAGACTAAGGATAAGCATAGTGATACTTAGACTAGAATTTTTTCTTTCTCCCTTTATGTTCATTTGCTCTTAGTTTCTTCCCATGGGGATGCTGATACTAAGATTGGGGGTATCTTAGAATAAGTAGAGACTAGGGCCAATCCTATACTTGTTATTCTTGTTGAGACCATTATTGGGCTAGATAACTTCAAAGCCCAATGTCATCTTTCGGGCTGTTTACTTTTCGTTCGAGTATGTAACCAAAATCCTTTAATTTTTTTGCTTTAACTTTCGCCTAAGCCACCCTCTCGGGTTTTCAACTTAGCAGGCTTGCCTTAATTTTTTCCTAAGCCACCTATAAGCACCCAATTTCAGGATGATGAGTTATGGATGTGACAAAGGACTCAAATGATGAAAATGTCATGAATAGGTCTTCAATACTTGAACTTTGAAACTTCAAATATCTGATTGCATTTTTTAAAGAAAGAATTTAATGTTTTCATGGACTAAATTGCAATGCTTTTTAAGGACCTAATTACAAAACTTAATTTCTTTTATGGACCTTTTGTAATTAAAAATTAAAAAAAGTGGTGGGAATTCTATAATTATTATCGGAATTATATAATTCTGATTGGAATTACATAATTCCAATCGAAATTATGTAATTCTGATTGGAATTAGAGTTTTCCGTCTAGTTTTCTGATTTTTCATAAAATAAAAATGTTTTTTTCTTGAATCCTTATTGGTCTAAAATTTTCTTAAAATTATTTTTGATATTTATCTAATATTTTTAAGGAAACATAATTCTTTTAGGAATCAATTTATATGTAGATTTTGAAGGGCTATTTTACTATAAAAGCAGTATATTTTATTCATAGTTTTTGTTGATTAATATTGTTTTGGACTTGGATTCTTTTCTTTTGTTAATTTTTTTAAATTCTCTACAAAATTTCCTTTTGTTCAATTGATTACTTGAAGATCTTTTGAGGATTTTTGAAGAACAAGATTCGAAGACCTATCAAGAACGGTGATTTTATAAAATTTGAGGAGCACCCCATTAAAATCATTCATAAGCATCATCTTCTCCATATTCTTCTTTTCTTTTCCTTTTATTTTTTAAATTTTATTGATTTTTCTTGTATTTGAGGTATTGTTATAATTTATTCACTAATCATAATTTTGTTTCTTTTTTTCATGGTGATTATGGAGGAAAATACATGATGATCATGTTTAGAGGATTGAATCGATGAGAAGTCCGTGAAATGCCATAGATAAGATCTTGTAGAGATATAGTTTCTAGGGTTTTTTATTTTTTATTTATTGCTTTATTTTATTTATGTGTTTTTTTAGGTGTATTAATTATTTTTATTATTATTTTCTATGAATTATTGTAATAGCCCCAATAGTAGGAATAGTGAAATTGTGTGTGATTGCATGTTTATATTGATTAATTGGTTAGTAAAATTAGGATTTCAATTGGATAATTAATTAAAATCAATGGTGGAAGTAGATTAATTTAGGATTGCATGTTAATTAAAATTAGGGTTTTGGAATAAATAATTAATTGGTTGTTTGATCTTTTATTTAATTGTTTTAATATGTTTTATTTGTTTTTGGGCTTATTTATTTATTTTTATGTGTTTTGGGCCTTAAGCCCATATTAGATTTTAATCCACTTAAATAAATTTAGATTTTTTTATATTTAATTAATTAAAATGCATTTTAGGCCCATAATTAATTAGATTTTTAGCTTAGGCCCATTTAGTAAATTAGACATAGGTCTACCTAATTTAATTTAATTAATTTAGACTCAGTCGATTTAATTTAAGCCTTTTTCATTATTTTTACATTTAAGATCATTTCATTATTAAAACATATAGAATTAGGCCCATTAATTTAAATCCTCCATAATTTGTAAATTTAGGCCCATTTTTAGAATTAAAATAAACGGACTTAGGTTCACTCAATTAAAATTAGATAGGAATTAGGCTCATTAGTCTTTAGCTCATTTGTAAATTTAAACATGTAGATTTAGTCCATTTAAATAAAATCAATGTAGACTAGACTAATTTAGGGATTATGAATTTAAATGAATGCATTACTTGTATTTTTCATGACTAGTTTGCCTTGGAGTTAATTGTTAGAATAAGGGTTTATATGAAATTACATGTAAATAGAGGATAAAATAGTAATTCATAAAGTAATCCTAAAAGAACACGAGACTGAAAGAAGTTAGTATTCCGTACTTAGAATCTCCTGGTTGTGGTGCTAGCTTTTTTTTAGGGAATCGAGTACCACCTTTTCGATTTGTCCCAGTTATTGCCCTGGGTGGTGACTCCTCATCTCCACGCCATGTCTTTGTGACAGTGGTTAGTGTGTTCTTTAGAGTCGTGAGCTCAAACAGTGTCGTAATTGCTAAAATCTTGGACTTGCGCTAAACCCCGCCGTCTACATCACCCTTTTGGGTTTTTAACTTAGCGGGCTTTCATTTCATTTTATTTATTTTATAGATCAGGTTATAAGAGAAACTAAGCTTGCTTGTTGTTCCTGTTAACCCTTTATCCTAGCAGCTTCATCAACTGCAATCTTGCCCATTGAAGGTGAAGGACATGCATATTGTAGACTAGTGGGTGAACTGGTTAAAGGGCATTAGAGATGCTAAGATTACATGGATATTCCCTTAGTGGAAGCTAAAGTTTATGACCGTTGACCTATATGATCACTGTGTTCCCATCCCAGGGCTGCATTTCTTGACTTTCTTTTCTCTTTCTTGCCTTTGTCATTAGTATGGCCGCCCATAATTCATAGTTATCGTTCTGACTGACTTTGAAGGCTTCCCCCTTAGACAAGATTTTTTGGATAAGGTGAAGGATTTATGGCCTTATAGGATTCTTGAGCGGAACATACACTTGGATATTGAGAGAGCTACTAATGATAATTACAAGACCTGGGTTATGGTACAAGCTATGGAGCCACCAGGATTCTCTAGATACAAGAGGACTTAAGCTTTGCATGATGAGTCACAAAAGAAGAAACATAGATATCAATAGGAATTGGTCTTATAAAGCTGATTTTAAGCTTTCATGTTCTATTTTCCTTTCTAGTACTTATGCATTTTAAATAAGATAGAACATATAATGTTAAAACAAAAATTCAATTTCAAGAGGATTCATTAATTAAGGCCAAAATGAGTACATTTATTACTTCACATGAAATAATTCCTATTATCAACTAGTCCTTTTAGATTTTCTAGCTGAATATTTTTCTCTCTCATGTATTTACCCTAATTTTTGTCTGACTAGCCTTTTGCGGGTTTTCTAGCCAATGGGATCATCTCTTTTATTTTTATTCCCTAATTTTTGCTTGCCAACCCTTTACAGGTTTTCTGAATAGCGGGAATGTCCTAACTTTTGCCTGACTAGCCTTTTCAGGTTTTGTAATCAGCGGACTTTATTTTCTTTATACTACTTTTATTTTATTTTTACAGGTATATCTCTTAAGGTGATCCAAATTAATAGGCTCCATGTATTCATTCCCTTCCAGGTCTAATATCTTTGTAGCTCTTTTAAGCATAACCGATTTAACTAAATACAATCCTTTCCAGTTTGGTCTGAACTTTCCACTCGAATCAAACACCACTACCTTGGACTGTTTTAATACCATGTCCCTAACTTTTATCTTTACAAGCTTAACTTTCTTGTTGAATGATCTTGCTATCCTCCTCTGAAATATCTGGGTGTGAAACAAAGCATTCATCCTTTTCTTATCCAGAGATGCAAGGTGATCGTATCTCTTTTGAGCCCATTCACTCTTAGGTGTTCTAGCTTCCATAACTACTCTTAAGGATTTGATCTTTGCTTCCATTGGCATGACTGCTTCACAACCATATACTAAGGAGAATGGAGTTTAACCTGTGGCTATTCTAGCTATAGTCCTATATCCCCATAAAGGGAAAGGAAGAAACTTATACTAATCTTTATAAGTCTTGACCATTTTAGAGAGGATTTTCTTGACATTTTTATTAGTTGCTTCTTCCACTCCATTGGCCTGAGGATGATATAGTGAAGACTTATGATGTTCAATCCCATACTTCTGTAACAATTCTACTGTTTCTGCCTGAAATTGGACACCATTATCTGTCACAATGTGATATGGAACCCTGTACTTATAGATAAGGCTTTTCTCAATAAATCATGCTATCTGTTTTGCTTTCATGGCATGGAAAGATTCAACCTCAACCCATCTAGAGAAGTAATCTATTGCCATAACTATGTACTTGAGCCCATTTGATGTTGTCGGCCTTATTTCTCCTATAATATCAATCCTATAGGCTGCAAAGGGCTAAGGTGATGGTAAAATATTTAGCACTGTAGGAGGTAAATGGTTAAGATTCCTATAAATCTGACACTAATGACATTTCCTCACTATTCTGATACAATCCTTTTCCATACTTGTCTAATAATACCCTTGCCTGAATATCTTCTTAGCTAGGATCATCCTATTCATGTGAGAACCATAAGCTTTTGCATGAATCTCTTTCATCACCTCATCAACTTCATCTTTCTTGAGACATTTAAGCTGCATACCACTCAATATTCTTTTGTACAATACTCTATCATGACTTGTATAATTTTGTGTGAGAACACGAAGAGCATATCTCTCTTTTAAGGTTGCTTCATCAAGATACTTCCTTTCTTTGATAAACCTCTGAATATCATAAAACCATTGTTTCTCTTCAGGCCTTATTTGAACATTCATAATTTACTCTCCCCCATAACATGGAGCTCTTGATTTCATGACTACCTAAGGCTTTATAGTTAATCTCGTTGCACTATCCCACATTGAAGAGAGTGTTGCCAATGCATCTGCCATCTGATTGTCATCTCTTGACAAATGGATAAAGAGACATTTATTGAAGTTCTTTATTAAATCTTTCAAATAGTAGATATATGGTTTTAGCTTTTTCTCTTTCACTTCCCATTCCTCATTAGCCTGGCTAACAATCAACATTGAATCCCCATAAACTAGCAATTCCTTTGCCCCAACTGCTAGAGTTGCTTTAATTTCGTAGATGCATGCCTCATACTCAGCCATATTGTTCGTTATCTTGAAGTCTAAATTCTTAGCCATTGGTACAATCTCTCTTTCTAGCGTAACAAGAATTACTCTTAATCCAACTCTTCTATTATTTACAGCCCCATCAAAGTAAAGCTTCCACCCCTAATGCTCTATAACTGTCAAGTGCTCATCTAAAAACTCTAAATTCCATTGTTTGCCACCCTTGACTGCATTCTAAGCTAAGAATTCTGCTACTACCCTTCCCTTGATGACCTTCATGGTAATGTACTTTATATCAAACTCAGTCAGAAGTACTAGCCATCGACACATCCTTCCAATCAAAGTAGGTGCCTGAAATAAGTAACTTAAGGGATTGATATTTGAAATAGCTTGAACCTTATAGGACTGAAAATAATGCCTCAATTTCCTTGTTACCCATATCATGATCAAACATGTCTTCTCTACCAAGTCATACTTTTCCTCATTTGGTAGGAACTTCTTATTGAGGTAATACACTGCATGCTCTATCCCTTTTAGTCCTTCTTGTGCTAGCATTGCCCCCATTGCATTTTCCTTCAAAGCCAAGTACAGGATCAATAGCTTACCTTTCCTCAGTGGCTTCAATACAGGTGGATTGGCGAGATATTCTTTAATTATTTTAAATGCCTTCTGACAATCATCATTCCACTTCAGTGTCAATTTTTTCCTTAAGAGTTTAAAGATAGGGTCACAAATATTAGTAAGCTTTATGATAAACCTATTGATATATTGTAACCTATCAATGAATCCTCTCACTTCTTTCTCTATCTTTAGTGCTGGCATTTCCTGAATAGCTTTCACTTTATCTAGATCCACTTTAATTCCTCAGTTGCTAACTATATGCCCTAATAATTTTTCTAAAGTAACCCTAAAAATGCACTTCTTCAGGTTGAGCCTTAGATTGTACCTCTCAATTCGAGCCAAGAACTTATCCAGAGCTTTAAAGTATCTGTAGACACCCAATTTTGGGATGACATGTTATGGATACAGCAAAGGACTCCAATGATGAAAATGTCTTCGATACTTAATCTTTAAAAATTCTAAGGGCTTAAATACAACTTTTAAAGGAAGGATTTAATATTTTTAGGGACTAAATCGTAAAGTTCTTTTACGACCTAATTGTAAAATTTAAATTCTTCTGAGGGCCTTTTTGTAATTAAGTGTCAAAAATCCATAATTTTGATCGAAATTATGTAATTCCGATCAGAATTACACCAATTCCGATCAGGATTGTATAATTTCGATCGGGATTGGAATTACACAATCCCGATCAGAATTGAATTCTTCTGGTCTCTATTTCTTATTTTTAATTTAGTTTTAATTGCTTTAAAATTCCTAATTAATTTAGTCTTAACTAGTTTAAAATTCCTAAATATAGTTTTAAGTATTAATTTTATACTTTAGGAATTAGAATCACATTAAGATTGGGGCTAGGCTTCCTAGTTCCACTATATAAAGGGAAGGAGTGAAAAAAAAAGAACAAAAAAAAAGAGGAGGTCGAGAGAAAGAAAAAGAAAAAGAAGAGAAGGAAGAGAAGAAAGGAAGAAAAACGTGATTTTCTCTTGAATTTTTTACAAAAATCCCTTTTATTAACAATTAATTCAAGATTTGTAGAGAATTTTTTAAGGGCAAGATTGGAAGATTTATCAAGAACGGCGAACTACCAATTTGAGGAGTACCTTAAATCATTCATAATCATATCATCTTCTTCATATTCTTTTTTTATTTATTTATTTGTTTCTTTCATATTATTTTTTTATTATTATTCTTTCAAGTTATTATCAATATTTGTTCATTAATCATTATTTTATCTTATTTTTGTGGTGATTATGGAGGAAAACACATGGTGATCATGTGGGGAATGAATTTATGAGAAGTCTGTGGAAGACTATGGATAAAACCTCATAGAGACTTAGTTTTTTTAAGGTTTTATTTTTATTATCTTTATTTTTTATTTATTGCTTTATTTTTATTTTATTAATTATTTTATGAATTATTGTAATAGCCCCTATAGTAGGAGTAATAAAATTATGTGTGGTTGCATGTTTATTTTGATTAAATTGGTTAGTAAAAATTAGGTAATTATTTAAAATCAATGGAGGAAGTATATTAATTTAGGTTGCATGTTAATAAAAATTAGGGTTTTAGTAAGGATTAATTTAATTATTTGTTTGATCTTATTTAATTTTTTTTATGTTTTTATTTGTTTTTGGGTTTTATTTATTATTTTTATCTCTTTTGGGCCTTAAGCCCACTTTAGATTTTAATTTATTTATTTAAGCCCATCTCATTTAATAATTAATTAGGTTTAATTAATTAAAAAAATTTTTTAGGTCCATAATTAATTAGATTTTAGGTTAGAAATATCTTTAGGCCCATTTAGTTAATTAGACATAGGCTCACCTAATTTAGTTTAATTAATTTAGACTTAGCTCATTTAATTTAAGCCCTTTTCGTCGTAATTTGTAGATTTAAGATCACTATTTAATTAAAACATGTAGAATTAGACCCATTAAATTGAAAATTCCATAATTTGTAGATTTAGGCTTACTTTTAGAATTAAAATACATAGACGTAGGTTCATTTAATTAAAATCGAAAGGAATTAGGTCTTTAGGTTTACTTATAATTTAAAATATGTAGACTTTAGCTCATTTATTTAAAATCCATGTAGATTAGACTAACTTAAGGATTATGTAATTTATTGAATGCATTATTTACTTGTATATTTCATAACTAGTTTGCCTTAGAGTTGATTGTTTTGGGTTTATATGAAATTACATGTAAATAGAGAATAAGATAATAATTCATAAAGTAATTCTAAATGAACACAAGACTAAAAGAAGTTGGTATTCCGTATCCAGAATCTCCTGGTTGTGGTGCTAGCTTTCTTTTAGGGAATCGAGTACCACCTTTTCAATTTGTCCCAGTTATTACCCTGGGTGGCGACTCCTCATCTCCACGCCATGTCTTTGTGACAGTGGTTAGTGTGTTCTTTAGAGCCCTGAGCTCAAACAGTGTCGCGGTTGCTAAAATCTTAGACACATGTTAAACCCTACTGTATACAGTGTCCCTCTCTTATTTTTGATTTGACCATAATGTCATCTACATATACCTCAACTTCCTTATGCATCATGTCATGGAAAAGAGTAGTGACTGCCCTTTAATATGTTGCACCTACATTTTTTCAACCCAAAAGGCATAACCTTGTAGCAATATGTCCCCTATTCTGTGATGAAAGTTGTTTTGATCTTATCCATAACTGCCATCATTATCTAATCATACCCAAAGAACCCATTCATGAAGGAGTACATTGTAGTTAATGTCACACTATCCACTATTACATTGATATAAGGTAAAGGGAAGTCATCCTTTAGATAAGCTTTATTTAGATCTCTAAAATCTACACATATATGTACCTTACCATCTTTCTTGGGTACTAACACTATGTTTGCTAACCATCGAGGATAATCTACTACTTCTAGAAAGTTAGCTTGGATTTATTTAGCAATTTCCTCTCTTATTTTTTCAGTCTACTCTAGTCTTAGCCTACGTAGTTTTTGCTTAACAGGTTTAATTTCTGGATAAATGGGAATGTGATGTTTTACAATTTCCTATCTAAACCTGACATATCCTCATAAGTCCAAGCAAATACTACCTTTCTTTTTGTTAATATTCTCTCAAAATTCTCCCTCTCTTCAGGAGTTACATCACGTGATATAGAAATGTTCTTTGGATTATCATTTGTGCCCATATTAAATGAATCAAATTGAATTGAATTAATGTTAAACATGCATGAACGATCAAAATTATAATGCACAGAACTATTAAGATGTACATCACACAAGTAAGCTAAACCAGCATTTATATCATTGACCAAGGAAAAAATAGAGTTTTCATCCGCAAGTCTTATATTAGTAGCAAGTATGTTTGTTGCAATAGGTTGCCCCCTAGCATTATTAGCAAGAGGTGGAGTGCCAACAACAAGCAGAGGAACTGTAGCAACAGGTGGAGCTCATACAGTAGGTGTTTGTTCAACGGTAATAGCAGGTGGTTGTTCAATAGTAGGTGGTGGTACGACAACAGGTTGCACTAGTCCGGCCAGAGCTTATCTCAGTTCATCTTGCATTATAGCTCTCATGTCATTCATCAAAGCTCCCTTAATGTCCTATAGGGTCCACATCTCTAGTTATTGTTCCATTTCCATTTGTTCAGTCTGAGTTAGTTTAGCTTCTAAGTAAAGTAGGTTGATAGGACTCTTCTCTAGTTCTTGAAGGATCTTTTAAGCTATTGACTTAGGGCTTAGATCTACTCTAATTAATCTGCCACCTTTCTATCCCTAGATACGAGAAAACCTAGATGAATCTATGATGGCTACAAAACAAGGTGTTAGTATGATGGATGAAGTGCATGTATGCATGATGCAAGTGTTATGCAACAAGTAGCAAGCAAGCAAATAACACGTAATAAGTATCAGGAAATAATCAATAAGCAACATGCAAGCATAAACCTTCCAACCTTATTCCTTCCACACATGTATTCAATGGTTAGTTTCTTTTCCTATGATTGTTTTTCTTGGCCTTAATATCAACAGGGATTTAAGGGATCGATGTGCATGCCAAATCTTTCTTAAAGCAGTAAAGCATAGAAACAACATTTCTAGGTATAAAGGTCTAGCCCAATCTTTATTAGCCCAAAGGGGTTCAAAAGTATGGGCCTGGGCTTTTATAGATAGAAATACCTCATGGTAATAAGCATAGGAACAACATTTCTAAGTATAAAGGTCTAACCTAATCTTTATTAGCCTAAGTGGGCTTTAAAAGTATGGTTTGGGCTTTTATAGATAGAAATACCTCATGGAAAAAACCATACAGGAGATATAGGTAGATCTTAAGGGAAGTAACTAAGCCATTATATGTGGTTGGAGTCTGGTGAAAAGGTCAAGGTTCCCTTAACAAGATGCCCTCCATTATGGATGTTGAGTTACAGGCCAAGGTTAAGGGGTCCAACATCCTTTACCAACTCAAGAGAAGATTACCCTCCTTTAGGACTTGGGTTATAGACTCTAGTCAGATGAGCCCGATAATCTCTCTTGAACTGAGTTAAGGCTAAGAGTGATGCTTTGCCAATTTACAACTCCATGAAGTTAGTGGAATCATGGAATCATAAACCAACTCCATCGGTTTAATAGGGACATGTAGAATGAATGCAAGAATAAAATGATAATCAATAAAATAATTCTAAAGAACACAAGTAGAATCAGTATCTCTTATCTCCAGTGGAGTCGCTACTGTAGACAATGGGGTTTAGAGCGCGCCTAAGATTTTAGCAACCACGACACTATTTAGGCTCAGGGCCTTAGGGAACACACTACTATGCCATAAAGTCATAGCATGGAGAAGAGGAGTTGCCACCCAGTTGGGATAATTCGATTGGTGGTACTCGATTCTCTAAAAGAAAGTTAACACCACAACCAGGAGATTCTGGGGACAAAATAATAACTTCTCTTAGTCTCATGTTCATTTAGAATTACTTTATCAATCATTACTTCATTTTCTAATTGCATGTAATTTTATTAAACTGTATTTGAACATCCATCTAACCCTAAGGTATCTAGTCAATAAAATCACACATAAAAAATGCATTCAAGTGCATCGTTCCTAAGTCTAAACTAGGTTAATTTTATTGAAATTTAGCTAAATTTAAAATTTTTATTTACAAATGAAAATGGACCACAGGTGGGCCTACATTGTTATTAGTTAGTGAGCTTAAGTCTATTGAATTCAATTATCTACAAATAGGCCTAAATCTATAAATTTTTAAAGAAATTGGATTTTATAAATGAATATAAGTCTATTTGTTTTAAAATGGGAAATGGGCCTAAGTCTATTTGTTTTTTTTAAAGAAATGAAATTAGATGGGCTGAGCTAAGTCTAAATTAATTTTAGCTAATCTAAAAAATGGGCCTAAGTCTAAATTAACTTAATAGGCCTAAATTGATTTTAATTAATTAACATAAACCATTTTAAGCTTATTTTATTTATTGGGTTTGAACCTATCGTGGGTTTGGGGCCCAAATAACTAAAAGATCAAAAAAAAAATAAAACCCAAACAAAAATCATAATAAAATCATATCAAACACAAGATTTATGTGATTTTCTAAAAAAATCTGATTGAATTATGTGCAAACCCTAATTCACTATTGTCATCATTAATTTTAACTAATTTTTACCTAGTTTAACCTAAATTACTAATTAATTTTAGTGTAGAAAATTAGAATTCCACTATTTTCCCACTATTGGGGCTATTACAACCTACAGTACAGAAAATTAAAAGAAAATTAATTACAACCCATAAGCAATAAATAAACAAATAACACAAAGAAATAATAAAAAAAATCTAAATCCTATGGGAGTTTTACAAACTTTAGTCCACGGCATTCCATGGATTTTTCAATTTGATTTCTGGATATCTGGTAGTGACCTCATCAATCTCTAATTGGATTCCAAAAGGAAAACATAAAAAAAATCACAGAAATCATATTAGCCAAATGAGTAAAATAGCAAAATAATAATTAAAGGAAATTAAATTAAAAAGAAAATCAAATAACAATTAAAGGAAATTAAATTAAAAATAAAATCAAAAGATAGGAGAAAATGGAAATAAAATGTTGTGCATATGCTCTTGGATGGCCCCTCAGATTGGGATTGTCACCATTTTTAAACTCGTTGTTTGATTCTAGACAAGGGCTGATTGCATTTAAAGACACAAATTGTTCTTTTCAAAGCCTTTGAAGAATAGTATTAAGAAATTAGGGTTTTGAGAAATAAAAGAAATCAATATTTTGAGTGTTATGTAGGTTTTCTTCTCAATAACGTCTCTGATTTTTTCACAATTCTAGGGTTTTTTTTTCTTTTCATGCCCCCTTCTCACTCACGCAATCTCTGCCTTTTAAAAGTAAAGACTTGTAAACTGACTTTCCTCAATTCTAGGAAACATACTCTATTTGTTTAATTTTTAAAATTTTTTTACTCTTTTTGACCATGTTATCTGATAACAAAAAATAAATAAAATAAATTTTTAACAAATCAAAAAAAGAGAAAAATTGAAAAAAAAAATAAAAAAACAGGATTTTTCATGCATCGTCATTGTATAATGCCAGTCGACATTGTGCAATGCCGGTTGGCGTTCCATAATGTCGACTAGCATTAATGATGCCGACCTTCAAAAGAAAATTTTAATTACCAAAAGACCCCTAAAAGCTTGATTTATTGTAATTAAATCCTAAAAATGTTGCAATTTAGTCCTAAAGTCCAGAAAACTGACAACTTGAGTTCAATTTTTGAATAAATTTCATTATAGGGGCTTACATCGTAATTGTGCACAATTGCATCCTGAAATTGGGTGCTTATAACCCCTAATGTCAGAAATCCACTAACCTATAGCTTTAATCTTTATCTTCAACATTTTCACTAATAAGTCCTCTTGGTCTTCACTTAGTTTAAGGATATGATCACGGGTAAGGTTTGGTCCTCTCCTAAGAAATTATATCTCAAATATGGCGGTAAAGGTTTCAAATCTAGCATTAGTGGTTTTATGGTTAAAGGGGGTGTGGGTTTAGTGTTTGGTAGTTAAAATTGGGGTAAAGAAATTAGGTGTTTGAGATATGCTTCAGCTTAAGAAAAATGTACTTGAAAACACTTCTCAATATTTTTAATTTCCATAGATTTTCATAACCTCTATTGTTAGACTTCACTTACATAATTATCAATAACATCAACTCTCATACAAAAATCATTGTTCGAAGAATGTTTCATACCTTGATAAACATCAAACTTACAACTCTCATCCCCTACTCTCAATGTGAGTGTCCCATCATGAACATTAATTATAGCTTTTGTAGTATATAGAAAAGGTATACCAAGAATCAAGGGTACATCTTCATCCTCCTCGAAATCAAGAACCAAGAAGTCAACTAGGAAGATAAGCTTCCCTACTATAACTAGCACATCTTCCACTATGCCTTATGGTTCCTTCACAGTTTTGTTTGCAAGCTGCAATTGAATGTTCCTAGGTCTTGTCTCTCCTAGTCCCAATTTCTTATAAATTGACAAAGGCATTAAATTAATGGAAGCTCTTGAATCATATAGAATTTTATGAAATTTTCAATTTTCAATATAACATGGAATAATGAGACTCCCTATATGCCTTTTTTAAAAAAAATGTTTATTGGAAATTATTGCACTATACTCTTTTATGAGTGTGATTGTCTCAAACTCTTGCAGTTTTTTTTTACTAGAAATCATCTCTTTTAAAAACTTTTTATATTTTACTATCTAAGCTAGACATTCCACCAAAGGCATATTGATATGGAGTGTCTTAAACCATTCCATAAATTTTGCAAACTATTGGTCATGTTCTTGTTTCTTTAATCTTTAAGGATATGGCATCGAGGGTTCATATGGCTTTATTGGTGGTTGTTTTGTCTTTTCTTTGCTCTTATTTTGAACTTTTGGCTCCTTCTTCACTTGAACATCAACCCATTCATCTTCTTGTTCCTTTTCCTCTTCCTCTTCCTTCTTCTTTATTTCTTTATACTCCATTATTGCTTTCAGAGGTAGAATCTCTGTTCTACTTCTCAAGGTAATGGCCTACAACTGTTCCTTAGGATTTTTCTCAGTATTGCTTTGAAATGAACCTTGTTTTTGAATGGACAAAGAATTTGCTAATTGCCCCACTTGCACCTCCAAATTATAAATAGAGGGAGAATGGTTTCTAAATAGGAGTTGAGTGTCTTAGTGCATTTGGTTAAATTTACCCTCTAATCTCTTTGTAACTTCATTGTGTTGATTCATCATATTTGCTATCATATCCATGAAAGTCTCCATATTATTTTCCAATGAAACCATTAAAGATGAACTCTTGTCTTACTGAAAATGAGATTTAGGTTGTTGTGCATTTTAACCTCCAAAACTTGGTGGAGCTTGTGGCCTCTACTAATTGTTTCCTTGGTTGCTCCATAAAAAGTTAGGATGATTTCTCCAACTATGGTTGTAAGTGTTACCATGCATTGGATTCTACTGCCCTTTGTTAAAGATGTTCACATAATTAACATTTTCCATGGACAACCCTTACAATAACTGATACTCTATTATAGGATGCCCTCCTTAACATAATTTATAAGAGGAAGACAATGAAGATTAGGAAACTGCATTAACACTCATCTTGTCCATCCTTTTTTATAAAGCATCCATCTTTGCATTCAACATGGTCAAGCTATTAACTTCATTCGACCTTGCTTTCTTTGGAATGGCTCTTTTATTAGACTAGAGGCTTTGTATATTAGTCATTTCCTTAAAAAGGTCTAAAGATTCTTTGGGATTCTTTGACATAATGGTTCCCCTAACTACTACATCTATATTAACCTGGACTAAAGGATTGGCACCTTTGTAAAATGATTGCACCAAATCTTATAAAGGTATTAATTAAGGTGGACATTACCTTTGAAGATCCTTAAATTTGTCCTAACACTCATAGAAGCTCCCATCCTCTTTATGATAAAAAGTGTTGATTTCATTTCTAATCTTTAATACCTTTGCTGGTGGAAAGTACTTGTTGAAAAAGGCTATATAAAGCTCTTACCATGTGTTAATAAAGTTAAGTAGCAAGCTTGTAAATGACCTCTTTGCCCTATTCATCAGAGAAAATAAGAAGAGAATTAGCCAAATTGCTTCAGTTTGCACTCCATTCATCTTAAAAGTTAAGCAATATTCCAAGATCAAAGTCATGTGACTAATTGGATCCTTATTTGGTAACCCATTGAATTATGAATTTTAAATCATTTAGATCATTGTAGGCTTAATCTCAAAGTTTTTTACTGCAACTGTTGGCCTTATAATTAGAGCTTGGTCACCTTAGATATTAGGGCTCATGAAATCTCTCATGGTCCATTGCTCATTTTGCCCATTTTAAATTGCTTGTTGCCTTGAAGGTGGAGTTATTTCATCTTCACCTTCGTTCATACTGCTAATTTGTTATTTTCTCCTTTTATGAATAGTCTTCTTAAGCTCTAAATCAAGTGGTGCTAATGGAACTCCTTATTTACTTGCAGTACGTGTTATGTGCATACATTAACAAAAAATCCTGCAATACCAAAAAAATAATACAAAAAAGAAACACAAACTAAAAATAATGTCTAAATCAAACAACACAATTTTCTTGACAATTTCAATTTTGGTAATCCTTAGCAACGACTCTAAAAACTTGGTGTGTGAAATCCATAAGCATATAAAATTATGCAAGTAATAATAACATATCATCTCACAGAGATTCAAAAATTGACTATTGTATTAGTCAAAGTGTTTATTTGTTTAGACACCAATTTTTTTTTAAACAAAATAGGCTAAACAAAGTAAATCTAATTAAAAATTCACAATCCAAGAAATTACTAGGGTTCTTAAATTCAATTCAACCTTCCTAAAGATCTAATTAATCTCTAAGTCAATTTTAACCCATAGTTCATTATGTAAGCATCTTAAGAATCATAAAATCTTCCTCTTAGGCAAGCCTATAGTTAATTAAGTATAACTAGTACTTAATTTTATAGCTCTCACGAATCAAGTGTTCATTATACCTAATTTAAAGCTCATCTCTTTAACATTATTAATTATCTAAATGTCTCTTAATTAAATAAACAATTAATAGGTTATTGCTTTTTCTCAATGAAATCTATTTCTCAATCAAATCTCATTGTCTAAATTCAATCAAAGGGTGATCAATCCAATGAAGACATTAAGCACAACAATAACCAATGAACATTGTTTATTAACTTATATTTAATTTTATTAATTATATGGTTGAATTGAAATAAGAACCCTAACTAGAAATCTAGCCATATATATTTATTAGAAGAGAAGATGATGAACAAAGAGAAAATGAAATCATTATTGCTGAATAAAAATTGAAATAACAATAGAAATAAAGTAGGAAAATCCCCTTTTCTTCTTATCCAAGTTGAAATGGAAGCCTTGAGTTCTTAATATTCAAAACAATAATTATTATCTATTAATAAGAAAACTATATATTTATAGCTTTTATTCATAGAAAATGATGATAAATTAAAATTAAGATAAAGAATTCTTGTTCACTTAGTTGTTCTACACCCTTAAAACCTAATGCCCAGTTGTGATTCAAAATATTAACAGAAAATAATATCACCCCCAAGAATCAACTACTTGCGAATTCAAATTTTAAAAAGTTATTACTAACACATGGTTGTGTGCACCCATCTTGCACATTCGTGTGTCTTTTGCATCCATTCAGGCATGGTTATGCACTTTAAGGCATATAATTGTCCGTCTGTGTAATAGTTTAAGCATAGTTGAGTGGATCTCCTTACACAATTATGCAACTTCTTTGGCTTTTAAAACTTGTTTTTTCTTTAAGGACTTCACTTGTTTTGATCTCATCACCATTAACTTTAATTGAGTAGCACCTTCATATTCTCCAATACATCTTGAGATTAAAATAAAAAAAATCTAAATAACTTAAAATTAACACAAATCTTCAAAACTGAACAAAATACTAAATCTACATAAAAACCTTATAAATAACTAAAAATGCAATTAAAATAATCCTAATTCTAGGCCATTGAGTGCTCAAAACATGAAGCTTTTCACACTCATCAATGGACACTTTCAAATTTATACTATAAGGCTAAAAAGGTCTTATGAGATTTAGGACTAGGATATTAATGTATTAATGCCTATAAGTGTGATTGTGTTTTGTTTTGCTAGGATAATAAAACATTAGATGCATGTCCTGCTTATGTTACGAAAATGTGGAAAGTCAATAATGGTAAGGGAAAAAGATACTGCATAAGGTTCTAAGGTATTTTCCATTAAAACTGAAGCTTTTATGTCTTTTTATGTCTTATAAAACATCTAAAAAAATTGTTTGGCATAAGAAAAAGAATATTGATAATGAATATATGTGGCATTTGGCTAATTTTATGCATAGAAAGAGTTTAATACTGAATTTTCTTTGTTTGTCAATGAACCTCGAAATGTTAGACTAACATTAGCAACATATGAGTTTAACCCATTTTGAAATTTAAGCAGCACCTAGAGCATTTAGCCAAGGATCATAACACTAATGAATCTCCCTCTTTGGGATTGCATAAAAGATCTATTCTTTATGTTATCTTTGATAATTCTAGGAAAATATTTCCTAAGAAAGGATGATACATACTTATGGTGACCAATTGAAGAGTTAAGGGAGTTATGGATTGATGAAGTTAAAAATTTTAATATTTCAAGTAGACAGAGTTTTCGAATGCATGTTGTTATGTTAGATGATTAATGACTTTCCAGTATATAATGATTTATCTAGATGGAGTCCTAAAGGGTATCTGGTGTGTTTAATTTTTAATGACTAAACATACAATATTATCAATTTCTACTAAAAAACCATGTTCAACATAGAAATCATAAATTCAATGGTAAAATAGATGATAGAGAGTTGCCTCAGTAATCTAGTGAAGATATTCTCATGCAACTCTAACATTTACAAAATCTAATAGTAAGAAAGCATAATATAAGCAAAAGAAAATGTAATGCAAATGATTTAAATTAGACAAAGTGTATCATTTTTTCTTGATTTGCCTTATTGGAGTAAAAGGCATAATCTTGACATTATGCATATTGAAAAAAAATATTTGTGAGTGTATTAGGCACCTTGATGTCTATAAATGGAAAAATAAAGGACATTATCAAGGCGCAACAAGATTTAAAAGACATGAGGATTTGTAAAAAGTTACACTTGATTAAGAGAAGTGATGGAAAATATATTATGCTAATTTCATGTTACATTATGAAAAAGATAGAAAGGCAGAAATTTTATGAATTCTTAAAATCTATAAAATTTCCTTAAGGATAAGCCTCAAACATCTCTTAATGTTTAATTTCAAGTGAATAAAATATTTTGGGATTGAAAAGTTAGGATTTTCATATACTATTATAGCAAAATACTCCCTACTGGTATTTAAGGGTCTTTAAACAAAGAGGTATGTGATGTATTGAATGAGTTAAACCATTTTTTTCAATGATTGTGTGGTAAAAAGCTAAAGAAAAGTGAAGTGAAGAAAATGAGTGATGATATTACTTAATTTTATGTAAGCTAGAAAAAATATATCCACTCGCTTTTTTTTTGACATGATGGTTTATTTACCGATTCATTTGCTACATAAGGCTTATTAGGCAGATTGGTGCAATTTAACCAGATGTTTCTAATTAAAAGATAATTATAAAATTTTTAATGCCATCTTTTTCAATTTATTTATTTATAATAGATCAATATGTGACTTTAAGAAAAGAGTAAGTAACAAGGCTCATCTAGAAGGTTTTATTACTAAAGCATACATTTTAAAAGTGTGTTTAACTTTTTGCTTTATGTTCTTGTATGGAATTGAAACTTGATTCAATATGAATGAGAGAAAATATGATTTACGTAATAATGATGTATTATCAATATTTTCCTAAAATTATTATCCTTTTCGAGCTATAAAAATTTTATATTTATCAAAAGAAGAGTTCAAATTGGCATAATGGTTTGTAATGCAAATTTGTGATGAAGTTATACCATACTTTGAGCAAGTACAGTAAAATTTTATTTTATTTTTTCAATTTTTTTAGTTTTCTTAAAGTTAATATTAATTAATTGTTTATTTTACATTAATGCTTAAGGATGAGCTAGGACGAGTGGTTATGAAAATATTAACATGGCATATAAAGAAAATTTTCCTATATAGTTCAAAGCCCATGTACTATAAGTTCTTTAGCAAAAAAAAATTATTATTTTTTACTTACATAAGATTATTTTTATGTGCTTGTATTAAATTCAATTAGGTTTTGTCATTTTCACAAATGAAACAATTATTTCAAGCCGACCCATTAGAGTTCAATGAATCTTTGTATTCTTTTACGTGAGCACTGCATAAGTGTGTAACACTGTACAATGGATGCATAGTCATTAGGTAAGGTTTATTATTGAAAAATGTGACAAATATAGTAAAACTCAAAATAGTGGCATTGTTGTTCAAAGGAACCATAATGATGAAGCTATTAATTTTTTTTGGCTTATAAATAATATAATCCAACTAGAATATGTAAGGGATAAAAAATTTATAATTTTCAAACGTGATTGGCTTTATCATGCAAAAAAAAAAAACTATCAAAAATGCAAAAGCATGGTAATATCATTAGTATAAAAATCATAGGAAAATGGAGCTAACCAAGCTAGACAATTCTTGTACATTTGTGATCCTAAATTAGGAAGTGATTGGTATGTTGTTCAACTTTTTCAGCATAGGTAATGTTAATGAGTTACAAACAAAAGGATTGGATGGTATAGATTTTTCAATGGTTGAAGGTGCAATTTATTAGGAGAATGAGGTTAAAGGCATATTTCATATTTAGACTCACTAATCAGCGATGATATTGATCTTGAAGACATTGCAACATTTATTATTTTAAGCATTAATGATGTTGATAAATTATAAGCAAATAATGTTGATGGAGAAAAACAGAATGATAAAACTTTGACTAAATACTTTAATAGTGAGGATAATTTGGAAAATATTTCTAATTCAAACATTGATACTGACTAGGATTAGTTAACACATGGTTATATTAAATATATTTTTTAAAGAGTAATTTTATTCATATATATGCTTGTTCAAGTGTTACACTTATAAGTTTTTTTTTTTTTTTGTGAACAACCGGAATCCAGAGCCCACTAGACTTTGACTAATCTGGTTCGACCTAGAAAGGACCAGAAGGGTGACAAAGGTCTCCCAACAACTAATTCAATAAAATTGCATATACGAGAACTCGAACCCCAGACCTTACTTAAGCAGAACAACCCCCTGCCAATTGATCCAAATAGTTATTGGTACTCAAAAGTTATTTTTATCTATATGTTTGTTTAATTTTTTATTTAACAACAATCAATGCACAATGATACAAATAACTTTTAATAATGCCATGGGCATGTATGGAATTATATATATTGATGTCTACAAAATAAATGTGACAAGCATGTTTAGTCCCGTGTATTCTAATGATGAAAATTTCAATGTTAAAATTGGACATATATGGTCTTATTATGGCGTTGCTATAAAATTTAGTGTTAATACAGACATTTAGTAAACCATGTTAGGACTTATAACAAATACAGCTTACAACACATTATAATACATTCCCATATGAGTATATATTAAAATAATTATTCTATAATTTGCATCTGAATTAACATAAGGAATCATTGAAATCTAAGAATTAAATGTGTGAACCAAATTAGATATTAAAATGACTAATAAAAATATGAGATTAACATGTTAAGAACAAAAATAAATATTTTCATCTTACTACATAAAGATTTATTTAAAAAGCAACCAAATGTTTTAGCAACACGCATAAATAATTCCAATATTTATACAACGTCGTAAACAGTTAACCAAAAAACAAAAAAACATTATAACACCTAAAACATTTGATTTCCCAAAATTGAGTGCACACACTACTTGTCACCCCCAAATTCAAGATTCAATATCATCACAAACCACCAAAGTAAGAACTTTATTGGTTTATTAATGAATAAAGTTAGAACTTTGGGGTCATTTAGGTGGTGCTAATCTTAATTAATATGGACATACCATCTAGTAGCCACTTTAGCTAGATTTGTTGATACTTCAACATTTTCTCATGTTTATATTAATAACTATACAAGTTAGAAGACAATATAGGCAACTAAAAGAGGTAACTTATGAATTAATAACATATATACTTGCAACAAATGGTTCATCATGCATAAGTTTAAACTATCAAATGTGAATCAATACTATTAGCTTATTAAATAATGCATGTGGCTAAATATGAAATAAATAGTTTAGCTATATAACTTTTAAATTAACAAATATGAATAATTACATATTAATCAACCATATATATGTATACCTAACAATTACATATCACATATGATTCAATTAGCATTTTGACTATATAAATCGATGAGTTAGTAAGCTTTAATAAACTAGGAAAAACGACATTACCTTGCTTAAGTGCAAATTATTTCAATTACCAAAGCATATAAACTCTCAATGGTTGATTTATTAACCCCATCCAGTGCACTATCTCCTAAAATTCCTCCTCTTGATTATCCTCCACATCTCTAAGAAAAATATAATTTTAACCTCTCTTAAAACCATTCTCATTAATTACATAACATCCATGTTCAATATGCTTTTGGATTTTGTTGGCTTGTGATTTTTATTGGCTGCAACGTGTGTGTGGGATTCCTAAAATTCCTTAGTTGTTTAATGTTTATTCCTAAAATTAGCAATGAACTATGATAGTAGAAGGTTTTGACTTAGGCATCACTATTTACCCCCAACTTAACCCCAAATTAAGCAATGGAAAGTGAAAATTGAGTACTACCCAACCTAAATTTAACATCACCATGCCTCTATCAAAATTTGTATAATGCTTATTAAAAGAAAAAGACGTCAGAAATTCAATTATCAGTTCCTTGTATATTGATCCTCCAATTGATAATATATCCAACCATTTCCCCATTTTTAATTTCTACTCAATTTCATGAAAAATACCTAAAGTCTCTAAGTCATTCTGACTCATGTATCTACTAGGTTCAATTGGTAAACTTAATAGAGTTTGAAACTTTTTCTTTAATCTATCATTTAAGAATTGAAGAATGACGATGTAAATGCTTTGTCATCATAAACGTCTATTTTTTTTTGTTACAATTCATATATTTACCACTATAAAAATAACATGAAGTGACTAAAATATTTCATTGATTATTATAATTCTTTAATGATGAATATAGATGTCACCGTAAATGTCTAATAGATGATGATTTTAATATAATCATTATAATCATTTTAAAAAAAATTATAATTTAATGAATCTTTTCAATTTATATTTTATATTTTTTAAAAGTTTATTTAGCTTCATTCATATTCGATTATAAACATCAGGATAAAGGATGAGTGAAATATAAATGAATTACATATAAACTAGGTAGGGAACATAGAGTTGGATAGATTATTATAATTCTTTAGTGATGAATTAGGCGTCACCATAAATGTCTAATAGATGATGATTTTAATATAGTCATTATAATCATTTTAAAAAAAAATTTAGGATAAACCCATTATGAAGTCCTTGAATTTTGACACTTTTTTCTATTAAGCCCTCAACTTTTATTGTGTTTTATTAAACCCTCAATCTTTTATTTTCGTATAGATTAAGGACAAATTAGACTGAAGTAACGAAATTGTGAAATAAATTATGTTTACTCTAACACAATTGTGATGTTAGTGGTAAGTTTTAACAATGAATGTGTCATTAGAATTATTAATTGAAGAAACTAACCTCCATGGACATTTTTCCTTACACCTTGCCCTCACCTTTTTTTTCTTTCATTCTTCACAAAACATATCTCTAAACCTTTCATAATAGCATATTTAGTAACAACTAACCTGAATTGTTGTACAATTTCATTTTTTCAATTTAATTTGCCCTTAATCTATATGAAAATAAAAGATTAAAGGCTTAACAAAACACAATAAAAGCTAAGGGGCTCAATAGAATAAAATGTCAAAGTTCATGAGCTTTATTATGGGTTCTTCCAATATTTTATAATTTAATGACTAATTTCAATGTATAATTTATATTTTTTAAACGTTCATTTAACTTTGTTGACCCTTTGCATGATTAAGGTTATGATCAATCTTAATTCAACATTTTTTTTACTTTAACAATCAATTTTGAATCACTAATAGTTTATGCTTAAGTGTGTTTATAAGCTTAGGTACATAATTACATTCAATAAAAGCAAAGTTAAATGACCATGCTTTAGATTATGTTTGAGAGCAATTTATTCACATTTCAATCCTTCAAAGACCTTTACACATGTTCCCTAAAGCATGGAAAATGAACTAAGTGCAAAGGAGTGCGTTCAGAGCTAAACAAACAAGTTTTTGTGAGGCTAGCCTACGCTTACAATCCAACCTATGTTCACGGTCTATGCTCATGACCCTGAGCTCCCTATGCCCAAAATAAGAGAAAGATATCTAATACACTCACGGTCTACCCTTTTAACCTGAACATCTCCAACGGTCACTTTTGTAAGTAACAGTTATATTTTTCAATGTTCATAATCTCGAGCCTACGCTCATGACCATGAGCTTCCAATAGGTATTTTTCACTCTATAAATATAAATTGAAGACCTAGAACTTCATTCATTAAGTTAGAGAGTTGGTGGAGCAAATTCATTGTCAAATTCAATAAGTTAAATTTTGTTCTTTTACATTTACTCTTTGTATAACTTTTGTATGTAAACAAACTCTTGTTGAGTTTATGATTACCCTTCTATTGAGAGTTGAGTGAGTGTTTAGTTGATAGGATTCCTTCTTCTACTCTTTCTTAGGATTAAGAAATGAGTAATGAGGAATCAATCAACATTAGGTTAGTGTTGAGCCTTTGTGAAAAACACATTGAAGATTGGTTTATGTTGAGCCAAAAAAACATAAATTGTTGTAAGGTTGGTGTTGAGCCTTACAACACCTTGTTTTAACAGTCTTAGGAATAAGATTGGGGTGAGTTCAGAATCCTAACTTAAGGATAGCTTAGATGAAAGATGTAGGATTGGTTAAGAATCCAAACTCCCTAAAATTACTTGTGTTCTCTTTGATCTTTTTATTGTTCTCATTCTTAATCTTTCTCTTAATTTGTTTTAATTTCCTTTAAATTTTTAATGCCCTATTCATCCCCCCCCCCCCCCTCTCTCTAGGGCATTCTAAACTTCATTCATATTTGATTTTAAACATCAGGACAAATGATGAGTGAAAAATGAATTAAACCTAAAATAGGTAGGGAACATAGATTTGGATAGAGTAAAAATAAGGTTCATTGCACCAATGATACCTTAACTTTGCCTCATATTTCATTTTGGTACTAGATTTTTAATTATTTTTTTCAGTTACTAAAGTTCTATTTTTGTTTTAGATTAAAGTATCTCGATCATATCCGATCAAATTTAGCATACATGGCAACCGAAATGAGCACATTCTTAGTATATTCACCATGTATGCATTCTAGTAAGCAACCTAATCATTTTGTAGGTTGTAGAAAATAAAACTATTGAAGAGAACAAAATTGAAAATGAAAAAACAAAATTGTTTTATAGGGCCCACAAGATTGTTAGATTGCTTAATAAGATGTAGTGAATATAATAAAAATATGCTTATTTCGACTGCTTCATATACTAAATTTAATTGAATATGTTCGAGATACTTTAATTTGAAATAAAAATAAAACTTCAGTAACTGAAAAAAAAATTAAAATTTAACACCAAAATGAAATATGTGGTAAAGTTAAGGTACTATTATTTTGTCTTCTTCATATACTAAATTTGATCGAATATATTCGAGATACATTAACTTGAAATAAAAATAAACTATTAGTGCAATAAACATGAAAAAATTGACCAATAATGCGTTTGCCGGGAGTCGAACCCGGGTCTATTGCTTGGAAGGCAATTATCCTAACCGTTGGACTACAAACGCTTGTTGGAACTAGTTCACTTATTATAATAAATATCTTTATCAGAATTTAAACTCAATTTTACATTGAAAAATATATACATTGTAAATGTTTAACCCATTGTTTTTAGTTATAATATTTTTTTTAATAACTGCTTTTTACATTTACTTTAAATTTTAAAAATAAATTTTATTCTATTGATAACCACTTTTATATTATAAAAACATGTTCATTCAATAATAATTAAAATTAAATTAAAATGATAAAACAATAAAGTATCTTTCATTTTTATAATATTCTTTAATTTATACAAATTTATAATTGATATTTCTTAATATATGTTTCAAGCATTTCTAATGAAATATGATTATTCATTTTGAAATATAAATCAACTCATGTAGAAATTTGTTAATTTCAATTTTAATAATAAATGAAATTAAATTCAATAGTTAAACTGAGTATTTTGATTTTTGTTATTTACTAAAACTTTAGATATAAAAAATTATGATACTGTAATTTATTATTAATTATTTAAATATTATTAATTTTATTAAATTTAATATATATAGCATTACCAATATTTAAAATTTAAAAGAAACATTTAACATTAAATTTTTATATCATCACTTATTAATGTAATTAAAATAATTAATAAGAATCATTTTTATACAAATGAAAATTTGTATTTCTTAGTTAATATTCACTAACATTAATAATGACAATTTATTTTTTAATTTTTGAAAACAAAATTATTTTTTATAAGACAATACTTGTGAGAAGTGAGATGACAACAAACAAGTAAATGAATAAATAAATAAATAAATAAATAAATAAATATATATATATATATATATATATATATATATATATATATATATGGGTATATATATATATATATGGACCGCGGGTTTTTTTTTTGTTTTTGTGGAGCATGAGCTTTGTCTTGAATCTTCTTGTACGGTTCAATGAAAACAGCAATGGAATCATCAGTGTGTTTGAACTATTCTATGATTGCTACAATAAATCATCAAAGTAGCCTTCACAAGCTGAGAAAATACAAATTAACATCAACCAATCCTATCAGAATCAGAAGCAGAAGAAGGTTTAATGATTATGTTATCAAGAATTTTAAACAGCATGATTTCCAAGGCAAGATTTTTGTTTCTTCACCCAATAGATGCTTGTACTGCTATTTTTTTTAATGGGTTTCTTCTGATTTCTTGGAAACCTGTAACTATCTTTGTGAATTTTTTTTTTTATATCTTTTTTCTCTGTATTTGTTTTGATATCTTTGTCTAGTTTTATTTTAAGTTGGCCCTTTTATGTACTTATGAATTATTTTCATCAATAATTTCTGCGTGGATTAGCTATTTTTGTTGTTAATGTTCCTAATTCTGTGATGGTCTCTGTGCAAGCAAACAATTAGAGACTGGTTTAACTTCTTTGCTGATATGTGTCTCAGACAGACTGTTGTGTTGTTGTTGTCTTGGTTCTATAGATAGATATCACCTAGGATGCAGGAAAAACGTCAACCAATAAGTGTTCCCCATATCGGAAACTTCAGGAAACTCTTCCCAAGATTTTTGAAGCTGTTTCCACAAATTTGAAAAATTAGAAATGCTTTTTCAATATGGAAACACTTTTGTTAAAAAAATATATATATTTTTCTAAACTAAACAAAAGAATTTATAATTATACTATTTGATTGATAGTAATGAATAATTTTATTATTTTTTTTTTTGATAGTTATATGGAAAATTAATATAAAAAAGCTGTGTTGCTGTATCCCTTTCCGGTTTCCAAATTTCCGTTTCCGTGCTACTTAGGATATCACAACGTTTATTTCCCAAATATTGGACTATTTTCAAATAGATGAAGAACAAGCTAATTTTAAATGCTGCAGTGATTTCTTTAGTACTTTGTTTTGAACTTCAAAATGACACAAGTTTCTAGGATTTAGCATGCTGAAATATTTTATTAGAAATAACAAAGAGATTGTTGTTTATGTTTGAAATAATTTATTGCTTCCATGAATAATTTAATGCATCTAAAGGATGAGGAATTGAGAAATGACAGATAAATTTCATGAGATCTTAAGCAGCATTGGCTTATCATCTCTTCTCACATTTTCTATCTGTGCCTTGTGTTCCTATCTTGGTAATTACTACCTCTTGGGACCAAGTTTTGCTTTCACTCGTATATCATTTGGTACAAAATTCTTTTGCACTACTTTTCCATATTGGATCTTCACTTAGAACTTGGTCCCGAAACTGATACTTCCCTTCATTGTGTGAATTAGTGATACATAAGCTCCATTTTCCTTTCAAAATTAGTAGAAGACATTGTTAGCTGCAGAGACTTTCATTCCCTGGGCATTTTATTTATTTATTTTATTACAGTGATATGAATGCCATATTTGCAGCTTTTGATTGTGTATCCATTCTCTGCGGACAAGCTATTAATTTGTGATTCTTAAAAAAATAATTTATCTTCAATTTCAGATTTTAATGGCTATGCAAAACCTTCACGCCTCTTAGAGGCCACAGAAGTGAAAGTTTGCATGGAAACCTTACCAGAGAAGGATTTTCCAACTTTTAGTGTGGGTAAATCTCGATCATTATTTAAGGTTAAGCTGCAGACGAGTAATGCATATGGATCCAGCTTGAGTGATCAAAATACGGGAATACTCTTATGCTTAATAGACGCAAATGGTGAATCTATATTGCAAAGGATTCCTGTGATTTTGCAGTCCATTTCTGCAGAAACCTTGGACGTGGCAGAGTGCAATTCAGTTCATTTCCAAAGAGGTTCTGTTGACGAATTCACTTTTGAGGGACCAAAATTAGAAAGAATTGAAGCTCTTTGGGTCAGTATTGAATCAGGTTGGTGTCTTCTACATTTTGATGGTTCAAAATTTCTAGTGGCCTGTAGGATATGAAGTTTCTACTCTAATAATGTAGAGGATATTTGTTGTGTTCCCATTCACATACACTTATATTTAGAAATGTAACAATGTCTGGTGTATAATAAAGTAAAATACTCCAATCATGAAACTTTTTATAAATCCACATACATAGGTTCGGGATATGTCATTTTAGGGACAAGTCATTTATTGTGTGGCAATAATATGGTTTCCTTTCCTCTGTTTGTTGAATTTCTAAGTCAGGTCAGTGGAGATTAGGTGGTGTGAACCTGACTGTCATTACTGATTGTCCACCTCCATCGGAAGGAAATGATGAAGAAAAGATTCAGTTTACTGTTTTCCACTATGAGTTTCAAGTTGATGACATTTTACTTGGTGAGGGGAGTGACATATCTATGGTGGAGCTAAGACCTAGTCTTGTTTCAGAATTATCCACAATGGACCCATACAACTTGTTGAGCAAGACCCCTTCCAAATCAACATCAACTTCTGGCAGTGTGATTTCTAACAAGGAAAGCATGAGAGAGTATGCGGATTTGAAGCTATCCTTGTTATCTTATGATGCCACTCTAATTTTTGTTGGTACAATAGTTGCCAATTTCTCGGCTGGTGAAAATTCAGCTTTTGCATTTTTCATTGGTGGTTTATTTGGCTTCTCATACTTGCTGCTGCTGCAAAGGTCTGTTGATGGATTACCAGCTTCAACATCCGTATCAAGCAATACAGAAAGGATTGATCAGCTGATTAGAGGGTTTAAGGGGCCTGTAACAGGCTTGGCACTGGCAATAGGATTTACCTCTCTGGCAGTGAAGTATTCTTCTGGAGATTTTTCAATGGTGTTGACCGCAAAAGAACTTTTGATTGGGACAATGGGGTTTCTTGCATGTAAAGTAGCTGTGGTGTTAGCTGCATTCAAGCCCATGTCCATGGGTTTGAAGGAGAATGAGTGACACAATTTTACTTATTTTGGAGACTTTTTATAGAGAAATCGAAGAATAGAGTTGGCATAGAAGTAGAACACAGTGGAAAACAATTGTGTGTATAAAAAGGAAAACGTTGTCAAACCATATAAAAATATTACACAATTTTTTTTTTTGATTCTTTGTTTTCATTTGCACTTTATGTGTTGTTTTTTTGTTTTTTTTTTTTCATGCTGATCGGCTATTATTATTTCATAATTATTTTATTTTTTATATTATTATTCATTCCATTCTTTTTATTTATTTTTCTCTCCTTTTATTTTTTATTTATTTTTATATTTATTTTATTATTTTTTTCGTTGGTTTTAGATTGTTTTTTGGTTGTTTGTGATTTTTTTTTCTTTTTTATTTTTATTTACTTTTTTATTGATATTTTCATTTGTAAAATATATTTTGGTTATTTTTGTGATTGTTTGGCGGTTGTTTTTGGTTTTTGTTTCTTCAATTTTATGTTTTTTGAGATTATCTTGTTGTGGTTGTTTCTAGTTGTTTTTAAGGTTTTTTGCAAAACAACAATAAAAATAACTAGCAAATCACTACAAAACAAGTTCGAAAAACTAAAAATGAACTAAGAAAAAAATTGAAAAATAACCAAAACAACCACATACAACCATTTTTGGTTATTTTCTAGGTTTTTTTTAAAAAAAAATTTGATGGTGGTTTTTGGTTTCTGATTGTTTTTTTTTTTTTTGTTTTTTATGGCTTTTTTTTAAATAACTATGAAAATAATAGAAAACCACTAAAAAAACAAGTTTAAAAAACTGAAATTGAACCAAGAAAAAATTAAAATAAAAAATAGAAACAACCACAAAAACCACAACAAAAAGAAGTTCAAAAAACTAAAAATAAACCAAGAACAAAATATAAAAAACCAAAAAAAAAAAGAAAAATAATTATAAAAACAATAACAAAAACCACAATAACAAACTTAAAAAACTGAAAATAGACCAAAATATTTTCAACAAAATGATTCAAATTTACTAAAATCAAATTTAGAAACAGTCCATAACTTGAAATCAAGCCTTTTGCCAAAAGAGTATTTATTAAAAACATTATTTTTGGAGTGAAAATTAAGATTGAGGTGTGAGGATGACAATGAATAGTCAAGTGGGAAAAAGAGAAGTTGAGAGAAATGAGTTTTGGGTCTTCAAGAAGAATCAATGATGGGCTATTTATATAGTGATTTCTAAAAGAATGGCCATGATGGGGGAAAAAAGAAAAGAGAGGAGAAGAAAATGAAGAAAAAGGAGATAGGTCAAAAAAACACGTGTCCTTTAAGAGTATCGTATTTTTGAAATAAAAAATTTAAGTATTTTTGTAAATAAAAAATTCAATAATATTTTTAAAAATATGTTTCCTTTTTTTACTTATTTTTTAAAAAGTCCTTTTTTTTTAACAAATTTGGTGAATTTTTTTTTTTAATCAAGAAGAAGAAGATATTACTGATCAATAGCAAGACTCCTCTTAAGAAGAATATGAGGGAAGTAAAAACATGTGGACCAGCATAACACAAGGTTGTCGTAGCTAACGTATGAGCACAGACATTTGCTAGTCTTCTAACAATTTGGAAAGAAAAATTTGATCTCTGTTTACAAAAAGAAATACAATAATGAACCAATAGACCAAAATCATAGCAGTCCCCAGGATCATTCTTCAAAGCACTAATTACTTAAAGAGAATCTATTTCAAATTGAGTATTAGATAAATTAAGGTCCAGACACCATCTGATAGCCTCACGTAGAGCATAACATTCAACTTCCCACACAAAGAATGCTGACAAATCACATTGCCAACATCTTTGAATTATAAAGCCTTTTGCATCCTTTATAATCATGTCAATGCACATCGGTATTGCGTTGACCAACCCACAAGTGGTTTACACCATTTATCATGAATAGATGAAGAAGCAGTAGTGACCCCTTGAACCATTAAACCACTCCGAGCTAATGTCCATTTCTTAAAAAAGTCTAACGTCATATCAATCGTCTTCAATGGAGGAAGGCTATGATCTTCCCATAATTTTTCATTCCTTTGTCCCCATATACTCTAAAGAACTGTAGCCATTTTAACTAAAGTTTCTAAACTGTTATGATCTAAACAATGCATAAACCAGTGTTGAAACTCATCAAAACTTGAAGAGTTAATTAATAAATTTACAGAATTCCAACAATTTAAGGCAAACAGACAATCGATAAACAAGTGCCACAGGTGCTCGACATCATCTGAGCATAAAATATAAGAAATTGGTGTAGAGATACCTTTGTGAACCAATCTAACTCAGAAAGGAAGACATCCATCACAAAGCCTCCATAGTAAAAATTTCACCTTTGAAGGGATGTCTAGCCACCAAAGCTTTTGTTAATTAAATGTGGATTTTTGCTAATGAACATTATCCAGTTCATTCATATAGACTCGATACCTAATTTTAACAAGATATTTTCCATTCTTTAAAAAGTGCCAAAGTAACTGATCAACAACTGGATATTATGGAAGAATTATATAGGAAATCAATATAACATCAGAATCTGAGATAGTTGAAGAAATTAAGTCTTTGTTCCAAACTCCATGAGAGAGCATAAGTTAATGAACTTCTAAATTAGTATTTACAAAACCACCAATAACATGCACTTTAAAACCTAGTTTATCTTTAAGCCATGGATCATGCTAGATTGTAATATTTTTACCATCTCTAACTTGCCAATGACAGCCTTTCTCAAGTAACCACACACTCCTTCATGTATAGCTTAAATTGTTGCCTAACTCTGCTGAAAGAAAGTTTCCAACCATAAAATATTTGGATTTAAAAACACAAGATACTTGAGTGTGAGGTTTATATAGGAAATGCCAAGCTTGTTTGTCCAATATGGCAATGTTAAAACTAATGAATTTAAGAAAACCCAACCCTCCTTCATCTTTCCTGAGACATAAATCATCCCATTTATGATGCCGAATACCAAGCTTACCATGAGAGTTTGATCCCCACAAAAAGGAATTTAGCATTTTTTGCAACTCTTCACATAATAAGACTAGAATTAAGAACAAAGTCATAAAATATGTAGGAATGGCTTGTGCCATCGACTTCATTATCACCTCCTTACCTGCTTTTGAAAGCCATTTAGAACTCCAACATTGAAGGCGGTTCCAAAGCTTTTCACGTAAAAAAGCAAAAATAGCCTTCTTAGACCTTCCAACAAGAGATGGTATACCAAGATATCTCCCTATATTAAAAGGATTCACCACTCCTAAGATATCAATGAATTTTTGTTGAGTATCCATCCTAATTATAATACTAAACATAATACCTAATTTTTGAAAATTTATTGCCTAACCAGAATCTAGTTCATAATTGCACAAAAGGGCCTTTATGTTAGAGCATTCAACCCCAGAAGCTTTAAAAAAAAGAAGTTGTCATCTACAAACAATAAATGACTCACACACTGAGCGCATCCACAAACTCTAGAACCATGAATTTCATTAACCAATTCAACATCTTTAATATGAAAAGAAAGACCCTATACACAAAGGATGAAAAGATATGGCGATAAGGGATCCCCTTGGCAAAGATCTCATCCAAGAATGATAGGGTCCACCTGTAGACACCCAAGTTTGGGATGATGTGTTACAGATGCAGCAAAGGACTCCAGTGATGAAAATGTCTTGGATACTTAATCTTTAAAATTCTAACGATTTAAATGCAGCTTTTAAATGAAGGATTTAATGTTTTCAGGAACTAAATTGCAAAGTTTTTTTAGGACCTAATTTCAAAATTTAAATTCTTCTAGGGGTCTTTTTGTAATTAAAGAAAAAAGAAAAAATACATGTCGGAATTAATTATGTAATTCTAGTTGGAATTACATAATTTATATCGAAATTATGTAATTCCGATTATGTTAACTAATTATTTTTGGTTGGAAATTAGAGTAATTAGTGTTAGTATATTAAGTTAGTAATTTTTATGTTAATAAAATTATTTTTAGTAAATTTATATTATTTTTGAGGAATTAATATGTTTATGTGAATAGTGGAATTTTGGGATAATTATGTAATTTGGTTGAAAATATAGTTAAACTATATTTTTAATGGTTTTAGAATTTTACAGAGTATTGGTATAATTTTTATAAATTAATTACTATTTTTAACTAATTAATTCTAATTTTTGAAAATTATATTCAGATATTAAATTATTTATTATTTTGTGATTAAATGGGTTTTTAATTAATTTTATAATATATTTAAACTATTTAAATAATTGAATGTGAATTTGACTATTTTATGATGAATAATTGTAAAATTGGATTTTATTAATATTATATAAATTATTGGGATTTTATTATCTAATTTGGAAAAATAATTAGTTTTAATGTTTTATTATTTAAATAAATTAAATTGTGGCATTTTGGGTATTTTATGGATTTTTAATGATTTTAAATATTTATTATTAAATTATTTATTTTTGGTGGATTGTGAATCTCGGTTGGGGATTTGAGTAGTTCGGGGTCACAACTCGAGGTGTTGATCTTGCGTGAATTTAGAAGTGTGTTTGCTTATAAAAATGACTCTACTTCGGTAGAGGGATGTCCATTTTACAGAGGAGACTCTACCAAATTTTTGGTAGATTTCTCATAAAATGTGATATCTGGTTAATCCTAATTTTTGATTTCTGAGTTGAGTCTTCCTTAAAAGTTCTAGAAGTTAGGGTTTCTGTTTTTTTATTGTCGTTTCATTTTCTGTCTTTTAGGCGCCCCTCCGGTCGCATCTACCAGTCGAGGTCGGACGCGACATATCAGAGGAGCGCCTTTATCTTACAAGTTAATATTTGAATTGTATGTCGGGTTTTTTGAGTTAAAACATATTAAATTCTGATGAATTTAATTTACGAGATTCTAGTCAGTATTCCTTAAATAACATTGCATGATTTAATTTATAGTTGATTTATTTTATTTTTATTTATTCTAATTTTCCTTATTTTTTTTATTTTTGTTTATTTTAAATAAACTACGATAGAACGAACTACCTGATGGATTTTATCAGGATCGTGTGTGCATCGGTAAAATATTTGATTATATTATTGTGATTGATGGTCTGATGATGCTTTGCTCTCGAACACCGCTAGTAATATAATATTTGATTATTAAATAAATAATGGGGCCGAAGGTCTAGTGATGCTTTGCTCTCAGACACCACCATTATAGTTGGATTAATATTTATTAAATCACTGGGGTCGATGGTCTGATTATGCTTTGCTCTCGGGATCCGACAATCTTGGATATAAGTGAGTCGTATAACTGTTAAAAATTGAAAAATCGGGTTTTACCTATTTTTTATACTGAAATGTTTTAAAAAGCATTTAAATGTTTATTTCTTTCCTTTTGAAAAATGGTTTTATATATATATATAAGAATTTGAATAAAATTATTAATATATTATATTTTCATAAAAAACTTATTTTAAAGGAAATTTTCAAACCACATTCATTTCTTTTATTAGTTTACTCAGTGAGGTCTGACTCCCCTCAATTTATTTTTTTAGGAGTTTGAGAGTTTTCTGTTAAGCCTACTTCTATATGCCATGTAGCTTCTTCACCGGCTATCTTATGTAGATCTATATGGTTATATTTGTATTAGTATCCGTGTGTCGTAGTAAAGAACTATATAACTGTGTATTTTAAGTTGAATATTATGTATTAAGATTTACGTACTGAAATACTATTTGTATAACTGATGATGTTTATTTTATGCACCAGAATGTTATGGTTTAATTAAAATGAGAAAAATTAGTTTGATAATGTGCATTATGATTTAATTATTTTATTGTGAGGTTTTAAAGTGAAATATTATGTATTTTTCTTTTAAGGCTTACTATGAGTTTCGGTAGCTTTATGCTTTTCCATTCCCTAGTACCAGTCATGTACCCCTGGGTTCGGAGCTTTGTCAGAGCTTTGGCTCATTTTTCATGTTTTTGATTGTCGATGTCTGTCTTTTCTCATAATAATGTGGTACTTAGGTTGTTATATGTTATTGTAGATTTTCTTATCCTTAGGATTATGCGTCTGCGTTTGTGTTCTTGTTTGGATTTGAATTGGTTTTTCTTGTCTTTTAAGAATGAGGCGTACTCAGAATGCCCTTGCTACTGATGCAGAGCCTAATGATGGTGAACAGTCATTTCAGGATGAGATTCTCCCTCCTACCCCTCGACCTAGAGGTAAGGGTAGAGCTATAGTAGCAGTAACTTAGAGGCAGGATCAACCTCAGGTAGAGCCTCAGATTCCAGCAGAGGATCCTATAGCTTTTGTAGATGGCATGGCGGGTATAAATTAGGGCTTGGAAACTCCAAATTAGGTGATGCCCATAGTGCAGCAGATGCTTCAACGACAGAATCAGGGGATGCCTAATACAGATGCGGCATTATTATACTCTAGAGTAGGGCGAGTATCTTTTGATGGTACTAGAGATGCATTAGATTTCATTAACACCATTGAATCTAAGAATGAGTTAGTCCCACAAAATATGTCACCATGATTATAGCCAAGTCTTATATAAATAGTCAATTCTTTTCATAAAAAGTTGGCCTTGTATGTGTTATAAATACATAACCTTGTATATAGAATACATTAAAAAAAAGAGAATAAAAATGAATACCATTTCAACATGGTATTAACGTATTAATGTATAAGACCTATATGAAGTTTTTTATATTGAGCAATAAAAGGAAATGAAAAACGAAAAAATTCTTAAAGATTAAAAAATGGGGGATCAAATTCCCTCAATTGAAAGTCCTCAAAAAGGCCTTTCAATTCTTGATGATTTAACATCCAAAATATCATAAATGTTAAACCGGACACAAGCATCACAATTCATACACATGTTGTTACACTAATTGGCATAAAATTATATGATACAAATGATGGGTTAGAGTCCCAATGTACATCTTTAGTGAAGACAAATTAGGATACATAAATGGAGATCATTAATAACTATTAGAAATAGATACTAATTTCAAGAAATGAATAATTGAAAATTCAATAGTAAAGGGGTGGTTAATTAATTCTTTGGATCCAAAAATAATTGGAAACTATATCAGATTTCCCACAACTAAGGCAGTATAGGATACTACTGCTACAATATATTTTGATGGAATTGATACCTTATAAGTCTATGGTCTAAGAGGAAGGTGGCAAGACTCAAACAAAATAGAGGATCGATCAAGTCATATTATAATATGCTTCAAAGCATTTGGAGAAAGATTGACTTTCGATGCCAAAATCCTATAATGTGTGAAATTGATATCTGGAAATATAATTCTATGATTTAGGAGAATAGAGTTTGTACTTTGTTTGTATGGACTTGATAATCATTTAGACAAGATTTAAGCTGATGTAATTTAACTTCAACCTTTCCATATTGTAGAACAAGCCTATGCCCATATATATCAGGAAGATCTAAGATAAATGGTGATGTTAACAAAAAGAAGAAAACATATCCAGCATGGCTACGATATCAAAAAGAGGACAGAAATCACAATAGCAACTTGTACTTCAAATGATGACTAGTGGAAAGCAAGGCACCTCAACAAAGTTAAAAACACTAGTAGAGGAAGGTGGCTGTACACACTATACTAGCCCTGCCACAAATCCGTTGATTTCGGTTCCATGGTTTATGGAACTGGACCAAAACCAGGCCTTGGCACTGAGTTTCGGTTTCAAATATAAACTTTTTATTATTTTTTTAATTTTATAATTATATTTAAATAATTTAAAATATTGTAATAAATTTAAAATAATTTAAATTAAGTCAACAACACTAATGTAATTAAAAATTAAAGTGAATAAATTTTAAATAATATATGAATTAAAATTGAAAGTGGAAATAATAGAAAAAACTAAAGGGCTTGAACTTAATTTTCTTATCAAAAATTAAGCTGCCTACATATTTTCTTAAGGTTTAGAGGAATCATAGCCAACTTAGTTCTCTTACCTTTAAAAAAAATATTTGATATCCCTTTACCTTATTAATTTAGTCACTACCAATACCGAAAGTTCCTTCGATTCCAGTTGTCATCATTCTACAAATTCATCATAATCATTATCCCTCTTAATTTCTAGATCCTGTGTAGCTGCATTTGTCCAATCATCAACACATGTTTGAACTTCAAGTGATTCTAGAGTCATGGTTACGCTTGTCTCATCCAAAATGCTCCCTCCTGGACTAAAAGCTTGCTTAACAGTAACTATCGAGAATGGACTTACTAAAATTTATTTAGCAATTTTGGGCAATATTGGGTATGTATTCTAATGTTGGCTTTACCATTCAAAAACTAGAAATTCTTTACCTGTTTTGCTATTAAAAAACTCAAAAGAAGTCATTAGATAAATGTCAAGTTTAGGTGCTCCGGTTGATCCTTAGGGTTGTGATCAGTTTTTTCATATCGATCATGACAAGATCAGTGCGTTTATAGCATTGGGGCACACAAGCTAAATGGCGACCATCTACTGGATTTTCATTTTTTATTGTTCATTAGAGGGTCTACCTGATTAAGATGCGTAGATTTGGAGTCACCACCTGACTTAAATCAGGAAGAAGTGAAAAATCAGTTCCATAACCAGAGATTCTACATTCAGAGGGTATGAGTTACTTATCCTATTTCTTATCACGTATTTTGCTCATTTATTCATTACTTCACCCTAGTTTTGGCTTTATGATCATTGTTACCACACTTGATCATTGGTCAATTTAAATTGGAAATAAAGCGCAGGATAGTTTGATTGATAGGCATTCACCACATAAAAAATAAGCAAGCATCCGCCAAGCAAGTAATCATGTAAGCATGTAGCACACAAGCATGCAAGAGATAATCAAAATAAATAAGCAAATAAACAAAATAAAAGGCAAGAAAAGGGATTAACGATTACAACCCAATAAGATAGCCTATTCTAATCAATTACATCCAAAAAGAGAAAAAAAAAAAGAGAAGAGTTGGGATTAAGGATTACATCGCCTTGAAGAAAACCTATTTTATTAATTACATAAAAATAGAAAAGAAAAATATATTCTAATAAACCTGCAAAACAAAGGTTAGTTTCCATACACATGTAAGCAGACATCGCATTTAAAGCAATTTAATATATTCCATTCATTCATAATTGGAAATAATAAATGAAAGAATAATTGAACACAACCAAATAAGGATGCTAATGTATGCATGATGCAAGGTTTTGGAATTTGGGTAACTTAATATGATCATTTATTATTAAAAATGAGATTTTCATGATGATGCCAATATAAGGAATAAGAGTGCAAATAAAATAATAAAAGTGACAAATTCTACCATAAAAATATTACCTTTATGATGAAAATAATGAATTTATCAAAAAAATAATAAAATGACAAGGATAATAAATATTAAATGAAAATAATAATAATGCAAGTGAAATAATAAAAGAGGTGATAAAAAATATTATTTTCACCATAAAGATGACAACTTTATGATAAAAAGCAATAAATTTATCAAGAAAAGCAATAAAAATATAATTAATATGATAAAAAAAATGAAATACAAAATTAAAAGTAAACAAAGTGGTAGGAATGTCATTTCCACTGTAAAAATATGTACTTTATGATAAAATGACAACATTACCCCCTAAAAGACATAAAGGCAATGAAAATTACAAAATGCAATAAAAATACAGCAATAGATATGTTAATAAATTAAAATGATAGTAATAAAAATTTTAAAATGATAAAAAAATAATATTTTTACCGTAAAAATATTATTTTTATCATTTTAATAAAAATATGAATTTTATGATAAAAAAAAAAACCAAATTCATTGCAAAAGGCATAAAAATGATAAAAATAAGGAGAAAATATAGAAAATGATAAAAATAATTGCAGCAATAATATAAATAAATAAAAATGGCAGAAATAAATAAATGGGAATGATAAAGTTGAAATTTTACCATAAAAACATAAACGTTACGATAAAAATATCAACTTTGCCATAAAAGGCATAAATGCTATAAAAATGAAAAAAAAAAGAGAAAAATAATAAAAATTCCAGAAATGGCATAGATAAATTAAAATGATAGAAATGAACACATAAAAGTGATAAAGTTGACATTTTTATCAAAAACATAAACTTTATGATAAAAATGTCAAATTTATCAAATATGTTATAACTCAAGTTTTTAAATTATTTTAATATAAAGTAGGATATGTAGTGTGAATAATTTTAAAATAATAATTGATTATTTCATTATCTTGAAAAAATTATTATTGTTATTATTTTACGTTTAATTAATATATTTTACGTAAATACATGTCTTTAAATTAATATTTCGGGAAATAGTATTTATTTAAATCTTTAATTTAGAGCATTAATATTTTAATATTATTATTTAAATAAATTACATTATTGACCTTTATTTTATGAGTCGTATATATATATGTATGCATAAATATTATTAGGGTTTAATATTTAAATTATGTGTATATATTAATATGTGTGTGTATATATATATGTGTGTATAAATATCTATGTGTGTGTATTTTAATGGTGGTGTATAAATTTTGTTGATTAAAATATTATTTAATTTATTAAACTTTATTTTATATATATATATAACAAAAAACCTACCTTCTCTTACCTCTCTCCCTCCCGCACCTCACCATCACCATTGCCATCCATCTGCTACGCCGACCAGCTACCATCGGTGTGCCTCCCGGACTTCCACCTCCTCCACCAGCCAGCTCCACCGCCGTTTCTTCCCTCCTCCAATGCCGTTTCAACTCATTTTGGCCAAGAAGTCGAAAATCATCACCACCTCCATTCAAGTCGATTCCGACCACCATTTTCGACACTGCCGGTCTCTTTCCCTTTCCTGAGCACCGGTGAGTGTGTCTTTAAGCTTTGTTTCTCTGGGTTTGGCCTAGATTTTAGTGGTGAACGATTTCTTCATTTCGGCCATTTTTTCTTTTTGAATTTTTTAAACTTGATTCCTTGCGATTCATGAGAAATTCATTCACAAATGTTGTTTCCCTTAGCTTAATCATAATCCTAGAATTTTTGTGTAATTTTTGCAATTTATTTTGATTTTTGTGAATTTTTTATTATTTTAATTATTTTCGTTAATTAATTAAATAAATTATGAAATTGTGATTTTTGGTATTATTGGTGGTTGATATTAATTTTAGAATTTAATTTACAATTTTTGTGATTTTTGTGTAATTTTTTATAATTATATTTAGTTTATGTCAATTTTGAAAATATAGGTTAAATATATATTTAATTAGAAATAATTGGATAATTAAATTTATTTGTGGATTTTAGTGAATAATATGTTTATAAAATAATTTTTGAGTATTTATATAATTTTTATTGAATTTTTTAATGTTTTTAGTATTTTACGTGAATTTTTATATACTAGGGGTATTTTGGTAATTTGGTAAATATTAAGTTTAATTGGTTTTAATAATTATTTGAGGTATAAAAATTATTTTTATGAATTAATTACTAATTTTAACTAATTAATACTATTTTTCAAAATTTATTTTCAAATTAAATATAAAATACTATTTTTGTAAATAAATGGATTTTTAGTCATTTTTAATATGCTTTTGGACTAATTAAGTAATTTAGATTTATAAAATGAATTTTTATTTATAGTTGTGAATTATCAAGAAATACTGATTTTTAATAATATTATATTAATATTAGGGTTTTGAAGTTATTATCGGTAAAATAATTACTTTTGGTGTTTTTAATGTTTAAATTGCTATATTTTTGTATTTAAAGGGAATTTTTGGTATTTATTGAATTTTAATATATTTATTGTATTTTGTTGTGAATTGTGAACCTCGATCAAGGGAATTTGTAGTTTGGGGTCCCAACCGAGGAGTTTTGTGAATTCTGTTTTGAAGTGTATTTTTCTTGCAAGACCGGCTCTACTTTTTAAGTGGAGAGATGTCCATTTTATAGAGGAGGTTCTGCCGAATTTTTGATAGAATTCTCGTAAAATATGACATTGGGTCAAATTCCATTATCTGTTTGTGTTTAGAATTTTAGATCGAGTCTTTAGAAGTTAAGTTAGATTTATTCTCATTTTCATATTGTTATTTTATTGTTAGTTTTACTGCGACTAAAGCCTAGTGGACCGGGCCCATCGGACCCTTGTCGAGAAGCGCACAACTGTGAGTTATTATGATATATATGCATTGCTTTAGGTTGCATATTTTAGAAATTATATGTTTTAAATGTAAATTTTATATAATTGCTTTATTAAATGCTTACGTATATTATTGGTATATTTTTAAAATAAATGCATGTTTTCTTTGTGATTTATTTACAAATTATGTTAAGTATATTATTGGTTGATTTTGAGTATATTACATGATTTAATTGAATTTATTATGCGTATATATACCTAAAATATACTTAGTTTATTTTAGGTATATTTCTTATATATATATGGTTTATTTGTTTAATTTAAATGTCATTATGCATTATTTATTTTTCTGAATGTATGTTTTAATATAAATGAAGGATATCGATAGAACGTGCTTCCTAGTGGGCAACACTATGACCGTGTACGTACCGGTACATTAGATTAGAGCTAAGTGAAAATTTATTATGGCAATTATGATTGATTGATATTAATTTGATTGAGATTAATGTGATTGAGGGTGTGATTGCTGGAGCTCGGTTGACCAAGTGTCTCGAGGTCAATCACACTGACAGTTAGACTGCTGCAGCTCGGTCGACTTAGTGTCTCGGGGCCAGTTTACTATCTATATAGATTAAATGAATTTACTTGAAATTAAGTGAGCCTACATGGCTAGAGTACTTTCTATTGGTATTGAGGTTGCGATCATATAGGGTTCTATTTGATCATTCATAAACTGATGATTTTCAGTATTATTATAAAAATGATTTTCTTTGCATTTGTGTGTATTTGCCTATATATATATTTATTATATATACTTTTGAGTGTCTGCATTTGACATTTAGCTATGTGTGTATATATATTATAATAATTCACTCAGTGAGGTTTGACTCCCATCCGTTGATGTTTTTACAGGAGAGTCTTCATCTTCAGACCTCAACAGTAGACCTATCCGCTGGATTTCTTCTGCTTCGGCTTTATTATGTAAATCACTTACTTGAATTTTAATTTGTACTCTAGACGCTGCCGTAGTCGTTATATTTGAATCTGTCGTGAGTTGTATTTGTATTTATACATGTTTGAGGATTTTAATTCAAAGTGTTACTCTGAAGATTTGTATTAAAAGATTTCATTTATGATATGTGATGTGATTTTATGTTATTAAAGGAAGTTGAGAATTTATGTTATTATTTGAGATTTAATTTCCACTGAATAATATTTTATTTATTTTATTTTATTGCATGCTTTTCTTTTAAGACTTGCTACGGGTTTCGGATTCGAAAGAATTTTCGTTCCCTAGCACTGGTCATAGCCCCCTGTTTTGGGTCATGACAAAATATAACATAAAAGTCATAAAAAAAAAAGAAAAATTGGAGAAAAATAATAAAAATTGCAGAGATAAAATAAAAATGGCAGAAATAAATAAGAAAATGTGATAAAATTATCATTGGTACCATAAAAACATAAACTTTATGATAAAAAAAAGGCCAACTTTACCACAAATGAAAAAAAATACAATAAAAATGAGAAAAATGCAAGAAAAATAATAAAAATTACAGCAATGATATAAGTAAATAAATATGATAAAAGAGGCATTTTCACCATAAAAACATAAACTTTATGATAGAAATGCCAACTTTGCCATAAATGGCATAAATGCAATAAAAATTGCAAACAAGGAACAAAATAAATAAAATGCAGAAATAATTATATAAATAAAATAAAAATATTAAAGTGGTAAACGAGACATTTTTACCATAGAAATGGAGACTTTATAATAAAAATGCCATATTTATCATAAATAACACAAATATAATAAAAAAAAATGATAAAAATGCAATAAAAATAAGCAAAAATGCAGAAATAATAATAATAAATAGAATACAACAGTAATAAAATAAATGAAAATGATGCAAAAATAATAGTAAAAATGCTAACTTTACATTAAAATTCCCATTTTTACATAAATGGGGAAAAATGTGCAAAAATGATGGAAAAATGTAAGATGAATGCAAACACTCTCAAATCCAACTCGAACTTCCTTCTCCTTCAACATATCTTATTCACGAACTCCAAGTCACCACAAAAATCACAACTTTATCACATCACAATAATAATAAAAATAAAAATGCTAGAATGGTGACAAATGCTAGAAAATGGTAAAAAATAAAGAAAATTGCAAAAATGGTTATTTTAATAATGATAAAAATATAGAGATCCTCATAGGAACCGAGTGATTACCCTAGATGCATGCTTTGACCAAGATGTGGCTCGGTTTGGATTTAATGGTCTAAATTCTAAGACAAAAATAAATGATTCTTGGTTTAGTGTTTGGTTAAATGGGTCTCCAAGTGTGTTTGGAGAGAGAGAGGGTGAGAAAGACCTCCAAAATAGTTTTTTTTTCTCTTACTAGACATCTACCTTGATGTGTGTGCCAATCTCCCTTCAAAGAAGAAAAAAATATATTTTTATAATGCATGTCTGTAGACCCACGAGCGTGGAGCTTGTGTCCAAGACCCACACGCATGGGTTATTTGTCCCATGCAAGGGTAAATGGAGCTACTCACAAGCAGCTTAGTGTTCGGCTTGATAAAAGCTCGTATACTAAAACTTATTTAATAAATAAGTCGAGCTCAAACTATGCAAAGCTCAGCTCATGAACAAATTCGAATAGAAATTCGTGAGTCAACTTGTAATTTTAATATCCAGTAATTTGATTTTAGTTATATAATAAAAAAATTTGTATTGTAAAAAATATTTTAAAAAATATATTATTAGAATAAAATCATAATTTTTATTAAATATTTTGTAATTTATTTAATAAATAATTTATTTTTAATTTTTGAATGTATAATTTTAATCTATAGTTTGTATTTTTAAAAATTTCTTTAAGTTCATGAACACCATGTATTATAGCAAGCTCAGCTCGAGTTCAGCTCATTTATAAACAAATCAAGCCCGAGCTAGCCAAAGCTTTACTCAGCTTAGCTCACTTACCCCCATAGTCTCTAAGTGTGTTAAGAGAGAGAGAGAGAGAAGGTGAGAAAGGCCTCCAAAGTAGTGATTTTTCTCTCACTAGATGTCTGCTTAGAAGTGTGTGCCAATCTCTCTTCGAAGAAGGAAAAAATGTATTTTTATAATGCAAGTCTATGGACCCACGAGCTTGGGTTCAAGACCCACGCTCTTGGGTCCATACAAGGGTAAATGGATAATTTTGACCTATGGACTAGGTTAAATGACCCACACTCATGGGTCATCAACTGAAACTCATTGATTGAGCTGTCCCCATGGGTTTTTCCTAACTTTTTGGTCCCTTTTGGGCCCAAACTTGGCTTCTTGAGAGTTTGGTTTCTTTTTGGTATATCTTTGGTATCGTTTGGATTTCTTTTGGGTTCTTCTCGATCTAAGCACACTCGAGAGAACTTCCGAGGAAATTCTCCCCTTGTCTAATAGACAAGAATCCTTCATCATCAGAGTTTAAGGGGAAGTGCCAAAATTTAGTTATCAACATGTGTTTTTTCTGTCATTGAAGTAATACATGACCACCCATACTAATTTTACTAGTTTCACCACCTTGAACTTGACATGTAGGTTGAAAAGAAGATGAAACATCACCATATTGCATTTTAAATTCATTAAATAATTCTCCTAAAATTCTTCTAGCATCATTAATAATATTATCAATATTAATTTCCAACTCATCCATATTTAAACATCTATAATACATACTTAAATAATAAGTTAAACCATCTAATTTTATTCTTGGTTCAAACACACATGCAACAAGATTAATTAGTGGAATCATTTTAAAATAATTTAACCATTTATTTTTCATTAATAATATTGATTCTCTTAATAATATTCAGTCTCATACTCTTGCAAAGTACCAACAATATTAATGCGTTCAATTAATAATAAATGAGATGTTGGTTAATAAACTCAACTTAATGTGTATGTTGCATCATTAAAAACTTTTAGAAGATTTGAAATTTTGAAAACTTTTCAATTTTGTGGAAATAAATTAAGTTGTGAAATATTATTATTGATAAATATACGCAATAATTATTTATATGAAAAAGACTCTTTTAATAATTTATATATTGAATTCCAACAAGTCTGAACATCTCTTGAAAATCTTTTTGGTTTTTTCCATTTTCTTGACAAAATTTTGCCCACATTTTCATCACTTGTAGATATATCCTCAAAAATGCAAATGCTTTTTTTATTGGTTGTAAACATACATCCAATGACCTTAAACCATCTTGTATACATAAATTTAAAATATGGCGAACACATCTAACATAAAAAAAAAATTTCTCCATTATTTGGTTAACAAATATTTTGGAGATCAATTATAGATGCGGTATTTGTAGCCACATTATCAAAAGATATAGAAAAAATATTTTACTAAACTATATTCTTGTAAAATATTTTGAATAAATCTAAAAATATTTTTAACAGTATGCCAATCATAAAAAACTCAAAATGCAATAATTTTTTTTTTGTATTTGTCATTTATTGTCAATCCAATGACAAGTTATTCCCATATATGAGTGATTTTGCCGATGATCACTCCATATATCATAATAAATTGATTCACACCCATTTAAATTTAAAAATATTTTATGCAATTCTTTATTTTCTTTTGAATATAATTTATAAAAAGTATGTTTTAAAGTATTTCTAGGTAGAGGTTTTGCACATAGATTTAATGCATTTTGACAATAATTAACAAATTATACTTTCTCACTAAAATTAAAGAATAAATGTTTCATAGAAATCATTTTAGCTAATTCAAGTTTACTAGTTTCATTCGAATATTTAAATAATTGAGATGGAGTAGAAGAAGAACTTTTGTACTCAAAAATTTTTGTTTGTTGTTTTTCCACTCCAATTTGATTTGGATGGTTGTTGAATAAATGTCATCAAAATGTTTTGTTCCCACCTCTAACTTTGTATCGGTAATTTTTGAACAATAGTTACAAATTAAATTGTAGAAGCCATCTGGTTTTTGAATTTTCTTGAAATGCACTTGAAAAATATTGGATCCTCCTCAACCTCCAACTTTAATTTGTTGAAATGATTATGAGGGTTGCACTTGTTCTTGTGAATTAATATTGGTGGCAATTTCTTCAGCCAAATTTTCTTCGGTGTCTGTAAATTCTTCTTCTAAATTCTCATCATATTGTCTAAATCAACAATATATGATTGTGATTGATCTTCAACTTGACTTTGTAACAGCCCAGACCAACCCGCATAAGATATTGTCCGCTTTGCCTAGGCCCAGCCCACAGTGCACGGTTTTAAAACGTGTCCAATAGGAGAAGGTGTCCACACCCTTATAATGAGTGCTTCGTTCTCCTTCCCACCCGACATGGGATATCATAATCCACCCCCTTAGGGCCCAACGTCCACGCTGGCACACCGATCCGGGCTCCGGCTTTGATACCATTGTAACAACCCAGACCAACCCACATCAGATATTGTCCACTTTGCCCAAGCCCAACCCGCAGCGCACGATTTTAAAATGCGTCCAATGGGATGGGAGCTCTAACTCAACCGACTCTGGCTCTGATAACATTGTAACAGCCCAGACTAACCCGCATCAAATATTGTCCGCTTTGCCCAGGCCCAGCCCGTAGCGCACGGTTTTAAAATGCGTCCAATGGGAGAAGGTGTCCACACCCTTATAAGGAGTGCTTCGTTCTCCTTCCCAACCGTCGGTTGGGAAGGAGAACGAAGCACTCCTTATAAGGGTGTGGACACCTTCTCCCATTGGACGCGTTTTAAAACCGTGCGCTACGGGCTGGGCCTGGGCAAAGCGGACAATATTTGATGTGGGTTAGTCTGGGCTGTTACAGACTTCTTCTTCTTCTACTTAAACTTGCCATTTGATTTATGGAGAAAATAAAAAAATTAAAAAAAATTAAGGAAATAATAATAATAAAATGAGTAGTAGTAATAATATAGAGTAATAATGAAAAAAATAATACTTAGTATTAGTATCAATTTTAGAGAGTAATAATAGTAATTAGAGAGAGTAGTGTAGTGAGAAGAGAATAATAAGATTATAAGAGAATATTGAGAATGAAAATTGAGAGAGAATGAATAAGAGTATGTATGTATGTATATCATGCATGTATCGTGTAGTGTATGTGAATAATTGTGAAAAAAATTTAGAGTGGGGGAAGGTAGTTTTAGAAAAAAAAATATATCTTAAAATGACAATATTATCTTAAAAATATAAATATTATTAGGGGTAATTTAGATATTTAGTAATTATTATATTAAATATAGTTTAATTATAAAAAAAAATAAGTGACCGCTGGCCTATAGGTTGCAATGATCACATTCCATTTCAATTGTTGAAATGTTGCAACGGGCTGAAAAGGCCCTTTTTTGTTTTTTTACCAGTTTGGAACTGTAAACCAATAGTTTGAAACCGGAACCATCGGTTCATGGTTCAAATTTTTTTGACCCAATGTTCCCTCGGTTCTAAGTTTAACCATTTTGATATAGTTTTGACCAGGATGTTTCCAGACCCAAATCGGCCCTCGGCCAGGGCTACACTATAGGAATATGAAGCACACTAAAGACACTTGTTTCAAGTTGCATGGCTATCTAGATTGCTAGCATAAACTTAAAGCATGAAAAAATGACAAGGTGGTGGTGTAGCATTTTCTAATGCTGAAAGCACTCTTTCTTCTATTGAACCTCACTCTTGTCTCATACCTAAAAAAAATCCTCACTAGCTATAACAAATTACTCACTGGCCCAAAATGAATCATATAATAATTGTTGGATAGGTGATTTAAGCTGAATGATCATATAATGTTTAACCCACAAGACTATTGAAAAGACTCAAACAAGATGAAAATGTGTTACTAATATGAATGATGTGAAATATCCAATTGAATAACTTATTTATTCCAACTCCATCTAATAAATTATTATCGGTAGGATAAGCTACCAAAAAATTGAACTATCATACAATAATCTATTCTAAATTTTTCTTGTCTCGGCATATTCTCACCAATGAGATTATTAGTCATGATATTAAATAAGAAGGGTTGTATTACATGGATGACTTTATTAGTATTGGCCAAGCAAACAATGTTTGTCAAAATGGTGACAAAGAATGAGAAATTTGGTTATGACATTAACAATTGGACATCCATCATTTTCCTACCTAGAAATCTTGCCACTAAGTTTGTTCTTAAACTTAAATGATACTATGTTCAAATGTAAAACTTGTATTTTTGCTAGAAGTCATCAAATTTTTTATATAATAAAAGGTGTGAGACACCATTTATGATAATTCACTTTGATGTTTAGGAACTAGCACCCATATTTATTTCTTCAAGCATTAGATGGTTCATAATTTTTATGGATGATTGCACATGTATAACTTGGTTGTATTTAATGAAAATTAAAAATAAGGTAGCTAGAATGTTTTACTCTTTTCATACTATGATTAACATTGAATTATTTACTAAACTTCATATCCTTCATTTAGACAGTGGTGGAGGGTATACAATAAGGAATTGCATAAATATTTCCATGTAGGTGGAATGTACCATGAGACAACATGCTCTCAAACACCATAACATAATGGAATTATAAAGAGGAAAAATAGATACATTCTAGAAAAATCTTGAGCTTTTTTAGTGGCATCTCATTGTTAGGATTTCGGGATGCAAACATGCAATGAAAATTAAAAGTTTAATCACAAAACCCTCACACGATCCATGTAATTTGAATAAATCAATTAAAAGTGATTCTAAAAACTCACCAAGACGATCTTAAGGTAAGATGGCTGGAAGGATGAGAGGGGTTCATACTCAAGCTTTTTGTGTCTTATTGTCATCTTAAGATACTGCTAGTAAAGCCCTAACCTCTATCGATATCCACATAAACAAAGTGACCAAAGCAGTGTTGGTGTGCTAGCACCTTTTTCACTAAGAGTCTTCTTATTTATATTTCTCTATATGTACATTTTTTTTATATCAAAAGAAGTAAAAGAAGGTGGGGAAGAATGCTTACAAAAACCCTAGAGAATGAGATGTATATATAGACATCTAATCTAGGGTTTCATTTACCAGAACAATTTTAGGATGTTAAACCTTCTATTTCTATTTTAATTCTTATTCTAATAATAGAATTATTTATAATTTAGTTAAGATAACACTTACCTTAAATAAATAAGAAAATAAATATAAACCAAAATAGAATTCCTTCTATTATATTTAAGATAACATTTAACATAAATAAAAAAGGAAATAAATAACTATAATTATAAATATATATCCACACATATATTTATATATACATTTATTTATTTAGAGAGAATTTCATTAGGTGAATTAACCCAAGTCCGCTTTGGGCTTATTCTAAATGTGTGATCGTGTAGGTTTATGCAACGTTAGTAGTAGGCTTGAAATCTCTATTTTAGCCCACAAGTCATAAATGGCCTCTATCAATACATTATGACTACTCAAGTTATGTGAAAGTCAATAATTTGACATAAGTTAAGCCACAATATATATTATAGTCCTTTTGTCATGCAATATCTTGATTGAACATAACGCATGGTTCATGTCATACTTATACTGCTGAATCATATTATTTCTCGATCCCAAGTAGACTGATAGTGATAACTCTTTATCAACTCATTCTAGAATACTATGCATTTTGCTTTAGTCTAACTCATTGAGGGGCCTAAAAATATCTTTTCATAATAAATAGGGGATAAATTCCATCTTAATCACTCACATTCATCACATAACTCATTCTAAATTCAATCACAACTTGTTTTACCATCCGGTTAAAGATGATGTAAGAATATGTCGAACTATATAACTTATTATGTAGGAAATTATATGATTTCAAGTCAGAGGACTGAAATAATACTACTGTGATGAGAATCACTTATAACAATTATCCATGTAGTATTCTCATAATGGGTTGATCTAATACATCATTTCTCTTAATATGTACTTATGAGTGTGACTTAATATTTCATATACATGATCATTAAAACATAATCATCAGTTAACCTCATACTAGTCTTTATTCATTGTTGTTCTTACAATAATGATTGACTAGGGATAATTTGGAATAGAATTTAAGCATCACCTAAGAGTTTAAATATTAAGTCATATACTTGATGACCTTATGTAGAATTAACTATTCAATGAACTTATTATAATTAGCTAGTAATAATGAAAATGCCTCTTTATTAATAAAATAAAATTATAACAAAGTCAAATTATGGCCATTACACAATTAGACTATGGAAAATCAATAACACTCATGCACTCTTATAATAATATACTAATGTATTTAATACTAATGTTTACTTATTGAACCATATATCTTATAGGGTATTGAACTTTAAAACTCCATTATAGGCTTTGCTGCATCATATGTCACTAGTTTTTATTCTTATGCTACCACTAAAAATACTTAGATGTATAGGACATCTTCATAAAATTCAAGAGCCAAACTTAATCCTTACATCATTCTTTTTATATCTCTAGGTTACACGACATATAACAAAGACTATCAATGCTATGATCCTACTACCAGGTGCCTTTATGTTTATACAGATATTATGTTTCTTGAAAATGAATTTTTCCCTCAAGAGCCAAGTTCCCATTCTTCTCTTCATAGGGAGACAATTGATGAAGAGTATAATAAAAGTAATGGTTTGAAAAATTGGCCATGTTTTCAACACATAAATTTGGAAGTGACAAGATTTGAGGAAATGCCTCTAATGGAAAGTTAAGCAAGGCAGGTTGAAAAAGTAAGAAATGACTCAGGAGTTTGGTAAATAGAAGGAAATTATAAGATTAGGAATGAAAAAGAACTAGAATGCCTCCAATTGGTTTGGTATTGAGTGGGCAGCCTTTTAAGAATAATCCTAAGGTGCAATATCCAAATATTTTTATCAATAATACTAAAGATAATTTTGTTAGTTACAAATTACCTTTTAGATATAATATTAACAAGCCACCAATATAATATTTACCAAATTATAAAGAAAGATGGATGAAGTATCCAATTATTAATTATGTTTATGCCTATAGATTATCACACCACTTCAAGAACTTTGTGCATAAGCTGTCGTTAAATCACATCCTAACTATAGTAAAAGAAGCTCTAAATGACCTAAATGGACCCAAGAAATATCTAAAGAGATGGCAGCTCTAAAAAAGAATAATACATTAAAGCTAGTGCCACCATAAAAAAAGGAAGAAAGTAGTAGGATTAAAATAAGTATTCTCTATTAAATACATGGTTGATGGAATAATAAACTGCAACAAGGCAAGACTTGTCACAAAAGGATACGCACAATCATATGGCATAAACTATTAAGAGACATTTTCACCAATGGAAAAATTGAATATTATTAAGGTACTATTATTAACTGTTGCAAATTTAAACTAGCCACTTCACCATTTTAATATGAAAAATGCATTATTTCATAGGAATTTTGAAGAATAAGTGTACATGGATGTCCCATTGGGCTTTTATGTCTTACAAGCTAGAGTTGTGTGAAAACTACAAAGGACATTATATGGTTGAAAATAATCACCGAGGGCATGGTTTAGACAATTTAGTTTGGTCATGAAGAAGTATAACTTTAAACAAAGCAACTCAGTTTACACCTTATTCCTAAAGCATCATAGAGATTTAACAACTGCTCATATAATTTATGTTGATAAAATGTAAGAACTACTTATAGGATTGTAAGAATTGCTTAAACAAAGCTTGAAAAGTCACTAAGTTCATGTATGAACTTAAAAAGCAAATTTCCTCACAAAGAAAATTTAGAATTCATTCATATGTAATATGATCTCAATACATGAAAATGGCCTTATTTATATAGAAGACAAGGCTAAACACACACAACTAATCTAGACTTTAAAACATAGGATTACAACTAGTTTTCAACCACTATTATGCAATTATACCACTAACGGTATTAATCACTCTCTAATAGTTATATTGGGCATAAATAAGTACCCCTAGAGTTATGAATGATGTGAATCCAAACCCAAGTTCAAGGCCCAACAAGTTCAAATGTACAATTTCAATGAAAACATCACAATATTAAAATAAATCGACCGAATGCCCTTTTTCACCCTTGAACTTTAGCCTTTCGTCCATTTCACACATCAACTTTTTTTTTAACCAGTAGCACATATGAACTTCTATTTTGGACCAATTTCACCCATGGATGATATTTTTTTATTCTATTTTACACATCATTTAACAGCGTGAACAAGCATGTGAGCCCAATCAATGTGAGGCGCGTGGTTGGTGAAAGAAGAGCAGACGTGTTAATGTAAGTTGATGTGTCAATAGGTGAAATCGGTCCAAAATAAAAGTTTATACGTTCAATTGATTAATTTTTTAAGTTAATGCGTGAAATGGACTAAATGGGTGAAAATATGTATTTAGCTTTTTTTTTTAATAGGAACATTATATAATTGGACATTAAAAATTAAAATAAATTATTTACTAAATAAATTATAATCTATTTGATAAAAATTATAATTTTATTCTAATAATATATTTTTTAAAATATTTTTACAATAAGAATTTATATATTATATATCTAAAATTAAATTATTAAACATAAAAATTATAAGTTAACTCGCAAGCTTATATTCGAACTTATTTGCGAGTTTTATGGCTTATTTAAATTTTTTTAGTTTAGTTAATATTCAATAATTTTAGCCAATCTTAATATAAAAATTCTAATAAATTATTTTAATTTAGCCAAGTTAATCAATTTTAATAAAAATATTTATCTAATTAAAATTAAATGAAAATTATTAGCATAACAATAAAAAAAAAGTTAAATTCATCACTGATATTTTATTAAATTTATAATAGAAGTTTATATGTGCAATTGGTTAATTTTGAAAATTCATGGGTGAAGTGAACTAAAAGTGTAAAGTTCATGGGTGAAATGTTTGACATAGATGTCCACTTGTGCCATGTCATTGTGCATCTTTTATATGTGTTTGGTTATGTTTGACCATGGGTGAAATCAGTCCAAAATAGAAGTTTATATGTGCTATTGGTTAAAAAAAAGTTAATGTATGAAAAGGGCAAAAGGGGTAAAGTTCAAGGGTGCAAAAGGATATTCGGCCAAATAAATCATTAAAAAAAAATGTGATAGTTTGTTTCATAACATTTTATTTCATTTTCTCAGCAACCAAATAATTCTTTTCAAAACCAAAATCATAAAAGAAGAAATGTATCAAAAAAAAATCTTTGAATTCTAGTCTATTAACAATATCCAACAAATAAAAAGCCCCAAAAAATAAAAAAATGATTTTAAACTATAAAACACAGCGCCAATGACATCTCTCTAATGAAAAAAAAAAAAAAGAAAAAGAAAAAATAAAGGGATGAATAAAAAATAAGGAAAAAATAAAAATTAAAAAATAAAGAGAAAAGAAAACAGAAGGAAAGGAAGCGAAAAACAAGAAGAAAACAAAAGAAAAAGTAAAACAAAGGATGGGAGGAAAAAAAAGGAGAAAACAAAATTTTAAAAAAGAAAAATGGAGGAAAAATTTAAAAAAAAAAGGAAAGGAAAAAAGGAACATGGAAAAAGTAGAAAAAAAAATTAAAAAAGAGAAAAAATAAGGAGAATATAAAAAGGGGTACAAATGAAATTATTTTAAAGGAATGGTGCATTAATGAAAATGAAAAGGGGTATGGGTGTAGATAATGAAAAATAGGAATATTTTTGTTAAAAATTTTAAAAATTAAGTACCTTTTTTATAAATTTCTCTAATTTTATCTCAGTTCGAATATTTTATTATCTTGGTTTTAATTTTAGTTTAAATTAAATAACTACTATTACTATTGTTGTTGTTTAACAAAAATACATATAATTTGATGGGAAATACATCAATTTTAATCCATAAAATATTAAGTTTGAACCTTTAAATTGAAAATCAAATCGAACTTATTAGTTAGATATTGGATGTGCAAAAAAAAATTAAACTCTGATAATTGAATGATTGCACACCTTAGTGACAAGTCTTTAATGTGTATGCAATTTACATTGTTAATGTACAAGAATTTGACAGAAGAGAATAATCTTTCTCAAATATGCAACAATATTCATAAGCACAAAACACTCATGGTGCTAGCCTAGCATTGTATATCTATATGCATACATATTGACAGGAAGTTGTTCTTTTATGCATGTGTATATATATGTTCCCCTCCTCAGAACTAACAATGTTATTGAAGAATCAAACTTGGTGGGGATTGAGCTTTAGAGTATGCTAATGGCAAGGTGAGAAGCTTCTTAGCCTTCCCAACATAAGCTCTCTTGGTAAAGTTATCATAATCATTATCCTCAATTGCATCCAAAATTTTTCTGTACAGCATTAGGCTTGACCATACCTGCTCCAATATTAATGACAAGTAATGTGTTTGATGATTTATCATTTATTCAAGTAAATGGAAAACAATGTCACAAGCATATATATACCGGCCAACGGCTAGCCTTTTCTAGCTGAGAGGCTCCTTCTTCAGCAAGCTTGAAGTAGTATCTTGCCCTGGTAATTTGCTGCTTCATGAATTCTCTCCATTCATCACTTACCTTTCCACCGAAAACATCTTTGTCACATAATCCAAACTGTGCAAGCTCATCTTGTGGAAGATACACTCTTCCTCTCATAGCACTGTTACAAAAAAACATTAAAAATTATATTAATCTCTAAAATTTATTACTATATATATACGTTCGTCTCTTTGGAACCCTTAAAGGTGCGAACGCTAAAAAAAAACTTTACATTCTATAAATAGTCCTGTAAAAGGAAGGGTTACATTTAAACATGAATGTTCTATAGCTTAGTCTCAGGGCTCATTTTTTGGACCAACAGAACAATCAGATTTGTAACCCACACACACACATATATATATATATCACGTTTGTATAGGTTAAGTGAAGTACTTTTTAAGTATGTATGATAAATTTAGTCGGCAGATGTAATTCAATCGGAGTAAGCAATAATCTCTAAAAAATGAATAAAGGAAGGAAGTGGACATAACATACTCTTCTCCAACATCTCTGAGAATGTTTGTTAGCTGATTTCCGATACCCAAGTGGAGTGCTGCACTATAGATTGTCTGAGCAGAAACACAGGCTTCTGGTGCTATTCCCATCACTGGAACACTCATTAGGCCAACAGTACCAGCAACATAGTAGCAATAACGATACAGCTCTTCGAAATTCTGGTACCTACACTTCATCGTATCCATTCTCATACCCTCGATCATGTCCATGAAAGGCTGTGATCATATAGCAGAAAAACTTGTTTCAGTTCAATAATCTAGAATTCGAACTTGAGATACGCGCAAGGCTTAAGCAGTATCTTAATCAATCATCAATAGGTGGCACCTTAATGTCTAGAGGGAACTTGAAAACAGTATCTGTAAGTGCGGCATCGAGCAAATCGTAAGGTCTTCCATCAAAGATGTCTTGTAATCTCTCTTCCCATCTGTTAAGAACAGCTGAGCACATGTAACCAGCATTTGGTCCATCCACAAGTTCATCTGTTCTTCTACACCAAACTGGAAGAAAATTGTTCAAATTAATTTTTTTTCTTGCAAATCTGCCATTAACCATGTTATTGCATTCATATCCTGTAGTAATCACTTACCATAAATTGCCCATATAGCTTTCTGCCGTTCCTCAGTCATAAGCAAAGTTCCTGCATCAGGACATTGAGGTTATGCTAATGAGTTGCTAAATAATTGAAGAACAATAAAAAGAGATGACATGCAAACCAACATCTATTGATCCGAGTGCCGAGAAGCTCAGATTTTTTTAAGTAGATTTTCGAGTTCCAAATTTCATGCATGAAAAAAACAGACGCTGGAAGAGTTTTATTTTTTACAGTGTGCACTCAACTCGATCCAGATTTAGTTAGGGTATTTATGACTATTGGATTGCAGAAGGTGAAATAAAAAAATTAAAAAAAAGGGCAAGTAATGCTAATTAATTACCTAGATAAAAAGTCTTGGCATATTCAGCACAAATGTTTCGGCACCTCTCATAAGCTTCTTCAAGAAACAAAGGATGGAATTCTGACTTTCTACAAGGATCTTGCTGGGAAAACAACAAGCAATCAGCTTGAGATTGCCTCTTAACTATTTCACGCACATGAAGATCAGTATAGAGATTTCCTTGTGTTAGCAACTGAGGAAAAGCACTTGTGTTTGATTGTTTTGGAGGTGTCATTACTTGAGCTTTTGCTCTTGTAACTTTGAATTTTGAATGCAAGAATGTGAAATTGTTACCCTTAATGCAAGATGCTATTGAAAATGTAGAGGTCATTTGGCAATTCTAACAGAAAACTATAGCTAATTCTACAGTTTCTGGACTCTTACTCTCTGCCAACTTAAGCCCAAGATTTAACCTTTAATTAAATAGCTCAACTCAACTAGATGCGCCTTGTACCAGTATCACATGGCTTGTGTAGTCCCTACAAACTTCGAATCTTTCACTGATATGAAGACTTTGCCTAGTTTTGTTCTCTTTGTTTGTTTCTTTTATTGTCCATAAAAGAAATAATATATATATATATATATATATATGATAGTTAGCATTGGAAGGGAACAATCCGCTAGGTGATATATACAAGCAATTGGTATCAAAAGATTATAATGCTTGGTATCTTTTATAAATTTATTTTAATTTCTTAAAATTTAATAGAATTTTTCTAATTTTGACAAAATATTTTTAAATTTAATGCTACATATATTTCAGTAGAACTAAGAAAATGCATACACTACATTTGATGTAATTTTTTTAAGGAGGTCATAATTTTTTTATTTTGTCCAAAATGCAAACTGTGTTAAAATTATGAATAATTGATTAAATTAAAACCCTTTTACAAATTTTAAAAATCAAATTAATTAAAAAATGACATACTTTTTAATTTTCATTACCAGCATACAATATACACTTATACATGCATATATAAAACAGAACGGTCCTTATCTAATAGCATAGATGATCTTGTGCAATAGTGTTATAGGAATAGACGAGACCTATAGCATATATAAAACAGGACGGTCCTTATCTAATAGCATAGATGATCATGTGCCATAGTGTTATAGGAATAGACTAAACCTATGGCTATGATGAACTAATACTTGTTTCAAAAAAAAAATGGATGAACTAATACACAAATTTTTTAATGCTTGCGATGGTAAATTACTAATTTTTTATTTGTTGAAAATGAATTTTGCACTTGCTAATGTGTTATGATTGACTAGACAAGACATATGCTATCATGTGTAGAATTAGAGAAGTATTGGGCTTTACAAAGATGCTGAAGTTGTCTTTTATATCATTTGCCTTTTAGTGCATGCCAATCCAAAAAGATTGTTACAACCAATGTCTTTTTATGCAATCAGAGTGAGAATATTATTACATTTGATGCCTCATGTACAATATTTGTTTTGATGTTTTTGTGCAATTTGGATATATTAAAATGTTTGAAAAAAATTGATATCTTGATCGGTCCGTAATAAAAAACTGATAATGAAAAAGTTTAAATTTTGAATGTAAGAGGAGTCTAAAACTTATTTACAATTGACTTTAAAAGCTCAAACAATAAGCTAAGTCCATAAAAAATCATGTCCAAGCCCAAATACTAAGTCAACGTCCAAGCCCATCGCCTCTTGACCTACGAGCCTTGACTTGGCCCAAGTGAAGAGGCGATCGCCTCAATGAATAGGCGTCGCCTCTTCACTCTAAGCATGGGTGAGATGACACCTCATCAAAGAGGCGTTGCCTTATCACACTCACTATTTGCAACATTAAATGTCATTAATTACAGTAGTTGAAAGCCCACATGCTGAGGATTTGGTCATTTTTTAATGTAAAGGAAAAAAGAAAAAATGCAAGAGAGAGCCTAAGGAATGAAAAAAGACAATGAGAGAGGGTGAGAATGGATTTTTTTGGGAATTTAAAAAAGGAGAAAATAGGAGGGGCTTTAAAAGGGAATGTGGGAGGCAAAAGAGAAGGAGAGGTTGGCTAATTGTTAGAAAGAAATGCCTGAAAGAAAAAAAAACACAGAGAAAGAGAAAGAAATAAAGAAAAGAAATAAAGGAAGAAGAAAGAAGGAGACTTTGAAGATTAAAGGACTTGATTCTTGAGAAGAAGGGGGAGCCTACTTATATTCAAAACCACTCCTCCATCAACCAAGCTCTAAAGGCTTAGTTAGGAACATCAAGCACGTCCAAGTCAGTGAGTCTCTTTATTTTTAAACTTTAAGTTTTATCTTCATTAAAAGCTTTGATTTGTTGTTATTTTGTGTGTTTTCTTGAGCCAAATTACTTATTTGAAGTTATAGAGAAGTATGGTTGCATGAAATATTGAATATTGATTGTTGATACTTGTATTTATGCGTCTATTTCTCATTTACGTGCTTGATTATCGCATTTCTTGGGATTTAAGAAATGTAGAGTGTTTCTGTATCTATTAAAGAGGCAACGTCTCTTCATAGAGGTGTCTCCCCTTCATGATGAGGCGATGGAGGCATTGCCTCTTGGTCATGAGGCGACGCCTCTTTGATAGAACTTTGCTTTTTATGCCTTGATCTTCAACTAGTATTTTGCATGTTTAACATGTTTTCCTTATTTAATTTGTTATATTTCTTGCAATTACATATGATTCCTATGTTGATTAATATTGTGTCTATATTTTTTTCCTTTTTTGTGTTATTTAGTGGATCATTTTATGAGCTTGTTTTCATTTATTTTTATGAATACTATATGTTGATAATTTGTAAATATTATTGTTGTTATTGTATGGAATTAACTTGTATGTGTTATAGGAATTATTTGGTGTATTTTAATCACTAGACGTTTGCTTTATTTTTTTTTTATTTTTTTAGAGTATTCATTTGTATAATTAATTGGTTTATTTTTTGTTTATGTATGGTTTATTTTTAGTATTTTTATATTTATTTACACCAAAAGTTGTAATCCTTGATCTCTTTCCCCTTTTTATTTGGAATGAATGGTTGTAAATTATTTTTATTTGTTTTATTTTTTTCATTTGTGATTGGATTTAAGCATAAAATGGGATTAATGTGAAATTTGGAATAAAATGTAAAATTGAAAACCAATCGCGATTTGCAAGTTCATAAGGAAATAAGTTAATAATTAAAGGTAATAAAATACAAAACATACACGGAGGCTAATTTCAAGATTAGATGGGCATTCCAAATACCCATACCCAGTTTCTGAACCCGATCTCTAATGACGGCTTTTGGGAACCTCCATGGAATCCAATTATTATACAGTATGTCCTAGTTTTCATCCGGGTGGCAACTCCATCTACGTTTTGGGCCCTAAGCACATTATGTATTTCCTAATGAGCCCCAAGCTCACATAGTGCTATAGTCGCCAACACTTGGGCGCACGACTAAAACCACCGCCTATAATGGTGACTCCACTGGGGATAGAGAAAACTGATTCCAAGTGTTTTGTAATTTATCATCTTTGATTATTTCTTTATTTCCTTTGCAAATTTTGCATTCACTGTACATTTCCATACAATGCACTCCAAGTCCCAAATAAACCGACAATAATCTTTGTTTTACTATCTGTGTTTCATTCAAACTTAGTGGTGAAGTATTTGATTATTGTCACTCATAACACGTACTTGTCCGTGTTGCACGGACCCTTGAGTGGGGAGACGTAATGGATGTATATAGCTATGGGAGCCAAAGCTTATTACCCAAGGCTCAGCTCATATAATGACCTAGCAATTTCCACTAGGTTCTTTTTTTCAAATTCATGTGTTTTATGTCATATGGTAATCCTCTAAATAAAGCCCAAGCCCATTACAAAATAAGCTTTGATAAGACCATTTCAAAGGGATCTTGACAAAGTGGGCTTTGATATCCTTCTTGGCCTATTTAAAATGGACTTTGGAATTATTTAGAGGAAGTGCCACTTGTTTACATCGTCTTAAGAGTTATCTTCCATCCATCTATTTTATTATCCCCTGTTGATAATCAAAACCCATAACAAAAATCCTAAGACAAGGAACTCGCCATTGAAAACATGTGTTGGAGAAATAAAGGTGGAGATATTGTTAGAGAGCTTTTTGTTTTATCCTCTGATATGTGCATATATGTTTTCTTTTCTTTTCTTTTCCTTCTTATGAGTAGGCTTGCATTTCATGCATACACACCATGCATGTTTCTAACCTTTAATGGTTGCAGATATAGATCCACAAAAGTCTGCCAGTTAGAAGCGATCTGACACAGGTCGTCTGGTTTGATCTGTAGAGGGATCAAGATGGCAGAATTTGATGTTAAAGCCTTCAAAAATAGTTGAAAGCTGAAATGGCCGAACAAATCAAGGCAATCATGAGAGAAATTAAGGGGGAAATGATGGGTACAAATAGAGGGGAACTACTAGCATCACATCCACCAGTGCCCTAACCACCAGCACCTCAACCTTAACCTTTTGATCTGGATGCTAAGATTCCTGAAAGGCAAGAGGTAGAAGATAATCAGCAGACAGTATTGATAGAACCTGTTATTCATTAAAAAGAAGATGCCCAGGGAAATATGAAGAAGCCGGATTGGGCTAAAGACCTTATTAAGTTTATGGCTCAAATGCAGCTGATGATGAACGAAAAAGGGATCAATTCCCTAATGAGCTATTCCGAGCTGAGCATGGATAAGGATGATGATCCCTTACCACATAAGTTTAATTTTTTTGACATAAAGAAGTTCACCGGCACAGAGGACCCCCACCTCCATTTAAAGCAGTATATGACCCACATGAAGACAACTGAACTAACTAAACTGTAGATTGTAAAGAAATTCCCGTTGTCTTTAAAAGAAGCACCCATCATATGGTATTATGCACTAGAATCACGTGTTCAAGTTTATTGGGAGGAACTATGCGCTGTATTCATCAAGAAGTATAGTCTTAACATTCAGAAAGAGGCTTCCTTAAGAGACTTGTAGAAACTGAAGCAGAAATTCAATTAATCTTTTACGGATTATTTGATCAGGTGGAGAGCCAAATTAGCACAGATGAAATAATGACCCGTGGAATTTAATCAGCTGGTAATAGCTATGGAAGGGTGTGCACTCCCTTTCTCTAAGAAACTGAGGGATTTAGGGATTCAAAACTATGAGGAGTTGTATAAGTTTAGAGTACAAAAAGAATCAAACCTTGTGCAAGAAAAGAAGTTCTTCAGTGGAAGATCTGCGAACAGAGAAGGGTTTGGGTCTGGCAGTGGAGTCGAGCCAAGCAGTAATATACAGATCAATGCAATTAAGCAGTCCCAAAGGTTTTCTAATTTGAGAAAACCCCTCTCTAAAGTCCTGGAAAAGATAATTGAGAATAACCTAATACAACCCTTATATAAATTACCTTCTTTCCCAAATGTCGACTCAAAGCTATATTGCAAGTACCACCAGAACATCAAGCATGATACAGAAAACTACACTCACCTGAAATATGAGATTCAAGATTTAATCGATTATGGCAAAATAACTGACCCAGAAACTAGAAAACCAAATACCTAAAATACCCCTTTACCCAACTACCGAAATGTACCACCACCAAATCCCTGTATCTTTATGATCAACACAGGCCTAACAGAGGAACAAGTTATTAATTCCTTTATTGATGTCGCACCTACCCCATCAAAACCATAACTAAAAAACTTAAATATAAGGCAACAGGATATTGAGTCTCATATAAATGTATTGGATATTTGGAGTTCTGATGATGAAGAGGGAGGAGTAGTTGATTTATGGAAGAACAATAAGAGGAGAGCAGCATAGTCCACTAAGAAATCAAAGAAAGAGGAAAGTAGTTCAAAAGTGGGATAAAACACAAATGAGAAAGCTAAGGAGATTATTGAGGCCAAAAGTGATGAAAACTCTTACCAGTATTTGGGAGCTACTTATAAACTTCTGAGCCCATCGGGAAGCACTGGCTTTAGCTTTTAATCACAAAAAGATACCTTCAACGCACACTCTAGAGCAAATGGTGAGCTCACTGACTGAAAGCCCTCAGGGGGCAATTGTGTTCATAAATGATGACCTACCCTTAAAAGGAAGGGATCACAGTAAAGCCCTATTCATTAAGGTTGAAGTAAAAGGCAAATTGACATTTTATGTTATGGTCGATAATGGGTCAGCCATCAATGTGTGTCCTTTGAAGATCCTACCAAAGCTGGGCTTTACAAGAGCTTATGTGAAACCCTCTGATGTAGTCATAAAGGCTTATGATGATATGAAAAAGCTAAATGAGGGAACTTTATAGGCTTTAGTCAAGACGAGACCTATTGAAGGTTGGGTTAACCTTCATGTGATAGATATTCTAGTCACCTTCGCTATTCTTCTAGGAAGACCATGGTTCCATCCTTTGGGGGGAGTGTTATCCACCATTCATCGAAAGATTAAGTTTCCACATAAGGGGAGGGTGGTTACTATAATGGCTGAGACAGAGGCTGCAATTGCTACATTAAAACTAGCTCCTACTAAGATCCTAAATAGCCCGAGTTTTGAATTTTGCATGATTTATAAAGATGAGCTAAACTCGAAGGTTGTCAATATGATGAAGAGCATGCAGTTCATGCCTGGGTTAGGACTAGGAAAGAACCAGCAAAGCCCACCAGAATTCATCGAACCTAAGGTACTGATTCTGAAGCATAGGTTAGGATATTCATGAGAGGATGAGTCTAATGAGAAGGAAGAAACTAAGGGAAAGTCTGGGAAAAGTACAATTAGGGTTGAGTCGAAGAAGAAGACACTTTGGGAAACATTTGCAAAGGAAGGTGCCAATTACCCCTACCAAAGAGCTCCTGAGTCCCTGATGATTGCTAAGAAGCTGGTCCCTGAGTTTAGAATTTTTGCTGAATATGTGGATGGGATCAGAGAATCTATTATTGAAGAGCCCATAGTATAATAGCTGGTATTAACTTCGAAATTAGAAGGAGACATTCCTACAATGGAGTTAAAGGATGTCGTTGACCAATAAGAGGAATTCAACTTCGAAACCTTTGTCTTTAATTTTATTATAGATGTTTTCTATGATGACATTGACCTTTCTATTTCTAATTTATTTGAGACTGGTGACATTTTTCTTTTTAAAGTTATGTGATGAAGTCTAATTATGCTTACTTGTACGATGTGTTTCCTAATGGTTATGTTGTGTGTGATGATCATTTCATGCATATGTTTCACATCAATTCAATGCAAACTGAATCATTTAATCTAGGCACAAGTGATAACCTTAAAAATATACTTATTGCTTCAGACTTAACTCCTGATAAGAGAGAAAAAATGAAAGAAACTCTTAAAAGAGGACAGAAAGTATTTGCTTGGGGCTATGAAGATATGCCTGGAATCAATAGAGAGATTACAGAACATAGGATTCCCACTAATAAAGCAGAAGAAGAAAAGATTAAGGTCAGAATGGGCCTCCTAGTCAAAGAAGAAGTAGAAAAACAGTTGAAAGCAAAGTTTTTAGAAGTGGTAGATGACACTTAATGGCTAGCTAACATTGTTCAAGTTCCCAAGAAAGATAGTAAAGTCATGATGTGTGTGGACCATAGGGACTTGAACAAGGCTTGTCTTAAGGATTATTTTCCCTTACCGCACATTAATACCTTGGTCAACAGTGCAACTTCTAGCACCATGTACTCCTTTATGGATGGCTTCTCAGGATACAATCAGATCATGATGGCAATGATTAACAAGTTGAATACTTCTTTCATTATTGAGTGGGGTGTTTATTATTACACAGTTATGTCATTCGAATTGAAAAATGCAAGGGCTACTTACCAAAGAATAGCTACTACACTGTTACATGACCTAATCCACAAAGAGATAAAAGTGTATGTAGATGACATGATGGTGAAGTCTTTGACCAGAGAAGGGCATTTCGAAGCCTTAAACAAGTTCCCGGGAAGAGCTGAAAAGTATAACCTCAGACTGAATCCAAAGAAATGTGCTTTCGAGGTGACATCTAGAAAACTATTGGGACATATTGTTAATAAAAAAGGCACAAAGGTGGATCCAGACAAAATCAGAGAAATCAGAGAAATGCCTAAACCAAAGAATGAGAAAGAAGTCAGAGGGTTTATAGGAAGGCTATAATACATCAGTAGGTTCATAGCCAAACTTACTATTATATGTGAGCTGATCTTCAAGCTCTTAAAGAAGAATCAGCCAATTATCTAGGATGACAAGTGTCAGTAAGGCTTTGAAACTATTAAGTAGTATTTGATGAATCCTCCAATTTTGTAGCCACCAAGACCGGGGAAATCCTTAATTCTCTACTTGGCTATAGAAAAAATGTGATTGGTGCAATGTTGGCTAAAGAAGGAGAAGGGAGAGTTGAGCATGCCATATATTATTTAAGTAAGAAGCTTCTGCCCTATGAAACCAATTATAGTCTAGTAGAAAGAATCTTTTTGGCTATAATTTGGACAACAAATAAGCTACAACATTACTTCCAATCCTATAGGATTCAAGCAGTTTTCTAAGCATGATCCCCTTAGATATCTCTAGCAGACTCCGTCACTAATAGGGAAATTAGCCAGATGGTTAGTCTTACTCACTGAATTCAACATAGACTATGTTACTAAAAAGGTGATAAAAGGAAGAGTTGTGGCAAACTTCTTGGCCCGAAATCCGATAGATGAAGGACGAGAATGGGAGTTAGAATTTCCAGATGATCACCTAGGGGCAATAGAAATCTAGACTTGGAAAATGTACTTTGATAGAGCAGTGAATAGTAGAGGGGCAGGCATTGGAATGATTTTGGTCTCGCCAAAAGGAAAAGTAATCTTGATGGCAAAGAGGCTGGAATTCGAGGTCACTAACGACCAAGCTGAATAAAAAGCCTGTATTTTTTATTTGGAAGCACTCAGGAATATAGGGGCACAAGAGGTGACAGTGTATGGGGATTCGATGTTGGTAGTAAAGTAGATCGCCGAGGAATGGGAAGTGAGGGAAGATAAGCTAAAGTCGTATTGGGATTATTCAACCACAATTCTATTGTCCTTCATGCAATACAGATTCATACACTTGCCCCAAGAGGAGAATCAGATGGTAGATGCGTTAGCTACCCTGGCTTTGACATGGGAAGGAGGCAAATAAGCAGAAATAAAGTCTTTTATCTTAGTACGGGTCCAAATTGCCTCCTATGAGGAAATTAAAATAATATTGATCGACCCAGCGAAGAAGCCTTGGTTTTATGATCTACAACGATATCTTAAGACATGGCAATTCCTTGAGGAAATCAATAGAAAAGAAAGGATGTTACTGAGGATGTTATCATGGCAATTTATTAGCCACAATAAAATGTTATATAAAAGGATGCCAGCTGGAGTACACCTAAGGTGCATCAATAAAGGTAAGGCATAGAAGATCATGGAATCAGTTCATGAGGGTGTATATGGGCCATATATGAATGGAACAATCCTCGCTAAAAAGATAACCCGTTAAGAGTACTTCTGGCTAACCATGGAGGCAGATTGTGTGAAGTATATAAAGAGATGCCACAACTGCCAAGTCTATGGTGATGTAAGCCACCTACCTTCTATGGAACTTCAAGGATTAACCTCTCCTTGGCCATTTGTAGTATGGGGAATTGACATTATTGGAGAGATAAGGCTGAAAGCATTAAACAAACATCATTATATTATAGTGGTGATCGACAATTTCTCTAAATAAGTAGAAGTGGAATCATTTGCCACTGTAGGGGTAAAACAAATGGCCAGGTTCATAGAGAAGAGCATAATTTGTCGGTCTAGATTGCCTCATCAGGTCATCACTGATAATGGTGTTCATTTTAAGGTAGAAACGACCACCATATTGGAAAAATACAAGATTGAGCATCATAGATCATCCCCTTATAGACCACAGGTGAACAGAGCCATAGAGGCAGTAAATAAGAATGTGAAAAGAATTTTGGCCAAGATACTGGAACATTACAGAGACTAGGCAAGTTATCTACAGTTTGCATTATAAGGATACAAAACCACCGCTAGAACGTCAACAGGAGCCACTCCGTATTCTCTAGTATATGGATGTGAAGTTTTATTACCAGTTGAGGTCGAAATTCAGTCACTAAGGGTTCTCATAAAGTCTAAAATCCTTGAATACCAATGGGTAGAAAGCTAGTTGGCACAAATAACTTTGTTGGATGAAAAAAGATTGAAGGCTATGTATCACTCTCAGTTGTACCAAAAAAGGATAGCCTGAGCTTATAATAAGAAGATTAAGCTAGGCAAGATCAAAGAGGGTGACTTAGTCTTAAAGCTCACTAGGCCAACCATGACTGATCTACGGGGGAAGTTCAAGCCAAACTAGGAAGGTCCCTATCAAGCGAAGAAGTTGTTTTCAAAAAGGGCAGCTATTTTATCTGACTTAGAGAGAAATGAATTTAGAGAGTCCATCAATATGGATAAGCTTAAGAAATACTTTCTATAAAGTCTCGCTAGGAAGAAAACCTCAAAATAGGCTGCCTAGCCAAAAGCTAAAGACAGAAAAAGGAAAAAGTAAAAAGTCCTATTGGATTGAAAACCCAAAAAGGTGATCTAGGAAAAAGTAGAGGACATGTAAAAGGAGAGAGAAAGGGAGAGTAAATAGTTAGTTGGAAAACTTGCAAGGGTAAGCTAATTAACAACAAGAGATATGTAAGAAGCAAAATTGTATAGTCACATTATGCTTAAATTAGTTGAAATGGATTGCCTTTATTATTGTAAACATTGAATTAAATGCTTATTACACATGTCTAACTCAAATGGAAATTTCATTCGACAAAGAAAGCACATAAAAAGACTAAGTTTCATACACTGATCTAATATTGTCTACTTCTCTTGTGACTCCCCTGGGCGCTCGATGCCTGTAATGCCATTGTCCTTCTATTTCTTGTAAATTCATCTTTTTCTACTTGTTGTAGTTGAACCCACGCCTTGTACTAATCTCCATTGTAGTTAATGAACCTTTGAATGATCCTCTGAGGCCAAGTAGCAATTAGGTTGTCCAGAAAATCTTGAGAAAGAGGCCTTGGTTCAAACTCATGTACGAGCTCCACAATCCGCTATTTTTGTCTATATTATTTGCAAAGTCGAGCTGGATTGTAAAAGGTGGCGAAATAGAGGTCGGCTAAAAGAATATAATAGGTATAGGACCGGAGGGTCACATGTTACAGTCTTCACCATGGAAACATCCACTGAATTAGAGTATCAAGGAATGTAGATAACTAGTTATGGATGTCCTTTAGGACAAGATAAAGTCTCCTAGTGTGAAAGTGTTTGGCCTTGTAGTGAGTAATGTCTCTAAGTGGTTCGAGCAATCTCAGTTTCTCTTGCAACCAAGCATGTAGAATTGACAAATGGGTAAGAATAATGGAAAGCATAATGGGGTAAAAGAAAGAAGAGACCCACCTCCAGTAACTCCCAAAGAATCTTCTGGTCTTGGAAAAGTTATCAAGTCTAATAATAGTCTCAACCATAATGAGGGGGAAAGGGTTCAGTCCACTCTCCACTTGGTCCAAAATGTGTAGGATCTTCGAGTCATAGTTACCAGAAGGGGAGACCAATAAGAACTGAGCATATAGGCAGAGTGCCATCATTTGAGGCTAGGGAACCTCACTGCTGTCGATAGCCACTACCATCTCTACAAAAGAGCTAAATGGGATTTCATTGTTGAAAATATGATGAAGAGAGGATTGAGGGGACATATTGAGCGATCTTGCCATTTGATATTGAATGGTATGCAAATTCAGGGTTGCAATTGAAGGAATGACGATCTGTCGAGCAGAATCTATTTGAGAGCCCAAGATTGCTTTAAATTCTTTTTTCATGGGGAAAATCTCCACTGTGTTGAACCGAAAAACATGTTTTTGAGGATCCCAAAACTAAGCAAGAACATAGAGAAATGAGAAGTTGATCTTCCTATCATGCAAAGATTGGAAGGTGGGCTCCATTCTAGACCATGACCCACCATCCAGACTCTTCAAAATTGGTTGTAGTTATTTCAAGCTTCTCTCATTCATGATTAGGGGTCAGAATGCTATCTAGGAAAAAAGAATAGGGGGAAGTGGTGAGATGAAGAGATTAAGAATTTTGAAGAAGATTTGAGGGTTTTTATTGCTGCAAGGCAGGCGTGTAGAGGCGTTCACCTCTATGATCAAGTGATGCCTTAATGAGAAGAGGTGAATCACATGTCGCCTTTTCACATAAAGGCGACGCCCCTTCAAAGAGGCGATGCCTCCATGACAGGCAAGGTAGATCTTCACATTCATGAGAATTTTCTAAGTTGAATATGAAGAGTCAGAGTAAGGCATTTCATAGATAAAAAGGCCTTCAGTCATTCAAAGTTCCTCCAAAAATTATCGGTGAAAAATATGAAGGCATAAAAAAGGGTTAATCAAATAAAAATCAATTTAGACAGATAGAGGGCAACAATGTAAAGCCTCTAATATTTCTAGACAAGGATGCCCCTTTTCTAACAAAAATCGATAGAGGTTCCTCTTTACTCATCCCTATCGGACTTGCCAGCCTTCTCATCAACTGGCTTATACACAAAAGCATTAGTGGGATCGGTCTTGTCATCCTCACTTTATCCTTGGACTCCTCTTTGGTTACCCCCTCCTCCTCATCGCCCTTGATCTGAAGAGCGGTAAGCTGGCCCTCCAAGGAAATGATCCTAGCTTGGCTGGCCTCATCTCAATCATATTGAAGCACAATAAGAGGTAAGAAATCATGCATGCATACATGTAGAAATAAAGCATTTTTGTGTTTATTTTCCATTACTGTGTTACCTGCATCAGGAAGTCCCTATGGGCCTCAACCACTTGATACATGTACTCTCCCTGATCTTGAGGTATCTATTCCATTGATAAGGTTAGAATTAATCATGTGCTATAAGACTTGAGAACACAATTGCTAGAGAAGGAAACTTATATAGGTAGTAGCCTCTGGGAAGAATGTTGGCTCCAAAGTCATATCTAGCGTCAGAAACTAATGGGAGAGCTCACTAGAAGGCATCCAGCAATGAATCAGTAAATCGAGAGTGGTAGTGAGTCTGCCAGCCATTACTTAGGACCGAGAACTAGAAGGGTCTATTGAGGATGGTGCCCTAGAAGAAGAGCCCTCACTATTGGGAATGATGCATGGGCACTGATGAGGCCTCTCCTGTGCAAAAGACCTAGGGCAAGGAGCAGGTGCCCTAGTAGCTGCCTAAAGATGAAAAATAAGTTAGAGAACAACATCTGTAAGTAAATATAAAATAATAAATAAAATAAAACAATGCGTGCTAACCTGGAGTGCAGGCTCAATAAGGGGTACTCACTGCAAAAGATGAGCTCGTGTAAAGTCCACATAGAGAGACTTCCTCCTCTCGCAATAGTCTACAATATCCTCTCCCTGCAGGGCATGATCAAGCTCATCTCCTTCTAACTCGTGTGCATAGAAGAGATACCGGGGAAGAGCAAGAGGTGGATGTCTCACTCGTGCACCTGACCACCATTGATGTATCCTCTCCCCGAGGAACTAAACTCTATAATCAAGGCCTCTAAGAAGAACCCTCTTCCTGGACAGAGGGATGGAGCGAACCATGGCCTACGTCCACCTAGCTTGAGAGCCCCATAAGTCTGGGCATAGCTGCAAGAATAAACAAGTAAGTAAGTTCAATTAATAAGTTTATTGCTAATCTCAATTACATTTATAGGTGTATACCTCATCATAAGCAAGCATGTTCAGCCACTCACAGTGGATATAAACGTGAGCCACAAGCCTCCTCCAAGCCCCATTGGGACCCCACCTCGCCATTGCAGGGAAGGAAGTGTTAATGACTCTGGTGATCCCCACTATCAGCTCCAACTCTAAAGCCCAGTCCTACAAAAGAAATAAGAGATTATTGGTAAGATCGAATAGCGACAGTTGGAATGGAATATAAAGAGAGAAAAGAGAAAATAAAATACCAGTATGGCATGCCAAAAATCTCACAGTTGTCTAGCTCTGTAAACCAACTCATCCATGCTCCTGTAAAGATAAGCTAAGGCACAACTACCCTAATCGTAGTTCACCACCAAGTCTAGGTCCCTCAGAGGCATCATAAAGCTCAAGTCCACAAAGTTGGCTATATCTAAAAAGAGAGTAGTACCTAGCAGATAAATAAGGAAATTGCGCACCACCTGATCAATCTGTAGGGGTGTAGTGGTCGCCTCAACTCTAGTATAGGTGTAAAAGCACCTAATCGACTCGAGCTTCATTGTATGGGTCCCCTTCATGTTTGGGACCATCCCAAGCAAATGCTCGATGAAAGTGAGATGATTGGGGGATAACTGATGAAGGCTGGCATCGAAAGGAACAAAATCTCTAGCACAAGCAATGCCAGTAACTGCAGCAAAAGCCACTGGATCTAGAGTGAACTCCCCAAATGGAAGATGAAAGGTGTGGATGGTGTCAAACCACCTCTCCATCATAGCATGCAAGGGCTAGTAATTTGCATGCCCCTGCTCTGCTGGGAGTGCCAAGATAAAATCAGAGAAGTCGGTATTATGAATCTAAGTCTATACGACCTCAGGAAGCTCATCATACCAGATGTGTGTGCTACTAAAGTTCCTAGCACCCTTGAGGGTGTGGGCATCGAGCTAAGGGAGTAAAACAAGGAGTAAAATCATCATTTTACGTAATAAAAATTTAAAAGTTTTATTAGATGCTATCGCTAAGGCGATCCCTCTATCGAAGAGGCGACCGCCTCAGTGGTGAGGTGATGCCTCCTTACATAGAGGCGATTCACCTCTTTAAGAGCAGGCTTAACTCAAAGAGGTGAACGCCTCTTCACAAAGAAGCGATCGCCTGATTAAAGAGGCAAACACCTGATTAAAGAGGAGATTGCCTCATCAAAGAGGCGATGCCTCTTCGTGTCAACAATCTGACATGATGATTTGAAATTTTAATTTTTGATTACGAAAATTTAGTTTCTTTCAGTTAAATTGATAAATATATGTATATGAACAGTAACCCGATACTATTTGATGATATTTGCAGAAAAAATTAAAGAAATTGCTACTAACCTCTCTGGTGCCCAAGCCACAAATATGGGATCACACATTTGCAAACAGGGGGACCTCATCTCCGATACTGAGCCCGAAACTCTAAGAAGGGTGCATTGTAGGTGTCACTAAGTCCAATATGGGCAAATCTGGGGGTCCGTGCGGCGTCCATGTCAGAGAATAAGGAGAATAAGAGAGAAAGAGGAAAGAGAGGAAAAGAGACAAGAGAGAGAATTGAAAAGGTGAAAGTGACCCTTGGAAGAGAAAAGTGAGAATTTATATGATTAGGACGGAAGAGAAAATTGAGAGAAAAGAAAGGCAAGGAGAAGGAGGTGAGGCCCACTTAGTAAAATCAAATACATAATAGCCTATGCCCCGAAAAAAAAAAGAGAATTTCTGCATCACCGCTCAAGTGTATCCTAAGAATTAGTATTTGGATTTAAAGGCATTCTAATCAAAGCAGCAAAAGAATAAGCATCTGGTTGGGTTTGAATTCCCGAAGTGCATTGAGAACAAGCGTCTGGTCGGGTTTAAATTCCTAAAGTGAGCAGAAGAACAAGCATCTTGTCGAGTTTGAATCCTAAAGTGTGCATTTCAAGAGGTGTCTAGTTGGGTTTGAATCCCCAAAGTGCATTTTTCTTTTACTGAGTAATTCTCGAGCCAAGAAAACTCGAGTTTTATGCCAAACTATAATGAGTAACTTATCGGGCCAGGAAAACCTGAGGAACACAGTTACGCTTCATCTCTTCTACTGAGTGACTTCTCAAGCTAGGAAAACTTGGGAATCATGCCAAATTTATAATTAGTAGCTAATCGAGTTAGCTTAACCCGAGGATCACGACTATGTTTCCCTTCTATCTCTACTAAGTGAAGACTAGGCCATGCTTAAGATTCACGCCAAACTATAATGAGTAACTGATCAGGCTAGAAAAACCAAAGGAACATGGTTACGTTTCATCTCTTTTTACTGAGTGAAGAATGAGCCATGCTCAAGATTCACACTAAACTATAATGAGTAACTGATCGGGCCGAGAAAACCCAAGGAACACAATTACGCTTCATCTCTTATACTGAGAGACTTCTCGAGCTAGGAAAACTTAGGAATGACGCCAAATTTATAATGAGTAGCTTATCGAGTTAGCTTAACCCGACGATCACGGCTACGTTTCCCTTCTGTCTCTATTGAGTGAAGATTGGGCCATGCTCAAGATTCACGCCAAACTATAATGAGTGACTGATTGGGCTAGGAAAACTTGAGGAACATGGTCACATTTTGGAGAAGAAGCTCGACCTCTTGGGTTTGAATTCCCAAGACTGATGGCCCGAGTGAAGCTCACAGGTTAGATATGTCGTTCTTACTCTCTATTTGATGTGCATGGTACTTTTTCAAAAAATTATTTTAAAAAAAATCAATTTTTTAAAAAATCAAGGGGGTAAATTATGGACACTGTCAGTTTGATCGACCCACAACGAAAGCCTGATGATGAGAAATTTTGAGTTTTGAATGCAAGGGGAGCCTAAGACTTCTCTAAAATTAACTCTGAAAGCCCAAACACTAAGCCAAGCCTATAAAAAACCATGTCTAAGCCCAAGCCCATCGCCTCTTGACCTATGGGCCTTGACCTGGCCTAGGTGAAGAGGCACCACCTCTTCACCCTAGGCATCGGTGAGGTGATGCCTCATCAAAAAGGTGCCACCTCATCACACCCACTCTCTACAACATTAAATGTCATTAATGACAATAGTTGAAAGCTCACCTACTGAGGATTTGGTCATTTTTTGACATAAAGGAAAAAAGAAAAAAGGCAAAAAAGAGCCTAAGGAATTAAAAAAGGCAGTGGGAGAGGGTGAGAATGGGTTTTTTTGAGAATTTTACAAAGGAGAAAATAGGAGGGGCTTTAAAAGGGAATGTGGGAGGCAAAAGAGAAGGAGAGGTTGGCTAATTGTTAAAAAAAAACGCCTGAAAGAAAAAAAACACAGAGAAAGAGAAAGAAATAAAGAAAAAAATAAAGGAAGAAGAAGGGAGGAGACTTTGAAAATTAAGGACTTGATTCTTGACAAGAAGAGGGAGCCTACTTGCATTCAAAGCCACTCCTCCATCAACCAAGCTCTGAGGGCTTAGTGAGGAGCATCAAGCATGACCAAGTCAGTGAGTCTCTTTATTTTTAAACTTTAAGTTTTTATCTTCATTAAAAGCTTTGATTTGTTATTATTTTGTGTGTTTTCTTGAGCTAAATTACTTATTTGAAGTTATAAAGAAGCATGGTTGCATGAAATATTGAATATTGATTATTAATACTTATATATTTATGTCTGTTTCTCATTTCCATGCTTGATTATCTCATTTCTTGGGATAATGTTCTCGCCTCTATTGAAGAGATGACGTCTCTTCATAAAGGTGTCACCCCTTCATGATGAGGCAACGGAGGCATCGCCTCTTGGCCATAAGGCGATGCCTCTTTGACAGAACTCTGCTTTTTATGCCTTAATCTTCAACTAGTATTTTGCATGTTTAACATGATTTCCTTGTTTTATTTGTTATATTTCTTGCAATTACATATGATTCCTATGTTGATCAATACTGTTTCTATATTTTTTCTCCTTTTTTGTTAATTTATTGGATCGTTTTATGAGCTTGTTTTCATTTATGAATATTATGTGTTGATGATTTGTAAATATTATTGTTGTTATTATGTGGAATTAACTTGTATGTGTTGCATGAATTATTTTGTGATTTTTAATCACTAGATGTTTGCTTTATTTTTTTGTTTTTTAGAGTATTAATTTGTATAATTAATTGGTTTGTTTTTAGTTTATGTATGGTTTATTTTTAGTATTTTTATATTAATTTACACCAAAAATTGTAATTCTTAATTCCTCTCCCCTTTTTATTTGGAATGAATGATTTTAAATTATTTTTATTTGTTTTATTTATTCATTTGTGATTGAATGCTGGGAATTTAAGCATAAAATGGGATTAATGTGCAAATTTGGAATAAAATATAAAATTGGAAACCAATCACGATTTGCATGTTCATAAGGAAATAAGTTAATAATCAAAAGTAATAAAATACAAAACATATACGGAGGCCAACTATAAGGTTTGGGGAACATTCTAAAAGTTCATACCCAGTTTTCAAACTCTATATCTGATGACGGCTTCTGAGAATTTTCATGGAATCTAGTTGTTATACAGTGTGTCCCAGTTTTTATCCGGGTAGCGACTCCATCTTCGTTTTGGACCCTAAGTCCACTATGTACTTTCTAGTGAGCTCTAAGCTCACACGGTACTGTGATCGCCAACAGTTAGACGCGCAACCAAAACCGCCGCCTACAGTATCCATTTGCAAACATGAACTAAATGAGTAATAAATAAAGTGGAGAAAGTAGAAGGAGAAATCAGAAACAATGTGAATGGATAATATTTATATCATCTTCTCAATTTGAAGACCATTTAATGGCTTAAATAAAAAGTTTAAACCTATGGTTTTGAAGGGTTTTTTTTTTTTAACCCATAAAAATGGTTAATTCTTAAAACTAAGAGGGAAAAAAAAAAATCAATCTCTCCTTCACATCGGAATATTCACTTTTTAAGGTCATTGAACACATAAGTTCCAATATTTCATCCACCGACCATGCTTATATTTTAGTAATTGTAGTAAATTTCAGCTCACTTTGAATCTTAAAATAATAGAAAATAAATGTTGAAAGAATATTTTATTATTTATCACTTTTACAATAAAAATTTAACTTTATGATATTTTAGGATTCATGCTTGTATTTTTTATATTTTAACAATTTATTAACTCATTAATATTATTTAACGATAAAATTTTAATGTATAAGAGTTATTATCAAACTAAATTATTTAAGCATTGCAATTTCGCTTCAAATATTATTTTTATTTCCAATAAAATTAATAAAAATTTAATAACTTAATTTATTATAAATTCACTGTATTGTAGTTTGTGAATTACTAAATTATTTACGACAAAAAAAAAAAGAAGGAATCATATTTAGAAATTAGACTTCATCATCCTACTCCTAAACATAGGAGCATAACTAAAAATGGAGTGTAGGAACATTAGCTTAATGCACTCATCAAACAAACAAGACGGAAAAGCTCCTATTGGAGAATACTTGATTAGAACAGCACCCATTATAAGTCAAGTCATTGTCCCTCTACATATCTCCAGACCCCAAATAACCATCCCTTCTACAGAAAAAAAAAATAAGAGGAAAAAAAAACCAAAAACAAAATCAAGGAAATGGGATGAAAAATGCCACATTGTTTGCTGGAAATGATACATATGCAGCAATTGCATCGCCAGCGTCACTGCTTCCTCTTTAGGAGTCTTGAGCATCATCAATAAAAAATCAAATCAGGGAAGCCTCACCTACCCATTATACAAGCTTTTCGTTGCCCAGCTGACACCATAGCAAAGTCGTAATCATAAATGGGCAAAAGCCCTCAATAAGTAAACCAGCTACGAGGCTCTGGCCAGGAGGATTCACCAACTAAGTTCCAACTTTCATCATAGAAAGTAATCAGGTGTTCTCCGGGTAACATCTGGCTCTCCCCTCCTTGGAGCAGGCTCAAACTGAAAGTACAGACATGGCAATTTCAAGCTATTAATTTAATGCTAAAATTGACTGCATCACCTAGAATGATGCTCAACGACTCAATTATTAGAAAGACCAACCTGAATGAACGTGTGTCCCTTGCAGTCATCAACCTCCAATATGGATGCCATGTTTCCACACCGATAACAGTAATTAGGAGCACTAAAAATAGTAACCACCTTTTGTTCCTGTCAAAAAAAATACCGGATCAATCATGCATGCTTAAAAAGTACCCCAAGCAGAAACAAGAATGATAGTGGATCAAAAGAATTACATGTCCCCAATTATATCCTTCCATAACCAGCTGGTGAGCTCTAGCAATCAGCTTCAAGTTGTTTGTATGGTTAAATTGCTCAGATATGTCCTAACAAAAGCCAATAACAATCAGACATCCCAAAAAGAAATCCCCGTCATAGAAATTGAGAACAGTAATGAGAAGAAAGAAAGTTCATTACTTGACCAAAGGTATATCCAGCACCTCTCGGTGAGATACCCCAACCACAGCGATCATCAGGATCAGACCACAAAAGATCACACATTGGACCCTCATGGGGAACTTCTTGAACACGATCAAAGTTACGTATGTTATCAAGAGTTTCAATGGAGGGGGATAATCCACCATGGAGACAAAATATTTCTGATTCAACCTTTAAGATTAAGATTAAAAAATTAAAAAAAGTACATCATTGAACATCAGCATCCACCTTTTCAAAAATAAATAAATAAATAGACATCCACAAGATAAAATAAAAATATGCAAATTGAAAATAAAAACACAAATATAATAATCATATTTCACTTTGCTTTTAATATGCATATCAATTAAGCAATTTGCTTAGCAATATTTCTTTTGCCTTCTGTAAAGACACTCACCAATGCTGTCAGTGGAAAATAGTCAAACAAATCTGTAAAGATCTTCCAAACGTTGGCATTGCCATACCTGAAAACAAAAAATTAAAACTGCGTACTTGAGAAAAAAAAAAGCTACAAAATTACGTGGAAAAAAATTAAAAATGTGAATAAAGCCATTTAAAAATTCAATATCAGAATTGAAAAGAAGTAAACTTGAATTGACCATGCTTTTTTTATCCCTAGAGACAGCTCAAGGTCAATTATTTTTTTTATCAAACTATATTATGTAATTTGAAGGTCAATTATTCTTTTATCTAACTATATTATGTAATTTGACTAGGTGACTAGCAGACCAAATGATTTTGCCTGGGGACTTGCACTTTTTCTATATACCAAACAGAGAGGAAGAAAACCAACAGTAGTGGATACATGATAAATGATCATGCTGAAAAGAGAAAAAAAATTACCGATGAACAGATTTAGGAACAGAAGGGGGAAAACAAAAAAACAGATCATGCAGAATACATACAAATAATGCAAGCCCAATTATCAATGACATAAATATGTATACACACACACACACACACACACACACATATATATATATATATATATATAAATATTTCCGCATAACCTTAAACATGAAATATAAAGGGAATCACAAAGCAAGGAAAACCAGAAAATAACACAAACTAAAGGTTACCAAATCTACATGAAGTGCATACTCACTTGCGAAGGCACTCATCATAGAACCCATAAACTTGTGTAATCTGAAATGAAAACAGAAATCCATAATCATAACAAATTATTTGAATAGAGAAATAGTTCCCAAAAAGTGCAAAAATCAGACAAGATTTTAAACAAATATATGATAGAGTCTACATGGAGAGCTAAGTCCAATCAGCACCTCATCAGTAGAATCAATTATAAATTCACAGTGCCCCACCAAGCCAAATGGGGAACAGAATATAATCTGAAGCATACCTGACGACTTTCATGATTTCCTCTTAGAATAGTAATACGTTGAGGATAGCGCACCTTCAAGGCTACTAAAAGCTGAATAAATAAACACTAATCAGTTCTAAATAAAAATATTTTACATAAAAATAAGAATAAGAATTTAATTGAAATTATTTTTTAGAAAAAGTTAAGTGGGACGGTTTCTAACTTGGAAGTACATGGCCCCAAAAATCCCAATCCTTTCTATATACAGTAGCAGCCCCACATTAGGACTTTAAGAGCACAGGTCCTTACATCACTACATAATAAGGTATAAACACAAGTAGAACAAACTCCAAAACTGAAAACAACAGCGTTATCAGCTCCAACTCCCAAGCATTGCAAATAACACAAAAATAACACCCCAAAAGCACATCATGTTTTCATGTAACACAGTTATTCCAATGACTCAGCAGCAAATGCAGCCAACATGTTATTCCAATGAGACAACAGCAAATGCAGTCAAGAAAAAGCCCTTAAATGAATATGCAATATGCAACCCTCTGATCCCCACACTGTAGAATAATTAATGCAAGGAAGTAAGCTCTTTATGCATTCCTGAGAAGGTTAGTCACTTCTATTATCACTATTGCTAACATTAATTGCCTAAACATATATACACAGATTTATGCAAGGGCCATGATTCAGGCCAAGTAGCTCAAGGTGGATACATCCAGGAGGATTTAAAATAGCAATGACGTTGGTGACGTTTCAACCTAAGAGGTCAAAAGCACAAAAGGGACCGACATGATCCAATATGTCATGCATCAGTGGACTAGGGCAATCTGAACTTGTCATGCAAATGCCAGCAAGGCAAAGTCAACATGCATAACAAATGGACCAAAAACAGAACAAACAAAAGCATAGGCAGGTAAAGGCACCATCTTGTATCATGGCAATGGATGAAATGTTTCTTCCAAACTAGCAGTACTTACCATATCATGCTTCGACTTAAAACCTGAAGCTTTTAAAAATAAAGTCCCATGCATAAATGAAAATTGAGTAAATTATTTTCTATACGAGCGCTTAATATAACAAAAAAAAAAAAAGAACGAAAGATGTGCAAATATTAAAAGAGTTTAGCATTTAGTATATACGAATCATGATAAAGCATGCAGCTAAAAGATTGAATAAGAAACTCACAGTCACTGTTTCAACTGAGTAATAGCCACGGTCAACATAATCTCCCATGAACAAGTAATTTGTATCTGGACACTGCCACAAACAAAAAATGTAACAGGAAATGAATAAAAAAGTGTTGATTACCAAATCATCTATTTTGATGAATGCAATAACAACAGCAAAAGCTAATTTTTAAGTCCATGATAGAAAAGGAAATAAATTATCATTTGGTAAAGTAATATTGCAAGCATTTAAAGAATAAAATTAAGCAAAAGGACAAAATAATCCAGCTATTGACATCATGAGCAGCAATATGATGTACAGTGACACATAACAGCAACAAGAATCTTAAGCACAAATCCTTGTAGTGTGAGAAAAGACACATATAAAGACCACAATAGTATTATGCACATAAAATGCGAAAGAAAAGAACAATAAACTATATGTAAAAGAACCATAAAGAGTGAAGAACATGCATCAACCTCTTTTCAATCATGAAATTAAGGAAAAAAAAACACCAATAACATCAATTTAGTGAACATTATGATATGTCCCATCTCAATCAGCAAAATACCTTCCCTCCAATCCGGAAAAGTTCAGCAAGATCATGGAATTGACCATGGATATCACCACAGATTGTAACAGGGCTTTTAACAGGCTGCGGAAGGAATGCCGAAACATTAGCAAAAATTCATAAATACCAAGATCGTAACAAGCTCATAGATTGTAAATAGAAATTCCAAAAGCCATACACACACAAGAAAAAAAATTCATGCAGAATCACAAGCATGCATAAGCACACTACTATTGATATTAATTTCAGCCGACAGTCAGAATTGATCATAACATTTTTTATAAATCCTATTCCAGAGCAGTGCTGGAATTGAAAAAGAAAAAAATATACCTGAACATTGCTTTCTTCCATCAAAATCTCCTTAGCCTTGTCACACAAACTCCTTACCTGAATCATAAAAGCATTATCAATGGAAAAAGACATCACAGAAGGAAATTCAAAGCATCTGATAAACAATACTTGACTACAAATTGACAAAAATTGGCCACTTAAATAAATAAATGAAGATCATATCACGTAAGGAACAAAGAAAGCAAAACGGAAGACCCCAAATGTTGTAGATATCAACACGTAATATCATAAAAACAAAAGAACCGCAAAATTAAAGCTCACATCCAAGCACAATAAATCATTAAAACTGGTAATTAAAAAGATTTAAGGACCACCATCTTGCTCCTTGTTCTCAATAATGGGATACCATACCCAAACATTGGGAGTATATGGGTCTAGTCAGTTGGGTTTGACGATGTCTGCATCTTGGATCTGACAATGTCAGTTATCATTTCATTTAAACAGTCTCCCAAGGTATTATGAAGATCATTTGTTTTATTGATCATTTGTCAAGGAAAGTCTCAACTGATAGGGTCATTGCTATCGGGTTTGGGATTTCATTGAGATCAGTTAGCGGATTGACATTTTTTATATGTCTGGTCAATGCCAGGTTCAGTTTGAAAAATGTGTATCTCAAGAGGCTTTGGAAGATAATTTACGCTTGAAGACAACAATCTCTAACCAGATATAACTTTGGATTTAATCACATACAATTGGCAAATCAACAAAACACAGGATAACCATCTACTTTTTTTTCAGATCTCTAATAAAACTCTCCCAAAATGAATTAAAAAAGAAAAACAAGTAACAAAACCTATCACAAGAACTGTCTAGATTCATCAAAACTTGAAAGAGTTATTTATAATTTTGGGTTTGTCTAGAATTTAAAATATGTAAATAGCATTACAGCTTCATCCTAATCAGTCAGTAATCACCATGGCTGCAAATGTTTCTTGCAGTTCCATTGAGTTCAATCAAGCCCCCACTGCTGAAAAACCATAGTTATTAAAGGCACAAATGAGTCTTGGAGCCTATGCACAAGGCCAAAGAGTGTGTCTGAATAACATGAGGCGCAAAACAGAAGAAAATTTAAAAAAAAAAAAAAAATTCTCCAATTTGGCATGCATGAGATCTTCATAAGGTCATTTACAAATTCAAAAGAATGCTAGAGAACTAGAGACAAAGAAACAATTAAATTGCAAGAACAAAAAAAATAGTAAGTAATCTTGAAAGATTCCAAAATGTACCAGATTAAAGAAAGTAAGAACAAGCAAACAAACTCCTTAAAATGCGAGTTTCTGACTTATTTCGAATCTTTTGTGAATTCACACGACAATACGAAACAACTTTAATTTATATAATTTATGCAAAGCAGTTCGAATGAAGAATAAAACTGATGCTGAAACCAGCATCAAGTTCACTCCAACCAGAAGACAAAGGGTAGGCCAAATTCCATTACTTCAAGAGAAATCACTCAGATCTGTTGAGTGCATCGTGCCCATTTGATAATTGTATAAAGCTTCCCACATAATTCTCAGAATCATTTTGCACCCCATACCATCCAACAGATCTTCTGAAAAAAGGCTACTTCGGCCACACTCCCCATAGATTTTAAAAAAAAGAAAAAAAAAAAAAAAGAAAGAAAGAATCACCAAAGCAGACATCAAGTAAAATTACTAAAAAGGAAAAGTATTTCAAATCAAAATCCTTGCTTTATAAGGCATTTATGGGAACAACAACAAACTCCTCAAATACAGACCCAGACAAATTATTCACCACCTCCGATTGCAGGATCAAATAAAAAAAAATGCTTCTAGAACCCAACATATCAAGGAGTTTGGCATTTCAGCACCCAATTCAAAACCAAAACCAATTCAGATGAAAATTAAAATAAGGCCCATTTCAAGTTCCAATTCAAAACGAAACAGATCTACTAAAACAACTCAAATCCCATTACACCCAGAAGCCCTACAGATCCCTCCAAAAAAAATATATCATTACTCCGCCATGGAACCCTAAAAACGAACGAATTTCCAGATCAAACACAAGTAAAAGACACTAGGTCCGTAACATTTCCACGAAAAAACCACAAAAAATGCGAACTTCACACAAAAGATTCAAAAACAATTCAAAAAAAGGAAAAAGAAAACCTCTTGCTCAGATAATGGTTTGCACTGCATGAGCTGATTAATCTGCTCATCAAGATTTCCATTTGTGCTCGTATGGACCGATTCAAAGCTCATCCTTTCCTCTTTTCTTCTTCTATTCTTCTTTTTGCGTATAATCGGAGATCCAAGAGATCTCTTCCAATTCAATTGATCAAACCCTAAGATTAGTGTAACGAATTGAAATGAAAAAAAGAAACCCTAAGATTTAGGGGAAAAAAAAGACTAATAATAATTAGAAAGAGAAAGTGAAAAAGAGAGAGAGAAAGAGAAACGAAAAAATGACACAGAGATGGTGATGAAATAGAGAGAGAAGCTACTGTCTCTCCGACTTGTTTTGTTTCGATGCTTACTCACCGTTCCTTTCTCTCTTTTTCGGTAATTACCACTTGCCCCCTTTATTTTTCATTTTATGCTACTTACTTATTGACTTTTAAAATTTATATTTTTTCATCCTTTTCTATTTGTTTACTCTAAAAGTGAGCATACATTGGAAAATTCAGGGATTTAAAATCTCTAGAATCACATTAAATTTTGGGAATTTCAAAAATACGATTTTCAGTATCAGTACCAATTCTTAAAATCTTTATACTGGTGCCATTTTATTTTTCAAGATGATTCGGTATATAAGTTCGATTTTTTCATAATAAATCCGTATGGTACAGTTCAAAAAGGATTTTGAGAATTTATGTTATATATAAATTTATATTATTGATTGAATTCAACAAAATAATAGTAAAAGCTTGTGTATGCTTATACGTTTTTGTATAAACATATTATTTAATAATATATAGTGTGATCATATGGTTCATTACGATTACACTCTATAAAGTACTAACCCTATCAGACTCCTACCCTGCATTGCTTTCCACTGGGCATCGTCGTCGGGCTGTCCTAGATTCCTTTTTTTTGATGGAGTATCCTGGACATTAAGAGATGTTTGCTTCGCCAACTATAGCATCGAAACCTTCTTATACAAAAGTTGTTGAAGGTCCTTCAAACGAAACAAATATTCTTACTATAAATGATGGTACAACTGCATCAAATAAGGGTGATTTCATTGCCATCAAAATTAACCAATAGTTATACGAGTAACAAATTACACACGATCAAATGCACTAATTACGAGAATTATTTTATCTAAGGGCGAATCACGAATCACCCAAGAAACTAATAAATTTAAAGAAGAAATTGTAATACCCTATATATTTATTTAAATAAAGGGATTTTTAAATAGTGTTATTAATAATTACTTATGCATTATATTATATTTATGTTAATATCCTTATTTTAGGGTTATCAATATATGCGAGTATTATTTACTTAATGTCTAGAATTTCATTGTCTATTATCATCATCATTATTATTATTATTACTATTTTAAATTATATTAAATTTTATGGCTATATATGTGTTTCCATGTACATGCACATATACATATATATATATATATATATATATATATATATATTTTAGGTTAAATATTATTTTAGGTGGGTGTGTGCATTAAAATAATTTGTGAATATATATATATGTGTATGTAGTATATGTATATATATATATATATATATATATATATATATATATATATATATATATATATATATATATATATATATACCAATATTTACCTATACACACACACACACACACACACATATATATATATATATATATGTACATGTGAAAGAGGGACCAAAATGGAATCAAAAGCAAAACAAAAGAAAAAGCAAGAAAAAAAAAAACAAAACAGAAGCTTCTCGAGCCCTGCACCTTCTCCTTCATCATCCCTCACCATCTCTCCCTTCATTCTGGTATGATTCTATAATTATTTTTGGATTCTTGATGTTTGTTAGGACTTCGATTTTTAGTGCTGTCCTTCCTTGCGAATTTGAATGTCTTGTGAGCAATTTTATTTGCTGTATTTTTATTATTGCTCCCTTGCTGGAATTTTGTACCTTTGTCGTTGCTTTTTTTTTTTTGAAGTTTAAAGTTTTGTAAAAGATTTCGTTTGCTTGAATTCAATGTCTTTAATACTGCTCTGTTTTTCGTTGAATTTGAATCTTGGACAGCTTTGAAACACATTGGCCTTTAGGTTGTTTTCTTGAGGTTATTAGTGAATGTTATTAATTTTAGAACTCAAATTATAATTTTTGTGATTTTATACTATTTTTATAAATATTTTTGAGTTTATGCCAAATTTGATTTGTAGGTTAAATAATATTTTTGGGAGAAAATTTGTTGGTTGATTAAATGTTTTAATTATATTAGGAAGATTTATTTTGAGAAAATGAATTTTTGGCATGATTAAATAATTTTAAGGAAGTATTTTTAGTATTAATAGCATATTATGTAATTTATGTATTTTAGGGGTAAAAAATGTAATTTTACGCTCAATATAGTTATATATATATTTGAATTAGTTTTATTAATATTTAAGGGGTTTAGACAATTTTTATAAATTAATTGGTATTTTTACCTAAGTAGTGTAAATTTCAAATATTAAATCCCAAATATTATATATATAATACATTTTAATGGATTTTAAATTAGGGTATAATTATATTTTGATGAAGGAATACAAATTTAGTTATTTAATTTTGAATAATTGAGATTTTATATATTTTTGTCTATTTTTAGTATATGTGTATGTGAAATATGTATTTTGAGAAATAAGTGTTATTAATTCTCGATATTTTGTTGAGTTGTGATCTCGGTCGAGGCTAAGTGTAGTTTTGGGAGCCCGACTCGAGCGTGGATATTATGGATATTAGAAGTGCATTTTATATGCAGGTCTGGCTCTACCTTTGGTAGAGAGATGTCCATTTTACAGAGGAGACTCTGCCGAAATTTCAGTAAAATTTCTACCGTTAGTTAGGTTATGTCCTGTCTATCGAGTTTTTGTCCGATTTTCCTCGAGTCAGCCTGGAATTTCATTATTTTGTTGATTGTTGATTTTGATTCCTTAATCATATTTTAAAAGTCAATTTGTTATTTTCTTTTAGAGCATTTCGGAGCAGAAGCTGTGAGACCGAGGCAGACGCGTGGTCGTCAGTCTTCACATTCATCCTGTAAGTCAATAGAATGATCTGTGCGTGTGTTTTAATTAACAAATGCATGCGCTCATATTTTAATATTGATATATGGTTTATTTAATTTAATGCTATTATTTAATATTTAAACGCATTTTATTTAATTAAAATCGATTTTGAGAAATTTTGGTAGAACGGGCTACCTGGTGGGCTTCACCAGGACTATGTGCACATGGTAGAGATTGAGAGATGGATCCGTAATATATATGATTGGTGAATGCTAAACTGGGACGGGTGCCTCGGTAGAAGCCTTTGCTCTCGGGGACCGCCAGTGATTGTAAGGTCGATAATGGACTGGGATAGGTGCCTCGGTCGATGCCTTTGCTCTCAGGGACCACCAGTGCCATATATTTGGATTAAGTGAATGACTATGACTTGGTGCCTCGGTTAATGCCTTTGCTCTCAGGGACCGGTAGTCTAGTTGGAATAAGTGGGCCCAGTTGGCCATTTAGATTTTTGGGTTTAGGGTTCTACCGAGATTTTTCAAAAGCTATATTTATACATTATAAGTTATTGTCACTACAAATATATATATAGTTTTCAAAAAGGTTTTCAAACCATACAGCTCTTTTTATTGACTTACTCAATGAAGTCTGATTCCCCTCAATTTATATTTTTTTCAGGAGCTTAGGAGTTCGACCTCAAACTACCTCCACGCCGGGTTTCTTCCTCATCGGCTATTTTATGTAGGTCATTGTAAGCTATATTGTGTGTTAATCTAGGTTGCTGCAGTAGTATATGTACTAAGAGTTGTATGTTTTAAATATGTTGTATAGTTATTTGTACGAACCACGCTTATGTATAAAGATTTAAATTTGATTTATAATATGAGACATTGAAGCATATTTTAATTGAGCATTTGAATTTGTGTATTTTGAGAAAAATCAGTTTGATAATATGTTCTGTTATTAATTAAAGTTTAAAATATGAATGGTTTTATTTTCTTTTTTTCTTTAGGCTTACTACGGGTTTTGGGGGCCTTATGTCTACCCATTCCCTAGTGCTAGTCACGTGCCCTCGGGTTCGGGTCATGACAAAGTTGGTATCAGAGCATAAGTTCGATTAATTGTCTATGTCTGTCTTTCTATGTAACTACTGCAGCTTTAGGATTGATAATTATCTTTGAGATGTTCTTGTTTCTAATTCCGCGTTGCGTTAAATATTCTTACCCCATTTTGAATTCAATTTTTTTCTTATCTTCTTTTCAGAATGAGGCGTGTACGTACCGACCCCGATGTCGATCCAACCCTTAGATTTGATGAGCAGTCTGTGCACGATAAGGCTCCCCTTCCTGCTCCACATCATAGGGGTAGAGATCGAGCCAGGGTAGCAGCAGCTGAGATTCCTGAGCAGCAGCTAGTCGAGCCTGAAGCCCCAGCCGTAGATCCCACAGCCTTTGCAACTGGACTGGCATGGATTAATCAGGGTCTAGCAGCATTGAATCAGGCGATGCCCCTTGTACAACATATGCTTCAACAGAGGAACCAGGGGATGACAGATACTGAGGCAGCACTACTTTACTCGTGGATCGGTAGAGTTTCTTTTGATGGTACGGGTGATGCCTTAGACTTCATTAATGCGATTGAGGCACGTACCAGGATGGGACACACAGATTATCAGAGGATTATGATTGTGGAGTTTTCAGTTCAGGCGGCAGCTCAGGATTGGTTTATGCAGTCGATTCAGCCATCGATGCACGAGCTGACTTGGCTAGAGTTTAAGGACCGCTTCTTGAGATTTTTTTATCCTCCAGCCACCAGAGATGCCTACAGGTGGCAATTACTCCACATCACTAGAGGTGATATATCAGTGGAGGACTATACCAAAGAGTTTAATAGATTATCCCGACATGCAGAGGATATCAGGAGGGACCCTTATAGAGCAGTGGAGCTATATATTATTGGATTAGGACCCACTTTTATTGGTATATGAACCAAGGACTGCACTTTAGAGAGTGTGATTAAGGAGGCTCGTTTGATTGAGAGGCGACATATCCACTAGGGCACCATGGTAGATCCTTATATGGTCGGGGGCAGTGGATATGGAGTAGCTCCCGGGTACCAGCAGCCAGCATTTCACATCGGTAGTTCGAGTCAGCAAGTTGCGGGTAGTTCACAGCAGAGTGGTAGGAGGTCCAGGACTCACCGGGTTGGTCGTCATGGTTATACCACGAACAGAAGGAGTGGTAGAGGTTATAGATTCAGTACTGGAGTCAGCAGCAGTAGTAGTGGGCAGAGTTCCGGGCAGAGTAGTTCTGGGTCTGGAGCCAGTGCATGTGCGAGTTATAGACGATTTCATCAGGGCCCGTGTCACTTGTTGTCGGGCGCTTGCTTCAGATGTGGGCAGATTGGACATCTTGCCAGAGCTTGTCCCCACTCCGGATACCAGCCACAGTATGTTCAGGGTTCATCTTCATCAGTGGCTTAGCCCTACTATCCGATGCCTCAGCAGTATTGAGCATCAGTACAGCCACAGCAGAGACCACCTCAGCCAATGAGTCAGCAGGGTTGAGGTTCTGTTGGTAGACCTAGTGGTCGTGGGTTTGCGCATCCTTTGACTTCTTAGCAGGTAGGTTATGGTCAGGCTCGAGTATTCACTTTGACACCATAAGACGCTCAGACTTCGAATGCAGTGGTAGCAGGTATTCTCTCAGTCTGTGCATGTGATGCTAAAGTGTTGTTTGACCCCGGTGCTTCACATTCCTTCATTTCTCCTATGTTCACTTCGAGAATCGATTGGCAACCTTCTAGGTTGTCCTTTCCTCTATCTGTGTCGACTCTTCTTAGTGACGAGTTGGAGACAGATGTCTTCTTTCCTTCGTGTCCGATGATAGTTAATGGTAGAGAACTATGGGCAGACTTAGTATTGCTTGATGTGTTGGAATTCGATGTCATTTTGAGCATGGATTGGTTGTCGAGGTATTATGATTCAGTGAATTATAGAGAGAAAGAAGTGGTGTTCAGAATTCCAGATGAAGAAGAATTATGTTTTAAGGGTGAAAAGAGCTTCATGCCTCATAATCTCATTTCTGCCATTACAGCCCGGAAGATGCTTAGAAGTAGTTATCAGGGTTACTTAGCAGTGGTAAGGGATGTTGAGAAGGAGAATGTGGCAATTGAGCAGGTGCCAGTGGTGTGTGAATTTTTGGATGTCTTTCCTGAAGAATTACCAGGATTACCACCAAACAAAGAGATAGAGTTCTATATCGATGTTATACCTGGTACGGATCTTATATTTATGCCACCCTACAGAATGGCACAAGCTGAACTACAGGAGCTAAAAGAGCAGTTGTAGGAGTTGCTTGATAAGGGTTTTATCAGACCCAGTACATCGCCTTGGGATGCTCTGGTGTTGTTCGTGAAGAAGAAGGATGGTAGCCTTCGACTTTGTATTGATTACAGGCAGTTGAATAAGGTCACCATCAAGAACAAGTACCCACTTCCGAGGATCGATGACTTGTTTGATCAACTTCAAAGTGCTACATGCTTCTCTAAAATAGATCTGAGATATGGGTATCATCAGTTGAGAATCAGAAGAGGTGATGAGCCCAAGACAGCCTTTCAAACAAGATATGGCCATTATGAGTTTTTAGTAATGTCCTTTGGGTTGACTAATGCTCCAGCAGCCTTTATGGACTTGATGAATTGGGTGTTCAGGCCATACTTGGACCAGTTTGTGATAGTTTTCATTGATGATATCTTGGTTTATTCCAAGAGTGAGGCTGAGCATGTTATGCATCTGAGAAGGGTGCTTCAGACTTTAAGGGAGCACAGGTTGTATGCCAAATTCTCAAAGTGCGAGTTCTGGTTGCATCAAGTGGTATTTTTAGGCCACGTGGTTTCTAAAGATGGCATACAGGTGGACCCTAAGAAGATAGAGGCTATTACGGAGTGGCCAAGGCCGACTACAGTTAGGGAAGTACGGAGTTTCCTGGGTCTAGCAGGCTATTACAAAAGGTTTATGAAAGACTTCTCTAAAATTGTTGCACCTTTGACGAGGTTGACCCAGAAGAGTGCTAAGTTTGTATGGACAGACAAATGTGAAAAGCACTTTCAGTTAATGAAGAACTTGTTGACGTCGGCTCCAATTCTAAATTTACCCTCTGGGAATGAAGGTTATACAGTGTATTGTGATGCTTCCAGAGTAGGATTGGGTTGTGTGTTAATGCAAAATGGCCAAGTGATTGCTTATGCTTCGAGGTAGTTGAAGAAGCACGAACAGAACTATCCTACTCACGATCTGGAGATGGCAGCCGTGGTGTTTACTTTAAAAATATGGAGGCATTACTTGTATGGGGTGACATGCGAGATATACACTGATCACAAGAGCTTGAAATATATTTTCCAGCAGAGGGACTTGGATCTGAGGTGGAGGAGATGGATGGAACTCCTTAAGGATTATGATTGTTCCATTTTATACCATCCAGGCAAAGCGAATGTTGTCACAGATGCCTTGAGTAGAAAATCAACGGGCAGTCTTGCCCATATTAGCTCAAAGAGAAGGCCCATTATCAAGGAGTTGCATGGGTTGATTAATCAGGGGTTGCAGATGAAAGTTACCCGAAAGTGCCTTTTAGATCAATTCAGTGTACGATCAGTATACTTGGATCGAGTTAAGGCAGCTCAGAGTAGAGACCCACAGTTGCAGAGAATTATGTATGAAGTGCAACAAGGGCAGTCACGGGACTTTATGATTGACAGAGAAGGTGTATTGCAGTTGGGCACTAGGATTTGTGTGCCAGATGTTGATGATTTGAGGAAGGAGATTATGGAAGAAGCACATTTTTCTATATATAGTGTTCATCCGGGTTCTACCAAGATGTATCATAACTGGAAGGGTACATATTGGTGGAATGGAATGAAGAAGGACATTGCAGAATTTGTATCCAGGTGCTTGACTTGCCAGCAAGTAAAGCTTGAACATCAGAGATCCTCAGGACTGTTGCAACCTATGCCAATTCCTGAATGGAAATGGGATATGATAGCCATGGATTTCGTGACTGGGCTACCTCGGACTACTGGAGGTTATGATGTTATTTGGGTAATTGTTGACAGGTTAACTAAGTCAGCACACTTTCTACCTATAAAGAAGACGTACTCTACTGATAGACTGGTAAGACTTTATGTCAATAGGATTATTTGTCTACATAGAGTACCTGTGAGCATAGTGTCAGATAGAGGAGCCACCTTCACCTCAGTCTTTTGGCAAGAATTACACAAGGCCTTGGGTACCAGATTGGATTTCAGTATGACCTTCCACCCTCAGATAGATGGTCAGTCAGAGAGGACCATCCAGACGTTAGAAGATATGCTGAGGATGTGTGTAATGGATTTTGGAGGACAATGGGATTCACACTTGCCATTGATTGAGTTTGCTTATAATAACAACTATCATGCTAGCATCGAGATGGCTCCGTATGAGGCACTATATGGTAGGAAGTGTAGATCACCTTTGTGTTGGGAGATTGGTGAAAGGCAGTTAACGGGACCAGAGTTGGTGCAGATCACTTCAGAGAAAGTCCCCATTATACAGCAGCGATTGAAGACAGCCTTTAGCAGACAGAAGAGCTATGTTGACCCTAGGAGGAAGGATGTATCCTTCATGGTTGGAGACATGGTGTTCCTGAAGGTGTCTTCAATGAAAGGAGTTATGAGATTTGGCAAGAAGGGTAAGCTAGCTCCCAGATACATTGGACCGTTTGAGATTCGGTCTAGAGTGGGTGAAGTGGCGTATAGGCTGGTGTTACCACCAGAACTGTCGAGAATTCATCATGTATTTCATGTATCCATGCTGAGGAAATACGTCCTTGATCCGTCTCATGTGTTGCAACCTCAAACCGTAGAGCTTAGCGACGATCTGACTTACGAGGAGTACCCAGTGGCGATTGTAGATCGCCAAATCTGATAGCTACGGACTAAGGAGATATCGATGGTGAAGGTGCTATGTAGTAACCATTCCATAGAGGATTGCACCTGGGAAACTGAAGCCGAGATGCGAGTTTCGTTCCCATATCTTTTTCCCTCTTAGCCTTGTAATTCTTCTTTTCTTTCTTTTCTTGAATTCGAGGACGAATTCATATAAGGAGGGGAGACTGTAATACCCTATATATTTATTTAAATAAAGGGATTTTTAAATAGTGTTATTAATAATTACTTATGCATTATATTATATTTATGTTAATATCATTATTTTAGGGTTATCAATATATGCGAGTATTATTTACTTAATGTCTAGAATTTCATTGTCTATTATTATCATTATTATTATTATTATTGCTATTTTAAATTATATTAAATTTTATGGCTATATATGTGTTTCCATGTACATGCACATACACATATTTATATATATATATGTGTGTATATGTTCATACTTATATATATATATATATATATATATATATATATATATTAATGGTTTATAATATATATATATGTACATGTGAAAGAGGGACCAAAACGGAATCAAAAGCAAAACAAAAGAAAAAGCAAGAAAAAAAAAACAAAACAGAAGCTTTTCAAGCCCTGCACCTTCTCCTTCATCATCCCTCACCATCTCTCCCTTCATTCTGGTATGATTCTATAATTATTTTTGGATTCTTAATGTTTGTTAGGACTTCGATTTTTGGTGCTGTCCTTCCTTGCGAATTTGAATGTCTTGTGAGCAATTTTATTTGCTGTATTTTTATTGCTGCTCCCTTGCTGGAATTTTGTACCCTTGTCGTTGCTTTTTTTTTTTTAAGTTTAAAGTTTTGTAAAAGATTTCGTTTGCTTGAATTCAATGTCTTTAATACTGCTATGTTTTTCGTTGAATTTGAATCTTGGACAGCTTTGAAACACATTGGCCTTTAGGTTGTTTTCTTGAGGTTATTAGTGAATGTTATTAATTTTAGAACTCAAATTATAATTTTTGTGATTTTATACTATTTTTATAAATATTTTTGAGTTTATGCCAAATTTGATTTGTAGGTTAAATGATATTTTTGGGAGAAAATTTGTTGGTTGATTAAATGTTTTAATTATATTAGGAAGATTTATTTTGAGAAAATGAATTTTTGGAATGATTAAATAATTTTAAGGAATTATTTTTAGTATTAATAGCATATTATGTAATTTATGTATTTTAGGGGTAAAAAATGTAATTTTACGCTAAATATAGTTATATATATATTTGAATTAGTTTTATTAATATTTAAGGGGTTTAGACAATTTTTATAAATTAATTGGTATTTTTACCTAAGTAGTGTAAATTTCAAATATTAAATCCCAAATATTATATATATAATACATTTTAATGGATTTTAAATTAGGGTATAATTATATTTTGATGAAGGAATACAAATTTAGTTATTTAATTTTGAATAATTGAGATTTTATATATTTTTGTCTATTTTTAGTATATGTGTATGTGAAATATGTATTTTGAGAAATAAGTGTTATTAATTCTCGATATTTTGTTGAGTTGTGATCTCGGTCGAGGCTAAGTGTAGTTTTGGGAGCCCGACTCGAGTGTGGATATTATGGATATTAGAAGTGCATTTTATATGTAGGTCTGGCTCTACCTTTGGTAGAGAGATGTCCGTTTTACAGAGGAGACTCTGCCGAAATTTCGGTAAAATTTCTACCGTTAGTTAGGTTATGTCCTGTCTATCGAGTTTTTGTCCGATTTTCCTCGAGTCATCCTGGAATTTCATTGTTTTGTTGATTGTTGATTTTGATTCCTTAGTCATGTTTTAAAAGTCAATTTGTTATTTTCTTTTAGAGCATTTCGGAGCAGAAGCTGTGAGATCGAGGCAAACGCGTGGTCGTCAGTCTTCACATTCATCCTGTATGTCGATAGAATGATCTGTGTGTGTGTTTTAATTAACAAATGTGTGCGCTCATATTTTAATATTGATATATGGTTTATTTAATTTAATGCTGTTATTTAATATTTAAACGCATTTTATTTAATTAAAATCGATTTTGAGAAATTTTGGTAGAACGGGCTACCTGGTGGGCTTCACCAGGACTATGTGCACATGGTAGAGATTGAGAGATGGATCCATAATATATATGATTGGTGAATGCTAAACTGGGACGGGTGCCTCGATAGAAGCCTTTGCTCTCGGGGACCGCCAGTGATTGTAAGGTCAATAATGGACTGGGATAGGTGCCTCGATCGATGCCTTTGCTCTCAGGGACCGCCAGTGCCATATATTTGGATTAAGTGAATGACTACGACTTGGTGCCTCGGTTGATGCCTTTGCTCTAAAGGACCGATAGTCTAGTTGGAATAAGTGGGCCCAGTTGGCCATTTAGATTTTTGGGTTTAGGGTTCTACCGAGATTTTTCAAAAGCTATATTTATACATTATAAGTTATTGTCACTACAAATATATATATAGTTTTCAAAAAGGTTTTCAAACCATACAGCTCTTTTTATTGACTTACTTAGTGAAGTCTGATTCCCCTCAATTTATATTTTTTTCAAGAGCTTGGGAGTTCGACCTCAGACTACCTCCACGCCGGGTTTCTTCCTCACCGGCTATTTTATGTAGGTCATTGTAAGCTGTACTATGTGTTAATCTAGGTTGCGGCAGTAGTATATGTACTAAGAGTTGTATGTTTTAAAAATGTTGTGTAGTTATTTGTACGAACCACGCTTATGTATAAAGATTTAAATTTGATCTATAATATGAGACATTGAAGCATATTTTAATTGAGCATTTGAATTTGTGTATTTTGAGAAAAATTAGTTTGATAATATGTTCTGTTATTAATTAAAGTTTAAAATATGAATGGTTTTATTTTCTTTTTTTCTTTAGGCTTACTACGGGTTTCGGTGGCCTTATGCTTACCCATTCCCTAGTGCCGGTCACGTGCCCTCGGGTTCGGGTCGTAACAGAAATTGACTTTGGTTTGGGGATTAAACTTAGTTTGGAAATTAATTTCATTGGGCAAAGGCTATTATCATGTTATTTTAAATTCAAATGATGAAAAGGCTTCAGTATGGGGTCGAGGCTTCATTGTCTTGAAACCAGGTATTCTAAGATTACAACATTAGACTCCAGATTTTGATCTGAAAGCTCAGAAATCCACCTCCATGCAAATTTGGCTACGGTTTATCAAGCTTCCTTGGGAATACTAGCATCCAAAGATTTTGGCTTCTATTGTTGGCGAAATTTGTGTTCTTTTGAAAATTGACAATGCCACTTTGCCAAGTGAGTTTAGGCATTATGCTCGGGTTTTAATTGACATTGATCTTTCAGTTCATCCTTTGAAAAATCTTCTTGTTGAACGCGTGAGTAAAAGTTTCTTTATTGAGGTGGTCTATGAAAATTTGCCACTTTCTTGCTCCATCTGCTCTAACATTAGACACTCTCCAAAAGAATGTCGATTAGCTAATGCTCCTTCCCATCCAAAAGCAAGGCCAGAAAAGCAACCTAAGGAAAAGATAATTTAGAGGCCGAAGAATACATTGGCTGATATTCTAACCAATAATGCTTTTCAGAATCTTCATTCAACTTTGCAAACTAATAATATTATAGTTGATAATAATCAAATGATGGTAGTTGACCTGGAAATTATTTCTAATGATCTATTACGAGTATCGCTTCTCATAAATGATAAACATTCACAAACTAAGAATCCGGTTAGAGACTTATCACTGAATGTGTCTGCTATCCCTAATTTAGAATTACATCAGGTTTCAGTTGAGGAAGCAGCTCCAATAGTTATTTCATAAGATTTGGTAGATTCTCATCCAGATGATAATGCTGAATTGGTGCGCATAAATGGAGATGAGCCAATAGACAAATCTCTTTTTCTTCAGATACTCCTATGTTAATTCGGGGGCATCCTTTTCATAATGATGGGGCTAAGGTCTCTTAGGCATATGAATTAGAATTAGATAAAGGGGCATCGACTACGGTTACTAGAAGGAAATCTTCATCTAAAAAGCAAAAATATTCAATGACTCTTACTAAAAGGGTTGCTAAAAAGCTAGAAAAACTTAATATAAAAAAGTTTTCTTCTAGAACTGTCATGGTATAAGGAATTCTCATACTCAAAGAATGTTGGCTTTTTATTATATAAAGTATGCTCCTGATCTTGTTTGTATAATGGAGCCTATGGTGGAATTCTCTTCTATTCCAAGTGCTTTTTGGGATAGATTAAACTTGAATTTTATTGCTTATAATTCTCAAAGTTTACCTTTTATTTGGGTTTTTACTAATAGTAATTTTCTAGCTCCCTCTATTATCCATTAGCATGAACAACATATCACTATAGAGGTTTCTTTTGCTAATCATTTACAAAGATTCTTTTTTGTCTATAGCAGTGTCTAGCGTAATCATCAGTGGGACCTTTGGGCAAATCTTTGTAATCTTGAATTTAATTTTTCTTTAAATTAGTGTGTGCTAGGTGATTTTAATGTTATTCTTAGTGCTCATGAAATGATAGGCAATCCTCCAGCTTTAGGTCTTTATCGGGATTTTAGTAATTTTATTGATGATTGTTTGTTTTCTGAAATTCCTATTCGTGGTGCTCAATTTACTTGGACAAATGGTATAGATGGTAATAATAGAGTGGATTATTGGCTTGATAGAGCATTAGGGAACCTCTAATTTTTTAATCATTAGGATGTTATTTCATGCTCTGTGCTTCCTCATTACAGTTCTGATCACTCCCTTTTATTGCTTTCTTGTGAGTTAAATGACAAGGTGATTTTTAGATTTTAATTCCAAGCTATGTAGCTCTCTCATCTAAGTCTTAAAAGTGGTTATCTCAGCTTCTTGGTCTCTTCCTCTTAATCCCCTTCATCCTATGCAAGCTCTTGGTGCAAAGTTGAGATGACTTCAGGCTGCTTTAAGAGATTGGAATTGCACTTGCTTTGGTCGTCTGGAAGATAATATTTGTAAAGCAAATATAAGGTTATGAGAGGTTCAAGCATAAATTTCTCTTAATGGTTTTATTGATGATCTTCATAAAAAGGAATTAGTAGCTTATGATTGTTAGGTTTCGTGATTCAAAAACGTAGTGGAAATTAAAAATTTTAATCATAAACCCTATCTCGGATCCAAGTAATTCAATTAATTGATTTAAAATTAGGGTTTTCAAATCTTACTATAAATGCAGAAGAGGCAAGATTTCTGGAAGGCATAGAGGAGGTTCACTCTAGTGACACCTTACCTCGAGCTTTTGATTTTGGTCATTCGGATTAAGACGTCTCCAAAAGAATTCGTCCTCCACAAGCGTCCACATGTACAACCCTTAATTAAAATGAAAACTTTATATGCTAGCACTTCTCTTGATTTCTCACAAATCAAGAACAAAAACACTTTGTGTTTTAGTTTTCTAAGAGGAGAAAAATGAATTTTGGTGGCTAATGATTGAGTCAAAGAAACCCTAGAGAATATAACATATTTATAGACCTTTAATTAGAGTTTCACCAAAATAACTTTTTGGTAATTTCTCAATTATTATTGTTCTAATTTGACTTAAAATTGAATTAGAAATAATATTCTATTGATTTAAGATAACCTTTACCTTAAATAAATAAACTATTTATTTATTTCCACAGAGCATATTTGGGCTTCTCAAACCCATATCCATTTTTGGGCCTATTCTAAGTGTGTGACCTTATAGGTTCACATGATATTGACAGTGGGCCTTAAATCTCTATTTAGGCCTATAAGTCATAAGTGGCCTCTAGCAAGACATTATAACTACCCAAGTCATGTGAAGTCAACAATCCGACATAACCTAATTTATAATAAATACTATAATCTCTTTGTCACATAGTGTATTGATTGAATATAAGACATAGTTTCTGTCATCCTTATATAATTAAATCATATTATTTCTTGACTTTAAGTAGACTGAGAATGATAACTCTTTATTAATTCACTTTAGCATGACCATGCATTTTCCTCAATCTATTTTATCAAGGGACCCATAGATATCTTACTCAGATTAAATGAGAGACAAATTCCTTCTCAATCACTCACATTCCTCACATAACTCATTTCATATTTAACAACAATCTATTTAATCATCTTGTTAAGGACAATGTTAGATTGTGTCAAAATATATAATAGTTATGTAGAAATCCATGATGATTTCAAGGTCAAAGGACTAAATCAATATTATTATTATGAGAATTACTTATGACAATTATGTATGTAGTATTCTCATGATGGGTCAATCCAGTACATTATTTCCCAAATAAGTACTTATGACTTGACTTAATATCTCATATTCATAATCAGTAAAAGATAATCATCAATCAACATCATACTAGCCATAACATATTATTATGACTAGGGATAATTTGAATGGAACTCATATTTAATCTAAGGATTTTACTATCAAGTCACATACTTGATGACCTTAGTAAGAATTGACTATTTAAGTAATCATCATAACACAAAATGATAATGAAAAATGTCTCTTTATTAAATAAATGATAAAGTCAAAATATGGTCATACATAATTAACCTAGTGCATATCACTAACAATGATGAGTTGGATACTTGTTTTAAACAACAAGAGATATTCTAAAGAGAACATAGTAGAGTTAAGTGGCTTGCAGCAAGTGACTAGAATACTTCTTTTTTTTCATCAGTATTTTACATATAATGCCTCTAAACAAGGCATTCATCATTTGAAGATTGATGGAGATATCACTGATGATAAAATTTTTAATTGAGCACTATATAATTGATTTTTACCATAATCTTTTTAAGGTTGATAGTTTGGTTTCTCCTAATCCTCAGTTAATCAATTCGGTTATTCCCCATTTGGTGTCTGATGTTGAGAATGCTTCTCTTACGTCTTGTCCCTCTAATAAAGATATTAGGGTAACAATCTTTTCTATGGATGCCCATAGTGCTCTAGGGCCTAATGGATTTTTTGGAATTTTTTATAGAGTTTTTTAGGATGTGGTGAAAAAGGATGTTTTATGTAGTTATTTGCAGCTTCTTCCTTTTAGTTGCACAAAAATGGTTTTCACTTGGTCAAAGGGATGTATAATCACTTAAGATCTTCTCATCCCCCAGTTCCTTGGCATTCTTTTCTTTGGAAAGAATTTCTCCCTCCGTCAAGAGCTTTAATCACATGGCAAGCTCTTATAGGGTACTTTCCTATAGATGAAAATTTATGTAAGAAAGGTTTGAATTTTGCTTCACATTGTCCATTATGTTCTTGTCATAGCGAAGAAAGGATTCATCTTCTCATTCGCTGCTTCTTTGCTTCAGTAATATGGCAAGTTATTTCTTCTCTATTTAGGAAACATATTCAACAAACAGGTTTGCTTTTAGAATTAATTCTTGATGCTATGAAACATAACTTAAGTTCACAGATTTCTGTTCTGTGGATGTTGGCAATTATTTCTAGTATTGTTGTGATTTAGAAGACCAGAAATGTAGTTATCTTCAATGGGGAAATGCCAAACATTCACACTGCTTTGCATATTCTTTGGCTTTCCATTAAGGAAGCATATTACTTTTATTCTAGGCATATATTTAATTCTATATAGGAATTCTGTGTATTGAAGCAGTTGAATATTGATGGAATTTGAGGTTCTACTTCTAATATAATTTCCGTGACTTGGCAAACTCCTCCGTCGCTGTAGATCAAAACTAACTCTAATGGATTGGCTATAGTTTCTCTTGGCTATGCTGCTGTCGAAGGTATTTTCAAAAACTCTTTAGGTCATCCTACTGGTGCATTTGCTTTTTCCATTGGCAATGATTATGCTTTTATTGCCAAACTAAGTGCAGCCATTTATACTACCAATGCCGCCTAGATGAAAGGTTGCATAACTTATGGCTGGAATGTGATTCCATATATGTCATTCACTTTTTTCAATCACGTTCCAAGAGGGTTCCTTGGAAATTGCAACAACAATGGCTGCAATGCTTGGATTATGTCTTTAAAATGAATTTTAGAGTTAGTCATACTTATCGCAAGGGGAATTATGTTATTAATGCCATTGTGAAGCATGGTCTATTGTCTACCTCTCTTTAATGGTGGAATTTGGCTCTTGAATTTTTCCTTAGTTTAATTTGTAATGATTTCATTAGGCCATCTTTTTTTCGCTTTACTTAAGCTCTTCTTTATTAGCCTAGTTTGGATGTATTCTGACATTATTTTATTTTTCTTTTTAATACTATTGGACAATAAAAAAAATGATGAGGACGCTAAAAGGGTGTTAACCTAATTGAGATTTTTGGGTGCTGTAGGTATTGGGGTTTAGCGTGCGCCCCAGTGTTTGGCGACCACGACACTATGTGGGCTCGAGGCCCATTAGGAAATACGATATAGGTCATGGGCCTATTCAGAGATGGAGTCGCCACCCAGATAAAAGTCGGGACACACTATACAGTAATTGGATCCCACAGAGGTTCCCAGAAGCCGTCATCAAAGATCGAGTTCAGAAACTGGGTATGAGCGTTTGAATGCTCACCCAACCTTGCGGTTGGCCTCCGTTCGTGTTTTGTGTTTTATTACCATTTAATTATTTAATTATTTCCTCATTTACCACAAGTAATGAAATTGCCTTTGGATAATTGCCGAATTTTATAATTAAGTCCGAGTTTGCACATTAGTCCAATTTTATACCTTTAAGTCCCAATATTCAAATAAACACAGTAAATAAAATAAATAATAATTTACAACCATACATTCAAAATTAAATAGGGGGAAGGGATTAAGGATTACAACGCTTTTAATCAAATAAACGAAATAATATACAGAAAATAAACCAAACACATACCGAAAATAAACTACTAAAATAACATAAAGACGGCAATATACAAAGGATAAATAGTAAAAATGATTGCTTGACGACAAAAACTATCAAGTAATTCCTACAAATATCACACGATTAGCCTTTCTTCTTACAAAAAACGAAGTCACATATAACAATATTTACAAAGAGATCCTACAAAGAGGTTGTCACATTATGAGTTAAAGAAAATATCGAACAATCAAGATAATCACCATCATGTAATCATATAAACATGTTTAAGATCAAAAGGGGACATGTTAAAGCAGGCGTCACAGTAAATAAACAACAAAAATGAGGCAGTCGCCTCATTAATGAGGTAATCACCTCATTGAGATGAGGCAATCGCCTCATTGAAGAGGCGACGCCTCATCAACAGGGCTCTTGCAATCTTGAGATAAAAACTGGCAATACGCACACAAAAGGTAAGCTCCCTGAGGGCCTATCAGTGGGGTGATCGCCTTATTGATGAGGCATTCGTCTTACTAAGATGGGGCGATGCCTCTGTGAAGAGGCATCGCCTGACCACCAGACCGGCTCTGACTTCCAAGACGTGCAAACTTCTACTCTAAGCAAACAAAACATGCATATACACACTCTACACTCATCATACTACAACTACATACGTAAATATTCAAAGATCCATCAATAAAATGAGATGTCAAGCACATGCACTAGAGACAAACCTAGAATATGCTAAAGACTCAGTTACACACAAGCAAGAACATACAAAATGATGAACATATCAAGTTCAAGGTGCAAGTTTCATACCAAAATGAGAGGCCCTCAGAGCTACTTTGATTGAGATCCTTGCTAAGATATGGTATCTCTTCTTAACATAAGTTTCTTCCTTCTTCTCTTATGGGAAAGTGGACCTCCTCTCTTCTTTTAGGACGTTTTCCTTCTTCTCCTCTTCTCTCCCTCTGTCTTTTTTCTTTAGAGCTCTCCCTCCTTTTTTCCTCCTCCCTCTTCTCCCTTCTTTTCTTCTCTCTCTTTTTTCCCTTTTGTCCCTTAGCTTTCCTATCCCCCTTAGCCTCCTAGCCCATCATGAGCTCTCCTAAACTTTTTCCTTTTCCCAAAAGTCTTTTCCTCATGCAAGGAGAAAGTTTGGAGAGTGGGGTCCGCGCCACTTGATTGCAGCTGCAGTAAATGCAACTGCACGTGGGCTGCTAGAGGGGTGGTGCCTCATCGGTGAGGTGATCACCTTATTACACTGAGGTGGCCCCCCTTTGGCCTGGGCCCGAGCTGGGTTGAGCGGGATTGGGCCAAACTTGGGTAGTTGGGCTCGGTTTGGGTTTTGCTAGCTTCTGGATTTTCAAGTCCACTTTCCACTTAGAGATTCAAGCTTCATCCTCAGGTCCAAGTTCACATTCTCATCATTGGGCTTGACAACGGGCTGGTCAAACTGAGCAACCTTAATTCGTCCCCTAACATGGGCCAACCGAATCGAGTGTCTATAGTTTGCCCCCTGATTTTTTAAAAAATCAAATGCATGCAATGACCATTTTTCAAAAAAATCACATGCACAACAAAAAATAAACAATAAGGTAAGAAACATACCTGACTCTTGGGTCTCACCTGAGAGATGAATTCTTTAATTCTGAAACATGACCATGATCCTCGGGTTTTCCTAGCCCGATCAACCACTCATTAATATTTGATAGAGACATTTGAAAATTGCTAACCTCGAGTTTTCCTGGCCCGGACCTTACAACATTGGAATTCGATTCTCGGGTTTTCTTGACCCGATCTTCGCAACACTGAAACTTGATTCTCGGGTTTTCCTGGCCCGATCTTCACTAGGGATGTGGTTTTCAGATTTTCCTGGTCTGATTATCACTCCTCTGGGGACATAGACTTCTGGGTTGTCCTGGCCCAGTTGTCCTTCGCTTCTGACTTTGGGGATACTACCCGAACAGTCATCTCGATCCTTGAGCTTCAGGGATTCAAACTCGAACAGCCCTGTCCTTGAGCTTCGGGGATTCAAACCTGAATAGCCCTGTCCTTAAGAATCAGGGATATAAACCCGAACAGCCCTGTCCTCTGAACTTCGGGGATTCAAACCCGAACAACACTGTCCCTGAGCTTCGGGGATTCAAACCCGAACAGCCCTTTCGTCTGAGCTTCGGGCTCTTAAAGATCCTTTCTCTTAATTCTGCCTCCTTAGTATGCAGTACTAACTTCCACCCATCATTTTTATCACCGTCATTCATTCATCATCATTTTTTCGTTCATCATTTTTTTAGGGGAAACCCTACGCTCATGCTTGCTATAAAAACACTCTTTTCCTTTTTTCTTTTCCTCTTTTTCTTATACTTCTCATACTCTCTGCGTCTCTCCCCACTTTTCAGTCGATGGAGAATGACAGAACACCTCTTGTACCTCAGTGGGATCATATCCCACCTCTCATTAGTGCTTCTAGGAGTCTGGGATTGACCCGTGGAGACTTGATTCCACTTCTGGTAGAACTGGGGTCTCACATCTGCTCTTTTGCATCTGGAGAGGTTAGTACCCTAAAATTCCTTACAAAATTACATCGAGTTAGGGATTAATCTTTCATAATTATCATTCTAGGATATTTATTTAATTAAACAAACCATAGAATTTATGCTTTATTGTGTCAAGAATTTACACTGCCCCCATCTATGCTGATCGCCTCTTCGATGAGGCGATCGCCTCTTCGATGAGGCGATCGCCTCTTCGATGAGGCGATCGCCTCATCAATGAGACGATAGGCTTATGTGAAGAGGCGATTTCCTATCACCCCTTCATAGAGCCAATCGCCTCTTCGATAAAGCAATCGCCTCTGTGATGAGGCGATCGCCTCTAAGGTGAGGCGATCGCTTCATCAACAGAGAGGCACTTCACCATTTACATGTACATTCATTCTAAAATTTTCCCTGAGACCGTAAAATGCATAAATTTTACTTCCCTATCTCTTTATTGCAGCATGATGCTCAGACATTCAAGGGTGCTGGGAATTTCCATGGAGCCCAAGTCTTTTTCAGTGATTTGACTGACAAGTAGAGGGATCGGATTCAGGAGACGGGGTTCAAGGACTTCGTACTCTCACTTCCATCAAAGTAAGGGCGCACGGACTATCAACCATTGCATGCCCTGATGGAGAGGTGGTTTGATACAACCCATACCTTCCACCTCCTATTCGACGAGCTTACTCTAGACCCGGTATCGTTTGCTGCCATCATGGGGATTGCCTGCGCCGGGGATCCTATTCCTTTCGATGCGAGTCTACATCAACTGTCTCCGGATAAGGCTGTATATATTGAGCGACTTTTGGGGATGACTCCTGACATGAATGGGACTCATACCTTTAAGTTGGACTTGATCAGGGGCTTATACACTTGAGACCGGGCCATGGCATTGACCTCTCCCCTTGAGATTGACCAGGTGGTGAGGGCCTTCTTGCTCTACCTGCTCGGTACCACTCTCTTTGCCGACACTGCTAGCTTTATTGATCTGATGTTCCTACCAGCCCTTAGGGATCTTGACCAGATTCCTACATTCGATTGGGGTGGTTGTGCCTTGGCGTACTTGTACCGGAGCATGGACGAGGTGGTTCGAGGGGCCAGGAGGTTTTGCAGCTTTTGGCATGCTGTTCTGGTATGTCATAATCCCCTTCTTTTTTCTTTTGCTCTGACCTCCATTACTTATATCAGTTTTCTCAACTTCTCCTGTTTTATTTTTCAGGTCTGGGCTCTAAAGCTAGAGTTGCTTGTGGGTGTTACCCGGGTGGGAGACCATTTCCCGGCCTTTGGCAGGTGGGGCGCTAGCCGCATCATGAAGAGGCATCTGGCGCGAGTTCACATCCACAGGCAGCACCTGAACTCACTGACACAGGATGCGGTACCTGCAAAGCACAAACCTACTTATTAGTGAATTATTTACATTCAATTTACTTATATATTGACATCTCTCTTTTCCTCTAGATCCGAAATGACTTGTGGGGGTTCGAGGACACTTGGACCATCAAGATGACTTGCTCTAGGCCTTTAGCCTAGAAGAGGGTACTCCTTTGTGGCCTAGGGTATCGAGCTTGGTACTTGGGAGAGCGGGTCCTAAATTGGAAGGCAGGCGTTAGGGCTAGGCGGGTCCCCAAGTCCACTCCTGACAGTATGCTTTGGGCTCATGAGCTGGAGGGCGATGACCTCGCTTAGGCTGTTATAGGCTCACCAGCTATGCACCACACAGTTCGTGTGAAGAGCTGGTATGCAGAGTTCATCTGCACCCACCTTCTACTGACGGTCCCCTTCCAAGCCGCTTCTACTTCTCAGGTAAATCCTTGCAAGTCCCCATTTTCTTTGCAAATTCATTGGATTCTTAACATGTTCCTCCTATTTTCATCTTCAGGCTGCACCTGCTAGGCCCGTAGCCCCAGTTAGGTCTTGAGTGCGGGAGAGAGAGCCCTTAAGGCGTCGATTGGATCCGAGCAGGGAGGAGACTTCTGCTGCCGGTGAGGGAGCCATACCGACTACTTCCCCTTATTCTGAGTTTGCCACAGGCAGCTTCATCCACATCCCTGACCCTCTAGCTCGATGTTGGGTTCCCCCCGGAGAGTTATCGCGCTAGTTCCTGGCCTTGGACGAGGACCTGACCCCTGTATGCACTCTTGTCGGTGCTACTCACGTATATTCTTTTCCCTGACCTATTTTCACTATAATTCTCAAACCAACTATTAGTTCTAATCTGTATTTTGATAATGTAGATTCTGCTGGAGCAGGTCCTGTATATGTACCGCATGATAGAGGCCCAGAGAGACTACATGCTGGAGGTCACCCAGCAGTGGAGGGTAAGAATTTCATTATTTCCTACATGTATGCATGCTTGCATGATTTATTGACCTGTGATTATCTGAACAGGATTAAAATGAGGCTAGCAGGGCGAGGATTGCTACTCTCGAGCATCAGATTGATGTATTCCAGATTGATGAGGATGACAAGGATGAAGATGGGAGCGGCAACGATGCCGGGGGAGAAGATGACCCTGAGGGTACGGGATCAGATGCTTGATGTTCCTGTATTAAAAAATTGTGTAGTCTCTGAGTAGCGAATATAGAATTTTTGTTGTTGTTTTTTTTAACAAAATGCTTGCAAAATTCAACATTTTCCTTGATTAAATTCATTTGTTTTACTTTTCTCATTCCTTCATATGTGAGTTGATTTCACTTTTTGCATGTGTAACGTAACTGCTCCACCTGTTAGACTGTGCAATCTGAAGAAACACAACCGGCCTGTGCTTTTGATGAGGCGATTGCCTCATCGAACCCTGATAAAGAGGCGATTGCCTTATGCTGTTGAGGTGGCGCCTCATTGATGAGGCGATCGCCTCATCGATGAGGCGACCACCTCAACAGCAGGCGGTCCAGCCCCTATAAAACCTTCATTTATGTATTTGACCTAATTCTCGAATCCCTTTCATTCTCCCCTTTCTGTTTCTCTCTCTGAGTGTCTCTGAAAAGCCACAAACATGACAAAACAAAGTCTGAGGTCCTTACAGTCGATTCTAAAAGGGTTGGACAATAAATCTTAGGCTGGTTTAGAGCCATTCCATCTTGTGGTCTTCAAATCACTCCATACTAGGAGAATCAATTACCCTTTTCTCCATGCTATGGTTCAATTTTGGGATCCCCAGAAACACATTTTTTGGCTCAACACGGTAGAAATATGCCCCCTACCGAAGGAATTAGAGGCAATTCTTGGTTATCATACAGATTCTACTTGCCAACTTGCAATTCCTGCTCTTGAAGACCCGGATTCTCATTCCATTCAACAATAAATGGTGCGCATGTTCAATCTTCCACCTCGATCTTCCTTCCACTGCATCTCCAACTCAAAAATCAAATTGGAGTCCCTCCGTAAAGTCATCATAATTATGGACAAAGGGGAAACTTACTGGCCCTGCATGTTAGCCCTCTATTTGTATGCTCAATTTCTGCTGGTTTCCCCCTCAGGGCATTGTGATATGAAGATCCTCTCCATCCTTGACCAAGTGGAGTCAGGGCTCAATCCCTTCCCTCTCATCTTAGTAGAAACCATCATTGGATTGACTTCACAAGGATGCGACGATTCTCTGGAAGCCCTTTTTTACTAGAGGTAAGTTTCCCGTTGCCCCCCTTTTCTTTCAACTGCCAATACCGCTTATATCTAACCATTTGCAGTCCCGCAGATGTGGTTTTATGAAAAGCTGGGCTTGATTGAACCTCCCTAAGACATTAGGCGTTATCAAGCCAAACATTATCGAACAAGAAAACTACATCCCATCCCTACGAACATTCACAGCTGGCTATCAACATTCCCTGATACACTGATTCATTGGATGTGTCCCTGGTGGGGTTTGTAGCATGTGACCCTCTGGTCTTATATGTATTGCGTCCCGATTGTCAGTCTCCTTTTTGCCACTTTCTATAATCCAGCTCGCCTCTATCGCCAATATGGTTATAAACAACTAATTATGGAGCCTGTTCACGAATTCGAGCCAGGGCCGCTTTCTCAGAATTTTTTGGACCACCTGGTGGCAACTTGGCCTCGAAGAGTCATCAAAAGAAACTTAAGCTACTACGGTGATCAGAGCACCGATGATTATTACAAAGCGTGGGTTCGCTTACAACAGACAGAAAGAGACGAGTTTATTAAATATAAAAAGACAAGAGAATTACAGATGTTAAGTTCACAGGGTAGGCAACAAAAGAAGAGAAGGCAGAACTAGCTCATGGAATGAAGTCATCGTTTTCCTTTTTGTTAGACATAATTTCCCTTTTGTAATAGTTAAACGGCTTATAATGGACACATTATGCAATGTTTAATGACAATTAAAGCAATCCATTTCATTTCATTTAAGCACAAAATATATATACATTTCGCTTCTGGTACATCTCATGTTATTAGTTGGTTTGCCCTTGCAAGTTTTCTAACTAACCATTTTGCTCCTCTCTCTCCCTTTTTATATGTCCTTAACTTTTGCCTGGACTGCCTCTTTTGAGGTTTTCAGTCCAGCAGGACTCCTTTTTTTCTTTTTTTTTTCCTTTTGGTCTCTAATTTTTGCCTAGATAGCCTCTTTTCGAGGTTTTCTCCCTAGCGAGACTTTTTATAGAAAATATTTCTTGAGTTTGTCTAGGTTGATGGGTTCTTTGAACTCGTTTCCCTCTATGTCAAACAAAATGGCAGTGCCTTTTGAAAATAGCTTCTTTACTAGATACGGTCCTTCCCAATTGGGCTTAAACTTTCCTCGAGGATCGGTCGTGACTGATCTTGTGAGTTTCAACACTAGATCCCCCTCTCGAATCTTGCCTGGCTTGATCTTCTTATTGTAGGCACAAGCTATTCTTCTCTGATACAACTGAGAATGATACATAGCCTTCATCCTCTTTTCATCCAGCAGTGTCAGCTGGGCCAACCGACTTTCGATCCACTAATACTTGGGGAGTTTAGATTCCGAAGGACTCTCAACGACCTTATCTCGACCTCTACGGGCAAAACTGCTTCACACCCATAAACTAAGGAGTATGGAGTGACCCCTGTCGAGGTTCTAGCAGTAGTTTGATACCCCCATAACACGAATTGTAAGTATTCAGCCCAATATCAGTAATTTTCCAACAGCTTAGCCAAAATCTTCTTCACATTCTTATTTGCTGCTTCTACCACTCTGTTTGCCTATGGCCTATATGGAGATGATCTGTGATGCTCAATCTTATAGTCCTTTAGTAGCGTGGCCGTCTCTGCTCGAAACTGAACATCGTTGTCTATGACTATATGGCGTGGCAGACCAAATCTGCAGATTATGTTCTTTTCGATGAATCATGACATCTGCCTCGCCCCCATGGTAGCATAAGATTCAGCCTCAACCCACTTGGAGAAGTAGTCGATGGCTACGATGATGTACCGATGACCATTTATTGCCTTTGGCCTTATCTCTCCTATGATGTCAATCCCCTATACAGCAAACGGCCAAGGAGATGTCATTCCTTGAAGTTACATAGACGGTAGGTGGTTAACATCACCATATGTTTGGCAACTGTGACATTTCTTCATAAATCCAACACAATTCGCTTCCATAGTGAGCCAAAAAAATCCATGACGGGCTATTTTCTTTGCCAAGATAGTCCCATTCATGTGTGGCCCGCACACCCCCTTCATGAATTTCTTCCATGAGCTTCTGACCTTCACCCTTGTCGACACATCTGAGGTGTACCCCGACTGGCATTCTTTTGTATAACATCCCCCTATAGCTTATGAATTGTCAAGACTGATATCCTTTCTTTCTTATCAGCGTCATCTAGGAATTGCCCAGTTTCCAGATACTTTTGTAAATCATAGAACTAAGGTTTCTCAGTGACATCAACTGGCGTTACTCTTACCTCTTCGTAATAGGGGGATCAAGACTTTATGAGGATTAAGGGTCTGGACTCTGGTTGCTTCCCACTTTCCCACATGGAGGCCAGTGTGGCTAAGGCATCAGCTACCTGGTTTCCTTCCCTCGACAAATAGATGAATTTACATTGTGTGAAGGAGCACAGAATGGTGGTCAAGTGTTCCCAGTACAACCGTAATCTGTCTTCTTTTATCTCCCATTCTTTGGTGGCTTATTTTATAACCAGTATGGAATCCCCATAGACAGTGACATTTTTCGCCCCTACACTACACAATGCTTCTAAGCCAAAGATGCAAGCTTCATATTCTGCTTAGTTATTGGTTGCTTCAAATTCGAGCATTTTTGCCATCGGGATCATTTCTCCTTTTGGCATAACCAAAATTACTCTTCTCCCAACTCCCTTGTTGTTGACAGCTCCGTCAAAGTACATTTCCCAATCTTGTATCTCTATCGCCCCTAAGTGCTCATCAGGGAACTTCAGCTTCCACTCTTGGGTGTCCTCGACCGGGCTTTGCGCCAAGAAGTTTGCTACTGCCCTTCCTTTTACTGTCTTTTTGGCCATATACTCTATATCAAATTCTGTGAGCAAAACGAGCCACCTAGCCAATTTTCCCATAAGAGACGGGGTCTGTTGGAGGTACTAGAGAGGATCATGTTTGGAAACTGCTTGCACCTTATACGACTGGAAGTATTGTCGGAGTTTCCTCGTTGTCCAGATCACTACTAGCAAGTCTTCTCTACTAAACTGTAAGTAGCTTCATAGGGTAAGAGCTTCTTACTTAGGTAATATACAGCGTGCTCCATTTTCCCTTCGCCTTCTTGCACTAGCATCGCCCCTATTGCATCCTTTTCAATCGCCAAATACAGGATTAAGACCTTACTTGGTTTTGGCGGTTGTAAGACAGGGGGATTCATCAGGTAATCCTTGATAGTTTCAAAAGGCTATTGATACTTCTCATTCCACACAACGGGTTGGTCTTTCTTTAGAAGCTTAAAGATAGGGTCGCAAATAGCTGTCAGTTTGGCTATGAATCTGCTGATATATTGTAAGCGCCCCAAAAACCCTCGGACCTCTTTTTCATTTTTTAGCACAGGCATGTCCCTGATTGCTCTGATTTTATCCGGATCCATCTCTATTCCTTTCTGACTGACAATGTGTCCCAACAGCTTCCCAGATGTGACCCTAAAAACACACTTCTTCAGGTTCAACCTGAGATTATACTTTTCTGCCCTGGCCAGAAACTTGTCTAGTGCTTCAAAATGCCTTTCCCTGGTTGTAGATTTTACCATCATATCATCTATATACACTTCGACCTCTTTATGGATCAGTTGTGCAGTAGGGCAGTCGCCATCCTCTGATAAGTGGCCCCGCATTCTTCAACCCAAAAGGCATCACTTGGTAACAATACACGCCCCATTCGATGATGAATGATGTCTTTAACCTATCCATTACTGCCATCATGATTTGATTGTATCCTGAAAACCCATCCATAAAAGAGTACATTGCATTGGAAGCCGTACTATCAATTAATGTGTCAATATGCGGTAAGGGAAAGTCATCCTTAGGGCAGGCTTTATTCAAATCTCGATAGTCCACACACACTCTGACCCTTCCGTCCTTCTTAGGAATTGGAACTATATTTGCTAACCACTGAGTGTCCTCTACCACTTCTAAAAACTTTGCCTTCAGCTGCTTTTTGACTTCTTCCTTAACCAGAAGAGCCCATTCTGGCCTTAACCTTCTTTGCTTCTGCTTTATTGGCGCTATGTGAGGGTATGTGGGGATTCTATGTTCTAAGATCTCCCTGTCAATCCCGGGCATGTCTTCATAACCCCAAGCAAATACTTTCTGTCTCTTTTTTAAGATTTCTTCTATTTTTTCTCTCTTACCATGAGTTAAACCAAAAGCAAGCAACATATTTTTAGGATTATCATCTGTGCCTAAATTAAATGATTCGATTTGCATAGAATTAATGTCAAACATATGCATGAAATGATCGTCATAAACAGAATAACCATTAGGGAATACATCACACAAATAAGCAAATTCATATTTCATTGCATTCACTTTTGAAAAGAAAAGATCGTCAGTCTCAAATGGAGAAACAATAAAAACATCATAGTCATCATAAAAGGTATCTATGATAGAATCGAGGATGTAAGTCTCAAAGTCTAGGTCTTTGTTCTGATCATCAATGCCCTTCTGCCCCGAAGTAGCTTCATTCTCTTTAGACTCCTCTTCAGCCAGTACCAGCTCCTCAATAGGGGCCTTTTCGATAGCAGCCTCCCCGGCTTTGTTCACAAATTCAGCAAATATCTCAAACCCTGGGATGACTTCCCCAGCCACCAGAAGGGGTTTCGGAGTCCCGCTATATGAATGCCCGGTGCCTTCCTTCACAAAGATTTCCTACAGAGTCTTCTTTATGACCTCGGTTTCCTCCTCCTTTTCTTCAGACCGGTTCAACGTACCCATCTCTTTCCCAGCCTTGTCAACCTCTTTGAACCCTAACCCGTGCTTTAAAACAGGTACTTTGTTCCCCACAAACCTTGAAGGTCTGCTCTGATCTTTCCCTAATCCCATACCGGGCAGAAACTTCATATTGCGCATCATTCTTAGAACCCTTTCATCCATCTCATCTTTATAAATCACACAGACTTCAAAACTAGGGCTAAGGGAAATCTCCTTGGGGATCAACTTCAACGCGGCTATGGCGACTTCAGTTTCGGCTAAGATGGTGACAACCCTCCCTTCGTGTGGAAACTTAACCTTTTGATGAATAGTGGATGGAATGCCACCCAGGGGGTGAAACCATGGCCTTCCCAATAAAATAGCAAAGGTTACCAGGATATCAAGCACATGCAGGTCAACCTAAACTTTTATAGGCCATGTTCTAACTAACGCCCTGAAAGTTCCCTCCACAGATCTTTTGGTGTCATCGTAAGCCTTGATAACTACTTCAGAAGGCTTTAAGTCAGCTACCGTCAGCCCCAGCTTTGGCAAAATCTTCAATGGACACACATTAATGGTAGAACCATTATCAACCATCACGCAACAGGTCATCTTCCCTTTTACCTCGGCTCTGATAAACAGGGCCTTGAGGTGATCTCTCCCTTCTAGAGGCAGATCATCATTGGAAAAAGTTATCATTCCTTAAGGAGTTTCCGTTAGTGACTAAACCATATGTTCTGGAGAGGAACTAGTGGAAATTTTCCTTTGGTCTAGTGCTAGGACCAAGGCTTCCCTGTGATCCCTATAATGCATGAGTAACTCCTAAACACTAGCAATGGTCCCTCTACTTGGTTCTACCCCCTTTCCCTTCTTTACATTTCCTACCTTTTTGGGCCTAGTCTTAGTAGCCTCGGTTCCTTTTCCCTTCTCTTCAGGACTGATTCTGCTTACACCCCTCGTTGTCCCATAGGTCAACTTGTTCTTTGCTTTCATCATCGGAACTCCATATGTCCAAGACTCGCACCTTTAACTCTGTGGGTTGTTCGATTGTTCTCAGATTTTGGGCATGAGTTATCAGGAATTATGAGAGACATCAATAAAGGAGTTTAGGACTTGTTCCTCTGTTAGGCCAGAGTTGACCATCAGAATTGATGGGTTAGGAGGTGGTACATTTCGGTAATTGGGTAATGGGTTGGTTTGAGTGTTTGGTTTTCTATTTTTTGGGTCGGTGATTTAACCTAAGTCTATCAAATCTTGGATTTCATGCTTTAATCATGTGCAACTGTCTGTGTCATGCCTGATGGTTTGATGAAATTTACAAAAAAGCTTTAGGTTGGCTCCAGGCAAGGGTTGTTGCGAAGGCAAAGGTTGTAACAGGTTCTTCTTAATGAGCTTATCGAGGACTTTGGACATAGGACATCCTAGATTAGAAAATCTCCGGGGTTGTCTAATCACACTGACTTGTACATTACTGCTTGGTGGTCGAATAGCATGAATCTGAACATTACTGCTCAAGCTAGCTCCCTCTTTACCCCCAGAACCTCTTCTGAAGAATTTCTTCTCTTGGGCCAAATCTAATTCTTTCTGGACCCCAAATCTGTATAACTCTTCAAAATTTTTGATCCCCAGATCCCTCAATTTCCTAGATAATGCAGGAACACACCCTTCTATTGCCTAGAACAACTAGTCGGACTCAGTTGGCCTATGCCTCATCAAGGACAATTTTCCCCTCCAACGAGTCAGGTAATCAGCAAAAGGCTCGCTAAAGTTCTGCTTGGTATTCTGCAAATCTCTTAAGGACACTTCTAGTTGGACGTTGAGACCATATTGCTTAACAAAAGCAGTGCACAATTCTTTCCAATCCGACTGAACATGTGGTTCCAAGGTGTAGTACTAATGAATCGGCGCTCCTTCCAGTGAAATAGGGAACTGCTTAACAATTTGGCTCTCAGTTAGCTCAGTAGCCTTCATGTATGTTACATTTTGCTTCAAATGCAAATGGGGATCCTCAGCACCAATGTACTTCTTCATGTTTGGGAATTTAAACTTACGGGGCAGCGGTTCATCACCCTTTTCCAAATTCAGATCGTAATCTAGGGGGCCAACCATACCCTTTTCCTTCATCATCACCTGCATTTGGTTCATCACTCTGGTCATATTCTTAGCCCACTCGGTCTGACCCACATCCTCAGCTTGGATGACATTTCTTTTATTCTCCGGATTGGCTAATACCGTTACATCATCTTCTTCCCTTCCCCTAATCGGTATTTCTTCGTCAAGGTCGACCGGATCGATTGGCGGTGCATTGGGTGGCTGTGTTGGCTGACCTTCTCTGATGAGCTTAGTAATCTCCCCCATCATTTCCCTCATCATAGCCCAAGTTTCCGCTAGTACTTCTTCTTTCCACCGTGCCCCAAATGTTTCTGGATCAAACCCTCTTGCCATTCCTAATTCTGAATTTCTGATCAAACGACCTGAACTAGTTCATACCCACCCTGCTGAGCTTGAAGGATCTATGGCACTGCAAAACAGCTGGTTAGAATGATGCATGATGTGTATGCATGATATGCAAGTCTGTTATATTTAGAAATAAAAAGGTCATACATGAAAAGATATACAAGATCAAAACATGGAATTTAAATGTGCAAACTTCCGCCCTTATTTCTCCCACACACGTATTCAAATGGTGAGTATCTTATCCTAGGATTTTTGGCCTGGGTTTTAATTATCAGCAGGGGATAATAAAACCGATGTATGCAAGAAAACTCTCAAAATGATTCAGACAAGTAATGGTCCTTTTAAATAAAGCTGGAGTCCACTTTCTATGAGCCAATATCCTTAGCACCATAAACTTACTTGTCAAGGCCCATTTGAAATGGGTTATGAGTAGGCATGAGAGGCCTTTGTTGACTAGCTTAAATGGGCTTTGGTCGGACACAAGGGCTCATTTTATTTTGAACTGCTTATTGATGGGCTCAAGATTTATTTTAAGGGTCCATTATATGGCATAATACAGATGCATATGGGAAAATTCCTAAGGATAGTTGCTAAGTCATTACATGGGCTTGAGTCTTAGGTAAAAAGGCTTCGGCTCCCACAACGATATACATCCATATATGTCTCCCCACTCAAGGGTTAAACAACGTGGATTAGTACGTGTCGTGAGTGACAATAATTAAATATTCCACCACCAGGTTTGAGTGAAACATAGGTAGCGAAGTACTGACTATTATCGGGTTTATTCAGGACTGAAGTGGTCATTGTGTGCAAAATGTGTAGTGAATGCATAAATGTAGGAAGAAATAAGAAAATAATTAAAGATGATAAAACACAAAATACTAGAATCAGTTTCTCTATCCCTAGTGGAGTCGCCATTGTAGGTGGCAGGGTTTAGCACACGCCCCAGTGTTTGGCTACCACGGCACTGTGTGGGCTCGAGGACCACTAGGAAATACGATATAGGTCATGGGCCTATTCGGAGATGGAGTCGCCACCCAGATAAAAGTCGGGACACACTGTACAGCAACTGGATCCCATGGAGGTTCCCAGAAGCCGTCATTAAATATCAAGTTCAGAAACTGGGTATGAGCGTTTGAATGCTCACCTAACCTTGCGGTTGGCCTTTGTTTGTGTTTTGCATTTTATTACCGTTTAATTATTTAATTATTTCCTCATTTACCACAAGTAATGAAATTGCCTTCGGATAATTACCGAATTTTATAATTAAGTCCGAGTTTGCACATTAATCCAATTTTATACCTTTAAGTCCCAACATTTAAATAAACACAGTAAATAAAATAAATAATAATTTACAACCATACATTCAAAATTAAATAGGGGGAAGGGATTAAGGATTACAATGCTTTTAATCAAATAAATGAAATAATATACAGAAAATAAACCAAACATATACCGAAAATAAACTAGTAAAATAACATAAAGACGGCAATATACAAAGGATAAATAGCAAAAATGATTGCTTGATGACAGAAACTATCAAGTAATTTCTAAAAATATCACACGATTAGCCTTTCTTCTTACAAAAAATGAAGTCACATATAACAATATTTATAAAGAGATCCTACAAAGAGGTTGTCACATTATTAGTTAAAGAAAATATTGAACAATCAAGATAATCACCATCATGCAATCATATAGACATGTTTAAGGTTAAAAGGGGACATGTTAAAGCAGGCGTCACAGTAAATAAACAACAAAACGAAGCAGGAAATGGGTTAACCCTGTCAATGAGGTGGTCGCCTCATTGATAAGGTGATCACCTTATTAAGATGAGGTGATCGCCTCATTGAAGAGGCGACACCTCATCAACAGGGCTCTTGCAATCTTGAGACAAAAACTGGCAATACTTACACAAAAGGTAAGCTCCCTGAGGGCCTGTCAGTGGGCGATCGCCTCATTGATGAGGCGATTGTCTCACTGAGATGGGGTGATGCCTCTGTGAAGAGGCGTTGCCTGACCACCAGACCAGCTCTGACTTCCAAGACGTGCAAACTTCTACTCTAAGCAAACAAAACATGCATATACACACTCTACACTCATCATACTACAACTACATACGTAAATATTCAAAGATCCATCAATAAAATGAGATGTCAAGCACATGCACTAGAGACAAACCTAGAATATGCTAAAGACTCAGTTACACACAAGCAAGAACATACAAAATGATGAACATATCAAGTTCAAGGTGCAAGTTTCATACCAAAATGAGAGGCCTTCAGAGCTACTTTGATTGAGATCCTTGCTAAGATATGGTATCTCTCCTTAACATAAGTTTCTTCCTTCTTCTCTTATGGGAAAGTGGACCTCCTCTCTTCTTTTAGGACGTTTTCCTTCTTCTCCTCTTCTCTCCCTCTGTCTTTTTTCTTCAGAGCTCTCCCTCCTTTTTTCCTCCTCCCTTCTTTTCTTCTCTCTCTTTTTCCCTTTTATCCCTTAGCTTTCTTATCCCCCTTAGCCTCCTAGCCCATCATGAGCTCTCCTAGCCTTTTTCCTTTTCCCAAAAGTCTTTTCCTCAAACAAGGAGAAAGTCTAGAGAGTGGGGCTCGCGCCACTTGATTGCAGTTGTAGTAAATGCAACTGCACGTGGGCTGCCAGAGGGGCGGCGCCTCATCGGTGAGGCGATCACCTCATTAGCAGCTGCTAAAGAGGCGATTGCCTCATTACACTGAGGTGACCCCCTTTGGCCCGGGCCCGCGTTGGGCCGAGCGGGCTTGGGCCAAACTTTGGTAGTTGGGCTCGATTTGGGTTTTGCCGGCTTCTAGATTTTCAAGTCCACTTTCCACTTAAAGATTCAGGCTTCATCCTCATGTCCAAGTTCACATTCTCATCATTGGACTTGACAACGGGCTGGTCAAACTGAGCAACCTTAATTCGTCCCCTAACACGGGCCGATCGAATCGGGTGTCTACAGGTGCGTTCACTGATTTTTTGCCTCTAGCTTTTACTGAAAAATATAGATAGCATGACTTCTTTTATTTTTATTTGTAAGATCACTACTTACTTTAATTAAAATGATGTTGTGTTGGGCAAATTACATCGTTTTGGTGATCTGTAATATATGTTTATATATTAGTATACAATAAAAATATAATAATTATAATAATACTATTTACCTCATTAATTTTAAATAATATAAATAAGATTAGATTACTCAATGACAATAATAATTAATAAGTTATAAAATAAAATAATAATAATATATTTTAATTAATAAAAATGACTCTTCTCTTATTTTTGTTTGTAATATCATTACTTATTTTAATCAAAACGATATAATTTTAGGCACAATTACGTTATTTTGGTTATCAACAATATATTTTTATATATTAATATGCAATAATAATAATAATAATAATAATAATAATAATAATAATAATAATAATAATAATAATAATAATAATAATATTTAGCTCATTAATTTTAAATAATATCAATATGATTAGATTACTTACTAAAAATAATAATTAATAAGTTATCAAATATAAAATAATAATAATAATAAATTTTAATTAATAAATTATACAATTTGAAATCATATAATGTTAATTTTTTTATTTTCATATTTTTAGTTTAAATTGAAATATAATAGACATTCCACATTTTTACTTGTTGATAATAATAACAATTCTCAAATTTCTAAAATTTTAAGTTTAAATTATGTTATAATAGACATTTCACATTCTTATTTATTAATTGAATTATTTGAAACTATGCAATGTGAGTTTTTTATTTTCATATTTTAATAAATTTTATATTTTTTACTTGTCAATTAATAATAATAATAAATAAATATATTTTTAAAGTAATTTATTTATTATATTTTCAAAAAAATATATATTAATTTTTATCATATATTATTATACATAGGCTACTTAATATATACTACTTAATAATACAATGAAAAATATATAATTAAGTTCATTATTATTATTCTTATTTGAAAGGAATCAATTACACACATTGGAATATGAACGAAAGGTGATGTGAGCATGAAACCAGTTAGGGTTAATTTCAAAAAATTTTCCTAGTATGTAACCCTTGCATAAAGGCAAGAATTCCAAAACTACCAAGATCACAACACATTCAATTTACACAACTAATTGCTTGCATGCTTAAATAGACAACATATAACATAGATTCATAATCAACCAAAACATTTAGCATGGCATAAGACATAAATCTAAGAGTTTAGTAACTCTTACAAACTCCTAATGTCAGTAGCATGCTCAATGGGCTTTAGGGATCGGTTAATGCAAATCTACAAGCTCCTAGCTTCCCAAGTGTGAAGCCTCTAGCTCGAAATACACGTGGCACCTGAATGACTCCAAGCCTTGATGGACCTCTACCCATAAGCTCCTCCTTAGAGACCTAAAGTTGACTAGACCTCCTTGCTTGACTTGGATGATATAGGACTAGTTGCCTCTCAATGATGGATGGATATATTCTTGATCTTGCACAAGGGATGATGACAATCGACTTATAAAAAACACAACTCTTGTATCTCTCACTCACACACTTACAACACTTAAAAGAAAGAAGAAGAAGACTTAACTCTTGAGCAGTCACTCTTGTTTTATCTCTTAGTGTTTGAATATTTTTAAAATGGAAGTGGTTGTTATAGTGTAGAGAAACTCCACTAACTTGGTGTATGTATGTAAGAGACTAATTTGCATGTTTAGATATCCTTCACTGGCTCAAGCTTGAGTGTAGAATAAGCAATCTCATACATGTACTTATTTTTTCACTTTAAGTGTAAAATAAGTAATCTCATACATGTTGAAATTAACCACTAACCAGTGGTGCATGCTTATGACACCTTGTCATGGTGTCATTTATGCAATCACATTGTATGGAAAGGACATGCTTAGGTGGTCATGCAAGTATGAGCATCACATGTTCTTGCTTATATGGCACCTCCTTTAGTAAGTGGGCTTTAACTTGTTTAGGCTTATTCAACTCTTGAATGAGCTCATCTCTACAACATCCACTAGTTAGTTTTATAGGCTTTATTTAACACTTAAATAAGGCCCGCCTCATTAATACACAAAATTATCCAAGCCCATCCATCATCCATTAAGCTACATATACATGACCCATCTCATGGCCCATATCTAAACTAATATTGGTGGCAAATATTAATTTAGTCCTTAAACTTAATATCACATATTAAATTAAGTCCAAATTAATATTTAATACTCTTAACCTTTGAATTAGATTTTGAGATGTAAAAATCCAATTCAATTAATTTAATTAATCAATTAAAAACTTTAGTTAATAATCAAATTAATAGTTATCATTATCAGTGAAATTTTTATGTGTGTGACTTACTAGGTTTAAGTCCAAATGACAATGGAAATGAATAATATTAACTTTTAATATTATTAGAAGCTCTTTCCAAGCTAAATTTGAAAATCATAATAATCAAATTTAATTTCCATAAGTTATGAGTGACCCCCAAAATAGATGTTATAACTACCAAATTAGAAATGAATATTATCCGTAGATTCATAAGAACTATATAACATAATTACCATGCACTTAATGTCCCTTCATTATAAGATCCCGATATCAGCTAGAATTATGGTCAAGTCAAACTTTAATTACCTTAATCATATGACCTCATCTTTAATTCAATTCTTGAAAAAATACAACTTATACTAGAAACTCTTTTTAGCACTAAAACTCTTTTTTGGGTAAGTCAAGTTTGACTTAATTAGGTACTTAAACATTAAGAACTACTTCGATAGCATATGATCTTATCTCGGTTCACTCCAGGTAATTAATTCCATCTTGGCCGATCATTCACCCCTATATATAATTGACTAAAGCCACTACACACTATATACCTATACATAGCTAGCACGATTATGTAAGCGATAACAAACTTTAACTAACTATATGTGGACGATCGTATTGCCTTAGGTCAAAGGACAATATGCACCATTATGTCTAGGACAATGATTATTGATAAAAGCAAATTTCCATACAATTACTTATCTTACGTCATAGTTCGATCCACCTATCATATGAGTATTCACATGTATATTATGATATCTCATATCAAGTAGCAAGAGACTTACTATGTCCTACTATCGATATCACATACTGATCAAGAAAAACAGACAAAGGTGATAGTCTAAAGATTAACACTATTAATATATTAATCTAATAACTACGAATATTTTATAGAATATTTATTAAAAAAATTTGTTACTCATATTATCAACTCTTGATAATAAACTTTTTCAACATAATGTTAAAGGGTAAATACTCAAATGAACAAACACTTTATTTAAATGAATAGTTTATTGCCTTGGGAATAAAAGTGCAATGTCTTTTAGATTACAAGAAATGACACTAGGGAACATGTATACTAACATTATTTATGTATTATTTATTGATATTCAGTACTATATTTAATTTTCAGTTTTGTATAATTTCGATATGGTTCGATACGGTTCTCGGTTCAGTTTTTTTTATAAATATCTAGTACCATACCAAATTAGTCATAAAATTTGGTTCAGTTCGAGGTTGAAATTATTGGGTTTGGTACGATTTTAACATCTTTTCGATTTGATTTAGTTTGGTATTTTCTCTATCTCATGCTTAACCCTAGTTTACTCATTTTGAGCGAGTTAGATTTTCATTTCAAGACAACTAGCGCCTCCAAATAAATGTGACTACAACACTAGAAGGATAAAAAATGTTAGATGTCTTTTGAATTACAAAATAAGCCTCTCAATGAATGAGAATCACCACATGATTGTTGAAAAAAGAATTGTCTTCCTTAATCAAACATTAGGATTCGAGAAATATTTTTACTTGACTATCTCTAAATTTAATAAAGCACATTATATCTCTTGCATTACTCTAATTTTGGTTACACAGTTTATATGTAACACATTTATAATCAAAAGTAAATAATTAAATAATATTGATAATTTGTACATGATCTTTCATAGTAAGTATATTATAAAAAACAAACTAAAAACTAGATTTAATTGTAATTTAAAAAAAAACTACAAAAAAGTTACGCCACAATATCCATCCATCGATTCATCTAAATCATCCACAAAGTAAGCATATACATAAATACAATAAACAAATCAAGAAAATGGTATATTGACTTTTACTACCCAATTGCTGAAAAGCATTAAAAGTCATTCAATTGCTAATATGAACATCATTCATACTCAATGCAGCATATTAATTGAAATTAACAAATTTGAGAGCATGCATTTAAAAAGGAAAAGGGTTATTTGCACTAACAATGCCTAACTTCTCAACTAAATAAAACTAAAGTATCCAACCATTAAAAATATAATAAAAACTTTCTAACCTTTCTTTTTATACCTATAAAGTACCTGAACCATATTTCCAACTAAATATAATTACGTGGCAAACCACATGGCATCTGACATAGCACTATATGTCATATTTTTACTGATGTGGCACCATGTCAACACTTACTTGACAATGCGTGTTACACATATATGACGTGGCACCATGTAGCACACTTTTATGCCATAATGTTATAAGGCACATGGCACTTTTATATCTGACACATTAGTATAATGAGACCTTCACTAAAAGTGAGATACTATAGTGGGTGTTAGTATAGGTGGTATGCCCTAGAGGCCAATCATATTTTTTGACATTGTAAATTATTCCAAATGACAAAAAATAATAGTTTATTATCTAAAGTATTTATTTAATTGAATATTTATCCATTACCATCTTGTTAAATAAATTTATTATAAAGAGTTAATAATATGGTCTGCAAATTTATTTAGTACATATGCTATAACATATTCATAGTCGATAAATTAATATTTAGGTAATATTAATTACACTATCACTTTTGTCTATTTTTCTTGATTAGTATGTAATACTAATGGTGGGAGGTAATAAGTCTCATGCTACTTGATATAAGATATCCAAGTAGACATGTGGATACTTATATGATAGGTAGATTGAACACTGCCGTTAGATTAGTGATCGCATGGATATTCACTTATAGTCAATGATCACAATCTAGATCATAATGGTACATCTAGCCTTTTGCCTGAGGTGACACAATTTTTTACATTTGAGTGGTTAGGGTTTATTACCACTTACATACTTGTGTTAATCACACATGGGTATATGGTATGTGATAGCTCTAGTCAATTAAATGTAGGGATGAGTATTCGGCTTAAATCAAATTCATTACATAGAGTGAACCGGGATAAGATCTTATGTTATCTATGTTTTTTTTCTGATGAATAAGTTTTTAGTCAGGACAAATATAACACACTTTAAAAGAGTTTTAGTGTTAGAAAAGTGTTTCTAGTATTAGTAATATTTTATTAAGAATTAGAACTTGAGATGAGGTCATATAATACATCTATCAGAATTTGACTGAACCATTACTCTAGGCTATATTGGGATATTCTAATGAAGAAATTTTAGTGCACGATAATTATGACTAAGGGGTTCACGTGAATCAATATATGTATTCATTTCTAATTGGGTAGTTGTGATATCGATGTTATGAGTCACTTACAACTTATGAAAACTAAATGTGTATAATTGGGATTTTCATATTTAGATTTAAAATGAGTTTTAAGTAATATCAAATGTTGATATTATTTCTCATTGTCAATTAGACATGATCCTAAGAAGTCACACTTAAAAGAGTTTTGTCAAATCACTATCAATAGTAATCTAATTATTGATTAAAGTGTTTAATCAATTGATTATTGGGATTTATTCTAGTACATCATGAAATCTATTTTAAGTAAGAGTTTAATTATTAATTTATACTTAATTAATATGAGACATTAATTAAAGTATTAAATTAATAATATATATATGTTGTTTCTATTTGGACTTGAATTAATGGCCTAAAAGAATTTTGGGCCAAAGATTAATTTAAAATATTGAGAAAGCTCATAAACCTAATTTAGGTCTATTTATTTCATGGATTTGGCTTAGGCCAAGTGTTGGCCCAATTATTAAGCCCAAGTCCATAAAAATGATGTGCACAAATTTGGCATATTAGGCACAAAAAATCTTTAATGTGTAAATATTTGACTTTGTCAAATAAAAATTAGGTTACATGTATGTATCATATTGATAAATGTGAGAGGATGAATGCAGACATTATACATGAGATGTATTTCCTACAAACTTTTTTTTACACTGGTGAGTTACTTATATAAATTGTATACTTACTATGTCAAGTTACATGTTTGTGATGTCATGGATGATGTCATAAGGTGCTTGCTTTCTTTATATATATAACCTAAGAAATTTTCTATGTTTTTAATGGTTAGATACGCACCAAAATTAGAAATAACATCTACTAAACACGTATCTAAAGTATTCTTGAAAAAGATTAAGTTAGTACAAGATTTGTGAGGGTCAATTAAGAGAAAACTTGCAAATAATCAAATTAAAGCAAGAAGGTGATTTGGTAGAGTTTTGATGTTTCAAGCTAAAGATCTTTCATTTGCAAGGCTAGAGCATTTGATTCAAGAATTGAACCTAAAGCTTGTAGATCATGACTATTGTGGGTTTCATCAAACTAGGAGTTTGTAAGTTTTCTTAAACTTAGAGTTTCCTAGGTTAATAATTATATATATTGCTTTGTAATTTAGCTATGTGTAACATGCAAAATGGATCCTTGGGAATTGAATTCTTCATGTCATGAAGGGTTATGTTAGTAAAATTTTTGAAATTTTACCCTAATTAGACATATGTTCACCACATATATTTTTAATGTCTAAGTTACATAACAGATTCCACTAGTAGGACTAACGCTACAAGTTGGGTACCATAAGGGATTTTTTTTATTTTTTAGTTGATTTTTATTTGTGTAATTGGTTTTTATTTATTAGTGATAAATTTTTTAACTTCATAGTTTTTAATGAAAATTTGTGCTTTTAATTTTTTTTGAATTTTTAAATATACTTAAATGTTCATAATTTACATTAATATTCAATTTAGTAAAAATAAATCCAAATTTATTATATTTTGAAATTCATATCATACATGAGTTAAGTATACACTAGTTAACGTTATATATATATATATATAATAAACTTTTTTTCCTTATTTCAATTATTTTTGTTTCTAATTAATGTTTTTCACAATTAAAAAATAAAAATATTGTTTTTCTTTTTCACTAAAATTAAATTTACAATTAAAAAATAAAAATATTGTTTTTCTTTTTCACTAAAATTAAATTTTCTCATGTTATTTTTTTATATTTTCCGTCTATTTAAAATATAGAAACTCTAATTTTCTCTTTTTATTTGTATTTTATTGTTATAGAATTAAATTAAATGTTATGAAAAATTATAAATTATAAAATTTTATTTTATAAACAATTAATCTATTATATTTTTTTTCTAAATCACTAATTTAATTAATTAATTATATTTTATTCATATAAATATTTATATAACATATATATTTATTTGATAGCCACATGATATTTTTTTTTCTTACTATAATTTTTTCTTTTGAATATTTTTTTTTATTCTTTTATAAAAGTGAATTAATAATATGAAAGGTTAAAAGTTATGAGTTCTTTTTTTCTTTATAAATAATTAAAAAAGTTCCATAATTTTAGCTATGTAAATTTAAAATTTATTCTAATTCTAATTCAAATTTCATATTGCATCTTAAAAATCTCTAATGCATTTATATTTTATGTGACCCTTCGTATTACAAACTATTAATTATTTTAATGCTTAACTTCTGTTATTCTCTCAGGCTATATTTATTTAAAATTTTTTTGACCGTTTGTATTCTTTCTTATATATCTTTATAAATACTCACATTTTACCTCTCAATTTATGGTGTTCATCCTCATAAAATGAAGTGTATTCATAATAATCATTCTCAATTTATACTCATAATCTAAAAAAAGCATAATAAAAATGATATATTCTTTTAAAGGTTTAATTTTTTTTATTATATTACTCTTATTATATAAGTAATGTTTTTATTTTTATTTTATGTTGGTTTTTATTCATAACTTTGTTGATGTATATAAATTTCATATTAGATTATATTTTTAATTTTTAATTTTTAATTTTTGTGTTTTCTATTTTTCTATTTATTTATTTGCATTTATTTCCTTATTTATTTAAGATAATTAATGTACCAAAACGGTTTTGGTAAGTGAAAAGTTCCTCATTTATTTAAGATAATTAATATACCAAAACGGTTTTGGTAAATGAAAGGTTTGAAAAAAATCCTAGAGTGGATGTGTATGTATACATCTTTTTCTCTAGAGTTTATGCCAATTCTTTTTCATCTATTGTTAGTTCTTTTCATAAAAGAAAACAAATATACACAAAGAAAAAGTGAGGTTTTTAAGAAAGGTGCTAGCATATTAACATTATTTTTAGTCATCCCGTTCATGTGGATACCAATAGAGAACGTTACTAAATTGTGAGTATAATTTTATTTTTTTTGCATTTATGTATCACAAAACCCAGCTATGTATATACAATTTTTATTCTTTTTGGAATTTTGATGGAAGAATTTGTTTACTTTACTAATATAACACAATCAACTCAGTTTATCAAAAAATGTTCCATTGAGTTTATGCACCCATCTTTTTTTTTTATTGTTATATATTTATAAACCTTGATTTGTTTTCAAAAAACAAGATTTGACTCAGGATTGTCCCTTTTTTATTCTAGGGTTTATCTGAATTTTTATTCATAACTTTGTTGATGTATATAAATTTCATATTAGATTATTTTTTTATTTTTTGAGTTTTTATATTTTATTCATATCTCTATATGAATTGAGTTTAAAGTGATCATTTTTATTTTACATTTTTAGTCTATAAAAAGTAGTCACAAAGATATTTACTATGTTGTTGTGATTTTTTATTTTTCCATGTATAATATTTTTTTCATGTAAAATTTTTTCTTTTTCTATTTTTTAATTTTTATTTTAATTTTTAAATTTTGGTAATTTTATTAAATATGTTAATAATTTTTTGCACTAGATATTACATTAATGAGTTATGAATTATTCATATTTTATAACCTTTTATTTTTATACATTATTATTTTTTAATTTTTATATTGATCATTGTTTTTATTTCTTTTATTTTTATTTTTTATAAAATTAAATTAGATGTTATTATTGAAGTATTTCTATTTATTTTATTAATTAAAACTCTTGGATTCCTATTCATGTCATTTAAATTATTGCAAATCTTTGTATTCCATTATTTTTTTTAAAGATAGTTAAAGAGTTATTATAACTATCACCACTACATGAATCTTCATTTTAACACTCAAACGTTTATATCATTTCCATTATTTTACTATCACTATCACTATCTTTATTTTTATTTTTTTTTAAAAATTAAAAAATAAATGAATAATTATTAAGAAATTTACTTTTTCTAACCAATGTACAATACATAGAAAATTAATTAATAAGTATAAATTAAAGTCGTTTATTTATGCGGGCTAATGTCTAACCTATTTCTATATAAATTAGCCAAATTATGTCAAGTGGCATTTTATATATAATGCTTATCTACAAGTCATATATTACAATTCATTTAATTCACCTTTAAGGTCATTTTATATTTTTATCAGAAAACATTAATTTGATTTTAATATTCATTACATTGTATTTATTTTAATTTTACTATTTGCAAACTTTCTTTCTTCCTCCACTACAAGAAATTACACGTTACATGATGATTTCTTGTTCGACAAAAATTGTATTGTCACTGAATAATGTGTTTAGTGGATGAAAGTAGTCAATTGTCATGTTAAATTGTTTATATGTGACGATAATATATATTGTCATTTTAATTGTTTTTTTCGTCAACAAAAGCTTTTTTTTTATGACAAATTAATTGAATTTGTCATTTTTTTTGTGGAGGGAAAATTTGATGCAATAATTTTTTATGGAAATATTTATAGTGATGAGAATTCCTCACATGATAACGATTTCAAGCGTCATCATTGAAAGTTTTAAATGGTGACTTTCAAATTCGTTATTATAGTTTCATTTTTATAAACCACAAATTTTTTTCATCTCATATTGCTTCCATTTATAACAATATACAAATTTTGTCAATAATAGTAGACAATTTACATGTTTAGTGGAGAATATTTTTGTGACATATATTTTATTGTCACTAAATAAAGGGTTTAAATGATGAAAGTAATCAATTGTTGCTTCAAGTAGTTAATAAGTGATGAGATTATATATTGTCATATTTATTGTTTTTTTTTTGTTGGCAAAAAAACTTTGTTTTATGATGAATTAAGTTAATTTGTCATGTTTGTATTTAGTGGGAAAATTCAATGCAACAATTTTGGTGGGAATATTATTTATGACAAGAATTGCTCAAATATTGGCGATCGCATGCGTCAATGTTAAAATTTTTCCATTACAAATTGCAACATTATTATTATAGATATTTTTTTATAAAATCACAAATGTGTTTTGTCACATATTGCTTCCAATCATGACGATAAACAAATATCATCAACATTAGTTGAATTTATTTTTATATATAATAATCATGAATGTCAACTTCATCATCATTATATTTTTGTAAGGTTCATCCCATGCTTCCAACTATGAAGTATAGTTACTTGTATTTAATAAATTGTGACCATATATATTTGTTTTGTAATTAATGGGTATAATTAATTAAAATTTGATGTATTTTAAATATTACAAAAAAAGTATTAAGTAATTGAATTGGACATTGACATTGAAATTTGTAAAATTGGAAATAACTAATTAAAATAGTAAAATGTTGAATTGCATTGTGTTGATCATATGGAAAGCAAATATACTTATAATTATGTTCCCCTTTAGAACTTCAAAACTTACTATTTTGTATTTAGGTTTAATGTATTCTAAAATCATTATGTGGTTTATTGTGCATTAGTTATTTATAAATTCTCCATCAAACATGGTCTATATGACAACGAAAATACATCATATTATTTGATATATTATTTTCATACCATCAAGAGGTATTCGAGGTGAGATTTATTTTTAACAAGTGTCAATATTTCTTTGAATTATCATTAATTTCAAATTTTTAGTTGTACTTTAACTCATTATTTCAATTGTTAGCATAACACTTATTTTTATCTATTTTTTCATGTTTGGAACATCCATATTTTTTCTAGACACATAGTTAAATTCGGTTATGTTAAATACATGACCATGTGTTTGGATGTGTTTCTTAATTCAGGTATACACAATATTACCACTATATATGACACGACCATGTTAATAGTTGTGATATGGACAAAGTGCAAACATTTGCATAAACATGGTCATGTGTATTTCTATAGTGCATGTAATAACAATATTCTCTGTTGTACGTAGTTGTAAACATAGTCATGTACAAAACTGTGTAGCATTGCATATTGTATATATTTATGGTGTACAAGTTAATTTAACGTAATAACATTTTTTTTACTCAATGGCAGCATATACAATGGATAAAAGTTGGATGAATGCGATTAAATGGTCAAAGGCACACATAGATGGGGTAAACTCTTTTATGAATTTTATTGATATTAACATGGGTAAAGAGTGTTAAATTTGATGCCTATGTATATGTTATTTTAACTTATTGTTTCATGGTAAAATAATTATGAGAAATCATTTATTAGCGAAGGGGATAAATCCATGCTATGTAACATGGTTTGTTCACGGGGAACATTAAGCTCTGACAATTTGTCTAATAAATCATATGATGAAGGTTAAAGTGTATGCAATGAGGAGTATGATGATCATATGTGGGATGAAGATGATGGTATTACTGAAATGTTATTTGGTCTGATTAACAAATTCACCCAATCAAATCAAGAAGATGGCATTCCAACATATCTTTAAAATCTTATGAATGATGTGAAGACAAAATTATATCCTAAGTGTAAAAAGATTTCTAGGTTATCTTTTATCATCAGATTGCTCCACATTAAAGTGTATAATAAGGTAAGCAATAAATATATTGATATGATGCTTTAATTACTAAAGATGTCATTACTTGATGGTGAGACACTTTTAATTCATACTACGAGGCTAAAAAAAATACTTAAGGACTTAGGATTAGGATATGTGTATTTGTGCTTGTAAAAATGACTGTTTGTTGTTTTAGAAGGATAACCAAAGCCTTAATGCATGTCCAACATGTAGTACACCACGTTGGAAAGTGAATGATAGGTTGGGAAAAAAGACACCGCATAAGGTTCTAAGGTATTTTTCATTAAAACCTAGACTTAAATATCTCTTTATGTCTTACAAAACACCAATAAAAATGGTTTAGCATAAGAAAGAGCGCATCGATGATGAATATATGAGGCATCCGGTAGATTCTTTAGCTTGGAAAAAGTCTGTTAATGAGTAGTCATGGTTTTTTAATGAACCTAGAAGTGTCAAGCTAACTCTAACAACTGATGGGTTTAACCCATTTTGAAATTTAAGTAGTAAGTATAGTATGTGGCCAGTGATTCTAACACCATTGAATCACCCTCCTTGGGATTGTATGAAAGACCCATTTTTTATATTATCTATGATAATTCCTGGAAAAAAAATCATCAGGAAAGGATATTAACACTTACCTGCGACCATTGATTGAAGAACTAAAGGAGTTATGGCTACATGGTGTAGACACCTTTGATGTTTCATCTAAAGAGACATTTTGATTGCATGCTATAATGATTTAGACTGTTAATGACTTTCCAACATATGGTGATTTATTTTGATGAAGTACAAAAGGGTATATGGCTTGTCTTGTTTGTAATGACCAACCTTGCTTTACCATATTGTGTAACAAGATATATTACATGGCACATCATTAATATTAACCCAAAGATTATGCGTGCCATAGAAGTCAAAAGTTCAATGGTAAAATAGAGAACATAGACCCTCCTATAGACTTAACTGGTGATGATATCCTAATTCAATTAGGAAGGCTATAAAAATTGACTTCAGGAAAGCACAATAATGGAAAGGGAAAGTGTACCTTAGAGGACTTGAATTGGATAAAGTGTAGCATTTTTTTTATTTGCCTTACTGGAGTAAGTTAAAGTTAAGGCATAATCTTGATGTTATACATATAAAAAAAAATTTGTGAGAGTATTTTAAGCACTATAATGTTCATTGATGGAAAAATAAAAGACAATGTGAAGGCAAGGCAAGATTTGGAAGACATAAGGATTCATAAAGAATTGCATATGGTTAAGAGAGGAGATGGAAATTTTTTTATGCCAGCTGTATGTTATGTGATGACAAGGAGAGAGAGGCAAGCCTTTTTTTGAATTTTTAAAATCTGTTAAATTTTTGAATGGATACACATCTAATATATCTTGATGTGTAAGTGCAAATGACTACAAAATATCTGGATTGAAAAGTCATGATTGTCATATGCTATTATAGCATTTACTTCCAATTATTATTCAATGGTCGTTGAACAAGGAGGTTTGCAATGTGTTAACTGAGGTTGGCCATTTTTTTCAACATTTATATTGTAGGAAGATTAAAAGAAGTGACAAGACCAAAATGATTGAAGAAAGTTTCTTACTTCTATGTAATCTACTTAAATCTATCCACCTGCATTCTTTGATGTTATGGTTCACTTAATGATTCATTTGCCAAAGGAGGCCTTAATTGGTGGACTAGTACAATTTAGATGAATGTTTCCAATTGAAAGGTAAATTGAATATTTGTAATATTTATAATTTAATTATTTTAAATTTTATTAGCTTACATTTAACTACTGTTGTTTTCTTATATCATTATGTGACTTAAACCAAAGTGTATGGAATCAAGCTCATCCAGAAAGTTCTATTACCGAGGCATACATTCCTAAAAAGTGTTTGAAATTTTGCTTAATGTATTTGGTTGGACTTGAAACTTACTTTAATAGAGATGAGAGAAATTTAGATTTACCAAATGATGATATATTACCAATATTTGCTCAGAAGTGTCATCCTTTTAGTGCTGCAAAATTTATTGAGTTATTAGATGTTGAGTTCAACATGGCATAATGGTTTGTGTTACGAAATTTTGATGAAGTTATATCATATATAGAGTGAGTATACTTTAGTAGTACATATATTGATTGCGTTATATTATTATTACATATCTAAATTGCCTATTTTCTTTTTTCAGGATGCACAAGGCATAACTATGCACCAATGGTTATTTAAATATTGACAAAGGACATAAAGATTGCTTTCCCACATAGTTCAAGGAACATGTAACACAAATTATGCCTTGGTTTACTATATTTCCTTCTATAACTATATTTGATTTTATTTGGTATGTTTTGATTTTGACTTTGTTTTTTTTTTTTGTAAATGAAAAACTTACTTCATGATGAACCATCAAAGATAAATAAATCATTGTATGCACTTGCATGTTCACCTTATAGGTGTGTAACAATATACCATGCATGCATCGTAAATAGTGTTAGGTTTTTAACTAAAGATCGATATATCCATCATAAAAGTCAAAATAGTTGAGTCATTGTTGAAGGGAATTATGATGCAAATATTATCAATTTTTTTAGTGCTGTTAAAGACAAAATACAGCTAGACTTTGTCTAGGGTAGACATATCATCATCTTTAAATATAATTGGTTTGATCTTGGAAAAAAATATCAGGCATAAAAAAGCATGGTAATTTAAAAGGTGTTAAAATTATAGGAAAATGGTATATTGATGATCCTTATATACTAGTCGATCAAGTTAAACAAGTCTTCTATGTTAATGATTTGAGATTAAGAAGTGATTGGCTTGTTGTTCTACCTTTTCAACATAGGCATATATATGATGTTGATGAGTTGTATGATGATGAAGAAGTTGAAATAGTAGAAGATGTTGAAAGCATGTTTCATGTTGAAATTGGTGAAACTCCAACACTAGCTCATGATGACATTGGCACATATGATAGTAAAGCATTTGTTATTGGCACCCGAAGACCTAACGTTAATGATTCATATTGTGATGAGATTGAGAGGGATGATGAAACCATTAATTATTAAAATATTGATTGTAATTATGAAAATAATAGTTTTTCTTATGATGATAGTGATTATGATGCATAAAGAAATTTTTTTTAAAGATCATGTACTGAACATTGTTATTAAATGGAATAAAGTTGATTAATAAAAGAGTAATACACAAGCATGTTGATAACTGTGGTTCCTTTTACTATTCTGATAAATTAGAATGAATAAATTACATGGACATGTTTATAATTGTGTTTTCTAATGTTTATTCTTAACATTAAATTAGTAATATACATGGCCATGTTGATTATCGTGTTTTCTACTATTTCTTTTGGAACAAAAATTCTTAAAATACACTACCATGTTTAAAACTATTTTTCCTTTTATTGCTTTATTAATTAGAATGAATAAAATACATGGGCATGTTTATAGGCGTGTTTACTACTATTTGTATTCAAAATAAAATGAGTAACATACACGGGCATGTTTATAACCATGTTTACTGCATGTTGTGTACTGTAACTAAAATGATTTAAATACATGGCCCTGTTTATAACAATGTTTCACTAGATATAGGCAAAATTAAATAACAAACATCACCATGTTTATAATGGTGTTTTTTTTCCAAATATACATAACAAAATGTTGACATTTCATAAATATTAACCATCTATACTTATATAAATTATCCAAAATGATCATGAAATACTAACCAAACTTTACCTAACATAAATTGTTCAACAGACAAACCAAAGTTAGTTACATAAGTTATCCAAAATGTTTAGGGCTGACCACAATTAAACTTTATAACTAAGGATTCATGAGCTTTCTTTTTGTATAACTGATTAATCATCGCCTTCTTCATTCGATTGATGCATTTCTTATAAATCATTCGGTGATAAGTACCCTATAAATGAAAATAAGGCATAAAAACTTAGAGTTTGTGGCCTTTCAAGAGGAACTAATCCATTTGCGATCATCAATGCTACCACTCCATCTTGTAACTAATGCAATTGGCTCTGCTGGTACTATAACATTTGCTCATGTCGATTTTACACATGTCTCGCCTTAATCATCGATGCATATAAAGTATTAAGTTTGGGTGCATCTCCCCCACCCAAATTAGCTTCCTCATTTAAAACATCATCACCATTATAAACCATAACTTAAGTTGTACCCCTCTTCACCACCATCCTTATCATTCTCATTACATTCATGCCTAATTGTAACATGTTACAACTCAATGTTAAATTGTTTAATTCATTAAACACACCTGAATTTTTTATTAATTTTGTCATATACGCACCATCACATATTGCACCAGTATACTTCTTTGAGTCCCTCTCAAAATATTTTACAAATCCATATGTGAGATTACACAACTCATTATTTTATAAACAATACAAAAAAAATTATTTCACGTAGATTGCCAATTGATTGGTTTTCTGCAAGTATACTGATTCGTACAAGTAGCAATTAAATATCGATCCTATAGAGATTGTAGATTGACTACAGTGATACTAGATAATGAAAAAGGGTATTTTAAATTAAACTAAAAATTAAACTAAGACAAAACACAGAAAATCATAATGAAATAACAATCACTTTAGAGAGCTAGGGTTCTTATTACCAATTCAACTTTTATTTAAAATCAATTTATTGCTAAGCCATACCTAACCTTAATCCAATTTGAGGGTTTCCTAAAAATCATAGGCTTTCCTCCTAAGATAACCCTATGATTAACCAAGTAAATTGACGTTCTTAGATTTAAAGCTCTTACCTCCTAAGTGTTCGGTTAACCTAGTTTAAGCACCAACCCTTAATCAATATTATTTGCTTAAGTGTTTCTTAACTAAGAAAGCATCTAACAGGTTATTGTTTAAATCCAATACAACCTATCTCTCGATCAAGTTTTATTGTGTATATTCAATCAAAGGGTGATCAATCCTAAGAAGACATTAAGTTCAATAACAACCAAAGGATTTAAATTAATGGCTTAGGTTTAATTGTGATTAGCCCATGGTTGAACTGCAATAAGAACCCTAACTAATAATTTAGCTACTCATGTTAATTATAAGAGATAAAGAAGAATAAAAGAAAATAGACATCATTATTAAATCAAAATTAAGAATGAATAAACACAGTTGAATAGAATAAACCCCCTATTCAATAGGAAGCTTGATGTTCTTCAATTCTTATTCTTAAATCTTCAAAATTAACATAAGTAAGAAAAATCCCTTTTTTTTTCTCCAAAACTGCTCTCAAAAAATGTGTATATCAAAAGTGATGAATAATAATCTTCTCCCCCCTTTTGTTTTTGGTGGCTACCCCCTTATAAAACCCTAATTATCAGCCCTAGGGTTACAACCATGTGAATTCTCTATCTTGTCCCTCATGAGTCACCAATTAAATTCATCTTTAAATTTTCCAATCACCAGGTCACACGGCCGTGTGCATTTTGCGCACGGCCGTGCACATCCCTTCTTCAGCATCATTGCATATTACCTCCATTGCTTTTCGAGCCCACTTCAAGTGCCCACGGCTCCCATATAACCTTCCTCTATTATTTTTTGACTTCCCTAAATACATAAAAATTAACCAAAAATAAACTAACTAATACATAAAAATAAATAAATACACAAGACATACATTAAGTACTCAACTAAATAAAAACTGAATAAAAGAAACACAAATTTAACTGAAATTGCATTTTTCCTAACACAAAGACTACTTAAAATAATGCATTTTTCACACTCATCACCAATCCCCATGCTCTCTCATCAGCTATAAATAGTGTGTGTAATCACTTTATGCATGAATCTAAGTGATGGTGAAGTGAAGGATGTGCTTTTTGATTTTGTTGCCTCATAGTTAGATATATTTGAAGTGCATGAATGCCAAAAAATGGATGGGGTGCGTATTTTATCTGCAAACTTTGTCAATGATTTTTTGAAATTGTCTAAGTTAAGAAATTCCTCACTATACATTCCTATCTTAAACCCAAATTGAGAGATTGATAAAGCAAAGTTCTTTCCCCTAACCTAAATTGAACATCCCCATCTTTATTAGCATCTTTAAAACATTTTTTAAAGGAGAAAGATGCTAAAAATTCAACCAACAATTCCTTATAGGTAGGTTCTCTAATTGACAACATATCTAGCCATTTACCACGATTAAACTTTGACTTGATTTCTCCCCAAATTCCTAGAGATTGTAAATCACTCTCTAATATGTATCTATTAGGTTCAATTGGTAAAGTAAGTAAAGTTTGAACCTTTTCCTTTCTTGATGAATCTGAAAATTATAGAATGGGATGCAGAGTAGAAGTACCTATATATTCTGAAACCCTGCTTCATTGTTCTTTTAATTTCCTCTTTGCAATCAAAGCTTTTTTCCCAGTTGTCACTTTATCACTCTTCCGTTTGCATTGATTATCAGGTACAATTGATGCATTCTGATATGGATTTGGAAAGTTTTGGGTGATTGATGAAAGCAAAAAAAAAAGGATTTTGAACTTGATTTTTGGTTCTTTTGAAAAATGGCAAAATCATGTTTGGAAGCATATATATTTTGTTATGATGGAACCCTAATGTTGTTTTTATATGAATCTTTAACACACAGCCATGTAAATCTCATCATATATCGTGTATTGTGTATTTAGTTATATAATGAAAGGTTTTTACTACATATTCATTCATATAGGGGTGTATCTAACCGTGTCTATTAGTGGTCATTTGGTTTTTTAAATGCACATAGGACTACATTGTTATACACACAGTTATATATCTGAATGTGTCTTGATGTTTCCTAATTTAATTTATATAAAAGTTCTTATACATTTTTGGAAAAAAGTCACATATTAATGACTTTTGAATTTCCATTATAAGTGAATTGATTTTGAATTGGCCTTGATGATGGCTATGATATTTTTGAATTTCTATTGAATTGGCCATTGACATACAAAACTTGCATTTAATATATATATATATATATATATATATATATATATATATATATATATATAAGAAATACTAAGTTGACTCCCCTTAAAGGGGGGTGAATAAGGCTAATGAGAGTTTTAGTAAAATAAAAATGATTTTAAGGAATTAAACAAAAATTGAATGAATTTTGAGAAAGAAGAATAAAGAACACAATGATTTAAGAAGTTCAAATTCAATAACAATCTTATGTCTCACCTAACTTATCCCTAAATTAGGATTTTCAATCACTCACAATCTTATTCACAAGATTGAAACTACATAAGAGTTTTATGGCTCACTCTTACAACCTTACAACTTGAGTTTTCAAGGCTCACTCAAAAACCAAATCTCAAATGTTTCAATGGACAACACTTAAACTAATTCCTTTTAGAATAGAATCTCACTTTCTGTTTTCTTAATCCCAAAAAATAAAAGAATAAAAATGTTTATTCTAATACACACCAACACTCACAAGAGTTACACAAATACAAAAATTGTTTAAAAGAGAATTTGAGAGCATAATTGAATGCTTAAGAGAGAATGAATGATAAACAAGTTTCTTAAACCTTCAATTGAACTCTATGGAGTGTTTATATAGATAAATACTAAAAAATATGGTTATTGGATCTATCAAATATGTTTGTAATGTCTATTATTGATTTTTATATCAATTTAGACTTATTTATGTCAGAACGCCGCTTACGATCGTGAGGAGCAAACCCTAGCTCGTGACCGTCAGTTTGAGGATTATTACATTAAAAAATTTTCATTGAATGTTGTTAGGACTGCCCTAACATCATTTCGTGAGGGTAGCTCGTGAGGAGCACTGACCATTTTGGTTCAAAATGAGCACTTACAAGGGAATGCTCGTGATCGGCTCATGAGTGGGACTAAAAATGATCAAATCTGTGATGACTCGATATTTTAAATATTTAAAAATTATTTTGAGATATACAATATTAATAATATTTTGAATTTCTATATATTATGATTATTTTGTGTGATTTAATTAAACTTAAGTGCTGGAGTTTAATTTATTTTATTATAGTTTAATATTAAGTTGTGATTTAAAAGTTAGTTCATTATTAAATATTATTTATTTAGTTAATAATATTATTATTTTTATTAAATTATGAATAGTATAAACTTAGTATATTTATTATATTTAAATATTTGTGGTATACTTTTTATTAAGTCTAAATTTAATTGATTTATATATATGTGATAGTGTTGTTATATATAGATATGTATATATATTAAAGTGGGTTAATATATATATATATAAATATAAATATAAATATATATATATATATATATATATATATATATATATATATATATATATATATATATATATATATATATATATATAAAGAGGGGTCAGGACAATTTTTTTCGGGTTTCTTTTCCTCTCTCCTTCTTTTCTTCTTTTTTCTTTTTTTTTTCCTTCTTCTTCTTCTTCCATTTCCGGTTTGAGGCTCCACCACCCGAGCTCACTAGCCAGCCACTACTGAAGCTCACCATGACCTCCCCTCCTTCCCTTCTTCCTTCAGTCGCTGTTAGAATGCCTTCACGTCACTGGAAACCAAGGGACAATAGTTGTTGCTACAGTGATGCTGGTGAGTTTTCAAAGGCTTTAGCTCGCAATCCTAGGCTTGTTCGAGTCTTCTTGGTCTGGACAAGTCAATTCTCAAGTCGTTTTGAGCTTAAAACGTTCGATAAGGGAGCTATGTTCAAGTTTTAGTTTACGTCCATTAGGGTTTCTGATTTTTTTAGTTTGATTGTGTTTGATTCATGTTAATTTCTTTTAGTAAAGTTGTTGTATGTATCATTAGCTACTTAAATATATTTTTATTTTATTTTTCTAAATTTATTTAATATATGTATATAAATTGTATTTTTGATAAATAAAATAAATTTTTATTTATAGTAATTTTGGTTAATTTTTGGATAATATTTAGTATTATGTTAATTTTTGTATAAATGGGTAAACTTTCTATTTTTATTGGAATTATTGTTAATTAGTATATTTTAAATAATTTCGGAATAATAAATAGTATTAAAATAATTTTTTACGAATTATTTACTAATTTTAGCTAATTTATAATAATTTCCAAAATATATTCAAATAATAGTTTATTTATTATTTTTATGACTAAAATGGACTTTTAGTTATTTTTATAATATAATTGAGTAATTTAAGTAATTAATTGTACTTTATGCTATTTGACTTTAAGTATTTGAAATAAATGGATTTTTATTAATATTATATAAATTATTTGAGATTTATTAACTAATTTTGAAAATAATTAGCTTTAATGTTTTTGTTATTTAAATAAATTTTATTGTGGTTTATTATTGATGTTTATGGATTTTAATGATTGTTATTATATTATTATTAAATATTGTTTTTTTAGAATTGTGTTTCTCGGTTGGGAAATTTTGTAGTTCGGGGGCCCAATCCGAGAAGTTGTGCATTTGTGGATATTGAAGTGTGTTTGCTTGCAGGATTGACTCTACTTTTAATAGAGAGATGTCCATTTTACATAGGAGACTTTGCAGAATTTTTGGTAGAATTCTTATAAAACGTGACATCTGGTTGATCATGAGTTTTGAATTGTGGTCGAATCGTGTCTTAGATTGAGTCATCCTTTAGAATTCCTAGAAGTATAAATTAGGTATTTGATTCTAATATATGATTATTCACTTATTTTCTATAGTTGTGCCGAGATCAAGACCTATCATACCAAACTAATTATTTTATATATACATTACATGTAGAATACATAATAATGAGCATCCATATTTTTATAATGTATTTAAATATGAATTATTTTACCAAATGATTATGTATATATTGGTATACTTTTGGTATATTTTAGTATACATGTGACATATATGCTTAGTATATTTTTAGTATATATTTAGTATATTTTTGGTATATATTCAGCATATATATTTGGTATACAATTAGTATATATTCAATATATGCTTAGTATATGTTTAGTATATAAGTGGTATACTTCTTTAAAAATGGATGCCATTTATGTTTAAATTATGCATTTTATTATTTAATAATTATACAATTTATTTGAAGGATATCAGTACAACGTGCTACCTAGTGGGTTGCACTAAAACTGTGTACGTACCAGTGCATTAGATTTTAAGGTTGAGATTATGAAATCATTTAATGTGAGACTTGATTATTAGATTATTGAGAATTGTGGTAAGAGAGTAATGTGATTGTAGGAGCTCGGTTGACATAATGTCTCGAGGCCGATCACACTGACAGTGAGACTGCGGAAGCTCAGTTGACTTAGTGTTTTAGGGCCAGTTTATTGTCCAAAAATGAAAAAGAGAATTATTTTGGAATTAAGTAAGCCTGTATGGCTAGTGAGTTTTATGATTGAAGTTGCGAATATTTTAAGGTTCTACTTTAATCTTTCACTCAAATAAACTTTTTCTGCATTTATTATTATATAAATGTGGATTTTAACATCTGTGTGAAATGCATGTATATGTATATTATTATATTGATGCTTGACTATATATAACTTTAGGTTGCATGTATATATATTATAATAATTCACTCGGTAAGATCTGACTCCCCTTAATATTTTTTTATAGGACCTTTTTCTTCTTCAAACCTCCCTAATAGTACTATACGCCAGTCTTCTTTAGCCTCGGCTAGATTATGTAAATTTTATATCTGAACACATGTTTGTGTTCTAGAAACTACGGTAGTAGCATTATTATGATAGAAGTGTGTTATATTGTTTTAAGATTTTGTGTTCGAATCTAGTATGAAATATTTTTATTATATATAATATAAAGATTTATTCTTATATTGATTAAAGTTTTAATTCAAGTGTATTTTTATATTATTATTGCATGTATTTTTATTTTTTAAAGCTTGCTACGAGTTCCGAATTCGAAAGAATTTCCATTCCTTAGCGCTGGTCATGACTTCCCGGTTTGAGTCGTAACAAAGTTAGTATCCAAGTCTAAGTTATTAGTGTTATGGACCTAGGTTATCAGAGTTGTGTTTTCTTTAAAACTACTATAGTAAATTATGTTCGATTATGTCTTTGATAAGTTTTTCTTGATTTAATTTTCTGCATAATAGTTAGGATGTTTGTTTCTTGTCTGTTTTTTATTTGAAATTCGAGGATAAATTTTTGTAAGGGGGGAAGATTGTGATAAACCGATATTTTAAATTTTTAAAAATTATTTTGAGATATGCAGTGTTAATAATATTTTAAATTTCTATAAATTATGATTATTTTGTGTGATTTAATTAAACTCAAGTATTGAAGTTTAATGTATTTTATTATGGTTTAATATTAAGTTGTGATTTAAAAGTTAGTTCATTGTTAAATATTATTTATTCATTTAATAATATTATTATTTTTATTAAATTGTAAATAGTATATAATTAGTATATTTATTATATTTAAATATTTATGGTATACTTTTATTAAGTCTAAATTTACACACATATGCACAATAAAAGTGAGGGCATTTTCGGGTTTTGCCACTCTTTTTTTTTTCTCTTTCTTTCTTTCTTTTTCCATTTTTGCTCTTTTTTCTTTCTTCCTTCAATGTTCTTCCCATAACTAGTAGCACCACCCTCACCATCGTCAAAGTAGCCATAGCCACCACCACCCATCACCATCGACTCCTCTCTTCCTCCTCTACCTTCCCGCCACTTGAGGACCGTTGAAGCGGCACCGGAACGTACGGAAACAGTAGTAGCTGAGGGTGAGCTTGTTTGCCGACGATCTTGATTCCAGCCACCATAGCTTTTCATTCCGGTCGTGATCAAACCTCCTAGCTCCGATGAAGTTAAATCCAAGCTTGGTTCAAGCTAAAATCCACTTGTTTGTGAGTTTTCATCAATTTTAGTTTATGTGTTATTAGGGTTTGGGTTTTTTTTAGTTGACTGTGTTTGATGCATGGATTTTCTCTTTGATAATGTTAATGTATGTAGCTTAACCTTCCTAAATATACTTTTTATTTATTTTTTTGAATTATTTTGAATAATGGGTAGTTTTGAATATTTTAATAATTAAAAATAAACTTTTATTAAATATGTTATTTATTTATTTTGATTGGAAATTTGGTTAAATTAGTATTGTTAATTTAAGTTATTAATTTTAGAAGTGAGAAATGAATTTTTAGTGATTTTGTATAATTTTTTAATAATATATTGTGCTATGTGATTTTTGAATAAATGAGTAAATTATGTATTTTTATTGAAATTATAGTTAAATGACATGTTTTAAATAATTTTGGTAATAAATGGTATTAAAATAATTTTTATGAATTATTTACTATTTTTAACTAATTAATACTAATTTTCAAAAATATATTCAAATAATAATTTTATATACTATTTTTGTGATTAAATAAGTTTTTAACCATTTTTATTATATAAACAAACTATTTGAGTAATTAATTGTGAATTTTTCTATTTTATGTTAAATAATTGAAAAATCAGATTTTTATTAATATTATATAATTTATTTGAGATTTTATTTAGTTAATGTAAAAATAATTATATTAAATGTTTTTTATGTTTAAATATATTATATTTTGGTATTTTATGGATATTTATGGAATTTAATAATTTTTATGTTCGTTTTACAGAGTAGACTTTACTAACTTCTGATAAAACGTGATGTCGGGTCGATCATGAGTTTCTAGTTTTTAATTGAGTTTTAATTGTCAGATCAAGTCTTCCATTAGAATTCTTAGAAGTATAAGTTAGGAATTTATTTTGATTTTATTATTATTTATTTTTCTAGTTGTGCTAAGACCGAGACCTATCGGACCAGCCCCGTCGAGCTAGTCTCGAAGAGTGCAAGCTTGTGAGTTATTATTATTATTGTTATTATTATTATTATTATTATTATATATATATATATATATATATATATATATATATATATATATATATATATTGCATATAGGATGCATGATATTGAACGTTCATGTTTTTAATATGTATTTGTACATGGATTATTTCATTAAATGACTTAGTATATTTTTAGTATACTTTTAGTATATTTTTGGTATATTTTGATGTATATGCAATATATATGCATGTGGTAATTTTCAATATATACCTAGTATATTTTTGATATTTTCATGGTTTATTTGGGTATATTTGTGGCATATATATCTAGTATATGTTTAGTATACATTTAGTATATTTTCAGTATACTTTCAATATGTAATTGGTATATCCCTTTCTAAATGGATGCTATCATGTTTATATCATACATTTTATTATTTTTAATAATTATAAGAATGATTTGAAGGATAATAGTAGAACGTGCTACCTAGTGGGCTACGTTATGACTATTGTGTGATAGTACAGTAGAATTAGATTAAAATTATGTTATTTGTTTATTGAGATGTTGGTTATTGGAAAGGATGGTTGTGGATCCTCGGTTGACCTAGTGTACTCGGGGCTAGTCTACTACCTAGTCTACTACCTTAAGTTGGATAAATGAATACTTGGAGTTTTAGTTAAGCCTATTGGCTAATGATTATTATAATCGAGGTTATGAACTATTAGGGTTCTGCTTCGATCCTTCAACTAAAACAATTTTATGTATTTATTATCTATAAAAATGATTTCACCATCTGTGTGATATATGCGTATGTGTGTGTGTGTGTGTATATATATATATATATTATATACTGATGCTTGAATGTATATGAATTTAGGTTACATGTATATATATCATAATAATTCACTCAATGAGGTCTGACTGCCCTCATTATTTTTTTTTTAGATTCTTTATCTTCTTCAAACCTCACTAGTCGTACTTTACGAAGGTTTTCTTCAACCCCGGCTAGATTATGTAATTTGTTATCTAAACTTTTATTGTATTCTAGAAACTACAGTAGTAGTGTATTGAATTAGTAGTGTGTTGTTTTGGATTTTGAGAATTATGTATCAGGATATTGTATTAATATTTTTATTATGATATGACATTTTAAGTATTTATTTTATATTAATTTAAATTTTAATTCTGGTGTATTTTTATTTATTTATTGCATGTGTTTTTATTTTTTTGGCTTGTTACGGGTTCCGGATTCAAAAGAATTCCTGCTCCCTAGCACTGATCATAACTCTCGGTTTGGGTCGTGACAAAGTTGGTATTAGAGCCTAGGTAATTTATGTTGTGGACCTAGGTTTTCAGAGTTGTGTTTTCTTTGAAACTACTACAGTGAATTAGGTTTGGTTATATCTTCAATAAGTTTTCCTTGACTTAGTTTTCTGTGTAATCATTAGGTTTTCTGTTTGTTGTCTATTTTGTCTGAATTATGTTGGTTTTTGTCTTTTCAGAACGATTAGGTGAGCGCATGTCACTCCATCGATCGTTGAGGCCAAGGATGATGATTCCTTTCAAGATGAGGTTTTACCTCCTGAGCCACCAGTCAGGCGTAAAGGTAAAGGCAGAGGTAAACCTTAAGGAGTGGTAGGTCATCATAGATAGCGAGAGCTATAGGATGAAGAGCTTATAGGGCTAGAGTATGAGGAAGCAGAAATACCTCAAGCTGCACTACAGATGCAGTCTGCTTATCAACAAGGTATGTCTAACTTTGAGGCAATATTGTTCTATGCTAGAGTTGGTTGTATAGCTTTCAATAGGATGTTAGACCCATTAGACTTTATGCATGCCATTGAGATGAGGACTCAAACTGCTCACACCGAGTACCAGCAGATTATAATTGTCGAGCTGTCAATTGAGAGACCAGCCCTAAATTGGTTCATCTAGGTGATTCAGGCGCACATGACGATGATGACCTAGGCTCAATTCTGAGAGAGGTTTATGAGGCATTTCTATTCAGAGCCACTACGAATGAGTTACAAACTTAGATTGGCCAGCATTTCTAGAGGTGACAAATTTATCGAGGACTACACTAGAGAGTTTCTTCGACTGGGTAGATATTCAAAGGATTTGATGCAAGATCAGTATTTTGCTATTACGATGTACATCATTGATCTGGTTTTTGCTTTTGCCAAGATGCCTACTGTCGGCCTTGCTCTCAAGTTTGTTATCAAGTTGGCCAAAGATATAAAGCTAAGACTAGTTAGATAAGGAGTTATGCCTGATTATTATCAACTGGGAGGTGTTTAGTCAGGAGGATTTTAGAGTACACCATTCCAGACATTTTAGATTAGTTCTAATAGTCAGCAGAGAGGCTCAGTACAACAGAGTCAAAGGCAGCAGCCGAGATATCATAGTAGTAGAAGACATGGTCATGGTGGACAGCGTAGGCCTATCAGATTTGGTTCTAGTGCTTTCACTAATAGTAGTGGTCAGAGTTATGCTTATGGCAGTTCGGGATTAGCAGCCAGTACCTGTCAGACTTATGGTAGATTCAATCAGGGACCCTGTTATATGGTGCCACTGACATGTTTTCGATATGGATAGATCAGGCATTTCGCCAGATCATACCCATATTCTCATATTCAGCCACAACAATTTTTGCAGTAGTCTATTGCCAATGCAGCTCCACCACCTTTTCAATTACCGCCAGCTCAATATCTGAGCACAACTTAGATCATTGCCCAACAGGGGCGTGGCAGAGGTAGTAAATAGGGTGCTAAAGGTTTTGGCCAAGCTTCTACCAATCAGTAGGGAGGTCGAGGTCAGACCAGAGTTTTCCATCTCACCCAGCAGGATGCTCAGACATCTAATGTCATTGTTGAAGGTATACTTCTAATCTATTACTTGGATGCTTGGGTTTTAATTGATTCGGGTGCTACACATTCTTTCGTGTCCCTTATTTTTACTTCAAAGCAGTGTTGGCAAGCTTCGAGGATGACTTTTCCTTTGTTTGTTGCCACTCCTCTAAATGATTCGTTGGACACCAACATTTTTCTTTCTAGATGTTCGGTGTTAGTTGGAGGTAGAGAACCGCTAGTGGAATTGGTGTTGTTAGATGTTATAGAGTTCAATGTGATTCTTGGTATGGATTAGTTATCTCAGCACTATGTCATTATGGATTGTCAGAGTAAAAAGGTGATTTTTAGAATTTCGAATGAAGAAGAGTTTAAATTTATGGGTGATAAGAGTTCTGCACCTCAGAATCTCATCTTTACTATCACGGCTAGGAAGATGCTGAGGAAGGGTTGTCAGGGATACTTGGCACTTGTTAATGATACTTCAATGGAGAAGTTATCTCACACAGATGTTCCAGTTGCATGTGATTGTTTTGATGTTTTTCTTAAGGAGTTACCAGGTTTACCACCTCTTAGAGAGATCAAATTCTATATAGATGTGGTCTCCGGTATAACTCCTATTTCGATGCTGCCCTACAGAATGGCTCCTGTAGAGTTGAAGGAATTGAAGGAGCAGTTGCAGGATTTATTAAATAAAGGTTTCATTAGACCCATTGTTTCTCCTTGGGGTGCTCTAGTCATATTTATAAAGAAGAAGGATGTTACCCTGAGACTATGCATTGATTATAGAGAGCTGAATAAGGTGACAATGAAGAAAAAGTATCATTTTCTAAGGATAGATGATATGTTTAATCAACTTTAGGGTGCATAGTTCTTTTCTAAGATTGACTTGAGGTCGAGTTGTCATCAGTTGCGGATCACCGAGGCCGACGTTCCTAAAATGGCATTCCGCACTCGATATGACCATTATGAGTTTCTAGTGATATCATTTGGATTGACTAATGCACCAATTGCATTTATGGATATAATGAACATGGTATATAGACTATTTGCGATAGTCTTTATTAATGATATACTGTGTATTTGAAGAGTATGGAAGAGCACGTATATCACTTGAGGACAGTACTACAAACACTAAGAGAATATTAACTTTATGCTAAATTCTCAAAGTATGATTTTTGATTGGACAGTGTTGTGTTCCTTGGGCACGTAATGTCTAAAGATGGTATCTAAGTTGATCCATAGAAGATAGAGGCAGTGTCTGAGTAACCCAGACCAATGATAATCATAAAGATTCAGAGTTTTCTGTGTTTGGCTAGGTACTTTAGGAGATTTGTGCAGGATTTTTCTAGAATTACAACTCCTATAACTCGCTTAACTCAGAAGAATATGAAGTTTGTGTGGTCATATGCTTATGAGAATAATTTTCAGTTATTAAAGGAGAAGTTGACCACAACTCCAATTTTGGCGTTGCCTAATGGAGTAAATAAGTTCACTGTGTATTATGATGCCTCTAGAGTTAGCCTAGGTTGTGTATTAATGCAGAATAATAGGGTGATCACTTATGCTTCGGGACAGTTGAAAAAGAATGAATAGAATTATCCTACTCATGACCTAAAGATGGTTACAGTGATCTTTACTCTTAAGATTTAGAGACATTATTTATATGGGGTGACTTGTGAGATTTTCATAGATCATAAGAGCCTGAAGTATATTTTCCAGTAGAGAGATTTAAACTTAAGGCAAAGAAGATGGTTAGAACTCCTGAAGGATTATAATTGTGATATTTTTTTATCATTTAGGCAAGGCTAATGTGGTAGCATATGCCTTGAGTAGGAAGTCCTCAAGTAGTCTTACTCATATTAGTATGGAAAGGAGATCGTTGATCTAAGAGTTGCATCAGTTAGTGGATAAGGGTTTGATAATGAAGATTAGCAGATCAGGTGGACTGTTAGCTTAGTTTAAAGTTCGATCATTATAGAAAGATAGGATTAAGACAGATCAGAGCTGAGATCTTATTCTAGTTGAGCTTAAGGAGAATGTTCATGCAGGAAAGTTCACCGATTTCACACTTAATGATGAAGGTGTTTTATGGATCAGTGGTAGATTATGCATTCCTTATATGGATAATTTAAGAGAGGAGATCCTTAAGGAAGCGCATTCTACAGCCTATAATGTACATCCAGGTGTCACTAAGATGTACCATAGCATCAAAGACTTGTACTAGTGGGATGGGACTGAAGAAGGACGTAGCTGATTATGTTTCTAAGTGCTTGACATGTCAGCAGGTGAAAGTTGAGCATTAAAAGCCTTTTGGGAAGCTTCAACCTCTTCCTATTCCTGAGTGGAAGTGTGAGAGAGTTGCTATGGATTTTATGATTGGGTTACCTCATTCGAAGGATGGATACAATTCCATCTGGGTGATTATGGACAAGTTAACCAAGTCTACTCATTTCTTGCCTATTAAAGTCACTTACTCTATAGCTAAGTTAGTGAAACTGTACGTTTAAGCATATTGTGTGCCTTTATGGAGTACTTGTGTCCATTGTATTTGATAAAGGTTCAGTGTTTACCTCTCAATTTTGGTAGAAGTTGCAAGAAGCAATGGGCACCAGGCTTAATTTAGTTCTACTTTTCACCCTCAGACAGGATGGTCAGTTTGAGAGAATGATCCAGATACTTGAAAATATGTTGAGGATGTGTGTATTAGATTTTGGAGGTAGCTAGGATGATTATTTGCCATTTGTTTAGTTTGTATATAATAACAACTACCATAGCAGTATTAGGATGGCACCATATGAGGCTTTGTATAGAAGGAAGTGTAGATCCCCTCTGAGTTGGGATGGGATTGGAGAGAGAGTATTAACTTGACCTGAGATGGTTCAAGATGTCGCTGAGAAAGTTATTATGATTAAAAGGAGGTTAAAGACTACAATTAGCAAACAGAAGAGCTATGCAGATCCGAGATGTAGAGATGTGGGGTTTCAGGTTGGAGACTACGTGTTTCTGAAGGTGTCTCCAAAGAAGGGTATGATGAGGTTCAGTAAAAAGGGAAAATTAGCACCAAGATATATTGGACCGTTAGAAATTTTGGAGAGAGTGGGTATGGTTGCCTATCGGTTGGCTTTGCCTCTGAATTTATCTCAAGTGCATCAAGTGTTCTATATCTCGATCTCGATGTTGAAGGAAATATATTTCAGACCCTTCACACGTGTTACAGCCTGATTATATAGAAGTGAACGAAGACCTGACGTACGAGGAGAAGCCAGTCGTGATAGTAGATTATCAAGTACGTCAGTTACATTTGAAGTAGATTCCAATGGTCAAGGTGTTGTGGCAAAGCAACAACGTAGAGGAGATAGAAGTCGAGATGCGGCTTGCCTATCCTTACCTTTTTCCTTGATGATTCCTTATTTATGTTCTTTTATTTGAATTCGAGGACGAATTCTTATAAGGGGGAAAAATTGTAATGACCCAATATTTTTAAATTATTAAAGTATATTTTGAGATTTGCAGTGTTAATAATATTTTAAATATTATTTATATATTATCATTATTTGTGATTAATATTCGTTATTTTACATTAAATATTTTTTTTACGTAAAATATTTATTTGGAAGTTTTATTATTTAAAATATTAAAGTTATTATCATTGTTATTATCATTATTGTTATTTTTATTACTATTGATGTAATTATTTCATGCATGTATTATTATTGTTATTATTATTATATTGTACAAGCGTATATATATGTGTGTGTATTAGTTGTTAGTGTGTGTGTGTGTGTGTATATATATATATATATATAGAGGCCATTTTCAGGTTTTGCCACTCCTTTTCTTTTCCTTTTTTTCTCTTTCTTTATTTCTTTTTCCATTTTTGCATTTTTTTCTTTCTTCCTTCATTGTTCTTCCCGTAACCAGCACCGCCACCCTTACCATCACTGGAGCAGCCATAGCCACCACCACCCATCATCATCAACTCCTCTCTTCCTCCTCTACCTTCCCATCACCTGAGGACCATCAGAGCGCCACCAGAATGCATGAAAACAGCAGTAGCCAAGAGTGAGCTTATTCGCCGACTATCTCGATTCTAGCCACCAGAGCTCTTCAATCCGGTCTTGATCGAACCTCCTAGCTTCGGTGAAGTTAAATCCAAGCTTGGTTCAAGCTTAAATCGACTTATTTATGAGCTTTCATCAATTTCAGTTTATATGTTATTAGGGTTTTGATTTTTTTTTAGTTGATTGTGTTTGATCCATGGATTTTCTCTTTGATAATGTTGATGTACGTAGCTTAATCTTCCTATATATATATATATATATATATATATATATATATATACTGAATTATTTTGAATAATGGGTATTTTTTAATATTGCTAATTTAAGTTATTAATTTTAGAACTGAGAAATGAATTTTTAGTTATTTTGTATAATTTTTGAATAATATATTATGTTATGTGATTTTTGAATAAATGAGTAAATTGTGTGTTTTTATTTAAATTATAGTTCAATAACATGTTTTAAATAATTTTGGAATAATAAACGGTATTAAAATAATTTTTACAAATTATTTACTATTTTTAACTAATTAATACTAATTTTTGAAAATATATTCAAATAATAATTTTATATTCAAATAATAAGTTTTGAACCTTTTTTATTATATAAATGACCAATTTGAGTAATTAATTGCGCATTTTTCTATTTTATGTTAAATAATTGAAAAATTGGATTTTTATCAATATTATTTTTGTTTTTATTTAGTTAAAGTGAAAATAATTATATTAAATGTTTTTTATTTTTAAATATATTATATTTTGGTATTTTATGGATATTTATGGAATTTAATTATGTTTATTATATTTATTATTTAATATTGATTATTGGTGAGTTATGAACCTCGGTTGGGAATTTGTGTAGTTCGGGGTCCCAACCCGAGGCTTTAAGCTTTATGTTATTTAGAAGTGCATTGTCTTATAGGATCAGATCTACTTTTCAAGTAGAGAGATATCCGTTTTACAAAAGAGATTCTGCCGAACTTTCGATAGAATTCTGGTAAAACGTGATGTCAGGTCGATCCTGAGTTTCTAGTTTTTAATCAAGTTTTAATTTTTAGATCGAGTCTTCTTTTAGAATTCTTAAAAGTATACGTTAGGAATTTATTCTGATTTTATTATTATTTATTTTTCTAGCGGTGCCAAGATCAAGGTCTATCGGATCAGGATCGTCGAGCCAGTCTTAAGGAGCGCAAACTTATGAGTTATTATTTTATACATACATTGCATATAGGATGCATGATATTGAACATTCATGTTTTTAATATGTATTTGTGCATGGATTATTTCATTAAATGACTTAGAATATTTTTGGTATATTTTGATGTATATACAATATATATGCATGTTGTAATTTTCAATATATACCTAGTATATTTATGATATTTTCATGGTTTATTTGGGTATATTTATGACATATATATCTAGTATATGTTTAATATATATTTAGTATATTTTCAGTATGCTTTCGGTATATAGTTGGTATATCCCTCTTTAAATGGATGCTATCATGTTTATATCATGCATTTTATTATTTTTAATAATTATAAGAATGATTTGAAGGATATTAGTTGTCACAACCCAAACCGAGGGTTATGATCGGCGCTAAGGAACGAGAATTCTTTTGAATCCGAAACCCGTAGCAAGCCTCAAAAATAAAAATATGCAATAAATAAAATAAATAAATTTGCATCAAAATTTAAATCTCAAATCCATATGATAAAATAAATTTCTCATATCATAAAATAAAATATTCTAGTACACTATTCAAAGAATAGCCTCTGAATTAAAATCACAACTAGTAAATATAATTACAACCCACAACTGATACAAATAAAACTATTGTAGTTTTTAGAGTACAATATAAAACTAGGTAGATGATTTACATAATGGAGCCGGGGCAAAAGAAATCCGACGAATATGTCTACTGTTGAGGTCTGAAGAAGAAGACTTTCCTGTAAAAATATCAACTAAAGGGAATCAGACCTCACTGAGTGAATTGTTATAATATATAAACACGTATCTCCTATATGACAAATGCAATCAATCATATGTATATAATAAATATATATATGCAAGCAATTCACATAGATGCTGAAAATCACTTTATTTCATGATACTGAAAAATATAAATTTTGAAGGATTAAATAGAATTCTAAATGATTGCAACCTCAATTAATAATAAAAATCACTCTAGCCATACTGGCTCACTTAATTCCAAATAAATTCACTTAATCCATCTAGACAGTAGACTGGTCCTGAGACACTAAGTCGACCGAGCTCCAACAGTCTGACTGTCAATGTGATTAGCCCCGAGACACTTGGTCAATCGAGCTCCAGCAATCACACCCTCAATTACATCAATCTCAATCATAACATTCATGTCAGATTTCCTCAAATAAGTTAGTAATTTAAACCCTACGATTTATGGCAACTGGTATATACTCGGTCCTAGTGCTACTCACTAAGTAGCACGTTCTATCAATATCTTTCATTTTTTAAAAAAATAAATCATTCAATTGAAAATAAATAATGTAAAATGACATTCGAAATGATAGAATATACCACATATATACCAGAAATATACCTAAAATAAACTAAGTATATTTCGGGTATGTATATATCAGATAAATTCAAATCAATCATACAATATACTAAAATAAACTATTAATATACTAAAACATGCTAGGTATATTTATTAAAGATAAAACATGCATTTATTTAGAAATATATTAAGAGTATACTAAAAATATACCTAAAGTATACTAATCATTTATTAAAGCAATTTATGAATAATTGCAATTAAAACATGTATTTCTAAAACATACAACTTAAATGCAATGTATATATAGAATAACAACTCACAGGTGTGTGCTTCTCGAGACTGGTCTGACGGGCCTGGTCCGCTAGGCCTTTGTCTCGACGCAGCTAAACAAATAAAATGATCATGAAAATCAGAATAAATCTAACTCAACCTTTAGAGACTCGATCTAGAATTACAAAATACAAATAGACACATAATTGAAATTAGACCCGATGTCACGTTTTACAAGAATTATTCCAAAAATTCAGCAGAATCTCCTCTGTAAAATGGACATCTCTCTACTAAAAAGTAGAGCCGGTCTTGTAAGAAAAATACACTTCTAAACCAGAATTCACACAAATCCTCGGTTGGGATCCTGAAACTAAAAAATTCTCCAACCAAGATCCATAATTCACCAAAATCCAAATAATTCAATAAATATAATAAAAATCAATAATTGCCATAAATATTCTTAAAATATCAAAATATAATGTATTTAACATTAAAACACCAAAATAATTATTTCCTCAATAATTACTTAAAAATCCCAAATAATAATATAATATTATTAAAAATCTATTTTTCCAATAATTACACAAATAATAATAAAAATCCATTTTATAAATCCAAATAATTTAATTAACCCAATAATATATCAAAAAGTTATAAAAATCCATTTTATTATCCAAAATAATATATAATATACTATTTGAAAACAGTTTTCAAATATTAGTTTTTAATTAGTTGAAAATAATAAATAATTTGTAAAAATCATTTTAGTACCTTAAATAATATTAAAACCAATTAAACATAATATTTAACTAAAATTATTTCAAAATTACACAATTAACCCTAATATTCAAAAATACACATAATATACTAATATTACTCAAAATTTTAATAAAAAATTATATAAATACGTAAAAATTATTTTCTTAACATATATCTTATTATTATCAATAAAAACATATAATTAACCAATAATTTCTACCAAAATATATATTTAACCTAGTTTTTCAAAATTGACCTAAACTAAAAATAATTATAAAACTTACATAAAAATCACAAAAATTATAAACTCAACTCTAAAATTAATAAAAATTACTAATAACACCAAAAATCATAAATTTATAATTTTAATAATTAATTTATGAAAATTAATAAAATAATAATAATATATTCAAAAAGTCACAAAAATCAAAATAAATTCCAAAAATCATACAAAAATTCATAAAGGTAGATTAAGCTACTAGAATCAACATTTGTAAAGGGACTTTATGTGAATCAACCATTAACAAGTCAAAAAAAATTGAAACCCTAATGGACCAAAAATAACAATCAAGAAAAACTCACAAATGGCTGAATTAGAGCTTAAAATCTTCCTTGATGGAGCTAGGGGAGTCAAATGACACTGGAATCGTGAAGAACAGTGGTCAGACGAAGGAGAATAACCAGAATGAAGAGTTTCGGCCACTGTTTACTGCGTAAGCTGCTACCGGTGTCGGGGAAGAAAGAGGAGGGCGGCAGAGTTGCTGGTTGATGGAGGGGCGGTCAGGCTAGCTGAACGGAGAGGCACACTGATAGTAGGGGCTTGGACGTGCACGCGGGGAAGAGGAAGAAGACACTGTATTTTTTTTTTTCACGATTTGTGCTTATGATTGAATGTTTGTGTATATGTGTAAATATATGTATATATTATTGTTAATAAATATTATAATATAATTTAACTTTATATATAAAATTTCTCTACCACAAGTATATACATTAATATATATATATGTATATATATAGACACACACACATATATGTAGACTAACACAATAATAATAACAACTATAAACACACATAATAATAAAACCTAATTTATATATGTGCATATATATATAATAACACATAAAATAAACAATACAAATAATATAATTTATTAAAAATAATAATATTAAAATAATAATGCACTAAATTAAATATTAATAAAATAATATTATCCAAAATATTAAATATAAATAACGTAAATTACTTGTCCAAAATAATAAGTTTCGATATAAACATTTACGTAGAAAATTATAATTAAATATAAAATAATAAATATTAACCACAAAATAATCAAATATAACTTTTAAATTTATTAATACTGCATATCTCGTTAAATATTAAAATAATTTAAAAACTAGGGTTATTATATTAGTAGAACGTACTACCTAGTGGACTATGCTAGGACTGTTGTGCGATAGTACGATAGAATTAGCTTAAAATTCTATTATTTGTTTATCGAGATGTTGGTTATTGGAAAGAATGGCTATGGATCCTCGGTTGACCAAGTATACTCGAGGCCAGTCTACTACCTTAAGATGGATAAATGAATACTTGGAGTTTTGGTTAAGCCTATTGGCTAATGATTATTATAATCAAGGTTGCAAATTATTAGGGTTTTGCTCCAGTCCTTTAACTAAAATAATTTTATGAATTTATTATCTATAAAAATGAATTTTAGCATTTGTGTGATATGTGTATGTGTGTGTGTATATATATATATTATATTTTAATGCTTGAATGTATATGAATTTAGGTTGCATGTATATATATTATAATTATTTACTTAGTGAGGTATGACTCCCCTCAATATATATATATTTTAGGATATTCATCTTCTTTAGACCTCACCAGTAGTACTTTACGCTGTTCTTCTTCAACCATGGCTAGATTATGTAATTTGTTTATCTGAACTTTTGTTGTATTCTAGAAACTTGTAGTAGTACTGTATTGAATTAGTAGTGTGTTGTTTTGGATTTTAAGAATTATGTATTAGGATATTGTATGAATATTTTTATTATAATATGACATTTCAAGTATTTATTTTATATCGATTTAAATTTTAATTATGGTGTATTTTTATTTTGTTGGCTTGCTATAGGTTTCTAATTTGAAAGAATTCTCATTTCCTAGCGCTAGTCATAACTCTTAGTTTGGGTCGTGACAATATGTGACAGTGTTGTTATATATATATATATAGGATCAAGACAATTTTCTTTTTCGAGTTTCTTTTCCTCTCTCCTCCTTTTCTTTTTTTTTCTTTTTTTTTTCTTCTTCTTCTTCCATTTTCGGTTTGTAGTGCCACCACTTGAGCTCGCCAGCCAGCTACCAGCCACCACTGCCCACCATCGAAGCTCACCATTGCCTCCCCTCCTTCCCTTCTTCCTTCAACCGCCGTCAGAAACGCCTCCGTGTTGCCGAAAACCTAGGGATAGTAGTTGCTACTACAATGATGCCGGCGAGTTTCCGGTGGCTTTAGCTAGTAATCTCGGGCTTGTTCGACTCCTCTCGGTCTAGGTAAGTTGATTCTCAAGTCATTTTAAGTTTAGAACGTCTGGTTAGTGAGTTATGTTTAAGTTTTAGTTTATGTCCATTGGGGTTTTTGATTTTTTTTTTTTTTAGTTTGATTGTGTTTGATTCATGTTAATTTCTTTTAGTAAAGTTGTTGTATGTATCATTAGCTACTTAAACATATTTTTATTTTATTTTTTTGAATTTATTTAATTTATGTATATAAATTGTATTTTTGATAAATAAAATGAATTTTTATTAATTATATGTTTTATATTGAAATTATGTTGATTTGAATAGTTAATTTAAATAATTAGCTTTAGAAATGAGAAAATAAATTTTTTACTAATCGATTGTAATTTTGGTTAATTTTTGGATAATATTTAGTATTATGTTAATTTTTGGATAAATGGGTAAACTTTCCATTTTTATTGGAATTATTGTTAATTAGTATATTTTAAATAATTTTGGAATAATAAATAGTATTAAAATAATTTTTTAGGAATTATTACTATTTTTAGTGAATTAATAGTAATTTCCAACATATATTCAAATAATAGCTTATTTATTATTTTTGTGACTAAAATGGACTTTTAGTTATTTTTATAACATAATTGAGTAATTTAAGTAATTAATTGTACTTTATGCTATTTGACTTTAAGTATTTGAAAAAATGGATTTTTATTAATATTATAAATTATTTTGAGATTTATTAACTAATTTTGAAAATAATTAACTTTAATGTTTTTGTTATTTAAATAAAATGTATTGTGGTTTATTATTGATGTTTATGGATTTTTAATGATTGTTATTATATTATTATTAAATATTGTTTTTTTAGAATTGTGTTTCTCGGTTGGGAAATTGTGTAGTTCGGGGGCCCAATCCGAGAAGTTATGCATTTATGGATATTGAAGTGTGTTCGCTTGCAGGATCGACTCTACTTTTAGTTGAGAGATGTCCGTTTTATAGAAAATACTCTATCGAATTTTCGGTAGAATTCTCGTAAAACGTGACATCGGGTCAATCATGAGTTTTTGAATTGTGGTCGAGTCGTGTCCTAGATCTAGTCATCCTTTAGAATTCCAAGAAGTATAAATTAGGTATTCGATTCTAATATATGATTATTCACTTATTTTCTGTAGTTGCACCAAGACTGAGACCTATCGGACTAAAGTGTGAGTTATTATTTTATATATTCATTGCATGTAGAATACATAATTATGAGCATCCATATTTTTATAATGTATTTAAATATTAATTATTTTACTAAATGATTATGTATATGTTGGTATACTTTTGGGTATATATGTGACATATATGCTTAATATATTTTTAGTATATATTTGGTATACAATTGGTATATATTTAGTATATGTTTGGTATATAAGTGGTATACTTCTTTAAAAATGGATGCCATTTATGTTTAAATTATGCATTTTATTATTTAATAATTATACAATTTATTTGAAGGATATCAGTAGAACGTGCTACCTAGTGAGTTGCCCTAGGATTATGTACATACTAGTGCATTAGATTTTAGGGTTAAGATTATGAAATCATTTGATGTGAGACTTGATTATTGGATTATTGAGAATTGTGGCAAGAGAGTAGTGTGATTGCGAGAGCTCAGTTGACCTAATGTCTCGGGGACCAATCACAATTGACAGTAAGACTATAGGAGCTCGGTTGACTTAGTGTCTTAGAGCCATACTACTGTTTAAAAAATGGAAAAGATAATTATTTTGGAATTAAGTAAGCCCGTATAACTAATGAGTTTTATGATTGAGATTACAAATATTTTAGGGTTATACTTTAATCCCTCACTCAAATAAACTTTTTCTGCATATATTATTATATAAACGTGGATTTTAACATCTGTGTAAAATGCATATATATGTATATTTATTATATTAATGCTTAACTGTATATGAATTTAGGTTACATGTATATATATTATAATAATTCACTTAGTGAGGTCTGACTCCCCTCAATATTTTCTTACAGGATCTTCTTCTTCTTAAAACCTCCCCAGTAATACTATATGTCGATCTTCTTTAGCCCCGACTATATTATGTAAATTTTATATCTAAACTCATGTTTGTATTCTAGAAACTACAGTAGTAGTGTTATTGTGATACAAGTGTGTTGTATTGGTTTGAGATTTTGTATCCGAATCTTGTATGAAATATTTTTATTATGTATAATATAAAGATTTATTATTATACTGATTAAATTTTTAATTCTTGTGTATTTTTTTTATTATTATTGCATGTGTTTTTTTAAGGCTTGCTACAGGTTCTAGATTCGAAAGAATTCCCGTTCCCTAGCACCGGTCATGACTCTTAGGTTTGAGTTATGACAAAATTAGCCTAAACTTTCTTCATAAAATTTTGTATATAATTGTCTTATCTTTCCATATCACTTTGAATCACCTCAATTGAACCTCTATACCTTAAGATATTGTTGAAATACTAAGAGCTGCGCAGCCTAAATTGAAAGCTGTATACACTGACTTTGACTCAAGATTTGTATACCTAAATTAGCTCAGATTTTAATAAGCAAGCTCAATTCAAAAAGCATAAGATGATTACTTCAAAATTGAAAAAGATCATTTTCTCATTATAAAGCTCTAAAGATGCAAAAAAGCCTCCTTGAATCTCAAAGATTGAATTTGCCAAATAGTATACTTATCAATCCAGGTCATGAGGCAACTCATGAGTAAACCGCTGTATATCTAGAAATGTATATTTTAGGTACATAATTGCTTTATAATGTTTGGGGACTTTCATAAGATGAGATACTTCATTGAAATGCATATTAATACTCTTTTAAGGATTATTTCATTGTCTCCAATCATTTAACAATTAAACTTCATGATAAATCAACTTCCTACACACTTAGTTGAAATCATTAGAATCAAATTTTTTTGTCAAAGTCCAAAATTAGGAGTTTGATCATGCAAATGGTTTATATATATATATATATATATATATATATATATATATGCAGCAAAATTATTTATATTTCTAAGACAACTCAATGTTATGTAAACAACTATATTATGCTAAAAATTTGATGCCATATTGAATAACGATTAATTATTTTTTTTATTAATAAAAAATTAACATTGTTTGATCAATATAAGTTTAAAAATATTAGAAAAACAATACATGTTGATGTATTAGGGAATCAAACAGTGCTTGTTGCACCTCTTAGCATACCCTTGAGCAAATATTTCCACACAAAATAGACCACCAATCGGCACACTTTAACATACGCAAAATAATACAATATATCACCCAAAATACATATTTCTTTTTGTATGTACGTATTTATGTTTAATTGAAGTTGTATAATATGATCATAGGAAACCTTTAATGCATGTGATTTTATAATAGTGAAGTGGAATTTTTTACAGATTCACATGGAAATTAATGTAGATGATGCAAGCATTAAAGAATGTTTGATTGAAAAGTTCAAGTGCAATAGTAGGAAAAAATGATACAAACTCCACAATCACTTCCAGAAGTTTGATAGTTTGGAAAGGCTAAGAATAACAAGCCCTCTTTGTGCCCAAGTAAAGAAATTAGGAAGCCTTGTATGATTATTTTGCAACACCAAAACTTAAGGTGACTGTAGACGGTGGGGTTTTAGCGTGCGTCCAAGATTTTAGCAGCCGCGATACTATTTGAGCTCAGGGCTCTAGAGAACACACTAACCATTATCACAAAGACATGACATGAGATGAGGAGTCGCCACCCAGGGTAATAATTGGGACAAATCGAAAAGGTGGTACTCGATTCCCTAAAAGAAAGCTAGCACCACAACCAAGAGATTCTGGATACGGAATATGAACTTCTTTCAATCTTGTGTTCATTTAGAATTGCTTTATGAATTATTATCTTATTCTTTATTTACATGCAATTTCATATAAACCCTAAAAACAATCAACTCCAAGGCAAACTAGTCATAAAATATACAAGTAAATAATGCATTCAATAAATCACATAATCCCTAAGTTAGTCTAATCTACATTAATTTTAAATAAATGAGCTAAATGGAAACAGCGGGGTTTAGTGCGCATCCAAGATTTTAGCAACCGCGGCACTGTTTGAGCTCAGGGCTCTAGAGAACACACTAACCACTTTCACAAAGACATGGCGTGGAGATAAGGAGTTGCCACCTAGGGTAATAACTGGGACAAATTGAAAAGGTGGTACTCGATTCCCTAAAAGAAAGCTAGCACCACAACTAGGAGATTCTGGATACGGAATACCAACTTATTTCAATCTTGTGTTCATTTAGAATTACTTTATGAATTATTATCTTATTCTCTATTTACATGCAATTTCATAAAAACCTAAAACAATAAACTCCAAGGCAAACTAGTCATGAAATATACAAGTAAGTAATGCATTTAATAAATCACATAATCCCTAAGTTAGTCTAATCTTCATGGATTTTAAATAAATGAGTTAAAGTCTACATGTTTTAAATTATAAGTGAACCTAAAGACCTAATTCCTTTTGATTTTAATTAAATGAACTTAAGTCTACAATTTTTAATAAAAGTGGGTCTAATTCTACATGTTATGAAATATTTAAATTAATGGGCCTAATTCTACATATTTTAATTCTAAGGTGATCTTAAATCTATAAATTATGAAAAAAAGCTTAAATTAAGTGGGCTAAGTCTAAATTAAGTAAACTAAATTAGGCAGGCCTATGTCTAATTAACTAAATGGACCTAAGGATATTTCTAACTTAAAATCTAATTAATTATGGACTTAAAGGTATATTTTAATTAATTACCTAATTAATTATTAAATGAGATGGGCTAAAAGAATTACCTAAACTTAAATAAATAAATCAAGACCTAAAATGGGCTTCAGACCCAAAACACATAAAAATAATAAATAAAACCCAAAAACAAATAAAAATACAAGAAAACAATTAAATAAGATCATACAAATAATTAAATTAATTCTTACTAAAACCCTAATTTTATTAACATGCAACCTAAATTAATCTACTTCCTCCATTGAATTTAAGTAATTACCTAATTGAAACCTAATTTTACTAACCAATTTAATCAAAATAAACATGCAACCACATATATAATTTTATTACTCCCACTATTGGGGCTATTACATTAATTCATAAAACATTTAATAAAATAAAAATAAATAAATAAATAAAAATAAAAATAAAAATAAAAATAAAACCCTAGAAACTAAGTCTCTATGAGGCTTTATCCATAGTCTTCTACAGACTTCTTATGAAATTCATTCCTCCCTATGATCATCATGCGTTTTCCTCCATAATCACCACAAAAATAAGATAAAACAATGATTAATAAATAAATTATGATAATAACATCAAAAAATAATAATGTAAAATAATCAAATAAATAAATAATAGAAGAAGATGATATGCTGATGGATGATTTAGGGTGCTCCTCAGATTGATAGTTCACCGTTCTTGACAAATCTTCGAATCTTTCTCCTTAAAAATTTTTCACGAGTCTTAAATTGATTGTTGAATCAAAAGGAATTTTAGTAAAAAATTCAAGAGAAAATCATGATTTTTCTTCTTGTTCTCCCGTCTCTTCTCCTTCTTTTTCTTTTCTTTTCAACGCCCCTTTTTTGCTTTTTTTCCTCCCTTTTTTTTTCTCTACAACTTCCTTTCCTTTCTTTTTATAGTAGAACTAGGAAGCCTATCCCTAATCCTAATGTGATTCCAATTCCTAAAGTGTATTTAGGAATTTTAAATCGGGTAGGATTGAGTTAATTAGGAAGTTTAAACCAATTAAAACACTGAATTGGAAATAAACAGAAATAGAAAAAAATAGAATAATTCAATTTTGACTGGGATTGTATAATTCTGATCGAAATTGTTGTAATTTCGATCAGAATTATGTAATTCCGATCGGAATTATGTAATTCCAATCGAAATTATATAATTCCAATTGGAATTACATAATTCCAGTCGAAATTATGGAATGTTGGAATTACATAATTCCGGTTGGAATTATGGAATTCCGACACACTTTTTTTAAATTTTGCAAAAAGGCCATAAAAAGAACTTTGCGATTTAGTCCTTGAAAACATTAAATCCTTCCTTTAAAAGCCCTTAGAATTTTTTAAGGATTAAGTATCGAAGACATTTTCATCACTGGAGTCCTTTGCTGCATCCATAACATATCATCCCGAAATTCAGTGTATACATTAAAGTCTACATATTTTAAATTATAAGTGAACCTAAAGACCTAATTCCTTTTGATTTTAATTAAATGAACCTAAGTCTACTAATTTTAATTCTAAATATGAGCTTAAATCTACAAATTATGGAATATTTAAATTAATGGTCCTAATTCTACATATTTTAATTCTAAGGTGATCTTAAATCTATAAATTATATAAAAAAAACTTCAATTAAGTGGACTAAGTCTAAACTAATTAAATTGAGTTACGTGGGCCTATGTTTAATTAACTAAATGCACTTAAAGATATTTCTAACCTAAAATCTAATTAATTATGGACCTAAAAATATATTTTAATTAATTAAACCTAATTAATTATTAAGTGAAATGAGCTAAAAGAATTATCTAAAATTAAATAAATATATCAAAGCCTAAAATGGGCTTAAGTCCCCAAAACACATAAAAATAATAAATAAACCCAAAAACAAAAACAAACACAAAAAAAAAAAAAATTAAATAAGATCAAACAAATAATTAAATTAATCCTTACTAAAACCCTAATTTTATTATCGAGCAACCTAAATTAATCTGCTTTCTCCATTGATTTTAAATAATTACCTAATTAAAACCTAGGTTTACTAACCAATTCAATCAAAATAAACATGCAACCGCATACATAATTTCACTACTCCCACTATTGGGGCTATTACATTAATTCATAAAATAATTAATAAAATAAAGCAATAAATAAAATAAAATAAAAACCCTAGAAACTAAGTCTCTACGAGGCTTTATCCATGGATTGCTCATAAATTCATCCCTCTAACATGATTACCATGTGTTTTCCTCCATAATCACCAAAAAAAAATAAAATAAAATTATGATTAATGAATAAATTATAATAATAACTCGAAAGAATAAAAATCAATAATATCAAAAAGATATAAATAAAAAATAGAATAAGAAGACGATGATGGTGCTTATTAGTGACTTGGGGTACTCCTCAAATTTGTAATTCACGATTCTTGATAAGTCTTCGAATCTTCTTCTACAAAAATTCTCCAAGGATCTTGAATTAATTTATAAACCAAAAGGAATTTTTATAGAAAAACCCTCACCAAAAGAAAAGAATTAAGAAAGCTTTTTAAGAGTCGACAATGGATAAAAATTATTTTCTTAAATGCAAAAAACCAAACGCTTCAAAATACATTTCTGCCTCCCTTTTTTCTTCTTTTCCTAACTTTTTCCCTTCTTGGCTCTTGTCCTCTTTATATAGTGGAAAAAGAACTAAAAAAACCTAGCTCAATCCTAACGTGATTCTAATTCCTAAAAATATAAGATTAATATTTAAAATTATATTTAGGAATTTTAGACCAATTAGGATTGAGTTAAAAACCAATTAGGAATTTTAAACCAATTAGGATTGAGTTAAAAAAACAAGAAATAAAGATGAAAGAATTCAATTCTGACATAAATTATATAATTATAAAAAGACCCCTGGAAGAATTTACATTTTGCAATTAGGCCCTAAAAAAATTACAATTAAGTCCTTGAAAACACTAAATCCTTCCCTTAAAAGATGCATTTAAACCCTTAGAATTTTAAAGCTTAAGTATCGAAGACCTATTCATGATATTTTCATAGTTAAAGTCCTTTATCGTATCCATAACACATCATCCCGAAATTGGGTGTCTACAGTTGCCCCCCTTTGTAGCTGTTTGCTAGACAAATTGTGGCAAAGTAAAATAGCACCCAATTTCTAAATTGAAAGTTAGGATACTTACCTGCACGCCTTGAAGCTTCTGCTTGTGAATTTGCTATACTTAAACGTATAACATTTCAAATGACATATCATACTTGGTCGAATGATATTGATTATACTCGGTTGTATAACCTTGGGTGAAAGAAACACATTGTACTCAGTCGTACAATGTTGACTACACTTGGATGTATAGCATTGAATTGAAAAATTACATTATACTCGATTGTATGATGCTGATTATACTTGGTCGTATAATCGATTGGAAAAGAAAACATCATACTCGATTGTATGAGGCTAATTATACTTGGTCGTATAATGGATTGGAAACACATTGTACTCGGTCGTACAACATTGACTACACTTGGACGTATAGTTTAATTTGAAGAGAAACATCACACTCGGACGTATGATGTTGATTATACTCGATCGTATAATTGATTGGAGATACATTACACTCAGTTGTACAATCCTAACTACACTCGGTCATATAGTCTGATTTAAAAAGAAACATCACACTCGGTCGTATGATGCTGATTATACTCAGTCGTATAATCGATTGAAAATACATTGCACTCGATCGTACAATGCCGACTATACTTAGCCGTATAGTCTAATTTGAAAAAAAACATCACACTGGGTCGTATGATGCTGATTATACTTGGTCGTATAATCGATTGAAGATACATTGCACTCGGTCATGTAGTGTTGATTGATTATATGATTATGCTGCAATCCATAATTGCTCATAATTAACTGCACTCCATAATTGCTCACAATTAGTTATAACCCTTCCATTGCTCACTTTCGATGCTACAGTCCATAACTGCTCGCGCAATTAGCTACAACCCTTTCATTACTCACTGATGGTGTTGCAATCCAAAACTTCTCGCGATTAGCTACAACCCTTTCATTACTACTGATGATGTTGCGGTCCAAAACTACTCGCTGTTAGTTGCAACCCTTTCATTGCTCACTGATGATGCTGCAGTCCAAAACTGCTCGTGATTAGCTGCAACGCTTTCATTGCTTACTGATTGTGCTGTAGTCCAAAACTGTTCATGATTAGCTGCAACCCTTTCGTTGCTCACTGATGATGTTGTAGTCCAAAAATGCTCGTGATTAGCTACAACCCTTTCATTGCTCACTAATGATATTGCAATCTATAATTGCTCATAATTATCTGCAACCCTTTCATTGCTCACTGATGATGTTGCAATCCATAATTGCTTGCAAATTTACTGCAATCATTTCATTGCTCACCTTTGATGATACTACCGTCCATAATTGTTCGTTGATTTTTATCTTTAGTTGTTTAAGTCGAATGCTTTAGATTCTTTGTGCTGACTAATTAGCACTTTCGTTGACTGACTTTGAATTTTGCTATGTTGATTGACTTTGCAAGTTGAGTATATCCCCTTATGGATTTGAAATTCCTATAAGTTAGTTTTAACAAGATGAATGTACAAAAGTACATTATTATTTTGAAAATTTATAAGAAAATTCATCACTTTGCACGAGATAACATGTACTTAACCAATCTCCTTAATTTTGGTCCTCATGACTATCATTTATTTACCATTCACAAAGGGCAAAGGCATCGTTAACCATTTTATGCTGAGAGCATATTTTTTACCAAGTAAAGAGCTTACTTCCATACCTAAATTCAGAAAGAATCTACTAGACAAAACTTATGGTATTTGAGCATAAATGGATCAGATTCTAAGTATCAAAATAGTCTTTGAATTATTTTTGTAATTTTCCTCCTTAGCCAAGTATTCCCCACCTTTATGATATTACTCAGTATGGATACCATTGGAAAGGTCATTTGGATACTCATACTTTTATAAAGCATTGGAGTAAATAGAGCAATTTTGGTAAGATCCTCTTTTAGTATTCCCTACCTTTCTTATATTACTTAGTGTGGATACTGCCAGAGGTTCATGTTGATACTCTTACTCATTTCTGAGTATTGGAGTACATTATGCTTACTCTTATTTTGATTCTCCTCTTAGTATTCCCTCGCCTTTCTCGCATTACTCAGTATGGAGACTGTCAAGGGATTTTGTACTTATACTTATTTTTTAGCATTGGAGTAGATTACATGCACATTTATCATTCGCAAGACTGAAATGATACCCTAAAATTCAATTAATTTATACCACAAGTCCACAGATTCTGCCTTTGCATGTTCTTCCCCTCGTTTGGATGCAAAGTAAGCATTAAATTGATTAGAGTTTAGAAATTCTCAGCATAGAACTATCAACAAGACATCTGAATTCTACGAGGCTAATAAAAGAAAGCTATTTAAATCAAAGGTCATGAGATAAATTTTTGCACATGATCTTGTGAAGTGGATGAATTTCCTTTCAATTTTTGAATTTTCTTATTGAGGATTTATTTTATTGTAGAATTAAAAGAGATAGAGTTGTACTACTTCCCTTTGGTATTTGCACAGGGTGAGGTTTTGATGAGCGATTGGCATTTGCTATCTTGCCCATTCTTATTGATGTATCAGTTCCTTTTCCCTTTTTCGTTCTCTTTTATTTTTCTTGTACAAAATACCATAAGTTAGTATAGTCTATTTGCTAGTAAAAAAAATTATCAAAATGCCATGTTATTCTTTTGCATCCTTCCCTTTCATTGTGGTGATAATGTCTCCAATCACAGGGTTGTGATGCTCCACCATCGAAGTTGTGGCTTTGTCCCATTGATGCCATGGTAGAGGGCTTCATTTCTCTTCCTAACATTTCCTATAAAAGAAAAAATTTAGGAGTTAGTGGTTTTTATTTCATAATCAAAGAAGTTTTCAGAGTGCATTTATCTCAAGTTTTGAGTGCATTCTTCCCTTTTTAGGGCCAAACGCATGTATCACTAGCATATTGAATCTGAGGAGCTTGAGCATCCTATCTAGCCTCTTGGAGTTTCTAGGATAATGCTTCTTGGTAGTGTCACTCCTTTTATTTTCATTCTTTCAGATGTTTGACATGCGGATACTCTGACTACTTTCCTGCTCTTCTAACACTAATTTCAAACATTAGCAGCAGAGTATTTGCACGACCTTTTCTAGGCTTAAAGGCTTTTATTATACAAAATAAGTGTTTCACAAAATATGTATGCAAGTGTATGCATGCTATATATGATATGCATAATCCTAATAGGTCTTATGTTTAGAGTAGAGCTATATTGTTGATCTTGGATTATGAGAATGAAGCACTTTATCAACAGCTAGTAGCTTTAAACATTGGATACTTTGAGATTAGTACTTCTGATGTTAGGCCTTCTGATATAGTTTGTTAGAAAAAGGACCAAGCTAGGCTATATTGATGACCAAGCTTTTTTTGCCCCTAATATTCTTTTGTTGACTCTTAGACCTTAGTGTTCCATCTTCGCTTTTTTAATTTAATTGACTGTTTTATTCCAACTTGCCCCCAGAGTTACATTTTGCCCTCGATTTCATTCTGAATTCATTAACACTATTCTGGCAGTCTTTTTTTTATGTGTGCAAGGAACTTAGTTTATCCACTATTTTTGTTGATCCTTTGACTTACCAACTCGGTTAAGTGTCTTATGAATACTTCGATGAACTTTTAAGCAGAATATGAGGCTTGATGTTGATGTGATAATTGATGACAGTTACAATGTATAGGTTACAAAGTAAGTTATCAAGCCACCCGAATTCTCAAAGTATAAGGGAATGCTAGGCTTACAAGGAAAATTATAAAAGGGTGGTAAAAAGAAAACATAACTAAAATAGTGATCTTATAGCTCTGATTTTAGCTTTCATCGTGTATTGTCTATCCATTCAACTACTTATGCAGTATCATAAAGACGAATATGTGATATTTGAACAAAAATCTTCAATTCAATTTTACTCATTCATTAAGGCAAAAAAGAGAACATTCATTACATCATATGACACAACTCCTATAATCAATTAATCCTGAATTTTTCTCTCTAATTTTTCACTTTACTATTCTTTTTCTTTTTCTCTCTCTTTATTTTTCTTCTCTTTTTTATCATTCTTCTTATTTTTCCTCAAATTTTGCTCTCTTTAGAAGTTATGTCATGTGATATAAGACTATTCTTTAAGTTTACATTTGTGCCCATACTAAATGAATCTAACATGTCGATGCGATCAATGTCACAATGCGTAGTACCATCAGGATACATATTACATAAGTAAGCATAATCAGAATTTATATCATCGATCATAAGTTTTAAAAAAAAATAAATTTTTTTCAAAGAAGACAATAAGAAAATTTATTTCCTATTCTAGATGCTAAGGATGCTAAGTCTTATGGCGGTTATCCTTCAGGTGGCTAACATAATAGCTATTCTTGCATTTCCTCATCGTTGTTATCTTGCACCAGGTTTTCAACAATCCATTCCCTATAAATCATACTCCCATTCACACCGGGCATATTGGTAGGTTCCTTTGCACTGAGGTAATACTTTCCATATCCTTCTTTGATGAAACTCTCATTCAGTGGTTTTGCTTTCTTTCCATCCTTTCATACTTCCACTTTATGTGTTTTATTGTCTTGCATCTTCTCATCATCAAACTCCTCACCCCATCCTGTAGGTATAATTGACTCGAAGGGTAAGTCAAAAAAAGGTGGTTTAGTGTAAAACACCTTATAGTCGAACTTGTTTGAGGGTTGACCCAGCAAATCTTTAACTCACTCCACATCTTTAGGGGCATCAGGATTTTTCTAATTAGTTTTAAAGTCTAGGTCCTCAAAGGAGTTTAGCACTTTTTTCTCGCTTACTCCTAAGTTGATCATCATAGTTGTTGGAGATGGCATGTTTCGGTAGTTTGGGAAAGGATTGCTTCTGGTGCTTGGGATTTCAAGATCTGTGATTTTTCCAGAGCTTATGAGGTTTTGGATTTCATGTTTGAGGTAGATGCAGTTATCTGTGGAGTGTTGGAGGTTTTAGTGGAATTTGCAATGTTTATTAGAGTTATAGCCTGGGATATTTGGATTTAGTGGGTTTGGAGTAGGTAAAGGTTGAAGTAAGCCCTTTTCCATTAGGCACTCTAGGACTTTTGACAAAGGTTGGTTAAAATTTGAGAACCTCCTTGGTTTTTTGAACAACATGAACTCCTATAGCTCAGCTAGTGCTTCCTTGCTGTATGCCCCTAATTGGGTAGCTTCTTGCTCCGATGTTCCCAGTATTCTTCTTTTTCTCATTTTCGATCTCTTCAACCTGTAACCCATCATCATAAAGGTCTATGAATGTCTTGGGGTTCATCATTTGCAACCTCTCCACTATGTTAGGTGACACATTTTGGACTATCATTCTAACCTGATCCTTCTCTGCCAATTTGTTCTTCATCATTCCCACCTTATTCATGAACCTAGTTAGAAAATCTGAAAATGATTCATTAGGCTTCTGCTTGGTTAGTTCTAGATCTCTTATGGACACCTTAAGCCTAGTATTATGGTTATATTGCTTTAGAAAAGTAGTGTACAACTCCCTCCAATATGCTCGGATAGACTTCTCTAACCCATGATACCAATTAACAGCCATACCCTCTAAGGACAGTACAAACAACTTGGTAACCACAGACAAGGGAGCCTTAGTGGTACTCATAGTAGTTGTGTATTGACTAAGATGAATCATCGGGTCCCCAGTACCATCGAACTTCTGCAGCTGTGGCATCTTGAATTTGTCGAGTAGCTTATCCTCCTCAAATTGCATCACATCATCAAAGTCAAATGGGTATCCTAGTCCTTGTCCCCTTATCACCTCCTCCATCTTAGACATCTTCTGAGTTAATGCCTTCATTTGTCTGGATTCTAGCTCTTGAACTTGCTCAAGTGATTCCTTTTTTTGTTTTTTCAATCATATAAGTGCCAACATCATCTAGCTTCATTTCCCTAACATTATCATTGTTAACAGGTAGTGGACCCATAGCAGGTGGGTTGGCCGTAGTAAGTGGTGCAGCAGTGGCAGGTGGATTGGCTGTGACGGGTGGTGCAGCAGCAGCAGGTGGTGGCATCAATCCCGCTAAAGCTTGTCTTAACTCATCTTGCATCGTTGCTCTCATATCATCCATTAGTGCTCCTTTGACATCTTCTAGGGTCCAGTTTCCTCCCTCTTGTTGTTCCATTCTTTCAGTTTGTTTAAGTTGTGTAGCTTTTAAGTAGAGTGGATTAATAGGGCTTAATTCCAATTTGCTAAGGATCTCTTTCATGATCGATTGGGGGCTTGAATTAGTTCTCACCAGTTTGCCACCTTTTTGACTCCAAACATAGGAAGACCTAAACGAATCTATGATGGCTACAAGAAGAATTGTTAATATGATGCATGAGATGCATGTGCTATGCAATAAGTAGCAAGTAACAAACCAAGTTAGGTGTACATACATCCTTCCAACCTTATTCCTCCTGCACACATATTCAATGGCGAGTCTCTTTTCCTAGGATTTTTAGTCTTGGCCTTAATATCAATAGGGGATATCAAGAATTGAATCGCATGCCAAGTCTCTTAAAGCAGTAAAAACACAAAAATAATTATTTCTAGATATAGAAGATTAGCCCAATCTTTATTACCCTACCATGCTTCTAATGTATGGGCTTGGGCCTTTACAGATAGAAATACCTCATGGCAACATTCATAAGCAATTTGGGTAGATCCTAGGGGAAATAACTAAGCCATTATATGTGGTTAGGGTCTGGTAAGAAGGTCAAGGTTCCCTTAGTAAAATGCCCTCCTTTAGGACTTGAGTTACAAGCCAAGGTTAGAGGGGCCTAACATCCTTTACAAACTCGAGAGAAGACTACCCCCGTTAAGGACTTAGGTTACAGACTATGGTCAGATGAGCCCGGTAATCTCTCTTGGATCGAGTTAAGGCTAAGAGTGATGGTTAGCCAATCTATAACCCCATGAAGCTAGTGGAATCATGGAATCATAAACCAACACCATCGGTTAATAGTGACATGTAGAATGAATGCAAGAATAAAATAATTCTAAAGAACGTAAGTAGAATCAGTATCTCTTATCCTTAGTGGAGTCGCCACTGTAGACAATGGGGTTTAGCGCGCGTTCAAGATTTTAGCAATCATGACATTGTTTGAGCTTAGGGCTCTAAAAAACACACTAACCACTGTCACAAAGACATGGCGTGGAGATGAGGAGTCGCCACCTAGGGTAATAACTGGGAAAAATCGAAAAGGTGGTATGCGATTCCTTAAAAAAAAACTAGCACCACAACCAGGAGATTCTGGATACAGAATACCAACTTCTTTTAGTCTTATGTTCATTTAGAATTGCTTTATGAATTATTATCTTATTCTTTATTTACATGCAATTTCATATAAACCCTAAAAATAATCAACTCTAAGGCAAACTAGTCATGAAATATACAAGTAAATAATGCATTCAATAAATCACATAATCCCTAAGTTAGTCTAATCTACATGGATTTTAAATAAATAAGTTAAAGTCTACATATTTTAAATTATAAGTGAACCTAAAGACCTAATTCCTTTTGATTTTAATTAAATGAACCTAAGTCTACTAATTTTAACTCTAAATATGAGCTTAAATCTACAAATTATGGAATATTTAAATTAATGGGCCTAATTCTACATATTTTAATTCTAAGGTGATCTTAAATCTATAAATTATGAAAAAAAAGCTTTAATTAAGTGGACTAAGTCTAAACTAATTAAATTGAGTTACGTGGGCCTATGTCTAATTAACTAAATGAGTTTAAAGATATTTCTAACCTAAAATCTAATTAATTATGGACCTAAAAATATATTTTAATTAATTAAACCTAATTAATTATTAAGTGAAATGAGCTAAAAGAATTACCTAAACTTAAATAAATAAATCAAAGCCTAAAATGGGCTTAAGGCCCCAAAACATATAAAAATAATAAATAAGCCCAAAAACAAAAAAAAAACACAAAAAAAGTAAATAAGATAAAAAAATCATTAAATTAATCCTTACTAAAACCCTAATTTTATTATCGAGCAACCTAAATTAATCTACTTCCTCCACTGATTTTAAATAATTACCTAATTGAAACCTAGTTTTACTAACTAATTTAATCAAAATAAACATGCAACCGCATACATAATTTCACTACTCCCACTATTGGAGCTATTACATTAATTCGTAAAACAGTTAATAAAATAAAGCAATAAATAAAATAAAATAAAAACCCTAGAACTTAAGTCTCTACGAGGCTTTATCCATGGACTTCTCATGAATTCATCCCTTTCACATGATCACCATGTGTTTTCCTCCATAATGACCACAAAAAAAAATTAAAATTTTGATTAATGAATAAATTATAATAATAACTCAAAAGAATAAAAATCAATAATATCAAAAAGAAATAAATAAAAAATAGAATAAGAAGAAGATGATGATGCTTATGAGTGACTTGGGGTACTCCTCAGATTTGTAATTCACCGTTCTTGATAAGTCTTCGGATCTTCTTCTTCAAAAATTCTCCAAGGATCTTGAATTAATTAATAAACCAAAAGGAATTTTTGTAGAAAAACCCTCACCAAAAGAAAAAGAATTAAGAAAGCTTTTTAAGAGTCGACAATGGATAAAAATTATTTTCTTAAACGCAAAAAAACAAAAGCTTCAAAATACGTTTCTGCCTCCCTTTTTTCTTCTTTTCCTCCCATTTTCCCTTCCTGGCTCCCGTCTTCTTTATATAGTGGAAAAAGAACTAAAAAAACCTAGCTCAATCTTAACGTGATTCTAATTCCTAAAAATATAAGATTAATACTTAAAATTATATTTAGGAATTTTAGACCAATTAGGATTGAGTTAAAAACCAATTAGGAATTTTAGACCAATTAGGATTGAGTTAAAAAATAAGAAACAGAGATGAAAGAATTCAATTCCAACCAGGATTGTGTAATTCCGATAGGTTTTGTTTTAATATTTAATTACAAAAAGACCCCTGAAAAAATTTAAATTTTACAATTAAGTCCTAAAAAAATTGCAATTTAGTCCTTAAGAACACTAAATCCTTCCCTTAAAGGATGCATTTAAATCCTTAGAATTTTAAAGCTTAAGTATTGAAGACCTATTCATGATATATTCATCATTGGAGTCCTTTATTGCATCCATAACACATCATCCCGAAATTGGGTGTATACAGTGACACAATATTTTAACTTTATAATTGTATTAGCAACGTTACTTTTGCATATAATTACTTATATGATGCTATTTAACTATACAATTTTTTGCAGCATTCCAGTGAAGTTAATGGAGGAAATAGCAAAAAAAGTCAAAGCTCCACATATTTCGGGTAGGAAACCATTCACCATTTGAAGATAAGAAATTGTAAGTTGCTAGCATCCAACTAGATAGATCTCAATGAAATTTATTAATAAATGCATGTATTAAGTAATAGATTATTAACTATGGTTTTGTTATACAATTTGTAGTGTTAACTCTAATGTATTTAATTTTTTTACAGTCTCAAAAGGAATTGAATGGAGAAGTTTATGACAAAATTGAGCTATATAAGGGAACACATTATTTTAAAAAGAATAGCTGTGCTTCATAATATGTAGAAGATAATTGGGTAAGAATTTGTACATTTGTAAAATCATAACCTAAAAAAGAAGTTACTCACATTTTGACTTGTTTTGATTTTTATGTTAGAATTTGATGATTGAGAAATGTAAAATGTACACTGAAGATAAAATTGAGAAGAGTGCAGATAAAATAGTGTTAGAGGTCCTTGGTCATGGATGTGGATATATAAAAGGGCTTGGACATGGTCCAAAATTGTTGAGCAGGCAAAATATTAAAAATTATTTGGCCACTCTGAATCTCAAAAATGAACTTCATAACATGCAATAAAAGCTGAATAAATCTGAGTTGGAAGTTAATGATCTGAAAACACAAGTTGCAGAATTTGAAAGTGAAGTTCATGGCTTAAAGGATCAATTAACTCAAAAAGCTGAAAGTATTAAAAGGCATATCACATTTATAGAGGCTAGTGGAAAGAAAATTTAGTTTGAATAGTTTTTAAGTTTAAATGTTAGAACAATTGAAGTTTTTATGGTCCATTTGTTAACATTGGAAGGTTATTTTGTATTTTGATCATTTGAATAATATTATTTATGAAATTATTGATAATTATTTTGAGAAATTTTTTTTTAATATTTAGAATCTTGAAAGGTGATATTTTAAGCACATAATGATGATGTATGTGTGATTTCAATCATCATCAATTATTGTAGTTGATGTGATAAAAAAATGTCACAAATATGGAAAAGGACGAAGTAAATATTTGTAATTATGTAAAATTAATAAATGAAAACATTATTGTTTGTCATTTCTTTGAAAATTAAAACATGATGAAATTTTAGTTCAATATTTTATGATCTTTTATGTCAGAAATTATACTGGGAAAATATCACGTTTCTCTTTTGTCACCTTTTTGTATCCATTTGGTGATGAATATTGAAGGTCGTCACGATGGAGTTACAAAGTTAATGATGAAATATCAGCTGTAATAGTGATGATATTGTTGTAACCAATACGTTATGTGCAATTTTGGAAAGTAAATACTTTAGTCACTAATTATATTTCATCTATGACAAATACTTCAATTTGTCATTTTATTCAATAACTTAATATGACAATAGATATTTTTAGTAACTATTATTTCATCATGAAAAGGACCAAAATGTCGTCATTAATTCTTACTTTTAAAATGACAAATTCAATAATTGTCATTAAAAAAACATACTTAAGTTATGAAAATTAAAAACGTCACATTAGTGAATCACTTAAGGTGACAAATTAATCAAATTTATGACGATTATTTTGTCATTAATACTGACTTAAATTCATCATTAAAACTCATATTTAAATTGACGAATGCATTATTTGTCACTAATACCACACTTATTAATTACGAAAATAGAAATCGTCACTTTAATAAAATACCACACACTTGTTATGACAATCGCTATTACAATGGAAATTTGTCATATTTACTAATTGGTCATGAAATTAATGGTTTACAATGACAATATTTTGTGTCATTGAAGTATGATTTTCTTGTAACACTCTTTCTCAAAATTTTATGGAAGTTGAAACAGAATTTAGTTTTAACCTTTTAATTTTCAATCATTATCTCTTTTAACCCTTTAAACCATTATTTTCCTCAACTTTTCAACTTTCACATTTAATCTTATCTTTCATTTACTTTTATATACATATATATATTATTAATTTGATGTTTTTTTTTTTCTACTTACAATTTTCTTTCATTTATACTTTACTATTTTCTTCACCTTTTTATAAAAATCACTTTTCAATGTCAACTTTTTTAGATTTATAATCCATCCTTTATTTGATCATTCTGCATTCAAAATCTTTAATGGTTATGATGAATTTCAATGTTATTTGATCATTCTACATTCAAAATGTCTAATGGTTATATATATTATTAAATTAATTTCAAATTTATTTTCAATAATAACTAAAAAAAGTTAATTGAATTTATCTTCATTTTGCACTTCTCTTTCATAATTTTTACACCACTAAAATACACAATATTGTTGCATGAAAGTTGAAAACTTTAATTATTTATCGATTTGTTCATATTAAGAGAGAGAAGGAATGACTAAATAAAAAATTTTAATTATTTTTCAAGTTGTAACATAATATATGATTTTTTTATAACTTCATCTATCAATTTATTTTTTAGAAATTAAAATATTTTATATGATATTTTATTTATATTTTAAACCACCTGCGTATTGTGCGAGCATATGTCTAGTTAATAATAAATAGTTATATTTTAAACCACCTGCGTATTGTGCGAGCATATGTCTAGTTAATAATAAATAGTTAAGTATGAGCTAGTTAAAATTAAATTTCACTCGACTCAGTTACACTTTTAGTATTTATGTATATTATAAGGTCTAAAAAACCAATTACACAAATACAAATCAGCTAAAAAATAAAAAATTTTCATTCATCGTACTCAACTTTTAGCATCAATCCCACTAAGGTATCTCACTTTTGTGAAAGTTCCATTATAATGATATGTCAAACATGCAAATGTCATGTCAACATCCTATTACAAAAGTGCGCCATATGGTGCCATGTCAATGCTATGTGGCACCACGTCATACACGTGTGACATATAGCACTATGTTAATATCATGTGATGTCATATCAAAAAAGTGTATGTCATGAACCAACATGGATCAACAAGCTTAGAAGTGGAAAAGGAAACAACACTAACTATTAAAGGTTTAGACATTAACATTCTTTATATTGATGTCATCCTAAAAATTATGGAAATTAAAATGCAAAATCAGGCCTAGACATGAGTTTAGCTCCTAATATTTGACAATAGTGTGATTCAAGATGTGGTAAGGGAATCTTTTGGTTATTGCAGAAAATGAGAAAAATTAAATTGTTATTTGTTTATTAGATATTATAGTTATGATGATCTTTTTACATTAGGTGTAAGAAGTTGTTATTGTAGTAACGACATTCTTAGTTATATATATAGTCAATGACTATATGGAAATGTTATGAATAGAATTAATGAAATCAATATCTAATAGAATTAATGAAATCAATATCTATGTTTTCTCTCAAATTCTCTCTCACTTTCCTACTCTTCTCTTACTTATTCTAATTTCTTCTCCTTTTTCTCTATTTATTTTCTTCTTTTCATTATTATTCTCTTAGTTCTATTATTAATTTATGATCACCAATGCTATCCATGAGCTTGGATCTTGATAGTATGACATGTGGTGTCATATTAGATGTCAAATGGCATGTCATGTAGTCAATTTTGACCAAAAATCAAGTTTAGACACTTATTGGAAATGATAAGAAAGGTTAGTAAATTATGTGTTATGTTTTAATGGTTGTATACTTTAATGGTATTTTATAGAAAAGTTGGGTGTCATTAGTTTAAATAACCCAAAAGGAAAATATAATAATATTACAATAGAAGACTTATGAACATAGGTCTTCCATTTGTACGAGGCCAAATATACAAGAATATATAGGTATGCACATTAAGTGATGGATACACATTAAGAAGTAACCTGTGCATATGGTTAACTAAACTACATGCATGGATTAATGGTTCCACGCATGTGGATTCTCAATTCATGTCAAAAAAGAAATATTTAAAATATATAAGCAAGAATATATTGGGTGATAAATATATACAATTAGGTGACCCACATGCATGAATAACTAAACATTTTACCCAAATGCGTAGGGCTATGAGACATGCATAGGTTAGTAAACAAGTAAAAAATTGAGAAGATGAGAGAAATAATAGTAAATATAAAACAAAGCATTAAATATTTTAATGGTCCTCAAATAATGTTTGTGATGCTACACTAAAACTTTATTTTAAGATTTTGATTTAAGTAATCCATTTTTTATCATTCAAAATGAAAAAAAAAATAAGAAAAATATGTTTATACTAGTTATAAAGCAGTTTTAATAAAGATGGAGTAAGATTTCATTAGTCATTTTTCTATTTTAGGTATTTTTTATGTTTTATATGGTTTTCTAGTAGAGGCTCACTTGTATTTTTTGATTTTCTCCTTATTTTTTAAAGAAACAGGTCATAATTTATAAGCAAGAAGAAGGAAAAGACTGACACATATGGATTAGAGACTCACGTTACAAGTTGAGGACTCATATGTGGGTTAGAAACCCATGTGCATGTGTTAGAGACTTGCATGTATAGGTTATGTAATCCATACATGTGCTTAAAATTTCCTCATTTAGTAATCCACATGCTTAGTTTAGGGTTTTGTGCACCATCGTGAAACCTATATACATAATTTGGGACTCATATAGAAGAATCAAGCTTTAAACATTCAGGCTTTTTTACCTGCAAATTTATATATATGTCTTTTAATTCAAGTGATAGGATATTTCATTATATTTAAGACAAACTAGTCTCTCTTTATTGGTTATGGGACTTGAAATTTTGGTTTGAGTAATTGAAGCTACTCAATTCAGGATAATATTGAAAATCTCATCCTTGCTCGACTAAAAATTTGATCATCTAACTCTTTCGGGGACTATCAAGAGTCAAGATCAAACACTTATGTTAATTATATTTTTTTTACTTATTGATATAATTATTCGTATTTTAGTAAAGTGTTTTTGGTGTTGCTACAAATACATTTCATGTACACAACTTAGGCTACTCTTTGAGATATAGATTTTCTATGGTTGCTAGCATTGCTTTCTAGACCAATGAGAACTTGTTCATATGTATTGGACACTTTTATCATCTAGGTTGCACAAACTTTAAACAACATGAGAAGTTATTTTCTATAATAATAACAACAATAATAATAAAGCTATTTAATTTTTTATATTAAATGAAAGTAATCTACAATGAATTTTAAAAGAAATTAGTGAAATTTGAGATCTATCAAAAATTTGAGTTAAAACCACGAGAGTGATACTCATTGACAATTATAAATAGGCAAAATCCACATTCAAACCCTAAAATTTTCACATTTTTAGCTTTAGTTCTCTCAAGTTTCATTTGTACATTTAAATCCTCGTACTTCATGAGTTGAAAACTTGAAACTCTTACATTAATTTTTTAACATAAATTATTTTCTTTTGTATCTGAAATTTTATATTTCTAACATTTATACCTTTTTTTAAAATTTCTTTAACACTTAAACTTTTGAAATTTTTCATTGATAAAAAAATAAATTTACTTACTTAATTTCTAATATTTTAAACTAAAAATATAAATATAAGTTTTATATAAAATAATTTTTCATATTTTATATTAAAATATAAATTTATATGTACATCTTTAAATAATTTAAAATTTTAAAAATTAATTAATGTTAAGATATATATATAAAAAGATTATAATAATACCATTGTTTTTTACAATATTTTAAAGTATACCAGTTTTATCTTCAATAAGATTTATATTTTTAGAATAAAATATTATGATTAAAAAAAAACCATAATTAAAAGACATTATGATAAAAATATATTTTTATAATTCTTTAAAAATTAAATTATATTATTTTAATACCTTTTTTGGTTTTATTTTTATACAATATTTTAATTAAATTATTGTGACTAAATATTTATAATATAAATTTTTAGTGAGCATCATTTTTTCTATGTACACAGAAAGCATACTAAAAAAATTTTAGTAAGTAAATTTATTTTTATTGGTGAAAAAATTAAAAGTGATATAAATGGTAAAAAAAAGCAAAATGATATAATTGTTAGAAATATAAAATTTTAGGGAGTAAAATAAAATAACTTATTTTAAAAAAATTACATAAGGGTTTAAAATTTTTAAATCGTGAAGCATGAGGGTCTAGATATATAAATGAAACTTGAGTGTTATACATTAAAAAAGTTGAAAGTTTAGGGACCAAGATATAGGTTTTGCCTTATAAAATAATCAAAATCTCTTTTTTCTTCTATCATACTTAATTATCCTACCAATTAGGAAAGAAAATAGGAAACTAAACAATGACGAGTTTTTATTGAATTAGTCAAATAAAGAAGATAAAAAAGTTAATACACTTAATTGCATCTTATTACTGTCTTGTTCTCTATAACAAGTAAGTTTTTCTTACTCCTATAACAAGTAGTGTCTTAACATGTCTAGTTTTAATAAAGATGAGGAGCTAGAAAACCTTTATAAGAAAATGTCATTAACCAAAGAGGAAGAGGAAAGTCTTATTATTAAAGAAGACGGTGCAAACAACTAATAATGGTGTTTAGTGGGCAAAGTTTTAATAAATTAGGCAATAGCTTTGCAATAAAGAAGAATATATTGGTTGCATTATTGAGACCAGTTAAAAGTGTGTGTATTTAAGGGTTAACACCTTCATTATTGTTATAAATAAAGTCCTTAACAATGGTCTTTGAACCTTTATTCAACATATACTTCTAGTGAAAAATTAAAAATAGGGGATCAACTATTGAAATAATAAACTTGAAATATATTTTTTAGTTCTTTTATTTAAATAACATTTACTATATAAAAAATGGTTTATATTTATAATAAATTATAACTATTGAAATTTTAGCAAAAGGAACATTATAAATACTATACTTAATTATTTGTAAAGTGTGTGAAAAAGAAAAGAAAAACATTAATACGTAAAAAAAGAAAAATTCATTCTTTTTAGTTATTTGTTTGGGTTATAACTCATTTACTTGTATATTTTCTCTTTTGCATTAAAAAAGTGAGTGGAGTTTGTAAATTCTAACTCGCCAACATTTGGTATCAAAGCCAAAATACCTTATCTAATTTTGGTTCAATATTCAAAGTGGCCTTAAATTTTGTACAAACATAAATTTTCAAATTGATAAAAGAAAACTATGAAAATTGGCATATTCAAATGAAGGCATCACTTGGATCCTAAGAATTATGGGAAATTATGCAAAATATTTTGAAGAACCCACTGAAGCACGAATTGGTAAATATACAATGGAATGTATGAATGAGTTGAAGAACATACAAAAGAAGGATAAAAAGGCATTATTTCTTCTATGCCAAGCGTCAGATGAACAAACTTTTGTTAAAATTACAGAAACAACTTCAAGCAAGCTAGCTTGGGGTACACTTACAACCATTTTTTAAGGAGTTGATCGTGTAAAGAGAATACACTTGCAATCTTTATGAGCTAAATTTAAGGAAATTCATATGAAGGTTGATGGGTCAATCTTTGACTATTTTACATGATTGCTTATAAATATTAGTCAACAAAATAAAATGGAGAGAAAATTGAGGATGTTCGAGTCATTGAAAAACTACTTTGATCTTTTATTCCTAAGTTTGATCATGTTGTTGTAGCCATCGAAGAATCTAAAGATTTAAAGATCCTTATAATTGATGAGCTTCTTAGATTACCTCAAGTGCACGAGTAATACATTTGGAAAAATGCTCACACTACAATGATAGAATAACCACTTGAGTCCAAATTAACACTTCATGAATAGAAAAGTGAACAACAAAGAAGCAATCATGAATAGAAAAGTGAACAATGAAGAAGCAATAGTCATTGAGGCAGCAACCGTGGATGTGGTAAAGGTCATAAAAACTATTAAAGTCATAGCTAAAATTATGTACAAAATTCTTACAGCAAAAAAAGGAATTGCATGAGCAGTTAAAACTCTTAATGATTATTGAACAACAAAAGAAATTCAATGTTATAATTGTCATAATTATGGACATTACACATCAGAATATTAGAAGAAATCTGTACAGGAAAAAGATTAAGTGAATTATATTGAAGCATCGAGAGTTGAGGAAGACAAACATACATTACTTTTGGCATATATAGAAATCATCAATCAACAACATATATGGTTTCTTGATTCTGGAGTAAGTAATCACATGTATAGGAGAAAAGATTTATTTGTAAGTTTTGATGAATATATTCAAAGAAGTGTTAGCTTGGGCAACTCTTCCAAGCTTTAAGTATTAGGAAAAGGAAAAATTAAAATTCTTTTAAAGAATAGAAAGCCATAATTTATTTTAAATGTTTATTATGTGCCTAATATTAAAAGCAATATACTTAGTATTAAACAACTTCTAGAGAAAGGGTATATTGTACACATGGAAGATGGTGGTCTTTATCTTAGAGACAAAAACGGAGAATTCATTATACATGCACAAATGGCGGAGAATCTCATGTTCCCATTACATCTTACTACACATATATATAAGCATTGTCTTTATGGGCTTACAGAAGATGAGTCATAGAAGTGGCACTTGCGCTTTGGGCATTTTAATTTTAATGGCCTAAAGTTTTTATTCCAAGAAAATATGGTGAGCAATTTACCAATTATTAGAGATCTAGAAAAAGTTTGTAAAGTATGCACACTTAGTAAGCTATATAGAGTTCCATTTCCTAAAGGATTTTCATAGAGAGCAAAAGCACCACTATAGTTAATACACATTGATATATGTTGACTATTAGAATCAATATCTTTTGGAGACAATTATTACTTTATTACTTTCATTAATGATTATAATATAAAGCTATAGGTATATCTTTTAAAGGAGAAATTTGCTACTTTTATTACCTTTACACATTTTAAAGCTCAAGTAGAGGTGGAATGTGGACACAGTATAAAGATATTTAGATCTAATCGAGGTAAGGAATATACCTCAAACATCTTCAAGAACTTCTATAGTAAGGAAAGTGTTTAACAACAATTCACAACTGCTTGCACTGCACAACAAAATAATATTACAAAAAGGAAGAACCATACAATCTTGGACATGACAAAGAGCATATTAAAATAGCAAGAATTGCTAGAGCAATTTTGGGCAAAAGTTATAGCATGGAAAATATACATTATCAATCGATACTTAACTAAAAGTGTATAAAATAAGATATCACATGAAGCATGGAGTGGTGAGAAATTGAATGTGGAGCATTTATGAGTATTTAGGTGCCTTGCATATGCTTAAGTTCCAAAGGAAAAGAAGGAAGAAGTTGGATGATTGTTGTGAAAAATGTATCTTTATTAGATACAGTACATATTTTAAAGCTTATAAGCTCTACATTCCAACTACTAAAAAAGTATTAGAAAGTATAAATGTATTTTAAGGTTCCATAGATAAGGTCAACATACATGCAACCAGTAACACCCTCAAGCTCACATAAAAGTCAAACCTCACTCGCTTCATTACAGATAAGTAGTAGTTCATCATTAGACAAATCAATTACATTACCATAAAAACCTATCAATATGAGAAGTCTATAAGAAATTTATGAAGTGATTGAAAAGGTTGATAATGTAAACCTTTTTTGTTTATATATGAACCTTTAAACTTTTCAAAGGCTATAGAAGAAGAAGTATGAAGATCTGCAATAAATGAATAAATATATGCAATTAAGAAAAATAACACTTGGGAGTTGACAACATTACCAAAGGGTCAGAAGGCAATTGGAGTTAAATGGGTGTATAAAATTAAAAGAGGAGCTAACGATGAAGTGGAAGTATAAGGCTAAACTTGTAATAAAAGGTTACAAACAAAAGTATAGAGTTGACTATGAAGAAGTTTTTGCACCAGCAGCTTATATTGATATAGTGAGAATGTTGATATCACTAGCAGCACATCATAATTGGAAGATCTATTAACTCAATGTAAAGTTTGCATTTTTAATGGTGTTCTTGAAGAAGTATATATTGAACAACTAGAAGGCTTTATGATAGAAAGGCACAAAAGCAAAGTTTATCGTTTAAGAAAAGCACTTTATGGATTAAAGCAAGCATTATGAGCATGGAATTCACGGATTGATAAATACTTTATTGATAATGGTTTTATTAAATGTTCTTATGAGCATAGGGTCTACATAAAGAAATGTGACCAAGGAGACATTCTTATAATTAGTTTATATGTTGATGATCTGCTCGTTATTAAAATAGTCAAAAAATGTTTGAAGACTTCAAGATTACTATGTTCAATAAGTTTGAGATGATAGACTATAGACTCATAACATACTTTCTTAATTTAGAAGTTAAGCAACAATATAATAAGATTTTTATATCTCAAAAGAAGTACATAAAAGAGATTCTCGAAAATTTTAAAATGGATTCATATAATTCATTAAGTACTCTTGTAATAATAGGAATTAAGCTAACAAAAATTGGAGAAGATGAGATCGTTAATTCAACGTTGTATAAAAGTCTTGTTTGAAGCTTAAGATATCTAGCTATCATAAGGCCATATATTGTTTATGGAGTTGGGCTTGTAAGCAGATACATGGAAACACTAAGAAAGTCTTATTGGGATGCTATTAAGAGAATTCTAAGGTATATTAAAGGTACTTTAGATTATAGAATGTTTTATGTTTATGGCAATAATGCAGAATTGATTGGTTACTTTAATAGTGACTAGGGAGGTGACCAAGATGAGAGAAAAAGTATAATAGGATATGTTTTCTATCTTGGTTCAATAACATTTACATGGACCTTAAAGAAATAAATAGTAATTGCATTATCAACAATTGAAGCATAATATGTAGAAACTTCATATGTTGCTTGTGAAGCAATTTAGTTAAGAAATCTCTTCAAAATTAGGTCATCCACAAAAAAGTTCAATAATAATATTTGTAGATAGGGTTGCACAAAAATTAACCAAACCGACCAAACCGAATTGATTCAATTCAATCCAAACCGAAAATCATGATTCAATTGGTTATATGGATGGTTATGGTTTTGAAATTGTTATAAACTGATTTTTTTGTTTGGTTTCAGATTAAGAAAATAAAAATCCAATAAAACCAAACCAATAATATAGTGTAAAGCTATCCTTTTTAAAAGAATATTCATATATATATATAAGATATTAATGCTAATAATTTTCTAGTTTCCTAAAATTATAGACTTTTAATTACCTAAAGTCCTAAACTCTTCAACTCTCCTTTTACTCTTTATAAACAAACACCTCAACTTTATAGTAAAATTATGCACATAGCAAATGTAATGACTTTGAATTTTGAATTAAATAAATATATTTTGAGATTTGTAGTGTTAATAAATTTTAAATTTTATTTTTATGTTATTATTTATTTGTGACTAATAATCGTTATTTTATTGTATAGATATTTTCTTACGTAAAATAATTTAATTAAATTGTATTATTTAAAAGCTTTAAACTTATTATCATTATTTTATTACTATTACTAGTGCTACTATTATGCTTGTGTATTACTATTATTGTTATTATTATTGTTACTTGATATTATTTTGAACATTATTTTTATTATTATCAAATTATTTCATTAATATTAATTATATTATTATTATCAATTGTTATTTTAATTGTTAGTGCATGTGTGTGTGTGTGTACAAAGTAAAAAGTCAAAAGCACCAAATACGGGGTCAAAAAAAAAAAACCATTTCCCTCTTTCTTTCTTTCTTTCTTTCTTTCTTTTGTCTCTTTCCTTTTTCTTCTTCTTCTTCCTCTCACTCTCAGTTCCTTCCAACTATACCACCACCGGACCACCCCACCTGCAACCAGCCATCACCATCGCTTCCCCTTTCCTCTAGCAGCCACCTACCGCCACAAGCACTGTCTGTTGCCGCCTGGAATGCTGGAAAATGAAGGTGGAGCTTCCTCACGCCGGTGAAGATTCCAGCCACCTTAGGATGTCGGATAAGACTTATTTGAAATTTTTTCATCTGGTAAGTCCATTTTCGAGCTCTGTATGAGCTCAAAACCTCTAGATTTTTAGATATCTTCAAGTTTTAGTTTATGTGTTTTAGGGTTTTTTATTTTTTTGAAGTTGAATTTCTTGGATTCATACAAACTCTCTTAACAAATGTTGATCCTAGTAGCTTAATCTTCCTAGAAATATTTTTTTTTTAATTTTTGGAATTTATTTGAATTTTGGTTAATTTTTTATTATTTTATTATTAATTATTGAATTTTTGTTAATTAATTATTTTAATTATGAATTTGATTAATTTAGTGTTAATATATGTTTTTATTAATTTTAGTGTTGAGAAGATAATTTTTGAGAATATTATATAATTTTAAATAATATTTTTGTATATTATATACATTGGAATTTTGGGTTAAAGTTATATTTTTGTTGAAAATATTGATTAATTATGTGTTTTAGATAATGTTAGAATATGATATGTTGGTAAAATAATTTTAATGATTTTATATAATTTTTTAGGGAATTATTTGTATTATGTGATTTTTGATTATATAGGTTAATTATGAGTTTTTGTTGAAATTGTGGTTAAATTATATGTTTTAAATGATTTTGAACTAATGATTGGTATTAAAATGATTTTTACAAATTATTTACTATTTTCAACTAATTAATGCTAATTTTTGAAAATATAGGTTAATTATGGATTTTTGTTAAAAATATAGTCAAATATTATATTTTAAATGATTTTACTATTATATAGAGTATTAAAATGATTTTTATAAATTATTTGTAATTTTTAACCAATTAATATTAATTTTTGAAAATTATATTTAAAAATATATTATTTACTATTTTGTTGATAAAAATGGGTTTTAAATTAATTTTATTATATAATTAAACTATTTACGTAGTTAATTGTAAATTTAACCATTTTAGGTTAATTATTTGAAAAATTGTTTTTTATTAATATTGGATAATATTTGAGATTTTATTAGTTAATTTGTGATAATTTTGGAATATTATGTAAATAATAAATTTATTTATTATTTTGAGCTTAAATGGGTATTTTAATTTTTTTATGATGTTAAATTGTGATTTTAATAATTATTTGCAATTTATGTTAATTTAATTGTAAAATAGGACTTTTATTCCATTTATGAATTTTATTATCAAATATTATTTAAAAATTAATATTTTTATGTTTTAGTTGGAAAATAAAGATTTTTAATATTTTTATGGATTTTTGATGATTTTTATTATTTTATTATTTAATATTGTTAGTTTGTGATTTGTGAACTTCAATTGGGGATTTGTGCAGTTTGGGGTCCTAACTCGAGATGTTGTGCTTTGTGATTTTAAAAGTGTATTTTCTATGCAGGATTAGCCATATTTTTGTAGGGAGATGTCCGTTTTATAAAGGAGACTCTGCTGAATTTTCGATAGATTTTTCGTAAAATGTGACAACCGGTCCAAGTCTAGTTTTGGAAATTTGACTCTTTCTATAGTAATCCTAGAAGACGTAAAGTTAGAAATTTATTCTGATTCATTATTATTTATTTTTTAACTGCGCTGAGACCGAGACCTATTAGATCAGGCTTGTCGAGTCTGTCTCGTGGAGCATAAACCAGTGAGTTATTTTTTATATATGCATTGCATATAAAATGCATAAAAGATTAGCATCCATAAATTTTATAATGAAAATGAATATGGTTATTTCATTAAACGAATAAATATAATCTTGGTATATTTTAAGTATATTTTTAGAATAAATGACATTTTACTTAGATTTTTTTTTTAGTAGCATAAAATTTATACATATGTTAGCATGTTTTAGTATATTTTCATATTTCACTATATTTTGATATACATGCAATGTGTAGGTTTAGTTTGTTTTTAATAAATATTCGGTATATTTTTAGCATATTTATGGTTTATTTTGTAAACATGTGGTATATATGTTTGAAATATTTTTAGTATACATTTGGTATCTTTTCTATATATGAATGGTATATTTCTTAATAAATGGATGCTATTACATTTGAATTATGCATTTTTATTATTTTAATAATTATTAAGTTTATTTGAAGGATAGTAGTAGAACATGCTGCCTAGTGGGCTCCACTAGGATTATGTGTGCACTAATACGTTAGAATGTTAGGAGTGATATCATGAGATTATTTGATGAGAGATTTGATTGATATTAATCATTATGATATTGTGGTGAGAGTAGTGTGATTGCTGGAGCTCGATTGACCTAGTGTCTTGAGGCCAATCACACTGACAATGAGACTGTTGGAGCTCGGTTGACTTAATGTCTTGGGGCCAGTCTACTATCCATAATGGAATAAGTGAATTAATTTGGAATTAAGTGAGCCTGTATGGCTAGAGAGTTATTATTGATTGAGGTTGCGATTTAAATAGGATTCTATTTGATCATTCAATAAAATAAACGTTTTCTGCATTTATTATATATATAAAAGCAGAGTTTGGCATTTGTGCGACATATATATATATATATATTATAATAATTCACTCAATGAGGTCTGACCCTCCTCAATTATTTTTTTCAGGAGATCTTGTATTGTCAGACCTTAGTAGTATTGCTCTTCGCCGGTGTTCTTCCGCCCTGGATAGATCATGCAAAATTTATATTTAAACTCTGATTTGTATTCTAAAAACTGTAATAGTAATGTTATTGTATCAGAAGAGTATTGTTTTATTCTTAATACTTTTTATCTAGTATATTGCATGAACATATTTTATTTATGAAAGGATATTGAGTATTTATATTCATATATAATTTGAAAAATTTTAATTCAGTCATACTTGTTATTTATTTATTGCATGTGCTTTTATTTTTAAGGCTTGCTATGAGTTTCGGATTCGAAAGAATTCCTGTTCCTTAGTGCCGGTCATAACTTTTGGTTTGGGTTATGACAGTAAAATTCTATATAACTATTTTACACATTTACTTATAATTTTGCACATTTTACTTAGAATTTTGGATATAGTAAAATTCTGCACATATTGCTTACAATGTTGTATATGAAATTTTATTTGATTTAATTTTTTTTTTACTTGTAGGATTTTTAGGATCAAGTGTTAAATCCAATTTAGAGGAAGCTACCATTGATGGATGAATGTTTTGGAACACGTGATTGAGCAAAAATTTACTTTACTAGTTTACAAATTATGTTTTGAATTTTTTAGAAATTAAAGTAATATGTTGAATTTCTATGTTTTGAATAATGTTTATATTTTTATTTTGAGCATATGATTTTATGTTAATCTTTATGGTATGTTCAGTTTTTTATTTTGTTCATTCATTTACTTGTTAAACCGACCAAACCAATTGGCTAAATTGAGTCCAAATAGCTTTGGTTTGGAAATTTTTAGTATTACTTGATTTGGTTAAAAACTAAAGTGTTCAAAAACTTATTTTATTAGGTTAATTATAAATTTTTTGTCTAAACCGACCAAACTGAACCATGAACACCTCTATTTGTAAATAACATGTATGTAATAAAACTTGCTAAAAATCCAATTCAATATGAGAGAAGCAAGCATATTGATACTAGATATCATTTCCTCAAAGATCATGTGAAATAAGGAACAATCATTTTAAAGTATCGCAATACAATGGAGCAAGGTGCTGATATCTTAACTAAGCCATTACCAGTTAATACATTCATTAAGCTAAAAGCAAAGCATGGAATGAAAATGGTTTAAGTTTGAGGGGGCGTGCTGGAATAACAAATTTGACATATATTTTAAGTTTTTTCTTTAAATAACATTTACTATATAAAATAATAGTTTATATTTATAATAAAGTATAACCATTGAAATTTTATTAATAGGAACATGATAAATATTGTACTTTATTGTTTGTAAAGTGTGTGAAAAAGAAAAGAAAAAACATTAATACGTAAAAAAGAAAAATTCATTCTTCTTAATTATTTGTTTAGGTTGTAGCCCATTTAGTTGTATATTTTCTCTTTGCATTTAAAAAGTGAGTTTGGAATTTGTAAATTCTAACTCACCAATACCAGCCAATCAAAAGTCTAACTAAATCATATTGAATTCTGAATCTAGGTTTATAACCTACTAGTTGGTTTTATGGTAAAAAAGGTTACTAAAATAAGTCAAAAATATATTGGTGAATTCCTAAAGTCTGATCCAAATAACTTTAGGGATGTTTGGCAAAACTATATGTTTGTGATAATTTTTAGTTAGAATAGTTAGTTGACTTTCCTTTATTAGGATGAGATTGCACATTGAGTTTTACCTAATAGTTTTACTTACACCAGTAAAACTATTATACTAAGACCTTTTTAAGGTGGTGAGGGCATGAGTTACTAGCCTAGGATTCGATGATCTCATATAGAGTCTGATCATCAGGCCTACTATAATTAAAAGTAGATAATTTATGATGACTACTCTGATTAAGAGGTGCTTAAATTGCACTCATACTTTTCACTTCGCATTTGGATATTAATGGTCACTCTATTGGACTTTGCTACTATTACTGGGTTATCATTCACCAAGTAGAGAGTTCTTTTCGAGAAGTTGGTCGATCCATAGGGACTAGCAATAGAACTTTTTGGTTACAAGCTCTATATCATACATGGATTCGGAGGACTCTTGTTTTATGAAAGATTGATGCGATCTTATAAAGAGGCCTTGGTTGAGGGTCCTAAGGGCATAATGAGGCTTGCTCATAAAGGTTTTGGTCGAGGTTCCTAAGGGCACAAAGAGGCTCGTTCATTGCTTCATCTTTTATTTGTTGAGTGCTTTAGTGTTTCCGAACACCAACAACATAGGTGGCACTTAGTTACTCTTACTATTATAGAACCCAGATCACTTTCATGAGTATTTAATGTAATTCCAAGTACTATGAACATCCAAATTTCATTCAATTCAATATGAAGTCAAAAGAGGCTTAAATAAACATGTTTAACATATTAAAACAAGTGGATTTGAAGCCTAAAATGCATGCTAAGGTCATAACCATCACCAGTGGACACAAGGAGCATAAAATGAGCAAGTTGAGAGTGAAACTTCTGGCTACCATCGTAACAAAAACTTTCTCTACACAACCTTCATTAATTCTTGTTTAGGTCGGTTATAATAAGCTTTAATGTATAGTGAAACACCTTGGCATAACTTGGAGCATATTTTAAACCTTATTTTCAATATAATAATAATATAATAAGTTACATTTTATGTAAATATTTATTGGAGTTACATCATTGGTAAAAAATGTGTGTTAGTGGGTTAATAAAGACCATTAGTAGTAGTTTTTAATATAGTAAAGAGCTGTAATAACAATTGTAATCCAATGTTAGTGTGCTTAGGTTAGTTGTGTGTTTTTTGTCTTAATTTTTATATAAACAAGACAATTTCGTCACTATAAGGGGGCAATCCCAAAAATCTTGAGCCATGAAAGTTTAATAAAGAATTGAGAGTTTTCTCTTTTTATTGTTTAGCCATTATTCTTATTAAATATATAAGTTTATGATGAACCAGGTTAATAATGTGTAGATATATTAATGTATATTTTCAAATGATAGATTATGACATTTATAAACCTTTTTTATTTAGTTTTATTATTGATTTAAAGGGTTAAGGTATCCATGATAACCTTGGTTATTTAGACCAACAAACATGACATAAAGGTCAAATGTCTGAATTGGAACTTGGTTTTAACTTTCATTGAGAGCATGGGTTAGGGTTTAAATGATTGAGGGTGTTAATTTGCATTTCCATATGTATCATAGTTCATTAACTATCGAGGTGTATAGTTGCTAGGTTAATGATCTCATGTCAATATGACTAAGGTTTATTATATTTATATCATAGACTGGATGATGCATGTTACAATGGATCTTAGATTTGTGGTGTGCCACTAATGGTTTGTAATATCCCGTGTTTTTAAAATATTTTTACACTGTACCGGGATATGCAGTGTTAATAATTTCTGTATTTTATATGATATTTTTACGAGTTAATATGTATTTTAAACCTATTTTAATTATTGTGTATTATTTTCAGTGTTTTATGTAAAATTTTCCCGGGGACTTGTATTTTCGGGGAAATTTTCACGTAAACAATGTATTATTAATTATTTTAAATGTATTTACGGACTTGCATGAACTCATACATATTTTTAAATTATTAAATAAAGACTGTGTGTGTATATTTATTTAATTAGGGTTTATTATTACCCTAATATTTTATTAAGTATTTAATTGTTTTATTGTTATTTAATTAATTTTATTTAGTATAAATTATTAAAATATTAATATTTTATGTGTGTGGTGTATATTTGATGTGTGTAATTTAATATTATTTTAATATATAGTATAAAGTATATATATATACATATATTTGTCAAAAATCAAAAAGTTTGGAAAATTACCATTTTGCCCCCGAGTCCTCTTCTTCTTCTCCGATTCTCCCTTATCCATTTCCGGTCGCTGCCGTGCCGTTCCTTCACCGTGGGTGTGCCGTCCGGTGTGCCACCATCTTCCCCGACCAATTTCGCCGCCTGAGGAGGCCGTTTCCGACGTCGGGAGATCGATTTTGGCCGGAGAAGCCGAAAACCGATCCACCGTCGATCACGCCGATTCCGGCCACCGTTTTCGACACCGCCGGTCTCTTTCTTCTCCTTGAGCTCCGGTGAGTGTGATTCTAGCTTTGGTTTGAGCTAAAATGGTCTAGAATTGCTTAGTTTCCGATTTGTCAATTTCGACCTATTAGGGTTTTTGATTTTTTTTGAGCTTCGAATTGGATGATTCATGAAAACTTCCTTCACAAATGTTGTTCCTAGTAGCTTAATCTACATGTATGAATTTTTGTAGAATTTTTGGAGATTTTTTGGATTTTTGGGTATTTTTGAATATTTTAATATTATTTTCTAATTTTCGGAAATTAATTATTTAAATTATGAAATTTGAGTTTATGGTTGAATTAGGTGTTGAAATGAATTATAGGAATTTATTTGGAATTTTTATGAATTTCTAAGTATTTATTTTGAATTATTAAAGTTAATGTGAATTTTGGAAAAATTAGGTTAAATGTGTTTTAATTTGAATTTAATTGGTTAATTGAGTTTAAATATTGATATTATTGATAAAAATGTTGAGAAAATTAATTTTTGATAATTGTATGATTTTTGGTGAATTTTTGAAGTAATTTAGGTATATTTATATATATAGGGGTATTTTGGTAATTTTACCCTAAATTGTCTAAAAATGTAATTTAATTGGTTTTAATATTTATTTAAGGTATAAAAATGATTTCTACAAAATATTTGGTATTTTTAACTAATTAAAACTATTTTTCGTAAATTATTTTCAATTATATATATAATAATATATGATTTTTCTAATAAAATGAGTTTTAATCGGTTTTTATAGTGTTTCAAGGTTAATTATGTAATTTTTACCTATAAAATGTATTTCTGTGATTTAAGGATATTTTTGGTATATTTGAATTATGTTCTGTGTTTGTGGACCCCGGTCGGTGGACTGTAGTTTGGAGTCCGACCGTGGGATTTTGATTGTGTTGAGCCTATATTTCGAAGTGTGTTTCTTTGCAGGGTCGGCTCTACTCTTTTGAGTAGAGAGATGTCCGTTTTACAGGGGAGGTTCTGCCGGATTTTTGGTAGAATTCTCGTAAAACGTGATGTCCAGTCGAACCCTAATTCTGTTTTCGTATTTTAATACTCTAGATTGAATTCTAGGATTTCTATTAGGGTTACTCTGATATCGGTTATTTATTTCTTGTTTAGTTGCGCCGAGACCGAGGGCTAGTGGACCAGGCCCGTCGGACCTGTCTCGTGGAGCGCATTAGGTGAGTTACTATACTATATATATATGCTTAGGATGCATGATTTAGAAATGCATGTTTTATGTTGATTAAATATGCATAAATAACTTGATTATTTCTTAAGTTTATATTAAGTATATTTTCGGTTTATTTTTGGTATATAATAAATTATATGCATGTTTTGTGAATAAAATATATTTAAAATGTTTTTAAATACGTTTCCAGCTTAATTTATAATTTGATTGAATTCATTTGAATTATATATACTCGAAATATACCTGGTTTACTTTTGGTATATTTCCGGTATATATATGGTTTATATTGTTGTTTTATTTAAATTCATGCATCATTAATTGTGAATGAATGTTTTATATTTAATGATGAAGGATATCAATAGAACGTGCTACCTAGTGGGCAGCACTAGGACCGAGTACGTACCGGTACGCCTATAGCTTTAGGCTATATTACTAACTATTTGTGGATATTTATTTGATATGATTATTTGATATGTGAGATGTGGTTTGGGTGTGATTGCTGGAGCTCGGTTGACCAAGTGTCTCGGGGCCAATCACACTGGCAGTCAGACTGCTGGAGCTCGGTTGACTTAGTGTCTCGAGGCCAGTCTACTGTCTAAATGGATTAAGTGGATATATTTGGATTAAGTGAGCCTGTATGGCTAGAGTGTTGTTTAACACTATTTTCTGAGGTTGCGATATTCTAGGGTTCTATGTGATCCTTCATAAATTGGGATTTTTCAGTAAAATATATAAAAATGATTTTTCTGCATCTGTAAGAATTTTCCTGTATATATATACATATTATATATATACTGTTGACTGTATGCATTATCATTTAGTGTGTATGTATATATATTATAGTAATTCACTCAGTGAGGTCTGACTCCCCTCCGTTGACTATTTTTCAGGAGAGTCAACTTCTTCAGACCTCAGTAGCAGGTCGATACGTCGGATTTCTTCCGTCCCGGCTTCTTTATGTAAACTGTCTACTTGAGTCTTATTTAGTTTATCTAGACACTGCAGTAGTTGTGAATTAAAGTATTGGATTTCATGTATTTTATTTTAAAGAGATGTATTATATTGAACTGGATTTGTATTAAAGATTATATATATCTATGTGATGGGATTTTGATTTAATCCAGTTGATATGGATGATATTATGATTTTATGATTTTATTTTTCGCTGCATATTATACTGTTACTGTTATTGTGGAATGCTTTATTTTATTTTTAGGCTTGCTACGGGTTCCGGATTCGAAAGAATTCCCGTTCCCTAGCGCCAGTCATGGCCCCTGTTTTGGGTCGTGACATGGTTGATGTAAGTATTCGCTTTTTTTAACACTTCTATCTCTTATAGAATTAGGCTTATGAGTTTTGTCCCCTTCCTCTTCCAACCTTAACAACTTGGATTCGTGAGAGATTTCCTTAGTATTCGATTTAGATTACTAAGGGTTAAAGAGGCAATGTCCAATCATTAGAGGATGCCCGAGCTGCCTTGGATGGCTTGACCTTTGAGAGGGTAAGTATTAAACCTTGCTTTCTCTTATGTATCTTATTATTTGCTATTACTTTATTAACCTTTTAATCATCTTTTATAGGTTAATTATAAATGGTGAGGCCATGTTAATGCTAAGCTATCTACTGAGATGCATGATGCTCTTCGCATGACTGAGAGGAGGATTGTACTTAAGAATCCTATGGATCGTGTGTGGTACCTTGGAGAGTATACTTTTTTAACAATAATAAAATATAAATTATTCATGTAATTTACTATTTTTAACTAAAACTTCAATTATATACTAATAATTGTATTTTTATTATAAATTGATTTGTGGTCTACCTCAAATCACCTCATAAAAAATATATAAAAAATAACTTGATATATTAACTATAGGTAAGGAAGAGTTTAAGCTGCCCGTCCATTCCTTCCTAACTAAGTGACATTACCTTAACCCTATCAGTAGTCCTTTAAGTGGGATAAGAAATCAATAAATTTAATATCATATTAAAGAAATAGGTTGTCTTAATCGAAGGAACAAGAAGTGCTTCATTACACTACGTTACACTTTTCCTTAGGGCTTTTCACTTTTTGTCTATAACAGTTTATGTATGAAAGAATGCATTCCTTTAGCTAAGTTTCCTATCAAGAGGGAAGGTCAGAAATGAGCTTTGAATAGGGTTAGGAGAACATACTTTGAATATGTAAGAAGGAAATGATTAGAACTAGACAACTAAGAGTGATTCCATGAGAGGACCAATCCTAAGTTAAATACTTAGGTAACATTATTTATTAAGATAAGTGTTTAGTTTGTCTATCCATTAACTAATTAATCCATACTAGATTTGAGCCAAAGATGACATAATGATAAAACCTGAAAGTTAAAAGGATCATAATCAAAGTGATCAATTAGATCTGTAAAAGAACTTTATTGACATATTTATCCTTGCCTCGTCTTCTTTCCTTTCTTACTTCCAAAACTGATTAATTAGGGTGATCCTCCCTCCTTTATTAATGCGGTTATGTATAATTAAAAAATGCATGTTATTATCATTAGTTCATCTTCTTATTCTTTCTTGGGAAGTGTGCCTTACTTCACTAAGATTCATAGGAAACCCTTAAAAAAAGCATTAATGGTTAAAATGTAAGGGTGACTATTTAGGTCAAACAATGAGGAAACGACTATTAATGGTATAATGAGATTCTTACAATCTTTTGAAGGAGAAAGAATATACTTTTACTAAATGAAGTCCAAATAAATGTGCTTTGTGCGTTAATGAAAGACTTTATTAGATGGATAACTAATTTTGAAAATGCATTTCACTTTTAGTGCCTTAATTTTGTTGGTCTTAGTAATAATCAATCTTAATTTTGATCTTAACAAATTTAATTTATTTTTTTAAGTGTGTATAAGTTAGGACTCCATTGGAAGTTAAAATGAAGTATAATTATCTTAGGCTAATTCAACCTTTGAGATTCAATGAGGCTTTTGACATCCTCAAAGATTTATAATGAGAAAATTATCTTCTTTACATTTAAATTAGACATCTTGAGCTTTCTGAATTGGGCTTGCTTGTCAAAAACCAAGTTCATTTGGGTATGCAAATATTAAGTCAAAATCAACATATGTAATAACTCTTAATATTTTAGACATATCTTGAGCTAAAGAAGCTTAATTAAGGTGATTTAAAATGATATGAAAAGATAAGTCAAATGTTTACAACTTTAATGAAGAATTTTTAGGCAAATTAAATTCTCTTAAATATAAAATCACAAGTTCAACTTGTGCATAGCTGTCTGACAATAGTCTACATTTTAAATTGTATAACTCATAGTATTTTGGACATATCTTGAGCTACAGAAGTTTAATTGAGGTAATTCAAAATGATATGGAAAGATAAGTAAAATATCTACAACTTTGATAAAGAAAGTTTGAGCAAATTCAAATGTCTTCAATATAAAATCGTGGGTTCAACTTGTGCATAGTTGTTTGACAATAGTATGCATTTTAGATTGCATAACTCTTAGTATTTTAGACATATCTTGAGCTAAAAAAGCTCAATTAAGGTAATTCAAAATGATATGGAAAACTAAGTCAAATATCTAAAACTTTTATGAAAAAAGTATGGGCAAAATTGAATTTCTTTAGTATCCAATTACGGTTTCAATCCATGCATAGCTGCCTGACAGTATCACCTTCAATAATTCAAAATTATAAACATTAAATTCAAAATATTGATGTTAGACACATTATTTGCACCTCCAACAACTATATTTTTTAGTGTTTGTCTATATAAACACCTTAAGAGTTGAATGGAAGTTAAGAAACTTATTTATCATTCATTCTTTTATAAGCTTTTAATTGAGCTCTCAAATTCTCTTAAATAATTCTTTATTTTTACAACTCTTGTGAGAGTTGGTTGTGTATTAGAAATATAATTTCTCTTCATCTTAAATCTTGGGATAGATTAGAAGGGAAGTGAGATTTATTTCTAAAGGAATTGGTTTAAGTGTTGTCCATTAAAACACTTGGGATTTGGTTTTTTGAGTGAGCCTTGAAAACTCAAGTTGTAAGGTTATAAGAGTGAGCCATAAAACTCTTGTGTAATCTCAATTTTATGAATAAGATTATGGGTAATTGAAATCCTAACTTGGGGATAAGTTAAGTAGAGACGTAGGATTATTGTTGAATTCGAGCTCCTTAAATTTTTGTATTCTTCATTCTTCCTTTTTAACTTTCATTCAATTATTGCAAAAAATTATTTTAATTTCTCATTTTTATTTGATAGTCCTATTCACCCCCCTCTAGGACTCTTTTCATATTTTAATCTTAATTAAGAGATTATTAAAGCACATTAGTTCATTTATGGCGTGAGCTATAGCTTTATACTCAACTTTAACGCTTGACTAGGTCACATCCCTAATCCTTATAACTTCAGGATAAAGGGTGCTATCCTATCTTTAGAGTAGTAAGAGTATGTGAAGCCTTATACTACTACTCAAAATAAGTATACTACTTTGTATAGTGCTAGTTAATTATTCACTTTCAATACAGAAGTAAAATAATTTGGCTTTTGTTGGATAGCTATAAAAGGCAAGCTAATAGCTAAAATAAAGTCCAACTACCTGTGAAGGAAGAGCGTTATGTTTCACTCGGGCAACTCATCAATTCATCTCATCTAAGACATAAAATACAAACTATAAAGTAATGTATAATGGACCATAAAGATTTAGTTTAATTTTTAAACCATAATCATTTTATTGAACCTATAACGAATCAACCTAGCATAATAATATAATAGGTAAGTTTTTGTTTTCCAAGTTAATTGTTCTATAGTAAATTAATTGTCTTATAGGTGGTAATACCTTCTAGGTATTGTAGAAAAACCCTTAATAAAGTTATATTAATTATATTAAGGGAGAATTCCTATTTACCCCTATGTTTTGGCCTATTATACTGCTTCATCCCTGATATTTAAAAAATATTTATTTATTCCTAACATTTGTAAAATTGTATACTATTTCATTCCTAAAGAAGGACTAATTACTATTAACTGTTGCAAATGTTAAAGATGAACAAATATTTTTTCAAATGTCAGGAATAAAATAGTGTAACAGACCAAAATACAAGGAACAAATAACAATTCTCCCTTATATTAAATTTTGAAATTATATTTGCACAATACTAATTATTAATTGCCGAATACCCTTTTTCACCTCTGAACTTTATCTTTTTGCCCATTTCACATATCAACTCTTTTTTTTAACTAATAACATATATGAACTTCTATTTTGAATTGATTTCACTCATGGTTAGACATAACCAAACACGTGTGAAGGACGCGCGATGACATGACACAAGTGGATATCTATGTCAAACATTTCACCCCTAAACACTACATTTTTGTTCCATTTCACCCATAAACTTTTAAAATTAACCAATTGCACATATAAACTTCTATTATAAATTTAATACAATATCAATGATGAATTTAACTTTTTAATTGTTATGCTAATAATTTTCATTTAATTTTAATTAGATAAATATTTTTATTACAATTGATTAACTAAGATAAATTAAAATAATTTATTAGAAATTTTATATTAAGATTGGCTAAAATTATTGAATATTAACTAAGCTAAAAAAATTTAAATGAGTCATAAAGCACACAAACAAGTTCGAATATAAGCTTGCGAGTTAATTTGTAATTTTTATGTTTAATAATTTAATTTTAAATGTATAGTATATAAATTCTTATTGTAAAAATATTTTAAAAAATATATTATTAGAATAAAATTATAACTTTTATTAAATATATTATAATTTATTTAGTAAATAATCTATTTTAATTTTTAATGTCCAATTATATAATGTTCTTATTAAAAAAAAAAACCGAATATCTCTTTTCACCCCTTTAATCTATTTCATGCATCAACTTCAAAAATTAATCAAATGAACATATGAACTTTTATTTTAAACCAATTTCATCCGGGACACGTCAACTTTTGTTTCACTAACCACGCGATTCATATTCATTGGACTCACTCGTTTGTTCACGCTATTAAATAATGTATGAAGTAGAATAAAAAATATCATCCATGAATAAAATTGGTCTAAAGTAGAAATTTATATGTGCTATTGGTTAAAAAAAGTTGATGTGTGAAATGGACGAAAATAATAAAATTTGGAGGTGAAAAAGAGTATTCAACCAATCGTGAATTCATACTTTGTGCAACAAATTGTATATAATGTATATATCTTAAAATAATTAATTAAATAATTTTAATAAATTAAAATTACAATTTAATTAAACATAAAATGATAATTTAAAAAGTTATTTTGATAATTTTATTTTTATTTTTATTAAGAGTATATAATTTTTGTTAAAAAAGTGTAACATTTTAAATATAATAAAATTAAAATATTTTACATAAAATAAAATGTATATATTTTAAAATAATTTTCTTATAAAAAAAATTATAAATTTTAATAACTCAACTCATAAATCTTTTATGACTAACCCACCTATAATAAATGATAAAATATTTTATAGTGTGGGTAAAATATTTGGTTCTCCCAACCTCCCTAGCTCTTTAATTTCAAACTAATTGTTAAAAATTATTATAATATATATATATATATATATATATATATATATATATATATATATATATATATATATAGTTGTTCAAAATTCCTCAAATATTTTGTAAGACTGAAAAGAAAAAAAAAAAAAAAGAAAAGATATTTTTGTTTCACCATTCGGCTCCTTGACATTTATATAAAATAGAAAAAAAGTTGTTTAGGGTTTTCTTATATTTATTCTTTTCGATCTCTTCTTCATACAACAACAATTACATCATCGCAACAACGTTTCTCGTTACCCTTCGATTTTTAGGGTTTTTGTTTTTGCTAACAGGTTGTCATCTCTTTTTCATTTTTACGCAGAGTGGTTTCGCTGTTAAAATTTGAATAGATTGTTTATTATTATTATTAGATTTTAGAGTTATTGCATTTTGATTTTTGAGTTGGATTTAGTAATTAATATTTGTTGAATAGAGCAGATCAGTTTTCAATTCCAAAAGATATTTTTTGCTGCTGTTGCTTCACTTTTTTCCTTGTAGTTTGCTTTGCTTTTTTACTTATTATTGTTTGTGTTCATATTGAAAGCGCAACTTCATTTTTACAGATCGTGAAGTTTTGTTTTTTTCGAACAGGGTTTTGATTTCAGGTGTTCCAGTCGAATTTTTTTTTGGGTATAGAATCAGGGGAGTTCAGGGATTAGCATTATTGAATTGGAAATTGATTAATTTTTCTGGGTTTGGGAGAGGAGGTTGGTTCCCCAATTGGAGTTTGTGTTTTGTGAATTGTAATGAGTAAACGAGCTTCATGGGCAGATTTGGCTGCAAATTCTGCAGCTGAGAACGCATCTGATAATTCTGCCACTGAGAAAGCATCTGCTCCCGAGAAGGCATCTTCTAGTTCTTTTGGTGATAATGGAAATATAGGCACTGCTTCAGCAGCTCCTAATCGATCTGCTTACGTACCTCCACATCTCCGTAACCGCGGTTCTTCTTTAGACCAACCAGGTCCTGCTTACGGTGGACCTGCCTTCAGTAATGATCGTCAGGGATATGGTGGATCTCGTTGGGGTGGTCCCAGAAATGACTTTCGATCTGGGTATGGTGGTGGAGGTCAAGGTAGCGGTTGGGGAACCAGAGGTGGTGGCTGGGATCGTGGCAAAGAGCGGGAAGTAAACCCATTTGGTGACGATGATGGCGCTGAGCAGGCATTTACTGAGCAAGAGAATACTGGTATCAATTTTGATGCATATGAAGATATTCCAATTGAGACAAGTGGGGAAAATGTACCCCCACCTGTAAACACCTTTGCAGAGATTGACTTGGGTGAAGCATTAAATAATAACATCCGCAGGTGCAAGTATGTGAGGCCAACACCTGTGCAACGGCATGCCATCCCCATCTCTCTTGGAGGTCGGGATCTGATGGCATGTGCCCAGACTGGTTCTGGCAAGACTGCTGCTTTTTGTTTTCCAATTATTAGTGGAATTATGAAAATGCAAGGGCAGAGTGCACAAAGGCCACTGCGTGGGGCTCGCACAGTATACCCTTTAGCTCTTATTCTTTCTCCAACCAGGGAGCTTTCAATGCAGGTGTGTTATATTCACTGGCTGCTTATAAGATATAATTGAACTTTTTCCACCACACTGGAATTAAATCTATTTGTCATGGCTAAATTTGCAGATCCATGAAGAAGCAAGGAAATTCTCTTATCAAACTGGTGTTAAGGTTGTAGTTGCTTATGGAGGAGCACCAATTAATCAACAGGTCTCTGTTCTTTTGTATACTTTTTTTTCTCAATCATTTGCTTTTTCTGTAGATCTAGGTGTTGGTGGTTATATCATTTGCTTTATTTGAGATATACACGGATTCCTTTCAAATGTCATTACTGCATTGGTATTTTAACCGTGCTGTCAGTTAGCTATATATCTTATATGCTTGGAGCTGAATTCTTGACTTTTTTTCTCCTGTAAATGCTTTCTATAGAATCTTTAGAAGTTGTTATCTTCATTTTAACTATATTGAAATAACAAATAGAATATTGTCAATTTTCATGTGAATTGGAGCTGTGTCTACTTATTTGATAGTTCAAAGGTGAATCTTTTATTAATCTCAACAAAGGACTGGGTGCAGGACTTCTAGTGCACATGCAATTAGGAAGCTGTATGCAATTCAGGAGTTGCTACAAAGCAACTTGCATCATGCTTTTTACTTATTAAAATCTGCTGTATAACAGAGTCATGCTGTCAAATGGGTTGCTACGAATGCATGAGATAGGTGGGAACATGCTGCATATTAGCATCATCATTGTGCATGAGGCTGGAGATGGTAATATTTTATGAACACATAAAGTTTTTCATAGGTGAACATAATGTTGAGAAGTGGAAAACCACGTAAGTTAGAAACTACTTTGTTTCCATTTATCAACATTGTCGTCAAAGGTCTTAGAGCTTTTAAGCAAGTGTTGGTTTTTGGATAGGTGTATTATCTTGTTACTGCTAGGATGACCAAACTTTATCCACTTCTTGTTTTAGATCTAGCAAGCATGTGAAAATTCTGTTCAAGTTTGAGTTTGGACTTGAATATAGGTTTGTGGTACAACTCCTAGTTTTCCAGCTAATAATTATGACATTTTTCAGTTTGTCAACTATCAGTTCTCCAGTTAACAGTTATAACATATTTTGTCTAGGAGGCTGCAGCATATTTTTGGATTAAGGAGTTTCACATTTATATGCATTTTTAATGTTCTTTGTCTGGATCCCTTCTCATATAGTAAATATTGATAGGGAACCTATCGAGTTTGGTATGCCAACATTCAAGGCACAAACAAGATGTCCTATTCTTTTTCTTAGCATAACCTTGCATTCTCATTGCATTGACTCTTTTAGTAACTTTATTAGTTTAGCATATCTGACCCTAACTCTTAAAATTATCAGAGGAAATCTACTAGCATTTTGGAAAATTAGTGAGGCAAACATTCCGGTATATGCATTTGAAATTTACCTTAATCTGGGTAATGTATTTGGATGTAATTTTAAAATAGTTAATCCAGTTGACTATTTTGGGAAATTATGATGCAGACCTAAAATCCTAGTGCTTAACTTGACAAAACAACCAATTTTTGTATGGAGCAATCCAGCAAAGTTCAGTAGAGTCGCTGTTACATTGTATTGTATGTGAAGTCTCAGCCATAATGCTTGATTTAAATTTGTTGAGGTGATTTGTTTTCTGTAGGCTTGTGGTTTCTGCTGTGACATATTTCTTATCTTCCCTCTCCTACATTCCCCTTTCTTCCTTATGCTATATTCATTTTTCTTTTGTAAAGACAGATTTAATAGTGCTATGGGGCACTGCTCACAGCCATTAAATTGCCACCCAATTTTGTGCTTTTGTTTTGCTTTAATAAATCTCATATTTTATTCCAGTATTAAATTATGGCATTAAGGAGTCCCAAGCATTGTCTCTTAATTAACCAATGAGGCATTTGTTTAGGAAAATTAAGTTTCTTTGCTGCTAAAAATTGTAACAACTTTTTCATCAATTCCTTCTCATGGTGAAGTTTCAAAATTTTCTACTTCTTCCCAAAAAAAGACCCTTACGTTTGTTGGATGTGTTGTCATTATATGCTTAAAAGAAAGAGAATTAAGCAATACACTCTATAAGTTGCATGAAAAAACTTGAGTTTCAAACACATAATTGTCCAATTTGGTGCTGCTTAGTTTTCAGTAAGCTATTTTTTGATGGGTGAAATATATCTGGCCAGCTGCGGGAACTGGAGAGAGGTGTTGATATTCTCGTGGCAACTCCAGGAAGACTGGTAGATTTGCTGGAGAGAGCCAGAGTTTCATTACAGATGGTCAGGTATTTGGCCCTAGATGAGGCAGATAGGATGCTGGATATGGGTTTTGAGCCACAAATAAGAAAAATTGTGGAGCAGAATGATATGCCTCAACCTGGGGCAAGACAGACAATGCTGTTTAGCGCTACCTTTCCAAGAGAGATACAGGTATGTTTTCCTTTTTTTTTAAGTTATTCTTGCCTATGAATTTTTTTTTTCAACACATTCTTGTAGTCCAAGACAACAGAAGGTTACTGGTGATTCTAAATGTTCTCAATTTTTTTAGAGGCCTCTATTATCTATACTTTGGACTTACTAGAACTCCCTGAGATTCATTTGGCATTAGAAACACTTTTGTCTCTGTTATGAAAGTTATCAAATCTAATCGTTGTATTATTTTTCAGTCCAGAATGTGCACCAATTCTAAGGAACTGAAGTAAAATTTAATTATAGAATTCCAGGGATTACTGTGCACTTTAATCCAACACATTAAGAATTAAAGTGCTCTGAATTTTTTTTAATTTTATAATCAATGGCTGAGCTTTAGAGGCATAAACAAACGTCAGGGACTGAAACTTCTATAGTATTCCATCTCCTGGCATCCTTTTGGAGACATCCAAATTATATTAAAAAATGTCTCTGGGAATTGTCAAATTTTGATAGTTTCATTGGCAGTATCTACAAAAAAGCAAAAAGATTACATAAAATTTCTAAGTTAAAAAGATGTATTGCATCTTGTGTGCTGCTTTTATTTTGTTTTCTAACTTGTGACAAGGAAGAACTTAGTCTGAGAGGTGTTGATTATTCATGAGAAATGATACTTCAAATTCATGAGTACAACACATTTTAACATTTTTTTTTGCATGCAGAGATTGGCTTCTGATTTCTTATTTAGTTACATCTTTTTGGCTGTTGGACGAGTGGGTTCAAGTACTGATTTGATTGTTCAAAGAGTTGAATTTGTTCATGAGTCTGACAAAAGAAGTCACCTCATGGACCTTCTTCATGCACAGAGGGCAAATGGTGTTCAGGGCAAGGTAATTAATTTTGTTCTTTTCTTTTCTTTCTTTCTTTTTTTTTAATCCTTATCTTCCCACCAATGGCTTCTTCCCCTACCTCCATTTCCTTTTCCATTACCTCTTCCTGGTGGGGGAACTGTTTAATTAGTAGTAAGTTTTCTTGACATTGAAGATTTTTGGATCATGAACTAATTCTTTGTGGCTGACTTAATTTCAGCAAGCTTTAACTTTAGTTTTTGTGGAGACAAAGAAGGGTGCTGATTCACTTGAACATTGGTTGTGTGTTAATGGGTTCCCTGCTACTAGCATACATGGAGATAGAACGCAACAGGTATTTTTTTCTTTGTTGTAATTATTTTTACACTTGGGAATCTATTTTGTTGCTAACAGCATATCTCACTGTATATGGATTCCAGTTGCTGAATCTTTGGTGGGTGCCTTTTGTTTTTTTTATTTTTTTTTGGCAGAAATTATTTTTTCTGGTTTTTGAATAGGTGTGATGTTATATAGTTGGTCCTAATAAATACACTTATTAACATAAATATTGCGGCTAGCTTGATTAGAAAACATTACATAAAAAGTTTACTTTTGGAGATACAGTTCGCATAAGATGTAAAGAGTGGGATCAAATTATATAAAGTGATTGTTAAAGAAGTAAGAATAGTTATATCTTATTCCTTTTAATCTAGCATGTTATATAAAAAGTCATATGCATACATATTAAAGTTATTTAATGTATAATAATTGTTAAACTTGTATATATACATTATATTTGGTGCTGGAAAACTTCATTTGTGATCAAGCTTGGCTGAACTTTGGTCAAGTTTTTGGTTGGCTGAACTTTGGTCAAGTTTTTGCTTGACTGAGCTTACTTGAGTTACTCATATAGCTAGTATAATGTTAAAATAACAAAAAATCATCTTGAAAATCCTATGAGAAGAATTTGGACAAGATAAGATTAGTGCATTTGGTTTGTTTTCATCTTCTTCTGGGTTTCTCATTTAGTTATGTGCTGGCTGATTCTCGTCTTATGGCACTTATTTTGTATGTTCATCTGTACTTAAGCCTTAGGGTTGTCTTTTATTTCCTATCAGCATTTTTTTGGGATAATTTGAGATCCTAATTGTCTTTTCATAATTCCTTCTTCAGTTTCTGATTCTGTACCATAATGTTGAGATTCAGATGTTTCATATGTGACCTGCATATGGGTTGGTGCTGTGTTGTTGCACTTCATAGCTGTGTTGTTATCATGAGTCTATTCTTTAATCCTGCAGGAAAGAGAACAGGCATTGCGTTCATTTAGAAGTGGTAACACTCCAATCTTGGTTGCAACTGATGTAGCAGCTCGTGGACTTGATATCCCTCATGTTGCACATGTGGTCAACTTTGATCTCCCAAATGACATCGATGATTATGTTCATCGTATCGGACGGACAGGGCGAGCTGGGAAATCTGGTCTTGCTACTGCTTTCTTCAATGAGGGAAATGCTTCATTGGCGAGGGCGTTAGCCGATCTAATGCAAGAATCAAATCAAGAAGTACCTGCTTGGCTTTCTCGCTATGCAGCTCGTGCTGCTTACAGTGGAGGGAAGAACCGCCGTTCTGGAGGCAGGTTTGGTGGCCGTGACTTCCGAAGGGATTATGGTGGAGGAAACAGTGGCAGTGGATATGGGCCTTCTGGCGGATATGGAGGATATGTTCCAGGGGGGACTAGTGCATGGGATTGATGGTATTGCTTAAAATACTCTTTGGTGGTTGTGGAATTCCCCCTTTGTTATACTGGAGTATATTCTGCTTTTGTTATCCTTTTAGTTAGTGTTTTTAGCCCATCTCTACTAGTATACTTGTAGAAGTGATTACCGCTGAGAGGGAATGTAAGTTTCGGGTTGGGGCTGCAGGAATAGAGCTGTATAATGTTGGTAGGTTTTGGTGAAAAAGTTCTAACAAGGTAGGGATTACATGGTGCGCATCTTTTCATCTTTATTCATTCTCTTTTCTATAATATAACTTTGTTGCATTGTGATGGCTTGTAGAATGTGTAGGGGAGAGGTGTAGGGTTTCATTTCAGAGGCATCCCTGTTTTTCTCTTGGTGCATCTTCTTTCAACCTTGTAGAGGAGTATACATGTTGAGCCATCTGGTCCTGCCATGTCTGGTTTTATTTTCTTCCCCCTTGAAGGAATTTTTAAATGCTTTTGTAATATTTCGGTGACTACTGCTGAAATAAAAGACGGAGCTATTTTGGAAGAACGGATATATTGTTTGAGACTTCGTGTCCAAAAATGTTATTACATGGTCTTTTATATTGATATTGCCTGTATGATTAGCTTTGGCGAAGCTATTGTGCAAGCATGTACATGTCCTGTGTTTTCACAATGTTCTTTAATTTTGGTCAACTGGCGGAGTGTTGTTTATGATTATTTGTCTTAGGTATGGCAGCTTGATGGTACAAAGCCGCATTTTTGCCGTATTATATCAATTCTACTTCTTCAGTGTATCAAAATTTAACTATACAAACAGCTAGGGATGAAATTTCTTTCTTTTACCTGGCTTTTGGAAGTCGAATTTTCGATTGGTATCAGGTCAAATGCTTCAGTGGCAGGAGCCAACAGCCCAACTTAGAAGAAAAATTTTAAACGCTCATCTTGTTGTAGACATTGAAATACCGCTGGATAATGCTACAAACAGGTACTTGTATGAAAAAACATTTTGTAGCAAACAGACTTTATATTAATTCGGTTTTAGCAGATTGACTTTTATTTAATTGATATTGTTTGTGAAGGAGTGTGAACAGTATGAGTGTTTTGTATTATTTTAAAAAAAGAGCCTAATTTTTATTTTGTCTGTTATCTTTTATTTTCCTTTAAATATATAGAAAAATTAAATATTTTTAGAGAGCAAAAGGATGTTCACACCTTTTTGCAGCTATTCACTAATGCTATAATTTCAATAAAATACTTAATAGTATAGGAGTCCTTCTTCAGTATTTTTATTCTCAATATTTTTGTTTTTCTTTAAATACATGAAAGAATTAATCAGAATGCAAACTCCTTTTTGCTCCTCCTCTTTGTACTCATTGACCAATATTATATTTTCAATAAAATACTTTAATATATACTATTATAAATTAATTTTTATTTTTCAAATTTAAAATGGAGTATACATATAAATCAATTAACTGTAGTTGAATTAATGCATATATATTTTAGGGCTAACTAATATAGCATTCCTTAGGTTTGATTTGTTATACTAATTGGTCACTGTATTTTCAATAATAATTATAACGTCCTTAGTTTTGCTCTATTAAGTTATTATATTTGTATTGTTTAATAGTTTGTTACAAGTTTGCAAGGGATTTGCAATGGATTTTTAATGAAATATAAATTTCGTAACAAAACTTTTGTAAAAGAATAGTATCCGTTGCAACCCAAAATTTGTAACTGAATAGAAACAGAATTTATAACGGATTTTGGAACGATATATTTTTGCTACTAAATTTTTTACAAAAATAAGTGGTAATAAAATTTGTAAAGAATTTAAAATCAGTTATAAATTTGTAATGTAATGGATTTAATTTTTTTATACATTTAAAGCAAAATATAATATAAAAAATTAATTTCTTGCAACCGAATTAGTTCTTATAAATTTCAATCGTAAGCATTTCATTAAAATATAACATTAGAAAATAGGGATAGAGAGGAGTAAAGAAAAGTCTTTACTTTCCAAACATTAAATTTCTTCATATTTTATTTTTTTATTCAACTAATTCAAAATATGTCATTCAAATATATATATATATATATATATATATTAACTATATAAATGTTGCGATTCAAATCTGGGAGTCATGATCAACTTTAGAGAATGAGATTTTGCAAAAATCTGAAACTTGTAGTAAACCTTAAAATAAAAACACAATAAAATATAATCATAAACATACTCGTAATTAAAACTTTTTATAATGGAGAAGAATCTCTTATAAATAATATTTTAAAAAAAATATTTTACAATATTTAAAATATATAACCACAAATAATGACAATCAAATAATACAATAAATATGTAATAATACTGCAACATTTAGTAATATAAAGAAAGAATAATTTAAAATTTACATAGGTTAGCCAGAGAGGAAAGGGTCCTAGTAAAGGGAACTACTATAGGAGGTCTGACGAAAAGATCCTTAAAAATAATTGAAGGGCTCGGACCTAATTGAATGAATTATTATTATATATATGCATATAGTTTAATGACACAAATATTCAAATATTGGTATAATAATATTTAGATATTTATTTATTTTTATACATACATTTCATATAAATGCTCGAAATCATATTTTCAATAAAACAAATAAATGCAGTAATATTTAGGTGGAGGATCGGAGCAAAACCCTAAAATATTCCGCAATCTCGATCATAGAACCTCACTAGCCAACAGACTCATTAACTCCAAAAATATTTTCTTATCCAACTTTGGCAGTGGACTGGCCTTGAGTACACAAAAAGGTCAACCGAGGATCCACAATCCCACTACCGGTATGACCAGCTCCGAGTACATAGCAGATCAATCGAGAATCCGCAATCACACCCCTTTTATCCACAATTCTCAATAACCATATATACATATCTCAATTAAATCAAAATTTATAGCCTAGCATCTAGTGTACTGTTGCGCAATAGTTCTAGTGTGACTCACTAGGTGACATGTTCTACGGCAATCTTTCAAAATATTTTTTATAAATAAAATAATAAAATTCGTATTAAAATATCGCAACATCCATTAATAACAATTAATATTCACGCGCGCGAGCGCACACACACTCACACTCACATATATATATATATATATATGATAAATAACGTTTAATGCAATATAGCATAATAATTAATAAATTCATATTTATTTGAAATATGGATGCCAATGACATTCTACATTCAATGCATATATATAATAACAATTCACAATTTGAGTGCGCTCCTCTATTCCAGTTCGGTTGGCTTAATCCGTTAGGCTTAACTAACGGCGCAACTAAGAAAAAATAATAAAAATAATGATATTAGAATTAATTTTATACATCTAGAATTTCTAAAGAGCAATTTGATCTAGAACACGACATGACTAGACTAAAACTCAAAACTTAGGACCGATCCGATGTCACGTTTTACGAAAAATTTATTGAAAATTCGGCAGTCTATTTTGTAAAATGGACATTACTGTACAAAAGTAGAGTCGATCTTGCATGCAAACACACTTAAAAATATCCACAAAGTTCAACTTCTCAGGTTGGGCCCTGAACTACAATTATTGCTCAACCGATAACCAACACAATCCATTATTAATAAAATAATATAAATTCCAATTATTCACCAAAAATCATAAAAATATTAAAGTTTTAATTATAAAAACCAAATAAATAATAAAATTTTAATTATTAAATAATATTTTGCCAATAAAATCCATTAATAGCATAAAATTCCCATTTTACAATTAAATTAGCATAAATTGTAAATAATTATTAAAATAAATTATTATTATTATCATAAAAATACTAAAATACTCATTTAGGCACAAAAATAATAAATAAATTTATTTTTCATTTAATTTCTCAAAATAACTACTAAATAATTAAAAATTGGGAAATAATTATAAAAATTATTTTCACATTTTTATTAATAAAAAAAAGTCTAAAATAGCATAATTAACAATAATTTCAGTTAAAATCAAATAATTCACCATTTTCTAATATTTTCCAAAAATACATAATTATTCATAATCTTTAAAAATTCATAATTAAAATTCTATACATAATTTCGTAAAACTTTCTTAACCAAGTTTACTCTAACTAATTAATAGAATTTAATAAAAATATAAAATTTTCTAGGTTGGAACAGTTACGTGAATAGTAACCCGAACCTGAAAAAATCAAAAAATCACAAAAATAATTAAAAATCATCATTAGTTAGATCTCAACCTCAATTACAATTTATCTCAAAGAAAATATGTCTAATTAAATCAAATTCAAACTCAATTTCACAAAATAATCAAATTAACCTAAACACAAATTCACAAAATTAGAGTTACCCAGACGAATTAATTGAGGGGAAACGAAGCCTAAAGGATGAGCTTCCAATCAAGACTGGCAACGAGCTCAAAGGTGGTTAGAAACTTTGTCAGCAAGCCCAAGAGTAATCCGGTCATCGAGAGGAAAAGAGAAAGGAAGAGAAGGGGAAGGGGTGGTGGCACCAGGGAGGGGAAGGAGCTACTAGCAGTGCTGACTAGTAGAGGAGGTGGCGACATGGGGTTGATTGATGAGGATGGTGGCACTGCAAGTGTCGGGTGTGGGAAGGGGAAAGAAAAGAAGAAGAAGAAAAGGAGAAGGAAGAAAGAAAAGGAAGGAAAGAGAAAAAAGAAAAATTGGTTTATATATATATATATATATATATATAATAATAATATTAACTTTTAAATTTAAAAATAATATTCTAAACCTTTTTGAAATATAAATTTCTCCCAAATTAATTATATGCTAAACAATTAGTTATTAATTTAAATAAAACTATACAACTAATAAAAATCTCATATATAATTAAATAATAATTAACTTTAAATAATCCCACACTTAAATTAATAATTAATAAAAAATTGGGTTATAACAATCTTCCTTACAAAAATTCGTCATCGAATTTTTAATAAATAAAAAGGAGTAAAAAAACTATCGAGGATATAAAAAAGGATATGCCACCCGCATCTTAGCCTTAGTTTCCCATGTGTGCTCTTCTATAAGACTGTGACCATCGGACTTTGCTTATAATGCAACTGTCGAACTTGATAGTCAACTATAGCTATAGGTTCTTCCTCGTACATCAGATCTTCATTCACTTCCACACTCTGAGGCTACAAAACATGGGAAGGATCCAAAATATACTTCTTAAGCATCGACATATGGAACACTAGATGCACTTGGGATAAATTTGGTGGTAAAGCCAACCGATTTGCAACCATGCTAACTCTTTCCAGTATCTTAAAAGGTCCTATGTATCTCAGTGCCAATTTTCCCTTCTTGTCAAATCTCATAACACCTTTCATTGGTGACACCTTCAAGAACACATTGTCTCCAACCTAAAATTCCACATCCTTGCGCTTCAGATCTGCATAACTCTTATATGTGCTAGCTGCTGTCTCCAATCTCTTTCTAATCAAAGAAGCTTTCTCAGATGTGTCTTGGATAATTTTCGGTCTAATTAATTCTCTTTCATTGACTTCATTCCAATACAAAGGAGATCTACATTTCTGTTAATATAAAGCTTTATATGGTGTCATCTCAATACTGCCATGGTAGTTGTTATTATAAGTAAACTCTACTAATGGCAGATGATCATCCCAACTATCTCTAAGATCCATCACACACATCCTTAACATGTCTTGAAGTGTTTGGATCGTTCTCTTAAACTGATTATCTATCTAAGGATGAAAAGCAGTACTAAAATCAAGTTTGGTACCCATCACTTCTTGCAACTTCTACCAAAATAGAGAGGTAAACACTAAACCTCTATTAGAAATAATGGAAATTAGCACCCTATGAAGACACATAATATTCTTAATATATAGCCTAGCCAACTTGGCTACTAAAAAAGTAGCTTTAATTGGCAAAACATAAGTTGACTTGGTCAATTTATCTATTATCAACTAGATGGAATTGTATCCATCCTTAGAATAAGGCAATCCTATCACAAAATCTATAGTGACTCTCTCCTATTTCCACTCAGGGTTCGAAAGAGATTGAAGCTTCCTAGAAGGCTTATGATGCTCTGATTTCATTTGCTGATAGGTCAAGCACTTAGAAACAAATTTAGCTACATCTTTCTTCATTCCATTCCACTAGTAAAGATCTTTAATATTGTGGTACATCTTAGTATAACCAGGATGTACATTGTAAGCTATAAAATGAGCTTCTTCCAATATCTCCTCTCTTAAATTATCCACATCAGGAACATATAATCTCCCACTGATTTATAACACACCTTCATCATTGAGGCTATATTCAGTGAACTTCCCTTTGTGAACTTTCTCCACAAGTTCAACCAAATCAGGATCTCAGCTCTGAGTTACTTTGATCCTATCCCTCAATACTGATTTAACTATGAACTAAGCTAACAATCCTCCTGACCTAGTTATCTTCATCATCAACCCTTGGTCCATTAACTTGTGCATCTCTTGGATCAACGATCTCCTCTCCATATTGATGTGAGCAAGACTACCTGAGGACTTCCTACTCAAGGCATTTACTATCACATTAGCCTTGCCTAGATGGTATAAGATATCACAGTCATAATCCTTCAAAAGTTCTAGCCATCTCTTTTGTCTGAGATTAAAATCTCTCTGCTGAAAGATATACTTCAAACTCTTATGGTTAGTGTAGATCTCGTATGTTACCCCATATAGATAATGCCTCTAAATCTTGAGTTCAATAATAACAACGACCATCCTTAGATTATTAGTAGGATAGTTCTAATTGTATTTCTTCAACTGCCTAGAAGCATAAGCCATTACCCTTCCATTCTACATCAACATATAACCTAGGCCAAATTTTGAAGCGTCACAGTACACAGTAAATTTATCCACTTTATTAGGCAAAGTCAACACTAAAGCTGTAGTCAACTTCTCCTTCAACAGTTGGAAGCTGTTCTCACATGCGTCTGACCATATAAACTTCACATTCTTTTGAGTCATGAGGGTTATAGGTACTGTAATCCTTAAAAAAATCCTGAATAAATCTCTTATAATACCCAGCCAAACCCAAGAAACTTTAAATCCTAATAACTGTGGTCAATTTAGAGCACTTAGACATTACTTTAATCTTCTGTAGATTAACCTGAATGCCATCCTTAGACACTACATGCCTAAGGAATGCTACACTTTCCAATCAAAAATCACACCTTGAGAACTTAGCATAAAATTGATGTTCCCTCAATGTCTGTAGCACTGTCCTCAAGTGATATACATGCTCTTCGATACTCCTCAAATACTTCAGTATATCATCAATGAAAACTACTACAAACTGATCAACAAATGGTCTGAACTCCCTATTCATAATATCCATAAAGGCTGCTGGTACATTGGTTAATCTGAAGGACATTACCAAAAACTCACAGTGGCCATATCTAGTATGGATTGCCGTTTTAGAAACATTAGCTTCACAAATTCATAACTGATGATAACCTGACCTCAAGTTGATCTTATAAAAGAACTGTGCACCCCAAGGAGAAATACTGAGTCTTATGAAACCCTTGTCCAACAAATCTTACAACTGCTCCTTTAACTCTTTCAACTCTATAAGAGCCATCCTATAAGGTGGTATATAGATAGGAGCTATGCCTGGAACCACATCAATGTAGAATTCAATCTTCCTATAAGGTGGTAAACCTGATAATTCATTAGGGAAGACATCTGGAAACTCATATGCTATAGGAACATCTGAGATGGATGTCAATTCTGTTGAAGTATCCTGACCAATGCCAAGTATCCTTAACACCGTTTTGTTAATATCTTCCTTGCTATAATATCAAAAATAAGATTCTGAGGTGTAGAAATCTTATCACCCACAAACTTGAATTCCTTAACATTTGAAATTCTAAAAACCACCTCCTTGCTATGAAAATCCACAACAGCATGATGATGAGACAACTAGTCCATACCTAGAATTATATCAAAATCCATTACATTTAACAATACCAAGTCTACAGGATGCTCTCTGCCTTCCACCAACACAGGACACCTAAGAAGAATCACATTGATGTCTAGTGAATCACTTGGAGGCATGACAACTGATAAAATAATTGTCATCCTTGTGGCTTGCCAACTTGATTTCAAAGCAAAAATAGGAGACATAAAATAATGGGTAGAACCTAGATCAATAAAAACTCTAGCATCAATAAAACATACCAGGAGTGTACCTGCTACCACTGCATTAGATGTCTGAGCATCCTACTGCATGAGAGTGAAGACTTCAGCTTGTCCTCTGCCTCCCTGCTGGCTAGTAGAAGTTTGTCCAAACCCTTTGGCACTACCTCTTCCCCCTCTGCCTCGCCCCTATTGGGCAACAAACTAAGAAGTAGTAGGATACTGAGCAATAGAATGCTGTAAAAATTGCTTTTGATAACCAGAATAAGGACATGCTTTAGTAAAATATTCCATCTATCCCCATCTAAAACATGCTCTTAGAGCCATATAACACTGTCCTTGATGGACTCTCCTGCACATTTGACAAGCACTGGCTGTTGATCCCATGCTGCCATAACCGAAACTCTAGTAGCTCATATTACTGGGAGCACTAGAATCAAATATGACCGATTTGTGAACTCCACCGTGGCCATGTCTTATACTCCTGTGGATCCTATGCTGCAGTCTCTGGTCTTGCTAAATAGATCCCCTCTACTAACTACTAGATCCAATTTGAAATGTAGTGTACTAGGTGCTTTGAGATCCTCTTACCTAAACACCTTCTATCTAATAATAATCAGGCATAACTCCTTACCCGATCAATCAGAGCTCTGTCTCCTTGGCCAACTCTATCATAGACTCAAGAGTCAAGCTTGTAGTAGGCATCCTAATGAACGTAGAATCTAATATAGTGATGTATATAGTAACTACGAAGTACTAATCTCTTATTAAGTCCTCTGTATACTGACTTAGTTTGAGGAACTCTTTAGTGTACTCCTCTACTGACATGCTGCCTTTAGTAATATTGGTTAGTTGGAGTTTGTAGCTTATCCGTATAGGCTATAGGTAGAAAATCTTCTGAATTGCTCTCTGAACAGAGCCCAAGTCAATGTAGTTAGGTGGGGCTGGATGACTTGAACAAACCAATCTAACACTGGCCTCTTAATAGATAGCTCGATTATCAGAATCTGTTGATACTTGGTATATGCAGTCCAAGTCCTCAACTCAATCATATGAAGAAAATCAAGTGGGTCTGAAGTCCCGTTAAATAAAATCCTACCGACTCTAGAGTAGAACAAGGTTGCCTCTAGGTTTGACATACCCTGAACTCCCTACTGATAAAAAGGTTACAAAGGTGGTATGGCTTGGGGTATAGTTGTTGCACCCTGTTGAACCTCTGGTGCAAAAGCATCTCCCTAAAAAATCCTAACCTGTAGGTTCCTCATCCTGTAACATTCTCTATCTGTGGCGACCTGTCGCTCCTCTAGATCTACCCTTACCTCTACCCCTATGCCTAACCAGCAGCTCATGAGGTAAAATCTCATCCTGAAAGGACTCTTTATCCTCTCCTCCTCATTCTAAAAAGAACAAACATAAACAAAATTCAAACAAAATAGACATCCTAATGGTTATGCAGAATTCTAAAGCAAGTAAGACTTTCAAAAACATAATTGAACTTAATTGTTATAGTAGTTTCAAAGAAAACTTAAACTCTAGCAACTTAGGTCCAACCATAGTAAACCTAGGCTTTGATACCAACTTTGTCAAGACCCAATTTCGAGAGTCATGATTGTCGCTAGGGAATAGGAATTTTCGAGAATCCGAAACCCGTAGTAACCCTTAAAATAAAAACATAATAAAATATAACCATAAATATGCTCAGAATTAAAACTTTTAATAATGGAGAAGAATCTTTTATAAATAATATCTTAAAAAGATATTTTATAATATTCAAAATACGTAACCACCAATAATGATAATCAGAGAATACAATAAATATGTAATACTACTATAGCGACTAGCAATACAAAGAAAGAGTAATTTAAAATTTACATAGGTCAGCCAGAGAGAAAAAGGCTTGGGTTAGCTAGAGAGAAAAAGGTCTAGCGAAGGGAACTACTATGGGAGGTTTGACGAGAAAGATCCTGAAAAATAATTGAGGGGGATCAGACCTCATTGAGTAAATTATTATTATATATATGCATGCAATTTAAGGACACAGACATTCAAGCATCAGTATAATAATATTTATATATTTATTTATTTTTATACATGCATTTCATATAGATGCTTGAAATTACATTTTTCGATAAATAAATAAATGAAATAATATTTAGGTGGAGGATTGGAGCAAAATCCTAAAATATTCTGCAACCTTGATCACAGAACCTCATTAGCCAACAGACTCATTAGCCTTATATGTAATATCCCGTATTTTTTTAAAATATTTTAATACTGCATCGGGATATGCAGTGTTAATAATTTTGTAAATAATTATGATATTTTTATGAGTTGATATGTATTTAAAATTTATTTTAATTATTGTATATTATTTTAAGTGCTTTATGTAAAATTATCCCGAGAATTCTATTTTCGGGGAAATTTTCACGTAAATAATTTACTATTAATTATTTTAAGTAGATTTACGCATTTTCATGAGCTCATATATATTTTTTTAAAAGTACTAAATAAAATATATATGTGTATTTATTTAATTAGGGTTTAATTAAATACCCTAATATTTTATTATTTACTTATTAGTTTTAATATTATTTAATTATTTTTAGGTGTATTAAATTTTAAATTATTAAATTATATGTGTGTGGAATTTATAATATTATAATATATAGTGTAATAATACATATACATATATATATACATGATATAAGCTAGAATCAAAATTTTTTGGCAAATTACCAATCTGCTCCCGACTCCTCTTCACCATCTCCGATTGCCCTTCTCGCCAAACCACCATCTGTCATGCTGTTTTCTTGCCATCGGTGTGCCTCCCGACGTGCCACCTCCTTCCTCCAGCTGTTCCGCCGCCAGTAGAGTCCATTTCCGGCGTCGGGAAGCTCGTTTTGGCCAGAGAAGCCGAATTCATTTTCATCGTCATTCACTGCGTTTCCGGCCACCATTTTCGACACCGCCGGTCTCTTTCTTCTCCTTGAGCTCTGGTGAGTGTGATTCCAAGCTTTGTTTCACTTAAAATGGTCTTGATTTGCTTAGGTTTCGATTTTGGTAATTTGGCCATTTTAGGGTTCTTGATTTTTTTGAACTTTGAATTGATTGATTCATGAGAAATTCCTTCAAAAATTTTGTTCCCCTTAGCTTAATCTACATGTGTGAATTTTTGTAGAATTTTAGAGATTATTTTGATTTTTGGGTATTTTTAAAAATTTTAATATTATTTTCTAATTTTCAAAAATTAATTAAATTATGAAATTGTGTTTTATGATAAATATAGGTGTTTAAATGAATTATAGAAATTTATTTGGAATTTTTATGATTTTCTATGTATTTATTTTGAATTTAATTAGTTTATGTAATTTTTGAAAAATAGGGCTAATTATGTTTTTAATTGAAATTAATTAGTTAATTGAGTTTATTTATTGATATTATTGATAAATATGTGGAGAAAATTAATTTTTGATAATTATACTATTTTTGGTGAATTTTTGATTGAATTTTAGTATATTTATATATATAGGGGTATTTTGGTAATTTTACACTAAATTGGCTAAAAATGTAATTAAATTGCTTTTAATAATTATTTAAGGTATAAAAATGATTTCTACAAATTATTTAGTATTTTTAACTAATTAAAATTATTTTTCGTAAATTATTTTCAATTATATATATAATATACGATTTTTCTAATAAAATGAGTTTTATCGATTTTTACTGTGTTTTAGGGTTAATTTCGTAATTTCTACTTATTAAATGTATTTATGTGATATAAGGGCATTTTTGGTATTTCCATAATTGTTCTGTGATTGTGGACCCCGGTCGGTAAACTGTAGGTTGGAGTCCAACCGAGGGGTTGTGATTGTAATTCTGTGTCTATTTTTGAAGTGTGTTTCTTTGCAGGGCCAGCTCTACTCTTTGAGTAGAGAGATGTCCGTTTTACAGGGGAGGTTCTGCCGAATTTTTGGTAGAATTCTCGTAAAACATGATGTCCGGTCGAACCCTAATTCTGATTCTGTGTCTAATATTCTAGATCAAGTTTCTACGATTTTCTGTTAGGTTTATTCTAATGTCTGTTATTTATTGTTTGTTTAGTTGCACCGAGACCGAGGCCTAGTGGACTAGGCCCGTCGGACCCATCTTGAGGAGCGCACTAAGTGTGAGTTACTATTATATATATATATGCTTTAGGGTGCATGATTTAGAAATATATGTTTTATTTTGATTAATTATGCATAAATAATTCAATTATTACTTAAGTTTATTTTGGTTTATCTTTAGTATATTTTCGATATATTTTAAATTATATGCATGTTTTGCTAATAAATTAGGTTTAAAATGTTTTTAAGTATATTTCTAGTTTATTTTGTAATTTAATTGGATTTATTTGACGTATATATACTCGAAATATACCTGATTTATTTTTGGTATATTTCTAGTATATATATGGTTTATGTTGCTATTTTATTAAATTCATGCATCATTTACTTTTATGAATGTATGCTTTATATTTTAATGAAGGATATCAATAGAATGTGCTACTTAGTGGGCAACACTAGGACCGAGTACGTTCTGGTATGCTTATAGCATTTAGGCTATATTACTAACCATTTGTGGATATTGATTGGATATGATTATTTAATGTGTGATATGATTTGGGAGTGTGATTGCTGGAGCTCGGTTGACCAAGTGTCTCGGGGCCAATCACACTGACAGTCAAACTATTGGAGCTCGGTTGACTTAGTGTCTCGGGGCCAGTCTATTGTCCAAATGAAACAAGTGAATATATTGGAATAAGTGAGCCTGTATGGCTAGAGTGTTGTCTAACACTGTTTGAGGTTGCGATATTCTAGGGTTCTATTTGATCCTTCATAAATGATAATTTTCAATGAAATATATAAAATGATTTTACAACATCTGTGTGTATTTGCTTGTATATATACATATTAGATATATACTGTTGATTGTATGCATTGTCATTTAGTATGCATGTATATATATTATAGTAATTCACTCAGTGAGGTATGAATCCCCTCCGTTGATTATTTTTCAGGAGAGTCATCGTCTTCAGACCTCAGTAGCAGGCCTGTACGCCAGATTTCTTCCGCCCCAGCTTCTTTATGTAAACTGCTAACTTAAGTTTTATTTTTATAATATAGACACTGCAGTAGTTGTAAATAAATTATGGGTTTTATGTATTATATTTGTGTGAGTTATGTATTTTAAGAATTTGAACTAGATTTGTATTAAAGGATTTATTTATATATGAGATGAGAATTCGATTTAATTTCGTTTGTCAGAAATGCTATTTTGATATTTATGATTTTATTTCCGCTGCATAATATTTTACTTAATTGTGTTATTATTACTATTGCATGTTTATTTTATTTTTAGGCTTGTTACGGGTTTCGGATTCGAAAGAATTCCCGTTCCCTAGCGCCGATCATGGCCCCTATTTTGGGTCGTGACATTATCCAACTTTGGCAGTGGACTAGCCTCGAGTACACAAAAAGGTCAACCGAGTATTCGCAGTCCCACTACCAGTATGACTGGCCTCGAGTACACAGCATGTCAACCGAGAATCGGCAATCACACCCCTTTTATCCATAATTCTGAATTACCATATATCCATATCTCAATTCAATCAAAATTCATAGCTTAACATTTAGCATACTGTTGCGCAATAGTTATAGTGTAACCCACTAGGTAACACGTTCTACGGCAATCTTTCAAAAATTTATCATAAATACAATAATGAAATTCATGTTAAAATATTGCAGTATCCATTAATAACAATTCATATTCATACACACACACACACATATAAAATGTATAATGCAATATAACATAATAAATAATAAATTCCTATTTAATTGAAATATGTACGCCAATGACATTCTACATGCAATGCATACATATAATAATAACTGACAGTTTGAGTGCGCTCCTCTATTTCGGTTCAGCTGATCCAGGCCGGTAGGCCTACCTCGCGACACAGCTAAGGAAAAATAATAATAATAATAATGATATTAGAATTAAATTCGTAATTTTATACATTTAGAATTTCTAAAGAACAATTTGATTTAGGATACATAGGACTGACTCGATGTCACGTTTTATGAGAAAAACTATCAAAAATTCGGTAGTCTCCTATGTAAAACGGACATTCATCTACAAAAGTAGAGTCGATCCTTCACGCAAAAACACTTCAAAGTATCCACAAAGTTCAACTTCTCGAGTTGAGCCTCCGAACTATAATTATTGCTCAACCGAGAACCAACACAATCCCTTATTAATAAAATAATATAAATTCTAATTATTTACCAAAAATCATAAATATATTAAAGAAATTCATTTTCCAAATAAATAATAAAATTTTAATTATTAAATAATATTTTGCCAATAAAATCCATTAATAGTGTAAAATTTCCATTTTACAATTAAATTAGCATAAATTGCAAATAATTATTAAAATCACTTATTGTTATCATAAAAATACTAAAATACTCATTTAGGCTAAAAAATAATAAATAAATTTATTTTTCATTTAATTTCCCAAAATAACTACTAAATAATTAAAAATTGGGAAATAATTATAAAAATTATTTATACATTTTTATTAATGAAAAATAGTCTAAAATTGTATAATTAACAATAATTCCAATTAAAATCAAATAATTCACCATTTTCTAATATTTTCCAAAAATACATAATTATACATAATCTTTAAAAATTCATAATTATACATAATTTCGCAAAACTTACTTAACAAAGTTTACTCTACACAATTAATAGAATTTATAAAATTTTCCGGGCTGGAACAGTAACCTGAACCAAAAAAGTTTGAAAAATCAAAAAAAATAATTAAAAATCACCATTAGCTAGATCTCAATTTCAATTACAATTTATCTCAAATAAATTACATCTAATTAAATCAAATTCAAACTCAATTTCATAAAATAATCAAAATTAACCTAAACATAAATTCACAAAATTGGAGGTGTAATTGAAGTTACCCAAACCAATTGATTGAGGGGGAATGTAGCCCGGAAGATGACCTTCCAATAAGACCGATGGTGAGCTCAGAGGTGGCACAAAATGTCGCCAGCAAGCCCAAGAGTAATCCGGTCATTGAGAGGAAAAGAGAAAGGAAGAGAAGGGCTTGTACCAGGGAGGGAAAGGAGTTGATGGCGATGCTGATCGATGGAGGCAATGGCGACATGGGGGTGACTGGCAAGGATGGTGGCATTGTAAGTGTCGGCTGCGGGAAGGGGAAAGAAAAGAAGAAGAAAAGGAGAAGAAGGAAGAAAGAAAAAGAAGGAAAGAGAAAAAACAAAAATTGGTATATATATATATATATAAAGATAAAATAATAATAACTTTTAAATTTAAAAATAATATTCTAAAATTTTTTAAAATATAAATTTCTCCCAAATTAATTATACACTAAACAATTAATCAATAATTTAAATAAAACTATATAAATAATAAAAATATCAATAATGAAATAATAATTAACTTTAAATAATCTCACATTTAAACTAATAAGTAATAAAAATTTGAATTATAACAATAAAGAAAATGAAAAAAAAAAATCAAATATTAATACATGAGTTTATGTATTTTTTCTTTTGTTTCCTTGGGTTGAATCTCGATAATTACCTTTTAATTAAAATATTTGTCTTTAGTCAAACTAAGTTGTAGATATTTTCAGATAATAATTTATCTTATGCACATAGTACTAATTAAATATATCAATTAATAATTTAAATAAAAAATTATTTAGTTAAAAGTGGGGTAAATTACAATTTAACCCCTCTATTTCATTGTATCGTATCACTTTGTCCCCGATATTTAAAAAATATATTTGTTCATTCTTTTTCTTTTTTGCAAATATTATACTATTTCCTCTTTCTACCAACATTTCCATTAAAACTACCATTGACATGAAATGACAATTAGACCCTCCAACAGAATTAATATTAGTTAGAAATAATTATGGTTTGCCCCTTCTAATTTATCATTTATATTACTTATTCCCTCAAATTTTAAAAACATGTTTTGATTTTTTTTACACTATTATATTTTTACTCTTTTTATCAAAATGTTTATTAAATTTATTGTTAAATAAGTATAAATGGTCAAAATAACATTCACTTCAAAAGGTGATTCGATTATAAAATATAAAATAATTTTAATTAATTTAATTAATAAACATAATAGTTTAAACTAATAATTCAAATAAAAAAAATTAATTTTGATGCTAAAAAGTCTATATACTTTATTATATTTTTTATGCAATTTTATGCAACATAAATATTTCAAGTTAATATTTAAACAAAAATATTTAAAGTAGATTAAAGTTAAAATTGCCACTTCAAAGTCTACATGATTTGTATGATCAACTCATCATCAAATTGATAAATAATGTCTTAATGAATTTTCTAGTCTTAGATGAAGTTTCAACCATTGTTCAACAGGATAAAAGTAGGTGCAAGAATAAGGAAGACAAGTTGGCAAATTCACAATAAGTGAAAGCCTTGGTGGCGATGAGAGGGAGATCAACAAAACCTAGCTCTAGCAAGGATAAAGACAAGGTAGATCAAAATCAATAAGTAAGAACAGTATCAAGTGTTACACCTATGGCAAAAAGGGTAATTTAAAGAAGGATTGTTGGAATTTAAAAGGTTTTAGTCCTTAATGATATGTTACAAGTAATTCAAATGATGACAACACTCTATATAATGAAGTGGTAATGACTAGCATAGAAAATGTTTGGCTCCTTAACACAACGACTACCTAACATATAACCTCTTGAAGAGAATGGTTCTCTTATAAAAACCTTTCTTAGGAGGATCTATGTTCACAGTTGATGGTCATCCTTTGAAGATCATTAGTATTAGAACTATTAAGTTAATGATGTACAATGGTACAATGAACACCATTCAAAATGTACGATATGTGAAGGGCTTAAATAAAAAATCTACAATTTTTAGGAATATTAGATGATATTGGGTGCAGGGTTGAAATTAAAAATGTGATTGTAAAAATAATTCAAGGCATAATTGTACTAAGAAAAACATAAAAGATAGTTGCAAACTTGCATATGCTGATGGAACAGACTTTGCATTTAAATGGTTTAAGTGAAAAATCTACAATGGTGTGGTATTGCAAACTTGGACATTTATCGAAACAAGGAATGAAAATTCTAATAGAGCAAAAGCTACTTCCTGGCCTCACAAAGGTATCCTTACCTTTTGTGAGCATTGTGTTATAAGCAAACATCATTATATAAACTTCAACACATATAATTCTAGAAGAAAAATTGTTCTAGAGTTAGTTCATTTTGATATATGGCAAGCATCAGTACCATCCTTAGGAGGAGTGAATTACTTTATGTCCTTTATTGATGACTACTCTAGGAGATGTTAGGTGTATCCTATATAGAAAAAAATTGATATTTTTTTAAGTCTTTATAAGTATTCAAAGCGTGTGTGGAACTTGATTCTAAAATTAAGGACAAGTGTTTAAGAACAAATAATAGAGGAGAATATACCATTAAAGAATTTGATAAATTTTGCAATTAAGAAGGCATCAAAAGGCAGTTCACTAAACATATACTCATCATTAAAATAGAGTGGCAGAGTGAATAAACATAACACTATCTGAAAGAACAAGGGCAATGTTGGGAGCTGCAGACCTAAAAAATTCATTTTGGGTAAAAGCTGTCAACACTGCTTGTGATGTGATAAATCGGTCACCATCAATTGTAATTAAGTCAAAAACCCTTATAGAGATGTGGATTGGTAAGTCTGTTGATTACTCATACCTTCATATATTTGGAAGCCCTATGTACATGATGTATAATTCCTAAGAAACTACAAAGTTGGATCCAAAATATAGGAAATGCATATTTTTAGGATATGCATAGGGAGTTAAGGTGCATCACTTATGGGATCCTATTGTCCATAAGGTCATTATAAGTGGAGATGTGATATTTGCAGAGGAAAAACTATAAGAAAAAGGAGAAAGTGGCACATTAAAAGATAATTCAAAGACACTACTATGGTATGGGTGAAAAAAGACCTTTAATAAAAAGATTCTTCTATTACAAACCATAATCTAAGGAGTGAGAACTAATAGAGTTTGAAGGAAATAGAGTTTGACAGTTAACTTATGACTAAAAAGTAACAGCTTGGCATTTTGATTATATTATGGAGAGCGATATTGCATACTACTTTCTAACTAAGGATGAAGAGCCATTAACTCTTCAAGAGGTAATGGAAAGACTAAAAGCATCTCAGTGGATGACAGTAATGCAAAAAGAAATTGAATCTTTACATAAGAATCAAACTAAGGAACTTGTGCCATTACTATAAGGAAGAAGGTTAATTGTTAATAAATAGGTCTATAAGATTAATCGTAATAGTGATGATCAAATGGAGTGGTATTATGCAAGATTGGTAGTATGAGGGTATGCTAAAAAAGAAAGCATTTACTTTAATAAAATCTTTTTACCTGTGGTCTGACTTACAATTGTTTAAGTGGTCCTAACAATATGTCCTATATTTGATTTATATTTAGAATAGCAAGATATGAAAACTGTTTTTCTTCATGGAAATCTTGAAGAAGAGTTTTATATGTTCCAACCGGAAGGTTTTGAAGAACAAGAAAAGAGAACTTGGCTTACAGGTTAAACAAATCTTTATATGTTTGAAAACAGGTGCTAGGGTGTTATTATAAAAGATTTGATTCTTTCATTATGAGCCTACTTAATGTAGATCCTTATTCATATTTCAAGAGGTCTAGTTAAAAGGACTTCATCATTTTGCTATTGTATGTAGATGACATATTAGTAGCAGGTCCCAACAAAGATCATTTCAATGAATTGAAGGCACAATTGTCTAGGAAATTTAAAATAAAAGATTTGGGACTTGAAAATAAGATTCTGAAGATTGAAATTCATTGAGACATAAATAATAAAAAGGTTTGGCTACTTTAGAAAAATTACTTAACAAGAATCTTGCAGCAATTGAACATTCAAGATTATAAGCCAATTTCTAGCCACTTCTTGCTAATTTTAAAGTATCCCTTCCTTTAGTACGAGTTTTAGTAGTGAAGTAGATAGCATAGAGATGTCTCGAGTATTGTATGCATCAGTAGTGAGAAGTTGATGTTTGCTATTATTTATATAAGACTAAACATTGCATATGCAATGAGAGTAGTTAGTTGGTAGAAGGTGAATCCTGGTAGAGAGCATTGGAATGCTATAAAGAGGATCTTAAAATATATCAAAGGAACCTTAAATGTTGCATTATGTTTTGGAGGATTAAAATTCACTGTCAAAGGATATGTTGAATGATATTATGTAGGTGATTTAGATAAAAGCAAAAACCATAACGATAAGTTGGGTATAAAAACTACAGTCAATTGTCATTACATTAATAATGGAAGTAGAATACGTGGCAAATACATAAATAAGTAAAGAAGTAGAGTGGTTAAAGATGGCAATGGAAGAACTCAGGTACAAATAAAAGAAATTTTCATTATTTAGTGACAGTTAGAGTGCATTTCATCTCATAAAAAATTTAGCCTTTCATTCAAAGATAAAAACACATTCGAGTTAAATACCACTTTATTCAAGAGAAAGTGAAAGAAGGAATCGTCAATTTGCATAAAATATATACCAAAGACAACCTAGGAGATTTTATAACAAAGGCTATTAATAGTGACAAGTTTATTTAGTGTCGATCCTCTTGTGGGTTAATGAAAACACAAGTAACATCAAAAGGCAACATATGGGGAATAATGTGAAGATGTGATTGATCCGCAAACAAATCTTCAAGTGAGAGATTCTTAATCGAATCAATTAAAAAAAAATGTAAGGTTGCTTGCATCGCTTCTATAATTCTTGGTCCTTAAGGCTTGGAAGCCTATAAATAGCATTATTTTTAGAATATAACAATAGATTTCTTTTCTCTTTGGTTTCCATTTGGATAAAAAGAGATAAGATTCTTTTATATTATTGCATTAAAAAATGACTTGAAAATGGGACCAGAGACACCAGTTGTTTGTGATAGTGTGCTTTAATAATTTTATCTTTTAAGTTAAAAAATAGTACTAGAGGCACCAGCCACTTCCATATCTGTATATAAACTCCTTCTACATCTAAAGGAAGGAGAGCATAAATAAAATTAGAAATTCTTTACATATTTGAGAAACCTTTTGCTACTATATACCTTATTTTGTCATAGTAGTATTAGGAAGGAGTATTGTTTGCACGATTTATATTATCAAGAAAGAAAGGACTCCCATAGCATAGAAAAACCTCCAACCAGTAACCGATTGCTGGAAGTTGATGTGAAGAAAGCTGAAGATGTTGCAAAAGCTTCACTGAAGGTATATATTTATTCTAGAATAATTATTTTATTCTGAAGAGTTAAGCATGTTATTTTAAACAAGCTTGGTGCATTCACATGTTTTGTTAATGTTAAATGATTACCCATATCCTAATTGTTTGCATTTAGATCAAGGACTAGGTAAGGATCCAGTAACAAGGTTATTCAATTCTATTATTGATTATCTGAATTATCTGAATTGTTATTTGGAAACTCTAAACAAATGCATAGAAAATTATTTTGAACAAGTAAGAGAATTTACTTTAAGGCAGAGTGAATTCAAGAATTATTTTCTTTAGAATAGAGAACCTTTGGGTTCTCTTGTTAACTCTCGATACTTTAACAAGTTTGAGAAGTTGAAAGAATTTAAAAATTTTAGATCTCATCCTTCTAAATTCCTGAGTAGCTTTTTATTTTTGCTTCAGAAAGATAGACTCACACTAAATGGTATCAAAACTTTGGGAAGAAAAAAGAGAGTGAATTTCTAAAGTTCTTTATAATTATGCACTAACTTGGAAAATTGAAACAAACAAGGACTAAATATTCATGAGGGAACCAGTTTGAAAATAAAATTGAAGTTGAATTATTAAAAAGTTACAAATAAAAGATAATAACCAATTTGTAATTTCATATAAGGTTAGGCAACCATTGATATAATAAGTGGTCGTCTTAAATTGGCACCTTTAGCATTAGTGATCGATTTTCATTTTTGTTGTTTTAGGTGCTTTCTTTGGGTTGCATACGTGCCAATAACACTAGTTGTGTGAATATGGATTTTAGGAAATTTAGATGAGAAAATATCACGTAATGGTCCATTTGACAAAGTCAATATCACTTTTGACCTGTCTCAATTATTTTTTTTTCTTCAATTTTAGTTTTTAGCGTTGTTTTCAGTTTTAGGTTTTAGCATTTTTTTTTTTTTTTTCATTTTTGGCCTTCCCTTTGCTATTTAAGATTGCACTTTAAGACACTGCTCATCCAGAACTCGTCAATCTCAGTCTCACCATCGTTAAAGTCCCCTGTTTAGATAGTTATCCATTTTTCGTACTCACCTCATTTAGCCTATTTTTTTAAAAATTCCTTCTGAATGAGGTCATGCACGAGAGAGAGAGAGAGATTTTTTTCAATAAATCTTTGAATTGGGAGGGAAATATTTCAGAAGTAAAAAAGCAACACATTTGTATGTATTTATTTGATTTTTAATGTATTTATTCTTATTTTTAATTGAAGTTGATTATATGTATTTATTTAATTTTTATATTTTAAATAAATTTAATTTTATATTCTAAATAAATTTATCATTATTTAAAATAATTATTTAAATTTATTTTTTTCAATAAAAATTACTCATAGTTTTTAATAATTATTTTTTTAATAAAAGTTTTACCTTTATTAGTATTAATAATATAAATAATAATTTTTAGGATATATTTCATAATTTTTTTGTTGTCTTTTGGTTATTAGTTTTTTTTTTTATTATTTTTGTTGTTTTATTTGTTGTTTGTTTTTTTTTCGGTTTTTGATTTTTATTGTTTTTTTTTTCATTTGTTTTTATTATGAAAAAAAAAAAACAAAAAATGACCAAAACGATAAAAAATAACTAAAAAAATAAAAAAAATTATGAAATATATCGAAAAAATTATAATATTTATTGTTAATACTAATAAAGGTAAACATTTTATTTATAACCTTAATTTTATTATTAATAATGAAAAACAATTGAAAAAGCAACAATTTTAAATTATTTTATTTTTTCATTTATATTTTTGTTGTGTTTTTTATATTAATAATAAAAATAGCAATTTTTTTTTAATAAATTTGATAGTGTTCCTAAATACGACATTTCAAATTTGAAAGTAGGATTTCCTTCTCATCATTGTCGCTGCACCATATCATCAATTATTAGAAAAAAAATAACAAAATTTATATCCACGTCCAAATGAAACATTTAATTCTATAATAATTTCATCGAAAAAAGATTACAATTGAAAAAAAAAAAAACAATGTGCCTGAAGCACACTCACGAGCCCTAAGATATCAAGGATCAATGAGCAAGAGGTTGAATAATTGAATAAGATTATGTATTTATAGGCATGCATGCATAATTAAACTAATTCTTAAAAAGAAAGGGTCCTCATCACATATCAAAATGGTAGAGCCATTTAGCTTTTTCAAATATCTTGAAAATACTTCCAAAATCTTTTGGCTGCATCTCTTTGTTGTATACATGGTGTGGTGGATTAGTGGACTGGGGAGCCAGCCGAGCTACGAGAAAAGGGTCGAAGGAGAAAAGAGCTGCAATAGAAGTATATTTCAAGGATTTGGACTCTATAATATCCATTTGACAAGAACTTATTTTCCCAACTGAAATCTCTAATCTCTAATCGACAACGAAAGGGATACTAATGGCTAAACTCTCAATAAATGAATAAACATAGAACACTAATCTTGCCACACCTGAAGCTGATTCACTTGCCCATAAATCTTGCCACATCTGAAGCTGATTCGCTGGCCATGAATCAAGTCATCCTTTAGTTAGATGAGTAGATATGATCTAATATGCATTCAAAAATTACAAAACCGTGTAGGAATGTTATGTTCAGTGAGAGAGAGGGAAAGAGAGAAAGAGAGAGAGAAGTGAAATAAAGGAGAAGAAGAAACGTGTTTATTTTGGGTTATTTTTGAAAATATTTATTTGAAAAATTAGTTTTGAAAGAATAAAAAATCAAAGTTATTTTTTATTTTTTTTTACGTTTTGGGTTATTTTTGAAAACTTCCCAATTTAGATTTTCTTTTTTAAAATTTTGAGTTTTAATTATTATTGTTTCAACAAAAAAAATAATATTTCTTTCATTGTTTTTTAATTATTTTCATTACAACTTCACCCTTTTTTAAGGGAATGTGAATTTTGTGCACCCAATTGTTAAAAAAGTCCTTAAAATAATAATAATAATAATAATAATAATAATAATAATAATAATTTATTTATTTTTTAATTTTTGAAAAAGAACCTTAAATATAGTGAGTTAGAGATACCTCTTATCAGTTTAACAAGAGAGAAAATATTGCCAAAATTCAAATTCAAGGGAGAAAGAATAGGTTAACAATTTTCAGAAGTTGCCATGTGAGATGGTGAAAGGACAGAAACTCACCATCTAAGGACTTTGGTGAAGATCTTAAATGGATATTATACGTAACACATTTTTTTTTTTTATATAATTCCTATATAAGGAATTTTTCCTACCCAATTTCTTAAACTATTGGTTATATTCTTATCTTTTCAAATTTGATATAGTTTCCTTCAATATTTGACAAATTTTTTATTTGGATTTTCATCATTATCAAATAATTTATTAATTTTTGAATAGTCCTTTTACAAGTAGATTTATTTTTCTATTGATAAAAAATTAATATCACAGTAACTAAGAGCAATATATATATATATATATATATATATATATATATATATATATATAAGAAATAAAATGAAAATAAAGCTATTCTTTTGAAGGTTATACATATGTCTTTCAGATTATCTGTGTGACAATAAGATCATACAAATAATAAAATTCACCATTTTGGAGTTAAATTATTTAAGTGATTATTTAAGCATGACAAATTTAACATTTGATAGATATATTATTTTCCATTGCCAAAATTTTGCAATTATCTAAACATAAATTAATCCGAATGTTGTATTTTTGAATGTCAAAATTTTTCAATTATCTAAATATAAGTTAATCCGAATGTTGCATTTTTTAATGTTTCTAACTTCACTGTATCTAAAAATTCGAAATTGGCTGCAATTTTCCTCATCTTTAAGTTTGACAATACTAGGTTTCAAAAAAAAAAAAAAAAAAAGTTCGACAATACTATATACTAGTATTATATATGTGCGGTAGACGTGGATGTCATTAAAAAAAATTTAAAAAAAATATAAAAATGAATGATATAGTAATTATATTTTAATTATTTATAAAATTTAAATTATTAAGCATATGTTGAAGAGTTGTAAAAAAAAATAAAAATAAAATAATGAGTTTTGTATAAGTATATAAGCTGAAATTATTTAAAAAATTATGAGATATTGTAGTTAATTTAATAAAATCTAATTAAATGAGAAAGTAAAAGTATACTTTTGTAATGGTAAATAGTAGCCTATTGGTAAATAAGTACCTTGACTATTCAATTTTTGCTCCTCTTCCTTATGATAAGTCTACTGGTGTTTTGTGTTAATCTTTTTTTTTTTTTTTTTTTTAAATTCTGGTTTCTTTTTATAATTGGAAAGGAAATATAAAAGCTTTTCTTTTACATTATAGTTCTTTTCAAATTAAATGTTAGCACATATAAAGGCAATTTCATGATAATTTTAAAATGTATGAATTATTTATTCTTGTGGTTTGCTATATTATATTATTTGGATTCTCATATTTAAAATTTATAGGGTAAAGTACTAAAAAACCTTTATGAGGTTTACTCAAATAGATCACTGCATTCCTTATTTTTTAGTAATATATTATGACATCCTTATTTCTTTAACATGTCTGTTACATTAAAACATCCTTTAGTTAAAAATCAGCCCTTTTAACCGTTACATTTTACAAGTGAAAGGATCAATATTTTCTAAATGCCTAAAGTGATATTCAAACCTTATTAAACCTATTTCAGATCTCACTTATTTATTATGTTCTCTAAATCTCAAATTCTAGAGTTTCTTCATTACCCAAAATGGTGGCTACTATTTTGATACCCAAATTGTGAATTGCACATTTTCTTCCTCAATTTATCTTTTATTTTCTATCAAATTTTCTACTCTTCATTTTATAATAAAAAAAGGATTGAAATTTAAGATGTCTTCATAAACTAGAATGAATATTAGTTGTGAATGAAGGTATAAGAACATCAAGTGCAGGTGTGGAAAAAGGGTTGGAATTAAATTTTCAGAGTCATCAAAAGTGTTGGAACAAACTTTACTACTACTGTATGGAACAAAAGTGTGGTTGACTTGGCTAGTGTATTCCAATATCTATATTGGGGCTACTAGCCAAAGTACTGAAAGCTGTTCAAATGAAGTGAGACAAAGGAGCTTTGAGCCTTGCAAATGAAATAAGGCAACGATTAATGACAGAGTTACTTGAGGAGGTGACAATTTTAAAAGTTGAAAATAGGCAAGTTCAAGTGAAGATATAATCAATTGACATGGATATTCATTATCTAAAAACATTTTTAGGGCTTTGTTTCATTTTAGCAACTTTGAATTTTTTAATTGTAATGTTCTTGCTGTTAACAAAAGTTAGTCAAAGTTGTGATGTTGATATATTGATGAAAGTGTTGTTGTTGTTCTAATATGGAGAAGATGTTTCTATAATGTTAAGTTAGGAGGAATTCATATTTAATTAGTCATGTGTTTTTGTAACTCCAAGCTGTGAATTTTATGTTTGATGAAGGAATTTTAGTGTTAACTCAACACCATGCCATTATCAATTATTGAGTCTATCAAATTACCCGTGATTGAGAACATCTCACGACAATTAGATTGTAATATCCCAAGTTTTTAAATATTTTAATACTGCATCGGGATATGCAGTGTTAATAATTTTTATATATATATATTATAATATTTTTACGAGTTGATAAGTATTTAAAACCTATTTTCATTATTGTATATTATTTTAAGTGCTTTACTTAAAATTTTTCCGGGACTTGCATTTTCGGGGAAATTTTTACATAAATAATTTAATATTAATTATTTTAAATAGATTTCTATATTTGCATGAACTCATATATATTTTTAAAGTACTAAATAATGTATATATGTGTACTTATTTATTTAATTAGGGTTTAATTAATTACCCTAATATTTTATTATTTTATTATATATTTAATATTATTTAATTATTTTAGGTGTATTAAATTATTTAAATATTAAATTATGTGTGTGGTGTATATTTAATGTGTGTAATTTAATATTATTTTAATATATAGTATAAAGTATATATATATACATATATACATTTAATATTAACAAATTATAAAAGTTTGGTTTAATTACAAAAGTGCCACCCGAAGCATCTCCTTCCTCCCGACCGTTCCCCATCACCGTCCGGTCGCTGCCGTCCCATTTTCTTGCCATTGATGTGCCGTCCGGCGTACCACCTCCTTCCTTAGCCTCTTCCGCCGTCTGTTGTAGCCGTTTTCGGCGTCTGGAGGTCGATTTCGGACGGAGAAGCCGAAAGTTGGAGCAACGTCGTTCACGACGTTTTCGGCCACCATTTTTGACACCGTTGATCTATTTCTTCTCCTTGAGCTCCGATGAGTGTGATTCCAAGCTTTGTTTCACTTGAAATGGTCTTGATTTGCTTAGGTTTCAATTTTTCGAATTCGGCCTATTAGGGTTCTTGATTTTTTTGAACTTTAATTTGATTGATTCATGAAAAATTCGTTCACAAATGTTGTTCCCCTTAGCTTAATCTACATGTGTGAATTTTTGTGGAATTTTTGGGAATTATTATGATTTTTGGGTATTTTTGAATATTTTAATATTATTTTCTAATTTTTGGAAATTAATTAATTAAATTATCAAAATTGTGTTTTATGGTAAATATAGGTGTTTAAATGAATTATATGAATTTATTTGGAATTTTTATGAATTTCTATGTATTTATTTTGAATTATTTAAGTTTATGTAATTTTTGGAAAATAGGGTTAATTGTGTTTTTAATTGAATTTAATTGGTTAATTGAGTTTAATTATTAATATTATTGATAAATATGTTGAGAAAATTAATTTTGGATAATTACACTATTTTTGGTGAATTTTTGGAGTAATTTTATATATTTATATATATAGGGGTATTTTGATAATTTTACACAAAATAGGCTAAAAATGTAATTTAATTGGTTTTAATAATTATTTAAGGTATAAAAATGATTTATACAAATTATTTGGTATTTTTAACTAATTAAAACTATTTTTCGTGAATTATTTTCAATTATATATATAATATACGATTTTTCTAATAAAACGAGTTTTTATAGGTTTTTACTGTGTTTTAAGGCTAATTACATAATTTCTACTTATAAAATTTATTTCTATGATATAAGGGTATTTTTGGTATTTTCATAATTGTTCTGTGAATTGTGGACCCCGGTCGGTAGACTGTAGTTTGGAGTCCGACCGAGGGGTTGTGGATGAGTTGTTGTGCCTATTTTTCAAAGTGTGTTTCTTTGCAGGGCCGGCTCTACTCTTTGAGTAGAGAGATGTCCATTTTACAGGGGAGATTCTGCAAAATTTTCGATAGAATTCTTGTAAAACGTGATGTCCGGTCGAACCCTAATTTTGATTCTGTGTTTAATATTCTAGATCGAGTTCTAGGATTTTCTGTTAGGTTTATTCTGATTTCTGTCATTATTGTTTGTTTAGTTACGCCGAGACCGAGGCCTAGTGGACCAGGCCCGTCGGACCTATCTCGTGGAGCGCACTAAGTGTGAGTTACTATTTTATATATATGTGCTCTAGGGTGCATGATTTAGAAATGTATGTTTTATTTTGATTAAATATGCATAAATGATTTAATTATTACTTAAGTTTATTTTTTGTTTATTTTTTGTGTATTTTAAATTATATGCATGTTTTATTAACCATTTATGTTTAAAATGTTTTTGAATATATTTCTAGCTTATTTTGCTATTATATTAGACTTGTTTAACTTATATATACTCAAAATATACCTGGTTTACTTTTGGTATATTTCCAGTATATATATGGTTTATATTGTTATTTTATTTAAATTCATGCATCATTTAATTATGAATGAATGTTTTATATTTATTATTGAAGGATATCAATAGAACGTGCTACCTAGTGGGCAGCACTAAGACCGAGGACGTACCGGTGCGCTTATAACATTTAGGCTATATTACTAACCTGCTTGAGGATATTGATTGGATATGATTATTTGATGTGTGATATGATTTGGGAGTGTGATTGCTGGAGCTCGGTTGACCAAGTGTCTCGGGGCCAATCACACTGACAGTCAGACTGCTGGAGCTCGGTTGACTTAGTGTCTCAGGGCCAGTCTACTGTCTAAATGGATCAAGTGTTCATATATTAGAATAAGTGAGCCTGTATGGCTAGAGTGTTGTCTAACACTGTCTTAAGGTTGCGATATTATAGGGTTCTATTTGATCCTTCATGAACTGTGATTTCCAATAAAAATATATAAAAATGATTTTATTGCATCTGTGTGTATTTGCCTGTATATATACATATTAGATATATACTGTTGATTGTATGCATTGTCATTTAGTATGCATGTATATATATTATAGTAATTCACTCAGTGAGGTTTGACTCCCCTCCGTTGACTATTTTTCAGGAGAGTCATCATCTTCAGACCTCAGTAGTAGGCCTGTATGCCGGATTTCTTTCGCCCTGACTTCTTTGTGTAAACTGTTTATCTTAGTCTTGAATTTTATTTTATTTAGACACTACAGTAGTCATTAAATTATTAAAGAAATGTTGTATTATATTTGAACTGAAACTTGTATTAAAGAGTTTATTTATATATGAGATGAGAAATTGATTTAAATCCCGTGGTGGATCATTATTTTGATATTTATGATTTTATTTCTGCTGCATTAAGTTTGGTTATTATTATTATTGCATGTTTATTTTATTTTTAGGTTTGCTACGGGTTCCGGATTCGAAAGAATTCCCGTTCCCTAGCGCCGGTCATGGCCCCTATTTTGGGTAGTGACAAAGTTGGTATCGGAGCAGAGTTCTATGTCAGGGCTTAGTTTTGTGACTTGTGGCCCTAGTTTTAAAGTTGTGTTTTCGTTTGGTAACTACTGTAGTGAATTAGGTTCGAGTACGTCTTGATAAGTATTCCTTGTTTTAGTTTTCTGCGTTATTCCTCCGTTGTCTATTTTGTCTGAATCTTTCCGTTTTTCCTTTCAATATAAGGAGGTGAGCGCGTGTCGCTCCACTGGTCATTGAGGCCGAGGATGATGAGTCTTTTCAGGATGAGGTTTTACCTCCTGAGCAGCCAGTTAGACGTAGAGGTCATGGTAGAGGTAGACCTCGAGGAGCAGCAGGTCGCCGTAGGCAGAGAGAGTTACAGGACGAGGAGCCTGTTGATCCTGAGTTTGATGTTCCTATTCCTCCAGTTGTTCAGCTTGTTTAGCCTGCCTATCAGCAGGGTATGTCTGACCCTGAGGCAGTTTTGTTCTATGCCTGAGTTGGCAGGATTGCATTTGATGGGACTTTCGATTCGTTAGAATTCCTGCACGCGATTGAGATGAGGAATCAGACTGCTCAAACCGAGTACCGACGGATCATGATCGTCGAGTTGTCTGTTGAGGCACCAGCCCTAGATTGGTTTATTCAGATGATCTAGCCTTATATGATGACGATGACCTGGGCTCAGTTTCGAGAGAGATTTATGAGGAGATTCTGTCCAGAGCCTCTTCGTATGAGCTACCATCTCCGGTTGACTAGCATTTCTCACGATGATCGATCTGTAGAGGAGTACACCCGAGAGTTTCTTCAGCTGGGTAGATATGCAGAGGACCTGATGCGAGATCAGTATTTTGCTGTCACTACATATGTCACCGGATTGGGTTCAGCATTTGCTAGTATGCCTACAGTAGGCCTTACTCTAGAGTCTGTGATTGAGTTGGCCAAGGAGATTGAGCTGAGGCTAGTTAGGCAGGGAGCGATGCCTAATTTTTACCAGCTAGGAGTTCAGTCGAGTGGATTGCAGGCTACTCCATATTCGAGTTTTCATGTTGGTTCGAGTAGTTAGCAGCGAGGTCCGACTCAGCAGAGTCAGAGGCAATAGCAGTGAGTGCATCGAAGCAGTAGACATGGCCGTGGAGATCAGCGTAGATCGTTCAGATTCGGGTCAGGTGCTTCGAGCAGTAGTAGTGGTCGTAGTTCTGGATTAGCTGCCAGTGTTTTTCAGACTTGTGGTAGATTCCATCTGGGACCGTGTTACCTGACACCACTGACATGCTTCAGATGTGGGCAAATAGGACATTATGCCAGATCGTGTCCTTACACCGGGTATCAATAGCCGCAGATTCCATGATTTCCACAGCAGTCGATTGCTAGTGCTGCACCAGTTCCATTTCAGTTACCTCCAGCCCAGCATCAGAGTTCCACTTAGCTTGTCCCACAGCAGAGTCGTGGTAGAGGTGCTAGAGGAGGTGCCAGAGGTGTTGGCCAGGTTTCTACCAGTCATCAGGGAGGTCGAGGACAGGCCAGAGTTTTCCATCTCACTCAGCAGGATGCTCAGGCATCCAATGCAGTCGTGGCAGGTATTATTTTTGCCTGTTACCTGGATGTATGGGTTTTGTTTAATTCGAGTGCCACGCATTCATTTGTTTCTCCCATTTTTGCTTCTAAATCTTGTTGGCAAGCTTCGAGGATGGCTTTTCCTTTGTCTGTTGCCACTCCTCTGAGCGATTCCTTGGACATCGATATTGTTCTTTCTGGTTGTCCAGTTCTCGTGGGAGATAGAGAATTACTCGCTGATTTGATTCTATTGGATGTGATGGAGTTTGATGTTATTTTGGGAATGGATTGGTTATCTTAGCACTATGCCATGGTAGATTGCAGGAATAAAGAGGTGACTTTCAGAATTCATGATGAAAAAGAGTTTAAGTTTGTGGGTGATAGGAGTTCAGCACCTCAGAATCTTATTTCTGCTATTACAACTAGGAAGTTGTTGAGGAAAGGATGTCAGGGATATTTGGCATTGGTCAGGGATACTTTAGTGGAGAAGTTGTCACTCACGGATGTTCCTGTTGCTTGTGAGTTTCCTGATGTTTTTCCTGAGGAGTTGCGAGGTTTACCACCTCATAGGGAGATTGAATTATGTATAGATGTGGTTCCAGGTACTACTCCTATATCTATGCCACCCTATAGAATGGCTCTTGCAGAGTTGAAAGAGTTGAAGGACAGTTGCAAGAGTTGTTGGATAAGGGTTTCATCAGACCCAATGTTTCTCCTTGGGGTGCACCAGTCCTGTTTGTGAAGAAGAAGGATGGTACCCTGAGACTGTGCATTGACTACTGAGAGGTGAATAAAGTGACAGTGAAGAACAAATATCCTCTTCCAAGGATAGATGACTTGTTTGACCAGCTACAGGGTGCACAGTTCTTTTCCAAGATTGATTTGAGGTCGGGTTATCATTAGCTGCGGATTAGTGAAGCTGATATTCCTAAAACAGCATTCCGCACTCGATATGGCCATTATGAGTTTCTGGTGATGTCTTTTGGTTTGACTAATGCACCAACAACTTTTATGGTAACAGGGTATTCAAACCATATGTGGATCAGTTTGTGGTAGTCTTCATTGATGATATACTGGTTTATTCAAGGAGTATGGAGGAGCATGTATATCACTTGAGGATTGTACTACAGACATTGAGAAATCATTAGCTTTATGCTAAATTCTCGAAATGTGATTTTTGGATGGAGAGTGTTTCTTTTCTTAGACACGTAGTGTCTAAAGAAGGTATCCAGGTTGATCCATAGAAGATTGAAGCAGTGTTTGAGTGGCCTAGATTGACTTCTGTTACTGAGATTTGGAGTTTTTTGGGTTTAACCGGGTACTATAGGCGGTTTATGCAGGATTTCTCGAGAATAACAGCCCCTATGACTCGCTTGACTCAGAAGAATGTTAGATTCGAGTGGTCAGAAGCTTGTGAGAATAGCTTCCAGTTGTTGAAGGAGAAGTTGACCACAGCGCTAGTGTTAGCTTTGCCTAATAGTGTGGACAAGTTCACAGTTTATTGTGATGCCTCTAGAATTGGCCTTGGTTGTGTGTTGATGCAGAATGGTAGGGTGATAGCTTATGCTTCAAGGCAGTTGAAGAAGCATGAGCAGAACTATCCCACACATGAGCTTGAGATGGCTGTAGTGATCTTTGCTTTGAAGATTTGGAGACATTATCTGTACGGGGTGACTTGTGAGATATTTACTGATCAGAAGAGGCTTAAGTACATTTTCCAGCAGAGAGATCTGAATCTGAGGCAGAGGAGATGGTTGGAATTGTTGAAGGATTATGACTGTGAGATATTATATCATCCAGGTAAAGTTAATGTGGTAGCAGATGCCATGAGTAGAAAGTCCTCAGGCAGTCTTGCTCACATCAGTGTTGAGAGGAGACCGTTGATCCAGGAGTTGCATCTGTTGATGGATTAAGGTCTGATGATGAAGATTAGTATATTAGGTGGACTACTGGCTTAATTTAAGGTGCGATATGTACTGAGGGATAGGATTAAAGCAGCTCAGAGCCGAGATCCTATTCTAGAAGAGCTTGTAGAGAATGTCAGAGCAGGGAAGTTCACTGATTTCACACTTGATGATGATGGTGTGTTGTGGATCAGTGGTAGATTGTGTGTTCCTGATGTGGATGATTTGAGAGAAGAGATCCTAGAGGAAGCACATTCTATAGCCTATAGCGTACATCCAGGTGTTACTAAGATGTACCACAGTATCAGAGACTTATACTGGTGGGATGAATTGAAGAAGGATGTCACTGATTATGTTGCTAAGTGTCTAACATGTCAGCAAGTGAAAGCTGAACATCGGAAGCCTTCAGGGAAGATTCAGCCTCTTCCTATTCCCGAGTGGAAGTGGGAAAGGATAGCTATGGATTTTGTGGTTGGATTACCTTGTTCTAAGGATGGATATGATTCCATCTGGGTGATTATAGACAGGTTGACGAAGTCTGCACATTTCTTACCTGTGAAAGCCACCTCTTCTGTAGCTAGATTAGAGAAGCTATATGTGAAGCATATTGTGTGCCTTCATGGAGTACCTGTGTCCATTGTGTCAGATAGAGGTTCAGTGTTTACATCTCATTTTTGGTAGAAGTTGCAGGAAGCGATGGGCACTAGGTTAGATTTCAGTACTGCTTTTCATCCTCAGACAGATGGTCAGTCTGAGAGGACGATCCAGACACTTGAAGATATGTTGAGGATGTGTGTCCTGGATTTGGGAGGTAGCTGGGATGATCATTTGCCACTCGTAGAGTTTGCATATAATAACAACTACCATAGCAGTATTGGCATGAAACCATATGAGGCGTTGTACGGAAGGAAGTGTAGATCCCCTCTGAGTTGGGATGAGATTGGTGAGAGAGCTTTGACTGGACCTGAGATGGTTCAGGATGCTGCAGAGAAAGTCACCGTGATTAAGCGAAGATTAGAGACCGCAGTTAGTAGACAGAAGAGCTATGCGGATCCTAAGCGTAGAGATGTGGAGTTTCAGGTTGGAGATTTTATTTTTCTGAAGGTATCTCCGATGAAGGGTGTGATGAGATTTGGTAGGAAGGGTAAATTGGCACCGAGATATATTGGACCATTTGAGATTTTGGAGAGAGTTGGCACTGTTGCATATCGGTTGGATTTGCCTCCGAGTATGTCACAAGTGCATCCAGTATTTCATATCTCGATGTTGAGGAAGTATATCTCAGACCCTTCACACGTGTTGCAGCCCGACAATGTAGAAGTGAGCGAAGATCTGACGCTTGTGGAAGAACCTGTGGCGATCGTTGATTATCAAGTTCGACAGTTGCGGTCGAAGCAGATTCCGATGGTCAAGGTTCTGTGGCGTAGCAACAGAGTCGAGGAGCATACGTGGGAGACTGAAGCTGAGATGCGAGCTTCTTACCCATATCTCTTTCCTTCCTGATCTTGTGATCATTTTCTTTATGGAATTCGGGGACGAATTATTGTAAGGGGGGGAGACTATAATATCCCGAGTTTTTAAATATTTTAATACTGCATCGGGATATGCAGTGTTAATAATTTTTGTATATATATATTATGATATTTTTACGAGTTGATATGTATTTAAAACCTATTTTCATTATTGTGTATTATTTTAAGTGCTTTACGTAAAATTTTCCCGGGACTTGCATTTTCGAGGAAATTTTCACGTAAATAATTTAATATTAATTATTTTAAATAGATTTCTATATTTGCATGAACTCATATATATTTTTAAAGTACTAAATAATGTATATATGTGTACTTATTTATTTAATTAGGGTTTAATTAATTACCCTAATATTTTATTATTTATTTATTTATTTTAATATTATTTAATTATTTTAGGTGTATTAAATTATTTAAATATTAAATTATATGTGTGTGGTGTATATTTAATGTGTGTAATTTAATATTATTTTAATATATAGTATAAAGTATATATATATATATATATACATATATACATTTAATATTAACAAATTATAAAAGTTTGGTTTAATTACAAAAGTGCCACCCGAAGCATCTCCTTCCTCCCGACAGTTCCCCATCGCCGTCCGGTCACTGCCGTCCCGTTTTCTTGCCGTTGGTGTGCCGTCCGACGTGCCACCTCCTTCCTCAGTCTCTTTCGCTGTCTGTTGCAACCGTTTCCGACGTCTGGAGGTCGATTTCGACCGGAGAAGCCGAAAGTTGGAGCAAACGTCGTTCACGACATTTTCGACCACCATTTTTGACACCTCTGGTCTCTTTCTTCTCCTTGAGCTCCGGTGAATGTGATTCCAAGCTTTGTTTCACTTGCAATGGTCTTAATTTGCTTAGGTTTCGATTTTTCGAATTTGGCCTATTAGGGTTCTTGATTTTTTTGAACTTCAATTTGATTGATTCATGAAAAATTCCTTCACAAATGTTGTTCCCCTTAGCTTAATCTACATGTGTGATTTTTTTTGGAATTTTTTGGAATTATTTTGATTTTTGGATATTTTTTAATATTTTAATATTATTTTCTAATTTTCGGAAATTAATTAATTAAATTATGAAATTGTGTTTTATGGTAAATATAGGTGTTGAAATGAATTATAGGAATTTATTTGGATTTTTTATGAATTTTTATGTATTTATTTTGAATTATTTAAGTTTATGTAATTTTTGGAAAATAGGGTTAATTGTGTTTTTAATTGAATTTAATTGGTTAATTGAGTTTAATTATTAATATTATTGATAAATATGTTGAGAAAATTAATTTTGGATAATTATACTATTTTTGGTGAACTTTTGGAGTAATTTTAGTATATTTATATATATAGGGGTATTTTGGTAATTTTATACAAAATAGGCTAAAAATGTAATTTAATTGGTTTTTATAATTATTTAAGGTATAAAAATGATTTATACAAATTTTTTTTTTTTAACTAATTAAAACTATTTTTCGTGAATTATTTTCAATTATATATATAATATACGATTTTTCTAATAAAACGAGTTTTTATCGGTTTTTACTGTGTTTTAAGGCTAATTACATAATTTCTACTTATAAAATGTATTTCTATGATATAAGGGTATTTTTGGTATTTTCATAATGATTCTGTGAATTGTGGACCCCGGTTGGTAAACTGTAGTTTGGAGTCCGACCAAGGGGTTATGGATGAGTTGTTGTGCCTGTTTTTTGAAGTGTGTTTCTTTGCAGCGCCGGCTCTACTCTTTAAGTAGAGAGATGTCCATTTTACAGGGTAGGTTCTACCGAATTTTTGGTAGAATTCTCGTAAAACGTGATGTCCGGTCGAACCCTAATTTCGATTATGTATTTAATATTCTAGATCGAGTTCTAGGATTTTCTGTTAGGTTTATTCTGATTTCTGTCGTTATTGTTTGTTTAGTTGTGCTGAGATCGAGGCCTAATGGACCAGGCCCGTCGGACCTATCTCGTGGAGCGCACTAAGTGTGAGTTACTATTTTATATGTATGTGCTCTAGGGTGCATGATTTAGAAATGTATGTTTTATTTTGATTAAATATGCATAAATGATTTAATTATTACTTAAGTTTATTTTTGGTTTATTTTCTGTGTATTTTAAATTATATGCATGCTTTATTAACCATTTATGTTTAAAATGTTTTTGAATATATTTCTAGCTTATTTTGCTATTATATTAGACTTGTTTAACTTATTTATACTCAAAATATACCTGGTTTACTTTTGGTATATTTCCAGTATATATATGGTTTATATTGTTATTTTATTTAAATTCATGCTTTATTTAATTATGAATGAATGTTTTATATTTATTATTGAAGGATATCAATAGAACGTGCTACCTAGTGGGCAGCACTAGGACAGAGTAATGTACCGGTGCGCTTATAGCATTTAGGCTATATTACTAACCTGCTTGAGGATATTGATTGGATATGATTATTTGATGTGTGATATGATTTGGGAGTGTGATTGCTGGAGCTCGGTTGACCAAGTGTCTCGGGGCCAATCATACTGACAGTCAGACTGCTGGAGCTCGGTTGACTTAGTGTCTCGGGGCCAGTCTACTGTCTAAATGGATCAAGTGTTCATATATTGGAATAAGTGAGCCTGTATGGCTAGAGTGTTGTCTAACACTATCTTGAGGTTGCAATATTATAGGGTTCTATTTGATCGTTCATGAATTGTGATTTCCAATAAAAATATATAAAAATGATTTTATTGCATCTGTGTGTATTTGCCTGTATATATACATATTAGATATATACTGTTGATTGTATGCATTGTCATTTAGTATGCATGTATATATATTATAGTAATTCACTCAGTGAGGTCTGACTCCCCTCCATTGACTATTTTTCAAGAGAGTCATCATCTTCAGACCTCAATAGCAGGCTTGTATGCCGGATTTCTTCCGCCCGAACTTCTTTGTGTAAACTGTTTATATGAGTCTTGAGTTTTATTTTATCTAGACACTGCAGTAGTCATTAAATTATTAAAGAAATGTTGTATTATATTTGAACTGAAACTTGTATTAAAGAGTTTATTTATATATGAGATGAGAAATTGATTTAAATCCCGTGGTGGATCATTATTTTGATATTTATGATTTTATTTCCGCTGCATTAAGTGTGGTTATTATTATTATTGCATGTTTATTTTATTTTTAGGCTTGCTACAGGTTCCGGATTCGAAAAAATTCCCGTTCCCTAGCGCCGGTCATGGCCCCTGTTTTGGGTCGTGACATAGATTTTAAGGTGTAAATTGTATACTTATCATGTAAAATATCGCAAATTGCTTTCTTTTATCAATTGAAATGCACTTCCAAAGTGTACAATTCCACTTATATTTTCTAAAAAGTGGAGTACAAAGCAATATTTTGGTGAATGATATATATATATAAATCTTAAATGACCTAAACAAATTTAAAAAATTTTTAAATTAATAATTGTTCAAATAAAAAAAAATAAGAGAAAGCATCAAATCCTATTTTCTACAATACAATAATCATAAACAATGTGTGAGCAACCAAAATTTACTTTCGAGGAAAGAAAATGAGGATTTTTTGAGTGGACATGGCAACTTTATTGAAATGAAGGGACTGATTCATTCCATTTATAAGACAAGAACAAATAATTAGTCTCGGGAGGATGTGAGACTTTTGTGTTTATGGAGTTACCGCTCGATTTCTTAGGGAAATATAATAGACAACATCACAACGAGTATTGTTCCCAGTAGAGATTCTAAATTCAGAAGATCGCATATACTTTCTGGCTATTTCTCATTATACAATACTTAATACATAGATACCGCATCACCTTAGTTTTAAAATGACAGTTTATATATTATACATTCACATAATACATGATACATGGAAAGTAAAGAAATTGATTACATTATAGTTCTTTTAAAATTAAATGTTAGCACATACAAAGGCAATTTCACGATAATTTTAAAATGCATGAATTATTTACTCATGTGGTTTGCTATATTATATTATTTGGATCCGCATATTTATAATTTATAGGGTAAATTACTAAAACGTTTATGAGGTTTACTCAAATAGATTACTGCATTCCTTATTTTTTAGTAATATATTATGACATCCCTCTTTGATATGTCTGTTATATTAAAACATCCTTTACTTAAAAATCAGCCCTTTTAACCGTTACTTTTTACAAGTGAAAGGATCAATATTTTCTAAATGCCTAAAGTGACATTCAAACCTTATTAAACCTATTTCAGATCTCACTTATTTATTATGTTCTCTAAATCTCAAATTCTAGAGTTTCATCATTACCCAAAATGATGGCTACTATTTTGATACCCAAATTGTGACTTGCACATTTTCTTCCTCAATTTATCTTTTATTTTCTATCAAATTTTCTCCTCTTCATTTTATAATAAAAAAATGATTGAAATTCAAGATGTCTTCATAAACTAAAATGAATATTAGTTGTGAATGAAGGTATAAGAACATCAAGTGTAGGTGTGGAAAAAGGGTTTGAATTAAAATTTTAAAGTCATCAACAACATGAACAAACTTTACTATTACTAGATGGAACAAAAGTGTGGTTGACTTGGTTGGTGTATTCCAATATCTATACTGGTGCTACTAGCCAAAGTATTGAAAGCTGTTCAAATGAAGTGAGAGAAAGGAGCTTTGAGCCTTGCAAATGAAATGTCACGACTCGAACCTAAGGGCACGTGATCGTCACTAGGGAATGGGTAGGCAGAAGGCCCCTAAATCCCGTAGTAAGCCTTAAAGAAAAGAAAAATAAAACCTTACAATTTAAAACTTTATTTTATAATAGAACACATTATCAAACTAATTTTTCTGAAATTAAAATAGAATTGAATACATAGATAAAATATTCTCCAGCGTCATATCATTAATCAAACTTAAATCATCATACATAAGTGTAGTTCATACAAATAAAATACACAAATATGCTTAAGTCATTCAATTCATAGTACAAATACTACTGTAACTTTCTAGAGTATTACAACAGTACAGCTTACAATGACCTACATAAAATGGCTAGTGATGAAGAAATCCGGTATAGAGGCAGTCTGAGGTCGAACTCCCAAGCTCCTGAAAAAAAAATAAATTGAGGGGAATCAGACCTCATTGAGTAAGTCAATAAAAAGAGCTGTACAGTTTGAAAATCTTTTTGAAAACTAAAGGTTATAGTGAAAATAATTTACAATGTATAGATATAGCTTTTGAAAAAAATCTCAGTAGAACCCTAAACCCAAAGTTGTAAATGGCCAACCGGGCCCACTTGTTCTAACTAGATTGCTGGTCCCCGAGAGCAATGGCATCAACCGAGGCACTAAGTCGCAATCATTCACTTAATCCAAATATATGGCACTGGTGGTCCCTGAGAGCATAGGCTTCCACCAAGGCACCTGTCCTAGTTTATATCCACAAGTCATATATATCTCAGATCCATCTCTCAATCTTTACCATGTGCACACGGTCATGGTGAAACCCACTAGGTAGCCCGTTCTACTAAAATTTCTTAAAATTGATTTTTAAATAAATAAAATGCACTTAAATAGTATCATTAAATTAAATAAATCATATAATAATAACATAAAAATATATGCACACAAATCATTTTATTGACTTACAAGATGAATGAGAAGGTTGACGACCGCGTGTCTGCCTCGATCTCACAGCTTCTGCTCCGATATGCTCTAGAAAAGAAATTAACAAATCAATTTTAAAACATGACTATGAAATTGAAATTGAAAATCAACAAAAATATAGAAATTCTAGGCTGACTCGAGGAAGATCGAATAAGACTCGATAGATAGGAAAAAACATAATTTACGGTAGAAATTTATTATGAATATCACATTTTACAAGAAAATCTACCGAATTTTCGACAGAGTGTCCTCTATAAAACAGATATATCTCTACCATAGGTAGAGCTAAAACTGCATAAAAACGCACTTCTAATAATTGCAGACATTCACACTTGAGTCGGGCTTCCAGAACTACACTTATCCCCGACCGAGACCACAATCCAACATATATATATATATATATATATATATATATATATATATATATATATATATATATATATATATATATATATATATATATATATATATATATATATATATATATATATATATATATAAATGTATATATATTCGGAAACAACATTCACAATTAACATTACTTAATGAAAATTACCTATTAATTTATATATATAAATATATCTCTAAAACTCTTAAATATTAATAAAGCTAATTAATATATTTTAAGTATAATTAGCATAAAATTACATATTTATCCAACTAATAGGAAAATACCCATAATATTCAAAATAGTATCTAATATATTATTAAAAGTTGATTTTTGAGAAATAAATGTAAATTAGTCTAAATTAGTAGATAATTTGTAAAATTCTTTTAAATCCCTTGATTATTATTAAAACCAACCAAAATTTATTATTTAACTATATTTAACAAAAAATACGTTTCTACCCTTATAATATACAACTTATATAATACATCATTAATACTAAAAAAAAAAAAAATCCTTGAAAATTATACAAACATCTAAAAATCATTTTCTCTATATTAAATATCTTAATATAATTGAAAACATATAAGTGACTACTAATTTCTTTTAAAAATATAATTTAACCTAATTATTCACATTTGACATAAACTTAAAAATATTTATAAAAATAGTATAAAAATCACAAAAACTAAAATTTAGGTTTTAAAATTAATAACATTTAATAATAATATTAATTATCAAAATTTCATAATTTTTTACACTAAACTTCGAAATTAACCCAAAAAAATCTTAATTAAATACCCAAAATTTACAAAATTTATAATTAACTCTATAATTTCTAAAAATCTTAAATAAATATCAATACCTTACAATAATTAACATTAATTAACCTAATTACTACTTAAACTCAATTAACAACTAATTAAACCAACTAATTACCAAATAAAATCACATAAAATTCAAATAAAATTATGAAAAATCACATAACTCACTAAAATTATCAAAAATTAAAAATCAATCTCCTAAAACACTAAAAAACATCAATTAACTAAAAAATCTACCAAAATTATCAAGATCAAGGGAGGAAAGGAGGGATCGGGTGAGTACCACTCACTACTAAGCTGGAAGAACAAAGGGGGAAGGGGAAGCTCGCTGCCACCGGAAATGGAGGCTAAGGAAGTAGCAAGACACAGCAGAGAGGCAGCATAGGAGAAGGAGAACCGGAGCTGGAAGAGCAGGCTGTCGCACGAGGAAGGGAAGCTGTTGCCTGGCGAAGAAGAAGAAAAAGAAGAAGAACAGCAGCAACAACAACCTAGGAGCTTCAGTTCACGGCGGAGATGGAGTCTCAGGTGGTGGAGGGAGCGGCACAACAAAGGGAAGAGGTGGTGGTGTGGATGGCAAGCGGGGAGAAATGGGGAGGGTGATGGTTTTCAGTGAAGGGTTATATATAATAATAATAATAATAATAATAATAATAATAATAATAATAATAATAATAATAATAATAATAATAATAATAATAATAAAATTTTTTAAAAAATAACAAAGTCTAAAAAATAATTTTTAACATAAATACCTATAAATTAATAACTAGATAATTAGAATTGTGTAATAAAATGTCACGACTCGAACCCGAGGGCATAGAGTTTTTTCAAGTCAATCTATTTAATTCTTTAATTTTTATAATTTTCTGGAATTTTTAAAAATTTATTTGTTATTTAATTATTCAATAAATATCATTTATTATAGAGAGTTTTGGTATGGGAGCCGTAGAGTTTGGGTAGCCAAGGACATGTCTCCTAGCACGCTTCATCTATGAGTTAATTTTATAAAATTTCTATTGAAGTTATATATAAATAAGAATTTTCATGCGATAAGTATAATAATTAAGTTGAATATATAAAGTTAATTATGCTTATGAATTTTACTCAAAAACATGATTATTGTTAAGATGTTTTTAAAAATGTTTTAGTTTGATTTGATTTGATTTGATTTTATATAAGAATCAAATAAGTTTTGGAGAAAATGGTAGAATGTGATACTTGGTGGATGTAATTAGAACCACGTGTGCAAAATCTTGCATTTATTATGTATTGGTTACTAGGCTTAGTGGAGCTTGATCTCTTGGGCAGTGTTATAAATTGGGCTTGGTGGAGCTTGTTCTCTTGGGCAGTATGTGGATTGAGCTTGGTGGAGCTTGTTCTTTAGGGCCAAAGTTGAGGTGTAACTCGGTTGAGCTTATTGTCTCGAGACATTGATAGTGGATTGCGATTTAGGATTCTACCATGATTTTCATTTAAGATTTTTAATTTATATGATTTTCATATGATAAATTTTTTATTAAACAGATTTACAAATTTTGGAAAGGTATTTAAGTAAATATAATTTTTCTTATAAAGTAAAGGATTTTAAATATTTATTTTATTTAATGGTTTTTAAATAAGTATTTTAAAACCAACATGCATTTTATAATATTAATTTGCTTAGTGAGGTCTAATTCCCCTCAATCTTATTTTATCAAGACCCCACAAACAATTTGTCGTTTGTCATTTACGCCGGGTTTCTTCATTCTCCAATTGTTTTGTGTAGGTTTCATTAACAAAAGTAGACACCATAGTAGTTGAATGTCTTATATAACTTGTATTTGTGATATGATATTTTTAAATACTATCTTGTGGATTGTGGTGGATTTGGTACTGATTATGGTTTTATTGTGTAGTCGTGTTGAAAGGAAAACATATTGGAAGTGTTATTTTTTTCTTCAGGTTTTGGTTTTGTCTCGGTATAGAGGAAATTCTGCTAGATTTTCTTTAAAATTTTAAAGTTAGTTAATTTTTTATACGAAATATTTTTGAAGCTTACTATAGATTTCAAAACTTTCATACTTTTCCATTTCCTAGTGCCGATCACGTGCTTTTGGGGTTAGGATCGTGACAATATTTTTAGAATTTACTTAAATAAAATATGGAATAATTCCACCACCTTAACAAGTTAAAAGATGTTCATAAAATGTTCCATTGCAATTTGTTTTTTAGAAAAAAATATAGAGATAATTATTATGAAATTTAAAACAAAATATTAATTAAACATAGGCTGTAAAAAACAAGAAAATAATATTTCTCATTTATATAAAAAAATAAAAAATACAAATACAAATAATATAAAATAAAAAATATTAATCAATAGATGCAAGGAATTATAATTAATGCAATTTAATTGTTAATATTTATAAAGTAGAAAACAATTGCTGAGGAATTTGATGATAAATGAATATAAAAAATTAACTTAATATATAGGTAATATGTAATAATTTATTAGCAATTACTTCTGTGTTTAGTTGTGTATAGTATTTTTTTAATTAAAGTTAATATTCATAAATATAATACATCACCTTGAGTTATTAATAAATTGTTTTTGTTATTGTACTATTACTTTTATAATTTTATCAGTAAAATTATAATAAACATATATCTAAAGTTTTTGGAAAAAATACAAAATTAAAAAATTTAATTGAAGATGTAAACATAAAATTATACATGAAATTCATTGCTCAATTAAATAAGAAAATTCAATTTTAGTTGTTAAAAAAATAATTAAATAAAATTTACAGAACATATCCATTCTATAAGTGTTTAAATTTTATTAATGGAAAATGAGAAAAAAACGATCATTAGAAAAATATTAAAACCTCCTACCTACTAAAAACTTATAATCTGTCAAATATAGGAAAAACTAAAAATTTATTTCATATGTCTCCTTTCATGCAAAGCAAAACAAAATTCAAGTGTTATGAAAGAGACTAAAAAGCTAAAAATTAGCGGACTAAAAAAAATCAACGTAAGCCTTCATCTTTTGAATTATCTTCTCAAATATTTTCATTTTGATCTTTATTTGAACCTTTATCATTGATATCAACCTAAAAAAAATAATAAATCAAATTTTATTATGTTAAAATGTTTTTTTATATATTAAATAATTTCTACAATTATTTAACTACTTGCATCTAATATATTCTATGGTTATATAATAAGCGATTCTAAATAATTGTTTTAAAATTGTAAATTTAAAATATATAAACTTCAACCAATCATATGCAAAAGAAGTTATACCAAATGTGATGTTTCTCCTCCAAATGTATGTCCAACATTCTGTGTCATACCATATAATTGTAAAATTTGTTGTATGATAATGGGTATTTGACCTTTTAGCCTATCATGCTCATTTTCTTTTTCTTTCATGCGACAGTGTCATTCTTCATTTTCTCTCATGCTTTCTTTAGCATGTGGTTTCATGATTCCATACATAGTGGAAAAATTAAATTTTAATCACAAAACTCAAACCTGTATCAAAGTAATTTGAAAAATTGATTAAATCTAGAGTTTTTATTTTCTTACCACAAACGCAGAAGGGGCAAGATTTCTAGAAGTAAGAGAGAAGGTTCATTTCAGTGACACCCTATCTTAAACTTTTAATTTGGCAGTTCATATTGAGATGTCTCTAAAAGAATCCGTCCTCCACAAGTGTCCACATGAACAACTATTTATTTGAAAATGAATACTTATGTGCTAGCACCTTCTCTTAATTTCTCACAAATCAAGAATCAAAAGAACTATGTGTTTTTATTTTCTAAAAGGAGAGAAAATGTCACGACCCAAAACAGGGGCCATGACCGGCGCTAGGGAACGGGAATTCTTTCGAATCCGGAACCCGTAGCAAGCCTAAAAATAAAATAAATATGCAATAATAACCATAAAAATATAATATGCAGCGGAAAATAAAATCATAAATATTACAATATCATCCATATCAACTGGATTTAATTCAAAACTCATCACATCGCATATATAATCTCATAAATGTATAATCTTTATACAAATCCAGTTTTACTATAATACATCTCTTTTAAAACAAATACTTTAATTCACAACTATTGAAAATCACAACTACTGAAAATCACAACTACTGCAGTGTCTAAATAAAATAAATAAGACTCAAGTATACAATTTACATAAAGAAGCCGGGGCGGAAGAAATCCGGCGTATCGACCTGCTACTGAGGTCTGAGGAAGTTGACTCTCCTGAAAAATAGTCAACGGAGGGGAGTCAGACCTCACTGAGTGAATTACTATAGTATATATACATACACTCTAAGTGATAATGCATACAGTCAACAGTATATGAGTAATATGTATATATACAGGCAAGTTCATACAGATGCAGAAAAATCATTTTATATATTTTGTCTGAAAATCAACTTTTATGAAGGATCACATAGAACCCTAGAATATCGCAACCTCAGAAAATAGTGTTAAACAACACTCTAGCCATACAGGCTCACTGATTCCAAATATATCCACTTAATCCATATGGATAGTAGACTGGCCCCGAGACACTAAGTCAACCGAGCTCCAGCAGTCTGACTGCCAGTGTGATTGGCCCCGAGACACTTGGTCAACCGAGCTCCAGCAATCACACCCAAACCACATCTCACATATATCAATAATCATAATCAATTCAATATCCACAAATCAGTTAGTAATATAGCCTAAAGCTATAGGCGTACCGGTACGTACTCGGTCCTAGTGCTACCCACTAGGTAGCACGTTCTATTGATATCCTTCATTCTTAAATATAAAACATTCATTCACAAAAATAAATGATGCATGGATATAAATGAAATAGCAATATAAACCATATATATACCGAAAATATACCAAACATAAACCAGGTATATTTTGAGTATATATATGTCAAATAAATCCAATCAAATCATGAATTAAACTAAAAATATATTTAAAAACATTTTAAATATGTTTTATTAATAAAACATGTATATAATTTATTATATACCAAAAATATACCAAAAATATACTTGAATATAAATCATGTTATTTATGCATATTCAGTCAAAATAAAACATGCATTTTCTAAATCATGCGTCCTAAGCATAAATATATAATATAGTAACTCACCTAATGCGCTCCACGAGACAGGTCCGACGGGCCTGGTCCACTAACCCTCGGTTCTCGGCGCAAACTAAACAAGAAATAATTAATCGACATCAGAATAACCCTAACAGAAATCCTAGAATTCAATCTAGAGTATTAAAATACGGAAACAGAATTAGGGTTCGACTGGATATCACGTTTTACAAGAATTCTACCGAAAATCCGGCAGAACCTCCCCTGTAAAACGGACATCTCTCTACTCAAAAGAGTAGAGCGACCCTGCAAAGAAAATACACTTCAAAAATAAACACCACAATCACTCACAACCCCTCGGTCGGACTCCAGACTATAATCTGTCGACCGGGGTCCACAAACACAGAATATATTCAAATATACCAAAAATATCCTTAAATCATAAAAATACATTTCATACGTAGAAATTACAAAATAAATCTTGAAACACTGTAAAAACCGATTAAAACTCATTTTATTAGAAAAACCGTATATTATATATATAATTGAAAATAATTCCCGGGAAAATAGTTTTAATTAGTTAAAAATACTAGATATTTTGTAGAAATCATTTTTATACCTTAAATAAATATTAAAACCAATTAAATTACATTTTTAGACAATTTAGGGTAAAATTACCAAAATACCCCTATATATATATATATACCTAAATTACTTCAAAAATTCACCAAAATCATACACATTATCCAAAATTAATTTTCTCAACATATTTATCAATAATATCAATAATTAAACTCACTTAACCAATTAAATTCAATTTAAAACCACAATTAACTTAATTTTACAAAATCACATAAACTTCAATAATTAAAAATAAATACTTAGAAATTCATAAAAATTCCAAATAAATTTCTATAATTCATTTCAACACTCAATTCAACCATAAACTCCAATTTCATAATTTAAATAATTAATTTCCGAAAATTAGAAAATAATATTAAAATATTCAAAAATACCCAAAAATCCAAACAACCTCCAAAAATTCTGTAAAAATTCATACATGAAGATTAAGCTACCAGGAACAACATTTGTGAAGGAATTTTCATGAATCATCCAAATCGAAGCTCAAAAAAATTGAAAACTCAAAGAGGCCGAAATATTCAAATCGAAACCTAAGCAATTCTAGACCATTTTAGCTCAAACCAAAGCTAGAATAACACTCACCGGAGCTCAAGGAGAAGATAGAGACCGGCGGGGTGTCGAAAATGGTGGCCGGAGGAGGGAGAAACGGCGGTGAGAAAATGGTGGTGGTCGGCGCCTGCGGGAGAGAAAGAAGGAGAAGAAGAAAAAGAAAAAGAAAGAAAAAGGAAAGAGAAAGAAAAAGAAAAAGAAAGAAAAGGAAAAGAAAAAAAAAAAAGAAAAAAAATAAAATAAATTAAAATAATTAAATATTAATAAATAAATAATAATAAAATAATAAATTTTAATAATTTAATAATAAATATAATAATCAAATAATAATAAATAATAATAAAATATTAGGGTAATAATAAACCCTAATTAAATAAATATACACACACAAGCTTTATTTAATAATTTAAAAATATGTATGAGTTCATGCAAACCCGTAAATACATTTAAAATAATTAATAATACATTGTTTACGTGAAAATTTCCCCGAAATGAAAGTCCCGGGAAAATTTTACGTAAAATACTGAAAATAATAGACAGTAATTAAAATAGGTTTAAAATACATATCAACTCGTAAAAATATCATATAAAATACAGAAATCATTACTCTGCATATCCCGGTACAGTGTAAAAATATTTTTAAAAACACGGGATATTACAGTCTTCCCCCTTATAGGAATTCGTCCCCGAATTCTAAAAACAAGATTACAGAATCAGGAAGGAAAGAGATACGGGTAAGAAGCTCGCATCTCAGCTTCAGTCTCCCACGTATGCTCTTCAACTCTGTCGCTACGCCACAAAACCTTGACCATCGGGAATCTGCTTCGATCGCAACTGTAGAACTTGAAAATCAACGATCGCCACAGGTTCTTCCACAAATGTCAAATGTTCACTCACTTCCACACTATCAGGTTGCAACACATGTGAAGGATCTGAGATATACTTCCTCAACATCGAGATATGAAAACTGGATGCACTTGTGACATACTCGGAGGCAAATCCAACCGATATGCAACAGTGCCAACTCTCTCCAGAATCTCAAACGGTCCAATATATCTCGGTGTTAACTTACCCTTCCTGCCAAATCTCATCACACCCTTCATCGGAGATACTTTTAGAAAAATGAAATCTCCAACCTGAAACTCCACATCTCTGCGCCTAGGATCCGCATAACTCTTCTGTCTGCTAACTGCGGTCTCTAACCTGCTCTTGATCATGACGACTTTCTCTGCAGCATCTTGAATCATCTCTGGTCCAGTCAAAGCTCTCTCACCAATCTCATCCCAACTCAACGGGGATCTACACTTCCTTCCATACAACGCCTCATATGGTGCCATGCCAATACTGCTATGGGTAGCTGTTATTATATGCAAACTCAACAAGCGACAAATGATCATCCCAGCTACCTCTCAAATCCAAGACCACACATCCTCAATATATCTTCCAGTGTCTGGGATCGTCCTCTCAGACTGACCATCTGTCTGAGGATGAAAAGCAGTACTGAAATCCCAACCTAGTGCCCATCGCTTCCTGCAACTTCTGCCAAAAACGAGAAGTGAACACTGAACCTCTATCTGACACAATGGACACAGGTACTCCATGAAGGCATACAATATGCTTCACGTACAACTTCGCCAATCTAGCAACTGAATATGTGGCTTTCACAGGCAAGAAATGTGTAGACTTCGTCAATCTGTCTACAATCACCCACATGGAATCGTATCCATCCTTCGAACGAGGTAAACCGACCACAAAATCCATAGCTATCCTTTCCCATTTCCACTCGGGAATAGGAAGAGGCTGAAGCTTCCCAGAAGGCTTCTGATGTTCGGCTTTCACTTGCTGACATGTCAAGCACTTAGCAACATAATCAGCAACATCCTTCTTCAATCCATCCCACCAGTATAGATCTCTGATACTGTGGTACATCTTAGTAACACCAGGATGAACGCTGTAAGCTGTAGAATGTGCTTCCTCTAGGATCTCTTCTCTCAAATCATCCACATCAGGAACACACAATCTACCACTGATCCACAACACACCATCATCATCGAGTGTGAAATCAGTGAACTTCCCTGCTCTGACATTCTCTGCAAGCTCTTCCAGAATAGGATCTCGGCTCTGAGCTGCTTTAATCCTATCCCATAGCACAGATCGTACTTTAAACTGAGCTAACAGTCCACCTGATCTACTGATCTTCACCATCAGACCTTGATCCACCATCAGATGCAATTCCTGGATCAATGGTCTCCTTTCCACACCGATGTGAGCAAGACTACCTGAGGACTTCTTACTCAAGGCATCTGCTACCACATTAGCTTTACCCGGATGGTAAAGAATCTCGCAATCATAATCCTTCAACAATTCCAACCATCTTCTCTGCCTCAGATTCAAATCTCGCTGCTGGAAAATGTACTTAAGGCTCTTGTGATCAGTAAATATCTCACAAGTCACCCCGTACAAATAATGTCTCCAATCTTCAAAGTAAAGATCACTGCAGCCATCTCAAGATCATGTGTAGGATAATTCTGCTCATGCTTCTTCAACTGCCTCGAAGCATAGGCTATCACCCTTCCATTCTGCATCAACACACAACCAAGACCAATTCTAGAGGCATCACAGTAAACTGTGAACTTATCCACACTATTAGGCAAAGCTAATACTGGCGCTGTGGTCAACTTCTCCTTCAACAACTGAAAACTATTCTCACAAGCTTCTGACCACTCGAATCTAACATTCTTCTGAGTCAAGCGAGTCATAGGGGCTGCTATCCTGGAAAAATCCTGCACAAACCGCCTATAATACCCGACTAAACCCAGAAAACTCCGAATCTCAGTAACTGAAGTAGGTCTAGGCCACTCAGATACTGCTTCAACCTTCTGTGGATCAACCTGAATACCTTCTTTAGACACTACGTGTCCAAGAAAAGAAACACTCTCCATCCAGAAATCACACTTCGAGAATTTAGCATAAAGCTGATGATCTCTCAGTGTCTGTAGTACAATCCTCAAATGATATACGTGCTCTTCCATACTCCTCGAATATACTAGTATATCATCAATGAAGACTACCACAAACTGATCCACATACGGTCGGAATACTCTGTTCATCAGGTCCATAAAAGCTTCTGGTGCATTAGTCAAACCAAAAGACATCACCAGAAACTCATAATGACCATATCGAGTGCGGAATGCTGTCTTAGGAATATCAGCTTCACTGATCCGTAACTGATGGTAACCCGACCTCAAGTCGACCTTAGAAAAGAATTGTGCACCTTGGAGCTGATCAAATAAATCATCTATCCTCGGGAGAGGATACTTATTCTTCACTGTCACCTTATTCAGCTCTCTGTAGTCAATGCACAGTCTCAGGGTACCATCCTTCTTCTTCACAAACAAAACTGGTGCACCCCAAGGAGAAACACTAGGTCTGATAAACCTTTCTCCAACAACTCTTGCAATTGCTCCTTCAACTCTCTCAACTCTGCAGGAGCCATACGATAGGGTGGCATAGATATAGGAGTAGTACCTGGTACCCACATCTATACAGAACTCAATCTCTCTATGAGGTGGTAAACCTGGCAACTCCTCGGGAAAAACATCAAGAAACTCACAAGCAACAGGAACATCTGGAGTGACAACTTCTCCACTGACGTATCCCTAACCAATGCCAAAAAACCCTGACAACCTTTCCTCAACAACTTCCTAGCTGAAATAACAGAAATAAGATTCTGAGGTGCTGAACTCCTGTCACCAACAAACTTAAAATCTTCTTCACCAGGAATTCTGAAAATCACCTCCTTATTCCTGCAATCAACCACGGCAAAGTGCTGAGACAACCAATCCATTCCCAAAATAACATCAAACTCCATCACATCCAACAAAATCAAATCAGCGGGTAATTCTCTATCTCCCACGAGAACTGGACAACCAGAAAGAACAATATCGGCGTCCAAGGAATCACTCAGAGGAGTGGCAACAGACAAAGGAAAAGCCATCCTCGAAGCTTGCCAACAAGATTTAGAAGCAAAAATGGGAGAAACAAACGAATGCGTGGCACCCGGATCAAACAAAACCAAAGCATCCAGGTAACAAACAGAAAGAATACCTGCCACGACTGCATTAGATGCCTGAGCATCCTGCTGAGTCAGATGAAAAACTCTGGCCTGGCCTCGACCTCCCTGCTGACTGGTAGAAGCCTGGCCAACACCTCGGGTACCTCCTCTCGTACCTCTACCACGATTCTGCTGTGGAACAAACTGAGTAGAACTCTGATGCTGAGCTGGTGGTAACTGAAATGGCACGGGTGCTGCACTAGCAATCGACTGCTGTGGGAATCACGGAATCTGCTGCTGCTGATATCCAGGGTAAGGACACGATCTGGCAAAATGTCTTGTCTGCCCGCATCTGAAACATGTCAACGGTGTCAGATAACACGGTCCCTGATGGACTCTACCACAAGTTTGACAAACACTGGCCGCTGATCCAGAACTACGACCACTGCTACTGCTCGAAGCACCTGACCCAAATCTGAATGATCTACGCTGACCTCCACGACCATGTCTACTGCTCCGATGCACTCGCTGCTGCTGTCTCTGACTCTGCTGAGTCGAACCTCGCTGCTGACTACTCGAACCAACATGAAAACTCGAATACGGAGTAGCCTGCAATCCACTCGACTGAACTCCCAACTGGTAATAATCAGGCATCGCTCCCTGCCTAACTAACCTCAGCTCAATCTCCTTAGCTAGCTCAATCACAGACTCCAGAGTAAGACCTGCTGTAGGCATACCAGCAAAAGCTGAACCCAAACCAGTAACATAGGTAGTAACAGCGAAATACTGATCTCGCATCAGATCCTCAGCATATCTACCCAGACGAAGGAACTCTCGGGTATACTCCTCTACTGATCGATCTCCACGAGAAATACTGGTCAAACGGAGACGATAGCTCAAACGAAGAGGCTCTGAACAAAATCTCCTCATGAATCGCTCTCGAAACTGAACCCATGTCATCGTCATCATATAGGGCTGGATCATCTGAATAAACCAATCCAAGGCTGGTCCCTCGACAGATAACTCAACGATCATGATCCTCTGGTACTCGGTATGAGCAGTCCGAGTCCTAGTCTCAATCGCATGCAGAAAATCTAAAGGATCAGAAGTCCCATCAAAAGCAATCCTGCCAACTCTGGCATAGAACAAAGCTGCCTCAGGGTCAGACATACCCTGCTGATAGGCAGGCTGAACAACTGGAGGAATAGGAACATCAAACTCAGGCTCAACAGGCTCCTCGTCCTGTAACTCTCTCTGCCTACGGCGACCTGCCGCTCCTCGAGGTCTACCCCTGCCACGACCTCTACGTCTAACTGGCTGCTCAGGAGGTAAAACCTCATCCTGAAAAGACTCATCATCCTCGGCCTCAACGACCGGTGGAGCGACACGCGCTCGCCTCCTCATTCTGAAAAGACAAACGGAAAGATTCAGACAAAATAGACAACGGAGGAATAATGCTGAAAACTAAAGCAAGGAATACTCATCAAGACATACTCGAACCTAATACACTGCAGTAGTCCAACAGAAAACACAACTTTAAAACTAGGGCCACAACTCACATAACTAAGCCCTGACACAGAACTCCACTCTGAAACGAACTTCGCTCTGATACCAACTTTGTCACGACCCAAAATAGGGGCCATGACCGGCGCTAGGGAACGGGAATTCTTTCGAATCCGGAACCCGTAGCAAGCCTAAAAATAAAATAAATATGCAATAATAACCATAAAAATATAATATGCAGCGGAAAATAAAATCATAAATATTACAATATCATCCATATCAACTGGATTTAATTCAAAACTCATCACATCGCATATATAATCTCATAAATGTATAATCTTTATACAAATCCAGTTTTACTATAATACATCTCTTTAAAACAAATACTTTAATTCACAACTATTGAAAATCACAACTACTGAAAATCACAACTACTGCAGTGTCTAAATAAAATAAATAAGACTCAAGTATACAATTTACATAAAGAAGTCGGGGCGGAAGAAATCCGGCGTATCGACTTGCTACTGAGGTCTGAGGAAGTTGACTCTCCTGAAAAATAGTCAACGGAGGGGAGTCAGACCTCACTGAGTGAATTACTATAGTATATATACATACACTCTAAGTGATAATGCATACAGTCAACAGTATATGAGTAATATGTATATATACAGGCAAGTTCATACAGATGCAGAAAAATCATTTTATATATTTTGTCTGAAAATCAACTTTTATGAAGGATCACATAGAACCCTAGAATATCGCAACCTCAGAAAATAGTGTTAAACAACACTCTAGCCATACAGGCTCACTGATTCCAAATATATCCACTTAATCCATATGGACAGTAGACTGGCCCCGAGACACTAAGTCAACCGAGCTCCAGCAGTCTGACTGCCAGTGTGATTGGCCCCGAGACACTTGGTCAACCGAGCTCCAGCAATCACACCCAAACCACATCTCACATATATCAATAATCATAATCAATTCAATATCCACAAATCAGTTAGTAATATAGCCTAAAGCTATAGGCGTACCGGTACGTACTCGGTCCTAGTGCTGCCCACTAGGTAGCACGTTCTATTGATATCCTTCATTCTTAAATATAAAACATTCATTCACAAAAATAAATGATGCATGGATATAAATGAAATAGCAATATAAACCATATATATACCGAAAATATACCAAACATAAACCAGGTATATTTTGAGTATATATATGTCAAATAAATCCAATCAAATCATGAATTAAACTAAAAATATATTTAAAAACATTTTAAATATGTTTTATTAATAAAACATGTATATAATTTATTATATACCAAAAATATACTTGAATATAAATCATGTTATTTATGCATATTCAGTCAAAATAAAACATGCATTTTCTAAATCATGCGTCCTAAGCATATATATATAATATAGTAACTCACCTAATGCGCTCCACGAGACAGGTCCGACGGGCCTGGTCCACTAACCCTCGGTCTCGGCGCAACTAAACAAGAAATAATTAATCGACATCAGAATAACCCTAACAGAAATCCTAGAATTCAATCTAGAGTATTAAAATACGGAAACAGAATTAGGGTTCGACTGGATATCACGTTTTACGAGAATTCTATCGGAAATCCGGCAGAACCTCCCCTGTAAAACGGACATCTCTCTACTCAAAAGAGTAGAGCCGACCCTGCAAAGAAAATACACTTCAAAAATAAACACCACAATCACTCACAACCCCTCGGTCGGACTCCAGACTACAATCTGTCGACCGAGGTCCACAAACACAGAATATATTCAAATATACCAAAAATATCCTTAAATCATAAAAATACATTTCATACGTAGAAATTACAAAATAAATCTTGAAACACTGTAAAAACCGATTAAAACTCATTTTATTAGAAAAACCGTATATTATATATATAATTGAAAATAATTCCCGGAAAATAGTTTTAATTAGTTAAAAATACTAGATATTTTGTAGAAATCATTTTTATACCTTAAATAAATATTAAAACCAATTAAATTATATTTTTAGACAATTTAGGGTAAAATTACCAAAATACCCCTATATATATATATATACCTAAATTACTTCAAAAATTCACCAAAAATCATACAATTATCCAAAATTAATTTTCTCAACATATTTATCAATAATATCAATAATTAAACTCAATTAACCAATTAAATTCAATTTAAAACACAATTAACTTAATTTTACAAAATCACATAAACTTCAATAATTAAAAATAAATACTTAGAAATTCATAAAAATTCCAAATAAATTTCTATAATTCATTTCAACACTCAATTCAACCATAAACTCCAATTTCATAATTTAAATAATTAATTTCCGAAAATTAGAAAATAATATTAAAATATTCAAAAATACCCAAAAATCCAAACAACCTCCAAAAATTCTGTAAAAATTCATACATGAAGATTAAGCTACCAGGAACAACATTTGTGAAGGAATTTTCCATGAATCATCCAAATCGAAGCTCAAAAAAATCGAAAACTCAAAGAGGCTGAAATATTCAAATCGAAACCTAAGCAATTCTAGACCATTTTAGCTCAAACCAAAGCTAGAATAACACTCATCGGAGCTCAAGGAGAAGATAGAGACCGGCGGTGTCGAAAACGGTGGCCGGAGGAGGGAGAAACGGCGGTGAGAAAATGGTGGTGGTCGGCGCCCGCGGGAGAGAAAGAAGAAGAAGAAGAAAAAGAAAAAGAAAGAAAAAGGAAAGAGAAAGAAAAAGAAAAAGAAAGAAAAAGGAAAAGAAAAAAAAAGAAAAAAAATAAAATAAATTAAAATAATTAAATATTAATAAATAAATAATAATAAAATAATAAATTTTAATAATTTAATAATAAATATAATAATCAAATAATAATAAATAAATAATAAAATATTAGGGTAATAATAAACCCTAATTAAATAAATATACACACACAAGCTTTATTTAATAATTTAAAAATATGTATGAGTTCATGCAAACCCGTAAATACATTTAAAATAATTAATAATACATTGTTTACGTGAAAATTTCCCCGAAAATGAAAGTCCCGGGAAAATTTTACGTAAAATACTGAAAATAATAGACAGTAATTAAAATAGGTTTAAAATACATATCAACTCGTAAAAATATCATATAAAATACAGAAATCATTAACTCTGCATATCCCGGTACAGTGTAAAAATATTTTTAAAAACACGGGATATTACAGAAAACAAATTTGGTGATAGAATAAATGAGAGTGTTTAAAACCCTAGAGAATATAACATATTTATAGACATGTAAATTAGGGTTTTACTTACTAAATGACCTTTTAGTAATTTCTTACTTATTATTATTATGATTTTATTTAAAAGTAAATCAAAAATAATAATCTATTTATTTAAGATAACCTTTACCTTAAATAAATAAATATTTTATTTATTTATTTCCATAAAGCTTATTTGAGCTTGTTAAACCCATATTCGTTTTATGTTTGTTCAAAGTGTGTGACCTTGTAGGTTCATATGACGTTGAGAGTAGACTTTAAATCTCTATTTAGGCCTACAGGCCATAAGTGACCTCTAACAAGATATTATAACTATCCAAGTCATGTGAAGTTAATAATCCAACATAACTTAATATACAATGAATATTTTAATCCCTTTGTCACATGATATTTTGATTGAATATAAGACATATATTATGTCATCCTTATAGAATTCAATCATATAATTTCTTGATTCCAAGTAGATTAAGAATGATAACTCTTTATAAATTTAATTTTGGCCATACATTTTGCTTAGTCTATCTTATCAAGGGGCCCATAGATATCTTACTTATATTAAATGAAGGACAAATTCCTTCTCAATCACTCACATTCCTCACATAACTCATTTTATACCCAACAACAACCTATTTTATCATTCGATTAAATATAATGTAAGATTGTGTCAAAATACAAAATAGTTATGTAGAAATCCATGATGATTTCAAGGTTAGAGGACTAAGCCTATATTACTGTGATGAGAATTACTTATGACAATTATCTATGTAGTATTCTCATGATAGGTCAATCCAACACTTTATTTCTCAAATATGTACCTATGAGTTAACTTAATATCTTATATTCATGATTAGTAAAACATAATCATCAATCACTACCATACTAGCCATAATACATTGTTATGACTAGGGATAATTTGAATAAAACTCATTTAATCTAAGGTTTTTACTATTAAGTCACATACTTGATGACCTTAATAAGAATTGACTATTCAAGTAATTATCATAACACAAAATGATAATGAAAAATGCCTCTTTATTAAATAAAATGGCAAATCAAAATATGGTCATACATGATTGACCTAGTGCATATCACTAACTGTCACGACCCGAACCCGAGGGCACGTGACTGGCACTAGGGAATGGGAAGGCATAAGGCCCCCGAAACCTGTAGTAAGCTTAAAGAAAAGATAAACAACACCTTACAATATAAACTTTATTCTAAAATAGAACACATTATCAGACTGATTTTTCTAAAAAAAAAATAAACAAGTTCAAGTACTAAATAAAACATGCTTCAACGTCACATATTATAAATTAAACTTAAATCTTTATACAGAAGCGTGGTTCATGCAAATAACTACACAATATACTCAAAACATACAACTCTTAGTATATATACTACTACAGCAACCTAGATTAACACACAATACAACTTACAATGACCTACATAAAATAGCCAGTGAAGAAGAAACCCAGTGTAGAGGTAGTCTGAAGTCGAACTCCCAAACTCCTGAAAAAAAAAATAAATTGAGAGGAATCAGACCTCACTGAGTAAGTCAATAAAAAGAGCTGTATGGTTTGAAAACTTTTTTGAAAACTATATATTTATAGTGAAAATAATTTATAATGTATAGGTATAGCTTTTGAAAAATATTGATAGAACCCTAAACCCAAAAATCTACATAGCCAACTAGGCCTACTTATTCCAACTAGACTACCGGTCCCCGAGAGCAAAGGCATCAACCAAGGCACCAAGTCGTAGTCATCCACTTAATCCAAATATATGGCACTGGTGGTCCCCGAGAGCAAAGGCATCGACCGAGGCACCCATCCTAGTCCATTATCAACCTTACAATCACTGGCGATCCCCGAGAGGAAGGCTTCCACTGAGGCACCCGTCCCAGTTTAGCATTCACCAATCATATTTATTACGGATCCATCTCTCAATCTCTACCATGTGCACATAGTCCTGGTGAAGCCCACCAGGTAGTCCGTTCTACCAAAATTTCTTAAAATTGATTTTAAATAAATAAAATGCGTTTAAATCTTAAATAACAACATTAAATTAAATAAATCATATAATCAATATAATAAAGTATAAGCACATGCATTCTTTAAATAAACACACGCACAGATCGTTTTATTGACTTACAAGATGAATGCGAAGGCTGGCGACCATGCGTCTGCCTCGGTCTCACAGTTTCTGCTCCGAAATGCTCTAAAAGAAAAATAACAAATCGACTTTTAAAACATGACTATGGAATTGGAATCAACAATCAGCAAAACAATGAAATTCCAGGTTGACTCAAGAAAAACGGGCAAGACTCGATAGACAGGATATAACCTAACTAACGGTAGAAATTTTACGAATATCACGTTTTATGAGAAAATCTACCGAAATTTTGACAGAGTCTCCTTTGTAAAACGGACATCTCTCTACCAAAGGTAGAGCTAGACCTGCAAAAAAATGCACTTCTAATATCCACAAACATCCACACTCGAGTCGGGCTCCCAAAACTATATTTAGCCCCGACCGAGATCTTAATTCAACGAATCATCAAGAATTAATAACATTTATTTCTCAAATTATATATTTCACATACACATATACTAAAAATAAATAAACATATATAAAATCTCAATTATACAAAAATTAAACAGCTAAATTTGCATTTCATTATCAAGATATAATTAAAGCATAAATTAAAACCATTATAATGTATTATATATATATATATATATATATATATATATATATATATATATATATATATATATAATATTTGGAATTAATATTCAAAATTAACACTACTTAATTAAAAATATCAATTAATTTATACAAATTGTCTAAACCCCTTAATTATTAATAAAACTAACTAAAATATATATTTAACTATAATTAGCGTAACATTACAATTTTACCCCTAAATACATAATTTACATAATGTATTATTAGTACTAAAAAAAATTCCTTAAAATTATTTAATCATCTAAAACTTATTTTCTCAATATTAAATTCTTAATATGATTAAAACATATAAATGACTTCTAATATCTTCTAAAATATAATTTAACCTAATATTCAATTTTTGACATAAGCTATAAAATTCCTAAAATTTAAATAATATTCTAAAAAAAATTATTTTCTTTACTCTAAAATTAATATCAACTCATAATAGCACCAAAAATACCAAATATTATTATTATTTTTTTTATAATTAATTTATGAAAATTCCTAAAATAATAATAAAATATTCAAAAATTCACCAAAAATCAAAATAAATTCCAAAAATTATACAAAAATTCATAGAGGTAGATTGAGCTACTAGAAATCATATTTGTAAAGGGAGTTTGCATGAATCAAGCTAGATCGAGCTAAAAAAAATTTCAAAACCCTAGAGCTCAAAACTAACAATCAACCAAAACTCAATCAATTCATGACGAAAGCTTAAACTAAGCTTGGAATAGGTCTCACCGGTGCAAGAGGAGGGGATTGACACTGGAATGGAGTGAAAGGGTGGCCGGACGGAGCTTGGCCGATCCTAGGAGCAACTCTCGACTTTCCTCTGTTTTCAGGGATTCCGACAACTCTATTGGCGACTGGAGGTGAGGGAGAAGGAGGAGAAGGCAGCAAGTGCTGGTCGGAGATGGGGGAGGCGTAGTGATAATGGCGGTCGGGGATGTCGTGCGGTGAGGAAAGGTTGAGGGAGAGGGTGCTATGGTTTATGTTTGAGTATATATATATATATATATATATATGTACAAATTCTCCACCACACATACACATTATATACATACATATATATTTATACATATATTCACACACTCACAAGTATACTACATACATATACACAAGATGAACTAATGCACACACATAAAATAATAATTAACCCTAATTATATATATGTGTGTGTATATATATATATATATATATATATATGCATGTATATAGTAGCACACAAAATAACCATAAAGTTAATGTAGTTTAAAATAATGATAATAATAGTAATAATATTGATAATAATAATAATAATAATAACAATAATAAAAATAAACAAGGAAATTTTAAAAAATAAATAAATAATACTCACATAAATTAATAACCTTAAAATTATATTAACATAAATATAATAACATGCAAAAGTAATTTATTAATAACACTATTTAAAAATCCCTTTATTTAAATAAATATATAGGGTATTACACTAACAATCTCCCACTTGCACTGGGCCCAACCTATATTAAAACTAATACCCATGGACCTAGTATGACCCTTATGCTTAGGTTGTGAAAGATGCTTAGTCAGTGGATCAATAACACTATCATTTGTAGGTACTCTGCATATCTTTATGTCTCCTCTCTCAATGATTTCTTGAATGGGATGATAACGCTTGAGTGTGTGTTTGGATCTTTGATGTGATTTGGGCTCCTTAGCTTAAGCTATAGCTCCATTATTGTCACAATATAAGTCCACTGGATATGATATACTAGGAATAACACCTAGTCCAGTTATGAACTTCTTGATCCAAATAGCCTCTTTAGCTACTTCTGAGGTAGTTATATACTTAGCTTCTATTGTAGAATCATCAACATTGTCTTGCTTGGAACTCCTCTAGCTCGTTTCTCCTCCATTTAAACAAAACACATAACCTGACTATGATCGAAAATCATTTTTGTTAGTTTAAAAGTTGGCATCCGTGTAACCATTTAATACTAGCTCATCTTCCTTACCACCATACAGTAAAAATGCATCCTCAGTTCTTCTTAAGTACTTAAGGATATTTTTAATTACTGTTTAGTGACTTTCATTTGGGTCTGATTGGTATTTACTCATTTTGCCTAAGGCATATGAAACATCAGGTCGAGTACACAATATTGCATACATGATAGATCCAATAGTAGAAGCATATGGAATTTTACTCATGCGGAATCACTCATCTTGTGTTATAAGACACCGAGTCTTGTTGAGACTAGTGTCATATGACATTGGCAAGAATCTAGAGTCTTGCATGCTAAACTTGTTCAATACCTTATTAATGTAAGCACTCTAACTTAGGCCAATAAGCTTTTTAGATCTATCTCTATAAATCTTGAGGCCTAATATATAAGTGGCTTCACCCAAGTCTTTTATTGAGAAATAAATCCTTAGCCATGATTTAACATTTTATAAAATAAGGATATCATTTCCAATAAGTAGTATGTCATCAACATATAACACTAAAAACATAATTATACTCCCACTAACCTTCTTATAGACATAAGGTTCATCTTCATTCTTAATGAATCCAAACTCTTTGACTGCTTTATCAAAATGAAGATTCCAACTCCATGATGCTTGCTTCAGTCCATAAATGGACCTTTGAAGCTTACATACCTTTTTAGAATTCTTAGGATTGACAAAACCCTTTGGATATGTCATGTACACATCCTCAAGTAGGTTTCTATTAAGAAATGCTATTTTGACATCCATTTGCCATATCTCATAATCATAGTATGCAGTTGCAACAAGCATAATTCAAATAGATTTTAGTATAGTAATTGGTGAAAATGTTTCATCATAATCTATACCATGTGTTTGTTTGAAACCCTTTGCAACTAGTTTTGCCTTAAAGGTATACCATTGACATCCATGTTAGTTTTCCTTTTAAAAACCCATTTTCATCCAAATGTTTTTAAGCCATCAATTGGGTCAATCAAGTTCCAAATGTGATTATCATACATGGATTACATTTTTAATTTCATGGCTTCTAGCCATTTCTTAGAGTCAGAACTATTTATGGCCTTTTGATAGGATGTGGGCTCGCTTTGATCCACAATCAACACATCATTATCATCATTTATGAGAAATCCATATCTTATAGGGATTTGATGTGTCCTACAAGTCCTTTTTGGGCCTTCTACTACTTGTGCAGGTTCAACACTTACTTGTTGATCCACTTGTGGTCCCATACTTGGTACAATGCTATTTTTGGGTCTTGAATTTCTTCAAGTTGGACTGTGCTCCTACTATATCCTTTGGAAATAAATTCTCTTTCCAAAAATACACCATTTTAAGCAACAAACACTTTGTTCTTAGAAGCATTGTAGAAATAATATCTTTTAGTTTCTTTAAGATATCCCATAAAAAGGCATTTATCAGATTTGGGTGCTAGTTTATTTGAGATTTGACGCATCATATAAGCATCACAAACCTAAATCTTAAGAAAGACAAACTAGGTGGTTTTTCAATCCACATCTTATATGGTGTCTTTTCAACTGCCTTTGTTGGAACTTTATTCAAAATGAATGCAGCAGTTTCTAAAGCATATCCCCAAAAAGAGATTGGAAGATTAAATTGACTCATCATTGATCGAACCATATCCAATAAAGTCTAATTTCTCTGTTTGGACACACTATTCCATTGTGGTGTACCTGGAGGAGTCAATTGTGAAGTAATCCCATAATCTCTAAGATGATCTACAAATTCTTGGCTTAAATATTCACCACCTCGATAAGATCTTAGTGTTTTAATATTTTTACCAAGTTGGTTTTATGCTTCATTCTTGAAAATTTTGAACTTTGCAAAAGATTTAGATTTATGTTTCATTAGATAGACATATCTATATTTATTGAAATCATCTATGAAAGAGGTGAAGTACTAGAAACCTCCTCTAGTAGTTGAGCTTAATGGTCCATATACATTTGAATGTATAAGGCTTAATAAATAATTAGCTCTCTCACCTTTTCTAGTAAAAGGTGTTTTAATCATTTTTCCTAGTAAACAAGATTCATATGTTTCAAATGATTCATAATTAAATGAATTCAAAAGCCCATTTTAGTGAAGCTTTAAAATGCATTTCTCATTTATGTGGCCTAAATGACAATGCTATAGATAGGTAGTGATTAAATTATTAGATTTAAATTTCTTTGTATCAATGTTATAAATTGACTTTTCATAGAGGTCTTCAACATTTAAAAAATAAAGACCACCAGTGCGTGGAGTAAATCCATAGAAAATGTTATCATGATAAATATTGCATTTATTATTCCTGATAATAAATTTAAAACCTTTCTTATCCAAATAAGAAATAGAAATAATATTCCTACACATAGGAGGCAGATAATAACAATTTTCCAAATTTAAAACAAGTCCACTAGGCAAAGTTAACTCATAAGTCCCTACAGCTAAAACAACAACTCTTACTCCATTGCCAACTCATAGGTCCCCTTTGCCTCTAGCTAATGATCTACTCCTTTTTAGACCTTGCACATTAGTACAAATGTGAGATCCTAATCCAGTATCTAATACCCAAGAATTAGAAGTAGACAAATTAATTTCTATAACATGAATACCTGAAGAGGTAGTCGCACTACCCTTATTCTTTTTCAGATCATTCATATATAGCTTGCAATTTCTTTTCCAATGACCTAGCTTATTGTAGAAAATGCATATTCCCTCCTTTGGTGGCTTTGCTTGGGGTTCAGCTTTAAACTTGGGCTTGGGCTTTGGTTTGGCTTCTAAAAGCCTTTAGGAGCCTTGCCCTTGCCTTTTCCAACCTTTTTCATACCTTTTCCCTTATTGACCATTAAAACATCCTTGGTGGAATTCTTGATGTTCTTTTTAGTAATTTTAAGTATCCCATGCAACTCTAAAATAGTTTTGTCCATACTATGTATATTGAAATTCATGATGAAACCATCATAAGCTTCATGCAAAGATTGGATAATGATATCAATAGCCAATTTTTGTTTAATCTTGAGACCAAGCTTGTCTAAGTGTTTAAGATGCCCCTTCATCTTGATAATATGAGGACTGACAGAGCTGCTAATAGTCAACTTACATGAGAGTAATGCCCTAATGGTATTGAACCTTTTGATTCTAGCTTTCTCTTAGAACATTTCCTTGAGATGACTTATTATAGTATAAGCCTCCATTTCCATCAACTGCTTTTGAAGCTCAGACTCCATGCATCCAAGCATAAGACAAGTGATATTAACTGAATAATTGAGATGCTTACTATAAGCTTCCTTTTATGCTCTAGGAGCATTAAAACCTAGTTCCTCTGGGATGGGTTGATCAAAGATATATTCCTCTCTTTCTTGCTTAAGAACAATTCTTAGGTTTCTGTACAAGTCAAGAAAGTTAGTCCCATTTAACTTATCCTTCTTAAGGATCGATCGCAGTGACATGGTAGGTGCAGTGTTTGATGTCATTATCTACAGGAAAAATATATAAAGTACATTGAGTTTTATTATGAAAGAGGCATAAGAAAACTCCCACTACCCTCAAAATAATTTTAAAATTTAAAATTTCTTAGTGGGCCAAGATCTATATTTCGCCCTACTTCAAGTAAACTTTGGCTTATCACTTAAAGTGTGGCTATTTAGGTAGGTAACACTTTACCAATTACATCTCATGTAATTCTTGGATAATTATAGGATATCATATGTACCAGCATATCCTATTAAATTCCCTAAGTCTAAAAATGTTTTGATAATCTAGTTAAGTCTAACCAACTCAAACATATGGATATCACCATTATCCATCTTATTTAATTTAGATGGCTTTATATATAATGCTTTGGCAGAACCTATATATAGTAATCCAAATCTTAATAAATGTTAATTAATGGGAGGCATTTTAATGACTTAATATTAAATGAGGGTTTAGTTAATTTTTATCTTGTTTAGTTATTATTATATTGCATCACATACATGGCATCACATGCATAACATACTAACATAATGAGATAAACGTGACATAGCATGGCCCATAACTAAGTTGATCTTCATAAGCCAATATGAAGACCAAAGGTCAAACCTAGGTGATATTACAAATACAAATTGAGCCTTTAATTTGGATCTCCATCTTCTACCATGGACCTCCTCCTTAGGCTCCCACCTTGGATCTCTATCATGGGCCTCTAACTTGAATTTACATCTTGGGTCTTGATTTACATTGCATATTGTAATTAAAACTATTCTATTACTATCTAATAAAATAAAATAATTATAACAAATAAAATGACTTGTAGGCCATATTTAAAAAGTTACAACCCAATAAAATAAAAATAATAAAATATAATCACATTGGTTCAAGGCCATGCTATGCACCATGCATTTAACAATAAACACATATTCCAAAATAATTTAATTTAAAAATTAATTAAATTATTATGTTTAAAAACAAAATGCATGATGAGTCCATTCGGGGTCCAAGGGGCAACGCCCCCAAAGGTAAACAATTTACCTTAACTCTTTGAATGAGTTGTTTCTAAAACCCTAAAACGATAATAATTTTCATAATCAAATTACTCTTTAATTGATCTATTCAAAATAGATCATTTTTAAGTTTAACATTTAAATAGCCGCCACGATTAACCCTAATTTACTCATGAATCATATTACATAATAATTAATTTATTCCAAATAGATTTATTCTATATAATCTATTTAACACTTAAAATCCCTTTGACAGAAATCTGTATAATCAAAATATTCATGTTTCAACATTAAACAGAAATTGAATTTGCTGTTTAAACAGAATACTTATTTTGATTTCTTAAAACAGTATGCATAACACAGAAAATCATAATTCTATTCACTATTTAATCATATAAAATGATTATAAACATTATTCAAATTAATTTTTAATGCTATTTTCATACATATTGTAATTAATCATCATAAAATCAAAATTGTTTTGGATAAAATTTTTGAAAACTCCTTTTAAAAAATGAATCACTCAAACACACATATATCACATATATATAAAATCAAATTAATCAAATTACAAGTGGCTCTGATACTACTATTGGGTTTTATGATTCCATACGTAGTGAAAAAATTAAATTTTAATCACAAAACCTGAATCTGGATCCAAGTAATTTGATTAATTGATTAAATATAGGGGTTTTCATTCTCTTACCACAAACACAGAGGGGGCAAGATTTCTAGAAGGAAGAGAGAAGGTTCACTTTAGCGACACCCTACCTTGAGCTTTTAATTTGGCAGTTCGGATTGAGATGTCTTAAAAAGAATCCATCCTCCACAAGTATCCATATGAAAAAACCTTGATTTGAAAATGAATACTTGCGTGCTAACACATTCTCTTGATTTCTAATAAATTAAGAATAAAAAGAACTCTGTGTTTTTATTTTCTAAAAGGAGAGAAAATGAATTTAGTGGTAGAATAAATGAGAGTATTTAAAACCCTAAAGAATATAACATATTTATAGACATTTAAATTAGGGTTTTACTTACCAAATGACCTTTTGGAAATTTGTCACTTATTCTTATTCTGATTTTATTTAAAATTAACCTTTATCTTAAATAAATAAATAAATATTTATTTATTTCCATAGAGCTTAAGTGGGCTTTTTAGACTGATATTCGTTTTGGGCTTGTTAAAAGTATGTGACCATGTAGGTTCACATGATGTTGGCAGTGGACCTTAAATCTCTATTTAGGTCTATAAGTTTTAGGTGGCATTTAGTAAGACATTATGACTACCCAAGTAATGTGAAGTTAATAATCAGACATAACCTCATATACAATGAATATTCTAGTCCCTTTGTCACATGATATCTTGCTTGAATATAAGGCATAGATTATGTCATCCTTATAAAATTCAATCATATAACTTTTTGATTCCAAGTAGACTAAGAATGATAACTCTTAATCAATTTACTTTAGTATGACCATGCATTTTCCTCAATCTATCTTATCAAGGGGCCCATAGATATCTTACTCATATTAAATGAGGGACAAATTCCTTCTCAATCACTCACATTCCTCACATAACTCATTTTAGACCCAACAATAACCTATTTTATCATTCGGTTAAAGATAATGTAAGATTGTGTCAAATATAAAATAGTTATGTAAAAATCCATAGTGATTTCCAGGTTAGAGGACTTAGCCAATATTACTATGATGAAAATTACTTATGACAATTATCTATATAGTATTCTCATGATGGGTCAATCCAATATTTTATTTCTCAAACAAGTACCTATGAGTTAATATGTCATATTCGTGATTAGAAAAACATAATCATCAATCAACACCATACTAGCCATAATGCATTGTTATGACTAGGGATAATTTGAATAGAACTCATATTTAATCTAAGGGTTTTACTATCAAGTCACATACTTGATGACCTTAGTAAGAATTGACTATTCAAGTAATTATCATAACACAAAATGATAATGAAAAATGCCTCTTTATTAAATAAAATGATAAAGTCAAAACATGATCACACATGATTGACTTAGTGCACATCACTAACAACCCCTTGATGAATAAGAACCATATACATCCTTAGCTTTTAGACCAACACCCATACCAAGCACACAACCATAACTTGATCCTCCAATCACGTCATGATAAATATCCCAATAACTAATAGTCGTGCCATCAGATGTTGCTATTGTTCTCATGACTTCCATTTTATTCTATAAAAAAAAAAAATAATAAGAATTAAAAAATATAGTAAATTAAAATTTTCACACTCCATTCTTTAACTCATTATCTTGAAATTAAAGTATAAGAGATTTTAAGTAAAATATTATACACAATATTTTATTTTATTTGTGAACTTAGAAAAGTTAGTAAATTATATCTTAATTAAAAATTAATTTTTTTTATGTTTCAAATATAAAAAATAAATTTAAGCATCTCCACCGAAAATTATCCTATAATATTTTAGATATACAATATTTTATAACAAAAATCTATAAATAGAAATACATATTTGAAATATATTAATAATTATTAAAATTAATTAATTATTTTTCATAAATTATTCTTCAATAAATAAAATATATAAAAATATAGTGTTATAATTTGATTTCTTTTGTTAAAATTATTTAAATAATGTTTTTAAAAATAAAAAAAAAAGATAGATTGAGGTAATAATTAATGTTTGGCTATAACCAAACTTGTTTTAAACAAACATGGTAATAAATTAAAAAATGGAAAAAATAAAAAACTAAAACCAAACAGTTGGATTGGGGCCCACTACAATTTCCCTATAGAAGAATTTAAGGATTGTTATACCATGGACCCCTGTCCATATTACAATATGAACTGGGGGTCATTATATGTGTGAAATAAAAAAAAGCGCTTTTTTTTTTTTTTTTGCATCAAATGTCCATTTTTTGTGTGTGTATGTTCATTGATCTTTATTTTTATGTTCATTAAGGATCAATAAACTTGCAGATGAAGATCAATGAGTTTGCTGCACATTCATTGACCTTCACATGTAAGCTCATTGACTGTTAGCTATAGGTACACTTTTAATAAATAACAAATGAACCTCCAATCAATAACACATGAACTTCTAAGTTACAATTAATAAATTTATATGCACAAACTAACGTATATGAAGTTATAACTTCAAAAAAAAAAAACATAAATAATGCAACCTAAACTAATGAATTCCACTGACAATTGTTCCCTCCACATTTTTCCCTTTCTTTTTCCCTTCAACAAGACAATGGTTTGTTTGTTCTCATTCTTCTTCTTTTTAGTTCTTGGTCTTGCTATTGTTTATTGGCTTACCTTTTTTATTCTTGTTTCTTGATCTTGGTTCTTGGTCTAGCAGTATATAAGAATACAAAATAAAAAAAAATGTATTTTTACTTGGATGTTGTAAATGAGAATCAAGAATAAAAAAACACAAATCTTCAAATTTGATTTGAATGGGATAAAAAAAAGAAGGCCAGAGATTGTAGCAATAGTGAGGAAAGACGAAGAAGAATAAGTACAAGAAGACGCCCAAAAAAGGAAGAAGAAAAGAAGGAAGCACAGGAAAAAAAAAAAAAGAAAATGCATCGCATAGAGAGAGAAAAGATAGAGGTTGCTAATATTTTGAAATTTAAAACACACATGCGAAACTTTTAAAACCTAAAGAGACACACATAACATCATAGATAGGGGTCCATGATATCACTACAAGAAATTACATCTTTAGTGATGATTTTTTTTTTTTGGACCAAAATTTTATTGTCACCAAATAATGTGATTAGATGACAAAAGTAGTCATTTGTCATGTTAAGTTGTTCATATGTGATGATAATATATATTGTCATATATATATATTTTTTGTCTACAAAAACTTTTTCAATGACGAACTAATTTAATTTGTCATGTTTCTATATGGTGGGAAATTTAATGGAATAATTTTGATGGGAATATTTATAATGACGAGAAGTCCTCAAATGATAATGATTTCATGCATCAACATTGAAAATTTTCAATGACGAATTATAAATTCGTCATTTTAGTTTCGTCTTTATAAACCATGAATTTTTTTCATCAGCTATTGTTTCCAATGTGACAATATATAAAATTTTTCAATAATAGTGGACAATTTAAATCAAATATTGTTTGTTACAATATTGTGCTTCTTGTTAAATATTTATTTAATAACGACGAATTTCAAATATGTTTTGTTACGATATTGTCACTACAACTTTGTTATTATAAACCACGATTTTGTTTCGTTGTCTATTGCTTTCATTTGTGAAGATATGCAAATTTAGTCAGTAATAGAAGACAATTTAAATCAACTATGGTTTGTTACGATATTGGCTTGTCATTAAATATTTATATAATAATGACAAATTTTTTTTTTATCATGTAATGGAACAAAAATGTAATGGAACAAAAATATTTGATGACGACACAAACATATATTGTGAGAAATTGATATTGTCACAAAATTTTATAGTTACTTGTATTTAATAAATTATGACAATGTATATTTATTTTTAATAATGAGTAACATTAACTCAAATTTGATATTGTTTTAATATTAAAAATGTTATCAATTCCTTGAATTGGACATTGACAGTTAAATTAGTAAAATTTTTCATCACCAATTAAAATAGTAAAATTTTGAATTTACAAGGGAAAGCAAATATACTTATAATTATTTTCCTCCTTTGAACATTAGAACTTCCTATTGGTTTTAGGTTTATAAAATTATCTTACAAAAATCTATTATTTTTACTTACTTTATATTTTTAATGTTTTACATAAATAATTTATTTATTTAAAGACATTTATATCCACTGTTCAGCCCTAGCTACGTTTTTTAACTTTTTTTTAATCTCTTCATTTTTTTTCCCTTTCTTTGTAGCCTAGAGCTAGTTTCCATTATATATAAACTCAAAGTTCAAATAACTTATTGCAAGAAACTAGAGCTAGTTTCTAGGATTATATATGTAAATAATTCAAGAAACTTCTTGTATAACATGACCAAACAAATGACTATATATATATACAAAAGAAATTGAAGTAGCTTGCTAGAAGATAGATGGCCTATGTATAGATTTAGTTCATCAATTGCAAAACTTGCTAGTAATAATGTAAATATGACTAACATGCATTTCTCTTACATGAATGTTGCCTAGCTTGCTCAAAATACTGGTTGATTGATAAAAAAAAGTTCTTGTTTGTGTTTGCGTAATATGACCTATGAAGGTGTATTTTTTTTTTTTTTTAAATTTAGCTGTGTTTTCTTTGATTTTGGTTTAAATTATTTTACATTGACATGAAGTTGTTTAATGCTATAATTAATTAATAAATAAAATTAATAATACTTATAAATTAATTAAGATAAATTAATGCTATAACATAACATGATGCAAATTATTTGCAAATGCTGCAACTGCATATGTATAGGACGCGACCATGTGTCTGGCCATGTTCCTTAATTCAGGCATAGACAGTGGAAAAAACTATCATCTACATGGCCATGTGTCTAACCATGTCCAATAAAATGCATCCATACAAATAAGAACATGGGCATCCACACAGCCATGTGTTTGTCCGTGTTCCACTAAATAACGTTTAGTTAGTGAAATACACGATAAGAAACACATTGTAAAGCGTAATAAAAACTACACCTATTCATAATTAAATTATATAATTTTTGTGTAAATTAGTATTAATATTATTATGCATTAGATAATTTTGAAGTCAGTTAGTATTAGTAATTTAGCATTAACAAAAGTACATTTAACATTTATGTTAAATATTAGTATTAAGTAAATATAATTTAATTTATCAAATCAGTAATATATGATAGTAACTTATTATTAAATAAGAAATTAAATGATTAAATATAAATAAAGTTATATATTTATGGCAAAAATATGTAGTTTGATGTAAATTAATATTAATATTAAATAAATATAAGGCTAATTTAAGTTATCACTAAATATTATTATTTAAATTACTATAATTTAAATAGTTAATTATTATTAAATAAAAATAATTAAAATTATTAATTATAATAAAAATTGGAATGATATAATTTTAGTATTAAATAAATTAATATGTACTTAACCAGAAAAACTATGTAGTCCTTTTCTCTCCTTTAGGTTTTCTTCTTAGCAATTGTCTCTTATTGCTAGAGCCATAACCTCCTTTCTCTATGAAGACTGTTACCCTCATCCCTTCTTCATCTTCTACCCTTTTGTTCTCTTTTGATTTTTAACCTAATCAAGACACTTCTCTCTTTTACCTTCTCTTTGATTTGATGTATTGTTTTATTTTTTTCTTTGTTCTTGAAATTGAATCACTAAAGTTTTCTTTTAGGTCTTTAAAACTCTATTCTTAACATTATTTAGATTTTAAAAGGGGCAAATTCTATAGCAATATATCACCATACAAAGCCATTCAAAGTTAAAGCTTCAAAGCACATAAAATTTTTGGTAAGAAACTAACATGTCATTAGCAACAAAGTTTTTTTTGCTTATTGTTAAATGCACATATTTATTTTGTTTATTTTGTTATCATTCTTTTTGAAGTTATAAGATATGAAATTTTATTTTATTTTTTTCTCTTTACCCTCTTACAAATGTTATTTGTGAACGAGTAGCTAATATTCAAGATAAGGTTAGGCCTCTTGTATCTCTCTCTCTTTACTTAATCTTAAAATTTTCAAATAATAACTTATTATTAACTATAGAAAGGTCTTATTGTAAAATTTGTAAAGCTAGCAATGCATCTCATAAATGTAGACAAATACAATTGCAACATATTGACCATTTGCATGATCAAACCCTTGATTTGACTTTGATAAGCAATTTAAATTACTAAGGATTTTATTTAAGTGTGACTATAAGCATAGGTACACAATTACATTCAATGAAAGTTAAGTTAATTGATTGACCTTTCAAACATGTTTAAAGACATTGGAATCACATTTGAAGTCTTTACAAACATCTAATCATGTTCCCTTATGCATGGGAAATGAACCAAGTGCAAAAGAGTGCGTTCGAGTGCAAAAGAGTATGTTCGGATGCAAAACAAACAAGTTTTTATTAGGCCAGCCTACGCTCATAGTCCAACCTACCTCAGGGTCTACGCTTAAGACCCTAACTAGACCTTGAGTTTCTGCAATAGATATTTTTATAATTTATTGAAGGAAAGAGATGTTAGAGACATAATCAATGGCTTCGATAGCCATATTTTAATTGTTTATGTATATAAACAATTATTAGAGCTTAATTAAAAAAATAAGTGATGTATTCTTGATTATTCTTTTCACTCTTAGCATTCATTAAGCTCTTAAATATTCATTTATATTTATTAACTCTTTAAGAGTTGGTTGTGTGTTAGCAATAGGACTTTATCTTCATTTAATTCTTAGGATAGATTATAAAGGAAGTGAAGCATATTTCTAGTGGAATTGGTTTAAGTGTTTAGCTATTAAAACATTTAGGAATTGGTTTAAGAGTGAGTTTAGAAACTCTTGTTTATTTGGTTGAAGAGTTAGCCTTAAAACTCTTGTTTGTGTAAAGTTAAAAAGTGAGCCTCAAACTCTTATAATCTCAATCTTGTGAATAAGATTGTGGGTATTGAAAATCCTAAATTAGGGATAATTTAAATGGAGTGTAGGATTGTTGAGAATACAAACTCCTTAAATTTTCATATTCATTATTCTTCCTATTTTATTCTCTTTCAATTCTTGTTCATTCCTTAAATTCTTTTTAATTTTCTTAAATCCTTTATTAGCCTTATTCTCCCACTCTCTAAGGCACTTTTAATTGGTATTAGAACTTGGGTTCTAGGCACTTAATTTCTAGAATTCAAGATCATATGAGAGTGAATCTCAAAATTTTTCTTCATTTAAACTATTCTTTGATGGAAGTGATTACCCATATTGGAAGTTCAAAATGAAGCTATATTTAGATTGGGATTCCATTAGACTTTGGGAATTTATTCTCAAAGGATGGGAAGCATCTAAAACTACCATTGATGGTGTACAAAAAATTATTTCAATAAGTGATTGGACCAATGAACAAAAGGAAGAAAACTACAAAAATAAGAAAGCTATGATCACTTTACTTTCTTTCATGATAAGAGAAGGAGGTGAAATTTAACATTGCATTTCGGCTAAGGAAATGTGGGAGATTTTTGAGAACCATTATGAAGGCAATGTGCAAGAAGAAAGAAAGAAGGTTCAACTTTATATGTATTAATATGAACTCTTTAAAATGAAGCCTCATGAATCAATTACGAAGATGAAAAACTATCTCAATAGTCTTCTTACCACACTCAAGATACTTGAAAAATATTTTTATAAGGAAGAAGTGAATAATAAGATTCTAAGAATCTTACTTAATAAGGATTGAGAATCTTGGGTCACTTTAATTGAGGAAGCTCAAGACCCCTCAAATCTCTTAACCAATATTCTTATTGGTAAGCTTTTGACACATGAGTTTACCATGAAGTAAAAAGGAGATGAGCAAGAAGAGAAGGAAGAAAAGAAAAAGAGCATAGCATTAAAAGCTTCACACGAAGAAAGTGAAGATGATAGCATTAAAGATTCTAGTGATGAAGATGATGATATAGCCATACTCACTCAAAACTTCAAGAAGTTTTTGAGGAAGAAAAATTCCTTAAGAACAAAAGACTTCAATAAGAAGTATGAAGGAGAAGGCAAAAAAAAAATTAAAGAGGTTACTTACTATGAATACAAGAAACCAGGACACATTCAAAATGACTGCCTCCAAACTTAAATTTAAGAATAATGGAGCAAAGGAGTAAAAGAAGGTGTTCAAAGCTACATATGATGACTCCTCCAAATCAAAAATGGAAAAAAAGCAACAATAAGTGCCCAACCTTTGCTTCATGTCTCATAAAGATGAAAATATGGTACCATGTATTTCTATCTCTTCTTATGATGATTATTGTGAATATAATGATGGTGATGATGATAAGAGCTCTATTATGAGCAACCTCTTGCTTAAATGCAAAAGCTTACTTTCTAAGAAAAAGCATTATAAGCATGAGTTATCTAACATAGCTAAGGAATTTTAAAAATTTTAAAATGAATTTTCTAATCTTGTTAAATCAAATGAAAAACTTTCTATGGTTTAAAATCTTCTAATTCCTTGGAAGAGCAACGCAAGAAAGCAAGCGATGAAAATCATAAACTTTTTAATGAGGTAATAGAATTAAAGAATTCCATTTCTAAAATCAAAAGAGGAAAGGAGAGTTTAGATAGTCTACTTGACTTTCAAAAACTTCATGGAATTGGATTTACAAATAGGATGCTTTCTTCATCATCATCATCTCATATTCGATTTATTAAAGATTCATGTAATTCAATTCCCTCTACCTCTAAACCAATTAAGACTCAAGCTTCCAAAGCTAAGAAGTCTCATTTGTCAAATAATAAAGGGAAGTCTTACATGAGACAACCCTCATTGACACAAAAAAATAAGTCACAAGTTGGAAGACCACAACCTAAACATGCTTATATGTACACTAGATACAACACTCCTAAGCATGTTGCCAAACTTGTCAAAATATACATTTCCATTGCCAATGTATCTCACATACCTCATATATGGTACAAAGAAATTTTAGGAAACCCACACTACCATAAAACCAAAGGCATGTCTCTTTTACTAGGAAATTATATCCACTTAGGAGAAATAAATATACAAATGTTGAATGTTTATATTGTATGACCAAAGGATAAGCTAATAATATATACTTCTATATAAGATTACATTTGCAATTACTTCCTTTAGATTATCTTGAAACTAATCAACCTAGACCAAGAAAGGTTTAGGTTTAAAAGAAATCTTAAATTGTTTTGTGTAGGTGTGCTTGAAGTCCACAATAGCTAGACGCTAGTGGTATCTTAATAGTGGATAATGACATATGACATATGACAGGAGATAAGGAATAATTCAACAAGCTTGATGCAAAGGATGGAGGAAATGTCACATTTAAGGACAATGCCAAAGGAAAGATTTTAGGCATTGGAGAAATTGGTAATCCTCAATCCTTATTTATTCACTACGTGTTGCTTGTTGATGGTCTTAAACATAATTTACTTAGTCTAAGTTAATTATGTGTCATGGGAAATAAGGTCACTTTCTATCATAGGAATTACTTTATTAGTAGTCTTAATGAAGACAAAGTAATTTTTAATGGTGTAAGAGTAGACAATGTTTGTGTCATTGACTTGAATAAGGTTGATAACAAAGACATCAAATGCTTAATGTCTATTCCCATGACACATGGACATGGAATATAAGGTTAGGACATGTAAACTTTGAGCTTCTAAATGATCTTTATAAGCATAAACTTGTGATTGGTTTACCTAAACTTGTATTCACTAAGGATAAGCCTTGTGATGCTTATCAAAAGGGAAAATAATCCAAGTCTTCTTTTAAGCTAACAAATGTAGTGTCAACCTCTAGGCTACTTGAACTTACACAAATGGATTTGTTTGGACTAACTATAATTGCTAGTTTAAATAGTATGCACTATGCTTATGTTTTGGTTGATGATTACTCTAGATACACTTTAGTGTGTTTTCTTGCTCATAAGAATGATGATTTTAAAGCATTTGAAAGTTTTTTAAAAAGAGTTAAAAAAGAAAAATATTTTTGTATTTCATCTATTAGAAGTGATCATATAACTGAATTTGAAAATGAATTCTTTAAAACCTTTTATAATGAAAATGGTATTTCCCATACATTTTCTTCTCCTAAAACTCCTCAACAAAATGGGGTAGTTAAAAGTAAAATAGAACTCTAGTGGAAATGGCTAGAATAATTCTTTATGAGTATAATTTACCTCTATACTTTTGGGTAGAAGCCAAAAACATGTCTTGCTACATTGTAAATAGAGTATTTAAAAGATTAATTTTAAATAAAACTTATTATGAGCTTTAGAATAATAGAAAATCCAAAATCTCATCTCTTAGAGTATTTAGATGCAAGTGCTTTATTTTGAACGCTAAGGATAATCATAGGAAATTTGATTCTAAAGCTGATGAAGGAATTTTCCTAGGTTATGCCACCATTAGTAAAGCATATATAGTCTTTAATAAAAGAACACTAATAGTTAAAGAATCAATGCATATTGTATTTAATGAATCAAACTTATTTGATCCTAAAAAGGATGTTTGTAGTGTTGATGATTGTAGATGAGCATGTGGATGTGAGCACTCAAGAATAAAATGATAGTAAGCCTTTGAAACTTGAAGGTCCAAGCAAAGAGGATAATAAAGAGATGCCTTAACCTACCATGAAGGATGAACTTCCAAAGGATTAGCAATTCAAGAAAGCACATCCTTAAGATCTCATCATAGGTGACACTATAAAAGCGGTAACTACTAAATCTCAACTTAAGTCTATTATTAATTTAGCCTTCATATCTCAAATTGAACCAAAAAATGTTGATGATGCTTTAAGTGATGAATTTTGGGTCCTTGCTATATAAGAAGAATTAAATCAATTTGAGAGAAATAAGGTTTGGACCTTAGTTCTTAAACCTAAACATTATCCTATTATAGGCACCAAATGGGTGTTTAGAAATAAGATGAATGAATAAGGTGTCATAACTAGAAATAAAGCTAGACTAGTAGCTAAAGGATATAATCAAGAGGAAGGCATTAATTATGATGAAACCTTTGCCCTGGTTGTAAGGTTAAAAGGTATTAGAATGCTATTGGCATTTGTATCTTTCATAGATTTTAAACTTTATCAAATGGATGTTAAAAGTACATTTTTAAATGGTTTTATTGAAGAGGATATGTGTCTAGAACAACCTCTGGGTTTTGATTTTCCTAATCATGTATTTAAACTTTTAAGAGCATTACATATATTAAAACAAGCTCCAAGAGCTTGGTATGAAAAGTTGAGTTAATTTTTATTAGAGAAAGGTTGACATAACTCTTTTCATAAATAAATCTAAGCATGATTTACTTATTATGCAAATATATATTGATGATATTATTTTCAGTGCTAATAATTATTATTTGTGTAAGGAATTTTCCAAGTTGATGCAAGGAGAATTTGAGATGAGCATGATGGGTAAGCTTAAGTTCTTTCTTGGACTTCAAATTAAGCAATACAAAGATGGGATTTTCATTAATCAAACAAAATACGCTAGAGATATTCTTAAGAAATTTGATAGGGATGGAGCAAAATCAAGTAAGACTCCTATGAGTACCACCACTAAACTTAACAAAGATAAAAATGGTATACCAGTTGATAAAAAGTGTTTTAGAAGTATGATTGGATCCCTTTTTTTATTTAACTATAAGTAGAATGGATATTATTCTTGTTATATGCTATGTGCTAGATTTCAATATAGTTCTAAGGAGTATCACTTGAATGCAATCAAAATAATTTTCAAATATCTTTGAATAAGGCATTTAGGACTTTGGTATTCTTCCTTTGACTTGATTAGTTATTCAGATGTAGACTATGCCGATAGTTTGCTAGATAGAAAGAGCACTTCTAGAACTTGTCAATTTTTAGACAATTGCTCAGTTTCTTAGTTTAGTAAGAAATAAGTTTTGGTTGCCTTGTCCACTATCGAAGTAGACTATGTAGCGGCTAGTTATTGTTGCTCATAAGTGTTATGGCAAAAATAATAACTTAGGGACTATAGTATTAATATTAATCATATTCTAATTAAATATGACAATACAAGTGCTATAAACCTTAGTAAGAATTCCATTCAACATTCAAGAACTAAGCATATAGACATTAGACATAATTTCTTATGAGATTATGTGCAAAATGGTGATATTTATCTTGAATTTGTTTACATAAATCACCAATTAGTTGACATCTTTACCAAGCCTCATTATGAGGAAAGATTAAATTTTATTAAGCATGAGCTTGGTAAGATAAATGGTTTAAGCTTATCATGATGACTTGTTTAATTGCTTAATTGATGGTTGGATTCATGTGTAATCAAAATTTTCACTCATTTTTACTTTCTGTTTATTTTTCGTATTTGATACCTTTTCATAATTATGTTATAAGAAAAATTATTTTTGGTATTTATGATTTCCATAATGTATAATTTTTACTTTGAATATTTTCTATTTAATAATTAATTATTGAATTTTATTGAATTTATTAATTATTAAAATTTATTTTATATACATGATTTAAAAAGTTTCCCATTTGCATGAGTTATTGTTATAAAATATTTTTGAGATTCATTGATTATTTGTAATTATTTTCAATTCATCATTTGTTCAAGTTGATGCAAACATAGCCCATCTTCAACGTGATGTCCATTATTTGTATGATCAACAAAGTTTTGCTTGCACTTATGCACCATTCCATCATCCTCCTCCTTCATTCCAAGATCCTTAAATTGGACATGACTCTTACATTTTTTTAGTTTTGGTCTATCTTATTTTAATTGTTTTAGTTCTTAGTCTTTTGCTTCCTTTTGGTTTATTTTTAGCATCTTGTCTTGTTTTTGTCTTTCAAATTTGTATCTATTTGGTATCTTGTCTTTGTCTTTCTTCCCTTTTTGGTGTTTGACAAAAGAGGAGAGTATGTGATGATGTCTTGCTAGCATTATAAGTGCTAATAGTTTTATTAAGTATTAAGTGTTTGTGATTATTTTTATTTAATGAATTTTTTTAATGTTTAATATTTTTTTTCCAAATTAGTATCATTTGTCATGCTAGAACTTGTTATGCTTTATCTTTCTTATTTGTTATAAAAGGCCTTATTTAGTTGGATTTATATAAATTAAGGAGAGATATTGAAAATATTTCTTATCATGTCTTATGTTACGAAATTATTTAACAGAGGGGAAGAAAAAATCTATTATTTATGCATTTAATGACAAAAGGGGAGATATACTATAAAATTATTTGACTAAAGGGGAGAAACATTATGATATGTTTGTGATATGCTAAGTGCTACATGATTTGTTATATGCTAAGTTAAATTGTAACGCAGTGCTATACGTACAATGTTTGTGATGTGTTAAAGTAGTACTACACGAATTGCAAGTGCTACTAGTTTTACTTAAATGACCATGTTATCATGTTTTTAGCATATTTGCAATTTATCCTCATTTTTGAAGCATCATTATTATTAAAATACATGATACTATTTTAATATATCTTCGTTATGATCATTTATTTTCACTTGACATTATTTTTTTAACAAAAGGAGATGTACGGTTTCTAAAGTCATATTATTTATGCTATTTTTTTATGCTCTGATATATTTTTAAATCTTTATATATGCTATAATACTTCCTTTTTTTTACCATACTCTCACACATTATAAAATATTTTATTGTATTAAAATTATGCATATATTAAGGGGGAGTAAATTTTTTATACTTTGCATCTTAATATGACTCATACGCACATAATTTTTAATATTTATTAAATTGGTTAACAAAGCCAAAAAGGGGGAGATTGTTGACCATTTGCATGATCAAACCCCTGATTTTGACTTTGATAAGACAATTTAAATTACTAATGATTTTATTTAAGTGTGACTATAAGCATAGGTACACAATTACATTCCATGAAAGATAAGTCAATTGATTAACCTTCCAAACATGTTTGAAGAAATTGGAATCACATTTGAAGTCTTCAAAGACCTTTAAACATGTTCCCTTATGCATGGGAAATGAACCAAGTGGAAAAGAGTGTGTTTGGATGCAAAACAAACAAGTTTTCATTAGGCTAGCCTACTCTCAGGGTCTACGCTTAGGACCCTAACTCCTCATGCCTGAAATGAGAGAAAGAAGGCTGCTACACTTAGGGTCTATGCTCAAGACCCTGACCAGACCATGAGTGTTTATAATAGACATATTTTTGAATTTGTTGAAGGAAAGAGATGTTATAAACATAATCAATGGCTCCAACAACCATATTTTAAGTTGGTCATCTATATAAAAAAAATCCTAGAGCTTAATTAAAGAAACAATTAATATAATTTGATTATTCTTTTCACTTTTAGCATTCACTAAGCTCTCAAATATTCAATTTTTTTTATTAACTCTTTGAGAGTTGGTTGTGTGTTAGAAATAGGACTTCATTTTCATATAATTCTTAGGATATATTAGAAGAGAAGTGAGGTATATTTCTAGTGGAATTTAGGAAGTTCAAAATGAAGCTATATTTAGATTATGATTCCATTAGACTTTGAGAATTATTCTCAAAGGATGGGAACCACCTAAAACTACCATTGATGGTGTATAAAAAATTATTTCAAGAAGTGATTAGAGCAATGGGCAAAAGGAAGAAAACTACAAAAACAAGAAAGCTATAATCACTCTATTCTCTTCTATGGCAAATAAAGAAGGAGGTGAAATTCAACATTGCATTTCAGCCAAGGAAATATAGGAGACCTTGGAGAACCATTATGAAGGCAATGTGTAAGTAAGAAGCAAGAAGGTTCAACTTCATATATATGAATATGAACTATTCAAAATGAAGTCTCAAGAATCAATTACGGAGATGATAAATGGTCACAATGCTCTTCTCACCACAATCAAGAAACTTGGAAAATATTTTTTTTAAGTAAGAAGTGAACAACAAGATTCTAAGAATCCTACCTAAAAAGGATTGGAAATCTTGGGTCACTTCGATTGAGGAATCTTAAGACCTCTCAACTCTCTCAACTTGATATTCTTATTGATAAGATTTTAACATATGAGCTTACTATAAAGTAAAGAGGAGATGAGCAAAAAGGGAAGGAAGAAAAGAAAAAGAGCATAGCATTGAAAATTGTCATATTAGTAAATCACTTTACACGGAGAATTTATCATAGTTTTGATGGGTAATTTGTCATTAATATTGAGAGAAATTCATAATAAAAACTAACACTTAAAATGACAAATGCATTATTTGTCATTTTAAAAACATTTATAAGTTATGAAAATAAAAATCGTCACATTAACAAAATACCATGCACTTGCTATTACAACCACTATGACAACATAAATTTGTCATGTATTATGCTTGGTGACGAAATTCTTATTTTAAGATGACGATTTCTAGTGTCACTTAAGTACAAATTTCTTGTAGTGTATAATTTGCCAAAATTTAATGTTTTATTTTTTTGGGCTAACTGAGGAGACTTTTTTCCTCAAGATGTCATCATATGTATGTTTCGTTTCTATTTATTTCATCATCATCATCATTATTATTATTATTATTATTATTATTATTATTATTATTATTATTATTATTATTATTATTATTATTATTATTATTATTTTGCTAATGACAAGTATAATTTATTTATTCAATATCTATAATTTTATGTATTTATTCAATCAAGAAACATGTTTATAGTTTATTGCTCATTAGTATATTAAATTAAATTTATTTTACAAATGTTATAAACACATATAATAAGAACACATAAAAAACAATTGAGTAGCATCTTACATGAAATGTTTTTGCTTTCTAAGTAGCCCAAGCACCATTTCTTTTCATATGAATTTTCTTCAATAATTCAATATGACTAGGCTCTTTGTTGGTTTCTTTAAGTTGCAATGATTTGATAAAAATGGTTAATAAAAAATTATGAGTTTTATACATTAAATAAATAAAATAATTATTATACCATATATGATCTATATTTTGCAGTAGGTATTGATCCAAGAGTGGCAATTAAGTTAGATTGAGCTTGATTTCCTTTATCCTTTCACTTTGAATCTATATATATAACCAACAAATTAATCATCTAAATTTATATAAACTTTATTAAAATAATAAAATATAGGTATGAATTAAAGAATACATAACAAAATGTATTTTCCAACCACTCTTTTGTACTCCATTTATCTACCATTAGCTCCCATTCAGATGGTGTTACATATGATGGACAATGGTTTTACGATCTTCAATGGTATGCTATTTTGTAAACACACTATTTTTGAGTTTAGACATCCAATCTGAAAAATGAAGCTTCACATGAAATCTAACTACTTATTTGACCTCATCCTCATGGTCATTGTGTATGAAACTACCTTGTTTAAAGCGATTGAACAAAATCTCAAATTCATATTGTGGATATTCTGTATAAGTGATCCATGGCCTAGTTATATTTTGGTGGAAAAGATTGATAATCTCATGACATGCTTTAGTAGTTATAGTCTTATAAATATCATAAAAAATTAATAGACGATATTAGTTTGTATGCATATGTTAATTCTAAAACTAAAATTTTATAAATGATATTTTACTTGTTATAAAAAATTTCTAACTGAGTGTTATGTCTAGGTTGCACCCCTTTTCCTTTTCTTTGATATTTCTTCTTCGTAATGATAGGAGCTTTTCATAAAATCAATCATAAAAAAACAAATTATGTTTCTTGCATGTGCACAAATGTACATGACAAAATATTATAATTGACTCCCCATATTTTAAATTGTAAAATATATAATTGACTCCTTATATTTTTAAATTATACTAAATAAATCCAATGAAGTTTCATTTTTAGCCAATTAAATCCTTATTTTCAATTTTTTTTATCTTAATGAAAAAGAATTTGAAAAGTAAAGGAACCAAAAGATGGATTTTGCCAATATTATTTAAGTATTACTTTGGCCACTAACCTCAATAGAATAATCTAATGTCCTTTATATATGATAATGTATATGAGATTATTGGTGCGGGTCTTCAGTTGAAATTTGAGGATGATTTTGCCTAGAAGTTACATCTTATTATTGTAAGAGATCTTAGGCCTTAATTTTTTCTTGCCATTATTACTTGTTATGAATGAAAAATCAAGTGCTAAATAGTAGTATTACACAACAATATATGTTGCCTATTATATATGTGTGTGTGTGTACACACACATAACACTATTGGATTCATATATGTGTAAAAATGGAATTAGCAAATAAGAAAAAAATCAACCATAATTAATAATTTTTTTTACAGCTAATAAAGAAATAGATGTTATGAATACTACTATTGAAAATTTTAATTTTTTAAAAATATAATCAATTGATAATATAAATCATCCTAAAATCATATAATCAATTTCATTTCTTTTCGAAGTAATTTCTTCATTTGCATCCTCTATGACATTAATGCCATGCATTATAGATTCCTCTTTTCGGTATGGCTCCTCTTGCTCAATAGAAGTTTTAAAAAGATTTCTTGGTTTTGTTTCAATTATGAAACTCCAAACATAATCTTTCATTCTTCTCACATAGTACACTTGATTAGCTTAGGTAACTAGTATAAAAGGCTTATGGGTATTTAGTCTACAAGTATTGTTGATGTTATTAATCCCGTGATGATCTGTGTTATAGCCAATTCCTTCATGAGTTATATCATACCAATCACACATGAACAATACAACTTCAGTTCCTTATGTGTAACAAAGTTTAATGATATCAATGAGTGAACCATAATAAAGAATATTACTACTTTAAATTCTCCTTTGATAATAACTCCACTATTTTGAGTTCTTTTACTATCTTCATATTGATTTGTATGGAACCTAAAACCGTTAACATAGTAACTTGGGTGACATGTAACTCGCCTTTATAGACTTACAGCTAAAGAGAGCAAGTACTTATCACCTTGTCTATTTCCTTCATAATGTAATTGAATGATCTACAAAAGGAAAAGTCAATTATTCAATTCATAACCTATATAGTTTATAACAGTTAATGCATTAATGACGAAGAAGTTATCATACGTTGTGTTTGAACCATTCCACAAAGTGAAGACTATACTCTTCTTAAATTTTAGCCACACCCAAATTAGTTAGGTATTATTTATGCTTTTTGTATAAAATATAAATTATACATAACTTATTAGCAATTGAAGTAAGAACATACATCATATAATTAAGTGTCTTACTACACATAAGGCTTAGCTTCATCGCATTATGCAAAACATAAAGTGTAGCAACATTCCAAAGCTTATCTTCCAATTCTTTCACCATCTCTTTGCCTAAAATGCAGCCAAACATTGGAAAAATTGACAATATATACAGTTTAAAAGAATGTTCCCCTCTATTTTCATATCTTTTAGGCCAATCAAAAAATAGTCTCAACTCCATGCAAGCATAGAGAGCAAAAAGGTATGCATTCATCTATCAAATATGCCTCAACAATAAATCCTTTTAGACATGCCTTGTTATGAACATAACCTTTAAAATCTTTTATATCCCTATTTAAGAATTATAATTGTAAAGAAATATCATTACTTTTTAACTATGTTAGGCATTTTATTATAATAATTTCTACCACAAAATAAATAACTTAAGATATCGTGGCTTTCAATAGGATACATCCATTGATATTGCACCAGACCAACAACTTTTGCTTCCTAAGCTAAGTGAATAGCTAAGTACACCATTATATAAAAAATGCTGGCAAAAAATTTTGTTTTAGCTTATAAAGTATTAAAGAAATTTTTTTATCTAGCTTGTCCACCCTTTTGGCATACAACTTTATAACATAATTCCATGAGTCTTCATGCTCTGCAGACTTGCTTTGGGAGTAAGTCTTTAACTGCTAATGGAAGAATTATCTCAAACAAAATATGGAAATCATAAGTCTTTATGCTAAATTTTACCCTCTCCAACATTCACACATAGAGATAAGTTTCATGTATAACCATCTGGAAATTTTAGATTTGATAACCAATGACATAATTCCTTTCTCTCTTCCTTTGATAATGAGAAACAAGCAGAGGGTGGTATAGTCTTCTCGTTTTCTTATTTAGGATAAAGAGATTGCCTAATTCCCATCTTTTAGATATCATGATGTGCATTTAATGAGTGTTTTAGTTTTCCATCAATATTCATTAATGTCCCGATCACATTATCACATATATTCTTCTCTATATGCATGACATCTAAATTATGTCTTAACAAAAGAAATTTTCAATATGGTAGCCTAAAGAAAATGCTATTGTTTTTCCAATTGTGCATTTTACCACACCCAGTAAGCTCTTACTTTCTTAAAGCTTTACTAAAAGTTATTGGCTTTTAAGGAATGAGTTGATTCAAGGCATCAACACTATATGGTTAGTTAGGTGCATCTCTTGTCTCCCCTTGCCCATCAAATTGTGCCTTTTGCTTATGCCACTTATAATCACGTGGAAAAAAATGTTGATGACCCATATAACAAATCTTACACTCATGCTCTTATTTCAAATAAGTAGTCTGATGACAACAACATGGACATGATAATTTTCCTTTTGTGCTCCAACTAGAAATATAGTTATATGCAGGAAAATCATTAATTGTCCATAAAATTACATCTCTCATTTGAAAATTTTCATTCAATGATGCATCATATGTGCATCACCCATTCTCCCATAACTCTTTCAACTCATCAGTTAATGGTTGCATATGTACATTAATGTCATTGCCTAGGCCTTTTCGACTTGAAGGAACAATGTTAAGAAAATATATGGCTTCTTCATACACATACATGGAGGGAGGCTATATGGGAATAGTAGGATTAGCCAAGTACTATAACTAACACTCATATTCTCAAAGGGGTTAAAACCATCAATGGCTAGTCCTAATTTTACAGAACGAGGCTCTAAGGCAAAAGAGTCATTAAATTCATCCAAAACATGCCAAGCTTTAGAGTTAAGGTGTTATAAAACTCTATCTTTCACACTCATCTCCTTTGTTATCTTACTTGACATAAACAATCTCTAGAGCCTTGGTTTTAAAGGAAAATATCTAAGAACCTTCCACGAAATTTGTTTACTTCTTTTTTTTTTTATCACCTTTAGCACTAGACTTCCATCTTGACAAACCACATAGATGGTATTGAGTTGCACGTTCATGTCTTTATAATATATCATGCAATCATTCTTGCATGCATCTATCTTCTTGTAATGGAGACCCAAATCTTTGATTATTTTTTTATCTCATAATTTAATATGGGTAATCTATCACACATAGGAAATGCATCCTTCAATAACTTCAATAACATATTGAAGATATTATTACTCAAGTTACCCATGGTTTTCAAGTGCATTAGCTTGAGTATGAAAGATAATTTTGAGTATTTTTTACATTTTCCATACGGTGGTTATTCATACGTTGCCCAATCAAGATTTGAGTCCAGATTTTCAATAAAATGACATTGCAGCTTAACTAGTAACAAAAAAACTAAATAATGATCCCAATTAACTAATACATATCCATAAAATAAGGGCCAAAAAAATTAAAATAAACACTAATTTTCTATTTTTTTAAACAACAATCACCTATAGTAACGACTCTAACTTTAAGGATCCAGCGGTAAATGTTGCATAAATATTAGTTGCATACCTTGTTTAAAGACAAGTCTCGTAAGTGCTGCAAATGGAGGATCATCAACCAATAAAGCCAAGTGCGGACATCTCGAATGTTGATCAAGGATAACCAACTCCAAGTACCTATATAATTTATTCATCAATAACTACAAAAAATATATTTGATAAAGAATAAATTCGTTAAAATTCAATACTTAATTAGATAGATATTGAAACTCTTTTGATTCTTCAAGCAACAATTAAAGTTACATGAATTAAAATTCATAAAAATACACTCATGCATGTAACTTTTAGCATTTATATAACATTTTAAAATTAAAAAAAAAAAGAGGCATTAAAAAAGTAACTTATAAATTGTTCTGCAGAAATACCAAAATAGTTGAAGAATTTGTCACTAAATGTCTTATAGTCCAAAATTGCAATTGAATTGATCCTGTTCGTACCATACAAAATCAAGTTAATTACAATTTGAATATATTCTGCTAATACATGTAAGAAGTGGATAACAAATTAAAAATTTTGATAAATTACATCAAATATTACTTACTTGATCATTCAAAAAAAGTCAATAAGAAATTCTAAGCATTTCAATTAAAAACTTTGAGAGAATATATATGTTTATATATATATATATATATGCAGGAATGAGATTTTTTAACATTATAATTTTGCAATTAACGAGTAGTTATACTTTAATAGTTTAAATTTAATTAAGATCATATCAAACAAACGGTACTATATCTTGACAAAATATTTTTGAATATTTTTTGCTTTTCCATTTAATTTCATAGGGTCTTTTCTTTATTTTGTAATGTTCTTTTGTTACAGAGAAAACTGGTTTGTTTTTAATTATAAGTTTTCTTTTTTAAAAAAACAAGAGATAAATTTGACGTTATCTAAAGAAATATATTCAAACAATTTTTTTTCTCCTTGTGTGAAGTAAAAAATAAAAAGGATAAGACCCTATGAAAATAAAAATATATAAACTAGTAACCTACTAGAAATCTCTTTTTTTATATTTTTAATTCCACAAATATAATATTTATTCAATAATTAAGATATTTTTTTTATTTAATATTATGACAATAATTTGCAAATAATGTTCAAGATTTATGAATTTTCTACAAATAAAAACGTTATAAATTTTTGACAAAAATCAAGGATTCAGAAAGGAATTAATTAATAAACAAATTTTGTAAGATGATGTTATAGTATTTGATAAATAATATACTTCTTGTCAACAATAATTTTAACTTAGTACTTAGTTGAGTTACAAATTTCATGGATACATTAATTCAAATCAAATAGGCATCTACTAGTTATATGTATGGATCTTATTTATTTTTTTAGGTTTAATTTTTCTATAATCCTTCTCTATATAGGCGGGATATCAAAATTTAATCCTCCAAATTTTTTTATATTATCTTTGAAAATAGCAGAACAACTAAAAATGTTAAGCCTTTCCGTTTTAGAGTCGAGTAGTTTTTTCTACTGCGAAATTTTTTCACATCCTTCTCACCTCTTCTTTTAAGCAAAACTGTCCCTTCAACCTATGGATAGCTAGCTCTTCCACATATAATGACGTAAGAAATTAATAATTTTTTATGCTTAAAAATTGTATAAAGCAATTGCTAAGGGACCTCAATATATATATATATATATATTTTTTAATGCACAAGCTTTAATCTTGAAAGAATTCATCGTGAGATTAAATGAAGAAGCAGATACCTTGCTTCATCTACTTCCTTTTGTTTAAGATGGCTCAAATTAGTGGTGAATTTATTTATTTTGGGTAAAGAGGGCAAAGAGCCCAAAACAAGACGCAAACTGCACTAATTGCATTAAGATGCAGTTGTCTTTAGGATGAGTACGGATTGAAAAAATTTGCGAAATTAAAATTGTCGTAACCCAAATTTTAAGAACATATAATCAGTACTAGAAAATGGAAAAATATAAAACTTGTAAAACCTATAATAAGTTTAATAATTTTTTATTTTTCACTTAAAAACTAGTAATATAAAATTATAATGAAAATTCGATCGAATTTTCCCTATACCGGAACAAAATCAAAACCTGAAAAAAATGCAAATATGGATTTATTGCACTTATGGTACTAAAATTTTGCACCATGTTTCAAAATGATACCAGATTTTTAATTTTTTTTAGTTACTAAATTTTTTTTTTTTTCAAGTTAAACTACCTTAAACATATCCTATTAAATTTAGCATACGTGACAGCTGAAATAAGTATATTTTTAATATATTCGCCATGTAAGTATCTTATTAAACAGTCTAATTATTTTGTGGGTTTCATAAAATAAAATTTGCTAAAATTTTATTTTATAGGGCCCACAAGAAAATTTTGTTTTATAGGGCCAATAAGATGATTATGCTATTTAATGAGATACTTATATGGAGAACATACTAAAAATATGTTTGTTCCGGCTACCACGTATACTAAATTTGATCGGATGTATTCGAGATACTTTGACTTGAAAAAAACATAGAATTTTAGTAATTGAAAAGAAAAAAAATTAAAAATCTAGTACTATTTTGAAACATGAGGCAAAATTATAGTACCAACGGTGCAATAAACCTTATACACTTCCAAATACATGTGACCACTACAACCTCTAATTTCTCAATCTCAACAAAACACAGTTATAACAAGAACAAGAACAACAACAAACATTCAAATCTACTGCGGTGTCTAGATTAACTAAATTTGTTATATGTATAACAATAATATTAAGTTAAGCTACACAAAATAGCCAGTGAAGAATGAGGCCGGTGTAGAAAAGACGAACTAACTATAGATTCCCAAGATCTTAGAAAAATAGTTGAGAGGAGTCAAACCTTACTAAGTAAGCTAATATAAAGAAATGTATACTAGTTTGAAAACCTTTTTTTTATTAAAACATTTATTACAAATATTTATTATGAAATTGTATTTAAAGAAAATCATTAATTTATCAAATACTGTATATATCCAAATATATAAATCTTTTAAAATATGGATATATATAAATACACTAAATATTCATTTGGTAACTTTATTAAAAACGTAACTCCCAAATGCCAATTACTTAAAAAAATACATAATAAAAGATAAAATAATAAAATGATGCTACTAAATAATTTAGGTGGAAATTAGTGGTAGACCCCTAAACCACAATTCTAAAAGTCATTTGACTCTCTTACTTATCTAATGACTGCTGGTTCCTAAGAGCAAAACTTCCATTGAGCTCCAACTGTAGTTAGTCTCTTATTCCAATATTTACTGGCGATTCCCGAGAGCTAAGCATCAACTAAGCCATTGGTCCTAGTAAATGTTCAATCAAAATACACTTGAGAGCTATGCATCAATTGAGCCTTTCAATACCATATGCTTGAGAGCTATGCATCAACCAAGCTTCATAATTAAATTTCTCAATAAGGGCCCGACTTAAGAATCATTACATGTGTGCATACGGTTCTGATGACACCCATCAGGTAGCCCATTCTATCAGTCTTTTCCAAATATATATATATATATATATATATATATATATATATATATATATATATATATATATATATATAATGAATAATAAATTCCAACAAATACTATAATTGAAAGTGAAAATATTCTTAATTTCTCATCCACAATGTCATTAACAATAATAATCATGTTAGCAAGAATAATAGCAAAATAATATCAATAATGTTCAAAACATAATTAGCATTTTTTTTAAATATCACAATCAACATAATAAATATTTCAAATATTAAAATATAAATTCTTTAATTGAATCCTATATTTAAATATAATCAATCAAACAATACCTTTCTATATACATTTGAAAACACATATCAAAATATTAACTTACAAGTGAAGCGAGCAGGATAATGTGTCCTCATCTGCATTGTTCTCCAATCTTCTCTATAATAAATAATATTTACATAATGATTATTTAATAAATAAATTCCTATTAATTCCCTAAAATTATAGAAAATTGATTAATATAAAGGAATTATTAAAATTGACTTGTGAATGCTCTAGATAATTAATTTTGAGGCTTAAGAAATATTTTCGATGAGTTAAACATATTTAAACAGAAATAAGTAATTTCCACTCCAACCATTCCAACAATTATTTCTCACAACCCGTAAGGAATTAGAATAAACTTCAGTTATGGAAATTGATCACCACAATTTATACTATTTATTAAAAATAGTTTCATAATTTTTCAGGTTGGTACTATTTTCTCATCAAAATTCAGGTAGAACCTGTCGGATTTCTCACCGGAAACGTGTCATCCGACTAAACCGAACATATCTATATGTTCACCAAAATTAGTAAAACACAATCATAGCCTCAAATACACCAAAATATGCATAGAATTAAGAGATTGGAAAATTAAAGAGAATTTACTGAAAAATTCATAGAAAATTCAAACGACTAAGTTAGGGTGAAAGGTTGGTGGCTATGAATCCTAGGAAGATGTCCAACAAGCTACTAGTGATGGTGAGAGCTACACGGCAGCAATAACAATGATCTGATGATGATAAAAATGTCTAAAACTTCGGGAGCTAAACTGCACTTTTTCACACTATTTCAGCTTGAACCGAGACCATTAGTGCATAGAGAATGTTAAGAAGTATATATGGTTAGGGCATCTATAATGTTGTATCATGGAGGGTGTAATGGGTGTATTACAACCTTTCCATGACACAGTCTTCCATAGCAAGAGTATCTTGCCTATTATGTGTATCATGGGCATGATGCGTGTAATAGCTGCCTTTTTGCAGGTAAATTTGTTTTTAATAAATTAAAGCTAACAAAAGTTGCAATAGTAATTTAGCAAAGTCAACGGTCATTTTGATTTTGCCAATGCCCAATGTTAAAAAATAGTTATTTTTATTTTTTAATTTTATTTAATAAAAATTTTAATTATAAATACCCCTCTTCAATATCACTGTGTACTTTAATATCATTCAATATCACTCACCTTTTATCTCCTATCACTCTCCTTTTCTTCAATATCTTTCTATAATTTCACACAATTTACAATTTTTTCTTTTATATTTTCTCATCATGGATGAGAATTTGAACAATTTTAATGTCTATTTTAGTGCTCCAAAAATGGAAAAATTTTCCTCTTCACAAAATCAAAACCTTCAAAATTTTTAATTTTATCCATAATTTCCATATTCCAATAATCCTTCAAATATGCAAAATTATTCATATTCTCTACCCAATTGTAATTATCTGCCAAATTTTTCATATTCATTTCCCATGTATCCTGAGGCCGGGTTATTACCCATATGTACTAAATTTATAAAACCCATAAACTGCAAGTGAGTTAAGAAAAAATATTAATTTTGGCACCGATGGAGAGAATGTAACACAAACATATTCAATTTCGGACTCCCAAATACCATCATATTCAACTTAGCAAGAGTTCGAAAATAGTATTTTAATTTTATTATTTATATTTGTATTTTCAATAAATTATGTCATGTATTATCGAGATTGAATTAAATATTTATTTTAATTAAGGTTGATTATGTAATTTCAAAAATTAATAAAAAATTAAAATTACTACAAAAATTTAATAAAAAATATTTAAATTATTTTAGATTAAAAATTTTATTTTTTTCCCACTAATATTAGCAATTATATGTCCTAATATGCCTTAATATGATTTTAGTATGTAAATACAATCATTTATTTATAAAATATGTAAAGGAATTATTAAAATAAATATGTGATTTGATAGTGGATCCATGTGGGTTCAGGCTATTACACTTTTTGAGTATAATCTATTATGAGCTAAAGTATAATGAATGAGTAGATAATGAAGTGATTATGTGACATATCCATTACACTTTGTAGGGTGTAAACCAATGTGGATGCTCTTAAAATTTCATGTTGATTGGAGCTCGTTTGATTGGTTAACAGAGAAAAGAATGAAGAGAAAAAATATAGGGACCAAACTGGATATTTTACAATCTTATAATTCTTCCCTCTCTTGCACCCCAACTCTCCATTTTTAAACACTCACACACACTGTTAATTATTTGTCTTTACCTTGCTTTAACTTTTCTTGCCCACATGCTTTTTCTTCTTTTATCTTCTTCCCCATAATAATAATAATAATAATAATAATAATAATAATAATAATAATAATAATAATAATAATAATAATAATAATAATTATTATTATTATTATTATTATTTAGGTTATTACATTCTTCCCCTTAAGAAAATTTGTTCTCGAATTTTACATCAATCTTGAAACAAAGAGGGGTATCAACTTTGCATATTAGCTGCCATTTCCCAAGAATAATCCTTCAATGTGTGGTTGCTCCACTGCACTTTCACCATAGGAATCGCTTTAGTGCAAATCTATTGAACTTGTTGACCCATAATTGCAACTAGAATTTCTTTATATGTCAAATCTTCAATGAGTTCTACCATTTATGGCTAAAGAACATGTGGTGGATCAGAGATGTACTTCCTTAATATGGAAACATGAAATACTGGATGAATCCACAATAACTCTAGTGACAACACTAGTTTGTAAACCACATCACCTAATCTTGAATGAATTTGAAAGGGTTCAATGTATCTTGGAGTTAGTTTACCCTTTTGACCAAATCTTATTACTTCTTTCATCAGTAACACCTTCAGAAACACTATTTCTCCAATGAAAAATGACACATCCTTTCTCTTAGGATTGACATAGCTTTTCTTTCGACTAAAAGCTATCCTCAATCTCTGTTGAATGGGAGGAACCTTCACTGAAGTCACTTGTACTAACTCTGGCCCCCTTTTATGTCTCTCTCCAACTTCCCAACATAATGGTGATCTACACTTCCTTCCATACGATGCTTTATATAATATTTGCATGATAACTGTTGTTATATGCAAATTCAATCAATAGTAAGTGTAAATTCAATTGACCACCAAAGTCCATTACATGCATTCTCAACATATCCTCTAAAGTCTAAATGGTCCTTTTTAACTGACTATCTGTATAAGGATGAAATGTCATGCTGAAATTAAGTCTTGTGCCTAGAGCCTTATGTAACTCTTACCAAAATATTAAAGTAAAAGTGGCTCATCTGTCAAGCACTATACTTTCTGATACCCCATGAAGGCAAACGATTTGATTAATGCATGACCTTACTAACCTATTAGTAGTGTATGTCTTTTTAATTGGCAAAAAGTGAGCTGACTTGGTTAGTTAGTCATTATCACCCAAATAGAATCATAACCTTCAATTATACGAGACAATACAGTCATAAAATCCATAACAATCATATCTTATTTCCACTATAGAATTGGAAATTGTTGTAATAATCGTAAGGGTATTTGATGTTCCAATTTTACTTACTGATAAGTGAGACACTTAGATATGAATTATGCAATGTCTCTCTTCATCCTAATCCACCAACATATATCTTTCAAATCTTTCAAATCATTCTACTTTCAAATCATTTTGGTAGAACCTGGATGAACACTATAAGAAAAAAAATGATCTTCCTCCATAATCTCCTTTCTTAACTCATCCACATCTAACACACACAACCTAATGCCTAAATGTAATATGCCCACACCGTCAATTACAAAATCTCTATAATGACCCTGCTATACCTCTAACATTATCTTATGTAATTACGGGTGTTTTCTCTAAGCTGCCTTAACTTTATCCAAGTACCCGGATCGTACTCTAAATTGAGCTAATAAATATGACTTGTTACCTTTTACTATAACCCATGATCAATCAACTCATGTAATTCTTTAATGATTGCCTTCCTCGATGAGCTAATGTGAGTAAGGCTTCCTACTAACTTGTAATGACCCAAATTTTTTTAGTATATTATTATTATTATTATTGTTGTTGTTGTTGTTATTGTTGTTGTTGTTGTTATTATTATTATTATTATTATTATTATTATTATTATTATTATTATTATTATTTATTTTTATTGTTATTTTTTGTGTGTGTGTGTGTGTGTCTATATATATATATATATATATATATATAGGGTTAAATGGGATGAGGACACATGGCTGGTATGTAATAAAAAGGGGGAAAAAGCTCTATAGATTAGGGAAAGAGGGAAGAAAGCAGTGGATGATATGGTTTTGAGTGGCAAATTACCTTTTGATACAAAAAATTTTTTCTTCCTTATTAACCATCGAAATGACCTCTAATCAACCCTAAATTTGAAGCATAGATTCATCTCACTCTCCTTATCACTCCAATGGTCTTTGTTTTGTAAGATATAGCTTGAAATAGTGTAGTTTTAACTTAAATTAGTCAACCTTTCACCTCATTTTTGCACTACTTTAGTAGTTTTCAAAAGTCATGGTTGCTACCAATTTGTTCCTCTAGTCACTGGGAGCCCAAAGCCATTAACCACATATATGATCTCCATTTTTAGAAATTTTTATGAATTTTTAGGTAATTTTTCTTTAATTTTTTTATCTATGAATTCTATGTATATTTTTGGTAGTTTGAGCCTTTAGATGTGTTCTACTGATTATTAGGAACAATTTGGTATATTCAGTTTTATTGGGTGTACTTTTCTGGGGAGAAATTTGATGGGTCCCACACGAACTCCAACAAGTAATAGTACTGACCTAAGGAAAAATTATGAAACCATTTTTAATAAATAGTAGAAATTATGGTGATCAATTCTATATTTAGATATTAGTCTAATTCTATACGGATTTTAAGAATCGAAAAGGTTGTAGTAGAAATTCTTTAATTTCCAATTAATTAGTTAAATTGTCAGAGATAAATTCCTTTAGCCTCAAAGTTATATTTAGGATATTTCTAAGTCTATTTTATAAATTCCTTAATTTTAATAAATTTTTTTAGAATTTTGGAGAATTTTGGAGAATTTTATTTGTTATATATAAGCATGTTTTATATAAATACCATTTATTATAAAGAGTTCTAGAGCGAGAACCATAGTGTCTGGGCAGCTAAGGACATGTTGGCTAGCACGCTCCACCTGTGAATTAATTTTATAAGATGTTTGTTGAGATTTTATAAATAAGAAATTTCATAAGAAAAACTTTAATTATGAATATGAATATTATTGTTAGCATGATTTATTTACTATATTGATGCCCAGAATTTTGAGCAAATGCTTTAGTTTGATTCCATCTCATTTTTATTTATTCTACTTCATTTTATTTATTTAATTTAATTTTATAAGATAAGCATGTTTTGGGGGAAATAGTAGAACATGCCACATAGTGGGTGTCACTAGAACTGTGTGCGCACTATTGTTAATTTTGGTTTTGGCCATTGAATGATTTTAAGCCTTGGTTGAGTGACACTCTCTGGACAAGATTATTGATTATGAGCCTTAGTTAAGTAAGACTCTTTGGGTAGGTATATGTTTATTGGTTGAACTCTGGTTGACGTTGCTCTTTGGGCGCTAGTGAATAATTGATGTAAGAGATTAACTGTGGCTGGACCATGGCTTAGTTGCTCTCTAGGACCATTTGGATTTAAGAGAGTTGAAAGGCTAATAAAATTGAGGTTTATAGATATACCATAATTCTCACCATGGTTTTATTTACTATATAACATTATTTTTAGCATGGACTATTTGTATACTTAAGAGATTTATAAATTTTTGTTAAAGTAAATGATTTCAATTATCTATTTATTTTAATCAGTGGTTTTAAATAAGTATTTTAAAACCAATATGCATTTTATAATTTTAATTCATTTAGTGAGGTTTGATTCCCCCTAATTTATTTTTTCCAGGATCTCATTGTCAAACTGATAATTCTCATTGTCTGTGCTAGGTTTCTTCTTCTTTAATTATTTTATGTACGTCTTATTGATGTTGATTATCTTATAGATATACTTTAGACTTCACAGTAGTAGTTTGGGTATTGAATAATATTTGTGATTAGATTGGTTTATTATGGATATATGTATTATTTATTATGAGGTTATAATAACATGAATTTGGTGTTGAATTTTTGTGTTTGGGTGGAGTTATGATGCTTAATGAATATTTTAGGAGCGTTATTTGCATTTTACAGGTTATGGTTTGTTCTAGGTACAGAGGAAATTTTGCTAGATTTTCATTAAAAATTTTAAAGTGAGTTAATTTTATTGTGATAATTCTTTTAGGTTTACTATGGGTTTCAGAAGCTTCACGTTTTCCTAATCCCTAATGCCCGTCATGTGCCCTTTGAGTTCAGGTCGTGACAAACTTGGTATCAGAGTGATGGTTCATTTTTTATTCTTTGGGTTATTGATGTTTGTCTTTTCTTGGAACTACTACAGTGATTAGGTTGATAAATGTCATTCATTGTCATTATTGTATTTAGAATTCCACCTTTATGTTAGTTCCCTTGTTATATTTTGAATCTTATTGGTTTTTATGCCTTTTAGAATTAGGAGGAGAGCATGAAATGCTTCTTTTGTAGATGCATCATATATTGGGAGGATTTCCTTTGATGGGACTAGAGATGCCTTGGACTTCATTAATGATATTGAGTCAAGAATTACGATTGGATATATAGATTATCATAGGATTCTTTTTGTCAAGTTATCATTCCAAGCAGCAGCCTAAGATTAGTTAATATAGTCTATACAACCCTATATAGACATTATTACATGGATTAACTTTAAGGGTTAGTTCATAAGTTATTTTTATCCACCTACTATGAAAGATGCATACCGATGGCAGTTGTTGCATATTAGTAGAGGAGACAGATCAGTTGAGGATTATATAAGGGAATTCCTCAGATTGTCATGTCATGTCATGCAATGGATATGATAGGAGATGGGCATAGAGTAATGGATTTGTATGTAACTAGATTAGGACTGACATATATGGGAATATGTATTGAGGGTCACACTTTATAGAGTGTTATTAATGAGGCTAGATAGTTAGAGAGGTGACACATCAGGCATGGTATGATACTCGACCCATATATGAGTGGATGTGGTAAAGTAGCTAATGTTTAGGATATTCACTAGGTAGTGTTTTTGCATGGTAGTGTTAATGTGCATATTGGTACCTCCTAGCAACATAGAGGTCAAAGGGGACATAAATCTAGGGGACATAATCGCAGGCATGGTAAGACTATCAAATTTTGACCTAGAGCTAGTAGCAGTAGTAGTGGATAGAGTTTTGGGTATAGCAGCATAGGCTTAAGGCCTAGTGCATGTCTTAAATGCAGTCAAGTACATAAAGACCTTTATCATCTACCATCAAGAGCCTGTTTCAGATGTGGATAGGTTGGAAACCTTATTAGAGCATGTCCATATTCTAGGTATCAATAGGCATACTTATAGGGTTCATCTACTATAGTTGCTCAACCAGTACAATAAATTCCTAAGTTTCATGCACTAATGTATCCTCAGTAGAGCAGTACTCAATTTGTGGGCTAGTAGGGTTATAGTTTAGGAAGTAGATTTGGAGGGAGATATAGTGGTAGAGGATTTATTCAGCCATCCACCTCATAGCAAGTAGGCCAAATTATTTACATTGACTCCTTAGGATGCTCAAGTATCTAATAAAATTGTGGTAGGTACTCTTCTAGTCTATTATTTTTATGCTAGAACTTTGTTTGATCTTAGTGCATTGCATTCTTTTATTATTTTTACTTCAAGAATAGGAAGGCAACTATCTAAGTTTTTAATTCCATTATCTGTAGCAACTCCTCTCAATGATAAGTTTGAAATATATATAGTTTTTCCATCTTGTCCAGTGTTGGAAAAGGTAAAGAGTTGCTTGCAGATCTAATTTTATTGGATGTGATAGATTTTGATGTCATTTTAGGGATGGATTGATTAGCTCAACACTATGCTACTTTGGATTGTTGGGAGAAAGAGGTGATCTTTAAAATTCCAAATGATGTGGAATTTTAATTTAGAGGCGATAATAGTTCAATGCCTCAGAATCTCATTTTTGCGATTACAACCACAAAGATGCTTAAAAGGGGTTGTTAAAGCTATTTAGTTATGGTCAGAGATACAAATGCAGATAAAGGGGCATTTAAGAATGTGCTAATTGTATGCAAGTTTCTTGATGTCTTTCTAAAAGAATTACCAGGCTTGTCATCAGAAAGAGAGATAGAATTCTGTGTTGATGTTATACCTAGTACAAATTCTATCTCTATGCCACCTATATAATTGAAATAATTTAAAGAGCAGTTACAAGAGTTACTTGATAAGGGTTTCATTAGACCCAACATGTCTTTTTGGGGTGCTCCAGTGTTATTTGTGAAGAAGAAAGATGGTAGCCTCCGACTTTGTATAGACTATAGACAGTTGAACAAAGTCACCATCAAGAACAAGTACCCTTTTTCGAGAATAGATAACTTGTTTAATTAGCTTTAAGGAGCTAAATGTTTTTCCAATATTGACTTGAGGTCATGGTATCATCAATTAAGAATTAGAAGTGGAGACAAACCTAGGACTGTATTTCAGATAAGATATGGCCATTATGAGTTTTTGGTGATGTCCTTTAGGTTGACTAATGCCCTAATAACCTTTATGGACTTGATGAATAGGGTGTTTAGGCCATTCTTAGATCAATTTATGATAGTCTTTATTGGTGATATCTTGGTATAATGCAAAAGTGAGGTGGAACATGCTATGCATTTGAGAATGGGTGCTTTAGACTCTGAGAGAGCACTAGTTGTATGCCAAGTTCTTAGAATGTGAGTTTCGGTTAGATCAAGTCACATTCTGAGGACATGTAGTACCTAAAGATGGCATATAAGTTGATCCCAAAAAGATTGAAGCCATTAAAGAATGGCCAAAACCCACAACACACATTCATAAGAAGTTTTCTTAGTTTAATTGGCTGCTATAGGAGGTTTGTGAAGGATTTCTCTAAGATAGCCACACCTTTAATAAGGTTGATAAAAAAAATGCTAAGTTTGTGTGGATAGACAAATGTGAAGAGCACTTTCAGTTGCTTAAGGACATTGACTTTACCTTAAAAAAAATGAAGGGTATACAGTGTATTATGATGCTTCTTAAGTAGGAATGCAGTGTGTATTGATACAAAATGGGAGAGTAGTTGCTTATGCTTCATGTTAACTAAAGAAGCACGAGCAAAACTACCCCACTCATGATTTGGAAATGGCAGCAGTGGTGTTTGCACTGAAGATTTGGAGGCATTACTTGTATGGTGTGACTTGTGAAATATACACTAACCATAAGAGCTTGACGTATATTTTCCAACAGAGAGATTTGAATTTGAGGCAAATGAGATGGATGGAACTTTTGAAAGACTATGATTATTATATCCTATATCATCCAGTAAAACTAATATGGTAGCTGATGCAATAAGTAGAAAGTTAGTAGGAAGCTTTGCTCATATTAGCTCGTTGAGGAAGCCAATCATTAAAGAATTGCATGAACTAATTGATCAGGGGTTGTAGTGGAAGGTAACTAAAAAATGTTTATTGGTCCAATTCAAAGTACGATAAGTGAAATTAAATAGAGTCAAGGTAGCTTAGAGAAGGGACCTATAGTTGTAAAGGATAATGTTTAAAATGCAACATTGTCAATCCTGAAATTTTATTATTGATAGTGAGGCTGTACTATGTTTGGACACTAGGTTGTGTGTGCCATATATGGATGAGTTGAGAAAGGAAATCATGGAGGAAGCTCACCTTTCTATTTACAGTGTTCATCCAGGTTCTACCAAGATGTATCATAATTTGGAAGATACATATTAGTGGAATGGATGAAAAGAGACATTGCAGAGATTGTATCTAGGTGTCTCACATGTTAGCAAGTGAAATTGGAACATCAAAGGTCCTTAGGATTGTTGCAATAATTACCAATTCTAGAATGGAAGTGGCATATGATTACTATGGGTTTCATGATTGGATTACCTCATACAACTAGAGGCTATGATACTATTTAGGTGATAATTGATAGGCTACCAAGTTAACTCACTTTTTGTCAATTAAGAAGACATACTCTATTAATAGGTTAGCAAGGTTATATATTAATTGAATTATTTTCTTCCATGAGGTACTAGAGAGTATAGTGTTTGACAGGGGAGCCACTCTTACTTTACTTTTTTGGCAAGATTTGCATAAGGCTTTCAGCACAAGACTTGACTTTAGTATGGCATTTCATCCTCAAATGGATGGTCAGTCAAAAAGGACCATTCAGACATTAGAAGATATGCTAAGGATGTGTGTGATAGACTTTGGCGTTCAATGGGATTTAGACTTGCCTCTGATTAAATTTGCATATAACAACAGTTATCATGCAAGTATTGGAATGGCTCCATATGAGGCATTATATAAAAGGAAGTGTAGAGTACCTTTGTGTTGGGAAGTTTGAGAGAGGCATATAACAAGCCTTGAATTAGTGCAAGTGACTTCTGAGAAAGTTCCTATCATTCAACATATATTGAAAACAGCTTTTAGTTGATAGAAAAGCTATGCTGATCATAAGAGGAAGGATGTATCATTTTCTATTAGGGATATGGTGTTTCTTAAGGTGTCTCCAATGCAAGGAGTAATGAGATTTGGTAAGAAGGTAAAGTTAGCTCTAAGGTATATCAGACCTTTTGAAATTCATTCCAAAGTATGTGATGTGGTTTACAAACTGGTGTTAATGCTAGAGTTCCCGTGGATTCATCTAGTAGTCCATGTTTCTATGTTAAGGAATTATATCTCCAATTCTTCATATGTTCTTCAGCCTCAGACAGTGGAGCTTAGTGAAGATTTGTCTTATGAAGAGTACCTAGTGACGATTATGGATCAACAAGTTCACCAACTACGTGCCAAAAAACATATTTATGGTTAAGATACTATAGAGCAACCATGTAGTGGAAGATTGCACTAGGAAGACAAAGGCTGATATGCAGAGTTGATATCCCTACCTATTTCAATATTAAAGTAAAATTCGTCCTCGAATTTTCTTAACGGGAGAAGAATGTAATAACTCAAATTTTTGTGGTATATTATTATTATTATTGTTGTTGTTGTTGTTGTTGTTGTTCTTCTTCTTCTTCTTCTTCTTCTTATCTTTGTTATTATTATCAATGCATTATTATTAGTATAATTATTTTTATTATTATTATGTGTGTGTCATATATATATGTGTGTGTGTGTGTGGTTTACAGACAGGTGTTATCGCTAGAGTTGTCATGGATTCATCTAATAATCCATGATTCTATATTGAGGAAGTATATCTTCGATCCTTCACATGTTCTTTAGCCTCAAATAGTGGAGCTCAATGAATATTTAACTTATAAAGAGTACATAGTGGCGATTGTAGATCGACAAGTTTGCCAATTGCATACCAAAAAACATTCTTATGGTTAAGGTACTATGGAGCAACCATGCAATGGGAGATGGAGGCCGATATGTAAAGCCAATATCCTTACTTATTTCAATATTGAAGTAAAATTCGAGGATGAATGTAATAGCCCAAATTTTTGTGGTATATTATTATTATTATTGTTTTTGTTGTTGTTGTTGTTATTTCCTTTGTTATTATTATTAATAGCATTATTATTAGTATAATTATTTTTTTTGTTATTTTGTGTGTGTGTGTGTGTGTGTATATATATATATATAGTGTATTAAAAAAGGGGAAAAATCTTTACAGATTGAGGAAAGAAGGAAGAAAGCAGCGGGTGATATGGTTTTGAGTGGCAAATTACCTTTTGATATCAAAACTTTTCTTCTCCTCTGTTAACCATCCAAACGACCTCTAATCGACCCTAAATTTGAACCACATATTCATCTCACTCTCCTCATCACTGTAGTGGTTTTTATTTTGCAAGATATAACTTGAAATAGTGAAATTTTAACTTAGATCAATTGGCCTTTCACCTCATTTCTACACTATTCTAGTGGTTTTCAAACTTCATGATTGGTTCTAGTGTGTTTCTCTCATCACCAGAAGTATGTAGCCACTAACCATGCATCTGATCTCTATCTTTAGAATTTTCTATGAATTTTTAGGTAATTTTTTTTAAATTTTTTTGTCTATGAATTTTGTATATGTTTTGGGTTGTTTGAGGCTTTAAATGTGTTCTATTGATTATTAGGAACATTTTGGTATATTTGGTTTTTTCGGGTGATACTTTTTCGATGAGAAATCCAATGGGTCCCACCCAAACTCCGATTAGTAACAGTATCGACCAAAGGAAAATTTATTAAACTATTTTTAATAAATAGTATAAATTGTGGTGATCAATTTATGTATATAGATTTTAGTCTAATTCTTTATTGATTTTGAGAAATAAATCTCGGAAAAGTTACAATGGAAATTTTTTAATTTCTAACTAAATTAGTTAAATTGTTGTAAATAAATTCCTTTAGGCCCAAAAGTTATATTTAGGATATTTCTAAGTCCATTTTTATAAATTCCTTGATTTTAATAGTTTTTTTGAAATTTTGGAAAATTTTATGAATTTTATTTGTTATATATAAGTATGTCTTAAATAAAATACTATTTATTATAGAGAGTTCTAGAGTAGGAGCCGTAGCATCTGGGCAGCCGAGGACACATCCACTGGCATGCTCCATTTGTAAGTTAATTTTACAAGATGTTTGTTGAGATCATATAAATAAGAAATTTCATGAGAAAAATTTTAATTATGAATATGAAGAATATTCTGAGCATGATTTATTTACTATATTGATGCCAAGAATTTTAAGCATATGCTTTAGCTTGATTCCATCTCATTTTATTTTTTTCTACTTCATTTATTTTATTTTATTTTATATGATGAGCATATTTTGGGGAAAATGGTAGAACATCACCTGGTTGGTGTTACAAGGACTATGTGCACACTAGTGTTGATTTGGGTATTGGTCATTAATTGAATGTGAACCCTGGTTGAGTAAGACTCATGGGTAGGTATATGTCTACTGATTAGACCCTAGTCAAGCTTGCTCTCTAGGAGCCAGTAAATAATTGGTGTAAGAAATCGACTATGGCTAGACCCTGGTTGAGTTGCTCTTTAGGACCGACAGTTATTTGGATTTAAGAGAGGCAAAAGGCTAGTAGAATTAAGGTTTAAGGTTCTAACATAATTTTCACTATGGTTTTATTTACTATGTAAAATTATTTTTAGCATGGACTATTTGTATACTTAAGAAATTTATAAATTTTGGAAATATATTTATATAAATAAATTTTTGTTAAAGTAAAGGATTTCAATTATCTATTTATTTTAATTAATGGTTTTAAATAAGTATTTTAAAACCAACATGCATTTTATAATTTTAATTAACTCAGTAAGTTTTGATTCTCCTCATTTTATTTTTCCTAAGATCTCACAGTTAGACGGACAGTTCTTATCATTTACACCAAGTATTTTCTTCTCCGGCTATTTTATGTAGGTCTTGTTGGTGTTTATTATCTTATAGATGTACTCTAGACACCGCAGTAGTATTTGTGATTTAATTGGTTTATTATGGATATATGTTTTATTTATTATGATGTTATGATAACATGAATTTGGTGTAGAATTTTTGTGTTGTGGTGAAGTTATGATGGTTAAAGAATACTTTAAGAGTGTTATAGGTTTTCGTTTGTTCCTAGTATAGAGGAAACTCTACCGAATTTTCACTAAAAATTTTAAAGTGAGTTAATTTTATTGTGATAATTCTTTTAGGTTTACTACATGTTTCAGGAGCTTCACGTTTTCTCATTCCCTAGTGTTAGTCACATGCCTTTTGGGTTTGGATTGTGACATGAGTTCTTGCTCAAAGCATCAACCACCACATTGGTTTTAATTACAAAGTTGAATTTCTTTTAAGGGCCTTTTTATAATTAAAAGTTAAAAAAAAAAGTCTTATGTAATTCTTATAGAAAATCTATAATTTCAATAAGAACTACAAATTTTCAATCGAAAATATAGAAATCCGATAGGATTTCTATAATTTTGATAGATGGAGTTTTTATTTTATTTTTAAGAAAAATAAATTTATTAATTTCTGATTGGTTAAAAAATAATATAAATAAATAAATTTTGATAAATATAATTATTATGTTCTTTTTTTTGTCTTTTTTTGTTTATTTATCTTTGTTTTGGATTTAGAAAACATTATCAATAAATTTTTTAAATAAAAATTGTTATTTATCAAGAGCTAGAGACTCCTGGGATGAGGAGATTTTGATTTAAAGGGCTAGGAGTTCATTTTCTTAAAAAAGGAGGACGCTGCCTGAGAGAAAAAAACATTAAGAGGCTACTGGAAAAAAGGGAAACATAAGAAAAGTAGAGGCTAAAAAATACTGCTTGAGTTTTAGAAAAAGGGAAAGCGTTCAATATATATATATATATATATATATATATATATAGGTTATGTAGTTTTTAAAACAGTGCAGTACGTCCTATGATCCAAAATCAACAAAGAGTCAATTTCAAATGGTGAATCCATTCTTTGAGGAGCAATCAAACTACACAACATCATATCATTTCTTCTCTTTTTGTTATTTTATTCTTTTTCAAATTTTAATTTCTTTTTATTATGTGATCATTTACTTATTCTTTTTATGTTTTTTTTTTTATAATTTTGGCTATGATGGCATTAATTAAACCGCGGGGTGAATACATGAGGAAAATTCATAAAAATTCATGGGATGCCATGGATTTAAATCTATAGCCATTGTAATTAAATTTTAGGTTTTTAATATCATGTGTTCTTATTGTGTGTTTATATTTGTTTATTTTAGTTCATGGGCATGTAATTATTTTAGTTTTTTTTTTAACATAGAAAATTGTAATAGCCCCTATAGTCGGAATAGTAATATTTTTAATTTTGTACACTTAAAATCAAGTAGTAAATTATGGTCAATTTGGTAAATTAACCTAAAATCAATGATGGCTTTAGAATTAATTTTAGGTGGCATGTAATTAATTTAGGGTTTTTTTAAAAGAAACATCACGTGTATATGATCTTTGTATATTTGATTATTTGTTTTGGGTTTTTTTTTAGGTTTTTTATTTGATTTGGGCCCAAAGCTCACAATATGTCCAATTCATTAATAAAATAGCCTTTTAAATGGTTTTATACTTTAATTACTTTTAAAATCAATTTAGGCCCATTTTAGGTAAATTTAGATTTTAGACCCATTTTTAGTTTAATTAAATTAATTTAGAACTAGCTCAGCCCATTAAATTCATTTTTTTTAATAGATTTAGGTGCATTTCATTTAATTTAAAATTAAATAGAATTAGGTCCACTAATTAAATCCAAATTATTCCCATAAAATTAGTAAGATTTAGGCCCATTTCTTTAGAATTAAAATAAATAGATTTAGGGTCATAAAATTAATAAAAATGTAGGCCCACTTTTAGTTTTCAATTACATTTTGTAAAATATGTAGACTTAGCTAACTTTAATTAAAATCAATTTAGACTAGACTAATTTAGGGAAATTGCATTATATGGATGCGTTTTTATGTACTCTTTCATGACTAGTTTCCTTGGAGTTAGATGGATGCTAAATGGGGTTTAAATGAAATTATATGTAAATAGAGAATAACTTAGTAATTAATGAGGTAATTCTAAAAGAACACAAGACTAAGAGAAGTTCGGATTCCATATCTAGAATCTCTTAGTTGTGGTGCTAACTTTCTTTTAGAGAATCGAGTTAACACCACTTTCAAATTTTTCTAGTTATTACCCTAGGTGATGAATCCTCATCTCCACGCCATGTGTTTATGATATGGTTAGTGTGTTCTCTGGAACCTTAAGCTCAAACAGTGTCATGATTGCTAAAATCTTAGACACATGCTAAACCTCACCATCTTCACTGACATGAAGTATAGCAATTACTCTCTTATTTTGCATTAATACACACTCTAATCCTACACGAGAAGCATCACAATACACAGTATACCCTTTATTTCCTGAAGGTTAAGTCAACATTAGAGCTAAAGTCAACCTGTCCTGGAGCAACTAAAAGTGCTCCTCATATTTGTTCGTCCATAAAAACTTAGCATTCCTCTAGGTCAACCTTGTTAAAGCTATAACTATTTTGGAGAAATCCTTTACAAATCTCTGATAGTAGCCGGCCAAACTTAGAAAAATCCTTATCTCAATAACCATTATGGGTCTTGAATATTTTATAATGGCTTCAATCTTCTTAGGATCCATTTGTTTGCCATCTTTAGATACAACGTGGCCTAAGAATGCTACTTGATCTAACCAAAACTCGCATTTCGAGAATCTGGCATATAATTGGTGCTCTCTCAAAGTCTGAAGCATCATTTTTAAATGCATAGCATACTCCACCTTACTCTTGGAATATACAAATATATCATTAATAAATAATATCACAGACTAATTTAAGAATTACTTAAACACTAGATTCATCAATTCTATAAAAGTTGATGGGGCATTCCCAAAGGACAGTACTAAGAATTCATAATGACCATATCTTGTCCAAAATACAATCTTAGGTATATCTCCACTCCTCATTCTCAATTTTGTTAGTGATATGCACTAGGTCAATCATGTATGACCATGTTTTGATTTTATCATTTTATTTAATAAAGAGGCATTTTTTTTATTGTCATTTTGTGTTATGATAATTACTTGAATAGTCAATTCTTACTAAGGTCATCAAGTATGTGACTTGATAGTAAAACCTTTAGATTAAATATGATTTCTATTCAAATTATCCCTAGTCATAATAATTTATTATGGCTAGTATGGTGTTGATTAATGATTTTTTTTTACTAATCATGAATATGAGATATTAAGTCAAATCATAGGTACTTATTTGAGAAATAAAGTGCTGGATTGACCCATCACAAGAATACTATATAGATTATTGTCATAAGTAATTCTCATCATAGTAATATTGGCTTAGTCCTTTAACCTTGAAATCACCATAGATTTCTATATAACTATTTTGTATTTTGACACAATCTTACATTATCTTTAATCGAATGATAAAATAGGTTGTTATTGGGTATGAAATGAGTTATATGAGGAATGTGAGTGATTGTGAAGAAATTTATCCCTCATTTAATATGAGTAAGATATCTATAGGCTTCTTAATAAAATAGACTGAGGAGAATGCATGGCCATTCTAAATTGAATTGATAAAGAGTTATCATTCTCAGTTTACTTGGAATCAAGAAATAATATGATTGAATTCTATAAGGATGACATAATCTATGCCTTATATTTAATTAAGATATCATGTGACAAAGGGATTAGAATGGTTACTATATATTAGGTTATGTTAGATTATTGACTTCACATGACTTAGGTAGTCATAATGTCTTACTAGAGGCCACTTATGACTTATAGGCCTAAATAGAGATTTAAGGCTTATTACTAATGTTATGTCAACTTACACGGTTACACGCTTTGAATAAGCCCAAATGAATATAGGTTTAACAAGCCCAAATAAGCTTTATGGAAATAAATAAATAAAATATTTATTTATTTAAGGTAAAGGTTATCTTAAATAAATAGAAAATTATTTTTGATTTAATTTTAAATAAAATTAGAATAAAAATAAGTGAGAAATTACTAAAAGGTTGTTTGGTATGTGAAACCCTAATTTAGAGGTCTATAAATATGTTATATTCTCTATGATTTCACTAACTCTCTCTTATTATTCTACCAGTAAATTCATTTTCTCTCTTTTAGAAAACAAAAAAAAAAGAGTTGTTTTGATTCTTGATTTGTGAGAAATCAAGAGAAGTTGCTAGCACACAAACATTCATTTTCAAATCAAAGGTTGTTCGTATGGACACTTATGGAGGAGGTATTCTTTTGAAGACGTCTCAATCTGAACTACCAAATTAAAAGTTTGAGGTAGGGTGTCATTGGAGTGAACCTCCTCTCTTCCTTCCAAAAATCTTGCTCCTTCTGCGTTTATGGTAAGATTTTAAAACCCTAAATTTAATCAATTAATTCAATTACTTGGATCCGAGTTTGGGTTTGTGATTAAATTTTTATATTTCCATTGTGTATGGAATCAGGAAACCCAATAAACTTATGATACCTTGACCACAAGTCAATCTTATAGAAACACCAAGCTCCTTGAAGTTAATAAAAAAATCATCAATTCTCAAAAGAGGATACTTATTATTGATGGTGACTTTGTTCAACTATTTATAGTCGATACAAAGTCAAAGACTACCATCTTTTTTCTTCATAAATAACACTAAAGCAACCTAAAGAGATGTGCTAGGTCTGATGAAACCTTTATCAAGCAACTCTTGTAACTACTATGTAAGCTCCTTCAACTATGCAGGTGCCATTTTATAAGGTGGCATAGAAATAAGATCAGTATCAGGTATAACATCAGCATAAAATTCTATCTCTCTTTGCGGTGGCAACCTTGGTAATTCTTTAGGAAAGACATTTAAAAACTCACACACAACTGGCACATTCTTAAGTGCCCCCCTTATCTGCTATTATATGTTTAACCATAGCCAAATAACCCTGACATCCCTTTTTAAGTATATTTCTAGCTATAATCCTAGAATAAGATTTTGAGGCATTGAACTCTTATAACCTCTGAATCAAAATTCCACATCATTTATAATTTTGAAAATCACTTCCTATTCTCGATAGTCAAAAGTAGCATAATGTTAGGCTAACCAATCCATACCTAAAATCACATTAAAATCAATTACATCTAATAGGACTAAATTTGCAAACAACTCTCTAAACTTTGGTCCTTAGCTGATATGCTAAATATACTGGACTTAATCCTGTAACATATAGTTCTACTTCTCTCCTCTTATATTACATCACGTCTATAGCATGATGTGACAGTTTAAAGAATTCATGGGTGTACTCCTCAATTGACCACTCTCCTCTAACTTTGTGCAACAACTGCCATCTTTAATTGTCCCTCATTAAAGGTGCATAGAAATATCTCAAAAATTACTTTTTAAACTCCAACCATGTTATAGTAGTCATATATGGCTAGATTGACTATATAAAGTAGTCTTGAGCTGCGACTTGAATTGATAGGTCCACAATCATTATCCTTTAGTAGTTCATATATTTTGTCATGGTCTTGGCTTCAATGGTATTTATAAAATCTAATGCATCAATTTGTACCATCAAGTGGGACTCTTCCAATACTAGAGTACGGTAAATCTGCATTTGCATCAAACATCCCTTGATTTCTTTATTATAACATCTACTATACTAGGGCCATGGTTTGATTAAGTGTCGTTAGTCCTTAACTAACCCTACTACACTAGCTATAAAAGTGGTAGGATCTAAATCTGGAGTAGCTGCTTTTGCTGGCGAGTGTTATCCTTGTCTCTAAGTTGTTGTTGCTCTAAATCTACCCATCCTTCTAACTGGTAGGGTAAAGGGAGGAGTTTCATCTTGAAATGACTACTTATCATCATTGTATATTATTTTTGGAGTAGGAGCAGTGCGCACTCAACGCATTCAAAAAAGATATAGAACTAATAAGATTTAAGACATAACAAGGATACTAACATATGCACAAAATTTTAGAAGCAATGAGGATAACAAGTGACAATTATCAACTTAATCACCACAGTAGCTTCAAGAGAAGAAAAACACCAATGACTAAAAGAATATGAAATAAACCATTGCTATGATACCAAATTTTTCATGACTGAAACCCCAAGGGCACATGACTAGCATTAGGGAATAGGAAAGCATGTAGCTTCCAAAACCTATAGTAAGCCTACCAATTCTTTTTTTTTTTTCACTTGCAAACCATTAATTTAAAATTCTAATGAAAAATTAGCAGAGTTTCCCCTGTACCCAGACAAAACCAAAACCTATAAAAATGCAAATACACTCCTAAATATAGAGTAACCACCACAACCTCTAATATCTCAATCTTAACACAACATAGTTATAACTACAACAACAACAAACATTCAAATCTATTGCGGTGTCTAGATAAGCTAAATCTGTTACATGTATAACAATGACATTAAGTTAAGCTACACAAAATAGCCAATGAAAAATGAGTCCGGCGTAAAGAAGACGAACTAACTATAGACTCTCAAGATCTTAGAAAAATAGTTGAGGGGAGTTAGACCTCATTGAGTAAGTTAATATAAAGAAATGTATATTAGTTTGAAAACCTTCTTTTATTAAAACATTTATTAAAAGTATTTATTATGAAATTGTATTTAAAGAAAATGATTAATTTATCAAATACTGTATATATCCAAATATATAAATACACTAAATATTTATTTGGTAACTTTATTAAAAACATAACTCTCAAATTCCATTTACTTAAAAAAATATATAATAAAAGATAAAACAATAAAATGATGCTAATAAATAATTGAGGTGGAAATTAGTGGTAGAACCCTAAACTACAAATCTAAAAGCCATTTAACTCTTTTACTTATCCAATGACTACCGGTTCCTAAGAGCAAAGCTTCCATCAAGTTACCAGCCATAGTAAGTCTCTTATTATAATATTTACTAGTGGTTCCCAAGAGCTAAGAATCAACTGAGCCATCAGCCCTAATAAATGTTTAATCAAAATATATTTTAGAGCTATGCATCAACTGAGCCTTTGAATACCATACACCTAAGAGCTATGCATCAATAGAGCCTGTCAATACTATACACCTGAGAGCTAAACATCAACTGAGCCTTTTAATACCATACGATCGAGAGTTATGTATCAACCAAGCTTTATAATTAACTTTCTTAATAAGCACTCAGTTGTTTGTCCCTGAGAGGCTGTAAATCCGTTGGTTTAGCCAGTGAGTTATAAGTGTTTACTTTGATATGTAATCCTTGTTCTACCATGAATCCACTATTTGGGAGAACCACTTCTTCTTCTTATTCTTCCTCTGCCTCCTCTTCTGCTAAAGTTCAAAAGAATATTATTAGCAGTGATGAGATTACTATAGAAGACTTTGATAAATGCATAGATGACTTTAAGCTCAAACAACACCTTAAAGATCACATCTATAAGACTCCTAGGTTGAACCTTTTCAAATCTGACCATATTATTAAAACTGAAGAAAGGGATATAGAACTTAATAAAGCAAAAAATGAGATAAAGCTTCTTTCTTCCTCTTCTGTAGATAAACATAAAGCAAAAGGTTTCCGTTACATCCATATTGCTCTTGTTCAAGTTGGCATTAAACCCCTAAACAGATAAGGTCTTAATACTTCTATCCTTGCAACTCTTAGAGATATGAGATTTAGGAACTTTGAAGACTCTCTCTTAGGAACTATAGAATCCAGTCTCTGTAATGGTCCTATATCATTTGACTGTTATCCAAACTTCACTATTTCTCTTAATGATACAAATCTTTTAAAGTCTTTGGTTTTACAAATTCAGACCCATAATTATAAAATGGATGATGGATCTATCCCAATTGCATTAATATTTAAAGTTCATTATAAAGCCATGATGTCTACTTTTAACACTAAGAGTCGATTTCATAGTAAAAAGGGAGAAACACTTCTGCTTCAAATAGATATGACTAAAGCCAATGTCGTTATCCCTAAACCCATCCAATGGAACTAAATAACCCTTCCTCAGGAATGGATCTTAGAAAATGCAGCAAATGTAGAACTAGAAAAACTTGAGCCTTAACCTCCAAACACCCAAATAAAGAATATCACCCAGTTCCAAGATGGTAGAGTGAAACTCAGTTTTGATAGATCTGCAGCATCCAGTTCTAAATTTTCAGATACCTCATCAACAGAATCTATTGATTTGGGAAAATTATCTTAAATACCCTCTTTAATAAATCCCCCATACCACAGAGAACTACCATAAAACCCTCCTAGAACTATAGAAATACCTTTCACAAACCAAGAAGATTTACATCCAAATCTACCTCCTATCATAAACCTACCATATAACATCCCAGCTAGATATTCCACCTCTGATCTCCCTTCATCTACACTCAGAAACATAGACTATAGTACCAATGTGGCTAGACTAGTCTACACCGACCCTCAAACAAAAGCTAAATCCCCTTCTCCTCCTGCTTCTCCTATTGCTTCAACTATAATAGAAAACATTGCACATGAATTGAATGTTTTAGATAAAGAATTTCTTCCTGATAAAGAATCTTTACATAAAGACTTTTATGCATTTTATAATTTGGAAACAAGAACATGGTTCTTTACAAATTTCCTACATATAAGAGAAAGTATTCAAAAGGAATTTTATGATTTTGTTTACAAGAATAAAGTAAATATATTGTTTTTTGAATGGTTTGAAATATACGCATCAGAAAATAATATTTCATATCCTTTTAAAGTTCTTCATCCTGTCACTATTAAGAACAAGAAAAGTGTTCAGGAAATAACTAATAGTCAGGAAATTGAGTTTGATCATCCTCCTCTTAGGAAAATAAAGATCTTTGTAGGAAATGACACTGTTGATGCCATCCCCTATAAAAAGCCTCAGGATAGTGATTCTCAAAACCTCAAAAATATAATAGTTCAAAATAACTTCACTAATGCTCACCTTAATAGCATAGGAAAACAGTTGTCTAGGACAGAAAACAGATCCTAAAAGTCTATGGAACCTTCTGTCTCTGTTCCTTTTGAAAAACTTAAAAATCCCATGTTTAAACCCTTTTAGATATCCTCCGGTGCTCAACAAGAAATTAAAAATAATAGGTCTGAATTCCTAGAAGCCGTTAGACAATAACTTAGTAAAGTCAGTCCTTCTTCTAGTGGAACCCCGGGACAAGTTATTCCCGACTCTGCACAATCTGTTAATCAAAGTATTAGTGTTCTCAATAAAGATATAGAAACCTCTTCTGAAGATGGTGATTTTTAGGAACAGTCTCCTAAGATAGAAAAAATTCATTAGCCTATCATTCCTTATTCTTCCAATCATGCTTATATTCAGTCTAGATTGCTAGAACTTGAAATAGGTTCTCAGCCTAATATGCTTGTCCAATCTAAGTTTAGTGCAATTCCATATATGAATGGAACATCGATGGCATGTCTGAATATCAGATCCTTAGTCTTCTCCATCAGATCCTTAGTCTTCTCCAACAAATGACTATGGCCTCTAATGCCTATAAAGCCCAAACAGGAACTTCTGATAGATCTGTCACTGAACTTATTATAGCTGGATTTTCTGGACAATTGAATGGGTGGTGGGATTTTCATCTCACTAAGCCTTAACAACTAGATATCCTTCATACTATCCAGAAAAATGATGATAATACACCTATTCTAGATCAATCAGGAAGGCCCATTTAAGATGCTGTCTCTACCCTCATATTGACCCTAGCACTCCATTTCATTGGAGATTCTTCCCATCTTAAAGATAAAAATACTAATCTCCTGTCTAATCTCAAATGCAAAAATCTAAGTGTATTCTAATGGTATAGATCGACTTTCCTTACTAGAGTCATGCTCAGAGAAGATTCTAACCAGCCCTTTTGGAAAGAAAAATTCCTTGTAGGTCTCCCTACGCTTCTAGGAGAAAGAGTTAGAAATACCACTAGACAGTCCATAGGATCTCATATCATTCCCTACGATAAGCTTACCTACGGTGAACTTATTAGTACTACCTAGAAGGAAGGTCTTAAGATCTGTCAGGACTTAAAACTCCAAAAACATTTAAAATGGGAACTAAAAAGGTCTAAAAAAGAATTAGGATCTTTCTGTAAATAGTGTGACTATAGTTATACCTAGAACAATTCTTGTAAAGGTGATTGCAGTAAGAAGTCTTTGAAACCTTCGTCTAAGAGATTTTCCCAAAATTATAAGAAATCATCAAAACATAAAGCCTCTTCTTCTAAAACTTAGAAAACCAATCTCAAAGATGTTACCTGCTATAAATATGGCAAAAAGGGTCATATCTCTAAGTACTGTCGTATCTCTAGGAAATTTCAGGAATTAAATCTAGAGGAAAAGAACTTAGAAAAGCTTTTTGCCCTTTTTATAGAAACTTCTATGTCTGAGTCTGAAACTAATTTTGTTAATTTCCTGGAAAATCTTTAGACAGATGAAATAGCTTCCTTTTCTTCCTCCGATATAGATACCTGCTCTGTCTCTTCAGGGAAGCATATTAATATGCTAACCAAAGAACAAACCTTAATTCTAGATGTCATCCAGCACATAAATGATCCTGATGTTCAGAAAAAATATTTAGAACAATTAAGGCACTCCTTAGAAAAAGACCCTGAAACTTTAGAGCTACCTTTCACCAGTACAGGTATGTATGACCTGACTACCATCCTATGAAGAACAAAGTAGGGAAAAAGACTAATAGGAGAAATTCAGGAACTTCAGGGAGAAATAAAAACCATAAAGTCAGATATAAAGCAACTTAAAGAAAAATAGCAAAAGGATTTTGATCTAATCCAATTTCTTGTCACTAAACTTGTTGAAGACTCTAGTGATAGTGATGAAACTAAGAACCTAGAACCTCAGCCCTTAGCTAACCTCGATAAAATTCTAGCAGATTTCCTCTATGCTCTTAATAAAGTCACTTCAAGAAAATATATCATAAAGGTTACCATTATGTTTGATAAAAATTTTCATATTGACACTATAGCTCTATTTGATACCAGAGCTGATTTAAATTGTATAAAGACTCATGTTGTTCCAAAACATTTTCAAGAAAAAACCACTAAAACACTTTCTTCTGCCAACAGTTCAAAAATTAACATTGAAGGAAAAATAGAAGCTAGTGTTTTAAATAGTGATTTCTTATTAAAAACTTCATTTCTCCTTGTTTTTGACATGCATTACATGGTGAGTTTAGGAACACCATTCATTAACTTAATTACCCCCTATTTTTTCAATCACCATTCTATTGATTATAAAGATGATAAAGTTCTCATATCTTTTCCCTTTCTTGAAAAGCCTAGAACTAGACAGCTCAATCTGGTTAAAGCTCACTCCGTTAATAAAAATGAAATAAATCTTTTGATCAAAGGAAAAGAAACTGATCTACATGATTTAAAGCAAAATGTTTATTCTCAAAAAATTGAACAACAATTAAAGTCTGATATTTTAAAACATAAAATTTCTTCTCTTCTTGATTCTATGAAAATTGAAATTTGTTCTGATTTACCAAATGCTTTCTGGAATAAAAAAAGACATATTGTTGATCTGCCTTATGAACTAGGATTTGATGAAAAAAATATTCCTACTAAGGCTAGACCAATTCAAATGAATGCTGAATTGGAACAGCACTGTAGAAGGGAAATTCAGGGCCTCGAGTCTAAAGGATTGATCTCAAAATCCAGGTCCCCTTGGAGCTATGCTGCTTTCTATGTTAATAAAGATTTTGAAATAGAAAGAGGTACTCTGAGAATTTTCATAAATTATAAATTTCTGAACACAGCCCTCTAATGGATAAGGTATCCTATTCCTAACAAAAAAGATCTTCTTCAAAAACTTCATTCTGCTTTTGTATTTTCAAAGTTTAATATGAAATCAGGATTTTGGCAAATACAAATTCATAAAGATCATCGTTACAAAACTGCACCATTTGGTCAATATGAGTGGAATGTCATGCCATTTGGTTTAAAGAATGCTCCTTCAGAATTTCAAAGAATAATGAATGACATATTCAATCCCTATTCTGAATTCTGTATTGTTTACATAGATGATGTTCTTATCTTCTCTAAATCTATTGACCAACACTTCAAGCACCTTAATAATTTTTTCCGCACTGTTAAGAATAATGGTCTTGTTGTTTCAGAGAAAAAGATATCTCTTTTCCAAACTAGAGTTAGATTCCTAGGACACTATATATGCTGTAGAACCATTGTCCCTATAGAAAGAACCTTAGAATTTGGAAATAAATTCCCTGATAGGATTCTTGACAAAACTCAGCTTCAAAGGTTTTTAGGAAGCTTAAATTATATATTAGATTTCTATCCCAATATAAATAAGATAGCAAAACCTTTGCATGATAGACTAAAGAAGAACCCTGTTCCCTGGACTGATGAACATACCAGAACAGTCCAACACGTAAAGAAATTTATTCTTAATATTCCCTATCTTCACTTAGCTGATCCTAGTCTTCCTAAGATTGTAGAAATAGATGCTAGTGATCTTGGATATGGGGGGATTCTCAAACAAGTTCAGAATAGTAAAGAAGTTGTAGTCCAGTATACTTCAGGTCACTGGAATGATACTCAAAAAAACTATTCTACCATAAAAAAAGAAATTCTTTCCATTTTCATGGGCATCACAAAGTTTCAATCTGATTTATTAAATAAATTTTTTTTGCTTTATGTTGATTGCAAATATGCAAAAGATGTTATACAAAAAGATGTTCAAAATATTGCTTCAAAATAATTTTTTGCAAGATGGCAAGTTATACTTGGTATTTTTTATTTTGATGTAGAATATATAAAGGGAGAATCAAATTCTTTGCCAGACTTTCTGACCAGAGAATTTTTGCAAAACAGATAAAGATGCCCAAAAAAATAAAGAAAGAAAAGGTTAACAAGCCTGATCCTCCTCTTCCCTCCACTTCTAAACCCATAAAATCATGGTTCGATATAGTAAACCAAGAAGAATCAAATGATTCTAACAAAACAACCCATATTCAGTAATGGATTAATTCTATCTCCAACACCTAAGAACTCCTTAAAGCTATCCAAAATACTCTTATCCCTCTTCCTTCAGCTCCAGAAGCAAACCAGGCATTCATCCCTTCAGACAAAGGTATACTCGGTAAGGCTTCTCTTCCTATTTCTAAAATTGAGAAAGGTGAATCTTCTTCCTCTCAAAAAACCATTTCTTAAAAAGATTTAAAAGTTATGGCTACTCCAAGTAGTTCACAGGTTGTCTGTACACAATCAAAAACTTCTTCTGATTTTCTTATAAAGAATTCTATTCAAAACATTTTGAAAATAGAAAATGGATATTTCAGTAAAGACCCATTTTTAACTATGCAAAATTATTTTCCACCAAATTGGTTTTTCAAACCTTGGGATCTTTCAAAACCCCAAGAATATTATCAAATTATTTTGGAAGTTACTGGTGCTGCAGAATTCAAACACTTTTACTATAAAGGATACCCCAAACCTTCTTACTCAACCTGCAAAATTCTTAAAGTCCTCCACCCTTCTGCTTAGGGACAAGAACTCTTTAAACCCAAAAATTTCCCTATAAACTTCTCAGTAAAGTTAGACTTCTGCCGTACATACTCATATTAGGATTATGAACAGGCATGGTTTAACACCTTCCTTATCCAAAACCATTTTAATACCCATTCCTAGCTATTCTTCCTAAGTGATCATGCTAATATTTTTGAGTTTCCTGCATGGTTCACTAGATGGTGGAATAGCTATGGACCAATCCCTGATATTCTTCCCTCTGAAATTCATTAGGGTTTTGACCTTTTTTGCTTCCATTATAGACCTTCCCAACCTAAAAAGAAATTCACCTTCCTTACCCTCTATTGCTCTAAATTCTTTGTCCCTTGGGCAACTCAATGGTACCTCGACTTTTGTTCTAACAATGGTATTATAGTTCTTTAGAGAAGATTCAAGGTCAAATAATGGAACTCTTATAATAAAACAGATAAGATCTCCCAATCTGCTGTCTCTTCTTGGCTCCAACAATAAGGTTTCCTTTGATCTTCTCAATCTCATAACTTGGACAAACTTCCTTTCTGGCTCAAAATTCCCATGCTAGTGCCCTCCTTGCAGCTACCAAAACTAAAGAAGAATATTTTAAGATTATGCAGTAGCTCCTTCAGTCTGAAGCCTCTTCCTCTGCAGCGCTATCTAGCATCTCTGAAAACTCAGAACCTTTAGTCGATTTGGTTAATGACAATGAGGATGATTATTTTGGGATTCTCTCTCCTATTAAGCCCAAAGGCTCATAGCCCAAAAGCTTATAGGACCTATTTATTTGTAAATATTTTCTTTGTAAATATATCTCTGTAGTTGTAATTATAAGCCCGATGGGTTGAAAACCTTGTATAAGGTGGCCCATGCAAAAGTTAGGGTAAAGTAAAAGAAAAAAGTATTTTAATATATTTTCCTTTTGACAGGAACTTATTCTTCTCCTGAATGGGACCTTCTTGGACAGCCTTCGGGAAAATTCAACTACTATGTCAAATACTCGGCTCCACCTTCAGCTGCCATCCCACTTCTCTCTATTCCCCCTCAAGGATGGGGACCCACTTTCCACTATCAGGATAAAATAATCAACAATTATTTCAAGTCACATGGTGGTGGTTGTGAAAGATAGTTGGCAGGAAGTAAAACAAGTCACCCTGATTCCTTTCGGAATTCACTCTCCTCTGTACCCCACTCGTCCTATTCTCCATATGCTTACAAGACCTTCATCCTCTATATAAGGAATCCTCCTCTTACTAAGAAGGGTAGAGAACTTTTTGGCAAAAAGAAAAGTTTTAGGAAAGACTCCTTCTATCTCCTTCTTCCTCTATACTTTCTGAAAGATTTCTTAAGAAATTTGTAATTCTCCAGTAACAATATATATATATATATATATATGTATGTATAAAGAGATTTCTGTAAACCTCTGCGTTCTTAATATTTGAACCATTGTATCTCCCTTTACTTGGAATATAAAGGACTTTTATATATAACAAACTCTTGTAAGTTTAAGTTTCAATGCTCTCTATTGTTTTAATGTCTTTTATTTATTTTCTTTAAAGCTTTCTTTTATCTTCTACAATTTTCGCTTTCAGTTATTTAAGTAACAGAACGTATGCTCTGTGCTTGCCTAAGGAATTAGGATCCTGCACATCAGAAACTCTGTGAAATCCTGTTTGCATTTTGGTGCAGTAACCTCCATGTCTAGTTATAAAATTTCTCATCCACAATGTCATTAACATTAATAATCATGTTAATAAGAATAATAACAAAATAATATCAATAATGTTCAAAACATGATTAGCATTTTTTTAAATATCACAATCAACATAATAAATATTTCAAATATTAAAATATAAATTCTTTAATTGAATCCTCTATTTAAATATAATCAATCAAACTATACCTTTATGCATACATTTTAAAACATATCTCAAAATATTAACTTACAAGTGGTGCAAGCAAGCTAATGTGTCCTCATCCATCTAGTTTTCAATGTTTCCACTCTCGTCTTCTCTATAATAAAAAATATTTATATAATGAATATGTAATAAATAACTTCCTCGTAATTCCCTAAAATTCTAGAAAAATTACTAATATGAAGAAATTATTAAAATTGACTTGCGAATGCTCTAGTTTAATTTTGAGGCTTAAGAAATATTTCCAACAAGTTAAACATATTTAAACGAAAATAAGTTATTTCCACCGCAACTATTCCAAAAATAATTTCTCACAACCTGAAAGGAATTAGACCAAACTCCAGTTATGAAAATTGATCATCATAATTTAAATTATTTATTAAAAATAGTTTCATAATTTTCCAGGTTGGTACTATTTTCTTATCGGAATTTGGGTGGACCCACTCGATTTCTCACAAAAAATGTGTCACCGTATCAAATCAAATGTAAAAATGTGTTCAACACAATTAGTAGAACACAATTATAGTCTTAAATGCACCAAAATATGCATAGAATTAAGAGATTATAAAATTAAAGAGAATTTATCAAAAAATTTGTAGAAAATTCAAACGACCGAGTTGGGATGTAAGGTTAGTTGATATGGACTCCTGGGAAGATGACCAACAAACTACTAATGATAGTCAGAGCTAAATGGTGGTGATAGCAGGGATCCAATGACGATAAAAATGGCTAAAACTTCAAGGGCTAAACTGCACTTTTCTATACTATTTTTTGCTCGAACAGAGACCATTAATACATAAAGAATGTCTAGAAGTATTTATGGTTAAAATTTCAAGTTGATCGGAGCTCATTTGATTGGTTAATGGAGAAGAGAATGAAGAGAAAAAAATATAGGAATCAAACTGGATAACTTACAATCTCATAGTTCTTCCCCCTCATGTAGCCTAACTCTCTATTTTTAAACACTCACACACACTATTCTTTATTTTTCTTTACCCCACTTTGACTTTTCTTATCCACATACTTTTTCATCTTTTGTTTTTTTTCCTATTATAATATATGTATATATAATATAAAAATAATAACTATAATAATAATAACAATAAGACATCAATTATTCTTATTAACAAAAAAATTAGATTATTACAAAAGTTTCCAGAATGGTATCATATTTTGAGGATTTTAAAAATGAAATTCCCAGTATCAGTACCTAATTTAAAAATTTCCATATTGATACCATCCCATTTTTCGAGATAGTTCAGTACTGAGATTCGATTTTATCGAAATGGATCAGTACAGTATAGCCCAAAACGGGAATTTGAAAATTTATATAATAGACAAATTTATATTATTAATTAAAATTATATTTATTATTCACAAATCAAAATGACATAGTTTTGAGTAAAAATATGTGTTTTTGGCTATTGTATGTATATATGTATATTTACACACACAATAATAATAATAATAATAATAATAATAATACTAATAATAATAATAATAATAATAATACTATTATTTGCCTCATTACTTTTAAATAATATCAGTAAGTTTAAATTAATTAATAATAATACTAATAATTAATAAAATACTAAATATAATAATAGCAATATATTTTAATTAATAAAAATAATCTATCTTTTCTTATTTTTATTTGGAAGATCACTATTTATTTAAGAAAAAATTACATTTACTTCCACGAGATTTGACATAATTTACACTCGTCTCCCTTGTGTTTGAAAATCAAACATTTATATCCCTTAGCTTTAATTCCGTGGACATTTAAATCCCTCAATTAACTTTTCCGTTAGGTTTTTTTTATGTAAAAATACATTTAGCTCCCTCTGTTTATAAAAATAAAATGGATTAATCCCTAAGTTCTAATAAAATAAATAATTTAGTCCTTCAATTTTTTTAAATTATTTAAAATTTAAAATTTCAATACTAAACAAATTTTAGACGCGTACACATATCTCTATCAATATATTTTTTTTTGAATTATACAAAACACACACTAAATCAAAAGTCAAGGTGTAATTTTAATAAATCTATAAATTAATATTCATAAATTTATTTTATATTCATTCTTTTACTTAATTTTATTAATTTTTGTTCCATTCAAAATTTGTATTATCTAAAAATAAAGTAATATATAAAAGAAGGTAAAATTAATGAAATCAAACATATAAATAAATATAAAATAAAATTGATAAAAATTAATGAATTTATTAAAATTATAATTTGATTTTTAAATTTTGAAATGTTAATAAGAACATGTGTAACTGTTGAAAATTTAGTAAAAATTGTGACTTAAATTTGAAATAATTAAGAAATTAAAAAAGAACAACTATTTTTTATTTTATTAAAATAAAAAGGATTAAAGTGTTAGATTTTATAAAACATAGTAAAAGGGGGGGGGGGGGAGGGGGTGAATAGGACTATCAAATAAAAATGAGAAATCAAAAAAATTATTTGCAAGAATTAAATAGAAGTTTAGAAGGAAGAATGAAGAACACAAAGATTTAAGGAGTTTGGATTGAACAACAATCCTACGTCTCCACCTAACTTATCCTCAAGTTAGGATTTTCAATCACCCACAATCTTATTCACAAGATTAAGATTATACAAGAGTTTTATGGCTCACTCTTATAACCTTACAACATGAGTTTTCAAGGCTCACTCAAAAAATCGAAGCCCAAGTGTTTCAATGGACAACACTTAAACCAATTCCTTTAGAAATAAATCTCACTTCACTTGTAATCTAACACAAGATTTAAGATGAAGAGAAATTTTATTTCTAACACACACCCAACTCTCACAAGAGTTATGCAAACAAAGAATTGTTTAAGAGATTTTGAGAGCTCAATGAATGCTTAAGAAATAATGAATGATAAACAAGTTACTTAACTTCCATTTAGCTCTAGAGGTATTTATACTTAAAAATATAGCTGTTGGAGGTGAAAATGATGTGTCCAATGTCTATATTTTGAATCATTAAAAGTGATGCTGTCAGACAGCTATTCATGAATTAAAACCGTGATTGGCTGCCCAAAACATTTGAATTTTCCCATAATTTCTTTATAAAAGCTATAGATATATGAATTAGATTTTTATTTCATTTTGAATCACCTAAATTTGATATTTGTAGCTCATGATATGTTCAACATACTAAGAGTTGTGCGATTTGAAATGCAGAATACTCTCAGACAGCTATACCCAAGTTGAAGCCATGATTTACTCCTAAAGAAATTTGAATTTGCCCATACTTTCTTCATGAAAGCTGTAGATATTTGAAATTATCTTTCCATATCATTTTTAATCAGATAAATTTGACTTCTTTATCTCAGGATATGTCCAAAATACTAAGAGTTATGCAATCTGAAATGCATAATACTGTCAGACAGCTATACACAAGTTGAAGCCATGATTTGCTCCAGAAGTAATTTGAATTTGCCCATAATTTCTTCATGAAAGTTGTAGATATTTGACTTATATTTTCATATAATTTTGAATCACCTTAATTGGACTTTTTTAACTTAAGATATGTCTAAAATACTAAGAGATATGCATTTTGAGATGGCAGATGTATACATGGATTTTGACTTAAATTTGCATAACTAAATAAAATTGGATTTTGAAAAATAAGATTAATTTAGAAAGCTCAAGATGTCTACTTCAAATTTGAAGAAGCTCATTTTCTCATTTAAGAGTTCTAAAGATGTCAAAGCCTTCTTGAATCTTAGAGGTTCAATTTGCCCGAAAAGTCACTATTCATCCAAAAATGTATATGCTTGGTATATGTTTTGGTATATAATTCCCTAAACACTTAATTGAAATTATTAGTATAAAAATTATTTATCAAAGTCCAAAATTTGGAGTTTGATCATGTAAATGGTCAACACATAGGGAGTAAAATGATTAGTTTTTTATAAATAGAGGGAGTAAAATGTCTTATTTATTAAGATACTAACAAAAAAGTTAACAGAGAGACTTAAATGTTGATGGAATTAAAATTGAAGGATGTGAATGTTTGATTTTCAAATAAGATGGAGGCGAGTGTAAATTAGGTCAAACCTCAAGAGGTAAATGTAATTTTCTCTTATTTTAATTAAAATAATGTAGTATATGGCAACACTAAATCATTTTGGTTACCTATAATATATGTCTAGATATTATTATGTAGCAAAATAATAATTATAATAAATATTATTTAGCTCATTAATTTTAAATAATATCAATAAGATTATATTAGTTAATAACAATAATAATTAATAAATTAATAAATATAATAATATTATTTAGCTCATTAATTTTAAATAACATCAATAAGATTAGATTACTTACTAAAAATAATAACTAACAACATATTTTAATTAAAAATTATAAAATTTGAAATTATACAATGTTAATTTTCTTATTTGCATATTTTTAGTTAAATTGAAATATAATTGGCATTCTATATTTTTACTTATTGTTGATAATAATAATAATAATTTTCTTATTTCTCATATTTTAAATTTAAAATGTGTTGTAATAGATATTCCACATTTATATTATTTAATTGAATTTATGTAATATGAATTTTTTTATTTTTTTATTTTAAGTTTAAATTGTAATATAAACACATATCATATTTTTACTTGTTAATTGAATAATAATAATAATAACCAGAGTAGTAGTAGGAATAGTAGTAGTCACATTGATAATAATGTTAATAATAATAAAACTAACAAAAATATTTTGTTAACAATTTATTTATTATATTTTAATTACAAGACATTAATTTTTATCATATATTATTATAAATATGTATATTACTTGACAATATAATAAAAATGTAATACCCTACATATATATATATATATATATATATATATATATATATATATAAATATATATATATATATATATATATATATATATATATATATATATATATATATATATATATATATATATAATTATTTAAATAAAAAGGGACATAATTTTTCTCAAATAGTACTAGTAATAGTTAATTTGCATTATATATAGTATGATTGTGTTAACATTTTTATTTTAGGTTAAATGTTGGTTTAAATGTGTATATTTATTCATATGTATGTATATATAAATATGCACATAAATGTATATATAATATAGTATAAAGGATAATTATATACATTTTCATGTAGTGTATGTTTACATACATATACATATATAACACACACACACACACACACACACATATATATATATATATATATAACAATATATACATACGTATACTATTATACTTGAGTACACATTGTGTATATATATATATATATATATATATATATATATATACTATATATATATATATATATATATGTATAGTTAGAGTTAGAAGGAAACCAAACTGAAGCAACAGACCCCTCTACACCTCCTTCCCCGTCTGTCACCCTGCTGCTCCCTACCCTCCCTGTGCCGCCCTCGCCTTTGACCGGAAGACTCCATCTCCGTCGTGCTTCAGGAGCTCCCCAAGCCTGGCAGCTGCTGCTGCACTTCTTCTTCTTCTTCCTCCTCCGTCTGGCAGCAAGCTCCCTCCCTGCGCGCGACAGCACCTTCCTGCCAGTGATCCTCCGCTTGTCGTTGCTGTCCATCCCGTCTGTGCTGCTTCTTCTCCCCTTCTCCTTCCCGGCGACAGCAAGCTCATCTTTCCCATCTTCTTCGGCCTGCAGGTAATGAGTAACACTCACCCTATTCCTCCTTTCTTCCTTCAATTTTCTGCCCGATCTTGGCAATTCTAGGGTGATTAGTGTTGGTTAACATGCATTTGAGTTGGTTTAAATTTTCTTGAATTTTTGGTAATTAAATTGAATTTCCAGAATTTATTTAATGTTTATTTGGTTTATTTGGATATTTATTTAGCTATAATTAGCAATTAGGGTGATTGTTATTAATTATTTTGAGTAAAATAAAATTTATTGAAATTTTTGGTATTTATTTTGATTTTTAGTGAATTTGAAAAATTTTGATACTATTTTAGGAATTTTTGAAAATTAATTATAATAATAGCAAATAATAATAATTGGCATTTTTGGTGTTATTATTTGTTGGTTAATTAAATGTTTTAATTATATTAAGAAAATGTATCTTGAGAAAATGAATTTTTGACATGATTAAATAATTTTAAGGAATTATTTTCAGTATTAAAAGCTCATTATGTAAATTATGTATTTTAGGGGGGTAAAAATGTAATTTTACACTAAATATGATAATATATATATATTTTAATTAGTTTTATTAATAATTAAAGGGTTTAGATAATTTTTATAAATTAATTTACATAATTTCCTAAGTAGTGTAAATTTTGAATATCAAATTCCCAATATATATATATATATATATATATATATATATATATATATATATATATATACATACATATAATACATTGCACTAGTTTTAATTTGGGCTATAATTATAATTTTAATATGATTGGAATACAAATTTAATTGCTCAATTTTGAATAATGAAGATTTTATATAATTTTCATCTATTCTAGTATGTATGTATATGATATATGTATTTAAGAAACAAATATTATTAATTTATGATATTTTATTGAGTTGTGATCTCGGTCGGGGCAAATTATATTTTTGGGAGCCCGACTCGAGTGTGAATGGTTGTGGAAATTAGAAGTGCATTTTCTATGCAGGTCTGGCTCTACCTTTAGTAGAGAGATGTCCGTTTTACAGTGGAGACTCTGCCGAAATTTTGGAAGATTTTCTCGTAAAATGTGATATCCGCAAAATTCCTACCGTTAGTTAGGTTAAATCCTGTCTGTCGAGTCTCGTCCGGTTTTCATTGAGTCAGTCTAGAATTTTATTATTTTGTTGATTCCTGATTTTGATTCCTTAGTCATGTTTTAAAAAGTCGATTCATTATTTTCTTTTAGAGCATATCGGAGCAGAAGCTGTGAGACCGAGGCAGACACGTGGTCGTCAGCCTTCACATTCATCCTGTAAGTCGATAAAATGATCTGTGCGTGTGTTTATTTAAAAAATGCATGCACTCGTATTTCTATTATATTGATTATATGATTTATTTAATTTGATGCTATTATTTATGATTTAAATGCATTTTATTTATTCAAAATCGATTTGAGAAATTTTGGTAGAACGAGCTACCTGGTGGGCCTCACCAGGACTATGTGCACATGGTAGAGATTGAGAGATGGATCCGAAAAATTTTATGATTGATGAATGTTAAACTGGGACGGGTGCCTCGGTAGAAGCCTTAGCTCTCGGGGACCGCCAGTGATTGGAAAATCAATAATGGACTGGGATGGGTGCCTCGGTCGATGCCTTAGCTCTCGGGGACCGCTAGTGCCATTTATTTGGATTAAGTGAATGACTACGGCTTGGTGCCTCGATTGATGCCCTTGCTCTCGGGGACCGATAGTCTAGTTAGAATAAGTGGGCCCGATTGGCCGTTTAGATTTGGGTTTAGGGTTCTACCGAGATTTTTCAAAAGCTATAATTATATATTATAAATTATTTTCACTATAACATATATAGTTTTCAAAAAGGTTTTCAAATCGTACAACTCTTTTATTGACTTACTCAGTGAGGTCTGATTCCCCTCAATTTATTTCTTTTCAGGAGCTTAGGAGTTCGACCTCAGACTACCTCCACGCCGGGTTTCTTCTTCACCGGCTATTTTATGTAGGTCATTATAAGCTGTACTGTGCGCTAATCTAGGTTGCTGCAGTAGTATAGGTATTAAAGATTTGTATAGTTTAAACATAATTATGTAACTTATTTGTGTAAACTACGCTTGCGTATAAGATTCAATTTGATTTATAATATGAGATGTTGAAATACATTATTATTTAAGCAGTTGAACTTGTGTATTATGAGAAAAATCAGTTTGATAATGTGTTTTGTTTTAAAGTAAATTTTAATATATGAATGGTTTTATTTTCTTTTTCCCTTTAGGCTTACTACGGGTTTTGGGGGCCTTATGCTTACCCATTCCCTAGTGCCGGTCACGTGCCCTCGGGTTCGGGTCGTGACAAAAAAATATATAATTAAGTTATTAATTGTTACTATTTACTAATATCTATGTATTACTTATTAAATTAATATTTGGTACAATATTCAATTTTTGATTTGGTATGGTTCGATATGGTTTTCAGTTCATTTTTTTTTTGTAAATATCTATTATTGTATCAAATTAGTCATAAAATTTGGTTCAGAATTAAAATTATTCAGTTCGATATGATTTTAATTCAGTTCAGTATTTTCTTCGTATTGTTCTTAGTCCCAGGTGTCTTGTCTAAAAGATTGTAAATGCCGGTGAAATGAAAAAAGTTCAAAATCTATGTAGCAATTAAACCTTTTTAAATAAATATATATATAGCTGGGAAGAAAAAACTTGCTTGTAATTTCTCACATAAGTTTAGTTTATTTTTATTATGATTATTATCATCATCATCAATTCATAATTTTCATTTCCCATGGCACATGTGTTTTTTTTTTTGAACTTATTGTCGTAGTTTTAATGTCATGACCCGAACCCGAGGGCACGTGACCGGCACTAGGGAATGGGTAGGCATAAGGCCCCCGAAACTCGTAGTAAGCCTAAAAGAAAAGATAAATAGGATACTCCTTACAATTTAAAACTTTATTTTAAAATAGGATACATTATCAAACTAATTTTTCTTAAAAATAAATAGATTCAAGTGCTAAATAAAATGTGCTTCAACGTCACATATTATAAATCAAACTTAAATCTTCATACATAAGCAAGGTTCACACTAATAGGTTACACAAACATACTTAAACCATATAATTCTTAGTACATATACTACTGCAGCATCCTAGAGTAATACAACAGTACAACTTATAAAGACCTACATAAAATAGCCGGTGATGAAGAAATTCGGCGTGGAGGTAATCTGAGGTTGAACTCCCAAGCTCCTGAAAAAAATAAATTGAGGGGAATTAGACCTCACTGAGTAAGTAAATCAAAGAGCTGTACAGTTTGACAACCTTTTTGAAAACTGTATATATATATAGTGAAAATAATTTATAATGTATAAATATAGCTTTTGAAAAAAAAATGTCGGTAGAACCCCCCAAAATCTAAATGGCCAACTGGGCCCATTTATTCCAACTAGACTACCGGTCCCCGAGAGCGAAGGCATCAACTAAGGCACCAAGTTGTAGTCATCCACTTAATCCAAATATATGGCACTGGCGGTCCTCGAGAGCAAAGGCATCGACCGAGGCACCCATCCCAGTCCATTAATAACCTTACAATCATTGGCGATCCCCGAGAGCAAAGGCTTCCACCGAGGCACCTATCCCAGATTAACATTCACCAATCATATATATTACGGATCCATCTCTCAATCTCTACCATGTGCACATAGTCCTGGTGAAGCCCACCAGGTAGCCTGTTCTACCAAAATTTCTTAAAATCGATTTTGAATAAATAAAATGCATTTAAATCTTAAATAAAAACATTAAATTAAATAAACCATATAATCAATATTAGAATATGAGTGCATGCATTTGTTAATTAAAACACATGCACAGATCATTCTGTCGACTTACATTAAAACACATGCACAGATCATTCTGTCGACTTACAAGATGAATGTGAAGGCTGGCGACCACACGTCTGCCTCGGTCTCACAGCTTCTGCTCTGAAATGCTCTAAAAGAAAATAACAAATTGACTTTTAAAACATGACTAAGGAATCAAAATCAACAATAAAAAAAATAATGAAATTCCAGGCTGACTCGAGGAAAACCGGACAAGACTCGACAGACAGGATAACCTAATTAACGGTAGAAATTTTGCGAATATCACATTTTACGAGAAAATCTACCGAAATTTCGACAGAGTCTCCTCTGTAAAATGGACATCTCTCTACCAAAGGTAGAACTAGACCTGCATAGAAAATGCACTTCTAATATCCACAAACATTCACACTCGAGTCGGGCTCCAAACTACACTTAGCCCTGACCGAGATCACGACTCAACAGAATATCGAGAAATAATAACATTTATTTCTCAAAATACATAATTCACATACACATATACTAAAAATAGAAAAAACATATAAAATCTCAATTATTCAATATTAATAACTAAATTTGTATTCCTTTGTCAAAACATAATTATAACCCAATTTAAAACCATTATAATGTATTATAGGTATATATATATAGTATTTGGAATTTAATATTTAAAATTTACACTACTTAAGTAAAAATACCAATTAATTTATAAAAATTGTTTTAAACCCCTTAAATATTAATAAACTAATTAAAATATATATTTAACTATGTTTAGCATAAAATTACATTTTTACCCCCCTAAAATACATAAATTACGTAATGTGCTATTAATACTAAAAATAATTCTTTAAAATTATTTAATCATGCCAAAAATTTATTTTCTCAAAATAAATCTTCCTAATATAATTAAAACATTTAATCAACCAACAATTTTCTCCCAAAAATATAATTTAACCTAAAATCACATTTGGCATAACGCAAAAATATTTACAAAAATAGTATAAAAATCACAAAAATTATAATATGAGTTCTAAAATTAATAACATTCACTAATAATCTCAATTATTAAAATTTTATAATTTTTACAAAAAATTTTCAAAATAATAAAAAAAATATTAATTAATACCCAAATTAACAAACTTATAATAAACATCAAGATTCCTAAACCCTAAAAAAAACAATCAATACATAAAAATTAACCTTAATTATTCTAATTATTAATTGAGCTCAAATAACAACCAATTAATCTAACTAATTATCAAATAATTTCAATACAATTTATGTATAGATTCAATAATCCACTAAACTATCAAGGAAGAAGAAAGAAAAATTAAAACTAACCTTAACAACCCATTAACCACAACTCAAGCCTAAGACCTACCGAAACACCAAAGGAATTTGAGAGGGAAGGAAAAGAATGGGTGAGGAACACTCACTGTCCCGCAAGGCTGCTGGAAGAGGAAGAAGAGGACGTGCCATCACCACCGGAAATGGGGACGACGAAGACAGCTCAACACCACAAGGATATGGCACGGACAGAGGATCAAAGCTGGGCAGGACGGGAGGATGCAGGGCTGCTGTGCGAGGAGAAGAAGGTGCTGCCTCGCAAGGAAGAAGGAAGGCAGCTACTGCAACACTCCAACAAGCTCAATGCACGGCGGCGATGGAGTTCTCAGGCGAAGGGGAAGGCGGCATAGTGAGGGGAAGAGATGGCGTGGGTGGCAGGCGGAGAAGGAGGGTGTTGGTGGGGGTTTTTTCTCGGGCCAAAGCTTCTATATATATATATATATATGTATGTATATATATATATATATATATATATATATATATATATATTAATATATTTTAGTGTATGTATGTGTATAGATAAATATTAGTACATATATATATATATATATATATATATATATACATATACTACATATACATACATATATACACAAATTACTTTGATATACACATCTAAAATAATATTTAACCCTAAATATAATATTAACATAAATATATATATATATACCTCCATTAGATAGAAAAATAATTATCATTTATATAATATAACCTAAAAGTATTTATTAAAGATTTAAATACAAAATTACTTTATTTAATTAAAAACATAGGGTATTACAGTCTCCCCTCCTTATATGAATTCGTCCCCGAATTCAAGAAAAGAAGAATTACAAGGCTAAGAAGGAAAGAGATATGGGAAAGATACTCGCATCTCAGCTTCAGTTTCCCAAGTGCAATCCTCAATGGAATGATTACTGCATAGCACCTTCACCATCGGTATCTCCTTAGTTCGTAGCTGTCAGATTTGGTGATCCACAATCGCCACTGGGTACTCCTCGTAAGTCAAATTGTCGCTAAGCTCTATGGTTTGAGGTTGCAACACATGAGATGGATCAGGGACGTATTTTCTCAGCATAGATACATGAAATACACGATGGATTCTCAACAATTCTGGCGATAACACCAGCCTATATGCCACTTCCCCCCACTCTAGACCGAATCTCAAATGGTCTAATGTATCTAGGAGCTAGCTTACCCTTCTTGCCAAATCTCATAACTCCTTTCATTGGAGACACCTTCAGGAACACCATGTCTCCAACCATGAAGGATACATCCTTCCTCCTAGGGTCAGCGTAGCTCTTCTGTCTACTGAAAGCTGTCTTCAATCATTACTGTATAATGGGGACTTTCTCTGAAGTGATCTGCACCAATCTGGTCCCGATAACTGCCCTTTCACCAATCTCCCAACACAATGGTGATCTACACTTCCTACCATATAGTGCCTCATACGGAGCCATCTCGATGCTAGCATGATAGCTGTTATTATAAGCAAACTCAATCAATGGCAAGTGTGAATCCCATTTTCCTCTAAAATCTATTACACACATCCTCAGCATATCTTATAATGTCTGGATGGTCCTCTCTGACTGACCATCTGTCTGAGGGTGGAAGGCCGTACTGAAATCCAATATGGTACCCAAGGCCCTATGTAACTCTTGCCAAAAGACTGAGGTAAAGGTGGCTCCTCTATTTGACACTATGCTCACAGGTACTCCATGTAGACAAACAATCCTATTGACATAAAGTCTCGCCAGTCTATCAGTAGAGTACGTCTTCTTTAAAGGTAGAAAGTGTGATGACTTAGTTAACCTGTCAACAATCACCCAAATAGCATCATAACCTCCAGTAGTCCGAGGTAGCCCAGTCACGAAATCCACGGCTATCATATCCCATTTCCATTCAGGAATTGGCATAGGTTGCAACAGTCTCGAGGGTCTCTGATGTTCAAACTTTACTTTCTGGCAAGTCAAGCACCTGGATACAAATTCTGCAATATCCCTCTTCATTCCATTCCACCAATATGTATCCTTTAGATTATGATACATCTTGGTAGAACCTGGGTGAACACTATATGCAGAAAAATGTGCTTCTTCCATAATGTCCTTCCTCAAGTCATCAACATCTGGCACACAAATTCTAGTGCCTAACCGCAATATACCTTCTCTGTTAATCATAAAGTCCCGTGACTGCCCTTATTGCACTTCATACATAATCCTCTGCAACTGGGGATCTCTACTCTGAGCTGCCTTAACCTGATCCAAGTATACTGATCGTACACTGAATTGAGCTAAAAGGCACTTTCGGGTAACTTTCATCTGCAACCCCTGATCAATCAACCCATGCAACTCCTTGATAATGGGCCTTCTCTCTACGCTAATATGGGCAAGGCTGCCTACTGATTTTCTACTCAAGGCATCTGTAACAACATTCGCCTTGCCCGGATGGTATAAAATGGAACAATCGTAATCCTTAAGGAGTTCCATCCATCTTCTCTACCACAAATTCAAGTCCCTCTGCTGAAAAATATACTTCAAGCTCTTATGATTAGTGTATATCTCACACGTTACTCCGTACAAGTAATGCCTCCATATTTTTAGAGCAAACACCACAGCTACCATCTCCAAGTCGTGAGTAGGATAGTTCTGCTCGTGCTTCTTCAACTGCCTCGAAGCATAAGCAATCACTTGGCCATTTTGCATTAACACACAACCCAATCCTACTCTAGAAGCATCACAATACATTGTATACCCTTCATTTTTAGAGGGCAAAGTTAGAATTGGAGCTGACATCAACAAATCCTTTAATAACTGGAAGTGCTCTTCACATCTGTCTGTCCACACAAACTTAGCACTCTTCTAGGTCAACCTTGTCAAGGGTGCAGCAATTTTAGAGAAGTCCTTCACAAATCTTCTGTAATAGCCTGCTACACCTAGGAAACTCCATACCTCTCTAATTGTAGTCGGCCTTGGCCACTATGTAATAGCCTCTATTTTCTTAGGATCCACCTATATGCCATCTCGAGAAACCACATGGCCTAGAAATGCCACTTGATGCAACCAGAACTCGCACTTTGAGAATTTGGCATACAACCTGTGCTCCCTTAAGGTTTGAAGCACCCTTCTCAGATGCATCACATGCTCAGCCTCACTCTTGGAATAAACCAAGATATCATCACTGAAAACTATCACAAACCGGTCCAAGTATGGCCTGAACACCCGATTCATCAGGTCCATAAAGGCTGCTGGAGCATTAGTCAACCCAAAGGACATTACTAAAAACTCATAATGGCCATATCTTGTTCGAAAGGCTATCTTGGGCTCATCACCTCTTCTGATCCTCAACTGGTGATACCCAGATCTCATATCTATTTTAGAGAAGCATGTAGCACCTTGAAGTTGATCAAACAGGTCATCGATCCTCGGAAGTGGGTACTTGTTCTTAATGGTGACCTTATTCAACTGCCTGTAATCGATATAGAGTCAAAGGCTACCATTCTTCTTCTTTACGAACAACACCGGAGCACCCCAAGGCGATGTACTGGGTCTGATAAAACCCTTATCAAGCAACTCCTGCAACTGCTCTTTCAACTCCTGTAGTTCAGCTGGTGCCATTCTGTAGGGTGGCATAGATATAGGATCCGTACCAAGTATAACGTCGATACAGAACTCTATCTCTCTGTCTGGTGGTAATCTTGGTAATTCTTCAGGAAAGACATCCAGAAATTCACACACCACTGGCACCTGCTCAATTGCCACATTCTCTTTCTCAACATCTCTTACCACTGCCAAGTAACCCTGACAACCCCTTCTAAGCATCTTCCGGGCTGTAATGGCAGAAATGAGATTACGAGACATAGAGCTCTTTTCACCTTTGAAACAAAATTCTTCTTCGTTTGGAATTCTAAACACCACTTGTTTCTCTCTACAATTCACCGAAGCATAATACCTTAACAACCAATCCATGCCCAAAATGACATCGAATTCCAGCACATCAAGCAATACTAAGTCCGCCAATAGTTCTCTACCATCTACTATCACTGGACACAAAGGAAAGAAGACATCTGTCTCCAACTCATCACTAAGAGGAGTCGACACAGATAGAGGAGAGGATAACCTAGAAGGCTACCACTCGATTCTCGAAGCGAACATAGGAGAAATGAAGGAATGTGAAGCACCGGGATAAAACAACACTCTAGCATCGCATGCACAGACTGAGAGAATACCTGCTACCACTGCATTCGAAGTCTGAGCGTCCTATGGTGTCAAAGTGAACACTCGAGCCTGACCACGACCTGCCTGTTGAGAAGTCGAAGGCTACGCAAATCCACGATCGCTAGGTCTACCAACTGAACCTCAACCCTGTTGACCCATAGGCTGAGGCAGTCTCTGCTGTGGCTGTATGGGTGCTCGATACTGCTGAGGCATCGGATAGTAAGGCTGAGCCACTGATGAAGCTGAACCCTGAAGGTACTGTGGCTGGTATCCGAAGTGAGGAAAAGCTTTGGCAAGATGTCCAACCTACCCACATCTAAAGCAAGCGCCCGTCAGCATATGACATGGGCCCTGATGAAATCGTCCACAACTCACGCAAGCACTGGCTGCAGACCCAGAACTACTCTGCCTGGAACTCTGCCCACTACTACTGCTACTAACTCCTGTACCGAATCTGTGGCCCCTATTACTCCTCCTGTTCATGATGTATCCATGTCGGCCAACTCGGTGAGTCCTAGACCTCCTACCACTCTGCTGACAACTACCCGCAGCCTTTTGACTCGAACTGCCGATGTGAAATGCTGGCTGCTGGTACCCGGGAGCTACACCATATCCACTGCCCCCAATCATATAAGGATCTATCATGGTGCCCTGGCGGATATGTCGCCTCTCTATCAAACGGGCCTCTTCAATCACACTCTCTAAGGTGCGGCCCTCGGTACATATACCAATAAAAGTGGGTCCCAATCCAGTAACATACAGCTCCACTGCTCTGTAAGGGTCCCTCCTGATATCCTCTGCATGTCGGGACAGTCTATTAAACTCTCTGGTATAGTCCTCCACTGACCTATCACCTCTAGTGATGTGGAGTAACTGCCACCTATAGGCATCTCTAGTGGCTGGAGGATAGAAAAATCTCAAGAAGCGGTCCTTAAACTCTGGCCAAGTCAGCTCGTGCATCGATGGCTGAATTGACTACATAAACCAATCCTGAGCGGATGCCTAAACTGATAACTCCATAATTATAATCCTCTGATAATCTGTGTGTCCCGTCCTGGTATGCGCCTCAATCATATTAATGAAGTCTAAGGCATCACCTATACCGTCAAAAGAAACTCTACCGATCTGAGAGTAAAGAAGGGTTGCTTCAGTATCTGACATCCCCTGGTTCCTCTGTTGTAGCATCTATTGCACGAGGGGCATCGCCTGATTCAATGTTGCTAGACCCTGATTAATCCTTGCCAGTCCAGCTGTAAAGGCTATGGGGTCAACAGTTGGGGCTTCAGGCTCGACTGGCTACTGATCAGGAATCTCAGTTGCAGCTACCCTAGCTCGACCTCTACCTCTACCTCTGCCCCCTATGACGTGGAGTAGGAAGGGGAGCTTCATCGTGTACAGACTGCTCATCAAGTCTAAGGGTCGGATCAACATCGGGGTCGGTACGCACTCGCCTCATTCTGAAAATAAGACAAGGAAAATTGAATTCAAAATGGGGTAAGAATATTTAACGCAACACGAAATTAGAAACAAAAAAATCTCAAAGACAATTATCAATCCTAAAGATGCAATAGCTACAAAGAAAGACAAATATGGACAATTAATCAAACTTATGCTCTGATACCAACTTTCTCACGACCCGAACCCGAGGGCACGTGACCGGTACTAGGGAATGGGTAGGCATAAGGCCCCCGAAACCCGTAGTAAGCCTAAAAGAAAAGATAAATAACTCCTTACAATTTAAAATTTTATTTTAAAATAAGACACATTATCAAACTGATTTTTCTTAAAAATAAATAGATTCAAGTGCTAAATAAAATGTGCTTCAACGTCACATATTATAAATCAAACTTAAATCTTTATACATAAGCAAGGTTCATATTAATAGGTTACACAAACATACTTAAACCATATAATTCTTAGTACATATAGTAATTCAATAGTACAACTTATAATGACCTACATAAAATAGCAGGTGATGAAGAAATCCGGTGTGGAGGTAGTCTGAGGTCGAACTCCCAAGCTCCTGAAAAAAATAAATTGAGGGGAATCAAACCTCACTGAGTAAGTCAATAAAAGAGCTGTACGGTTTGAAAAACTTTTTGAAAACTGTATATATATATAGCGAAAATAATTTATAATGTATAAATATAGCTTTTGAAAAAAAATCTCGATAGAACCCTAAACCCAAAATCTAAATGGCCAATCGGGCCCACTTATTCCAACTAGACTACCGGTCCCTGAGAGCGAAGGCATCAACCGAGGCACCAAGTCGTAGTCATCCACTTAATCCAAATATATGGCACTGGCGGTCCCCGAGAGCAAAGGCATCGACTGTGGCACCCATCCCAGTCCATTAATAACCTTACAATCACTGGCGGTCCCCGAGAGCAAAGGCTTCCACCGAGGCATCCGTCCCAGTTTAACATTCACCAATCATATATATTACGGATCCATCTCTCAATCTCTACCATGTGCACATAGTCCTAGTGAAGCCTACCAGGTAGCCTGTTCTACCAAAATTTCTCAAAATCGATTTTGAATAAATAAAATGCATTTAAATCTTAAATAGCAACATTAAATTAAATAAACCATATAATCAATATTAAAATATGAGTGCATGCATTTGTTAATTAAAACACACGCACAGATCATTCTATCGACTTACAAGATGAATGTAAAGGCTGATGACCACGCGTCTGCCTCGGTCTCACAGCTTCTGCTCCGAAATGCTCTAAAAGAAAATAACAAATCGACTTTTAAAACATGACTAAGGAATCGAAATCAACAATCAACAAAAAAAATGAAATTCCAGGCTGACTCGAGGAAAATCGGATAAGACTTGACAGACAGGATAACCTAACTAACGGTAGAAATTTTACGAATATCACGTTTTACGAGAAAATCTATCGAAATTTCAGTAGAGTCTCCTCTGTAAAACGGACATCTCTCTACCAAAGGTAGAGCCAGACCTACATAGAAAATGCACTTCTAATATCCATAAACATTCACACTCGAGTCAGGCTCCAAACTACACTTAGCCTCGACCGAGATCACGACTCAACAGAATATCGAGAATTAATAACATTTATTTCTCAAAATACATATTTCACATACACATATACTAAAAATAGACAAAACATATAAAATCTCAATTATTCAAAATTAACAACTAAATTTGTATTCCTTTGTCAAAACATAATTATTACCCAATTTAAAACCATTATAATGTATTATAGGTATATATATATATATATATATATATATATATAGTATTTGGAATTTAATATTTAAAATTTACGCTACTTAAGTAAAAATACCAATTAATTTATAAAAATTGTTTAAACCCCTTAAATATTAATAAAACTAATTAAAATATATATTTAACTATGTTTAGCATAAAATTACATTGTTACCCCCTAAAATACATAAATTATGTAATGTGCTATTAATACTAAAAATAATTCTTTAAAATTATTTAATCATGCAAAAAATTTATTTTCTCAAAATAAATCTTCCTAATATAATTAAAACATTTAATCAACCAACAATTTTCTCCCAAAAATATAATTTAACCTAAAATCACATTTGGCATAACTCAAAATTATTTATAAAAATAGTATAAAAATCACAAAAATTATAATATGAGTTCTAAAATCAATAACATTCACTAATAATCTCAATTATTAAAATTTTATAATTTTTACAAAAAATTTTCGAAATTAATAAAATAAATATTAATTAATACCCGAATTAACAAACTTATAATTAACATCAAGATTCCTAAACCCTAAAAAAAATAATCAATACATAAAAATTAACCTTAATTATTCTAATTATTAATTGAGCTCAAATAACAACCAATTAATCTAACTAATTATCAAATAATTTCAATACAATTTATGTATAGTTTCAATAATCCACCAAACTATCAAGGAAGAAGAAAGAAAAATTAAAACTAACCTTAACAACCCATTAACCACAACTCAAGCCTAAGACCTACCGAAACACCAAAGCAATTTGAGAGGGAAAGAAAAGAATAGGTGAGGAACACTCACTGTCCGACAAGGTAGTTGGAAGAGGAAGAAGAGGATGTGCCATCACCATCGAAAATGGGGACGACGAAGGCAGCTCGACACCACAAGGAGATGGCACGGACAGAGGATCAAAGCTGGGCAAGACGGGAGGATGCAGAACTGCTGTGCGAGGAGAATAAGGTGTTGCATCGCGAGGAAGAAGGAAGGCAGCTACTGCAACACTCCAGCAAGCTCAATGGACGACGGTGATGGAGTTCTTAAGCGAAGGGGAAGGCGGAACAGTGAGGGGAAGAGATGGCGTGGGTGGCAGGCGGAGAAGGAGGGTGTTGGTGGGGGGTTTTTCTCGGGCCAAAGCTTCTATATATATATATATATATATATATATATATATATATATATAAATTTATTTTAGTGTATGTATGTGTATAGATAAATATTAGTACATATATATATATATATATACATATACATACATATATACACAAATTACTTTAATATACACATCTAAAATATTATTTAACCCTAAATATAATATTAACATAAATATATATATATATATATACCTCCATTAGATAGAAAAATAATTATCATTTATATAATATAACCTAAAAGTATTTATTAAAGATTTAAATATAAAATTACTTTATTTAATTAAAAACATAGGGTATTACATTTAATTAGTGATTTTTCTTATGTGAGCTTCAAAAGATCACGTGTAAGTTTCATTTCCAATGGCATAGGAATTTAGCTGTTGATCTGTCTTGGGCTAGAAAGGTATCTCCGATGTCATGATCCGAATCTAGGGGCACGTGACCGGTACTAAGAAATGGAAAAGTATAAATCTACCGAAACCCATAGTAAGCCTTAAAAGAAAAATCATGGAATATTTAACTTTGAAACTTTACAATAAAAAATGAAATAACAATGCACATTATCAAACTGATTTTTCTCAGTATAATTTAAACCATAATATCAGTGTATAGAATAAAATAAATAAACATCAGTTATACAAATAATATTTAAGTACATAAAATTATAAGTACATCAATTTCCAAATAAAGTATGCAGTTATACAATTTTATCTACTACGGTACACAAAAGTAAATACAACACAACTAAATAGACCTACATAGAATAGCCGGTGAAGAGAAGTAGACCTAACAGTAAACTCCCAAACTCCTAAAAAAATAGATTGAGGGGAGTCAGACCTCACTGAGTAAGTTAATAAAGAAATAAATGCAATTTGAAAACCTCATTAAAATAAATTTTATGGAAATATAATATAATATAATTTTATTTCAACCATTTGGTATACATATAATAAATCCATTTTTAAAAGAGAAGAAATAAATATTTAAATATCTTTTAAAATCATTTTAGTATAAAAATTTGGTAAAACCCAATTTATAAATTTTTAACAGTCATATGACTCACTTATGTCCAAGACTGTCGGATCCCGAGAGCAAGGTATTACCAGGATACACAACCGCAATCATATCTATTAATCCAATATCATTGGTGGTGTCCGAGAGCAAAGCATCACCAGACTATTGACCCCAGTGATTTAATAAATATAAATTAAAATTTTACAGACGGTGTCCGAGAGCAAAACATCACCAGACCTTCGGCCCCAGTAATATAATTAAATAATTACATATTTTACCGGTGCGCACACGGTCCTGATGAAACCCATCAGGTAGCCCATTCTACCGTGATTTATTTAAAAATAAAGAAAATAAATAAAACAATGAAAATTACAATAAATAATAATAAATAAATAATAAAATAAAGTAAAATAAAATAAATCAACTATAAATTAAATCATGCAAAATCCTATGAATAATGCTTACTAGAATCTCATAAAATTAAATTCATAAGAATTTAATATAATTTAAATTAAAAATCCGACACTCAAATCAAATTTTAACTTACAACATAAAGGTGCTCCTCTGGCACGTTGTATCTGACCTTGACTAGTAGACACGACTGGAGGGGCAGCTAAAAGACAAAAAAGGAAATGACAATCAGAAAATAGAAACCTAACTTCTAGAGTTTCTAAGGAAGACTTGATTCGAAATCAAAATAAAAATTTTAGGATTGACTCGGTGTCACGTTTTACGAGAAATCTATCGAAAATTCGGCAGAGTTTTCTTTGTAAAATGGACATCCCTCTACTGAAGTAAAGTCAACCCTACAAATAAACACACTTCAAAATTCACAGTGGCGCAACACCTCAGGTTGAGACCCCAAACTACACAATTTCCAACCGAGGTTTACCAAAAATACAAATAAGCAAATACTAAATATTAATTTAGTAAATCACCAAAAATAATAGAAATTAATAATAAATCATAATATAATTTATTTAATTTTTAAAACACTAAATAAAATTATTTTCCACCATAATTTAATAAAATTTCAAACAATAATGTAATATTAATAACAATCCAACTTTCTAAATATTCAATATAAAATAGTCAAATTCAAACTATAATTGCCCATCTAGTTTAAATATACTAAAATATTAATTAAAAACTCATTCAAACCATTAAAAAAAAAAATTAATTTTGAATAGATTTTCAAAAATAGTTAGTATCAATTAACTAAAAATAATAAATAATTTATAAAAATTATTTTAATACCACCTTTTATCTCAAAATTAACTAAAACATACTATTTAATTATAACATCAACAAAAACACACCATATACCCATTATATCAAAATTTACATAATATAATAATTTCTAAAAAAAATTAGATAAATTATCAAAAATTATTTTATCACTACTAAAATTACTAACATAATATACTAACACTAATTAACTCCAATAATCAACCAAAAATAGTTAATTAATCACATTAACAAAATATACATAAAACTTAAAATACCTAAATAAATATACAAAAATTCCATAAAAATCAATTAATTTAATCTAAATTAATTTTTATAGACTCTTAACCAAAATTAACTTCAATAACTTAAGATCAATTAATAAACATACATTAATCAATCAAAAATTACCCCAAATAATTAAAATAAATTCTGCAAAATTAAATAATTAACTCATAATTAACAAAAATCCCAAAACAACCTAAAAACTAACCAAATTAATTAACAAACAACTAAATCTAACTAAAAACTAACTTAAGGTTAACCAACTACTAACTCACTTCAAGCTCAAATCAGAGCAGGGGAGGGGCTGCTGTTGCAAGCCCGAGCTGCTGCTGCTTCCGGCGACAGCAGGTGGTGGCGGTGGTCGTGCTAGTTGTCACGACAAGAGGGATGGAGGCTGCTGTTGGAGTCGTTCCTGCTGCTGCTCTTGCTGTCGATTTGCCCTACTGAGCTTGCTACTACTACACATTGCTGGACCTGCTGCTACTGTTGTCTCTGCTTGTGCTACTGCTGAGATGACGATAAGGGAAGAAGAAACAGATGGAGAAGGAACCGGGTGGCTACTGGTTCAGGCGCACGAAGACAGGGGAAGAGAAAATGGCGTGACAGAAGAAGAAAGAAAGAACGAAGGGGGGGGGGGGGGGAATAGGGTTGACCGAAAGTTTTTTGGTCTGGAAAAAAAAATCCTAAGCCACATAATATATATATATATATATATATATATAGGTAATTTAAGTATATAATAATGTTATTAATATACCTCTAGATAAAATAATACTATAAATATATTAGTCAATAATGGTAATGCTACAAATAAATATTTGGACAATTTAAAATAATAAGGTATGTGCATAAAATAAAATAATATAAAAGTAATAATATTAATAGTTCTCAATGGAATTTTAGATTTAGTACTTAAATAAAATAATTTAATACATCCATTATAACCATATGAAATAAAGAAAATTTACATTCTCAAAAATTTCAATATTTATATAAATAAATTTAAAATATTCAGGTTATTACATCCGATTCCAAAGCGTATTCGTCCAGCTATTACAACTCATGTCTTAGATATTTCTCAGAGGCGTCGAGCTGCTTGTATTGAGGTGGGTTTGGAGATGTGGAAGGGCATTTAGGTTCGTCTTTTGGTTAGTGAGGGATGTACATACGGTTGGGTATTGCATGGAATTTCAACTACAAATGCAGATGGGTGAAGTGGTCAGTTGATGAACATTGTTGATATTGTGAATCTGGAATAAATAGAATTAGTTTCAATACTGGCAATTTTTGTTTACTAAAAAAAGATATTGCACAAGATGTTGTTACATTATTATAAACGATAACTCTTTTTTTTTTTATTATTCTTATTCTTATTCATTTTGAATTTTATTAAAATATTTACATATATTTTTCAATATTTGGATATTTTAATTTTTTTGTTATAAAATTTAGTAATATTATTGCAAAAATGATTGCCAATTGAAACATTTCATCATGGATAAGTGTGATTATAAAAAATAACAAAAAATATTAATAATGCTATAGTGATGAATTCATATTTGTAGAACATTTAGTTTTAAATTATTTATTACTTTTATTTCTTATTTTGCAATGACAATTTTGGAATTTACAACGATAAACATTCAAAGCAATTCATATTTGCAATGCACTAATTGTGTAGCTAATACTATTTATTTAAAAAATTCGTATTAAATTATTTTTATAAAATTACAGTAAATTATTATTAGCTATACATAAAATGACATTTCTATTTTTATTTCCTACGTACAAATTATTGCAGCTACTACTATTTGCGATAGGCAAATATTGATAGCTAATGACTTTGTTGTTTATTTTTATTATTTTTAAACTTATTTGCAACGACAAAATATCCATTGCAAATAGCATACTTTCAACAAAATTGATGTCAAAGATGTCGCAAATATAATTAGCGATGAAATATATTAATTAACAATGAGATTTAACACTCACAAATAATCATATAAATTAAATTAAATTGCTATGTAATAAGTAATTAAATGAGATTAAAAATATTTTAAGATTTATTTTAAATTCAAATAAAAATTACATTATAAAGTTAAAAAGAGAATTTACTTGCTTAATTTTTTTATGCAATATAAATATTTTACATTAATATTTAAGTAAAAATATGTCACGACCCGAACCAGAGGGCACGTGACCGGCACTAGGGAATGGGTAGGCATAAGGTCCCCGAAACCCATTGTAAGCCTAAAGGAAAAGAAAATAAAATCATTCATATTTTAAACTTTAATTACTAACAAAACATATTATCAAACTGATTTTTCTCAAAATACACAAATTCAACTACTTAATAAACCATACAAATCCTTAGTACATATACTACTGCAGCAACCTAGATTAACACATAGTACAGCTCACAATGACCTACATAAAATAACCGATGAAGAAGAAACCCGGCGTGGAGGTAGTCTGAGGTCGAACTCCCAAGCTCCTGAAAAAAAATTGAGGGGAATCAGACCTCATTGAGTAAGTCAATAAAAAGAGTTGTACGGTTTGAAAACCTTTTTGAAAACTATATATATATTTGTAGTGAAAATAATTTATAATGTATTGATATAGCTTTTGAAAAAAATCTTGGTAGAACCCTAAACCCAAAATCTAAATGGCCAACCGGGCCCACTTATTCCAATTAGACTACCGGTCCCCAAGAGCAAAGGCATCAACCGAGGCACCAAGCCGTAGTCATTCACTTAATCCAAATATATGGCACTGGCGGTCCCCGAGAGTAAAGACATCGACCGAGGCACCCATCCCAGTCCATTATCAACCTTACAATCACTGGTGGTCCCCAAGAGCAAAGGTTTCCACCGAGGCACCCGTCCCAGTTTAACATTCATCAATCATATAAATTACGGATCCATCTCTCAATCTCTAGCATGTGCACATAGTCTTGGTGAAGCCCACCAGGTAGCCCGTTCTACCAAAATTTCTCAAAATCGATTTTTAAATAAATGAAATGTGTTTAAATCTTAAATAACAACATTAAGGTAAATAAATCATATAATCAATATAATACAAATATGAGCACATGCATTCTTTAAATAAACACACACACAGATCGTTCTATTGACTTACTAGATGAATGCGAAGGCTGACGACCACGCGTCTGCCTCGGTCTCACAACTTCTGCTCCGAAATGCTCTAAAAGAAAAAAATAATCGACTTTTAAAACATGACCATGGAATCGAAATCAACAGTCAACAAAACAATGAAATTCCAGGTTGACTCGAGGAAAACCGGCCAAGACTCACTAGACAGGATATAACCTAACTAATGTTAGAAATTTTACGGATATCACATTTTACGAGAAAATCTACCGAAATTTTGGTAGAGTCTCCTCTGTAAAACGGACATCTCTCTACCAAAGATAGAGCCAGACCTGCATAGAAAATGCAATTCTAATATTCACAACATCCACACTCGAGTCGGGCTCCCAAAACTACACTTAGCCTCGACCGAGATCACAACTCAACAGAATATTGAGAATTAATAATATTTATTTCTCAAACACATATACTAAAAATAGACAAAAAATATATATATAAAATCTCAATTATTCAAAATTAACAACTAAATTTGTATTCCTTCGTCAAAATATAATTATAACCTAATTTAAAACCATTATAATATATATATATATATATATATATATATATATATATATATATATATAATATTTGGAATTGATATTTAAAATTAACACTACTTAAGTAAAAATACCAATTAATTTATAAAAAATTCTCTAAACCCCTTAAATATTAATAAAACTAATTAATATATATATTTAACTATGTTTAGCATAAAATTACATTTTTATCCCCCTAAAATACGTAAATTACCCAATGTGCTTTTAATACTAAAATAATTCCTCAAAATTATATAATCATGCCAAAAATTCATTTTCTCAAAATAAACCTTCCTAATATAATTAAAACATTTAATCAACCAACAATTTTCTCCCAAAAATATTATTTAACCTAAAAAATCAAATTTGGCATAGACTCAAAAATATTTATAAAAATAGTATAAAAATCACAAAAATTATTATTTGAGTTCTAAAATTAATAACATTCACTAATAATCTCAATTATTAAAATTTTATAATTTTTTACAAATAATTTTTGAAATTAATAAAAATATCAATTAATACCCAAATTAACAAACTTATAATTAACATCAAGATTCCTAAACCCTAAAAAAACAATCAATACATAAAAAATTAACCTTAATTATTCTAATTATTAATTGAGCTCAAATAACAACCAATTAAACTAACTAATTATCAAATAATTTCAATACAATTTATGTATAGATTCAATAATCCACCAAAACTATCAAGGAAGAAGAAAGAAAATCAAAACTAACCTTAACAACCCATTAACCACAACTCAAGCCTAAGACCTACCGAAACACCAAAGGAATTTGAGAGGGAAAGAAGAGAATGGGTGAGGAACACTCACTGTCTGGCAAGGCAACTGGAAGAGGAAGAAGAGGACGTGCCACCACCGTCGAAAATGGGGACGACGAAGGCAGCTCGACACCACAAGGAGATGGCACGGACAGAGGACCAAAGTTGGACAGGATGGGAGGATGCAGGGCTGCTGTGTGAGGAGAAGAAGGTGCTGCCTCGTGAGGAAGAAGGAAGGTAGCTATTGCAACACTCCAGCAGGCTCAATGCATGGCGGCAATGGAGTTCTCAGGCGAAGGGGAAGGCGGCACAGTGAGGGGAAGAGATGGCGTGGGTGGCAGGCGGAGAAGGAGGGTGTTGTGGGGGGTTTTTCTCGGGCCAATGCTTCTATATATATATATATATACGTATACTACATGCACATATATATATATATATACAAAAATTATTTTAATGCACACATCCACCTAAATAATATTTAAACTAAATTATTTATATATGTGTAGATATATATAAATAGGAACATATACACACACATATATATATATTTATAAATATGTATATGTGCATGTACATGGGAACACATACATAGTCATAAAATTTAATATAATTTAAAATAGCAATAATAAAAATAATAATAATGATAATAATAGACAAATGGAAATTTCTAGGCATTAGGTAAATAATACTCACACATATTAATAACCCTAAATAATATTAACATTCATAAAATATAATATAATGAAAAAGTAACTATTAATAATACTATTTGAGAAAAATATCCCTTTTTATTTAAATAAATATATATAGGGTATTACAGTCTCCCCTCCTTATATGAATTCGTCCCCGAATTCAAGAAAAGAAAGAAAAGAAGAGTTATAGGGCTAAAAGGGAAAGAGATACGGGAAGGAAACTTGCATCTCGGCTTCAGTTTCCCTAGTGCAATCCTCAGCGGAATGATTACTCCATAGCACCTTCACCATCGGTATCTCCTTAGTTCACAGCTGTCGGATTTGGCGATCCACAATTGCATATATATATATATATATACATATACTACATGGACACACACATATATATATATATATATATATATATATATATACATATACTACATGGACACATATATATATATACAAAAATTATTTTAATGCACACATCCACCTAAATAATATTTAAACTAAATTATTTATATGTGTAGATATATATAAATAGGAACATATACACACACATATATATATATTTATAAATATGTATATGTGCATGTACATGGAAACACATACATAGTCATAAAATTTAATATAATTTAAAATAGCAATAATAAAAATAATAATAATAATAATGATAATAATAGACAAATGGAAATTTCTAGGCATTAGGTAAATAATACTCACACATATTAATAACCCTAAAAAATATTAACATACATAAAATATAATATAATGCAAAAGTAACTATTAATAATACTATTTGAGAAAAATATCCCTTTTTATTTAAATAAATATATATAGGGTATTATAGTCTCCCCTCCTTATATGAATTCGTCCCCGAATTCAAGAAAAGAAAGAAAAGAAGAGTTATAGGGCTAAGAGGGAAAAAGATACGGGAAGGAAACTCGCATCTCGGCTTCAGTTTCCCTAGTGCAATCCTCAGCAGAATGATTACTCCATAGCACCTTCACCATCGGTATCTCCTTAGTTCGCAGCTGTCAGATTTGGCGATCCACAATTGCCACTGGGTACTCCTCGTAAGTCAAATCGTCGCTAAGCTCTATGGTTTGAGGTTGTAACGCATGAGACGGATCAGGGACGTATTTCCTCAGCATGGATACATGAAATACATAATGGATTCTCGATAGTTTTGGTGGTAATACCAGCCTATACGCCACTTCACCCACTCCAGACTGAATCTCAAACGGTCCAATGTATCTGGGAGCTAGCTTACCCTTCTTGCCAAATCTCATAACTCCTTTCATTGGAGACACCTTTAGGAACACCATGTCTCCTACAATGAAGGATACATCCTTCCTCCTAGGGTCAGCGTAGCTCTTCTGTCTACTAAAGGCTATCTTTAATCGCTGTTGAATAATGGGAACTTTTTCTGAAGTGATCTGCACCAACTCTGGTCCCGTTAATTGCCTTTCACCAATCTCCCAACACAAAGGTGATCTATACTTCCTACAATATAGTGCCTCATACGAAGCCATTTTGATGCTAGCATGATAGCTATTATTATAAGCAAACTCAATTAATGGCAAGTGTGAATCCCATTTTCCTCCAAAATCCATTACACACATCCTCAGCATATCTTCTAACATCTGGATGGTCCTCTCTGACTGACCATCTGTTTGAGGGTGGAAGGCCGTACTGAAATCCAATCTGGTACCTAAGGCCTTGTGTAATTCTTGCCAAAAGACTGAGGTGAAGGTGGCTCCTCTATCCAACACTATACTCACAGGTACTCCATGTAGACAAACAATCCTATTGACATAAAGTCTTGCCAGTCTATCAGTAGAGTACGTCTTCTTTATAGGTAGAAAGTGTGCTGACTTAGTTAACCTGTCAACAATTACCCAAATATTGTCATAACCTCCAGTAGGCCGAGGTAGCCCAGTCACGAAATCCATGGCTATCATATCCCATTTCCATTCAGGAATTGGCATGGGTTGCAACAGTCCCGAGGGTCTCTGATGTTCAAGCTTTACTTGCTGGTAAGTCAGGCACTTGGATACAAATTCTGCAATATCCCTCTTCATTCCATTCCACCAATATGTCTCCTTCAGATTATGATACATCTTGGTAGAACCTGGATGAACACTATACGCAGAAAAATGTGCTTCTTCCATAATCTCCTTCCTCAAGTCATCAACATCTGGCACACAAATCCTAGTGCCTAACCGCAACACACCTTCTCTGTCAATCATAAAGTCCTATGACTGCCCTTGTTGCACTTCATACATAATCTTCTACAACTGGGGGTCTTTGCTCTGAGCTGCCTTAACTCGATCCAAGTATACTGATCGTACATTGAATTTAGCAAAAAGGCACTTTCGGGTAACTTTCATCTGTAACCCCTGATCGATCAACCCATTCAACTCCTTGATAATGGGCCTTCTCTCTGTGCTAATATGGGCAAGGCTGCCTGCTGATTTTCTACTCAAGGCATTCGCAACAACGTTCGCCTTGCCTGGATGGTATAAAATAGAACAATCATAATCCTTAAGGAGTTCTATCCATTTTCTCTACCTCAGATTCAAGTCCCTCTGCTGGAAAATATATTTCAAGCTCTTGTGATCAATGTATATCTCACACGTCACCCCGTACAAGTAATGCCTCCATATTTTTAAAGCAAACACCATGGCTGCCATCTCCAGATCATGAGTAGGATAGTTCTATTCGTGCTTCTTCAACTGCCTCGAAGCATAAGCAATCACTTGGCCATTTTGCATTAACACACAGCCCAATCCTACTCTGGAAGCATCACAATACACTATATAACCTTCATTCCTAGAGGGTAAAGTTAGAATTGGAGCCGACGTCAATAAGTCCTTCAATAACTGAAAGTGCTCTTCGCATTTGTCTATCCATACAAACTTAGCACTCTTCTGGGTCAACCTTGTCAAAGGTGCAGCAATTCTAGAGAAGTCTTTCACAAATCTTTTGTAATAGCCTGCTAAACGTAGGAAACTCCGTACTTCCCTAACTGTAGTCGGCCTTGACCACTCTGTAATAGCCTCTATCTTCTTAAGGTCCACCTGTATGCCATCTCAAGAAACCACATGGCCTAGAAATGCCACTTGATTCAACCATAACTCGCATTTCAAAAATTTGGCATACAATTTATGCTCCCTTAAAGTCTGAAGCACCTTCTCATATGCATAACATGCTCAGCCTCGCTCTTGGAATAAACCAAGATATCATCAATGAAAACTATCACAAACCGATCCAAGTATGGCCTGAACACCCGATTCATCAAGTCCATAAAGGCTGCTGGAGCATTAGTCAACCCAAAGGACATTACTAAGAACTCATAATGGCCATATCTTGTTCGAAAGGCTGTCTTGGGCTCATCACCTCTTCTGATCCTCAACTGGTGATACCCAGATCTCAGATCTATTTTAGAGAAGCATGTAGCACTTTGAAGTTGATCAACTAGGTCATCGATCCTCAGAAGTGGGTACTTGTTCTTGATGGTGACCTTATTCAACTGCCTGTTATCAATACAAAGTCGAAGGCTACCATCTTTCTTCTTTACGAACAACACTAGAGCACCCCAAGGCGATGTACTGGGTCTAATAAAACCCTTATCAAGTAACTCCTGCAACTGCTCTTTCAGCTCTTGCAGTTCAGCTGGTGCCATTCTGTAGGGTGGCATAGAAATAGGATCCGTACCAGGTATGACATTGATACATAACTCTATCTCTTTGTCTGGTGGTAATCCTGGTAATTCTTCAGGAAAGACATCCATAAATTCACACACCACTGGCACCTGCTCAATTGCCAAATTCTCCTTCTCAACATCTCTTACCATAACCAAGTAACCCTGACAACCCCTTCTAAGCATCTTTCGAGATGTAATGGCAGAAATGAGATTATGAGGCATGGAGCTCTTTTCACCCTTAAAACAAAATTCTTCTTCGTTTGGGATTCTGACCACCACTTCTTTCTCTCTACAATTCACCGAAGCATAATACCTTGATAACCAATCCATGCCCAAAATGACATCGAATTCTAGCACATCAAGCAATACTAAGTCAGCCAATAGTTCTCTACCATTAACTATCACCGGACACAAAGGAAAGAAGGCATTTGTCTCTAACTCGTCGCTAAGAGGAGTCGACACAAATAGAGGAAAGGACAACCTAGAAGGTTGCCACTCGATTCTCGAAGCGAACACAGGAGAAATGAAGGAATGTGAAGCATCGAGATCAAACAACACTCTAGCATCGCATGCACAGAATGAAAGAATACCTGCTACCACTGCATTCGAAGTCTGAGCATCTTGCGGTGTCAAAGTGAACACTCGAGCCTGACCATGACCTGCTTGTTGAGAAGTCGAAGGCTGCACAAATCCACGACCGCTAGGTCTACCAACTGATCCTTGACCCTGCTGACTCATAGGCTGAGGCGGTCTTTGCTGTGCCTGTACTGGTGCTCAATACTGCTGAGGCATCGGATAATAGGGTTGAGCCACTGATGAAGATGAACCCTGTATATACTGTGGCTGGTATTCGGAGTGAGGACAAGCTTTGGCAAGATGTCCAATCTGCCCACATCTGAAGCAAGCGCCCGATAACAGGTGACATGGGCCCTGATGAAATCGTCCATAACTTGCACATGCACTGGCTCCAAACCCAGAACTACTCTGCCCGGAACTCTACCCACTACTACCGCTGCTCACTCCAGTACTTAATCTATGACCTCTACCACTCCTCCTGTTCGTGACGTACCCATGTCGGCCAACTCAGTGAGTCTTGGACCTCCTACCACTCTGCTGTGAACTACCCAAAGCCTGCTGACTCGAACTGCCGATGTGAAATATTGGCCGCTGGTACCCGGGAGCTATACCATATCCATTGCCCCCAATCATATAAGGATCTATCATGGTGCCCTAGCGGATATGTCGCCTCTCTATCAAACGGGCCTCCTCAACCACACTCTCTAAAGTGTGGCCCTCGGTATGCATACCAATAAAAGCAGGTCCCAATCCAGTAACATACAGCTCCACTGCTCTATAAGGGTCCCTCCTGATATCCTCTGCATGTCGGGATAGCCTATTAAACTCTCTGGTATAGTCCTCCACTGACCTATCGCCTCTAGTGATGTGGAGTAACTACCACCTGTAGGCATCTCTGGTGGCTGGAGGATAGAAAAATCTTAAGAAGCAGTCCTTAAACTTTGGCCAAGTCAGCTCATGCATCGATGGCTGAATCGACTGCATAAACCAGTCCTGAGCGACCGCTTGAACCGACAACTCCACAATTATAATCCTCTGATAATTCATGTGTCCCATCCTGGTACGTGCCTCAATCGCATTAATGAAGTCTAAGGCATCACCCGTACCGTCAAAAGAAACTCTACTGATCCGAGAGTAAAAAAGGGCTGCCATAGTATCTGACATCCCCTGGTTCCTCTGCTGTAGCATCTGCTGTACAAGGGGCATCACCTAATTCAATGCTGCTAGACCCTGATTAATCCCTGCCAGTCCAGCTGCAAAGGTTGTGGGGTCAACAGCTGGGGCTTTATGCTCGACTGGCTGCTGATCAGGAATCTTAGCTGCAGCTACCCCAGCTCAACCTCTACCTCTACCTTTGCCCCTATGACGTGGAGTAGGAAGGGGAGCCTCATCGTGCATAGATCGTTCATCAATTCTAAGGGTTGGATCGACATCGGGGTCAGTACGCACACGCCTCATTCTGAAAAGAAGACAAGAAAAATTGAATTCAAAACGGGGTAAGAATATTTAACGCAACGTGGAATTAGAAACAAGAACATCTCAAAGACAATTAATAACCCTAAAGTTGCAGTAGTTACTTAGAAAGACAGACATAGACAATTAATCAAACTTATGCTCTGATACCAACTTTGTCACAACCCGAACCCGAGGGCACATGACCGGCACTAGGGAATGGGTAGGCATAAGGCCCCCAAAACCCGTAGTAAGCCTAAAGGAAAAGAAAATAAAACCATTCATATTTTAAACTTTAATTACTAACAGAACATATTATCAAACTAATTTTTCTCAAAATACACAAATTCAACTGCTTAATAAACCATACAAATCCTTAGTACATATAGTACTACAGCAACCTAGATTAACACACAGTACAACTTACAATGACCTACATAAAATAGCCGATGAAGAAGAAACCCGACGTGGAGGTAGTCTGAGGTCAAACTCCTAAGCTCCTGAAAAAAAATTGAGGGGAATCAGACCTCACTGAGTAAGTCAATAAAAAGAGTTGTACGGTTTGAAAACCCTTTTGAAAACTATATATATATTTGTAGTGAAAATAATTTATAATGTATTGATATAGCTTTTGAAAAAAATCTCGGTAGAACCCTAAACCCAAAATCTAAATGGCCAACCGGGCCCACTTATTCCAATTAGACTACCGGTCCCTGAGAGCAAAGGCATCAACCGAGGCACCAGGCCATAGTCATTCACTTAATCCAAGTATATGGCATTGGCGGTCCCTGAGAGCAAACGCATCGACCGAGGCACCCATCCCAGTCCATTATCAACCTTACAATCACTGACGGTCCCCGAGAGCAAAGGCTTCCACCGAGGCACCCGTCCCAGTTTAACATTCATCAATCATATAAATTACGGATCCATCTCTCAATCTCTACCATTTGCACCTAGTCCTGGTGAAGCCCACCAGGTAGCCCGTTCTACCAAAATTTCTCAAAATCAATTTTTAAATAAATGAAATGCATTTAAATCTTAAATAACAGCATTAAGGTAAATAAATCATATAATTAATATAATACAAATATGAGTGCATGCATTCTTTAAATAAACACACGCACAAATCGTTCTATTGACTTACAAGATGAATGCGAAGGCTGACGACCACGCGTCTGCCTTGGTCTCACAGCTTCTGCTTCGAAATGCTCTAAAGAAAATAACAATTGACTTTTAAAACATGACCATGGAATCAAAATCAACAGTCAACAAAATAATGAAATTCTAGGTTGACTCGAGAAAAACCGGGGCAAGACTCGCTAGACAGGATATAACCTAACTAACGTTAGAAATTTTACGAAAATCACGTTTTACGAGAAATCTACAGAAATTTTGACAGAGTCTCCTTTATAAAACGGACATCTCTCTACCAAAGGTAGAGCCAGACCTACATAGAAAATGCACTTCTAATATCCACAACATCCACACTCGAGTCGGACTCCCAAAACTACACTTAGCCTCAACCGAGATCACAACTCAACAGAATATCGAGAATTAATAATATTTATTTCTCAAACACATATTTCACAAACACATATACTAAAAATAGACAAAATATATATATATAAAATCTCAATTATTCAAAATTAACAACTAAATTTGTATTCCTTGGTCAAAATATAATTATAACCTAATTTAAAACCATTATAATGTATATATATATATATATATATATATATATATATATATATTGATATTTAAAATTAACACTACTTAAGTAAAAAATACCAATTAATTTATAAAAAATTCTCTAAACCCCTTAAATATTAATAAAACTAATTAATATATATATTTAACTATGTTTAGCGTAAAATTACATTTTATCCCCCTAAAATACGTAAATTACCCAATGTGCTTTTAATACTAAAATAATTCCTCAAAATTATATAATCATGCCAAAAATTCATTTCTCAAAATAAACCTTCCTAATATAATTAAAACATTTAATCAACCAACAATTTTCTTCCAAAAATATTATTTAACCTAAAAAATCAAATTTGGCATAGACTCAAAAATATTTATAAAAATAGTATAAAATCACAAAAATTATAATTTGAGTTCTAAAATTAATAACATTCACTAATAATCTCAACTATTAAAATTTTATAATTTTTTACAAATAATTTTCGAAATTAATAAAAATATCAATTAGTACCCAAATTAACAAACTTATAAATTAACATCAAGATTCCTAAACCCTAAAAAAAACAATCAATACATAAAAAATTAACCTTAATTATTCTAATTATTAATTGAGCTCAAATAATATTGTCAAATAATTTCAATACAATTTATGTATAGATTCAATAATCTACCAAAACTATCAAGGAAGAAGAAAGAAAATCAAAACTAACCTTAACAACCCATTAACCACAACTCAAGCCTAAGACCTACTGAAACACCAAAGGAATTTGAAAGGGAAAGAAGAGAATGGGTGAGGAACACTCACTGTCCGGCAAGGCAGTTGGAAGAAGAAGAAGAGGATGTGCCACCACCGCTGGAAATGGGGACGACGAAGGCAGCTCGACACCACAAGGAGATGGCACAGACAGTGGACCAAAGCTGGGCAGGACGGGAGGATGCAGGGCTGCTGTGCGAGGAGAAGAAGGTGCTGCCTCGCGAGGAAGAAGGAAGGTAGCTGCTGCAACACTCCAGCAAGCTCAATGCATGGCGGCGATGGAGTTCTCAGGCGAAGGGGAAGGTGGCACAGTGAGGGGAAGAGATGGCGTGGGTGGCAGGAGGAGAAGGAGGGTGTTGGTGGGGGTTTTTCTCGGGCCAATGCTTATATATATATATATACACTACATGCACACATATATATATATACACAAATTATTTTAATGCACACATCCACCTAAATTATTTATATATGTGTAGATATATATAAATAGGAACATATACACACACATATATATATATTTATAAATATGTATATGTGCATGTACATGGAAACACATACATAGTCATAAAAATTTAATATAATTTAAAATAGCAATAATAATAATAATAATAATAATAATAATAATAATAATAATAATAATAATAATAATAATAATAATAGACAAATGGAAATTTCTAGGCATTAGGTAAATAATACTCACACATATTAATAACCCTAAATAATATTAACATACATAAAATATAATATTATGCAAAAGTAACTATTAATAATACTATTTGAGAAAAATATCCCTTTTTATTTAAATAAATATATATAGGGTATTACAAAATATTTTAATGCTAAGAATAATTAATTGTTATTTGATTAAAATGTTAATAAGATTAAGGTTAGAATTAGCTATTTTATATTTTTATTGAAATATTATTAATGAAATTATAATTTTATAGTCAATTAATGATCATTTTAACATAAATTTTGTTAAACAATTAGTTTAATGATAAAATGTATTTAGTGTAACTTAGGGTAAATAATATAATACATTCAAAAAGATGGGACAAATAGTATAATATATGAAAGTAGAGGGGAAAATAATATTTGCTTAATAATATCATGTCAGTTAACGATAATTGTGATGAAAAATTTTGTTTTATTACTTCTGCAATATAAAGCATTACTCTCTGCAATAGTGTTTAACCTATGTATCATTATTTTTATTACTGATGTACCATTGATTGTACTTGCTTAATCCCATTACTATATGTTTATGATTATTGTAGGTGGTAGGGTTTAGCACTCGTTTAAGTGTACGACGACTACGACACTATGTGAGCTCGAGATTCATTAAGAAATACAAAAAGGGCTTTAGACCCAGATTGGAGATGGAGTCGCCACCCGAATAAAAGTTGGGACACACTGTATAACAAATAGATTTCATGGAGGTTTCCAGAAGCCATCATCAAAGATCGGGTTTGGAAACTAGGTATGGACTTTTGGAATGCCCACCCAGCCTTGTGATTGACCTCCATATGTGTTTCGTATTTTATTACCTTTGATTATTAAATTATTTTCTTATTTTAACGTGGATTGCAATCATTTTCAATTTTATATTTTAGTTCAAGTTTACACATTAGTCCCATTTTATGTTTATAGCCTGACATACATTACAAATAAAATAAATAATAATAATTTACAAACATATATTATAAATGAATGGGGAAAAGGATTAGGGATTATAATGCTTTGGTAAAAAAATGTAAAATAAACAGAAAATAAACTATACATAAACCAAAAATAAACTAATTAATTATACAAATAAAACCTCTCAAGAACTAATTAATAGAATAACTATTTTGATGATTAAAAATCACCAAATAATTCCTATAAATAACAAAATATTAGCCTCCACAAATATATAAAATCTTACAAAAAGGAAATCATAAGTTAATTCATAAACCAAATAAACATAAATAGAACAATAAGCACATAAATATTTAATTAAGGAAGATAATAAATAATTGTATAAATAAGACTAAAATACAAAAGTATGAAAATGCATAAAAAAAAAACAAATTATATGAGGATGAATATATATAAGATTCAAAATTATCATAGATCTAATAATTAAATGTCAAATTAATATGATAAGTCAAATTATAATAAAAAACGTACACACATATTTTAAAATAAATTAGAATGAAATATATTTCAAAATAGAATAAATAAGCCCTTAAGATACAATTATAAATTAAAGAAAATAAAATAAATAAATAATTATTTATTTAAAATAAAATAAAATAAAAAGAGTCGTCGCCTCTAACCATGGATGCAGTGGGGTGTCACCTCAAAGCAAAGGGGCGTCGCCTCTATAAATTAGAAATGGGCTCAACAGTATGGGGTTAGTTAAAATAGTAAGAAATAATAATAAATTATCAAAAACCATGCAAATGAAACCAAAACTTACGTAAAATTTTAACTAATATACTAAATTTGAACTGACAAAATATATAAAAATACTCTCATTATTCTTATGATGAAGTGACTAAAAATTGAACAAATTCGGAGCACAAAAATCTAATTATATGAATAGTGATTTTGAATAGTAAAAAATGCATAAATATAAAATGAAACTAAACTCATGTAAAATTTAACTAACATACGAAATGGGAGCAAACAAAATAGATGGATATGTTTATGTCGTTCTTCTAATGATAGGGCTAAAAGGAAAAAAATTAAGCACAAAATTTTTTTCTTACGAATAGTGACACCGGTGAAAGCAAAGTGATAACACCTCATTAAAGAGGCGTTGCCTCATCTCAAAGAGATCATGCCTTTATGATGAGGCATTGCCTGAGTTTCCCAAAAGGGATTCAAGTTCAGGCAGAGTTCTGGTTTCTAACTTAAAAACCAACTGATTTAAGCAACTATAATCTTATGAATGAAAATAAGAAAGATCTTACATAAAACATAAAAGCAATACTCAAGAACAAAGATTCTTACTAAAAATGAGTTTGATTTCCAAAAATGTTTGGCCCTCAGAAGTTTGGATTTGATTTCTGCACAATCTCGAATGCAAAAACAAATTTTTGCTCTTAAGAATGAACTCTTCCTCTCCTCTCTTTTTCTTTACACTTAGGATTTTTTTAGCTCTCTCTATCTGTCTCTCCTTTTTTTCTCTCTGTTCTCATTCCAAACCATTCCCCTATATCCTTCTCAATCTCTTCCATCTCTCTAATCAATTCTTCAATTTCCTCTCTTTTTGCTTTTTCTCAAAAGTCAAAAAAATGTGTGCCCATAATGATGTCTCGTGCTCCTTCTAGGCTGTCTACAATTGGTAGCATGTGCACCACTTGAAGCAATCTACACTATGCTTTTTTTAATAGTAACATGATCAGTAAGGTGAGACCTCTTTGAAGAGGTGTCGCCTCTTCACCTTTCCTGTCATAGAGGCATCGCCTCTTTAATAAGCTTAATGGGCTCTTAAGTCTCCCGAAGTAGTTTAGGGCTTAAAAAGGGGAATTGGGCTTCAGGTCCATTTTGAGAGTTTTGGGTTGTTATTTTCCATCTAGTTCTCATTCAATTTCATCATTGATCTTCTATTTTAGGCTGATCAAACTGAGCATCCACAGTTCACCCCCTATGGTAGGCTTATCTAACCGGTGTTTATAATTATTATATATACATCTCAAAATTCTACTAACTTTTTGATCTGTCTCTTATTTTATGCTTATTATTGTGATAGGTTTCATGGCCATAAAAGCAATCTGAGTTTGAAATTATATTTAAAGAAGAAGCCAAATGGTTAGTATTTTAAAATTATAGCAGTCATTTTCTCTATTAGTATGAGCTACTTCAAAGTTTGACTTTGATTTAAGAAGTGCTTTCACAGGGTTGCATTTTGAATTATGCTAAAAAGATGGATGTTGTGGTAAAGAAAGTTACTATTGGTATAGATATGGGGACTACAAGTTGTTCTTTGGCCTTTTTTTCTAGTTCATGGTGTTAGTTTAATTTTAGTCCTTTTATTTGCTTAAAGATTTATCTTTCTAAACTTCTCTTGTACATAATAGTTACAACTTTACATGAATTAGATGATTTTAAGCATCTATTTGTCTATAAAACTCTAGGTACTTTGAAATTAATCTTCTTCTCATTACCTTCCTTGACTTTCAGTTTACCTTTATATCTTTTTTATCATCCTTCACTAAATTAAAGCTTTTATGATTTTCTATTTGATGATTTTTAACGATATGAAATGAAAATATATTTTAATTCTTTATTTTTACTTGCTTTTTGATTTCTTTGCTAGCTTTGTATAAAATAATGGAATGATTTATTTTTTGTTTGTTTTTTCATTCTTTCACTTATTGTTGTATTCTTGATTTTGAATACCTTATAAGAATGAATACCATAGACTCGATTACCTAAAACTTGTATATTGTTTTTTTTAACATTCATGTACTATAATATTGAATTATACTAATAATGCATTATTTTTATTTACATCAATGCAGACAATTTAGTCATGATGGCATATGGAATGATTAATACAACATCTCTCTTTTGAAGGAACCCATAATTGCCTATTTAAGATGAAAGTGTTTATAAAGAGATGTAGGTATAATCAAAGAAAGGGAGGTCTATTATAACAAACAATATATTTGGTCAGACGGCAAGCATAAGCAAGTTTTTATATATCTCATTGCACTCAGTTCTAAAAAATGGTGGAAATTTCCCTTTTTTATTCAAGAGGTTATTTGTACGAACTATACCTAAATTTTCAATTAAATACTACTTTAATTTCTAACTTTTAAAATGTAACACTAAACTTCTTGACCACATTTAGTGATTTTAGCAAATTCAACATATCTTTTTAATTTTGGCAATGTTATTCACCAACTTTTCAATTTTTGCAATTCAAAACACTAATAAACAAACTCTTTGATAAAAATTAATAGGTATAACAATCAAATTATCTTTAATTTTTTAAATGAGATCCATTTAGAATCTAATGGATAAAACAGTGTGTGCTAAGATTTCAAAATACACAATTTTAAATGGTTCTATCTATCTATTTATTTTGGAAATTAAGCCATTTAAACTGGTGCATTTTAAAATTATAATGTCTTATAAAATGTATTGTTTTATACATTAGATCTTAAAAGGGTCTCACATAGAGAACTAAAGACAATTCCAATTGATATGTTAGTTTAAGTTAAAAAAAAGTTTATCGATACTTCAAATTATAAAAATTAGAAAGTTGGTGAATGACATTGCCAAAATTAAAAAGATATGTTGAATTTGCCAAAAACACTAAACGTGATGATTTTTTTTTTGTAATTTGCCCTTCTTTTTATTACCAATTAATTGTATGATCCTTATCTCTGGCTAAAGTTGACTATGTGACATGCCACATAATATCTGACATGGTGCCACGTGTCACACTTTGCTTGTGTGACATCACATGACGCTAACGTGGTATCATGTATTACATTTACATGACATAGTGCCACATGGTGCACTTTTATGATATGGCACTCACGTGGTATGTGCATAATTGACACGCCATAATGGGACCTTCACTAAAAGTGAAATACCGTAGTGGGGTTCCACGAATGAAAATTTCTAGCCTTTTATAATTGATTTTTGTTTATATAATTGGTTTTGTTTTTTAGAGATAAAATTTTAGACTTTATAGCGTTTAAGTAAATATTTGTATTTTTTTTCTTTAGCAAAGGTAGCAATAATGCCGCGACAACAATGGTGTCTAATGGGCTAACCTATAATAATTTAGACCTTATATATATACATAAATACCAAAATTGTATTTGAGTCGAGTGAAATTTAATTTTAACTAGCTCGTACTTAATTATTTATTATTAATCCAAATTCGGGTAAAGTTTAATATTACTTGTGAGATTAATCAAATTTAAATAGACTTACAAATTAAAAATTAAAATAAATCATCAAAAATTAAAAACTTTTATTTTAGCATTTATAAAATTTCAATTAAAATTATAATTTTATTCTAACAAACAAATTTAAATAAATATTTTATATTTATTGTAAGTTCAAAAATATATTTCACAAAGAATAATATGTTTTAATTTTATAAATATATCTCATAAAAAATAATTTATTATAAATTAAAAAAATATTTTACAAAATAATATAAAATAATAAATAAAATTTTATCACTAAAAAACTAAAACAATTACAAAAAAAAAATCAACTATAAAAAACTAGAAATTTTCACTTATGCTAGCTAACTTTTAATGAAGGTCCCATTATGGTATCTCACTTTTAGTGAAAGTCTGATTGTACTTATGTGTCAATCACGCAAATGTCATATGGTGCCACATTATAAAAGTATGCCACATGGCACTACATCAGGTAAGTGTGGCATGTGGCACCACATCAATGCCATGTGGTGCCACATCAATAAGTGAGGAACATGGTGCCATGTTAAATGTCGTATGGCATGCCACATAGTCAATATTGGCCGAAAATTAAGTTCAGTCACTTTATGAGTACTAAAAAGAAAGGTTAGAAGGTTTTATATTACATTTTAAAAGTTGGATACTTTAATGGTATTTGATTGAAAAATTAGTTACTGTTAATGTAAATAACCCTTTTAATAGTCTTGTAAAGATTAAAGATTAGTTAGGGTTTTATTTGTACATAATGAATGTTACTAATAGGAATGACATGTAGACTAAAGGTATAAAAATGAAAGGGACATAACTAGAATTTCTTCCTTTTGAGTTTCTAGATAAATTAAGAGCCTTTTACGTGCCAAGATGGAAGAACAAAAGAGATTTTTCTCTTAGCGCATGTTAACCAAATTGGCTAATATACACCATTTCTTTATAGGGAGGAAAATATCCCATAAAATTACTATCTCTAATGGTACTCAATTCAAATCTCAACTATGACAGTTAATACTAAGCAAGATACTTAATTTTGAAACTAATTTGGTTGAGAAATCTTATGATACTGAAGTGAAGATAAGCTGTTAGCATTAAATGGAATTTATGATATAAAATTACCTAGCTCAACATAAGTTTAATTAGCAAGTATTAATTCAGCTTCAAATCATGGTAATGATGTTGCTTTTGGTGGAAATCATCAATGTCTTAAGGAGATTAACCATATGATCACTCTTGATACCATGATTCAGTAAAATAAAATAACATAAAATAAAATTCTTAGGCAACACCCTTTTCTAATAATTGTAATGGAGGTAATAGTTGCACCTTATATTTTAAATGGGAGTAAGGATAGTCAAATATGATTTTGCTAAGGTTGAATCTGAAGTTAAATTGTGAAAATCTTCTTTGCTTGGTTATGTACTTGGGATAGAGCCTAAATCTCATAAAATAGAGTTTAAATGCCATGAACATGTGGAACAAGTTTGATTAATTATTATTCATTCTATTGAGAAAAACTTATATTCTATTCAATTGTTCAAGCATTAAAGGAAAATTAAATGCCCTTAAGTTTGGTCCTCTCACATTTGACAAACACCCTCTTATACTTATAAAAAGGACACCTAGTTTGCAAATTGAAGTATTAACAAAAACAAAGTAGGAAGAAATAATGTGTTTAGAAACTAAATCCTTTAAATTAGGCAATAACTAAATTAAGCAGTAATGCATACAATGATACTAATTCATATTTGATTATTCCATAACTTATGGGATTTGAATATTGTTTCCAATACTCCCCTCAAGTTTGTGAATAGATATCCATCATTCTTAGCTTACTAACACATAGATCAAATTCTAGTTTAGATAAGGCCTTCAAAAGAATATAACATTGCAACTTAAGATGGTACTAAACACCTAAACATCATACAAAAGTCAAAAAATGAAGTATTCTAAAGAAATTATTAGCTTCCAATTCTCTATTGAGAAGCTTAAAGTATTAAATTCATGTGTGTAATAGCTAAACCACTTACTCATTTACTTTCAAATACACACACACACACACACATATAAATGGATATCCATATTCACCAACCTATACATGCTAGTATATTCCAAAAGTTAAAATAGAATAAGAAAGCTACAATGTTGGCTTGACTTTGGATCTAAATAAGGAAGAGTGCAAAAACGGTGTCTAATTAGGCTATTGTTTCACTGTTAAGTATGTGCTCTAAAAAATATAACAAAATAAAAAATGAGTATAAATACTCAATATGTGATTTTTTTTAAACTGTAGAAAACACACATACTAGGTTAGGGATAGGATACACTCCTTTACAAAACCATGGCAATTTTGTAACGACATGCTAACCTATATAACCTAAACACACACACTCCACAATTAATGTGGGATCTCGAAGGACCAGCCTACTCCCCAATTCCCATGAATTGATCCAAGAGGATCTTATTATTAGTTATTAATAATCTTATTATTAGTAAATATATTTGTTAAAGGTTGATGGTTTAAAACATATTTATTTCAAAACCAGTAATGGCTATCATTGCTCTTAAATATAAACCATTAAATTCAATGGTTTATGTTTAATAAGTTATTTATTAGTTATCCATTGTTAGGAAAAAACTTATATATATATATGTGTGTGTGTGTATTCATTAATGAAATAAACATATTATTTTTAGTTTAATACACATCTTCTCCAAAAGTTGTCTTTCTTTTATTTGAATTAAGGAAGTTGTTTTCCAACTTATATGTGTGTGTCTGTGTGTGTGTATTCATTAATGAAATAAACATATTTGTTTTAGTTTAATACACATCTTCTCTAAAAGTTGTCTTTCTTTTCTTTGAATTACAAAAAGTTATTTTCCAATTTATATGTGTATGTGTGTGTGTGTATTTATTAATGAATAAATAAATAAATAAATATATTTATTTATTTATTTATTTCCAACTTCTTCATTTTACCTATTTTCTTGGATCCTTTGCCTATGGTTTAAAGTCGAGGTTTTAAGAAATTTAATTTTGAGAATATATGGCTGCATGAAAGAGATTGCATGAAGATTATTCAATCTAGTTAGATGTGGTCATTGGGTTTACCTTTCTACAACATATTTCAGTTTGTGGGGTTTGATTTACAAAGGTGGGGTGGTCACTTAGCTAAAGACTTTAAAAATCGCATATTTGAGTACAAATGGTGTATTACGTTGTTTCATCAATGTCATGACCAAGCAAGTGTTCAGGAGTTTGATATGCTCAATAAGAGGTTCAATGAATTATTGAATAGTCATGAGATATTTTGGAAATAGATATCAAAATAGTTTTGGCTCAGGGAAGGTGATGTCAATTGTCATTTCTTTCCTGCATCTACTTCAATTCAAAAAAGGAAAAACTCTATTGCCAAACATAAAAAAGATGATGGTTCTTGGTGTTCCAAAGGTGTGGAGTTAGATGAGTTAATTACAAGGTATTTTAATGCTTTATTTTCGTCAAGTGGAATTGACTATGATGAGGTTTTGGGATGTGTGGAGCTTACAATCTCAGATGATGTTCAGAATACTTTGCCTACTGATGTTCAGAATACTTTGAAGGATATGCATCTGGATAAATCACCACATCTGGATGGTATGAACCCTACTTTCTATTAAAGATTTTGGCAGATAGTTAGCAGTAATGTTAGTGAGCTTTGTTTGAAATGAATTAAAAAGGGTGAGTTTTCGCATGGGTTTAACAAGACCTCGATTGTTCTCATTCTTAAGAAGGAAAATCTGGAGTCAATTACTGATTTAAAAACTATAACTCTTTGCAATGTCATTTATAAAATCATTGCAAAGATGCTTACTAACCGTTTAAAGCTTGTGCTTAATTCAATGATTTTAGAATTTCAAAGTGTGTTTGTTCCTAGAAGGGCTATCACTGATAATTTATTATTCTCAATTAAGATTATGCATTTTTTAAAAATAGAAAAGACAAGGGAAGGATGGGGTTGATGCACTCAATATAGACATGTCAAAAGCTTATGATCATGTTGAATGGGAGTTTGTTAGATAGATGATGATTCATATAGGATTTGATGGTAATTAGGTCATAAAGATTATGTCTTGTGTTACTAGTGTTACCTATAATGTGCTTCATGATGGAAAAGAACTTGGTCCTATTGTCCTAACAAAGGGACTCTAACAAGGGGATACTTTATTCCTATATTTATTCTTGATTTGTGCATAGGGGTTGAGTTCCTTGATTAAAGTGAAGGAGAGGGTACGCTTACTTCATAGAATCTGGGTTGTAAGACAAGCTTTCTTTTCTGCTGATGACTGCATTCTTTACCAAAATTAGTCATCTCTTTATTATTGATGACTGCTTTCTTTTCTTTAAAGCTACTATTAGAGAAACTAATCAGATTAAGGAAGCTCTTATTGGTCCTATAGTAAAGCTTCAAGCCAAGTGGTAAATTTCAATAAGTCCTCTGTCTCTTTCAGTGTAAATATTCAAGTTAATGGCTATTATCAAATTTGTGGTATTCTTGGAGTACGTGGTATAACTGATCATGGTATGTGTCTCGGCCTTCCATTAAGAGTTAGGTAGAATAAGCATGAGTTATTTATGTATGTTCAAGATAAAGTATGTCAGCGAGTTTGTAGTTGGCAGAATAAAATGATCTCATGTGCAGGCAAAGAGATAATGATCAAGATAGTTGCACAAGTTGTGTTAAATTACTTAATGAACATTTATCTTCCTCCCAAGGACCTCTGTAAAGAGTTACAAACTATGTTGAACTCCTATTAGTGGAGTGGTAAAAGAGATGGCAATAAAGGTATTAAATGTCTCAGATGGAAATTTCTTTGTTGACCTAAGAATTTGGGTGGAATGGGGTTCAAATCTTTATATGATTTTAATATTACAATGTTGGGATGCCAAGCTTGGCACTTTCTCACTAATCCTATGTCCTTGGTGTCATGAATTTTTAAGGGAAATCATTTCAAGATATGGAATTGGGCTCCAAGTTATGCTTGGCATAGTATTTATGCAGCTAAGGAGGTGGTGCTTGATGGTAGCATATTACAAGTTGGGAATGGGATATTATTTCCTTAATGCATGATCCTTGGTTGCCTGATGTTGATAATGGCTATGTTACTTACTATCTTGATATTTCATTACAAAACAGAATGGTGGATTATTTGTTAAAGCTTAGGGAATTTAGATGGGATCGAGATGTCATCACTGACTTGTTTAATGACAGGGACATGGATCTTATCTTAAAGATTCCTCTTAGCTTACATCATCAGGAAGATAAATGGTAGTGGTTACCTGATTCTATAGGTAATTATTTAGTTAAGTCTTGTTATATGCTTTTTTGCAATGTGCCTTTAGATGATGATGATGAAAGTTAGCATTTGGCAATTCCAACTAAGGTGAGAAATCTAGTCTGGCATAGGGCTGTTAATGTTCTTCCAACAGTAGATAACCTTTAGGTTAGGAGGGTGAAGGTTCCACTAATGTGTCCATTTTGCCACATAGGTAATAAGAATATTCTTTAAATTCTGGTTACTTGTCCATTTGCTAAATCATATTGGATGGCTTTATTGATTGGGTTGGTAGGAGAGCCTACATCATTTATGGAGTGGCTAAACATAGTTCTTCATAGATTCAGAAATGACAAAAAGAAACCTAGCTGCTATGATTTGTTGGGGAATTTAAAGAAATAAAAATGAGCTGGTGTGGAAAAGAATTTTGGGTAGCCATGTCAGGTAGTCAATTTTGTTAGCCATTATCTATTTTAATGGCAGAATGCTCATAAATCTTCCTTCCATGCTATGGATTTTAATGCTTTGGAGAAGCAAGGTGTTGTTTAATGGACTCAGCCTGAGTTTGGATGGGTCAAATACAATGTTGATGCCACTCTATTTAGAAGCCAAAGAAAGGTTGGTCTGGGATATGTCATTCGATCAGCATATGGTAGTTTTATTGTAGCATGAAGTGTCCCAATTGAGGGTTTATATGATGTTCATGAAATAGAGGCTTTGGGATTATGGGAAGCTCTTAGTTGGATCAATCATTACAACTTTGAGTGTTTAATCATTGAAATAGACTCTCTTTAGGTGTTTCAAGCATTAATTGATAAACAGGTCTGCTTTAATGGGTTTGGTAACGTAATAGATGATTTCCTTTACTTAGATCATTCTATTAGAGAAATGAAATTCTCTTTTGTTAAGAGATAAGAAAATTCTACTACCCATTGTCTAAAAGGGTGGGAGGTTATTTTTCTAGTATAAAAGAATGGAGAGTAGCTCCTCCTTCTTAGTTATTGTGAGCGACCTAACTTTTATTGTTTGTGTCTCTTAGTTTTGAGACAAATTAGTTCCATAAAGGTCTTTTTGTTTTTGAGGGACATGGAAACTTTATTGAATAAGGACAAATTATTAGTCTCGAGAGGAAGGAGACACTTTTTGAATTTGTGGAGTCACCACCCGATTTTTAGAAAATCAAGAAAAGAAAGGGACAACATCGGGTCACTCAGTAAGTATTGCCCCCTACAGAGATTTTCGAGTTCAGAGGATTGAATCTACTTTTTGACTATTTCTCATTATACAATGTTTGATGTATAACTACCACAACTCCTTAGTTTTGGTAATCACAGTTTGTATAACATTCTCATAATTGATCAAATAGTGGAAGATAATAAAGTTGAAGGAAATTATTATTACATTGATTTCCTAATAAAATATATATATAAGGAAAAAAGAGATTGTGGAAAAGTAAATCTAATTTTAAATATGATGAATCTATAAGGTAAATACAAACATTCATATAGTTTGCTTGATCACATGAATAATAGGATAAGCAATGGACACTTGATCATTTGAAAGAGTAGGTGAAATGTAGATGTCCATGCATGCTTATAGTGATTATTTATGCTATGATGATAATAGAGGAGATACATGATGTCATCATTGAATGAAAATAAGATGACTTTATTCCAGGATATGAAGTTTCACATTATTGATTATTATGATGTGATTTCACGTTTTGGAACTAGAGGATGCAGAATGATGATATCAAATGAGCATAATAAAGCATAGATTATTCATATAGCATACAAGATTGCTAGTCTCACCACATAAGCACAACAGTATTCCCAAATGCTGGTGACGATAAAATAAAATGCAAGAAAATAATATAAAACATGCTAAAATGATTATGTGGTCCTTAGACTCAACTAAGCTTGTATGGGTTTTGAAGCTTTAGCTTCAAAGGATTATCAAGCTTTCCTCATTAAGAGGTTCAAAATAATGATAGAATAATGCTAGTTTGTATACATTTAAAGCATGCTTTGACAAAGATAAGGCTTGGTTTAGTGGAAAAGAAGGTATAATCTTCTAAGAAATAGACAATGGGAGAGCAAAAAATATATGAAAATGGGTTTCCAGCACCTTCGATCGAATAGATTTTTGAGTATGAATGTGCTTACACTTGCTCCCCCCCCCCCCTCAAATTGGGTGTAGAGGCACTTATTTATAGTGAAAAATGTGATAAAGAGGGGGGTGTAGGTGTGGTCATGCATGCATCCCTAGGACTGAGCACTTGGCCATGCAAAGTGCACATGCGCTCACTCTCAGTTATATGCACTTTTTACGTGTTCTATTCAGGGCTTATGTGCGCTATTCCAAGGTTGATTCTTTAGGTTTTTAGGCCTTCCAGACATGTTTCCAAAGTCCATTTTGTCAAATTTGGCCTTAATTTTATCATGTAACACCTAAAGGTGTTTATGTGCACTTTTGAGCAATACATGCTAATCCTTAGGTTGTTTTAGACCATTCAGAGACCACTCCTAAAGGTTTTAGAGCCTTCCAGAAATGTTTTTGAAGTTTTTTTTGTTTGGTTTGGCTTTAATTTTAGCGCATGACACTTAGGGGTGTTTATGGCTTTATGCACACTTCTAAGCAATACGTGCTAATCCTCGAATTGTGTTGGACTATTTTGGGACCACTTCCTGAGGTTTTAGAGCCTTCTGGACGTGTTTCCAAAGTCCATTTTATCAAAATCAATTTTCATTTTTTCACGAAGTTGGGTCTCGGTTTGATAAAATGAGTACTGGTCCAACAAGCTGAGTATTCAGAGAAAGGAATTCTCGAAATAAACTTCTCATTATTTCAATAATTCATATTTCATAAGGTCTAAGCATAACTTACTGACTTAATGATTGATTTTGTACACTGGTGGGGTTGATTAGGTTTTTAAGGTTGCACACTCCAAAGGTGTAAAAATGAGTAAACTCTAGTCATCTTGAGGGTTCGTTTCATCATTTGACCATTTTAGGGATAGTCAAATTTAAGGTATGACAGTTGTCCCCTGCTTCGTGTGTGTTGCATAGCCACCTAGCGCTAGTGTCAATACAAGTGAAGCAAAATGCAAAGATGCAAAAATCATTTTTTGAGGAGAGAGACACTTACCTGAGTGCTCTGTTATTGTGATTTAGTTATAAGATGCTATTCAGGACACATGCAATTTTAGGATCCATGTAAGAAGCAATTTTTTGATTCACACAAGGATGAAATTTTAGGATTCATGCAAGATGTAATTTTGGGATTCATGCAAGGATACAATTTGGGATTCATGTAGAATAATGCAATTTAGGGTTCATGTAATGATATAATTTTCATATGAATGATTCAAGCAAGTGAGACAAGCATGTGATAGTGATATGCAATCAAGCATATGATATGCTAGCATGTGCATGAAATGCAACTAATACCCTTAACATTCTCTAGCCATGTCAAGGGTTTTAATATCCTTTTAAATGTTAGGAAGTAATGCCATTATAATCTCTTCTGATGTCAGGTGAAAAGATAAAGCCACTAGAACCTCCTCCAGTGTCAGGCGATGCCACTTTAAACTATTTCGATGTCAGGCAATGCCACTATAACCTCTTTTGGTGTTAGGTGAAAAGATAATGCCACTATAACCTCCTCTGGTGCTAGGTAATGCCACTATAACCTCTTTCGGTGTTAGGAGAAAAGATAATGCCACTATAAGCACCTCTGGTGTCAGGCAATGCCACTATAACCTCTTTAGGTGTCAAGTGAAAAGATAATGCCACTATAACCTCCTTCGGTGTCAGACAATGCCACTATAACCTCTTCCAGTGTCAGGCAAAAAGATATTGCCACTATAACCTCCTCCGGTGTCAAACAATGCCACTATAATCTCTTCTGTTGTCAGGCAAAAAGATAATGCCACTATAACCTCCTCTAGTGTCAGGCAATGCATATAATGCCACTATAACCTCCTCCAATGTTAGGCAAGCATATTGTTATGATCATTGTAACTGATGTAATGTGTCCTTCTCTTTTAGTCTTGGTCAGTGATAATGCAGTGATGATGTTGACATGATGCAGTGATGATGAAATAATGATGATGTCATTACTTATTGTGTTGCAGATGTTACCTCAATGATTTTGAGTAAGGTATCCTTTTGATGACTCTTCTTTATTTTTCTTCCTTCAGGAGGTGTTAAATTTTAAAAGTGGTAAGACTGCACACAATGTCTTTAAGCAGATGCAGTAACCATCAGTGTACTTTTATGTGAGTTCGGTGTATGTCTTATGCTCAAATGAAGGTTTAGGACCAGAGAAATAAGTGTGCAAAGTCTTAGAGTGTGCATAAAACCACAAAGGAGTGCATGGAGTGGAGAAGTGCATGTGGCTGTGCATGGGGAGCACATGATCACACACCTGGTGTGTGGCCATGTGCCTTCCCCTCTCCATGTTTAGTTCAATGCACATTCTGGAGGTCAAGGGAGGCTTCTTCCAAACTTTTTGAGTGTTTTTCAACTTTTCTTGGCCATTTTTGTGTTTTGGGTGCTTTCTGCTCTATTTTTTTTGCTTCTCTTTGTATAAGATGGAGTTTAATGACTGTCATACCTTAAATTGGACTGTCCCTAAAAAGGTCTAATGATAAAATGAATCCTCGAGATGACTAGAGTCTGCTTGTTTGTAATACCTATGAAGTGTGCAATTTTAACAAAACCTAACTAACCCCACTAGTGTGCAAAATCGATCACTGAGCCATTAAGTTATGCTCCAACCTTGCGAAATATGAATTATTGGAACAATGAGAATTTTATCTCAAGAAAAATCCTCTTAAAATACTCAACTCGTTGGGCTGGTGTGCATTTCGTTATATTAGGACCCAGCTTTGTGAGAAAAAAATTAAATTTGACAAACCGGACTTTAGAAACACATCCAGAAGGCCCCAAAACCTCAAGAAGTGGTCTCAAAATAGTCCAACACCACCTGAGGGTCAGCGCGTATTGCTCAGAAGTACGTGTAAATGTCCCTAGGTGTCATGTGCTAAAATTAAGGTGGAATTTGGCAAAAAAAACTCTGGAAATGTGTCTGGAAGACCCAAAAACTCTTGGAACTAACCCCAAGAATAGTGTGTGTAAATCTTAGAAGTGTGCATAAAGCATCGAAGTGCTCGTGGAAGTGCATGTGTGCGCGTGACCACGCGCCTCTCACCTCTGCATTTGCACTACACATCACATGTGCACCACTTATCCCTAAAAGCCTCTATAATACTAAATGACATTGCCACCATGATTCCACTTGAATCATAGGGTGACAAAGATATGATATTATCACCTTTAGTCTTTACTCATGCATTCACTAAACTCATATGACCAGAGTTTGTAACCCAAGTCCTTAAGGGGAGTGACTGTGTTATCAAAAGAATACTAGACTCACTAACAGGAGTTTGTAACCCTAGTCATGTGGGGCATTCTTGCTAAAGGAACCCTTAGCCTTTCACCCTGACTCAACTCATATAGATAAGCTAGTAGCAACATCCATTAGGATTCGACCAAGCTATGCACGTTATCCTTGCCCTAACATCATTCGTTTGACTTGATATTCATAAATGACATAACCCTCCTAGTGTTTATCATTGAATGACGTTGTAATATTATTTTTCATAAAAAATTTATGCTCAGGAGCGCATGAATCTTACCTACTTCATGTGAGCTCAAAGCATAAGGAATGATAAGAATCATGTACCTTAACTTGAATAGTCTATGCAAATTAACAAATAACGACATCCCTCGATGACGAAACCTATGAGATGTCATCCATTTATCCTTATCATATCAAATGAATAGGTCAAGAACCTAACTAGATTATGGACCTTTATGTCAAAAAAATCAAACTATAAACTATCAAAAAATACTTTCATGACTCCTGGTAAACATATTGAATATCAATATAGGGGCAAGAACTCAGATTCCCTTTGATTAACTATGGTCCTGTGCATACGGGCTTTGGACATCATTTGAAGCTTGACAATTAACCCTCACATTAACATCATATGATTATCTCAAGCACATTTAAGTATTGTTCCCTAGTTTGCCCTTCGGTTCTAACTAACATAAATTGAAATAGCCTAGTTTCAAGAGCTGAACCATAGTCCCCTAATGACTATAGGTTCAAAACCCACCTAGGAAAGAGATTGAATGACCTCATGAAGAAATAAGGTTAGGAATGAGAGCTTACTTGTGATTGGTTTGTTCATTGTGTAGGAAAAACTAACTAGCTTTAATCACGCATACATCACATACATGTAGATAGCATGTATTAACCACTATTTCTTGCAGGAATCATCATCTTTCATCATAGGATTCTGCATCCACTCCATGCATACATGCTTACCATTTTCTTTTATAGGCATATGTCATGCATCATTCATTTAGCTAACCCTTATAAATGTATAGGAATACGATATCTAAATATGAGTGACCAAGGAGATACCTTATGTTAGCAATTCAAAGACAAGTTAAAAGAGGGGATCCAAAAGTTGCTCGTTGATGGTACCATAGTTGAAATCATCCAAGCCTAAATTAAAACCAAAAGTGCCCAAGATGGGAATAGCATACTACAAAATAAAGAATTTGCATCTGTTCACCCAAGGGTAGATAAGGCAAAGGGAATTCCTCATACTCTAGTTCAAGCTAACAATGACTACTACCAAGATCTCAAGGATGCACCAAAAGCTGTAAAAATTGCTAACATGACCAAGCCTAAATTGATAGGGGATGTCAAACTATTGGCCAATAGGATGGCTTAGTTGGAATTTTCCTTCAAAGATAAGGGAACTCATGGCTCCAAAAGCTTCACCGACCTGGCACTGTTCAAAGATGAGCCACTTCCAAATGATTTTAAGCTACCAAACTTTGGTAAGTTTGCTAGAATAGAAGATCCAAGGGTCAATCTAAGGCAATATGCTACCTTCATGGCTGCCATAAAGCTCACAAAATCATAGATTTTTTTTATTCTTCTTCACATCACTAGAGGAAGGACCAAGGGCATGGTTCTTTAACCTTAAAGATGAAATCAAAAGCAATTGGCTACTACTAACTCAGAAGTTTATCAAGCAATATTAATATAACACTCGATTAGACATCACTCGAAGGGACCTTAAGACCATAAGGTAGAAACTTGGTGAAGCTTTCTGTAATTATGTCAGTCAAGATAAGAAACCTTCATCTTGGGGATGAACAAATAGAGATGATAATCAAAAGGGTACTACTGCACTTCAAAAACTAGATGATCTTTGCTCATTATCCTGACTTTAGAGCTCTCCATCATGCTAGTGTCAGAGGATGAGGAACCTCAACAAGCAAGAAACACTTTTTGCCACAGTACCCATCCAAACATCCAAAACACCTTCACTTGAGCTTTAGAAATAAACATGATCCAACCCAACACCCATAACTCACCATCTATAAATGTCATTAAAACACTAAGAAAATTCTCAAACTTTAACCTCCCACTATCCAAAGTATTCCAAAGGCATCAACAAAAGGACCTCATACAGCCATAAGAGCCTAGGCCTCTTCCAAACCCAATACCATCTTAAATTAATCAAAACTTGTTTTGCCTCTTTTACTAGATGCCTAGCCACACCACTGATACATGTAGAACTCTCAAAAATGCAATCTAAGACCTCAATGAATTTGGAAAAATTGATGACCTAGGATCAAAACTAATCCTCTCTCAAACTATCAAAACATGCCTCCACCAACCATCAACATGATCTCCTCCAATCTACCAGATGACCTAGTTGAATAATCAATCCAAGCCATACAAAAAACCAAAGATAAGCCCTCAGGGGACAAACCCATAAATCCCATTATGATTCTAGCGTAGATAAGCAATGCCCTTCTACCTTTGAATACATTCTAATGCCTCGAACATTCCCTCCCTACTTTATGATGCAAAAAAGAGCTAAGGATGCAACTCTCCCTATGAAAGATGAAGTAATTGATTGCCCCTATTTAGACACAAATAAAAATCTCAACGATGACCATGAAGTATGGGATTTATTGAGCTAGCCATCTGGGAAGTTTGACTACAAAGTCAAGTACACAGTACCTTATACTACCTACACACTCTTAGAAGACATAGTACCCTCAGGATGGCAAGAAGAATTTAACAATGAAGATAGGATGGTCAATACTATTCATCTTTAAAACCTACAAGTCATGGGGATAGATATATAGTATAACTCTGATGATCCTGAAATCATTGTCTAGGACCAGAATAGTCGTACAAAAGCAAATAAGCAAGCAGCTGAGAAGCCCTCACTAGCAATCAATTATGTAACTCACAACAGGCGGGTATATCAACATCCTGAGAAAGAGAATGACACCCTTAAGGAGAAGCACTTACTGGATATGATCACCAAGACTGACATATGATCACTGAGACTGACATCTACGAGCTGATGAAAAACCTAAAGATAGAATCTAAGAGTGAAGCTATCAATCATGCTCAAGCTACTGCCATCCTCAAATCAAGCATTAATGACATCCTATTCGAAGAAATTATGGATGATGATCTTTATAATTTTTATTTGTTTAAAAATGATGTAATGAAATCTAAAGTTAACGCAATGAAATTTTATTTTGGTTACTTGTTTGATGTCTTTACTAATGGTAGTGTGCATTGCATTGATCAAAACATTAGTATATTAGACATTCATTCCACATGCACTGAATTATTTAACATTGGCATGAAATCTGAACCATAAATTTTTCATAATTTGAAAGATGTTACCCTTGAAGAGAGGAGAGAAATTGAAAAAATATTAATAAGTATTCAAAAATATTTTCCTGGATGTACAATGATATGCCTTGTATTAACAGAGACATTGTTCAACACTTCATTCCTACTAAAGATGGGTGCAAACTGGTAAAGCAAAAACTAAGATGACTCATACATAATAGACCCAACTCATGAAAGAAGACATTGAGAAACAAATTAAGGAAAAATTCCTAGAGGTAGTAGATTATCAATAATGGTTAGCAAATGTGGTACCAATACTGAAGAAAGATGGAAGGGTAATCTGTGTCAACTACAGAAATCTGAACAATGCCTACCTAAAGGATGATTTCCCATTACCCCACATAGACATACTAGTTGACAATGCCGCCATATGTGCAATGTACTCCTTTATGGATGGATTCTTTAGGTACAATCATTCCCTAATGGCCATTATCGACAAAGCAAAGACAACTTTCATAACATAATGGGGTACTTCCTACTATAGAATAATGTCTTTTAGAGTAAAGAATGTAGGGGCAACCTACCAAAGAATGGCAACTACAATGTTCCATGACATGATACACAAAAAAGTGGAGGTATACGTTAATGACATGATGGTCAAGTCAAGAACCAAGGAAGAACACCCCTTTGATCTTAAAAAGTTCCTTAGAAGGGTCAAAAAGTATAGTCTTAAGCTAAATCCAATGAAATGCATATTTGAGGTCACTTCAGGAAAGATGTTGGGGTATGTTGTCAGTCAGAACAGGATTGAAACGGATCTGGACAAAGTAAAAGTCATCAGAAAGATGCTAGTGCCAAAAATAGAGAAAGAAATCAAAGGGTTTCTAGGGAAACTATAGCTCATTAATATATTCATTGCTAATTTGACAATAATGTGTGAACCGATCGTCAAGCTACTCAAAAAAGATTAGCCAGTCAAATGGAATGAACAGTGTCTCCTAGCAATTAACGATATTAGAAGCTACCTAGCTAACCCACCGGTTTTAAGAACACCTAAGCTAGGGACACCTCTAACCCTATATCTGGCCATTAAAAGGAATGAATCGGTGTAATTTTAGCCCAAGAGGGAGAAACTAAACCAAAACAAACAATCTACTACTTGATCAAAAAGATGTTGCCATATGAGGAGAAGTATCGCCAAGTCGAATATATATGCATGGAAATGGTATGGGCAATGAAGAAACTCAAACACTACTTTCAATCCTATAGAATTCAGGTTGTGTCTAAAATGGACCCAATGAAGTACCTCTATAAAGCTCCCTCTTTAATGGGGAAACTTGCCAAGTGGCTCATACTGCTAATAGAATTCGATGTGCAATATCTGACTAAAAAGGCAGTAAAAGGGAGGGCAATGGCTAAAATTTCTAGCTCTCAACCCTATTTTAGACTCAAGAGAAATCCAATTAACTTCCTGGACAACCTCAACTCAGCCATTGAGATCCAAGGATGGTGAATGTACTTTGACAAAGCAATTAATCAGTTCGGCGTAAGAATTGGTGTCATACTACAATCTATAGAAAGTGAAGTAGTACCAATTGCTAAAAAGTTCAAGTTAAGAGTCACAAATAATGAAGCAGAATAGGAGGCATGTACACTTAAAATAGAACTATTGATAGCCTTAGATGTCATAAAAGTCAAAATCTTTAGAGATTCCATGCTAGTAATCAATCATGCCATGAAAGAGCGTGAACTAAAAGAGTAGCACTTAAAGCCTTATTTAGACCACTTGAAGCTACTCACCATGTCCTTCCAAAAATGCAAATTCATTAATCTCCCTAGGAATCATAATCAGATGGCATATGCACTTACTTCCCTCGCATTAGTATAGGAAAGACCATCCAAAATGCCTATGAAGCCTCTGATTCTACTCAGATTAAGACAACCTTGTCATAAAAACTGTACAATAGCAAAGATAGAAATAGCTAAAAAGCCCTATTTCTATGACATCTAGAGATATCTAAAAGAATGAGCATATCTTAATCAAGTAAATGAAAGAGATAAAGTAATCATTCGACGACTAGTATCAAACTTCATATTGCACTAGGGTGTGTTATACAAGAGAACCTCATATGGTTTACAACTCTAATGTTCCAAAATGCAAATTCATTAATCTCCCTAGGAATCATACTCAGATGGCATATGCACTTACTTCCCTTGCATCAGTATAGGAAGGACCATCCAAAATGCCCATGAAGCCTCTAATTCTACTTAGATTAAGACAACCTTGTAATAAAGACTGTACAATAGCAAAGATAGAAACAACTAAAAAGCCCTAGTTCTATGACATCCAAAGATATCTAAAAGAATGAGCATATCTTAATTAAGTAAATGAAAGAGACAAAGTAATCATTCGACGACTAGCATCAAACTTCATATTGCACCAGGGTGTGTTATACAAGAGAACCTCATATGGTTTACAACTCTAATGTCTAGATGAAACTGAGGCTACAAAAGCAGTAGAAGAAGTACACAATCGTGTTTATGGTCCACAATGAATGGAGCAATCCTAGCTAAGAAGCTAATTAAACAAGGGTTCTTCTAAATGATGATGAGGGAAGATTGCATCAAATTTTTAAGGACATGTCATAAGTATCAGATCCACGGGAATGTCAGTCACCTTCCCCCAAAAGAAGTACACTACATCTCCTCTTCATGGCCCTTCTCAACATAAGGATTAGACATAATTGGGGAAATGCACCCGACAGCCTTAAATGGACATATGTTCATCCTAGTGGCAGTGGACTACTTTATAAAATGGGTTGAAGCAGAATCATTCGTAAGGATAAGAGCCAAGTAAGTGGCTAAGTTCATCAAAAGAAACCTACTCTATCAATATGGGATCCCCTATCACATCATCTCTGACAATGGTGTCCAATTCCAAAAGGAAGTTAAAGAACTACTAAGGAGTTTTAAGGTGGAACATCACAAATCTTCTCCTTACAAACCACAAGCAAATGGGGCCATCAAAGCTACACACAAGAATATTAAAAAGATCTTGTCAAAGATTACTTAGACTTACCGAGATTGGGTAGATAGATTTCCACACGCCTTATGGGGGTACTGAACAACAATTAGAACTTCAACAAGAGCAACTCCTCTCTCACTAGTGTATGGATCAAAAGTAGTTCTTCCAATCAAAATAGAGATCAAGTCTCTTTGGGAAATAATCGAATCTGAATAGCCAAAAGTATAATGAGCTCAATAAAGGCACAACAATCTCACTCTCTTAAACAACCAAAGGCTCAAGGCTCTATACCACACACAGTTGTATCAAGCTCGATTAGTCAAGACCTTCAATGTAAGAGTAAAACACAAGAGTGTGAAAATAGGAGATTTGGTGCTAAAGTAAGTAAGATATAGTGTTCTAAACCCTAGAGGGAAATTCAGGCCAAACTGGGAAGGCCCATGCTTGGTCAAACATGTCTTTTTAAAAGGAGCAGTCAAGCTGATGGATTCTGAAGGCAATGACTTCTCTGAACCTATTAATACAGATCGCTTGAAGAAGTACTATGTCTAAGGCATAAAAAAATCATCCCATTGAGTTGAAAAACTAAAAATGGCAGCTTAGGCAAAAGTTAGGGACCTCCCACTGAGTTGAAAACCTAAAAACGACAACTCAGGAAAAAATTAGGGAAAGAGATAAAATACTTAACTAGAAAACTTGAGAAGGCTAGTTAAGGACAAGGGTAACCTCAGGTTTAAAATTTGTATGATTGCACCTATGCTTTTCTTAAATGATTACAATGAAATGAGAATGATTGCCAATTTGTACAAAATTTCATTAAAAAGCGCAACACATTTTATGATCATGAATTACATTAAGCATGCTTTGCATTTTCCTTCATTACATTACCATCTTCTTTTAGCTCTCTCCTCGAGATCAGCTACTATTTTCAAAGCCACAAAAAAAGCCCAACTAGGCATGAAGAGCTTCAAAAGGAGAACCCTAGCCAAAAAAGGAAGAATAAAGAAAACCTAGCTAAGTGCAAAAAGCTCTAAAAGTATACACCTTAGGCAAAAAAAGGGAAAAGAGGTGGATGATAGTAATGACAAACATCATCATCAACAATACATAGCACGAAGCATATACAATCATCATCATACAACATGCATGACAAATGCCCAAATATAACACCCAAAGTCCATAATATCACGAAAATAAAACAACAAAGCAAACCACAGGCCAAAAGTCCTACACCTAGCTCCTAAAACAACTACGTCGGCCGTGGCTGCCATCAGAAGCAAGCACTAATCCTACTCAAACATACCCCTCATATGAACCTGACTCATTATCGTTCATTATAAATGATGATAGCTATGACTCTAGTTCACTAATGTGGTCATGATAAGCTGCACACTCTCGTTCCTATTCAAGACTAGCAAGACGGTGCTAGACCTACATTACATATTGCATAATATATACTCATACATAAAACATATGCATAAAATAAATAGGTATAATAAAGAAGGCATACCCTTGAGTGGTAGGAAACTGTACTGTACACTCCCTATAATAGTGTACTAGTACTGACCAGAGGACATAGGAATCTATAAAAGCAAGCAAATAAGTCAACCACCACTTACTAAATAAATGAAACATATGAAAGAATAAGTAGAGAACATGAACATGGGTAGCATCAGCAGGAGCAACACCCAACTGAGGAAAGCCAAGTCTGGGCAAATCAAAACTTATTACTCTACCAAGGATATCTGTCCTAAGTAAAGACAAAGATGGCTAAACTGTAAAGTCCCCAAGAGTAGTACTACTAGAAGCCACATCACTGGCATGGGTAGTAGCCTTAGTACGGAACATGCCCTCATCCTCCTCAAAATAAGATCTGGATCTTCTCTGATGTCGCTACAGATAAGTTCTCATAACTCATGTCAATTACATATTATTACTAATAAAGTTTGCTACATGATTGCATCAAAATAGGAATAAAGGCTTACCGAATTAGAAGAACTGACTCTCGATGACCTGAGTGAAGGCTTAATCCTCAAACCAAAAAGACAAGATTCATTTGCCTGAGAAGTGGAGGTGAAGTAAAGGTTCCACTAGCTACAACATCAATCAGTTAAGGGATCAATACATTAGCATAAGGCAAACCCACCCTCTCTAAAAGGCTCTCATAGGGGAATCACATCATAACAGTAGCAAGATCATCACTATAAAGCTCATGGCCTTAGAACATGTCACTAGGAGGAGGGATGAGAACTCTCCTTATATATGGGCCATCCCACCAACGATGGACTCACTCACCCAAATATTGCACTCTACCAATGAGGCTAAAGAGTAGCACCCAACTCTCCGTCAGTTGCCATACAACCACTATCTCTACCATCTAATGAGACTTTGCCACCCACTAATAAAGAAAGATCTTAAAGGGCATTAATGAACAAAAGATCCCTAAGAAAGAAATAACTAACATAGAAAGAATTAGACATACCTGATCAGGGGATAACTTCCCTATGTGGTTTCAAGCTACCATACAATCCTCAATCGAATTAGTAGTCTTCCTGATCCAGCCACAATAACGAGGGAAGCCATCCTCCTGGAAATGCACGATGGACAGATAAGGGAGAATCTTAAACTTATATGCCCAAATCTATCAAAATCAAAGGATCAAAAATAACAAACCCAAAAGCAAAAGAGCAGACAACAGAACTCTTACTTACGTCTACCATGAACAACTATCCGCAGATCCTCGAACCACCTCAGCATAATACATCAAGGCCTGGGTACATATGAGCAAAGGCAGCAGTGCCCTAGCAAGCCATCAAGATCTCTCAAGACAGACAGCAATCATAGATCACATGTACTCAAAGGGTTTGAGAAGATAACAGCACTTAGCATAAAATAAAAAGTAATGAGCCAGCTACTTTGTTAAGACAAGACCATCATCATATAGAGTCTGCATGGAAGAAACGAACTTCATGTAACGAGAAAGATATAGGCAACCAAACTTTATAGGTGTGACCACCCGAAGTAAAGCCATCATTAGGCTCCTCCTCGCCATAGTAGTAGAACACTCCTCCTTATTGAAAGGAACAAGCTCTCTAGAAAAGCTCAAGCCCTTAATAGCAGCAAAATTCAAAGGGGTAAAATAGTCATCTCCCTAATAGGTAAATGGAAAGCATGCATCGTTCCATCCATCTTTCTATCAATGCATACATGGCAATCTAACTCGATGCATACGAGTCATAAGATAATGCAGCAATGACTCCATCAAAGCCCTTCCTGACAACCATCTGCTTCACGCACATCGGGAGACCTTACTAATATATGTTAACTTTGTTGAAACCACTATGTAGCACAGTAACATACCTACAAGGCTATAAAAAATAGGTATGTTATCAGACATTTGTACAACTACTAAATACTAACATATCTCTCTCTCTATCATTTAACAAGATCAAAATAATAATAAAAGCTAAAAAGAAAAACATCATAGCAAGCACTAATAGTCGATCACAACATTTACAATAAAGCTACAACTTAACAGATAGTTACAACAAGAGCTACAAAACTGCAGCTACAATAACCTCATATAACAAAATAAACAGCAAAGCAGCCAATGAACAAGCTTCAGAAAATAAGGGCAAAAAAGGACCTACCTCACGATAATGATGCACCCAAGCATAAGTCTCTAAGCTATAAACAACAGGGGTCCCTCAGAAAGCCTAGATGGTTGATAACTCTAAGCAGCATATGTGTTAGTCCGTGCAACGGACGTCCCAGCTCTAATGTCCTCTATAATGTCACCCTCAACATCAACATCAATAAAAATGTCCTCTAGACCTTTAGAATGTTGGGAAATTTCATTTTACATAAAAGAAAAAGGAAATACATAAGCAAAAACATAGCATATAGCACCTAAAACATAAAAAGGTCAAGAAAAGTAAAAAAACACTCAAAGAGCCTAAACCTCTAAAATAGCTATTTAAATAGGCATGGAGCAGAGGAAGCATATGACCATATGCACAAGCATGTGATCATGTGCCTCCCATGCAGTCACGCACCCGTCTCCTTTCCAAGTGCTCTTTTGTGGTTTTACATGCACTTTAAGACTTTACACACTCACTTCTACAATCCTAAACTTCCATTTGAGCATAAGATATGCACCAAACTCATATAAAAGTACACTAATATGGACTCCATTTATCTAAAGACACTGCACATGCATTGCTTCCTTTAAGAAAATTAACATCTTATAAAGAAGAAGAGTAAGGAAAATCCACTATAAGGATATCTCTCTCCAAATCATCAAAATAACATCCTCAATATGACAAATAATGGCATCACTACTACATCATCACTGCATCATTATTGCATCACTACTACATCATTACTACATCATCACTACATCATCACTACTACCTCATTCATGTTGCTTAGAAGCACTCTCACATCGCTTCTCACATTACTTAAAAGAACCCACATCATTTAGAAGCACTCTTACATTGCTTAGAAGCACTCTCACATTGCTTAAAAGCATTCACATTGCTAGGAGCATTCACATTGCTTAAAAACATCTTCTTATTGCTTAGAAGAATTCTCACATTACTTAAAACCACCCACATTTCTTAAGAGCACTCTCACACCACTTAGAAGCACTCTTACATTGCTTAGGAGCATTCTTATTTCTTAGAAGCATCCTCACATTGCTTAGGAGCATTCTTGTTTCTTAGAAGCATCCTCACATTGCTTAAGAGCATGCACACTGCTTAGGAGCATTCTCATTTGCTTAGTAGCATCCTCATTTCGTGTGACACCTAAAAAGGTTATAGTTGCATGGTCATTCGTGAGACACCTAAAAGGGTTATAATCACATGTTCATTTGTGTGACACCTAAAAAGGTTATAGTCACATTTTCATTGCTTAGTAGCATTCTTATTTCATGTGACACCTAAGAAGGTTATAATCGCATGTTCATTTGCATGACACCTAAGAAGGTTATAGTCGCATGTTCATTTGCGTGACACCTAAGAAGGTTATAGTCACATTTTCATTGCTTAATAGCATGTTCATTCGCATAACACCTAAAAAGGTTATAATCGTATGTTCATTTGCATGACACCTAAAAAGGTTATAGTCACATGTTCATTTGCATGACACTTAAGAAGGTTATAGTCGCATCTGCATTTTGCTTAGTATCATTTTGATTTTGTGTGACACCTAAGAAGGTTATAATCATTTGTTTTATATGACACCTAAAAAGGTTATAGTAGAATTTTCATTGCTTAGTAGCATCCTCATTTCGCATGACAACTAAAAAGGTTATAACCACATGTTCATTTGCGTGACACCTAAAAAGGTTATAGTCACATCTCTTTTTGCTTAGTAGCATCTTCATTTGCATGACACTTAAGAAGGTTATTGTCATATTTTCATTACTTAATAGCATGTTCATTTCCATGAAACCTAAAAAGGTTATAGTCGTCTCACTCTTTACTTAGTAGCATCTTCATTTACATGACACCTAAGAAGGTTATAGTCATATAAACCCCAATGCACTTTGCATGAATCATAAGCTTGCATATATCCCAAATAGCACCTTGCATGACAACCAAGTCACAAAACAACAACAATAAATAAAACATAACAACAATAGTTAAATCTTCACAAGGCATCTAAAGACAACCCACAGGTAAGTACCTCTCTCCCTACTAAATTTTTTTTGTATCTTTGTATTTGCTTCATGTGTATTGACACTAGCACTAGGTGGTTATGCAACACATGTGAAGTAAGGGGCAACTATCATACCTTAATTTTTACTGTCCCTAAAAAGTTCCAATGATGAAATGAATGCTTGAGATGACTAAAGTCTACTCGTTCATAACACCTCTAAAGTGTGCAACCTTAAAAAAACCTAACCAACCCCCACTAGTGTGCAAAATTGATCATCAAGCCATTAATTTGTTCTTTGACCTTGTAAAATACAAATTATCATAATAATAAGAGGTTTATCTCAAGAAAACTCCTCTCAAAATACTCAGTTCATTAGGTTGCTGCGCATTTCATTAAATTGGGATCCAACTTTATAAAAAATAAAAATCAATTTTGATAAAATGAACTTCAAAAACACATTTGGAAGGCCCCAAACCTCTAAAATAGTCTAACACAACCTGTGGATTAGTACATATCGCTCAAAAGTGCACTTAAATGTCCCTATGTGTTATGTGCTAAAATCAAGGCTAAATTTGGTAAAATAAACTCTAAAAATGCATCCAAAAGACCAAAAACCTTAGGAACCAACCCTGAAATAGCATGCATAAAACCCGAGAAGTGTGAGTAAAGCATCGAAGTGCACATGGAAGCATATGTGTGTGCACATGACCATGCACACACTATGCACAACCATGTGCACTTAGCATGGCCACACATAAAATCCTTATTATATGCATGTGACCACATCCCCACCACCATATTCTACCTAATTTTCCCTATAAACAAACCCCTTCACACCCCCATTTTAGAGGAGAGAAAGTGGAAACACATATACTCAAAAAATTGGTCCGATCGAAGGCGCTGGAAACCCTTTTCCAAATAGTTTTTGCTCTCCCTTAGCCTTTCCCTTAGGTTGTTAGATCCCTTTTCCACCAAATTAAGCCTCATCTTTTTTGAAGCACACTTCAAAGGTATACAATTTAGCATCATTCTGTTATCATTTTAAACCTCTCGATAAGGAAAGCTTAATAATCTTTTAAAGATAAAGCTTCAAAGCTCACACAAGCTTAGTTGAGTCTGAGGACCACATAATTATTTTAGAATGTTTATTTTATCACATTGCATTTTATTTTATTATAGACAACATTTAGGAATAATGTTATGCTTGCATGATGAGACTAGTAATCTTGCATGCTATGTGAATAATAAATATTTTATTATGCTCATTTCATATTATCATTCTACATCCTCTATTTCTGAAATCATGAAATCACATCATAAATATCAATAATGTAAAAAGTTCATGTCCCAAAATAGAGTCATCATGCTCTTGATCCAGTGATGACCTCATGCATCCTTTATATTACCATCATACATCATCATAGCATAAATAATTACTACAAGCATGATCATCCTATCATTCATGAAATCGAGTAAGTTATGTGAATGGTCATACTATTCTTACAGATCAATTATATTGGATTTACTTTTTCATAATCTTTCCATTTTCATATGAACTTTATCAGGAAAGCAATGTAATAACATTTCCAGCTTTATTATCTGCCACTATTTGATGTACTATGTGAATGCTATACAAACTGTCATTACCAAAACTAGGGTGTTATGGTAGCTATACATTGAATATCATATAATGAGAAATAGTAAAAAAGTGGATGCAATCCTCTAAACCTAAAAATCTATACTAGGGACAATACTCGGTGAGTGACCCGATGTTGTCCCTTTCTTTTCTAGATTTTCTAAAAATTAGGTGGTGACTCCATAAAATCAAAAGCATCTTATGCTCCCGAGACCAATTATTTGTCCCTATTCGACAAGGTTTCCATGTCCCTTAGAAATGGAAAGACCCGCACAATGCCCTATGAAAACATGCCACTATCAAAAAAGGCCTGAAAGAAAAAAAAAGAAAAAAAATGGTCGTTCACACTGACTTTCTAGAGGGTCTACAAGATATCTTCTTAGATGAGGAAGGTAGCTTTACAGAGGCTACTGGAGTGAGGACTTATACTCCGAGGACTAGTACTAATGGTCTGTCAGGCACTCAAGGTCCTCAGTTATCTAGACTTTCTCTAGGAGGCCTGATCCGTGTGGCTTACAATCTGGAGACTCATGCTTGGGCTCACCATCGTTGCCAGGTAGGTCCTCATTTTTCCTTTATCTTTTATTTAGCTATTTGGGCTGCCTTACTGTTCATTAGCTTTTACTGTATTTATTATTCTTTCAACCTAGGTTGTTCTATAGTTTTGTAGCTCTTGCTATAACTATCTATATAGCTTTATTGTGAATGCTGATAGCTGATAGCTCTTACTTTATTTTCTTATTATGATTGTCTACTAGTGCTTGTCGTGATGCTTTTCTTTTTGACTTTCGTTATTATTCCTGTTAAATAATAGAGAAAATATATGTGTTAATATTTATTAATTGTGTGAATGTTTGATAGCGTACCTATTATTTATAGCCTTCTAGGTCCATTACTATATTACCTAGTAGTTTTAACAAGGTCAGCATGTACTATCAAGGTCTTTCACTATGTGTGAAGTAGATTGCTATAGGGAAGGGTTTTGATGGGATTATCACTGCACTTTCTTATGGTTTGTATTTGTCAAGTTTAATTGCTATGTATGCATTGATTGAGCAATGGATGGACACGATGCACACTTTTCACTTGCCCATTAGGGAGATGATCATCACTCCTCTAGACTTTGCTACTATTACGAGCTTGAGCTTTTCTTGAGAGCCTAATCACTTTAGTGAGGAGGAGTGCTCTTCTATGGTGGCAAGGAGGCACCTTACCATGGAGTTGCTTAGGGTGGCCACTCCTATGAAGTTTGATTGCTCGTACCTCACTCATTACACTGAGTTTATTTCTTCTGTGTGAATGATGTATGATGACGGTCTTATTTTAGCAAATTAGTTGGCTTACTGCTTTTTATTCTACTTGTTGAGTGTTGTCATCTTCCTAGCTTGTTGAGTGCAAGCTTGCTTTATGCTGATGTGTTAATCCCTCAGCTAATTAAAGTTGTGTCTACTTTTCCTCCACCTCCTTTGGCAAATGTGTCTTATGGGCCATCACGTGGATCATTAATAGTTGCTACCTCTAATCTAGTAGGCTTTTATTCTTGTTTTGTACAAGTATGTAACAAACTTTATTAGTAATAAACTATAATTAACACAAGTTGTGAGAGCTTATCTACAGCAATAAGGATCTTGTTGAAAGAGATTTGGTCCTATTTTGAGGAGAATGAGGGCACGTTCCATATTGAGGTGGCTGCCTATGCTAACGGTGTGGCTTCTGGTAGTACTTTTCTCAGGGACTTGACAATTCAACTATCCTTGGCTTTGCTTGGGATGGAATCTTTAGTAGAGTAGTGCATTTTAATCTACCTTGCCTTGGCTTTCCTCATTTGGGTGTAGCTCCTCCTAGCGCTACTCATGTTCATATTTTATTTCACTTATTTTACCTTTATATTATTTATTTAGTAAGTGGTGATTGACTTATTTGCTCACTCTTTATAGATTCCTATGTCTTATGGTTAGTACTAGTATACCATTATAGGGAGTGCACAGCAGCACTTTTTGGAGTTTGTAACCACTCAAAGGGTATGCTTCATTTATTATACATGTTTATTTTATGCATATATTTTATGTATACATTTATGATATGTAGTATGTCATGCAGGTTGAACACCATCATGCTAGCCATGAATGGGAGCAGGAGCATGCAGTTTATCATGATCATATTAGTGAGCTAGAGTTATCATTATCGTCCTTTACAATGAATGATGATGAGCCCGGATCAGATAAGGGAGATGCTTGAGTGGAATTGGTTCTTGCTTTTGATGGTCGATGTAGTTGTTTTAGGAGCTAGGTGTAGGACTTTTGACATATGGTTTGCTTTGTTGTATCATTTTCCTGAGGTTATGGACTCTAGGTGTTGTATCTAGGCATTTATCCCACATGTGTTGTATGATCCTTGTATGCTAATGACTATATAGGCTTCTTGCTATATATCATTAATGATATTTTTTATTGCTCTTGCCTGCCTTTTTTTATTTTTCCCTTTTTTGCCTAAGGCATCTCCTTTCAAAGCTTTTTGTACTTAGCTAGATTTTCTTTTTCTTCCCTTTTTTACCTAGGGTGTCTCATTTTAGAGCTTTTCATGCCCAGCTGGCTTTTTTTTAGGCATGGACAATAGTGACTAATCTTGAAAAGAGAGTTAAGAACCATGGTTATGTAATGAAATAAAATGCAAAGCATGTTTGATGCAATTCATGATAATGAGATGTGTTGCATTTTTCAAGGAAATTTTTCATAAAGTTTCAATCATTCTCATTTCATTGAAATCATTTAAAAACAGCATGAGTGCATTCATACAAATTTCAAACTCGAGGTTACCCCTATCCTTAACTAACCTTCTCAAGTTTTCTAGTTAAGTAATTTCTCTCTTTCCTTAACTTTTTCCTAGGTTGCCCATACAGGGTTTTCAACCTAGCAGGAGGTTCCTAACATTTGCCTGAGCTGCCTTTTTTAGGTTTTTAACTTGGCAGGATTTTTTTTCGCCTTTGATGTAGTATTTTTTAAAACGGTCTACATTTGACAAGTTCAGAGAATTTATTACCTTTAGAATCCATTAGCTTGATTACCCCTTTCAATAAGACATGTTTTACCAAGTACGAGCCTTCCCAGTTTGCTCTCAATTTCCCTCTTGGGTCTAGAGCATTTTGCCTCATTTGCTTTAACACCTAGTCTCCTACTTTCACACTCTTGTGTTTTACTTTCTTGTTAAAGGTGTGTGTGGTATAGAGCCTTAAGCCTTGACTGTCCAAAAAGGTGATATTATCGTGTCTTTGTTGAGCCCATCATACTTCTAGTAGTTTAGATTCAATTTCTACCCAAAGGGACTTGATTTCTATTTTAATTGAAAGCACTGCCTCTTATCCAGATACTAGCGAGAAAGTAGTTGCTCTAGTTAAAGTCTTGACTGTTGTTCGGTACCCCCATAAGGCATATGGAAATTTATTTGCCCAATCTTGATAAGTCTAAGTCATTTTTAATAAAATTTTCTTGATGTTCTTGTTTGTAACTTCAACGGCACCATTTGCTTATAGTTGGTAAGGAGAAGATTTGTGATGGTCCACCTTATAACTCCTTAGTAGCTCTATAACTTCTCCTTAGAATTGGACACCATTGTCACATATTTCTTTTGATGAATTTGGTCACTTGCTTGGCTCCTATCCTTGCGAATGATTCTACTTCAACCCACTTTGTAAAGTAATCCACCACCACTAAGATGAACCTATGTTCGTTTAAGGCCATCAGGTGGACTTTCCTAATTATGTCTAGTCCCCTTGTTGAGAAGGGCCATGGAGAGGAGATACAGTGTAATTCTATTTAGGGGAGGTGGCTAGCATTCTCGTGGATCTGACACTTATGGCATTTCTTTGCAAATTTGATACAGTCTTCCATCATTATCATCCAGAAGAACCCTTATTTGATTAGTTTCTTAGCTAGGATTAATCCATTCATGTGCGGACCATAAACACCCTCTTGTACTTCTTCTATTGCTCTTGCAACCTCATTTTCATCTAGACATTAGAGTTGTAAATTCTCTAAGGTTCTTATGTATAGTACACCCTGGTGCGATGTGAATTTTGATGCTAATCATTGAATAACTACTTTTTCTCTTTCATTTTCTTGATCAGGATAGGCTCATTCCTTTAGATATCTATAGATGCCATAGCTTCATTATTATGCAGTTCTTATGACAAGCTTGTCCTAATTTGAGTAGGATTAAAGGCTTCGTAAGCATTTTAGATAGTCCTTCCCATACTGTTGTTAGGGAAGCAAGTGCATCTACCATCTGATTGTGATTTATAGGGAGATGGATAAATCTACATTTTTCAAAGGACATGGTAAGTAGCCTCAGGTGGTCCAGTTAAGGCCTCAAGTGTTGCTTTTTTAATTCCCACTCTTCCATGGCATAGTTGATTACTAACATGGAATCTCTGAAGATTTTGAATTTTGTAACATCCAGGGATATTAATGCTTCTATTCTGAATGTGTATGCCTCCTATTATGCTTCCTTATTTATGACTTTGAATTTGAGCTTTTTGGCCATTAATACTATTTCACCTTCTGGGGATTGTAATATGACACTGACTCCTATGCCGAACTAATTAACCGCTCCATCAAGGATTTTGATGGTTGAACTGAGGTCATTTAGGAAGTCCAATTGGATTTCTTTTAATTCTGGAATGGGGTTGAGAGCTAGAAATTCAACCATTGCTCTTCCTTTCACTACTTTCTTAGTTAGATACTGCATATCAAATTTTGTTAGTAGCATGAGCCATTTGGAAAGTTTTCTCATTAGAGAGGGAGATTAATAGAGGTACTTCATTGGGTCCATTTTAGACACAACCTAAATTTTGTTGGACTAAAAGTAATGTATGAGTTTCTTTATTGCCCATACTATTTCCAAGTATATCTATTTGACTTGGTTGTACTTCTCCTCATACAACAACATCTTCTTACTTAAGTAATAGACTACGTGTTCTACCTTCGTTTCTCCCTCTTGGGCTAACATTGCACCAATTGCATTTCCTTCGATGGCCAGATATAGGGTTAAAGGTATCCTTGGCTTAGGTTGTCTTAGAACCGATGGGTTAGCTAGGTAGTTCCTAATCTTGTCGAATGCTAGCTGACACTGTTCATTCCATTCAACTAGCTGATCTTTTCTGACTAGCTTAAAGATTAGTTCACACACAGATTAGTTCACACACCACTATCAACTTGGCGATGAATCTGCTTATGAATTGTAGTTTCCCTAAAAACCCTTTAATTTCTTTCTCTATTCTTGGCACTGGCATCATTCTAACTGCTTTTGCTTTGTTTAGATCCATTTTTATCCCATTCTAACTAACAATATACCCTATTATTTATCTTAAAGTGACCCCAAATACACACTTCTTTGGATTAAGCATAAGATTGTACTTTTGACTCTTTTAGGGAATTTTTTGAGGTATTACTGGTGTTCTTCCCTGGTTTTTAACTTGACCATCATATCATCAACGTATACCTCTACCTCTTTATGTATCATGTCATGGAACATTGTGGTTGCCATTCTCTAATAAGTTGCTCCCGTATTCTTTAATCTGAAGGGCATTACTCTGTAGCAATAAGTACCATATTATGTTATGAAAGCTATCTTTTCATTGTCGATAATGGCTATTAGGATCCAATTGTACCCAAAGAATTCATCCATAAAGGAGTACATTACACATGTGGTAGTGCTCCCAATCAATATATCTATATGAAGTAGTGGGAAATCATCTTTTGGGCAGGCCTTGTTTAGATCTCTGTAGTTGACATAGATTCTTACCCTTTCATCTTTCTTCATTACTATCACCACATTTGCTAACCATTTCGGATAGTCTACTACTCTAGGAACTTTGCTATGATCTTCTTGTCAATGTCTTCTTTTACTAGTTGGGCCCATTCTGGTCTAAGTCTTCTCAGTTTCTATTTTATGAGCTTGCACCCATCTTTGTTAGGAATGAAGTGTTGAGCAATGTCTTTGTTAATACCAAACATATTATCGTATGTTGAGGCAAATACTTTTGAATATTTTATTAATATTTTTTCAATTTCTCTCATCCCTTCAAGGGTAACATCTTTCAAAATATGCAAAATGCATGGTTCATATTTTGTGCCAATGTTAAATAATTCTCTTTCCTAATGAATGTCAAATATGCTAATGTTTTTATCAATGCAATGCACACTACCATTAGGAAAGAGATCAAACAAGTGAGCAAAATTTCACTTCATTTCATTAACTTTAGAGTTCATTACATCATCATTTTCAAATAAAGAAAAAGTACAGAGATCATCATCAGCAATGTCTTCAAACAAGATATCATTGATGCTTGATTCTAGGATGTCAAAAACTTAAGCATAATTGATAGTCTTACTTCCATATTCTAGCTCTAGATTTTTCATCAGCTCATTGATGTCAGTCTCAGTAACCATGTCTAGTGAGTGTTTCTCAACTACTTGAATCTATATTTTTGTACTACTGTTCTAGTCCCAGGCAATGATTTCAGGATCGTCAGAGTCATACCATATATTGATCCCCACGACTTGCAAGTTCTAAAGCTAAATAGTACTGATAACCTCATCTTCAATGTCAAATTCTTCTCCTTATCCTGAGGGTACTATGTATTCTAAGCATATATGGGTATCAAGAGGTCTTGTGTACTTGACTTTATAGTTAAACTTCCAGATGGTTGGCCTAGTAAATCCCATTCTTCATAGTTACTTCTAGGATTTTCATTTATGTCTACTTCTTATGAGTAAGGGCAATCAATCACTTAACTATTCATTAAAATATGGGGTTCGAGAATGAGACTCGAGAGTTTGTCTTCTAAGGGCTTTTCTTAGGTTTCTTGGACGTTTTAAATCTATTTTCAATAAGGTTTACCGGTAGATTAAAGGAAATCATGTTAACGGTTGGTGGAGACATGTTTTGATAGTTTGGGAGAGGATTGGTTTTGATGTTGGGTCATTTTTCTAAGTCATAAATTTTTCTAGAGTCAATGAGGTCTTGGATTGCATTCTTGAGGGTTCTGCATGTATCAGTGGTATGATCAGGAATCTGGTGAAAGTGGCAAAATAAGTTTTGGTTAATTTGAGGGGGTAGTGGTTTTGGAAGAGGCCTAGGTTCTTAAGGTTGCAGGAGGTTCTTTTGTTGAAGTCTTGGGAATATTTTGGATAGTGGGAGGTTGAAGTTTGAGAACTTTCTTGGTGGTTTAATGGTATTGATAGATGGTGAACTGTGGGTGTTGGGTTGGATCATGTTTACTTATATGGCTTAGGTGAAGGTGTTTTGGATGTTTGGTTAGGTGTCGCAGCGAAAGGTGTTCCTAGTTTGTTGAGTTTCCTCATCCTCAATTCTAAATCTTGCCTAATGGAGTTCTTTAAAGTCAGGATAATGAGCAAAGATCATCTATTTTTTGAAGTGCGTTAGTGCCTCTTTGATTATCAACTCTATTTGTTCATTCTCTAGAGGACAGTTTCTCATTTTGACTACTTTTCCCCCACTATCTTGTGACATAATCAATGAAAGCTTCATCAAGTTTTTGCTTTATGGTTCCAATATCTCTACGAGTGATGTCTAGCTGAGTGTTGTATTCATATTGCTTTATAAACTTTTGAGTTAGCAATAGCCAATCACTTTTTATTTCATCTTTAAGGTTAAAGAACCATGCCTTCGATCCTTCCTTTAACAATGTAAAGAAGAATCGAACAATTTGAGATTCTGTAAGCTTTGTAGTAGCCATAAAGGTAGCATATTGCTTCAAGTGGACCCTTGGATCCTATGTTCCATCAAACTTAATGAAGTTTGGTAGTTTAAAATCATCTAGAAGTGGCTCGTCTTTGAATAATGCTAAGTTAGTAAAGCTTTTAGAGCCATGAGTCTCTTTAACTTTGAAGGTGAATTCCAACTGAGCCATCTGTTAGCCAATAATTTAACCTTCCTTATCGATTTAGGCTTGGTCATGTCAATAATTTTTACAGTTTTTGGTGCATTTCTGAGATCCTAGTAGTAGTCATCACTAGCTTGAGCTGGAGTGTGGGGAATTCCCTTTGCCTTATCTACCCTCAGGTTAATAGATGTGGAAGCTTCATTCAGTGGTGTGTTATTCCTATCTCAGGCACTTTTGGATTTGATTTAGACTTAAAGGATTTCGACTATATTACCATCAGCGAGTAGTTTTTAGATCCCCTCTCTTAGCCTGTCTTTAAATTGCTAGCAAGAAGTATCTTCTTAGTCACTCATGTTGGATGTAGGATTCCTATACATTTATTAAGGTTAACTAAATGAATGATGTATGACGTGTGCCTATAAGAAAAGGGTGAGCATGAATGCATAGAGTGGATGCAAAATCCTATTATGAAAGATGATTATTCCTTTAAGAAACTATGGTTAGTACGTTCCCATTTACATGTACGTTACATATGCATGATTAAGGCTAGTTAGTTTTTCTTGCACAGTGAACAAACTAATTGTAAGCAAGCTCTCAATTCTAATCTTATTTCTCTATGAGGTTATTCAGTCTCTTTCCTAGGTAGGTTTTGAACCTTTAGTCATCGAGGGATTATGGTTCCACTCTCAGAACTAGGCTATTTCAATTTATATTGATCAGAACCAAAAGGTAAATTGAGGAATGATAATAAAATGTGCTTAAGGTAACCACATGATGTAGATGTGAAGGTCAATTGTCAATTTTCAAATGATGTCTAGAGCCCATATATGCCCTTATGCATAAGACCATGGTCAATCAGTAGGAGCCCGAGTTCTTAACCCCATATCGATATTTGATACATTTAATAAGAGTCATAAAAGTATTGTTCGATAGTTTACTATTTGATTTTTTTGACATAAAGGTCCACAATCTTGTTCTTAGCCTATTCATTTGATCTGATAAGGATAAATAGATGATGTCCCATAGGTTCCATCATCAAGGGATGTTGTTATTTGTTAGTTTGTGTAGAGTATTCAAGCTAAGGCACACGATTCTAATCATTCCACATGCTTCAGGCTCAAACAAAGTATATGAGGGTCCTGAGCCTGAATGTTCTATGAAAACTGACATTATGATGTCATTCGATGATAGACACTAGGAGAGTCATGTCATTTTATGAATATCATGTCAAACGGATAGCGTCAGGACAAGGATAGCATGCACAACTTAGTGGAATCCTAGTGGATGTTATTATTGGTTTATCTGCATGAGTTGAGCTAGGGTGAAAGGCTAAAGGTTCCTTTAGCCAAAATGCCCCTATATGACTAGGCTTACAGACTCTGGTCAGTGAGTCTAGCAGTCTTTTAATAACTCAATCGCCCCCTTTTACAACTTAGGTTATAGACACTTGTCAAATGAGTCTGGCAAATGCACGTGTAAAGACTAAAGGTGATAATACCGTATCTTCATCACCCCATGACTCGAGTGGAATCATGGTGGCGATGTCATTTAGTATTTTTGAGGCTTTTAGGGACCAATGGTGCACATATGATGTGTAGTGCAAATGTAGTGGTGAGGGGCTCTATACGATTGAGCATTGCAAAATGAGAAATAGTCATTTTTTAGTTAATCTCTTTTACTTAGAAGTCCTTAGTGGAGTCACCACTGTGAGCAGCCTCTTTTGTGTTATTTTGGATCTCTTGGTTTTGAGACAAATTAGTTATGTAAAGGTCTTTTTATTTCTAAGGGACATGACAAATTTACCAAATAGGGACAAATGATTGGTCTCAGGAGGGACGAGATGCTTTTTCATTTTATAAAGTCACCACCTGATTTTTAGAAAATTAGGAAAAGAAAGGGACAACATCGAGTCACTCAACATGTATTACCCCCAACAGAGATTTTCTAGTTTAGGGGATCACATTTACTTTTTGACTATTTCTCTTTATACAATGTTCGATGTATAGCTACTACAATACCCTAGTTTTGGTAATGATAGCTTATATAGCATTCACACAATTCATCAGATAGTGGAAGATAATAAAGCTGAGGGATATTATTATTACATCGCTTTCCTAATAAAATACATATAAAATAACAAAAAAAGATTGCATAAAAGTAAATCTAATTTTAAATATGATGAATTTTTAAGGCAAATATAACCATTCACACAACTTGCTCGATCACATGAACAATGGGATAAGGAATGGATACTCGATCATTTGAAAGAGTAAGCAAAATATAGATGACCATGCATGCTTGTAGTGATTATTTATGCTATGATGATAATATAGGGGATACATGATGTCAGCATTGGATAAAAAACATTATGACTTAGCTCTGGGATATGAACTTTCACATAATTGATATTTATGATGTGATTTCACATTTTAGAACTAGAGAATGTAGAATGATGATAAGAAATGAGCATAATAAAGCATAGATTTTTCATATAGCATGCAAGATTGCCAAGCTCATCACACATGCATAACAATATTCCCAAATGCTGGCGACAATAAAATAAAATGTAATGCGATAAAATAAATGTGCTAAAATGATTGTGTGGTCCTCAGACTCGACTAAGCTTTTATGGGTTTTGAAACTTTAGCTTTGAGAGATTATCAAACTTTCCTCATTTAGAGGTTTAAAATGACAACAAAAAAATGCTAGTTTATATACCTTTGAAGCATGCTGTAAGCTCCCAATTTCAGGATGTAGTTATGCATAATTAGGACATAAGCCCCTATGATGAAATTTATTCAAAATTTGAACTCGGTTGTCAGTTTTCTAGACTGTAGGGACTAAATTACAACATTTTTTAGGATTTGATTGCAAAAAATAAAGTTTTCAAGGGCCTTTTGGTAATTAAAAGTTAAAAAAATTAAAAATTAGCACTGCACAATGTCGAACGACATTATGCAATGTTGACTAGCATTGCACAATGTTGATGCGTGAAAAATCCTGTTTTTTTATTTTTTTGTCAATTTATCACTTTTTTTTATTAGTTAAACATTTATTTTATTTATTTATTAGTAGATAACATGGTTAAAACGTATAAAAAATTTTGAAAATTAAACAAATAGAGTCTATTTCCTTGAATTGAGGAAGGTCAGCTCACAAGTCTCTGCTTTTAAAAACAAAGACTGTGTGAGTAAGAAGGGGGACGACATGAAAAAAACCTACTATGCGAAAACCCTAGAATTATGAAAAAACCATAGATTCTATTAAGAAGAAAACTCGCACAACACTTCTTTTGTTTCTCAAAACCCTAGTTTCTTGAGACTATTCTTCAAAGGCCTTGAAAAGAACAATTTGTGTCTTTGAATGCAATCAATCCTTGTCCAAAATCAAACAGTGAGTTTAAAAATGGTGACAATCCCAATTTGAGAGGCCATCCAAAAGCATATGCACAATATCTTATTTCCATTTTCTTATGTCTTTTGATTTTCTTTTTAATTTAATTTCCTTTAATTGTTATTTTGTTATTGTACTCATTTGGCTAATGTGATTTCTATTATATTTCTTTTTTTTTTCCTTTTAGAATCCAATTGAGGATTGATAAGGTCACTACCAGATATCCAAAAATCAAATAGAAGATCCATTGAATGCCATGGATTATAAACTATAATTAGATTTTAGGGTTTGATGTTTCTGCATTTATTATTATTATTATTATTTTCTTTTGTGTGTTAATTAATTTGGGTTTGTAATTAATTTTAATTTCCAGTACGTAGAATATTATAATAACCCTAGTAGTAGAAGTAGTAAAATTTTACTTTTTTTCTTTTAAAATGAATTAGTAATTTAGGTCCAATTAGGTAAAAATTAATTAAAATCAATGATGGGTGTAGATTAATTTAGGGTTGCATGTAAATTGATTTAGGTTTTCTTTAGAAAATCATTAAAATGTATGTTTGATATATTTTTTGTGTTTTATTTGTTTTGGGCTTGTTTTTTATGTTTCTATCCTTTTAGACCGCAAGCCCATGAAAGGTTCAAACCCACTAAATAAAATAGGCTTAAAATGGTTTATGTTAATTAATTTAGGCCCATTTAGTTAATTTAGACTTAAGCCCATTTTTAGATTAACTAAAATTAATTTAGACTTATCTTAGCCCATTTAATTTCATTTCCTTTAAAATAAATAGACAAATCCTTTAAAATAAATAGACTAAGTCCCATATTTCACTTAAAATAAAATCAAGTTAGACTAGGCCCATTGTAGACGGCGGGGTTTAGCACGCATCTAAGATTTTAGCAACCGCGAGCTCAGGGCTCTAGAGAACACACTAACCATTTCCAAAAAGACATGGCATGGAGATGAGGAGTCGCCACCTAGGGTAATAACTGGGACAAATAAAAAAGGTGATACTCGATTCTTTAAAAGAAAGCTAGCACCACAACTAGGAGATTCTGGGAATGAAATATTAACTTCTCTTAGTTCCATGTTCATTTAGAATAATTTTATAAATGATTATTTCATCCTCAAATTACATGCAATTTTATTTAAACCCTATTTGACATCCATCTAACCCTAGGCTTCTAGTCAATAAAATTACACATAAAAAATCCACTCAAGATCGCGTTGTCACTAAATCTAAACTATGTTAATTTTATTAAAAAGTTTAGCTAGATTTCATTTTATTTACAAGTGAGAAAGGGACTAAAGGTGGGTCTACATTTTTTATTAATTAATGAACCTAGATTTATTTATTTTATTTTGTCTAAGGAATGGGTTTAAGTCTATTCAATTTTAAAGAAAAGTTAAATTAGTGGGCCTAGGTCTAACTTAGTTTTATTTTAAGTGAAATGTGGGCCTAGGTCTATTTATTTTAAAAGAAATGAAATTAAGTGGCCTGACCTAAGTCTAAACAAGTTTTAATTAACTAAGTGGGCCTAAAATCTAATTAACCTAATGGGCCTAAATTAATTTTAATTATTTAAAGCCCTAAATAATTTTTTAAGCCTATTTAAAGTGAGTTGGACCTAAGCATGGGCTTGGGGCCCAAAATAAAATAAAAACCCAAAAACACAACCCAAAAAAAAACAAACAAAAAAAGATCAAACATACATTTTAGTGGTTTTCTAGAAACTCTAAATCAATTACATGCAAACCCTAAATTAAGCTACTACCAGCATTTATTTTAATTGATTTTTTTTCCCAATGAACCTAGTTTTACTAATTAATTTTAAAGTGCAGAAAATTAAATCTTTCACTATTCCCACTACTGGGGCTATTATAAACTACGTATAAAAATTAAAATTAAATAATTATACACCCATTAATTAAAATAACTACACAGGATACCATAATGTAAAATAAAGGTAAAAATCCTAAGTTCTACTGGAAAACAACACAGGTTCTTCCATGGCATTCCACGGACCTTCTGTTCATCTAAACATAAGCAGTATCCTCCTTAATCCACATTTGCACATCAAAACAAAAACAAAAAAAGAAATAATTAGATTAGTAGCAAAATTGAATAATCAAAATAATAACAAAATAAAAATCATAAAAAGAAAAGAAAAAGAATGAAATAGAAAAGAACACTAATAATTTTAGATGTTGTGCAAATGCCCTTTTTAGCCCCTCAGATTGGATTATCATTGTTGGAATTGAATTGTTGTTGATTCTAGACTGGAAAGGGCGTTCTCAGTAGCATTTGGATTTTAAGGTTTTTTTGCACAGTCAGGTTTTTTTTACGTTGTTCTCTCTGGTCTCTTACTACTTAGGGTTTTTTTCTCTTTATTTTTTTTCCAGTCTATTTGTGTGTGTCTTCATCTCTCTGTGAGTCTAAAAAAATCCTCCACCACGCACGTAGACTCATTGCTTTTTAAAATATAGTCTACGCATACTGACTTTCTCCTTTAGAGGAACAGACTCATCTCCTCAAAATAGACTAATAAGAATTTTATTTTTGAAGTTATTTACCTGTTTTGAATGCGTCAAAATATTTTTCAGATAAAAATAATAATAAAATTCAATTTTTAACCAATTAAGACACTGAAAAAATTGACAAAAAATAAAAACAAATAAAAAAAATGGGACTTTTACGTGTCGGCATTATGCAATGCCAATCTGCATTAAATGCTGACCCTTTTTTTAACTTTTAATTATCAAAAGATCCCTGAAAATTTGACTTTTTTGTAATCAAATCCTAAAAAATGTTGCAATTTAGTCCCTAAAGTCTAGAAAATCGACAACCAAGTTCAATTTTTGAATAAATTTCATCATAGGGGCTTATGTCGCAATTGTGCACAATTGCATCCCGAAATTGGGTGCTTACAGTTGCCCCCCTTTATCGTTGTTTGCTTGACAAATTGCAATGAAGCAATAGAAGTACACAATTTCGAAAGAAAGAAATTAGGACATTTGATTGTATCCTAAATGATAGATTGATGCTCAAATTACTAAGCAAGGTGTAATATTTGACAAGTCTCACTATATTTCCTATTGAACGTCTAGTGGACTTTGTGCAAATGAGTTTCGCTATATTCCCTATGGGACGTTTCGTAATGATAAATTGAAAATTTGCTATAGTTCCTATGGAACGTCTAGTAATGATGAATTTCGTTATATTCCCTGTGGAACGTCTAATGATGCACACTATATTCCCTGTGGAACGTCTAATGATGCACACTATATTCCCTGTGGGATGTCTAGTGATGATAAATTGAAAACTTGCTATAGTTCTTATGGAACGTCTAGCACTGATGAATTTCATTATATTCCTTGTGGGACATCTAACGATGCACACTATATTCCCTATGGGATGTCTAGTGATGATAAATTGAAAATCTGCTATAGTTCCTGTAGAACGTCTAGCAATGATGAATTTCGTTATATTCCTTATAAGACGTCTAACGATGTACATTATATTCCCTGTAGGACGTCTAGTGAAATTGAATTGAAAATATACTATAGTTCCTGTGGAACATTTAGAAATGATGAATTTTTTTATATTCCTTGTGGGATGTCTAACGATGCACACTATATTCCCTGTGGGACATCTAGTGATGATAAATTGAAAACTTGTTATAGTTCCTATAGAACATCTAGCAATGATAATTTTGAAAGTTTATGTCATAACTACTATGCAGTACATAATATAATAAAGGTTATGACTACTGTGCAACACATAACATAATCATTTGAAATTCCTATCATAATCATTTGAAATTCCTATCATAGCTACTGTGCAGTATATGAATCCTTTGATTGAAATGATGCATGTAAAATGCAAAAAATGAATTTTGTGTTATGTACTTGATAGAAAATTTAGAATCACTGATTGATTATACAGTTTTAATAATTCAATGAATTATTAATTTAATGAATGTCATGATTTAATTAGGAATATATTCCTAATCAGAATGCAAATATTGACCAAATTTCAATGAAAGAACTTGAATTCATATGCACACAAAAGTGATGGACTAAAGTGGAATACGCTACACTCGATCATGTAGTGTTGATTGATCTATACAATTATGCTGCAATCCATAATTTCTCGCGATTAGCTGCAACCCTTTCACTGCTCACTAATGATGTTGTAGCCCATAACTGCTCGTGATTAACTGTAACCCTTCATTGCTTATTGATGATGCTGTAGTCCATAACTACTCGCTGATGATGCTGCAATCTATAATTGCATGCAAATTGATTGTAATCCTTTCATTACTCACCTTTGATGTTGCTACAGTCCATAACTGCTTGCTAATTTTTATCTTTGGTTGTTTGAGTCGAATGCTTTGAATTCTTTGTGTTGACTAATTTTAATTCCACTATGCACTTCCTTCTGGTTTTATAATTCTTGCAAACTTGTTGAAGTTAGTTTCAACCATGATGAATGTATAAAAGTACATTATAATGTTGAAAATTTATGAGAAAATCCATCATTTTATCATGAGATAGCATGCACTTAATGAATCTCACTATTTTTTATTTTCATATTTGTCACTTATTTACCATTTGCAAAGGTTAGAGACATCATTAACCATCTTATGCTAAGAGTATATCTTTTACCAAGTGAAGAGCTTACTTCCACACCTAATTTTAGGGAGAATTTGCTAAACAAAACTTGTGGAAATTAAGCCTAAAAATATTGAATTCAGAGTATCAAAATAGTCTTTGAATTATTTTTGCACTTTTCTTCCTTATTCAAGTATTCCCCCGCCTTTCTCATATTACTTAGCATGGATATCGTTGGAAAGGTCCTTTGGATACTCATACTCTTATAGAGCATTAGAGTAAATAGAGCAAGTTTTTTTTAATGTGGGTCCTCTTTTAGTATTCCCCGCCTTTCTTGTATTACTCAGCATGGATACCGCTAGAGGTTCACGTTGATACTCTTGCTCATTTTTAAGCATTGGAGTACATTATGCTTGCTCTTATTCTGATTCTCCTCTTAGTGTTCCCTCGCCTTTCTCATATTACTCATCATGGATACCGTTAAGGGATTTTTACTCATACTCATTTCTGAGCATTGGAGTAGATTATATGCACATTTATTATTCAAAAGACTAAAATGACACTTTAAAATTCAACCAATTTATACTGCAAGTCCCTATATTTTTTCTTTGCATATTCTTCTCCTTGTTTGGGTATAAAGTAAGCATTAGATTGATTAGAGTTTTAGAAACTCTTAGCATATAACTATCAACAAGACTTTTAAATTCTACGAGGCTAATAAAAGAAAGCCACTAAAATCAAAGGTCATGAGATAAGTTTTCGTACATGATATCATAAAGTGGATGAATTTACTCTCAATTTTATAAATTTTCTTTGTACTTTACTACAGAATCAAAATAGATAGAGTTATACTACTTCCTTTTGCCATTTTTTAGGCTGTTTGTCACACAGAGTGAGATTTTGATGAGTGATTGGCATTTTCTATCCTGGTCATTCTTATTGATGTATCGGTTCCTTTCCCCATCTTCATTCTTTTGTTATTTCCCTGTATAAAATACTATAAGTTAGTATTATCTTTTTGCAAGTGAAGAAATTTTGTCAAAATGCAATGTTATTCTTTTGTATTCTTCCCTTTTTTTTATTGTGGTGATGATGTCTCTAGTCGCAGGGTCTCGATATTTTGCCATCGAAGTTGTGGCTTTATTCTGTTGATGCTATGGTAGAGGGCTCCATCATTCCTCTTCCTAACATTTCCTATAAAAGAGAAGATTTATGAGTTAGAGATTTTTATTTCATAATCAAAGAACTTTTTAGAGTGCATTTGTCTCAAGTTTTAAGTGCATTCTTCCCTTTTTAGGGCCGAGTGCATGTATCGCTGACATGTTGGACCTTCTCATTATTATATTCCACACCCTACAATGGTCTAACTTTTGTGAAGAGATATCCAAATGATGCTCCCGATGAAACTATGGAGATGGATACTAATTTTGAGGGGCTTGAAAGTCTTATCCAGCCTCTTGAGGTCACTAGATAATGCTTCTTGGTAATATCACTCCTTTTATTTTCATTCCTTCAGATGCTTTACCTGTGAATACTCTGACTACTTTCCTGCACTTTTACAACACTAATATTGAATGTTAGTAGCAAAGTGTTCGGACAATCTTGACTAGGCTCAAAGATTTTATTATGCAAAGAAAGTATTTTACAACAAATGTATGTAAGTGTATGCATGTTATAAATAACATACATGATGCTAATAGGTCTTCTGTTTAGAGCAAAGCTATGTTCATAGCTTGGAGTGTGAGAATGAGGTGCCTCATCAACAACTTGTAGGTTCAAGCACTTGATGCTTCATTGTTGGTATTTCTAATGTTTGAGCTTCTGATATAATCTATCAGACAAATAATCAGGCCAATAAGTGGGGTCTATGGCTTTACACTGGAGCTCATGATTGACCGATGCACTATTGAACTTTTCTTTTTGTTACTGCTTTTGTTGTATGATAACTGTTATATCTGTATGCTTGTAGTATACTCCTTTCTACCCTGAGATCGTTTTCACTAACTTTGAAGTTTTACTGTTGTATTTACCATTTTTCCCCTACCTTATCCCAGAATTACATTTTGCCCCCAGCTTCATTTTGGATTCATCCTAGCAATCACTTTCTTCATATACACAAGAGACTCGGTTGGTCATTATTGTTGTTGGCCCTTTATCTTGCTAACCCTATTAGCTACAATCTCATGTATTGAAGATGCATAGGACTGGACAAACTGATTGGAGCGAGTTCTGGATGATGAAATCAACTGGACTTGCACTTCGAAGAATTCTTAATAGAATATGAGGCTTGATGCTGATAATAATTGACGATAGTTACAATCTATAGGAGCAAGTTACTGAGCCACCTAAATTCTCAAGGTATAAGGGGACGTTAGGCTTACAACAAAAATTACAAAAAAGGTGGCAAAAAGAAAACGTAACTAAAATAGTGATCTCATAACTCTGATTTAGCTTTCTCATGTATTGTTTCTCCATTAAAATACTTATATAGTATGATAAAGACTAATATGCAATGTTTGAAAAAAAAATTAAAATTCAATTTTAATCATTCATTAGGGCAAAAATGAGAACATCCATTACATCACTTGATATAACTCCTGTTATCAATCAGTCATGAATTTTCCTCTCTAATTTTTACCTTACTATTCTTTTTTATCTTTTTTTCTCTTTTTATTTTTTTCCACTTTTTTTCTCACATTTCTTATCTTCAGAAGTTACATCATATGATATATGTATGTTTTTTGAATTTTCATTTATGCCCATGTTGAATGAATATAATTGAATTGAATTTATGCCAAACATACTGATTTAAATGATAATGCACAAAACTATCAGGATTACATAAGTAAGCATAATTAGAATTAATATCATCGATCACTAAAACAAAATAGAATTTTCATCCTCAAATGGACCGGATGTTATTACAATAGTTTTATCATAAAAGACATCAATAAAACTATCACTAATGACAGTAGCTAAATCCTGGGCTCTTTAGGTGGTAGACATAACAGCTCTTCAATAGTAGCATTTCCCATCCTCTCAACTGTCAACTTCCTCACTTCTTTTTTGTTGTCCTTTACTAGATTCTCCATAATTTGTTCTTTGAAGATCTTAAACCTAGGGACATATGCTCCAGTAACAATGACTAATTCCTTGACTCCCAGATAGTATTTGCCTTCCCCTGGCTTGATGAAGTTCTGACTCAAAGGACTAACTTTTGCACAAAGCTTCCTCTTTTTTGCATTTAATCTCTTCCTTGCCCTTCTACCTTTTGGCTTTGCTTCCCTTGTAAAACCCAATCCTATTGTGTCATCTTGATTTTTGAATCCTAAGAATTATGGACTTCCTTATTCATTCTTCCCCAGTCCTTGTCCAAGGCAGTAATTCATGCTCTCCATTATTTTTGCTACTCTTGGATCCATTTTAGTCCCATTAAATATCCCAGCAATCTAGAAACCAGGGGGTGCACACACTTGTTTCTGTTTATCCAATATGGATGCCACAACAGCATTGGTCCTAGCTTCTATGGTCATAACTTCTCCTTCATAAGGGAATTTTATCTTTTGATGCATAGTTAAGGGTACCCCTCCCAAGGCATGGAACCATGGTTGTCCCCACAATAAGGCATAAGTGATTGGAATGTCCAGGACTGTAAACTCAATAGTTGATTCCATAGGTCTTATTTTAACCAAAGCTTGGAATGTCCCCTCCACATTCCTAATGATGTCATCATAAGCTCTGATTATGAGGTTTGAATCTATTAAGTCTTCAGCTTTCAAACCTAAGTTAGGTAGGATTTTCAAAGGACATACATTAATAGCAGAACCATCATCAACCGTAGCAAAATTGGTTCTCTTTCCCCTCACCTCAGATGGGATAAATAATTCCTTATTATGGTTTCTTCCTTGTAAAGGCAAGTCATCATCTGAGAACATTATCAGCCCGTGTTTCTTTTCTGTAACCTTTGCTACCATAGCCTCTAGAGTAACAGCTGTTTCAATATTTATGTTCGATAGAGCTTTGACAAGAGCCCTTCTATGGCTACCTGAATGCATCAATGATTCCCAAATGCTAACATTTGTCATAGCCTTCTTCAGTTGTTCCAAAATCATATCCTCTTTTTATTCTTCTTCTATCTCTGCATCTTCGATTTCTTCTCTTTCTATTACTCTTTCTATTTTTTTTGTTGCTTTATAATTCTTCTAGTGACATGATTCACTTTAGGATCATCACTCCAGACATCGAAATCACTTGGGCTTTCTTTATTAGAGTTATACCAGATGTCAATAACTCTAATGATTCAATCTCTTTTCCCATCCTTCCACACTTCCATTATACATGTTTCCTTTCCTTTCAACTCCCTCAGCTTGTCTATATGTTGGCTTAGTAGCTCTTCAACCCCTTCTTGGGACAATTCTAGGATTAAGGATTCATCTTCTTCAAACTCGTCACCCTATCCTGTCGGCACGATCTCTTCCATGGGTCTATTAGCAGAGGAGGGCTTCGAGTAAAAAACTTTATAATAAAACTTGCCTGAAGGCTGCCCTAACAAATCCTCTACCCCTCTTGATAACTGTGTAGGAGTTTTAGTTTCAATCTCTCTTTTTACCAACTCATATTCAAACTCGTCATCCCATCCTGAGGGCATGATTGAATCAATAGGAATATCAATAGAGGGTGGCTTGGAATAGAACACTTTGTAATCAAGTTTTCCCAAAGGTTCTCCCAATAAATCCTCCACTCTTCTAGGGGCCTCAGGAGATTTTTCAATGTTTGCAGGGTTTAGATTCTCAAAGGATTCTAGCACTTCTTCTTTGCTAACTCCTAAGTTGATCATCATAGTGGTTAGTGGTGGAACATTTTGATAGTCTAGGAAAGGGTTATTTCTGGTGTTTGGGTTGGAATTGGATTTCTCAGGGTCGATGAATATTTCAGAGTCTATCAGGTTTTGGATTTCATGTTTTAGGTGAATGCAGGTATCTATGGAATGGCCAGCTACTTGATGAAACTTGCAATAACTGTTTGGATTATAGCAACGGACATTTGGATTTGGGGGTTTGGAAAAGGTCAGGGGTCTAAGCAAACCTTTTTGGATTAGCCTCTCTAGGACTCTAGAGAGTGGCTGGTTAAAGTTAGAAAATCTCCAAGGTTGCTGAAACTGCACACACCTCTACAGCTCGGCTAGTACTTCCTTGTTATATGCCCCCAGTTGAATAGTTTCAAGTTCCTATGCCTCTAATAGTTTTCTTTTTCTCACTCTCAATTTCCTTAGCTTGTAACCCATCATCATAAAAATCCACAAAGGTTTTGGGATTCATCATCTGTAGCCTCTCGACCAAATTAGGTGATACATTATGAACTATCATTCTAACTTGATCCTTCTTAGCCAATTTATTTTTCATCAGTCCTACCTTATTCATGAATTTAGTGAGGAAATCAGAAAAGGATTCATTGGGTTTTTGCTTAGTCAACTCCAAATCCCTAATAGACACTTCCAATTGAGTGTTATAATCATATTGTTTTAAGAATGCAGTACATAGTTCCTTCCAGTTAGCCCTAACATACTTTTCTAACCCATGGTACCAGTTTACAGCCATTCCCTCTAGTGACAGTACAAACAGTGCAGCAACTACTGACAATGGTGCTTTAGTAGTGCTCATGGTTATGGTGTATTGAGTCAAATGAATCCTTGGATCTCCTCTCCCTTGAAACTTCTATAGTTGAGGCATTTTGAATTTTTCAGGTAGCTTATCTCCCTCCATTTGCAGCATGTCATCAAAGTTAAAAAATTTCCCATTCCTTGTCCTTTAATCAGCTCTTCCATCTTGGACATTTTCTGAGTCAGTGCTTGCATCTGCTTGGACTCATTATCATGGACCAATTCAAGTGACTCTCTCTTTGCCTTTTCTACTATGTAGTTTTCAACATCTTCCAGTCTCACATCAGTAGTAGGCACATTTCTAGTAGCAGGTTGCCCCCCAGTATTATTAACAGCAGGTGGAGGAGCTACAGCAATAGGTGAAGCTCCTACAGCATGTGGTTATTCAACAGTTGCAGTAGGTGGTTATTCAACAACAACAGTTGGTGGTTGTTCAACAACAGGTTGCACTAGTCCAGCCAAAGCCTGTCCCAATTCATCTTGCATCATAGCTCTCATGTCATCCATCAAAGCTCCCTTAATGTCCTCTAGGGTCCATATTTCTTATTGTTATTCCATTTTAGTCTGTTCAATTTAAGTTGGTTCAGCTTCTAGCTACAGTGGGTTTATTAGACTCTTCTCTAGTTCTTGAAGGATCTCTTGAACTATTGACTTTAGGCTTAGATCTGTTATGGTCAATCTACCACCTCTTCACCCCCAAACACAAGAAGACCCAGATGAATCTATGATGGCTACAAAATAAGGTGTTAGTATGATGCATGGACTATATGTATGCATGTATGCATGATGCATGTGTGCATGCAACAAATACAAGCAAGCATTTAGAACGTAGCAAGTATTAAGAAGCAATCAACAAGCCATCATATAGGTAAACCTTCCAACCTTATTTCTCCCATAAACATGTTCAATGGCAAGTTTCTTTTCCTAGGATTTTTTGTCTTGCCCTTCATATCAATAGGGGATATTAAGAGTCGACGCACATGCAAAATCTCTCTTTAAAACAAAAAGCACAGAAATAACATTTCTAAATATAAAGGTCTAGCTTAATCCTTATTAGCCTGAACGAGCTTCAAAGGTATAGGCTTGGGCTTTTATAAATAGAAATACCTTATGGAAATTCAAACAAACAAGCATTTTGGGTAAAATCCTCGAGGAAGTAACTAGGCCACTATATGTGGTTAGGGTCTGGTGAAAAGTTAAGGTTCCTTTAGCAAGATGCTCTCCATTATGGACTTTGAGTTACAAGCCAAGGTCAAAGGGGCCCAGCATCCTTTACCAACTCGAGAGAAGATTACCCCCCTTAAGGACTTGGGTTACAGACTCTGGTCAAATGAGCCTGGTAATCTCTCTTGAATCGAGTTAAGGCTAAAAGTGATGGTTAGCCAATCTACAACTCCATGAAGCTTATGGAATCATGGAATCATAAACCAATGCCATCGGTTTAGTAGGGACATGCAGAATGAATGCAAGAATGAAATGATAATCAATAAAATGATTCTAAAGAACACAAGTAGAATCAGTATCTCTTATCCCTAGTGGAGTCGCCACTATAAACGGCAGGATTTAGCGCGCGTCTAAGATTTTAGCAACTACAACATTATTTGAGCTCAGGGCTCTAGAGAACACACTAACCATTGTCATAAAGACATGGCATGGAGATGAGGAGTCGCCACCCAAGGTAATAATTGGGACAAATAAAAAAGGTGGTACTCAATTCTCTAAAAGAAAGCTAGCACCACAACTAGAAGATTCTGGGAACAAAATACTAACTTTTCTTAGTCTTGTGTTCATTTAGAATAATTTTATAAATGAATATTTTATCCTCTAATTACATGCAATTTTATTTAAACTATATTTGACATCCATCTAACCCTAGGCATCTAGTCAATAAAATTACACATAAAAAATGCACTTAAGATCGCGTTGTCCCTAAGTCTAAACTATGTTAATTTTATTAAAAAGTTTAGATAGATTTACTTTTTATTTATAAGTAAGAAAGGGACTAAAGGTGGGCCTACATTTTTTATTAATTAGTGAGCCTAGATCTATTTGTTTTTGTCTAAGGAATGGGCTTAAGTCTATTCAATTTTAAAGAAAAGTTAAATTAGTGGCCCTAAGTCTAACTTAGTTTTATTTTAAGTGAAATGTGGGCCTAGGTCTATTTATTTTAAAAGAAATGAAATTATGTGGACTGAGATAAGTCTAAACAAGTTTTAATTAACTAAGTGAGCCTAAAATCTAATTAACCTAATGGGCCTAAATTGGTTTTAATTATTTAAAGCCCTAAATCATTTTTGAAGTCTATTTAAAGTGAGTTGGACCTAAGCATGGGCTTGAGGCCCAAAATAAAATAAAAACCCAAAAACACAACCCAAAACAAATAAAATATAAAAAAAATAATCAAACATACATTTTAGTGATTTTCTAGAAACTCCAAATCAATTACATGCAAACCCTAAATTAAGCTACTACCACCATTGATTTTAATTGATTTTTTTTACCCAGTGAACCTAGTATTACTAATTAATTTTAAAGTGTAGAAAATTAAATCTTTCATTATTTCCACTACTGGGGCTATTACAAACTATATACAAAAATTAAAATTAAACAATTATACACCCATGAATTAAAACAACTACACAAGATACCATAATGAAAAATAAAGGTAAAAATCCTAAGTTCTACTAGAAAACAACATAGGTTCTTCCATGGCATTCCATGGACCTTCTATTCATCTAAACACAGGCAGTATCCTCCTCAATCCACATTCGCACATCAAAATAAAAACAAAAAAATAGATTAGTTGCGAAATTGAATAATCAAAACAATAACAAAATAAAGATCACAAAAAGAAAAGAAAATAAATGAAATAGAAAAGAACACTAATAATTTTAGATGCTATGCAAATGCCTTTTTTAGCCCCTCAGATTGGATTATCACCGTTGAAATTGAATTGTTGTTGATTCTGGACTGGAAAGTTCGTTCTCAGCAGTATCTAGATTTTAGGGTTTTTTGCGCAATTAGATTTTTTTTACATTGTTCTCTTTGGTCTTCTCTTGCTGCTTAAGGTTTTTTTCTCTCTATTTTTTCCCAGTCTATGTGTGTGTGTCTCCATCTCTCTATGAGTCTAAAAAAATCCTCCACCACTCACGTAGACTCTTTGCTTTTTAAACCAGAGTCTACGCGTACTGACTTCCTCCTTTAGAGGAATAGACTCATCTCCTCAAAACAGACCGATAAGAATTTTATTTTTTAAAGTTATTTACATGTTTTAAATGCATCAAAAAAAATTTCAAATAAAAATAATAATAAAATTTAATTTTTAACCAATCAAAACACTAAAAAAATTGATAAAAATAAGAAAAAATAAGAAAAAAATCAAAAAAATAGGACTTTTACAAGTCGGCATTGTCTAATCTCAATTGGCATTACACCAATGCTGACCGTTTTTTTAATTTTTAATTACTAAAAGACCCTTGAAAAATTGACTTCTTCGTAATCAAATCCTAAAAAATGTTGCAATTTAGTCCCTAAAGTCTAGAAAATTGACAACCAAGTTCAATTTTTGAATAAATTTCATCATTGGGGCTTATGTCACAATTGTGCACAATTGCATCCCGAAATTGGGTGCTTACACCCACTTATAAAATCCAATTTCTTTAAAACTTATAGATTTAGGCCCACCTTTAAATAATTAAAATCAATAGACTTAAGCTCACTAACTAATAACAATGTAGGTCCAACTTTAGTTCATTTTCATTTGTAAATAAAAATTTTAAATCTAGTTAACTTTCAATAAAATTAACCTAGGTTAGACTTAGGGACGATGCACTTAAATGCATTTTTTTATGCGTGATTTTATTGACTAGATGTCTTAGGGTTAGATGGATGTTCAAATAGGATTTAATAAAATTGCATGTAATTAGAGAATGAAGTAATAATTTATAAAGTAATTCTAAATGAATATGAGACTAAGAGAAGTTAGTATTCCGTTCCTAGAATCTCTTGGTTGTGGTGCTAGCTTTCTTTAGAGAATCGCGTGCCACCTTTCAATTTGTCCCAGTTATTACCTTGGGTGGCAACTCATCATCTCTATGCCATGTCTTTATGAAAATGGTTAGTGTGTTCTCTAGAGCCCTGAGCCCAAACAGTGTCGTGATTGCTAAAATCTTGAATGCATGTTAAACCCCGCCATCTACACATGCTTTGACAAATATGAGGCTTGGTTTGGTGGAAAAAAGGTCTAATCTCCTAAGAAAAAGATAGTAGGAGAGCAAAAACTATTTGGAAAAGGGTTTTTAGCACCTTCAATAAGATAAATTTTTGAGTGTGTGTGTGCTTCCATTTACTCCCTCCCTCAAAATAGGGTGTAGCAACACCTATTTATAGTGAAAATGTGAGGAAGAGGGGGGTGTAGGCATGGTCACATGCACGTCCCTAGGACAGAGTGCATGGCCACACAAAGTGCATGTGACTGCATGCTTAGCGCATGGTCACATGCTGGTTTATTGCCATGCACATGGTTGTGCTCACTTTTGTGCTTTACACACTCCATTCAGAGATTACACATGTTATTCCAAGGTTGGTTCCTAGGGTTTTTGGGCCTTTCAGATGCATTTCTAAAGTCCATTTTGTCAAATTCAACCCTGATTTTAGCATGTGAGACCTAGAGGTGTTTATGCGCACTTTTGAGCAATACACGTTGATCCTCAAGTTTTTTTTTACCATTTTGGGACCACTCCTAAAGATTTTAGAGCCTTCTGAATGTGTTTCTAAAGTCCTTTTTGCCTAGTTTGGCTTCAATTTTAGCACATCACACTTAGGGGTGTTTATGGCTTTACACGTACTTCTAAGCAACACGCACTCATCCTCAAGTTATGTTGGACCATTCTAGCACCACTTTTGGAGGTTTTAGAGCCTTCCAAACATGTTTCTAAAGTTTTTTTTATCAAAATCAATTTTCAATTTTCATTTTTCATAAAGTTGGGTCTCGGTCTGACGAGGGGGGCAACTATAGACAACCAATTTTGGGATGATGAGTTACGAATGCAATAAAGGACTCCAATGATGAAAATGTCATAAATAGGTCTACAATATTTGAACTTTGAAACTTCAGAGGTCTAATTGTATTTTTCAAAGAAAGGATTTAATGTTTTCAAGGACTAAATTGCAACATTTTTAAGGACTTAATTGCAAAACTTAAATTCTTTCACGAACTTTTTTATAATTAAAAGTTTAAAAAAAAAAAGAGGTTAGAATTCTATAATTCCAATTGGAATTACATAATTCCGATTAAAATTATGTAATTCTGATCGAAATTACACTAATTCTTACCAGAATTATGGAATTCCAGTCGAAATTACACAATTCTAGTCAGAATTACACAATTCTAATCGGAATTAGAACTTTTCCATCTGTTTTTGGATTTTCAAAAAATAAAATGTCTTTTTCTTGAGTCCTAATTGGTCTGAAATTCTCTTAAAATTAGTTTTGATATTTATTTAATATTTTTAAGAAAATAGAAGTCTTTTAAGAATCAATTTGTACCTAGGTTTTCACTATAAAAAAGGGCTTTTGGTTCTTTCAAAAAAAGGGAGGACAGAAGAAGGAAAGAGACAAAAAAAAGAGAAAAAAAAAGAGCATCTGCATCCTCCACCAAAAAAAATTCTTTTATTTAATTGATTAATTGAAGATCTTTGGAGGATTTTTGAAGAACAAGATTCGAAGACCTATCAAGAACGGTGATTTTACAAAATCTTAAGAGCACTCCATTAAAATCATCAATAAGCATCATCTTCTCTTTGTTCTATTTTATTTTATTTATTTATTTTTATTTATTTGATTTATTTTTATTTATTTGATTATTTTTATTTATTTGATTTATTTTTAATTTTATTTTATTATTGATTCACTAATCATAATTTTGTTTTTTATGGTGATTATAGAGGAAAATACATGATGATCATGTTTGGAGGACTAAACTTATAAGAACTCCATGGAATGTCATGGATAAGACCTTGTAGCTAGATTTAGTTTTCTAGGTCTTTATTATTTATCATTTATTATTTAATTTTTTTTATTTTTTTGGGGTTGTATTAATTATTTTCATTACTATTCTCAATAGATTATTGTAATAGCCCCAATAATAGGAATAGTAGAATTATGTGTGTGTTTGCTTGTTTATTTTAATTAATTGGTTAGTTAAATTAGGGTTTCAATTGCGTAATTAATTAAAATCAATGGTGGAAGTAGATTAATTTAGGTTGCATGTTAATTACAATTAAGGTTTTAGAAAGAATAATTAATCGGTTGTTTGATCTTTAATTTATTTGTTTTGATATGTTTTATTTGTTTTTGGGCTTGTTTATTTGTATTTATGTATTTTGGTCTTTAAGCCCATATTAGATTCTAATTCACTTAAATAAACTTTGGATTTTTTTAGGTTTAATTAATAAAAATTCATTTTAGGCCCATAATTAATTAGATTTTTAGGTTAGAGATAACTTAGGCCCATCTAGTAAATTAGATATAGGTCCACCTAATTTAATTTAATTAATTTAGACTTAGCCCACTTAATTTAAGCCTTTTTCATAATTTGTAGATTTAAGATCACCTTAGAATTAAAACATGTAGAATTAGGCCCACTAAGTTAAATACTCCATAATTTGTAGATTTAGGCCCATTTTTAGAATTAAAATAAATAGACCTAGGGTCATTTAATTAAAATTAAAAGGAATTAGGCCCATTAGTCTTTAGCTCACTTGTAAATTAAAACATGTAGATTTAGCTCATTTAATTGAAATTAATATATATTAGACTAACTTAGGGGTTACATATTTGAATGAATGCATTATTTACTTGTATTTTCATGATTGGTTTGCCTTGGAGTTAATTGTTAGAATAAGGGTTTTATATGAAATTGCATGTGAATAGAGGATAATATACCAATTCATAAAGTAATTCTAAAAGAACACGAGACTAAAAGAAGTTGGTATTCCGTATCCAAAATCTCCTAGTTGTGGTGCTAGCTTTCTTTTAAGGAATTGAGTACCACCTTTTTTATTTATCCTAGTTATTGCCCTAGGTGGCAACTCTTCATCTCCATGCCATGTCTTTGTGATAGTGGTTAGTGTGTTCTCTAGAGCCCTGAGCTCAAACAGTGTTGCGGTTGCTAAAATCTTGGATGCGCTAAACCCCACTATCTACAAGTAACGTTCCAACAAGCTGAGTATTCTGAGAAAGGAATTCTTGAAATAAGCTTTTCATTGTTCTAATAATTTGTATTTTGTAAGGTCAAAGCATAACTTAATGGCTCGGTGATCAATTTTACACACTAGTGGGGTCGATTAGGTTTTTAAGGTTGCACACTTCAGAGGTGTTATGAACGAGCAGACTCTAGTCATCTCAGGGGTTCGTTTCACCATTGGACCTTTTTGAGGATAGTCAAATTTGAGTTATGATAGTTATGTAATGACTTTATGTGTGTATGTGTGTGTGTGTGTGTGTGTGTGTGTGTATTCATTAATGAAATGAATGTATTTGTTTTAGCTTAATACACATCTTCCCTTAAAGTTGTCTTTTTTTTTCTTTAAATTAAAGAAGTTGTTTTCCAACTTTTATATATATGTGTGTGTGTGTGTGTGTGTGCGCGTAGCTTACTACACATCTTCCCCAAAAGTTGTCTTTCTTTTCTTTAAATTAAAGAAGTTATTTTCCAACTTAATAGGAATTAAAAGCTCTATCACCTAGAATTTTTTTATAAAATGGTATTAAAGCACTAGATCCAAGAAGGGAGAAAGTGGTTTATGGTCCTAACTTGTGGCCAACACAAAATTTTAAGAGAAGAGCTTAAATGTCCTTTGCTCTTACATTGGAAGCCAAGGTCAAAGAAATGAGAAATGTCAAGAAAAATAACTAAGACCAGTGATAACAATGATCGCATCACCAAGCTTGAAGAATAGGTGCAATTATTATCAACATCTATTTCTAGACTAGTGGATTTTTTAAAAATCTCATAACATTCACATGTATCCCCTTCAAAGAAAAAGGTCGTAAATGACAACAAGAATGAGGAAGACACCATCTAAGAAGACAACACTGAGGAAGAAGGAAATTAGAGAAATGTAAATGCCTTAAAAATTAATTTTAAGGTTGAAATTCCTATTTACAATAGTGTTATAGATGCAAACAAATTAGATAATTAGATAGACATATTAGAAACTTATTTTAATATATGTAAGTATTCTAATGCTAAAAAGATCTAATTTGCAAGCTTGAAACTCTCAAGCCACGCTATTACATAGTGGAAGTCATATAAAAAATGGTATAACATTTCAAAGTTGACTTGGAGTAAATTCAAGAAATTGTTAAAAAAATAATTTTATCCTGTTGGTTACAAGGAATAAAGGCGGTACAAATGGTAGCACTTCAATCCAAAGTTCAATCAATCAGTACAAGACTATACCTCTGAATTCCATAACCAAGCTTTGGTATTGGATACAGACACTGAAGATTACAATGTCTTTATGAAATATATTAGAGGACTTGCCAACTACATATGGAAAGAACAGAAATTTTTCATCGTGGAATGGATTAAAGAAGAAGCTATAGTCAAAGCCATTACCATTAAAGCCAAATACAAAAGACTTAATAAGAAGGATGACAAATATATAGATATAAGTATATCTAATTGGAAGAATAAAGGCAAACAAATCGAGGATGGCCCAACATAGAAAAATTACTGTGATTACTATAATTATAGTGGACACGTCAAGAATAAGTGTTAGATACTTCATCTTGAGTAAAGACCCAAGAATCAAAGGAACAACTAGGAAAGGAATGATGAGAAGGCCATATTAATAGTGCAACAGGCAAAAGACCTTCCAGAGTTGAAGCAACATGACATTACACTTGCTTTAATGACTTTACCAACATATGCTACAGATACTTATAACTGTGGAGAGCTATTCCATTTGAAAATTCAAGTGAAACAGAGTGTTGTACAAGCAATTATTGATCCTAGAAGTTAGAATAATATAATTTTAGAGGCTTTAGTAAAGAAGGTAGGCTTAGGAATAATGCCTCACCCTAAGCCTTACCATTAGGCTAGATTTAGAAGGACATTGATCTGTAGATTACAAAGCAATGTACCTTAAATTTATAATCACTAATCATTACTTTGATAAAGTGATATGCAAGGTGGTTGCATGGGATGTATACTAAGATATATAAGGTATATGCAATTCATTACAAAAGGCTTCATAAGTATCATTTGGTGAAGGATGGAAAGGAGTTCCACATCAACACCTGTAAGCCCCAAACTACAGAAAATTTATTAACAGTTAACCAGACCAAGCGATTGGTTAACGCTTATGGATGATTCATCTTATTAATGATTCGACCATAAAATCAATATGTTGATGTTGTCATTTTATCAACGATGACTCTAGCACCTTCACAATGTTCTAATATTGGAAAATTGTAGAAGGATTTTAAGAATCTTTTTCAGGATATGCAGGGATTACCACTATGAAGAGTTGTAGAACATGAAATTCAGTTGGTAGGAGGTTCACCTCTACTAAACTTAGGTTTATATCGCACATCTCTGATGAAAAGTGAAGAAATTAAGAAGCAAATACAAGTACTTCTTGAGCAAGGAGTTTTCAAGCCCAACTGCTCACTATGTGGTTCACCAGTGCTACATGTGTGCCCAAGAAAGATGGAGGTTGGCGCATGTGCATGGACTATAGAGCACTTAATAAAACCATTATTAAGAATTGGTATCCACTACCAAGGATTAATGATCTCTTAGATCAATTGTATGGTGCTTGCTTTTTCACCAAACTTGATTTGAAATCATGTTATCATTAGGTACTCATCCATGAAGAAGACACATAGAAAACTGCTTTTAAGATGAAGCAAGGATTGTTTGAGTGGTTGGTTATACCATTTGGACTATACAATGCTCCAACTACCTTTATGCAGCTAATGAATGAAGTGCTTAGCCCTTTCATTGATGACTTTATCATTATCTATCTGGATAACATACTAATCTACAATATCGCATGGGAGGACCATCTCCCATATATTGCTCAAGTTATGGAGGTTCTACAAGCTAGTTAACTATGGTTGAACATTAAAAAATGTGAATTTGGGAAGTAAGAGCTTGTCTACCTAGGATTCATTATTGATGCAAGAAAGCTCAAAGTGGATTTAGAGAAAGTACAAGTTATCAATCAATGGCCCATACCCCATTCATTAGACATTTTTCTTTAATTGCAGCACCATTACATTCTCTCACGAAGGCCAATCAAAAGTTTGAATGGTTGAAGAAACATAAAGAATCCTTCCAGTGTTAGCATTGCCAAATTTGCAAAAAAAATCATGTAAAGTATAAGCAAATGCATCTAAGTATTACTTTAGGATGGCAAACCAATTACATACCATTTTGAGATGTTTAGTGAACCAATACTGAACTATCCAACTTATGACAAGAAGCTATATGCCTTGCATCAAGCAGTGAAGCATTGGAGAGCTTACTTATTAGGGAAGGAAGTTATGGTACACTCTAATAATAAACCTTTTTAGTATCTAACTACACAGTTGAAGTTATAGTAAGCTCCATGTCTTACCTACAACAATTCAATATTGTCATTAAGTGTAAGAAGGGAATGATTAATAAGTTGGCATATATGTTATCTTGACCCCCTACACTAGTAAGTTCCACATTGTTTGTGGCTATATAGATCCAGCCTATAGTTCCCTCTAAGTATATGAAAGGGTATGACATAGACATTGATTTTAATTTAGCTTATGCTAAGCTACAACAAAGGAAGATCGATAAGTTTTAACTGAATGATGGACTAATGTACAAAGGAACACAATTGTGCATACCAGAAGATGGAAATAGATTGCAGTGGATTCATGAAGCTCATACTTCTAAAGTTGCAAAACATTTTGAAGTAGAGAAAACTTTACTGAATCGTCATCAATATGTCTTTTGACCAAAGATGCACCTAGATGTCTCTCAATACATACGAGGTTGTGTTCTTTGTAATACCTCTAAACCTTCCAATAGGAAGTCAGGACTATATCTTCCATTGTCAGTACCTAGCTGACATTGGGAGAGCATTTTAATGGACTTTCTTGGAGGATTACCTAAAACCAAGTCTAGAAATGACTACTTATTTATAGCTATGGATTATTTTAGTAAGATGGTGATACTCATTCCATGTAAGAAGACTATCATAGGAGAAAGGTCAACAAAATTATTTTTCCAGATTGTTTGGAAACATATTGGCCTATCGATTATATTAGACGGAGATAGTCAATTTTTAAGTTATTTTTGGAGGTCCTTATGGGAATGATGGATACCAGGTTAAAGCATAATATTGCTTTTCATCCACAAATGGATGGACAAACAGAGGTTGTTAATCAGACTATGGTACATTTATTAAAGGGTTACAACTCCAAGCATCCAAAAACATGGGATGAAAGTCTCTCCTACTTATAGTTTACTTTTAACCGAGTAATTCATGGCTCCACATTGAAATCTCCTTCCAAATTTTATTTGGGTTACTTACCTCAAAACCCTTTTGATATAATATTCATTATAAGTGACAAATCATTAAATGGAAAGGAAGAAGAAGAATATGTTTGAGCATAGAAATTTCTCGAACGAGTTAGAAAGATTCACTTATAAGTGGAAGCACAACTACAACAATCATAGCAGCTGTATAAAAATTTTCATAACAAACATCACGAGCCATGTAATTTCAAAGAAGGTGACCTAGTATGACTATACCTCCGTAAGGAGCAGTTATAAAGAGAAGGGAATAAATTGAAGCCTATCAAATATAGACCATTCATAATCATAAAAAAATTGATGATAATGCCTTCTAGCTCAACCTACCACCATACATGCATATGTATTCAGTCATTAATGTTGATAACTTAAAGCTCTTTGAACCATCACTATTGGATAATGATCCTAATAAGGATGCCCATCTTCCAATAATCGATGACTTGAAGATGGAGCGAGAAGATCCTTTAGATGATGACTATATATTGAAGCAAAAGGTTTATGAAACTAAATGTAGAGAATGAAAGTATTTTTGCATTGTTAAGAAAGGGCAACTTTTGCATAAGTCCAAGTGGTATGCCCAAGATAAAACATCTCAAGAATTTCCTCAGTATATATTCTAGCTTGATCAAGAGTTAAAGCTACTTAAATAGGAGAACCATGATCCAAGAAGATCTTATTAGTAGTTATTAATAATCTTATTATTAGTAAATATATTTGTTAAAGGTTGATAGTTTAAAACGTATTTGTTTTAAAACCAACAATGGCTATTATTACTCTTAAATATAAACCATCAAATTCAATGGTGTATATTTAATAAGTTATTTGTTTTAGCTTAATACACATCTTCTCCAAAAGTTGTCTTTCTTTTCTTTAAATTAAAGAAGTTGTTTTCCAACTTACTAGAAATTAAAAGCTCTATCACCTAAAAGTTTTAGATCGTGAATAAGAGACACCACATTATACACACTGCAAATGCATTTTTTTGAATTGTACAAAACAGACATAACACACAGAATGGGTCAAGGACATGACACACTCCTTCACAAAAACTATGGCAATTTTATAAAAGTGTGCTAACCCATATAAACTAATTATACACGCACTTCACAACCAATGTGGGATCCCAAAGGACCACTTAGTGAGTAAATTAAGAATTAAAAATAGGAACATGTATTACATAGATAAGATAATACATTCATATATATCAAATTTCAAATAGCTCAACTTATTTCTATCTTAATACACAAGACTTGATAAAAATCACTTATAACAAACTACACACCTTTCAAGGTAACTTACGTTTCTATGGATTAAAGACAATAATATTAATTACACACTCAAGTTATAATTAATCATGTCAAGCTCTTTAGTGCTAGCTCATTTAATATGTTAGTCTCCTAAAAGCATCAAACACACTTACATAGTAACCCATCTAATATGCTACTCTCTTTAAGTTTAAACCAAGTCATAAACGCATGTAGAGCTACCCTAAAAAGTATACCATTCAATTACATGCCCTAAAGATATTAGTGTAATCAAGCACTATACCAAAAATACTCAATATATATTTAAATAAATTTTAGAAAAATTTTAATATTTTCAATATTTTCTTAAATCAATAACTCACCTTATCTTTTTGACAGGCAATAACTCCTTTATTTAAAGAATTTCTAAATTAAAAAGGAGTAATATGAATATATATATATATATATATATATATATATATATATAACAAGTTACACTCTCTCTTCATAATTCAACATTCATCACCCTTAAAAGGTCTATATGATGAATTATTAAGATTCACAATATCTTTGTCAAAAAATTTATAAAATTTTTTATTTTCAACGAACTATTGTCTTCTACTTCACTTAGAATATTTTTTATTTCACCACAAATACTTTTGTTCTATTCTATTACAAATTCCCTTTTCTACTTCTATACAACATAAAGGGAATCAATTTCCACTAAATTAAGGTGATATTTTTTATTTAGGACTTTTTTTTTAAAAGGAAAAATTTACCTCTATTTCTATTTGGTCCCCTATTTCATTAAAATTATTTAATTAATATATTTAATTTTTTTATATATTAACATAATTAAATAAAACATCTATTATTTTTTGAATCCAGCGATTAATTCTATTATGTACAAGTACAATGTATGCTTGACAAAGATTTTTTTTTAAAATACTCCATCATCATCATATATATATATATATGTAATGAACTTTTTATTAAATAATTTTATTTTAATAACAATAATAATTGAAAAACATTCAATAAAAAATAGAATATCAAACTAAACAATTTATATAGACAGAAAAAAAAAAACTAAACTAAACTAATCTTAATACCATTAGTAATATGCAGAAAGTAGTCGGGGCTTAACATAATTAGTAATATAATTTATTTTTCATTGATTTGAAAAATATTTTTTTTATCAACATTGACTATTAAAAAATATATAAATTTAGTTACCTTGGACAAAATAGATATATAATACAAAATACTTTTTTCATTTAGAAGCAAGTTGGTAATGGGGGAGGTATTTGCATGCAAAAGGAAGGTGATATAAAAGATGTAGAAAATCAAGATGTTTGAATCTTCCATCCAAAGGTCCCTTGTTCTTGTTCATTCCATTGCCCCTTGACATGGGGTTTTGACCCAATGCCGCATAATGAAGAAAACAAATAGTAACACACGCTAACAATTAACAAAGAGAGAAAGAAAACAGACCCCACAAACAGTGTAATCCCCTTCCCCTGGTCTATTTGTCTTCTATGTATTAAAAGTGTTTTTGTTACTTGAAAATTCTCAACATATCAAAAAGAAAATCTTGCAACTACATCACTACTACTACTACATGACTACATCCCAATTGAATTCAATTCTTGAAAAAAATAAATAAATATTAAATTATTTGGTGGAAAAAATCAACTCCAAAATTTATTAAGAAAGAAACTATACATTGAAGAAGTTGTTGAAGCTCAGCCCAATGGTCCAGCGGTTTATGTAAGTGTGTGAGAGAAATAATGAATGAAACAAGCTTTCACGTTTTGTAGCTCTAAGTAACAAAGAAACTCATTTCTTTCTTTATTCCTTCTTTTTTCAACATCTGTAGTGTAGAGGTTAAATCACTACAATTTTTTACCAGCGAAATGCTCATATAGCCTTTCGTTTTTGCCTATTGATTTCTTTTCAATTTGGCGATTCTCGATCTGGGTTTTCTCCGGAACCACCTATTTTCTCGCGTTTCTATGAATTTCTTCTGCTAAAAGATATGGAACAACAGCAGCTGTCGCATGCTCCAAGAGGGTTTAGAGTTCATGCTCCTCTTGTAAGTTCACTTGATCTTTACTGGGTTCTCTTTTAATTAATTATTCTGCTCAATTTTTGGGATTTTTTTTTCATGCCCATTTGTTGAATTTGGCGATAAATGTGGATTTTTTAAGGGAATTTTAGTGGCTGTTTCTGGGTTTTTGCATTTATGTATCTTTTGATTGAATGGGTAGTTTACTCTGTAATTTGGAGTAAATTTTGGGAGTTTGAATTGGTATTTGTGTGCTTGAGAATTGGCTGGATTTTGAGGTACTTGCATTTTTAAATGTTTTGTTTTTGTTGTTTTTCTTGAAGATAATTAGATAAAAATGCTTGCTAATTGTGCAATTTAAGTCCAATTCTTCCAATTTGGGACTTAACATGTTAGAGATGTTGGTTTGGAATAATGTGCCTTTTCTTTTTTCTTTTCTTGTTTCTCTAAACGCCATGGTATAATTCTCTGCAAATGATGAACTTATTTTTTACGAGGAGAATGCTGAAATGGATTTCATGTACATGAATCGGTTTACCCTTTGAAATGAATTGTGACCTCATGAGATCACTTCTTATGCAACCTCTTGCTCTAATTTATACATTCATGTGCTTAATGTGGATTTATTACTTCTGTATCCAAGTTTTTTGTAGTTTGCTTTTCTTTTTGTTATCCAAGTTTTTATCAGCAAGTTTTGAAATTACATATTTGCAAGGAGCATCAGATTGAAGGGGCAATTTGTGGGTGTTTATGGTGATGAGAGCATGCATGTAAATTTTGGAATATGATGAGGCATCCTCCAACAATGCTACATATATGCATAGTATAAGCTCCTTCTAATATTTTGGTGGGGAAAACCACTTTTACAGAGCGGTGGTTTGTTTGCATAGTTTAAGCTTCTTGGAATGTTTTTGGATACTTCCCAGAGAGGTAGATGTGGTTGTATTTAAGTGCTAAATTGGTTGCATCTCAAAGTAACGAAAAAAATTGTCTTAAATGAAATTAATCATTGCAGGAGAACAGAGTAGAGTATGAGATGAGAGCCAAAACATACTAGACAATAAGCTCTGTGTCCTTTTTTAGGGTAGAAAAATTCAACTGTAGCACTTACAACAACCATTTGATATCTGATTCCATGAGGATTTCAGTTTTTGATAACTGTAATGCAAAATTTATGAACTTTCAGAGGATGGAAGACTTAAGAATTCTCCATTGTGCTTGTTTCATCTTATGACATGTTTATGTAGCAAGCCTTACAACTCCATCAAATATTGTGAAATGCTCTTTACTCTAGTGCGATAACATCTGTAGTCAACTTGTTAAACTTTAATGAGTCTATATGAAGTTCGGCCTGTGTCAGATAAGGCCAAAGTTTTTGTTTGAGCCTAAGGTGTAAATTCATGAGAAGACAATCTGAACTCATATCCTGAATTTCTCAAAAATATTGGTGATGAAGTAGATGGTGTTCTTTCACATGTGGATCGCTGCTTTCTTTCCATTCATTTTAGAGGTTATGATGCTTGTTGATAGTAATATGTCATGGTAGAGACTTAACACTCATTATCTCCTGATGTGTGTCCCATGTGCTATGATGGTATTGAGTCTCATGCTGATCTTTTACAAAGTCTCATGTTCATTTGGTCTATTTGGAGTATGTTTCTTCAATGTGTTTGAATAGTGGCTGGTTTGCCAGCATAAGATGGACGTTTAGGGGAGTTTAGAAAGGAGCAGAGGTTTATATGTTATTTCCTGTGGTTTTTCTGTAGCAATTTAATGCTTTAAGTATTTTTCAATTTCTCGTAAATTTAAAGCTGAAACAACTAAGGCAAATTTTGATTTTAGACAGAGCTAAATCATATCAACTCAACTAAGACTTGTTCCGAACTCATTGGGAATACTGTATGGAACTTTTCTGTTCTTTTTTTTTTTTTTTTTCACTTCTGGGTTTAGGGTTACATCTAAATTAAGATCTAGGGCTGTTAAATATTTCTTACAAATTCTTCCTACTTTATCCTAGGTTTATCCCCTGCTTTTTTTTTTATTTATTTATTATTATTTTTTTGTCACACTTCAGTAAGCTCAACCTTTCGTGTTGTATCTTTTTTTGGTCTACATGTACATGGCAAAAACATTTTGGTCTCCCAGTTTGATCTTCCTATGATTGTATTCATTGTGTATCCTGTCTATCATTATATTTCCAGACATCCATTGTAGCTCTATTAAATTTCTGAATAAACTTGTGTTCAAGTTGTCTTTTTGCTGCCCAGTGCTGTTATACTTCTTATTTGGTTAAGGAGGAAAAATATTATTTTATCTTATGCCATCTAGTTTGGGTGGTAAAACTTAGTTAAGTACAACTATCAACTATAACATATAATTATTTTCTTTTAAGCCTTGTCTTAGATTTCAATTCCAAAAGTCCTAAAGACTTAATTCTGGACAAAAAAAAAAACTCTGCTCGGGTTGTTGTCCAGTGCCATTATTGAACGCTATTTTTATAATATTGGAGAATTATTAATCTTCCTCCTTGCAATTAGTTTGTTCACTCTATACACTCTTCTATATCCACCAAATTTGTTGTTATCTACACTTATTTGTTGCTGAAGTATGTGATACTTGTAATGCGGCTTTGGATCCAATCTTTCATTTCCTGCAAACTCTAGTCTTTTGCATTATGTGATAATTACATTTCTCATAAATATGAATAATTTCTGTATATTTTTCCCATCAAAATTCAGAATGCTAAAGAGGGTGGACTGTAAATGGTAATTTCGTTATATACATTTTACAATTAATAAATAAATGGCATTGGAGTTATTAGCCTAATGATCTGCAGAATAATTGAAAATCAAAATTTTATTATCTCAATGTCTAGGGGCTATCTGTTTTATATTATTCTTGTCGACATCAAAACAAGCTATAAGCAATAAATATCAAAATAAAAGTTTGATAAGCGTAGCATATCATGCACCCTAACAACATCAGGTGATGTTGCAGGTTGATTCTGTGTCATGTTATTGCAAAGTAGATTCTGGATTAAAAACGGTTGCTGAGGCAAGGAAGTTCGTCCCTGGATCAAAACTTTGTATCCAGCCTGACATCAATCCTAATGCACACAAGAGTAAAAACTTGCGGAGGGAGAGGACCAGAGTGCAGCCGCCACTCCTGCCCGGCCTTCCTGATGATCTTGCTATTGCTTGTCTCATTCGAGTTCCCCGAGCAGAACATCGAAAGCTTCGTCTAGTCTGTAAGAGATGGTATAGGCTCTTGGCTGGAAATTTTTTCTATTCACTTAGGAAAAGTCTTGGGATGGCAGAGGAGTGGGTTTATGTCATCAAACGAGATCGAGATGGAAAGATCTCATGGAATGCTTTCGATCCTGTCTATCAACTCTGGCAGCCACTTCCTCCGGTTCCTCGGGAATATTCCGAGGCCCTTGGTTTTGGCTGTGCTGTTTTAAGTGGTTGCCACCTATATTTATTTGGAGGGAAGGATCCACTTAGGGGATCCATGAGACGTGTCATTTTCTATAGTGCCCGGACCAACAAATGGCACAGGGCCCCAGACATGCTCCGAAAACGTCATTTCTTTGGTTCTTGTGTTATAAATAACTGCCTGTATGTGGCTGGTGGAGAATGTGAGGGAATCCAAAGGACTCTTCGGTCAGCTGAAGTTTATGATCCTAACAAGAACAGATGGAGTTTCATTTCAGATATGAGCACAGCTATGGTACCTTTTATTGGTGTAGTTTATGATGGAAAGTGGTTTCTAAAAGGTCTTGGATCCCACCGCGAGGTCATGAGTGAAGCCTATGATCCTGAAACTAATAGCTGGACCCCAATCAGTGATGGGATGGTCGCTGGTTGGCGCAATCCTAGTATTTCTTTAAATGGACAGCTCTATGCTTTGGATTGCCGGGATGGCTGCAAGCTTAGGATTTATGATGGAGCCACAGATTCATGGAACAAATTTATAGACAGCAAGCTGCATCTGGGGAACTCTCATGCTCTGGAGGCTGCTGCTCTGGTTCCCCTCAATGGGAAGCTTTGCATCGTACGTAACAACATGAGCATTAGTCTAGTTGATGTGTCCAGTCCTGAAAAACATATAGAGACCAACCCTCACCTTTGGGAGAATATTGCTGGGAGGGGTCATTTCAGGACACTTGTCACAAACTTATGGTCAAGTATTGCTGGCCGAGGTGGTCTGAGAAGTCACATTGTCCATTGCCAGGTACTTCAAGCATGAGAACCAGAATCCAATTTGCTTCTGCTTGCCATAGACATTCCAGCCTTCTTGTTGAGTTGTCATGATGATGGATCATCACATTTACAGTTCTTCGATTCTAGGGTCTACTTCCCTAAAACCAACAGGCTGCATGCATTCTGTTAATGTCCTGCTGTTTATATTTTTGCCGATATTGAAACTATTCAATGGTAGTCTGCCCTGGGATCGGGTTTAATGATCGCACAACATATTGTGAGACTTGAAGAATTGAAATGTTGATGTGCTTGTGGATGCATTTAAAATTTTAAGGAAGAAGATGAGGGGAGGGGGTACATTTGACGGAGCCTGAATTAATACAGGAAGTGCTGATACTTTTCCTGTTACACTGGGAAGGACAGGTGAGGAAAATTCATAGTTTTTTTTTTTTTTCTCCTTTCTTTTGGTAATAGATGAGATCATTTCTTTACATCTGTGAACGGAGAGCAGATACTTGTAAATCTTGTCATCTTGGATAGGGCCATGTCCCTTTTGTTGTGGGGTCCTTGTCTTTGTAGTAATGTAATCTTTGATATGCTTTGTGTATGTACATGGGGTTATTTTAAATGTACACTTAGATTACATCTCAAATGCATATTTTATTCATATTATAACCCTTGATGAAACAATTGCTCATGCAGCTAAGTAGATTTTCATGTGTATGTTACTCTTGGAGTACACTCTTTTTTGCGGAAAAAAATTCATTTGTAGTTTGCACTTGAATCTGTGCTATCAAAGAAGTACAAACTTAATCACTTACATTATTCACCAATACCAACACTTTGCAATTTGCTATAACAATTCTGTATGTCAATTATTTCCATGTAATGTATGCTTGATTGATTCATCGTGCTGAATTTTCAGCTGGTTATGGAAGTTCTTGATGAAAGCATCTGCCAGTTCATTGATATCTCCTTTCTTGTCCTCCGCAATCCATTGCCTTATTGCGATAATTCTTCTCCTCTTTGCATCACTCTCCTCACCATGACCACTGCGAATTGGGATCTCTCTGACATCCTCCATGGATGCCTATGCAAAAGAGGGTACGGAGAGGCAAAGAGAGGGAGCTGAAAGGAATGAGTTTTAAGTTTTTTTTTTTTTTTTTTTTTTTTGAATTTTAAGATTGAGGTTTGCCTATGGTGATCACAAAGCAAATACCATCATCCTTTTTATAGTGTGCATGTGTGGCTAGAAGTACGAGTTTCAGCACTCATGCTTCCGTAAGCAAAAGGAAGAGACCAAGCACAAAAGCTTTTTTCTATTGTCCACTAGCTAAAAGTAGCTATTGGTTTTAGAGTTTGTTTGTCGAAGAGATGCTTTTCTGATTCTGTTCAAATACAGAAATGATAATTTACTACCTAAACAAAAGAATGTGGATGTGGACTTTAACATATGAATTTTCAACTAGAGAACGTGAGTTTATTTCATCACATGTGCAATACTTTTCCAAAGGTGAAGAGGTTTCACTCTTTAATTTTAGAGCAAATTATATTTTCCCCCCCTTAAATTTTACATAATTTATATATACTTTTATTTTAAAATTAAATTTTTATTTCTTTAATTTTTATTGTATTAATATTTAAGAACTTTTGTTAGGGTTAGACTTTTTTTTTTTCTGTTAAGTGTTATATTAAAAGATAAAAATACCCTTTTAAACCATAAAGAAATTATAATTAATTGTAAAATACTAATAGCATTTTACTCATTATATTTAGTGACATCAAATACATACATTTCTCACTTCATAAAAAATAAAACATATTATTAGTGTTTTGCAGTTAATTATAGTTTTTTACCGTTCAAAAAAACATTTAAGTATTTTTATATAGCACTTAATTAAAAAAATAGTGTAATCCTAATAGAGTCCTTAATTATTAATAGAATAAAAGTTAATGGAGGTAAAAATTCGATTTTTAAATAAGAGGGAATAAGTGTTAATTAGATCAAATTTTGAAAAGAAAAATGTAATTTGCTCTAAGTTTTACATTGATTTTTTTACATTTTTAATTTTAATTTATTTTTATAATACCTTTTGATCGTAACTTCAAACATATTTTGCTACAATGAAAATTAACTAATCATGCTGAATTTTGAATCGAATAACATTAAAATCTTACCACACCTAATAAGCTTAACTATGGTAATCAACTTAAGTAATATGACTATTTTGATATGGTTTTGAATCATTGTATATAAAATTATATAACTTTGAGATGATCATTTCATTTCTTTTAAATTAATTAATTTTAAGAGTGAAAATTTTTTAACTTTGACTTTTAAGAGCTTTTGAATATAAAATTTGGCTAAACAAAATTAGAAATGTCATTTTTAGTCGAAATGTTGGTTAAACTCAAATGTTGATCTCAATTATAAAACTCAAAAATTAATTTGATACTAAATTTGATCATAAAAATAGTAAAATTAGGTGGTATTGAACTCAATCTTGGAAAGCTTTAGTGGTCAGCAAAAAATGATTTGGTGATCTCATTGTCACCAAAAAAAAGAAAAAAGAAAAAAAAAAAGGTTTACGTAAAGAATCTGTATTTGACGGCACAACCATGTTTTTGAATGGCTTCATCTGCCAATTCTCATGTTCCATGGTTTCCTTTTCAATGGTTGATCATGTGTAGAATGTAAGAGAATCAGAAAAATTTGATTTTTATTCTAGAAAATTTGTCTCAACATGACATGATAAATCTATGAGAATGTGCAACTTAATACAACCTTTGGTATGTAATCTAATTACATTAACATTTATTTTTTTATTTTTTGAAATAATTAGTAACTATACTTATGTTATTCTTTCTGTTCCATTTCAATTGTCGTTTAAGATAATATCATAAAAATTAAAAATAATATTTAATAATATAATTATATATGTAAATGATTATATAACCCTCATTTAGAAAGATTAAAAGTTAATGTAAATTACAATTACTCTAATAATAAACTTGCTATAATATCAAGATATTAGTTAAATTGAAAAAAAATATATTTTTTATTAGTAATCTAAAAACGTTAATAGAAATAGAATAAATTTAATTTTTTTCAAAAGATAATTAGAATGAAATAAAAGAAGTAATAATATATTGGTCCTCTTAATATTAGTATAATAGTAAATATGGACTACTAAAATAAATTAATCATATTAAACTTTGAGTACGTGCATCATTTAGAGGAAAATATTAACAATTTATAGTATTACATTTTTAACAATTTTTCACATGTATTTTGTAATGACAAATTAATATGTACATTTTATTTTAGAGGAAAGATCAACGGATAGAATATATTGGATAGAATTAATTAATGCATGATTTTTTTTGTGAAGTAAAGAAAATGACCGTTTAATTAAACTTGTATTTCCAAATGTACATGCACGACAATCAAAGAATGCGGCACTTTTTTTTTTTTCAATAACACCATGTTCAACAGTTCTTATGCCCTGGACTATGATTGATGGCAACATATTTTTAGGAGAATGGAGTTCAAAATGAACCTTTTCTCTGTCACCCAAAGGAATAACTTCCAATTTTCTCTTATCCAGAACCTTAACATGTTATAGCTTTAGTTTAATTATTGGAGTTCGTAATATTACATCCTTCACAATGTTAGCATCAAGAGATAATTTTGTACAAAACCTTATACGGTATCATTTCAATATTATTATGATAGCTGTTATTTTATGTAAACTCTATAAGCAGCAAATGATCATTCTAGTTATCTCCAAGATCCAATACACACATCCTTAATATATCTTTAAATGTTTGGATCGTCCTCTCAAACTGACCATCTGTCTGAGGGTGAAAAGTAATACTGAAATCAAGCCTAATACCTATTGCTTCTTGCAACTTCTGCTAAAATCGAGAGGTAAACACTAAACCTTTATTAGATACAATAGACATAAGTACTCCATGAAGGCACACAATATGCTTAATATACAGCTTTGCCAACTTAGCTACAGAATAAGTGGTTTTAACAGGTAAACAAACTTAGTTAACTTATCCACAATCACCCAGATGGAATCGTATTCATCCTTAGAATGAGGTAACCCAACCACAAAATCCATAACAACTCTCTCCCATTTCCACTTAGGAATAGGAAGTGGCTGAAGCGTCCTAGAAAGCTTCTGATGTTCAGCTTTCACCTGCTGACAAGTCAAGCACTTAGAAACATAATCAGTTACATCCTTCTTCAGTCCATCTCACCAATACAAATCTATGATGTTATGGTACATCTTAGTGACACTTGGATGTACGCTGTAGGTTGTAAAATGCGCTTCCTCAAAGATCTTTTCTCTCAAATTATCCACATAAGGAACACACAATCTACCACTGATCTATAAAACACCTTTTATCATCAAGTGTGAAATCAATGAACTTTCCTATATGAACATTCTTCATAAGCTTAGCGAGAATAGGATCTTGGCCTTGAGCTGCCTTAATCCTATCTCTCAATATTGATCGGACTCTGAACTAAGCTAACAATCCATCAAATATGCTAATTTTCATCATCAGACCTTGATCCACCAAATCATGCAATTTTTGGATCAACGGTCTCCTCTCCACACTAATGTGAGCAAGACTACTCGAGGACTTCCTACTCAAGGCGTCTGTTACCACATTAGCCTTACCTGGATGATAAAGAATCTCACGATTATAGTCCTTCAGGAGTTTTAACCATCTCTTTTGCCTCAGGTTTAGATCTCTCTGTTGAAAAATGTACTTAAGGCTCTTGTGATCTGTGAAAATCTCACAAGTCACCCTGTACAGATAATGTCTCCAAATCTTAAGAGCAAAGATCACTACAGCTATCTCTAGGTCGTGAGTAGGATAATTCTATTCATGCTTCTTTAACTGCCTTAAAGCATAAGTTATCACCCTACCATTTTGCATCAACACGCAACCTAGGCCGACTTTAGAGGCATCACAATACAAAGTAAATTTATCTACTCAATTAGGTAAAGCCAAAACTGGAGCTGTGGTCAACTTCTCCTTTAACAACTGAAAATTGTTCTCACAAGCATCTGACCACACAAAATTCATATTCTTTAGAGTTAGGTGAGTTATAGTAGCTATAATTCTAGAAAAATCATATACAAACCTCTTATAATACCCAACTAAACTAGAAAACTCTAAATCTTTATGATTGTTGTCAATTTAGGCCACTCAGTCATTGTCTCTATCTTCTGTAGATCAATTTAAATGCCATCTTTAGACACTATGTGTCTAAGGAATGCAACACTCTCCAACCAGAAATTATACTTTAAGAATTTAGCATAAAGTTGATGTTCTTTTAGTGTCTGTAGTATAATCCTTAAGTGATATATATGCTCTTCCTTACTCTTTGAATACACTAATATATCATCAATGAAGACTACCATAAATTTATCCATATACGATCTGAATATCATGTTCATCAAGTTTATAAAAGCAACTAGTGCATTAGTCAACTCGAATGACATTACCCGAAACTCATAATGGCCATATCAAGTGCGAAATGCCATTTTAGGAACATCGACCTCACTGATCCATAACTGATGATAACCCGACCTCAAGTCAGTCTTAGAAAAGAACCGTGTACCCTGAAGTTGATAAAATAAATCATCTATCCTCGGAAGATGATACTTGTTATTCACTATCACCTTGTTCAACTCTCTGTAATCAATGCACAGCTTTAGGATACTATCCTTTTTCTTCATAAATAGGATTGGTGCACCCCAAGGAGAAATATTGGGTCTAATGAAACCCTTATCTAACAAATCCTACAACTGCTCCTTCAACTCTTTCAATTATGCAGGAGCCATTTTATAAGGCGGCATCAAAATAAGAGTGGTGCTTGGGACCACATATATACATAATTTGATCTCTCTATAAGGTGGTAAACTTGGAAACTCCTTAAGAAAAACATCAGGAAACTCATAGGCAACTAGAACATCTGTGAGAGATAACTTCTCCATTGAAGTATCCTTGATAAGTGCCAAGTATCCCTAAAAACCCTTCCTTAACATCTTCCTAACCGTGATAGCAAAAAAGATGAGATTCTTAGGTGAAAAACTTTTATCACCCATAAACTTATTAAATTCTTCTTTATCCGAAATTCTAAAAATCACCTTTTTACTCTGACAATCCACAATGGCAGAGCACTAAGACAACCAATCTATACCAAGGATTACATCAAACTCCATCACATCTAATAATACCAATTTCGCTAGCAGTTCTCTACCCTCAACTAATACTGGAAAACCAAAAAGAACAACGTTGGTATCCAATAAATCACTTAGAGGAGTGGTAAAAAATAAAGGAAAAGCCATCCTGGAAGCTTGCCAACATGACTTCGAAGCAAAAATAGGGGACATGAAAGAATGTGTAGTACCAGGATCAATCAAAACCTTAGCATCCAAATAACATATTGAAATAATACCTACAATAATGGCATTGGATGTCTGAGCATCCTACTAGGTGAGGTGGAAAACTCTGGCCTGACCTTGACCTCCCTACTAACTGGTGAAAGCATGACTAAAACCTTTAGTACCCCCTCTAATACCTCTACCGTAACCCTGCTAGGCAACATTTTACGTCGAACTCGGATATTAAGCTGGCAGTAACTGAAAAGGTGCTGGAGCTGCACTGGCAATAGACTGTTGTGGAAACTACTACTGCTGAAAACTAGAATATGGGCATGATCTAGTGAAATGCCCTGCCTGTCTGCATTGAAAACATGTTAGCAGCACTATATAAAAGGGTCCCTAATGGACTCTACCACAAGTCCGACAGGCTCTAGCTGCTGATCCTGAACTGCCATAACCAGAACTTTGATCGCTACTATTGGTGGAAGCACCAAAACCAAATTTGATAGGCCTACGCTATCCACCACGGTCATGCCTCTTACTACCATGATATCTCAACTACTGCCTTTAACTTTACTATACTAAGTCACTCTACTGACTACTAAAACCAATCTGGAAAGTCAAATACGAAGTAGCATGGAATCCTTATGATTGAACACCTCTCAACTGATAGTAATCAGGCATAGCTCCTTGCCTGACCAATCTCAGCTTTATTTCCTTGGCCTACTCGATCATAAACTCAAGAGTAAGGTTAACAATAGGCATCCTAGCAAAAGTAGAACCCAATCTAGTTACGTAAGTCATAATAATGAAATACTGTTCTCATATTAGGTCCTCTACATATCTACCTAGTTTGAGGAACTCTCTAGAATAGTCCTCGATAGATTTGTCACCTTTAAAAATGTTATTCAATCTAAGTCTGTAGCTCATCTGTAGTGGCTCTAGATAGAATCCCTTCATAAATCTCTCTCAAAATTGAGCCTAGGTCATCATCGTCATATGTGGCTAAATGACCTGAATGAACTAATGCAGGGTTAGTCCCTCTACTGATAGCTCAACGATTATGATCCATTGATACTCGATGTGAGCAGTCCCAATCCTTGTCTCAATGGCATACAAAAAGTATAACAGGTTTAACATCCCATCGAAAGCTATATGGCCAACTCTAGCGTAGAACAACGCTGCTTTAGGGTAAGAGATACCCTACTGATAGGCAGGCTGCATCTATGATGCAACTGGAGGTATCTTAGCTTCCTCGTACTATGGCTTTATAGGTTCCTCATCTTATAGCTCTCTTTGTCTATGGCAACCTATCGCTACTTGAGATCTACCTCTGCCTCTGCCTCTGTACCTCGTTGGCAGCTCTGGAGGTAAAACCTCATCTTGGAAGGACTTATCATCCTCAACCTCAACGACCGATGAGCGAAATGTGCTTACCTCATTTTGAAAAAAATAAAAACTAATAAAATTAAGACAAAACAAACAACAGACAGATAACCTAATGATTACGTGGAATACTAAGTCAAGGAAACTTATCAAAGACATAATCAAACCTAATTAATTGCAGTAATTTCAAAGAAAACACAACACTAATAACATAGGTCCACAACACTAATAACCTAGGCTTTGATACTAACTTTGTCACTACCAAAACCGAGAGTCATGACCGGCACTAGGGAACAGGAATTCTTTGAATCCAAAACTTGTAGCAAGCCTTAAAAAAATAAAAACACATGCAATAAATAAATAAAATTACACCATGATTAAAAATATTTAATCGATATAAAATAAATATTCGATGTCATTTCATAAAATAAAAATATTCATACAATATTCAGAGATAGGTCTCTTACTAAAATACCATACTATTGATATAATATACTACTACTGCAGTTTTCTAGAGTACAATAAAAGTTCAGATAAATAAATTACATAATCTAGTCGGGGCTGAAGAAGACCATCGAAGAGGTTTACTACTGAGGTCTGAAGAAGAAGAATCTCCTGAAAAAAATATTGAGGGGAGTCAGACCTCACTAAGTGAATTATTATAATATATATATACATGCAATCTAAATCATATAAAGTCAAACATCAGTATAATAATATACATATACACACATTTCACATAGATGTTAAAATCCGCTTTTATATATATAATAAATGCAGAAAATATTTTAGTTGAAGGACCAAAGTAGGACCTTAATAGTTCGCAATCTCGATCATAATAAAAATCAATAATCAACAGGCTTATCCAAAACTCCAAGTATTCATTTATTCAACTTAAGGTAGTAGACTGGCCCCGAGTACACTAGGTCAACCGAGGTTCTACAATCTCACTATCGGCATGATTGGTCCTGAGTACACTAGGTCAACCGAGGATTCATAGTCAGCCTTTCTAATAACCAACATCTCAATAACAATTATCAGATTTCAACCTAATTCTATCGTACTGTCATACAACAGTTATAATTTAGCCCACTAGGTAGTACGTTCTATTGCTATCCTTTAAATCAATTTATAATTATTAAAAATAAAAATATGCACGATATAAATATGATAGCAACCATTTAAAGAGCAATATACCAATTATATACCAAAAGTATATTGAAAATGTAATAAAATGTATATTAAAAATATATCAGATATATATGCCACAAATACCCAAATAAACCATGAATATACTAGAAATACACTAGGTATTTATTGAAAATTACAACAAGTATAAATATTGCATATATATTGAAATATACCAAAAATATATTAAATCATTTAATGAAATAATTCATGTTTAAGCATATGATGAAAATATGAAAATTATTATTCATGCATCCTATATGCAATGTATATATAGAATAATAACTCACAAGTTTATGTTCCTCGAGACCAACTCAACAAGCTTGTTCCGATAGACCTTGGTCTCGGCGTAGCTAGAAAAATAAATAATAATAAAATCAAAATAAATTCCTATTGTATAATTCTAAGAATTCTAAAGAAATACTCGATCTAGAAATCAAAACTCAATTAAACACAAAATCTTAGGATCGACCCGATGTTACGTTTTACGAGAATTTTATCACAAATTCAACAGTCTCCTTTGTAAAATGAACATCTCTCCACTAAAAAGTAGAGCTGATTCTGCAAAAAAACACACTTCTAAATTCAAAATGCTCAACACCTCGGGTTGGGACCCCAAGTTACTCAAATTTCCAACCGAGGTTCACAATTCACCAAAAATCAATAATTAAAAATAATATAATAAAAATCATTAAATTCCATAAATATTAATAAAATACCAAAATACAATTTATTTAAATAACAAAAACATTAAATATAATTATTTCCACATTAATTAAATAAAATCTCAAATAAATTATATAATATTAATAAAAATCCATTTTTTAATTATTTAACATTAAATAGTAAAATTCACAATTAATTACTTATATAGTTTAAATATATAACAAAAATAGTTAAAAACTCATTTAATCACAAAAATAGTAATATTTTATTATTTGAATATATTATTAAAAATTAGTATTAATTAGTTAAAAATAGTAAATAATTAATAAAAATTATTTTAATACCAATTATTATTCCAAAATTATTTAAAACATATTATTTAACTATAATTTCAACAAAAAACACACAATTTATCTATAAATCCTAAATCACATAATACAAAAATATTATTAAAAAATTATACAAAATTTCTAAAAATTATTTTCTTACTACCAAAATTAATAACTTAAATTAACAATACTAATTTAACCAAATTTCCATCCAAAATAAATAAATAACATAATTAATAAAAATTCATTTTTTAATTATTAAAATATTCAAAAATACCCATAATTCAAAATAAAAAAATAAACAAAAAATATATTTGAGAAGATTAAGCTACATACATTAACATTATCAAAGCAAAAATTCATGGATCAAAGACAATTAATTCAAAAACATTCAAAACCCTAAATGAAATTAAACTTAAATTGAAAATAACTCACAATCCGGATGTCATAAAGTCGAAATGACTTGAGAATCGAGAAGTACACACCGAGAGTAGTCTAAAGAGCCTAAGAACACAAGTTGAAACGACTGGAGACTCGTCGGTGGTGCTGTAGCAGCTCTCGATCTCTCATAATTTTTTGTGACTCCACGACTTCAGGCGATGGCGGAAGGAAAAGAGGAGGTAGTGGCGAGCTTGGGTGGTGCTGGAGGTGGATGACGGCGGCGCTAGAAGGCTTCAGGTGTGCTGGTTGTGTTAGCAATGGTGGGAGTAGTAAGTGGAAGAAGAAGAAAAAAAAAAAAGAAATGGGTGGGAAGGAAGGTGAATTTGACCCAGTTTTGATTATTATATATATATATATATATAAATATAAGTACACACATAATACATGCATATCACATGCACATATAATAAGAATAATAATAAATAATAATATTAATAATAACAATAATAATAATAATACTACAACAATAATATTAACAATAATGATAATTAGTAATGATAATAACTTTAATATATTTTTAAATAATAACACTTCCAAGTAAATTGTTTTACGTAATAAAAATATTTAACGTAAAATAAATGAATACTAGTCACAAATATATATATATATATATATATATATATATATATATATATATATATATATATATATATATATATATATATATATATATTATTAACACTGTATATTTCAAAATATATTTTAATAATTTAAAAATATAGGATCATTACAGTTTAGATGAAGTATATTGATGTCAGTTTCATCAAACACGTTAATATTAGATTTGAATGTAATATGTTCATGAATTTAACATGTTCATTATAACTAAGGAGCTCTTACTAACATTTTTTTTAAAGTAAACTGACAAAAAATCAATTTATTTATTTATCGTATATAAAATTTAATTTAATTTAAATAAGATTTTTAAATAAGATTTTTTAATTAAAAATTTATTGTTATTATAGGAAATCTAAATATATTTCATTTTAGTTGAATTAGAAAAAAATATTAACAAATATAATCTTTCCAATAATGTTACTTAATTAATTAACTAAAATGTATTTAATTAAATTTAAAAATATTTTTTGCGTGTAAAGTTTTAAAAATCATTTTTGTTGCGATTTGATTCATTGATATATATATATATATATATATATATATATATATTTATTTATTTATTTATTTATTTGGTTTAATTGGACACATTGTAATTTAGTGATAATGTATTATTTTTTGTTTGTATGTAGTGCATGGTAATTTCTATTTAAATTTTATGTTGATTTCTCTAAGAAATTTTAAAATGATTTCACCAAACAATTTGGAACAAATATATATTTTCAGTTGAAAAAATTCATTGGCCACATTTCACATGTATAATCTTATTTACTCTAATTTTTACTTCATTAGGTTACGGTGAATATAAAACTAACTTCGTCACATTATATATTTATTTTTTAACTAAATTGTGTGAGAAAATTGTTCTTGGCCTAGCACCTCAGATGCAGGTCTAGCTAGTTTAAACAATTTTTCAGCTGTAAAAATTCCAACAGCCCTACAGCTTTTTGTCTGAAGTGCTATAGAAATTGCTATATTTGAGTCATTTGACAACCACAACCAGTCCGTACTCCTTTTCCAAAATTAGATCAACCACATGGCCAATGGATGTCTTGGTTGCAACTTCATCCCAAAGAAGCGCATAACCACTTTCCTGAATTCCAGGGAACCAAGGGACTGAGCTTCTGCTAACGGCGTCATGATTGTTTCAATTGATTCACCTGTGGATACCTGAATAAGGAAGTTGTAGTCAGGCAACGGCAACACAAGATACGATTTGCTGCTACAAAAGCAAGGACATTGAAAAAAAAAAATTATCAGAATGCATCTGCAGAATGCCTAAAATTTTTACCAGGTTCTCTAGTAACTTTTCCCAGGTTCTCTAATAACTTTTCCAACTTTCGCCTTCACTATATTTACAGTCTTGACAACCTAAGTCGAAAAGAATAAACGCAAGTACGTAGAGAGCAGTGGTTCATAAATTTAACCATGAGGTCAAATGCCAAAAATTAACCCAGGATTCATAGCTACTCTTGGAATATGGAAGTTTAAACTCTCAGCACAATGCAAGAATCCATTGAAAGAGATGATAAGAAGGAAGGTCTTTTCTGGAAAGGAAGCATATCAGTTAGGTCTTTTAATTCTCAATGCCCCCCTTGTGAAGCTGTTCACATTAAATTATATGCTACTTGTGATGCACATCTATCCAAAATTATAAAGAATACCCGGGTGGCTTTAAGATGGGGAACTTACATCCTCTACTGCAACACCAAAATGGCCAAATCCATTTCCAATGTTATACTTGTCAACTCCATAAGCTGCAAATATTGCGAATTAAAACCACTAAGAGAGAATGAGAAGATCAAACAGTATGAATTACAACCACACAATATGGGAGAGCATAAACAATTATCGTACAAGTTGAACATATAAACACATTTAAAAAAGAATAACTCACGGTAAGTTCAACAGTAAAATTAGTATCGTTAGGTCCATATCCAAGAAAAGCATTTGAATATCTCTCTTCTGGTATGTCACGTTTTCTTAACAACAATAAAATCTGCACATGTCCAAAGGCTAATTAATGAGCATCATGTACAGACCCTACAGCACTAGAACAGAAGTATGATTTGTGCATAAATGAAGAGGCAATACTTTGTTGTCTTCTGCAAGTCCTCAACACGATAAACAATATGGAGCGTTCTTTGTTTACCATTTTTGACCCACTCTATTACATTTTAGCCTGCAAGCGCAGTGTTCACAGGTTCCATTTTCGGTGATGTGCTAGCTTTTGCCACATTTCCATCCCCTCCCAACAGATTAAATGTTCTAGCACCTAACTGCTAGGAGTCAAGGATAGCTGCATAACCAACACTAGTGTTAGGTTTCAAAAACGTAGTAGAAATTAAAACTTTTAATTACAAACCCTAATCTGAATTCAAGTAATTCGATTAATTAATTTAAAACTAAGGTTTTCAAATTTTACTATAAACGCAAATGAGGTAAGACTATTGGAAAGCAGAAAGGAGGTTCACTCCGATAACACTTTATCTTGAGCTTTTGATTTTGGTAGTTCAGATTAAGACGTCTCTAAAAGAATCCGCCCTCCATAAGTGTCCACATGAACAACCCTTGATTAAAACGAAAACTTTGTATACTAGCACTTCTCTTGATTTCTCACAAATTAAAAACAAAACACTTTGTGTTTTTGTTTTTCTAAGAGGAGAAAAACGAATTATAAGTGGTGGCTAATCATTGAGTTAGTGAAACCGTAGAAAATATAACATATTTATAAACCTCTAAATTAGGGTTTCACTTACTAAAATAACTTTTTGGTAATTTCTCAATTATTATTATTCTGATTTTATTTAAAATTAAATCAGAAATAATATTTTATTTATTCAAGATAACCTTTACCTTAAATAAATAAACTATTTATTTATTTCCACAAAGTATATTTGGGCTTCTTAAACCCATATCCATTGTTGGGCCTATTCTAAGTGTGTGACCCTGTAGGTTCACATGACGTTAACAGTGGACCTTAAATCTCTATTTAGGCCTACAAATCATAAGTGACCTCTAGCAAGACATTATGACTACCTAAGACATTATGACTAGTCAATAATCTGACATAATTTATTTTATAATAAATATTGTAATCCCTTTGTCACATGATATCTTGATTGAATATAATACATAGTTTATGTCATCCTTATATAAATCAATCATATTATTTCTTGACTTTAAGTAGACTGAGAATGATAACTCTTTATCAATTCACTTTAGCATGACCATGCATTTTCCTTAGTCTATTTTATCAAGGGGTCTATAGATATCTTACTCAGATTAAATGAGGGACAAATTCCTTCTCAATCACTCACATTCCTCACATAACTCATTTAATATCCAACAACAATCTATTTAATCATCCTATTAAAGACAATGTTAGATTGTGTCAAAATATATAATAGTTATATAGAAATCTATGATGATTTCAAGGTCAAAGGACTAAATCAATATTATTATGATGAGAATTACTTATGACAATTATCTATGTAGTATTCTCATGATGGGTCAATCCAGTACATTATTTCCAAAATAAGTACCTATGAGTTGACTTAATATCTCATATTTGTAATTAGTAAAACATAATCATCAATCAATATCATACTAGCCATAACATAATGTTATAACTAGGGATAATTTGAATATAACTCATATTTAATCTAAGAGTTTTACTATCAAGTCACATACTTGATGACCTTAGTAAGAATTAACTATTCAAGTAATTGTCATAACTCAAAATGATAATGAAAAATGCATCTTTATTAAATAAAATGATAAAGTCAAAACATGGTCATACATGATTGACTTAGTGCATATCACTAACAACTAATCCATTAGCATATAAGAAAAATAAATTTCAATGCACTTGCGTCAAAGGAATCTAAAGCATTACTTAACTATAGTCTAAAAATTTCAAATTCAAGTTACCAAAAACTGCTGCAACCAATCCCATTCAGACTTCATTTTTTTTATCAATATGTATATGCAAAAGGAGCTTTAGTCAAACACTTGAGATTAGCAAATCTCCTTACTGATTCATAATATTTTAGCTATATTGAAAAAATGTGAGCATCAGATCAATATTTAAGCAACAATAAAAAAATGCTTGTATGGTTGAAATAAAATTCTTCTCAAGATTTTTAATTTCATATTAAATGCAATATATAACCTTACATATTCAGCATCTTTGAATCTTAAAACTGAATCACAATGCACAATACCTTTAGTTGAACTAGAATTTAGCAATGCATCAACCATTACAGTGAATCCACTTTGATCAATGTATAAATTGTGATGCAATTTCATTTCTAGCACAATCATCTCCATCAAATGAAAATCCTTCGCATTCCCAAAACCCTATAAAAAAGAGAAAGCAGGAATGAGAATAGAAAAGTAAAGGCATTACTCAACATTCAGTTTTATTGAAGATAGATAAGGCACTGATTTACATCCATAGAAAATTAAGAAGGCAAAGCCCCAATAAAACAAGACTTAGGAATAAATTAACATGTTTCCAATCTCAATCTCTCACTGAGGACTTTCATCGAACATAAAAACCATAAATGATGATGGGAGAAACTAAAAATTGATGGTTTGAGTTGCTTAGCCCATCGGGTTATATTGACTCTAGAGACACTAGCCCGTTATCCTTCCATTGCCATGAGTGGGAGGTTTTTGTGGCTCTGTGAAACTAGCCTCACGTCGTGCCAACTATGAGCAGAATAATAACTATTGCAACTAGAACTAAAACTACAATCCAAAATTTCTTTTCTTTTTGTCATTTTTGCCAACCTTATAAGTTGTCAAGTTTTTCACAATAATTAAATTCTTTTGTAAAAAACCAAAGGTATCAAGTTTTTCTTGCAAAAAATACAATATTAAACATGACTATAATTAAACATTGGTGAAAAAAGATACAATAGCATGGATATATTTTTCTGCAAATAAATTAGTATAGAATTCTTTTTAATTAAGATTTCTCACTGTAATTAATGCATTAGGAGATTGTAGTTTCCAATACAAATATATATATATATATATATATATATATATATATATATATATATATATATATATATATATATATATATATATATATCCAGATAAATTCTATCTTATCTTTTTATTTTATTAGCATTTTAGGTTTATCCCACAAACAAGGTTAGGCATTATTAATGTGACATCTAACATTAATGATGCGATATTTAATATCGAAGATGTAGCACTTAAAATTGTTCATCTAACAATGTGGCATTTTTTTTAACAAAACACAACTCCCTATATATCAATAAGTTTACATATAAGTTGATATTTGATAACTTGTTTCTGAAACTCTTGAGCTTGGAATCCTGCAAGTGATCAACAAAGTGCATGGTGAGAGGTAGGGAGGATCTCCATAAACACTTTAATACCTAAGTCAGAAAAAAGAGAGAGAATCTAGAGAGAGAAAATGAGAACAACTAGAATATGAGAGAATAAAATGAATGAGAGTGAGGGATATGAGGTCCTATTTATATTGATACTTAGACCTGTAAAGAGTAGGATTCCTCTTGGGATAGGAATCCTAAACCAAATATGAGAGTATTCTTTCTTCGTTTAGGAGTCTTCTTGAGGCAGGATCCTTTCCTTAAATGGATTTGGCTGCCTTCCCTTTCTAAGTAACCTATATATGAAACAAAGTTCTTTAATTAAATAGGAATATATACATGTGTGGTATCAAGAGTCCCCTCGCAGGTCTGTCCGGATATTTATGTTTGATGTATCTGAGTTTGTAAATGATAGAACATTTATTCTTCTATACAAAGAGAAAGAGTGCTTGAATTACTTCATTTGATATAGAAGGGTGAATTGAGGTGGCCAGCCTCAGTCATAGAAAAAAGATAAAGCTCAATACCAAGTCTCGAAACCGTTGCATAATGATGTCACGAAAATGCCAGTTGGACTTTGGAGTGCACAAAATCTATAAAAAAGAATATGTAATGGATTAACACGTCAGTGCGAAGACAACGTGATAGAACCAGTTGTCACTGGAGTTTGATGCTCAGTGCATTAAAAGCGTGGCCCGAGTGCCAACCTCAGTACTGTAGAACCGACTTGAGGGTGCCAACTTCAGTCACTGGACTAATGCTCAAGGCTTAGATGCTCGATGTAGGGACACGAGGATTACATGTGCGAAAGCTCAGTATTATAGAAGCAACCTGAAGGTGCCAGCTTTAGTCACTAGACTTTATCTTGGTACATTAGAAGCGTAACCCAAGTGTCATATAGTCTTAGTACATTAGAACCACAGCCCGAGTGCCAGATAGTGTAGGTTTCTTGCAAGTATGGCTCGGATGCCCATCCCCAACACTATAAAAGTGACATGAGGGAGCCAACCTCAGTTACTGGTCTTAATACGTGAGGCGTGGATGCTTAAAACCTTAGTACTATAGAAGCGTCTTAAGGATGCCAGCTTTAGTTGCTAGCAAATGACGTTGGATCTTGCTATGCCGAGTGTGGAAGAACAGCTGGCAATGGTGCACCTAGGGCGGGTAACGTCTATGTCGCCTCAATGCCTTAATTTTTTAAATTTGAATTTGCTTAACTGTTGCGTCTTTTTGTGTGTCAGAAGATGAGATGTTTCTGTTGCCATAATGATGACTACTCAATTAATGGGTTTTTCTATTTCCCAGACTACCTTTAATGATGTGGGGAGAAATGAAGTAATTATGAGAGTATTTAATGGTTTGTTCTAGAGCCTTCTATTACTTTATAAGTATCTTTGTTTCTTCGAGTTGATGCATTTTTGCTCTTTTCTATTTTGCTGGTATTTTGTTCGCTTTGCTAATGCCACCAATCTTTTCCTGCATTGACTTCTCCATTTTGCAACCAGGTGATCCTTTTCTTCCTTCTTTCATTCCTCTTTTATTTTGTTTCTTAGATAGACTTATGGCATCGAGGGAACAAGTTAGCTCTAATATGTTTATGTCTAGGATAGATGAGGAGTTGTTGGGGTGGTATCGAAGGCCATTTAGCACTCTTACTGATTACGCCCTGCACATTGTAGATAGGAAGTTTAGGGTCCATACCCCCATGCTAGATCTTAATAAGTTAGTAGTGTATTTTGACTAACTAAAAGGGGGTCTGAAGTTCTCGTTAGATCCTTTTGTAAAAAGATTTTTGAATAGGTATAACATAGCGCTCAGTTAGCTTCACCCTAATAGTTATAGGATTCTAACCAAGTTCTTTTAGTTAATGCATAAGGAGAGTAGGGAGCTGGACTTAGATGTCCTATGGTATTTGTATAGCCTAACTAAGAAGAAGGGAGAACTGATGTTCTCCTTATTGGCTGCCCCTAACCATAGCCTATTTGTGAAGCTTTTGGAACTTCACAAGAAGTGGAGGCACAAGTTTTTCATTGTCGAGCACCCTACAGAATTCTTGGATTTTCGTTGAATGTAGTCTTATTAATGTCATAGGGTGAAATGGCCTCCGAAGCTAACTGACCCCGATACGGAGATGGTCTTAAGACTTCATCTTGATGGCTTAGTTGAGGCTTGGTCAGCTGAAGACGTATTAAGAAGACACTTGTGGAGAGTCTGCCTAGACCGTGTTCACTCTACTGGTATGTTTTGATTATTGATAGGTATCTTTTTGACTTCTTCTTTTTTATCTTTTTAATGATAGATGGCTGACTTTTTTGCTTTTGCAAACGGAATTCAACTTGTAGCTGATGAACCAATAGGGCCAAAAGAAGTGCAAATCTCCTCCCCCTCTCTAGATCCTAAAGTACTTATAGTCCTTGAGGAAGCGACCATCAATCCAAAGGGAAAGGCTATGGCTGGGTCTTCATGATCTGGCAAGGAAGGTCAACGAAAGAGGAGGCTGGTAGACTAAGGCTCGGATGCTGAGGAGCTGGATGAGGAAATATACATCCAGCGTCCAAATCTTTTCGGGTGTCCAGACATGAGGGCGTGGATCTTGATCAAAGTGAAGCCGCTGAGTGTCTCGAATGCCCAGGTTCGAGATCAATATGCTGAGTCACTGAGGCTACTAGCGGATATGCAATGTTGGACTGAGCAGGGTCGGGAGGAGCTGTTCAATTCCATGATTGAGCATTCCCTAGAAGTGCTAAACCCCTTTTATTTAATCTTTTTATGAGTTCTTGTATTGAGGTGATGACATGAGTTTTTCCTTTCACAAATGACCCAGGCTTTGCTGTTGGCGAAGGACCAGTATTTCTACCTCAAAATCCAGTATAGTCTGAAGAAGATGAAGGTAAAATCAATAGTGATTGATTTTGAGAAGAAATTAAATAATGCAAAGGAGGCACTAAAACTCTGCTAGACCAAATATGCAAAGGCTAAATCTGAAGCTGAGGAAAGCTAGAAAAAGATGGCTGATCTAGAGCACAATCAAACTCTACTGATTAAGAGGATCGAAGAGCTGGACTCTTAGATTGCATATCTACTCTCTTAGAATTTGGAGATGGACTTGGCTAACCTAGATCAAATAATGCTAGCTGATTTGGCTATGATTATCGCTGAAGAGGATGCCCGGCACAAGGCCACTTCCCTTCGTGCAAGGAATATTTCTAAATTAGTTGAAGGGTCCTCTTATAAGCTTCCAACACTTATTAATGTTGTTAATATTGTTCCCCCTCCCATCTCTAAGTCTGAACCTCTAGATGTACACTTAGTATAATAGAGATTTTTTTTTGTAATTGACTTTTGTAATATGATTTTTATTCAATGAATGAAACTACTTTATATAATATCATTCCAAGTACATTTATTAGTAGTATTTTTGAAGGCAGTTTGAGTTCCAAAATTGTTGTAGCTCCTTGCCTTCTCTGTCTTTTATTTTGTATGGCCCTTTAGATGTATGCTCTGTAACCTGACAGGGGCCTTCCCAATTGGGACCCATTTTGCCAGTGCTGAAGTTGCCTTTGCCAATATTCGCCCTTCTAAGTACCCAATCTCCTACCTTGAATTGTCTTGGATAACTACGGCGGAGGTGATATTGCGCTATCTTCTATCTATATGCTTCAGCTATAATGGACGCCCATTCTCTTCTTTCTTCTAGTAGATCCAAAAATATTTAGGTGTTAATGCTATTGATATTTTGATCTAAGTCTCGACTGACCTTGTAACTTGGTTAACCAATTTCTACTGGTATTACTGCATCTATGCCATAAGTTAGCTTGAATGGTGTTTCCTTTATGGATGCTCTAAGAGTGGTCCTATAAGCCTAAATTATGTTGTTAAGTTCTTCGACCCAATTTCCCTTCTTCTCATCAAGTCTCTTCTTTAACCCTTGCATGATAGTTCTATTGGTGACCTCTATTTGCCTGTTCATTTGTGGGTGAGCTATCAAGGTGAAATGAAGCTTTATTCCAAGGTTAGAGTAGAACCTTCTAAATTTGTCATTATCAAATTGCTTATTGTTGTCTATGATCAGGCTATGCAGTATGCCAAATCTACCGATGATCTCTCTCTAAAAGAAGTGCTTAATCTAAGCTTCCGTGATAGTTAGAATTGCTTCCACTTCCACCCACTTAGTGAAATGGTCTATGGCCATAATTAAGAACTTGTTATATGAAGTGGATGTTAGGAAGGGATCCAGGAAGTCCATTCCCCATATGGCGAAGGGCCAAGGGCTACCGATCGGATGTAGGGGGTTGGAAGGCTTGTGATTGAGATGAGTGAACTGCTGGCACTTATGACATTCTTGAGTTAACTTCCAGGCATCCTTAGGCATGGTGGGCTAGTAGTGTCCTTGAAGTAGTGCTTTCCTAATTAGTGTGTAGTGGGATTCATATGCTTCATAAATTCCTTCGTGGATTTCCCTGAGTATGTAATTCCCTTCCTTTAAGGATATGCATTTGGACAATGGGTGTGAGAGGGATTTCCTATAGAGCTCCCCATGATGGATAGAGTAATGGGCTACCTTCATCGTTAGTTTCTGAGCCTTTAATTTGTCTTCTAGGAGTGTTCCATTTTCCAAGTATTGGACTATTAGTTGCATCCACTCCGAGACTTCCCATACTTCCATGATATCTGGGTCCTCGGTGTTGGGTTTTATTAGTGCTTCAGTAAACTCCATCCTCTTAAACACTTGATTGTCTTCAGCTGCTAATTTGGCTAAGAGGTCAGCCTTAGAGTTTTCGTGTCTGGCAATATGGACTATCTCCCACTATCCCCCATCTTGTTCGATCTTCCTTAAGAGTTGCATAACTTTTCCTTTAAATTTGGCAATGCTTGGATCCTTGATCTAGAATGTCCTGTTGATCGGGTTTACTACTAGTTGAGAATCCAATTGTATTGTGAGGTGTTCGACTTTGACTTCAACAGCTAACTTCAATCTTGTGATGAGTGCCTCATATTCTACGACATTGTTGGTTGCATTACAGTCTATTTGAACTATATACCGGATGTGAATTTTATGTGGTCCCTTAAGGATAACCCTGGTGCCAGATCTTTGAGTGGAGGATGCTCTATCAACATTGAGCTTCCACTTTAGTGTTTTAGTGATTATGAGATCTTTCAGTGTCATTTCTTGAATGAAATCTGCTAATGTTTGAGCTTTCACCTGTTGACAGGGCTCATAGTCGATGTTAAATTCTCTAAGTAATACTGACCATTTAACCAATCTACTCGAAGTCTTAGGCCTTTGTAGGATTTTTTGCAATGGGAAGCGAGATCTGACAATGATGGGATGAGCCTAGAAGTAGTGTCTAAGCTTTCGCGATGCATGGACAACAACCATGGCCAGCTTACCCAGCATTTGGTACCAAACCTCAGACCCTCAAAGTATTTTACTGACATAGTATACCGGGTTTTGCTGGCTCTCTTCTTCCCTTACTAACACCAAAGCTATGCATTCTTGACCCACCAAGAGGCATAAGTACAGTGTTTCCTCTAGGACTGACCTACTAAGTAGAGGTGGTGAGGATAGGAATTTTTTAACATCTTTAAAAACCGCCTGGCAGTCTTTAGTCCAAACAAATTTCTTGAAATTTTTTAAAGCTTAGAATAGTGGTAGGCATCGTCTGGTCGAGAAGGAGATGAAATGTCCTAAAGTCATGATCCTGCCATTTAACTTTTATAACTTATGGATAGTCTGTGGAGCTTTCATATTAAGAATGACCTCCATCTTTTCCAGGTTGGCTTCAATACCTTCATAAGATATCATGAATACTAGGAATTTGCCTGCTTTGACTCTGAAGATGAATTTTTCTAGATTCAGCTTGATCCTAGACTTGCTAAGCAATTGGAGGACCTAATCCAGATCCGATGGGTGTTGCTTTGTATGCTTGCTCTTGATAATAATGTCATCCACATATACTTCCACATTTTTCCCAATCTGGTCCTAAAATACAAGGTTCATCATCCTCTGATAAGTTGCTCCAATATTCTTTAGTCTGAAGGGCATCACCTTGTAACAATAAAGACCTTCGTGGGTGATGAAGGATTTCTTCTCTTGATCTTCCCTTTTCATCTGTATCTGGTGATATCCTTGCATTGCATCAATAAAACTATATAGACAGTGGTCGATAGTGGAGTCTACTAGCTGGTCAATTGTAGGTAGTGGGTAGTTGTCCTTCGAGCATGCCTAGTTAAGGTCAATATAGTCCATACACATCCTATATTTTTCATTCAATTTCTTAACTAGTACCACATTGGCTACCCATTTTGGGTGAGTAACTTCTTTGATAAACCCAGCTTCTAAAAACTTCTTTGTTTCCTTGACAATTATCTTCTGCCTCTCGTATGCAAAGGTTCTTTTCTTTTGGATCACTGGCTTCACCCCTAGTTTGATGTTAAAGCTATGACAAGCAATCTGGGGATCTACCCCAGTTATTTCAGATGCCCAAGAAGCGAAGTCTTTCGAGTGCCTAGTGAGGACTTCCCTTATTCCTTGCTTGGTGTCATGGTCAAGCTTATTGTCGATCTTTACTATTTTTCCATCAACAATTTACAATATTTTAGTGTCATCCACTGGTTATGGTTTATTTCCTTGCTTCTCTATTTCCCAAGTTTCTAGGGGGAAGGCTTCTATTTGAGGCTTTATTGCCATTGGTAACACCGTCTGGCCATATACTGATCTCCACAGATAGTGAGAGTTTTGGTCTCGACTGGAATCTTCATAGTCAGGTGTCAGATGCTTGTGATTGCATCTATTTCATAAAGCGTTGGTCGTCCTATGATACCAATGTATGCCAGTAGGAGATCCACTACATTGAATAGAGCTTTAATAACTTTTGTTTCTTCATTGTCCTGATTTTTAAATTCCAGATTTAACTCTACAATTCACATTGGCTATATGGTTCCTCCATAGAAGTTGGTAATGGATTCTGGATAGCTTTCAGGTTAGTGACAGAGCCTCCTACAGCTTTGTAAGCATTCCAAGACAATGAGTTGATGGCACTTTCGTTATCAACCAATAACCTCTTCACCAGATAATTGTTAATGTATGCATTTATCACCAAGGCGTCACAGTATGATGGCGAACATGTAACCCATCTTCTGAATCAAATACAATCTCTTTTTTCTTAAAGGTTGGCCCTTTTCCACGACTCCTTTTAGGTTTCTTCTCTGCATTTTCCCCTCTAATAATCATGTTAATGATTTCGGTCAGCTCATTCTGAGCCTTTTTTGTTTCTATCCTATCTTGCCCATGGGCCTTTGGATTCTTAATTCCTTTGGATGTGTCAGTAAAATTATTGAGTTTACCATTATGAACTAGTCTTTCTCTAGCATTCTTCAGTTCTCTACAGGCCTCAGTGTCGTGCCCGTATTCTCGGTGATACTAGCAATAGTGTCCCCTATCCTATGTGGCTCTCTAGCTTGGGCTCATTCTTCTAGCTAGGGTAATCCCTACGCCATTTTTTCTGACCCACATAAGGATTTTGGATCTAGAGTTATTTAGAGGTGTGTATCTATTTGCTTCCTTATAAAATCTTTTTACTAGGTTTCTGAAATTTATTTTTGGGAAGCTTGCTCATCTGGATCTTGATCTTTCATCTTTGGTTGGTGGCTTTTCTTCTTCCTTTCGCATCCTTCTATCTTCATCCATCTTTATCATTTTTACTGCCATAGCCTTTACTTCCGCAAAAGTGCCAGGCTCCTTTGTCATTATCTTGTCTTTGAGCATTCTGTGTCTAGTGCCATTTTTCAAAGCTTCTATAGCAACTTCATTTACAAGGTTTTTGATCTGCATAGCTACCTTATTGAATCGATCGAGGTAGCTTCATAGGGACTCATTGACCTTTTACCGGCACATCCGAAGATCATTGATGTTTTTGGCAGGGGGAATGTTGGTGATAAACCTGGTATGGAACTTCTCTATCAGATCCTCAAAAGTGGTAAAAGAGTTCTCTAGGAGCCGATGAAACCACTTTGGGGTGTTCATTGTGAGTGTTCTTAGGAAGACCTTACACATGATTATGTTATTCATATTTTGGAGCAACATTCTTGTTCTAAATGAGGATATGTGGTTGACGGGATCTCTAGTCCCATTATATTAATCTAGTTGTGGGATTCTGAACTTGGTTGGGATCTCTATCTGGATTATCCTTTTTATGAATGGCATTCTACCTTCCATAATACATTCATCTTCCTTCTTTGGTCTCGTGCGGGCTTTGTGTATAACTTCTTCAACCCTATGAGCTAACTTCGAGTTATCGAGAGCCAGAATGATTGAACTAGATTCCCCTTTATAAACTTTACTCTTCCCCTTGTTCGCCTCAGGTATCTATAGAGGTGTTGTGTTGTTGTCCATGTGAGCCAACCTAGGGTTGCCGCTTTGAACTAAGGTGTTCAATTGTTGTTGCATTAGGGCTATCTGAGCTTGGATATTTTTGTATCATTGCTTCCTTATTGGTTTGGGTGAGGTTAAGTGTTTAGGTTATAGTGTTCAGGTTATGCGTAGTTATAACCAATGTATTTGTTAGGCTTGGAAAAGGTACGTAAGGTATTGGTAGGTGATGGTGTTGTAATGGAACATAATATGGAAAGTCAATGCCCAAAGCCGGCCACCCCTAGGTATTTCCAAGAGGTAAGTGCATATTTTTGGATGAAGGTCTGACATACTGGAAAGTTATTGGAGGTACTGTTGTTAGGAAAGATGTTGACAGATTGATTGGAGGAATGGGTGACGAGAGGTTAATGTGAGTTTCAGGAGTCAAGATTAGCTGTGGGTTAGAAGTCATGATGTTGATATCTTAACTTAGCAGATATACGAATGGGTTTTCCCAAAAGTTCCCACAGACAACGCCACTTGATAACTTGTTTCCAGAACTCTTAAGCTTGGAATCCTACAAGTGATCAACAAAGGGCAAGGTGAGAGGTGGGGAGGATTCCTATAAACACTCTGATGCCTAAGTTAGAAAATAAAGAGAGAATCTAGAGAGAGAAAATGAGAACAACTAGAATATGAGAGAATAGAATGAATGAGAATGAGGCATATGAGGTCCTATTTATAGTGATACTTAGACCTGAAAAGAGTAGGATTCTTCTTGGGATAGGAATCCTAAACCAAATATGAGAGTATTCCTTTTTCGTTTACAAGTTTTCATGAGGCATGATTCTTTCCTTAAATGAATTTGACTACTTTTCCTTTTCGAGTAACCTGTATAGGAAACAAAGTTTTTTAATTAAACATGAATATATATATGTGTGGTATCAATTGTGAGCTCCATTTATTATATAAATAGACTAAAACGGCATTATCAAACACAAATCAACACCATCCTAGGACTCACTTAATATATTAACAGACTGAGCTTAATTGTGCAAGAATTTGCTGTGAAGATGTTTATATAAGAAAAAAAAATGACCATCGTCATCTATACATAGATGTAAGTTTACGCTTAAAGGCATGAGTTTTTCATGCGTCAAATCAAAGGAAAGTTCATAGAAATTTTTGTAGGGTTTGGGCAGAATATGACAAGCATAAGAAACACTTATGCGTTAGGATTATTAGGTAAACGGGCATTAATTATACATTGTTTAGAGCTTGTTTTTATTTCTATGCTTCTATTTTCATCCCATTGCATATGGACATATGAGAGGTCAGACCAGCCAACTATTTTTCAAAAATTGCTACTCGCAATTATCGCCACTAGGTACATGTTTTGCCCCTCCCCTTTTTGGATATTTATATTAAAAAATGAAAATTAAAAAAAAAAATACAATTCTGTAAGTGTCTAAACCTTTCGGATTCACTCTAATACACCCTTAGTTTTAGATTCTTAAAAAAATTTCTTTAAAATTTTGAAATTTAAAACAAAAAACATAAAAGTAAATTTAAAATAACATTGAATCAATATGAACACTGTCTAAAATTTTTTTATCTTATCCAAACATGTAATGTCATGAAGCGCGATGCATATCGCTTTTCAATTAAAATACATATTTTATTTCATTAGCATTTTAGATTTATTCCACTAAAATCGATGCACATTATTGATATGATATTTGATATTAATAATGTAATATTTATTATTGATAATTTTTTTTTTTTTTGACAGTCTCATTTGTTGATGTTTCAAAGGAACATGATATATTATAAAATCTATGCTTATAAAACATCATATAAAACATCATACAAGTGAGTTTCACCCAATTTTTTGAGGTGATAATCCAAAAAAAATCTTAATGAGGCCGCAAAAATTTAATCCAAAATCCTAAGGTCACACGAGTCTCAGTCCAAATCAATTAACATTGATGATATAACATCTTAAATTATTTATATGATACTAAAATTGAACAAACTGGTACACTTGAAGATACAAACAAAATGATATTTATAACCTGAATTATTAAAAAAAATACAGCTAAATATGAAATCGCAAGTGTTTTTTTTTTTTCATAATTTTCCCCATAATTTATTAGCCTTGATAAAATATGAAATTATAAGAATTAAGATTGAGATATATAAAATTAAATATTTAAGCACCTCTAGAGATCATCTCCTGAAAACGTTTAAAAGACTCCTCTCTTTGAATCCTAAGCTGATTATGGAAGTTCTTGATAAAAGCATCAGCTCTTTCATTAATATCATCATCCACCATCACCAACTTCCTCCTCATCCTTATTTTCTTCGTTGAATCACTCTTCAAACAATGCTCCTTGTCATCAAATACTCTATCTTGCTTGCTGCAAACTTATCTTTGGTTCTCCATTGATCCACTTAATATATCAATAGACTGAGCTTAATTGTGGAAGAATTTGCTGTGAAGATGTTTATATAAGAAAAAAAAATGATGATCATCATCTATATATATAGCCATAAGTATAAGCTTAGAAGCATGAGTTTTTCATGCTTCAAATCAAAGGAAAGTTCATAGAAATTTTTAAGAGGAATGTTTTAGGTAACAAAAATGACAAACATAACAAACACTTATGTGTTAGGATCATTGGATTTAAATATGTGGCAAATACACGTTAATTATATGTTATTTAGAGCTTATCATGCTTTCCATGCTCGTGTGTCATCCTATTGGATATAGACATATTAGAGGTCATGGCCATGGCCAGCCAACTCTTTTTTAAAATATTTTTGTCTAGGCTAAAGGTCTATATCCCATTTATAATGCATGCGTTTCGTTCTCAATATTGATTCTAAAAGGTTGAGAAATTTTCCTTGGGACTCCCAATAATGTTTAGTCGGGAGTTCATTTTCTTGAGGAGTTGAACCTTTTTCCAATCTGTTCCATTAAATCTTTTAAGCTCTGTAGGTAACAGTTTTGTTCGCGTGTCTAAGTGTTGGCGACCACGTCACTATATGAGTTTGGAGCTCATTAGAAAATATATAGTGGGCTTGGGATTTAAAATGGAGATAGAGTCACTACCCGGATGAGAGCCAAAACACACTATACATCAACTGGATTTCACGGATGTTCTCAGAAGTCGTCATCAGAGATCGAGTTCAGAAACTGGGTATGGGCTTTTGGAATGCCCACCCCAACCTTGCGTTTGGTCTCCGTGTATGTTTTGTATTTTATTACCTTTGATTATTAATTTATTTTCTTATTGACATGCAAATCGCGATTGGTTTCTAATTTTATATTTTATTCCGAGTTTGCACATTAGTTCCATTTTAGGCTTATATCCCTGACATTCAATCACAAATAAATAAATAAAACAAATAAAAATAATTTACAACCATTCATTCCAAATAAAAGGAGAAATGGATCAAGGATTACAACTTTTTGGTGCAAATAAATATAAAAATATTAAAAATAAACCATATGTAAACAAAAAAATAAACTAATTAATCATACAAATTAATACTCTAAAAAATGAATAAAGCAAACATCTAGTGATTAAAAATCACCAAATGGTTCCTGCAATACACATACAAGTTAATTACATACAACAGCAATAATAATATTTATAAATCATCAACATATAATATTCACAAAAATAAATGAACATGAACTCATAAAATGATCTATTAAATAACACACAAAAAATAACATAGAAACAATATTGATCAATATGAGAATCATGCATAATCTCAAGAAATATCACTAATTAAACACAAAAATTAAACCAAACATGTAAAATATGGACGGAAAATCATGGCATAATCAGATAGAACTCTGTCAAAGAGGTGTTGCCTCCTGACTAAGAGGCGATGTCTCTGTCGCCTCAACACAAAGGGGCGATGCATTCAATAGAGGCAGGAACACTCTACATTTCTTAAATTCCAAGAAATACGATAATCAAACATGTGAATGAGAAACAGACATAAATATACAAGTATCATCAATCAATATTTAATATTTCATGTAACCGTGCTTCTCTATAACTTAAAATAAGTAATATGATTTAAGAAAACACATAAAAAAGCAACTAATCAAGGCTTATAATAAAGGTAAAGAGTTTAAAACTTAGAAATAAGGGGACTCACTATCTTGGACAAGTTGATGCTCCTAACTGAGCCCTCAGAGATTGGTTAATGGAGGGGTGGCCTTGAATGCAAGGAAGGTTCCCTCTTCTTCTCAAGAAGCAAGTCCTTTAAGCTTTAAAGTCCCTTCCTTCTTCTTCCTTCCTTTCTTTCTTTCTTTCTTTATTTTCCTTTCTCTTTTTCTCTCTATTTTTCCAGGCATTTTTTCTAATAACTTTAGCAACCTCCTCTTTTTTTCCCCACATTCCCTTTTAAGGCCTCTATTATTTTCCTTTTCAAATTTCTAAAAACCCATTCTCACCCTCTCCTCATTGCCCTTTTTTCATTCCCTAGGCTCTTCTCTGCCTTTTCCCTTTTCTTTTACGTCTAAAAATGACCAAATCTCAATAGGTGGACTTCCAACTACTCTCATTAATGGCATTTAGTGTTGCAGAGAGTGGGTGTGATAAGGCACTGCCTTATTGATACCTAGGGTGAAGAGGTGACGCCTCTTCGTTGAGGTGATTGCCTCTTCACTTTGGGTAATTCAAGGCCTGTGGGTCAGGCTTAGGCTTTGGTCTAGTGTTCAGGTTTAAATATGGTTTTTTTGTGGGCTTGACTTAGTGTTTGGGCTTTCAGAGTCGATTTTAGAGAAGCCTCACGCTCCCTTTGCATTCAAAATATGAACTTTCTCATCATTGGACTTTTGTTATGGGCCGATCAAACTGACAGTGTCTATAGTTTGCCCCCTTGGTTTTTTGAAAAATTAAAATCTTTTTAAAAATAATTTTTTGATAAAGCAACATACACATCAAATAGAGAGAGTAAGAATGGCATACCTGACCTGCGAGTTTCACTCGGGCTGTCAGTCTTGGGAATTCAAACCCTAAAGGTCGAGCTTTTTCTCCAAAATGTGATCGTGTTCCTCCGATTTTCTTGGCCCAATCAGTCACTCATTATAGTTTGGCATGAATCTTAAGCATGGCCCAATCTTCACTCATTAGAGATAAAAGGCAAATGTAGCTGTGATCCTTGGGTTAAGCTAACTCGATCAGCTACTCATCATAAATTTAACATGATTCCCAAGTTTTCCTAGCTCGAGAAGTCACTCAGTAGAAGAGATGAAGTGTAACTATGTTCCTTGGGTTTTCCTGGCCTGATTAGTTACTCATTATAGTTTAGCATGAATCTTAAGCATGGTCCAGTATTCACTTAGTAGAAAAAGATGAAACATAACTGTGTTCCTCGAGTTTTCCTGGCTCGATCAGTTACTCATTATAGTTTGGCATAACACCCAATTTTTCTTAGCCTGAGAATTACTCAGTAAAAGAAGAATGCACTTTGGGGATTTAAACCCGACTAGACACGTCGTGAAATGAACACTTCAGGGATTTAAACCCGACCAGATGCTTGTTCTTTCATTCACTTTAGGGATTTAAACTCGATCAGACACTTATTCTTCTATGCACTTTGAGGATTCAAACCTGACCAAACACTTGTTCCTTGTGCACTTCAGGGATTCAAACTCGACTAGAAACTTGTTCTTTGCACACTTCGAGGATTCAAATCCAACCAGATGCTTCCTCTTCCTTGCGCACTTTGGGGATTCAAACTCGACCAAACGCTTTCTTTTCTGATGCTTCAATTAGATCATTCTTGTCACAAGATCAATTTTAGGGTATACCCAAGCAGTGATATGAAAATTCTCATTTTTTTATTGGCCCTAGGCCATTCGATGTTTTATTTCATCAAGTGGGCCTCACCCCCTTCTCCTTATCTTCCTTTCTCTCAATCTTCCTTTTTCACCCTAACCATATAAATTCTCAATTTTCTTCTCTAAGGGTCACTTTCACCTTTTCAATTATCTCTTTTGTCTCTTTTTCCCTCCTTTTTCTTTCTCTGTATTCTTTGACATGGACATCGCACGGACCCCAAATTTGCCCATATGGGACCCAATGACACCTATAGTGCATCCTTCTTGAAGTTTCAGGCTCAGTATTGGAGATGAGATCCCTCTGTCTGTAGACATGTGATCTCATATCTATAGCTTGGCCACTGGAGAGGTTAGTACCAATTTCTTTAATTTTTCTTAGAAATATCATCAAATAGTATTGGGCTACTATTCATATACATATATTATGAATTTAACTAAAAGAAATCAAATGTTCTTGATAAAAAAATAAAACTTCAAATCATCCTATCAGATTGCTGACATAAAAGGTGTTGCTTCTTTGATGAGGCGATCGCCTAATCGATAAGGCGATTGCTTCTTCGTGAACAGGTGTTTGCCTCTTCGATGAGGTGATTGCCTCATCGATTAGGCAATCGCTTCTTCGTGAAGAGGCCTTCGCCTTTTCGAGTCAAGCTTATTCTAAAAAAGGTGAATCACTTCTATGTAAAGAGGTGTCGCCTCATCACTAAGGCAATCGCCTCTTCAATAAAGGCATCACCTCATCATAAAGGCAGTCACCTATTCGATAGAGGCATCACCTTAGTGATAGGATCCAGTAAAAATCTTGAATTTTTATTATGTAAAATGATAATTTTACTCCTTGTTTTACTCCCTTAGCTCGATGCCCACACCCTCAAGGGTGCTGGGAACTTTAGTGGTGAGTAGATCTGGTATGATGAGTTTCCTAAGGTCATACAGACTTGGATGCATGACATCAGGTTCTCCAAGTTTATCTTGGCACTCCCAACACAGTAGGGGCTTACAGATTACCAACATTTACATGCCCTAATGTAGAGGTAGTTTGACACCACACACACCTTTCACCTTCCTTTCGGGGAGTTCACCCTAGATCCAGTGGCCTTCACTGTAGTTACTGACATTGCTTATGTTGAAGATTTAGTTCCTTTCAATGTCAGCCTTCATTAATTATCTCTCGACCATCTCATTTTCATCAAGAGTCTATTTAGGATCATCCCAAACATGAAGGGGACCCACACAATGAAGCTTGAGTTAATCAGGAGCTTCTACACCTACACGAGAGTTTAGACGGCTACTACACCCATTCAAATCAATTAGGTGGTGCACGCTTTCCTTGTTTATCTGTTAGGTACTACTCTCTTTGCAAATACAACCAGTTTTATGGACTTGAGCTTCTTGATGCCTTTGAGGGACCTAGACTTAGTGGCGACCTACGCTTAGGGAAACTATGTCTTAGCTTATCTTTATAGGAGTATGGATGAGCCGGTACGCGGATCTAGATGACTCTGCGATTTTTGGTACACCATACTGGTATTTTATTTTCTCTTTTCTCTCTTCATATTCCATTCTAACTATTGTTGTTTGATCTAACTAACAATCTCTTATTTCTTTCACAAGACTAGGCTTTAGAGTTAGAGTTGATAGTGGGGATCACCAGAGTCATTGACACTCCCTTCCCTACGATGGTGAGGTGGGGTCCCAATCGGGCTTGGAGGAGGCTTGTGGCTCGTGTTCACATCCACCGTGAGTGGCTGAACACATTTACTTATGACAAGGTATGCACTTACAAGTGTAACTAAGATTAGCAATAAACTTATTAATTTAATTCACTTGCTTACTTGTTTATTCTAACAGCTATGCCCAAACTTGTAGGGCCTTTAGGGTAGGTGGATGCAAGCCATGGTTCACTCCATCCCTCTATCTAGAAAGAGGGTTCTGCTCAAAGGCCTTGATTGTAGAGTGTGGTTCCTCAGGGAGAGGATACATCAGTGGTGATTAGGTGTGCGAGTAAGGCGTCCACCTCTTACTCCTCCCTGTCATATCTTCTGGGTGCATGAGTTAGAGAGAGATGAGCTTGATCGTGCCTTGCAAGGAGAGGATGCTGTAGACTATTGCAAGCAAAAGAATTCTCGCTATGTGGACTTTACACGAGCTCATCTTTTATAGTGAGTGCCCCTTCCTGAGCCTACACTCCAGGTAAGCATGTAATTTTTTATTTTATATTTATTTTATATTTACTTATAGATGTTATTCTCTAACTTATTTTTCATCTTTTAGGCAGCTACTAGGGCACCCGCTCCTCGTCCTAGGCACTCTACGCAGGAGAGGCCTCATGAGTGCCCATGCATCATTCCCAGTGGTGAGGGTTCTTCTTCTAGGGCACCATCCTCCATTAACCCCTTTAGTTCTCAATCCTAAGTAGTGGTCGATAGACCCATTATCATTCTTGATCTGTTGACTCATTGCTGGATGCCTTCTGGTGAGCTTTCTCGTTAGTTTCTGATGCTAGATATGACTTTGGAGCCATCATTCTTCCTAAAGGCTATTACCCATGTAAGTTTCCTTCTTTGGCAACTGTTTTCTCAATTCTTATAACACATGGTTAATTTTAACATTATCAATGAAACAAATACCTCGAGATCAGGGAGAGTAGATGTACCGGTTGGTTGAGGCCCATAGGGACTTCCTGATGCAAGTGACGCAGTAGTGGAAGGTACACACAGAATATGCTCTATTTCTATATGTATACATGCTTTTATGATTTCTTACCTCTTATTATGCTTCAATAGGATCGAGATGAGGCCAGCCAAACTAGGATCATTGCCTTGGAGTGCTAGCTCACTGCTCTTCAGGTTGAGGGTGATGAGAAGGAGGGGGGAGCTGATAAGGAGTTTGAGGATAACAGTGAGGATGACGAGACTGATCCCATTGGTGCTTTTGTGGATAAGCTAGATGATGAGGAGGCTGATGAGTCCAATAGTGATGAGTAGAGAGGACTCTTTATAGATTTTTGTTAGCATAGGGGTGTCCTTATCTAAGAACATTAGAGGCTTTACATTGTTGGCCTCTTACTATCTGAATTGATTTTTATTTGATCAACCCTTTTTTTATGCCTTCATATTTTGCACTAATAATTTTTGGAGGAATTTTGAATGAATAAAGGCCTTTTATTTATAAAAAACCTTACTTTGTCTCTTTGTATTCGACTTAGAAAATTCCCAGGAATGAGAAGATCTGCCCTGCCTGTCATAGAGGTGTTGCCCCTTCGAAGGGGCATCGCCTTTATGTGAGGAGGTGACATGTGATTCGCCTATTCTCATAGAGGCATCGCCTGATCATAGAAGTGATCACCTCTACATGTCTTTCCTGTAGCTATAAAAAACCCCTAAATCTTCTTTAAAATCCCTAATCTCTTCATCTCATTATTTCCCCCTATTCTTCTTTCTTAGACAACATTCTAATCTCTAATTATGAATGAGAGAAGCTTGAAACAGTTATAACCAATTTTGAAAAGTCTGGATGGCGGGTCATAGGCTAGAATGGAGCCATTTCACCTATCCACCTTCCGATCCTTGCATGCTAGGAAGATCAACTTCTCATTTCTCCATGCTCTTACTCAGTTTTGGGATCCTCAAAAACATGTTTTTTGATTCAACATAGTGGAGATTTGCCCCCCTAACAGAGGAATTTGAAGTTATCCTAGGCTCTCACATGGATTCCGCTTTATAAATTGTTATTCCTCTAGTCACAACCCCAGGTTTGCATGCCATCCAATACCAAATGGCAAGATCACTCAATATGTCCCCTCAATCCTCTTTTCATCACATTTTTAGCAACGAAATCCTGCTTAGCCCTTTCATAAAGATAGTAGCAACTGTAGACAACGGCGAGGTTCCCTGGCCTCGAATGATGGCACTCTGCCTATATGCTTAGTTCTTGTTGGTCTCCCCTTCTGGTAACTGTGACCCGAAGATCCTACATATTCTAGATCAAGTGGAGAGTGGATTGAACCCTTTCCCCCTTATTCCAGCTGAGACCATTATCGGACTTGATAACTTTTCCAAGACCAAGAGATTCTCTAGGAGTCCATTTCTACTAGAGGTGAGTCCCTACTTTCTTTTACCATTTCCTTCTTTCTATTATTCTTGTCCATTCTTCACTTCTGCAGGTTTGATTGCAAGAGAAGCTAAGGTTGTTCAAACCACCCAGGGACATTGCTCATTATAAGGCCAAACACTGTCGCACTAAGAGACTCCATCCTATCCCGGAGGATAACCATAGCTGGTTATCTACATTTCCTGACACTCTAATTCAGTGGATGTGCCCATATTGGAGATTGCAACACATGACCCTCCAATCCTATACCTACTATGTTCCCTTAGCCGGCCTCCATTTTGCCATCTTTTATAATCCAGCTTGGCTTTGCAGATAATATGGATAGAAATAATGGATTGTGGAGCTTGTATATGAGTTTGAACTAAGGCCTCTTTCTTAGAATTTTTTAGACAACCTTGTTGCTACTTGGCCTTGGAGGATCATTCAGAGGCTCATTGTTTATAATGGAGATCAGTCTATCGATGACCAGTACAAGGCATGGGTTCAACTACAACAAGTAAAAAAGAATGAATTTACAAAAAATAAAAGGACAATAGCATTACAGGCATTAAGCACCCAGGGGACTCACATGAGAAGCAGATAATGTTATATTAGTTTATGAAACTTAGTCTTTTTATGTACTTTCTTTGTCGAATGATATTTCCTTTTGAGTTAGACATATGTGTAATAAGAATTTAATGTAATGCTTACAATAATAAAGGCACTCCATTCCATTTAATTTAAGCACAATGTGACTATACAATTTTACTTCTTACATATCTCCTGTCGTTAATTGGCTTGCCCTTACAAGTTTTTCAACTAACTATTTTTGATTTTCTCTCTCCCCTTTTACATGTCTTTTACTTTTGCCTGGACCACCTTTTTAGGTTTTCAACCCAGCAGGACTTTTTACTTTTTCCTTTTTTTTTTCTCTCACTTTTGCTTAGGCAACCTCTCTTGAGGTTTTTTCCTTAATGAGACTTTACATAAAGTATTTCTTGAGCTTGTCCATATTGATGGGCTCTCTGAATTCATTTCCCTCCAAGTCAAATAAAATTGCAGCCCCTTTTGAAAATAATTTCTTCACTTGGTAGGGACCTTCCCAATTCGGCTTGAACTTCTCCCATGGATCAGTCATGATTGGCCTAGTGAGCTTTAAGACCAAGTCACCCTCTTTGATCTTGCCTGGCTTAATCTTTTTGTTATAAACCCGGGCTATCCTTTTTTTAGTACAACTGAGAGTGATACATAGCCTTCAATCTCTTTTTCATCCAATAAAGTTAATTGTGCTAATCGGCTCTCTACCCACTAGTACTCTAAAATTTTAGTCTCTAGGAGAACCCTTAGTGACTGAATTTTAACCTCAACTAGCAATACAACTTCACATCCATATACCAAAGAATACGGAGTGGCTCTTTTTGACATTTTGGCAGTGGTTCTATATTCCCATAATGCAAACTATAGATAATTTTCCTAGTCTTTGTAATTTTCTAGTATCTTGGCCAAAATTCTTTTCACATTCTTTTTTATTGCCTCTACGGTCCCGTTAGCCTGTGGTCTATAAGAGGATGATCTATGATGTTCAATATTGTATTCTTCCAACAGAGTGGTCATTTTTGCCTTAAACTGAACACCATTATTAATGATGACCTGATGAGGCAAACCATATCAGCAAATTATGTTATTCTCTATGAATGACCATTTGTTTCGCCATTACAGTAGTGAATGATTGCTTCTACCCATTTAGAGAAATAGTCAATCACCACTATGATGTAACAATGTTTGTTAGATGCTTTCAGCCTTATCTCTCCAATAATGACAATTCCTTGAACTATAAGTGGCCAATGAGAGTTAATCCCTAAAGTTCCATAAAAGGCAAGTGGCTTATGTCACCATATACTTAGTAGTTGTGGCATCTCTTTACATACTTCACGCAATCTGCCTCCATGGTTAGCCAGAAGTACCCTTGACAGATTATTTTTTTAGCAAAGACTGTTCCATTCATATGCGGCCCACATACACCCTTATGAACTACTTCCATGATCTTCTGTGCCTTACCCTTATTGATGCATCTTAGGTGTACTCTAGTTGGCATCCTCTTATGTAACATCCCATTATGGCTAATGAACTATCGATATAGCATCTGTAGTGACATTCTTTCTTTTCTATCAGCTTCCTCTAGGAATTATCCTACACAAGATACTATTGTAGATCATAAAACCAAAGCTTCTCTGCTGGGTCGATTGGCATTATTCTGATTTTCCCATAATAAGGAACTCGGGCCTGTACTAAGATAAGAGGCTTCATTTATGCTCGTCTGTCCCTTTTCCATGTCAAAGCTAGGGTAGCCAATGCATTTGCCACCTGATTCTTCTCCTAAGGCAAGTGTACAAATCTGTATTGCATGAAGGATAATAGGATCATGGCTAAATAATCCTAATATGGCTTTAGCTTATCTTCTCTCACTTCCCATTCTTTAATGATCTGCTTCACTACCAACATCGAATCCCTATACACTGTCACTCTTTTGCCCCTACATTTGTGAGTGCTTCCAAACAAAAAATGCAGGCTTCATATTCAGCTTGGTTGTTAGTGACCTCGAATGCTAGCCTCTTTGCCATCGGGATTACTTCTCCTTCTAGTGAGACTAAAATCACACCAATGCCTACCCCTTTACTGTTCACTCCTTCATTAAAGTACATTCTCTGGGTCTAGATTTCTATTGCCCCCAAGTGTTCATTTAGAAATTCTAACTCCCATTCTTGTTCATCATCCACCAGATTTTAGGCTAAGAAGTTTTCCACAACTCTTCCTTTTATCACTTTTTTAGTAACATAGTCTATGTTGAATTTAGTGAGCAGGACTAACCATCTAGCTAATTTCCTTGTCAGTGACGGAGTCTGCTAGAGATATCTAAGGGGATCATGCTTAGAAACCTCTTGAATCCTTTAGGATTGGAAGTAATGTTGTAGCTTCATTGTTACCCAAATTACAGCCAAACAAGTTCTTTTTACTAGACTATAATTAGTTTCCTAGGGCAGAAGCTTCTTACTTAGATAATACACGGCATGCTCAAGTCTCCCTTCTCCTTATTGAGCTAACATTGCTCCAACAACATATTTTTCTATAGCCAAGTAGAGAATTACGGGGTTCCCTGGTCTTGGCAACTACAAAACTAGAGGATTCATTAAATATTGGTTAATTATTTCAAAGACTTACTGACACTTATCATCCTAGATAATCGGATGATTCTTTATTAAGAGCTTGAAGATCGACTCATAACTGGTAGTCAGTTTGGCTATGAACCTGCTGATGTATTGTAGCCTTCATATAAACTATATGACTTATTTCTTATTCTTTGGTGCAGGCATTTCTTTGATTGCTCTAACTTTATCTGGATCCACCTCTATACCTTTTTGACTGACAATGTGTCCCAATTATTTTCCAGATGTCACCCTGAAAACACATTTCTTTGGATTCAGTCTGAAGTTATACTTTTTAGCTCTTGCCAAGAACTTGCCTAAGGATTCGAAATGCCCTTCTCTGGTTAAAGAATTCACCATCATGTCATCTATATACACCTCTATCTCTTTATGGATTAGGTCATGTAACAATATAGTAGCCATTCTTTAGTAAATAGCCCTTGCATTTTTCAGTCTGAATGGCATAACTGTGCAATAGTAAACACCCCACTCAATGATTAAAAAAGTCTATAACTTGTCAATTACTGCCATCATAATCTGATTGTATCCCGAGAAGTAGTCCATAAAAGAGTACATGGTACTGGAAGTTGCATTGTTGACCAAAGTGTTAATGTGCGGTAAGGGAAAATCATCCTTAGGACAAGCCTTATTTAAGTCCTTATAGTCAACACACATCCTAACTGTGCCATCTTTCTTAAGAACTGAGACTATATTGGCCAACCACTTAGTGTCATCTACCACTTCTAGGAACTTCGCTTTTAGCTACTTTTCTACTTCTTCTTTTACTAGGTGAGCCCATTCTGGCCTTAGTCTTCTCTTTTTCTATTTTATCGGTGTGATGTGAGAATACATGGGAATCCTCTATTTTGCAATCTCTTAATCGATCATAGGCATATCCTCATAGCCCCAAGCAAATAATTTCTATCTTATTTTAAGAGTTTCTTTCATTTTTTCTCTCTCATCAAGAGTTAAGTTAGAAGCAATAAGTATATTTTTAAGGTTATCACTTGTGCCTAGATTAAATGATTTAGTTTGCACTAAATTAATGGCAAACATATGCATGAAATGATCATCACACACAACATAACCATTAGGAAACACATTGCACAAGTTAGCATAATCATACTTCATCACATTAACTTTAGAAAGAAAAATGTCATCAGTCTCAAACAAATTAGAAATAGAAAGGTCAATGTCATCATAAAAAAACATCCATAATAGAATTAAGGACAAAGGTTTTGAAGTTAAATTCCTCTTCCTAGTCAACAGCATCCTTCAACTCCACTATAGGAATGTCTCTTTCTGATTCTGATCCATACTAGCTCTTCTACCATGGGTTCTTTAACAACAGGCTTTTGGATCCTATCCATATATTTGGTAAAGATTTCAAACTCAAGAACCAGCTTTTCAATAGTCATCAAAGGTTCTGAAGCTCCTAGGTAAAAGGAATTGGCACCTTCCTTTCGCAAATGTTTCCTAGAGCATCTTCTTTTTTGACTCAGCCATAATTCTACTTTTCTTAGACTTACCTTTAGTTTCTTCCCTCTTTTTAAACTCATATTCCCCTAAATATCCTAACCCATGCTTCAGAATCAGTATTTTGTGTTTGATGAATTCTGATGGGCCTTGCTGATTCTTTCTAAGTCCTATCCCAGGCACAAACTGCATACTCTTCATCATACTGACAATCTTTGGGTTTAGCTCATCTTTATAAATCATGCAGACTTTAAAACTTGGGCTATTCGGGATCTCAGTAGGAGTTGGTTTTAATATAGCAACTACAACCTCTATTTTAGTCATTATAAGAACCACCCTCCCCTCATATGGAAATTTGATCTTTTAATGAGCAGTGGATGATACTCCCCCCAAAGGATGGAACCATGGTCTACTGAGAAGAATAACAAAGGTGATTAGAATGTCTATTACATAAAGGTTGACCCATGCTTCAATAGGTCCAGTCTTGACTAAATCCCAGAAAATTCCCTTAATTGGCCTTTTCGTATCATCATAAGCCTTTATGACTACATCAGAGGGTTTCAAATTGGTTACTGTCAATCCCAGCTTTGGTAGGATCTTCAGAGGACACATATTGATGGCTGATCCATTATCGACCATGACACAACATGTCAATTTGCCTTTCACTTTAGCCTTAGTGAATAGGGCTTTACTGTGATCCCTTCCTTCTAAGGGCAAGTCATCATCTGTGAACATAATTACCCCCTGAGGGCTTTTAGTGAGCGAGCTCACTATTTGCTCTAGAGTGTGCATTGAAGGTATCTTCTTGTGATCGAGAGCAAAAACTAGTGCTTCTCAATGAGCTTGGGAGTTCATAAGTAGCTCCCAAATACTGGCAAGAGTTTTCTCATCACTTTTGGCCTCAATAATCTCCTTATTTTTTCATTTTTCTTTGATCCCCCTTCTAAACTACTTCTTTCTTTCTCCTTCTCAGCCTTCTTCACTTCATCCTCCCCCTCCTTCGATTTCTCAGTGGACTGCGCTACTCTCCTCTCATTGTTCTTCCACAGATAAACTGCTTCTCCCTTTTCATCATCAGAACTCTAGATATCAAGCACATTTACATGAGACTCAATGTTTTACTGCCTTAAATTTAGGTTTTTTGGTTGTGGTTTTGATGGGGTAGGTGTGACATCAATAAAGGAATTAATAACTTGTTCCTCTGTTAGGCCCATGTTGATCATTAAGATACAGGGATTTAGTGGAGGTACATTTCGATAGTTGGGTAAAGGGTTATTTTAGGTATTTGGTTTTTTAGTTTCTGGGTCGGTTATTTTGCTTGAATTGATCAAATATTGAATCTCATGTTTCAGGCAAGTGCAACTTTTTGTATCATGCCTAATGTTCTAGTGGTACTTGCAGTATAGTTTTGGGTCAGTATTTGGGAAAGGAGGTCCTTTAGGTAAGGGTTGTAGAAGGTTATTCTCAATCAGCTTTTTCAGAACTTTGGAGAGGGGTCTTCCTAAATTAGAAAACCTTCAGGACTGCCTAACTGCTTTGATCTGTATATTACTGCTCGGCCCGATTTCGTCACTAGACTTAAACCCTTCTCTATTTGTAGATCTTCCATTGAAGAACTTCTTTTCTTATACAAGGTCTGATTCTTTCTATACTCTAAACCTATATAACTCCTCAAAGTTTTGAATCCTTTAATCCTTTAATTTCTTGGAAAGAGGGAGTGCACACCCTTCCATACCTATTACCAGCTGATCAGATTTTGCGGGTCATTGCTTCATCTGTGCGAACTTGGCTCTCCACCTAATCAAATAATCTATAAAAGATTCATTGAATTTCTGCTTCAGGTTTTGCAAGTCTCTTAGAGAAGCCTTTATCTAAATATTGAGACTATATTGCTTGATAAATGCAGCACATAGTTCCTCCCAATCAACTTGAACATAGGATTCTAGTGCATAATACCATTTGATGGGTGCTCCTTCCAAAGACAATGGGAATTGCTTCATAATCTATGCTTTAATAAGTTCAATTATCTTCATGTGGGTCACATATTGTTTTAAATGGAGGTAAGGGTCCTTTGTGCCAGTGAACTTCTTCATGTTAGGAAACTTGAACTTTCGTGCCAAGGGATCATCATCCTTATCCAGGCTCAACTTGGAATAGTTCATTGGGGCATCAATCCCCTTTTCCTTCATCATCAGCTGCATTTGATCCATAGATTTGACAAGGTCTTTAGCCTAATCTGGCTTCTCCATATTTCCCTAGGTATCTTCTTTCTGATGAATAATAGGTTCTACCAATACTGTCTATTGATCATCTTCTACCTCTTGCCTTTCAGGAACCTCGACATCTAGATCAAAAGGTCGGGGTTGAGGTTCTGGTAGTGGTTCCCCTCTAGTTGTACCCATCATTTCCCCCATAATTTCTCTTATGATTGCCCTAGTTTGTTAAGCCATTTTAGCTTTTAACTGTTCCTTGAAGGCTTCAGCATCAAATTCTGCCATCTTGATCCCTCTATAGATTCTAACCAGATGACCTGTGTCAGATCGCTTCCAACTAATAGACTTATGTGGATTTATATCTGCAACCATTAAGGGTCATAAACATGCATGGCGTGTATGCATGAAATGCAAAGCGCTACTAGTAAGAAGGAAAACAAAACATATATGCACATATTAGAGGACAAAATAAAAAGCTCTCTAACGATATTTCCACCCTTATTTCTCTATACACATGTTCAAAGTTGAGTTCCTTGTCCTAGGATTTTGTTCTGAATTTTGATTATCAATGGGGGATAATAAAATCGACAGATATAAGATAACTCTTAAGACGATACAAACAAGTGGTAATTCCTCCAAATAATTCCAAAGTTCATTTTAAATGGGCTAAGAATGATATCAAAGGCCCACCTTATCAATATCCCTTTGAAATGTTCTAATAATAGGCATGAAAGGCCCAACTTGTCAAGGCTTATTTTGAATGGGTTTAGACCTTATTTAAAGAATTACCATATGACATAAAACACATGCATTTGGAAAAAATCATAGTGGAAATTACTAAGACATTTACATGAGCTTAGTCTTGGGTAATAAGCTTCGGCTCCCACAACTATATACATCCATTACGTCTCCCCATGCAAGGGTCTGTGCGATGTGGATAGGTATGTGCTATGAGTGACAATAATCAAATGGCTCACCACCAGGTTTGAATGAAACATAGGCAGCAAAACAAAGATTATTGTCAATTTATTTGGGACTTGGAGTGCATCGTGTGGAAATGTGTGGTGAATGTAAAATTTGCAAAGAAAATAAATAAATAATTAAAATGATAAATTATAAAACACTTGGAATCAGTTTCTTTATCCCCAGTGGAGTCACCACTGTAGGCAGTGATTTTGGTCGCGTGCCCAATTATTGCAACCACAACACTGTATAAGCTCGAGGCTCATTAGGAAATACATAGTAGGCTTTGAGCCCTAAATGGAGATAAAATCGCCACCCGGATGAAAGCCGGGACACATTGTACAATAAATGGATTGCACGGAAGTTTCCAAAAGCCGTAATCAAAGATCAAGTTCGAAAATTGGGTATGGGCTTTTGAAATGCCCACCCAAACTTGCGGTTGGCCTCCGTGTGTATTTTATATTTTATTACCTTTAATTATTAATTTATTTCCTTATTGACATGAAAATCGCGATTGGTTTCCAATTTTATATTTTATTTCGAGTTTACACATTAGTCCCATTTCAGTCTTATATCCCCATCATTCAATCACAGATAAATAAATAAAACAAATAAAAATAATTTACAACCATTCATTCTAAATAAAAGGAGAAAGGGATTAAGAATTATAATTTTTTGGTGCAAATAAATATAAAAATATTAAAAATAAACCATATATAAACAAAAAATAAACTAATTAATTATACAAATGAATACTCTAAAAAATGAATAAAGCAAACATCTATTGATTAAAAATCACCAAATGGTTCCTGCAACACATAGAAGTTAATTCCATACTATAGCAACAATAATATTTACAAATCATCAACACATAATATTCACAAAAATAAATGAAAATAAACTCATAAAATGATCTATTAAATAACACAAAACAACAAAATAACATAGGAACAATATTGATCGATGTGGGAATCATGCATAATCTCAAGAAATATCACTAATTAAACACAAAAATCATGCCAAACATACAAAATACAGGCGAAAAATCATGGCATAATTAGACAGGACTCTGTCAAAGAGGCGACGCCTCTTTCAAAACAAAGGGGCGACGCCTCTATGAAGAGACGTTGCCTCTTCATTGCCCTTTTTTCATTCCTTAAGCTCTTCTCTGTATTTTTTTCTTTTTCTTTTTCTTTTACGTCTAAAAATGACCAAATCTTAATAGATGGACTTCCAACTACTATCGGTGCTGCCTCTTCAATGAGGTGTCACCTCATCGATACCTGGGGTGAAGAGGCGACGCCTCTTCACTTGGGCCAGGTTAAGGCCCGTGGATTAAGAGGCGTTGAGTTTGAGTTTTGACCTAGTTTTTGAGCTTAGACGTGGTTTTTTTTTTGTGAGCTTAACTTAGTATTTGGACTTTCATAGTCAATTTTAAAAAAGCCTCTGACTCCCATTGTATTCAAAACTTGAACTTTTTGATTATCGGATTTTTGTTACGGACCGATCAAACTAACATTGTACATACACAAATTGTTGTGGCAATATTTACCCAATATAAGGATGAGGGTCATTTTTAGCTCTTTTACCTTTTTCTCATTAGTCTTTCTGAAATTCTTTTGAAATCATTGTTTGTATGGATGTAAAAAGGATATAACTACGTGAAAGGTTGGCAGTAGTTATATTGATAGCAGAGTACCCCTTGTGCTTGTGCATGGGCGGCATGCTTAAGCTGGTGAAAAAAGAGAACGCACAAAGGGAAAAGAAAACATAGGCAAAGCATGATACTTGCACAAGTTCTGAGGTGATTCAATTGTAGACCTGTTCATGGAAACAATTACATATATTCACAAAAGGTACAACGATAGATACACATGCAGCTAATTTGCTTTTATTGCCAGAAGAAATGGATTGTTGAGGATCAAAGCACCTGCAACAAAACCGTGAAATCAAAGAATATTAATAAGTTGTCTAAAATCTGAGGATAGAATACCATGCAAATTAGCGTGTGCTAACATAGAAATGTAGGAAAAGCCACACTATCACACAGACACTGGTTGATAGACCCATCATTGACCATAATTTATTGTAGTCCGATAGAGCATCCAACTGCATACTTGGCAGAATTCACAGAACTTCCAATTCTGTAGCAGCCAATGCTTCAATCTTCTTCATCTTAGTAAGCTACTTACCATGTACCATTCTCAAATTTCGAGGAAAAAAAAAGGATACAAAGAAAAGGGGAAAAAGGGTAAAGATGCATGGATATGGAGTGTGCCATGAGTACAATGCAAACTAATTGCAATAATGATCCAATGATGCAATTCAACCATGCAGGGAATGTTGTTTTATTCTCTGTAGTTATTTTCCTTCTTAACTTTGCTTCATATTGCAATTGTTTGTGAAACATTGCCCTCCATCAAACAATTTAATTCCACGATTAGTTTTAAATAACGGTTCTGTGAACTGTACCAGTATCAGATTCAGTATAACAGTACTGGCATCGCTACTATGAATTTTTTTAGAACAATTCTCATTCAAATGGGTAAATGCAGAAAAATATTGGTTAAAGAATCCAATGAACAGTCCCTATTACTTTGAAGAGCTAAAGGAATAAATTTGGAAAAAGAAGGCGGAGTTTTAAAAACAAAAGGCAAATATGTTGTTCACCAGTCCCGTGTAACATAGGGCTGAAGAATGTATAAGGAGGCCAAAATCACAAAATGTATTGCCCAACAGCTACCAATATTTAAAACAATGCACTAAATGCCTTAATGATATTACCCAAATCTAGGACCGTAGATGTTCTAATGCTTATAGAAAAAGCATATAATTAGAAAAATTGCTTGCAATTTTTATCTAGCATCCTCTGCTTTGGGAGTTATTCCTTTTTCACAGTTTCGTCCAGACAATAAATAACTATATCAGGATTAAAAACAAAAAACAAAAAACGTTCAAAATTTCACTCTTCTTGAACTTGCAAAATTGGAAGGTTTTCAGGGCCAATACTCACCCATTGAACAAGATAATACTACCCTCAAATATAACCAGCAGCTCTGCAATAATTTAATTTCAATCTTCATCTATTAAAACAATTCTCATTTTCTCCCCTAAAACAAACTAAACAATCCATGAAAACAAAGACTTTATAGAAAAGTTACACATGACTGTAGCATTCAGGATTAAAGTGCATATAAAAAGGGAATTGGGGCTAACAGGAAGGAGAAAGGGTGGGACGAAAGGGTCTGAGGTGCTTACCGTGTTCCCAACATAAACAAGAAATTGCAATTACGTGAGTGCACTATTGGTTTCAACTAGGAAACAAGCTCGAGAAAAATCCATCATATGTCCCATAATTATGTTAAGATAGGGAGAAATACAGGAATGCTAGCTTCCAATATGCTTATATGGAGAAGAAGCACACACAACATTCTGAAAACCTATTGAAATACTAAATAAATCATAACTAATGTAATACTAAAAAAGTGTATGTAATCTTTATTTTTAACAAGGGTATAAACACGAAATCTCAAAAACAACAATCCGTAGAAAACTTTTTACCTCACATAGATTCAAGATTTGCCCTTAAAGCAGCCTTGCTCTTGCAAGCTGGAATATCAGTAAATTGAGCAGCTGGCAACTTCTCAGACAAAGGACCAACAAAGAATTCAATCATACCACCATCTTTACTAACTTGAATATCACTAACCGATACCCAAATAAATAATTTCTTTGCTTGAATACCAGACACATCATTCACAGCACCGTAGGTTAACTTCCCTTTGATTTGTTTATCATAGTAAACAAGTCTATCAAAGTGAACATAACAAGGGCTCTTCAGTTCAATTGAGAAGGACCCAGTTGGAGATAAAGTGTAGGATTTTACATTGTCTGGTAGTAGCCCACGAGGGAGGCCGTATACAGGAAGAATATCATGAACATCGATAGTAGACTGACGAAGAAATGTCCGGCCAGGATCGACAGATAGGTCATTGAAGGAGAGAGTGAGATGGGCTTTCGATAAGAAGATCAGAGAAAGGAAATAGAGAGACATCTGAAGGCAGGCCATCGTTGACGCAGATTGATCAGATCGTTTGGTGGAGAACAACCCTCCTCCTAAAGATTAATACCAAAACCCCTTTGAAGCCTCCAACTTTTAACGTTTATTGCATGTAGCCCTTAAAGTTTAATTATGCTATATTAAGTCCTTTTCTTGGTTTTACACGTTAAGGACTTTATATATATATATATATTCTGAATTTGTATTAATGAGTTAAATTGCTCTATTTGAAACTTTTTAATTAATTTAATCTTATTTACTACCAATTTGAAAGTGTATTGTATAATTTCTATTAAAATAGTTGGATAAATAATTGAATCAATAAATGATGTTGTTGTTTTATTTTAAAAAAATTGCACAATTGGTGCGTTAGCTTTTTGCTATTTTGGCAGTTAACTTTTTCTTTTGAGAAAAATTACATAAAGGATGTTTCAACTTTTTAGTTTTTGTTATTTTGTTTTTTTAGCAATTAAGTGTCTAAACTTCAAATAATGATTACATTTTAGTGCTTCCGGCCAATTTACTATTTTCTAAATGCTAATTAGGATTATGTGGGCTTCAATTTTACTTATTAGGTGTGACACGTCATTTGTCACATCTACCTATATTTTATTTTAACAAAATTATCATTATCTTATTCAAGATAAAAGTTAGTGTTTTACCAAAAATTAAATCTCATAGATTTCATAGTCCTACACCCAAATACAATTAATTAATTACACAGTTATAGCAGAGATAGAAGTTAAGTTAGAGTTGAGAATGTGACTAAAAATGTGGTTTATTAGAAGTGGAGTGATTATCAAGAAAGAAGACAATGGATAAAAGGAGATTCCTACGAAAAATGAAGGACCAACACTCATAATCAACAACATATACAACTTCTACAAAAAACACAGAACTTCAACAATAAAAACAGTTATTAAGCTCTTCTTTTTCGTTTTAATTTTCAATTGAATGTTCTTGTTCTTATTCAAACAAATTCTTATTTAAGAATTAATTTCCTTTTGTTTTCAATGGAGTCTCTAGCTTTCTTTTTTTCTGCTTTCAAGTTTCTAAACATTTTAATTTCATTTTCTTTATTTCTAATCATTTTCAGTATTAAATATAACTAATTCCTTACAGTTCCTTTAAGAACCCAATAGTTTTTAGGTCTTTTAATCTATCAACAATCATCTATTTAAAAGTCAGAAACCTAAGGTTGGTTTACCTCACACACCTAACACGCTCACAGGATCACTGAAAAGGGCTAGAGGCAAACAAAAATTAGCACGCTTAGTGCGACATTACTAAAAATGTCTCGAACAAGTAGTTTTATGGACAATACTGGGTCTCAAGACTAGGAGGAGGCACCTACAACAGTAAGGCCAGAAGGTTTTGTTCCCTATATGAGATCAACATGGTTGATCCAAAAGCAAGTAGTATTGGATCTAAAATTGCTTATAGATGAAATCCAAAAGCAAAGCAAAAAGATAAAAGAAAGTCAATCTAAATTCTTTGAGGTTATGATCAATATGTTGAATTGATGGAACACCAAGTAATTACTTAGAGCCATCCAAGTCCATATACTCTAAGGCTTCTCGTAAAGTAAAACTTTGGAGAACCTAAGGTTTAGTTCATTTAAGAAGTTGGAAATTCTAATTTTCCTTAGGTAGTAGTTCTAAAGATTCATTCTCCATCCCAAAAAGGGGAGGAGTAAGTTAATTTTGTCAAGGGAACTCTGAATGACTAAGTCAATATAAGGTTAATAAACCCTTAATAATTCTATGGTTTTACTAATCTTATTTTTCATTATGAAGTTTATTATGCATGAGTGCATCACCCAATAGAAGGCTTAGGGAGCATAGCATTGAAGGGAGCTAGGGTTAACCAATAAGAGAATCAAGAGTTCTACCAAGCTTATACCCTAGGGAATTAAGTCTAAATTGATATGAAAGTTGTAAAGGAAGAAAAAACTAAATTCATGAAGGAAACCCCAAACGACCAAGTCAATATAAGACCTTTATGCTATCCAGTTTATTTTGTTACTTATCCTAATTTGTAATTTAGAGTTTATAATGCAAGAGTACACTATATAATAAAAGAATTAGGGGGTATAAAGCCAAGGGGGGCTATGGAGAATCAATTAGAGTATTAACAGTTTCACCAACCAGTAAAGAGAATGGTAAAAGAAATGGAATTCAATCACAAAAGGAGGGTCCGTAAGGAAATGAAGAAAAAGAGAAAGACATTTTTTAGAAACATATGGGTTATAAAGTTAGAAGTTACAAAGAGAGTAGAGAGATCTTGAATAAAAAAGGTTCTAGTATAGTTCAAATAATTCTAGTGAAATAGTTTAAAAAAAGGGATCAAGATTTATGGTTCCCTCAATGGTGGTTCTATGGAATCAATTGCACAAGGTTCAATATAAGAAGTTCCCTTAGTCTTTGACTTGAACTCAAAAGATGAGACTCCAAAGGCAAAGATTCCTAGAGAGGAGATTCAGGGTAGAGAAAGAAGTGAGAGAAAAGATATTTGAAAGGAATATGGTATGGAAGGTGATCCTACGTATTGGTGCTATAAATAAAGAATATGATAAATGGTCTCCTAATTAGGAGAGATCTTTCAAAATTCATATAGTTTTAAAGGGCATCATATACTGCATATTAAGTTTGGATGGACAACTACATATAAAGAGCATCAATAGGTAGTATTTTTCCTATTATAAGGGAAATAATGGAAAAATAAATTTTGATGAAGGCTGTTATCATGACCATGTATGGATTACTAATGTATAAGATGTAAAGCCAAATTGCGGTTATTCAAAAATTTCTTCCTATAGAGAAGCCTTAAGGAATGTTTCATATATATATTTTCTAGGTTTTTAACTAAATAAGTTGGCCTATTGGCCATTTTATCATTTATATTATTTGTTATTACATTAATTGATGTTGTTTAAAGAAATTTAAAGAATCTCCAATTAGTTCTTTGAACCAGGGAAATGAGGGACCATCAAAGAGAGTTTAACAAGGTTCTAAAATGCCATACAGTAGAATTTTCTCAAGGGTTCTCTTAAGTAAATGATCTCTGCAAAGTTCTTTTTAAAATAGTGATTCTCTACAATGGTTCTCTCCATAGTCAGGGGCCTCTACAATGATTCTTTTTCTTTTCAATACAATGGATTTTTATAAAGATAAAAAGGAGAATTTTAAGGATCACTATATTGACATAAGGAGCACTACTATTATGCATATAAATAGGCTTTCATACGCCATTTATATACAAGGGGAAAATATTTATACCAAATATTAAATCTCATAAATTTTAGAGCCCTAAACCTAACTACAATTAATTAATTAATTAACTTATTTGTACAGTTATAGTAGAGATAGAAGTTGAGTTAAAGTTGGGAATATGGCTAAAAATGTGGTTTATTAGAAATAGAATGATTAGCAGGAAAAAAGATAATGAATAAAAGGAGTTTCCTATAGCAAATGAAGGACTAACACTCATCATCAACAATACAGACAACTTTTGGACAAAACACAGAACTTCAACAATAACAACAATTATTAAGATTTTATTTTTCATTTAAAATTTAATTTGAATGTTCTTGTTCTTGTTTAGAAAAATTCTCATTTAAGAATTAATTTCCTTTTGTTTTCAATGGAGCCTCTAGCTTTTTTTTTTTTTTCTACTTTCAAGTTCCTAAACATTTTAATTTCATTTTCTTTATGTATAATCATTTTCAGTAGTAAAGGTAACTAATTCCTTATAGTTCCTTTAAGAACCCAATAGTTTAGGTTCCTTAATCTATCAATGATTATCTATTTAGAAGTCAGAAACCTAAGGTTAGTGTACCTTACACACTTGGCATGCTCACAAGAACACTAAAAAGGGCCAGAGGCAAACAATTAGGAGTTGGGATTTTAGAGAAAAAAATAAATAAAAAAAAGAAAAGACCTCTTTTGATAACATTAATTAGTTATTTTCTTTGTTTCTTCCATTGTGTTTGAATTTCATAGGATTAGAAACCATTTAATGATTAATAATAGTATTTTCTTTTTATTTTTTTTACATAAATTAATTGAACATTATTAAATAAATAATGTTTGATAGTAGGTAAATTTCACTTTTTTATTTTCTTTATTTTCTTTCACAACTACTTAGCAAGAGAGTCATAAGAAAGACGAATTATGATATCATGGGTATACTATGCTCCTCTTTAAATTTGAGATTTGTAATTTTTTTACTTCTTAAAGTTAGTAAAAGGGAGGATAGAGAATATTAAGGGTCATATGAACAACGAGATAAATCAAATAAAGAGAATAAAGGCTTACTATAAAAAATTTTCTAATGGTTAAGAGGGCTAATGGGTTTTGGCTTTAGCTTAGGTGGAGAGGCAAGTGAGCATGGTAGAGGAAAATGACCTAGAATTGCAGAAGGTTAAGGAAGAGAAAGTGCACTCAAGATTGCTTGATGAAGCTGCAGGTAAGGTGGAGGTGATGATGTTGGCTTTGGTCAAGGATGTGAAATTTTTTTAATTAAAAAATTATTTTGTGCTTTAGATGTGTTGACTATAAAGAATTGTTCAAGATAATGGTGGTGAAAAAGAATAATAAAGAGAGGCATAAGAGGAGGGGAAAAGGTCTAACTAAATGGTGATGCTGTATTTTTCCTTGTAGAATGAAGCAAAGGCGACGACAGTAGTCATTGCATAAAAGAAGAAAATAGGGTTTTAATTTGGGAAGATTAAATTAAGGGCAATTTAGTCTTTTTATTTCTTTATATACTATCATAGATGACATAACAACAATATTCAGAGGATGTGGATTCTATTGGGTCATATTAAACATTTAGTTAGCATAAAATTGTCTAGAAACATTAAGTTATTACATATTTATAAAGTTTAAGCACTTGATTGCAAAAAAAAAAAAAAAAGATGAGACATTGAAATAGAGAAAATGTGAAAAGTTAAGGCACCATGTTTATAATTTTCTTTTTTTTTTACACAATTAGATGTTTATCTGTATTTTTACATCATTCAAGTATTTCTAACCATCTATGGGTGGTTTGAGTGCTGCATATAGAACCCATTATTTAGAAAAAAATTTTGCTACATCATCACCAACATGTATAATTAATAGTAAATGTTTGGAATAATCTCATAATAAATAGAAAAATGAAAAAAAAAAAAACAAAATGAATCTAAGGAAATGGGACTTTGATGAATTGAAAGCTCGATAAAGTATCCCTTTTTAAAATATCATAATGTTCTTTGATCTTCTCCACCTCCAACTCCCTCCTCCATTTCTCCTATATTGAATTTTACCTCCTCTAGTTCCATTCTCTTCCCTCCTTAATATCTTTAGATTTGAATTGATCTCTTTCAATCTTTTTGTTATTTGATTATTTTATATTTCCACTAATATAAAGGTAAGTAAACCAAAACAATTTACTTTAGATCTTTCAATTTTCATTATTTTTGTTGTTGTTGATGATTATATTATTATTGTTGTTAGTAGATTAGTTATGGGTGTTTTGATTATGTTGTTGATTAGATTAGTTATCTTTCGATATATAAATTTTGCTTTTGAAGTGAATAAACTTTTTCTACTATTTGGATATGTTCTTTTTTTAAAAGATTTTTTAAGATTCCTATTTTCCTTCACTCTTTGGCTCTCATGCTCTTTTTTACTATTCATAAATATGATTTACCTATGACTCCCCTCTTCATTTTTTTTATTGATTTTACCTCCTCTAGTTGCACTCCCTTCCCTCCTTTGACTTCTCCATTGCCCTCCATCTTCTTTACACTCATCATCCTTATCATCGTAGGCTTAAAATTGTTGAATTATTAACCGACCATTGAAAATTCACCGCCTCCATCAATGGGCCTTTAATGATGGCAAGATATAGGACCAACTATAAGTGCTTTATGGCTACAAGTGCAATGAATATACATCTATAGATAGCAATATTAGGATAGAGTCTATTTAAGATTATATTTTTGGTGTCTAATTTATTTATTGTTGAAGAGTAATTCTTGTTGATTTAGTTACTTGATTTATTTCATATATATTTGATTCAAAATTACTTAATTGAGTTATGGTTTTAGTTATTTGGTTCATAAAATGTGTTTTTTTTCTTAATTTTGTTTTTGATTACTTGCTAAGTAGTTTTTTTTTTTATTATAAAAGGTCATGATCTTTATTTAAAAAAAAAAAGTTATGATCTTTATTTATGGTAAGAAATTTAGATTTTTCATGTAAAGGAAAAACTAAAAGTAATTATTGTCATTTTAAACAAATTAGATATTTGGTAGATGTAGCAGATGATAAGACTACTTACATAGCAAAAAATAAGTCCTACATGTTGTGAGTTAGTAGTCCAATCACCACTCAACAGTAAAAAATATTTGATGTAAAAATAAAGTGCTTAGGCACTATTTAAAAAAAATCCAACTACCAAAATAGTAAAAATTGAAAAGTTCAAACACCAATTATGGAATTTTTGCTTATATTTATTATAGTACTTTTGGCATAATACATATATAACCCTATAGACTTGGTATAATTGGTCAGTTTGACACCTCAACTTATAGTTTTTTTATTTCAACACTTAAACTTGCCAAACATACACTAATTTAATGACATAAAATATTAGTCAACTCCTGTACTTGCCACTTTTTGTTATTTTGACTCCTATACTTTACTGTTTTAGTTAATTAAACTCTTATAATGTGGCATATGCTAATTTGTTATTTTATGCCATATGTGTTAATAGGGTTTAAAATTATATTTTAGGCAATTTTAGATATTAAAATGGCATAACTATAAGTAAAGGTATCAAACTAATAAAAAGTTACAAGTACAAGGGGCTACAGTACCTAGTACTTTTTAATGACCTTAGTTTATTTTTTAAAAAATAAAACATTACTTAGAGCTTTAATAATCAGAAGGAAGGGAAAATCTCGATGCATAATATTTAAAAGAGCTATTGGAATAAAGTCTTAAGATATATACTCAACACTGGATATTAAAACATGCTTTGTAAGGCATTGTGCAACTTGACTCCCTATTTGATAAATAAAAGAAAGTATAACTCTATTAAAGTAAAAAGAGAATCGAGTAATATTAGCATTGATTAAATTATAAATGGAACAACCGAACCAATAGTTTTAAAATGACATATTGCTTGTTGAGAATTAGCCTCAGATGTAACAATAGGTAAACCACCCTTCTATAACAAGTTCCAAGCCAAATTGGATTGCTAGATGACTCTTTACTGAACCCGGCATCAAGAAAATTCTTTATCTCTTTAGCAATGATGTTTTACCTCTTAGAAGCATACTTACACTTCTTCTAGATGAATAACTTTATGTTAGGATCAACATTCAAGCTACATAAGGCAATCTAGGGATCTATTACCTCAATATCACCTTTGAGGTAAAGGAATTTGAGTGCCGATTAAGTACCTCGGTTATGCTATCCCTTATAAGCCCTTGAGCTCACCACCAACTTTTATGCCTTTCCTATTTGACATTTTGAGTTCTACTATCTTCTCCACTGGTTTTGACTAAGGCCCATATTTGTCATTAGGAGTGTGCAAAAACTGAGTTGACCCGACCAGTTTATGATGCATGGTTCAACTTTGGAGTTTTAATACATATCAGTTTGATTGTTTTGGCTTAAAGAAGTTAATTTCTCATGGATGGTTTGGTTTGAGGTTTTAATAAACTGAACCATTCAAAAAATTGATTAACATAAATAAAAAATGTCATTTTATTTATAACCTTAATAAAATGTATACATCTTATTTACTAACCCTAATAATCTAATAGTTCTCTCTTCTTCCTCGTCGTCACCTCTATTTATTTTCTTAAACTCAACCCTAAACCTAATTACCCTACCTTTCCTTTCCCCCTTCCTTATAGCCTCTTGCCTTATTCTTTCTCTTAAATCTTAATCTTTACCATAAATCCTTATAATAAAAATGCTTTTGCACTCTTATTACATCTTATTTCTCGATTATTCTTGATTATTCTTCCTTACTCTTAAAAAATGCTCATTGATATTTCTTAAGTTTATATTTGCTTATAGATGTCTTTGTGACTTTATCTAATATGATTTTTTAAGTTCTTATTATTGAGGACTTAAGGTTGTGTTCATCTCATGTTTGGAGTGACTGCATAGATCTAGATCTACATAGTAAAAAGTAGATTAGAAGATTTTTAACATATTTTGGCTATAAAATCAACATACATGGTTAATTTGTGAAAATATTAGTCAAAATATAGTAAATTTTGATGCCTTTAGTTACATTTTTATTTATTTTTTATAAATTAAAAAGCAATATCTAATCATTTCTATATTTGTATTTCATTCTTATTGGCTATTTATAGTTGGATATGGCAATTCATTAATATGGATATGGTGATTCATTGAAAAAAATGATATAAATTCAATGGTGGAAGGAAAAATTATTTTTTTTTATCTTTGTTGTTCTGTGGTCTATGTATTTATTTCTTTGATCTGTCACTCGAACACAATTTTCTAGGTTTTTTCTTTAAAGGTATAAACATTCTTATGGTATATTTTATGTTTAATTTCTAAAACTTCAAAAATTATGGCTAGCTATTTATTTATATTTTGCTATTGTTGTAGATGGACACTAACTTTACGCCTATTGGCGTAAAACCTACATCAATTTTAAATGTGGTGGAAACTCTAGCAGAAAATGTTTTTGAGCAACCTCAGAATGTTGGCACTGGAAAACAATGGAAAAAGATAGAGTCCATATCAAATGTGTGGGAGAATTTTAAGAAAATAAAAAATGAGGTAGGAGTTGTAGTAAAAGGAAAATGCATGTATTGTTTTAAAACTTATGGATGCCTTTCTGAGTGACATGGTACTTCAAAACTTCAAAATCATGTGCTTAATTATGTGAAAATCCCTCATTCTAAAGACACTAGATAATAACTCTTGACACTACAACCTGCAGTCACTGTGGAAGCTCATAATAATAATGAAAATTTTGGCACTTTAAGAACTTGGAAGTTTGACTAAAAATCTATTAGAAAAGTACTTGCAAATATGCTGATTGTTGATGAACTCCTTTTAAATTTATTGAAGGGGAGGGATTTAAAAAGGTTTTAAATGTTTCATGTTTTAGGTTTAAGTTGCCTTCTAGTTGGACATTAAGTAGAGACTGTTTCTCTATGTATTTAAGTAAAAGACAGTCTTTTAAGACCTTTTTTAAGAAAATAATTGTTAATTAGTTTATTTAACAACTGATGCTTGGACTTTAATTTAGTACATTAATTATATGTGCATCACTAAAACACTTTATTAATGATTAGTGGAAGCCCCATAAGAAAATAATTTCTTTTATGCCTATCACTTCACATAAAGGCGAATGCATAACTAAGCCACTTGAAAATTGCATTCTTGAGTAGGGTTTAAAAACACTTTTTTTTAGTGTGATTATTAACAATGCATCATTAAATGACATAATATTGAGTTATTTCAAAATGAAAATGTTAAGTTAGGGTGCTTATACTGTTAGATGTAAATACTTGTACATAAGATGCAGACATATATTTTAAATCTAATTGTTCAAGATGGTTTTAAAAATGTGAGTAACTCAGTGAAAAAGGTAATAGAATTAGTCAAATAAATTCAAAACTCACCATCTAGGTTGAGAAAATTCAAAGAAATCTTTAAACTTGTTAGCGTTGGTTGCAGAGCATGCTTTTCCCTCAATGTTCCTACTAGGTGGAATTCCATTTATATTATGCTAAAAACTACTTGCATCTATAAAAAGGCTTTTGACAAATATAATGAAATTGATTCTTATTTTTATTATGATTTGGGCAATAATATGCATGACTATTTTGATTGGCTATCTATTTCTAAATTGGTTGATTTACTGCAATATTTCTATAATATGACTTTGAGAATCTCTAGTTCTCTATATATGACATTAAACGCATTCTTCTCTAAAATTTTTGAACTATACTAACTTTTAAATGAGTGGATTAAATATAATGATGTTTCTCTAAGGCCAATGGTGGTTTTTATGAAACCCAAATTTGATAAATACTGGGGGGATGTTGAAAAGATAAATAGTCTAATCTTCTTTGCAAATGTGTTGGATCCAAGATATAAGCTTAAGTATATTTATTTCTCATTATGTCAAATGTATGGAGATCTTCTTAGTTCTAACTTGTTTGATGCTATTAAAAGGAATATGTTTGAGTTGTATTTTTATTATATTGGAACATACAGTTAGTCTGGTTCTCAGTCTATAATAATCCCCTTTTCTAATTTAAGCCAATCTCAACGTGCTTTTGCTTTAACTAACTCTGGAAAATATTCACCGGTGTTGAAAGAAAGATTCAAAAAATACAAGTTAGATATTGGATTGGGTGGAAGTAAGAATTCTAATCTTGATTTATATTTGAGTGAGTCAGTTATATAAGAGAATGGAGAGTTTGATATCCTAAGGTGATGGAAGCTCAATTCAGAAAGATTTCCTTTACTTTCTCAAATGGCTCAAGATATTCTAGTTGTTCCCATATCCACAGTTGTATCTAAGTCTACTTTCAACATCGACAAATGAATTCTGGATGTATTTAGGAGTTTTCTAAATCCAAAAATTATTGAAGCTCTTATCTATTCACAAAATTGGCTGAAATTGGGTAGATACTAATATGTTAAGGAGGCAGCAAAGGAATTAGAGAGCTTAGAAAAAGGCAAGTGTTTTAAAAATTATTAAATTCTATTTCTTTCTTATTTAATGTTTTTTTTCTAATTTTCTTTGTCATATCTCCCACTTATTAGAGTAGGCCCTTCCTCAGTTGGTCTCATCTGATTCAATTCTTGCATATTCAGTAATATTTTTCATTCATTTTATTACTCTTTTTTGATATTGCATTCAGGTTTGTTGCATTATTAATTGCACTAGTTTTATTATTTTAGGCAATGATGAAGCTTCCATACTTTTGTCTCAAATTCAAAGACTACTTGGTTGCATTCCTTTAGGTGGCATTGACTGAAATGTAGCCAAGAATGCTGTTGTATACTTTAAAATGATATGATAATTGTCATTTTGAGCTAATACTGCTTTACTTTTGTTTTATTCTCTATGCTAATTATGTTTGAATTTGTGCACTACTTGCATGTTTGCTTTGTTTTTTTTTTTTTAAATGCATGCATGCTTACAAGTTGTTTTGATTTTGCATGATATTTGATTTAGCTTGATATGTTCTAATTATGCATGATACATGATTTAACTTTATCTATTTTATTTATTACATATGATACTTGAATTTTTCTTAATCTTTTGCATATATTTTCACGATAACATTAAAGAGATATGCTTGAATGCTGCCACATGTATTTCATGTTAGTGTAGTGCAACATAAGTTGCATCCACACAAACATTGCAGAATCAACATTCTATTAATTTTTCTATTATTTGATTATTTTTTGAGGCTATGATGATATTTCCACCATGTTTTTGAGTCTTAAAAAATGCTTGAGTTGCTTATTTTTTTAGGGGTAAATTCTTTTTATAGGTAAAATATATGGTCGTATTCTTGATATAACTTAAAAACAATATTCTGAGCCTCTTACCTTATATTTTCTCTTAACAATAAGTTCTTTTTAACTTATTATGTTATGCTAATGTTTCTTTTTATAGGACTATGTTTTGTTTTTTAGCTTTCTTTTTGTAGGACTTATATAAATTTTTTATTGGTTGGTCATGTGACAAATAAGTATGCTAAATTGATTTAAACTTCATAGTTAATAGTATGAACTTCATACTATTAGAATTCTATTAACTTTATACTGTTTTTAAATTCATGGGCATAGCGTGCTATTTTTTTTTTTGTAAATTTTTGGATTGGGCTTTTGAGTTTATAACAAATCAAAATGTTATTTAAAGCAGACCCTCAGTTACATTGTACTTAAAACATTGTGTTTGAGCCTATAAAATTATTATATAAGTGAATTAAATTTTTGTTTTTAGTTTATTAGACGAAGGCCTAAAATTTTGGTTAAACAGAACATCCAAACTGATATTAACCTCATATTTTCAAGCATCCAAATCAACGATTTGCATTTCTCATTTGGTTCAGTTCAGTATCCAAAATGTTGCTTTTGACAGTGATCAATTTAGTATCCAAGTAAATGAACCAATTGACCCAACCGATGCTCACTCCTATTTGTCATTCTTAATAATGTTTATAGAAAATGGTTTTTCCTACTCCTTTATAGCTAACTAGTAACACTATTTGGATACTTCTTATTCACTTTTGATGGTGATTATCCAATCTTTGAGTGGGGTCTTTATCGTTAAGCAATGAATGCATCCTACCACACTCATGTCATATCAGATTGGTCTTCCTATAATTCCATTCTATGCTAGTAAGAGGTTAACCATGTTGAATACTACCTTGAAATTTATAAAATTTCCCAAATCCTTATCTTTGAGCTCTATATTGATTTTAATAATTCCCTTTAATTGAATGATCCCACCATAAAAGCTAGTTATTAGGCTTTATACTAGCTTTAAATTAACGATCGAACAATTCATTGCCTGGAAAGCATAAAAAAGCATTAATGGTGCTCCTATTATTGATGAGAATTCTTTATATAAGGTAATTACTTAAGTATGCATTAATGATAAGCACATAATTTTGTGGCTGCTAAACATATTTCCTTTTCATTAAGCTAAAAGTCACTACTTGGTTGGATGTAGTTGTAGAATATACCTCCTTTTGAGCTCTCTTTTTCCTATAGTCAAATGTGATATTGCCTTTGACTATCACTTTTATCACTCTAGCTATCTCCCTTTAAGGTTTTTTAGACTCCTTATTATTGCGACAACTAGTCTCCTATTCCTTTTCCCTTTGAATTCTTAGTGACTTTTTTCAAGACTCCAACTTTAAATAGTTGCTCTATCTTGTACTTTAAGTTTGACCCTTATTTATATTATGGCCATGGTCCTAAATATATCTATAATAATGGCTCCTATCTTTATGTCCATCTGGGCTTAGGTTTCTCACTAACAAAATATCATTTTTATTATATCAGATATGCATCATGGCCATGTTCATGGTGGTATTTACAATAATGGCTCCTGTCTTTATGGCCATATGGGCTTAGGTTTCTTACTAGTAGAATGTCATTTTTACTGTGTCATATTTACATTAGAATCTCCAACCTAAAGGCATTTAATGGAGTGAATCCTTCTGCTTCTCTTATGATCCTAGTTTTTAGATATTGATCTCTTCTTATATTTTTTCTTTCTTCCTTCCACTTTAGTATTTTTCCCCTTTTTTCTTTTTCTTTAATTTTTCTATCCTCATGAAGGTCTATTAACCTTGTAGCTATAGTCATGGCCTTTAAAAATGTGCTCAACTTTTTAGTTGTTATCTTATCTCTCAGTTTGCCCTTCCATGTACCAATCTTCAAAGCATCCCCACTATCTCATCACTTAGATGTTTGATCTCTATAGCTAATTAGTTGAATCTATTTAAATAGCTTTTCAAGGATTCATTTTCTCTTTATTTGCATAGTCACAAGTGATTAGTGCTCCTGACTAGGGTGATGTTTATGATAAGTTGAGTGAGAAATTGCTTAATTGGCTCCTTAAAATAGGAATAAAATTCTTAGGTAGCTTGTAAAACTGCATATGGGGGCTCTTTGTTAGAGTGATTAAGAACACTCAGCACATGATGGCATTTATGACATTTTGGAGCATTATTTTTTTGGAACATAGAGACATGAGCAATGGGTTCCCAAGTTTTATCGTATAGATCAAGCTAAGAAAGTTTAAACTTGGAAGGAATCTTAACTTGCATGATCTTTTTATTAAAAGGGGTGTGTCTTTCCAAAAATCATTCTTCAACTTTAGTCAGTCCAACTTTGGCCTTATGGATGGTCTCTCTCACTTAACAATGAGGCTAAATTTGTCTTTTACAAGGGCTCAAATGTTGGACTCCCCTTCATCCTCCAAGCAGAGGTTCTAAGGTTCTAGCTTAGGTTCTGAGTGGTACGGGTATGTTATTAGGACTAACTTTTTTTTGAGTTAGGGCTATTAGTTGTTGATGGAGGAGACCTATTTAGGCCTTTTTACTTTGTATCAGGGATTTTTTTATTAGGATTTTATGATTCATAAATGCAATAGAAAATAAAAATTTCATTTATAAACCTATCCCGGGATCCAGGTAATTCGATTAAATGATTTATATAGGGTTTCTAAAACCTTACCATAGATGAAAAAGGGAAAGATTAATAGAAGTACGAGAGAGGGCTCATATCGGTGACACCCTACCTCGAGTTTTTAGTATTCTTTGTCGAATTGAGATGTCTCCAATATGGCTACATCCTTTACCAATATCCACATGAACAACCTTAAACCAAAATGAGTGTGTTTGCTAGCACTCTTTCTTAAAAGTCTCACTACTTAAGAACTTTGTATTTTGTTTTCTATAAGGTGAGAAGTAAAATTCTTTATGGAAAAATGAAAAAGTGTGTGAAACCCTAGAGAAAAAGATATATTCATACACTTCCTCATTAGGGTTTCACTTATCAATATGATTTTGGTAACTCCCCTATTATCAAAATGATTTTGGTATACATATCACTATTATATTTATGTTTTGATTCAAATTCCAAACTATAAATTGTTTTCTATTTATTTAAGATAACAGTTACTTTAAATAAATGAATACACACACACACACTAATTTATTTATTTATTTACCATAGAGTTTTTACTGGGCTGGTAAACTTAAGTTCATTTTGAGCCTATTTTAAGTATATGAACTTATAGGTTTATATAACATTGGCAATAGGCCTAAAATCATAATTCAGGCCTATGAGTCATAAGTGGCCTTTAGCAAGATATTATGACTACCCAGGTTATGTAAAGCCCGATAATCTGACATAACCTAATTTATAGAGAATATTATAGTCTTTTTGTCACATGATATTGTAAGTACCTAATTTTGCGATGCAATTGTTCATAATGCAACAAAATCCTCTATGATGAAAAATTAATTGAGAAATTGATCTCTAGCATTGAAATTTGAGATTTCAAGGACTAAATTATAATGTTTTTTAGACTTAATTGTAAAATTATGATTTTAGAAGTGTCCTTTTGTTAAAAATTTTCTTTTTCGAGCTGTATAAGAAAAATTCCAGTCGACATTTTGAATATTTTCTTAAAAGAAAATTATGGTTTTACATGTTCAAAATGTGTACAAATTTTGAAAAATAAGAGATAGTGTTAGTTCTTGGAATAGAGGAAAGTTCGTTGGCAGGTCTCTGCTTTAAAAAGCCAGAGACTGCATGAGTGAAGGCTGGCTCCTAACTATGTAGAAACCTTAAAAATCATAGAGAAAAAGAAAAAAAAATTTCTTCACTACACAAAAAAGTACACTTTTTTGTTTTCAATAGTCCAGAAATCAAAAAAATAAAAAAACGCAGAGTCAATTCTTAAAACGGTGACAGTCTTAATTTGAGGGGCCATCCAAAAGCATATGCACAACATCTCATTTCTATTTTCTCATGTCTTTTGATTTTATTTTTAATTTAATTTCCTTTAATTGTTATTTGATTTCCTTTTTAATTTAATTGTTATTTTGTTCATTTGGCTAATGTGATTTTTATGTTTTTTTCTTTTTTGTGTTTTTCTTTTGGAATCCAATTGGAAATTGATGAGGTCACTGCCAGATATCCCAAAATAAAATAGAAGATCCATGGAATGCCATGGATTCTAAATTGTGATTAGATTTTAGGGTGGTTTGATGTTTCTGTGTTTATTATTTTTTCCTGTGTTCTGTGTGTTAATTAATTTGGGTTTGTAATTAATTTTAATTTCAAGTACGTAGAATATTGTAATAACACTAGTAGTAGGAATTGTAAAATTTTACTTTTTTGCTTTTAAAATGAATTAATAATTAGGGTTTCATTGGGTAAAAATCAATTAAAATAAATAATGGTTGTAGAATAATTTAGGGTTGCATGTAAATTGATTTAGGTTTTTTTTAGAAATCATTAAAATGTATGTTTGATATATTTTTGTGTGTGTTTTATTTGTTTTGGGCTTGTTCTTTTATGTTTTTATTATTTTGGACTCCAAGCCCGCAATAGGTTCAAACCCACTAAATAAAATAGGCTTAAAATGGTTTATGTTAATTAATTAAAATCAATTTAGGTCCATTAGGTTAATTTAGACTTAGGCCCATTTTTAGATCAACTAAAATTAATTTAGACTTAGTTTAGCCCATTTAATTTCATTTCCTTTAAAATAAATAGACTTAGACCCACATTTGATTTAAAATAAAATCAAGTTAGACAAAGCCCACTTATAAAATCCAATTTCTTTAAAACTTATAGATTTAGGCCCACCTTTAGATAATTAAAGTCAATACACTTAAACTAACTAACAAATAACAATGTAGGTCCACCTTTAGTTCATTTTCATTTGTAAATAAAAATTGTAAATCTAGCTAACTTTTAATAAAATTAACCTAGTTTAGACTTAAGGATGATGCGCTTGAATGCATTTTTTATGTGTGATTTTATTGACTAGATGTCTTACGGTTAGATGGATGTTCAAATAGAGTTTAATAAAAGTGCATGTAATTAGAGAATGAAGTAATAATTTATAAAGTAATTCTAAATGAACATGAGACTAAGAGAAGTTAGTATTCTGTTCCCAGAATCTCCTAGTTGTGGTGCTAGCTTTCTTTTAGAGAATCAAGTACCACCTTTCGATTTTTCCCAATTATTACCTTAGATGGCGACTCCTCATCTCCATGCCATGTCTTTGTGACAATGTTTAGTGTGTTCTTTAGGGCCCTGAGTCCAAATAGTGCCATAATTGTTAAAATATTAAGTAAACGCTAAAATCGCTATCTACAGTGGCGACTCCACTAGGGACAATATATATTGATTCTACTTGTGTTCTTTAGAGTTATTTTATTCTTGCATTCATTCTGCATGTCCCTATTAAACTGATGGTGTTGGTTTATGATTCCATGATTCCACTAGCTTTATGGAGTTGTAAATTGGCTAACCATCATTCTTAGCCTTAACTCAATTCAAGAAAGATTGCCAGGCTCACCTGAACGGAGTCCGTAACCCAAGTCCTAGGGGGGGTAATCTTCTCTCAAGTTGGTAAAGGATGTCAGGCCCCTCTGACCTTGGCCTGTAACTCAACGTCCATAATGGAGGGAATTTTGCTAAGGGAACCTTAACCTTTTTACTAGACCCTAACCATATATAGTGGTTTAGTTACTTCTCCTAGGAATCTACCCAAATTGTTTGTATGATTTTTTCCATGAGATATTTCTATCTATAAAAGCCCAGGCCCATACTTTTAAAGCCCACTTGAGCTAATAAAAGATTGTGCTAGACCTTTATACTTAGAAATTTTATTTCTATGCTTATTACTATGAGGTATTTCTATCTATAAAAGCCTAGGCCCATACTTTTTAAAGCCCCTTAGGGTAATGAATATTAGGCTAGACCTTTATACCTTGAAATGTTGTTTTTATGCTTTACCGCTTTAAGAGAGAACTGGCATGCACATCAGTCCCTGATATAACCCGTTAATATTAAGACCAAGAAAAAAAAATTCTAGGATAAAAGACTCGCCATTGAACACGTGTATGGGAGGAATAAGGTTGGAAGGATGTATATTGTACACTTGATTGATATTTGATTGCTTGCTACATACTGCATAACACATTCATCATACATACATGCATTCCACACATCATATTGACACCTTGTTTTGCAACCATTATAGATTCATCTGGGTGGGTCTTCTCGTATCTAGGGACAGAAAGGTGGCAGATTAATAAGAACAGATCTAAGCCTTAAGTCAATAGCTTAATGATATGATGCAAATATACATAGTTATATATATATATATATATATATATATATATATATATATATATATACATACATACATATACATATATATTGTTTGTTTTGTTGTTTTAATAATTAGTTAGAGTTTATATTTGTTCATTTGTTTAGTCATTACCTTTTTTCTAGTTACATTTTGCCTAACCATCTAAGTATCTATCCGATTAATACAAAATTCCCTTATATCTAAGTGTTCGACACTCATCTTGCTCTATACTAAGTCCTAGAGACTAGGATATACAATTCTAACCTGTTTCACTTAAGAGATCCTTCAAGAACTAGAGAAGAGTCTTATCAACCCACTTTACCTAGAAGCTTAATTAACTTAGACTAAATAGACATAAATGGAATAAAAACTAGAGATGTGGACCTTATAGGAAATTAAGGGAGCTTTGATGGATGATATGAGAGTTATGATGTAAGATAAACTGAGGCAAGCTCTGGCTGGACTAGTGTAACCTACTATCATACCACCACCTATTATTGAATAACCACTTACTGTTGCTGTTGAACAACCACCTACTGTAGGAGCTCCATCTGTTGCTGTAGCTCCTCCACCTGTTGTTGATGCTCCACCTGTTATTAATAATGTTGGTGGGCAACATATTATTAGAAACATACCTGCTACTGATGTGAGACTTGAGGACATTAAGAACTACATGGTAAAAAAGGCGAAGAGGGAGTCACTTGAATTGGTCAATGATTATGAGTCCAAGCATATGCAAGCACTAACTTAGAAAATGTCCAAAATGGAAAAGCTGATTAGAGGACAAGGAATGGGGTACTCATTCGACTTTGATGACATGCTATAAATGGAGGGAGATAAGCTACCTAAAAAATTCAAGATGCCTTAATTGTAGACATTTAATGGGAGAGGAGATCCACAAATTCATTTGAGCTAGTACATAATAACCATGAGCATTACTAAAGCACCATTAGAAGTGATGACTAGGTTATTTGTACTATCTTTAAAGGGAATGACTATAAACTAGTATCATAGGCTGGAAAATCTGTAAGAACTGACTGGAAAGAAATATGTACTACTTTTTTAAAATAGTATGACTATAACACTAGACTGGAAGTGTCTATCAGAGATTTAGAACTGACAAAGCAGAAACACAATGAATCCTTCTCTGATTTCCTTACCAGGTTCATGAACAAGGTAAGACTGATAAAGAATAAGCTGACTGAGAAGGATCAGGTTAGGATGATAGTCCGTAATGTGTCACTTAATCTGGTCAAAGATTGCAGATGATGAACCCTAAAACATTCATAGACCTGTATGATGATGGTCTACAAGCAAAAAAGATTGAGAGTGAGAAGAAGAGAAATGTTAAAAGCACCAGAACCCAAAATTACCCAACTGGGGGCACACAATAGGGAAGTACCAGCCGAGCTATAGAGGTGTGTGTAGTTCAGCAACCCCAAAGATTCCCCAATTTCAACTAACCACCCTCTAAGTCCTAGAACGACTAATCCAAAAAGGCCTACTTCGACCCTTAACCTTTTTTAAGCCACCAAACCCAAATGTCTCTGGTTTTGATCCTAATAGTTACTGCAAATTCCATCAAGCTGCTAGCCATTCCATAGACAACTGTATCTGCCTAAAACATGAAATCCAAAACCTAATAGATTCCAAAAAAATCACAGACCCTAAAAAGTCTAACTCTAGCCCAAACACCAACGATAATGCTTTCCCAGACTATTAAAATGTTCCACTACCAGCCACTATGATGATCAATTCAGGGGTTAGCGAAGAAGAAGTGCTAAACTCCTTTGAAAACCTAAACCCAACAGCCAATGGAGAATCCCTTGGACAACCACAAAGAGGAGTGGAAGGTTTATTGGGCCAGCCCTAAGGCAAGTTGGATTACAAGGTGTTCTACTCAAAACCAGCCTCTACTGATATCCCCATTGAATCAATTAAGCCCTTAAGTTGGGGTGATGAGTTTGATGATAAGCAAATGAAAGAAGAAAAAAGTCTTGAGCAGGCACCTAGAGGAGTTAAAGATCTATTGGGACAACCTTCGGGCAAGTTCAATTACAGAGTATTTTACTCTAGGCCCACTTCAGCTAATATACCCATCAAAGAAATTATGCCTATAAGATAGGGTGATGAGTTTGTTTATGAACCTTTAGCTCCTAAATAACCTCAAGAAGGAGTTGAAGATCTCTTGAACCAACACTTAGGCAAGCTCAATATGGAAGAGTTGAAAGGGAATGAAACATGCATAATGGAAGTGTGGAAAGATGGGAAAAGAGATCGAATCATTAGAGTTATTAACATCTGGTATGACTCTAATGATGAAAGTCTGGGTGGTCTTAATGTCCGGAGTGATGACCATAAGGTGAATCATGTTATTAGAAGTGAAAAGAATTATAAAGCAACTGAAAAGAAAATTGAGAAAGTCACAGAAAGAGAAGAAATGGAAGATAAAAAAGTAGAGGAAGATTAGAAAGAAGATATGATTCTGGAACAATTAAAAAGGGCTAAGGCAAATGTCAGCATTTGAGAACTATTGATGCATTCAGGTAGCCATAGAAGAGCTCTTGTTAAAGCTTTTTCAAACATGAACATTGAAATAACAGCCGCAGCTGAGGCTATGGTAGCGAAGGTTACAAAAAAGAAACACGGGTTGATAACATTCTCAGATGATGATATGCCTTTGGAAGGAAGGAACCATAATAAGGCATTGTTTATCCTATTTGAGGTAATGGAAAAGACAACCAATTTTGCTATGGTTGATGATGGTTTTGCTATTAATGTGTGTCCTTTGAAAATCCTACCTAACATAGGTTTGAAAGCTGAAGACTTAACAAGTTCAAACCTCATAATCAGAGCTTATGATGATAACACTAGGAATGTGGAGGAGACATTCCAAGCTCTAGTTAAAATAGGACCTATGGAATAAACTATTGAGTTTACTATATTGGATATTCCAGTCACTTATGCCTTATTGTTGGGAAGGCCATGGTTCCATGCCTTGGGATGGGTACTCTCAACTGTGCATCAAAAGATGGCAGCCATATTGGATAAACAGAAGCAATTGTGTGCACCCCCTAGTTTCCAGATTGTTAGGGTATTTGATGGAACTGAAATGGATCCAAGAGTAGCAAAAATGATGGAGAGTATGAATTACTGGCTTGGGCAAGGGCTGGGGAAGAATGAGCAAGGAAGCTCTAGTCTCCCAAAGTTCAAGAGTTAAGGCAACACAATTGGTTTGGGTTATATTGAAGAGACAAAGCTAATAAGTAGAAGAGCAAGAAAGAGGTTCAATGCTAAGCAAAGAAAGCTCTCAAAGAAAATTGGGCTGATAAATGAGAATTTCATTAGGTCATGGGAAGGAAAATACTATTTAGGAGCTAAGGAATCAATCAATTTTGTAGGAGGAGATGTTCATAGGTTTAAGATCTTCAAGGAGCATATTGTGGAGATTCTGGTAAAAGAAAACAAAGAGGAAGTAATGAAATTGGCAGGTGAGAGAATGGGTGATGCTGCTATCGAAGAGCTGTTGTGTCTGCCACTTGAAGAGGAGTTACCCCAGGATTTAGCCATTGTCATTAGTGATAGCTTTATTGATTTTTTATGATGAAACTGATGCAATAACATCCAATCCATTTAAGGATAAAAACTCTATTTTTTCTATGGTCAATGTTATGAATGTTGATTTTGCTTACTTGTGTGATGTGCATCCTAATAGTTATATATAATATAAAATTCATGAATGTTTGACATTAATTCAATTCAATTTGATTCATTTAACATGGGCATAAATGATAATCCTAAGAACATTTATATATCACATTAGGTAACTCCTAAAGAGAGGGAAAATTTTGACAGAATATTGACAAAAAGAAAGGTAGTATTTGCTTGGACTTATGAGGATATGCTAGGTTTAGATAGAGAAATTATAGAACATCATATTCCTACTCATCCAAAAATTAAACCTGTAAAAAAAAAACTATGCAGGCTAAGACCAGGGTGGACTGAAAAGATAAGAGAGGAAATTGCTAAACAAATCTAGGCTAACTTTCTAGATGTAGTATATTATCCTCAATGGTTAGTAAACATAGTGCTGGTACCCAAGAAAGATGGTAAAGGTATGTATGTGTGTAGATTTCTGGGATTTAAACAAAGCATGTCCAAAGGATGACTTCCCTTTACCCCACATTAACGTAATAGTAGACAACACATCATCTAGTGCAATGTACTCCTTCATGGATGAGTTCTCGGGGTACAATCAGATAATGATGGCAGTTATGGATAAGATCAAGATAGCTTTAATCATGGAATGGGGACATATTGCTACAAGGTTATGCCTTTTGGGTTGAAGAATATGGGTGCAACATATCAAAGGGCAGCCACTGCTCTTTTCCATGACATCATGTGTAAGGAAGTGGAGGTATATATGGACTTATAATGGTTAAATTAGAAATAAGAGAGGGACACTTTGAAGCTCTGGATAAATTCTTAGCTCGAATTGAGAGGTACAATATGAGGCTCAACCCAAAGAAGTGCATTTTTAGGGTTACTTCAGGAAAATTATTAGGGCATATAGTTAGCAGCCAAGGAATTGAAGTTGATTTAGACAAAGTGAAAGCTATTCAAGAAATGCTAACACCAAAGATAGAGAAAAAAGTGAGGGGATTCCTTGGCAGGTTACAGTATATTAGTAGGTTTATTGCAAAGCTTACTAACATTTATGACTATATCTTCAAACTCTTAAGAAAAAACCAACAAGTGAAGTGGAATGATGATTGTCAGAAGGCATTTGAAATTATTAAAGAATATCTCGCCAATCTGCCTATATTGAAACCACCGAGGCAAGGTAAACCGTTGATCCTGTACTTGGCCTTAGAGGAAAATGCAATGGGGGCAATGTTAGCACAAAAAGGACCAGAATGGATAGAGCATGTAGTGTATTACCTCAACAAGAAGTTCCTCCTATATGAGGAAAAGTATAATTTGGTAGAGAAGACATATTTAAGCATGATCTGGGCAACAAGGAAATTGAGGCATTATTTTCATTCTTATAAGGTTCAAGCAATTTCAAAGATTGATCATTTAAGGTACTTATTTCAAACACCTGCTTTAATTGGAAGAATGTCTCGATGGCTAGTACTTCTGACTAAGTTTAATATAGACTACATCACCATGAAGGTCATTAAAGGAAGGGTAGTATTCTTAGATCAGAATGTAGTCGAGGGTGATGAATAGTGGAACTTAGAGTTTCCAAATGAAAACCTGACAGTCATAGAGCATCAAGAGTGGAAGCTCTACTTTGATGGGGCTATAAACAACAAACGAGCTAGATTAGGAGTAATTATTGTTATGACAAAAGGAGAAACCATACCAATGGCCAAGAAATTAGACTTAAAGGTGACGAATAATATGGCCGAGTATGAAGCAGCTCTAGCAGCTGGGGCAAAGGAATACTAGTTTATGGGGATTCGATGTTGGTGTTAGCTAGACTAATGAAGAATGGGAAGTGAAAGAAGAAAACCTAAAACCCTAAATTTGCTATTTAAAAGCTTTAATGAAGAACTTCAATAGATGCCTCTTTATCCATTTGTCAAGCGATGGTAATCAGATGGTAGATGCATTGGCAACACTCTCTTTAATGTGGGATAGTGTGATGGGATTAATTATGAAGCCTTTGGTAATCATGAAATTAAGAGCTCCATGTTATGGGGGAGAGTAGATTATGATTGTTCAAATAGGGCCTGAAGAGAAACTGTGGTTTTATGATATTCAGAGGTTTATCAAAGAAAGAAAGTATCCCGATGAAGCAACCTCAAAAGAGAGATATGCTCATCGTGTTCTTGCATGTAGCTATACAAGTCATAATGGAGTATTATATAAAAGAATGTTGAATGGAACGTAGCTCAGATGTCTCAAGAAAGATGAAGCTGAAGAGGTGATGAAACAGATTCATGTAGGAGCTTGTGGTTTTCATATGAACAGGATGATCCTAGTTAAAAAGATACTCAGGCAAGGATATTATTGGATGAGTATGGAAAAAGATTGTATCAAAAATTTGAGGCAATGTCATTAGTGTTAGTTTCATTGGAATCTTAACCATTTACCTCCTACAGTGCTAAATAGTTTATCATCACCTTAGCCCTTTGCAGCCTAAGGGATTGATATTATAGGAGAAATAAGGCCGGCAGCATCGAATGGGCATAAGTACATAGTTGTGGTAATTGATTACTTCTCTAAATTGGTAAAGGTTGAATCCTTCAATGCTATGAAAGCAAAAAATGACGTGGTTCATTGAGAAAAGTCTTATTTGCAGGTATGGGGTTCCACATCACATTGTGATAGATAATGGCATCCAATTTTAGGCAGAAATAGTGGAATTATTACAAAAGTACATGATTGAACATTATAAGTCTTCTCTATATCGTCCTCAAGCCTATGGAGTGGTAGAACCAGCTAACAAAAATGTCAAGAAAATCCTCTCTAAAATGGTGAAGACTTATAAATATTGGTATGAGTTTCTTCCTTTTGCTTTATGGGGATATAGGACTACAACTAGAACAACCACAAGCCAAACTCCATTCTCTTTAGTATATGGTTGTGAAGCAGTCTTGCTAATAGAAATAGAGATCAAATCCTTAAGAGTAGTCATGGAAGTTAGAACACCCGAGAGTGAATGGGCACAAATGAAATATGATCACCTTGCATCTCTGGATGAGAAAAGGATGAATTCTTTATTTCACACTCAGATAAATCAGAGGAGGATAGCAAGATCATTCAATAAGAGAGTTAAGCCTAGAAAGATAAAAGTTAGGGACATGGTGTTAGAACAGTTTAGGGCAATGGTGTTTGATTCGAGAGGAAAATTCAGACCAAACAGGGAAGGACTGTATTTAGTCAAAATGGTTCTACCTAAAGGAGTTGTGAAGATATTAGACCTGGAAGGCAATGAATTCATGGAGCCTGTTAACCTGGATCGCTTAAAAGATACTACCTATAAAAATAAAATAAAAGTAGTAAAAAAAAAATAAAGTCCGCTGATTATAAAACTTGAAAAAGCTAGTCAGGCAAAAGTTAGGACATTCCCACTTTTTAGAAAGCCCATAAAGGGATGGTAGGAAAAATATAGGGAATAAAAATAAAAGAGATGATCCTATTAGCTAGAAAACCCATATAGGGCTAGTCAGGAAAAAATTAGGTTAAATAAATGAGAGAGAAAAATATTCAGCTAGAAAATCCCAAAGGACTAGTTGATAACAGGAGATATATTAAGTGATGTAATAAATGTACTCATTTTGGCTCTAATTAATGAATCCTCTTGAAATTGAATTTTTATTTTAACATTACATGTTCTATCTTATTTTAAAATGCATAAGTACTAGAAAGGAAAACAAAACATGAAAGCTTAAAATCAGTTCTATAAGACTAATTCCTAGTGATGTCTGTCTTTCTTCTCTTGTGACTCATCATTCAAAGCTTGAAATCTTGGTGGCTCTATAGCTTGATTATTAAAAATAGCAAGCAAGCTTAGCTTCTCCTATAACTAGATCTAGAAAACACAAAAATAAATAAAATAAAATAAAAGCTCGCTAAGTCAAAAGTTAAGACAAACTTGCTAATTTGAAAACCCGAAAGGGCAACTTAAGAAAAAGTTAAAGTAAAAAAAAAATTTACTCAACTTAAGTCCATGTATCTAAGTCTGAGATCAATTCAACATAGTGCATACTAATAGTACAGGATTTAAAACACAATAGTATGACAGAAAAAGAAAAAAGGTCTAATATAAATAAAAGACGAAAATAAAGATAGCCTAGATCAGTCATCCTGAGCTCCAGAATTTGACCATGGGCTCCATCCTTTGGTAGGATCTTCTTGATGAAAGGTGTCAGAAGGTTTGACAGATGAAGTCCCAGCACTATGAGGATCAATGCCTAAATTTGCATGCTGCCGGTGAAGCATCTTGATCTCACGTTCCAGATCACTAGAGTAGGTCTGTACATATAGGAAATAACATGTCATATGCATTTCATGCATAACATGCATACATTTTCACTTTTAGTGCATATACTTACCCTCCAACTATTTGTGGCCTGTATAGTAAATAACCTCTGAGATAAAGCGAGTCCATGCAAGTACTATGCCTGTGTTTGAGGAACCTATTTTAAAATTTACTAAAGTTAGTGTCAAGTTTATAGATCATGCAGGGAATAAGACAAAAAGACTCATATGAGAGGCATCCGTTGGAGAAAAGATAGAAAGTTGAGCATCACTAAAATGCATCTATTGTTAAACTGGAGTCTGAAAAGTAGGAGCCTAGTAGAACATGGACCTATCCATAAGAGAGATATCACGAAGGGTAATGCCCGTAAGAGCACTATCACGACTAGTCCCAACATGCTGAGTATGATGTGCAAGGCTAGGTTTGGGCTTAAGCCTCTCAATATCAGGAACAACCTCAGTCTCTAGAGAAATCTCAGTCTCTTCCTCTGTCACTTCATTAATAGGAGAGCGAACCTCCTCAAACTGTAAAAAGAATGAGTGATTCATAGGTTCCAAAGAAAGAAGGTGAAATAATAAGAAATTACCTCGGCATTGTTAATGGGAATATGCTCTAAGAGGCTCTCATAAATGAACTGCTGATAATGTCAAGAACGCTTAAGAAAATATGAGGCAGCATATCCTTGTAGTGCATCTCTCAACTTTGAACCTATCAGACATGAGCTATGGAGCATAGATGAAGGGATATCATATGGAATGCAATGTCGAGAAGGCCTAGAAGACCAGTGATACACTCGCTCCCTTAAATACCACATCAAATAACCATATCCAGGAAATAGAACCCTTATAGACTTAAGCTACGTTGTACCACCCATAAAGTCATATCTCTAGACATTATCAGGTCCCACTAACCAATCAGAATTAATCTAAAAAATCATGTTAATTAATTTTTATTTTCATCAAATGATGAGGTACTAATGAATTTGCTTTTTACCAGGTGCCACTTGGTAGTGTTCAATTAATCATGATAGGTTTGAAGAGTGTTCCTTGTACTGGCAAGGTGGGAAGAACCCTATCTATTCATCAGAGGAAAACTCTTATAAGAGCTAATAGCACTGAAGCCTCGAATCAACCCGATCTTTATGCTCCATATCTGAAAGAAAGAGAGCATATTAGTAAAAGGTAAATGAAAGTAAGACAATAAAGATTAAAGAAAGGAGAACGTACGTGCAAGACATGCTAAAAGACACACATCATGATAGCACCTCTACAAACAGTGTCTAGTATGTAGTAAAGGTAAGTGAGTGCAGCAGATCCCTAGTTAAGTGCGACAACCTGATCCAAGTCACGAAGATGACCATGCAGAGCAATACTAACCTCATGACTAGTCTTAAAAAAGAGGGTCATACCTAATAATATCAAAAGAAGGTGCCTCACCTTCTGGGTAATCTGACGAGGAGTAGTAGTGGGCAGATGTCTAAACCCCTGAACTAAGGATGAAAGCTGAACATTCTTCTGATTCTTCTACATCGAAATGAACCCTATCAGGTCATGCACATACTAACTCAGTGTGTCTTCAAAAAGATGGCAATAGCTGACATCAAATGGAACTAGGGTCCCTCTAAAGGCAATCCCGGTGATAGCAGAGAAGCTTATAGGCAAAGTGGTAAGCTCACCCACATAACTATGAAATGTGTGGGTAGTATCCATCCATCGCTAGATCAAGGCAAATAGAGAGTAATGGTCAGACTAGCCTCAAATAGTAGGAAGTGCAATAATGAAATGTCTAAACCTAAAGGCCCAAATTAGAAATGTCATCTGCTCCGATAGTCCATGAAATAATTCTCGAGATAGATTAAAATAGCTCGTGAATTTCATTAGACACTAATTAAATTTCAAAATAATAATTAATTAACTAATCAGAAGCTTGAATTAAAAGAATTGACTAATGGATTGATCAATTAATCATTTTCTTTCAAAAAAAAAAAGTTTGAAAATAAAAAATGCTATTCGGCAATTTAGAATAGTGATCAGCATTCCAGATTGTTGATCTGCTAAGCGGATTAGCATTATTCGAATCGAAAGTAGATCTAGAATTCTGACAAAAATTCTAGACATCCGATCAGTTATACAACCTACCCAGAGGCTAAATTTCATATTTTTGGAATTTAATTTTAATTTTATTATACATTTTTAGTCAATTTCTCATTTAATCTTATTAACATGCATGTTAATTTGTACTTTGAAATTGACTTTGATTACTAATTATCAAGATAATATTTTCACAGAAATAAAGAGAAGCAGTAAAATGTTACCTTATTACCCATATCACTGCACTTGTGTGTATGTAAATGAGTCAAAGGAAAAGTATTTGAGCCCTCTTGAAGTCCAATATCATTATGAGGAAAATAAAGGGGCAGATGGCTCTGATTCTCTGAAATCTCTGCTCTCCCACGTTGCAAGGAGGCCATAGCATTAGACAGATTGTGAATCAGATGTCAGATGATCAAGAAATCAAGAAATGAAAATCAATGCAAAGAAAGGAAAGAAAAAAGAAAGAAAATAAAGTCGAAGAGAGAATGAAATGAGACATGCAAAAAAGGAAAGGAATATATGAAGTGGAAAATATCCACTTTGTTCGATTACTTTTGTTTGCATATGGATACAAGTTCTCTTATTGCAATTTGGTCCATAATTGCATTCTGATTGGGAATTCATTTCTAAATTAAATCATGACTTTCATTTCATTAAATTAATAATTCACTTAATTATTAATCTACAATCAGTCTGTGATTTTGAATTTTTTGTCAAGTACAAAATATAGAGAAAAATTACAGAATTCAACCTTGCATTTTTGTATGCATCATTTCAATCAAATGTTAAAATTCATTTCATGTTACACAGTAGCTGAAACAGAAATTTTCAAAATTATCATGTTATATGTTGCACAATAGTCATAACATGAATTTCAAATTCCACATGTTATATGCTTCAATAGTGGTTATAACATGACATTTTTTTAAGACATTTACCACTAGACACTACATAATAGTTATGGTGATGTCATTAGACATCCCACAGACTCATTCTCACCATACATCCCACAGGGAATATAGTGTGCATCATTAGACATCCTATAGGAAATATTGTGTGCATTGTTAGACATCCCACAGGGAATATAATAAAATCCATCATTGTTAGACGTTCCATAGGAACTATAGTATAATTTCAATTTATAATCGTTAGACATCCCATAGGGAATATAATGAAACTCATTCTCACTAGATGTCGTACAGGGAATATAGTGTGCATCGTTAGACGTCCCACAAAGAATATAATGAAATTTATCATTGCTAGACGTTCCATAGGACCTATAGCAGACTTTCAATTTATCATCACTAAATGTCCCACAGGGAATATAGCGAAACTCATTTGTGTAAACTTCATTAGACGTTTCGTAGGAAATATAGTAAGATTTAATAAACATTACATTCGCTTCAAATTGTACAGCAATTTAAGCATCAAATTATCAATTAGGATACAACTAGGTATCCTAGTTCTTTCTTTTAAAATTGTGTGCTTCAACTACTTTGCCACATTTGTCAAGCAAATAGCGACAAAGGGGTGCAATTGTAAGCACCCAATTTTGTGATGCAATTGTGCATAATGTGGCAAAAGCCTTTATCATGAAAAATAATCAAGAAATTGATCTCTAGCATTGAAATTTGAGATTTCAAGGACTAAATTGTAATGTTTTTCGGACCTAATAGCAAAATCGTGATTTTAGGAGTGTCCTTTTGTTAAAATTTTTCTTTTTTTTGGGTTGTATAAGCAAAATGTCAGTTGGGATTAGGCAAATGTCGATCTACATTAGCAAATTATTGATTGACATTACATAATATTTTTAATTTTTTAGTCATTTTTTAGTATTTTTCGGTTCACTGATTGGTTGATATTAATTTTGAATATTTCCTTAAAAATAATTATGGATTTACATGTTTAAAATGTGTACAAATTTTGAAAAATAAGAGATAGCATCAATTCTTGGAATAGAGGAAAGTCCGTTCGCAGATCTTTGCTTTAAAAAGCCAGAAACTACGTGAGTGAGGGTCGGCTCCTGACTGTGTAGAAACCCTAAAAATCACAAAGAAAAAGAAAAAAAAGTTTTTCTTCACTACATAAAAAAGCATGCTTTTTTGTTTTCAATAGTCCAGAAATTAAAAAAAAAACATAAAGTCAATTCTCAAAATGGTGACAATCTAATTCTAAGGGGCCATCCAAGAGCATATGCACAACATCTCATTTCTATTTTCTCCTGTCTTTTCATTTTCTTTTTAATTTAATTTCCTTTAATTGTTATTTTGTTCATTTGGCTAATGTGATTTTTGTGTTTTTTTTTTTGTGTTTTCCTTTTAGAATCCAATTGGAGATTGATGAGCTCATTGCCAAATATCCCGAAATCAAATAGAAGATCCATGGAATGCTATGGATTCTAAATTGTGATTAGATTTTAGGGTTTGATGTTTCTGTGTTTATTATTTTTTCCTGTGTTATGTGTGTGAATTAATTTGGGTTTGTAATTAATTTTAATTTCTAGTACATAGAATATTGTAATAACCCTAGTAGTGGGAATAGTAAAATTTTACTTTTCTGTTTTAAAATGAATTAGTATTTAGGGTTTCACTAGGTAAAAATCAATTAAAATCAATGATGGTTGTAGATTAATTTAGGGTTGCATGTAAATTGATTTAAGTTTTTTTTAGAAAGTCACTAAAATGTATGTTTGATCTATTTTTTTTGTGTTTTATTTGTTTTGGGCTTGTTCTTTTATGTTTCTATTCTTTTCGGCCCTAAGCCCATGATAGGTTCAAACCACCTAAGTAAAATAGGCCTAAAATGGTTTATGATAATTAATTAAAATCAATTTAGGCCCATTAGGTTAATTTAGACTTAGGCCCATTTTTATATTAACTAAATTAATTTAGACTTAGCTTAGCCCATTTAATTTCATTTCCTTTAAAATAAATAGACTTAGAGCCATATTTCACTTAAAATAAAATACAGTTAGACTAGGCCCACTTATAAAATCCAATTTCTTTAAAACTTATAGATTTAGGCCCACCTTTAAATAATTAAAATCAATAGACTTAAGCTTACTAACTAATAATAATATAGGTCCACCTTTAGTTCATTTTCATTTGTAAATAAAAATTGTAAATCTAGCTTACTTTGAATAAAATTAACCTAGTTTAAACTTATGGATGATGTGCTTGAATGCATTTTTTATGTGTGATTTTATTGACTAGATGCCCTAGGGTTAGATGGATGTTCAAATAGGGTTTAATAAAACAACATGTAATTAGAGAATGAAGTAATAATTTATAAAGTAATTCTAAATGAACACGAGACTAAGAGAAGTTAGCATTCCATTCCCAGAATCACCTAGTTGTGGTGCTAGCTTTCTTTTAGAGAATTGAGTACCACCTTTTGATTTGTTCCAATTATTACATTAGGTGGTGACTTATCATCTCCATGCTATGTCTTTATGACAATGGTTAGTGTGTTCTCTAGAGCCTTGAGCCTAAACAGTGTCGTGGTTGCTAAAATCTTGGGCGCACGCTAAAGCTTACCATCTACAGATACCTTATTTGAGGGCGCACACTAAACCCTACCGTCTACAGATACCTTGATTGAACATAAGGCATAGTTTATGTCACCTTTATACATTCAACCACATTATTTCTTAATTCTAGGTAGACCGAGATTAATAACTTTTTATTAATTTATTCTAGCATGGCCATACATTTTTCTTTAGTCTATCTTATCAAGGGACCTATAAAAATCTTACTTAAATGAAATGAAGGACAAATTCCTTCTCAATCACTCACATTCCTTGCATAACTCATTATATATCCAACACAATCTATTTCATCATCTAGTTAAAGATAATGTTAGAATGTGTTAAAATAAAAAATAATTATGTTGAAAAATAAGGTGATTTTAAGGTTAGAGGACTAAAACAATACTACTATGATGAGAATTACTTATAATCATTATCTATGTTGTATTCTTAAAGTGGTTCAATCCAATAAATCATTTCCCAAACAAGTACCTATGAGCTGACTCAATATCTCATTTACATTATTAGTAAAACATAATCATCAGTTAACACCATACTAGTCTTAATTCATCATTATTTCAATAATAATGAATGAGTAGGGATAAATCAAAATAGACTTCATATTTAACTTAAGGGTTTTACTATCAAGTCACAAACTTGATAACCTTAGAAATAATTAACTATTCAAGTAATTATTATAACATAAAATAATAATGAAAATGCCTCTTTATTAATAAAAGCAACATTTGACAAAGTAAAAAATGTATAGGTGGTGCAGTTGATTGTCGTTTGCAAGGTTATAAAGGGTAAAGTAGCACTTATTTTTAGGAGCCGATGATGAAGTTAGATTAGTACTTATTATGCTTACAATTATTCTTAAACATAGGAATTTTTTTATAAAAAGTGCATGATCCCTATAGATAACACAACTTGACAACTGGTTCTTGAATACTTGAATCCTGCAATCACTAAAGAACTAGAGGGACTTGTAGGATTTCTCTCACAAAGACTTTAATATTTAAGTTAGATCAATATGTAAAGAATCATAAAAGAATAGAATTGCTAGGGAAAAGAATAAAGGATATTTATAAGGCGTTTTACCTCATGAAATATGAATTTTCTTACCCCAAATATGAGTTTTTTTAATTTTTTTTAAACTTGGTTGCCTATTCTTTTATAGGATTTCAAGCTACTTTCAAGCTTTAAAATGTTGGACTTTCTAGTTTTTAGTATGATTAGTGATTTAAGATATCAATATCATTAAAACAATTTTGTTAAGGCATTTGTAAAAATTATATCTTTGCAGTTTATGTTGTTTTCATTGACTTTGTTGGACTTGCTGTACATAGAAGCATATTTTCATTGTAGTATCAAAATGCTTGAAATGGGGCATGAGCTCTTTTGCCAAATCATCTAAAATTTAGTCATAAGAAATTATCTTTAGATTAGCTACTTATATATGTCTAATTGGATTCATGCTTAGTTATGATTTTTTTTTATAAAGAATCGACTCTTTTTAAAAGGTGACTTGACTTAATTATACAAATCTAACAACAGTGCTTATATGTACTTATGCACACAGTGATGCATTTTCCAGTTGTACTTGTTTTTATTTGTGTTTTATTAAGTTAGCCAACATGTGTCAAACATTTATTTTAAAAAGGATTTTTTTAATGCATGATGATGTATAAGCCAACAAATATAAAATTGGTAAATGGTTACCAAATTGCGTTGGTTGTAAATTCAGGTCTTATTAATTTATCTATTAGCACCCAACCTGTGAAAGATCTTAGAAATAACTAATATTTAGGTGTGAAACTCCTCAGGAGCACCATTTAGACAAGCTAATGTAGTTGCCTTGATTTATTGGATGGAGACAAAAAAAATTTAAGTTCTTATCACTCTTGTGTGGAGCTTGCTATCCGTAAATGCTATATATTACTTTGGTGTTGATGCTCATTTTGTACATTTAAAACAATAGGATTAGTCCAATAACTAGCCATCATGTCATATATGCTTCAAAGAATCATAAAGCAAAATGTAATTCTTAGTTTTTCTCTTAGATTAAATAGAATTAATATATGTTTAAAATTTTTCTTATGAATTTGTATTGATAAAAATTTAAAAGGAGATCATTGTAACTTTAAACTGATATTGTATATAGTGGGATTTAGATCATGTCTATGATTTTAGCAATCGTGACAATATTTGAATTCAGGACTCTAGGAAATGCACTACCATATCATGAAGACATGGTGTAGAGATAAGGAGTCACCACACAAGGTAATAACTTGGACAAATCGAAAGTGGTGGTACTCAATTCTCTAAAAGAAAGGTAGCACCACAATTGGGAGATTCTGGATATGGAATACCAACTTGTGTTCATTTAAAATTAGTTTATTAATGACTAAATTATTCCCTATTTACATGCAATTTCATTTAAACCCTATTTAGCATCCATCTAACCCTAAGATAACTAGTCATGAAAGAGTGCATAATAAATACATTCATATAACTTAACATCCTTAAATTAGTTTAATCTACATTAATTTTAATTAAATGGATTAAATCTACATATTTTATTTATATGTGAAATAAAGCTAAAAGTGGGTCTTCATTTTAAGTTAATTAATGAGGCTAAGTTTACTTGTTTTAATTCTAAAAAATGGGCCTAAGTCTATGAATTTTATGGACAATTGATTTGCATTGAATTGGATGGATTAGTGGGACTAATTCTAATTAATTTTAAACTAAATGAAATGATCTTAAATCTATTTATTTAAAAAGAAAATACTTTAAATGGGTTGAGTTAAATCTAAGTTAATTTTAATTAAACTAAAGTGGGCATAAGTGTACGTTAATCCTAATGAGCCTAAATTGATTTTAATGTTAATTAAATCTAAATCCAATTTTAAAAACTTAATAATTAATGAGTTAGAACCTAGATGTGGACTTAAGGCCCAAAACACATAAAAATAAACAAACAAGTTCAAATAATAAAATAAAGCAAATAATGAATCAAAAATATACATTCAGTGATTTCTAATCCTAATTTTAATTACATGCAACCTAAATTAATCTAAAGCCACAATTGATTTTAATTAAGGTTTTACCAAATGAACTTAACTTACTAATTAATTTTAATAGTATAGAAAATTAAATTGTTTCACTACTTTTCCCACTATCAAAGCTATTATAATTTTTACGTACATAAATTACAACTTATTAATTACATGCCCAAATAATCCAAATAAACAATGAAACTACCATTAAACACAAAATATAGAGATAAATAAAATGAAATGAAACCTAAAAAAACTACATAAAATCATAAGAAGATCAAATCCATGGCATTCCATGGATCTTCATGGGTGGATTTTTATTCAATCACATGACTCCATTCTCCTCTCTATTTAGATTACTCCCACCTTCAAGAAACATAAACAAACAATAAATAAAAATCAGTAAACAATCAATAAATAAGATTAAATAAAAGAAACAAACAAAAAGAATAAAGATAAGAATAAAGATAAAAATAAAGTACAAAATATACAAGACAAAAAAATAGGAAGGAGTAAAATAAAAATGAAAGAATAAAAGAAAAAATAAACAAAAATATAAATATTATTAAAATAATTAAATTAAAAGCAAGATTAAAAATAAAGTAAAAATCAAAGAAATAAAAAAATGATAAAATAAAGAAGCAAAACAATTAAAAATAAAAGTTGGACTAAAAGAAGAATGAAGACAAAAAGGAACAAAAAAAAAATGAATCAGTAAAGTAATGTATAAAAAGTCAAATAATAAAAGAAGTAATATAGAATAAAAAAAATAAAAAAATAGATGAAGATTTTTAGATGTAGTATTGATTCTCCTCGGAGTTTGATTATCATTAATGGAAGTCTATGGCTTTTGTTGTATTTGTCTACGATTTGAGTTTTATTTGATCTGATTAATGGCTAATTACTAAAAAAACTACATGAAAAATAAAAGGAGAAACACTGTGTTTTGGCTCACGGCTAAAATCATGAGTTCAGAGAAATAATAAAAAAAACCAGGAAGAGTCTCCTTTTGTGAAAAGAAAGAAAATGATGAATATATAGAACCTAATCCTATAACCCTACATGAGGTTTAGGATAAAAATAAAATAAAACAAAAATTTTTATTTTTAATCTAATAAAAAATATATTTATCAATATATTTATGTAATAAAATAAAAATAACAACCAATTAAAAATTAAATAAAACAAATAAAATAAAATAATAAAAAATTATGGAGCCAGTCGGAAAAGTTATATTTTTGATTGAAAATCATGGAAATATATTTTCCTGATTGAAAATATATTTTCCCAATTGGTAAAATGCAAAGCAAAGGAATTTGTGGCTAATTTGGCCATTTGATGGCCAATCCAAATTTTATTATGCTAAAAGCGGCCACTTTCTAATTTGGAAACGTTTTTGAAAGGTACCATTCAACCAAAAAATTTTTTGTTGAATTTTTTTTTTAAATTTGTTTAAAATAAAATAAAAAAAATGAAATTTGAAATAAGTCTTAAAAATAATTTACAATTTAGTTCAAAATCAATAATTGAAATCCAATAAATATAATTTCATAGTTAATTTTCATTATTGGGTCCTATATTGTATTCACACTCTAGTCATCCCAAAATTAGATGTTTATAGTTAACCACCTTTATCACTATTTGCTTGACAAATTGCGGTAAAGCACATAAGCACATAATTTCTAAACAAAAAGTTAGAGCACTTACCTGTGTGCCATGACTATGCATAACACTATGTAATGTTGAATGCAATTTAAGGAACATTAGAATTCCTGTGGAATTTCTAGCTGTGATGCTATCGTTGTGTTTAATGAATAGTAATTAAGACTGTATTCAGTGCATTTTGAAAATAGGCTATACTTCTAATGGAACATATAACAATGATGTTATCACTATATTCAGTTAAAAATGATGAACATAGTGTTCAGTGTATTTTGAAAACATGGTATAGTTCCGGTGGAACATATAGTTATGATGCTATCACTATGTTTAGTGAATAGTAGTTGATACTATGTTCAATGTATTTTGAAAATAGGCTATAGTTATGGTGGAACATATAAGAATGATGCTATCACTGAGTTCAGTGAATAACGATTGACAATATGTTCACTGTATTTTCAAAACAGGCTATAGTTTTAGTGGAACATATAGCGGTGATGTTATCATTGTTTTTAGTGAATAATGATTGACACAGTGTTCAGTGCATTTTGAAAACAAGCTATAGTTCTCGTGGAATATATAGCGGTGATGTTATCACTGTGTTTAGTGAATAGTGATTGACACTATATTCAGTGCATTTTGAAAACAAGCTATATTTCATGTGGGATGTTTAACGAGTGATTTTTACTATATTCCCTATGGAACATTTAGCGATTATGATTTTCACTATATTCCTTATGAGACATTTTGTGATGTGATTTTCACTATACTCCCTGTGGGACATCTAGTGATTGTGATTTTCACTATATTTGTTATGGGACATCTAGTGATTATAATTTTCACTATATTCCCTATGGGAAGTCTAGTGATTGTGATTTTCACCATATTCCTTGTGGGGTATCTAGTGATCGTGATTTTCACTATATTCCAATGGATTATCTAGCAAAAATATGTTATAACTACTATATAGTGTCTAGCTAATTGTACCATAGTTCTTATGGAATGTATAGTAATTGTGATTGAATGTTTTGTTATATTTCTTGTGGAATGTTTAGTGAAAATATGCTATAATTATTATGTAGTGTCTAGCAAATTATGAGTTCAAAAATTTGAGTTATAGCTACTATGTAGCATATAGCTGAGTGATTTTGAAATTATATTTTAGCTATTATGTAGCATATAACAGAGTGAATATGAACTCTGAAAATGTAGAAATCAAATTGAAATTTCATATTGATTAGGATTTTGAGATTTTGTATTGATCAATTATGTTGACTGATTTGAGTTTTTGCTAACTGTCTTTAAATTTTGCTAATTTACTCTGATCAACTGTCTTTGTTGCTTGTTGACTTTGATTGACTTGATAGTGCTAGTACTAACTCCACATGTTGGGTTTATCTGCTTCTGGACTTGTTGTTCCTGAAGACTTGTTAAAGTTAGTTTTAGCATAATGATTGCTATAAAAGGTACTTTTTTTTTGAAAATTTATGAGAAAATTCATCACTTTATCACAAGATAATGTGCACTCAATGAATCTCACTAATTTTGATTTTTATAACTATCATTTATTTGCCATTTGCAAAAGTCAGAAGTATCATTAATCGTCTTATGTTGAGAGCATGTTTTTTACTAAGTGAAGAGCTTACTTCTATACTTAATTTTAGGGAGGATTTGCTAAATAAAGCTTATGGAAATTGAGCATAAATAGACAAAATTATAAGTATTAAAATAGTCTTTGAGTTATTTTAATGCTTTTCTTCCTTATCCAAGTATTCCCCTACCTTTCTGATATTACTCAGTGTGGATACCATTGGAAAGATCCTTTGGATAGTCATACTCTTACAAAGCATTGGAATAAATAGAGCATCTTTTAACGTGGTTCTCTTTTAGTATTCCTTCACCTTTCTTGTATTACTCAGCGTGGATACTGTTAGAGGTTCACGTTAATACTCTTACTTATTTCTAAGCATTAGAGTACATTATGCTTGCTCTTATTTTAATTCTCCTCTTAGTATTACCCCACCTTTCTTGCATTACTTAGCGTGGATACCATCAAAGGATTTTGTACTTGTTCTCATTTATGAGCATTATAGTAGATTATATGCACATTTATCATTCAAAAGATTGAAATGATTCTTTGAAATTTAAGCAATTTATACTACAAGTCCATAGATTCTATTTTTTCTTATTCTTCCTCTCTTTTAGGTGCAAAGTAAGCATTAGATTGATTAGAGTTTATAAACTCTCAACACAAAACAATTAACTAACCATTTGAATTCTGTGAAGCTAATAGAAAAGAGCCATTATGATTAAAGGTCATGAGATAGGCTTTTCGCACATGATCTCGTAAAGTGAATGAATTTACTTTCAATTTGTGGATTTTATTATTGAGATTGTACTTCATTATAGAATATAAGGAAATACAATTTTTTTATAATAGAATATAAGGAAATACAACTTTTTTATAATAGAATATAAGGAAATACAACTTTTTTACTTCCCTTAATTATTTTGATGAGTGTTTGGCATTTGCTATCTTGTCCATTCTTATCGATATATCGGTTCATTTCCCCTTCTTCATTCTCTTTTTTTTTTCCTCGCACAAATACCATAAGTTAGTATTATCTATTTGAAAGTGAAGCAATTTTTTCAAAATGCAATTTTATTCTTTTGCATTCTTACTTTTTGATTGTGATGATGATGCTCTGATCACAGGGTCATGATACTTCACCATTGAAGTTGTGGTTTTAGGCTATGTTTGTATTTTTTAGTTCCATTAATGCTATGGTAGAGGCTTTATTCCTCTTGTTGACTTCTCTTGCACAAAAGGTTAAAGAGTTAGAGGTCTTCTTTCATGATCAAATAATTTTTCAGAGTGCATTCATTTTATGTTTTGAGTGCATTCTTCCCCTTTTAAGGCCGATGCATGTATTGCTGACATATTAGACCTTTTCATCACTGTATTCCATACCTTATACTAGTATAGATATTGTGGAGTTCTACTTTGACTGGCTAAGAGTTAATAGTGACTCTCTAGGGATTCAATGCCTTATTTTCACATGAGCATTTTCATGGTTTATCTAAGATACATTATGGAGCATCTGTTAGAGTTGACTCCTATTGACCCATATAAGGTATGCTTATCTATTGCTAATCTTCATGTTATTGACTATCTTTTGCTTTTATAGTTCATGGGAGTAGGTTTTCCTTTTATTGAGACTCCATTTGATATTCCAAATGATGCTCCAAATGAGAATATGGAGATGGATATCGAGTTTGATGAGCTTGAGACTCCTATCCAATCCATTGAGGCTACTAAGATAATGCTTTTGCAAGTATCATTGTCAATGATATTCCTTTGTCAGATGGGCCTATGATTTATTAAGCTCTTGTGGTCTAAAGTCCCATTAAGCTTCAGGTTCACCTTGATAGTGTTACCCTTTTTCCTTTAAATGCTTCACATATGAACATTCTGACTACCTTTCTACACTTTTACAACACTAATTTTGAATGTTAGTAATAGAGTATTTGCATAATCCTACTTAGGTTCAAAGACTTTTTTATGCATAGTAAGTATTTCACAACAAATGTATGTAAGTGTATGCATATTATGTATGATATGCATGATCCTAATAGATCTTTTGTTTGGAATAAAGCTATTTTGTCAATCTTAGAGTGTGAAAATGAGGCGCTTCATAAACAACATGTAGGTTTGAGCTTTGAGCATTCTGACATTGGTATTTCTAATGTTGGAGCTTATGGTACAGTTTGTAAAATAAATGATCAAGGTAGTAGGTGAGGTCCATGGCTTAACAATAGAGCTCCTTGATTAACTGATGCCCTATTGAACTTTTCTTTTTGCTACTACTTTTGTTATATGATAATTGATGTATCTATATGCTTGTAGTTTACTTCTTTCTACCCCAAGATCTTTTATACTGGCTTTTATACTTTAGTGTTCCATCTTTGCTCTTTGAATGCGGACTTACTATTATGCAATTTGCCCTCAGAGCTACATTTTTCCCCTAGTTTCATTTTGAATTCATAAACTTTATTCTAGTAGTATTTTCCATGTATGCAAGGAACTCAGTTTATTCACTACTCTTATTAACCCTTTGTCTTACTAACCCCATTAGTCATGATCTCATGCATTGAAGATGTAGAGGAGTGAGTGAACTGATTGGAAGTGAGTTCTTAATCTCAACTAGACTTGTTCCTATTAAAAGTTGAAACATGTAATCATTATCTTGTGTAATCATTGTGTTCTCTTATTTTAGTTACATCTTTAATTTTTTTTTATATCATATCTCCATTATTTGTATGGTCATCCCCAATCCATGATCCTTATTATTACTGATTTTGAGGGTTATCCCTTAAGGTAAGATTTTCTAGATAAGATGAAAAATCTATAGCTTTAAAGGATTCTTGAGTAGAGCATAAGGGTTGATGTTGATGCCACAATTGATGATAGTTACAAGACAAGAGTTGCAATGCAAGTTACTGAGCCACCTAAATTGTTTATGTACAATAAGACACTAGACTTATAAACAAAATCACAAAGGGGTGACATAATTAAAATAATGACCTCATAGCTCTAATTTAACTTTTATTATGTATTATCTTTCCATTCAGATACTCATGCAATATGATAAAGATGAATATGTGATATTTGAATAAAAATTTCAAATTCAATTTTACTTATTCATTAAGGCAAAAATGAGAACATTCATTACATCAAATGACATAACCCATGTTATTGACTAGGTTTATTTTATTTTATTTTTATTTTCTCACTAATTATTATTCTCTTATTTTACTTGATTGTCCTTTTATGATTTATTTTTTTCTTCTCTCTTCTTATTTTTTCTTTTTATCATTCTTTTTATTTTTCCTTCAAATTTCCTATCTTCATAAGTTACATAATGTGATATATGAATTTTCTTTAAATTTTCGTTTATGCCCATGCTAAATGAATTTAATTAGATCAAAGTTATGTCAAACATGCAAATGTAATTAATATCACAATGGACAGTACCATTACGATGTGCATTACCATTACGATGTGCATTACATAAGTATGATCAGAATTCATATAATCGATTACTAAAATAAAACAAGTTCTAAAGAAATTAAAATTTTATTCAAAGAAGACAATAAGAAGATTTATTTCCTATTTTAGATGCTAGGGATGTTGAGTCTTATAGTGTTTTTCCTCCAAGTGGCTGACATAACTACTATTCATGCTTTTCCTCATCCATGTTGTTTTGCACTAGGTTCTTAATGATATGTTCCTTAAAGATCTCATTCACAGGAACATCCTCATGTTGATAGATTCCTTTGCACTAAGGTAAGACTTCCCATGTCATTCTTTGACAAACTCTCCTTTAGTGGAATTGCGTTCTTATAAATTATGCATGTTTCTTCCTTATCTAGCAGCTTCTTATCATCAAACTCATCACCCCACCTTATAGGCATAATTGACTCAAAGAGTATGTCAAAAAAAGGTGGTTTAGTGTAAAACCCCTTGTAGTCAAACTTACTTGAGGGCTGACCCAAGAAATCCTTAACTCTTATTCATGGTTGCACAAAAGTCTTAGATTTCTTACTTATCTTACTTAATGGTTCATCATTAACTCCAAATTTCATCACCCCAACCTCCATTTGTAATTGATTGAATAAGAATATCATAGGAAAGTGGTTTGGAGTAAAACACTCTATAACCGAACTTTCCTAAAGGTAGGCCTAACAAATTTTCAACTCCTCTTTGAGGTTCCTTAGGAATTAACAATTCCACACTCTTTCCTTCATCACTAGGGGCATCAAAAGATTTCTCACTAGTTCGTAGGTTCATGTTCTCAAAGGATTTTAGCACTTATTCCTCACTAACTCCTGAGTTGATCATTATGATGGTTGGGGAAGGTAAATTTTAGTAGTTTAGGAAAGAGTTATTTTTAGCAATTGGGTTTTCTAGGTCTATGATTCTTCTAGCATTTATAAGGTTTTGAATTTCATTTTTAATGCGAATACAAGTGTGTGTGGAATTTCCAACTACTTGGTAGAATTTGCAATAATTATTTAGGTCATAGCCACAAACATTTGAGTTTGGTAGTTTGGAAAAGGTTAATGCTTGAAGCAAGCCTTTTTGCATTATGCAATCTAGGACTTTGGACAAAGGTTGGTTAAATTTAGAGAATCTCCTTAGTGTTTGAATAGCATGCACTTCTATATCTCAGCTAGTGCTTCCTTACTGTATACCCCCAATTTGGTAATTCCTTTTTCTTACACTTCTTATGTTTTCCTTTTTGTCATTCTTAATAGCTTGTAATCCATTATTTAAGTCTACAAACATCTTAAGATTCATCCTCTACAACCTTTTAACCATATTTTGTAATACATCCTAAATAATCATCCTCACTTGATCTTTCTCAGCTAGCTTGTTTTTTATTAATCTACCTTGTTCATGAACCTTGTTAAGAAATTTAAAAATTCTAAGCCCTTGATAGACACCTCTAGCTTGGTATTGTGGTCATACTACTTTAAGAAAGCATTAGACAACTCTCTCCGGTTAGTTCGAGTATGACTTTCCAGCCCTTAATACCAGTTCACTGCTATGCCTTCTAAAGATAGCACAAATAGTCTAGTGACCATTACTAAAGGAGCTTTAATAATGTTCAAGGAAGTTGAATATTGGTAAAGATATGTTCTCGGGTCCCCAATAACATTAAATTTCTATAGCTGAAGCATTTTGAACTTATCTACCACATCATCAAAGTCAAATGAATAACCCATACCTTGCACTCTCATAAGCTCCCTATCTTCAACATTTTTTGAGTCAGTGCTTACCTTGGACTCAAATTCCTAAACTAGCTCAAGTGATTCTTTTTTGGCTTTCTCTATAGTGTAGTTCTCAACATCCTTAAATTTTATTTCCATAGTAGGTATATTCCTAGTAGTATTCATTTGTAATTTTATAGCATTGTCATTGTTAATAGGTGGATCATCCATGATAGGTGTGACAGTCGCAACAAGTGGTATGGTAGTAGCATGTACAGGTGCAACTGTAGGAGGTAGTGCTAACCTAGCTAAAACTTATCTCAATTCATTTTAAATCATGGCCCTCATGTCATTTATGGACTAATTTTATCTCTGTTATTATTCCATTTCTTCAACTGAGTGACTGATTAGTGTTTGTATAGCTTTTAGGTAAAGTGGGTTGATAGGGCTCTTTTCCAAACTACAAAGGATCCTTTAGCTATTGAATTTAGACTTGAGGTGGTTTTCTCTAGTTTGCTACCTCTTTGTTTCCAAATATAATAAGACCTGAATGAATCTATGATGATTGAAAAACAAATTGTTAATATGATGCATGAGCTACATATGATTGATGTGCTATACAACAAGTAACAAGTAACAAGTACCAAGTCAAGTTAAGTGTACATACATCCTTTTAACTTTATTCCTCCCACACATGAGTTCAATGGTGAGTCTCTTTTCCCAGTATTTTTTGTCTTGGCCTTAATATCAATAGGGGATATCAATAATTGACGTGCATATCATTTCTCTTAAAGCGATAAAGGCATAGAAACAATATTTATAGGTATAAAAGATTATCCCAATCTTTAATAATCCAAATGGACTTCTAGAGTATGGGCTTAAGCCTTTAATGATAGAAATATCTCATGGTAATAAACATAAGCAATTTGGGTAATTCCTAGGGGAAGTTACTAGGCCACTACATGAGCTAAGTCCGATGGAAAAATTAAGGTTCTCTTAGCAAGATGCCCTCCGTTAAGACTTAAGTTATTAGCCAAGGTCAGAAGGATCTAACATCCTTTGCAAAATCGAGAGAAGACTAACCCCCCTTAAAGACTTAAGTCACAGACTCTAGTCAGATGAGCCCGGTAATCTCTCTTAAAATGAGTTAATGCTAAGAGTGATGGTTAGCCAATCTGTAATCCTATAAAGCTATTATAATCATGGAACCATAAACCAACACCATTAATTAATAGGGACATGCAAAATGAATGGAAGAATAAAATAATAATTAATAAAAAAATTCTAAAGAATATAAGTAGAATCAATATCTCTTATCCCGAGTGGAGTCACCATTATAGACGGTGGGGTTTAGCGTGCATCTAAGATTTTCGCAACCATGACACTGTTTTAGCTCAATGCTCTAAGGAACGCACTACCATATCATAAAGACATAGTGTGGAGATAAGGAGTCACCACCTAGGGTAATAACTGGGAAAAATAGAAAAAGGTGGTACTTGATTCTTTAAAAGAAAGTTAGCACCACAATCAAGAGATTCTAGATACGGAATACCAACTTCTTTCAATGTTGTGTTCATTTAGAATTAGTTTATTAATTACTAAATTATTCCTTACTGACATACAATTTCATTTAAACCCTATTTAGCATCCATCTAACTCTAAAGGAACTAGTCATGAAAGAGTATATAAAAAATGCATCCATATAATGCAGCGTCCCTAAATTATTCTAATCTACATTAATTTTAATTAAATGGGCTAAATCTACATGTTTTATTTATAAGTGAAATAAAACTAAAGGTGAGCCTACATTTTAAGTTAATTAATGAGCCTAAGTTTACTTGTTTTAATTCTAAAAAGTGAGTCTAAATCTATTGATTTTATGGACAAATGATTTGGATGGATTAGCGGGCCTAATTCTAATTAATTTTAAATTAAATGAAATGATATTAAATCTATTTATTTAGAAAGAAAATATTTTAAATAGGTTGAGTTAAGTCTAAGTTAATTTTAATTAAACTAAAGTGGACCTAAGTCTAAGTTAATCCTAATGGGCCTAAATTGATTTTAAAGTTATTTAAATCTAAATCCAATTTTAAAAACCTATTAATTAATGAGTTAGAACCTAAACATGGGCTTGAAGCCCAAAATGTACAAGTTAAACAAACAAGCCCAAATAATAAAATAAAGCAAATAATGAATAAAAAGTATACATTCAATGATATCTAACTCTAGTTTTAATTACATGTAGCCTAAATTAATCTAAAGCCACCATTGATTTTTAAATAAGGTTTTATCAAGTGAACCTAATTTACTAGTTAATTTTAATAGTGCAAAAAATCAAATTGTTTCACTATTTTTCCTACTACTAGGGCTATTACAATTTCTACATATATAAATTAAAGTTAATTAATTACATGCCCAAATAAACCAAATAAACAATGAAATTACCATTAAACACAAAACACAGAGATAAATAAAATAAAATAAAATAAAATGAAGCCTAAAAAATTACATGAAAATCATAACAAGATCAAATCCATGGCATTCCATGGACTTTCATGGGTGGATTTATATTCAATCATGTGACTCTATTCTTCTCTCCATTTAGATTACTACCACCATCAAGAAACATAAACAAACAATGAATAAAAATCTGTAAACAATCAATAAATAGGATTAAATAAAAGAAACAAACAAAAAGAATAAGGATAAAAATAAAGTACAAAATATACAAGATAAAAAAAATAGAAAAGAATAAAATAGAAATGAAAGAATAAAATAAAAAATTAAACAATAAATATAAATATTATTAAAATAATTGGATGAAAGGCAAGATTAAAAATAAAGAAAAAAATGAAGAAATAAAAAATGATAAAACAAAGGAGCTAAACAATTAAAATAAAAGTTGGACTAAAAGAAGAATGAAGACAAAACGAAACAAAAAATAAATGAGTCACTAAAGTAACATATAAAAAATCAAATAATAAAATAACTAAAATAGAATTAAAAAAATTAAAAGAATAAATGAAGATGTTTAGATGCAGTATTGATTCCCCTTGGAGTTTAATCACCATTGATAGAAGTCTATGGTTTTTATTGTGTTTGCCTATGGTTTTAGTTTTATTTGATTTGATTGATGGTCACAAATTAAAAAAAAAATTACGTGAAAAATGAAAGGAGAAACACTGTGTTTTGGCTCATGAAAAAAAATCAGGAGTGCAAGAAAATAATAAAAAAACTAGGAAGAACCTCTTTTTATGAAAAGAAAATGACGAATATATCGAACGTAGTCCTATAACCCTACATTAGGTTCATGATAGAAATAAAAAGAAAATAAATATTTTATTATTTATCTAATAAAAAAATATTTATTAATATATTTATCTACTAAAATAAAAATAACAATCAATCAAAAATTAAATAAAACAAATAAAATAAAATAATAAAAAAATTACGGAGCCGATCGGAAAAGTTATATTTCTGATCGGAAATATATTTTCCCTGTTAGTAAAATGCAAAGCAAAGGAATTTGTGGCGAATTTGGCCATTTGATGGCCAATCAAAATTTTCTTATGCTAAAAGTGGCCATTTTATAATTTGGAAACGTTTTTGAGAGGTAAATAGGCATGTAGCCCATTGGGCCAAAAAAAATTATTTTTTGAAAATTTGTTTAAAATAAAATAAAACAAATGAAATTTGAAATAAGTTTTAAAAATAATTTACAATTTAGTTCAAAACTAATAAATCAGATCCAATAAATTTAATTTCATAAACAATTTTCATCATTGGATCCTCTTTCGCATCTATACTCTAATTGGTCAAAAATTAGGTGCTTATAGATATGTTTTTTGAAACTCTAGTGTAGGCAGTAGGGTTTAGGACGCACCTCAGTGTTTGGTGACCATGATACTATATGTGCTCGAGGCCCACTAGAAAATATAAAATAGGCTTAAAACACAAATTGGAGAAGGAATCGCCACATAGATAAAAGCAGAGACACACTATACGACAACTGGTTCCATAAAGGTTCCTAGAAGCCATCATTAGAGAATGGGTTTGGAAATTAGATATGGGTTTTTAGAATGTCCACCCAACCTTACAGTTGGCCTCCATTTATATTTTTACTTATTTACTTTTAATTATTCAATTAATTCTTTATTAACATGCAAGTTCTAATTTCCTCCAGCTATTTGTTGAATTTTATTTTCAGGTCAAAGTTTACGCATTAATTCAATTTTATGCATTACACGTTTCGACATTCTTCATAAATAATCACCAAATAATACATTTGAATAAAGTAGGGGAAGGGATTAAGGATTATAACACTTTGTGCAAGGTGATAGTAAACTAAACAAAATAAAAAAACTAGTTACAACATAAGCAAATCCACAAGCAAATCATAGAAATTAAAGATCGATGATATAAGTCATCCTAAAATTCCTACAACAAATAAAATGTTAATTACCAAAACTAGAAATACTACAAAAGAAATAATGAGATTAGATTATATATCAAATGGATATAAGTTGATAGACATAAATAAACAAGAAAATGGGCGTACAAATACTACATTGGACAATACATTGTAATAATCATATAAATATTAAAGCATAATAACATGGAGATGCAAAAAGGAAGGCTAACTATGTAAAATGAGCATAAATAATGGAGATCACCTCTATGCATGGAGGTGATACAAGATCGCCTCAACACAAAGAGACAACACCTCTTCAAACAAGTGTCGCTTGCTTGATAGGCACAAAGACAACAAAAAATTTACTTCAATCTTAAAGCAAAATCATATGCAAATAACTAAAGACTTGTTAATATACTTAATAGTTTAAATGATCATATCATAAACATATCATAGGAAAAATATAAATCTAATAAATAAACAAGCAAGTAGAAAAAGAAGTTTATATAAATCTACAAATCAATATTCAAGAAGGATGAAATTATTATTATTTTATAAGCTCTTTTTCAAAGTAGTTAGCCCTCAAAGGTTGTCTTTGGTCCAAAGCACCACTTGAATGCAAGATTTTCTCCTCCTTCTTTAAGAAAAATGAAACTTTTTGCTTGGTTTTCCTCATTTTCTCTGAGAGTGCCCTTTTCTTCCTTTTCTTAGAGCTCTCCTCCTTGCCTCTTTTTTTAAGAGTTGTTGAAAATGGTTGCTAATCTCCCTTTTTCTCTCTCCATTATCCCTTTTTAAGCCCTCATGCTTAGATAAGACACCCACTTTTTCATTCCCCATTATTACCCCTTTTTTACCTTACCTTTTCTTACTTAAAAAGTTTCATTTTCACCAACTTTTAGGCCTATAGGGGTATAGGGCCCAACTATTGCCACCTCTACATTTAATATAGATGCAAGTGGCTGGTAAAGAGGTGGCACCTCTTTGATGAGGCACCGCCTCATCCCATAGAGGCAGCACCTTATCATTAAGGCATCACCTTACTGCCCCTTATCAAGAATTGGGCCTTTAGGCCAAAATGGGCTTAGGCTTTATATGGATAAAAACCATGCTTTTAGGTGCATTGTCAAGGAGGTTTTAGACTTCTCTTGCATTTAAGCTTTGCACGTCCTCATCACTTGACTTTATTACAAGCCAATCAAATTGATCATCCACAGGTCAATTGAACTGAGTGTCTATAGTTTACCCATTTGATTTTTTAAAAAATGAACTCATGCAATCAAATTTTTCAAAAAAGATACATGCACAACACAAGCAATAATCAATAAAGGACATACATGACCTCTAAGGTTGACTCAATAGGTGAATTCTTTAATTTGAAACATGACCGTAATCCTCAAATGTTCATCCCAATTAGTCACTCATTAATATTTGAATCATGGATCCTAACTTCTTCGAACTGAGAAGCCACTCATTAATGCATTTGAAAGGTGGTCCTTAAGAACTCTATCAAGCTTAATTGCTCACTCATTTGAAATGTGATCCTCAGGAACTCTATCAAGCTCATTTACTCACTCATATGAAATGTGATCCTTGGGAACTCTATCAAGCTCGATTACTCACTCATCTAAAATATGATCCTCATGAACTCTATTAAGCCTGAATGCTCACTCATCATAAATGGAAAACTCATATAGTTACCCTTAGGTATAAAAACATGAGAGGCAGTCCCTTAATTCTGATACTTTGATTAAAGAAAATCCACAACTCACCCCCGACTACGAGCCGATCAAAATTGAGTGTCTACGGTTTGCCCCCTACTACGAGCTGATTAAACCAGGAAATGAATTCTTTAATTTGAAATATGACCATAATCCTTAGGAATTCAACCCAATAAGTCACTCATTAATAACAAGATAACATTTATCTTTTACACAATTAACTTCAAGACACACCCAAGAAAAATTCTCCTAATTTTAAATTCTCTTTTTTGTAAAAAAAAAATTCCCATAAGGCCACTCTCTTTTAATAAGGACCTTCTTCTCCCCTTTATGTTCCCACTTCTCCATGGTCTATTTTTCTCAAAACGCCCATCTTTTCAAAAAGCCTGCTCCTTTTCTTTTATTCTTATATAAAAAACCTTATCCACTTTCATTCTTTCATTGTTCTTTTTTTACTCTTTTCCATTATGGTTCTCACACTTTCTTTTCAAACTTTTCTACCATGGATGCTAAATGGACCTAAGGCCTCCTAGAGTGGGACCTAGTACTAGCTTCAATACATCCTCTATGACACTTTGGCCTTTCAATTAGAGACAAAATCTACCTTATAGCAGACATGTGATCTCATATCTGTGGGTTAGCTACTAGAGAGGTTAGTGTTGAATTTATTTTATTTTTCTTGCAAATAACATCGAGCAATATCATGTTATTTTTTGAAAACACATATTTATCATTGAAAATAAAAATTTACTTGATTTAAATAAGAAAATTGATGAAAATAAAAATTGTGCATTAGATTACTGACATTCTGATGGGGATCTACTGGGGATGTGATCATTTTTACATAAAGAGACATCGTCTCTTTGATGTGCATAAAGGCTATCTCCTTATCGATAACGTTCTATAGACATTTTCATATTTTATTTGAATAAATAAATAATTCAACTCCTTATTTATCTCATAGCTTGATGTCCACACTCTCAAAGGCACTAGGAATTTTAACGGGGCACGAGCTTGATATGATGAGCTTTTAAATGAGGTTAAGACTTGTATTTAAGACACCATATTTTTAGATTTTATCCATGCACTTTTAGTACACTAGTGGCATATGGACTATCAACCTCTTCATGCTCTAATGGAGAGATGGTCTGACACTACTCATGCATTCCATCTCCCCTTTGGTGAGTTTACTCTGGAGCCAATCTCTTTTATTACTATCACCAACATTACCTGTGTAGGAGATTTTATTCCTTTTGATATGATTCTCCATTGACTATCTCTAGATCATCTTGCTTACATCGAGTGTCTACTCGACATGGTCCTAAATATGAAGGGGATGCACACAATGAAGTTTGATTCCATCAGGAGCTACTATACCCACACTAGAGTTGAGGTAGCTACCACACATCGTGAGATTGATTAGGTAGTGAGGGCATTCCTAGTTTACCTACTAGACACTATTCTATTTGCAAACACTGCTAGCTCCATAGATATGATTTTCTTGATGCCTTTGAGGAATCTAGACCTTGTGGCTTCATATGATTGGGGCAGTTATGCTTTAGCCTACCTATATAAGAGTAAGGATGAGCTGGTGCATGGAGCTAGATGACTTTACGATTTCTAGCATGCTATTATAATATTTTCCCCTTTTTCTTATTTCATTGGGTTAATCTCAAATACCATTATCATGATTTATTAACAATCCTTCTCTTTTTTCATAGGATTAGGCCCTAAAGCTGAAGTTGATTGTTAGGATATCTCATATTCGTGACACTCACTTCCTTACCATGGTGAGATGGGCCTCAGTCACATTTGGAGGAGGCTTGTTGCTTGCGTGCACATCTACCATGAGTGGTTGAACACCTTGATGTATGATGAGGTAGTAACTATAAACATAATTATAATTAGTAACACATATGTTAATCCAATTTATTCACTACCAGCTGCTCATCCCAAGCCTATTGCATAGGAGAGACCTCCTCAGTGCCCATATATCATGCATAGTGGTAAGGGTACCTCCTTCGGTGTGCCTTATAATAGAGAGCCCTCCAGCTCCATGTCTTTGATGATGGTTGGTAGGCTATCCAGCCCTCCAGACTTGCTAACTCTGTGCTAGATGCCTTCAGGCAAGTCATCTCATTAGTTTCTGACATTGGATGAGACCTTGGAGCTAATGCTTATTCCAGAGGCCTCTACATAGGAAAGTTTTCTTTCATTTTAAAATCCTATTCTTAAATTTGACTTAACATTGGGTTCGTCCTAAATAAGTTATTAATTATGCTGATACCTTAAGACCAAGGAGAGTACATGTATAGGGTGGTTAAGGCCTAGTAGGACTTCTTAATGAGCACAACATAGCAATAGAAGGTATCAATCATTTCCTATTCCTATATGCATGCATGCTTTCATGATGTCTTACCTCTCATTGTACTTTGACAGGACTAAGATGAGGCTAGTCAAGCCAGGATCACTACTTTGGAGTGCCAACTGGCTACCTTTTAAGTCGATAATGACAACGAAGATGATAAGGATAACAATGATGGAGGGGAGGAGGAGTATGTTGATGATCCCACGGACGACAGAGATGATCCTACTAGTAAGGGAGATGATGAATTTAGAGGTAATAAGTAGAGGACCGCATCTAATGAGTGTTAGCATAGGATCAATTTTGTCATCATTAATTATTATTTCTGTGTTAATTTGAAATTTTAGATTGATCTTTATATTAGAAGTTTCACATTTTTTTTGACTAAATGTTGAGCCTAATTTTCATTCAATAGAACTTGAATAAACTAAAAACATTTTTTATTATAAATGTTCTGCTTCTTGATAACTGCTTTAGATTTTCAGGTTAATCACTTAGTGTCAGTACAATAATATATTACTGTCCCTACTTTTGAAGATGTGTCACCTCAACATTGAGGTGTCGCCTCTTTGTGAAGGGGCAACAGGGAATCACCTTAAGAAAAAAAGGCATCGCTTGATTATAGAGGTGACTACCTCTTCGATAGCAATCTAAAGCTATTTAAATCCCTAACTCTCTTATAAAATTCCTAATTCCATATTTTTACCATTCTTCTTAATTCTTTCTCTCTAAACAGCATCCTTACCTCCCAAAATGGTTAAAAGAAGCTTGAAATAACTATATCCAATCCTGAAAAGCTTATACAGGAATCATGGGCAAAATTATAGTCATTTCAATTATTAATTTTTAGATCTTTGCATGTTATGAGAATCAATTTCCGTTTCCTCCATGATGTAACTTAATTTCAGGATCCTTAGAAACATGTATCCCAATTCAATATGGTTGAACTATGACCCTCAATAGAGGAATTCAAAACTATTTTAGGCTACCACATGGATTCACTAGATTGTAATCCCTCAGGTTAGAACCCCAGACTTCCACTTCATTCAATATTAAATGGCCAGGCTATTCAATCTTTCACCCTAATCTTTTTTATGCCAAATCTTTAGTAATGAAGTACTAGTAGGGTCTTTCCTTGGGCTCATTGCAACCATAGATAAAAATGAGGTCTACTGACCTCGGATACTTGCTCTTTGCCTATATACTCAATTCCTACTCATTTCCCCTTTGAAGATTATGATTCAAAAATCCTCCACATCCTAGACCAAGTGGAAACCAGGCTCAGTCCTTTCCCTCTCATCTTAGCAGTAACCATCATTGGGCTAGATAACTTCATAGAAACTAAGCACTTCTTTGGAAGTCCATTCTTATTGTGAACAATGCTACTTGGACCAGAACAGTTGCTTTTTGTCTTTATGCTCAATTCCTCTTGGTCTCTTCTTATAAAGATGCTGATACCAAGATTGTGAGTATTCTGAAGCAAGTAGAAGCTAGATCTGACCCTATAATAGTTATTCTTGCTAAGACTATCATTGGGCTAGATAACTTCTAGACCTATCACTGTCTTTCAAGCAATTTAATTCTCCTTCAGGTATGTAACTCAGGATTTTTTTTAGCCTTAACTTTTGTCTAAGCCGCCCTTTTTAGGTTTTCAACTTAGCAGGGTTGCTCTAATTTTTGCTTAAGCTACCCTTTCGGGTTTTCAACTTAGTGGGCTTTTAATTATTTTGTCTTTTACTTTTTTCAGATTTGGCTGCAGGAGAAGTTAAGCTTGTTAGTGATATGCACTAGGTCAATCATGTATGACCATGTTTTGACTTTATCATTTTATTTAATAAAGAGGCATTTTTCATTGTCATTTTGTGTTATAATGATCACTTGAATAGTCAATTCTTACTAAGGTCATTAGGTATTTGACTTGATAGTAAAACCCTTAGATTAAATATGAGTTCTATTCAAATTATCCCTAGTCATAATAATATGTTATGGCTAGTATGATATTGATTAATGATTATGTTTTACTGATCATGAACATGAGATATTAAGTCAACTCATAGGTACTTTTTTAGGAAATAATGTACTGGATTGACCCATCATGAGAATACTGCATAGATAATTGTCATAAGTAATTCTCATTATAATAATATTGATTTACTCCTTTGACCTTGAAATCATCATGGATTTCTACATAACTATTATATATTTTGACACAATCTAACATTGCCTTTAATAGGATGATTAAATAGATTGTTATTGGATATGAAATAAGTTATGTGAGGAATGTGAGTGATTGAGAAGGAATTTTTTCGTCGTTGAATTTGAGTAAGACATCTATAGGCCCCTTGATAAGATAGACTAAGGAAAATGCATGGCCATGCTAAAGTGAATTGATAAAGAGTTATCATTATTAGTCTACTTAGAGTCAAGAAATAATATGATTGAATTATATAAGGATGACAGAAAATATGCCTTATATTCAATCAAGATATCATTTGACAAAAGGATTACAATATTCATTATAAATTAGGTTATGTCAAATTATTAACTTCACATGACTTGGGTAGTCATAATGTCTTGCTAGAGGCCACTTATGACTTATAGGCCTAAGTAGAGATTTAAGGCCCACTGCCAACATCATGTGAACCTACAAGGTCACACACTTAGAATAAACCCAAAAACAAATATAGGTTTGAGAAGCCCAAATATGCTATATGGAAATAAATAAATAGTTTATTTATTTAAGGTAAAGGTTATCTTAAATACATAAAATATTATTTCTGATTTAATTTTAAATAAAATTAGAACAATAATAATTGAGAAATTACCAAAAGTCATTTTGATAATTGAAACCCTAATTAGAGGTCTATAAATATGTTATATTCTCTAGGGTTTCACTAACTTAATCATTAGCCACCAAAAATTCATTTTTCTTCTCTTAGAAAAACTAAAACACAGAGTGTTTTTGTTCTTGATTTCTAAGAAATCAAGAGAAGTACTAGCATACAAATTTTTCATTTTAATCAAGGGTTGTTCATGTGGATGCTTGTGGAGGATGAATTCTTTTGGAGACATCTTGATCCGAACTACCAAAATCAAAAGCTCGAGGTAAGGTGTCACTAAAGTGAACCTCCTCTCTGCCTTCTAAAAATCTTGCCTCTTCTGCATTTGTGGTAAGATTTGAAAACCCTAGTTTTAAATCAATTAATTGAATTACTTGGATCCGATTTAGGGTTTGTGATTAAAAGTTTTAATTTTTGCTGCATTTTTGAATCACAGAACCCAACAAAGCTTACTTGCTACTCCTACCAATCCTTTATCCTATCAACCTCACCAGTTGCAATCTCGCCCATTGAAGATGAAAGACAATCACACTATAGACTAGTGGGTTGATTGGCTAAATGGGATCATAGATTTTGAGATCACATAGGTTTGCCCTTAGTGGAGACTGAGGTTTATGACCATTCAATTATATGATCATTGTGTTCCTATTCCAGGACTGTGGTTCTTTTCATTCTTCACTCCTTTATGCCTTTGTTGCTAGTATGGTTGCCTAAAATTCATTGTCACCATCTCAATTGATTTTGAAGGTTTTCCCCTGAGACAAGATTTTCTAGATAAGATCAAGAACTTATGGCCTCGTAGGTCTCTTGAAAGGAACATACTTTTGGATGTTGATAAGACCACTGATGATAAGTACAAGACTTGCGTTATGATTCAAGCCACTGAACCCCCAGGATTTTCTAGATACAAGAGGGCTCAACCTTAACATAAAGATTCACAGAAGAAGAAATAAAAGCATAGTTAAAAATGGCCTCACAGAGCTTATTAGGCTTTTATGTTATGTTTTCCTTTTTAGCACTTACACATTATAAATAAGATAGCACATTTGATGTTAAATAAAACTTCTATTTCAACAAGATTCATTAATTAGGACTAAAATGAGTACATTTGCTACATCATATGATATAACTCCTGTTATCAACTTGTCCTTCCGAATTTTCTAACTGAATATTTTTTGCTCACATTTTATTTCCCTAATTTTTGTTTGACTATACTAGCCCTTTATAGGTTTTCTAATCAGTGGGATTACTTTTTTTATTTATTCCCTAATTTTTTCCTATCAGCCCTTTGTTGGTTTTCTAGATAGCGAGAATGTTTTATCTTTTGCCTGACTAGCCTTTATAGGCTTTCTAGTCAGTGGACTTTATTTTTTTATAGTACTTTTATTCATTTTTATAAGTAGTATTTCTTGAGGCAATCCAGATTAACAGGCTCCATGAACTTGTTCCCTTCAAGATCTTATGTCTTAGCAACTCCTTTCGGTAGAACTAAATTAACTAAATACGGTCCTTTCCAATTTGGTATAAATTTTCCTCTCAGATTAAACACCAAAGCCCTCAACTACTTTAACACCATATCAACAGCTTTGATCTTTCCAGGCTTAACCTTTTTATTGAATGATCTCACTATCCTTCTCTGATATATCTAAGTGTGGAATAAAGCATCTATCCTTTTTCTCATCCAAAGATACAAGGTGATCATATCTCTTTTGTGCCCATTCACTCTCAGATGTTTTAGCTTCCATGACCACTCTCAAGGACTTGATTTTAGCATCTATAGGAAAAACTACTTCATAACCGTACACTAATGAGAATGGTGTTTAGCCTGTGGCAGTTCTAGCTATAGTCCTATGTCCCCACAAGGTGAAAGGAAGAAATTTAGACCACTCCTTATAAGTCTTAACCATTTTAGAGAGGATCTTCTTGACATTTTTATTAGCCGCTTCCACTGCTCCGTTAGCATGAGGACGATAGGGTGAAGATTTATAGTGCTCAATTCCATACTTCTATAACAACTCTATTATTTTTGCTTGAAACGGAACCCCATTATCTATCATAATATGATACAAAATCCCATATCTATAAATAAGGCTCTTCTTAATGAACCGTGCCATTTGTTTTGCTTTTAGAGCATTGAAGGATTCTACTTCTACCCATCTCGAAAAGTAATCAATCACCACCACTATGTACTTATGCCCATTTGATGCTTTATTTATCTTATAATATCAATCCCCTATATTGCAAAAGGCTAGGGACATGATAAACTATTTAGCACTATAGGAGGAAGGTGGTTAAGATTCTTATAAATCTGGCATTGATGGCACTCCGTTACTACTCTGATGCAGTCCTTTTCCATACTCATCCAGTAGTACCCTTGTTTAATTATCTTCTTTGCTAGGATTATCCTATTCATGTGAGAACCACAAGCTCCTACATGGATTTCTTTCATCACCTCTTCAGCTTCATCTTTCCTAAGACATTTGAGCTACATTCCATTTTACATTCTTTTGTATAATACTTATCATGACTTGCATAATTTCATGTAAGAACATGAAGAGCATATCTCTCCTTAAAGGTCGCTTCATCTGGATACTTTCCTTCTTTAATGAACCCCTAAACGTCATAAAACCAAGGCTTTTCTTTAAGCCCTATTTGGATATTCATAATCTGCTTACCCCCATAACACAGAGCTCTAGACTTCATGATTACTAAAGGTTTTATAGTCAATCCAGTCATACTATCCTACATTAAAGAAAGTGTCACTAGTGCATCTACCATTTGATTATCGTCCTTTGATAAATGGATGAAGAGACACTTAATGAAGTTTTTTTATTAAGGCTTTCAAATAGCAGACGTAAGGCTTCAGCTTTTCATCTTTTACTTCCCATTCTTCATTAGCCTGATTGATGACCAACATTGAATCTCCATATACCAACAACTCTTTTTCTCTAGCTGCCATGACTTGCTCTACTCTATAAATACATGCTTCATATTCAGCCATGTTATTTGTGACCTTAAAATCTAACCTTTTGGCCATTTGGTATGGTTTTCCCTTTTGGCATAATAAGAATCACTCCTAATCCAACTCCTTTATTGTTTATAGCTCCATAAAAATAAAGCTTTCATTCCCGATGTTCTACAACTGCTAAATTCTCATATGGAAACTCTAAATTCCACTATTCATTTCCTTCTACTGCATTTTGAGCAAGGAATTCTGCTACTGCTTTTCCCCTTATTACCTTTATAGTAATGTACTCTAAGTCAAATTCAATTAGGAGTACCAACCATTAAGACATTTTTCTAGTTAAAGCAAATGCTTGAAATAGATACCATAAAGGATCTATTTTTGAAATATCCTGAACCTAATAGGAGTGAAAGTAATGTCTCAATTTTCTTGTTGCTTAAATCATTATAAAAAATGTCTTCTCTACTAGACCATAATTTTCTTTATACGATAGAAACTTCTTATTGAGGTAATACACTGTATGCTCTACTCCATCCATTCCCTCTTATGCTAACATTTTCCCTATTGCATTCTCTTCCAAAGCCAAATATAGGATCAATGACTTACCTTGTCTTGGTGGTTTCAATATTGGTGGATTGGCAAGGTATTCTTTAATCCTATCAAAGGCCTTTTGACAATCATAATTCCATTTAACCAATTGATCTTTCCTTAAGAGCTTAAAGATAAGATCACAAATATTAGTAAGTTTTGCAATGAACCTACTAATATACTGCAACCTGCCAAGGAATCCTCTCACTTCTTTCTCTGTCTTTGGTGCTGGCATTTCTTGGATAGCTTTCACCTTATGTGGATCCACTTCAATTCCTCTACTACTCACTATATGTCCTTGTAACTTTCCTGAAGTAACCTTGAAAATGCACTTCTTTGGGTTGAGCCTCAGATTGTATCTTTCAATTTGAGCTAGGAACTTATCTAGAGCTTCAAAGTGTCCTTTTGTTTTTGACTTGACCATCATGTCATCTACGTATACTTCCACCTCCTTATGCATCATGTCATGGAAAAGAGCAGTAGCTGCCCTTTGATAAGTTGCTCCTGCATTCTTTAGTCTAAAAAGCATCACCTTATAACAATAGGTCCCCCACTTTGTGATGAAAGCTATTTTGATCTTGTCCATGACTACCATCATTATTTGATTATACCTAGAGAATCCATCCATAAAAGAATACATTGCACTTATCACCGTGCTATCCACTATTATGTCAATATGAGGTAATAGGAAGTCATCTTTTGGATATGCTTTGTTTAAATCCCTAAAGTCTACACACATTCATACTTTATTGTCTTTCTTAGGAACTGGTACTATGTTTGCTAGCCATTGAGGGTAATCTACTACTTCTAGAAAATTAGCTTGTATTTGCTTAGCAATTTCCTCTCTTATCTTTTTAGTCCACTCTAGTCTTAGTCTGCACAATTTTTGTTTAACTAGTTTAATTTTTTAATAAGTTAGAATGTGGTGCTCTGCTATCTCCCTGTCTAAACCTGTCATATCTTTATAAGTCCAAGCAAATACTACCTATCTTTTTATTAATATTCTCTCAAAATTTTCCTTCTCTTTAGGAGTTACATTATGTGATATAGACATGTTCTTTGGATTATCATTTGTGCCCATGTTAAATGAATGAAATTGAATTGAATTAATGTCAAACATGCATGAATGATCAAAATTATAATGAACAGAACTATCATGATGCACATCACACAAGTAAGCAAAACCAACATTCATATCATCAACCATGGGAAAAATAACATCTTTGTCCTCATAAAGACCGGACGATATTACATTAGTTTCTTTATAAAAAACATTAGTAAACTATAACTAATGATGGTGGCTAAATCCTGGGGTGGCTCCTCTTCAGGTGGCAAACACAACAGCTCCTCAACAGCAGTATAACCCATCCTCTTAACTGCTTGCTTTATAACTTCCTCCTTGTTGCTTATATTAGATTCTCCATAATATGTTCTTTAAAGATTTCAAATTCAGGGATGTCCTTTCTAGCCACATTGACTGATTCTTTGGTGCCCATATAGTATTTTCCCACCGTTGGCTTGATGAAGTTCTCATTCAACAGCCTAATTATTCCCAAGGGTTTGTTTCTTTTTGCCTTCTCCTTCTTTCGTGCCCTTTTGCTGTAAGTCCTGTCTCAATACATCCCAATCCTTTTGTGTCATCCTAGGTCTTGAAATTTTAGGAGCTTAGGACTTCCTTGCTCATTCTTTCCTAACCCTCGTATAGGTCGATAATTCATGCTCTACATCATTTTTACAACTCTAGGATCCATTTTGTCCCATCGAATATTCCAATAACTTGGAAACTAGGAGGAACACATTCTTACTTCTGCTTTTCCAGTATGGCTACCACAACTGCTTTGGTTCCAACTTCTATAGTCATAACATCTCCTTTGTAAGGGAATTTATCTTCTAGTGCATAGTTGAGGGTACTCCTCCCAGAACATGGCCTACCCAATAGCAAAACATAGGTGATAGGAATGTCTAATATGGTAAACTCCATAATTGACTCCACAGGTCTTGCTTTAACTAAGACTTGGAATGTTCCCTCTACATTCCTGGTGCTGTCATCATAGGCCCTGATTATAAGGTTTGAACATTTCAGGTTATAAACTTTTAGACCTAAATTAGATAGAATCTTTAATAGGCACACATTGATAGCAGAACCATCATTGACCATCACAAAGTTAGTTCTTCTCCCTTTTACTTCGGTTAGGATAAATAACACCTTATTATGATTTCTTCGCTCTAAAGGCATATCATCATCTAAGAATGTTATTAGCCCATGCTTCTTTATTATAACCTTTGCTACTATGGCCTTAGGTGTAGTTGTCATTTTAATATTCATATTCGACAGAGCTTTAATAAGTGCTCTTCTATGGCTGCCTAAAAGCATCATCAGTTCCTAAATGCTCACAATCACCTTATCTTTTTTGCGTTGTTCTAGGATCAGGTCTTCCTTTTGCTCTTCCTTTACTTCTGCATCTTCTATTTCTTCTCTTTCTGTGACTCTCTTAAATTTCTTTTCAACTGCCTTATAATTCTTTCCATTTCTAGTGATATGGTTTACTTAGGGTTATCGCTCCACACATCAAAGTCAATGGAATTATCCTCATAAGAGTCATACCAAATTTCTACAACTTCGATAATCCAATCCCTTTTCCATTCTTTCCATACTTTCACTATGCATGTTTCTTTCCCTTTTAACTTATGTAGATTATCTTGCCCATGTGTTGGCTTAGCAGTTCTTCAACCTCTTCTTGAGACTATTTAGGAGCTAAGGATTCCTTATCATCTTCAAATTCATCACCCCAACCTGTAGGTACAATCTCTTCCAAGGATATATTACTTGAAGCTGGCTTAAAGTATAACACTCTATTGTCAAACTTGCCTGAAGGTTGCCCCAATAAATCTTTAACCCCTTTTAAGGGTTATTCATGGGTTTCAGATTCTTTTCCTTCTTCCATCAGCTTATTATCAAATTCATTACCCCATCCCAAAGGTACTATTGACTCAACAGGGATATCAGTAGAGGGTTGCTTGAAGTAGAATAATTTATTGTCAAACTTGCCAGAGGGCTATCCCAACAAATCTTCAACTCCTATGGAGGCATCAAGAGATTCTCCATTGGCTATAGGGTTAAGGTTTTCAAATGAGTTTAGCACTTCTTCTTTGCTAACTTGCGAGTTGATCATCATGGTTGCTAGTGGTGGGACATTTCAGTAGTTTGGGAAAGGGTTGTTTGCAGTGTTTGGATTATAGTTGGATTTTCAGGGTCTGTGATTTTTTCAGAGTCTATTAGGTTTTGGATTTCATGTTTAAGGTAGATACAAGTATATGTGGAGTGGCTAGCTACTTGGTGAAACTTGCAATAACTGGTAGGATCATAACCTGGGACATTTGGGTTAGGTGGTGTGGAGAAGGTTAAAGGTCGAAGTAGGTCTTCCTGGATTAGTCTTTCTAGGACTTTGGAGAGTGGTTGGTTAAATTTGGAGAATCTCCTAGGTTTTTGAACTACACGTACTTCCACTACTCGATTAGTACTTCCCTATTGTGTGCCCCTAATTGGGTAGTTTCTAGTTCCGGTGTCTCTAGAGCTTCTTTTCTTATCATTCTCAATCTCTTATGCTTGTAGACTGTCATAGTACAAGTCTATGAATATTTTGGGGTTCATTATTTGTAATCTCTTTACCAAATTAAGCGACACATTCCAAACTACCATCCTAACCTGATCCTTCTCAGCTAGCTTGTTTTTCATTAACCCTACTTTATTCATAAAACGAGTTAAGAAATTAGAAAATGACTCATTAGTCAATTCTAGATCCCTTATGGATACTTCCAATATAGTATTAGACTTATATTATTTTAAAAAAGTAGTACATATCTCCTTTTTATTAGCCCTAATAGATTTCTTTAACTTGTGATACCAATTTATAGCCATTCACTCTAAAGACAACACAAAAAACCTAGTGATCACTGCTAATGGGGCTTTAGTAGTGCTTATAGTTATAGTGTATTAACTCATATGAATTCTAGGATCTCTAATTCCATAAAAATTTTATAGCTAAGGCATTTTGAATTTGTTAGGCAGTTTGTCACCCTCCATTTGCAGCATATCATCAAAATCGAACGAGTATCCCATGCCTTATCCCCTAATCAATTCTTCCATTTTATACATTTTCTAGGTCAGTGCTTGCATCTGATTAGACTCAAGGTCTTATACTAGTTCCAATAATTCTCTTTTGACTTTTTTTACCAGGTAATTCTTAACATCTTCCACCTTCATATCAATGACAAGTGGATTTCTAGCAACAGGTTGCCCCTTAACATTATTGGCAGCAGGTGAAGCATCTGCGGTAGGTAAGATAGCAGCAGTAGCAGGTGGTTATTTAAGTGCAGGTGGTGGTATAACAACAATAGCAGGTGGCATTAGTGTAGTTAAAGGTTGTCTCAATTCATCTTGCATCATAGCCCTCATGTCATACATCAGAGCTCCTTTGATGTCTTTTAAGGTCCAGTTCCCTCCTTATTGCTATTCCATTTCTATAGGCTCTGTTTAGATTGGTTTAGCTTCCAAATAAAGCAGGTTGATAAGACTTCTCTTTATTCTATTTGGCCTATAAAGGATTTCTTTGCTAGGGCTTTAGGACTCTGACTTGCTCTTTTTAGTCTACCACCTTTCCATCCCCAAATACGAGAAGACCTAGATGAATCTATGATGGCTGTAAAACAAGGTGTTAGTATAATGGATGAAGTGCATTTATGCATGATGCACATGCTATGCAGTGAGTAGCAACCAAGAACATAGCACGTAACAAGTATCAGGAAACAATCAACAGGCAATATGCAAGCATAAAGCTTCCAACCTTATTCCTCCTACACATGTATTCAATGGCGAGTTTCTTTTCCTAGGATTTTTAATCTTGGCCTTAATATCAATAAGGGATATTAGGGACCGATGCGCATGCCAAATCTCTCTTAAAGAAATAAAGGCATAGAAACAACGTTTCTAGGTATAAAGGTCTAGCCCGACCTTTATCACCCCAAGTGGGTTTCAAAAGTATGGGCCTCGGCTTTTATAAATAAAAATACCTCATGGTAAATAAATATATAAGCAATTTAGGTAAATCCTAGGGGAAATTACTAGGCCATTATATGTGCTTAGGGTTCGGTAAAAAGTCAAGGTTCCCTTAGCAAGATGCCCTCCATTATGGACTTGAGTCGCAAGCTAAAGTCAGGGGGGCCTAGCATCCTTTACTAACTCAAGAGAAGACCACCCCCCCCCCCTTGACTTGGATCATAAGCTTTGGTCAGATGAGCCTGACAATCTCTCTTGAACCGAGTTAAGGCTAAGATTGATGGTTAGCCAATTTATAACCCCATGAAGCTAATGGAATCATGGAATCATAAACCAACGCCATCAGGTAAATAGGGACATGCAAAATGAATGCAAGAATAAAATAATAATTAATAAAATGATCCTAAAGAACACAAGTAGAATTAGTATCTCTTATCCTTAGTGGAGTCGCCATTGTAGACGGCGGGGTTTAACGCATGTCCAAGATTTTAGCAACCACGACATTTTTTGGGCTCAGGACCCCAAGGAACACACCACTGTATCACAAAGACATAGCGTGGAGATGAGTTTCTACCCAGGGTAATAACTGGGAAAAATTACTTTGGTGGTACTTGATTCTCTAAAAGAAAGCTAGTACTATAACTAGGAAATTATGGGAATGGAATATTAACTTCTCTTAGTCTCATGTTCATTTAGGATTACTTTATGAATTATTACTTCATTGTCTAATTACATGCAATTTTATTAAACCTTAATTTGAACATCCATCTAACCGTAAGACAACTAATCATAAAATCACATATAAAAAAAAAGCATTCATACAAGGTGTAACGTTCCTAAGTCTAAAATAAGTTAATTTTATTTATAAGTTATCTAATTTTACATTTTATTTACAAGTGAAATGGATTTTAGTGAACCTAGATCCATTTGTTTTAACTTTTCTAAGGAAATGGGCTTAAATCTATAAAATTTTAAAGGAAAAATTGAATTAGTGGGCCTAATCTAACTTGATTTTATTTTAAGTGAAATGTGAGCCTTAGCCTATTTATTTTAAAAGTAATGAAATTAAATGGGTTAAGCTAAATCTAATTAAATTTTAATTAACTAGAAAATGGGCTTAAAGTCTAAATTAATTTTAAAAGAAATAAAAATGCTTTTATTAGGTTGGGCAAAATCTAAATTAATTTTATTCATTAAAATGAGCCTAAATCTAATTAACCTAAAATGGGCCTACATTGGTTTTAATTAATTAATTAACCTAAAACATTTATAAACCTATTTTAAGTGAATTGGACCTAATCGTGGGCCTGGGACCAAAAGGATTAAATAAACCCAAAAACAATATCCAAAATAAATAATATATCAAAACATATCAAATAAACAATTGTACATGATTTTCTATAAAAACCTAAATTAATTTACATACAACCCTAACTTTAATATACAACCATAATTGATTTTAATTGAATTTTACTAAATTATACCTAAATTACTAATCAAATTTTAGTGCTGAGAATTAGAATTCCACTATTTTCCCACTATTGGGGCTATTACAACCTATAATATAGAAAATTAAAAAGAAATTAATTACAACCCAGAAATAATAGATGAACAAATAACACAAAGAAATAAAAAAAATCCTAAATTCTGCGAGGTTTCATAAGTTTTGATCCATGGCATTCCATGGATTCTTTAAGATTACTATTCAAATATTGAACCATAACCAATCCTCATCCTTAGAGCACCAAAGAATAGAAGCCAAAACAAAGACAAAAGATCATAATTTAATAAATAATCAACTCGATAATTAAAAAAGAAAGAGATTGAATTAAAAGAAAAGAAGAGGCAAAGAAGTGAAAAGGATGTTGTGCATATGCAGTTAGATGGCCCCTCACACTATGATTTTCACTATTTGGAATTGGCTCTGTAATGTCTCTTTCACTATCTCTAGACTAAAAATAAAACACAATTTTATTTGGTTTTCTAGGTTTTTAAAAATCAAAAGTGAGCAATTGAAGTTTTTGACCTCCTGTAAAGAACTAGGTTTTATAGGCTCCAAAAAAGAAAGAAAAAAAATCTTTGCTACATTTAATAAAAATCAATCTTAACCCTTTTTTATAATAATTTTTCTCCAAAAAAAAGGCCCCTCCTGCAGACTTCTCCCTCGATTTTTAAAGCTAAGGAGCCAACCTCTTCTGCGTAAATGTAGGGTTCGGTTGTGCAGCACTAGGAAGTTCAACATCTAGGATTTTAATTTTTTGGTTTTTGAAAACATAGATAGGATAGGATTCATTTTGAGCAAAGTCCAGAGACTTCTTTAAACACATAGAGCTAGACACATGAGTTTATTACATCCAATTAACCAATCAGACATAAGAAAAAAAAAGACCAAAATTATGAAAAAAAGAAAAAATAAGCACAATGTCGACCAATATTTAGCAAAATGCTGATGGGCATCTGTCTAATGTCGATCGGCATTAGGCTAAATGCCGATCTACATTTGGCTGAATGTTGACTAGCATTTGACATGCCAAAGCAAATTTCCAAAAAAACCTCTAAAAACTTGATTTTTTTCCAATTTAAACCCTAAACTTATAATTCTTGCATTTTAAACTTTAAAATGTTACAATTTAATCCTTTAAATCTCAAAACATTGACACTACAAATCAATTTCTTGATCAATCTCATCATAGGGGCTTTTAACGCATACATGCACAATTACATCGCAGAATTGGGTGCTTACACCTATTGGAGGTAACTTCCTTCTTCTTTTATTCTCATCATCTGCTTGTCTGGCATTTTTACTTACTCATCACTTTTACATATGTGGTTTCATAAGAAATTAGGATTACTTGAACCTCCACGAGATATTGCACATTATAAAGCCAAGCACTATTGAACCAAAAGGCTGCATCCCATACTAGAAAATATTCAAAGCTGGTTGTTGACATTCCCTAATACATTGATCCAATGGATGTGCCCATAGTGGAGATGTTCCTATTGCTAAACTCTACTTTGCTACTTTTTACAATCCTACATGCCTTTGCCTACAATATGGATAGAAATAGCTGATCATGGGATTAGTGTAAGAGTTTGAACCATGACTTCTCTCTCAAAACTTCCTAGGTAATTTAGTTGCCACCCGGCCTCATAGAATCATTCAAATGTGCATAAATTATGATAGAGATCAGTCCACTGATGATTAGTTCAAGGCATATATTCAATTACAATAGATAGAAAAATTTGAGTTCATTAGAAATAAAAGAATAAGAGAGTTGCAAATGTCGAGTATTTAGGGTATTCAACAAAAGAAAAGGAAATAAAATTTATTTATAAATTAAGTCGTCGTTTCCCTCTTGTTATAGAGAATTTCCTTTTTTTTAGTTAAACCATTTGTAATAGACACTTAACACAACATTTAATAGTGATTAAGACAATCTATTTCATTTAATTTAAGCATAATATGCATACACATTTTGCTTCTACCATATCTTATGTTGTTAGTTGGGTTACTCTTATAAGTTTCCAAACTAACAATTTTTTCTTGTCTCTCTCCTTTTACAAATCCTTAATTTTTGCATGGACCGCCTAGTTCAAGGTTTTCAATCCAATAGGACTTTATTTTATTTTTCACTTTTAGTCTTTAATTCTTACCTAGACAGCCTCTTTTCGAGGTTTCCACCCAACAAGACTTTATAGAAAGTACTTATTAAGCGTATCCATATTGATGGGCTCTCTGAATTCATTTCCTTCTAAGTTTAACAAAATAGTGATACCTTTGGAAAATAACTCTTTCACTAGATACGAACTTTCCTAGTTTGGTTTGAACTTACCTTGTAGGTCAATCATGATTAGCTCAGTGAGTTTTAGCACTAATTCACCCTTTTTTTTATCTTTCCTGTCTTGATTTTCTTGTTATAGGCCCGAGCCATTCTTTTTTTATACCATTGTAAGTGATATATTGCTTTCATTTGCTTCTCATCCAATGCATCAACTGCAGCAATCGCTCTTCACCCATTGGTACTCAAGGATTTTGGATTCCAATAGAACCCTTAATGATCGAATCTTAACTTTTACTGGTAATACAACATCACACCCATACACTAAGGAATATGGAGTGACCTCAGTAGATATCCTAGCAGTAGTCCTATATCCCCACAATGCAAATTACAGATAAATTTCCCAATCATAATAATTCTCCATTATCTTAGTCAGGATCTTCATTACATTTTTGTTTGCAACTTCCATCCCTTTATTTGCTTATGACTTATATAGAGATGACCTGTGATGATTGATCTTGTATGCTTTTGACAATGCAATTGTCACCATTATCAATGACAATATAATGACATAACCCATACGTGCAAATTATGTTCTTCTTCATCAACCTTGCCAATTTGCTTTGAGCCACCAGTAGCATAAGACTCAGTTTTAACCCATTTAGAGAAATAATCAATTTCCATCACAATGTATTAATGACCATTTGATGCTCTCGACCTTATTTCCCCTATAATATCAATTCCCCAAATTGCAAATGGCCAATAAGAAGTCATTCTTTGAAGCTTCATGGATGGTAAATGACTGACATCCCCATAGGCCTGGCAGTTACAACATCTCTTTACGAACTTAACATAGTCTATTTCCATGGTCAGCCAAAAGTAACCTTGTCAAGCTATCTTTTTTGCCAGGACTATCCCATTCATGTATGGCCCATATACTCCTTCATGCAATGCTTCCATAAGTTTTTGGGCTTCATTTTTGTCAACACATTGGTATCCTTTTGTACAGTATGCCATTGTAACTAACGAATTGTCATGACGACATCCTCAATGACATTCTTTCTTTCTTATCAGCATCCTCAAGGAATTTTCCTACTTCCAAATACCATTGCAAATCATAAAACCAGGGCTTTTCAAGAACATCAGCCTACATCACCCTTCTCTCCTCATAACAAGGGTTTTAGGATTGTACTAAAAAAAAGTGCTTAACACTCACTGACTTTCCACTTTCCCACATTGAAGCCAAAGTAGCTAAGGCATCAACTAGTTAGTTCTCATCTTGGGGTAGGCGAATAAACTTGCATTGGGTAAAAGATAACAAAATAGTAGCCAAATAGTCCTAATGTAGATATAACTTATCTTCTTTTACTTCCCATTCTTTAAAAGCTTGCTTTACAACCAGCATAAAATTCCTATACACAGTGACATCTTCTGCCCTCATATTTTAATGTGCCTCCAACCCAAAAATGTAGGCCTCATATTCAGTTTGATTGTTTGTCGCCTCAAACTATAGTCTTTTTGCCTTCGGGATCATCTCTCTTTCTGGTGTGATCAAAGTTACACTAATGTCTGCTCCTCTACTGTTGACAGCTCCATCAAAGTACATTTTCCATCCCTGGAGCTTTATTGCCACTAGATGTTTATATGGAAACTCCAACTCCCACTAATATTCATCATTTACTGGATTATGAGTCAAAAAGTATGTTACTGGCCTTCCTTTCACTATTTTCTTTACTACGTAGTCGATATTGAATTTGATGAGCAGAACCAACCATCTAGCTAATTTTCCTATTAGTAAGGGAGTCTGTTAGAGGTATCTAAGAGGGTTATGTTTAGAGACTACCTGCACTCTGTAAGATTAAAAATAATGCCAAAGTTTATTATTTACCTAGATTACGGCTATGCACATCTTCTCTACAAGACTATAGTTGGCTTTATATGGTAGAAATTTCTTGCTCAATTAATACACTACGTGTTCAACCTTTCCTTCATCTTTTTAAGCCAACATCATGCCTACTGCTTCTTTCTCAATTGCCAAATAAAGAGTTAAAAATTGACTTAGCTTTGGCATTTGTAAGACTAGAGGATTCATTAAATAATTCTTAATAGTTTCAAAAGCTTATTGACATTTATCATTCATATCACTAGTTGATTCTTCTTTAAAAGCTTGAAGATTGGCTCACAAATAGTAGCCAACTTAGCTATGAACCTACTAATATATTGCAATTGCCTAATGAATCTTCTGACTTCTTTTTCATTTTTTAACGCAAGCATTTCCCTAATTACTTTAAATTTTTCTAGGTCCACTTCTATCCCTTTTTTTTTATTGATGATGTGTACTAGTAGTTTCCCAAATGTTACCTTAAAAACACATTTCTTTGAGTTTAATATGAGATTATACCTTTTAACTTTTGTAAGCAGCTTGCACATATCTTCTTTTGATCCAAATTCAGAACTAGTGCTTTCTAATAATCCTGAGAATACATAAGCAATTCCTAAACACTAAAAATAGTTTCTTCTTTATTCACTTCCCCTTTTGAACCCTATTCCTTCTTCTGCAATTCAAATTCTACCAGTTTGGTTTCTTATTCTTTCTTCTTAACTTTATGAACTCATTGGCTCTCCTTATTCTCCTCATTTTCCAATAGGTTAACTTGTCCTCCCCCTTGATCATTAGAACTTTAAATATCCAAGACATTCACGCTAAGCCCTAGGGGCTATTCATTCTAATTCAGGTCTTTGAGTTCGAGTTTTAGTGAGCTAGGTGTAGCATCAATGAAAGAGCTTAAGACTTGCTCCTCTGTTAGACTTATGTTGATCATAAGAATGGGTTTGTTTAGTAGTAAGACATTTTGTTAGTTAGGCAAAGGGTTATTTTAAGTGTTTGGTTTTTGGGTTTCAAGGTCAGTGATCTTGCCTGAGTCAATTAGGTCTTGGATTTTGTACTTTAGTCGGGTGTAGACATAAGTATCATGTCTAATGGCTTGGTGGTATTTGCAATAGAATTTTCGGTTGGCATTTGGTAAGAGTGGTCGTTAGGGTAAAGGTTATAGAAAGTTCTTCTCTATGAGTTTCTCCAGAACTTTCGACATGAGCCTACCTAAGTTTGAAAACCTCCAAAGCTATCAGATAGCATTAATTTGTACATTACTGCTTGGTGTTTTGATAGCAATAATTTGCACATTATTGCTTGAGTCAATTGCTTCTTTGCTCATAGATCATCCACTAAAAAACTTATTTTCATGAGCCAAGTCAGACTCTTTTAGACTTTAAACCTATAAAATTCCTTAAAATTTTGAATTTTGAGACCTTTCAGCTTCCTGGAAAGTGGAAGGACACATCATTCCATTGCTATTACTAATTAATTAGCCTCGACAGGCCTGTGCTTCATCTATGCCAATTTTCCTTTCCATCTAGTAAAGCAATTAGCAAAGGTATCATTGAACCACTATTTAGTGTTTTGTATGTGTCTAAAAGATAAGTCCATTTAGGTATTGAGACCCAACTTTTTTACAAATGCATCACATAACTCCTTTTAGTCAATTTGAGCATGGGATTCTAAAGTATAATACCATTTGATCGATGCCCCTTCTAGAGATAAAGGAAATTGTTTCACAATTCGTGCCTTAGTCAAGTTAGTTATTTTCATGTGAGTCATATATTACTCCAAATGCAAATGAGGATCATTAGTGCTAGTGTACTTCTTTATATTGGAAAAGTTAAATTTCCAAGGCAAAGGATCATGATCTCTATCAAGATCTAAGTCAACATAATCCATCGGGGCATCAATCTCTTTTTCTTTCATCATAATCCATACCTTAGCTATAGCTTTGGTAATGCCCTTAGCCCAATCAATCTTTTCCACATTTTTAGAGAGATTCTCATTATTTTGGGCCACTAGTTTGGTTACTAAATTCTCAAAATCATCTTCGACTATTTTCCTTGGAGGGATTTTGGCTTCGAGATCTAAATGTTGTGGTTGTTGTCTAGTTTTTCTTATTATCTCTATCATCATCTCTCGTATAATTGAACGAGTTTGTTCAACTATTTTTACTTTCAATTGTTCCTTGAAAGCTTCAGGATCAAAATCACCTACCATCGTTGTTTCTTTAAGAGTTCATTTTATTTTATTATTTAAAGAGAAGAAAAAGAAACATATGACCTATCTTCACATAGCTAAACATAATTATAGAGGATAAACTCCACCTTTATTTCTCTCACTCACATATTTAATGGCGAATTTCTTTTCCAAGGAGTGTTTGGTCTGGGCATTATTCATCAACAAGGGATGGTAAGATTGACGAACATGTGAAAGCTTTTAAGACGGTTTAAATAAGTAATGAATTCCTTATATAAATCCAAAGTCCATTTTTAATGGGCTAAGGCCCATATGGATGAGGTCCATTTATACTGGGCTTAAATAGACATAAAAGACCAAATTTGACAAAGTCCATTTATGATGGGCTTGGGATTTACTTTGAGAATCCACTATATGGCATAAATCACATGCATTTAGGAAAAACTAAAGGGAAATTATTAAGTTATTACAAGAGCTTGAGTTTTGAGATAATAGGCTTCGACTCCCATAGAGATATACCTCCATTACGTCTCCCCATTTAAGAGTCCATACGATGTGAATAAGTAGTGCTATGAGTGATAATAATTAAATACTCAACTACCATATTTGAGTGAAATAGAGACAGCAAAGCAATGACCATTATCGGCTATTTAAGGACTGAAGTGCTCAATGTGTAGTGAATACAACAAAATGCAAAAAAAAAAAAAAAGAATAACATAAAATGATAAAACACAAAACACTAAATCATATTCTCCACCCCCAGCTGAGTCGCCACTGTAGGCGATAAGATTTAGTGTGCATCCAAGTATTTGGTGACTACAACATTATATGAGCTTAAAGCCCATTAGAAAATACAAAATATGCTTAAGGCACAAATTGGAGAATGAGTCACCACTCAGATAAAAGCAGGGACATACTATACAACAATTGAATTTTACAGAGTTTCTTAAAAGTCATCATCAGAGAACGGGTTCAAAAACTTGGTATTAGATTTTGGAATATACACCCAATCTTATGGTTGACCTCCACTTGTATTTTGTACTTTATTACTTTTAATTATTCAATTATTTATTTTTTAGCATGCAAATTATAATTTTCTCTAGCCAATTGTCAAATTTTATGTTCAGGTCCAAGTTTGCGCATTGATTCAATTTTATGCATTATGTGTCTCAACATTCATCACAAATAATCACCAAATAGTACATTTGAACATAGTTGGGAAAGGAATTAAGGATTATAACACTTTGCACAAGGTAACAGTAGAATAACAAAAAATAAATGAAAAATAAACCAGACATAAACTAATTACAACATAAGTAAATTCACAAGCAAATCGGGGAAATTAAAGATCGATGATAGAAATCATCCTAAAATTCCTACAACAGACAAAATGTTAATTACCACAAGTAGAAGTATTATAAAAGAAATAATAAGATTACATTATATATCAAATGGATATAAGTAAATAAACATAAATAAACAAGAAAATTGGTGTACAAATACTAAGTTGAACAATACATCATAATAATTATATAAATATTAAAGCATAAACATGGAGAAACACGAAGGAAGGCTAATTATATAAAACGAGCATAAATAATGAAGATCACCTCTATGTGTGGAGGTGATACAAGATCACCTCAACATAAAGAAACGACGCCTTTTCAAAGAGGCATTGCTTGCTTGACAAGCACAAAGATAACAAAAAATTTACTTTAATCTTAAGGCAAAATTATATGCAAATAACTAAAGACTTATAAATATACTTATTGGTTTAAATGATCATATTATAAACATAGCATAAGACAAATATGAATCCAAAAAACAAACAAGTAAACAAAGAAGCTTATACAAATCTACAACTCAATATTCAAAACGGATGAAATTATCATTGTTTTATAAGCTTTCTTTCAAAGTAGTTGACCCTCAGAGGTTGTCTTTGGTTCAAAGCACCACTTGAATATAAGATTTTCTCTTTCCTCCTTTAAGAAGAATGAACCATTTAATTTGGTTTTCCTTATTTTCTCTAAAAACACCCCTTTCTTCCTTTTTTTAGAGCTCTCTTTCCTTTTTTTTTTTTTTCAAAGTTGTTGAAAATGGTTGCTAATGTCACCTTTTCTCTCTCCACTATCCCCTTTTTAAGCTCTCATGCATAGACAAGACATTTACTTTTTCAGTCCTCATCATTAGCCCCTTTTTTGCCTTATATTTTCTTTTTTAAAAAATCTCATTTTTATGCAACTTTCAGGTCTACAAGGGTGTAGGGCCCACCCATCAGACTATCATTGTCACCAATGCATTTCATGCAAGATACAAGTGGCTGATGAAGAGACGGTGCCTCTTTCATCCCATAGAGGTAACACCTCATCGTTTAGGCCTCACCTTACTGACCCTGACCTAAAATTGGGCTTTTAGGACAAAATGAATTTGAGCTCTATGTAGATAAAGATCGGGCTTTTAAGTTCATTTTAAATGAAGTTTTGGACTTTTCTTACATGCAAGTTTCACATGTCCTCATCATTGAGTTTTATTGTGGGACAATCAAACCGAACATATACAATTCATCCTCTATCATAGGTTGATCAAACCGGTGTCTACATCTAGTATTAGAAATTTAATGTTTCAAATTTATATTTCCAAATCAAATATTTACATACACGAGGAGGTTCCTATAATTATAACATGAGAACATGTTTGGAGGAAAAAAAAGTGTTAAATGGTTAAATAGGAAGAATTTCCTTTTCTCCCAAATCCAGGAACTTTCAAGGTGAGTTACATTTATCCAAAGTTCAAAGGCCATCTAAAAGGGGAAGGTTAAGGCTTTGGTACATGTCCATTATGCTACATTTGGTATTTAAGTGCAATGTAATCTTGTTTTCGAAGTCATCCGCTGCTCATGTCTTAGACATAAAAGACAAATAATAAAGAATTGTTCTAAATCTCATTTTTATTGGTGACTTTTTGTTTTTTAACATAGTCGAAGCGTAATAGTTAATACTATACAACTGCTAATTTGTTAGTACTTAGAGGGAGTAATTTAATATCCCAACTATATGTGTGGGATACCACTTGGAGTTGCCGTAGTTTGACCTAAGCTCCTGGGCTCGCAAAAAATATCAGGGCTCTTTCTACCGTTTCAAGGTCCTAGAAGAAAATATGAAGCCAGACCTTTTTTTTTGGATGAGTATTTATAAATATTACCCCTAAATTCAATAAATAAGGCACAGGTACTATCCACGTAGCTGAGGAAGTCACAGATTCACAAGTTCGATGGACAGTTCATACACACAACGATAGTAATACAACCAAGACTACAGTTCTAATACATATATGTATATATACAACTTCGCATGCTCGTTAAAATAGTTTTAAGTTCAAGATTCACATGACTAGACTAGTTCATAGATGACTCTTGCGGGACTCTAGCTTGTGAGTCCCAGAAAACTTGGATATATATATATATATATATATATAGTTCCTCAAATAGCTTCCTACGTAGACGAAACACTTTGGTTGCTTTCTATTCTGTAATTAGCATCTGAACATTATCATCCTTAGGAATTGGAAGCTGCAAATTCAGCAAAAAGAATCAACACGTTAAGAAATTAAAGCCAAAAAGACGTGTCTGCAGTTACTGATAAACATAGACTACTAACAGAACTCATTACTTATCAAAGAATGCATTACCTATCAAAGGTATGAGTTAGTTCGTAATGCATACCAAAAATTATGGGAATTGTTTGCCTATTATAGAGATGTAGAAGTCCAAAATAGAACATGCAAAACCAAATATCCTGATGCAAGTTTATCACTTTTATTGCCAGTAATAACAAGAAGACTATCCTCAGATTTACACAACTCAGGGTTCATTAGACTTCAAATGAATAATATATAAAATAACCAATTAAGAAAATGACTACCTTCTGCTGTATAGCTCACGGTGCATTGGACCTCAAATGAACAGCTAAAAGAACTAATTAACTGGAAAAAGATTGAGAGATGCCTGCAACCTTTTTTTTAACCTAAAATCTATAAATAACTCTCAAACTCCATACGCACAACAGTCACAAAGTTAGTTAGTCAGTTACTTCAATGCATATAGAGTTGTCAAATCCAAATAAAGTATACAGATCTCCCAAAGCGCACCCGGGCAGAAAATTATAAATTTTACCTTTTAAGCTAAAAACAACCTCCAGAATCTAAACACTGTTAATACTAATCCAAAACATCTGCAATTATTTTCATGTAAACAAATACTGATATAAGAAGTAAAATTTTCCCCTTACAAGCAAATACCATTTTTCAAGAGCAGAATTAAAGTTATAAGACAGAATTCAATCCATTAGATTCCAATTAAAAATTGTTCTAAAATAGCAATTAGCAATTATATATACTCATAATTAATCCAGTAAAACAGACCAATAGCAACAATGAAACTTGAATTAAAAACCCAAAAGAAATCAATAGAGCACCTGGAGAAAGCGATTCCAGAACCCATCAGCGGAGACGCCATCACGGCAAGAGTGAACGGTCTGAAACTGATCAATATCGAGTTTTTTATTGATTATACCAACCTTGAAGTAAATAGAATCAGAGGGAGGCAAATCAACCCTAATCTCATCAACATCGAACCATAAAAAGAAACGCTGAACTTGAATTCCTTTCAAATTTGTAATCGACCCAATACTCAACTTCCCTGTAATTTCTTTATCGTAATAAACCAAGTAATCGAACTGAATATAACAGGGCTTCTCCAAAACGACTTGAAATCGACCGTCCTCCGAGAGAGTATAATTAATTACTGAATTGGGTAATAACCCACTTGGGAGACCATATTTGGGCAAGATTTCATACACTGAGGATGATGAATTGCTACAGAAACAAAGGGTCTGCTTAAAAAGACAAAAGACGAGAAAAATAAGTAAAGTGAAACCCAGATGATTTGAAGAAGAAGAAGAAGAAGCCATTTGACTGACAGAATGAGGGCTTTCGATTTTTCAATGAGACCGTGGTATTTTAAGGGTTTTTTTTTTTTTGTGGCAGAGGAATAATCAGCTCAGCTGGGTCTGGGATTGGGTAGGTGTGAGTGATGGGTTTATTTTGTCTGGGTTTCAATTTTCAAGGATCGTGTTTTGAATATATTGGATTCGCTGGCTGGATGATGTTCTTCTTCTATGACTATAAGGACAAGTATATTTTATATATAATATTTTGTGTAAATTAAGAATAATGATACCAATTATTAATTTTCTTCTGTTTGTTTTTTCAATTCGTTGGATTAAACAATTGAAAATGGCCATATTTTAATAATTATTTATGAAATTATTTAAAAAGATGATAAAATAATATACTATACTAGTAAACAAAATTTTTCATACTCATTGTGACCAAAAAAAAAAAAAAAGTCATACTCATGATACTTTAATATTTCTTATCCCCCAGATTCCTTATATATATATATATATATATATATATATATATATATATATATATATATATATATATATATATATATAATTTTAGCCCTTGTGTTTTTACTTTTTAATAAAATTAATTGTGTAATTTTTTTTGTGGTATTTAAGTACTTTATGTTACACATTTTTTTACACTTTAATACTATTTTAAATAAAATTATCAGTATTTTATCATAATAAATTAATATAATATTAAATTTTAATAATAAATTTGTTATCTATATGATTTATAATCAATCTAATTAATTAATTATTTTTAAAAATATTATAAATTTATTTTAAAACTATTTATTTTTATTTATAATTAAATTAAAAATATATCTAAATTTAATTTTTTACTAGTTTATTGTAGTTTTTTTTTAACAGATGTTTTGTTATAGTATATTGTAGTTAGTACAATGGTATATAATTTATTATATGATTTTAACATTGATAATATATATTATAGTTACATTAAAGTATAAATTTTAAATAATATTGATTAGAAAGGTAATAAAATATAAAAAAAATATAAAATATAAGATATTTAAATATAAAAAAAAATTATAGAACTGATTTTACCAATAGATAAAACCACATAGATTAAAATAATTCTTATCCTTTAGAAAAATATATATTTTATATTGATATGTACTTTATTTGAACGATTGTGCATGCGTGTTTTTAGTTGTTATTAAACTTCATTATCATGTGACTATTTTCTTATGAGATTTTCGCTGATAATTATTTATATCTATTAATTGAATTATTTTTAATTTTTACTATTTCTAACATTAATTTTTCTTTTTATGCATTGTTTTTTTAAGCATTTAAGCATTATTTTTTTAAGCTTTTTAACTATAACACATCTCTCTTTTAAAAATATTTCATGTATTATTTTTTTAATCATAATTAGTCAATAGAAAATAAAATTTTCATTAAATTATTTTTGTTACTTTTATTATATTTTATTTGAATTTAACACTGTAAATTTTTTTTTTACTAATTTTAACATTTTTTTAGTTACTATACATCAATTTTGAATATTTAGTACTTCATTTTAAAAAATAATAATTCTATGTACTACTTTTAAATTATAATCGTAATGATGCATTAGATAATAAAATAGTTAATTAATATTAATTATCTTTTATTAAATTTTAACAAATTTTGTTGTTATAAATTTATTTTTTGTCATGATTTTAGCATTTTTAGTAGTAATATTTCTTTTATTTTAGTAACTATACATCACTTTTCAAATATTTTTTAACTTAATACTTTTTCTCTTCTAAAATTTTTGTTTGACCTAATTCATTACATTATTTTCATAATTAATCATTAACCGAATTGTTTGATTCAATTCCATTAAAAAATTTATTTCATTTCCAAATAAAATTCATTTGAACCAAACACATTTTATTAATAAAAATAGATTTAATGTTAAGCATTTTTTCAAAATTAAGAAGTTAGATTTGGAAATAAATTTTACAAAGTTTTCATTCAAATCAAACATAAACCCAAGCCAAAGCTGTTTATGTTATCAAACTAGGAAAATGCCATTGTCTATTCATATAAAAATATAAAACTATAGCAGATAGGTGCTTTTTGTGATGAATCCGTAGATTCAACTTGTCAACAATACTATTTCCCATCCATTTATCATTCCGAAAACTCAAGCTAGAATTAGCACTAAAGATCCAAAAAGAGTCAGCATATAAATTCGAATATATCACCTTAAAAGAGCTCCATATTGTAGAGGTAACCATTATAGGCTAATTAATAGAATTAATAAACTTGGCTTGAAGGAATTTGAATATATAGCTATCAGCCAAATATAACGAAGTTGCAATTAAAAAAAAAAAGAGCAATTCAGAGTGGAAAGTCTCTTAAAACCCAAGCCACCTTCAGATTTTGGAGTACAGCTAGAAGACTAAGGAACTATAGCAAGTTTCTTACTAGTTATGGACCTAGCGCAGAAAAAATTTTGAATGTTTTTTTCCATTTTTTAAGTGATTCAAAGGCCACTTATAAACCATATAGGTGTGGATGAAGGAACTCTCAATAACCAAATTAACCAAACATACTCTACCAGCCACATAAAGTAGTTTACCTTTCCAACTTTTAAGTCTCGTAAGAATAACATCAGCAACGGACTGTAGATTAGATTTTTTTTGGAGCCCCATAAAATAACGAAACACCTTCATATCTGAAAGGTACTACATCTAATTTCATTTGAGAGGCACGTATGAGAGAATCAACACATCTTTGAGAAAAGCGATCGAACTAAGAAAAAGTTTTGATTTATCCTAATTAACATGCCGACCTTAAAGGTTCCCATAAACCCTAAAAGTATAAGCAATTAACTTGATATTATGAGAAGATGCTTTATCAAACAAGAGCATATCATCTGCATAAAGAAAGTGAGAAGGAACCAATAATGAGTATCTCGTCTCTAGAAGATGAAAAAATCCATTACTCACAAGATATGAGATCCATTTATTAAAAAAATCCTCCCTAATACAAAAAAGCAAGGGCGAAAAGGTTATCCTTTTGTTGCACACCTCTAGAGCAACTAAAATAGGCATTTGGAGAACCATTTAAAATGATGGAAATATGAGCAAAAGAGAAGATTAACAAAATCCAACTCCTAAACTTATCTCCAAAACCAAAGAATCTCAAAACCTCCATAAGAAAGTTCCACTTCAAGGTATCAAAGGCCTTATAAATATCAATCTTCATAGCCAAGTGACTAGCTCTACCATTTTTATTTAAAATATTAACACATATAGAAGCTCTTGCAATACAATGCTTTATATGTCACCCTTTAATAAAACCAAATTATTCGTTAGAGACAATCCTAGCAGCAACCAATGTAAGTGTATGTGCTAAAATCTTAGTAATTATTTTAAAAATAGAATTACTAAGAATTACAAGTTGAAATTTAACAATAGAAGTGGCACTATGAGTGTTTAGAATCAGAATCATATTACTAAAATTCAACCCTTGCTCTCTAAAAGTGAAAAAGATCTCTGAGAGCTCTTTTCTAGATCTAAAAGAGAGTACTTGGGTTTTCCTAATAACTAAAAAGTGTATCATGTCTGAATCAAACTGGGGTTCTTGGTGGTGGAGGAACTGGATTGGAACAACCACCATTTCATCTAACATACGTATTTTTTATTTTCCAATGGATTTACTTCTTTCATTAATGGAAATTTTTTGATATAGTGGATAATAGATTTGGTTGCTTCCTATTCAAGAATTATTGTGTAGGTAGTTCATACCATCTATACATAGTGTTTTGATATAAGATTCCAATTCTTCCATGTTTTCGTAGTAACATCTTGTTCCATGTCCAAAATATAGAAGAAATAAATGTTTCTATGACTTTACTGTTGGGTTTCGTGATACAAACGCAGTGGAAAAATTAAAAATTTATTACGTTCCTAACCTGGATCCATGTAATTCGACTACTTGATTAAATCTAGGGTTTCAACCAAGATGCAGAAGAGGCAAGATTTTCTGGAAGGATAATAGGAGGTTCACATCGGTGACACCTTACCTCGAGCCTTTTGCTTTGGTTGTTCGGATTTAGACGTGTCCAAAAGGATGCGTCCTCTATAGGTATCCACACGAACAGCCCTTCACAAAACGAATTAGAGTGTGTGCTAGCAACCTCTTTGATTATCTCACAAATCAAGAACAAAAGAAAAACTTTGTCTTTGTTTTCTAAGAAGAAAGAAAATAAATTTGGAGGTAGGAAAAACAAGTGTGTTAAACCCTAGAGAATATAACATATTTATAGACTCTAAATTAGGGTTTCACATACCAATGATCTTTTGGTAACTTTCATTTATTATATTCTGATTTTGTTTAAAAATAAATCAGAAATAATATCTTATTTATTTATTTAAAATAACATTTATCTTAAATAAATAAACAAATCAATAAATAAATAAAACACTTTAATTATTTATTTCCACAGAGTTTATTTTGGGCTTATTAAACCTAAATTCATTTTGGACTTATTCTAAGTGTGTGACCCTGTAGGTTCACATAACATTGGCAGTGGGCCTAAATCTCTATTTAGGCCTACAAGTCATAAGTGGCCTCTAGTAAGACATTATTATTACCCAAGTCATGTGAAGTCAATAATCCGACATAACCTAATTACAGTGAATTTTATTGTCCCTTTATCACATGATATCCTAATTGAACATAAGGCATAGAATGTCATCCTTATGTAGTTCAATATTATGACTTGATTCTAAGTAGACTGAAAATGATAACTCTTTATCAATTCATTTCAGTATGGCCATGCATTTTCCTTCAGTCTATCTCATCAAGGAGCCCATAAATATCTTTCTCATATTAATGAGGGATAAATTCCTTCTGAATCACTCACATTCCTCACATAACTAATTTCATATCCAACAACATCCTATTTAATCATCTGGTTAAAGACAATGTTAGAATGTGTCAAAACATAAAATAGCTATGTAGAAATCCATGATGATTTCGAGGTCAAAGGACCGAAGTAAAATTACTGTGATGAGAAATACTTATGACAATATTCTATGCAGTATTCTCATAGTGGGTCAATCTAGTACATGATCTCTCATCATGTACCTATGAGTCGACTTAATATCTCATATTCATGATTAGTAAAACATAACCATCAGTCAACATCATACTAGCCTTAATACTTTAACATTTATATAATTAATAAATGGATAGGGATAATTAGAATAGAACTCTTATTTTAATCTAAGGGTTTTACTATCAAGTCACATACTTGATGGCCTTAGTAAGAATTAACCATTCATATAATTATCATAAAATCAAATGACAATGAAATATCTCTTTATTAATAAAATAAGAAAGTCAACGCATAATCAAATAATTGACCTAGTGCATATCACTAACAATCACCCACTTGCACTAGGCCCAATTAACATCGTATCGAATACCCATGGACCTAGTATGACTCTCATGTTTAGGCTGTGGAAGAGGCTTAGTCAGTGGATCAGCAACATTATCATTTGTAAGTACTCTGCATATCTTGACATCTCCTCTCTCAATGATTTCTCAAATGAGATGATAATGCCTGAGTATATGTTTGGATCTCTGATGTGATTTAGGCTCCTTAGCTTAGGCTATAGCTCCATTATTGTCATAATACAAGTTCATTGGATATGATATACTAGGAACAACACCTAGTCCAGTTATAAACTTCTTGATTTAAACAGCCTCCTTAGCTGCTTCTGAAGCAGCTATGTACTCATCTTCTGTTCTAGAATCAGCAATAGTGTCTTGCTTGGAACTCCTCCAGCTCACTGTACCTCCATTTAAACAAAACACATATCCTAACTGTGATCGAAAATCATCCTTGTCAGTTTGGAAGTTGGCATTTGTGTAACCATTTACAACTAGCTCATCTTCCTGACCACCATATAGTAAAAATGCATCCTTAGTTCTTCTCAAGTACTTAAGGATATTTTTAATTGTTGTCCAGTGACTTTCACTTGGGTCTGACTAGTATCTGCTTGTTGTGCTTAAGGCATATGAAACATCAAGTCGAGTACACAACATTGCATACATGATAGATCCAATAGCAGAAGCATATAGAATCTTACTCATGTGGTGTTGCTCATCTTGTGTCATAGGACATTGAGTCTTACTGAGACTAATGCCATGCGACATTGGCAAAAATCCTCTCTTGGAATCTTGCATACTAAACTTGTTCAATACCTTATCAATATAAATGCTTTGACTTAGGCCAATAAGCCTTTTAGATCTATCTCTATAGATCTTGATGCCTAATATATAAGTAGCTTCACCTAAGTCTTTCATTGAGAAACAATTCCTTAACTATGATTTAACATTTTGTAAAATAGGGATATCATTTCCAATGAGTAGTATGTCATCCACATACAACACTAAAAACACAATAGCAATCCTACTAACTTTCTTGTATACATAAGGTTCATCTTCATTTTAATGAAGCCAAATTCTTTGACTGCTTCATCAAAATGAAGATTCCAACTCCGAGATGCTTGCTTCAATCCATAAATGGATCTTTGAAGCTTGTATACCTTTCTAGAATTCTTAGGACTAACAAAACCCTCTAGTTGTGTCATGTACACATCCTTAAGTAAGTTTCCATTAAGAAATGTTGTTTTGATGTCCATTTGCCATATTTCATAATCATCGTATGCAGCTATGGCAAGGAGAATTCAAATAGATTTTAGCATAGTCATTGGTGAAAAAGTTTCATCATAGTCTATACCATGTGTTTGTTTGAAACCTTTTACAACCAGTCTTGCCTTAAAGGTATGCACATTGCCATCCATGTCAGTTTTCTTTTTGAAAACCCATTTGCACCCAATAGTTTTTAAACCATCATTTGGGTCAATCAAGGTCCATATTTGATTATCATACATGGATTGTATTTCTGATCTCATGGCTTCAAGCCATTTCTCAGAGTCAGGACTATTTATGGCCTCCTGATAGGATGTGGGCTCATTTTGATCCACAATTAACACATCATTATCACCGGTTATGAGAAATCCATATCTCATGGGGATTTGACTTGTCCTACCAGACCTCCTTGGGCCTTCTAGTACTTGTGCAGGCTCAACAACTACTTGTTGCGGTTCCATATAAGGTACAATGCTATTTTGTGGGCCTTGAATTTCTTCAAGTTGCACTATGCTCCCACTGGTTTCTTTGGAAATAAACTCTCTTTCCAAAAATACACCATTCCAAGACACAAAAACTTTATTCTCAGATGCATTGTAGAAGTAATATCCTTTAGTTTCTTTAGGATATCCCATAAAAAGGCATTTGTTAGATTTGGATGCTAGTTTATCTGAGATTTGATGCTTGACAAAAGCATCACATCCCCAAATCTTTAAAAAAGACAAACTGGGAGTTTTTCCAGTCCATATCTCATATGGTGTCTTTTCAACTACCTTCGATGGAACTCTATTCAAAATGAATACAGCAATTTCTAAAGCATATCCCCAAAAAGAGATTGGAAGATTAGATTGACTCATCATAGATCGAACCATATCCAATAGAGTCTGATTTCTACGTTCAGACACACCATTCCATTATGGTGTACCTGGAGGAGTCAATTGTGAACCATTCCATTGTGGTGTACCTGGAGGAGTCAATTGTGAACCATTCCATTGTGGTGTACCTGGAGGAGTCAATTGTGAAACAATCCCATAATCTCTAAGATGATATGTAAATTCTTGGTTTAAATATTCACTACCTCGATCAGATCTTAGTATTTTAATATTTTTACCAAGTTGATTGTGTACTTCATTCTTGAAAATTTTGAACTTTTCAAAAGATTCAGATTTATGTTTCATTAGATAGAGATAACCATATCTACTAATTCATCTATGAAAGTTATAAAGTACTGAAAACCTCCTATAGCAGTTGAGCTTAATGGTCCACATACATCAAAATGTATTAGGGCCAATAAGTCAATAGCCTTCTCACTCTATCCAGTAAAAGGTGTTTTAGTCATTTTTCCAAGTAAACAAGATTCACATGTATCAAATGATTCATAATCAAATGAATTTAAAAGCCCATTTTGGTGTAGCTTTGAAATGCGTTTCTCATTTATATGGCCTAAACGACAATGCCAGAGATAGGTCAAGTTTAAATCATTAGATTTAGACCTTTTTGTATCAATGTTATAGATTGGCATTTCATTAGTGTCTTCAGCATCTAAAACATAAAGTCCACTAGTGCATGAAGCATATCCATAGAAAATGTTATCCTGATAAATACTTCATTTATTATTCTTAATAATAAATTCAAACCCTTTCTTGTCCAAACAAGAAACAGAAATAATATTCCTACGCATAGTAGGTACATAATAACAATTTTCTAAAGATAAAATAAGTCCACTAGGCAAAGGGAACTTATAAGTTCCTACAGCTAAAGTAGCAACTCTTGCTCCATTGCCAACTCATAGGTACACTTCACCTCTTGCCAATGATCTACTCCTTTTTAGACCCTGCACATTTGTACAAATGTGAGATCCTGATCCAGTATCTAATGCCCAAAAATCAGAATCAAAATCAGAATCAGAATCAAAAGCAGATAAATTTAATTCTATAACATGAATACCTGAAGAGGTAGTCTCACCACCCTTTTTCTTATTTAGATCATCCAAATAGAGCTTGCAATTCCTTTTCCAGTGGCTTGGCTCATTGCAGAAAAAGCAAATTCCTTCCTTTACTTTGGGTTCAGCTTTGGATTTGGGCTTGGGCTTTGGCTTGGGCTTCTGAAAGCCTTTAGAGACCTTGCCCTTACCCTTGCCCTTTCCAACCCTTTTCATCCCCTTTCCCTTATTGACCATGAGAACATCCTTGGTGTTACTCTTGATGTTCTTTTCAGTAGTTTTTAGCATCCCATGCAACTCTAAAATAGTCTTCTCTATACTATGCATAATGAAATTCATAACGAAGCTATCATAAACTTCAGGCAAAGATTGGAGAATAATATCCACAACTAGTTCTTGTTCAATCTTGAGACCAAGCTTGTCCAAGTGATCAAGATGACCCTTCATCATGAGAACATGAGGATTGATAGAGCCGCCAGTAGTCAGCTTGCAGGAAAGCAATGCCCTGATGGTATTGAACCTTTCAATTTTGGCTTTCTCTTGGAACATTTCCTTAAGATGGCCTATCATAGTATAAGCCTTCATTTCCATCAGCTGCTTTTGTAGTTCAAATTCCATACATCCAAGCATAACACAAGTGACATCTGTAGAATCATTGAGATGCTTGGTATAAGCATCCCTTTGTGCTTTAAGAGCATTGGCAGCTGGTTCTTTAGGGATGGGTTGATCAAGGATGTATTCCTTTCTCTTATGCCTAAGAACAATTCTTAGGTTTCTGTACCAGTCAAGAAAGTTAATCCCATTGAGCTTATCCTTCTCAAGGATCGATCGTAGTGACATGGTAGGTGTAGTGTTTGAAGTCATTATCTACAACAAATATATGCAAAGTTCATTCAGTATTTTATTAAATATGTATGAGGCATAAAAAACTCCCACTAAATTTACTCAAATCAATAACCCTCTAAGTTAATTTTATAAATTTTAGTGGGCCAAGATCCATATTTCACCATACTCTAAGTGAGCTTTGTCTCATCACCTAAAATATGGTTATTTAGGTAGATAACTCTTATTAATTACATCTCATGTAACTCTTGGATGGTATAGGATTTAACATCACATGTCATGGCTAAAAATCCCATCTAATGCCCTAGGTCCAAAACCATTTTGATAACCTAGTTAAGTCAAACCATATCAAATGTTTGGATAGCACCATTATCCAACTTGCCTTCCCCGGATAAATTTATACACCATGCTTTGGCAGGCTCATATATAATAATCTAAGGCTTGACAAGTGTTGAACTTATGGGAGGCATTATAATCACTTCATATTATATGAGGGTTTGTCTCTATTTAATCTTATTTACTTAATATTTCATCACATACATAACAATAAAAATAAATGTGACATAGCATGGCCCAAATCTAAGTTGATCTTCATAAGCCAATATGAAGACCAAAGGTCAAACCTAAGTAATATTACAATTACAAATTGAGCCTCCAACTTGGATCTCCATCTTCTACCATGGATCTCCTTCTTTGGTTCCCACCTTGGATCTCCATCCTGGGCCTCCAACTTGAATTGCACCATGGGTCTTGATTTACAAAATTTTTTGTAATTTATTCTACACTATTCTAATAAAATAAATATAACAAAACAAAAGTGACTCGCAGGTCGTATTTAAAATTACAACCCATAAAAATAAAATCCAATCACATTGGTCTAAGGGCCATGCTATGCACCATGCATAGAATAAAAAACATGCATAACATAATAATCTATTTAGTTATTAAATCCAATAATTATGTTAAAAATAAAATACTGTGACAATTCTTTCAGGGTCAAGGGGCAGCGCCCTTGGCGGGGTTAGGGGGCAGTGCCCCAGGTGGCAGTCCCAATGGTAAACACTTTACCTTAGCTCTTCGGTGAATTGCCTTTCAAATTTTTGAACATTAATGAATTTTTGTAATCAAATTACTATAAAATCAATTTGTTAAAAAATAGACAAAAATGCTTAATTAAAACAACCACTTTAAAACCCTAATTTGCGTTAAGGAAGCAACTAACCAATTTTCATAATCATATTACTGAATCAGCTATTGCCTAAAAACATCAATTTCTGTAAACATCTTACAGTCTGAAAAATCCGTTCAAAACAGATTAAATTTTTTGTTTAAATAGACGCATCCATTAAGAAAACCCTAATTTCTGTAATCAAAATTACAGCTTGAACGAATCTGTATAAGACAGATCCATTTTGCATAATCTGTTTAACATTTAAATAGATTGCCCTTAACATATAATCTGCATAATCACAAAAATTCTGTTTCAGATTTAATCAAAAATGATTTTCTTGATCAAAATAGAAAATGATTTTCCTAATTAAAACAGGAAACAAATATGTTGTTTCAATTAATCATATTAATCAAAACAGAATACATAACAGATTTAAATCCTTAAGTGATTAGGTTTTCAAAAACATAATTTCTGTTTCATTAAATCACATTAATAAAACATTATACTTAATTCATTTTCATGAAACATTATTATGAACTTAATTCATTTTCATGAAACATCATTCTGAATTCCTAAAATCAAAAACTGCTTTTAGTTTAATCACATTAAACCATTACAAACATTAATAAAATTAATGTTTAATTTCGTTTTCAAATAGATTACTAAGAATTATCACAAAACAAATCAAAACCCTTTTTGATAATTTTGAAAACCCTTTTCAAAATGAATCATAAACCCTAACATATATCACATATACATAGAATCAATTAATCGAATTACAAGTGGCTCTGATACCACTGTTGGGTTTCGTGCTACAAACGTAGTGGAAAAATTAAAAATTTATCACGTTCCCAAATCTGGATTCATGTAATTCGACTACTTGATTAAATCTAGGGTTTCAAGAATCTCACAAAATGAATTGGAGTGTGTGCTAGCAACCTCCTTGATTGTCTCACAAATCAAGAACAAAAGAAAAACTCTGTCTGTTTTCTAAGAAGAAAGAAAATGAATTTGGAGGCAGGAAAAACAAGTGTGTTAAACCCTAGAGAATATAACATATTTATAGACTCCAAATTAAGGTTTCACCTACAAATGACCTTTTGGTAACTTCCATTTATTATATTATGATTTTTTTAAAAAATAAATCAGAAATAATATCTTATTTATTTATTTAAAATAACATTTATCTTAAATAAATAAACAAACAAATAAATAAATAAAACACTTTAATTATTTATTTCCATAGAGTTTATTTTGGGCTTATTAAACCCAAATTCATTTTGGGCTTGTTCTAAGTGTGTGACCTTATAGGTTCACATAATATTGGCAGTGGGCCTAAATCTCTATTTAGGCCTACAAATCATAAGTGGCCTCTGGCAAGACATTATGACTACCCAAGTCATGTGAAGCCAATAATCTGACATAACCTAATTACAGTGAATTTTATTGTCCCTTTATCACATGATATCCTAATTGAACATAAGGCATAGAATTTCATCCTTATATAGTTCAATATTATGACTTGATTCCAAGTAGACTGAAAATGATAACTCTTTATCAAGTCATTTCAGTATGGCCATGCATTTTCCTTCAGTTTATCTCATCAAGGAGCCCATATATATCTTTCTCATATTAATGAGGGATAAATTCCTTTTGAATCACTCACATTCCTCACATAACTAATTTCATATCCAACAACATCCTATTTTATTGTCCGGTTAAAGACAATGTTAGAATGTGTCAAAACATAAAATAGCTATATAGAAATCCATGATGATTTCAAGGTCAAAGGACCAAAATAAAATTACTGTGATGAGAATACTTATGACAATATTCTATGCAGTATTCTCATAGTGGGTCAATCTAGTACATGATCTCTCATCATGTACCTATGAGTCTACTTAATATCTCATATTCATGATTAGTAAAACATAACCATCAGTCGACATCATACTAGCCTTAATACTTTAACATTTATATAATTAATAAATGGCTAGGGATAATTAGAATAGAACTCTTATTTTAATCTAAGGGTTTTACTATTAAGTCACATACTTGATGGCCTTAGTAAGAATTAACCATTCATATAATTATCATAAAATCAAATGATAATGAAACACCTATTTATTAATAAAATAAGAAAGTCAATGCATAATCAAATGATTGACCTAGTGCATATCACTAACATCTACCACCCAATCAATTCTGTTCCACTTAATCCCTATTATATGACCACATATCTTTTAGGCTAAGGAATGGGAAACCTTTCTCCTATTACATGAATCTAATTTTCATTTCATTTAGGAAAGGCCATCTTTTTCTCAATAATGTCTTTGTCATTTGATCCAATAGCATTCCATTAGCTAGGAACATATTTGATAAATACTGATAACTCTTGGATAGAGTATTAGAATGGAAAAATCCATTAGATAATGAACTATTAATTATAAGCCATCTTTAGCGATGAATCAACAATTTGAAGTGTTTTTCTTACGTATTCTTGATAAACCAGCACTTATATATAGATGTGTGAGGATCCATTTGGGAAGTAAGAAGCTTATTTGACATCTTTTTATATGCAAATAATTCCCAATATAAAAACACAGAGACAAAGGGCTGATCTTTGAATAGGAAAATGAGTGGATTTGCAGGGTCTCAAATGAATTGGCTTATTAAAAAAAAGCCTTATTCTTTAGAAGATCTATCTCATATCTGGTATTACAGGGCTCAACTATGCAAGAACTCTAAATTATTCTCTTGAAGCTCATATTCTTCATTATAAATTATCCGCTTGCCTTGAAATGACTTGGCCCAATAGGGAAATCCCAATTCATTAGGCTTTTCAATACAATCAAATAGAAAGCCCCAAAGGCGGCATATTCTAGGAGCCTAAACTATAAGATTGAATAAATCCTCCTTTATTTATTGCGGGTCGATGACTTCTTCTCCTTCCCCTTTTTCAAACTCCAATTCATATTTTTTTATAGAGAAATCTTTGATCAATGACAGAACAAGATTTATTTTGCAACATATTTAAAGGACTTCTTAGTTTAGGCTGAAGAAGCAATGTCACTCAATTATTATCAAAACTGACTGCAACCTTTTTTTGTTCGTGAGGATCCCACCATATTACTTTCTACTTCTAATAATGAACTAGATTAGAATCATTATCAATAAGTCCATAATAAGTTATCCCATTTTTTTTATCAAGTCTGGGTAGAGACCAAAGGTCTTGAGCAATTGATCTAACAGAACAACTCAAAAGATAAAGAAGTATCATTAATTTCTTCATGCTTGTTCTAAGTTCAAAGTACTATTTATACAATTAAAAATCCCCTTTGTTATAGGATTTCTTCTTCATATAGATAAATATAGGATCTATGGGCAATTACTTAGAAATACATTTTGTGTAATAACCTATCCTATATGATAGAAAAAGATCCTATAATCCTGAACTGAAGTGACTAAGGTGGATATCTCATATCTAAAAACTAGTAGTTCACCCTGTTAATCCCTCAGGACCAAAATAACTCAATTTTCTCATATGAACTATTTGTGATAATGGATTAGTTCAATCCAAAACTTAAGATAATGGGTGTAATCTAAAAAAAGATTCATAAGTGGTTGTTAATGGAGTTGAAGTTACCAAATTTTAGGGCTCTAGTATCAATTTATGCCTAATTGCTCTATATATAGTCTTTTTAAGAAAATTTTCTAAAAAAATTAGAGCCAATCCAAATTGATATTGTAAAAGATCTACTACATAATGAATACATTTATTTTTTAAATGATTCATATAATTAAGTGTACCCATTCCAAATTTCATTTCAATAAAAAGATTCGCAGCTAGAAATGAAGTTACTTCCTTTGTTTGTACAAGTTGAAAAGAGTCTTAGAGTGGGGGGGGGTGAATAGGACTATCAAATAAAAATGATAAATTAAAAGAATTCTTTGCAAGAATTGAATGAAAGTTGAGAAGGAAGAATGAAGAACACAAATATTTAAGGAGTTTGGATTCAACAACAATCCTACGTCTCCACCTAACTTATCCTTAATTTAGGATTTCAATCATCCACAAGCTTATTTATAAGATTGAGATTACACAAGAGTTTTATGACTTACTCTTACAACCTCACAACTTGAGTTTTCAAGGCTCACTAAAAAAAAAAAAAAATCAAAACCCAAGTGTTTCAATGCGCAACACTTAAACTAAATCCTTTAAAAATAAATCTCACTTTCCTTATAATCTAACCCAAGATTTAAGATGAAGATAAATTCTATTTCTAACACACAACCAACTCTCAGAAAAGTTATACAAACAAAGAATTGTTTAAGAGAATTTGAGAGCTTAATGAATGCTTAAGAAAGAATGACTGATGAACAAGTTTCTTAACTTCCATTCAGCTCTAAAGGTATTTATATAGATAAAAAATAAAAAATATAGCTATTAGAGCTGTAAATAATGTGTCTAACATCTATATTTTGAATCATTGAAAGTGATACTATCAAATAACTATTTATGGATTGAAACCATGAATGGCTACTTAAGATGTTTTAATTTGCCCACACTTTCTTCATAAAAGTTTTAGATAAGTGAATTATATTTCTATATCATTTTTAATCACCTAAATTGGACTTCTTTAACTCAAGATATGTCCAAAATACTAAGAGTTATGCAATCTAAGTTGTAGACTATTGTCAAACAACTATACCCAAGTTAAAGCCATGATTTGCTATTGAAGAAGTTTTAATCGGCTCATACTTTCTTCATGAAAGTTGTATATGTTTGACTTATCTTTTCATATCACTTTAAATCACCTAAATTGAACTTCTTTAGCTAAAGATATGTTCAAAATACTAAAAGTTATGCAATCTAAAATGTAAACTACTGTCAGACAGCTATACCCAAGCTGAAACCATGATTTACTATTGAAAAATTTTGAATTTGCCCATACTTTCTCATCATAAAACTCTAAGAATTTCAAAAGCTTCTTTGAATCTCAAAGGTCAAATCAGCCCAAAATAATCATATTTCATTTTAACTTCTAATAGAGTCCTAACTTATACATACTTAAACAAACAAATTAAATGCTCAAAATTAAGTTTGTTAAGATCAAAATTAAGATTGATTATTGCTAAGGTCAACAATCTTCCCCTTTTTGATTTTGACAAACTTATTTTGAGTTTGATAAAAAAACTAATGCAAAGTAAAGTGTGTGATAATATTTGTGATAATAATGGTTCCAAATGAAATAAAATATATTTCTTTATTTCTCCCCTTACGAATATGGATATGATAAGAAATATAAATTTATAGATTATTTCCTTTGACAAAAAAATAAAAACAATATAAAATATAGCAAGAGGGATAAAAACATGGCATTTTTATAAGAAATATATTAAAAACATAAAATATGATAACATGATCATTTAAATAAATGTTAGGTAATGTGAGGAAATAATTTTAAACATATATTCATATAGTGCTATTAAAATGCATCACTTTCTATAGATCAAAGCAAAGATACGCCAAATGTTTGTAAAAATATTCATACCTTATCAAAGGTCAAAACAATTCCTAAGAAGATTTATGCCTTATTAAAGATAAAAAAAATCCTAAGAAGAAATTATATATGAATTCTGCATGTATAAACACAATAATAAAATATTATACACATGTATAGTAATGCATGCCTTTTCAAAGATAAAAACAATTCCTAAGAAGATTATTATACACATGTATAGTAATGCATGCCTTATCAAAGATAAAAAACAATTCCTAAGAAGAAATTATACATTAATTATGTATGTATAAACACAATAATAAAATATTATACATATGTATAGTAACAAATAACAAATTCAAATATATTTCTCTCCCTTTGTCAAAAGCAAAAAGAAAAGAGAGAGATATAAAGGGAAAATGAAAACAAATACATAATAAAGTAAGCAAAATAAGGCCTTTTGTCATATATGATATATGACAAAATTAGTCATAATGTTAATATGCATGCAAAAATTTAAACAAATTTTCTCCCCCTATATCAAATAAAAATATAATATGTCACTAAAATAAACACATTTTTAAGAGAGTTTTAAAATTAAAAACAATCTGAGTACGCATGTTAAAAAATTACTAGGTACACATGCAAACTCAAATTATTTCTCCTCATTTAACAAAATGCAAAAGAGAAAAATAAACCAAATAAAAGCTAACAACCAAAAAAAATTTTAAGATAAAAATAAAAATATTTATCAATCAAAGTAATCAATAAGCATAACATGATTTCACATGAAAACAGTTTAACCATCAATTAAACATAAAATCAAGATAAACTAGAACCATCAGTCATGTCCAATTCATGCTTAATGAAATTTAATCTCTCTTCATTAAGAGGTTTGGTGAAGATATTTGCAAGTCGATTATTTGTATCAACAAATTCAAGTGAGATATCACCAATTTGAACATGATCCTACAAGAAATGATGTCTAATGTCTATATGCTTAGTTTTAGAATGCTGATTAGGATTTTTGCTAAGGTTGATATCACTTGTATTGTCACATTTGATGGAATGTGATCAAGTTTTACACTATAGTCTAACAACTATTATTTTTTCCAAAAAAATTGTGAATAATAAAGACTTGCTATAATATATTCGGATTTAGCAGTGGATAAGGTAATCAAAACTTGTTTCTTGCTAAACCAAGAAACTAAACATTGTCATAAAACTTGACAAGTTCTAGAAGTGCTTTTTCTATCTAGTAAACTACTGGCAAAGTCTGCATCAGAATAACTAATCAAGTCAAAGGATGAACTCCTAGGATACTAAAGTCCCAAATGCATTATACCATAAATATATTTGAAAATTCTTTTGATAGGATTCAAATGAGTCTTTTTAGGACTTAATTGAAAAATTAATAAATCATGCTTGGATTTCTTTATGAAAAGAGTTGTATTAACTTTTCCTTTAGAGAAACCTTTCTCTAATAAGAAGTTGCTCAATCTTTCATACCAAGCCTTAAGAACTTTTTTCAATCCATATAATGCTTTGGAAAGTTTGAATGCATAATTTGGAAAATAAAAGCTTTTGCAACCTGGAGGTTGTTTAACATACACCTTTTATTCAATAAAACCATTTAAAAAAGCACTTTTAACATCCATTTGATAAATTTTGAAATACATGAATGATGCAAATGCAAGCAACATCCTAATAGCTTTTAACCTTGTAACAGGGGCAAAGGTTTCATCATAATCAATGCATTCCTCTTGATTATAACCTTTAATTACTAGTCTAGCTTTGTTCGTAGTTATGACACCTTATTCATTCATCTTATTTCTAAACACCCATTTGGTGCCTATAATAGGATGATATTTAGGTTTAGGAACCAAGGTCCAAACCTTATTTCTCTCAAATTATTTTAACTCTTCTTATATAGCAAGGACCTAAAATTCATCACATAAACCATCATCAATATTTTTGTGTTCAATTTAAGAAATGAAGGCTAAATTAATAATAGATTTTGGTTGAGATTTAGTAGTTACCCCTTTTGTAGTGTCACCTATAATGTGGTCTTGAGGGTGAGTGTTCTTGAATTTTCAATCCTTTGGAAGTTCATCCTTCAAGGTAGGTTGAGATGTCTCCTCATTTTCCTCCTTGCATGGATCTTTAAGTTCCAAAGGCTTATTAGTATTTTCTTCTTGTGTTTCCATAATCTCATTGTCACCTACAAGATCATCAACACTATAAACATCCTTTCTAGGATTAAATGAGTTTGATTCATCAAATACCACATGCATTGACTCTTTAACTACTAGAGTCCTCTTATTAAAGACCCTATATGCTTTACTAGAAATAGAATAGGCTAGGAAAATTCCTTCATTGACTTTACAATCAAATTTCCAAGATTATCCTTGGTGTTCAATAGAAAGCACTTGCATCCAAATACTTTTAGATATGAGATTTTAGGTTTTCTATTGTTCCATAGCTCATAAGATGTTTTATTTAAAATTGATCTTTTGAAAACTCAATTTGAAATATAACATGATGTGTTAACGGCTTCCACGTAAAAGTATAGAGGTAAATTATATTCATGAAGCATTGTTCTAACCATTTCCACAAGAGTTCTATTTTTTTTAACTACCCCATTTTGTTTAGGAGATGAAAAAGTATAAGAAATACCATTTTCATTATTATAATAGTTTTTGAAAAATTCATTTTCAAAATTTAGTTCCATGAAGAAATATAAAAATCTTTTTCTTTTTAAACTATTTTTACAAACTTTTCAAAAGTTGTAAATGCATCATTCTTATGAGTAAGGAAACATACCTATGTAAATCTAGAGTAATCATCAACCAATACATATGCATAGTGCATTCCACCGAGACTAGCAACTCTAGTTGGTTCAAATAAATTAATATGTATAAGTTCAAGTGGCCTAGAGGTGGATATTACATTTTTTAGCTTAAATGAGGACTTGGGTTGTTTTCCCTTTTAGCAAGCATCACAAGGTTTACCCTTAGTGAATTCAAGCTTAGGTAAATCAATCATAAGTTTGTGCTTACAAAGATCATTCAAATGCTCAAAATTTGCATGTCCTAACCTTCTATGCCATGTCTATAAGTCATAGGAGATAGACACTAAGCATTTTATGTCTTTATTGTCAATTTTATTCAAATCCATGACATAAACATTTTATACTCTTTCACCACTAAAAATAACCTTGTTTTCATTAAGACTACTAATAAAGCAATTTTTAGGATAGAAAGTTACTTTATTTCCCATGTCACATAATTAATTTATACTAAGCAAATTATGTTTAAGACCATCAATAAACAATATGTGATGTATATATAAGTATTAAGGATTACCTATTTCTCCAATGCCAATAATTTTTCCTTTTGCATTATCTTCAGAAGTAATATGTCCTCCATCCTTAGCATTAAGTTTGTTAAATTGCTCTTGTCTCCTATCATGTGTCTTGAACATCCAATATTGAGATACCACTTGCTTTTCATGGATTTCAAGCACACCTACATAATATAATTTAATTATTCTTTTGGACCCAAACCTTTCTTAGTCTAGGTTGGTTAGTTTCAAGGTAATTCGTAGGAAGTAAATTCATATGCAGTCTTTTATAGAAGAACACATTGTTAGTATGTCATTTGATCATGCAATGAGAATATACAATATTTTGGAATTTATTCCTCCTAGGATGAAATGCTTTCCTAGTGTGTGCAATATGCCTTTGGTATTGTGTGTATCTCCTATTATTTTATGTCATTAAGTGAGACATGCATTGGTAATAGTGATGTGTATTTTATGGAACATGTTTATGTGCATTGTGTTGTATAGCACGCCTATTATAATTGTGTTTAATGTACATATAAGCATGCTTGGGTTTAGGTGCTCTAGTTTGAGCCTTACCTCTTTGTGTTAATGAAGGATGAATCTTATGAAACTTTCCCTTGCTATTTAACATATGACATCTTTTAGCTTTGAAAGCTTGAGTCTCATTAGATTTGGAGGTTGAAGGAGTTGAATTATGTAAAGCTTTCACAAAATTAATATGTTATGAAGATGATGAAGACATTCCATTCTTATATCTAATTCCATAAGTATCTCCATGAAATTTTTGAGAGTCAAAAAGACTATCTAAAGTTTCTTTTCCTCTTTTAAATTTAGCAATGGAATTCTTTAATTCTAAGACCTCCTTAGAAAGCTTATGATTTTCATCATTTTCTTTCTTAAGTTGATCTTCTAAAAAATTAGAAGATTTTGCATCACTAATAAATTTTTTGTTTGATTCAATAAGTTTAGCAAAATTAATTTTTTAAATTTCTAATTCTCTATTTAAGCTACCTAACTCATGCTTATAATGTTTCTTTTTAGATAATAAAAATTTTCATTTAACAAGTAATTTGTTCATAATAGAGCTCTTATCATCATCATCATCATCATCATTATCATAATAATTATCACAATCATCAAAGGAAGAATAAGAAATAGATGGTACCTTATTTTCATTTTCAAGGGCCATGAAGCAAAGATTGACCACCTCTTATTATTCCTCTTCCTCTTCAGATTCGGAGGAATCATCCCAAGTAGCTTTGAATGCCTTCTTTTTATCTTTTGCTCCTTTGTTCTTGAATTTGAGTTTGGAACACTCGCTTTTAATATGTCCCAATTTCTTGCATTCATAACAAGTAATCTCTTTAGTTTTCTTCATCCCATCTCCTTTGAACTTCTTATTAAAGTCCCTTATTCTTAAGAAGTTTTTCTTTTTCAAAAACTTCTTGAAGTTCCTAGTGAGCATGGCAATGTCACCATCTTCATCACTAGAATCTTTAATTTCTTCCTCTTCATTATCTTCTTAAAGAGCTTTTAGAGCAATACTCGTTTTTTTTTCTTCTTTCTCTTTTTGTTCTTTACCTCTTTGCTTGATAGTAAGCTCATGTGTTAAGAGCTTACCAATGAGGACATCGATTGATAAAGTGGAGAGGTCTTGAGCTTCCTCAATTAAAGTAACACAAGATTCCCAATCCTTCTTAGGTAGGATTCTTATAATCTTATTATTTACCTCTTCCTTAGAGAAATGTTTTCTAAGTTTCTTGTGGGTTTTGAGGAGAGCATTAAAATGATTTGTCATCTCTGTGATTGATTTATGAGGCTTCATTTTGAAGAGTTTATATTCATACATATAAAGTTGAACCTTCTTACTTCTTACTTAAATGTTGCCTTCGTAGTGGTTTTCTAAGGTCTCCTACATTTCTTTGGCCAATATACAATGTTGAAGCTTACCTCATTCTTCTTTTTTCATTGAAGAGACTAGAGTAATCATTGCTTTTTTTATTTTTGTGATTTTCTTCGTTTTGATCAATACTCCATTGGCTTCTTGCTAGAGTAGTTACCATACCATCAATGATAGTTATAGGTGGTTCCCACCCTCCTAGGACAATGTGCCAAAGTTTGATGGATTCACAATCAAGATATAATTCCATTTTGAATTTCCAATGTGGATAGTCACTACCATTAAATAATGGTATAAAAGAATAGATGTTTTGTGATTCACTCCCCATGATATTGTATTCTAGCAATGAAGTACCTAGAATTCAAGCCCAGGTACCAATTGAAAAGAGTCCTAGAGGGGGGGTGAATAGGACTATCAAATAAAAATGAGAAATTAAAAGAATTCTTTGTAAGAATTGAATGGAAGTTGAGAAAGAAGAATGAAGAACACAAAAATTCAAGGAGTTCGAATTTAACAATAATCCTACGTCTCTACCTAACTTATCCCCAAGTTAGGATTTTTAATCACCCACAATCTTATTCACAAGATTAAGATTACATAAGAGTTTTAAGGCTCACTCTTACAACCTTACAACTTGAGTTTTCAAGGCTCACTAAAAAAAAAAAAACCAAAACCCAAGTGTTTTAATGGAAAACACTTAAACCAATTCCTTTAGAAATAAATCTAACTTCCCTTTTAATTTAACCCAAGATTTAAGACGAAGAGAAATTCTATTTCTAACATATAACCAACTTGGACAAGAGTTATACAAACAAATAATTATTTAAGAGAATTTAAGAGCTCAATGAATGCTTAAGAAAGAATGAATGATGAACAAGTTTCTTAACTTCCATTCAGCTCTAGAGGTGTTTATATAGACAAACACTAAAAAATATAGCTTTTGGAGGTGCAAATAATGTGTCCAATGTCTATATTTTGAATCATTAAAAGTGATGCTATCAAACAACTATTCATGGATTGAAACTATGATTGGATACTCAAGAAATTTGAATTTGCTCACATTCTCTTCATAAAAACTATAGATATTTGAATTAGCTTTCCATATAATTTTGAATCACCTAAATTGGACTTCTGTAATTTAAGATTTGTCCAAAATACTAAGTGTTATACAATCTGAGATGTAGACTATTGTCAGATAGCTATACCCAAGTTGAAGTTGTGATTTGCTATTGAAGAAGTTTGAATTTGTCCATACTTCTTTATAAAAGTTGTATATATTTGACTTTTCTTTCCATATCATTTTAAATCACCTAAATTGAACTTTTTTAGCTCAAGATATATTCAAAATACTAAAAGCTATGCAATTTAAAATGTAGACTACTGTCATATAGTTATATCCATACTAAAGCTATGATTTTCTATTGAAGAAGTTTGAATTTGCCTATACTTTCTCATTATAAAACTCTAAGGATGTCAAAAGCCTCCTTGAATCTCAGAGGTCGAATCAGCCTAAGATAATCATACTTCATTTTAACTTCCAATGGAGTCCTAACTTATACACACTTAAACAAATAAATTAAATGCTCAAAATTAAGTTTGTTAAGATCAAAATTAAAATTGATTATTGCTAAGGTCAATAAAAGTATTTTTGTTTCACTAATTACTATTATTCCAGATACATCATGGTACAAAATTATTCGGACTACAAAAATAAATCAGTTTATAGAACAAGATTTAATAAGTAATGGTCAACAAATTGGAATTCATTTATCAACAGGCTTTTTTTTTCTACTTGAATTCATTTTAATAATTCTTGTAGTTGCTTTGATAGGTGCAGTTGTTGTGGCTCGTTAGTGAAAAATCTTTAAAATTAGTAACCCCAATCCATTTGTTCTACGTTATCAAATTTCTTTTCTTTTAATTTTATTTAAAGAAAAATTATTTACATATAAATTCTTTTATTTGATTTATTATATTATTATTTGTTTGTTCGGTACTTGTGATATTCTTATTATAGTCAATAATCAATCTTTGTTCATTGGGTTAAAAATATGAAATTTCTTCACCGTTATAGGAGTCATCCCAATTTGTAGAATTAGAGCAAACAATCCAGATAAATTACTAGAGGATTTCGATCTCCCTTTTAGAATGCCATTCGTGTTGGCATATTGATTTGATATAGTAACCGTAGAGATTTGGTCCAAAAAAAGTATTGAACCCAAGTCTTCATTGATTTCGGACATTCTTTTTATGTGACCCTAGATCGACTTCCTTAGACTTATCTTAAGTGGAAAGCTGGTGAACGCAATTCTTTTGCCAAATTCTTGTTCAAAGGCTCTTGAAAAATGTTTGATGGCACTTTCAGTCGATCCTCCATAGGGGGTTTGTACCTTGTGGGAGTTCGAGCGTCTATTTTGTCAAACTAGAGTAGGAGTAGGGAAAACCCTACCTAAGGTCAGCCCGGTCAATAAGATAATTTTGTTTGATTGAAAGCAGTCAACTGGCTTCTTCAAAAGAAGAGTCTTCAGGGACATTGAACTCCAAGTCAAGGAAAGAGAAGCATAGTAAGGAAGGAAATAAGGAATTGAGGGGCCGCACAAGCGGTGGAGCATATTTATTTCTATTTTACTCTTGTGCATACGAAATGAGTCTCAATTTGTTTACTGCAAATTGATAAGTTGTTTTCTTTCACTTATATGGCCATGCACGAAAAATTCCCTTACCGCTGCACATATATCAGCGCCAATCGCATCCCAACAATGCACAAAAAAATTGCCCATAAAGCCATCAAGACCAGGGGAGCTTGAGTCGTCCATATGCTGAACAGTACAAGAAATTTTATCATCACCAGGGACCCGTACAGGAGAAGCATTCCCATCATCCATCACTAAAGTCGGAATAACATCGCTGACCATGTCAAAGGCAGTATAAGATGATCGTGAGGCATCCGAGAATGGTCTTAGTAAAAAAGAAAGCACATGCGATTGAATAAGATCAGCATTATCAGTCAAATTTCCATCAATTTCTAGAAATTTAATACCCAATTGAGATCTCTTCTGAGCAACAAGAGAATGATAAAAGTTGGTATTTTGATCCCCACCTAATAACCATCAAATTCTGCCCCTCTTTATAGAAAAGCTCTTACTGAATGAGAGTCATCCAAAAGCCTTATTCTTCTTTATGGATGTCCTTAGAAAGACCTTCATTGGAAATACGAATATGCACATTAGAGAGGACAAGGGAAGCATTATCAATGTCACTATTCACAACCCCAAAAATGTTAAAATTCCAAGCGCGAAGGACGTGGCGAAGATGCTTAAGTTTCACCATAAGATGCCGAATGTTGGACCCACACACCTGAACCTCATTCCATTCTTCTCTCACAAAAGAGTTAAAATTCCTATGCGTGAGCTACATAGAAAAAAAAAAAAAAAAAGGAGAAAAAAAAGAAGGTCAAGCAGCAGTATCCACACACTTCGACAAAAGAGGATAATGATCTGAACAGCGCCGAGCTAAAGCCGTACAATGAATAGAAGACCAATTATTAAATTAATTATGAGTATAGAGCACTATATCTAGTCTCTCCTCAACTCTTACAGAGCCGTACTGACCATTAGTCCGAGAATAAAAGGAATCCCACATCTCTAAGCCAGTTAAACAACAAATCCACCATAGAAGCAAAATCCATGCAGGAAATAATATAATATAACTATGTTGAAAAAGTTCTCTAACAAAGTAGGAATTACATGGTGAGCTTCTTTTCATCTTTTTTCATTCTCTTAAAGAAAATATAACTTTGTTGCATTGTGATGGGTTGTAGAATATGTAGGGGGAGAGGTGTAGGGTTTTATTTAAGAGGCATCCCTATTTTTCACTTGGTGCATATTCTTTTCAACCTTGTAGGGGAGTATAAATGTTGAGTCATCTGGTGCTACCATCTTTGTTTTTATTTTCTTCCCCTCTGAAGGTGTTTTTAAATGCTTTTGTAATATTTCGGTGACTACTGCTGACATAAAATATGAAGCTATTTTGGAAGAACGGATATATTATGTGAGACTTGATGACCAAAAATCTTTTTACATTGTCTTATATTGATATTGCTTGTACCTTTGGCCAAGCTATTGTGCAAGCATGTACAATTCCTGTTTTTTCACAATGTTCTTCAATTTTGGTTACAATTGTGGGAGTATTGTTTATGATTATATGTTTTAGGTATGGCAGTTTGATAGTATGAAGCTTGCATTTTGTCGTACTATATTTATTCTACTTCTACATTGTATCAAAATGTAACTATACAGACAGCTAGGGATGATATTTCTTTCTTTTATCTGGCTTTAGGAAGCAGAACTTTCCATTAATTGGCAACGGATCCCTCTTGATAATGCTACAAATAACAGTTGTATGAAAAAACATTTTGTGGCAAATAGACTTTATATTAATTCGGTTTTAGTATATTAACTTCTATTTTTTTTTTATCTTTTATCTTTTATTTCCATTTAAATATATAGAAAAATTAAAGACTTTTTGAGAGGAAACGATCCTTCGCTTTGTTCCTGTTTACTAATGTTATCATTTTAATAAAATGCTTAATATTTAAATATATAGATATTAGTTCGGTTATAGTAAATCAATTTTTATCTTTATATTTTATCTTTCTTTAAATACATGAAAAAATTAAACAAAAGTCAATACTCTTTTTTGCTTCTCTCTGCCATCGTTTACTAATATTGCATTTTCATAAGATGCATAATATAGGTTGCTATAAATTAATTTTCATTTTTCATATTTAAAATGGACCATTTAAATATATATATATATAGTCGAGTTGATGATTATATATTTTGATATTAATCATTTCATTAAAAATATAACATTAATAAATAGGGTGGAAAGGAAGAATAAAAGAGCATATACTTTCTAAATATTTTTTTTTTTTTTTATATTTATAGAAAAATAAAATATAAAAAGTAATTTATTACAATCCAATTAGTTCTTATCAATTTCAATGTTAAATATTTCATTAAAAACAACATTAGAAAATAGGGGTAAAGAGGAGTAATGAGGAGCCTTTACTTGCAAAACATCTATTTTTTTTATATATTTGATATTTTATTTAACTAATTTAAAATATACCATTCAAGTATATATATATATATATATATATATATATATATATATATATATATATATATAGATATATATATATATAGAGCATTTACAAATGCATTGCAAATGCTATAAGACAATCTTTATCTTGTTTTTATGACATGTTTTGCCTCTTCTTGTCTTTGTGACAAGTTCTTTTCTTGTTTTTCTGTTTTTCCTTTCTGTTTTCATGTATGGCTTGTTTGTGTTATGATTTATGCCAATTATGTAATGATCATATTTTGATATTGTTGTATTTTATTTTTAATAATAAAGATGTATTTTTATTATTACTAGCTAATTCTTGTAATATTCTTGATTAGTTAATTTTACTAAGATCGTTAATTACATGACTTGATAGTAAAACTCTTAGATGATACTTGAATTCTAATTTAAATATCCCTAATCGATTATTGTTGTGGGAAAAACAATGAATGAAGACTAGCATGAGGTTGATTGTGTTGAGGAAGTAAATATTTTTATTGTATATATTAGGAAACAAATATTTGTATACAATTAGGGATAAAGTTTTTATTCTATTTAGGATGTTATTCTATTCCTAATTAGGTTGTGATTAGGATTCCAATGTGTATATATAAGGGCTGTAACCTTTCTTTGAATATTATGGAAAAATATTTTCCTTAAATTTTCTCTCTTTTCCTCTGAATTTTATTTTTCATGATATTAGAGCTTATCCATTGAAATCAAATTTTTTATTGAAATCTTGAAATCATATTTTTCTTTCTTCCTTTAAATTCTTTGAATATTTAAAATCATGACCACCGAAAACACATCCATCGTATCCCATAAAACACTCAATTTTATTCAAACCCTTCAAGATAATTCTCCCTTTCCTATAGGAATTATTCTTGATGGTACGAACTATATTCTATGCTCACAGATCATGGAGATGTGAATTGGAGCCAGAAATAAATCTGGCTTTCTTAATGACACTACGCCAAAGCTACCAACATGAGATAAAGTGTTGGAAACTTAGCTCCTTGATAATAATTGAGTCAAAAGTTGACTAATTGACTCTGTGAGTCCGACATTAATGCAGAGATTCATCTGTCTTTCAACAACAAAGGAGATATGGGATGCTGTCTCAAAAACCTTATATGATGGATCTGACGAAACTCAGTTATTTGAATTGAATAGGAAATCATTCATAACACATCAGAATGGTAAGCCATTACCTGCATACTATAATGAACTTATTAGAATATTTTAGAAAATCGATGCTTGGACGTGTGCACAATGGGAGAATGTTAATGGAGTAGTATTACTCCACAAACATATTTCCCGACTTCGAACACATATTCCTAGCCGGGCTTGATTCAAAATTTAATAATGCTTGGAGTGAAATATTCTAAAAGGATCCAGCTCTCAATCTTGAGTCTAGTTATGCATATGTACAGAGGGATCACAACTAGCGACATACAATGGAAGAGCTGAAGATATTGCCGAACCATTATATACTTGTAACAGCTCAGACTTGTCCCTAGTTCAAAGGGAAAATATCGAGAAAGTCCATCACATACACCTGCACTCATTGTGGTGAAGTTGGACACTCCAAGGAACGATGCTATGAAACTGTGGGATATCCATAATAGTGGGATTTCAATAGAAAGCCTCGTAAGAAGCTCAGAAAGGTTGCAATTGCCACCTCTAATGATACTAAACCAAGTGGTGATCTTGATGCAACATCAGGTATAATAAATCTTACTTGAAATAATGCATGGATTATTGATACAGGTGCTACTAATCATATGACAAACTCCACTCACCATCTTACATCCATCTGCCCATTAACCCAACAAAATATTTTGACTACTAATGGATGCATAACACCGGTCACTCATGAAGGATCAGTATCTAACTCTGACTCTCTTAATCTAGATATTGTTCTTATTGTTCCATCTCTTTCTTATAATCTACTATCTATTGGCCAAATCACTAAAACCTTGAATTGCACTTTCAAATTTTAGCCTAATTATTATGTATTTCAAGACATTGCAATGCACCAAATTATTGGCTCTAGTGTTAAATGTGGAAAGTTGTACTATCTTAAGTTGCATGATGATTCAAGTCAGAAGTCAAGTGAAATAAATAAGATTGGTGGAAGTTGCTCGAGTAAAGAGCAAGTAATCTTGTGGCATCGTCGTCTTGGTCATCTTTCTTTTTGTTTTCTTAGATAAACAAAACCAGATTTATTTTTGAATACCATAGACTCGGAATTCAAGTATGGTATTTATGAATTGGCAAAAGGCCACTGAATTTCTTATGTAACAATTTATAATAAAAATTCAATTCCATTTATAACCATTCATTCTGATGTATAGGGATCTGCTCGGATTCCTACTTTATCTGGTTCTCGATGTTTTGTAACATTTATTGATGAATGTACCTGGATGACCTGGGTATCACTACTTTCAAATAAAGGAGATGTGTGCTCTAAGTTTCGAGACCTGTATAAAATGGTGGCTGCACAATACTAGAGTAAAATATGAGTCTTCTAGTTTGACAATGGTGGGGAGTATGTTAGCTCAATTTTAAATGATTTTTTTCCATGAGAAGGGCGTTCGCCACTAAACATCCTATGCTGACACTCCTCAACATAATGGTATAACTGAATGAAAGAATAAAAAATTATTAGAAGTTGTTCAAGCATCATTATTTGACATGAATGTTCCTTAAGAATACTGGGAAAAAGCTGTTTGATCTGTTGTGTACCTCATAAACCGGACACCATCAAGAGTACTCAATTTTAAAGCACCTCTTAAGAAACTTTAGGAACTTGTCATATCTCCACCCCTTAATAATCTCGAGCCCCGAGTCTTTGGATACTCAACATATGTTCATCAGAAACTCAGTAAATTAGACCCTGGAGTTATCCAGTGTATCTTTGTTGGTTATGTAGATCTATAAAAGGGATATCAATGTTATGATTCGAATACAAAGAACATGTATGTCACTCAGGATGTTCAGTTTCATGAAAATTCTCCTTTCTTCTCCAACTCCGAGTGCTCTCTTTAGGGGGAGAAAAATTTGAACCTCTTTGAATTTGAAGATAGCATTTTGAGTGGTCCGAATGTTGAAAATAATATTCCAAGTGGTCTGAATGTTGAAAATAGCATTCTCAGTGTTTTGAGTCTGAGTCTCCCATAGACATATGATGTTCCGAGTTTAAGCATCTTACCCAGACAGATTATAGAAGAAAATCTGAGTAATCAAGATAGTACATCTTCCTAACCCACACCAGAAGCTGAAGAAACTCTGAATGCGGATGTGCATAATAAGGTAAACTTGTCTCCTTTAGTAACTCCAAATACTGAGCCTTGTTATGCTTCTAGAATTAATAGAGGGGTTTCAAAAAAACAATATGATTCTAACCTTTATACCAAAACAATATTAGGTTATATAAGATTATCAACCTTCATACAACTTTGGTAGTCATAATATCTTGCTATAGATCAATTATGACTTGTGGGCTAAAATGAGAATTTTAGGCCCACTATCAATTTAGTGTGAACCTACAAGGTTGCACATTTAGAATAAGCCCAAAGCAGTCTTGGGTTAATAAGCCCAATAATTATCTCTATGCAAGATTAAATAAGTAAGTAAGTAAGTAAGTAAGTAAATAAATAAATATATATATATATATATATATATATATATATATATATATATATATATATATCAGTATTTATTTATTTCCTAATTTATTAAAGGTAAGTGTTATTTGAATAAATAGGAAATGATTCTAATTTGGAATTAGAATCAAAGTAAAAAAAGGAAGTCTAATCTTATAAAAAATATTTTTGTAAGAGAAACCCTGGATAGGATGTATATATAAACATGTCTTTCTCTAGGTCCTAAGCTATACATTCTCCTCCTCCTACTACATCTTTTGTGAAAAGAAAAACATATAAAAAAAACTGAGTTGTGTGACAATAAAAGTGATAGCACACTAACATCACTTTAGATCATCTTGCTCGTGTGGATACCATAGAGGTCATGACTTTTTTAATAACATCTTAATTTGACAAAGGAATATGTAAAACTTAAGGTAGGGTGTCACCAATGTGAACCCCCTCTTTTCCTTCCAATGTTCTTGCCTAGAAATTGTCTTAGTGAGTTTTGGAAAACCCCTTTCAATCAATCTAATTTGAATTAAATGGATCTGGTTTATGAGTTTTTCATGATTAAATGATTTTTTTTGCTACGTTATGGATCATGAAACTCAACAGTGGTATCAGAGCCACTTGTAATTTGATTGGATTGATTCTATAATATATATGAGATATGAAATCAAGTTTTTGATATATATGTCATATATATTTGATTTTGAAAAAGGATTTTTCAAAATTTCATTAGAGTATTTCTATGTGATGATTTAATTAAATCTACATCGAAAATAGATTTGTACATTAATTGGATTAATGTCTAGGGTTGTTTAATACTATAAAGCACTATTTGTAGCTTGAATTTTTGGAAAATACATGTTGTTTTTTTGTACAAAAGATGAACAAGTCGCATAGCCTTGTGGTTGAGGCACACAACTATGCATAAAATGGCATGGCATAATTTTTTAACATAACATAGTACACATGACCATGCACAATTAAGCACACATCTATGCGTATTGTACAAATTTGGATAGTGGAGATGCAAAGGTTGTTTGCATTTTTGTTCAAGTGTTGAACATAATTAATATGTTTTGAACATACTAATGAACTATAATATGATTATAATGGATTAAGGATTTGGCAACATCTCATTTAAAGAGTTTAGGTAAATCAGGCGCTGCCCCATACCCCGATAAGGGGCATTGCCCCCTTGATCCTTGAATGGATTCGCCACATAAATTGTTCTCACTATAATAATTGATTTTAATAAAAAATTAATTTATTATGCTCTATGTGTTTAGTGTAAAAATTCATGGTACATATTATGGCCGTTAAGACCAATGTGATTAGATTTTTGTTGTTCTTTTATAGGTTGTATTTTTATGGGTTGTAATTTTTAAATATGGCTTGTGAGTCATTTTTCATTTATTATATTTTTATTTTATTACGTAGAATAAAATAATAGATATTACAACATATGATGAAATATAAATCAAGGCCCAACATGGAGACCCAAGAGAAGGCCAAGGATGGAGATTCAAGGTGGAAACTCCAAGTGGAGATCTAAGGCAAAAGGCTCATAATGAAGGAAGTCTTGTTACCTAGGATTGACTATTGATCTTCATATTAGCTTATGAACATCAATATAGATTTAGGCCATACTATGACACATTTACTTTAATACTTTATTATTATATTATGTATGAGATGCTATGCATGCGATGTATATTTACAATATAATAGTAAATCACCATGATACCTCCGACATGCTTAAACACTTATCAAGCTGTGAGCGATTGTTCTTGTTTTCAGTTTCAAGGCGAATTAGTTTCATAAGGGTCTTTTCATTTTGTTTTCAAGGGACATGACAACTTTACCAAATAAGGACAAATGATTGGTCTTAAGAGGAACGAGATGCTTTTTTGATTTTATGGAGTTGCCACCCGATTTTTAGAAAATTAGGAAAAAGAAAGGGACAACATTGAGTCACTTAACGAGTATTGCCCCAGTAGAGATTTTTAAGTTTAGGAGATTGCATGTACTTTTTTTGACTATTTCTCATTATACGATGTTTGATGTATAGCTACCGCAACACCCTAGTTTCAATAATAACAGTTTATATAGCATTCACATAATTCATCAGATAGAGAAAGATAATAAAGCTAAAGATATTAATGTTACATCGATTTCCTAATAAAATAAATATAAAAGGAAAAAATATTGAAAAAAAGTAAATCTAATTTAGATATGATGAATCTACAAGGTAAATACAACCATTGACACAACTTGCTCGATCACATGAACAATGGGATAAGCAATGGACACTCGATCACTTGAAAGAGTAAGCAAAATGTAGATAATCATGCATTTTCACAATGATTATTTATGCTATGATGATATATGATGATAATATAGGGGATGCAAGATGTCATCATTGGACAAAAAATATGATGACTTTATTCTGGTATATGAAATTTTCACATTATTGATATTTACAATATGATTTCATGTTTCAAAATTTGAGGATGCATAATGATGATATGAAATAAGAATAATAAAGCATAGATTATTCATATAGGATGCAAAATTGCCAATCTTATCACACAAGCACAATAATATTCCTACATGTTGGCGACAATAAAATAAAATGCAATGCGATAAAATAAATGTTAAAAAATGATTATGTGGTCCTCAAATTCAACTGAGCTTTTGAAGCTTTAGCTTCAAGGGATTATCAAGCTTTCCTCATAAAGAGGTTCAAAATGACAATATAATGATGCTAGTTTGTATAACTTTAAAGCGTACTTTGACAAAGATGAGGCTTGGTTTGGTGGAAAAGAGATCTAATAACCTAAAAAAAGTAGTGGGAGAGCAAAAACTATCTAGAAAGGGGGTTTCCAATGCCATCGATCAGATGCATTTTTAAGTGTGTGTGTATTTCCACTTGCTCCCCCCTTAAAATGAGGTTTGGAGGTGTCTATTTATAGTGAAAGATGTGTGGAATAGGGGAGTATAGGTGTGGTCACATGCACGTCCCTAGGACGGAGCACATGGCCATGTGAAGTACACATCGTTATGTGTTGAGCGCATGGTCAAGCACACATATGCGTGCTCATATGCTCTTTCACGTGTCACAAACTCTAATAAGATCTTATGTGAGCTTTTTTAAGGTTAGTTCCTAGGGTTTTTAGGCCTTCTAGACACGTTTCAAAAGTTCATTTTATCAAATTCAGCCTCTATTTTAATGCATGACACCTAGGGGTGTTTATGACTTTATGCACACTTCTAAGCGACATGCGCTAATCCTCAGGTTGTGTTAGACCATTCCAGGATCACTTCTAGAGGGTTGGAGCCTTTTGGATGTTTTTTCAAAGTCTATTTTATTAAAATTGATTTTTTTATAAAGTTGGGCCCCAATCTAATGAATTGAACACTGGAATAACAAGTTGAGTGTTTTGAGAAAGGAATTCTTGAAATAAGCTTCTTATTGTTTTGATAATTCATATTTTATATGGTCAGAGCATAACTTAATTATTCATTAATTGATTTTTCACATTGGTAGGGTCGTTTAGTTTTTTAAGGTTGCACACTTTAGAGGTGTTATGAATGAGTAGACTCTAGTCATCTTAGAGGTTTGTTTCATCATTGGACCTTTTTGGGGTTAGCTAAATTTAAGGTATGATAGTTGCCCCCTAATTAGCATGTGTTGTATAGCCACCTAGCACTAGTGTCAATACATGTGAAGCAAATGCAAAGATGCAAAAAATCATTTTATGAAGAGAGAGGTGCTTACTTGAGTGCTGTGTTATTGTGATTCGATTGTTGGGATACTGCCACTATAGCCTTTTTAGGTGTCAGGCGAATAGAGAGATACTGCCACTACAACTTCTTCAAGTGTCAGGCGAATAGAAAAATACTACTACTATAACCTCTTTAGGTGTTAACGAACAAATACATACTACCACTATAACCTCTTCGGGTGTCATACGAATAAGTTAATGCCACTATAACCTCCTTTATTATTAGGAGAACAAATAGATACTATCACTATAACCTCTTCATATGTTAGGCGAAAAGATAAATACTACCACTATAACCTCTTCAGGTGTCATGCAAAAAAATCATGCCATTATAACCTCTTTAAATGTTAGGCAGATAGATTACTGTGATCATTATGATTGATGTAATATGTTCTTTTTTTTTTAATTCTTATTTAGTGATGACACAATGATGATGTAGTGATGATGCAGTAATGATGATGACATTACTTGTTATGTTATAGATGTTATTTTGATGATTTTGAGTAGGGTATCTAATGTGTAAATTATCTGTGTGTCTTAGAGTTCAATTTTAATAAGTTTTAAATAGATAATAACTTAATTAATGTTATATTTGGGTACCATTAGGACAATAGAATAAGTTCAGGGACTTATTTATACTTTTTGGTTTATTCTTGTGCTTTTGGTGGAATTTCACTAATTATTGATTTTATCTTTTAGTGGGCCTCAAACTTTGACTTTGATGAGCTAGAAAGACGAGATTTTGGTTAGACTAGAAGAAGGAAGAAAGCTAAGTTTGAGTACAAGCCATATTCCAAGCCATGAAAGCCTCAAAATTTTGAAGAACATGTAATGGCTTGCATAAGAATTTTATAGGCTTGCACGATGCCATGCCAAGTGTAACTGAGAAGTAATGAATCACACAACATGGCAACATGCCCGTGCACCCAAACTATGTAATGAAGTTTAAGTGCATGACTTGCACGAAGCCATGAGGAGAATACATGCCCTTCTTGGACTTAATTTTATGTTTATTTCGATTTTAAGTCATGGTCATGACATTAAGCCGGGCCATGAAGATTGTTCCTGATTCTGCATGTTTTAAGGAATTAGATGATCTTAAGGACTCCTTAGCTACCATAAGCCATATAAAAGGAAAAAAATATATCTAGGGTCGAGGAGGAAGAGAAGAAAAATAGTAAGGAGAGACATCAAGATATTGAAGAGGTGGATAATTCCCATGAGATTGATCTCACCACTTTTTAGTGTTTATTAGTCTTTTCTTGTCTTCTTTTATTAATCATGGATTTGGTCTTAGCCATGAGTGGCTAGTTTTATTTACAGAGTCTTGGTTAGGAGTAGTTTTTCCATGACATGATTTGAATACTTATTCTTAATTATAATTGATTTGGTTTTCAGTTAATTCTTTGTGTTTCAATAATTGTTTTATGATTCATTCTAGACCTGTTTGAGTTGCATATTTATGGAAAATTTCACCAAAGAGAGTTAGGGGAAATTGTTAGCTTAGGGCATAAAGAACTTAGACCACTCGGCCACGAGAGTAGGCAAGCTCTTCGGGGAGTCATGACTTTAAAGATATGGTGGCAAATAATTGCTAAAGAACATAATGAGTTTGGATTATAATTTTAATAAATTATGATTTTTGCATGCTTAATTGAACTTAAGAGAGGTTTTAGGTAAATTAGAGTAGTTACCCTTAACTGAATTCGAGGTTAATTATTTTCTTTTACACAATTTATTAAATTGATTTACTAGCTAAGATAATAAGTAATGATTATTGGTAATCAATAGTCAATCCCTGTGGGAACAATAATCCTTTACATTGCAACCACAATCATGTGCTTGCGGGTATTTAAAACACAACAAGTTTTTGGTGCCATTATCAAGGATTGAAATTATCAATATTAAATTAATTTTTGCTTTTCTTAGACTAGTATTCTTTATTTCTTAAATAAATTATTTTGATCTTTATTTGGCAGGTACTTTGTAGTGTATAAAGACTTGATCTAAAGGAGAAAACTTGAAAAAGTTTAATCCTAAGATTGAAAAATCCTATAAAAAGAAATACAAAGAAAAGTGGGAAAATGACAAGAAAATCATGGCAGAGGATCAAGTGGTTCAATAAGCTGGAATCGTGCCCTTCAAAAGTACATAATGCCCAACCCTAGAGACAATCTGAGTAGCATTTTCAGACTGAATATGGATGCTAACAATTTTGAAATTAAACCTGAAATCATCCAGATGATTTCTCAATTTTAGTTCAGAGGTCTTTCAATTGAAGATCCCAATGCTCACCTAGCTCAGTTCCTAGAAATATGCAACACATTCAAGATGAATGGGGTTAGCTTGGATGTTATCAAACTAAGACTATTTCCCTTTTCTCTAAAGGACAAGGCTAAATTGTGGTTGCACTCTCTCACACTGCAATCAATCACCTCCTGGGATTTGCTGTCTAGGGTGTTTCTGAGCAAATATTTCCCACCTAGGAAGAGAAATAAATTTAGACAAGAAATTACAAGCTTCACCCAACATAGCAGTGAATTTCTTTATGAGGCTTGGGAGTGTTTCAAAGACTTGAAGAGATAGTGCCTGCACTATAGTGTTCCCCAATGGCTACTTATTCAAACTTTCTATCAAGGACTCACAGAGCCGATGAGGATTACCATTAATGCTACAACATAAGGTTTGTTCATGAGCAAGCCACTAGAGGATGCCTACAATCTCCTTGAGACTATGGCATTAAACAACTACCATTGGCATGGAGACTGAAGTGCACTAAAGAAGGTGGTAGGGATGCACGAATTGGATAGTTGGAACCTCCTTAATGCTAAGATAGACATGCTTACAAATAAGTTGGAGGCTTTAGCAAAAGTAATGAACCCCATGGCAGTTTATTCATGTAAGTATTATGAAGGAGGGCATTCTACCTTAGAGTGCCAAGGGATTTTTTCACAAGATACATCAATTGAGCAACTCAATGCACTTAATAACTTCTAAAGAAACCAAGGAAACCCCTACTCAAATACCTATAATTCGGGTTGGCACTACCATCCCAACTTCTCATGGTCTAACCAAGGAGGGCATAACAATCACTAAGGATTCAAGCCACCATCTCTTAGGTTCCAACAGAAAGTAGTTTTTCCTCAACATGGAGAACAAAGGTTAAATATGGAAGTTATGATGGAAAATTTTCTAAAGGACTAGGAAGAACAAAAAGAGGCAATAAAGAACCTAACTACTCAAATGGGCCGACTACATGAGCACAACAAGATGCTAGAGAATCAAATGGCCTCTCATGCCTTGAGTGTAAGGCCAGTTGGGATGTTGCCTAGTTAATCGCAAAATCATAGGGAGTAAGCAAAGGCAGTCACCCTGAGATGTGGTAAACAAATTCCTGAAGTTGAACCTAAAGAGAAAGAAATAATGCTTGAAATTGAAACAAAAGAGAAGCAGACTGAGGCTTTACAAGCAAAGCATAAGGAAAAGAAGGTCATAGCTACCTTAACACTACCACTTCCTTTTCCCCAAAGGTAGCAACAATCCAAGCTGGACAGATAATTCATAAGTTTATGAAATCATTCCAATAGCTTAAGCTTAATATACCTCTCCTGGATGTCATAAACACCATTCCTGCGTATTCCAAATTTTTGAAGGACATTTTCTCATACAAAAGAAGGTGAGAGGACCATGAGACTATCCTTATTAATGAGGAGTGCAGTTCTATCATCTAGAATGAGCTTCCCCATAAGCTTAATGATCCAAGGAGTATTACTATCCCTTGTACCATTAGAACTGAATTTAGACACAAATCTCTTTGTGATTTTGGTGAAAGTGTAAGTATAATTCCACTCTTTTTGTAGGAGGCTAAACATTGGTGAGCCCCAGTTGACCACTGTGCCCTTGTAACTTACTGATAGATCCATCATATATCCTTATGGGATTTTAGAGGATGTTCTAGTTAAAGTGGGAAATTTATATGTCCTAGGAGACTTCATTATCCTGGAAATGGAAGAGGACACCTATATCCTAATAATTCTAGGGCGTCCATTCTTGGCCACAATAAGATCTATAATAGATGTGAAAAGAGGAAAGATACTCTTGGAGACTGGAGACAATAAGGTAGAGTTTGATGTGTTCAAGATGGAAAAACAATGGAGTCTTTTTTTTCTAGTGGACATGATAAAAAACTGTGTAGAGGAGACCTTCAAAAAGCAGCTCACTTGAGACCCATTGAAGGTGTGCCTAACACATGATGCAGAAAAGGATGAACTGGATGAAGAGGCAGCAAGGTATGAGCATTACATCAATGCCAATCCTACGCTAAATAAGAGTAAGTAATCTAGGTATGAACCTTTGCCTTCTCCTATGGAAAGTCTTTGTAAAATTGAGGAGGAAAGTGCACCCAAGGTGGAGCTTAAAACTATACCTTCATCCCTTAAGTATGTTTCCTTAGCCCTAACTGCACCTACCCTATTATTGTAAATGTTGAGTTAACTGATAGTCAAGTGGATGCATTGCTTAGGAGAGTTAAGACCTTATAGGAAAATCATCGATTACACCATAGATAGCCTTAAGGGAATTAGTTCCTTGATTTTCATGCATAGAATTCACATGGAGGATGAGGCAAAACCCACCATAGAACACCAAAGAATGTTAAACCCTAATATGAAAGAGGTAGTAAAAAAGGAAATTATGAAATTACTTAATGTAGGGATCATATATCCTATTTTGGATAGTCAATTGGTTAGTCCCATACATGTGGTCCCTAAGAATAGGGGTATGACTATAGTCCAACATGAGCATAATGAACTTATACCTACTAGGACTGTGACAGGATGATGCATATCCATGGATTACAAAAAACTTAACAAAGCCATAAGGAAGGATCACTTTCCTCTCCCCTTTGTTGACCAACTCCTAGAAAGATTAGCAAACCACTCTTATTTTTGCTATCTAGATGGCTATTTAGAATTCTTTCAAATCCCCATCCATCCTCATAATCAAGAAAAGACCACCTTTACTTGCCCTTATAGAACATATGCATATAGGAGAGTGCCTTTCAAGTTGTGTAATACTCTCGCTACGTTTTAAAGATGCATGATGTCCATCTTTTTAGATTTTATGGAAGATATAATGGAGGTCTTTATGGATGATTTCTTTGTGTATGGTAGTTCTTTTAATGCTTGTCTAGATAATCTTTCTAAGGTGTTGTAGCACTGTGAAGAGATAAATCTAGTGCTCAACTAGGAGAAGTGTTGCTTCGTGGTGATTAAAGGAGTAGTGCTAGGCCATACCATGTCTTAGAAGGGAATTGAGGTGGATAAGGAAAAAATAGAAGTCATTGAGAAGCTTCCACCTCCTACCACCATCAAATGAATAAGGAGTTTCTTGGGCCATGCAGGGTTCTACAGGCGGTTCATCAAAGATTTCTCTAAGATCACCAAACCCCTAACCAATCGTCTTATCAAAGACGTTCCTTTTGAATTTTTTTGATAAGTGTCTTTATGCTTTTCGCAAGTTAAATGAAGCCATGATTTCAACCCCTATTTTATAGCCACTAGATTGGAACCTTCCCTTTAAGATAATGTGTAATGCAAGTAACTTCATTGTAGGAGCAGTATTGGGACAACAGAGAGATAAACAGGTGTATATAATCTACTACATAAGCTACACCCTTGATGAAGCTCAAGTGAACTACGCCATAAATGAAAAAAATCTCCTTACAGTGGTTTATGCTATGGACAATTTTTGTTCATACTTAGTAGGAAGCAAGGTCCTTGTTTACACATATCACTTAGCCTTGAAATACCTTTTGGCAAAGAAGGATGCGAAGCCAAGACTCATATGGTGGATCCTTCTTCTTTAAGAGTTTGATTTGGAAATTCAAAACTAAAAAGGAATAGAGAACTTAGTTATTGACCACTTGTCTCATTTAGAAAATACTATTTATTCAAACCCTCTTCCCATTATAGATGACCTCCCTAGCAAGCAGCTAATGAAAATTCAAGAGAATGTGCCCTAGTATGTTGAATTGGTAAACTATTTGGCATGTGGTCTACTTCCACTTGACATGGATTACAATTAAAATAAAAGTTCCTTTGGGACTCTATGTAATACTTTTAGGATAAGCCTTACTTATACAATAAGTGTGGGGAAGGATTGCTGTGAAGATACATTCCAAATAAGGAAATATAAAAAGTCCTCAGGCACTGTCACTCACTTAAGTGTGGAGGACATGCAAGTTTAAACAAAATAGCAGCTAAAGTGCTTCAGAGTGGGTTTTATTGGTCCTCCCTCTTTAAAGATGCAAGGCAATTCGTAATCAAATGTGATCGTTGTCAAAGAATAAGAAATATTGGCAAACAAAATGAAATACCACTCACTAACATCATTGAGATTGAATTATTTAATGTATGGGGCATAGATTTTATGGGACCTTTCCCAAGTTCCTATTGCAACAAGTGCATAATTCGTTGGGGTTGATTACATTTCCAAGTGGGTCAAAGCAATAGCTTCACTAACTAATGATGCTAAGGTGGTTATCAAGTTCCTAAGAAGAAATGTGTTCACTCGTTTTGGTACCTTGATAGCTATAATTAGCGATGGTAGTTCTCATTTCTGCAATCATCAATTTATATCTCTATTAGTAAAATATAGGGTAAAGCACAAGGTAGCTACACTATACCACCCTTAGACAAGTGGACAAGTAGAAATCTTAAATAGAGAATTGAAAGCTATTTTGAGAAGACAGTCAATGCCTCGAGAAAGGATTGGTCCACTCAATTAGATTATGCACTTTGGGCATATAGAACAACTTACAAAACTCCAATAAGGACTTCACCATTCAAATTGGTTTATGGTAAATCTTGTCATCTTTTAGTTGAGTTAGAATACAAAGCATTATGGGCTAGTCGGTTTCTCAATTTTGATCAAGCAAAGGCTGGTACTAAAAGATTACTTCAATTGAATGAACTTGAAGAATTTTGACTTGATGCTTATGAGAATGCTAAGATTTACAAAGAGAAAACAAAAAGGTGGCATGATAAAGATTTGAAAAAGAAAAAGTTTCAAGAAGGAGATTTAGTGTCACTATTTAACTCTAGATTAAAACTATTTCTAGGAAAATTAAAGTCTTGATGGTTTGGACTATTCATAATTACACAAGTTTTTCCTCAAAGAGAAAACAAATGAAACTTTCACAGTCAACGAGTAACGTCTCAAGCCCTACTTTATAGAGGAAGCTAGTATGAAAAGTGTCTCTTGTACACTCATGGATCTAACTAGCTGAATTCATCAAGGGATAGTCAAGCTATCGACTTTAAACTAGTGTTAGTTGGGAGGCAACCCAATTATTTTTTATTTTTGTTTTTCTTTCTTTCTCTCTTTTTCTTCAATATTATCTCATTTAAATTTAATTTTCATTTTCAATTTTTTATTTTTATTATTTATTTATTTCCTCTATCTTTCTTTCATAGGTTGACAAATGATGAGCAACAATTTACTGAATATAGGAGCACAATTGTGATCATATGAGATTAAACACTGTTGTGCCCTAACCCATGTTAAGGAACATGACTTCATCTGATACATTTATGAACACCACACGGCTTCTTGACATGACATACACTATGTTGTGTCCCCAATTCATATTTGCTTTAGAAGCTCACATGGCATGCAAGCATGGCTTACGCGCCGTGTACCCTATACTCTGATTAATCAATGAAGCCATGTCAAAATCAAAATGCCATGGCATGAAGCCATGTCACCTTGCTGGGTCATAAACAAAATGACACAACCGTGCTAGGTGAGGCATGACCATGCACCATGGCAGCTCAAAGTGACACAACTGTGCACCATGGCAACTTAAAGTGACACGGTCGTGCTAGGTGAGGCACGACTGATCGTAATGATAGTTTAAATTGACATAGCCATGCTGTGTGAGACACATCTTATACATTTATAGCATGGTAATAGCCATGTCATGTATCATTTGACATGGGCCAAACACACTAGTCAACAACATGATTTTCAAGCATGGTTTTACAAAACCATGTCCCTAACCCGTGTGCTTTTTCTATATATCTAAAGCCTTCATGTTCTACTCTTTTTAAATTAGTTTCAATTCCTTCTAAATTCATTCCTTTTCATCTTCTCTCCATCCTTTACCCTTTACTTCATTTTCTTCACTAATCATGGAAAAATCCAAATCTACTGGAAAGTCAAATTCATCATCATCTAGAAGGACTCGTAGCACATCCTCGCCCCCCATCTCATCCTTAATGATCAAAAGTGCCTTCCACCAATATCCCCCAATCTTCTAGGCCTATGCCTTTAAGTCAATCAGCTATGTCCCACCTTATTCTTCACTTCACAAATTATGATTTAAAAAATGCATGCATTAATTTGTTTCCCATTCCTATTCACCCATCGTACCACATCATGTTAGAGGACCTTACTACTGTGGGATTACACGAGTCAGTATTAGGAATGATTAATGCCTCTAGATGGGAGTACTTTATGCGAATTAAGGAACCTATATTTCATGAATTATTTGTAGAGTTTCTCTCCACTTTCATTTTTAATCCCAATGATCCTATTAATTATAAAAAGAGACATGTGGTGTTGTTCCAACTAGGGGGAAAATGATTTTCTTTTTCTTTTAATGAATTTGTAGTGCAATATGGTCTTTATGATTCTTTATTTGTCATTAATGGTGCAATGGATAATGCTCAGTCCATTCTTGGACCTGTCAATTTTTTACAATATTGGAGAGAGATAATACATGTAAGAGTGAGGCAATAGAATTATTATCCTAGGCTAAGCAAGAGCACCAATATAGCCCGACCCAAATTAAGATATTTGCACCAACTTATCACAGACACTATTTATGGTCAGCGAGAGAGTACTAGTTATGTTAGCCTTAGGGACTTATTTTATTTGAGATGTTTTGATAAGCATTTAGTACCTCATTTACGTCTTGGATTTGCCTTATACATGAATAATATGTCAAGGCAATCTACAGGTGCCTTGTGTGGAGGTTCATATATCATTAGGTTTACTAAGAATTTACAGGTGTTTGATTCCCTAACCACATTGACTCAAACTTGCCCCACTCTGCCATTTAGTATCACTACTATGAAGAAGATTAAGGTGGTTGCATTTAGGGATGGTTAGTATGTCTTGATCATTAGCCTAGCATAGTTGGGAGGTGACGTACCTCATCCACCACCGCAGCCAAGGCAGAGACACACTTTTGCACCTCCAGTTCCCCAGGATTCGACCATTGTAGGATTGACATCATACTCATTTCCTTCACATGTTGGCACTACCTTGCACTATCATACATACCTTTTGCACTGGATGGCTGAGGGTCTTTCAAACATATGCCAGATTAATGGTGTCATGCTTCCTCCCATGCCTATCTTCCCTGGTTCCACCTCTGCTATTGCTATGAAAGGGGCTTCATGATGCAACCGAGCCATTAGATGACATTGATGTTGCCCCTGATGCTACAACTCCTATGAAAGATTGATAATGATTTTATTTTTCCTATTATTTGTTTTCTTTATTTTTATTTCCTATCCTTTGGAGTTTATGCCTATTTATTTTATTTTTATTTTTTTCTCTTTATGTTTGAATATTATGACTATTCTCTTCTGGTTTTTATCTTATGTTTTTCTGTTTTAGTTTATCTTTTTTATGTCTTCTAGATGCTTGCACGAATTAGGGAAGTAACCTTTTCACTCTTCTATCTCTTTTATGGTTTAACATTTTATTTTATGTCATTGAGGACAATGCCATGGATGGTGTGTGTGTGTGGGGGGGGGGGGGAGGGGAGGGGTGCTCTCATTGATTGATTTAAGTGCTAATTCAGTGTCTAAAAAAAATAATAATTTATGAAGATTTTGTTTATTCTATTTAAAATTTATTAATCTCTAACTCATTTCCCCATATTAATAATTTGTTTATCCTAATTTTTTTTCAAATTGTTTTGAGACTTGATCACACTACGGTATATATTGGTGGATAAGATTGATATTTGGTTTGATCACTGAACTATCAAATGGTTTATTAATTAAGATGGTTGAACATAATCTGTATGTATGAGTGTTTTAGTTTTTATAAACTAAGCATAATCATAGCAATTAAGATCGAGTATGATTCTAGGAAGGATTGCACAATAGTTTTCATTTAAAAAAAAAAGCACACTCCTTCTCATTCCAAGAGATGTACTTAAATCAAAATTGTGTACGCTCTTAATTCTACTCTAATACTCTAAATAGAGTATGAGTATCCATACGACCCACTCTCCGGTATCCACACTTAGTAGTACAGGAACATCGGGGGATTGCTTTGAATGGAAGGGCAAATTGAGAAGAGTTAAAAAAATTTAATAAGATGGAGCATAAAACATACTTAATGGAAAATTGCATGTGCTAAAAAAATTGAGAATTTTAATGCTTTTCTTCTTCGAGTTATGCTTGGTTAATTTTGAAAGGGTGAATACTTGGGTTATGATTAGTAAATTGCTCGTATATATTGTATTTTTGTTTGGCTATCTTCTTTAGTAAATGGGTTTTGGTCTCAGTGATTATTGAGAATCAATTCTTACAAACTTTCTTTTGTGTAAAATGGAGTTCCCCAACATTCCTAAGGTTTTAGAGGACATTTTTATTTATGCTAATGTTAATCTTGAGGGTGACTTTGCAGAGGCTATTAGAGCTGGGACGTCCATAACAGGGACTAGCACATCTGCTGCTTAAAGTTCTCAACCATCTAGGCTTTCTCAAGGAGATCTGATCCATATTGTTTGTAGCTTATAGACTCACACTTGGGTGCAACATCATTGTGATGGGGGTTCCTCTTTGCCTTTATTTTTTAAAGCTTGTTCGTTGATTATTTTGCTATTTATTTTACTGTATGAGGTGGTTATAGCATTACATCTATAACTCTTGCGGTAACTGTTTGTCTAGCATTATTGTAGATGTTGATGCTGATATCTCTTGCTTTATTTTCTTTTTGTGATTGTCTATTTACTGTGATGCTTTTCTTTTCAGCCTTTGTTACTATTTTGATCCTATTGAGTGATAGAGAGAGATGTGTTAGTATTTAGTAGCTGTGCAAATATTTGATAGCGTACATGTTGTTTTTAGCCCTATAGGTATGTCACTGTGTTGCCTAGTAGTTTTAATAGGGTTATCATGTACTATCAGGGTCTCCTGATGTGTGTGAAGCAAATGATTAATGGGAAGGGCTTTGATAGGGTGATTGCTGTATTGTCTTATGCCTCATATACATTGAGTCATATTACTATGTATGCATTGATAAAGTGGTGGATGGACACGACACAAATTTTCCATCTACCTATTGGGAAGATGACTATTACCCTTTTGGACTTTGTCTCCATAATGAGCTTGAGCTTTCCTAGAAAGCCCATTCCTTTTAGTGATGAGGAGTGTTCCACTGCTGTGGCGAGGAGGTGTCTCACGAGGGATTTTCTTGGGGTAGTTACTCTTATGAAGTTTGGTTGCCCATATCTTGCTCGATACATGGAGTTTGTTTCTTCCATACAGACTTTGTATGATGATGGGTTTGTCTCAGCAGAGTAGCTAGCTTGTTGCTTTTATTTTATTTACTGAGTGTTGTTATCTTCTCAGACCGTTCAGGTACGGGTGATTTACGATTGCTGCCTATCTTGAGGGACCTAGACAGCTTGCTAAAGTATTATTAGGGCACTGCTACCTCTGCTCATATGTTTTTTGAGACTTGACGCAGCATGTCGAGGTGGCTTAAGTATCTATAGATGCTTGTTCTTATTGGACGTGAGTAGGAGTTCTATTATTTGTTATTTTACTTTTTATTTATTATTTCTAACCCTCTGATTTTGATAGATCTGGGCATATGAGTTCAGGCTTCTCCCTCGTCCGTCTATCGAGTATTTCTAAGAGTATGGCTTCTCTCGTTATTCTTGTTGGATCCGGAAGACTACTGATTTGATTGAGGATTGCACAGTAACTCGAGACCATATGAGGAAGATGTCCCCTAACCAAGTATGTTTGATCTTGTGTGTTAGTTGTTCCTTTCTTTAGGATCTTTCATTGATTATTGTCCCTTTGAGCATATCTTTCTTCATTGGTGGGTGGTGAGATTTCATTGGATGGTAGAGATGGTGGTTGCATAACAGCTGACAGAGAGATAAGTGTTGCTCTCTAACCTCGTTGGTAAGGTGTGGCATTTAGGCGAGTGAGTCCATCATTAGTGGGATGGTCAACACATGAGAAGAGTTCTCGTCCCTCCCCCTAGGGACATGTTCTGAAGTCATAAGCTCTGCAATAATGATCATACTATTGTTATAGTAGGATTCCCCTTTGAGAGCCTTTTAGAGAGTGAGGGTTTGCCTTATGCTGATGTATTGATCCCTCAACTGATTGATGTTGTAGCTACTGAGACAATTCCTTCACCTCCACCTTCTCAGGTAAATGCATCTCGTCCCTTGGGTTCAAGGTCTAGGCCATCACGCAGGTCATCAAGAGTCACTTCTTCTAATTCGATAAGCTTTTATTCCTATTTTGGTGTGACCATGTATCAAACTTTATTAGTAATAAACTGTAATTGATGTGAGTTATGAGAACTTATCTATTACGATGCTAAAGGAGATATGGATCCCACTTTGAGGATGATGAGGGCACACTCCAAAATGAGGTGACTACTCATGCTAATGGTGTGGCTTGTAATAGTACTATCATTGGGGATTTGACAATTCAGCCGTCTTTGTCTTTGATCCTTAGTAGAGCAGTGAGCTTTGATTTGCCTAGATCTGGCTTTCCTTAGTCGGGTGCTGCTCCTATTGATGCTACCTATATTCGTGTTCTTCTTTTATTCTTACGTATATTTAATTTATCTAGTGGGTGGTGCTTGATTTATTTGCTTGCTTTTGCAAATTCTTGTTACAAGGAGTGCACAACAATGCTTTTTAGAGTTTGCTACCACTTAGAAGGTATGCCTTCTTTATTGTACTGATTTGTTTTATGCATATGTTTTATGTATGAGTTTATGATATGCAATGTGTAATGTAGGTTGAGCGCCATCTTGCTAGTTGTGAATGGGAATGGGAGTGGGAGTGTGCATCTTATCGTGATTGCATCAGTGAGTTGGAGTCACGGCTATTGTCCTTTACAATGAACGATGATGAGTTAGGATCAAACGAGGGGGATGCTTGAGTAGGATCATTGCTTATTTTTAATGGCAGTCATGGCCAATGTAGTTATTTTAGGAGCTAGGGGTAGGAGTTTTTGGTTTATGGTTTGCTTTGTTTTATCATTTTCCTAAGGTTTTGGACTCTAGGTGTTGTATGTGGGCATTTTCCTACATATTGTATAATGTTTGTACGATGATTACTATATATGCTCCCTCCTATGTATCATTGATGATGATGTACGCCATTACTATTATCTGCCTTTTTTTCCCTTTTTTGCCTAAGGCGTCTCTTTTTATAGCTTTTTGCATTTAGCTGGGTTTTCTTTTTCTTCCTTTTTTTTTGCCTATGGTGTCTCCTTTTAGTGCTTTTCACACCTAACTGGGTTTTTTTTTGCTATATGATAGGCTGATCTCAATGAGTGAGCCTAGAGAGGATGGTAAGAACCATGGTCATATAATGAAAGAAAATGTGAAGCATGCTTGATGCAGTTCATGATGATAAAATGTGTTGCACTTTTCAAAGACATTTTGCATAAGTTGGTAGTCATTCTCATTTTACTATAATCATTTAAGAAAAGCATAGGTGCATTCATACAAATTTCAAACCTGAGGTTACCCCTATCCTTAACTAGCCTTCTCAGGTTTTCTACTTAAGTATTTTCTATCTTTCCTTAATTTTTGCTTGAGCTACCATTTTTAGGTTTTCAACTTAGCAAGAAATCCCTAAATTTTTGTTGGGCTACCATTTTTATGTTTTCAACTCAGCAGGATGATATTTTTTGTGCCTTAGACGTAGTACTTCATTAAGTAGTTTGTGTTGACATGTTTGAAGAATTCATTGCCTTCAGAATCCCTAAGCTTGATTGCTACTTTTGATAGGACATGTTTAACTAAGTATAGGCCTTCCCAATTTAGTCTAAGTCCAAAATATTCTATCTTATTTCCTTTAGCAGTCAATCTCCTGCTTTCACACTCTTGTGTTTTACATTTCTATGGAAGGACTTGACAAGTTGAGCCTTATAAACTATATGTGGTATAGAGCCTTGAGCCTTTGGTTATTTAAGAGAGTGAGATTGTCGTGCCTCTATTAAGCCTACTATACTTTTGGTAATTTAGATTTGGTTGCTACCCAAAGAGACTTGATCTTTATTTTGATTAAAAGAATTACTTTTGATCCATACACTAATAAGAAAGGAGTTGCTCCTTAAGAGTGACCTCACCATTCTTTTTTGTGTTTTTGTTATTGTTTTTTTTTTGTTTCTAAGGGGCATAACTACTTTACTAAATAGGGACAAATGATTGGTCTTGAGGGGACGAGATGCTTTTGATTTTACGGAGTCGCCACCCAATTTTTAGGAAATCAAGAAAAGAAAGGGACAACATCAGGTCACTAAGCAAGTATTATCCCCAATTGAGATTTTTATGTTTAGGAGATTGCATTTACTTTTTGATTATTTCTCGTTATATGATATTTGATGCATAACTACTGCAGCACCCTAGTTTCTATGATAATAGTTTATATAGCATTCACACGATACATAAGAAAGTTTAGGATAACAAAGCTAAGAGTTTTATTACATTGCTTTCCTGATGAAATACACATGAAAAGAAAAAAGATTATGGAAAAGTAAATCTAATATGATTGATCTACAATGATAACACAATCATTTACATAGCTTATGATAAGATGATCATGCTTGTAGTTATTATTTATAATATGATGATGAATAATGATAATATAAAGGATGCATGAGGTCATCACTGGATCGAGAGTATGATCACTCTATTTTGGGGCCTGAACTTTTCACATTTTTATATTTATGATGTGACTTCATGATTTAAAAAATAGAAGATGTAGAGTGATGATGTAAAATGAGCATAATAATGCATATATTATTCACGTAGCATGCAAGATTGTAGTCTTATCATATAAGTATAACAGTATTCCTAAATGTTGGCAACAGTAAAATAAAATACAGTGTAATAATGTAAATGTACTAAAATGATTGTGTGGCCCTCATACTAGACTTAGCTTGTATGAACTTTAAAGCTTTAGCTTCGATAGATTATCTAGCTTTCCTTGTCAAGAGGTTCAAAATGACAGTAGAATGATGCTAGACTATATACCTATAAAGCATGCTTTGACAAAGATGAGGCTGGTTTTAGTGGAAAAATGGATCTAACAACCTAAAGGAAAGGCTGTGGGAGAGGAAATACTTTATGGGGAAGGGTTTCCCGCACCTTTGATTGGACTGACTCTTGAGTGTGTGTGTCTTCACTTGCTTCCCCCCCTACAATAGGGTGTAGAGGGGTTTATTTATAGGAAATAGTATATAGAATGGGGTGGTGTAGGCATGGCCATGCACGTGTGAGGAGATGTTTGCATGTTGCTATGCCAAGTACACGTGACCACGCACAGTGTGCGCATAGTCACGTGCTTGGCGTGTGGCCACACACACCAATGCACTTTTTCATGTGCACTTTGATGCTCTATGTACTCTTCCTAGGTTCTATGCACACTATTTTAAGGTTGGTTCCTAGGGTTTTTAGGCCTTTCAAATGCTTTTCCGAAGTCCATTTTGCTAAATTCAGCTTTGATTTTAGCACATGACACCTAGGGTGTTTACGCACTCTTATAAGCGATATGTATTGATACCTAGGTTATGTTGGACCATTATGTGACCACTTTTGGAGGTTTTGGAGCCCGCTAGACATGTTTTTGAAGTCTATTTTATCAAAATTGATTTTTTTTTCATGGAACGAGTCCCAATCTAATGAAATACGCACCGGCCTAATGAACTAAGTATTCTGAGAGGAGTTTTCTCAAAATAAACCTCTTGTTGTTCTAATAATTCATATTTCATAAGGTTGAAGCACAACTTAATTACCTTATGATTAATTTTATGGTTAGGCATTTTAAGGTTGCACACTTCAGAGGTGTTACGAACGAGTAGACTCTAGTCATCTCAGGCATTCATGTCATCATCAAACCTTTTTAGGGATAGTCAAATTTGAGGTATGACAATTGCCCCCTAGTTCACATATGTTTCATAGCCACCTAGTACTAATGTTAATACACATGAAGCAAATGCAATGATTCAAAAAAAATTTGATAGGGAGAAAGGTACTTACCTGTGGGTTGTCTCTAGATGTCTTGTTAAGATATGGTTGTCGTTGTTGTGTTTTATGACTTGGTCATCATAGGTTGCTATTTATGACAGATGTAAGCTTGTGATTCATGGAAAGTGTAGAGTGTAGATGCAACTATAATCCTTTTGGGTGTCACACAAATGAAGATGACACTAAGCAAAATGTGGATGTGACTACAACCTTTATAGGTGTCAGACAGATAAACATGCGACTATAACCATTTTAGGTGTCACACAAATAAATATACCACTATAACTTCTTAGGTGTCACATGAATGAACATGTGACTATAACCTTTTTAGGTGTCACATGAATGAACATGTGACTACAACCTTTTTAGGTGTCATGCGAATGAACATGCAATTATAACTTTTCTAGGTGTCATGTAAATGAACATGTGACTATAACCTTCTTAGGTGTCACATAAATGATCATGCGATTATAACTTTTCTAGGTGTCATGCAAATGAATATGCAACTATAACATTCTTAGGTGTCACACGAATGAACATGCGACTATAACCTTATAGGTGTCATGCAAATAAGCATGCAACTTTAACCTTCTTAGGTGTCATGAGAAATGAACATATGACTATATCCTTCTTAGTTGTTATGCAAATGAACATGTGATTATAACATTTCTAAGTGTCATGCGAATGAACATGCGACTATAACCTTTTTATTTGTTACATAAAATGAACATAAGACTATAACCTTCTTAGGTGTCACGTAAAATGAACATGCAACTATAACCTTCCTAGGGGTCATGCAAATGAACATGCTATTAAGCAAATGAAAATGCCACTAAGTAGTGTGGATCCTCTTAAGTAATGAGAGTGCTTTTAAGAAATGAGAGAGTGCTTTTAAGTAATGAAAGTGTTTTTAAGAAATGTGGGTGCTTCTAAGCAATGTGAAAGTGAGTGCTTTTAAGCAATGTGAAAATGAGTGCTTCTAAGCAATATAAGGGTGCTTCTAAGTGGTGTGACTACTTCTAATAAATGAATCGGATGTCAGAGTGCTTCCATGTAATGAATGAGTGCTTCTAAGCAATGAACGAGTGCAACTAAGCAATGAACAAGTGCAACTAAGCAATGTGTGAGATAGTGGAGATGATGCAATGATTATGCAGTAATGATGCTGTGATTTTTCATGTTGAGGATAACATTTTGATGATTTAGAGGAAGACATTCTTATAGTGAATTTTCCTTACTCTATTTCTTTTTTAAGATGTCGAGTTTTTTAAAGAAAGCGGCGCACGCGCAATGTCTTTAGATAGATGAAGTCCTAACAAGTTTACTTTTATATGAGTATGGTGCATATCTTATGCTCAAATGGATATTTGGGACTATATAAGTGAGTGTGTAAAGTCTTGAAGTGCACATAAAATTGCACAAGAGCATGTGGAAGGGGGAAATGCGCAGGACTGCATGTGGGTAGCACGTGGTCACGTGCTCGGCATATGGTCACAAGCTTCCCCCCCAATGCTTATTTAAGTGACTATTTTAGAGATCTTGGGAGGCTTCATTCGAACTTCTTTAAGTGTTTTCTGATTTTTCTAAGTGTTTTGAGTGCTTTTTGATCTATTTTTGTTCATCTACTTCTATTTTCTTTTGTGTAAAATGGAATTCCCTAACGTTCCTAAGGGTTTGGAGGATAATTTTATTAATGTTGATCTTGATCTTGAGGGTGACTTTACGGAGGCTACTGGAGCTAGGATGTCCATAGTTAGGACTAGTACATCTAGTGCTCAAAGTTCTCAGCCATCTAGACTTTCTCGGGGAGATCTGATCCCCATTATTCATAGCTTAGAGACTTATGCTTAGGTGCATCATTGTCATGAGGTAGGTGCCTTTTTGCCCTTATTTTTTGGAACTTTTTTATTGGCTACTTTACTGTTTATTTTGCTATATGAGATTGTTTTATTTGTAGATTTATAGCTCTTAATGCAACTTTCTATGTAGCTTTATTATAAATGTTGATACTAATAGCTCTTGCTTTATTTTCTTTTTATGATTGTCTGCTTATCGCAATGCTTTTCTTTTCAACCTTTATTATTGTTTTAATCTTGCTAAGTGACAAAGAGAGATGTGTTAGCATTTAGTAGTTGTGTAAATGTTTGACATTGTACCTATTGTTTGTAGCCCCATAAGTAGGTCAATCTACTGCCTAGTAGTTTCACCAAGGTCAGTATGTACTATCAGGGTCTCTTGATGTGTGTGAAGTAGATGGTTGTTGGGAAGGGCTTTGATGGGGTGATTGTTGCATTATTTTATGATTTGTACACGTTGAGTCAAATTGCTATATAAGATTGATAGATCAGTGGATGGACACAATGCATACTTTCCATTTGCCTATTGAAGAGATGACTATTACCTCACTGGACTTTGCTGCTATCACGGGCTTGAGCTTTTATGGAGAGCCCATTCCTTTTAATGATGACGAGTGTTCTACTATTATGGCAAGGAGGCATCTCACGAGCGATTTGATCGGGGTACTCACTCCTATAAGGTATGGCTGCACATATTTTACTTAATACATAGAGTTTGTTTCTTTCATGTGGGCTTTGTATGATGATGGTCTTGTCTCAATGAAGTAGGTTGCTCGTTGCTTTTTATTTTATTTATTGAGTGTTGTTATCTTCTTGAACCCTTCGAGTATTGGTGATATGAGATTACTACCTATCTTGAGGGACCTAGATGACTTGTCGAGGTATTATTTGGGCACTGCTACCTTTACTCATATGTACTCGGGACTTGACGCAACATGCCAAGTTGGCTCAAGGATCTGCAGATGTTTATTTGTGCTGGACGTGAGTAGGAATTCAGTTGTTTATTATCTTACCCTTGTTTTGTTTTTTATGATCCTCTAATTTTAATAGATTTGGGCGTATGAGTTTGGGATTCTCCCCCCATCCATCCATTGAGCATTTCTAGGAGGGTGACTTTCCTCATTATTCTTATTCGATCAGGAAGACTACTAATTTGATTGAGGATTGTACAGTAGCTTAGGACCATATGAGGAACCTATCCCCAGATCAAGTATGTCTAATCCCTATTGTTTGGTTGTTCCTACTCTTAGGGGTCTTTTGTTCATTATTGCCTTTTGAGTAGATCTTTCCTTACTGGTGGGTGGTGAGGTCTCATTGGACAGTAGAGATGGTGGTTGCATGGCAGCAGACAGAGAGATGAGTTTTGCTCTCTAGCCTTTATCTACAGGGTGTGGTATTTGGATGAGCGAATCCATTATTGGTGGGATGGCCCATACATAAGGAGAGTTCATATTCCTCCCCCTAGGGACATGTTCTGGGGTCATGAGCTCTGCAGTGATGATCTTGCTGCTGTTATGATGGGATTCCCCTCTGAGGACCTTTTGTAGAGTGAGGGTTTGTCTTATACTAATGTATTGATCCCTTAACTGATTGATGTTGTAGCTATTGGGACATTTCCTTCTCCTCCACCTTCTCAGGCAAATGCATCTTTGTTAGTGATATGCACTAGGTCAATAATGTATGACCATGTTTTGACTTTATCATTTTATTTAATAAAGCGGTATTTTTCATTATCAATTTGCATTTTAATAATTACTTTTAATAATTACTTGAATAGTCAATTATTACTAAGGTCATCAAGTATATGACTTAATAGTAAAACCCTTAGATTAAACGGGTTCTATTCAAATTATCCCTAGTCATAACAATGTTTATGGCTAGTATGGTGTTGATTGATGATTATGTTTTACTAATAATGAATATGAGATATTAAGTCAACTCATTGGTACTTATTTGAGAAATAAAGTGCTGGATTGATCCATCACGAGAATACCACATAGATAATTGTCATAAGTAATTCTTATCACAGTAATATTGGCTTAGTCCTTTGACCTTGAAATCACCATAGATTTCTACATAACTATTTTGTATTTTGACATAATCTTACATTATCTTTAACTGAATGATAAAATAAGTTATTATTGGGTATAAAATGAGTTATGTTAGGAATGTGAGTGATTGAGAAGGAATTTGTCCCTCATTTAATATGAGTAAGATATCTATGGGTCCTTTGATAAGATAGATTAAGGAAAATCCATAGTCATGCTAAAGTAAATTGATAAAGAGTTATGATTGAATTCTATAAGGATGACATAATATATGCCTTATATTCAATCAAGATATCATATGACAAAATGACTAGAATATTCACTATATATAGGTTATGTCAGATTATTGACTTCCCATGACTTGGGTAGTCATAATGTCTTGCTAAAGGCCACTTACGACTTGTAGGCCTAAATAGAGATTTAAGGCCCATTGCCAATGTCATGTGAACCTATAGGGTCATACACTTTGAACAAGCCTAAAACGAATATGGGTATAACAAGCCCAAATAAGCTTTGTGGAAATAACTAAATAAAATATTTATTTATTTATTTAAGGTAAAGATTATCTTAAATAAATAGAATATTATTTTTGATTTAATTTTAAATAAAATCATAATAAGAATAAATGAGAAATTACCCAAAGGTTGTTTGGTAAGTGAAACCCTAATTTAAATGTCCATAACTATGTTATATTTTCTAGGGTTTTATACACACTCATTATTCTTCCAACAAATTTATTTTCTCTCTTTAAGAAAATAAAACACAGAGTTCTTTTTATTCTTGATTTGGGAGAAATCAAGAGAAGGTGCTACCACACAAGTATTCATTTTCAAATCAAAGGCTATTCATGTGGACACTTGTGGGTGATGAATTCTTTTAGAGCCATCTCAAACACAAACTGCTAAATTAAAAGTTCAAGGTAGGGTTTCATTAGAGTGAACCTCCTCTCTTCCTTCTAGATTTCTTGCCCCTTCTGTAAAGAAAACAAAAACCCTAGATTTGATCAATTAATTGAATTATTTGGATCTAGGTTCGGGTTTATGATTCAAGTTTTAGTTTTTCGCTACATATAGAATCTTTAAACCCAACAATGGTATTAGAGCCACTTGTAATTCAATTAGTTTGATTATATATATATATATATATATATATATATATATATATATATATATATATATGTGTGTGTGTGTGTGTTTGTGTGTGTGTGTGTGTGTTTGAGTGATTCACTTTTGAAAAGGAGTTTTTGAAAATTTTATCCAAACAGTTTTGATTTTGTTATGATTAATTACAATCTATATAAAAATAGCATTAAACATTAATTTAATTATTGTTTATAATTGTTTAATATGATTAAACAATGAACAAAATTATGATTTTCTATGTTATGTATATTGTTTTAAGAAATCAAAATAAGTATTCTATTTAAACAACAGATTTGATTTATATTTAATGTTAAAACATGAATATTTTGATTATACTGATTTCTGTCAAAGGCAGTATGTTTAAGTGTTAAACATATTATATAGAATAAATCTATTTGGAAAAGATTAATTATTTTGTAATATGATTTATATATAAATTAGGGTTAATGGTGATGGTTGTTTAAATGTTAAACATAAATAAAAAAATGTTTTGTTTTAAACTAATCAATAAAATAGTAATTTGATTACGAAAATTATTGTTGTTGCTGACCCTTGATCCCGAATGGACACATCAAGTTGTAGATGGCGAGGTTTAGCGTGCATCCAAGATTTTAGTAACCGTGACACTGTTTGAGCTCAAGGCTATAGAGAACACACTAACCACTATCACAAAGGCATGGCGTGGAGATGATGAGTCGCCACCTATGGTACTAACTATGAGAAATCGAAAAGGTGGTATCGATTCCCTAAAAGAAAGCTAGCACCACAACCAATAGATTATGGGTACGGAATACCAATTTCTTTTAGCCTTGTGTTCATTTAGAATTACTTTATGAATTACTATGTTATTCTCTAATTACATGTAATTTTGTATAAACCCTTATTCTCACAATTAATTCCAAGGCAAACCAGTCATGAAAATACAAGTAAATAATGCATTCAATAGAACATATAATCCCTAAGTTAGTTTTATATACATTGATTTTAATTAAATAAACTAAATCTATATGTTTTAATTTACAAGTGAGCTAAAGACTAATTATTTTTAATTTTAGTTAAATGAACCTAAGTCTATTTATTTTAATTCTAAAAATGAGCCTAAATCTACAATTAATGGAGGCATGTTTTTTAGTGGGCATGTTTTAATTCTAAAGTGATCTTAAATCTACAAATTATGAAAAGGGCTTAAATTAATGGACTAAATCTAAATTAATTAAATTAAATTAAGTGGGCTTATGTTTAATTTACTAAATGGGCCTAAGTTATTTCTAACCTAATATCTAATTAATTATGGGCCTAAAATGTATTTTAATTAATTAAACCTAAAAATCTAAATTTATATGAATGAATTAAAATCTAATAAGGGCTTAAGGACCAAAACACATAAGAATAAATAAACAAGCACAAAAATAAATAAACAAGTCCAAAAATAAATAAAATAAACAAGTCCAAACACAAATAAAACATATTAAAACAATTAAATTAAAGATCAAACCAGTAATTAAATTATTTCCTTCTAAACCTTAATTTTCTTTAGCATCCAACCTAAATTAATCTACTTCATCCATTTATTTTATAATTACCTAATAAAAATCCTAATTTTACTAACCAATTAATTAAAGTAAACAAGCATTCACACACATAATTTCACTATTCCCACTATTGGGGCTATTACAATAATCTATTAAAATAATTATAATAATAATTAATACAACCCCAAAAACATAAAATAAAATAAAGAAATTAAATGAAAATAAAAACACATAAAAAACTAAATTCACAAGGTCTTATCCATAGCATTCCATGGATCTCTTATGGATTTGATTCTCCAAGTATGATCATCATGTGTTTTCCTCCATAATCACCATAAAAAAAATAAAAATTATGATTAGTGAATAAATAATAAAATAAATTAGAAATCAATAAAATTAAAAAAGAAATAAATAAATCAAATAAAAGAGAACAAAGAGAAAGTGATGATTATGGATGCTTCTTAATGAAGTGGTCCTCATATTTGTTAAATCATCGTTTCTTAATAGGTCTTATAATCTTGTTCTTCAAAAATTCTCTAAAGATCTTCAATTAACCAATAAAACCAAAAGGGGATTTTTGTAGAGAAAGACAATTCACAAAAGAATAGAATTAAGAAGGCTTTTTCAAGAACAATTGATGAATGATAAAAAAAATAATTATGTGTAAAAAATGAATGAAAAATTAAAAAGCTTATAAAAATATGTTACTACCTTCCTCCCAGATTTTTTTTCTATTTTTTCCTTTCCTCTCTTTTCTTCGTTCCTTTTTTTTTATTTCCTATACCTTTTTCCTTCTCTTCTCCTTCTCTTCATTTTTTATCCCTTATTCAGAGCCAAAGTCCTCCTATATATAGAGATACATCTTAAAACCCTAGTTATAAATTGATTCCTAAAAGACTTCTATTTCCTTAAATCATTATCAAAATAATTTTTAGGAGAATTTCAGCCCCATTAGGACTCAAATTATCTAGAAAACTAGAGAATTAGATAGAAAATTCAAGTATTTGCAAAAGGAGTCTAATTTTGACTGGAATTGTGTAATTTTAATCACTTTTTTTTAATTATAGAAAGGTCCTTGAAAGAATTTAAGTTTTTCAATTAGATCCCTAAAAGGCATTGTAATTTAGTCGATAAAAACATTAAATCCTTTCTTTGAAAAATGCAATTAGATCCTTGAAGTTTCAAAGTTCAAATATTGAAGACCTATTCATAACATTTTCATCATTGGAGTCTTTTGTCACATCTATAACTTATCATCCTGAAATTGGGTGTCTACAATTTCCCCTTTTTGTCATTGTTTGCTTGACAAATTGTGGCAAAGTGAACTAGCACCCAATTTCTTAATTGAAAGTTAGGATACTTACCTGTGCTTGATGAAGCTTTTGATGATGAACTTGCTATACTTGGACGTACAACATTGATTTGAAATGACATATCATACTATATTATATGATATTGACTATACTCGGTCATATAGTCTTGGGTGGAAGGAACTCATTGTACTTGGTCGTACAATGTTGACTATACTCTGATGTATAGTCTAAATGGAAAAGGAACATCACACTCGATCGTATAATCTTAGTTAAAGATACATTTCACTCGGTTGTACAATGCTGACTACACTCAATTGTACAATGCCGACTACACTTAGTCATATAGTCTATTTTAAAAAGAAACATCATATTCAGTCATATGATGCTGATTATACTCAGTTGTATAATCTTGGTTGGAAATACAATGCTGACTACACTTAGTCATATAATATGTTTTGAAAATAAGCACTACACTCGATCGTATGATTCCGATTATACTCGATCATATAATCTTAGTTGAAGACACATTGCGCTTGGTTGTTCAATGCTGACTACACTATGTCATATAGTCTATTTTGGAAAGAAACATCACACTCAGTCGCATGATGTCCATTATACTCGGTCATATAATCTTGGTTGAAAACACATTGCACTCAATCGTATAATGCCGACTACACTTAGTTGTATAGTCTATTTTGAAATGAAACACCACACTCGATTGTATGATGCCGATTATACTCAATCATATAATCTTGGTTGGAAATACATTGCACTTGGTTGTACAATGTCAACTACACTCATTCGTATAGTCTGTTTTGAAAAAAAAAACACCACACTCAGTCGTATGATGTTGATTATGCTCGGTTGTATAATCTTGGTTGGAAATACATTGCACTCAATCGTACAATGCCAACTACACTTGGTCGTATAATATGTTTTGAAAAGAAACATCACACTCAGTTGTATGATGCCAATTATACTCGATCGTATAATCTTGGTTAGAAATACATTGCAATTGCTCATACAATGCTGACTACACTCAATTGTATAGTCTATTTTGAAAAGAAACATCACACTCAATTGTATGATGCCGACTTCTTTTATGCGATTACACTATAATCCATAATTGCTCATAATTTGGTTGTTTGGGTTGAATGCTTTGAATTCTTTATGCTTCTTGACTTTGAATTTTATTGTGTTGACTAATTAAAATTTATTTACTGACTAATTTCAATTTTGCTATGCCAACCATCTCTATAAGGTGGGTGCCCTTTCTTCTGGATTTGCAATTCCTACAAACTTGTTGAAGTTAGTTTCAATCATGATGAATGCATATAAGTACATTATGACATTTAAAATTTATTAGAAAATTCATCACTTTTCATAAGATAGTGTGCACTCAGTAAATCTCACTATTTTTTATTTTTATGTCTATCATTTATTCACTATTTATAGAGGTCAGAGGCATTATTAACCATCTTATGCTGAGGGCATGTCTTTTACCAAGTGAAGAGCTTACTTCCACACCTAATTTTAGGGATAATTTGCTAAACAAAACTTATGGAAATTGAGCATAAAAAGATTGAATTCTGAGTATCAAAATAGCATTTGAATTATTTTTTATGCTTTCCTTCCTTATCTGAGTATTCCCTACCTTTCTCATATTACTCAGTGTGGATACCGTCAGAAAGGTCCTTTGGATACTCATACTTGTATAGAGTATTGGAGTAAATAGAGCAATTTTTTTGGCATGGTCCTCTTTTAGTATTTCCCTGCCTTTCTTGTATTACTCAGCATAGATACTGCCAGAGGTTTCATATTGATACTCTTACTCATTTATGAGCATTGGAGTAAATTATGCTTGCTATTATTTCGATTCTCCTCTTAGTATTCCCCCATCTTTCTCGTATTACTCATCATGGATATCATCAAGGGATTTTGTACTCATACTTATTTTTGGGCATTGGAGTAGATTATATGCACATTTATTATTCAAAAGACTAAAAAGATACTTTAAAATTCAAGCAATTTATGCTTCATGTCCATATATTTTGTTTTTGCATTTTCTTCCCCTCGTTTGGGTGCAAAGTAAACGTTAGATTGATTAGAGCTTATAAACTCTTAACATAAAACTTGTTAACTACTCATCTGAATTCTACGAGGCTAATAAAAGAAAGCCACTATGATCAAAAGTCATGAGGTAGGCTTTTCGCACATGATCTCATAAAATGGATGAATTTACTTTCAATTTATGAATTAAAATTCAGATGGTACTTTATTACAAAATCTAAGGAAAGAGAGTTATGCTACTTCCCTTTATTATCTTGATGAGTGTTTGATAGGTAAGATGATACATTTGATGGTTCCTTTCACCTTTTTTATTCTCTTTTATTTTCCCCTATAAAAACTACCATAAGTTAGTATGGTCTATTCATAAGTGAATAAATTTTATCAAAGTACAGTGTTATTCTTTTTTTGCATTCTTCCCTTTAGATTTGTCTTTGATCGCAGGGTCATGATACTTTATCCTTGAAGTTGAGGCTTTGGGTTGCATTTTTATTTCCACCATTCTATTAATGCTATGATAGAGGACTTCATTCCTTTTCTTGATATTTCTTACAAAAATGGTTCGGGAGTTAGAGATCTTATTTCTTGATCAAATAATTTTTCGAAGTGCATTCATTTCAAGTTTTGAGTGCATTCTTCCCTTTTTAGGGTTGGTGAATGTATTGCTGACATGTTGGACCTTCTCATCACCATATTCCATACCCTACACTCACTTCACTATTGTGGAGAGATATTCCAAAGGATGTTCTATATGAGGCTATAGAGATAGATACTAAATATGAGGAGCTTGAATGTCCTATCCAGCCTCTTAAGGTTGCTAGGATGATGCTTTTGCAAGTATCACTGACGGTGATATTCTCTTACTAAATGGGCTCATAATTTACTAGGCTCCTGAGGTCTAAAGTCCCATTGAGCATTAGGTTCACCTTGATATTGTTACCCTTTTCTCTCAGATTTGAACATTTTGAAAACCTTTCTACACTTTTATAACACTAATTTTGAATGTTAGTAGCAAAGTATTTTGCATAATCTCACCTAAGCTTAAAGGCTTTATTATGCAAAGCAAGTACTTCACAAAAAATGTATGCAAGTGTATGCATGCTATATATGATGTGCATGATCCTAATTAGTCTCCTATTTGGAACAGAGTCATTGTTGATCTTGGAGTGTAAGAATAAGGTGCCTTATCAACAACTTATAGGTTTGAGCATTGACTAATTCACTGTTGGTACTTCTGATGTTAGAGCTTTCGACACAGTTCATTAGATTAATGACCAGGCTAGCAAGTGGGGTTCATGGCTTGACACTGGAGCTTTTGATTGACCAATGCACTGTTTGAACTTTTATTTTTGCCATTACTTTTATTGCATGGTACCTAATGTATTTGTATGCTTCTTTTTGCCTTGACATCTCTTGTACTGGCTCTTATACTTTAGCATCCATCGTTGCACTTTAAATGTAGACTCAATTTGCCCCTAGAGCTACATTTTGCCCCCAGTTCCATTTTAGATTCATTCATGCTATTCTATCAGTTTTTTTTATTTTTATGTGCAAGAGACCCAATTCGTTCACTACTATTGTTGATCCTTTGACTTACTAACCCTATTAGTTATAATCTCATGCACTAGAGATGTAAATGAATGGGAAAATTGACTAAAGTGAGTTCTTGATGTTGAAATCAAATGGACTTGCACTATGAAGAACTCTTGAGTAGAATATGAAGCTTGATATTAATGCAATGATTGATGATAGTTATAGGACAAGACTTGCAATGCAAGTTATTAAGCCACCTAAATTCTCAAGGTGCTAGGCTTATAAAGAAAATTATAAAAGGGGTGGCAAAAAAATAAAAGAAAACATAACTAAAATAGTGATCTTATAACTCTAATTTTAGCTTTTATTATGTAATGTCATTCCATTCAAATAGTTTTTCAGTATGATAAAGATGAATATGTGATATTTGAACAAAAATTTAAAATTCAATTTTAATCATTCATTAGGGAAAAAAATGAGAACCTTCATTACATCACATGATACAACTCCTATTACTAGCTAGTCCTAATTTTCTCTCTAATTTTTACCTCACTGTTCTTTTTTTCTTTTTTTTCTCTCTTTATTTTTTTTAAATTTTTTCTCAAATTTCCTATCTTTGGAAGTTACATCATGTGATATATAAATTTTCTTTGAATTTGCATTTGTGCCCATGTTGAATGAATCTAATTGAATTGAATTTAGGTCAAACATGCAGATGCAATCAATATTATAATGCACAACACCATTAGGATGTACATTACATAAGTAAGCATGATCAAAATTCATATCATCAATCACTTAAAATAAAAAAAGTTCTAAAAAGCTAAAATTTTATTCAAATAAGACAATAAGAAAATTTATTTCCTATTTTAGATGCTAGGGATGTTGGGTCTCAGAGTGGTTGTCCTTGAGGTGGCTAACATAATAGCTATTCTTGCATCTTCTTGCTAACTGTCTCCAAGACTTCATCCTTTTATACCTCCATTGTGCATGTTTCTTCCTTGTCTTGGCAGCTTATCATCATCAAACTCATCACCCCATCCTGTAGGCACAATCAACTCGAAGGGTATGTGAAATGAAGGTGGTTTGGTGTAAAACACCTTATGATCAAACTTACATGAGGGCTGACCCAACAAGTCTTCTACTTTTTCCACATCTTTAGGGAACCTAGGAGACTTCTCATTAGCTTTAAGGTTTAGATCCTCAAAAGATTTTAGCACTTCTTCCTCGCTTACTCCTGAGTTGATCGTCTTAGTTGTTGGAGGTGGCATGTTTTGGTAATTTGGAAGAGGATTATTTTGAGTGTTTGGGTTTGGATTTGATTTTTTAGGGTTTGTGATTTTTTTGAAATCTATGAGGTTTTGGATTTTGTGTTTGAGGTGGATGCAGTTATCTATGGAGTGTTTATGGTTTTAATGGAATTTGCAGTGCTTGTTTGGGTTATAGCTTGGGGTGTTTGGGTTCAGATTAGGTAAAGGTTGAAGTAAGTCCTCTCACATTAGGCACTCTAGGACTTTTGAAAAAGGTTGGTTAAAATTGGAGAATCTCTTGGATTTTTGAATAGCATGCACTCTTATAACCCGACTATTATTTCCTTGATGCGTGCCCCCAATTGGGTAATTTCTCACTCTAGTGTTCCTAATGACCTTCTTTTTCTCACTTTTGATCTCTTTAGCTTGCAACCTATCATCATAAAGGTCTATAAGTGTCTTAGGATTCATTATATATGACCTTTTAACCAAGTTAGATGACACATTTTAGACTGTCATCCTAACCTGATCCTTTTCAACTAGCTTATTTTTCATTAACCCTACCTTATTCATAAATCTAGTTAGACAATTCAAAAATGATTTATTAGGCTTCTGCTTGGATTCCGGCTCTTGAACTTGCTCAAGTAATTCCCTTTTTACCTTTTCAACCATATAACTCTCAACATCCTTAAGTTTCATTTGCCCAGCATTGTCATTTATAACAGGTGGATTGGTCACAAAAGGTGGATTGGTCGCAGTAAGAGGTGTAGTAGTCGGTGGTGGCATCAATCCAGCCAAGGCCTATCTCAACTCATCTTATATCATCACTCTCATGTCATCCATTAAAGCTCCTTTTACATCCTCTAGGGTCTAGTTTCCTCCTTCTTGTTGTTCCATTTCTTCGACTTGAGTTAGTGTATCTTCTAAGTAAAGTGGGTGAATGGGGCTTTTTTCAAACTATGAAGGATCTCTTTAGTTGTTGATTTTGGACTCAAATTAGTTCTTACCAATCTGCCACTACTCCATTTCCAAACATAGGAAGACCCAGATGAATCTATAATGGCTGAAAGAAAAATGCTAGTATGATGCATGAGATGCATGTATGCATAATGCATTGCTATGCAACAGGTAGCAAGTAACAAGTTAGGTATATATACATCCTTCCAACCTTATTCCTCCCACACACATATTCAATAGTGAGTCTCTTTTCCTAGGATTTTTGGTTTTGGTCTATAAATCAACAGGGGATATCAGGGACCGACACACATGCCAAATCTCTCTTAAAGCAGTAAAACATAGAAATAATATTTCTAGGTATAAAAGATTAGCCTAATCTTGATTAGGCCAAATGGGCTTTTAAAGTATGGAATTGGGAATTTATAGATAGAAATACCTCATGGCAACATTCATAAGAAATTTGGGTAGATCCTAGGGGAAGTAACTAAGCCATTATATATGGTAGGTTCGATAAAAAGGTCAAGGTTCCCTTAGCAAGATGCCCTCCTTTAAGACTTGAGTTACAAGCCAAGGTTAGAGGGGCCTGACATCCTTTGCAAACTCAAGAGAAGACTACCCCCCTTAGGTTACAGACTCTTGTTAGATGAGCCTAGTAATCTCTCTTGAACCTAGTTAAGGCTAAGAGTGATCGTTAGCCAATTTACAATCCCATAAAGCTAGTGGAATCATGTAACCATAAACCAACGCCATCAGTTAATATGGACATACAGAATGAATGCAAGAGTAAACTAATAATTAATAAAATAATTCTAAAGAACACAAGTAAAATCAATATCTCTTATCCCCAGTGGAGTCGCCACTGTAGATGGCGAGGTTTAACGTGCATTTAAGATTTTAGCAACTGCGACACTGTTTGAGTTTAGGGCTATAGAGAACACACTAACCATTGTCACAAAGACATGGTGTGGAGATGAGAAGTCGCCACCCAGGGTAATAATTAGGACAAATCGAAAAAGTGGTACTTGATTCTCGAAAAGAAAGCTAGCACCACAATTAGGAGATTATGGGTATGAAATACCAACTTCTTTCAGTCTTGTGTTCATTTAGAATTACTTTATGAATTACCATACTATCCTCTATTTACATGTAATTTCATATAAACCCTTATTCTAGCAATTAACTCTAAGGCAAACTAGTCATGAAAATACAAGTAAATAATGCATTCAATAGAACATATAATTCCTAAGTTAATCTAATATACATTGATTTTAATTAAATAAGCTAAATCTATATGTTTTAATTTACAAGTAAGCTAAAGACTAATTCCTTTTAATTTTAATTAAATGAACCTAAGCCTATTTATTTTAATTTTTAAAATGAGCTTAAATCTACAATTTATGGAGGTATTTAAATTAATGGGCCTAATTCTATATGTTTTTAATTCTAAAGTGATCCTAAATCTACAAATTATGAAAATGTATAAATTAAGTGGGCTAAATCTAAATTAATTAAATTAAATTAAGTGGACCTATATCTATTTTACAAAATGGGCCTAAATTATTTCTAACCTAAAATATAATTAATTATGGGCCTAAATTGCATTTTAATTAATTAAACCAAAAAACCTAAATTTATATGAATGAATTAAAATCTAAAATGGGCTTAAGGCCCAAAACACATAAGAATAAATAAATAAGCACAAAAATAAATAAACAAGCCCAAAAACAAATAAAATAAACAAGTCCAAAAACAAATAAAACATATTAAAACAATTAAATTAAATATCAAACCACTAATTAAATTATTTCCTTCTAAACCTTAATTTTCATTAGCATCCAACCTAAATTAATCTACTTCTTCCATTGATGTTAATCAATTACCCAATAAAAATCCTAATTTTACTAATCAATTAATTAAAATAAACAAGCATTCACACACATAATTCCATTATTCCCACTATTGGGGCTATTACAATAATCTATGAAATATAAGAATAAAAATAATTAATAGAACCACAAAAACATAAATAAATTAAAGAAATTAAATAAAAATAAAAAGACCTAAAAAACTAAATTCACAAGGTTTTATCCATAGCATTCCATGGATCTCTTATGGATTTGATTCTCCAAGTATGATCATCATGTGTTTTCCTCCATAATCACCATAAAAAAGAATAAAAATTATGATTAGTGAACAAATAATAAAATAAAATAGAAAGCAATAAAATAAAAAAAAAATAAATTAATTAAATAAGAGAGAACAAAGAGAAAGTGATGCTTATGGATGTTTCTTAATGAAGTGCTCCTCAGATTTGTTAAATCACCATTTCTTAATAGGTCTTCTAATCTTGTTCTTCAAAAATTCTCCAAAGATCTTCAATTAACCAATAAAACCAAAGGGGATTTTTGTAGAGAAAGACAATTCACAAAAGAATAGAATTAAGAAGGCTTTTTCAAGAATAATCAATGAATGATAAAAAAATAATTATGTGTAAAAAATGAATGACAAATTAAAAGCTTATAAAAATATGTTACTGCCTTCCTCCCAGATTTTTTTTTTGTTTTTTCCTTTCCTCTCTTTTCTTCGCTCCTTTTTTTATTTGCTCTAACTTTTCCTTCTCTTCTCATTCTCTTTATTTTTTTATCCCATATTCAGAGCCAAAGTCCTCCTGTATATAGGGATACATCTTAAAACCCTAGTTATAAATTGATTCCTAAAAGATTTCTATTTCCTTAAATCATTATCAAAATAATTTTTAGGAGAATTTTAAACCAATTAGGACTCAATTTATCTAGAAAACTCAAGAATTAGATAGAAAATTCAAGAATTTATGGAAGGAGTCTAATTTTGATTAAAATTGTGTAATTCCGATCACTTTTTTTAATTACTGAAAGGATCTTGAAAGAATTTAAGTTTTGAAATTAGATCCCTAAAAGGCATTACAATTTAGTCTGAAAACATTAAATCCTTTCTTTAAAAAATGCAATTAGATCCTTGAAGTTTCAAAATTCAAATATTGAAGACCTATTCATGACATTTTCATCATTGGAGTCTTTTGTCACATCCATAACTCAACATCCCGAAATTAGGTGTCTACACATGCATTTTCTTTAACATAATAATTTAATTAATTTGTATATTGAATTATTTTGGAATATTTGTTTATTGTTAAATGCATGGTGCATAGCATGGCCCTTAAACCAATGTGATTAGATCTTATTTTATTTGGTTGTAATTTTAAAATACGGCATGCAAGTCATTTTATTTGTTGTAATTATTTTATTTTATTTGATAGTAATATAATAGTTTTAATTACAACATGTAATGTAAAATCAAGACCCAAGATGCAAATTAAAGTTGGAGGCCCATAATGGAGATTAAAGGTGGGAGCGCAAGGAGGAGATCCATGGTAGAAGATGGAGATCCAATATGAAGGCTAAATTTGTATTAGTACTATCACCTAAGTTTGACTTATGATCTTTATATTAGCTTATGAAGATCAACTAAGTTATGGGGAAAGCTATGTCATGTTTATCTTATTATGTTAGTATGCCATGCATGTGTAGTCATGTGATGCCATGTATATGATGCAATATAATAATAACTAAACAAGATAAAATTAACTAAACCCTTATTTAATATTAAGTCATTAAAATGCCTCCCATTAATCAACACTTATCAAGATCTGGATTTCTATATATAGGTTATGCCAAAGCATTATGTATAAAGCCATCTAAATATGATAAGATGGATAGTGGTGATATCCATGTTTGAGTTGCTTAGACTTAACTAGGTTATCAAAATGATTTTTGACCTAGGGCATTTGATAGGATATGCCGATACATATGATATCATATAATTATCCAAGAATTACATGAGATGTAATTGGTATAGTGTTACCTACCTAAATAGCCACACTTTAAGTGATAAGCCAAAGCTTACTTAAAGTAGGGTAAAATATGAATCTTGACCCACTAAGAAATTTCAATTGTTGAAATTATTTTAAGGGTTTTATAATTAATAAAAATTTAGTAGGAGCTTTCTTATGCCTCTTTTATAATAAAACTGAATGTACTATATATATATTTGTTATAGATAATGACATCAAACACTACACCTACCATGCCACTGCGATCAATCCTTAAGAAGGATAAGCTAAATAGGACTAACTTTCTTAATTGGTACAAAAACCTAAAAATTGTTCTTAAGTAAGAAAGAAAAGAATATATCCTTGATCAACCTATCTTAGAGGAACCAACTGCTAATGCTCATAGAGCACAAAAGGATGTTTATAGTAAGCATCTCATCGATTCAGTTGATGTCACTTATCTCATGCTTGGATGCATGGAGTTTGGGCTTTAAAAGAAACTGATGAGGCTTATACTATGATAAACCATCTCAAGTAAATGTTCTAAGAGAAATCTAGAATGGAAAGGTTCAATACCATCAGGGCATTTCTCTCCTGTAAGTTGACTACTAGTGGTGTTAATCCTCATGTTCTTAAGATGAAGGGTTATCTTAAATACTTGGATAAGCTTGGTCTTAAGATTGAACAAGAATTGGCTATTTATATCATTCTCCAATCTTTGTCTAAATCTTATGATGGTTTCATCATGAATTTCAATATGCATAGTATGGACAAAAATATTTCAAAGTTGCATGGGATGCTTAAAACTATTGAAAAGATCATCAAGAATTCCACTAGGGATGTTCTAATGGTTAATAAGGGAAAGGGTATGAAAAGGGTTGAAAAGGTCAAGGGCAAGGCTCCTAAAGGCTTTTAAAAGCCGAAACCAAAGCCCAACCCAAGTTCAAAGTTGAACCCCAAGCAAAGCCACAAAAGGAGGGAATATGCTTTTTCTACAATGAGCCAAGTCATTAGAAAAGAAATTGCAAGCTATATATGAATGATTTGAACAAGAATAAGGGTAGTGCGATTATCTCTTCAGGTATTCATGTTATACAAATCAATTTGTCTACTTCTAATTCTTGGGTATTAGATATTGGATCAAGGTCTCACATTTGAACTAATGTGTAGGGTTTAAAAAGGAGTAGATTATTGGCTTAAGGCAAAGTGGACCTATGAGTTGGTAATGGAGCAAGAGTTGCTGCTTTAGTTATAGGAACTTATAAGTTAACTTTGCTAAGTGGACTTGTTTTAAATTTGGAAAATTGTTATTATGTGCTTATTATATATAGGAATATTATTTATGTTTCTTGTTTGGACAAGAAAGGTTTTGAATTTATTATTAGGAATAATAAATGCAATATTTATCATGATAACATTTTCTATGGATTTCCATGCACTAGTGGTATTTGTGTTCTAAATGTTAAAGACACTAATGAAAAGTCAATCTATAACATTGATACAAAGAAGTTTAAATCTAATGATTCAAACACTACCTATCTCTGGCATTATCGTTTAGGCCACATAACTAAGAAACGAATGTCAAAACTTTACTAAAATGGGCTTTTAAATTTATTTGATTATGAATGATTTGAAATATGTGAATCTTGTTTACTAGGAAAAATGACTAAAACACCTTTTACTGGAAAAGGTGAGAGAGCTAATGATTTATTGGGCCTTATACATTTAGATGTATATGGACCATTAAGCTTAATTGCTAGAGGAGTTTTCCAGTACTTTATCTTTTTCATAGATGAGTTCAGTAATTATGGATATGTCTATTTAATGAAACATAAATTTGAATCTTTTGCAAAGTTTAAAGTTTTCCAAAATGAAGTACAAAATCAACTTAGTAAAAATATTAAAACACTAAGATCTTCTTGAGGTGGTGAATATTTAAGTTAAGATTTTGTATATCATCTTAGAGATTATGGGATTATTTCACAATTGACTCCTCTAGGTACACTACAATGGAATGATGTATCTAAATGGAGAAATTAGAATTTATTCGATATGGTTCAATCAATGATGAGTCTCTTACTTTTATAGACTTGTGTTTTACTCTTCTATTAAAGGACTTGGCCGAGCCTAATACAACTATGTATGGTATAGAGCCTTAAGCCTTTGGCGGTCTAAGAGGGTGAGATTGTCATGCCTCTATTGAGCCCACTGTACTTTTGGCAATTTAGATTCGACTGCTACCAAAAGATACTTGATCTTTATTTTGATTTGAAGAACTACTTCTAATCCATACACTAATGAGAAAAGAGTTGCCCTCATTGTAGTTCTAACTGTTGTTCAGTACCCCCATCTAGCATATGGCAATCGATCTACCCAGTCTTAGTAAGTCTGAGTCATCTTTGATAAGATCTTTTTTATGTTCTTATTTATAGCTTTGATAGCCCCATTTACTTATGGTCGATAAGGAGAAGATTTGTGATGTTCCACCTTATAACTCTTTGATAGCTCTCTAACTTCCCCTTGGAATTAGACACCATTTTCAAAGATTATATGATGAGTCAAGGTGAAAGGCTAAAGGTTCCTTTAGTGAGAATGCCCCTATATGACTAGGGTTGTAGACTCAAGTTAGTGTGTCTAGCATTCTTTTGATAACTCGGTTGCCCCCCTTAAGGACTTAGGTTACAAACTCTAGTTAGATGAGTTTGGTGAATACATGAGTAAAGACTAAAGGTGATAATGCAATATCTTTGTTGCCCCATGACTCGAGTGGAACCATGGTGGCAATGTCATTTAGTATTATTAAGGTTTTTAGGGATAAGTGGTGCATGTGTGATGTGTAGTGCAAATGTAGTGGTGAAGGGCTCTATACGATTGAGTACTGAATAATGAGAAATAGTCATTTTTAAGTTAATCCCTTTTACTTAAAAGTTCCCTAGTGGAGTTGCAACTATGAGTGACCTAGCTATTCCTTTTTGTTTTTTTGTTACTATTTTTTTTTTGTTTCTAAGGGTTATGAAAACTTTATAGAATAAGGACAAGAGATTGGTCTCGGGGGTACAAGATGCTTTTAATTTTGTGGAGTCGCCACCTAATTTTTAGAAAATTAGGAAAAGAAAGGGACAATATCAAGTCACTCAATGAGTATTGTCCTCAGTAAAGATTTTTGGGTTTGGGAGATCGCATCCACTTTTTGACTCTTTCTTAATATATGATATTCGATGTATAGTTATAGCAACACCCTAGTTTTAGTGATGACTATTTATACATCATTCACACAGTACATCATAAAATATAGGATAATAAAGTTGAGAGTTTTATTACATCACTTTCCTAATGAAATACATATGAAAAGAAAAAAGATTATGGAAAAGTAAATCTAATATGATTGATTTGCAAGGATAACATGATCATTTACACAACTTATGATAGGATGATCATGCTTGCTGTCATTATTTATGCTATGATGATGAATCATGATAATATAAAAGATGCATGAGGTCATCACTAGACTAAGAGCATGATGACTCTATTTTGGGGTATAAAATTTTCATACTATTGATATTTACTATGTGATTTCATGATTTCGGAAATAGGGGATGTAGAGTGATGATGTAAAATGAGCATAATAATGCATATATTATTCACGTAACATACAAGATTGCCAGTCTCATCACACAAAGCATAAAAATATTACCAAGTGCTGGCGATGGTAAAATAAAATGCAGTAAAGTAAAGTAAACATACTAAAATGATTGTGTAGTCCTTAGACTTGACTCAGCTTGTATGAACTTTGAAGCTCTGGATTTGAAAGATTATCAAGCTTTCCTCGTCAAAAGGTTCAAAATGATAGTATAATGATGCTAGATTGTATACCTTTGAAGCATGTTTTGACAAAGATGAGGTTAGTTTTGGTGGAAAAAAGGGATCTCACAACCTAAAGGAAAGGTTATGGGAGAGCAAAAACTGTATGGGAAAGGGTTTATCACGCCTTCGAACAGACTGAATATTGAGTGTGTGTGTGTCTTCATTTGCTTCACCCTAAAAAATAAGGTGTAGAGGGGTCTATTTATAGGAAAAGAATGTGTAGAATAGGGGTGGTGTAGGCATGGTCATGCGTGTGTGCGAGGACTTTTTAGCATGGCCATGTGCACTTGTGTGCTTTTTAACACGCATTTTGATGCTTTACACGCTCTTCTCGAGTTCTATGCTTGCTATTTTGTGGTTGGTTCCTAAGGTTTTTGGGCCTTCCAGATGCATTTTTAAAGTTCATTTTTTGAAATTTAGCTTTGATTTTGGCATATAACACCTAAAGGTGTTTATGTGCACTTTTGAGTGATATGCGCTGATACCCAGGTTGTGTTGGACCATTCTAAGACCACTTTCAAAGGTTTTAGAGCCCTCTAAATGTGTTTTTGAAATCCTTTTTATCAAAATCAATTTCTATTTTTTTTCAAAGCTAGGTCCTGGTCTAATAAAATAAGCACTAGCCCGACAAGCTGAGTATTATGAGAGGAGTTTTCTCAAAATAAACCTCTCATTATTTTGATAATTCATATTTCATAAGGATGAAGCATAGCTCAATGACTTGGTGTTCAATTTTGCACGCTGGTGGGGTTGGTTAGGTGTTTTAAAGTTGCACACTTTAGAAGTGTTATGAACGAGCAAACTTTAGTCATCTCGTGGATTCGTTTCATCATCGGACCTTTTTAGGGACAGTCAAATTTAAGGTATGACACTCCTGTTAAGTTTTAATTATTGTTTGATACCCTTATAAGGCATATGGAAGTCTGTATGCCTAGTCTCAGTAAGTTTGAGTCATCTTTGATAGGATCTTTTTAATGTTCTTATTTGAAGCTTTGATAGCCCCATTTGCTTATGGTCGGTAAGGAGAAGATTTATAATGTTCCACCTTATAACTCCTCAGTAGCTCTCTAACTTCCCCTTAGAATTAGACACTGTCATTAGAGGTGATGTGTTAGGGGATCCTATATCGACAAAATAGGTTTCTTTTAATGAACTTAGCCACTTGCTTAGCTCCTATCCTTGTGAATGACTCTGCTTTGACCCATTTTGTAAAGTAGTCCACTGCCACTAAGATGAACCTATGTCCGTTTAAGGCTATCGGGTGGATTTCCCCAATTATGTTTAGCTCGCATGCTGAGAAGGACCATGGAAAGGAGATATAATATAGTTCTATTAGGGGCAGATAGCTGACATTCTAGTGGATATGACACTTATGGAATTTCCTTACAAATTTGATGCAGTCTTTCATCATCATCATCATCCAGAAGAACCCTTGTCTAATTAACTTCTTAGCTAGGATTGCTCCATTCATGTGTGGACCATAAACACCCTTATGTACTTCTTTTGCTGCTCTCGTAGCCTCAATTTCATTTAGACATCAAATTTGTAAACCATCTAAGGTTCTTCTATATAACACACCCTGGTGTGATGTGAATTTTGATGCTAGTCATCGAATGACTACTTTCTTTATTTTAGCTGCTTGATCATGATAGGCTCATTCCTTTAGATATCTCTGGATGTTATAAAACTATAGCTTTTTAGCTACTTCTATCTTTGCTACTCTACAACTTTTATGCCAAGTTTGTCCCAATATAAGTAAAATTAGAGGCTTCATGGGCATTTTGGATGGTCCTTCTTATACTGATGCTAGGGAAGCAAGTGCATCTGCAATCTGATTGTGGTTGCTAGGGAGATGAACGAATCTATTTTTTCGGAAGGACATGGTAAGTAGCCTCAAGTGGTCTAGATAAGGCTTTAAGTACTGCTTTTTTAGTTCCCACTCTTTTATGGCATGATTACTAGCATGAAATCTCCAAAGATTTTGACTTCTATGACATCCAAGGTTATCAATGCTTCTATTCCTAGTACACATGCCTCATTTTTTGCTTCATTATTTATGACTCTGAACTCGAGCTTTTTAGCAATTAGTACTACTTCACCTTTTGAAGATTATAGTATTACACCGACTCCTACTCTAAACTAATTGACTGCTCTGTTAAAGTACATGTGCCATCTTTAGAATTTAATGGCTAAGATGAGGTCATCTGGGAAGTCTAGTTGGATTTTTTCTGAGTCTACAATGAGGTTAAGAGTTAGAAATTCACCACTGCTCTCCCTTTTACTACCTTATTTGTTAGATATTGTATGTTGAATTCTATTAGCAATACGAGCCACTTAATAAGTTTTCCCACTAGATAGGGAGCTTCGCAGAGGTACTTCATTAGGTCCATTTTAGACACAGCCTAAATTTTGTAGGATTGAAAGTAGTGTCTGCGTTTCTTCATTGCCCATACCATTGTCAGACATATTTTTTGACTTGGCTATACTTGTCCTTATATGGCAGCATCTTCTTGCTCAAGTAGTCAACTGTGTATTTTACTTTTATTTTGCCCTTTTAGGCTAACATTGTACCGATTGCATTCCTTTTGATGGCCAGATATAGGGTTAGAGGTATCCTAGGTTTGTTTGTTTTAGAACTGGTAGGTTGGCTAGGTAGCTTCTAATCTTTTTAAATGCTAGCTGACACTGTTCGTTCCATTCAATTAACTTATCTTTCTTGAGGAGCTTGAAGATCGGTTCACATATTGTTGTCAACTTAGTAATGAATCTACTAATGAATTATAGTTTCCCTAGAAACCATCTGATTTCTTTCTTTATTTTTGGCACTGGCATCTCTTTGATGGCTTTTCCTTTGTTTGGATCCATTTCAATCCCATTATAATTGACAACAAACTCTAACATCTTTCCTAAAGTAACCCCAAAAATGCATTTCTTTATATTTAGCTTGAGACTGTATCTTTCAACCCTTTTAAGGAACATTTTAACATCATAGGGGTGTTTTTCCCTGGTTTTTTATTTAACTATCATTTCATCAACATATACCTCCACCTCTTTATGTATCATGTCATGGAACATCACAATTGTCATTCTCTAGTAGGTTACCCTTACTTTCTTTAGTCCAAAAGGCATTACTCTATAGCAAAAAGTTGCCTTTGCTTTGTTAATAATGGCCATTAGGATCTGATAGTACCTAGAGAATCCATCCATAAAGGAATAAATTACATATATGACAACACTGTCAACCAACATGTCTATATGGGGTAATAGGAAAGCATTCTTCAGGCAAGCCTTGTTCAGATCTCTGTAGTTGACTCATTTTCTAACCCTTCCATCTTTCTTCGATAATGGCACCACATTTACCAACCATTCTGGATAGTCTACTACCTATAGGAATTTTTCCTTGATTTGTTTCTCAATGTCCTATTTCACCTGCTGGACCCATTCTAGTCTAAGTCTTCTTAACTTCTGTTTTACCAGTTTGCACCCTTTTTTGGTTGGAATGACATGTTAATCAATGTCTCTGTCAATACTAGGCATATTATCGTATGTCTAGACAAATACTTTTGAATATTTTATTAATAATTTTTAAATTTCTCTCCTTTCATCGTGGTAACATCTTTCAAAATATGCAGAATGCGCAGTTTAGATTCTATGCTAATGTTAAATGATTCAATGCATATGGAATGAATGTCAAATATGCTAATGTTTTGATCAATGCAATGCACACTACCATCATGAAAGACATTAAACACGTAATCAAAATATGATTTCATTGCATTAACTTTAGAGTTCATTACATTATAATTTTCAAACAAATAAAAAGTACAAAGATCATCATCAGCAGTGTCTTTAAACAGGGCATCATCAACTCTTGGTTCAAGGATGGCAATAGCCTAGGCATGATTGATAGCTTCAATCTCATATTCTATCTCTAGGTTTCTCGTTAGCTCATAGATGTCAGTCCTAGTCATCATGTCTGGTAAATGCTTCTCCTTGAGGGTATCATTGAAGATCTCAAACGCCAGTTTCTTGATTCCATTGCTCACCCATTCCTTAACTTATCCTTGATAGACTTAGGTTGAGCTTTCATCCATAAAAAAAGTTGATTTCTTAGCCCTAGTATCCTTTTTAGGATCGTACCCTAGACCATTTTTATTGGTCTATCCTTAGAAGTTAAGGAATTCTATAACTCCAATGTTTCTTCCTCTCAATCCTGTTCCAAGCAGATATTGCATCTTTTTCATAATAGCAGCAACTTTAGGATTGATATGACCATCATAAATCATAGAAACCTAGAATCCTAGTAGGACCATATTCAGATAGGCAATAATGTTATTTGTTTCAATAGAGATTGATACGAACCCTACCTATAATAGAGATAGAACGCACATCCACCTTTGAATATTAGCCCAAGGATCATCAAAGATATGTTATGTTGGTGGAGCTAAACCCCTTACTTATTAAATTGAAGCAAGATACTTAGCTATTAAAAGATAAACAATCATATAATTCTAAGTCTAACCTAGCAATTGTAATGAAAGGTAGATGTGAAACAATTCAAGTAAACTTGCAAAGTTTCAAAAGAACAAAGTTTAAGGAAAAAACCTCACTTTTTAATATTTCAATGCTTCTCTAAATTAAGTTTTCATTGTATAAGCCCTTATATAGGCATGTAAATAACCTAATCCTTAAAGGAAAAGGTTTTATTTCTTATTCCTAAAGATACCTATATAGAAAAATCCTTAATTAAGTAGATTTCCTTCAAAATAGGACAACTAATGACAACTCATCTTTGAAAAGTCAAAATTGACAACTCATTATAATTCATAACAATTAAGCAAAATGACAACTCATGACAACGAAGCATTGAAGCATGCCATGTCATATGTTAACCATTGACCCTTAACTTTGACTTGTTGACTTTGACTTAGAATATTCTCGAATCTTCTCACATCTTTTAGAATCTTCTTGAATCTTCCTTATTGACTCTACAATAGAAAAATAACTAAAAATTCATCCAATTAATCTAATTAATTTCAAATAGGAAATTAAGCTAATTAGCTTGAATTCTTCATATTGAGGTACTTTTGATCCCTTTTAGGGTTCATATTATTCCTTCCCTCTTGAAGATGATTCACCCTCGAATCATAGCTATCTTCTAAAGTTAATAAATTTGCAAATCCTCTAGGGTTAAACACAAACTCCTTTATTGAAAACTTCTCCTTTGAAATAATGATCCACATAAGTAGCTTCAACATAACTTAAACTTGATAGCATATTTGTAATATAGAACTTCTGTTCATGAACATGTAAGGATTGAATTATTATTGCTTCTTTCGAAACTTGAAACCTGAATATCTCAAGTTCTTCTTGCAACAAGTGAAGAATCTATAGATTATCTTGTAGGCATAAGATACTTAAACTATATCATTAAATGGATCTTCATATGGCATAGAAGTCTGTAAAACAACTTTCAAAACACTAGAAAAAGAAAGATTAAAATTATTAGTATAATCATTATGAATAACCAACTCTTGATCTTTCATGATGCTCCCAATCTTTAGGTTCTCCTTTTCACTCATGCCTTGCTCATTTTCTCTCACTAGTTGATTAGTGCACAAGTCTTCAATAATTGCTTTTGGTAGTGAAGTTTCAATTTGGCAATTTTCCTTATTGCCCTTTTTCTCAACTAGTTGCTCAACCAATTTAATACTTCAATAACTTTAGCACCTTCACTTTCCTTGGATTCACACACATTATTATCTCCTCACAAATACTCCCTTTCTTTTCATACTACAAAGCTAGTTTAATTACAACCTTCAAAGAAATAGAAGATTCTAATTGCACTTCTTTCTTTAATCTCTTGCCAATCTCGCATTTAATCCCGTTGATGAATTTTGTAACTTTTTTCCTTTCAAATTCACTTACATCACTTGCAATTACAAACAACTTAAACTTTTTTAATATAATCATTAACACATAATTCATTACCTTATTTAAGCCTTTGTAATTTAAGATAAAATTTATCCCTAACTTCATGAGGAATAAAATGTCTAGCCATTACCCTCTTCATTATCTCCTAATTTTTAATCTCCCTTACATGTTTGTACTGAAGGATGTGAATGCTCTCGTGTTTCACTAAAAAAAATTCTTTGTTTTTTTAATTTATAAAGAATTAAAAAGAATAAAAGAATAGATAACACATGAAAATAAAAGGATACGTAACCAAACCTTGAAGTTTGGCCCTGATACCAAATTGATTTGAACCCTACCTATAATAAGATAGAGCGCGCATCTAACTTTGAATATTAGCCCAAGGATCATCAAAGATAGGTTATGTTGATGGAGCTAAACCCCTTGCTTATTAAATTGAAGTAAGATACTTATCTATTAAAAGATAAACAATCATACAATTCTAAGTCTAACCCAACAATTGTAACAAAAGGTAGATGTGAAACAATTCAAGTAAATTTGCCATGTTTCAAAAGAACAAAGTTTAAGGAAAAAAAACCTCACTTTTTAATATTTCAATGCTTCTCTAAATTCATTTTTCATTGTATAAGCCCTTATATAGGCATGTAAATAATATAATCCTTAAAGGAAAAGGTTTCATTCCTTATTCGCAAAGATACCTATATAGAAAAATCCTTAATTAAGGAGATTTCCTTCAAAATAGGACAACTAATGACAAATCATCTTTGAAAAGTCAAAATTGACAACTCATTACAATTCATGACAACTAAACAAAATGATAACTTATGACAACTAAGCATTGAAGCATGCCATGTCACATGTTGACCATTGACCCTTGACTTTGACCTTTTTTACTATTTGACTTTGACTTGTTGACTTTGACTTTGAATATTCTTAAATCTTCTCACATCTTCTAGAATCTTCTAAAATCTTCCTTATTGACTCTAAAATAGAAAAATAACTAAAAATTCATCCAATTAAGCTAATTAGCTTGAATTCTTCATATTCAAGCACTTTTCATCCCTTTTAGGGTTCATATTAGGGATGGTAACTACCTTTCCATTTAGAGGGAACTTAATCTTTTGATGCACAATGGAAGGTATGCCCCCTAATGGGTGGAACCAAGGTCTTCCTAGTAGTAAGGCAAAAGTTCAAGGGATGTTTATGATAATAAATTTTATTACTGATTTGATATCTCCTACTATAACTACTACTTTGAAAGTGCCGATGGCTGGCTTCTTTAAATCATCATAGGCTTGTATGACCATATAGGACTCTTCCAGTTTTCAATATTCATCCTAAACTTATATAGCAACCTTAGGGGGCAAACATTGATGGCAGGCCCATCATCTACCATAACACATGGGGTCTTCTCAATGTTGATAATTACCTATATAAAGAGAGGACAATTATGGACCCTTCCTTTGAGGGGTAAATCTTCATTTAAAAAGGTGATTTCATTAAAGGAGCTTTCATTAGAGAGGTTATCATTTTATAAGGTGAGGCATCAGTGGCAATCTTTGCTTCATCTTGTGCTCTGACTAGGGCATCTCTATACTTCTTGGAGGCCATGAGTAGGTCCCAGATACTGGATTGCACTTGAGTTTAATTGAGCTATTTAAGGATAATGTCTTCCTCTTTGATCAGAGCTTGATCTCTTGCTACTTCTTTCTCCTTAAATGGTTCTTTCTCTTTCTCAAGAGGTTGATATACCCACCCACTATAAGTTACATTATTAACTACTAGTGAGGGCTTCTCAGCTGCTTTCTTATATTCTTTTGTACTACTATTTTGGTCCTAGACAATGATTTCATGATCATCAGAGTCGTATTATATGTCTATCCCCATGATTTATAGGTTCTAAGGCTAAATAGAATTGTCTATCCCATCTTTGTTGTTAAATTCTTCTCCCCATCCCTAGGGTACTATATCTCCTAAGAGTGTGTGGGTAGCAAGAGGTGTTGTGTACTTGACTTTATAGTTGAACTTCCTAAATGGCTAGCCCAATAGATACCATACTTTATGGTTATTATTAAACTTTTTATCTATGTTTGCTTCTTGTCGGAAAGGGCAATCAATCACTTCACCATTCATGGGGAGAGCTATATCCCTAGCTCTTTTTTACATTATTAAGTGGGGAAGGAACTTTTGAGGCATTGGAATGTATTCAAAGGTAGAAGGGAATTAATAATATTCACTAGAATCATGAGGCTTAATAATGGGTTTTAAGAGTTTGCCTTCTAGGGGCTTGTCTTAGGTTTCTTTTATGGCTTGGATTGACTGTCCAAGTAGGTTTTCTAATAGATTAGAGGAGATCATGTTGATAGTTGGTGAAAGCATGTTTTGATAGTTTGGAAGAGGATTGGTCTTAATATTGGTCATTTTTCTAGGTCATCAATTTTTCCAGAGTTAATAAGGTCTTGGATTGCATTTTTAAGAGTTTTGCATGTATCAGTAGTGTGACCAAGTATCTGGTGAAAGTGGCAGAACATGTTTTGGTTAATTTAAGGTGGCAGTGGGTTTGGAAGAGGCCTAGGCTCTTTTGGTTTTAGGAGGTTCTTTTCTTAAAGTCTTTGGAATACTTTGGATAGCAGGAGGTTACAGTTTGAGAATTTTCTTAGTGGTTTGATGGAATTGATAGATGGTGAGTTATGGGTGTTAAATTACATCATGTTTATTTCTGTGGCTCAGGTGAAGGTGTTTGGTTGGGAATTATGGTGAAAAGCATTTATGGCTTACTAAGTTTCCTCATCCTTTATTTTGAACCCAGCTTGATGGAGAGCTCTGAGGTCAAGATAATAAGAAAAGGTCACTTATTTTATGAAGTGCAGTAGTGCCCTTTGATTATCAGCTCTATTCATTCATCCTCAGGAGGATGGTTTCTCATCTTGACTGCCTTTCCTCACCATCTGGTGACATAATCAGAGAGAGCTTCATCAGGTTTCTGCTTGGTGGTCTCAAGGTCCCTTCGAGTGATGTCTAACTAAGAGTTGTATTTATACTGCTTGATAAACTTCTAAGTTAGCGGTAGCCAATCATTTTTTATTTCATTTTCAAGGTCAAAGAACCATGCCCTTGATTCTTCCTCTAGGGATATAAAGAAGAATCCAACAATCTATGATTCTGTAAGCTTTGTGGTAGCCATAAAGGTAACATATTGCCTTAAATGGACCCTTGAATCTTATGCTCTGTCAAAATTAGCAAAGTTCAGTAGCTTAAAATCATTAAAAAGTAGTTCATCTTTAAACAATGCTAGGTTGGTGAAGCTTTTAGAGCCATGAGTTCCCTTGCCTTTGAAGGAAAATTCCAACTAAGCCATCTTGTTGGCCAATAGTTTGACCTCCCTTTTCAATTCAAGCTTAGTAATGTTAGTAATTTTTACAGCTTTTGGTGCATTCCTGAGATCTTTGTAGTAGTCACTATCATCATCAGCTTGAATTGGACTGTGGGGAATTCTCTTTGCCTTATCTACCCTTGGGTGAACAGAAGCAAATGCTTCATTTAGAGGTGTGCTATTCCCATCTCAAGCACTTTTGACTTTGATTTTAGCTTGGAGGATTTCAGCTATGGTGCCATCAACGAGCAACTTTTGGGTCCCCTCTTTTAGCTTGTATTCAAATTATTAATAGGAGGTAACTTTTTGGTCACTCATGATTGTCTGTAGTATTCCTGTGCATTTATTAGGGTTAGCTAAATGAATTATGCATGACATGTGCCTACAAAAGAAAAGGGTGAGCATGTTTGCAATGAGTGGATGCAAAAAATCCTATAATGGAAAAATGATTATCCTTGTAAAAAATAGTGGTTAATATGTGCTATCTACATGTATGTGATGTATGCATGATTAAAGCTAGTTAGTTTTCCTACACAGTGAACAAACCAATCACAAGCAAGCTCTCACTTCCACTCTTATTTCTCCATGAGGTCATTCAGTCTCTTTCCTTGGTGGACTATGGTTCTGCTCTCAGAACTAGGTTGTTTTCATTTATGTTGGTCTGAACCAAAGTGTAAACTGAGGAATGATACTCAAATGTGCATGAGGTAATCATATGATGTCAATGTGAGGGTCAATTTTTGGGCTTCAAATGATGTCTAAAGCCCATATTCACCCATATGCATAGGACCAAGTTCAATCAAAGGGAGTTCAAGTTCTTGCCCCTACAACGATATTTGATATGCTTACCTTGAGTCATGAAAGCATCATTTAATAGTTTATAGTTTGATTTTATGACACAAAGTTCCACAATCTAGTTGGATTCCTAACCCATTCATTTAATTTTATAAGGATAAATGGATGACATCTCATGGGTTTTATCATCAAGGGATGTCATTATTTTCTAATTTGCATAGACTATTCAAGCTAAGGTACATGATTCTCATCATTCCTCATGCTTCAGGCTCACACGAACTAGATGAGAATCACGTGGTTCTAAGCATAATTTTTCTATGAAAACTGACATTATAACATCATTCAATGATAGGCATTAGGAGGGTCATGTCATTTATGAGTATTAGGTCAAACAGACAATGCAAGGACAAGGATATCATGCATAGCTTGGTGGAATCCTAGTGGATGTTGCTACTAGTTTATCTATATGAGCTAAGTCAAGGTGAAAGGCTAAGGGTTCCTTTAGTGAGAATGCCCCCATATGACTAGGGTTCAGACTCTGGTCAGTCAGTCTAACATTCTTTTGATAACTTGATTGCCCCCTTAAGGACTTGGGTTACAAACTCTAGTCAAATGAGTCTGGTGAATGCATGAGTAAAGACTAAAGGTGATAAAACCATGCCTTCATCACCCTATGACTCGAGTGGAATCATGGTGGTGATGTCATTTACTGTTATCAAGTCTTTTAGGGAGAAGTGGTGCATATGTGTTGTGTAGTGCAAATGCAGTGGTGAGGGGCTCTATACGATTGAGTATTGCATAATGAGAAATAGTCATTTTCGAGTTGATCCTTATTACTTCGAAGTCCCTAAAGGAGTTGCCATTAAGAGTGACCTTGTGAAGATGACTTTTGTGTTATGGTTTTTATTACTTTGTTGGACAGTGTAGTGGGTCTTTATGTTTCCAAAGGACATGGCAACTTTACTGAATAGGGACAAGTAATAGGTCTTGGGAGGATGAGTCTCTTTTGATTTTATGGAGTCACTACCCAATTTTTAGAAAATAAGGAAAAGAAAGGGACAACAACAGGTCACTCAATGAGTATTGTCCTTAATAGAGATTTCTGGGTTTGGGGGATCACATATACTTTTTTTACTATTTCTCATTATACTATATTTGATGTATAGCTACCGCAACACCCTAGTTTCGATAATAGCAGTTTATATAGCATTCACACAGTACATCATACAGTATATAATAATAAAGCTAAAAAATTTATTACATCGCTTTCCTGATAAAATACATATAAAAAGGGAAAGGTTGTAGAAAAGTAAATCTAATATAGTTAATCTACAAAGATAACACAATCATTTACATAGCTTATTCAATGAGTGATAGGATGATCATGCTTGTAGTGATTATTTATGCTATGATGATGAATGATGACAATATAAAGGAGGCATGAGGTCATTAATGGACTGAGAACATGATGACTCTATTCTAGAACATTAACTTTTTTACACTATTGATATTTACAATGTGATTTCATGATTTCATAAATAGAGGATGTAGAATAATAATGTAAAATGAACATAATAAAGCATACATTATTTATATAGCATGCAACATTGCCAGTCTCATCACACAAGCACAACAATATTCCCAAATGTTGGCGATAGAAAAATAAACATGCTAAAATAATTATATGGTCCTCATACTCGACTAAGCTTATATGATCTTTGAAGCTTTAACTTCGAGAGATTATCAAGCTTTCCTTATTAAGAGGCTCAAAATGATAGCACAATGATGCTAGGTTTGGTGGAAAAGGGATATGATAACTTAAGGGAAAGGTTGTGGGTGAGCAAAAACTATACGAAAAGGGGTCTATTTAGTGTGTAGAGGGTGTGTCTTAACTTTCTTCTCCCCCCCCTCTAAAATGGGGTGCAAAGGGTTTTATTTATAGGGAAAAATGTATAGAATAGAGTGGTGTAGGCATGGTTACACAAACATAAAAGTGCATTTTTGTGCGTGGCCACACAAAGTGTGCATGTGGTCATGCTTGGCATGTGGCCACACACACATGCATGCATTTTCACATGCACTTTGATGCTTTATATACTCTTCCCAGGTTCTATGCATACTATTATGGGGTTAATTCCTAGGGTTTTTAGGCCTTCCAGACGTGTTTTTGGAGTCTTTTTTGCCAAATTTGGCTTCAATTTTAGCACATGACACCTAAGGGTGTTTACGCGTACTACTAAGAAATACACATTGATACTTGGGTTGTGTTGGACCATTCTAGGACCACTTTTGAAGGTTTTGGGGCCTTTTGGATGTGTTTTGGAAGTTCGTTTTATCAAAATTAGTTTCTATTTTTTTCACGACACTAATTCGTAGTCTAATAAAATACACACTGACCCAATGATTTGAGTATTCTAAGAGGGGTTTTCTTGAAATAAAACCTCTTATTGTTCTAATAATTCATAGTTTGTGAGGTCAAAACACAACTTAATGACTTGGTGATTGATTTTTCACACTAGTGGGGTAGATTAGGTGTTTTAAGGTTGCACACTTCAAAGGTGTTATAAACGAGCAGACTCTAGTAATCTCAAGGATTTGTTTCATCATTGGACCTTTTTAAGGATAGTCAAATTTGAGGTATGACAACAATATTCAATGTATAGCTACCACAACACCTTAGTTTTGACAATGATAGTTCGTATAGCATTAACACTATAGGTCAAATCGTGGAAGATAATAAAGATGAAATATCATTATTCCATTGCTTTCCTAATAAAATATACATAAAAGGAAAAAAATACCATGGAAAAGTAAATATAAGGTGTAATGAAGATACAAGGTAAACACAACCATGGACGTAGCTTACTCGATGACATAAATAATGAGATAAGCAATGGACACCCAATCACTTGAAAGAGTAAGCAAAATGTACACAATTATACATGTTTACAGTGATTATTTATGCTATGATGATATATGATGACAATATAAGGGATGTATGATGACATCGTTGGACCAAAAATATGATGACTGTAGTCTAGAATATGAACTTTTCACATTATTGATATTTACAACATGATTTCTTATTTCAAAGCTAGAGAATGAAAAATGATGACATGAGACAAGCAAAAATAGAGTCTAAATTATTCATATAGCATGAAAATTGCCAGTCTCATCACACAAGCACAACAATATTCACAAATGTTGGTGATAATAAAATAAAATGTAGTATAATAAAATAAATATGCTAAAATTATTATGTGGTCCTCAGATTCAACTAAGCTTGTGTGATTTTTGAAGCTTTAGCTTCAAGGGATTATTAAGCTTTTCTTGTCAAGAGGTTTAAAATGACGTGTAAAAGGATGTTAGTTTGTATACTTTTAAAGCATTCTTTGACAAAGATAAGGCTAGGTTTAGTGGAAGGGAGACCTAATAATCAAAGAAAAACATAGTGGGACAGCTAAAACTGTCTAGAAGCAGGTTTTTAGTGCTTTCAAGTGGACATATTTTAGAGTGTGTATGTGTGTGTTTTCTCTTGCTTCCCCCTTGAAATGGGGTATAGGCATGGTCACACGCACATCCCTAGGACCGAGTTTATGATCATGTGAAGTGCATATGACTGTACACTTGGTGTGTGGTCGCATGCTAGAGCATAGCCATGCACACTTGCTCGTGGATATGCACACTTGCTCGTAGATATGCACACTTTTGCATAGTATGCACTCAATTTAGGGCTTTTCCAGGCTATTCTGAGGTTGGGTCCTAGGGTTTTTAGGCCATCCAAATGTGTTTTCATAGTCTGTTTTGTCTAATTCATCCTTGATTTTAGTGTGTGACACCTAACGGTGTATAGTACACTTCTATATGATTGATGCTAATCCTTAGGTTGTTTTATATTATTCTTAGACCACTCCCATAGGTTTTGGAGACTTTTGGATGCATTCTTGATCTCCATTTTATCAAAATTGATTTCCATTTTTTCATGAAGGTGGGTTTTGATGTAATGAAATGAACACCAGCTCAACAAGCAATGTGTTTTGAGAGAAGATTCTTGAAATAAGCCTCTTATTATTCTAATAATTCATATTTCATAAGAACATAGCACAACTTAATGGCTCATTGATCAATTTCATGCATTGGTAGGATCAGTTAGGGTTTTAAGGTTGCACACTTTATAAGTGTTATGAATGAGCATACTTTAGTCTTTTCAAAGATACATTTCATCATTAGACCTTTTTGTTGATAGTCAAATTTGAGGTATTATAGTTGCCCCCTGCTTCACATTTGTTGCATAGCTAGCTAGCGCTAGTGTCAATACACGTGAAGCAAATGCAAAGATGCAAATAAAATTTCTAAGGATAGAGATACTTACTTGATTTTTGTGATTCGATTGTTGCCATTCTTTTATAATTTGGTTATCACACTAGATGTAGTTTACGATGCATATGAGATGTAATTTTGCGATTCACATAAGAATGAATTTTGGGATTTATAAAAGATGCAGTTTTAGGACTCATGCAATATGAATTTTCAGACTCATGCAATATGCAATTTTAGAATTCATGCAAAATGATGCAATTTAGGGTTCATGTAATGATAGAATTTCCACATGAATAATTCAAGCAAGTGAGATAAGCTCATGATAGTGATATGCAATTAGGCATATAATATGCAAGCATATGCATGAAATATAACAACTACCCCTTTCAAGCATCATACTTAACACTCTCTAGTCATAAAAGTAATGACACTATAACCTCATTGAGTGTTAGGCGAACAAATAGATACTGCCACTATAACATATGAATAGATAGATACTACCACTATAACCTCTTCGGGGTGTCAAATGAATAAATAGACACTGCCACTATAACATCTTCATGTGTTAGGTGAACATATAAATACTGCTAGTATAACCTCTTTAAGTGTCAGGCCAATAGATAGATATTGCTACTATAACCTTTTCAGGTGTCAGGCAAATAGATAAATATTGCCACTATAACCTCTTTGAGCATCAGGCAAACAAATAAATACTACCATTATAACCTCTTCGAGTGTTAGGTGAATAGATAGATATTGCCATTATAACCTCTTCGAGTGTTAGGCGAATAAATACTGGCACTATAACCTCTTCTAGTGTCAAGCGAATAAGTACTACTATTATAACCTCTTTCACTGTTAGGTGAACAAATAGGCTATGATCATTGTGATTGATGTACTATGTCCTTCTTTTTTAATGTTGGTTGGTGATGATGTAATGATGATGTCATTACTTATTGTGTTGCATATATTATTTTAATGATTTTAATCAAGATATCCTTCGGTGATTCTTCCCTATTTAGGTACTAAACTTTTTGAAAATGGTGAGGCTGCACGTGATGTCTTTTGACAGATGCAGTCAATGTCAATGTATATTTGTCTGAGTTTGGTGCATGTCTTATGCTCAAATGGAGGTTTGGGACCAAACAAATTAGTATGCATAGTCTTAAGGTGTGCATATAACTGAACAGGAGCGTGTGGAGGGGTAAAGTGCATGCGGTCATACATGTGGAGCATGTGGTCATGCACTGAGCATGTGATCACATGCCTGGCACATGCCCATGCACCTTCCCCTTTCTAGTCTATTTAAGACGTACATTTTTTAGGCTTGGGGAAGCTTCTTCCAGCATTCTCTAAGTGTTTTCCATTTTTTCTTGACCCTTTTTAAGTTTCGAGGTTTTTTGCTATGTTTATTACTTCTAAATTTTTATTTTTCTCCTCATAAGATATAGTTCCCTAAAATTCTTAAGGGTCTATAGGATATATTTTTAAATGTCGAGGGTAACTTCATAGAGGTGACTAGAGTGGGGACTTCAATTATGGGGACCAATAATGATAGTGCTCAACCATCTAAGCTCTCATAAAGGGACCCGATTCCCATGGTTCATAGTTTGGAGACTCACGCTTAGGCTTGTCATCATTGCTAGGCAGATCCTCCTTTGTCCCCTATATTTTTTAAAGTTATTTAGCTATCTGTGCTACTTTATTGATGTTGTATTTGTTATGTTTTTTTTATTGAGGTTATTGTAGCTGTACTTTGGTATCTCTTGTTATGACTATTAATTCACAATTTTATTATAAGTGTTGATAACCTAATAGCCCTTACTTTATTTTTGGTTTTAATTATCTACTACTGCTTATCGTGATGCTTCTTTTAGCTCTTGTTATTATATTAATCCTATTCAATAGCAAAAAAATGTGTTAGCATTTATTAACTAGTTAGATTCTTAATAGCATACCTATTATTTATAGCCTTATAGGTCTATTACTATGTTGCTTAGCAACTTCATTAAGGTTAGCACATACTATCAGTGTCTTCCACTTTGTGTAAAGTAGATGGTTGCAGGAAAGGATTTTGATAGGATTATTGTTGTGCTTTCTTATGACTTACATACATCAAGTCAAATTACTATGTATGCATTGATTGAGTAGCGGATTGACACGACGTATACTTTTCACTTGCCCATTGGAGAGATGACCATCACTCCTTTAGACTTTGCCGTTATTATGGGCTTGAGCTTTTCTAGGGAGCCTACTCCCTTCACGAAGGAGGAGTGTTGTTCTGTAGTAGCGAGGATGCACCTTACCATAGAGTTCCTTAGGGTGCCTACCACTAAGAAGTCTAGTTGTTCATACCTTACTTATTACACCGAGTTTGTCTTTATCGTGTGGATGATGTATGATGCTTATCTTGTTTCAACAAAGCAATTGGCTCATTGCTTCTTATTCTATTTTTTGAGTGTTGTCATCTTCCCTAATCCTTTAGGTATGAGTAGTTTATAGTTATTGCCTGTCCTAAGAGATCTAGATAGCTTATCGAGGTATTGATAGGTACTACTACTTTCACCTACATGTACTTAGGTTTGGATGTAATATGTCGAGGTAGCTTGAGGATTTATAGATACTTATTTGTGCTGGATGTGAGTTAAGGTTCTTATATTTGTCCTTTCACTCTTTGTCTTTTTACTTATTTTTTCTAACTTTTTAAGTTATGATTTTGATAGATCTAGGCTTATGAGTTTGGGATTCTTCCTTATTAGGCCATTAATCATCTTGTGGAAGATGGCTTTCCTTATTATTCTAGTTGGATTAGGAAGACCATTAATTTTATTAAGGACTACACAGAGGCCCAGGACTACATGGGTAGGCTATCCCCTAGACAATTATGTATGATCCCTGCCGTGTTTGGTTATTTCATTTTTTGGAGACTCTTCAATCATTTTTTACTTTTAAGCATATTCTTTTTCATTGGTGGGGGGTGAGGTCATATTGGTGATAGCATGGCAACTGATAGAGAGATGAGTGCTACTCCCTGGCCTTACTGGCAATGTGTATTATATAGGTAAGGGAGTCCATTATTGGTAGGATGGTCTATTTATAAGGAGAGTCCCTATTCCTCCTCCTGGTGACATGTTCTAGAGTCATGAGCTTAGTGTGGACAAGCTTGCTACCACCATGATAGGATATCCTTATGAGAGTATTTTAAAGGGTGCATGCTCTTTTTATGCTAAAGTGTTGATTCCTGAACTAATTAATGCTATAGCTGGTGGCACATTTCCTACACCTCCACCACCTTAGGCGGATGGGGCTCATCCTTTAGATTTATAGGACTGGGCCATCACAGGGATCATTACAGTTGCTTCTTCTAATCTAATAAGCATTTATTTTTGTTTTGTATAAGCATGTAGCAAACATTGCTACTAATAAGTTGTAATTGACATGGTTATAGGAAGTTACTAGTAGCGACGAGTGTATATTTCGAGGAGGCTGAGGATACATTGGAAAAGATCAAGATCCCATTTCGAGGAGGCTGAGGATACGTTCTGTACTGAGGTGACTACCCATGCTATAAGTATGGCTTCTTATGGTGTCGTTCTTAGGGACTTGGTGATTAGGTCATCCTTGGTTTTATCTAGGATGGACATCTTTGGTGGAGGAGTGTATCTTGATTTTCCTCATCCAAGATTTCCATAATCAGATGTAATCCCTCCTGACGCTTCCCATATTTGTGCTTTATTTCACTTATTTTCCCTTTGTTTCACCTATTAGACAACTAGTGCTTGACGTATTTGCTTATTTTTTGTATATCCCTATTTCTTCTAGTAAGTACTAGTATCCTGTTGTAGGGAGTATGTAATAGCACTATATGGAGTTCATAAATAATCAAAAGGGTATGCCTTCTTTATTGTACCTAATTATTTATGCACATGTTTTATGTATGTGTGTATGATATGCAATTTTAATGTAATACAGGCTGAACACCTCCATGTCAACAGTGAGTGGGAGTAGGAGCAGGAGAAAATAGCTTATCGTGATCATATTAGTGAGCTGGAATGACAACTAGCACCCTTCACGATGAATAACAAGGAGCTTGGATTAGAAGATCAGCGCTTGCTTTTGATGGTGACCACAATCAATGTAGTTATTTAGGAGTTAGGTGTAGGCCTTTTGTGTTTGCTTTGTTGTATCATTTTCCTGAGGTGATGGACTCTGGTGTTGTATTTGGGAATTTATCTCACATGTGTTGTATGAAACATGTATGATGATTATAGTGTATATGCTTTTTGTTGCATGGCTATGATTGGTGATGTTTTCCATTGTTATTTTCTGCCTCTCTTATTTTTCACTCTTTTTCCTAAGGCATCTTATGAGAGACTTAACTCTTTTCTCCATTCTCATTTTTTGGAATGTCTTTCTATGTTTTTAGAGTTTTTATATTTTTGATGGACATGGTAGCTTTATTGAATAGGAACAAATAACTGGTCTCAGGAGGAACAATATGCTTTTTTTTTTAATTTTATAGAGCCACCACCCAATTTTTAGAAAATTAGGAAAAGAAAGAGATAACATTAGGTCACTCAACAAGTAGTGCCCTCAGTAGAGTTTTTTGGATTCGGGGGATAGCATATGCTTTTTGACTATTTCTCATTATACGATATTCAATGTATAGCTACTACAAGATCCTAGTTTCAGTAATTATAGTTTATATAGCATGCAAACAATACATTAAATAGTGGAAGATAATAAAGCTAAAATATTATTATTACATTGCTTTCTAAATAAAATACATATAAAAGGAATAAAAGATTGCAAAAAAGTAAATCTAGCTTTGATATAATAGACATGCAAGGTTAGCATGACTATGCCATGTGGCTTACTCGATCAAATGAATAATGGGATAAGCAATGGACAATTAATCACTTAAAAGTGTAAGCAAAATATACACAATCATGCATGTTTGCAGTGATTATTTATGTTATAATGGTGATATAAAGGATGCATAATGACATCATTGGACCAAGAATATGATGACTTTAGTCTAGAATATGAGCCTTTCACATTATTAATATTTACGAGGTGATTTAACATTTTAAAACTAGAGGATGCAAAATGATAATATAAGATGAGCAAAAATAGAGTCTTACTTATTCACGCAGCATGCAAATTGCCAGTCTCATTAGCAAGCACAATAATATTCACAAATCCTGGAAATAATAAAATAAAATGCAATATGATAAAATAAATGTGCTAAAATGATTTTGTGGTCATTAGATTTGACTAAGCTTGCATGAGTTTAAAAGCTTTAACTTCAATGGATTATCAAGCTTTCCTTGTCGAAATGTTTAAAATGGCATGTGGAATAATGCTAGTTTGTATACATTTAAAGCATGCATTGACAAAGATGAGGCTACGTTTGGTGGAAAGGAGACCTAATCAACTAAGAAAAATGCAATGGGAGAGCTAAAACTATATGGAAGTGAGTTTTCAATGCCTTTGAGCTTATAGATCTTTGAGTGTGTGTGTTTCCTCTTACTTCCCCCTTTAAAATGGGGTGCAGAGGTGCCTATTTATAGTGAAAAATATGAGGAATAGGGGGAATAGGTGTGGTCATATGTGCATCCCTAGGATAGAGGTGTGACCACGAGAAGTATGCATGACTATGCTCTTCCACATGCTTGAGTGCAGTTATGCGCACTTTCAAGCATTACGCACTCAATTTAGGGCTTTTTCAAGCTATTTTTGTGGGGTTTCAAGATTCCATATGCAGTGGAAAAATAAAACTTGAATCACAAACCCGAACTCGGATCCAAGTAATTCAATTAATTGATTAAATATAGCACTTTCTCTTGATTTCTCATAAATCAAGAATTCAAAAAAACTCTGTGTTTTGTTTTCTAAAAGAGAGAAAATGAACTTTTTGGAAGAATAATAAGAGTGTGTGAAACCCTAGAGACTATAACATATTTATAGACATTTAAATTAGGTTTCACTTACCAAACAACCTTTTGGTCATTTCTCACTTATTCTTATTCTGATTTTATTTAAAATTAAATCAGAAATAATATACTATTTATTTAAGATAACCTTTACCTTAAATAAACAAATAAATATTTTATTTATTTATTTCCACAAAGCTTATTTGGGCATGTTAAACCCATATTCATTTTGGGCTTGTTCAAAGTGTGTGGCCCTATAGGTTCACATGATATTGGTAGTGGGCCTTAAATCTGTATTTAGGCCTACAAGTCATAAGTGGCCTATAGCAAGACATTATGACTACCCAAGTCATGTGAAGTCAATAATCTGACATAACCTAATATACAGTGAATATTCTAGTCCCTTTATCATATGATATCTTAATTGAATATAAGGCATAGATTATGTCATCCTTATAGATTTCAATCATATAATTTCTTGATTCCAAGTAAACTGAGAATGATAACTCTTATCAATTTACTTTAGCATCGCCATGCATTTTCCTCAGTCTATCTTATCAAAAGGCATGTAGATATCTTACTCATATTAAATGAGGGACAAATTTCTTCTCAATCACTCAAATAACTCATTTTATACCCAACAATAACCTATATTATCATCTAGTTAAAGATAATGTAAAATTGTGTCAAAATAAAATTAGTTATATATAAATCCATGGTGATTTCAAGGTCAGAGGACTAAGCCAATATTACTGTGATAAGAATTACTTATGACAATTATCTATGTGGTATTCTCATAATGGGTCAATCTGGCACTTTATTTCCCAAATAAGCACTTATTAGTTGATTTAATATCTAATATTCATGATTAGTAAAACAAAATCATCAATCAACACCATATTGGCCATAATACATTGTAATGATTAAGGATAATTTGAATAGATCTCATATTTAATCTAAGGGTTTTACTATCAAGTCACATACTTGATGACCTTAGTAGGAATTGACTATTCAAGTAATTATCATAACACAAAATGATATTGAAAAATGCCTCTTTATGAAATAAACTGATAAAGTCAAAACATGGTGCATATTATTAACAATCTCCCACTTGCACTAGGCCCAATCTATATTAAAACTAACACCTATGGACCTAGTATGACTCTCATACTTAGGCTATAGAAGTGGCTTAGTTAGTGAATCAACAAAATTATCATATATTAGTACTCTGTATATGTTCACATCCCCTCTCTCAATGGTTTCTTGAATGAGATGATAATGCCTGACTATGTGTTTGGATCTTTGATGTGATATGGGTTCCTTAGCTTAAGCTATAGCTCTATTATTATCATAATATAAGTTAAATGGATTTGATATACTAGGAATAACACCTAGTCTAGTTATAAACTTCTTGAACCAAACAACCTCCGTAACTACTTATGAGGCAGCTATATACTCAAATTTTGTTATAGAATTAGCAACAGTGTCTTGCTTAGAACTCCTCTAGCTCACTGCACCTCCATTCAAACAAAACATGACCTGAATGTGATAAAAAATCATCTTTGTCAGTTTGGAAGCTAGCATTTGTGTAACCATTTACAACTAGCTCATCTTCCTTACCACCATACAGTAAAAATGCATCCTTAGTTCTTCTTAAGTACTTAAGGATATTTTTAACTGTTGTCTAGTGACTTTCACCTAGGTCTGACTATTATATGCTCATTGCATTTAAGGCATATGAAACATTAGGTCGAATACACAATATTGAATACATGATACATCCAATAGTAGAAGCATATGGAATCTTACTCATGCATTCTTGCTCACCTTATGTCATAGGACACTAAGTCTTGTTGAGACTAATGCCATTTGACATTGGTAAGAATCCTCTCTTAGAGTCTTGCATGCTAAACTAGTTCAATACCTTATCAATGTAAGTGCTCTAACTTAGCCCAATAAGCCTTTTAGATCTATCTCTATGGATCTTGATGCCTAATATATAAGTAGCTTCACCCAAGTTTTTCATTGAGAAATAATTCCATAGCCATGATTTAACATTTTGTAAAATACAGATATTATTTCCAATGAGTAGTATGTCATCAACATACAGCACTAAAAACACATTTTCACTCCCACAAACCTTCTTATAAATGCAAGGTTCATCTTCATTCTTAATGAAACCAAACTCTTTGACTGCTTCATCAAAATGAAGATTCCAACTCTGAGATGCCTGCTTCATTCCATAAATGGACCTTTGAAGCTTGCATACCTTTCTAAAATTCTCAGGATTAACAAAACCCTTTGGTTGTGTCATGTACACATCCTCAAGTAGGTTTCCATTAAAAAACACTATTTTTCCATCCATTTGCCATTTCTTAATATATTTCAGCATAGCAATTGGTGAAAAGGTTTCATTATACTTTATACCATATGTTTGTTGGAAACCCTTTGCAACTAGTTTTGCCTTAAAGGTATGCACATTGCCATCCATGTCTGTTTTCTTTTTAAAAACCCATTTGCATACAACATTTTTTAAGCCATTAGTTGGGTTAATCAAGGTCCAAACTTGATTATCATACATGGATTGCATTTCTGATTTCATGGCTTCTAGCCATTTCTTAGAGTCAAAACTATTTATGGCCTCTTGATAGGATGTGGGCTCACTTTGATCCATAATCAACACATTATTATCATCAGATATGAGAAATCTATATTTCATAGGGATTTGACATGTCCTACCAGACTTCTATAGGCCTTTTGGTACTTGGGCAGGTTTAATAGCTACTTGATCCAGCTGTAATTCCAGACTTGGTACAATGCTATTTTATAGGTCTTGAATTTCTTCAAGTTTGACTATGCTCCCACTAGATCCTTTGGAAATAAATTCTCTTTCAAAAAATACACCATTTCGAGCAATAAACACCTTGTTCTCATAAGCATTATAGAAATAATATCCTTTAGTTTCTTTAGGATATCCCACAAAAAGGCATTTATTTTGGGTGCTAGTTTATATGATATTTGACTCTTCACATGAGCATTACATCCCTAAATCTTAAGAAAAGACAAACTTGGAGGTTTTCTAGTCCACATCTCATATGGTGTCTTTTTAACTATTTTAGTTGGAACTCTATTCAAAATGAATGCAACAGTTTCTAAAGCATATCCCCAAAAAGATATTGGAAGATTAGATTAACTCATCATTGATCAAACCATATTCAATAAAGTCTTTCTTCGTTTGAACACACCAATCCATTATGGTGTACCTGGAGGACTCAATTGTGAAATAATCCCATAATCTCTAAGATGATTTACAAATTCTTAGCCTAAATATTCACTACCTTGATCAGATCTTAGTGTTTTAATATTTTTAATAAATTGCTTTTGCACTTCATTCTTGAAAACTTTGAACTTTTCAAAAGATTTAGATTTATGTTTCATTAGATAGACATAGCAATATCTACTTAAATCATCTATGAAAGAGATGAAGAATTGGAAACCTCCTCTAACAGTTGAGCTTAATGCTCCACATACATCTAAATGTATAAGGCCCAATAAATCATTAGCTCTCTCACCTTTTTCAGTAAAAGGCATTTTAGTCATTTTCCCTAGTAAACAAGATTCACATGTTTTAAATAATTCATAATCAAATGAATTCAAAAGCCCATTTTGGTGAAGCTTCAAAATGTGTTTCTCATTTATGTGGCCTAAATGACAATGCTAGAGATAGGTAGTGTTTAAATCATTAGATTTAAACTTCTTTGTATTAATGTTATAGATTGATTTTTCATTATTGTCTTCAAGATTTAGAACATAAAGACCACTAATGTGTGGAGCAAATCCATAGGAAATGTTATCATGATAAATATTGCATTTATTATTCCTAATAATAAATTCAAAACCTTTCTTATCCAAACAAGAAACATAAATAATATTCCTACACATAGTAGGCACATAATAACAATTTTCCAAATTTAAAACAAGTCCATTAGGCAAAGTTAACTCATAAGTCCCTATAGCTAAAGCAGCAACTCTTGCTCCATTGCCAACTCATAGGTCCACTTCACCTCTAGCCAATGATCTACTCCTTTTTAGACCTTGCACATTAGTACAAATGTGAGATCCTGATCCAGTATCTAATACCCAAGAATCAAAAGTAGACAAATTAATTTATGTAACATGAATACCTAAAGAGGTAGTCGCACTACCCTTATTCTTATTCAAATCATTCATATATAGCTTGCAATGACCTGGCTCATTACAGAAAAAGCATATTCCTTCCATTAGTGGCTTTGCTTGCAATTCAGCTTTGAACTTGGGCTTAGGCTTTGGTTTTGGCTTCTAAAAGCCTTTGGGAGCCTTACGCTTGCCCTTTCCAACCCTTTTCATACCCTTTCCCTTATTGACCATTAGAAAACATCCTTGGTGGAATTCTTGATGTTCTTTTCAGTAGTTTTAAGCATCCCATTCAACTCTGAAATAGTTGTGTCCATACTATGCATATTGAAATTCATGATGAAACCATCATAAGCTTTAGCCAAAGATTGGAGAATGATATTAATAGCCAATTCATGTCTAATCTTGAGATCAAGCTTGTCCAAGTGTTCAAGATGACCCTTCATCTTGAGAACATGAGGACTGATAGAGTCGCTAGAAGTCAACTTGTAGGAGAGCAATGCCCTAATGGTATTGAACCTTTTGATTCTAGCTTTCTCTTGGAACATTTCCTTAAGATGTCTTATCATAGTATAAGCCTCCATTTCCATCAACTGCTTTTGAAGCTTAGACTTTATGCATCCAAGCATGAGACATGTGGCATCAACTAAGTCATCAAGATGCTTACTATAAGTATCCTTTTGTGCTCTAGGAGCATTAGCAGCTAGTTCTTTTAGGATGGGTTGATTAAGGATATATTCCTTTCTTTCTTACCTAAGAATAATTCTTAGGTTTCTATAACAATCAAGAAAGTTAGTCACATTTAGCTTATCCTTCTCAAGGATCAATCGTAGTGACATGGTAGGTGCATTGTTTGATGTCATTATCTATAACAAATATATATAAAGCACATTCAGTTTTATTATGAAAGAGGTATAAGAAAACACCCACTAAATTGTCATAAATTACAAAACCATCTAAATAATTTCAATAATTAAAATTTCTTAGTGGGCTAAGATCCATGTTTAACCCTACTTCAAGTAAGCTTTGGCTTATCACTTAAAGTGTGGCTATTTAGGTAGGTAACACTTTACCAATTACATCCCATGTAATTCTTGGATAATTATAAGATATCACATGTACCAACAGATCTTATCAAATGCCCTAGGTCCAAAACTATTTGATAACTTAGTTAAGTCTAACCATCTTAAACATATGGATGTCACTATTATCCATCTTATCTTATTTAGATGGCTTTATACATAATGCTTTGGCATAATCTATACATAGCAATCCAAATCTTAATAAGTGATAGCAATCCAAATATTGATAAGTGTTTATTAATGGGAGGCATTTTAATGACTTAACATAAATGAGGGTTTAGTTAATTTTTATCTTATTTAGTTATTATTATATTACATCTCATACATGGCATCACATGCATAACATACTAACATAATAAGATAAATATGACGTAGCATGGCCTATAACTAAATTGATCTTCATAAGCTAATATAAAGATCAAAATTCAAACCTAGGTGATAGTACTAATACAAATTTAGCCTTCGAATTGGATCTCCATCTTCAACCATGGACCTCCTCCTTAGGCTCTCACCTTAGATCTCCATCATGGGCCTCAAACTTGAATTTGCATCTTGGCTATTGATTTTACATTACATGTTGTAATTAAAACTATTCTATTACTATCTAAAAAAAATAAAACAATAATTAAAAAATAAAATGACTATCATGCCGTATTTAAAAATTACAACCCAATAAAATAAAATACAATCACATTGGTTCAAGGGCCATGCTATGCAACATACATTTAACAATAAACACGTATTCCAAAATAATTCAATTTACAAATTAATTAAATTATTATGTTAAAAAACAAAATGCATGATGAGTCCATTCAAGGTCAAGGGACAATGCCCCTTGTAAGGTCCTAGGGGCAGCGCCTCTAGTGTGGTCCAAGGGGCAACGGTCCCGCTAAAATAGCAATAATTTTCATAATCAAATTACTGTATGATTGATATATTCAAAATAAATCATTTATTTATTTATTTATGCTTAACATTTAAATACCCACAGCCATTAACCTTAATTTATTCATAAATCATATCACAGAATAATTAATCTATTCCAAATAGATTTATTCTATGTAATCTGTTTAACACTTAAACCTACTACCCATGACAGAAATCTGTATAATCAAAATATTCATGTTTCAATATTAAATAAAAATCAAATTTGTTGTTTAAACAAAACACATATTCTAATTTCTTAAAATAGTATACATAACATTGAAAATCATAATTATGTTCAGTGTTTAATTATATTAAATGATTATAAACATTAATCAAATTAATGTTGAATGTTTTTTTCATACAGATTGTAATTAGTCATCACAAAATCAAAACTGTTCAGATAAAATTATTAAAAACTCCTTTTTAAAAATGAATCACTTAAACACACACATGTCACATATATAAATAATCAAATTAATTGAATTACAAGTGGCTCTGATACCACTATTGGGTTTTAAGATTCCATACTCAGGGAAAAAATAAAACTTGAATCATAAACCCAAACCCGGATATAAGTAATTTGATTAATTGATTAAATCTAGGTTTTTGTTTTTTTACCATAAACTCAGAAGGGCTAAGAAATCTGGAAGGAAAAGAGGAGGTTAACTCTAGTGATACCCTACCTTGAGCTTTTAATTTAGCAGTTAAAAAATGAGACATCTCCAAAAAAATTCATCCACCACATGTGTCCACACAAATAGCCCTTGATTTGAAAATAAATACTTGTGTGTTAGCACCTTCTCTTGATTTCTCATAAATCAAGAATTAAAAAGAACTTTGTGTTTTGTTTTATAAAAGAGAGAAAAAAAATTTGGTGGTAGAATAATGAGAGTGTGTGAAACCCTAGAGAATATAACATATTTATAGACATTTAAATTAGGGTTTCTCTTACCAAACAACCTTTTGGTAATTTTTTGCCTATTCTTATTCTAATTTTATTTAAAATTAAATTAGAAATAATATTCTATTTATTTAAGATAACCTTTACCTTAAATAAATAAATAAGTATTTTATTTATTTATTTCCATAGAGATTATGTTGGCTTATTAAACCCATATTCATTTTAGGCTTATTCAAATTGTGTGACCCTGTATGTTCACATTACGTTGGCAGTGGGTCTTAAATCTCTATTTAGGCTTACAAGTAGTAAGTAGCCTCTAGCCAAATATTATGACTACCCAAGTCATGTGAAGTCAATAATCCGACATAACCTAATATACAGTGAATATTCTAGTCCCTTTTTCATATGATATCTTGATTCAATATAAGGCATAGATTATGTCATTCTTATAGAATTCAATCATATAATTTCTTGATTCTAAGTAGACTGAGAATGATAACTCTTTATCTATTTACTTTAGCATGGCCATGCATTTTCCTAAGTCTATCTTATCAAGGGGCCCATAGATATCTTACTCATATTAAAGAAGGGAAAAATTCCTTCTCAATCACTCATATTCCTCACATAACTCATTTTATACCCAACACGAACCTATATTATCATCCAGTTAAAGATAATGTAAGATTGTGTCAAAATACAAAAGAGTTATATAAAAATCCATAGTGATTTCAAAGTTAGAGGACTAAGCCAATATTATTGTGATGAGAATCACTTATGATAATTATCTATATAGTATTCTCATGATGGGTCAATCTAGCACTTTATTTCTTAAATAAGTACCTATGAGTTGACTTAATATCCCATATTCATGATTAGTAAAACATAATCATCAATCAACACCATACTAGCCATAACACATTGTTATAACTAGGGACAATTTGATTAGAACTCATATTTAATATAAGGGTTTTACTATCAAGTCACATACTTGATGACCTTAGTAAGAATATATTATTCAAGTAATTATCATAACATAAAATGAGAATGAAAAATGCCTTTTTATTAAATAAAATGATAAAGTTAAAACACAATCATACATGATTGACCTAATGCATATCATTAACAATTTTAAGGTTGGTTTCTAGGGTTTTTAGGCGTTTCGGACACGTTTCCACTGTCATTTTTGTCTAATTCAACCTCGATTTTAATGCTTAACACCTAAGGGTGTTTACACGCACTTCTAAGCGATACGTGCTAATCCTTAGTTTGTTTTGGACTATTTTAGGATCACTTTCGAAGGTTTTAGTGTCTTCTAAATGCATTCCCAATGTCCATTTTGTCTGGTTTGGCTTTGATTTTAACACATGATACCTAGGGGTGTTCATGGCTTCATGCGCACTTCTAAGTGACATGCGTTAATCCTCAAGTAGTATTGGACTATTCTGAGACCACTTCCTGATGTTTTAGAACCTTCTAGATGTGTTTTTGAAGTTTTTTTTATCAAAATCAATTTTTATTTTTTTATGAAGTTGGGTCCAGTTTGATGAAATGAACACCAGTTCAACAAGCTATATATTCTAAGAGAAGATTCTCGAAACAAGCCTCTTATTATTCTGACAATTCATATTTCATAAGATCGAGGCAAATTAGTGGCTTGGTGACTGACTAGGCACATTGGTGGGATCAACTAGGGTTTTTAAGGTTGCACACTTTATAGGTGTTATGAACAAGCAGACTCTAGTCTTTTTGATGATTTGTTTAATCATTTGTCCTTTTTTTAGGGACATTCAAAATTGAGGTATCACATGTCTCCTTTTAGAGCTTTTCATATTTAACTGGGTTTTCTTTTTTCTTCCCTCTTTTGCTTAGGGTGTCTCCTTTTAAATATCTTCACACCCAGTTGGGTTTTTTAGGCTTCGACAATAGTGGCTGATCTTGAGGATAGGGTTCAAAGAAGATAAAAAAAACTATGGTCATGTAATGAAAGAAAATGCAAAGCATGTTAGATGCAATTCATGATGATAAAATGTGCTACACCTTTTCAAAGAAATTTTGCATAAATTGGTGATCATTCTTATTTCATTGAAATCATTTTAAAAAAAGCACAGGTGCATTCATAAAAATTTCAAACTTGAGGTTACCCATGTTCCTAACTAGCCTTCTTAGGTTTTTTAGTTAAGTATTTTCTCTCTTTCCCTAATTTTTTCCTAGGTTGCCCATGCATGGTTTTTAGCCTAGCAAGAAGTCCCTAATTTTTTCCTGAGCAACCATTTTTAGGTTTTCAATTCAGGGGATTTTTTTATCCTATATGTAGTACTTCTTTTGGCAGTTTGTATTGACAGGTTCAAAGAATTCATTGCCTTTAAAATCCATCAGCTTGATTACTCCTTTTGATAGGACATACTTGAATAAGTACATGCCTTCCTAATTTGGTCTGAGTTTCTCTCTAGGGCTAGAATTTTCTTCCTTACTTGCTTTAACACCCAAGCTCTTTCTTTCACACACTTGTGTTTCACCTTTCCATTGAAGGTTTTAGTTAGTTGAGCCTGATACAACTGTGTATGGTATATAGCCTTAAACATTTGACTGCCTAAGAGGGTGAGATTATCGTGCCTTTACTAGGCCAATTATACTTTTGGCAATTCATATTTGATTGCTACCTTAAGAGACTTGATTCCTATTTCAATTAGAAGTATTACTTATGACTTGTTTATTTATGAGAAAGGAGTTGCTCTGGTTGAAGTTTTGACTATTGTTCAATATCCTCATAAGGCTTATGGCAATCTATTAACCTTGTCTCGATAAGTTTGAGTCATCTTTGACAAAATATTTTTTATGTTCTTATTTATGGCTTCGATAGCCCCATTTTTTATGGTTAGTAAAGAGAAGATTTGTGATGTTCCACCTTATAACTCCTTAGTAATTCTCTAACTTCCCCATGGAATTGAAAACTGTTGTCAGAGATGATGTGATGGAGGATTCCATATCGACATAACATATTTCTTTTGATGAACTTAGACACTCGCTTGGCTCCTATCCTTGTAAATCATCTTGATTTTTCCCACTTTGTAAAGTAATCCACTACTAATAAGATGAATTTGTGTCCATTCAAGGCTGTCATGTGGATTTCCTTAATTATGTATAGTTCTCATGCTGAGAAAGGCCATAAAGAGGAGAAGTAGTGTAATTCTATTGGGGGAAGGTGGTTGACATTCCCATGGATTTAACATTGGTGGCATTCTTTTGAGAATTTGATACAGTCTTCCACTATTGTCAGTTAGAAGAACCATTATCCGATTAACTTGTTAGCTAGGATTGCTCCATTCATGTATGGAACACAAACACGTTTATGTACATCTTCTATTGCTCTTGCAGTCTTCGTTTCATGTAGACATTAAAGTTGTAACCCATCTGAAGTTCTTCTATATAACACACCTTGGTATGATATGAATATTGATGCTAATCATTGGATTACTACCTTATCTTTTTAACTTGCTTGATTGAGATAGGCTCGTTCCTTTAGATATCTCTATATGTCATAGAACTAGGGTTTTTCAACTATTTTTGTCTTTGCAATTTTGTAGTTCTTATGATAGGTTATCTTGATCTAAGTAGGATAAAGGCTTAATGGGTATTTTGGAGGTTCTTCCCACATTGATGCTAGGGAAGCAAGTACATCTACCATATGATTGTGGTTCTTTAGTAGATGAATGAATCTGCATTTTTAGAAGGACATGGTGAGCAACTTCAAGTGATCCAGGTAAGGTTTTAAGTGCTGCTCTTTCAATTTCCACACCTTTATGGCATCATTGATTACTAGCATGGAATCTTTGAAGATTTTTACTTTTGTAACATCTAGGGCTATCAGTGATTCTATTTTAAGTGTGCATGCCTTATATTCTACTTCGCTATTTATGACTCTGAACTCAAGCTTTTTGGAAATTAGAACCACTTTGCCTTCTGGCAATTGTAATATGACACCGACTCCTATGCCAAACTAATTAACTGCTCCATCAAAATACATTTGCCATCCTTGAATCTCAATGGCTGAACTAAAGTCATTCGACAAGTCTAGTTGAATTTCTTTTAAGTTTGGAATAAGTTTGAGAGTTAGAAATTTAGCCACTACTCTTCCCTTTACTGCCTTCTTAGTCAAGTATTGCACATCGAATTCTATCAATAGCATAAGCCACTTAGCAAGTTTTCCCATCAAAGAGAGAGCTTTGTAAAGGTACTTTATTGGTTCCATTTTAGACATGCCCTGAATTTTATAGGACTAAAAGTAACGTCTGAGTTTCTTTATTGCCCATACCATTGCTAGGCATATCTACTAGACTTGGCTACACTTTTCCTCATACGATATCATCTTTTTACTTAAGTAGTAGATTGTGTGTTCTACTTTCATTTCTCCCTTTTAAGATAATATTACATCGATTGCATTTCCTACAATAGCCATATATAGGGTTAAAGGTATCCCTAGTTTAGGTAGTTTTAGAACTAGTGAGTTAGATAGGTAGTTTTTGATCTTGCTGAATGCTAACTAACCCTACTCATTCCAATCAATTAGCTTATCTTTTCTGAGTAACTTGAAGATTGGTTCACATATGACTATCATCTTGGCGATGAATCTGTTAATGAATTATAGTTTCCCTAGAAACCATCTGATTTCTTTTTTTATTTTTGGCACTGGCATATCTCTGACTGCTTTTGCTTTTTTTAGATCCATTTCAATCCCACACCCCAACATCTTTCCTAAAGTGTCTCTAAATATGAATTTCTTTAAACTAAGTTTAAGATTGTACTTCTTGACTCTTTTAAGGAACTTTTTGAGGTTAAATAGGTGTTCTCCCCTAGTCTTTGACTTAACCATCATATCATCGACTGCACTTCCACTTCTTTATGTATAATGTCATGGAACATCATAGTTGCCATTCTTTGGTAAGTTTCTCCTGCATTCTTCAAACTAAAAGGCATTACTCTATAGCAATAAGTGCCCCATTCTATTATAAAAGCTACCTTTACTTTGTTAATGATGTCCATTAGGATCTAATTATACCTAGAGAATCCATCCATAAAGGAGTACATTACACATGTGGCGGCACTTTCAACTAGTATGTCTCTATGAGGTAGTGGGAAATCATCTTTTAGGCAAGCCTTATTCAAATCTCTATAGTTGATGCAGATCCTAACTCTTCCATCCTTCTTTGGTACTGGCATCACATTTGCTAACCATTTGAGGTAGTCTACTACCTCTAGGAATTTTTCCTTGATCTATTTCTCAATGTCTTTTTTCACTAGTTGGGCCCATTCTAATATGAGCCTTCTCAATTTCTACTACACTGATTTTCATCCAAGCAAATACTTTGAATATATTTTGAATATTTTTCAATTTCCCTCCTCTCTCCAAGGGTAATATCTTTTGAAATATCCAGAATATGTGGTTTAAATTCCATGCAAATGTTAAATGATTCAATGCATATAGAATGAATGTCAAGTATGATAATGTTTTTATTAATGCAATTCACACTACCATCAGGAAAGACATCAAACAAGTCTTATTTCATTGTATTAACTTTAGAGTTCATTGCATCATTAGTTTCAAATAAAGAAAAAGTTCAAAAATCATCATCATCAATGTCTTTAAATTGGATGTCATTAATGCTTGACTCAAGGATGGCAACAACTTGAGCATAATTGATGGTCTCACTCTCATATTCTAACTCCAAATATTTAATCAGCTCATTGATGTTAATCTTAGTTACTATGTCCAGTAAGCGCTTTCCCTTGAGGGTTTTATTGAAGATCTCAAACCCTAGTTTCCCGATCCCATTACTTATCCATTTCTCAGCTTGTCCTTGGTAGACTCGGGCTGAGCTCTCAGCCATAAAATAAATTTACTTCTTAGCCCTAGTGCCCTTTTAGGATCATACCCAAATCACATATGTTGGTTTGTCCTCATAAGTCAGGGAATTCTAAACCCCAATTTTCCTTCCTCCTAATCTTGTTCCAGTTAGATATTGCATCTTCTTCATCATGGCAGCAACTTTAGGATCAACATGACCATCACTAATTATAAAAACTTGTAATCCTAGTAGGACCACATTTAGACATGCAATAATGTTGTTTAGTTCAATAGGGATGGTAACGACCTTTCCATTTAGAGGGAACTTGATCTTTTGATGCACAATGGAGGGTATGCCCCATAATGGACGAAACTAAGGTGTCTAGGATGATAAATTATGTTACTAATTCAATATCACCTACCATAACTACTACTTTGAAAGTCCCGATGATTGGCTTTTTTGAATCATCATAGGCTCATATAACCATGTTGGATTCTTGTAGCTTTCAATATTCATTGTAAACTTGTGTAGCAACCTTACGGGGCAAACATTAATAGTAGATCCATTATCCACCATAACACATGGAGTCTTCTTAGATCTAATAATTGCTTATATAAAAAGAGGATGATTGTGCACGCTCCCTTGAGTGGGTAAATCTTCATCCTAAAAGGTGATTAAATTAAAGGGAGCTTCCATTAGAGAGGCTATCATCTCGCAGGGTAAGGCATCAATGGTGATCTTTACCTTATCTATTGCCTTGACTAGGGCATCCCTATAATTTTTGGAGGCTATGAGTAGGTCATAGATACTAGCTTGTGCATGAGTATTCTTAAGTTGTTTGAGGATAGTGTCTTCCTCTTTGACTAAAGCTTGATCACTTGTCACTTCTTTTTCTTTAAGAGGATCTTTTTCTTTCTCAAGGGGTTGATATACTCACCTGCTATGAGTAACATGGTTGACTACTAGTGAGGACTTCTTAGCTGCTTGCTTATTTACTTTTGTACTACTATTATTGTCCTAGACAATCATTTTAGGATCATTAAAGTCATACCATATATCGATCCCTATGACCTGTAGATTCTAAAGCTAAATAGTATTATGCACCCTATCTTTATTATCAAGTTCTTCTCCCTATCCTGAGGCTACTAGGTCTTCTAAGTGAGTGTGAGTAGTAGGAGGTGCTATGTACTTAACTTTTTAGTCAAACTTCCTAGATGGTTGCCCCAATAAATCTCATACTCCAAAGTCACTACTGAGATTTTTGCCTATATTTTCTTCTTATGAGTAAAGGGAATCAATCACTTCACCATTAATATAGAGAGCTGTATCCCTAGATCTTTTTTACTTCATCAGGTGAGGGAGGAATTTTGTATGCATCAAAATGTATTCAAAGGTAGAAGGACATTATTCATCTTCGCTAGAGTCATGAGGCTTGAGAGTTTGTCTTGGGTTTCTTGGATGGCTTAGATTGATTATTCGATAGGGTTTTCAAGTAAATTTAAAGAAATCATGTTGATTGTTGGTGGAGGCATGTTTTGATAGTTTAGGAGAGGATTAATTTTGATGTTGGGTCATTTTTCTGGGTCATCAATTTTTCCAAAGTTAATGAGGTCTTAGATTACATTTTTGAGGGCTCTACATGCATCAGTGGTATGATCAGGCATTTAATGAAAGTGGGAGAATAAGTTTTGGTCAATATAAAAGGGTAATGGGTTTGGAAGAGGCTTGGGCTCTTAAGGCCATAAGAGGTTATTTTATTGAAGTCTCTGTAATACTTTGGATAGTAGGAGGTTGTAGCTTAAGAATTTTCTCAATGGTCTAATGGCATTAACAAATATTGGATTGTGAGTGTTAGGTTGGATTAGGTTTATTTATGCTACTTGGGTAAAGATGCTTTGGGTGTTTGATTGGGTATTATGGTGGAAGGTGTTTCTAACTTGTTAAGGTTGCTCATCTTCAATTCTAATTCCAACTTGATAGAGAGCTCTAAAGTTAGGATAATGAGCAAAGATTATCTATTTTCTAAAATATGGTAATGCCTCTTTGATTATTAGCTCTATTTTTTCATCTTTAGGAGGACAATTTCTAATTTTAACTACCTTTCCACACCATCTTATGATAAAATTAGAGAAAGCTTTACTAGGTTTCTATCTTGTGGTGTCGAGATCTTTGCAAATGATGTCTAGCTAAGTGTTGTATTCATATTGCTTTATGAACTTTTGAGTTAACAGTAGCCAATCACTTTTAATTTTGTCATCAAGTTTAAAGAACCATTCTTTTAGTCATTCATTTAATGATGTGAAGAAGAATCGAACAATCTAGGATTCTGTAAGCTTTATAGCAACCATGAAGTTAATGTATTGCCTTAGATGGACCCTTGGGTCCCCTATTCAGTTGAACTTAGCAAAGTTTGATAGTTTAAAATCATCTAGGAGTGTTTCATCTCTAAACAATGCTTAAACAGTAAAGCTTTTAGAGCCATAGGTTGCTTTGTCTTTAAAGATGAATTCCAACTAAGGCATTCTGTTAGCCAACAGTTTAACCGCCCCTACCAATTTAGGCTTGTTTATGTCAGTAAATTTTACAACTTTTAGTGAATTTCTGAGATCTTAGTAGTAGTCATTATCATCATTAGCTTGAATTGGAGTACGGGGAATTCCCTTTACTTTATCTACCCTGGGGTGAAGAGATGCTGAAGCTTTATTCAATAGTGAATTATTCCTATCTTAGGCATTTTTTTTCTTAATTTGGGCTTGGAGGATTTTGGTAATAGTTCCATCAGTAAGCAACTTTTAGATCCCCTCTTTTAGTCTTTCTTCAAATTGCTAACATGAGGTTTCTTCTTCGTCACTCATGTTTGAATGTTGTATTCATATACATTTATCAAGGTTAGTTAAATGAATGATGGAAGACATGTGCCTACAAAAGAAAAGGGTGAACATGTATGGATGGAGTGGATGAACAATCTTATAATGAATGATGATTATTGCTATAAGAAATAGTGGTTAGTTCATGCTATCTACATGCATGTTATGTAAGCATGATTATTCTTTAAAAAGCTGGTTAGAATTTCCTACACAGTGAACAAACCAATCACAAGTAAGGTCTCACTTCCAACCTTATTTCTCTATAAGGTAGTTCAATTTCTTTCCTAAGTGGGTTTTGAACCTGTAGTCTTTAGGGGACTATGGTTCCGCTCTTAGAACTATGCTATTTCAATTTATGTGGCTCAAAACCAAAGGGTAAACTTAGGAATGATGCCAAAATCTACTTGAGGTAATCATATGATGTTAATGTTGAGGTCAATTATTGGGCTTCAAATGATGTCAGAGCTTGTATACACCCGTATGCATAGGGCTAAGCTCAATTAAAAGGAATCAAAGTTCTTGCCAATACATTGATATTCGATATGTTTACCAGGAGTCATGAAAGTATCATTCAATAGTTTACAATTTGATTTTGTTGACATAAAGGTCCACAATCTAGTTGAATTACTAACCCATTCAATTGATCTGATAAGAATAAATGGATGACATCTTATAGTTTCTATCAATGAGGGATGTCATTATTTGTTAATTTTCATAGACTATTCAAGTGTTAGTTTTAAATATTGCATAGTTTTCCTATTTAATTTTCATACGATTTATTAGTATTTATTTATATTTTATTTATTTTATTTTTTATAATTAGTGTTTTATTAGGATTGCCTTGATTTTATTTCTTTTTCAGTTTCCTAATTAATTTATGCCTTTTTGGTATGTTTTTATGGGAATTTGGCATTCCTAAAGAGTCTAGGATTAAAGGCAATAATTAAGGGGCTATTTTTAAGAGTTATTTTCCTAATTGGAGAAGATTTTGAAGAGGAAAAATTACTGCTTTGGTCATTGGACGAATTTTGCATTATTTTCTCTATAAATAGAGAATTTTGGCTTCAGGAAAAGGGGGAATTCCACATGAAGGGGGCTGCTACTAGAGAACCAAGTTAGAGCTGCTACTAGAGAGCCATTTTTTAGAGGGTTTCTACATTCCTAGAAGATATAAACAAGAGCTAATAAAGATTAAAGGATGGGTCAAAAGAATCAAGAGATTTATCTATATTTTCTTCTTCTTCATTTTTTATTTTTTTAATTATTTTTGAGTTCTTTGCCACAATTATGCGTGGCTAAATTTCTTTTAGGTAGGAGTAGCTATTGTATAATGTGATTGAACATAATTTTTATTAATTTAATTTTCAATTAATTTTATGAGTTGCTCTTCATGTCTTGTATTCAATTAAGGGCCTAATTGATTGCATGTTTATAGGTAGATTCACCAATGAGAGTTAGGAGAATTTATTACCTTTAGACTTATAGGACTCAGACCACTCAACCACGAGAGTAGGCGAGCTCTTCAAGGATAAAATAATTGTTAAGGAACTTAATGAGTTAGGATTAATTTCTTAATCATGAGAGTAGGTTAAATCTTAATCTTAACATGCTTAATTGAACTTGAGAGAGTCTTTAGGTATTTTAGAACAATTAACCTTAACTAAAATCAAGGTGTTTAATAATTTAAGTGTTCATGATCTCATAGGAATAGTGAAACTAAACCTAAGCTCTATGTTTTAATTATTTGATTTTCTCTTAGTTTAATTTGCTTTATCTATATTTTATTTGTTTTATCACTTTTATTTGATTTACTAGCTAAGATCATAAGTAGAAATATTAGTATTCAATATGCAATCCTCATGGGAAAAATATCTTTTGTACTATAATTCACAATATGTGCACTTACGGGTTTTAAACCCAATAAGTTTTTGGCGCCGTTGCCGAGGAATGGCAATATTAATATTAATTTAAATTTTATTTATCTTAGACTAACTTTTTTTTATTTTTAAAATTTTTTTTATATTTTTTTGTAATATTGATAAATAATTTGTCATGGATAATAATAGATTCTCTTATCAATATTTATGGTCTAATCTATGTGATCCTCTATTTAATGTAGAACATATGCCATTTAATTATTTTCCATCTTCTTTTCAGGTTTGTAATTAGTATGGAGAGAACTACAATGGGGCGTCTTGCCAATATTATTCATATTCACCTCCACCTCCTCACTAAAACCCATCTTGGAGTAATTGTGTGGATCATAATTAGGGTTATCAATAAGAGTCTAATTTGAATCATGAGTCAATGTTTGAAAACTTCATTCAAGAAGCAACCAAGAAGTATGTGGAATACTTATTGGAGATCAAGATGAAACAAATCATGTCTGTAATGGATGAAAAAAAAGAAGCTCTAATGATGCTCAAATTTCAATATAATCAAATTGCAAAAATTCAAAAAAGATGCTTCCATAATCTTCAAATGTGTGCACCCATAAATTAATCAATAGAAACATAAGGAGATAGTGTATGGGATGATAAGAACACTTTGAGTCAAGATGATATAGTCACTTTTGAGTTGTTAAACGATGAGCAAGAAGAGATGATCACTAAGGAAATTGAAGAAGACTCCAAGTGTAAGAATCAGTTAGTAGACATCAAGGATTACAAGGTACAAAGTTACTTAACTCAATTTCAAGATGAGTTGGATGAGAAAATCATGACACAACTCGAAACTACATGGATGAAGATGAAAATGAACTATTAATAAGTAACAATGCATATATTCTATGACCAATTATGGTCATATATGAGGAATCCATGAAAGGTGTTGGATTGTCTGAGAACTCCCATGAGAAGCCTTACATTCTTTAAGTAATTTTAGAACCAAAGATTTGGCATGTGGAGTCCGCACTTTATTACTTAGCCATAAGGGAGCCTAGTAAAAGAAAGGAAAGGAAGATGCTTCCAACAACACTTTCTCATGTTCGATTACATCATTGATAGTACAAAATCAGGAGACAAGCTAATGACTTTATATTAGCACTCTTAGAAGGCAACCCAAATTTATTTTATTTTATAGTTTATCTATTTTTATTTACATATTTTTATTTTTATTTTTTATTTTTAGGTATTTGAATTTATTTTTTTGTAGGTTTTTGGTGTCCTGACACAACATGGGGAAGCCGTGTTAGCATTCCGTGTGACATTATGGATAAAATGGAAAAGAATAGCATGACATTGAAGATACCGTGTGATATTCTGGATAAAATGGAAAAGAATATCACAGCATTAAGGATGTAACACGACATCGGAGAATGTCGTGTTAAGTTAGAGTTGACATGGCATGAAATCACAATATGGAAGTCGTGTTATGATGGCAATGACATGGCTTGTTGATGACCAAAGCATGGCCGTGTGCAAATCTTTGAAAAACAAAATTTTTACCAACTTTGGCATTTGTTGGGCCAACTAATGGCCCAACAACCAACCGCTTTATTTTTTTAATTAATTAATTAATTTTTTTGATTTCATTTATCATTATTTTATTTATTTTAATTTTTAATTTTATTTTTTTAGATGGTATTTTAAATTTTTTTATAAAGCATTATTTTCATCATTATTAATGTGCATTGATCAATTTTATTTAAGAATTGCATTCATTTGATTAAAATTAAATTTGGGCATAGTTTTTCAATATATACATTTATATGCAATTTCTATTTTTGCTTTGTATAGTTTGCTCTTGATTTTCAAGAATTTATGCTTAATTTAGTAGATGTTTATTTGTTAAATTTTTTATTTTTTATTTTTATTTTTATTTTTTTATTTTTATGTAGGTGATGCTCTTATCTCATGATCTCTCATGTGCTTATCATTTTCCCACCACCATGAGGTGAAGAGTAAAGCATCACACTATGGGAGTATTAGTTTTATTTAATTTTAATTTTGTATTTTCCTTTATTTCCATTAATTTTATTTATTTAATTATGTTTATTTGTTCTTTGCGTTTGTTTGGTCGTTTCACATTGGGGACAATGTGAAATTTAAGTGTGGGGGGTACATTTGCCTATATTTCACATTTAGTTAGATTTTATTTTTATAATTTTATCTTTTATGTTATTTTAATTTTAATTTTTTTATTTTTTTAGAATTATATTTGCTTTTGTATGTTAGCATATATATTAAATTTTTGCACCCTATCCTTATGATGAGTAAGAGCACATTGAATGTGATTTTCTTATGAGTTGATAGTTAAGAAAAATACTTGTGAGTGATGCTCAATTTTTTATTCTTAGTTGATCCTTGAGTCTAGCATATGAAATGGTAACTTCATCGAGAAAAAAAATCTCTCTTTTAATAAGGAGCAAATATTTAAATTTCAATCTTTATATGCTCCAAATCTACTCCAAATAATCTAAATAGACTAAGAGTATCCAAAGGACCAACTTAATGGTATCCACACTTAGTTATGCAAGAACAATGGGGGATCACTAAGAGTGGGAAGATTTGTTTAAGAAAATAAAAAAGTGCAAGCATAAAATGCACTCGCTCGAGAAGAAAGAAAAAAATAATGATGTGGCTATCTTTTATGTGTTATAATTCAGGGGTTACTAAGGGTTAAGTGAGTAATATCATTTGCTTTTATTTTTCTTCATTGTTAGCTTATATATTTTCAAAAATTCAACGGTTAAGTTTGCTCTTCACTTTTGACCTTGAGTTATCAATCTAATTTTGATTTATAAGTTTTGTATTAACTAAAGATTATGGGGGATGGATAGGTTAAAGTTTGTCAATGTACTAAATTTGTTGTGATGATAAGTGTTTTCATATGTTTGCTTGAGGACAAGTAAAGGTTTAAGTGTGGGGGAATTTGTTAGTGTTAAATATTGCATAGTTTTCTTATTTTATTTTCATACGATTTATTAGTATTTATTTATATTTTATTTAGTTTATTATTTATAATTAGTGTTTTATTAGGATTACCTTGATTTTATTTCTTTTTTAGTTTCCTAGTTAATTTATGCCTTTTTTGTATGATTTTATAGGAATTTGACATTCCTAAAGAGTCTAAGATTCAAGGCAATACTTAAGGGGCTATTTTTAGGAGTTATTTTCCTAATTGGAGAAGATTTTGAAGGGGAAAAATTACTACTTTGGTCATTAGACGAATTTTGCATTATTTTCTCTATAAATAGAGAATTTTGGCTCTAGGAAAAGGGGGAATTCCACATGAAGGGGGCTACCACTAGAGAGCCAAGTTAGGGCTGCTATAAGAGAGTCGTTTTTTAAAGGATTTCTACATTCCTAGAAGACATAAACAAGAGCTAACAAAGATGAAGGAGGAGTCACAAGATTCAAGAGATTTATCTATATTTTCTTCTTCTTCATATTTTATTCTTTTAATTATGTTTGTGTTCTTCGCCACAATTATATGTGGCTAATTTTCTTTTAGGATTTAGGTTAGGATTATCTATTCTATAATGTGATTGAACATAATTTTTATTAATTTGATTTTCAATTAATTCTATGAGTTCCTCTTCATGTCTTGTATTCAATTAAGGGCCTAATTGATTGCATGCTTATAGGTAGATTCACCAATGAGACTTAGGAGAATTTATTATCTTTAGACTTATAGGACTTAGACCACTCGACCATGAGAGTAGGCGAGCTCTTTAGGGATAAAATAATTGTTAAGGAACTTAATGAGTTAGGATTAATTTCTTAATCATGAGAGTAGGTTAAATCTTAATCTTGACATGCTTAATTGAACTCGAGAGAGTTTTTAGGCATTTTAGAACAATTAACCTTAACTAAAATCAAGGTGTTTAATAATTTAAGTGTTCATGATCTCATTGGAATAGTGAAACTAAACTTAAGCTCTACGTTTTAATTATTTGATTTTCTCTTAGTTTAATTTGCTTTATTTATATTTTATTTGTTTAATCACTTTTATTTGATTTACTAGCTAAGATTATAAGTAGAAATATTGGTATTCAATATCCAATCCTCATGGGAATGAAATATTTTGTAGTACACTTCATGATCTGTGTGCTTTTGGGTTTTGAACGTAATATCAAACTGAGGTACATGATTCCTATCATCCCTCATGACTCAAGCTCGCAAGAAGTATATGAGAATCATGTGGATCTAAGCATAAACATTCTATGAAAATTGACATCACAATATCATTTAATGATAAACACTATAAGGGTCATGTCATTTATAAATATCAAGTTAAATGGATAGCATCAAAATAAGGATAACATGCATATCTTAGTGGAATCCTAGTGGTTGTTACTACTAGCTTATCTACATAAGCTAAGTCAGGGTTAAAGGCTAAGGGTTCCTTTAGTGAGAATGCCCTCATATGACTAGGGTTACAGACTTTGGTCAATGAGTCTAGCATTCTTTTGATAACTCAGTCACCCCCTTTAGGACTTGGGTTATAGACTCTAATCAAATGAGTTTGGCGAATGCATGTGTAAAGTCTAAAGGTGATAATACCTATCTTTATAGCCTATGACTTAAGTTGAATCATGGTTGTAATGTCATTCAGTATTATGGGGGTTTTGGGGACCAGTGGTGCACATGTGATATGTAGTGCAAATGTAGTGGTGAGGGGATCTATATGATTAAGTATTTTATAATGAGAAAGAGTCATTTTTGAGTTGATCTCTCTCGCTTAGAAATCCCCAGTGGAGTAGCCACTATGAGTGACATTTGGTTTTTCGTGTTTTTTTGTTTTCGACGGACATGGTAACTTTACCGAATACAGATAAATGATTGGTCTTTAGAGGAATAAATGCTTTTTTTATTTTGTGGAGTTGCCACTCGATTTTAGAAAATAAGGAAAAGAAAGGTACAACATCAGGTCACTAAATGAGTATTACCACTAGTAGATTTTTTTGGGTTTGGGGGATCACATTTACTTTTTGACTATTTCTCATTATACAATATTCAATGTATGACTATTGCAACACCCTATTTTTTGTAGTGATAATTTGTATAACATTCATATAATACATCAAATAATGAAAGATAATAAAGTTAAAAAATCATCATTACATTGCTTTCCTTATAGAATACACATAAAAGGAAAAAAAGATTGTGAAAAAGTAAATATAGCTTAAGTGTAATAAACCTGTAAGGTAAACACGACCATGGACATAGCTTGCTCAATCACATGAATAATAAGATAGGAAATGGACACTCAATCACTTGAAAGAGTAAGCAAAATGTACAAAATCAAACATGTTTTTAATGATTATTTATGTTATAATGATATGTGATGATGATATAAGGGTTGTATGATGACATCTTTGGACTGACAATATGATAACTCTAGTTTAGAATATGAACTTTTCACATTCTTGATATTTATGGGATAATTTCACATTTCAAAGCAAGAGAATTCAAAATGATGACATGAGACAAGCAAAAATAGAGTTTAAAGTATTCACATAGCATGCAAATTGCCAATCTCATAATGCAAGCACAATAATATTAACAAAATGCTAGCAATAATAAGGCAACATGTAGTATGATAAAATAAACATGCTAAAATGATTGTGTGGTCCCTAGATTTGACTGAGCTTGTATTAGTTTTGAAGCTTTGTCTTCGAGGAATTATCAAGCTTTCCTCATCGAGAGGTTCAAAATGATGTGTAGAATGATGCAATTATCAAGCTTTCCTCATCAAGAGGTTCAAAATGACATGTAGAATGATGCTAGTTTGTATACCTTTAAAGCATGATTTGAAAAAGATGAGGCTAGGCATAGTGGAAAGTAAACATAATAATCTAAGAAATATCTAGTTTGAGAGCTAAAATGTCTAGAAACATGTTTCTAGTGCCTTTGAGTAAATAGATTTTTAAGTGTGTGTGTATTTCCTCCTACTCCCCCCTCAAAATGGGGTATAGAGGCACCTATTTATAATGAAAAATGTAAGGAAGAGAGGGTATAATATTAAACTTCTCATCTTATCAAATTCTAAAATTTAACTCTACAAACATCATTAGAAAAAAGAAAATTATAATTTCTAGTAAAAATTATATATATATATATAAGGCATGAATAACAAACAACCTCCTTCTTATTGTATAGAGTTTCTTTTGTATTCAAATATGTCTATTTTATTCTCCCATACTTGTATAATTATGTAACCAATATTCATTCAATACAATGTTAATTTTATGCTCTTCACATATTACCTTCATGGTATCAAAGTAGTCCTAAGGTTTAATAACCATTCCCTTCTATTTTTTTTCATCTCCAATTTATTATGGCTACTAATGCCACAAACACTATTGTTATTGTTCCTATTGAGACTCCTTCTTCTTCGACTACTCTCTCCTCATTACCAAACATTACTTACCATTTACTAGTCAAATTGAATGCTACCAATTATTATTATGGAGGGCACAATTGCTACCACTATTATGAAGTTATGACCTTATTCTCCATGTTTATAACACCAAGGTGGCTCCTCCTGCAACATTTGACAATCAACCTGATCAACCAAATCTGATAATCTCAACATGGTATTGACAAGATTATATGATACTTAGTTGGATCATTGGTTTGGTTTTTAAGGCATTTTTTCTATAAATTATAGGAGAAACTAATGCTTTTGGTGCTTGGACAAAACTCGCCACTACCTATGCCTTTGGATCCAAGTCTCAATCCAAAACCATTAAAGCTCACTTTTTTAAATTAACTAATGAACCAAGTTAAATCATCACTCAATACACCCAGAAGATAAAATCCATGTTTAATTAACTCTTCACCTTGGGAAATCCCATTTATGAAGCTAATTTAATCCAAGTTCTTTTTAATGGCTTAGACTCTTCTTATAGGCTAGTTATTTAGTCTGTTCAATAACATCAAGATGATATGACATATGATGAACTTTATGGTCTTATACTTTATGAAAAAGATGATATTACTGTGGCTAATTCCTCAATAAATCAAGTACCACCATGTGATTTCTTTGACCTTCGACTACCGATGATACTCCTCATGGTGGTCATTCTTTCTCTTCATGGGTTGCTCATGGTGGATGTTCATTCATACGATGTGGTAGAGGTTAGAATTCCATACGCTCTTCTTATCTGCAACAATCCAATGCTCTTAATTATTCACACCTTCAATGTCATAACTATTCAAATTTTGGTCATATAGCTCCTTAATGCCCTTCAACACACACCAACCAAAGATCCACAACCATTTAGCCTACTTCCCGTATAGCTGCCCATAACCCAAAATCCTAACTTCATCAACCATGGATACTTGACTGAAGTGGTACTCACCACATGACCTTGAACCTAAATAATCTCACTCTAAATTCAGATTATTAAGGTACTGATGTAGTCAAAATAGGCAATGGTAAATCTCTTCCAATTACTAAAATAGGTTCTTCTCTTTATCATTCATATGGTTGTGTTTATAAATTCAATGACATTTTATGTGTTCCTCAATCATGTTTTAATTTATTATCTATCTCTACTTTTACAAACTCTAATGGCATTTCAATTGAATTTCTTTCTGACTCTTTTATAATTAAGGGTATTTGCACAAGGGAACCACTGCATATAAGTCAGCATGACAATGGCTTATATTCTATGTTTTTGGAAGATCTTTGTCAAACATCTTCTCCACCCACTGCTTTGTTAGCTATACTATTATCTCATAGGCATTATATTCTTGGACATGCTAATATCTGTACTGTCAAAACTATTCTTCACAATTTTAATATTCCTTTTCATAGCAAAAGTCATGCATGCAATATTAGTACTAGTTCAGCTTCTAAGCCATTAAACATTATTTCTTCTGTTGTATGGGGTCCTACCCCAGTGCAATGAATTGATGGTTTTTGTTATTATGTACTTTTTTATTATCATTATAGTAAATATTGTAGGATTTATTTCATGTGTTTCAAATTTGAAGTTTTAAGTATTTTTTATCATGTTTTGGCATTTAGTAGAGAAATATTTAGAATGTTCAATTAAATCTTTTCAATCCAATTGGGGCAATGAATATCAGGCGCTTTCCAAATATTTGACTGAGCATGGTATTTCACAACATGTATCATGTCTAAAAATACTTGAGCAAAATGGCTTGGCAAAGCACAAACATAAACATTTTGTTGAAACAACACTCTCTTGGCTTCACCATTCTTTTGTTCCCCATAAATACTGGACTCATGCAGTTAATACTACCCTTCACATAATAAATCAACTACCCACTCCTACATTAACAAATAAATTACCTTTTTAAAAATTATTTTGCCTTAAACTTGATTATCTTGCCATGCACTATTTTGGATGTCTTTATTATCCATGGCTTAGGCCTTACATTTCTAACATATTCTCATCATGCTCTTCTAAGTTCATTTTGATAGGCTACAATAAATCTCATAAATGTTATCTTTGTTTAAATTTATCTTATCACAAAATTTATATCTTACATCATGTTATTTTTTATGATCACGTTTATCCATTTGCCCAAAATTAATAGTTGCCACATGTTGCTCAAGCTACTATCTCTATTACAATTCTAATTCCAAGCCACTTACCTAATCCACCAATAATCCCATAAACACCATCTAACCTAAACCAAACTAATAACCTCTCACTCTTATCCAATCTACTAACAAATCCCACTTCTCCCTTATCCTATACGGCTTCACCTTCCACTTCCCAAACCGATAAATTAACAACTAAGCTTACCCAAACCACTCTATCATCCACATCCACTCAACCAATTTTCACAAAATTTGTGGTCACTAGTTCCAAAATAATTCTCTTAAATTGAAAACCTTTCTTTATGTAACTATTCCTTCAATTGAACCAACTACCTTTAAACAAGCAAACACTAAATCTAAATGGAAAGATGTGATGTATCAAGAGTACAAAGCTTTGATGGATAATCATACATGGGATTTAGTCCCACCTCACCTAAAGCAAAACCTAATTGGCAACAAGTGGGTGTACCATATCAAAACTAAGAAATATGGCACCATTGAACGATACAAGGCAAGATTAGTTTTGCCAAGGGTTTTCATCAATGCCCTGGAATTAATTTCAATGACACTTACAATCCAGTGATCAAACCAACAACCATCTCCTAAATTCTCTCTCTTATAGTATCCTTGGGTTGACATATTCTCTAACTTAATGTATCAAATGCCTTTCTCCATGGCTCATTGGATGAAGAAGTTTATATGACACAACCTCAAGGGTTCTCACATCCTAAATATCTTAACTATGTATCCAAGATTTGAGAATTAATTTATGGGCTCAAACAAGTACCTCACTAATGGTACAAATGTCTTAGTGCTGCCTTAACTCATATTTGTTACAAAGCTTCAAAAATGGATTATTCATTGTATTACTACAAACATGGTCGGGTATATTCCTTTTATCTTCTATATATTGAGGATCTTTTGCTCACTGGCAATGACAATAATTTTTTAACTTCCATTATTCGGGCTCTTAAAGATGAATTTTTAGTTAAGTATTTAGGAAGGCTCAGTTATATTCTTAGTATTAAAGCATTATAGGTTGACAATGGTCTCCTCCTTAATCAAGTGAAATACATACATGAGCTACTTGCCAAATCCAATACATCGGATGCCAACACCATTGCTGCTCCTTGTTCACCAACTTCTCACCTTATATCAACTAGCACTTCTTTTCTCGATCTAACACTTTATGTAAGCATGGTTGGTGGCTTGCAATACTTATGCATGACAAGACCGAACATTTCCTATGTAGTAAATCAAGCTTCTCAATTTATGCATTCCCCAATGAATGATCATTGGCTTATAGTTAAGAGAATCTTACAGTATCTTAAGGCCATATAGAATCAAAGCCTTTTTATCTAAAAATCTACTTGCTTTGATAACAATGTTTATAGTGATGATGACTAGGGTGGAAACCCCAATGGCTAGAAATTAACCTTTGGGTTTGCAATCATTATTGGTTGTAATAAGATCACTTAGAGTTCACACAAATAGCAAACCATTACTTGGTCTTTACTTGAAGTTAAATACATAGCACTAGCATCTTTTATTGATGAACTACATTAGTTACAATCTCTAATGCATGAATTGTTCATTCTATCTTATAATACACCTATACTTTGGTATGACAATGTCTCAACTACCTATCTCTCATCTTCACCAATTTTTCATTCAAGATAAAAGCACCTAGAAATTGACTTCCATTTGTGCATGAGAGAGTCTTAAACAAGCAACTGCTAGTGTAGTATCTCTCCACCAAAGATTAGATAGCTGATGTTTTAACAAAGCCAACTTCCAAATTAGTTTTCCACTTGCTCATGTCCAAATTAACTATATTCCAAGCTCCCCATCAATTTGTGGGCAAATGATAAGGCACGAATAACAAATAGCCTCATCCCTATGTATAGAGTTTCTCTTATATTCAAACACATTTATTTCATACTCTTATAATTATATAATTATGTAACCAATATTCATTCAATACAACATCAATTTTATGCTCCTCATATATTGCGTTCATATATATACATACATACATACATACATACATACATATATCTTGCCATTTACAACACTTAAGGGACTCGAGTGAGAGCATGATACCTTGAGAAATATTCAAGCAGAAGGTTTGCCTTTTTCCATCACTTTGTAATGCATATATGCATAATCAGTTTCGATTCTTTGATTAAGTATAATTTAGGACAATATACTTTAATTCAATTCAATTTTTGTTCTTAAGAACTCATGATCTTCATACCTATCATAATAAAAAATTTTAAGACAATTATGTTTGAAAAAATTAAATGGTTAATGAAAATTTTCAATTTTAAATTTTTTAGTTAATTTTTTAGCCCATAATTCATATTCAATGCTACTCAATATCATCATGTTAACATTTAAAAGAATGTATTCTATAACACTTTTTGAGTCAATATTATGATGACTCATTGATAATAGTTTTTCAAGAAATTAAATTGAAAATTGTTAAACTTTAAATCATCATTAAACCTATATAAAATGTGAACAATATCATCAAAATTTAAAAAACATTATAAATACTCTTATATATACATCTAATGACATAATACATGCTAATATTATATTAGAGATAAGAGAAAGATAAATTAATTGGAACATCAACATATAAAAACTTCATAGTTTTATCATTTTATTATTAGATATCTATCATTTTTTTCAATATTATGGTATTTGTTATTTTAATTCTTTTATTTTTATAAGGTTTATAGTTATCAATACATATAATTTTTTCTCATCAAGCATCTAAGAGTTTAAAGTTTTATACTATTTATAGGCGGCAGTTTTGGTTGTGCGCCCAACGCCCAAGTGTTGGTGACCACAGCACTGTGTGAGCTTAGGGCTCACTTGGAAATACATAGTGGGCCTGGGGCCCAAAATGGAGATGGAGTCACTACCTGAATGAAAGTCGAGACACACTGTACAGCAACTGGATTCCATGGAGGTTCCCAGAAGCAATCATTAGATATTAGGTTCAGAAATTGGGTATGGGCTTTTGGAATGCCCACCCATCCTTGCGGTTGGCCTCCTTGTGTTTTTTGTATTTTATTACCTTTGATTATTAAATTATTTCCTTATTAACATGCTAATCATGATTGGTTTTCCAATTTTAGATTTTATCCCAAGTTTGCACATTAGTCCCATTTCATGCTTATGTCCCGTCATTTAATCTTAAATAAATAAATAAAAATAATTTAAAACCATTCATTCCAAATAAAAGGGGGGAAGGGATTAATGATTAGAACTTTTTGGTGTAAGTAAGCATAAAAATACTAAAAATAAACCATACATAAACCAAAAATAAACTAATTAATTAAATAAATTAATACTCTAAAAAATAAATAAAGCAAATGTCTAATGATTAAAAATCACCAAATAATTCCTGTAACACATACAAGTTAATTCCATACAACAATAACAATAATATTTACAAATCATCAATAAATAGTAGTCATAAAAATAAATGAAAATAAACTTATAAAATAGTCCATTAAATAACACAAAAATAGGAAAATAACATAGAAATAACATTGATCAACATAGAGAGCATGCGTAATCTCACAAAATATAACAAATTAAATAAAGGAATCATGTAAAACATGTAGAATACTGATGGAAAATCAAGGCATAATCAAGCAAGACTCTGTCAAAGGGGCAATGCCCCTTCAAAGAGTCATTGCCTCCTAACTAGGAGGCAACATTTCATCACCTCATCACAAAGCTCTTCAATAGATGCAAGAATACTCTACATTTCTAAAATCTTAAGAAACATGATGATTAAGCATGTAAATGAGAAACATATGCAAAAATACAAATATCAACAATCAATATTCAATATCTCATGCAACCATGCTTCTCTATAACTTCAAATAAGTAATATGATTCAAGAAAACACTCAAAAGAATAATAAATTAAGGCTTTGATGAAGATAAAGAATTTAAAGCTCAAAAATGGGGAGACTCACTGTCTTGGATGAGCTGATGCTCCTAACTGAGCCCTCTGAGCTTAGTTGATGGAGGAGTGGCTTTGAATGCAAGTAGGTTCCCTCTTCTTCTCAAGAATCAAGTCCCTTAAGCTTTAAAATCTCTTAAACTTCAAAGTCCCTTTTTCCTCTTCTCTTTCTTTTTTTCTCTATTTTTTCAGAGCTTTTTTTACTTCTTGAATCACCTTTTTTTTTTTATTTTCTCATAGCCAGCCATCCTCTTTCCACTTTTCCCCCACATTTCCTTTTAAAGCCCCTCCTATTTTATCCTTTTTCAAATTACCAAAAACCCCTTCTCACCCTCTCCCATTGCCTTTTTTCATTCCCTAAGCCCTTTCTTACCTTTTTCCCTTTTCTTTTACATAAAAAAATGATAAAATCTTAGTAGGTGGGCTTCCAACCACTGCCATTAATGGCATTTAATATTGTAGAGAGTGGGTGTGAAGAGGCTGCCTCTTTGATGAGGCGTCGCCTCATTGATACTTGGGGTGAAGAGGTGATTCCTCTTAATTGAGGCGATTGCATCTTCACTTAGGCCAAGTCAGGGCCTTAGGTTAAAAGACAATAGGCTTGGGCTTTAGCTTTAATTATGGGCTTGGCTATGGTATTTGTGGGCTTGGCTTAGTGTTTGGGCTTTCAAAGTCAATTTTAGAGAAGTCTCGGGCTTCCTTTGCATTCAAAACTTGAACTTTCTTATTATTGGGCTTTCATTGTGGGCCGATCAAACTAACAGTGTCAACAGTTTTCCCCCTTTGGTTTTTTGAAAAATCAAATTTTCTGAAAATAATTTTTTGAAAAAGCAACATGCACATCAAATAGTAAAAAGTAAGAACAACATACTTGGCCTACAAGCTTCACTTAGGCTGTCAGCCTCAGGAATTCAAACCCAAGAGGTCAAACTTCATCTTTGAAAAATGACCATGATCCTCGGGCTTTCCTAGCTTGATTAGTCACTCATTAATAATTTTCACATGAATCTCAAGCATGGCCCAATCTTCACTCATTAGAGACAAAAGAGAAATGTAACCGTGATCCTCGAGTTAAGCTAACTCAATCAGCTACTCATTATAAATTTGGTGTGATTCCTACATTTTCCTAAGTCAAGAAGTCACTTATTAATAGAGATGAAATATAACCATGTTCCTCATGTTTTCTTAACCCAATCAATTAATCATTATAGTTTGGCATGAATCTTGAGCATGGCCTAACCTCCACTTAGTAAAAAGAGATGAAACATAACCATGTTCCTCAGGTTTTCCTGGCCCGATCAATTACTCATTATAGTTTGGTGTAAAAACCAGGTTTTCCTAGCCTGAGAATTACTTAATAAAAGAAGAATGCACTTTGGCAATTCAAACTCAACCAGACACCTCCTAAAAGGCCCACTTCGAGGATTCAAACTCGACTAGATGTTTATTCTTTTGCACACTTTGGGGATTCAAACCAAACTAGAAACTTATCCTTCTATGCACTTCAGGGATTCAAACCCGACCAGATGCTTATTCTTCCATGCACTTTGGGGATTCAAACCTTACCTGATGCTTGTCCTTCCTGATGCTTCAATCAGAATGCATTCAATTCTAAAGATTGATCTTGAGGTACACCTGAGAGGTGATGCAAAAATTCTCATTCATTCTATTTTTTTCAATGGGCCATGGGCCATTTTGTGCTTTATTTCATCAAATGAGCCTCACCCTCTTTTCCTAATCTTCTTTTCTCTTAATCTTCCTCTCTTACCGTAATCATATAAATTCTCACTTTTCTTCACTAAGGGTCACTTTCACCTTTTCAAGTCTCTCATTTTTTCTCTTTTCCTCTCCTTTCTCTTTCTCTCTTATTCTTCATATTCTCTACATGGATGCCACACAGACTCCATATTTTCCCATGTGGAACCTAGTGACACTTATAGTGCTTCCTTCTTAGAGTTTCAAGCTCAGTATTGGAGATAAAATCCCCTTGTTTATGGATGTGCGATCCCATATTTTTGGCCTAGCTATTGGAGAGGTTAGTAACCAATTTCTTTAATTTTTCAGGTGAATATCATCAAATAGCATCAAGTTATTGTTCATAGATGCATATTTATCAATTTAACTAAAAGAAATTAAATTTTATTGGTTAAAAATTAAAATTTTGAATCATTTTGTCCAATTGCCATCATAAAGAGGCATCGCCTCTTCGATGAGGTGATCGCTTCTTCGAAGAGGTGATCGCCTCTTCAATCAGGTGATTGCTTCTTTGATGAAGAGGTGTTTGCCTCTTCAAGTCATGCTTCTTAATGAGGTGATCAACTTTATATCATAAGGCAACACCTCATCATTGAGGCAGTCGCCTCTTCGATAGGGGCGTCACCTCAACTACAGGATTTAGCAAAAAAATTTAGAATTTTTATTTCATAAAATGATGATTTTACTCCTTTAGCTTAACACCCACACCCTTAAGGGTGTTGGGAACTTTAGCGGCGTATGCATCTACTATGACGAGCTTCTTAAGGCTGTATAGAATTGGATTCACAACATCGAGTTCTCTGATTTTATCCTAACACTCCCAACATAATAGGGATGCATAAACTACCAGCCCTTGCATGTAGGTGGTCAAACATAACCCACACCTTTCATCTTTAATTTAGGGAGTTCACTTTAGACTCAATGGCTTTTGCTATAGTTACTAGCATCGCTTGCGCTAGGAATTATGTTCCTTTTAATGCCAGACTCTATTAGCTATCTCTTGATCATCTTGCTTTCATCGAGCATCTACTTGGAATGGTCATAGACATGAAAGGGACCCATATAGTGAAGCTTGAGTCGATCAAGAGCTTCTACAACCAAGCTAGAGTTGAGGTAGCTACTACTGTTAGTGATATGCACTAGGTCAATCATGTATGACCATATTTTCACTTTATCATTTTATTTAATAAAGAGGCATTTTTCATTATCATTTTATGTTATGATAATTACTTGAATAGTCAATTCTTACTAAGGTCATCAAGTATGTGACTTGATAATAAAACCCTTAGATTAAATATGAGTTCTATTCAAATTATCCCCAATCGTAACAATATGTTATGGCTAGTATGATGTTGATTGATGATTATGTTTTACTAATCATGAATATGAGCTATTAAGTCAACTCATAGGTATTTATTTTAGAAATAATATACTAGATTGACCTATCATGAGAATACTACATAGATAATTACCTTTAGTAATTCTTATCATAATAATATTGAGTTAGTCCTTTGACCTTGCAATCATCATGGATTTCTATATAACTATTATATATTTTCATACAATCTAACATTGTCTTTAACAAGATGATTAAATAGATTGTTGTTGTATATAAAATGAGTTATGTGAGGAATGTGAGTGATTGAGAAGGAATTTGTCCCTCATTTAATCTGAGTAAGATATCTATGGGCCCCTTGATAAGATAGATTAAGGAAAATGCATGGCCATGCTAAAGTGAATTAATAAAGAGTTATCATTCTTAGTCTACTTAGAGTCAAGAAATAATATGATTGAATTATAAGGATGACATAAACTATGCCTTATATTCAATCAAGATATCATGTGACAAAGGGATTACAATATTTATTATAAACTAGGTTAGGTCGGATTTTTGACTTCACATGACTTGGGTAGTCATAATGTCTTGCTAGAGGCCACTTATGACTTATAGGCCTAAATAGAGAATTAAGGCCCGCTACCAATGTCATGTGAACCTACAGGATCACACATTTAGAACAAGCCTAAAAATGGATATGGGTTTAAGAAGCCCAAATATGCTCTGTGGAAATAAATAAATAGTTTATTTATTTAAGGTAAAGGTTACATTAAATAAATGGGATATTATATTTGATTTAATTTTAAATAAAATCAAAATAATAATAATTGAGAAATTACAAAAAGATTTTTTAGTAAGTGAAACCCTAACTAGAGCTCTATAAATATGTTATATTCTTAAAGGTTTCACTAACTCAATTATTAGCCACCAAAATTCATTTTTCTCCTCTTAGAAAAACTAAAACACATAGTGTTTTTGTTCTTGATTTGTGAGAAATCAAGAGAAGTGCTAGCACACAAATTTGTCATTTTAATGAAGGTTTGTTCGTGTGGATGCTTATGAAGGACGGATTCTTTTGTAGACGTCTTGATTTGAACTACCAAAATCAAAAGCTCAAGGTAAGGTGTCACCGGAGTGAACCTCCTCTCTGCCTTCCAATAGTATTGCCTCTTATGCATTTATGGTAAGATTTGAAAACCCTAGTTTTAAATTAATTAATCAAATTACTTAGATTCAGGTTAGGGTTTTATGGTTAAAAGTTTTAATTTTTGCTGTGTTTTTGAATCACGAAACCCAATAACTACACCCCTTTAGATCAATTAAGTGGTGTGCGCTTTCCTCATTTATTTGCTGGGCACTACTCTTTTTGTAGATATAGCCAGCTCTATGGACTTGAGCTTCCTGATGCCTCTAAGGGACCTAAACTTAGTGGTGACCTAGATTAGGGTAGCTGCACCTTAGCTTATCTTTACAGGAGCATGATTGAGTTGGTATGCGAAGCCAGGTGACTCTGTGGTTTTTGGCATGCCATACTGACATTTTACTTCCTCTTTCTCCCTTCATATTCCATTCCAACAGTTGTTATTCCATCTTACTAACAACCCCTTATTTCTCTCACAGGACTGGGCTTTAGAGCTGGAGCTAATAGTGGGGATCACTAGGGTCATTGACACTCCCTTCTTTATAATGGTTAGGTGGGGTCCTAGCTGAGCTTGGAGGAGGCCTATGGCTCATGTTCATATCCACCATGAGTGGCTAAACATGCTCACCTATGATGAGGTATGCACCTACAAATGTAATCGAGATTAGCAATAAACTCATTAATCAAATTCACTTATTTATTCTTGCAGCTATGCCTGGACATGTGGGGCCCTCATGTTAGGTGGATGCAGGCCATGGTTTGCTCCATCCCTCTGTCTAAGAAGAGGGTTCTACTCAGAGGCCCTAATTTTAGAGTTTGGTTCCTCGGGGAAAAGATACATCAGGTGCCCGAGTAAGGGCATCCACCTCTTGCTCCTACCCGACATATCTTTTTAGCGCATGAGTTAGAGGGGGATGAGCTCAATCAAGCCCTACAGGGAGAGAATATTGCAGACTATTATGAGAGGTGGAAGTCCCGCTATGTGGACTTTACATGGGCTCATTTGCTACAGTGAGTGCCCCTTCTTGAGCCTGCACTTTAAGTGAGCATGAAATGTTTTATTTTATATTTAATTGTAGATGTTATTCTCTGACTTATTTCTTCATCTTTTAGGCTACTCCCAAGGTACTTGCTCCTCACTCTAGGCCCTCTACATAAGAGAGGCCTCATCAACGCCCTTGTATCATTCCCAGCAATGAGGGCTCTTCTTCTAGGGCACCCTCCTTGGTGGACCCTTCCAGTCCTCGATCCCAGATGGTGGCCAACAGACTCACTGCTACTCTTGAAATGTTGACTCACTGCTAGACAAGACCCTAGAGCCAGTATTCTTCTGAGAGGCTACTACCTATGTAAGTTTCTTTCTACCTAAATTGCATTCTAAAGTTTCTTTAACACATGTTTAGTTATAACATCAAATACCTCAAGATTAGGGAGAGTACATGTACGGGGTGGTCGAGGCCCATAAGGACTTCCTGATGCAAGTGATGCAACAATGGAAGGTACACATAGAATATGCTTTATTTTTACATGTATGCTTGCTATCGTGATTTTTTACCTCTTATCATACTTCGACAGGATCAGGGGGAGGCCAGCTAGGCTAGGATCATAACCCTGGAGCACCAGCTTATCGCTCTTCAGGTCAAGGGTGATGATTAGGAGGGGGCAGCCAATGAGGAGTCCAAGGATAGCAGCAAGGATGATGGGACCAATCCCATTGATACTTCTATATATGAGCCAGATAATGAGCCTATGGATGAGCTAGCTGATGAGGAGGCCGATGAGTCCAATAGTGATGAGTTGAGAGGACCCTTTATAAATTTTTTTTAGCATAAGGGTGTCCTTGTCTAGAAACATTAGAGGTTTTATAATATTGTTCTCTTACTATTTGGATTGACTGATTGATTTGATTGATTTTTTTTTTGCCTTCATATTTTGCACTGAGAATTTTTAGCAAAATTTTGAATGAGTGGAGGCCTTTCATCTTTGAAATGCTTTGTTTTGACTTTACATATACAGCTCGAAGAATTCCCAGTGACATGAAGATTTGTTCTACATGTCATAGAGGTGTCACCTCTTTAAAGAGGCATCACCTCTTTGCAAGGGCATCGCCTTTATATGAAGAGGTGATAGATCATTCACCTTTTCACACATAGGCATTGCCTAAATGTAAAGACGATCACCTCTGCATGTCTATCCTTATCCAACCTTATCGGGCTTGAGAACTTTTCTAAGACTAGGCGATTCACTAGGGGTCCTTTTTTGCTAGAGGTGAGTTTCCTCTTCCTCTTATAATCTTCTACTTTCCATCATTCTTACCCATTCATCACTCCTACAGGCTTGGTTAAAAAAGAAACTAAGGTTGCTCGAACCACCCAGAGACATTATTCACTATAAGGCCAAACACTATCACACTGTGAAACTTCATCTTGTCCCAAAAGATGCTCACAGTTGGTTGTTTACATTCCTTGATACTCTGATTCAGTGGATGTGCCCACGATGGAGACTGTAGCACATGACCCTTTGGCCTTATATCTACTGTGTTCCCTTGGCCGGCCTCCATTTTGCCACCTTCTACAATTCAACTTGGCTTTGCAGGCAATATAGATAAAAATAATGGATTGAGGAGCTAGTGTATGAGTTTGAACCAGGCTTCTTTCTCAAAACTTTCTAGACAACTTGGTTGCTACTTGGCCTCGTAGAATCATCTAGAGGTTGATTGACTACAGTAGAGATTAGTCTACGAATGACTAGTACAAGGCATGGATTTAACTACAACAGGTAGAAAAGGATGAATTTATAAAAAAATAGAAGGATAATGGCATTACAGGCATTGAGTGCCCAAGGGAGTCACAAGAGAAATAAACAATATTAGTTTAGTTTATGAAATTTAGTCTTTTTTACGTACTTTCTTATCATATGGGATTTCCTTTTGAGTTAGACAATGTGTAATAAGCATTTAATGTAATGCTTACAATAATAAAGGCAATCCATTCCATTTAATTTAACCACAATGAGACTATACAATTTTGCTTCTTACATATCTCCTGCCACTAATTGGCTTGCCCTTGCAAGTTTTCCAACTAACTATTTTCTTTTCCTCTCTCTCTCCTTTTACATGTCCTTTACTTTTGCCTAAACTGCCTTTTTTAGGTATTGAATCTAGCAGGACTTTTTACTTTTTCCATTTTCCATTTTCTTTCTCTAACTTTTGCCTAAGCAGCCTCTTTTGAGGTTTTCTCCCTGGTGAGACTTTTACAAAAATTATTTCTTGAGCTTGTCCATGTTGATGGCTCTCTAAATTAATTCCCCTCTAAGTTGGATAGAATAACAACTCCTTTGGAAAATAACTTCTTCACTTGGTAGGGACCTTCCCAATTCAGCTTGAACTTCCCCCATAGATCAGTTATGATTGCCCTAATGAGCTTTAAGACCAAGTCACCCTCTTTGATCTTGCCTGGCTTAATCTTCTTGTTATAAGCTCAAGCTATCCTTTTCTGGTACAACTGATAGTGATACATGTCCTTTATCCTTTTTTCATCCAATAACGTTAGTTGTGCCAATCGGCTTTCTACCCACTAATACTTAAGGATTTTAGATTCTAAGAGAACCCTTAATGACTGGATTTCAACCTCAACTGGCAACACAACTTCACACCCATATACCAGAGAATATGGAGTGGCTTTTATTGATGTTTTGGTAGTGGTTCTGTATCCCTATAATGCAAACTATAGGTAACTTGCCTAGTCTTTCTAACTTTCCAGTATATTGGCCAATATTCTTTTCACATTCTTGTTTCTTACTTCTACGACTCTGTTAGTCAGTGGTCTATAAGGGGATGATCTATGATGCTCAATTTTGTATTCTTCTAATATAGTGGTCATTTATACCCTAAACTGAACACCATTATCATTGATGATATGATGAGGCAACCCATATTGGCAAATTATATTCTTCTATATGAACCTGGCCATCTGTTTTGCCCCTACAGTTGTGAATGATTCAGTTTCTACCCATTTAAAGAAATAGTCAATTGCCACTATAATGTAATGATGACTATTGGATGCTTTTGGTCTTATCTCTCCAATAATATCAATTCCCCATACAACAAATGGCCAAGGAGAGGTCAATACTTGAAGTTCCATAGAAGGCAAGTGGCTCACATCACCATAGACTTGGAAGTTGTAGCATTTATTTACATACTTCACACGATCTGCCTCTATGGTAAGCTAGAAGTACCCTTAATGGGCTATCTTTTTAGCAAGGACTATCCTATTTATATGAGGCCCATATACACCCTCATGAACTACTTCCATGATTTTTTGTGCCTCCCTTTATCAACACATCTCAAGTGCACTCTAGCTGGCATCCTTTTGTACAATATCTCGTTATGGCTAATGAATTATCGAGATAGCATCATTAGTGACATTCTTTCTTTTCTATTATTTTCCTATAGCAATTGTCCTATCTCAAGATACTATTATAGATCATAAAACCAAGGCTCCTCTACTAGGTCGATCAACATTATTCTGATCTCCTTATAGCATGGAATCCTGACCCTTACTAAGATAAAAGGCATCATTTCTGCTCGTCTGCCTCCTTCCCATGTCAAAGCTAGAGTGGCCAACACATATGCCATTTGATTCTCCTCTCGGTGTAAGTGTATGAATCTATATTACGCGAAGGATAATAGGATCATGGCTGAATAATCCCAATACAACTTTAACTTATTTTCCCTTATTTCCCACTCTTTAGCAATCTATTTCACTACCAGCATCGAATCTCCATACATTGTTATCTCTTATGCCCCATATTCTTGAGTGCTTCGAGACAAAAAATGTAAGCTTCATATTTAGCTTAGTTATTAGTGACCTTGAATTCTAACATCTTCGCCATCAAACTTACTTCTCCTTCTAGCGAGACCAAAATTAGACCAATGTCTGCCCCTCTGCTATTCACTGCCCTGTTAAAGTACATTTTCCATATATGTATCTCTATTACCCCCAAAGGTTCATCCAAAAATTGTAGCTCCCATTCTTGTCCATTGTTTACTAGAATCAGGGCCAAGTTGGCCATAGCTCTTTCTTTTAACACCTTTTTAGTAACATAATCTTTGTCAAATTTCATAAGCATAACTAACCATCTAGATAATTTCCTTATCAGTGATGGAGTCTAGTGGAGATATCTAAGAGGATTATGCTTAGAAACGGCTTGAATCCTATAGGAATGGAACTAATGTCGTAGATTCTTTGTTGCCTAAATTACAACTAAGCAGGTTCTTTCTACTAGATTGTAATTGGCTTCATAGGGTAGAAGCTTCTTACTCATATAATATACAACATGTTCAACTCTCCCTTCTCCTTCTTGAACCAACATTGCACCAATCGCATCTTTCTCTATAGCTAAGTACAGAATTAAGGGTTTCCATGATCTTGGAGGTTACAAAACTGGAGGATTCATCAAATACTACTTAATAGTTTCAAAGCCTTGCTAACACTTGTCATCCTAGATGATTAGCTAATTCTTTTTTAAAAGCTTGAAGATCGGCTCACAATTTGTAGTCAGTTTGGCTATAAACCTATTCATATATTGTAGCCTTACTATAAACCCTCTGACTTCTTTCTTATTCTTTAGTGTAGGAATTTCTCTAATTGCTCTGACTTTTTCTAGATCCACCTCTATGCCTTTCTGACTGACAATGTGTCCCAATAGTTTCCTAAATGTCACCCCAAAAACACATTTCTTTATATTTAATTTGAGGTTATACTTTTCAATTCTTGTCAGGAACTTGTCTAAGGCTTCGAAATGCCCTTCTCTAGTCAAAGATTTCATTATTATGTCATTAACATACACTTCAATCTCTTTGTGGATCAGGTCATATAACAGTGTGGTAGCAATTCTTTGGTAGGTAGCCCCTACATTTTTCAACTCAAATGGCATAACTGTGTAACAGTAAATACCCCACTTAGTGATGAAAGAAGTCTTTATCTTGTCAATCACTACCATCATAATCTAATTGTATTATGAGAAGCCATCCATAAAGAAGTACATGGCACTAGAAGCTACACTCTCGACAAAGGTGTCAATGTGCGGTAGTGGAAAATCATCCTTAGGACAAGCCTTGTTCAAGTCCTTGTAGTCCACACACATCCTAACTTTACCATCTTTCTTAGGAACCAAGACTATGTTAGCCAACTGCTAGGTGTCATCTACCACTTCTACAAACTTTGCTTTTAGTAATTCTTCTACTTCTTCTTGACTATAAGAGCCCATTCTGGCCTTAATATTCTCTTTTTTAGTTTTATCATCGTGATGTGAGAATACGTGGGAATCCTATGTTCTACAATCTCTCTATCGATCCCAAGCATATCCTCACAGCCCCAAGAAAATACTTTATGTCTTCTTTTAAGAGTTTCTTTCATTTTTCTCTCTCATCAGGAGTTAAGTCAAAAGCAATAAGTATATTTCTAGGGTTATCGCTTGTGCCTAGATTAAATGATTCAATTTCCACTAAATTAATGACAAATATATGCATGAAATGATTATCACACACAGCATAACCATTAGGAAACACATCGCACAAGTAGGCATAATCAAACTTCATCACATTAACTTTAGAAAGAAAAAAGTCAATGTCATCATAAAAAATATACATAATAGAATCAAGGACAAAGGCTTCAAAGTTGAAATGCTCTTCCTGGTCAGCAACATCCTTCAACCTCACTACAGGAATGTCCTCTGATTCCGAAGTCAATACTAGCTCTTTTACCATGGGCTCTTTAATAACAGATTCTCTGATCCCATCCACATAGTTAGTAAAGATTTTAAAATCGGGGACTAGCTTTTCAGTGATCATCAAAGGCTCATGAGCTCCTTAGTAGGGGTAATTAGCACCTTCCTCCATAAATGTTTCCCAAAGTGTCTTCTTCTTTAACTCAACCCTAATTTTACCCTTCCTAGACTTGCCCTTAATTTCTCTCTTCTCATCAAACTTATCCTCCCCTAAATATCCTAACCAATGCTTTATAATCAGTTCCTTAGGTTCAATGAATTTTAGTAGGCCCTGCTAATTATTTCCTAGTCCCATCCTAAGTGTGAACTACATGCTCTTCATCATACTGACAACCTTTAGGTTTAGCTCATCTTTATAAATCATGCAAACTTCAAAACATGGGCTGTTTGGGATCTCAATAGGAGCTAGTTTAAATGCAGCAACTACAGACTCTATTTCAGCCATTATAGTAACCACCCTCCCCTCATGTGGAAATTTAATCTTTTGATGAATGGTGGACAACACTCCCCTCAAAGGATGGAACCATGATCTTCCCAGAAAAATAGAAAAGGTGATTGGAATATATGTTATATGAAGGTTAACCCAAATTTCAACAGGTTTAGTCTTAACTAAAGCTCAGAAAGTTCCCCTAACTGGCCTTTTTATATCATTATAAGCCTTTATGACTACATCGAAGGGCTTCAAATCAACTATCGTTAAGCCCAGCTTTGGTAGGATCTTCAGAGGACACATATTGATGGTTGACCTAATTATTAACCATGACATAACATGTCAACTTGCCTTTTACTTCAGCCTTAATGAACAAGGCTTTACTGTGATCCCTTCTTCCTAAGGGTAGGTCATCATCTATGAATACAATTTCCCATTAAGGATTTTCAGTTAGCAAGTTCACCATTTTCTTTGGAGTGTGTGTTGAAGGTATATTCTTGCAATCGAGAGCTAAAACCAGTGCTTCCCGATGGGCCTGAGAGCTCATAAGTAGCTCCTAAATATTGGCAAGAGTTTTCTCGTCACTTTTGGCCTCAATAATCTCCTCATCTTTGTCATTTTCCTTTAATCCCTCTTTTAAACTACTTCCCCATTTATGTACCTTAACCTTCTTCACTTCTTCCTCCCCTACCTCCGATTAGTGCACTGTGCTGCTCTCCTCTCATTGTTCTTCCATAGATCAACTGCTTCTCCCTCTTCATCATCATAACTCCAAATATCAAGCACATTTACATGTGAATCAATGGCCTACTATCTTAGATTTAGGTCTTTTGGTTGTGGTTTTAGTAATATGGGCATGGCATCAACAAAGTAATTAATGACTTATTCCTCTCTTAGACTTGTGATGATCATCACGATATGGGGATTTGGTAGTGGTACATTTTAGTAGTTGGGTAAAGGGTTATTTTTGGTGTTTGGTTTTCTTATTTCTAGATCATTTATTTTGCCTGAATCAATCAAATCTTGAATCTCATATTTCAGGTGAGTACAACTTTCTATACCATGCCCATTGTTCTGGTGGTACTTATAGTGTAGTTTTAGGTTGGCATTTGGGAAAGGAGGTTGTTTAGGTAAGAGTTGTAATGGGTTATTCTCAATTAATTTTTTTAAGACGTTTAAGAGGGGTCTTCCCAAATTAGAAAACCTTTGGGACTTTCTAACTATGCTAATCTATATATTACTGCTTGGCCCAACTCCATTACCAGATCCAAACCCTTCTCTATTTGTAGATCTTCCACTAAACAACTTCTTTTCTTGCACAGGGTCTGGTTCTTTCTGTTCTCCAAACCTATACAACTCCTTAAAGTTTTGAATCCCTAAATCCCTTAGCTTCTTAGAGAGGGGGAGTACACACCCTTCCATGGCTATTACCAGTTGGCCAGATTCCATGAGTTGTTACTTAATCTATGCTAATTTGCTCTCCACCTAATCAAATAATTCATAAATAATTCCTTAAACTTCTATTTCACATTCTGCAAGTTTCTCAGGGAAGCCTCCATCTGAATGTTAAGACTATACTACTTGATGAATGCAACGTATAATTCTTCCCAATCAGCTTGAACATAGGATTCTAAAGCATAATACCATCTAATGGGTGTTCCTTCTAGAAATAAAGGGAATTACTTCACAATATGTGCTTTAGTCAATTCAATCATCTTCATATGGGTCACATACTGCTTTAGAGATGGGGGTCCTCTATGCTAGTGAACTTCTTTATGTTAGGGAATTTGAACTTCTGTGGTAAGGGATCACCATCCTTATCCAAGCTCAAGTCAGAATAGCTTATTAGGGCATTTATCCCTTTTTCTTTCATCATCAACTGCATTTGAGCCATAGACTTGACAAGGTCTTTAGCCTAGTCTAGCTTCTCTACATTTCCTAGGGCATCCTCTTTTTGACGGATAACAGGTTCAGCCAATACTATCTACTAATGATCATCTACCTCTTGCCTTTTAAGAACCTCCGCATCCAAATCAAAAGGTTGAGGTTGAGCTGCTGGTGGTTAAGGTGATATTAGCTGAGGTGCTGGTGGTCCTCCTCTAGATGTACCTATCCTTTCCCCCATAATTTCTCTCATGATGGCCCCTGTTTGTTTGGCTATTTTAGCTTTCAATTGTTCCTTAAAGGCTTCAGCATCAAATTTTGCCATCTTAATCTCTCTACGGATTCTAACTAGGTGGCCAGTATCATATCGTTTCCAACTGGCAGACTATTGTAGATCTATATCTGTAATCATTGAGCATCAGAAACATGCATGACATGTATGCATGAAATGCAATCCTATTGGTAAAAATAAAAAAAACATATATACACATATCAAAGGATAAAAAAGGCTCACAAATGGTATCTCCACCCTTATTTCTCCCACACACATGTTCAATGGCGAGTTCCTTGTCTAAGGATTTTTGTTATGGGTTTTGATTATCAAAGGGGGATAATAAAATTAATGGATATAAGATAACTCTCAAGATGATATAGACAAGTGGTAACTCCTCCAAATAATTCCAAAGTCCATTTTAAACGGGCCAAGAATGATATCGAAGGCCCACCTTGTCAAAATTCCTTTGAAATGGGTTAATAATAGGCATGAGAGGCCCATCTTGTCAAGGTTTATTTAAAATAGTCTTAGGCCTTATTTTAAGGATTACCATATGGCATAAAACACATGCATTTGGAAAAAATCCTAGTGGAAATTGCTAGGTCATTTACATGAGTTGAGTCTCAGGTAATGAGCTTCAGCTCCCACAGCTATATACATCCATTACATCTCCCCACTCAAGGGTCTATGCAACGCAGATAGGTACGTGTTGTGAGTGACAATAATTAAACACCTCGCCACTAGGTTTGAATGAAACATAGGTAACAAAGCAAAAATCATTGTCGGTTTATTTGGGACTTGGAGTGCATTGTATGGAAATGTGTAGTGAATGCAAAATTTATGAAGGAAATAAAGAAATAATCAAAGATGATAAATTACAAAAAACTTGGAATTAGTTTCTCTATCCCCAGTGGAGTTACCACTGTAGACGGCGGTTTTGGTCGAGCACCAAGTGTTGGCGACCACTGCACTGTGTGAGCTCAGGACTCACTAAGAAATACATAATGGGCTTAGGGCCCAAAACAGAGATGGAGTCACCACTCGGATGAAAGCTGGGACACACTATACAATAATTGGATTCCACAAAGGTTCCCATAAGTCATCATCAGATATCGAGTTCAGAAACTAGGTATGGGCTTTTGGAATGCCCACCCAACCTTGCCGTTGGATGTGTGTTTTGTATTTTATTACCTTTGATTATTAAATTATTTCCTTATTAACATGCTAATCGCGATTGGTTTTCCAATTTTAGATTTTAGCCCAAGTTTGCACATTAGTCCCATTTCATGCTTGTGTACCATCATTTAATCATAAATAAATAAATAAAATAAATAAAAATAATTTAAAACCATTCATTCCAAATAAAAAGGGGGAAGTGATTAAGGATTACAACTTTTTAGGTGTAAATAAGAATAAAAATACTAAAAATAAATCATACATAAACAAAAAATAATTAATTATACAAATTAATACTCTAAAAAATAAATAAAGCAAATGTCTAGTGATTAAAAATCACCAAATAATTCTTGCAACACATATAAGTTAATTCTAACAACAATAATATTTACAAATCATCAACAAATAGTATTCACAAAAATAAATGAAAATAAACTCATAAAATGGTCCATTAAATAACATAAAGAAAAAGGAAAATAACATAGAAACAATATTAATCAACATAGAGAGGATGTGTAATCTCATCGTATATAATAAATTAAACAAGGGAATAATGTCAAACATGCAGAATACTGATGGAAAATCAAGACATAATCGGGCAGGACTCTATCAAATGGGTGTTGGGTTTCATGATTCAAAAACACAGCAGAAATTAAAACTTTTAACCATAAACCCTAACCTAGATCTAAGTAATTCGATTAATTGATTTCAAACTAGGGTTTTCAAATCTTACCAAAAATGCAGAAGAGGCAAGATTTCTAAAAGGCAAAGAGGAGGTTCACTCCAGTGACACCTTACCTCGAGCTTTTAATTTTGGTAGTTCGAATCAAGACGTCTCTAAAAGAATCCATAATTCACAAGCATCCACACAAATAACCCTTGATTAAAATGAAAAACTTTGTGTGCTAGCACTTCTCTTGATTTCTCATAAATCAAGAATAAAAACACTATGTGTTTTAGTTTTTCTAAGAGGAGAAAAAAAAATTTTGGTGGCTAATAATTATGTTAGTGAAACCCTAGAGAATATAACATATTTATAGACCTCTAATTAGGGTTTCACTTACCAAAAAAACTTTTTGGTAATTTCTCAATTATTATTTTTCTGATTTTATTTAAGATTAAATCAGAAATAATATTCTATTTATTTAAGATAAACTTTACCTTAAATAAATAAAATATTTATTTATTTCCACAGAGCATATTTGGCCTTCTCAAACCCATATCCGTTTTTAGGCCTATTCTAAGTGTGTGGCCCTGTAGTTTCACATGACGTTGGCAGTGGACCTTAAATCTATAATTAGGCCTACAAGTCATATGTGGCCTCTAGCAAGATATTATGACTGCGCAAGTCATGTGAAGTTAATAATCTAACATAACCTAATTTATAATAAATATTGTAATCCCTTTGTCACATGATATCTTGATTGAATATAAGGCATAGTTTTTGTCATCCTTGTATAATTCAATCATATTATTTATTGACTCTAAATAGGCTGAGAATGATAACTCTTTATCAATTCACTTTAGCATGGCCATGCATTTTCCTCAGTCTATCTTATCAAGGGGCCCATAGATATCTCACTCAGATTAAATGATGGACAAATTCCTTCTCAATCACTCACATTCTTCACATAACTCATTTCATATCCAACAATAATCTATTTAATCATTCTATTAAAGACAATGTTAGATTGTGTTAAAATATATAATAGTTATGTAGAAATCCATGATGATTTCAAGGTCAAAGGACTAAATCAATATTATTATGATGAGAATTACTTATGGCAATTATTTATGTAGTATTCTCATGATCGGTCAATCCAGTACATTATTTCCCAAATAAGTACCTATGAGTTGACTTAATATCTCATATTCATGATCAATAAAACATAATCATCAATCAACATCATACTAGTCATAACATATTATTATGACTAGGGATAATTTAAATAGAACTCATATTTAATCTAAGGATTTCACTATCAAGTCACATACTTGATGACCTTAGTAAGAATTGACTATTCAAGTAATTATCACAACACAAAATGATAATGAAAAATGCCTCTTTATTAAATAAAATGATAAAGTCAAAACATGGTCATACATGATTGACCTAGTGCATATCACTAATAAAGGGCGACGCTTCTTCAAAGAGTATTCCTATTGCTCTTAATAGAGGCATTGCCTCTTCATGATGAGGCAACAAAATGTCACCTCCTAGTTAAGAGGTGATGCCTCTTTGAAGAAACATGATGATCAAGCACATAAATGAGAAACTGACACAAATATACAAATATCAAGAATCAATATTCAATATCTCATTCAACCATGCTTGTCTATAACTTCAAATAAGTAATATGATTCAAGAAAACACTCAAAAGAATAATAAATCAAGACTTTAATGAAGATAAAGAATTTAAAGCTCAAAAATGGGGAGACTTTATGTCTTGGATGAGCTGATGCTCCTAATTGAGCCCTTTGAGCTTGGTTGACAGAGGAGTGGCTTTGAATGCAAGTAGGTTCGCTCTTATTCTTAAGAATTAAGTCCTTTAAGCTTCAAAATCTCTTAAACTTCAAAGTCCCTTTTTCCTCTTCTTTTTCTTTTTTTCTCTGTTTTTTTCAGACCTTTTTTTCTTCTTGAATAACCTTTTTTTCTTTTCTTAAAGCTAGCTAACCTCCTTCCACTTTTCCCCTACATTCCATTTTAAAGCCCCTCCTATTTTCTCCTTTTTCAAATTCCCAAAATCCCCTTCTCACCCTCACCCATTGCCTTTTTTCATTCCCTAGGCCCTTTCCTACCTTTTTCCTTTTTCTTTTACATCAAAAAATGAATAAATCTTAGTAGGTGGCTTCTAAGCACTACCATTAATGGCATTTAATGCTGGAGAGAGTGGGTGTGAAGAGGTGCCGCCTAATCGATGCTTGGGTCAAGAGGCAATGCCTCTTTATTGAGGTGATCACCTCTTCGCTTGGGCCAGGTCAGGGCCCTGGGTCAATAGACATTAAGCTTGGGCTTTGGCTTTTGTTTTGGCCTTGGCTTAGTGCTTGGGCTTTCAAAGTAAATTTTAAAGAAGTCTCAGGCTCCCCTTGCATTCAAAACTCAAACTTTCTCATCATTGGGCTTTCGTTATGGGCTGATCAAACTAGCAATGTCCACACTATCAATGAAGGAAAAAACTACATATATAAAAAAAATATTTCTATTATATTTGTAATTAATAATTAATAATTAATCATTGTAAATAATGACACTATTGATATGTCAAGTTATAGTTATGAGAAATTTATTAAAATTAAAGTTTAATTTTTTTGTCATTGGACAAAAGTGAATTTGAAATGTATCTCAAATTTTCTTAGCTACGTGGTTTCAAAATAAAATCAAAGCTATTAAAATATCACAACAAAATAAAATTAAAGCTATTACAATATTATAAAAAAACTACAAGTCCTTAATAATAAAATGTTTAAACCATATAAGTATATATTACTAATATATATTTTCCTTAATTTTTAATTTTGAGATTAGAAATAAATTTAAAGAATATTTGAACTAAAATAGCCAGGTGAATTATATGCATGCTCATATTATAGAGAGTTCTTCTATTTCTTCTTGTTTTATATTTTTCTTCTATCTCTGTTCTTTTACGTGGTTTCTTTTATTTTTTATAAGAGTGCCTACATTAGTTGCATCCTCCTTTTTTAAAAAACAAGTTGGATTGGGTTAACCCATAACAAGCGACCTATATCCAAAAACCAACATCTCCCACTCACACATAATGGTTACAATCCCATTACGAGATTTTCTTTAAGTAAAAGACAAAAAACACATTTATACTAGTAAATAGGTCATGCAACCTAGCTAGTAAAACCTACATTTAGGAGCTTATTACTATGCATATATTGGGAATAACATAGAAGCTTCAACCTTAAATAAAATTGATATTAGTCAATGAACATATACTCGTAACACCTTAGGTTTCCCTTTCAAATCATATTAACATCTCATATCCCTTAAAGAGCATGTTCAAAATATATTCATTTTGTGTATCTATAATCCAGTCATACTTCTCTAGAGTAATAAGACTGATGGGCCAATGGACACATTAGACAATATTTATTTTCTAATCAAAATTTATAATTTATACATATTTACTTTCTTAGACATGGTCTATAAATTGAATCATTCATGATCATAAGCAGCTTGCTAAGATAGCAAAATACCATGTATAAATTATAAACAACAATAAGAAGTATAAGGGTACTATCATACCTCAAATTTGATTGTCCCAAAAAAAAAGTCCAATGATGAAAAAAATCTTTGAAAAGATTAGACTCTGCTCATTCATAATACCTCTGAAGTGCGCAACCTTAAAATCCTAAAAAATCCTACCAGCGTGCAAAATAGATCATTAAGCCATTAAGTTGTGCTTTTATCTTATGAAATATGAATTATCAGAATAATAAGAGGCTTATTTATAGCAATCTTCTCTTGGAACACACAGCCTGTTGAACCGATGTTCATTTCATTATATCGAGACCCAACTTCATGAAAAAATAAAAATCAATTTTGATAAAATAAACTTTAGGAGCATATCTAGAAGGCTCTAAAAGCTCTAGAAGTTATCCCGGAATAGTCCACAATAACCCAAGGATTACCGTGTTTTGCCTAGAAGTGCGCATATAGCCATGAACACCCCTAGGTGTCACGTTCTAAAAACAAAGCCAAACTAAACAAAATGGACTTTGGGAATGCATCCAGAAGACTCCAAAGCCTTTAAAAGTGGTCATGGAGTAGTCCAAAATAACCCGAGGATTAGTGCGTGTCACTTAGAAGTACGTATATACACTCCTAGGTGTCACATGTTAAAATCAAGGTTGAAAAAACTGTGGAAACATGTCCAAAAGGCCCAAAAACCCTAGGAACCAACCTCAAAATAGCCTAAAAAAGTCCCAAATTGAGTGGGTAATGTAGGAAAGTGTGCATAACGATGTGCAAGTATGCATGGCCATGTGTCGCGCTAAGTGCACAATCATGCACACTTTGAGTTACCATGATCTCTGTCCTAGGAACACGCACATGACCATGGCTATACCCCCCCTCTTCCTCATATTTTTCACTACAAATGGTGTCTCCACACCCCATTTTAAATGAGGAGCAAAGAGGAAACAAACACACACCTAAAATTTTATCTACTCAAAGGCACTAGAAACCCACTCCCAAATAGTTTTAGCTCTCCCACTAAATTTTTCTTAGGTTATTAAGTCTCCCTTCTACCAAACCTAGCCTCATTTTTATCACAGCATGCTTCAAAGGTATACAAAACATCATTTTACATGTTATTTTGAACCTCTTGACAAGGAAAGCTTGATAATCCCTCAAAGCTAAAGCTTTAAAACTCACACAAGCTCAGTTGAATCTAAGGACCACATAATCATTTTACCACATTTATTTTATCATACTACATTTTATTTTATTGTCACCAACATTTGTGAATATTATGATGCTTATGTGATGAGACTGGCAATTTGCATGCTATATGAATAATTTAGACTTTATTTTACTCATCTCATGTTATCATTTTGCACCCTCTAGTTTCAAAACATGAAATCATGCCATAAATATCAATAAAAAGTTCATACTCTGGACTAGAGTCATCATGTTCCTTGTATAGTAATGTCATCATGCATCCCCTATATTGTCATCATATATCATCATAGTATAAATAACCATAGCAAACTTAAATGATTATGTACATTTTGCCTACTCTTTCAAGTGATTGAGTGTCCATTACTTATCCTATTATTCATATGATCAGGCAAGCTACATGCATACTCATGCTAACCTTGCAAGTTCATTATATCTAAGTTAGATTTACTTTTCTATAATCCTCTCTTTTTTTTTTTGCATGTATTTTATTAGGAAAGCAATGTAATAATGACATTGTAGCTTTATTATCTTCTACCATCTAATGTATTGTGTGAATTCTATACAAACTATAATTACCAAAAATAGGGTGTTGCAATAGCTATACATTAAATATCATATATTGATAAACAGTCAAAAAGAAGATGTCATCCCCAAAACTCGGTGTAGACGGTAGGGTTTAGAGTGCATCCAAGATTTTAGCAATCACGACATTATTTAAGCTCAGGGCTCTAAAGAACAAACTACTAAATCATTAAGACATAGCATAGAGATGAGGAGTCGCCACCCAAGGCAATAACTGGGACAATTTGAAGGTGGTGGTAACTCGATTCTCTAAAAGAGAGTTAGCACCACAACCAAGAGATTCTATATACAAAATACTAACTTCTTTCAATCTTGTGTTCATTCAGAATTACCTTATTAATTACTAAATTATTACCTATTTACATGCAATTTCATTTAAACCCTAATTTAGCATACATCTAATCCAAGGCAACTAATAATGAAATAGCACATAAAAAATGCATCCACATAGATTGCAACATCCTTACATTATTCAAATCTATATTGATTTAATTTAAATGGGCTAAATATACATGTTTTATTTACAAGTAAAATAAAGCTAAAGGTGGGCCTATATTTTAAGATAATTAATGAGTCTAAGTCTATTTGTTTTAATTCTAAAAAAGTGGGCTTAAGTTTATTAATTTCAAGAAATAAATTAGTGGGCTTAATTCTACTTAATTTTAATTTAAGTGATGTGATCTTTAATCCATTTATTTAAAAAGAAAATGCTTTAATAGGTTGAGTTAAGTCTAAATTAATTTTATTTGAACTAAAAATGGGCCTAAGTCTAAATTAACATAATGGGCCTAAATTAATTTTAAAGTTAATTTAACCTAAAATCTAATTTTAAAGACCTATTAATTAAATCAGCTAATCTTAAATGTGGGTTGGGTCCTAAAATGCACAAAAATAAACAACAAGCCCAAAAACATAAAAAAAAATACTAACATAATCAAATAAAATGATGGAACAAGCAATTAAATTATTTTTCTAAAAACCTTATTTTGATTTCATACAACCTAATATTAATCCACAACCACCATTGATTTTAATTTAGCTTTACCAAATGAACCCTAATTTACTAATCATTTTTAAAGTGCAGAAAAATTTCAAAACATATTACTAATCCCACTATTGTGGCTATTACAATTCCTATGTACAAAGAATAAAATAAAATAACTAATTAAATTCATAGCCCAATAAACCAAATAAACAAAAATAGAAAATAATAAAAAGCAAGAACCCTAAAATCTACATGATTTGTATAGGATTTAATCCATGGCATTACATGGATCTTCACTAGGTTTTCCTTGCTTTAATCACATCTCCACCAAATTTTCACCAAAATCAATAAAAAATGGTGAAAAAGTAATATAAAAAATCAAAATCAAAATAAAAAGAAAAAAAGAAAAGAAGAAAATGATGGAGTGTGTAGTATTGATTTACTCCTCATAGTATAATTGATTCACCATTTGAATAGGTTTGCAGATTGATTTTTTTTGTTTCCTAGGCTTAATTGCATTGTTTAAGAAACTTAAGAACAACATGAAATATATATATATATATATATATATATATATATATATATATATATATATTATATATATATATATATATATATATTCAAAGCTCTTTCCTCTTTTTGTAATTTTTTTTTCGATAACCCCTTTCTTCCTTTTTTAACAGCGTCTCTTTGTACTTTTTTTTAGAAAAGAAGAAACTCCTAGGAAAAAGAAGAAGATGAAGAAGTCCAAAAAGAAGCCTCTCTAATTTATTTTTTTTAGAAAGCCGAATAAAAGCCCCATTTTTGGTTTAAAACCCCATAGATTTATCCCCTTCCCTATGATTATCAAATCACAGGATATAAATAAATGAAAATTTTTTTAATTTTGAATCTCATGGTAATGAAATTATTAGGATAAAATCCAATTATTATTATTATATTTTTACCAATGAAAAAACAAGAAAAATTACTTTCAAAAATAAAATTCATTAAAAATGGAAAAGACGTAGATCAGAATTGTAGAATTCTGAAATTCCAATCAAAATTATAGAATTTTGATGAGACTTCTACAATTTTGATTGGAGTTGTAGATTTTTTATCTAAATTATGGAATTCCAATCGAAATTCATAATTATGATCAGAAATCTGTAATTCTGATTGATAATTTTTTTAACATTTAATTATAATAAGACCCCTAAAAGAATTAAAACTTTTTCAATTAGGTCCCTAAAAAAACATTACAATTAAGTCCTTAAAAAGATTGCAATTAAGCCTTGAGATTCAAAAACTAACATCCACGGACCTATTTATAACAAAGTTCCATCATGGGTGTCCTCTATTATATCCACACTCAACCATCCCGAAAATGGGTGCTTACAATCGAAAAACTCTACTGGGGGCAAAACTTGTTAAGTGACTCGATGTTGTTTCTTTTCTTTTTTTGATTTTCTAAAAATCGAGTGGTGACTCTATGAAATAAAAAAAAGCAACTTGTTCCTCCTGAGAGCAATCATTTATCCATATTTGGTAAAGTTACAATGTCCTTCAGAAACTTAAAAGTTAAAAGCCATAATATTGTTGGGTCACTCATAGTGGCGACTCAACTAGGGACTTCAGTGTAAGAGATATCTTGAAAATGACAATTTATCATTATTCAATACTCATTCTTATAGAGCCCTCCACCATTGCATTTGCACTATATATCACCCGTGCACCAATGGTCCCTAAAACCTTAATAATACTGAATGACATTGCCACCATGATTCGACTCGAGTCATATAGTGACAAAGATAGTTATTTGTAAGCACCCTATTTTAGGATGAAATTGTGCACGTGTGCAACAAAAGCCCCTATGATGAAAATCTAATTGAGAATTGATCTCCGGTGTTGAGTTTTATGATTTAAAGGACTAAGTTGCAATGTTTTGTAGATTTACTTGCAAAATTGGTATTTTAGTGATTTGATTGCAAAAATTAGAAACTTCCAAAGACCTTTTTCATAATTTTAAAAAATAGATAAATAAACTTTTGGTCGGCTAGAATTACGGGTGAAAATCAACATTCTGGAACGTCGATTTTTGCTAAAAAGTGATTTTTACATGGTTTTTCACATTGATTTTAACATTTTCATTGGTCTAAAGTTTTAATTTTTCAAAATCTTACCACTTATCATTTTTTTATCCTAAGTTTGAAAATTTAAAACTAAAATGCAAACTAGCCTCCTGATTGCTCCCAGCTATCATGCAACTTCTTACGTTATCATAGGAACTGAAGTGATTGGGTATGGCTTTAAAAGCCAAAAGGGAAGGTTGTGAGGGAGCTAGCTAGCTAGCGAGTGAGCAAGAGAAAAAAGAAAATGGTTGAGAGAGTTTGTGAAAAGAAAAGCTGTGTGAAAACCCTAAAAAAAAGAGCTTCAAATAAACCAAAGGAAAAAAACCCTAATTAGCTATTGTAAAAGAAAACTATAATCTTTGCATTTAAGGTCTAAAGAATCAAGACAAAAATAGTAGAGTCAATCTCAAAATGGTGACAATCTCAATCTTAAGGGCATTCAAATACCATTTGCACAACATCTTCTACTCTTTTCTTTTCTCTTTTCTCTTTATTTTTGATTTAATTTCTTTATTTTATTTTTTATTAATTCATTACTAATTAATTTTTATATTTTTTTTATTTTTTTTTATTGATGTTTAGTGGTACTCTAAAGACGACGTTGAAATGAGATTTTGGTAGTGATTACATTTTAAGAATCCATGGGATGTCATGGAATAGGATCTGTAAAACTCCCGTGGGATATAGGATTTATGATTTCTCCATTCTTTTAATTTGATTTTTTTTTTGGGTTGTAATTAAATTGATTTTAATTTCTATATATTAGGTTGTAATAGCCCCAATAGTGGGAAATAGTGAATATTCTTTAATTTTCTACAGTATTAAAATTAATTAGTAAATTAGGTTAATTTGGTAAACCCCAATTAAAATCAATGGAAGCAGTTGGTTAATTTAGGTTGCATGTTAATTAAAATTAGGGTTTTCTAAAAGAAATAATTTAATTACTTGTTTGATCTTGTTATTTTATTTATTATTTATTTTTTTTTATGTTTTTTTTATGTTTTTTTAATTTTTGTATGATTTGGGCCCCAAGCTCACATTAGGATCCAAACCCACTAAATAAAAATAGGCTTAAAATGGTTTAGATTAACTAACTAAAATCATTTTAGGCCCATTAGGTTAATTTAGACTGAGGCCCATTTTTTTTGTTAACTAAAATTAATTTAGGCATAGCTTAGCCCATTAATTTCATTTCTTTTAAAATAAATAGATTTAGCATCACTTTACCTAATTAAAATGAAGTTGGAATTAGGCCACTAATTAATTCCTTTCTTTAAGAATTTGTAGACTATATGCCCATTTTTAATTGAAATTAAAATGAATAGACTTATGCTCACTTATTAACATGTAAGCCCATCCTTAGTCCAATTCACTTGTAAATAAAATATGTAGAATTAGCTCATTTTAATTAATAAAATTAAGCTAGTTTAGACTTAGGGACGTTGCCATTTGTATGCATTTTTTACATGTAATTTTATAACTAGTTTGCTTTAGGGCTAGATGGATGTACAATTAGGTTTAAATAAAATTGTTTGTAAATAGAGAATAAGATATTAATTCATAAAGCAATTCTAAATGAACATAAGACTAAAAGAAGTTAGAATTCCATTCCCAAAATCTCCTAGTTGTGGTGCTAGCTTTCTTTTCGAGAATCGAGTACCAAATTTTGATCTATCCTAGTTATTACCCTGTGTGGTGACTCCTCAATTCCATGTCTTTGTGACAATGATTAGTATGTTCTTTAGGGCCCTGAGCCCAAACAGTGTCACGATTACTAAAATATTTGACGCGTGCTAAACCTTGCCATCTACCATGGAGACTCCACTAGGGATAAGAGATACTGATTCTACTTGTGTTCTTTAGATTATTTTATTGATTATTGTTTTATTATTTTCATTCATTCTACATGTCCCTATTATCCAATGGCATTGGTTTATGATTGCATGATTCCACTTGCTTCATGGAGTTGTAGATTGGCTAACCATCACTCTTAGCCTTAACTCAGTCCAAGAGAGATTAACAGGCTCATATGACTATCGTCTATGACCCAAGTCTTAAAGGGGGTAGTCTTCTCTTAAGTTAGGAAAGGATGCCAGGCCCCTCTGACCTCAGCCTGTAACTCAAGTCTTAAAGGAGGGCATCTTGCTAAGGGAACCTTGACTTTTTATCAGACCCTAACCACATATAATGGTTTAATTACTTCCCCTAGGATCTACCAAAAATTTCTTATTTGATTTTTGCCATAAGGTATTTCTATCTATAAAAGCCTAGGCCTATACTTTTGAATCCCACTTGGGCTAATAAAGATTGGGCTAGACTTTTATACTTAGAAATGTTGTTTCTATGGTTATTACAATGAGGTATTCTATCTATAAAAGCCCATGCCCATACTTTTGGAGCCCCCTAGGGTAATGAAGATTGGGCTAGACCTTTATACTTAGAAATGTTGTTTCTATGCTAATTACCATGAGATATTTCTATCTATAAAAGCCCAGGCCCATACTTTTGTAGCCTATTAAGGTAATGAAGATTGGGCTAGACCTTTATACTTAGAAATATTGTTTCTATGCTTATTACCATGAGGTATTTCTATTTATAAAAGCCTAAGACCATACTTTTGAAGCCCCTTGGGGTAATAAAGATTGGGCTAGAACTTTATACCTAGAAATGTTGCTTTACTGCTTTAAGAGAGATTTAGCATGTGCGTTGATCCTTGATATCCCCCGTTGATATTAAGACCAAGACCAAAAATCCTAGGATAAGAGACTCATCATTGAACACATGTATGGGAGGAATAAGATTGGAAGGGTGTATGTTGTACACTTGATTGATACTTGCTACTTCCTACTTGTTGCATAGCATGTGCATCACACATACATGCATGTCATTCATTATACTAACACCTTGTTTTGCAATCATCATAGATACATTGGGGTCTTCTTATATTTGGGGACAATGAGGTGGCAGACTAAGAAAAATGAGTTAGAATCCTAAAGCCTTAGCAAAGGAAATCCTTAACAGACTTGATAGACTAGAAAGAAGCCCTATTAAACCACTTTACTTGGAAGCTAAACCAACTTTACCTAAATCTGAAAAAAATGGAACAATAGCAAGGGAACTGGACCTTAAAAGACATCAAGGGAGATCTAATGGATGACATGAGGGCTATGATGCAAGATGAGTTGAGACAAGCATTATCTAGACTCATGCAACCTGCTGCTATCATACCACCACTTGCAATTGAACAACCACCTACTACTATTACTATCCCGCCTACTGTGAATGCTCCACCTACTGCCAATAATGCTGGGGGGCAACCTGTTGCTAAAAACCCACCTGATGTTAATGTGAAGCTTGAGGATGTTAAGAATTACATGGTAGAGAATACAAAGAGAGAATCACTTAAACTAGTACAAGACCAGCTGATGTGAGCACTGACCCAAAAAATGTCTAAGATAGAAGAGCAGCTTAGAGGAAAAGGCATGGGATATTCATTTGACTTTGATGATATGCTATAAACAAAGGGTGATAAACTACCTAAGAAGTTTATAACACCTTAGTTGTAGAAATTTGAAGGAACTGGAGATCTTAGGATTCATCTCAGTCAATATACAATAACTATGAGCACTACTAAGGCCCCATTAGTAGTGATCATTAAGTTATTTGTACTGTCCTTAGAGGGAATGGTTGTAAACTAGTATCATGGGTTGGAAAAGTCTGTCAGGGCTGACTAGAAAGAACTGTGTACTACTTTTTTTGAAACTGTATAATTATAACACTAGAATAGAAGTGTCCATCAGGGATTTGGAACTGACTAAGCAAAAATCAAATGAATCCTTTTCTAATTTCTTGACCAGATTTATGAACAAGGTAGGATTAATTAAAAATAAACTAGTTGAGAAGGATCAGGTTAGGATGATAGTCCAAAATGTGTCACCCAATCTAGTTAAAAGACTACAAATAATGAATCCTAAAACATTTATAGATCTTGATGATAATGGTTTGCAAGCTAAGGAAATTGAGAGTGAGAAAAAGAAGAGCTCCAAAGTCATTTGAGTAATAAACTACCTAACTAGGGGCACACAACAAGGAAGCACTAGTCAGGCTATGGAAGTGCATATTGTATAAACACTAAGAAAATTCTCCAATTTTAATCAACCCCAGTCCAAAGTCCTAGACCGCCTGATGCAAAAAGGCTTGCTCATACCTCTCACCTTTTCTAAACTGCCAAACCTAAATGGAAAATTCTACCAAGTTACTGGCCATTCCACAGACACATGTACCCACCTCAAACAAAAACTTTTAAACCATATAGACTCTAGAAAAATCAAAGACCTTGAAAGCCAAAGCACTAGAAATAATCCTTTCCCAAACTACCGAAATGTTCCACCATAAGCCACCATGATGATCAATTCAAGAGTGAGCAAAGAAGAAGTGCTAAACTCCTTTGAGGACTTAGACCTTAAAAATAATGATAAATTTTTGAATTCCCTTAAAGATGTGGAAAGAGTTGAGGATTTGTTAGGACAACCCTCAAGCAAGTTTGACTACAAGGTGTTTTACATTAAACCACCTTCTTTTGACATACCCTTTAAGTCGATTATGCCTATAGAATGGTGTGATGACTTTGATGATGAGAAGCTACTAGACAAAGAAGAAACATGCATAGTTGGGAAGAAAGCAAAACCACTAAAGGAGAGTTTTGTCAAAGAAAGACTTGGGCAGAGGAATCTATTAATATGCCCAGTATGGATGTTCCTGGGAAGGAGATCTATAAGGAAAAAATTATAGAGAACTTGGTGCAAGATAAAAAGAATGAGAAAGATGCAAAAATAGTTGTTAAGTTAGCCACCTCAAGGACAACCACTATGAGACTCAACATCCCTAACATATAGAATAGGAAATAAAATTTCTTTATTATATTCTTTTAATAAAATTTTAGTTTATATTTTGTTTTATTGATCGCTGATATAAATTCTGATCATGCTTACTTATGTAATGTACATCTTAATGGTATGATGCATTATGATATTGATTGCATCTATATGTTTGACATAAATTCAATTCATTTAGATTCATTTAGCATGGTCATAAATGCAAATTCAAAGAATATACATATATCACATGATGTAACTTCTGAAGATAAGAAACTTGAGGAAAAAATAAAAAGAATGAAAAAAAAGAGAAAAAACAAGGAGAGAAAAAAAAAAGGAACAGTAAGGTACAAATGAAAGAAAAAATTCATGACTGGCTGATAACAGGAGTTGTATTATGTGATGTAATGAATATTCTCATTTTTGCCCTAATGAATGATTAAAATTGAATTTGAAATTTTTTTTCAAATATCACATATTCATCTTTATCATACTACATAAGTATTTGAATGGAAAGGCAATACATAATGAAAGCTAAATCAGAGCTATAAGATCAATAATTTTAGTTATGTTTTCTTTTTTGCCACCCCTTTTGTAATTTTCCTTGTAAGCCTAGCGTCCTCTTGTACCTTGAGAATTCAGGTGGCTCAATAATATGTGTTGCAACCTATACCTTGTAACTATCATCAATTATTACATCAACAACAAGCCTCATATTCTGCTCAAGAATTCTTCAAAGTGCAAGTCCAGTTGATTTTATCATTAAGAACTCACTTCATTCAATTCACCCACTCCTTTACATCTTTAATACATGAGACTACAACTAATAGGGTTAGTAAGACAAAGGGTCAACAATAGTAGTGACCAAACCGAGTCTCTTACACACATAAAGAAAAAACTGCTAGGATGAATGCAAAATGAAGCTAGGGGCAAAATGTAACTCTGGCATAGTTTAGAGGCAAAACAGTAAATACAACACTAGAACTTTAAAGTTAGTGAAAAAGATCTCAGGGTAGAAAGGAGTAAACTATAAGCATACAAATACATCAGTTATCATAAAAAAAAGAAAAGTTCAATAGTGCATTAGTCAATCACGAGCTCTAGTGTAAAGCCATGGACCCCACTCACTAGCTTGGTCATCAGTATGATAAGTTGTATTAGAAGCTCTTACATTAGAAGTACTAATAATGAAGCATCCAGTGATTAAACCTACAAGTTGTTGATGAGGCACCTTGTTCTCACACTCCAAGCTGCGAACAAAGCTTTGTTCCAAATAAAAGACCTATTAGGATCATGCATGTCATACAGAACATGCATACACTTATATACATTTGTTTTGAAATACTTGCTTTACATAATAAAGTCTTTGAACCTAGGCAAGATTGTGCAAACACTTTGCTACTAACATTCAAGATTAGTCTTGTAAAAGTATAGAAAGGTGGTCAGAATGTTCACATATGAAGCATCTGAAGGAAAAAAATATGACACTATTTAGGTGAACCTAATGCTTAATAGGACTCTAGATTATAGGAGCCCAATTAATTATGGGTGAATCCAGTAAAGGAATATCACCGACAGTGATATTTGAAAAAGCATCACCCTAGTGATCTCAAAAGGCTAGATAGGACATTCAGGCTCCTCAAACTCAGTATCCATCTCCATAGTTTCATTAGGATTATCATCTGGAATATCTCTCCATAATAGTTAAACTGGCATAGGGTATGGAATAAGGAAATGACAACATCCAACATGCCAACAATACATTTGTCGACCTTATAAAAGGGAAGAACGCACTCAAAACTTAAAATGAATGCACTTTGGAAAATTATTTGATCATGAAATAAGATATCTAACTCCTAAACCTTTTTTGCAGGAGATATCAAGAATAGGAATGAAGCCCTCTGCCATAGTATTAATGGAATAGTGGAAAGGCAAATTCAACCCTAGGCCATGACTTCAATGATGGAGTATTATGACCGTATAATTACAGACATCATCATCATAATCAAAAGGGAAGAATGCAAAAGAATAACATTGCATTTTGACAAAATCTCTTCACTTACAAATAGACCATACTAACTTATGGTATTTTATATAGGGAAAAAATAAAATAATGAAGAAGGGGAAAGGAACTAATACATTAATAAGAATGGGCAAGATAGCAAATGCTAAACCCATACCAAGATAATTAATGGAAGTAACAGAAATATATGCTATTATAAAGTACCATCTCAATCATAATATTCACAAATTGAAAGTAAATTCATCCACTTCATAAGATCATATGCGAAAAGAGTATCTCATGACCTTTGATTATAATGGCTCTTTTTTTATTAGCTTCATGGAATTCAGATGATTAGCTAATAGCTTTGTGTTGAGATTTTATAAACTATAATCAATCTAATGCTTGCTTCGTACCCAATAGAGGTGAAGAATATGCAAAGAAAAAATCGATGGACTTGCAGTATAAATTGCTTCAATTTTAAAGTATCATTTTAGTCTTTTGAATAATAAATGTGCATATAATATACTCCAATACTTAGAAAATTGGGATTCATGATTCCATACGTAGCAAAAAAATAAAATTTGAATTACAAACCTGAACCTGAATCTAAGTAATTTGATTAATTGATTAAATCTAGGGTTTTAATTTTCTTACCACAAACGCAGAAGAGGCAAGAAATCTAAAAGGAAGAGAGGAGGTTCACTCTGGTGACACCTTACCTCAAACTTTTAATTTAGCAGTTTGGATTTAAGATGTCTCCCAAAGAATCCATCCTGTATAAGTGTCCATATGAATAACCCTTTATTTTGAAAATGAATATTTCTATGCTAACACCTTATCTTGATTTCTCACAAATCAAGAATTAAAAACTACTCTATGTTTTTTTCTAGAAGAGAGAAAACAAATTTGGTGGTAGAATAATAAGAGTATGTAAAACCTTAGAGAATATAACATATTTATAGACATTTTAAATTAGGGTTTCATTTACCAAGCAACCTTTTGGTAATTTCTCACTTATTCTTATTCTGATTTTATTTAAAATTAAATCATACATAATATTCTATTTATTTAAGATAACCTTTACCTTAAATAAATAAATATTTTATTTATTTATTTCCATAGAGCATATTTGGGCTTGTTAAACCCATATTCGTTTTAGGCTTGTTCAAAGTGTGTGACCCTGTAGGTTCACATGACATTGGCAATGGGCCTTGAATCTCTATTTATGCCTATAAGTCATAAGTGGCCTCAAGCTAGACATTACGACTACCTAAGTCATGTGTAGTTAATAATCTAACATAACATAATATACAATGAATATTCTAGTCCCTTTGTCAAATGATATCTTGATTGAACATAAGGCATAGATTATGTCATCCTTATAGAATTCAATCATATAATTTCTTGATTCCAAGTACACCGAGAATGATAACTCTTTATCACTCTACTTTAACATGGCCATGCATTTTCCTCAGTCTATCTTATCAAAGGGCCCATAGATATCTTACTCATAATAAATGAAGGAAAAATTCCTTTTTAATCACTCACTTTCCTCACATAATTCATTTTATACCTAAAAATAACCTATTTTATCATCCAAATAAAGATAATGTAAGATTATGTCAAAATATAAAATAGTTATATAGAAATCCATGGTGATTTCAAAGTCAAAGGACTAAGCCAATATTGCTATGATGAGAATTACTTATGACAATTATCTATGTAGAATTCTTATGATGGGTCAATCCAGCACTTTGTTTCTTAAATACGTACCTATGAGTTGACTTAATATCTCATATTCATTATTATTAAAACATAATTATCAATCAACACCATAGTAGCCATAATACATTGTTATGACTAGGGATAATTTGAATAGAACTCATATTTAATTTAAAGGTTTTAATATCAAGTCACATATTTTATGACCTTAGTAAGAATTGACTATTCAAGTAATTATCATAACATAAAATGATAATGAAACTTATGAATTGTAGGCTTAAAGAGATTGCAAGCTATATTTGAATGATATGAACAAGAATAAGCGTAGTGTGACTACCTCTTTAGGTATTCATGTTATAGAAATTAATTTGTCTACTTCTAATTCTTGGGTATTATATATTGGATCAGGATCTCATATTTATGCTAATGTGCAAGGTCTAAAAAAGAGTAGATCATTGGCTAGAGGCAAAGTAGACCTATGAGTTGGCAATGGAGCAAGAGTTGTAGCTTTAGCTATATGGACTTATGAGTTAACTTTGGCTAGTGGACTTGTTTTAAATTTGGAAAATTGTTATTATGTGCCTACTATGTTTAGGAATATTACTTTTTTTTCTTGTTTGGACAAGAACTATTTTGAATTTATTATTAGGAATAATAAATGCAATATTTATCATGATAACATTTTCTATGGATTTGCTCCACGCACTAGTGGTCTTTATGTTCTAAATGTTAAAGACACTAATGAAAAGTCAATCTATAACATTGATACAAGAATTTTAAATCTAATTATTTAAACATTACCTATCTCTGCCATTGTCATTTAGGCCACATAAATGAGAAACGCATTTCAAAGCTTCACCAAAATGGGCTTTTGAATTCATTTGATTATGATCAAATGAAAATGTGAGTCTTTTTTATTAAGAAAAATGACTAAAACACCTTTTACTATAAAAGGTGAGAGAGCTAATGATTTATTAGGCCTTATACATTTAGATGTATATGGACAATTAAGCTCAACTGTTAGAGGAGGTTTCCAGTACTTTATCTCTTTCATAGATGATTTCAATAGATATGGTTATGTCTATCTAATGAAACATAAATCTAAATCTTTTGAAAAGTTCAAAGCTTTCAAGAATGAAGTACAAAACCAACTTAGTAAAAATATTAAAACACTAAGATTTAATCAAGGTGGTGAATATTTAAGTCAAGAATTTATAGATTATCTTAGAGATTATGGGATTATTTCATAATTGACTCCTTTAGGTACACCATAATGGAATGGTATGTCCAAATAGAGAAATCAAACTTTATGGTTTGATCAATGATGAGTCAATCTAATTTTACAATCTCTTTTTGGGGATATGCTTTAGAAACTACTACAATCATTTTGAATAGAGTTCCAACAATAGCAGTTGAAAAGATACCATAAGAGATGTGGACTAGAAAACCTCCCAATTTGTCTTTTCTTAATATTTAGGGATGTGATGCTTATATGAAGCATCAGATCTCATATAAACTAACATCCAAATCTGATATATGCCTTTTTATGGGATATCCTAAAGGCATTAAAGGATATTATTTCTACAATGCTTCTGAGAACAAATTGTTTGCTGCTCGAAATGATGTATTTTTAGAAAGAGAATTTATTTCCAAAGGATCTAGTGGGAGCACAGTCCAATTTAAAGAAATCCAAAACCCACAAAATAGCATTGTACTAAGTGTGGAACCACATTTGGATTAATAAGTAATTGTTGAACCTCCGTAAGTACTAGAAGGCCCAAGGAGGTCTGGTAGGACATGTCAAATCCCTATGAGATATGGATTTCTCATAACTGATGATCATGATGTGTTAATTGTGGATCAAAGTGAGCCCACATCCTATCAAGAGGCCATAAATAGTGCTAACTCTGAGAAATGGCTAGAAGCCATGAAATCAAAAATGCAATCCATGTATGATAATCAAGTTTAGACCTTGATTGACCCAACTAATAGCATAAAAATTATTGGATACAAATAGGTTTTTAAAAAGAAAAAAGACCTGGATGGCAATATGCATACCTTTAATGCAAGACTGGTTACAAAGTGTTTCAAACAAACACATGGTATAAACTATGATGAAACCTTTTCACTAGTTGCTATGCTAAAATCTATTCGAATTCTCCTTACTATAGCTACATACTATGATTATAAGATATGGAAAATGGATGTCAAAATAGCAATTCTTAATAGAAGCCTGCTTGAGGATGTGTACATGACACATCCAAAGAGTTTTATCAATCTTGAGAATTATGGTAAGGTATGCTAGCTTCAAAGGTCCATTTATGGACTGAAGAAAGCATCTCAGAGTTGGAATCTTCATTTTGATGAAGAAGTCAAAGAGTTTTGCTTCATTAAGAATGAAGATGAACTTTGTGTCTATAAGACAGTTAGTGGGAGAGCAATTGTATTTTTAGTGTTGTATGTTAATGACATATTAGTCATTGGAAATGATATCCCTATTTTACAAAATGTTAAATCATGGCATAGAATTATTTCTCAATGAAAGACTTGGGTAAAGCCGTTTATATAGTAGGCATCAAGATCTATAAAGATAGATTTAAAAGGCTTACTGGCCTAAGTTAAAGAACTTACATTGATAACGTATTGAACATGTTTAGCACGCAAGACTCTAAGAGAGGATTCTTGCCAATGTCACATGGTATTAGTCTCAGAAAGATTCGGTGTCCTATGACACAATATGAGTGAGACCGCATGAATAAGATATTATATGATTCTGTTATTAGATCTATCATATATACAATGTTGTATACAATGTTTCATATGCCTTAAGCACAATAAGCAGATACCAGTCAAACCCAGGTGAAAGTCACTGGACAGTAGTTAAAAATATCCTTAAGTACTTGAGAAAAACTAAGGATGCATTTTTACTGTATGGTAGTAAGGAAGATGAGCTAGTTGTAAATGATTACATAGAGCCAGCTTCTAAACTGACAAAGTTGATTTTTGATCACAGTCAGGTTATGTGTTTTGTTTGAGTTGGAGGTGCAGTGAGCTGGAGGAGTTCCAAGCAAGACACCGTTGCTAATTCTACAACAAAAGCACAATATATAGTTACCTCAAAAGCAACTAAGGAGGCTGTTTGGATCAAGAAGTTCATTACTAGACTAGGTGTTATTCCTAGTATATCATATCTAATGAACTTATATTATGACAATAATAGAACTATAGCTCAAGCTAAGGAGCCCATATCACATCAGAGATCCAAACACATACTTAGGCGTTATCATCTCATTCGGGAAATCATTGAGAGAGGAGACGTGAAGATATGTAGAGTACCTATAAATGATAATGTTACTGATCCACTGACTAAGCCTCTTCCACTACCTAAGCATGAGAGTCTTACTAGGTCTATGGGTATTAGTTTTAATATAGATTGGGACTAGTGCAAGTGCGAGATTATTAGTGATATGCACTAGGCCAATAATGTATGACCATGTTTTGACTTTATCATTTTATTTAATAAATAGGAATTTTTAATTATCATTTTATGTTATGATAATCACTTGAATAGTCAATTCTTACTAAGGTCATCAAGTATGTGACTTGATAGTAAAACCCTTAGATTAAATATGAGTTCTATTCAAATTATCCCTACTCATAACAATGTATTATGGCTAGTATAGTGTTGATTAATGATTATGTTTTACTAATCATGAATATGAGATATTAAGTCAACTTATAGGTACTTATTTAAGAAATAAAGTGCTAGATTGACCCATCATAAGAATACTACATAGATAATTTTCATATGTAATTCCTGTTAGTGATATGCACTAGGTCAATCATTTGTGATTATGTATTGACTTTCTTATTTTATTAATAAAGACGTATTATATTATCATTTGATTTTATGATAATTACATGAATGGTTAATTCTTACTAAGGCCATCAAGTATGTGACTTGATAGTAAAACCCTTAGATTAAAATAAGAGTTCTATTCTAATTATCCCTAGCCATTTATTCATTATATGAATATTAAAGTATTAAGGCTAGTATGATGTTGACTGATGGTTATGTTTTACTAATCATAAATATGAGATATTAAGTGAACTCATAGGTACATGATGAGAGATCATGTACTGGATTGACCCACTATGAGAATACTACATAGATTATTGTCATAAGTATTTCTTATCACAGTAATTTTATTTCGGTCCTTTGACCTTGAAATCATCATGGATTTCTACATAGCTATTTTATGTTTTGACACATTCTAACATTATCTTTAACCGGATGATTAAAAGAATGTTGTTGGATATAAAATTAGTTATGTGAGGAATGTGAGTGATTTAGAAGGAATTTATCCCTCATTAATATGAGAAAGATATCTAAAGGCCCTTTGATGAGATAGACTGAATAAAATGCATGGCCATGCTGAAATGAATTGATAAAGAGTTATCATTTTCAGTCTACTTGGAATCAAGTCATAATATTGAACTATATAAGGATGACATTCTATGCCTTATGTTCAATTAAGATATCATGTGATAAAGGGACAATAAAATTCACTGTAATTAGGTTATGTCGGATTATTGACTTCACATGACTTGGGTAGTCATAATGTCTTGCTAGAGGCCACTTATGACTTGTAGGCCTAAATAGAGATTTAGGCCTACTGCCAATGTTATGTGAACCTACAGGGTCACACACTTAGAACAAGCCCAAAACGGATATGGGTTTAATAAGCCCAAAATAAACTCTGTGGAAATAAATAATTAAAGTGTTTTATTTATTTATTTATTTGTTTATTTATTTAAGATAAATGTTATTTTAAATAAATAAATAAGATATTATTTGTTTTATTTTTAAACAAAATCATAATATAATAAATGGAAAATTACCAAAATGTTATTGGTAAGTGAAACCCTAACTTGGAGTCTATAAATATGTTATATTCTCTAGGGTTTCACACACTTGTTTTTGCCTCCAAATTCATTTTCTTTCCTCTTAGAAAACAAAGACAGAGTTTTTCCTTTTCTTCTTGATTTGTGAGACAGTCAAGAGGTTGCTAGCACACACACTCAAATTCGTTTTATGAAGGGTTGTTCGTGTGGATACCTATAGAGGATGCATCCTTTTGGAGACGTCTTGATCCGAACAACCAAGCCAAAAAGCTCGAGGTAAGGTGTCATCGGTGTGAACCTCCTCTCATCCTTCCAGAGAATCTTGCCTCTTCTGCACTTTGGTAAGATTATTAAAACCCTAGATTTAAACAATTAGTCGAATTACATGGATCCTGGCTTGGGAACGTGATAAAATTTTAATTTTTCCACTGCGTTTGCATCACGGAACCCCAACAGTGGTATCAGAGCCACTTGTAATTCGATTAATTGATTATGTGTATATGTGATATATGTTAGGGTTTAAGATTCGTTTTGAAAAGCGTTTCAAAATTATCAAAAGGGGTTTTGATTTGTTTTGTGACAATTATGGGTAATCTATTTGAAAACAGAATTAAACATTAATTTGATTAATGTTTGTAATGGTTTAATGTGATTAAACTAAAAGTAGTTTTTGATTTTATGAATTAAGAATGTTGTTTCATGAAAAACGAATTTTGTATGATGTTTTTATGAAAAACGAATTAAGAATAATGTTTTGATTAATATGATTAATTGAAGCAGCATATTTGTTTCCTATTTTAATTAGAAAAATGTTTTCTATTTGATTAGGAAAATCGTTTTTAATTAAATTTGAAACAGAAATTCTATTTTCAAAAACCTAATCACTTAAGGATTTAAATCTGTTATGTATTCTGTTTTGATTAATATGATTAATTGAAGTAGCTTATTTGTTTCCTATTTTAATTAGAAAAACGTTTTCTATTTGATTAGGAAAATCGTTTTTAATTAAATCTGAAACAGAAATTTTGTGATTATGCAGATTATGTGTTAAGGGCAATCTGTTTAAATGTTAAACAAATTATGCATAATGGATATGTTTTCTATAGATTCGTTCAAGCTGTAATTTTGATTACACAAATTAGGGTTTTCTTAATGGATGCGTCTGTTTTAATAAAAAAAAAAATTTGATTTGTTTTGAACAGATTTTTCAGACTGTAAAATGTTTACAAAAAGTGATGTTTTTAAGCAACAAACTGATTTAGTAATATGATTACGAAAATTGGTTAATTGCTTTCTTGACGCAAATAAGGGTTTTAAGGTGGCTGTTTTAATTGAGCATTTTTGTCTATTTTCAACAAATTGATTTTATAGTAATTTGATTACGAAAATTCATTAATGTTCAGAAATTTGAAAGGCAACTCACCGAAGAGCTAAGGTAAAGTGTTTACCGTCGAACCGCCACCTGGGGCGCTGCCCCTGGACCCCGCTAGGGGCGCTGCCCCTTGACCCCAAAAGAATTGTCACATTAGTTTATTTTTAACATAATGATTGGATTTAATAACTAAATAGATTATTATGTTATACATGTTTATTGTTTTATGCATGGTGCATAGCATGGCCCTCAGACCAATGTGATTGGATTTTATTTTTATGGGTTGTAATTTTAAATACGGCCTGCGAGTCATTTTTGTTTTGTTGTATTTATTTTATTAGAAAAGTGTAGAATAAATTACAATAATTTTTGTAAATCAAGACCCATGGTGCAATTCAAGTTGGAGGCCCAGGATGGAGATCCAAGGTGGGAACCAAAAAGGGAGATCCATGGTAGAAGATGGAGATCCAAGTTGGAGGCTCAATTTGTAATTGTAATTTTACCTAGGTTTGACCATTGATCTTCATATTGGCTTATGAAGATCAACTTAGATTTGGGCCATGCTATGTCACATTTATTTATTTGTTGTTATGTATGCGATGCCATGTGATGCCATATGATGCCATGCAATACAACATAACAATAACTGAATACGATTAAATAAAGATGAACCCTCATTTAATATTAAGTCATTATAATGCCTTCCATAAGTTCAACACTTGTCAAGCCTTAGATTATTATATATGAGCCTGCCAAAGCAGGGTGTATAAATTTATCTGGGGAAGGCAAGTTGGATAATGGTGCTATCCAAACGTTTGATATGGTTTGACTTAACTAGGTTATCAAAATGGTTTTGGACCTAGGGCATTAGATGGGATTTTTAGCCATGACATGTGATGTCAAATCCCATACCATCTAAGAGTTACATAAGATGTAATTGATAAGAGTTATCTACCTAAATAACCATATTTTAGGTCATGAGCCAAAGCTCACTTATAGTATGGTGAAATATGGATCTTGGCCCACTAAAATTTCTAAAATTAACTTAGAGGGTTATTGATTTGAGTAAATTTAGTGGGATTTTTTATTATGCCTTATAAATATTTAATAAAATACTGAATGGACTTTGCATATATTTGTTGTAGATAATGACTTCAAACACTACACCTACCATGTCACTACGATCGATCCTTGAGAAGGATAAGCTCAATGGGACTAATTTTCTTGACTGGTACAGAAACCTAAGAATTGTTTTTAGGCATGAGAGAAAGGAATACATCCTTGATCAACCCATCCCTGAGGAACCAGCTGCCAATGCTCCTAGAGCACAAAGGGATGCTTATACCAAGCATCTCAATGATTCTACTGATGTCACTTGTGTCATGCTTGGATGTATGGAATCTGAGCTGTAAAAGCAACTGATGGAAATGGAGGCTTATACTATGATAGGCCATCTCAAGGAAATGTTCCAAGAGAAAGCCAGAATTGAAAGGTTCAATACCATCAGGGCATTGCTTTCCTGCAAGCTGACTACTGGCGGCTCTGTCAGTCCTCATGTTCTCAAGATGAAGGGTCATCTTGATCACTTGGACAAGCTTGGTCTCAATATTGAACAAGAACTGGCTGTGGATATTATTCTCCAATCTTTGCCTAAAGCTTATGATAGCTTCATTATGAATTTCAATATGCATAGTATGGAGAAGACTGTTTCAGAGTTGCATGGGATGCTGAAAACTGCTGAAAAGAACATCAAGAGTAACACCAAGGATGTTCTCATGGTCAATAAGGGAAAGGGGATGAAAAGGGTTGGAAAGGGAAAGGGCAAGGTCTTTAAAGGCTTTCAGAAGCCCAAGCCAAAGCCCAAGAACAAATCCAAAGCTGAACCCAAAGCAAAGGAAGGAATCTATTTTTTCTGTAATGAGCCAGGCCATTGGAAAAGAAATTGTAGGCTCTATTTGGATGATCTGAAGAAGAAAAAGGGTGGTGAGACTACCTCTTCAGGTATTCATGTTATAGAATTAAATTTATCTGCTTCTGCTTCTGATTCTTGGGTATTAGATACTGGATCAGGATCTCACATTTGTACAAATGTGCAGGGTCTAAAAAGGAGTAGATCATTGGCAAGAGGCGAAGTGTACTTACGAGTTGGCAATGGAGCAAGAGTTGCTGCTTTAGCTGTAGGAACTTATGAGTTACCTTTTCCTAGTGGACTTATTTTATCTTTAGAAAGTTGTTATTATGTACCTACTTTGTGTAGGAATATTATTTATGTTTCTTGTTTGGACAAGAAAGGATTTGAATTTATTATTAAGAATAATAAATGCAGTATTTATCACGATAACATTTTCTATGGATATGCTCCATGCACTAGTGGACTCTATGTTTTAGATGCCGAAGACACTAATGAAATGCCAATCTATAACGTTGATACAAAGAAGTCTAAATCTAATGATTTAAACTTGACCTACCTCTGGCATTGTCGTTTAGGCCATATAAATGAGAAACGCATTTCAAAGCTACACCAAAATGGGCTTTTAAATTCATTTGATTATGAATCATTTGATACATGTGACTCTTGTTTACTTGGAAAAAATGACTAAAACACCTTTTACTGGACAAAGTGAGAGGGCTAATGACTTATTGGGCCTAATACATTCTGATGTATGTGGACCATTAAGCTCAACTGCTAGAGGAGGTTTTCAATACTTCATAACTTTCACAGATGATTTTAGTAGATATGGTTATCTCTATCTAATGAAACATAAATCTGAATCTTTTGAAAAGTTCAAAATTTTCAAGAATGAAGTACAAAATCAACTTGGTAAAAATATTAAAACATTAAGATCTGATCGAGGTGGTGAATATTTAAACCAAGAATTTATAGATCATCTTAGAGATTGTGGGATTGTTTCACAATTGACTCCTCCAGGTACACCATAATGGAATGGTGTGTCTGAACGTAGAAATCGAACTCTATTGGATATGGTTAGATCTATGATGAGTCAATCTAATCTTCCAATCTCTTTTTGGGGATATGCTTTAGAAACTGCTGCATTCATTTTGAATAGAGTTCCATCAAAGGCAGTTGAAAAGACACCATATGAGAAATGGACTGGAAAAACTCCCAGTTTGTCTTTTCTTAAGATTTGGGGCTGTGATGCTTTTATGAAACATCAAATCTCAGATAAACTAGCACCCAAATCTGACAAATGCCTTTTTGTTGGATATCCTAAAGAAACTAAAGGATATTACTTCTATAATGCGTCTGAGAACAAAGTGTTTGTGTCTCGAAATGGTGTATTTTTGGAAAAAGAGTTTATTTCCAAAGGAACTAGTGGGAGCACAGTGCAACTTGAAGAAATTCAAGGCCCACAAAATAGCATTGTACCTGATATGGAACCGCGGCTGAATCAACAAGAAGTTGTTGAGCCTTCACAAGTACCAAAAGGCCCAAGGAGGTCTGATAGGACACGTCAAATCCCCATGAGATATGGATTTCTCATAACTAGTGATTATGATATGTTAATTATGGATCAAAATGAGCCCACATCCTATCAAGAGGCCATAAATAGTCCTGACTCTGAGAAATGGCTTGAAGCCATGAGATCAGAAATGCAATCCATGTATGATAATCAAGTATGGAACTTGATTGACCCAAATGATGGTTTAAAAACTATTGGGTGCAAATGGGTTTTCAAAAAGAAAATCGACATGGATGGCAATGTGCATACCTTTAAGGTAAGACTAGTTGCAAAAGGTTTCAAACAAACACATGGTATAGACTATAATGAAACCTTTTCACCAGTGGCTATGCTAAAATCTATTCGAATTCTCCTTGCCATAGCTGCATACTATGATTATGAAATATGGCAAATGGACGTCAAAATAGCATTTCTTAATGGAAATTTACTTAAGGATGTGTACATGACACAACCAGAGGGTTTTGTTAGTCCTGAGAATTCTAGAAAGGTATGCAAGCTTCAAAGATCCATTTATGGATTGAAGCAAGCATCTCAGAGTTAGAATCTTCATTTTGATGAAGCAGTCAAAGAATTTGGCTTCATTAAAAATGATGATGAACCTTGTGTATACAAGAAAGTTAGTGGGAGTGCTATTGTGTTTTTAGTGTTGTATGTGGATGACATACTACTCATTGGAAATGATATCCCTATTTTACAAAATGTTAAATCATGGTTAGGGAATTGTTTCTCAATGAAAGACTTAGGTGAAGCTGCTTATATATTAGGCATCAAGATCTATAGAGATAGATCTAAAAGGCTTATTGCCCTAAGTCAAAGAACTTATATTGATAAGGTATTGAACAGGTTTAATATGCAAGATTCCAAGAGAGGATTCTTGCCAATGTCACATGGCATTGGTCTCAGCAAGACTCAGTGTCCTATGACACAAGATGAGCGAGACCGCATGAGTAAGATTCCATATGCTTCTGCTATTGGATCTATCATGTATGCAATATTATGTACTCGACCTGATGTTTCATATGCCTTAAGCACAACGAGCAGATACCAATCAGACCCAGGTGAAAGTCACTGGACAGCAGTTAAAAATATCCTTAAGTACTTGAGAAGAACTAAGGATGCATTTTTACTGTATGGTGGTCAGGAAGATGAGCTAGTTGTAAATGGTTACACAGATGCCAGCTTCCAAACTGACAAGGATGATTTTTTATCACAGTCAGGATATGTGTTTTGTTTGAATGGAGGTGCAGTGAGCTGGAGGAGTTCCAAGCAAGACACTGTTGCTGATTCTACAACAGAAGCTAAGTACATAGCTGCCTCAGAAGCAACTAAGGAAGCTGTTTGGATTAAGAAGTTCATAACTGGACTAGGTGTTATTCCTAGTATATCAGATCCAGTGAACTTATATTGTGACAATAATGGAGCTATAGCCCAAGCTAAGGAGCCCAGATCACATCAGAGATCCAAACACATACTCAGGCGTTATCATCTTATTCGAGAAATTATTGAGAGAGGAGACGTCAAGATATGCAGAGTACCTACAAATGATAATGTTGCTGATCCACTGACTAAGCCTCTTCCATAGCCTAAACATGAGAGTCATACTAGGTCCATGGGTATACGATACGATGTTGATTGGGCCTAGTGCAAGTGGGAGATTGTTGGTGATATGCACTAGGTCAATCATTTGTGATTATGTATTGACTTTCTTATTTTATTAATAAAGAGGTATTATATTATCATTTGATTTTATGATAATTACATGAATGGTTAATTCTTACTCAGGCCATCAAGTATATGACTTGATAGTAAAACCCTTAGATTAAAATAAGAGTTCTATTCTAATTATCCCTAGCCATTTATTCATTATATGAATATTAAAGTATTAAGGCTAGTATGATGTTGACTGATGGTTATGTTTTACTAATCATAAATATGAGATATTAAGTGAACTCATAGGTACATGATGAGAGATCATGTACTGGATTGACCCACTATGAGAATACTACATAGATTATTGTCATAAGTATTTCTTATCACAGTAATTTTATTTTGGTCCTTTGACCTTGAAATCATCATGGATTTCTACATAGCTATTTTATGTTTTGACACATTCTAACATTATCTTTAACCGGATGATTAAAAGAATGTTATTAGATATAAAATTAGTTATGTGAGGAATGTGAGTGATTTAGAAGGAATTTATCCCTCATTAATATGAGAAAGATATCTAAAGGCCCCTTGATGAGATAGACTGAATAAAATGCATGGCCATGCTGAAATGAATTGATAAAGAGTTATCATTTTCAGTCTACTTGGAATCAAGTCATAATATTGAACTATATAAGGATGACATTCTATGCCTTATGTTCAATTAAGATATCATGTGATAAAGGGATAATAAAATTCACTGTAATTAGGTTATGTCGGATTATTGACTTCACATGACTTGGGTAGTCATAATGTCTTGCTAGAGGCCACTTATGACTTGTAGGCCTAAATAGAGATTTAGGCCTACTGCCAATGTTATGTGAACCTACAGGGTCACACACTTAGAACAAGCCCAAAACGGATATGGGTTTAATAAGCCCAAAATAAACTCTGTGGAAATAAATAATTAAAGTGTTTTATTTATTTATTTATTTGTTTATTTATTTAAGATAAATGTTATTTTAAATAAATAAATAAGATATTATTTGTTTTATTTTTAAACAAAATCATAATATAATAAATGGAAAATTACCAAAAGGTTATTGGTAAGTGAAACCCTAACTTGGAGTCTATAAATATGTTATATTCTCTAGGGTTTCACACACTTGTTTTTGCCTCCAAATTCGTTTTCTTTCCTCTTAGAAAACAAAGACAGAGTTTTTCCTTTTCTTCTTGATTTGTGAGACAGTCAAGAGGTTGCTAGCACACACACTCAAATTCGTTTTGTGAAGGGCTGTTCGTGTGGATACCTATAGAGGACGCATCCTTTTGGAGACGTCTTGATCCGAACAACCAAGCCAAAAAGCTCGAGGTAAGGTGTCACCGGTGTGAACCTCCTCTCATCCTTCCAGAGAATCTTGCCTCTTCTACGTTTTGGTAAGATTATTAAAACCCTAGATTTAATCAATTAGTCGAATTACATGGATCCTGGCTTGGGAACGTGATAAAATTTTAATTTTTCCGCTGCGTTTGCATCACGGAACCCCAACAATTCCATCATAGCAATATTGGCTTAGTCCTTTGACTTTGAAAGCGCCATGGATTTCTACATAACTACTTTATGTTTTGACATAATCTTACATTATCTTTAACCGGATGATAAAATAGGTTATTATTGGGTATAAAATGAGTTATGTAAGGAATGTGAGTGATTTAAAAGGAATTTGTCCCTCATTTAATATGATTAAGATATCTATGGGACCCTTGATAAGATAGACTGAGGAAAATGCATGGCCATACTGAAGTAAATTGATAAAGAGTTATCATTCTCAATCTACTTGGAATCAAAAAATTAAATGATTGAATTCTATAAGGATGACATAATATATCCCTTTTATTCAATCAAGATATCATGTTACAAATGGACTAGAATATTCACTGTATATTATGTTATGTTGAATTATTGACTTCAGATGACTTAGGTAGTCATAATGTCTTACTATAGGCCACTTATGTCTTGTAGGCCTAAATAGAGATTTAAGGCCCACTACTAACATCATATGAACCTACAAGGTCACACACTTTGAACAAGCCCAAAAAGAATATGGGTTTAACAAGCCCAAATAACCTTTGTGGAAATAAATAAATAAAATATTTGTTTATTTATTATTTGTTTATTTAAGGTAAAGGTTATCTTAAATAAATAGAATATTATTTATGATTTAATTTTAAATAAAATCATAATAAGAATAAGTGAGAAATTACAAAAAGGTTGCTTGGTAAGTGAAACCCTAATTTAAATGTCTATAAATATGTTGTATTGTCTATGGTAAGTGCAGGAAAAATTCTTTTGGAGACGTCTCAAAATCCGAACTGCTAAATTAAAAGCTCGAGGTAGGGTGTCACCAGAGTGAACCTCCTCTCTTCCTTCTAGATTTCTTACATCTTCTGCTTTTATAGTAAGAAAATGAAAACCCTAGGTTTAATCAATTAATCGAATTACTTGTATCTGGGTTCAGGTTTATAATTCAAATTTTATTTTTTCACTACGTATGGAATCACGAATCCCAATAGTGCTCCCCTTGACCCCGAATGGATTTGTCATGCATTTTGTTTTTGAACTTAATAATTTAATTAATTCGTAAATTGAATTATTTAGGAATATATGTTTATTGTTAAATGCATGGTGGATAGCATGGCCCTTGAACCAATATGATAGGATTTTATTTTATTGGGTTGTAATTTTTAAAAAATACGGCATGCGAGTCATTATATTTATTGTAATTATTTTATTTTATTTTTTCAGATAGCAATAGAATAGCTTTAATTACACCGTGTAATGTAAATCAAGACCCATTATATAAATTTAAGTTGGAGGCCCATGATGGAGATCCAAGGTGGGAGCCTAAAGAGGAGTTTCATGGTAAAAATGGAGATCCAAATTAAAGGCTCAATTTGTATTTGTTATATCACCTAGTTTTGACCTTTGATCTTCATATTAGCTTATAAAGATCAACTTAGTTATAGGCCATAGTATGTCACGTTTGTCTTATTATGTTACTATGTTATGCATGTGATGCCTTATAATGCCATGTATATGATGAATATAACAATAACTCAATAAGATAAAAATTAACTAAACCCTCATTTAATATTAAGTCATTAAAATGCCTCCCATTAATCAACACTTATTAAGATTTGGATTGCTATATATAGGTTATGCCAAAGCATTATGTATAAAGCCATCTAAATAAGATAAGATGGATAATGGTGATATCTATATGTTCGAGTTAGTTAGACTTAACTATGTTATTAAAATAATTTTTGACCTAGGGCATTTGATAGGATATGCCTACATGTGACATCAATATCCTATACTTATCCAAGAATTACATGAGATGTAATTGGAAAAGTGTTGCCTACCTAAATAGCCACACTTTAAGTGATAAGCCCAAGCTTACTTGAAGTGGGGTGAAATATGGATCTTGGCCCACTAAGAAATTTCATTTGTTGCAATTATGTTGAGGGTTTTACAATTTATGAAAATTTAGTGGGAATTTTCTTATACCTCTTTCATAATAAAACTAAATGTACTCTACATATATTTGTTATAGATAATGACTTCAAACACTACACCCACTATGTTACTGTGATTGATCCTTGAGAAGGATAAGATAAATGGGACTAACTTTCTTGATTGATACAGAAACCTAAGAATTGTTTTAGGGCAACAAAGAAAGGAATATATTCTTGATCAACCCATCATAGAGGAACCAGCTGCTAATGCTCCTAGAGCACAAAAGGATGCTAATAGTAAACATCTCAATGATTCAGTAAATGTCACTTGTCTCATGCTTGGATGCATGAAGTTTGAGCTTTAAAAGAAACTGATGAAAATGGAGGATTATACTATGATAGGCCATCTCAAGGAAATGTTCCAATAGAAAGCTAGAATCAAAAGGTTCAATACCATCAGGGCATTGTTCTCATGTAAGTTGACTGTTAGTAGCTCTATCAATCCTCATGCTCTCAAGATCAAGGGTCATCTTGAACACTTGGACAAGCTTGGTTTTAAGATTGAATAAGAATTGGCTATTGATATCATTATCTAATCTTTGCATGAAGCTTATAATGGTTTCATCATGAATTTCAATATGCATAGGATGGACAAAACTATTTTATATTTTCATGGGATACTTAAAATTAGTGAAAAGAACATCCAGAATTCCATTAAGCATATTCTAATGGTCAATGAGGGAAAGGGTATCAAAAAGGTTAGAAAGGGCAAGGGCAAGGGCAAGGCTCCCAAAGGCTTTTAGAAGCTAAAACCAAAGCCCAAGCCTAAGTTCAAAGCTGAACCCCAAGCAAAGCCACCAAAGGAGGGAATATGCTTTTTCGCAATGAGCAAGGTCATTGGAAAAGAAATTACAAGCTATATTTGAATGATCTAAACAATAATAAGGGTAGTATGACTACCTCTTCAGGTATTCAAGTTATAAAAATTAATTTGTCTACTTTTGATTCTTGGTTATTATATACTGGATTAGGATCTCACATTTGTACTAATCTGTAAGGTTTAAAAAGGAGTAGATCATTGGCTAAAGGCAAAGTGGACTTATAAGTTGGTAATGGAGCAAGACAGGGACTTATGAGTTAACTTTGCCTAGTGGACTTATTTTAAATTTGGAAAATTGTTATTATGTGCCTACTATGTGTAGGAATATTATTTCTATTTCTTTTTTGGACAAAAAAGGTTTTGAATTTATTATTAGGAATAACAAATGCAATATTTATCATAATAACATTTTCTATGGATTTGCTCCATGCACTAGTGGCCTTTATGTTTTAAATGTTGAAGACACTAATGAAAAGTCAATCTATAACATTGATACAATGAAGTTTAAATCTAATTATTTAAACACTACCTATCTTTGGCATTGTCATTTAGGCCACATAAATGAGAAACACATTTTAAAGCTTCACCAAAATGGGTTTTTGAATTCATTTGATTATGAATCATTTAAAACATATGAATCTTGTTTATTAGGAAAAATGACTAAAACACCTTTTACTAGAAAAGGTAAGAGAGCTAATGATTTATTGGTCCTTATACATTCATATGTATATGGAACATTAAGCTCAATATGAGAGTTATACTAGGTCCATAAGTATGAGTTTTAGTACAGATTTGGACCTAGTGCAAGTGGGAGATTGTTAATGATATGCACTAGTTCAATCATGTATCACCATGTTTTGACTTTATCATTTTATTTATAAAGAGGCATTTTTCATTATCATTTTATATTATGATAATTACTTGAATAGTCAATTCTTACTATGGTCATTAAGTATATCACTTGATAGTAAAACTCTTAGATTAAAAATGAGTTCTATTCAAATTATTCCTAGTCATAACAATGTATTATGGCTAGTATGGTGTTGATTGATGATTATCTTTTGCTAATCATGAATATGAGATATTAAGTCAACTTATAGGTACTTCTTTGAGAAATAAAGTGTTGGATTGATCCATCATAAGAATACTACATAGATAATTATCGTAAGTAATTCTCATCATAGCAATTTTGGCTTAGTCCTTTAACCTTGAAATCACCATGGATTTCTACATAACTATTTTATATTTTGACATAATCTTACATTATCTTTAACCGAATGATAAAATAGGTTGTTTTTGGGTATAAAATGAGTTATGTGAGGAATGTGAGTGATTCAGAAGGAATTTGTCCCTCATTTAATATGAGTAAGATATCTATGGGCCCTTTGATAAGATAGACTGAGGAAATGCATAGTTATGCTAAAGTAAATTGATAAAGAGTTATCATTCTCAGTCTACTTGGAATCAAAAAATTATATGATTGAATTCTATAAGGATGACATAATCTATGCCTTATATTCAATCAAGATACCATGTGACAAAGGGACTAGAATATTCACTATATATTAGGTTATGTCAGATTATTGACTTCACATGACTTATGTAGTCATAATGTCTTGCTAGAGGCCACTTATGACTTATAGGCCTAAATAAAGATTTAAGGCCCACTGCCAATGTCATGTGAACCTACAAGGTCATACACTTTGAATAAGCCCAAAATAAATATGGGTTTAACAAGCCCAAATAAGCTCTATGGAAATAAATAAATAAAATATTTATTATTTATTTAAGGTAAAGGTATCTTAAATAAATAGAATATTATTTATAATTTAATTTTAAAGAAAATCATAATAATAATAATAAGTGAGAAATTACCAAAATGTTGCTTAGCAAGTGAAACCCTAATTTAAATGTCTTTAAATATGTTATATTCTCTATGGTTTTACAAACTCTCATTATTTTGCCACTAAATTCATTTTCTCTCTTTTAGAAAACAAAATACATAGTACTTTTTCATTCTTTATTTGTGAGAAATTAAAAGAAGGTGCTAGCACATAAATATTCATTTTCAAAATAAAGGGTTGTTCATATGGACATTTATGGAGGAAAGATTCTTTTGGAGACATCTCAAATCCGAACTACTAAATTAAAAGCTTGAGGTAAGGCATCACTAGAGTGAACCTCCTCTCTTCCTTCTAGATTTCTTGCCTCTTCTGCATTTATGGTAAGAAAATGAAAACCCTAGATTTAATCAATTAATCAAATTACCTGGATCTAGGTTCAGGTTTGTGATTCAAATTTTATTTTTTCACTACGTATGGAGTCATGAATCCCAATAGTGGTGAAATTATTATAAGTACAAATCCCTCAATGGTATCCACATTGAGTAATATAAGAAAGCCAAGGGAACACTAAAAGGAGAATCAAAATAAGAGCAAGCATAATTTACTCCAATACTAAAAAATGAGCAAGAGTATCAACGTGAACCTCTAGTGGTTTCCACACTAAGTCATACAAGAAAGGTGGGGGAATACTAAAAGAGGACCCATGTCAAAAAAAATCCACTCTATTTACTCCAATTCTCTATAAGAGTATGAGTATCTAAAGGACCTTTCTAATGGTATCCACGTTGAGTAATATGAGAAATGTGGAGGAATACTCGGATAAGGAAGAAAAGCACAAAAATAATTCAAAGACTATTTTGATACTTAGAATTCAATCTTTTTATACTCAGTTTCCATATTTTTTTTAGAAAATTCTCCTTAAAATTAGGTGTGGAAGTAAGCTCTTCACTTAGTAAAAGATATGCTCTCTGCATAAGATGGTTAACGATGCCTCTAACCTTTGCAAATGGAGAATAAATGACAGTCATGAAAATAAAAAAATAGTGAGATTTATTGAGTGCATGTTATCTAATGATAAATTCATGAATTTTCTCATAAATTTTCAACATTATAATGTACTTTTATACATTCATCATGATTGAAACTAACTTCAATAAGTCTGAAGGAATTGTAAATCCAGAAGGAAGTGCACCCAACTTGTAGCGTTGGTTAACACAATATAATTGAAATTATTTATTAAAGAAATTCTAATTAGTCAATAAAAAAAATTCAAAGTTCGTTAGCAAAAATGTTGACTAGTCAGTATAAAGAATTCAAAGCATTCGACTCAAACAACCAAAGATAAAAATCATGAGCAGTTTTAGACTATAACATCAAAAGTGAGCAATGAAAGGATTGCAATCAATTTGTAAGCAATTATGGGTTACAACATCATCATGAGCAGTTATGGACTACAGCGTCATCAATGAGCAATGAAAGGGTTGCAACTCATTGTGAGCAGTTATGGATTGCAGCATCATCAGTGAGCAAAGAAAGGGTTGTAGCTAATCGCGAGCAATTATGGATTGCAGCATCATCAATGAGCAATGAAAGGGTTACAACTAATCACAAACAGCTATGGACTACAGCATCATTAGTGAGCAATTAAAGGGTTATAACTAATCACTAGCAATTATGGATTGCAGCATCATCAATGAGCAATGGAAAGGTTACAGCTAATCGTGAGCAATTATGGATTACAACATAATCACATTAAAGAAATCAACACTACATGACCGAGTGTAGTGTATTTCAATTTATACTAGATGATCGGGTATAGTCGACATTGTACGACCAAGTACAATGTACTTCTTTCATTAAAATCATTCTACCTTGAATTTGCAAATCTTTTGATTTACCACACACTACACAGCAGTTATGCTATTATTGCTAGATGTTCCATAGGAACTATAGCACATTTTTCAAAATCATGAATCGCTAAACATCTAGTAGGGAATATAGCAAAATTTTAAATCATCGAATTACTAAATGTTCCACAAGAACTATGGCACTTCTTTTAAATCAAAGCTCGCTAAACACCCCATAGGGAATATAGTGAGGGCATATTCATTTCATTAAATGTCCCACAGGGAATACAATGAAATTCATTATCACTAGACCTCGAATATGGTGTAGTTTACTAGACACTACACAATAGTTATTGTATCATTGCTAGATGTTCCATGGGAACTATAGCACATTTTTCAAATCATGAATCACTAAACATCCCACAAGGAATATAGTGAGAGTCATTTCACTCATTTTATTAAAATGTCCTACGGGGAATATAACAAAATCCATTATCACTAGATGTCCCAAAGGGAATATAGTGCAATCCAACAGACACTACATAGTAGTTATGGCTTTATTACTAGACGTTCTATAGGAACTATAACATGTTTTCAAATCATGAGTTGCTAAATGTCCCGAGGGGAATATAGCGAAATGCTTAAGTTTCACTAGACGTTCCATAGGAAATTTAGTAAAACATATTAAACACAGCATCTTGCTTAAAATTGCTCAGCAATTTAATCATCAATAGTTCAATTAGGATACAATGAAGTATCCTAATTCTTTCTTTCAAAATTGTGTGCTACTATTGCTTTACTACAATTTGTCAAGCAAACAATGATAAAAGGGGCAACTGTAAGCACCCAATTTCTGGATGCAATTGTGTACATGTGCAATGAAAGCCCCAATGATGAAAATCTAATTGAGAATTGATCTTTAGTGTCAAGTTTCATGATTTAAATGATTAAGTTGCAATGTTTTATGGATTTAATTACAAATTTGGTTTTTGAAGGATTTGATTACAAAAATTAGAAACTTTTAAGGACCTTTTATCGTAATTTAAAAAAATAGATAAATAAATTTTTGGTCGGCCAGAATTACGTAAAGCCAATCGAAATTAGGAAATGCCAGTCAGTATTACGGATGAAAATCAGCATTCTGGAATGCTAATTTTTGCTAAAAAGTGATTTTTATGCATTTTTTCACACTGATTTTATCATTTTTTATTAGTCTATAGTTTTAATTTTTCAAAATCTTATTGCTTATCATTTTGTTATCCTAAGTTTGAAAATTCAAAACTGCAATGCAAACTAGTCTCCTGATCACTCCTAGCTATTACGTAACTTTTTCCGTGATCACAGGAACTGAAGTGATTAGGTTTGGCTTTAAAACCCAAAAGGGAAAGCTGTGAAGGAGCTAGCTAGCTAGCAAGCGAGAGAAAAAAAGAACTTCAAAAAAACTACAGAAAAAAGGAACCCTAATTAGCTGCCATAAAAGAAAACCACGATCTTTGCTTTTAAGGTCTAGAGAATGAAGAAAAAAATAATAGAGTTAATCTCAAAACAGTGACAATCTCAATCTAAGGGGCATTCAAACAACATTTCCATAGCATCTTTCTACTCTTTTCTTTTCTCTTTTCTCTTTATTTTTTATTTGATTTCTTTATTTTATTTTTTATTGATTCATTACTGATTAATTTTTATGTTTTTTATTTGTTTTGATTGATGTTTTGTGGTACTCTAGAGATGAGGTTAAAATGAGATTTTGGTAGTGATTACATTGAATAATCCATGGGATGACATGAATTAAGATTTGTAAAACTCTCATAGGATTTAGGATTAATGCTTTCTCCATTCTTTTAATTTTCTTTTGTTTTGGGTTGTAATTAAATTGATTTTAATTTCTATACAGTAGGTTGTAATAGCCAATGGTCGGAAATAATGAATATTCTTTAATTTTCTACACTATTAAAATTAAATAGTAAATTAGGTTAATTTGATAATCCCTAATTAAAATCAATGGAAGCAGTAGGTTAATTTAGGTTGCAAGTTAATTAAAATTAGGGTTTTTTAAAAGAAATAATTTAATTGCTTGTTTGATCTTGTTATTTGATTTTTTAAATATTTTTTTATGTTTTTGGACTTGTTTGTTTATTTTTGTATGATTTGGGCCCCAAGCCCACATTCGGATCCAAACCCACTAAATAAAAATAGGCTTAAAAATGATTTAGATTAACTAACTAAAATCAATTTAGGCCTATTAGGTTAATTTAGACTTAGGCCCATTTTTAGGTTGACTAAAATTAATTTAGACATAGCTCAACCTATTAATTTCATTTCTTTTAAAATAAATAGATTTAGGATAACATCACCCAATTAAAATTAGGTTGGAATTAGGCCCACTAATTAATTCCTTTTTTTAAGAATTTGTAGATTATAGGCCCATTTTCAGTTAAAATTAAAATGAATAGACTTAGGCTCACTTATTAACATGAAAGCCCATCCTTATTCCAATTCACTTGTAAATAAAATATGTAGAATTAGCTAATTTTAATTAATAAAATTAACCTAGTTTAGACTTAGGGACATTGCCATTTGTATGCATTTTTTACATGTAATTTTATGACTAGTTTGCTTTAGGGCTAGATGGATGTTCAATTAGGGTTTAAATAAAATTGCATGTAAATAGAGAATAAGATAGTAATTCATAAAGTAATTCTAAATGAACACAAGACTAAAAGGAGTAAGTATTCTGTTTCCAGAATCTCTTGGTTACGGTGCTAGCTTTCTTTTAGAGAATCAAGTACCACATTTCGATTTGTCCCAGTTATTAGCTTGGGTGGTGACTCTTTATCTCCACACCATGTCTTTGTGACAATGGTTAGTGTGTTCTTTAGGGCCCTGAGCCCAAATAGTGTCACAGTTGCTAAAATCTTAGACGTATGCTAATTCCCACCATCTACAGTATTATCACTTTTAATCTTTGCTCGTGCATTCACTGGACTCATCTGACCAAAGTTTATATCCCAAGTCTTAAAGGGCGCAATCGAGTTATCAAAAGAATGCTAAACTCACTTACCAAAGTATGTAACCCTAGTCATATGGGGGCATTCTTGCCAAAGGAACCCTTAGGCTTTCACCCTGACTTAGCTCATGTAGAAAAGCCAATTGTAACATCCACTAGGATTCCACTGAGTTGTGCATACTATCCTTATCCTAACACTATTCATTTAACCTGATATTCATAAATGACATGACTCTCCTAGTGTTTATCACCAAATGATGTTGTAATGTTAATTTTCATTTAGCTAACCTTGATAAATGTACAGGAATATAATGTTCAAACATGAGTGACCAAGAAGATACTTCATGTCATCAATTCAAAGACAGACTAAAAGAGGGGATCCAAAAATTGCTCACTGATGGTACCATAGCCAAAATTCTCCAAGCCCAAATAAAGGCAAGAAATGCCCAAGATAGGAATAAAACACCATTAAATAATGCTTCTGCATCTATTCACCCCAAGGTAGATAAAACAAAGGGAACTCCTTACACCCTAGTTCAAGGTGACTATGACAATAACTACTAACAGGATCTCATAAATGCACCAAAAGCTGTAAAAATTACTAACATAACCAAGCCTGAATTGATAATGGAGGTTAAACTGTTGGCTAATATAATGGCTCAATTGGAATTTTCCTTTAAAGACAAAGGAACCCATGGCTCCAAAAGCTTCACTAACTTAGCATTATTCAAAGATGAACCACTCCTAGATGATTTTAAACTACCAAACTCTACTAAGTTCAATGGAACAGGGGACCCAAGGGTCCATCTAAGGCAATATGCTACCTTCATGGCTATTACTAATCTTACAAAATCCTAAATTGTTTGATTCTTCTTCACATCACTAAAGGAAGGACTAAAAGCATGGTTCTTTAACCTTAAGGACGAAATTAAAATCGATTGGCTATTGTTAACTCAGAAGTTCATCAAGTAGTATGATACAACACTCAGCCAAACATCACTCACAAAGATCTCGAGACCACCAGATAGAAGCCTTGTGAAGCTTTCTCTTATTATGTCACAAGATGGCGGGGAAAGACAATCAAAATGAGAAGTTATCCTCTTACAAATGAATAAATAGAGTTAATAATCAAAGGGGAATTATCATATTTTAGAAAATAGATTATCTTTGCTCATTATCTTAACTTCAAAGCTCTCTATCGGGCTTGAATCAGGATTGAAGATGATGAACCCTATCAAGCTAGAAAAATCTTCTACTATAATACCTAATCAAACATCCAAAACACCTTTACCCGAGCTACAGAAATAAACATAATCCAACATAACACTCGTAATTTACCATATATTAATGCTATCAAACCATTAAGAAAATTCTTAAGCTTCAACTTACCATTATTTAAAGTATTCTAGAGACTTCAACAAAAGAACCTCTTACAGCCATAAGAGCCCAAGCTTATTCCAAACCCATTACCCCCTTATATTAACCAAACCATATTTTGCCACTTTCACCAAATTCCCAATCATACCATTTATGCATGTAGAACCCTCAATAATGCAATCTAATACCTTATTAACTCTAGAAAAATTGATAACCTAGCATCAAGACTAATCCTCTCCTAAACTATTGAAACATGCCTCCTTTAAAAATCAACATGATTTCCTCTAATCTACCATAAGACTTTGTCGAACAATCAATCCAAGCCATCCAAGAAACCTAAGATAAGTTCTCATGAACAATGTCCTTCTACCTTTAAATACATTTTGATGCCCCAAAAATTCCTCCCCCACTTAATAATGAAAAAAAGAGCTAGGGATACAGCTCTTCCTATGAATAGTGAAGTAAAGTGATTGATTACCCTTACTCACAAGCAGACATAGGCAAAAATCTCAGTAGTGGCCATGGAGTATGGGATTCACTAAGCCAACCATTTGGGAAGTTTTACTACAAAGTCAATTACATAGTACCCCCTGCTACTTACACTCATTTAGAAGACATAGTACCCTCAGGATAGGGAGAAGAATTTAATAACAAAGATGAGGTGCAAAATGCTATTTAGCTCTAAAACCTATAGGTCTTGGGGATTGATATATGGTATGACTCTGATGATTCTGAAATCATTGTCTGGGACTAGAACAGAAATACAAAAGTAGATAAGTAAATAGCTTAAGAAGACTCAGGCACAAGCTACTATCTAGGACTTACTCATGTCCTCCAAGAAGCACAAGGATGCCTTAGTCAGAGCACTAGATGAAGAAAGATTACCACTAATGATTCACCCTATGAGATGATTTCCTCTTTAATGAAAGCTCTCTCTAATGTAACCACCTTTTCAAACGAAGATTTACCCCTCGAAGGAAGGGTGTGCAACTGTCCTTTCTTTATACAAGCAATTGTCAAGACTAAGAAGACTCTATATGTCATGGTGAATGACAATTCTACTATTAATGTTTGCCCCCTGAGGTTACTATATAAGTTTAGGATGAATACTGAAAACCTAAAAGAATCCAACATGGTTATATGAGCCTATGATGATTAAAAAAAGCCAGTCATCAGGACTTTCAAAATAGTTGTTACAGTGGGTGATATCGAATTAGTAATAGAATTTATTATCTTGGACATCACTCCAACTTTTGCATTGCTAATAGGAAGACCTTGGTTCCCCCTACTAGGGGGCATACCCTCCATTGTGCATTAGCATATCAAGTTTCCTTTGAATGGAAAGGTCGATACCATCCCTACTGAAATAAACAACATTATTGCCTATCTGAACATGGTCCCACTAGAACTTTAAGTTTCTGTAATCAATGACGATCATGTCGATCCTAAAGTTATTGTTAATATAAAGAAGATGCAATATCTAACTAGAATAGGGTTAGGAGGAAGGAACATTGGGGTCACAAAATTCCTTGATTTCTGAGGATAAACCTGTTGGGATTCATGATTCAAAACGTAGTGAAAATTAAAAATTTTAATCATAAACCTTAACCCAAATCTAAGTAATTCGATTAGTTGATTTAAAACTAGGGTTTTCAAATCTTATCATAAATGCAGAAGAAGCAAAATTTCTGGAAGGCAGAGAGGAGGTTCACTACAGTGACACCTTACCTCGAGCTTTTGATTTTAGTAGTTCGGATCAAGATGTCTCTAAAAGAATCTTTCCTCCACAAGTGTCCATATGAACAGCCCTTGATTATAATGAAAACTTTGTGTGCTAGCACTTCTTTTGATTTCTCATAAAATCAAGAACAAAAACACTCTATGTTTTAGTTTTTCTAAGAGGAGAAAAATGAATTTTTTGGTGGCTAATAATTGAGTTAGTGAAACCCTAGAGAATAAAACATAATTATAGAAGTAGGGTTTCATTTAACAAAATAACTTTTTCATAATTTCTCAATTATTATTGTTCTAATTTTATTTAAAATTAAATTAGAAATAATATTGTATTTATTTAAGATAACCTTTACTTGACATAACCTAATTTATAATAAATATTGTAATCCCTTTGTCACATGATATCTTGATTGAATATAAGGAATAGTTTTTGTCATCCTTATATAATTCAATCATATCATTTCTTGACTTTAAGTAGATTGAGAATGATAACTCTTTATCAATTCACTTTAGCATGGCCATGCATTTTCCTCAGTCTATCTTATAAAGGGGCCCATAACTATCTTACTTAGATTAAATGAGGGACAAATTCCTTCTCAATTACTCACATTCCTCACATAACTCATTTCATATCCAACAACAATCTATTTAATCATCTTGTTAAATACAATGTTAGATTGTGTCAAAATATATTATAGTTATATGGAAATCCATGATGATTTCAAGGTCAAAGGACTGAATCAATATTATTATGATGAGAATTACTTATGATAATTATCTCTGTAGTATTCTTATGATGGGTCAATCTAGTACATTATTCCCTAAATAAGTATCTATGAGTTGACTTAATATCTCATATTCATTATCAGTAAAACATAATCATCAATCAACATCATACTAGCCATAACATATTGTTATGACCAAGGATAATTTGAATAGAACTCATATGTAATCTAAGCATTTTCCTATCAAGTCACATACTTGATGACCTTAGTAAGAATTGACTATTCAAGTAATTATCATAACACAAAATAATAATGAAAAATGCCTCTTTATTAAATAAAATAATAAAGTCAAAACATGGTCATACATGATTGACCTAGTGCATATCACTAATAATCTCCCACTTGCACTAGGCCCAACCTATATTAAAACTAATACCCATGGACCCAGTATGACTCTCATGCTTAGGCTATGGAAGAGGCTTAGTCAGTGGATTAGCAACATTATCATTTGTGGGCACTCTATAAATCTTCACTTCTCCTCTCTCAATGATTTCTCAAATGAGAAGATAATGCCTGAGTATATGTTTGGATCTCTGATTTGATCTAGGCTCCTTAGCTTGAGCTATAGCTCCATTATTATCACAATATAATTTCACTAGATCTTGTGTACTAGGAACAACACCTAGTCCAGTTATGAACTTCTTGATCCAAATAGCCTCCTTAGCTACTTCTAAGGTAACTATATACTCAGCTTCTTCTAAGGTAACTATATACTCAGCTTCTATTGTAGAATCAACAATGGTGTCTTGCTTGGAACTCCTCCAGCTCACTGCACCTTTATTCAAATAAAACACATAACATGATTGTGATAAAAAATCATCTTTGTCAGTTTAGAAGCTGGCATCCATGTAACCATTTTCAACTAGCTCATCTTCCTTACCACCATACAGTAAAAATGCATCGTTAGTTATTCTCAAGTACTTAAGGATATTTTTAACTATTGTCCAATGGCTTTCACATGGGTCTAACTAGTATCTTCTTGTTGTGCTTGAGGCATATGAAACATCAGGCCAAGTACACAGCATTGCATATATGATAGATCTAATAACAAAAGCATATAGAATGTTACTCATGCCATCTCACTCATCTTATGTCATATGACACTGAGTCTTACTAAGACTAATGCCACATGAAATTGGCAAGAATTCTCTCTTAGAGTCTTGCATGCTAAACATGTTCAATACCTTATCAGTGTAACTGCTTTGAATTAGACCAATAAGCCTTTTAGATCTATCTCTATAGATCTTGTTCTTAATATATAAGTGGTTTCACCCAAGTCTTTCATTGAAAAAAAATTCCCTAGCCATGATTTAAGATTTTATAAAATATAGATATCATTTCCAATGAGTAGTATGTCATTAACATACAGTAATTAAAACACAATTGCGCTCCCACTAACCTTCTTGTAAACACAAGGTTCATCTTCATTCTTAATGAAGCCAAACTCTTTGAATGCTTCATCAAAATGAAGATTCCAACTCTAAGATGATCTCTTCAATCCATAAATGGACTTTTAAAGCTTGCATACCTTTCTAGAATTCTCAAGATTGACAAAACCCTCTAGTTGTGTCATGTACACATCCTCAAGTAGGTTTCCATTAAGAAACATTGTTTTGACATCCATTTTCCATATTTCATAATCATAGTGTATAGCTACAATAAGGAGAATTCAAATAGATTTCAGTATAGTAACTGGTGAAAAGGTTTCATCATAATTTATACCATGTGTTTGTTTGAAACCCTTTGCAACCAGTCTTGCCTTGAAGGTATGCACATTGCCATCCATGTTTGTTTTCTTTTTAAAAACCCATTTGCATCCAATAGTTTTTAAGCCATCAATTGGGTTAATCAAGGTCCAAACTTGATTATCATACATGGATTGCATTTCTAATTTCATGGCTTCTAACCATTTCTTTGAGTCAAGACTATTTATGACCTCTTGATAGGATATGGGCTCACTTTGATCCACAATCAACACATCATTATCATTAGTTATGAGAAATCCATATCTCATTGGGATTTGATGTGTCCTACCAAACCTCCTTGGGCCTTCTATTACTTGTGCAGGCCCAACAATTACTTGTTGATCCAATTGTAGTTCCATACTTTGTACAATGCTATTTTTGTGGGTCTTGAATTTCTTCAAGTTGGAATGTGCTCCCACTAAATCCTTTGGAAATAAATTCTTTTTCCAAAAATACACCATTTCGAGCAACAAACACTTTGTTCTCAGAAGCATTGTAAAAATAATATCCTTTAGTTTCTTTAGGATATCCCATATAAAGGCATTTATCAAATTTGGGTGCTAGTTTATCTAAGATTTGATGCCTCACATAAGCTTCACATCCCTAAATCTTAAGAAAAGACAAACTGGGAGGTTTTCCTGTCCACATCTCATATGGTGTCTTTTCAACTACCTTTGTTAAAACTTTATTCAAAATGAATGCAACAGTTTCTAAAGCCTATCCCTAAAAAGAGAATGGAATATTATATTGACTCATCATTGATCGAACTATATCCAATAAAGTATGATTTCTCCATTTAGACACACCATTTAATTATGGTGTACCTGGAGGAGTCAATTATGAAATAATCCCACAATCTCTCAAATGATCTACAATTTCTTGGCTTAAATATTCACCACCTTAATCAGATCTTAGTGTTCTAATATTTTACCAAGTTGGTTTTGTATTTCATTCTTGAAAACTTTGAACTTTTCAAAAGATTCATATTTATGTTAAAAATAGATAGACACATCAATATCTACTAAAATCATCTATAAAAGAGATGAAGTACGGGAAACCTCCTCTAGCAGTTAAGTTTAATGGCCCAAATACATATGAATGTATAAGGCCTAATAAATCGTTAGCTCTCTCATCTTTTCTAGTAAAAGGTGTTTTAGTCATTTTTCCTAGTAAACAAGATTCACATGTTTCAAATGATTCATAATCAAATGAATTCAAAAGCCCATTTTGGTGAAGCTTTGAAATGTGTTTCTCATTTATGTGGCCTAAATAACAATGCCAGAGATAGGTGGTGTTTAAATCATTAGATTTAAACTTCTCTATATCAATATTATAGATGGACTTTTCATTATTGTCTTCAACATCTAGAACATAAAGACCACTAGTGCATGGAGCAAATCCATAGAAAACGTTATCATGATAAATATTGCATTTATTATTCCTAATAATAAATTCAAATCCTTTCTTGTCCAAACAAGAAATAGAAATAATATTCCTACACATAGTAGGCACATAATAATAATTTTTTAAATTTAAAACAAGTCCACTAGGCAAAGTTAACTTATAAGTCCCTACAGCTGAAGCAACAATTCTTGCTCCATTGCCAACTCGTAGGTCCACTTTGCCTTTAGACAATGATCTACTCATTTTTAAACCCTACACATTAGTACAAATGTGAGATCCTGATCCAATATTTAATACCCAAGAATCAGAAGTAGATAAATTAATTTCTATAACATGAATACCTGAAGAGGTAGTCGCACTACCATTATTCTTGTTTAGATCATTCATATATAGCTTGCAACTTCTTTTCTAATGACCTGGTTGATTGCAGAAAATGCATATTCCCTCCTTTTGTGGCTTTGCTTGGGGTTTATCTTTGAACTTGAGCTTGGGCTTAGGCTTTGGTTTTGGCTTTTAAAAGCCTTTGGGAGCCTTTCCTTTGCCCTTTTCAATTCCTAATTTTTTCATACCCTTTCCCTTATTGACCATTAGAACATCCTTGGTGGAATTCCTTATATTCTTTTCAGTAGTTTTAAGCATCCCATGCAACTCTGAAATATTTTTTTCCATACTATGGATATTGAAATTCATGATGAATCCATCATAAGCTTCAGGAAAATATTAGAGAATGATATCAATAGCCAATTCTTATACAATCTTAGGACCAAGCTTGTCTAAGTGTTTAAGATGACCTTTCATCTTGAGAACATAAGGACTAATAGAGCCGCTAGCAGTCAACTTGTAAGAGAGCAATGCCCTGATGGTATTGAACCTTTCAATTCTAGCTTTCTCTTAGAACATTTCCTTGAGATGGCCTATCATAGTATAAGCCTCCATTTCCATTAGTTGCTTTTAAAGCTAAGACTCCATGCATCCAGGCATGAGACAAGTGACATCAACTGAATCATTAAGATGCTTACTATAAGCATCCTTTTGTGCTCTAAGAGCATTAGCAGTTGGTTCCTCTAGGATGGGTTGATCTTTCTTTCTTACCAAAGAACAATTCTTAGGTTTCTGTACTAGTCAGGAAAGTTAGTCCCATTTAGCTTATCCTTCTCAAGGATCGATCGTAGTGACATGGTAGGTGCAGTGTTTGATGTCATTATCTACAACAAATATATAGACTACATTCAGTTTTATTATGAAAGAGGCATAAGAAAACTCCCACTAAATTTTCATAAATAATAAAACCCTCAAAATAATTTCAATAATAGAAATTTCTTAGTGGGCCAAGATCCATATTTCACCTTACTTCAAGTAAGCTTTGGCTTATCATTTAAGGTGTGGCCATTTAGGTAGGTAACACTTTACCAATTACATCTTATGTAATTCTTGGATAATTATACGATATCACATATACCGACATATCCTATCAAATGCCCTAGGTCCAAAACTATTTTAATAAGCTAGTTAAGTCTAACCAATTCAAACATATGGATATCACCATTATCCATCTTATCTTATTTAGATGGCTTTATATTGGCTTTATATATAATGCTTTGGCATAACCTATATATAGCAATCCAAATCTTGATAAGTGTTTATTAATGGGAGGCATTTTAATGACTTAATATTACATGAGGGTTTAGATAGTTTTTATCTTATTTAGTTATTGTTATATTGCATCTTATACATGGCATCACATGCATAACATACTAACATAATAAGATAAACGTGACATAGCATGGCCCATAACTAAGTTGATCTTCATAAGCCAATATGAAGATCAAAGGTCAAACCTAGGTGATATTACAAATACAAACTGAGCCTTTAATTTTGGATCTCCATCTTCTACCATGGACATCGTCCTTAGGCTCCCACTTGTGATCCCCATCACAGGCCTCTAACTTGAATTTGCATCTTGGGTCTTGATTTACATTACTTGTTGTAATTAAAACTATTCTATTACTATCTAATAAAATAAAATAATTACAATAAATAAAATGACTCATAGGCCATATTTAAAAATTAAAACCCAATAAAATAAAATAACAAAATCCAATCACATTTAACAATAAACATATATAGCATAATAAATCAAATTACACATTAATTTAATTATTATGATGAAAAACAAATTATGTGACATATCCATTCAGGGTCAAGGCGCAGCACCCCTTATATATTTGGGCTTCTTAAACCCATATCCATTTTTGGGCCAGTTCTAAGTGTGTGATCTTGTAGGTTCACATGACATTGGCAGTGGGCCTTAAATCTCTATTTAGGCCTACAAGTCATAAGTGGCCTCTAGCAAGACATTATGACTACCCAAGTCATGTGAAGTCAATAATCTGACATAACCTAATTTGTAATAAATATTATAATCCCTTTGTCACATGACATCTTGATTGAATATAAGGCATAGTTTCTGTCATCCTTATATAATTCAATCATATTATTTCTTAACTCTAAGTAGACTGAGAATGATAACTCTTTATCAATTCACTTTAGCATGGTCATGCATTTTCTTCAGTCTATCTTATCAAGGGGCCCATACATATCTTACTCAAATTAAATGAGGGACAAATTCCACCTCTATCACTCGTATTCCTCACATAACTCATTTCATATCCAATAAAAATCTATTTAATCATCATGTTAAAGACAATATTAGATTGTGTCAAAATATATAATAGTTATGTAGAAATCTATGATGATTTCAAGGTCAAAGGACTAAATCAATATTATTATTATGAGAATTACCTATGAAAATTATCTATGTAGTATTCTCATGATGGGTCAATCTAGTACATTATTTCCCAAATAAGTACCTATGAGTTAACTTAATATCTCATATTCATGATCAGTAAAACATAATCATCAATCAACATCATACTAGCCATAGTATATTGTTATGACTAGGGATAATTTGAATAGAACTCATTTTTAATCTAAGGATTTTACTATCAAGTCACATAGTTAATCACCTTAGTAAGAATTGACTATTCAAGTAATTATCATAACACAAAATGATAATGTAAAATGCCTCTTTATTAAATAAAATGATAAAGTCAAAACATGGTCATACATGATTGACCTAGTGCATATCACTAACAAGACCAACATCAATGAGCTGATGAAAAATTTGGAGTTAGAGTTTGAGAGTGAGACTATCAATTATGCTCAAGTTGCTGCCATCCTCAAGTGAAGAATTAATGATATCCTATTTAAAGACATTATTAATGATGATTTCTGTACTTTTTCTTTGTTTGAAACTGATGATGTAATGAACTCTAAAGTTAATGCAATGAAATCAAATTTTACTTGCTTATTTGAAGTCTTTCCTGATGGTAGTGTGCATTGCATTGATCAAAACATTAGTATATTTGACATTCATTCCATATGCACTTAATCATTTAACATTGACATGAAATTTTAACCACGCATTCTATATATTTTGAAAGATGTCACCCTTGAAGAGAGGAGAGAAATTGAAAATAATATTCAAAAGTATTTGCTTGGACGTACAACGATATGCCTAGTATTGACAGAGTCATTACTCAACACTTCATCCCTACCAAAGTTGCGAGAAAATTAGTAGAGGAAAAACATAGAAGGCTTAAACTATAATCGGCCCAACTAGTAAAAAAGACATCAATAAGAAAATCAAGGCAAAATTCCTAAAGGTAGTAGACTATCCATAATGGTGAGCAAATGTGGTGCCAATACTAAAGAAAGATCAAAGGGTTATATTCTACATCAACTATAGAGATCTAAATAAGGCCTGCCCAAAAGATGATTTCCCACAACCTCATAAGGACATACTGGTTGATAATGCTACCACATGTGCAATGTACTTCTTCATGGATGGATTCTCTAGGTACAATTACATCCTGATGGCCATCATCGATAAAGTAAAGATAGCTTTCATAACATAATGGGGTACTTATTGCTACAGAGTAATGCCTTTCAATTTAAAGAATGCATGGGCAACTTACTAGAGAATGGCAACTACAATGTTCCATGACACAATACATAAAGAAGTAGAAGTGTACGTTAATGATATGATGGTTAAGTCAAAAACCATGAGGATCACCCATCTAATCTCAAAAAATTCCTTAAAAGAGTAAAAAATTATAGCCTCAAGCTTAATTTGAAGAAATGCGTATTTGAGGTCACTTTAGGAAAGATGTTAGGGTATGTTATTAGTTAAAATGGGATTGAAATGGATCCAAACAAAGAAAAAGTAGATAGAGAGATGCTAGTGCCAAAAATAGAAAAAGAAATCAAAGGATTTCTAGGGAAACTACAATTCAATAGCAAATTCATTGCAAAGTTAGCAGCAGTATGTGAACCAATCTTCATGCTACTCAGAAAGATCAGCTAATTGAGTGGAACAATCAGTGTTAGTTAGCATTCATCAAGATAAAAAAATTACCTAGCTAACCCACTAGTTCTAAAACCACCTAAACCAAGGTTACCTTTTACCTTATATCTAGCCATCAAAGGAAATGTAATTAGTGTAATCTTAGCCTAAGAAGGAGAAATGAAAGTAGAACACACAACCTATTACTTAAGTAAGAAGATGTTGTTGTATGAGGAAAAGTACATCCAAGTCTAGCAGATATGCCTAGCAATGGTATGGGCAATGAAGAAACTCATACAATATTTTCTGTCCTACAAAATTTAGGCCATGTCTAAAATGGATCCAATGAAGTACCTCTATGAAGCTCCCTCTCTGGTGGGAAAACTTGCCAAATGGCTCGTGCTATTGACAAAATTTGATTTGTAATACCTAACTAAGAAGGTAGTAAAGGGACTAACAATAGTTGAATTTATAGCTCTCAACCCCACTCCAGACTTAAAAGAAATCCAACTAGACTTCCTAAACAACCTCAGTTTAGCCATCGAGATAAAAGGATGGTAGATGTATTTTGATGGAGCAATTAATTAGTTCAACGCAGGAGTTGGTGTCATATTATAATCTCTAAATGGTGAAGTGGTACTAATTGCCAAAAAGCTAGAATTCAGAGTCATAAATAATGAAGCAAAATATGAGGCAAGTGCACTTAAAATAGAAGCACTGATAGCCCTGGATGTTACAGAAGTCAAAATCTTTAGAGATTTCATGCTAGTAATCAATCATGCCACAGAGGATTGGGAATTGATAGAGTAGCACCTAAAACCTTACCTAGATCACTTGAAGTTGCTCACCATGTCCTTCTAAAAATGCATATTCATTCATCTCCCTAGGAACCACAATTAGATGGCAAATGCACTTACTTCCTTAGCATCAGTATTAGAAAGACCATCCAAAATGCCTATGAAGCCTTTAATCCAAATCAGATTATGACAACCCTGTCATAAGAACTCTGGAATAGCAAAGATAGAAACAGTTGAAAAACCTTGGTTTTACGACATCTAAAGATATTAAAAGGAACGATCTTATCTTGATCAAGCAAGTGAAAAAGATAAGGTATTCATCTGATTACTAGCTTCAAAATTCACATCACACCAGGATGTGTTATACAGAAGAACATTAGATGGGTTACAACTTTGATGTCTAGATAAAATTAAGGCTACAAAAGCAATAGAAGAGCTACATAAAGGCGTTTATGGTCCACACATGAATGGAGAAATCATAGCTAAGAAGCTAATTAAACAAGGATTCTTCTGGATGATGATAATAAAAGACTGTATCAAATTCCCAAGGTAATGCCACCAGTGTCAACCCATGGGAATGTTAGCCACCTTCTCCCAATAGAATTACACTACATCTCCTCTCTATGGCCCTTCTCAACATAAGGATTAGACGTAATTGGGGAAATCCACATGACAGCCTCAAACAGACATAGGTTCATCTTAGTAGTCGTGGATTATTTCACAAAGTAGGTCAAAGCATAATCATGCACAAGGATAGGACCCAAGAAAGTGGCTAAGTTCATCAAAGGAAATCTATTATGTCGATATGGGATCCCCCATCACATCATCTCTAACAATGGTGTTCAATTCTAAGGGGAAGTTAGAGAACTACTAAGGAGTTATATGGTGGAACATCACAAATCTTCTCCTTACTAACCACAAGTAAATAGGGCTATCAAAGATATAAATAAGAACATTAAGAAGATTTTGTCAAAGTTGACTCAGACTAGGCAGACAGATTGCCATATGCCTTATAGTGGTACCAAACAATAGTCAGAACTTCAACTGGAGCAACTCTTATCTCGCTAGTATACAAGTCAAAAGTAGTACTTATAGACAAAATAGAAATCAAGTCTCTTTAGGTAGTAATTGAATATGAAATTGTTATAAGTACAATGGAACCAGTAGAGGCACGATAATCTCACTCTCTTAGAAAATCAAAGACTTAAGGCTCTATACCACACACAATTGTGTTATGCTCGACTAGCTAAAACCTTCAACAAAAGGTGAAATACAAAAGTGTGAAAGCAAGACATTGGGTGCTAAAGCAAGCAAGGTAGAACATTTTGGACCCTAAAGTGAAATTCAAACCTAACTAGGAAGGCTCATACTTGGTCAAACATATTCTATTAAAAGGAGCAGTCAAGGTAATGGATTCTAAAGGCAATGAATTCTCTGAACCTGTCAATATAGACTACCTGAAGAAGTACTATGTCTAAGGTAAAAAAAACCTCGCTAAGCTGAAAACCTAAAAATGGGTACTCATGCAAAAATTAGGGACTTCCTACTAGGTTGAAAACCCTATATGGGCAAGCTAGGCAAAAAATTTAAGGAAAAAGAGAAAATACTTAACTAGAAAATCTTAAAAGGCTAGTTATGGATAGGGTAACCTCAAGTTCAAAATTTTTATGAATGCACATGTGCCCTTCTTAAATGATTTCAGTGAAATTAGAATAATTACCAATTTATGTGAAATTTCCTTGAAAAAGTGCAATGCATTTTTACCATCATGAATTGCATTAAACATGCTTTATATTTTCTTTCATTACATGACCATAGTTCTTGCTATCTTCTTTGAACTCTCTCCTTGAGATCAACCACTATTGTCAAAGCCTCAAAAAAAAAAGGGAAGAAAAGAAAACCCAACTAAGTGTGAAAAGCTCCAAAAGGAGATGCCATAAACAAAAGAGGGAAAAAATAAAAGAGGTAGACAATGGCAATGGCAAACATCATCAAGCATAGCAATTGCAAGAAGCATGTACTATAGTCATCACCGTACATATATCATACGACGAATATGGGAAAAATGGCCAAAGAGAACACCTAGAGGCCATGACCTCGGGAAAATGATACAATAAAGCAATCATAAGCCAAAAGCCCTGCACCTAGCTTATAAAAAAACTACATCGACCGTGGCTACCATCAAAAGCAAACATCAATCCTGCTCAAGCATCACCATCATCTGATCCAGGCTCCTCATTATTCATTGTAAAGGATGCTAATCATGACTCTAGTGCACCAATATGATCATGAAGTTGTGCACTCTCGCTCCCACTCAAGGCTAACATGGAGATGTTCAACATACATTACATGAAAATTGCATATTATACATGCATACATAAAACATGTGCATAAATAAACAAGTACAATAAAAAAGGCATGCCCTTTGATTACTCATAAACTCCATAAAGTGTTGCTGCCTACTCCCTGCAACAGTATACCAATACTAGCCAAAAGAAATAAGGATCTACAAAAAATAAGCAAATAAGTCAAGCACTAGTCATCAAATAAGAGAAACAAAGGAAAATTAAGTGAAATAAAGCACAAACTGACTAAGGAAAGCCAAGACAAGGCAAATCAAAATACACTCCTCCACCAAAGATATCAATCATAGATAAAACAAAGGATGACCTAACTGCCAAGTCCTTAAGAACAGCACCACCAAAAGCCACACCACTAGTATGGGTAGTCACCTTAATACGAAACATGCCATTAACCTCCTTAAAATAGGATCCTGATAACTTCCAGCGAGATCCCCATCATTGTAAGTATATCCCTATAACCATGTCAATTACAGCTTATTACTAATAAAGTTTTTTACATGCTTGTACAAAATAGGAATAAAATTCTGCCAATTCAGAAGAAGCAACTCTCAATGATTCACATGATGGCCCAGTCCTCAAATTCAAAGGACAAGCCCCATCCACTTGAGGAGGTGGAGGCAAAGGATAGGTGCAACCAGCCACAGCATCAATCAGCTATGGGATCAACACATTAGCATAAAGAGATCCTGCACCCTCTAATAAGCTCTTAAAAGGATATCCTATCATGGCAGTAGCAAGCTCGTCCGCACTAAGCTCATGACTCTAGAACATGTCACTTGGAGGAGGAACAGGGACTCTCCTCGCAAACGGACCATCCCACCAATGATGAATTCCCTTGCCAAAATACCACACTTTACTAGTAAGGCAAGGGAGTAACACTTGTCTCTCTATCAGCTGCCATGCTATCACTATCGTCTCTCTGTCAACTGCCATGCTATCACTATTGTCTCTCTATCAGCTACCATGCTATCGCTATTATCTCTCTATTAGCTACCATGCTATCACTATCTTTCTAACTAATCTGACCTGACTGCTCACCAACGAAGGAGAATCTATTTCAAAGGCAAAAGTAAATAAAGAATCTCTAAAAAATGAAATAACCAATGCATTAGGAATCAAACATACCTGCCTAGGGGACAACCTACCCATATAGTCTCGGGCCTTTATGCAATCCTCAATCAAATTAGTGGTCTTCCTAATCCAACTAGAATAATAAGGAAAGCCATCCTCCAGGAGATGCTGGATGGTTGGATGAGGGAGAAACCCAAACTCATAAGCATATATTTGTTACAATCAGAAATCATAAAGTTAGAAAAAATAAGCAAAAGACAAAGAGTAAAAGGACAAGTACAAGAATTCTTACTCACATCCAGCACAAATAAGCACCCATAAATCCTCAAGCCACTTTGACATGCTACATCTAGACCCAAGTACATGTACACAAAAGCAGGTGTACCCTAGTAGTACCTTGATAACCTTTCTAGGTCTCTTAGGATAGGAAATAACCACAAACTACCTGTATCCAAAGGATTCAGGAAGATGATAGTACTCAAAAAATAAAATAAGAAACAATGAGCTAGCTGCTCTGCCTAAAAAAGATCAGCATTATACATCATTTGTATAGTGGAGATGGACTTAATGCAATGAGCGAGGTATGGGCAACCAAAATTCATAGGGGTAGTCACCCCAAGCAAATCCATGGTAAGGCACCTCCTTTCAACCACAAAAGAACACCCCTCCTCACTAAAGGGAACAGGCTCCCTAAAAAGCTCAAGCCCATAATAGTGGTAAAGTCTACAAGGGTGATGATCATCTCTCTAACGAGCAAGTAAAAAGTATGCATCGTTTCCATCCATTACTTAATCAGTACATACATAAAAATCAGATGCATATAAGTTATAAGAAAGCAAAGTGACAATCCCATCAAAACCCTTTCCTGCAACCATCTGCTTCACACACACTGGCACATCCTAGGATCCAATTCGATATTTTCTTAAGGAGGTGACAAGAAGGAATCAGAATGTAATAATATGGATTCATATAGAAAAAAAAAGTTCTTTATTAATTCAAACACTATACCTATATGATAGGATAGCGAAAGAGGAAAAATCAAAGATTTCACATAGTACTTTTGATCGAAACTAATAGTATGTGCTAATCGTGTTGAAGCTATCAGGTAACATAGTAATAGACCTATGAGGGTATTAACAATAGGTACACTATCAAGAATTTACTAGTTAATAAATACTGACTTATTTTTCTCTACTATTTAACAAGATTAAGAAGAGCTAAAAAGAAGAATCATGGTAAGCACTAGCAGAAAATCAAAATAAAAAATAAAGCCAGAGCTATCAAGGTTATCAACACTACAATAAAACTATAGATTAATAATCATGTTAAGAGCTAAAAAACTACAGCTACAACAACCTTAATTGAAAAACATAACAAATACAGTAAAAGCTAACAAATAGTAAGGCAGCCCAGACAAGACAGGGGACAAAGGCAGACATACTTGGTGATAATGACAAGCCCAAGCATGAGTCTCTGGACTATGAACCATAGGGATTGGGTCTCCTTAAGAAAGCCTAGATAACTGAGAACCCTGAGACCATCAGTATTAGTCCCCACAGTAGAAGTCCCAACTCTAGTAGCCTTTGTGAAGTTACTCTCAACATCTAAAAAGATATCATCCAAACCCTCAGGAATGTTGGGGAACTCCATCTTATGCAGAGAAAAATATAAATTCAAAAGCAAAAATAGAGCAAAAAATACCTAAAACTCAAAAATGGTCATGAAAAGATTAAAAAAACTCAAAAAAGACTATTAAAAGCTTCCACGAACCTCAAAAAAGGCATCATAAATAGACTAAGAGAAAGGAAGGTGTGTGGCCATGTGCCAAGTGTGTGCCATGTGCCAAGCACGTGATCACACTCACTTCCCCCCTCCATGCGCTCTCGTACAGTTATACACACATCCCGAGACCTTGCACACTCATTTCTCTAGTCCTAAACCTCTATTTGAGCATAAGACATGCACTGAATTCACATAAAAGTACACAGATGTGGACTACATCTATCCAAAGACATCAAGTGCAGCCTTACCATTTTTAAAAATACAAATTCTCCTATAATGGTCATATCCCAACAATTGAATCACAATAACTTAGCACTCAAGTAAGTGCCTATCTCCTCATAAAATGATTTTTTACATCTTTACATTTGCTTTATGTGTATTGATGCTAGTGCTAAAAGGCTATGCAACAAATACAAAGTAGGAGGAAACTGTCATACCTCAAATTTAACTATCCTTAGAAAAGGTCCAATGATGAAACAAATCTTGAAAAAGACTAGAGTCTCCTCATTCATAACACCTCTGAAGTGTGCAACCTTAAAAACTAAACTAATACCACTAATGTGCAAAAGCAATCACCAAGCCATTAAGTTGCACTTCAATCCTATAAATTAAAAATTATCATAATAATAAGAGGCTTATTTCAAGCACTCTTCTCTCAAAACACACAGCTTGTTAAGTTGATGTTCATTTCATCAGACAGGGACCCAACTTTGCGAAAAAATAAAAATTTATTTTAACAAAATGGACTTTAGGAATGCATCTAGAAGGCTCCAAAACCTTTCGAAGTGGTCCCAAAATAGTTTAAAAGAACACGAGGATTAGCACGTATTTCCTATAAGTGCACGTGTAGCCACGAACACCCCTAGGTGTCATGTGCTAAAATCAAAGCCAAACTAGACAAAATAAATTTTAAGAACGCATCCATAATGCTCCAAAACCTCTAAAAGTGGTTCTAGAATAGTCCAAAACAACTTGAGGATTAGCACATGCTGCTTAAAAGTTCACAAATACAACCTTAGGTGTCACGTGCTAAAATCGAGGCCAAACTAGACAAAACAGATTGCTTGAAATGCATTTAGAAGGCCTAAAAACCCTAGGAACCATCCTCAAAATAGCCCAAAAAGCCCTAAATTAAGTGTGTAATGCACGTGGCCATGCTTGCATAACCACATGCAAGTGCACGTGGCCACGTGCCAAGCATGCAGTCATGTGCACTTAATATGGCCACGTGCTCTGTCCTAAGGATACGCGTGTGACCACGCTTATACCCTCATCTTCCTCACATTTTGCACTATAAAATAGGTGTCTCCACACCCCATTTTGAAGGGGGAGCAAAGAGAAAAAACACACACACTCAAAAATATATCCTTTCAAAGGCACTAGAAACCCACTTCCAAGCAGTTTTAGCTCTCCCATTATATTTTTCTTAGGTTATTAGGTCTCCTTTCCACTAAACCTAGCCTCATTTTTTTCAAAGCATGCTTCAAAAATATACAAACTAGCATCATTCTACACGTCATTTTGAACCTCTTAATGAGGAAAGCTTAATAATCCCTCAAAGCTAAAGCTTCAAAACTCATAAAAGCTTAGTCAAATATAAAGACCACACAATCATTTTCGCATGTTTATTTTATCGTACTACATTTTATTTTATTATTGCCAGTATTTTTGAATATTATTATGTTTGCATAATGAGACTGGCAATTTGCATGCTGTATGAATAATTTAGACTCTATTTTGCTCATCTCATGTCATCATTTTGCATCCTCTAGTTTCAAAACATGAAATCACACTATAAATATCAATAAAAAGTTCATATTCCATACTAGAGCCATCATGTTCCCGGTCTAGTGATGTCATCATGCATCCCCTATAATGTTATCACATATCATTATAGCATAAAAAACCACGGTAAACATGCATGATTGTGTACATTTTGCTTACAATTTCAAGTGATTGAGTGTCCATTGCTTATCCTGGTATTCATATGATCGAGCAAGCTACATAAATAGTTGTGCTAACCTTATAGATTCATTATATCTAAGTTACATTTATTTTTCCACAATCCTTTCTTTTTTATGTGTATTTTATTAGGAAAATAATATAATAATGATATTTTAGCTTTATTATCTTCTACTATCTAATGTATTGTGTGAATTCTATACAAACTATCATTACCAAAACTAAGGTGTTTGCGGTAGCTATACATTGAATATTGTATAATAAGAAATAGTCAAAAGGTATATGCAATCCCCTAAACCTAGAAAACTCTACTAGGGGCAATACTCATTAAGTGACCCGATATTATCCCTTTTCTTTTCCTAATTTTCTAAAAATTGGGTGGCAACTCCACAAAATAAAAAAAATCATCTCATTCCTTCCGAGACTAATCATTTGTCCCTATACGATACAATTGTCATGTCCCTCAAAAACCCATAAGCTAAGAAGCCACAATATCATCGGGTCACTCATAAGTACTAATATAAGGATTTAAAATTATCCTCAAGGTCTCATACAATAGAGGAGTAGGGATCATTCTCTTACTACCTATTATGTTAAACATGCACACATGCTATTAATCATGTGCTATAATATTTGTATTTCAATTTGATGCTAATTGAAAAAAAATGTACAAATCTAAGTTTAGTCGCTCATTTGTGCCTAACTCAAAATCTCCAAGTGCCCTCAGTTATAGGTAATAATCGAGAATTTGTATCTAGCTTACATAAGTCATTTAGATTAGGCAATTTAAACCTATTGTATGTCCAAAAATAACCACTTCTCATTTTCTTTAGGCAACGGTCCTAACATTTAGTCTCATCTCTACTCATTATCTTAGCACTAAAGACGGTTGCTTATATAAGTAAGCCAACCTAAAACTTGTATGACATCTCTTTGTTGAGCATTTAACATTGTATATGTGATGTGTATAAGGTAAGAATTCAATTAAGTAAACATGTCAATCATTGTATTTATTCAAATAATTCAATACATAAGCTCAATAAAATATTCTATATTCAACACAATCTAAGAAAATTTACATGTGCAAGAAATACATCTATTAGAATTGGTTTAGTTAAGGGATTAACCACCATTTTGTGTGTAAATATCTATTAAATAATCACTTCTAGTTTATTAATAATGTCTTTGACATAATTGTACTTTGTATCTATTTGTTTAGTTCTACTATGATATTTAGGATGTGACATCACCAATGGTGTTCAAGGTGATTGAGGAAAGAAAAATAATTATATAAATATATAATAAGGAGTTAAAAGGTGAGAAGGTGCATAAGGATTTAATTAAGCAAAAAGAAACTTTGGTTTAAAAAAAAAGAAGATAATGAAGGCTTAAAAAAGATGACTTGAGAAATTTAAGGATTTAATAGAGACAAAGGAAGAGTAGGTTATGAGGTGCCATCTAAGGGCAAAGTTAAGGACAGGTGTAATCAAAGAATGTAAAAAAAAAAGAGATCAGAGCATAGAAAAGAAAGAGCACACCTCATATTAGAAGGGAACAACAAGAAAAATAAGAGATCAAGAAAAATAAGAAGTAATAAAGCTAGCTTTTGCAAAACCTGAAATTTGGAAGCAATTGACAAGAAGAATTCAAAGTGGTATGTCTGAAGCAAAGATTAGAGCAAATTCTAAGAAATAAGGTGAAAGAATTTTAGCAACAAAAGGTTGTATAAGAAAGATTCAAGAGAAGATTGAGAGCTGTTTCAATTAGAGAGGCATAGGTAAGTCTTGTGGTCAATGAATTGCAATGCTAATAGCATGCATGTAGGATTTAGATATGAATTTGAGTTCAAATTATATGTTGGATTCATAGGGGTTTCTAATATTATGTATAGGAATTGATAAAATCCAAGAGAAAAGCTTATTAGGAAAGAGATAGAGGCAAGAAAAATTGAGGAGAAATCAGTGAGTAAACTTCTCATTTCCTTCTTATTCTTGATTACGATAATTTTTCCTTGACATATTTTTTTATGGGAATTTCTTTTCTTTGGTTGAATTTCTTTACTTTTTGTAATTTGAATTTGTGTGTGAATTGTATTTTCATTTTATTGTCTCAGTTTCATGTCCTTGTTTAGTTTCGCTCTTTGTAGTACCCTTTCTATCTTATGAAATCTAATTTCCTAAACTCCCTGAAGATTAAAGGAATCAATTATGCAACTTAAATATTAGGAACATGTGTGTTTAGCATAAACCTAAGTAGAGTAAAATATCAAAAATTTTACTTTGCACAACCCCTTATAATATAAAGAATTCCATTCCCAAGGATCTATTTTACAAGTTACACATAACTACATAGCAAAAAAATATATATGAACATCAAGCTAAGAAAAAATATATTTAAGGAGACTTACAAACTCTTAATTTGATGATGACTCAAATGCTTAGCATCCCAAGTGTTAGGCCTCTAGCTTGAAACACCAAAGCTTTGCTAATTACTTTCTTGCTTAATTAAGCTTAGCAACAAGTGTCCTCTCTAAATGACCCTTAGAGAGAACTAACTTAATTCTTTTATAAGAACTAAAGAGTATATGTTTGGTATATTTACTTACTAGAATCTGTACACACTTTTTCAAAGCAACAACTTACTTTAATCTCATTAATGCAATTCCTTACATATATTATTTATATATCGTAGAACTCTTATAAGGATATATGCGTAGAGAAAAATGGGTTAAGATAGACGTGCACAAATTGAACAAGTAATTAATTTTATTAACTACATCATTAGCAAGCCACATTGCATGGTAATGAGCAATTTGTGCAAGTCATCTAATTAGTACACAAGAAATGATGTGGAGATTTAATCAATACAACCTTGTCTTACCTAAAGTCAATAATTGTCACATTATTATTAATTTAATTATTAATAATTTAATATCTCATATTAAATTTAATAATTTAATTATTAATAATTTAGTATCTTATATTAAATTTAATAATTTAATTAATAACAGATATTATTATTAATTTAATTATTTAATTAATATCTTAGATTAATTAAGTATAAATTAATAAATAAACTCTTATTGGAATTAGATTTCATGATATGCTATAATCATTGCTTAAAGTATAAATCCAATTCCATTAATCTTAATTAATTAATTGATTAAACTCTATAATCAATAATTAGATTAATTTAAATGGTGATTTTGCAAAACACTTTTAGGTATAACTTACTAAGTTCATGTCTAATTGGCAATGAGAATATAATATCCACTCTTGATATTATTTGAAATTCTTTCAAGTCTACATGTGAAAATCCCAATTATACATATTTAGTTCTCATAAGTTATAAGTGACCTCTAGCATCCATATTATAACTACCCAATTAGATATAAATGCATATATTGATTACATGAACCCTTTTGGTCATAATTATCTTGCACTAAAATCCTTTCATTAGAAAATCCTGATATAGCCTAGAGTCAAGGTTTAATCAAACTCTAATAGTTTTATCATTTGACCTCATCTTAAGTATTGATTCTTGATAAAACGTAACTAATACTAGAAACACTTTCTAGCACTAAAAATCTTTTAGATTGTGTTATGTTTTTCCTAGCTAGGAACTTATTCATCAAGAATAAACTTAGATAACATAATATCTTTCCCAGTTCACTCCAGGCAATGAATCCCTTCTTAGTTGAACACTCATCCCTACATTTAACTTACTAGAGCCACCATATGTCATACACCCATGTGTGAATAATATAAGTATGTAAGTGATAACAAACTCTAACCACTAAAATGTGGATGACCATGTTACCTCAGGTGAAAGGACTATATGCACCATTATAACCTAGTTTGTGATTATTGATTATAATTGAGTGTCCTTGCAATCATAAATCTAATGTCACTATTTAATGCACCCATCACATGAGTATCCATATGTCTATTTTGATATCTCATAACAAGTAGTATGAGACTCACTGCCTCCCACTATTAGCATCACATACTAATCAAGGAAAATAGACAAAGGTGATAGTCTAATTAATATTACCCAAATATTAATTATTCAACTATGAACAATTTATAGCATATGTACTAAATATATTTGTAGCTCATATTATCAACTCTTGATAATAAATTTATTTAACATATTATTAAAGGGTAAATGTTTAAATAAACAAACTCTTTATTTAAATGAATATTTTATGATCATAGAGATAATATACAATGTTATTATTTATTATAAGAATGACACTAAGGCATATCTACACTAACAAAGATTTGACTTTCTTTAATGATATTTCTTCCAAAATTGTTCTGCTGGAAAATGCTCTTAGCGATAAATATTTCTATTTAGCTCGATATCTTGTTTGAATGAAGTTATGGTGTTGTTCTTTCCTAATGTTTTTTTTTTCAAATTATGTTATTGTTAGTGAATTTCTTGGTTAGGATATGTTTTAAAGCTATTTCTTTTATTTTCTAATCAAAGTCCATTTTAGCTTTTGAATTTCTTGATTAATCTTGTCCTTCTTGAAAAATGGTTAATACAAGTGAAGTGTTAAATACGAGATCATGAACTTCCTGAGAATTTTGTAATTGATGCTTGAAATAATAATAAATGTAAAAAAAGGGGGAGAAGTAGATGAGTAATCTTAGAAAAGACCAAATGATGGGTTTTAAACTAAGAACTCATTTATATATAAATTGAACACACTTTTTGTGCTTTATTCTTCTTGAAATACACGTTTGAAATAAATAAATAAATAATATGATTTTTTCTATGTATATTATATTAATTATTGAATTAAAAATGAGACTACAATGTAACACCCCTTCCATCTTAAACCCTCTCTATGAATTATCATAATATAATAGCACATCGAAGGCACAAATAGGGAGGAATGTTATCTAAGACTAACCACCAATGATATGATCGATTCAATAAGACTTTAAAAATAACCATTAAGCAATAAGCATCCTAACAACTAGCTTAATTTGTTAATTTTAAGTTAAGATATTTAAACAAGATGGAAAAAGAGATATTAACTATAGATATATATCATAATATTATCCATATTACCGAAATACCAAAAAAAATAGCTTTCTCCCTTTTACACAATACACTTAATACTAAACCAAACTTATTCATTTACTTCCAAAGGTTGTACACTAATTTCTAACATGCACTTCCACTAAATTGCCAGCACTCATTTTGAAATATTGACTTCACTTTCATGCTCAAGTCATTAGCAGCTACTCTTTAAAAATTATGCTAGACAAGTGGTGAGTACTTCCAAGGCAATACTTAGTGAGTGAACTACAAAGGAAAGTAACAACTGGTATAGGAAAATTAGAATGAAACAAGTCATGAATACACATATATACTCACAATTCACTGGTGGTTGGTATTGTCATCAGTCATTACTTCATTTCCAATAACTCTTGTATTGTATTTCTTTATGTATTTAACCATTGCATTGTATTTGTAATTTGTAACAAATTCTCATCATTTTAGAAAATAAGAAATATCAATTTACTTAAAAATATTTTGCAATAAGTCATTTATATAAAATAGTCCACAATATTATAACCTCAAAATTTCAAGTCATCACAATAGCCTTAATCATAATAAAATAACTTACTGCAATAGAATATCATAGCTTTGCAAAATAATTCATCATAAGAGCTTTATTAAAGTAAATTGCACATATATAATAATGATATCGGATATAGTGTGGACCAACACTATACCAAAAGTAATATAATAAGTCAATATGCATACAATGACATAAGTGTGATTAGCACATAAGTTAATAAATAAATAAATAAATAAATATATATATATATATATATATATATATATATATATATATATATATATATATCATTTCCATCAATTTCTCTCGATTGTCAAACCTTAGACAAAATATGTATCTGGCCCCAGGCAATGACTATATATGCATTCTACACATGGTCTTACATCTATAAGATAAAATGTGCACCCAGCCCTAAGCATCGGCTATACACACTTACCAGCCCATGTCCAAGACATGGTGTTCCTATCACCAGCATGTGTTGTTTAGTTGTTCCTCTTACTACTCAACACATTCATCAAATGCTTGTTGATAAATACTATATACACTTTTATATACTAAAATATACTCCATATATACCAAAAATATACTTAAAACTAATTGTTGTATTTCAAAACATTTCCATAAAATATACTCAAAATAGTTTCTTTAAAAAAATTATTTCAAACACTTTTTCAAATCTAAATACATGTACCTTTGGAGTGCAAGTAGTACTTGACTAATGCCTCAGGTATACCTTTAGGGTAAAGATATATGTTAGATTTACTATACATATTTTACTTTTTGTTTAGATGTATTGTATGCTTTTCTTATATAATACAAATATTCTTCTTACATTAAAATATATGTAAATAAATAAAATAATAAACACCTTCAATAATAAATATTTCTTTACAAAGTATATAGATACTTGTCATCAAATTAATAGAGGCCCTTAATTATTATTAAACTTTAAAATAATTAATATACTAAAAATAGTAATATCTTCAACATATATTTAGGCAATTATTATTTAGGACTCAATTGAATAGAAACTAAACTTAAGGTTGCCTTTAAGAAGTTAACTAAAATTTCAAGGATTTACTTTAAGAATCTCTCCAAGGTTATACAATGATTCCTTGGCTAAAATCAATATAACAACTACTTTTTTTTACCACTTTACTCATTTAATTCATCAAGGATTTTAATTTGACAACTGAGTCCAAAAATCATTAAAGACTCAATCATAAATTAGGTTTTAATAATAATAGGTTCAATGAAAATTCCTATAGAGTTTGGCCAAGCAAAGCAAATTCAAAAGCAAGCCCATTCATAATAAAAATTTAGTCAAGAAGAGGAATAAAGGTAGCAAGTTTACTCACCAACTTCTCTAAAATTTTCTTTGCTTTTACCAACCACAATCTTTTTATCTTGCAAAGCTTTATATTGTCCCTAACAATCATATACAACAATAGCTATTTTAATCTTTAGTTCAATAAAAAAAGCCTACTTAATATATATGCATGTTTACAGTTGCATGTATGTTGTTCACTTGAATTTCATGCTTGTGAGAGTCCCAAAATTAACCTTAATTTCAATATATTCACATTTGGATATGATCATATTTGATCCATTAACATTCCATCAAAATTTCATAGCCTAACCCTACCATTTACTCAACCAAAACTCAATCAAACTAAATAAAATGACTCTGTCATGGCATATTCACATGGCCATGACATATATGCTTTTCATGAACATGAAAATATTTTTCCTTAATTTGATAACTACAAGTTTAGTTATAAATGGTGGATCAACACTAGCTTAACATATCCTAATTTATTAAGCAATAAAAGGTTTGCTCTAATTAAACCAATGTGGGCACAAAATCAGCTCAACCTCAAAACTTAAGAGTTATAGAGAACTCATTAAAGTTTCCAAAGAATTAAAGTACATAAAAAAAATTATTTTAGGGAATCAGTTTCAAAATTCTAGCTTGACAACTAGTTTGCTCCAAACACATCCCCTACCTATTTTAGGCTTAAATCACCATCAAATTTCACATGCAACTACTTAAAACATGAATTTAGTTAATAGAGTAACTACCTATATGATTTAAATCAAATTTCAACTTTTGATGTCTCCCTTAAGTTCTTTATTGTTCGATTACTTTCCTTGATGACTTCTTTCGCTTACTCTTAATTAATTCTTCCTTAAAGATAAATTAAAAATTCTTTGATTTAACCAATTCTAAAGCTTTAAAAAAACCCCTATAAGCCTTCAAATCATGCTTTAGTCCTTCCTTGAGCATGCAAAGCTTCAATCCTTGTCTATTCTTTGCCTTAGTCATGTACAATCATCAAGAGCATAAAGTTTACCTTATGTTTTTCCTTTTTGTTTCCTCACCTCTCAACTCTCTCTCAATTTCCTTATTCTAGGTCTGTAAAAGTGTTTTTAGATAGAAAAATGAGACCCCAAGTACTTAAGAGATCCTTTAGATAGTTTTCTTTTTCCATTCCATATTTGCTAAGCCAAATCTTAATGACTTGTTTGTTTCACTTGCTTACATGTTAACACCACTTTGTTCCACTCAATTCCTCTTTGCTAACTTAGTCATAGATATCACTTCCTAATTCCAATTTTACTTTCTTAATTATTCATTTATCTTCTTAAAATCCCTCTTAAGTATCCATGTTAGTCCTTAAACAATTTTCAAGCTCAATTAATTACCTGTCTTCTTTTAATTTCTTTAATTGTGTTCTCAACTTTCTTAACATCTAATTCCTTAATCTTTTAATTCATTTTTAACTTAATATCTACCTTTTTCTATTAATTTCACTAATTTTGAGTGTCATCAAAATTCAAAAATTTTCGCTCCATGATTGGGTAAAAGTTATAGCTCGATCTAATACCCTATTCTAACTATATACAAAACTTGGCATATAGTCAAGGGTGCAAGTGTTATATAGGACCTTTTGTGAAAGAAATTGCTAAATGATGATCACAATGAATAGTAATGGCTCCCTCACAACCATTTTGAATTTCCAAATTCATAAAGAATATTTTTAACTAAATAGCTTTCTATATTGTAGTGGAACATATAATAAATTCAGCTTCCATAGTTGATAAGGCTATACATGTTTGTTTCTTACTACTTCATGAGATGGAACCTTTATTTAGTAAGAAAACATAGCTAAAAGTGGATTTATGTTGATTAAGTTATCCTCCCCAATCGGCATATGAATATCCAATTAGATGTAAGTTTGATCTTTAATAACACAAGCAATAATCCATAGTGCCTTTTAGATACCTCAAAATCCTTTTAATAGCTTTCTAATGCTCTTGTCTAGAATTTGATTAATATCAACTAACCAATCCAATAGCAAAATAAATATCTAGGCAAATACATAACATAACATACATAAGACTCCCCATAGTACTAGAATATGGTATAGTGGTTTTTTCTCTTTGTTCTTTTGGATTATTAGGACACATCTTAAGACTCAAAATCTCACATTTTCACACAAGAGTGTTTATGGGTTTACAACTGCTCATATTGAAGCATTCTAAAATCTTTTAGATATATTCTCTTAAGACAAAGCCAAAGGTTTCTTTGAATGATCCTTTTTAATTTTAATCCCTAATATGTAGTAACCCTCACCCATATCATTTATATCAAAATTTTTGGAGAGCCAATTTTTAATATTCATTATATACTCCTTGTCATTCCTAATTATTAAGATATCATCGACATAAAGAGATATAATTACAAATTTTTCATCAAATCTTTTAACATAAACACAGTGATACTCATCAATTATTTTGAAATCATAAGTTATAATCACCTTACAAAATCTAAAGTACCACTATATAGATGACTGTTTAAGACCATAAATGGATCTTTGGAGCTTGCATACTTTATGCTCTTGGCCTTTAATGATAAACGCTATATTTTTCTCCATGTAGATCTCCATTGAGAAAAACTATTTTCACATCCATTTGATGAAATTCTATATCCATATGAGTTACAATAGCTAGGATAAGGTGAATATAAGTAAATGTGATAATAGGTGAACATGTTTCCTTATAATTTATACCCCCTTATTAAGTATAACCTTGTGCCATAATTTGAGCTTTATATTTATCAATGGAACCATATACCTTATGTTTAATTTTGAGAATCCACTTATATATTCCCAAAGGCTTTATGGTCTAATGGTAAATCAACTAAGTTCCAAACTTCATTCATTTTCATAGTTTCCGTTTCCTCTTCTAATGCAACTTTCCACTTTTCTTTTAATTTCAATCAATCTTCCATCAGAATCTTTACCAATAAATACATACCTTTTAAGTTCTTATAATATCTCATAAAGATGCATTTCTTTCCTCTTGGTCCTAATTTATTGAATTTATGAAAATTATCGATAATATATACTATAAATCTCCATGGTGATGGGTTTCATGATACTTAACGCAATGAAAAAAACATTTAACCGCAAAACCCATAACTCATATCCATAAAATTCAACTTAAATTAATTGAAAGGGCTTCCAAACACTCACTAAGGTGATCTAATGGTAAGATAGTTGGAAGGAAGATAGGGGGTTCAGTCTAATGACACCATAGCTTGAGCTTTTGTTGTCCTCTTATTAGATTAAACTGTCACCAAAAGATCACATCCTTTACAGTATCCATACGAACAAAATGATCTAAAGCAAAGTAGGTCTGCTAGAACCTTTGTTGTCTCATAACACATTTTCTCTCTATGTCTTTTTTTTTTTTATAAAAGAAGTGTAGGAAGAAGAAAGAGAAAAATGTGGCTTAACCTTCCTACCTAAACCCTAGAGAATGAGATGTATTTAAAGCCATCCTTTCTAGGATTTCATACATCTCCACTTACTAAAACAATTTTGGTATATTTAACTTCTTTTTCTATTTTTTATTCTACTTCCAAATTAGAATCATTTCCTATTTATTTAGATAACTCTTACCTTAAATATATATATATATATATATATATATATATATATATATATATATATATATATTTACTTATTTATTTAATCTTACATAGAGATCATTATTGGGCTTATTAACCTAAGTCTTCTTTAGGCTTGTTCTAAGTGTGCGACCCTATAGCTTCACATAATGTTGACAGTCGGTCTAAAATTCCCATTTTAGCCCACAAGTCATAATTGGTCTCTAGTAAGACATTATGACTATCCAAGTTTTGCAAAGGCCAATAATCCAACATAACCTAATACACTACGTGTACTTATATTGTACAACTCTAGTATGTCTAAATTGGTGGAAAGGTTGATGTCTATGTCATTGACTTGAACAAAGTTGATAACAAAGACATTAACTATTTGATTTCTATTTCCTATGACATGTGGAGTTGGCATAGAAGACTATGACATGCAAATTTTGAGCTTTTGGATAATATTAGTAAGGTTGGATTACCCAAACTCAAGTTCATTAAGGACAAGACTTATGATGCTTATCAAAATGGAAAATAATTCAAATCTTCCTTTAAGCTAAAAAATGTAGTGTCCACTTCTAAGCCTTTTGAACTTATTCATATGGATTTATTTAGACATACTAGAGTTAAAAGTTTAGGTGGAATGCACTATGCATTTGTCTTGGTTAATGATTACTCTAGATACACTTGAGGTGTGTTTCCTTGCTCATAAGAATAATACTTCAAAAGCCTTTAAAATTTTTTGAAAAAGGGTTTAAAAAGAAAATGGTTTTTACATTTTAACTATTAAAAATGATTACGGAACCAAATTTTAAAATGAATTCTTCAAAACCTTTTACAATGAAAATGGTATTTTATATACTTTTTCTTCTCCTAGAACACCTCAACAAAATGGGGTAGTTGAAAGGAAAAATACGACTTTAGTGGAAATAGCTAGGACCATGCTTCATTAGTATAATTTATCTTTATATTTTTGGACAGAATCCATTAACACTTCTTATTATATAGCAAATAGACTCTTTAAAAGACCCATTTTGAATAAAACCTCTTATGAACTTTAGAACAATAGAAAACCCAAAATCTGATATCTTTGAGTGTTTAAATTCAATTTTTTTATATTAAACACTAAGGATAACCTTAGGAAATTTGACTCTATAGTAGATGAAGAAATCTTCCTTGGCTATTCCACCTCTAGTAAAGCATATAGAGTTTGTAACAAAAGAACTCTTGTAGTTAAAGAGTTAATGCATGTTATATTGAATGAGTAACCCACTAATACTAAAAAGGATTTTGGTAGTATTGATGATATTATAAATAAATTTGTGGATGTGAGCAATCAAATAGAAAATTCTAGCAAACCTTTAGAGCTTGAAGGTCTTAGAAATGAAGAAGGTGAGGAGAAGCCTCAACCTACTTTAAAGGATTATCTTTTAAAGGAATGGCAATTTAGGAAAGATCATCCTCAAAACCTCACCATTGGTGACACTAAAATGGGGGAAACTATTATATCTCACTTTAAATCCACTATTAATTTAGCCTTCATTTCTTAAATTAAACCCAAAAATGTTAATAATGCTTTAAGTGAGAATTTTAGGTCCTTGCTATGCAAGAAGAGATAAATAAATTTAAGAGAAATAAGGTTTGGACCTTAGTTCCTAGACCTAAACATTATCCTATTATAGGCACCAAATGGGTGTTTAGAAATAAGATGAATGAGCAAGGTGTCATAACTAAGAACAAAGCTAGACTAGTAGCCAAAGGTTATAATCAAAAGGAAGGTATTAATTATAATGACACTTTTTCCCTTATTGAAAGGTTAGAAGCTATTAGAATGCTACTTATATTTACATCTTACATGGATTTTAAACTCTTTCAAATGGATGTCAAAAGTGCCATTTTAAATGGTTTTATTGAAGAAGAGATTTATGTTAAGCAACCTCTAGGTTTTGAAAGTTTTAACTTACCTAGTCATGTGTTTAAAATCTCTAAAGCATTGTAAGGATTGAAATAAGCTCCTAGAGCTTGGTATGAAAGCTTCAGTAACTTTTTACTAAAGAAAGGATTCCTTAAAGGAAAAGTTAACACAACCCTTTTAATTAAGAAATCCAAACATGACTTGCTCATTATTCAATAAATGTTGATGATATCATTTTTGGTGCTACTAACCATTGCTTATGCGAGGAATTTTCCAAGCTAATGCAAGGAGAATTCAAAATGAGCATAATGGCTGAGCTCAAGTTCTTCCTTAGGCTACAAATCAAGCAATGCAAGGATGGGATCTTTATTAACTAAACCAAATGCACAAGAGACATTCTCTAGAAGTTTGGCATGGAAGGAGCTAAGACAAGCATGACCCCTATAAGCACCACTATTAAACCCACAAAGGATGAGAATGGCAAATCGATTAATAAAAAGCGGTATAGAGGTATGATCGGATCCCTTCTTTATTTAACCCCTAGTAGATTAGATATAATGTTTTCTACATGCTTATATGCTAGATTTTAATCATGTCTTAGAGAGTCATATATAAATGCGATTAAGAGAATCTTTAAATACCTTAGTGCAACTATACATTTAGGACTTAGGTACCCTATGCTCAACTTTTGACTTAGTTAGCTATTTAGATGCCAATTTTATGAGTAACTTACTAGATAAGAAGAGCACTTTTAGAACTTACCAATTTTTAGGAAATTGTTTAGTCTCTTGGTTTAGTAAAAATAAAGTCTCATTGCCTTATCCACCACCGAAGCCAAATATATTGTGGCAAGTTATTGTTGCTCATAAGTTTTGTGAAAAAAATAAAAACTAATAAACAATGGAATTGATATTAATCACATTCCTATCAAATGTGAAAATACAAGTGCTATAAAATTTAGCAAAAATCCCATTCAATATTCAAGAACTAAGCATATAGACATTAGACATCATTTCTTTCAAGATCATGTGCGCAATGTAGTAGTACCTTACTTGAATTTATTAATACTAACAATTAACTTATGGATATTTTCACCAAACCTCTCAATGAAGAGAGATTAAATTTCATTTAGCATGAATTTAGAATGATAGATGGCTCTAGCTTACATTGATGCATGTTTGCTAAATGTTCTATATTTATGTGACTTTTATTTATTTGTCATTAAACACTCTTTAAAAATATTTTACATGCTTTTTGAGTTCAATGCTTTCATATGATGCAAAATATATCATGCATTTCATGAACTTGAGCTGCACATTTTCTTGAACTCAAATGATGTTAAAAATATTTAATTAGGTATTTTCTTTTAATATTCACAATTTTTTATCCATTGTTTTTCTTTGCATTAATTTTTGGATATTGCTTATTCTTATATTCCCATATGTTTAACTTTTGGAACTTTATTCCTTGTCCATAAGTATCTCTTTTGATTTTTTTAGATTTTGCTAATTAATGATTAATTATTGAAGTTTATTCAATAAATTAATTATTTTAAAAATTAGCAAAATAAATTTTTGATTAAAATGCATGTTCATATGCTCAATTATGTGTGATCATAACCTTGGTTTTTAATGAATCAAATTTGCATTTAAATTCATTCTAACTTGGTGTCAATTTGGTTTAAAGGGACTAAATTGTAGCATTTTTTAAACGTAATTAAAAGCTTTTCAAAAGTTTTTGCATTGTCCGGCATTTTGGTCATGAACAGTTGCAAAGACTATAAATGCTCACGACTCTTATCTTTTTAGTTGTTAGTGCCCCTCACAGGTGATGCTCACGATCTTGAGCAGACCGCGAGGAGCATCCTAACAGGTGAGAAGTCATAATTCTATTGGAATTATAACTCCTCTTTCTCTTCTTTTAAAAGCATAACGTCCATATGCATTCAAAACCCTTTTTTACTCAATCTAAGACACTGTTTTTGTCCATTCCTCTCCTATATAATCCTCACTCTATCCCTTATTCATTCTCATTATAATTTTTTTTTGTAATATTGGCTACTTTCTCTCTTCTCCTTCCTCTTCCTTATCATTCACAACTCTTTATTTTCTTCCATTTCCCTCAAACTTTCATTATGGCACCAAAGAAGAAAACTTCTTAAAAACAAGTTCATTATTCTTCCTCTCAATCTTCTCAAACCAGGAGGGCCACAAAGGAGTAACTAAAAAAGACTCCTCCTCTTACCTACACCAACACCAAAATTAAATAAAGGGAATCTCAATTCTCTAAGAGGAATATCATTCCCTCTCAATGCATGTCCAAAGTTGCCTTAGAGTTATTTGGTTGCTATGATCAAGTAAAATCTCTACTTGAAAGAATTGGTATTCTCTTTTGGATTTCACTCCTCTCATTACCATTCCTACCCTTATCATTGAGTTCCTATCCTCCATTTGCCTTAGGACTCAAAATTGTAATGAATAAAACCTTTGGTTTAGTATGCATTTTAATTTAGGGGGGAGGGATCTTTTTATAACTAAAAAGGAATTTGATAACCTTTTTTATTTCAAGTATGAGGCTTGAATCCTCAAAAACCTTTTGGTCCTCTCACTCTTTTTGGGCCAAGAACATTAAACTAAATGTAGAAGGATTTGTTGCAAGTCATTCCAAATCATCCCCCCTATCCTCAAAAAGCCTTTAGTACATTCATCATGTTATTACTTATTCCTTTTATGCTAAAGGTTTAAGAAATGAAGCAATCTCTTTTAATAACTTATTTCTCCTTCATTGCATCCAAGAAAATATTGATGTTACTTTAGAAAGATGGTTACAATGGAGGCTTTGGTTAGTAAGTGATAGTAAAAGTGGTGCCATTTGCATTCAGGTGATCATAACCAAAATTGCTCAACACTTCAAAATAGACTATAACCATCTTGAATCCTACCCTTATTACCTTCTTGATAAGAAATTTCTTAAAAATTCCAACCAATTCAAGAAGGTGGGCAACCAATAGATGTGGAAACATTAAGAAGAAAAAGTGGATGAATAACTTGCTGAAGATTTGGAGGATATTAAGCAAATTAGAAATTTAGGCCTTAAAGGGGTTAGCATTAAGGAAAAAAAATGGACCCAACCTATACAACCTCAACCTCCTTCTATGCCTTAAAGGAAAAGAGTAAGAGGTCCTTTAACATCTTAAGGAGTTGATGATGAACTCACTTGGGTTGGAGGATTCTTTGGTCACCTTTCCATTATTGAATCCAACTTCAACAATTAATTTAATTAAGTGGATTTAAGACTTGATCACTATAATAGGAGGATGGATTATGTGGAGTATGTCATTCATCACCTCTATGCTTACCATAACCTTTAATGTACTTGGCCTCCTCCTCCTCCTCCTTCTCCTCAAGTATCTCACTCTCCCCATCATAAGGAAACTCAAGGAGATGACCAAGACATTGATCCTACTTCTTAGATGTTCTTTGTGTTTAGTATCTATTTGGTTTATATTTAGTTTATGTCTAGTTCATCTTTAGTTTTTATTTGGTTAATGTTTAGTTTATGGTTATTGATTATGCTTGTGTTGTCTTGTGTTGTTTATGTTTCTTATTTTCTAAATGTACCACATGTTTCCTTTTTGTTATAATTAATGAAGTTTCCCTTTATTATCAATTTTGTTCTCTTTATCTTACCGTCTTATTTTTGCTCATTTTATTCTTTTTTATCTTTGTCAAAGGGGGAGACATATGTGTATGTGTTATGTGTCTTTAATAATAATCTATAGGATCTTACTTAGCCAAATTCATAAATAATTATGGACACACCAAGGGGGAGCTATATCTTGTTATTAATGCATAAACTAAAAGGGAGCAATGTACACCTTACACTCTTCACTTAATTATGCACAACACACACTCAAATTATTTGTCAAAGTCAAAAAGGGGAGAGAGTATGATTGAGCTCCTCATAAAAAGGTAAATCATGAGTAAGGAACAAATCAACTCATATTAGTAAAGAACAAAGTAGGTAAGAAAAGAAAAATATGGTATGTTCCTATAAGGTAACATGTTGTAAGATGCATAATCTATTAGAGATAAGATCCTAATAGTTTTATCCTTTGTGTTTAATACCATAACTAAGAAAATAACATAACCAAGCCGAAGGCTATAATTTTTTCTATTCATGTGGATGTAATAAGAAAAAACATGCACAGTCAAAAGGTTTAAAAATATAATAGTCTAGTCCCTTACCGAATAATCATCAAAAGGAGATAAATTATTAAGGACATGAGTTAAAGAATGGTTAACAGTATAAACTATAGATAAAACAACTTCTCACTAAAAAAATTTACAAAATGAGGCAAAGATAAAAAGAGCACAAACAATATCAAGAATGTGATCATGTTTACATTAGCCCTTTTATTTTACTAAGACATATAAGGATGAGAATATTGAATTGTAGTTCCTTGTTGAGAGAGAAACTAAAGAAAAGATGAATACTTACACTCTTTGGCATTTTTAAGTTCAAAATATTATTATAGTATGAAAGAATTAAGTTTTAATTATATTGGCAAAGTTAACATATATTTAGGTTAAGATCTTTATTTTAAAAAAAATCTAAGTAAATTGAGAATAATCATCAATAAATAAAATAAAATATTAATAACCATTAACATATAAAATAAGAGAAAGACTCAAAATATCATAGTGAATAGGCTTAAAAAGAACATCTAAATAAAAATGTTATTATTGAAAAAAAAGTAGGTTCTTTTGCAAGTTGATAGTTCAAATAATCAAAAGACTTAAATTTTATAGATCTTAACAAACTATGAGACACTAAAGAACGAAGTTTACTAGTTGAAACATGACCTAAACTAAGATGCCATTAGTGTAAAGGAGAGATAGTTATTAGCATCAGCTAATAGTTTGTGAGGAAAGCAAAGAGAGCTAAGCTCAAATAATCTTCCCACCTTATGACCCCTTTTAAGAGTTTGATTAGTCTATGGATCCAGTACCCGACAATAAAAAGAGGAGAAAATCATGTTAATACCTAAGTCATATAATTGTCTAATTGGGATAAGATTCAAAGCTAGCTTAGGAATATAAAATGTATCAAGTAGGTTAAGATTAGAAGTAGTTGCAAGTCCAATATGATAAACATTTTTTATGCCATTTACAATACAGATATATGGAGGAACATAGATATGTGAGTTAGTTAACAAATTTAAGAGATTTGAGGTTATATAATTATAACACATAGAGAAAATAAGCTAAAAAGATTTACTTGGGGTGATAGATAAGGTAGAAAGGGAGAAAAAACTAAAAGAGAGAGCTTATTTTAAAAGAGATTCAAGATCACTCATGATAATGGCAGTAGATTCCTCAAAGGTAGCAGTAATAAAAGAAGATCCAAATTAAGAGAAATTCTTGGATTTAAAAGATCCTTCTTTTAGTCTTAGTGGTCAAGTAGGAAAATTTTTAATAATATGCCCAAGTTTATGATAATATTTACATTTAAGAGTAAGATAATCATAACAATTATAACCAGTTTAATAATAATTCTTATAAAATTTTAGTCCTAATTTTTTGTGAAATGACTTGAACTATGTAACTGCAATGGCAATATTAGTTTGTGGACATATATCAAAGCTAAGACGTGTTTCTTTAGAGATGATCTCTTTAACAACAATGTCTATAGTAGAAAGAGGATAGTGATGCAACAATAAAGCTCTTATAGCTTCACATTTCAGGAAAAAAGCTATAAGAACATGAATGATATAGAAATGATCTACACTAATATTAAATTGAGTTAATTGATTCAAAATAGGTTGTACTTGGCTAATAAAATCATTCATTGAATGCCTTGATTCTTGTTTAAAATTATGTAAAGTAGTCCACAATTGATAATAGTGATCAAGTCCAGTGATTTTGAATCAATTGGCTAAAAAATCTCAAATTTCTTTAACAATGTCAAAATTAGCCAATTGAATATGAATAGAATGAACAAAGGTGTTACAAAACCATGTGACAATCTAGTGATTTTTACTATCCCAAGTCATTTTGTAAATTTAGCATCGAGTTTATCTTTCTCTTGCATAGGTATAATAATGTCTCTAGTAATTACACCCTAGAGTTTCCACTTATTGCATTTTAAATACCTGCAAGCACATGGTTGTGGTTGCAGTGTAAAGGATTATCATTCCCATAGGGATTGACTATTGATTACCAACAATTCTTACTTATTATCTTAGCTAGCAAATCAATTTAATAAATTGGGTAAAAGAAAACAAAAGACTAATAGCTTTGAGAAGTAAAATCAATTAATTGCAAACACGGAGTCTAGGTCTAGTTTCACTATTCTAATCAAATTATGAATACAACATTAATTTAATTAACCAAGAATTTGATTAAAGGCAATTACTCTAATTTATCTAAAGCCTCTCTCGAGTTCAATTAAGCATGAAAAGATCAAGATTTAACCTACTCTCATGATTAAAACACTAATCCAAACTCATTATGTTCTTTAGCAATTATTTTCCACCGTATCTCTATAGTCGTGACTCCCCAAAGAGCTCACCTACTCCCATGGCCGAGTGGTCTAAGTTCTTTATACCCTAAGCTAACAATTTTCCCTAACTCTCAGTGGTGAAATTTTCCATAAATATGCAACTCAAACAGGCCTAGAATGAATCACAAGACAATTATTGAAACACAAAGAATTAATTAAAAGCCAAATCAATTACAATTAAGAATAAGTATTCAAATCATGTCATGGAATAACTACTCCTAACCAAGACTCTATAAATAAAACTAGCCACTCATGGATAGGACAAAATCCATGAATAATAAAAGAAATAAGATAAGATTAATGGACACTAAAAAGTGGTGACCTCAATCTCTTGAAAAATTATCTGCCTCTTCAGTATCGTGATCCCTCTCTTCTCCTTTTCTTTTTTTTTTCTCCTCTTTTTTCAACCCTAGACATATTATTTTCCTTTTATATGACTTAGGGTAGCTAAAGAGTCCTTGAGATCATCTAATTCCTTAAAACATGTAGAATAGGGAACAATCTACATGGCACAGCTTGGTGTCACGACTGTGACTTAAAATCGAAACAAACACTTAATTAAGTCTGAGAAGGGCATAGCTTCTCCTTATGGATTCGAACAAGCCATGAAATTAAACTTTATTACATGGCATGGGTTCACGGGCGTGTTGCCATATTGTGTGATTCACTGCTTCTCAAGTACACTTGACATGGCATTATTCAAGTCATGTGAAATTCTTATGTAAGCCGTGACATGTTCTTTAATTTTTAAGCTTTCAATGCTTGCAATATGGCTTAGACTTGGGCTCAATTTATCTTTCTTCTCCTTTTCTGTTCAACCAAAATCCCTTGTTTTTCAACTCATCAAATTCAAAGTCTCAAGGCCCACTAAAAGGTAAAAACCATAAATTAGTAAAAATTCCACCAAAAGCACATTAATAAACCAGAAGCATAAATAAGTCCGTAAACTATTCTAATGTCCTAATTGTACCCTAAAATAGCATTAATTAAGTTATTATCTATTTAAAACTTATTAAAATTCAACTCCAAGACACATAAATAATTTACGCATCAAACTCCCCCACACTAAAGCTTTGCTTGTCCTCAAGCAAAAATAAAGTTTGAAAAATAAAAAACTCAAATCACACTAAAGTCAACTAGCTTCTAAGAATTTATTCTTGACAATCATAAAGATTGAAACCCATTTACTAAAGAAGATAGCCAGATAAAAATACAATATATATGAGCAATTTAGTCCTATGGATACTCATACCCTATTTAGAGCATTGGAATAGAATTTAGAGCGCATAAAAATTTGATTCAAGTATAGCTCTTGGAATGAGAAAGAGTGTTTTTTTTACTGAAAACCATAGTGCAATCTATACTAGAATCATACTCAATCTCAATCACTAGGATTATACTTAGGTTATAAAAACTAAAACACTCATACATAAAGATTATGTTCAACCATCTTAATTAATAAATTATTCGATAGTTCAGTGATCAAACCAAATATCAAGCTTCTCCACCAATATATGCCCTAGAGTGATCAAGTTTCAAAATAATTTGAACAAAAACAATTTTAGGATAAACAAATCATTATGGGGAAATGAGTTGAAGGTTAATAAATTTTAAACAAAATCATCATAAAAAAATTTTAACTAAATTAGACACTTAAATCAATCAATGAGAGCACCACCCTCCCCCCCCCCCCCCCACACACACACACACACTATCCATGGCATTGTCCTCAATGACATAAAATAAAAAGTTAAATCATAAAAGAGATAGAAGGGTAAAAAGGGTACTTCCCTAATTTATGCAAGCATCCAGAAGACATCATAAAAGATAAACTAAAATAGAAAAACATAAGACAAAAACAAGAAGATAACAGTCATAATATTCGAACATAAATAGAAAAAATAAAAATAGACGTAAACTCTAGAAAATAAGAAACAAAAATAAAGAAAACAAATAACAAGAATACAAAATCATCATCAATCTTCCATATGAGATATATCATCTGGTGCAACATTAGTGTCATCCAGCTGGTCGGTTGCATTATGAAGCTCCTCTATAGCAGCATCAGAGGTGGAACCAGGGAAGATAGGTCTGGGAGGAAGTGTGACACCATGAATCTAGCATAGGTGTGAAAGACCCTCAGCCATTCAGTGCATAAGGTTTGTATGATAGTGCAACGTAGTTTCAAGATATGAAGGAAATGAATAGGATGGTGGTCTTGCTGTGGTCGAATCCCGAGGAGGTAGGGGTGCAGAAGTGTATCTCTACCTTAGCTGTGGTGGTTGTTGAGGTACATTAACTCCTAACTCTACTGGGTTGGTGATCAAGACACACTAACCATCCCTAAATGTGATCACCTTAATCTTCATCATAGTAGTGATACTAAATGGTAGAGTGGTGCGAATCTGAGTCAAGTTAGTTAGGGAATTAAACACTTGTAAATTCTTAGCAAGCCTAGTGATATACAAACCTCCGCATAAGGCTCATGTAGATTTCTTTGACCTATTATTCATGTAGAAGGAAAATTCAAAACCTAAATGAGGTACTAAACCCTTATCAAAACATCTCAAATAAAACAAGTCCCTAAGGCTAACATAGCTAGTACTCTCTCTCTGACCACAAATAGTGCATGTGATAAGTCAGTGCAAATATCTCAATTCGGGTCGAGCTATATTGGTTCTCTTGCTTAGCCTAGGATCATAATTTTGTTGGCTCACTCCTATAAGAATTATCTCTCTCCAATACTGTCAAAAATCAACAAGTCCAAGAATGGACTGAGCATTATCCATTGCTGATAGATAAAGAATCATAAAAACCATATTACACTGTAAATTCATTAAAAGAAAAAGAAAATCATTTTCCCCTAGTTGAAACAACACCATATGTCTCTTTTTATAATCAATAGGATCACTGGGATTAAAAATGAAAGTGGATTGGAACTCTACCAATAATTCATGAAATATAGGTTCTTAACTTGCATAAATTTCTCCCATCTAGAAGCATTAATCATTCCTAATACTAACTTGTGTAATCCTACAGTGGCAAGGTCCTCTAACATGATGTGGTATGATAGGTGAATAGGAAGGGGAAACAAAATAGTGCATGCCTTTTTGAAATCAAAATTTATGAAGTGAAGAATTGGGTGGGACATACCTGATTGACTTGACATAAATAGATGGAAAAAACACATAGGTTAGGGACATGGTTTTGCAAAAATGTGCTTGAAAGTCATGTTGTTGATTGGTGCATTTGGCTTGTGTTAAATGATAGGTGACATGGTTGGTGCCTTGCTTTAAATGTATCAAATGTGTCTCACATAGCACGACCGTATCATTTTAAGCCATCATTGCGCATGGTCGTGCCTCACCTAGCACGGTCGTGTCACATTAAGTGACCATTGTGCACTGTTATGCCTCACCTAGCACTATTATGTCATATTAAGCTACCATTATGCACGTTCGTGTCACTTTGTTTGTGACACGGCTTCATGCCGTGTAATTTGGTAGGCGACACAACGCCATGCCATGTCATTTTAATTTTGACATGGCTTCATTGATTAAGGACAATATGGAGTACATGGCTCTTAAGCCATGCTTCCATGCCATGTTAGCTTCTAGAGCAAATATGAATTGGGGACATGGAATAGTTTATGTCATGTCAAGAAGTCGTGTGGTGTTCATAAATGTATTATATGAAATCACGTACCTTGACACGAGTTGGGACATGATCGTGTTTAATCCCATGTGATCACATCTATACTCCTAAATTCAATAAATTATTGCTCATAATTTTTCAACTTATGAAAGAAAGATAGAGTAAATAAAAAATTGAAAATAAAATTAAATTTGAACAAGATAATACTAAAGAAAAAAACAATTGGGTTGCCTCCTAACTAGCGCTAGTTTAAAGTCGATAGCTCAACTATCCCTTAATGAATTCAGGTGGTTAGATCCATAAGTTTACAAGAGACACTTTTCATACTAGCTTCCACCATAAAGTAGGGCTTGAGATGTTGCCCATTAACCTTGAAAGTCTCATTTTCTCTATTTACAAGCTCGACTGCTCCATGAGGAAAAACTTGTGTAATTCTGAACGATCCAGACCATCAATACTTTAATTTTCCTGGAAATAGTTTCAATGTAGAGTTAAACAACAACACTAAATCTCCTTCTTGAAACTCTTTCTTTTGCAAACTTTTTTCATGCCACCTTTTTGTTTTCTCTTTGTAAATTTTGGCATTCTCATAAGCATCAAGTTGAAATTCTTTAAGTTGATTCAATTAAAGTAATCTTTTAGCACCAGCCTTTGCTTGATCAAAATTGAGAAACTGAGCAGCCCATAATGCTTTGTGTTCTAACTCAATTGAAAGATGACAAGATTTATCGTAAACCAATTTGAATGGTGAAGTCCCTATTAGAGTTTTGTAAGCTGTTTTGTATGCCCAAAGTGCATCATTTAATCGAGTGGACCAATCCTTTCTCAAAGTGTTGACTGTCTTCTCTAAAATAGCCTTCAATTCTCTATATAAGATTTCCACTTGTCCACTTATCTGAGGGTGGTACATGTAGCTACTTTGTGCTTGACCCCATATTTTGCTAACAGAGATATGAATTGATGATTGCAAAAGTGAGAACCACCATTATTGATTATAGCTCTTGGGGTACCAAAATGAGTGAACACATTTCTTCTTAGGAACTTGATGACCACCTTAGCATCATTGGTCGGTGAAGCTATTGCTTTGACACACTTGGAAATGTAATCAACCCCAACTAATATGTACTTATTGCCATTAAAGCTTAGGAAAGTTCCCATGAAATATGTGCCCTATACATTAAATAATTCAATCTCAATGATGTTGGTGAGTGGCATTTTGTTTCGTTTGCCAATATTTCCTGTTCCTTGATAATTATCACATTTGATTATGAATTGCCTTGCATCTTTAAAGAGAGAGGGCCAATAAAACCCACTCTGAAGCACTTTAGTTGTTGTTTTGTTCGAACTTACATGTCCCCCACACTCAAGCAAGTGATAGTGCATAAAGACTTCTAATATTTCCTCATTTGGAATGCATCTTAGCAGTATTTCATCCCCACACTTCTTGTATAAGTAAGGTTCATCCTAAAAGTACTACCTAGAGTCCCGAAGGAATTTTTTTCTTCTGATGGTAATCTATGTTAAGTGGAAGGAGACTATATGCCAAATAGTTTACCAAGTCAGCATAACAGGGTACATTCTCTTGAATTTTTATTAATTGCTCACTAAGGAGGTCATCTACAATGGGAAAAGGGTTTGAATAAATAGTATTTTCTAAATGAGACAAGTGGTCAGCAAATAAGTTCTCTATTCCCTTTCAATCTCAAATTTCCAAATCAAACTCTTGAAGAAGAAGGATCCATCATATGAGTCTTGGCTTGGCATCCTTCTTTGCCAAAGGTATTTCAAGGTTGAATGGTTCGTGTAAACGAGGACCTTGCTTTTGACTAAGCATAAATGAAACTTGTCTATAGCATAAACCACTGTAAGGAGCTCCTTTTTAGTTTTGGCATAGTTCACTTAAGCCTTATCGAGAGTGTGGCTTATGTAGTAGATTGCATATGCATGTCTGTCTCTCCGTTGTCCCAGCACTGCTTCCACAGCAAAGTCACTTGCATTGCATATGATCTCGAAGGGAAGGTTCCAATCTGGTGGTTGTAAAATAGGGCTAAAATCAAGGCCTCCTTTAACCTATGAAAAGCATAAAGACACTTATTAGAAAATTCAAAAGGAACATCTTTGGCAAGAAGATTGGTTAGGGGTTTGGCGATCTTAGAAAAATCTTTGATGAACCACCTGTAGAAACCAGCATGGCCCAAGAAACTCCTTATTCCTTTGGTGGAGGTAGGGGGTGGAAGCTTCTCAATGACTTCTATTTTTGCCTTTTCCACCTTAATTCCCTTTTGAGACACGATATAGCCTAGCACCACTCCCTTAGTCACCACGAAGTGACACTTCTCCCAGTTAAGCACTAGATTTGTCTATTCATAGCTCTGTAACACCTTAGAAAGATTATCTAAACAAGCATCAAAAAAACTACCATACATAGAAAAATCATCCATAAAGGCCTCCATTATATCTTCCATAAAATCTAAAAAGATGGACATCATACATCTTTGAAAGGTAGTGGGTGCCTTATATAACCCAAAAGGTATTCTCTTATATGGATTTGTTCTATAAGGGCAAGTAAAAGTGGTCTTTTCTTGATCATCATAATGGATAGGGATTTAAAAGAATCCCGAGTAGCGATCTAGATAGCAAAAATAAGACTGGTTTACTAATCTTTCGAGGAGTTGGTCAATACAGGGGAGAGGGAAGTGATCCTTCCTTGTGGCTTTATTAAGTTTTCTATAATATATGCACATGTTCCACCCTATCACAGTCCTAGTAGGTATAAGTTCATTATGCTCATTTTGGACTACAGTCATACCCCTCTTCTTAGGGACCACATGTATGGGACTAACCCATTGGCTATCCGAAATAGGATATATGATCCCTACATCAAGTAATTTCATAATTTCCTTTTTTACTACCTTTTTGTATTAGGGTTTAACCTTCTTTGGTATTCTATAGTGGGTTTTGCCTCATCTTCCAAGTGAATTCTATACATGCAAATCGAGGAACTAATTCCCTTAAGGTCATCTATGGTGTAACCAATGATTTTCCTATGGGGTCTAACTCTCCTAAGCAACGCATCCACTTGACGATTAGTTAACTCAGCATTCACAATAATAGGCTAGGAGCAATTAAGGCCAAGGAAAACATACATGAGGGATGAAGGTAGAGCTTTAAGCTCCACCTTGGGTGCACTACCCTCCTCAATTTTACAAAGACTTTTCATGAGAGAAGGAAAGGGTTTATACCTAGATGATTTACTCTTATTTAGTGTAAGATTTAATTGATGTAATGCTTATACCTTGTTGCCTCTTCATCCAATTCATCCTTTTTTGCATCATATGTTAGGCACACCTCCAATTGGTCTCAAGTGAGCTACTTTTTAAAGGTCTCTGCTACACAGTTTTGTATCATGTCCACTCGAAAATAGGACTCCATTGTTGGTGATTATTTTTCCATCTTGAACACATCAAACTCTACCTTATTATCTCTAATCTCCAAGAGTATCTTTCCTCTTTTCACATCTATAATAGCTCCTGATGTGGCCAAGAATGGATGCCCTAGAATTATTAGGATGTGGGTGTCCTCTTCCATTTCCAAGATAATGAAGTCTCCTAGGACATAGTAATTTCCCACTTTAACTAGAACATCCTCCAAAATCCCATTGGGATATATAATGGACTTTTTAGCAAGTTGCAAGGACACAGTGGTTGACTAAGGCTCACCAATGTTCAGCCTCCTGGAAAAAGAGAGTGGAATTATACTTACACTTGAACCAAGATCATAAAGAGATTTGCTTATAAATTTAGTTCCAGTGATGCAAGGGATAGTAATACTCCCTGGATCTTTAGCTTATAGGGAAGCTTATTTTGGATGACAGTACTACATTCCTTATTAATGGGGATGGTCTCATAGTCCTCCCACCTTCTTTTATGCGAGATGATACCCTTAAAAAATTTGGAGTACGCAAACATGGTGTTTATGACATCCAAGAGAGTTATCTTAAGCTTATGCTATTGGAATGATTTAATAAACTTCTCCAATCGACTGTGTAGCTTGGATTTTTGCTGCCTTTGGGGAAAAGGAAATGGCGGTGTCAAGGTAGGTATGACCTTCTTTTCCTCATGCTTTGCTTGTAAAGAATACTTAAAGGGCACGATTCCTAGCTTGTTGAACCATTTGATCCTCTACCATGATTTTCTTATCTTTTTCCCTTTTTTTCTTTATAGTTCTTTTTATTGGACTTTTCAATCTCGAGATTAAAATTTTCCAAATTTTCTCCTTTAGATTGAGTGTTCAAACACTACAAAATACTTGCCAAATAAAGATTAAAACAATTTAATTAAGAAATAAAGAATACTAGTCAAAGAAAAGCAAAAATTAAATTAATATCAATAATTTCAATCCTCGGCAATGGCACTAAAAACTTATTGCATTTTAAATACCTGTAAGCACACGGATGTGGTTGCAGTGTAAAGGATTATCATTCCCACAAGGATTGACTATTTATTACCAACAATTCTTACTTATTATCTTAGCTAGAAAATCAATTTAATAAATTGGGTAAAAGAAAAAAAATGATTAATAGCTTTGAGAAGGAAAATCAATTAATTGCAAACACAGAGTCTAGGTCTAGTTTCACTATTCTAATCAAATCATGAATACAACATTAATTTAATTAACCTAAAATTCAGTTAAGGGTAATTGCTCTAATTTACCTAAAGCCTCTCTCTCAAGTTCAATTAAGCATGCAAAGATCAGGATTTAACCTACTCTCATGATTAAAAGTCTAATCCAAACTCATTAAGTTCTTTAGCAATTATTTGCCACCTTATCTCTACAGTCGTGACACCCCGAAGAGCTCACCTACTCTCGTGGTCGAGTGGTGTAAGTTCTTTATGCCTTAAGCTAACATTTTCCCATAACTCTCATCAGTGAAATTGTCCATAAATATGCAACTAAAATAGGCCTAGAATGAATCATAAGACAATTATTGAAACACATAGAATTAACTAAAACCCAAATCAATTATAATTAAGAATAAGTATTCAAATCATGTCATGGAATAACTACTCCTAACCAAGACTCTGTAAATAAAATTAACCACTCATGGCTAGGACAAAATCCAAGAATAATAAAAGAAATAAGATAAGACTAATGAACACTAAAAAGTGGTGAGCTCAATCTCTTGAAAAATTATATGCCTCTTCAGTATATTGATCCCTCTCTTCTCCCTTTCTTTTCTTTTCTCCTCTTTTTTACAAAAAATTTCCATGGGAGAAGGCAAGGGTTTATACCTTGATGATTTACTCTTATTTACTGTAGGATTTGTATTAATGTAATGCTCATACCTTGATGCCTCTTCATCCAATCATCCTTTTCTGCAACATGTGTTAGGCACACCTCCAATGGGTCTCAAGTGAGCTACTTTTTGAAGGTCTCCGCTACACAATTTTGCATCATGTCCACTTGAAAATAGGACTCCATTTTTTGTGATTGTTTTGCCATCTTGAACACAACAAACTCTACCTTTTCTCCAATCTCCAAGAGTATCTTTCCTCTTTTCACATCTATAATAACTCCTACTGTGGACAAGAATGGATACCCTAAAATTATTGGGATGTGGGTGTCCTCTTCCATTTCCAGGATAATGAAGTCTCCTGGGACATAGTAATTTTCCACTTTAACTAGAACATCCTCTAAAATCCCATAGGGATATATGATGGACCTGTCAGTAAGGACACAGTGGTCAACTGGGGCTCACCAATGTTTAGCCTCCTACAAAAAGAGAGTGGAATTATACTTACACTTGCACCAAGATCACAAAGAGATTTGCTTATAAATTTAGCTCCAATGGTACAAGGGATAGTAATACTCCTTGGATCTTTAAGCTTATGGGGAAGCTTATTCTGGATGATAGCACTGCACTTCGTGTTAATGGGGATGGTCACATGGTCCTCCCACCATTTTTTGTGCAAGATGATGTCCTTCAGAAATTTGAAGTATACAAGCATGGTGTTTATGACATCCAGGAGAGGTATGTTAAGCTTAAGCTACTAGAATGCTTTCATAAACTTCTTGAATTATCTGTTTAGCTTAGATTTTTGCTGCCTTTGGTGAAAAGGAAGTGGTAGTGTTAAGGTAGGTATGACCTTCTTTTCCTCATGCTTTGCTTGTAAAGGCTGGTCTGCTTCTCTTTTGTTTCAGTTTCAAGCTTTTCTTCTTTCTCTTCAGGTTCAACTTTGGGAATTTGCTTGTTGAGTTTTAGGGTGACTACCTTTCCTTGCTCCCTAGGATTTTATGGTTGACTAGGTAACATCTCAGCTAGCCTTAAACTTGAGGCTTAAGAGGAAATTTGATTCTCTAGCATCTTATTATGGTTGTATAGTTAGCCCATTTAAGCAGTTAGGTTCTTTATTGCCTCTTTTTGTTCTTCCTGGTCCTTCAAAAAAATTTCCATCATAACTTCCAAATTTGACTTTTGTTCTACTTGTTAAGGAAAAACTACTTTTTGTTGGAACCCGAGAGGTGCTAACTTGAATCCTTGGTGATTGTTATGCACCCCTCCTTGGTTTGACCATGAGAAGTTGGGATGGTTTTGCTAACCCAGATTGTAGGTATTTGAGTAAGGGTTATCATGGTTTCTTTGGAAGTTATTGAGCACATTGAGTTGCTCAATTGATGTCTCTTATGAATAACACCTTTGGCACTCTAAGGTAGAATTCCCTCCTCCACAATACTCATATGAATAAACTGCCATAGGGTTGGTTACTTTTGTTGAAGCCTCCAGCTTCTTTGTAAGCATGTCTATCTTAGCATTAAGGAGGTTCCAATTTGTGCATCCCTGCTACCTTCTTCAGTACACTTCGGTCTCCATGCCATTGGTAGTTGTTTGATGCCATAGTCTCAAAGAGATTATAAGCATCCTCTGCTATCTTGCTCATGAACTAACCCTATGCTCATTGGCTTTATGAGTCCTTAATAGAATGTCTAAATAAGCAACCATTGTAGAACACCATGGTGTGGGCACTATCTTTGCAAGTCTTTAAAATACTCCCAAGCCTCATAAAGAGATTCACCACTGTGTTTGGTGAAGCTTGTAATCTCTTGTCTGAATTTATCTATCTCCTTAGGTGAGAAATATTTTCTCAAAAATGCCCTAGACAACAAATCCCAAGAGGTGATTGATTGTGGTACGAGAGAGTACAACCATAATTTAGCCTTGTCCCTTAGAGAAAAGGGAAATAGCCTTAGTTTGATAGCATCTGAACTAACCCCGTTCATCTTGAATGTGTCACATATTTCTAGAAACTAAGTTAGGTGACCTTTAGGATCTTCAATTAAAAGACCTCCAAACTAAAATTGAGAAATCATCTAAATGATTGCAAGCTTAATTTTAAAATTGTTAACATCCATGTTCGGTCTAATAATGTGACTCAAATTGTCTCTATGGCTAGGCATCATGTACTCTTAAGGGGCAAGATTCCTAACTTGTTGCACCACTTAATCCTCTACCATGATTTTCTTGTCTTTTTCCTTCTTTTCATTACGGTTCTTTTTATAGGACTTTTCAATCATAAGATTAAACTTTTCCTAGTTTTCTCATTTAGACTGAGTGTTCATACACTACAAAGTACCTACCAAATAAAGATCAAAACAATTTAATTAAGAAATAAAGAATACTAGTCTAAAAAAAGCAAAAATTAAATTAATATCAATAATTTCAATCCCCGACTATAGCTCTAAAAAATTGTTGCATTTTAAATACCCGCATGCACACGATTGTGTTTGTAGTGTAAAGGATTATCGTTCCCACAAGGATTGACTATTGATTACCAAAAATTCTTACTTATTTTCTTAGCTAGCAAATCAATTTAAAAAATTAGGTAAAAGAAAAAAAATGACTAATAGCTTTGAGAAGTAAAAATAATTAATTGCAAACACAAAGTCTAGGTCTAGTTTCACTATTCTAATCAAATCATGAATACAACATTAATTTAATTAACCAAGAATTTGGTTAAGGGTAATTGCTCTAATTTATCTAAAGCCTCTCTCAAATTCAATTAAGCATGCAAAGATCAGGATTAGACCTACTCTCATGATTAAAATTCTAATCCAAACTCATTAAGTTCTTTAGCAATTATTTGCCACTGTATCTCTACAATCGTGACTCCCCGAAGAGCTCGCCTGCTCTTGTGGCTGAGTAGTCTAAGTTCTTTATGCCCTAAGCTAATAATTTCCCTTAACTCTTGTTAGTGAAATTGCCTATAAATATGCAACTCAAATAGGCCTAGAATGAATCATAAGACAATTATTGAAACACAAAGAATTAATTGAAAACCAAATCAATTATAATTAAGAATAAGTATTCAAATCATGTCATGGAATAACTACTCCTAACCAAGACTCTATTAATAAAAGTAGTTCTAGACTGCTTGAATAAAACTTAGCTTAAATAAATTAGGAAATAAATACTAATAGAAATATATATATATATATATATATATATATATATATATATATATATATATATATATATATATATATATATATATTTAATCTTACATAGAGATAATTATTAGGCTTATTAACCCAAAACAATTTTGGATTTGTCTTAAGTGTGCGACCCTGTAGGTTCACACAACATTGGCAATGGACCTAAAATTTCCATTTTAGCTGACAAGTCATAATTAGTCTCTAGCAAGACATTATGACTACCTAAGTTATGTGAAGATCGATAATTCGACATAACCTAATGCACAGCTTGTACTATAGTCCATTTTGTCATATGATATCTTGATTGAACATAAGGCATGGATTATGCCATCCTTACAATATTTAATCATATTGTTTTTCAATCCTAAGTAGACTAATACTTATAACTCTTTATCATTCTAGCACGGCCATGCATTTCTCTTCAGTCTAACTTGTCGAGGGGTTTAACAAATATCTTCTCAAAATAACCAAGGGACAAATTCCATCTTAACCACTTGCATTCCTTACCTAACTCATTCTAAATCCAATCACAACATGTTTTACCATTTAGTTAAATATGGCATAAGGATGTGTTAAAATATAGAACTTATCATGCAGGAAACCATAATGATCTCAAATCAAAGTACTCAAATAATACTATTGTGATGATAATTACCTATGACAATAACCCATATGGTATTCTTATAATGAGTCAATCCAGTACATCATTTCCCTAAATATGTACTTATGAGTTTGACTTAATATCTCATATACATGTTTAGTAAAACTTAATCATCAGTCAACCTCATACTAGTCTTTATTTATTATTGTTCCCACAACAATAATCATTTAGGGATATTTAGATTAGAATTGAAGTATTATCTAAGAGTTTTACTATCAAGTCACGTACTTGATAATCTTAGTAGAATTAACTAATCAAGGATAACACTAGAATTAGCCAATAATAATAAAAATGCCTATTTATTATTGAAATAAAAATATGACAATGTCAAAGTATGGCCATTACATAATTGGACTAGGGCATGATACTAACATCTCCATGGTAGAGTTTTCATAAATAAATGTATGTGAAGAAATTCTAGGTCCAATCATTAAACAAGCTTTGAATATTCATCCTATTCTAACCTCCACCTTTAGCTAACATAAGGTCTAAGACTATTTCCACCTTTATATTCTCACTAATTCAATGGATATAATAAGACAATGTGCTGCATAAAGCCAAGGCTTATTTTTTTTACTAACATATGCCTCTCATTCCCTACTTTCCATCTACATCCCTTTTATAATATATGTTAAGAGGCTAAAATACTTCTCTCAACATAACTCAAGTTGCTACCCAATTTAGCTTAAAAAATAACTACTCTAATAATAACTTGCCTTGAACATGCGAGCAAACATAAATTGAGGCTCTATTAGCAACCTACATCCTTGGTACCCAACATGGCATAATTGAAATAAAGAGATTTCCTGAAGTCCAAACCCTTTTGAACTTTTAGTTTCCTATTTTTTCTAAATGGATACTCCTAAACCTGTCCAACTTTAAATCCTATTAAAATGAATTCATATGAATTCTAGCTCCTTAAAAAGCTTTAACTGTAGCAAAAACACATTCATAACATAATTTGATAGGACTTCAGCTATAATTTTTAACATGATTTCTTTTTTTGCTCTAAAAAATAACTTCTTATTCCATCCATTAATTCAATGATACATTTTCTCCTTTAAAAAATTAAGGTTCATGATTGTTTCTCCCATCTGGAGAAAGCAAACCTAGATAGTTACTATTTCCCTTATTGCACTTACGTATAATTGATGCTATGTATCGATGAGCAAGTTAGAGTGGAAAATCTAGAAGCAAACATGGTTACATGTGTTTGAGGTAGACATAGTTGTGTGTGTTTATTGCAAGGCTATGTCTAAGTATGAACAAATTAGATTTGATAGTTTGGAATCAGACATAACTATGCATTCTCATCCATATGGTTGTACCTTAGAGTGTGAAACTTAGGATGTCAGGGGCATTAGATGCACACAGTTATGCATCATTTTGACACAGTCATGTATAATGAATAACTACATTTTACTTATTTGAATTTTCATCTTATTTAGTTATTTTGGATAATTATTTTTATTTCTATTTTACCCAAACTATACCTAGGGCATAAATAGTTACTTTTAGGGTTTTGTTAAGATGTTTATTATTTTTTTATCAAATTTATTAAAGCTTTGGCTTTGTTTTTCTCTTATTGAGATTTTGATATTTGGATTGAACCTTGTTTGTCATTGATAATAAACATGTGTTGATTATTCACTTTACACATTGCATCATATGGTATTAGAGTAGCTTTCTCCTAATTGATGGCTAACACTAGTTGTAGTGGTGGCAACTAATCCTAAGACAGTGATTGATAATTATAGGCTGCTTGGACAATAATTAAAGAGCAATAATAATCAGCCTAAAAATATGGCACAACAATTAGAGTAATCCAAAACCAATTGCAAGCATTATTGACGATTCATGAACAAGGGCATATGAATGATGATACTCAATAAGGAAGAGGAGTTAACCTTGCTAGACCCATCATTAATCCTATTCCTAAAAATTAAAATCAAAGGAGGCTAGTAATGAATTATAATAAAGATACTTCAAATAAAGAAGCCAACCTAAGGGAAATTACAAATCAACATGGAAGAGTAGGAGATGGAAGACCATGGCAACCAAATTATCAAGGCAATAATAAGTCTAAACTAAAAATAAATATTTTTTATTTTAATGGTGAAATTGATATAAATGGGGTTTTAGATCGGTTAACTGAAGTAGATAGATTCCTTGAGTATTCTGAGTTACCCAAGAATAAAAAAATTCAACTTTGTTACTTATAAGTTAAAAGGAGGAGCATCAAAATAGTTGAAAAGATTAATAGACTACAACAAAAGAAGGTCATGGTTTAGTGTAAAACTAACATAGGATAAGGAAATTATTGCAAGGTAGGGTTTTGCCTCCAAACCATAAGTGATATCTTTTCTATTCTTATTAGAGGTGTTCTTAGAGTATTAAGAGTATGAATGAGTATATTACTAAGATTTTAAGGTTAGTCGAGAGGAACTAATTATTAAAATGTGAAAACTAATCAGCAATAAGATATTTAAACGGGTTAAAATCATCCATTAGAAATAAACTTGGGGTACATATGGTTTTTAGTGTTCAAGAATTTAGGAACTTAGCAATGAAGGTTGAATCTCTTATACAGGAGCAAACTCGTAATGCTAACTACAAAAGGTATGGCAATGTAGATAGCAAAGCTTAACATGATAAAGGAAAGATGCCTTAACTTGAGTTTAATAATGTAGAACTTGATAATGTTGGTGTAAAAATGAAAATGTGTAATGGTGGAAGGGAAAAAAATTCCTTAAACACTAACAAGAGAAACAATCCTTATGCCTAACCATTTAGTTTTTTGTGCTGCAGGTGTGGTGAGGTAAGGCATCACTCTAATGACTTTTCTTAGAGGAAAGTAGTAAATGTCGTAGAGAATAATATCCATGTTATTAAAGATGAAGTTTATAGACCAAATGAGGATTGATTATGGAGGTTATGGGCATTGTAAGTATAATTATATAGTGAGGAAGTTCATATTGTCCCAAAAGAATAAAGATGATACTTATCACGATAAATGCTTTCACACTAGATGTACAATGCCAGGGAATTTATTTAATCTTATTATTAATGGTAGGAGTTAGGAGAATATTATAGGTAGAGATGTTGTGAAAAGGCTATGGTTAACAACAAAGGCACATTTAATAATTGATTTAATTTTATTATTGATGGTAGGAGTTAAGAGAATATTATAGGTAGAGATGTTATGAAAAATCTATAGTTGACAACAAAGGCATATCCTAATCCATGCACTATTAGGTGCATTAATGAGTTTGGTGGCATTTAGGTGATTAAACTTTGTAAGGTACCCTTTTCCATTGGTAACTATAGTGATGACGTTTATTATGATGTAATAAATATAGATGTTTACCCTATTATAATTTGAAGTCCTCAGCATATGATATGGATGTCGATTACCTAGGTAAAAGTAGTACATATCAACTAAAGAAGAATGGAGTAAGGCACATCTTGGTTCCATTGCTAAGAAGAACTAACCCAATCCTTTAAAGGCATAGAGAAGGAACTTTTAAACTAATGTGCATGAGCCATCCACATTTTGAAGGTGTGTGTAAGGATTCTCATGAGGTGCACATGTTAGTAGTAAAAGGAAAGGATGATATTATAGATGTAGCGCATAATCCAATTCTAATAAAGGTGTAAAATCTATATAAAGGTGTGGGTTAACTAGACATCTTAGAAAGGATGGATTAAGACCATGTGATTTTGCTAAAGTACAAACAAAGTTTTTATGCAACAATGTTATTCATATCACTATAAGAAAATATTCATCTTTTATTATGCATATGAAACCTACTAACAATGCATTGAATTTAGTGAAGCTTTCAAAGGTGCCAAGTCTTAGTGTATCAACTAGTGATCTAGCAACGAAAATCAAACTATATGAGTGAATGTCAAGAACAAGTTAGGAAAGCCAATGCTAAGTACAAGATAAAGGCAGACAAGCACATGCAATTTAAGGTGTTTGATGTTGGAGATAAGGTAATGGTTTTCTTTAGTAAGGCAAGGATACAAGGTTTACAAAGGAAGTATGGTTTGTACAAGATTTTAAAGAAGATCAATGACAATGCATATATGGTGGATTTTTCAAATTGGATGGGTATTTCAAATACCTCAAATGTTGCTAATCTTACTTTGTTATAACTAGATATGACCTTTAGGTATCCGGAAAATAGCTTGAGGACTAGTTCTTTATAAGTGGAAGTGACTAACATGGGGCATTAATGAGCTAGTCAATATGGTTATGTGTGTTTGTTGCATGGTTATGTCTGAGGCAGGCATGACTGTGTGTTTATTGTGTGGCTATGTCTAAGTATGAACAAATTAGATTGACACTCTAGAATGAGACATAGATATGCATTCTTAAACACAAAACTATGTCTAGGAGCATGCAATTTAGGATATCATGAACATTAGATGCACACGACTATACATTATTACAACACAGTTGTGCATCATAAATAGTTGAATTTTACTTATTTTAATTTTCCTCCTATTTAGTTGGTTTGGATAATTATTTTTATTCATATTTTACCCAAACTGTATATAGGTGTAAATAGTTATTTTTAGGGTTTTCTTAAGATGATAGTCACTTTTTATTAATTTGATTAAAGCTTTGGCTTTGTTTTTATCTTATTGATAATTTGGTCTATGAATTGAGGTTTTTTTATCCTTAATAATCAATCTTCTATTAATTGTTCACACTACATGTTATATCAATAACTTCCTATATATCAGCTCTTTAGAAATATTAGCACTAAAGGACATGCACGTCTTGTCAAAATTTATGCTCTACCTCGAAGCTTGCTTATAAATTCTTAGCACATTAGCACTTATTAGCATAAAGTATGGGTTGATTTAAGAAAAAGTAACAATAATTAGCCAAAAAGAGGTGACCCTTCTACTCAGTAATGCCACCCACACCTTAGCACAATAAGTACGGTGATAGCAACTCACCCTGGCCTAAACTGCTTTACGGATAAATAAGACCAATGTCATGTCTATTATATATAATACCTGGTGGTGGTAACACATAATAAGATTATATCAATCCATCTTTTTATGAAAAATCCTATCGAATCAATAAGAAATCTCCATTCTACACAATCATATGCCTTGCTCATATCAATTTTCAAAGTTACATCCCCTACTTTGCCTCTTTTTTTCCTTTTAAGGTAGTGCATTATTTCAAAAGCAACTAAAATATTATATGTTATTGCTCTTCCTAGGATGAAAGCACATTATGAATCTAACACTACCTATAGGAGCACTCCCTTCAACCTATTTGCCAATGCCTTTGAAAAAAAAAATTTTCCTACATTGCACAAAGATATCAACCTTAAGTTTCCCACAATATCTGGACTCTTTTTCTTTAGGATAAGTAGGTGTTTATGTCATTCAATTTTGTTGGAAAACAACCATAATTCATTAATTTTTAGCATTACGTGTTGGGTTTCGTGATTGAAAAATGCAATGAAAATTAAAACTTTTAACCACAAACCCTAACCTGGATCCAAATAATTCAATTAATTGATTTTAAAAACTAAGGTTTTCAAATCTTACCACAAACACAGAAGATGAAAGATCATTGGAAGGCAGAGAGGAGGATCACTCCAGTGACACCTTACCTCGAGCTTTTGATTTTTGTAGTTCAGATCAAGACGTCTCCAAAAGAATTCATCCTCCATAAGCATGCACACGAACAGCCCTTAATTAAATGAAAAATTTGTGTGCTAGCACTTCTCTTGATTTCTCATAAATCAATAATAAAAAAAACTCTATTTTTTAGTCTTTCTAAGAGGAGAAAAATAAATTTTGGTGGCTAATAATTGAGTTAGTGAAACCCTATAGAATATAACATATTTATAAACCTTTAATTAGTCAATTACAAAAACAAATTTTGGTAATTTCTCAATTATTATTATTCTAATTTTATTTAAAATTAAATTAGATATAATATCCCATTTATTTAAGATAACCTTTACCTTAAATAAATAAACTATTTATTTATTTCCATAAGGCATATTTAGGCTTCTCAAACCCATATCCGTTTTTAGGCTTGTTCTAAATGTGTAACCCTATAGGTTCACATGACATTGGCAGTGGGCCTTAATTCTCTATTTATGCCTACAAGTCATAAGTGGCCTCTAGCAAGACATTATGACTACCCAAGTCATATGAAGTCAATAATCCGACATAACCTAATTTATAAAAAATATTATAATCCCTTTGTCACATTATATCTAAATTGAATATAAGGCATAGTTTTTATCATCCTTATATAATTCAATCATATTATTTCTTGACTCTAAGTAGACTAAGAATGATAACTCTTTATCAATTCATTTTAGTATGGCCATACATTTTCCTCAGTCTATCTTATCAAGGGGCCTATAGATATCTTACTTAGATTAAATGAGGGACAAATTCCTTCTCAATCACTCACATTCCTCACATAACTCATTTCATATCCAACAATAATCTATTTAATCATTCTGTTAAAGACAATGTTAGATTGTGTCAAAATATATAATAGTTATGTAGAAATCCATGATGATTTCAAGGTTAAAGGACTAAATCAATATTATTATGATGAGAATTACTTATGATAATTATCTATGTAGTATTCTCATGATGGGTCAATCCAGTACACTATTTCCCAAATAAGTACCTATGAGTTAACTTAATATCTCATATTCATGATTAGCAAAACATAATTATTAATTAACATTATACTGGCCATAAAATATTGTTATGACTAGGGATAATTTGAATAGAAATCATATTTAATCTAAGGGTTTTACTATTAAGTCACATACTTGATGACCTTAGTAAGAATTGACTATTCAAGTAATTATCATAACATAAAATGATAATGAAAAATGCCTCTTTATTAAATAAAATGATAAAGTCAAAACATGGTCATATATGACTGACCTAGTGCATATCACTAACAATCTCCCACTTGCACTAGGCCCAATCTATATTAAAACTAATACCCATGGACCTAATATGACTCTTATGCTTAGGCTGTGGAAGAGGCTTAGTTAGTGGATCAGCAACATTATCATTTATGGGTACTCTGTAAATCTTCATGTCTCCTCTCTCAATGATTTCTCAAATGAGATGATAACACCTGAGTATATGTTTGGATCTCTGATGTGATATGGGCTCCTTAGCTTAAGCTATAGCCCCATTATTATCACAACATAAGTTCACTAGATCTGATATACTAGGAATAACACCTAGTCTAGTTATGAACTTCTTGATCCAAACAGCCTCCTTAGCTATTTCTGAGGCAGCTATATACTCAGCTTCTGTTGTATAATCAATAATGATGTCTTTCTTGGAACTCCTCCAGCTCACTACCCCTCCATTCAAAAAAAACACATAACCTAACTGTGATCGAAAATCATCCTTGTCAGTTTGGAAGCTAGCATCCGTGTAACCATTTACAACTAGCTCATCTTCCTTACCACCATACAATGAAAATGCATCCTTAGTTCTTCTCAAGTACTTAAGGATATTTTTTACTACTGTCCAGTGACTTTCACTTGGGTCTTATTGGTATCTGCTCATTGTGCTTAAGGCATATGAAACATTAGGTTGAGTACACAACATTGCATACATGATAGATCTAATAGCAGAAGCATATGGAATCTTACTCATGTGGTCTCGCTCATCTTGTGTCATAGGACACTGAGTCTTACTAAGACTAATGTTATATGACATTGGCAAGAATCCTCTCTTAGAGTCTTGCATGCTAAACATGTTCAATACTTTATCAATGTAAGTGCTCTGACTTAGGCCAATAAGCCTTTTATATCTATCTCTATAGATATTGATGCCTAATATATAAGCGGCTTCACCCAAGTCTTTCATTGAAAAACAATTCTCTAGCCATGATTTAACATTTTTTAAAATAGGGATATCATTTACAATGAATAGTATGTCATCAACATACAGCACTAAAAACACAATTATGCTCCTACTAACCTTCTTGTAAACACAAGGTTCATCTTCATTCTTAATGAAGCCAAACTCTTTGACTGCTTCATCAAAATGAAAATTCCAACTTTGAGATGCTTGCTTCAATCCATAAATGGACTTTTGAAGCTTATATACCTTTCCAGAATTCTCAGGATTGACAAAACCCTTTGGTTGTGTCATGTACATATCCTCAAATAGGTCTTCATTAAGAAACATTGTTTTGACATCCATTTTCCATATCTTATAATCATAGTATATAGCTATAGCAAGGAGAATTCGAATAGATTTTAGTATAGCAACTAGTGAAAAGGTTTCATCATAGTCTATACCGTGTGTTTGTTTGAAACCCTTTACAACCAGTCTTGTCTTAAAGGTATGCACATTGCCATCCATGTCTGTTTTCTTTTTAAAAACCCATTTGCATCCAATAGTTTTTAAGACATCAATTGGGTCAATCAAGGTCCAAACTTGATTATCACATATGGATCGCATTTCTTATTTCATGGCTTCTAGCCATTTCTTAGAGTCAGGACTATTTATGGCCTATTGATAAGATGTGGGCTCACTGTGATTCACAATCAACACATCATTATCATTAGTTATGAGAAATTCATATCTCATTGGGATTTGATGTGTCCTACAAGACCTCCTTGGGCCTTCTAGTACTTGTGCAGGTCCAATAGTTACTTGTTGATCCAACTGCAGTTCTATACTTGGTACAATGCTATTTTGTGGGTCTTGAATTTCTTTAAGTTGGATTGTGCTCCCACTAGATCCTTTGGAAATACATTCTCTTTCTAAAACTACACCATTTCGAGCAACAAATACTTTGTTCTTAGAAGTATTGTAAAAATAATATCCTTTAGTTTCTTTAGGATATCCCACAAAAAGGCATTTATCAAATTTGGGCGATAGTTTATCTGAGATTTGACGCTTCGCATAAGCATCACATCCCCAAATCTTGAGAAAAGACAAACTTGGAGGTTTTCCAATCCACATCTCATATGGTGTCTTTTCAACTGCTTTTATTGGAACTCTATTCAAAATGAATGCAGTAATTTCTAAAGCATATCCCCAAAAAGAGATTGGAAGATTAGATTGACTCATCATTGATCGAGCCATATCCAATAAAGTCAGATTTCTCTGTTCGGACACACCATTTAATTGTGGTGTACCTGGAGGAGTCAATTATGAAATAATCCCACAATCTCTCATATGATCTATAAATTCTTAGCTTAAATATTCACCGCCTCGATCAGATCTTAGTGTTTTAATATTTTTACCAAGTTGGTTTTATACTTCATTCATGAAAACTTTGAAATTTTCAAAAAGATTCATATTTATGTTTCATTAGATAGACAGCCATATCTAATGAAATCATCAATGAAAGAGATGAAGTACTGGAAACCTCCTCTAGCAGTTAAGTTTAATGGCCCACATACATCTGAATGTATAAGGCCCAATAAATCATTAGCACTCTCACCTTTTCCAGTAAAAGGTGTTTTAGTGATTTTTCTTAGTAAACAAGATTCACATATTTCAAATTATTCACAATCAAATGAATTCAAAAGCCCATTTTGGTGAAGCTTTGAAATGCGTTTCTCATTTATGTGGCCTAACAACAATGCCAGAGATAGGTGGTGTTTAAATCATTAGATTTAAACTTCTTTGTACCAATGTTATAAATTTACTTTTCATTAGTGTGTTCAACATTTAGAACATAAAGACCACTAGTGCGTGGAGCAAATCCATAGAAAATGTTATCATGATAAATATTACATTTATTATTCCTAATAATAAATTCAAATCCTTTCTTGTCCAAACAAGAAACATAAATAATATTCCTAAACATAGTAGGCACATAATAATAATTTTCTAAATTTAAAATAGGTCCACTAGGAAAAGTTAACTCATAAGTCCCTATAGCAAAAGCAGCAACTCTTGCTCCATTTCCAACTCATAGGTCCACTTCACCTTTAGCCAATGATCTACCCTTTTTTAGACCCTGCACATTATTACAAATGTAAGATCCTGATCTAGTATCTAATACCCAAGAATCATAAGTAGATAAATTAATTTTTATAACATGAATACCTGAAGAGGTAGTCGCACTACCATTATTCTTGTTCAGATCATTCATATATAGCTTGCAATTTCTTTTCCAATGACTTGGTTCATTGTAGAAAAAGCATATTCCCTTATTTGGTAGCTTTGCTTAGGGTTCAGCTTTGAACTTGTGCTTGGGCTTGGGCTTTGGTTTTAGCTTCTGAAGGCCTTTGGGGGCCTTGCCCTTGCCCTTTCCAATTCTAAATTTTTTCATACCCTTTCCCTTATTAACCATTACAACATCCTTGGTGGAATTCTTGATGTTCTTTTCAGTAGTTTTAAGTATCCCATGTAACTCTAAAATAGTTTTTTCCATACTATGCATATTGAAATTCATAATGAAACCATCATAAGCTTCAGGCAAAGATTGGAGAATGATATCAACAGCCGATTCTTGTTCAATCTTGAGACCAAGCTTGTCCAAGTGTTCAAGATGACCTTTCATCTTAAGAACATGAGGACTGATAGAGCCACTAGCAATCAACTTGCTGAAGAGCAATGCCCTGATGGTATTGAACCTTTCAATTCTATCTTTCTCTTGGAACATTTCATTGAGATGGCCTATCATAGTATATGCCTCCATTTCCACCAATTGCTTTTGAAGCTCAAACTCCATGCATCCAAGCATGAGACAAGTAACATCAACTGAATCATTGAGATGCTTACTATAAGCATCCTTTTATGCTTTAGGAGCATTAGCAGATGGTTCCTCTGGGATGGGTTGATCAAGGATATATTCCTTTCTTTCTTGTCTAAGAACAATTCTTAGGTTTCTATACCAGTCAAGAAAGTTAGTCCCATTTAGCTTATCCTTCTCAAGGATCGATTGCAATGACATGGTAGGTGCAGTGTTTGATGTCATTATCTACAACAAATATATAAATAGAGTACGTTCAGTTTTATTATGAAAGAGGCATAAGAAAACTCCCACTAAATTTTCATAAATAATAAAACCCTCAAAATAAGTTCAACAATTGAATTTTCTTAATGGGCCAAGATCCATATTTCACCCTACTTCAAGTAAGATTTGGCTTATCACTTAAAGTGTGGCTATTTAGGTAGATAACACTTTACCAATTACATCTCATGTAATGCTTGGAGAATTATAGGATATCACATATACCGGCATATCCTATCAAATGCCCTACATCCAAAACCATTTTGATAACCTAGATAAGTCTAACCAATTTAAACATATGGATATCACCATTATCCATCTTATCTTATTTATATGGCTTTACATACAATGCTTTGGCTTGACCTATATATATTAATCCAAATCTTGATAAGTGTCAATTAATAGGAGGCATTTTAAAAACTTAATATTAGATGAGGGTTTAGATAGTTTTTATCTTATTTAGTTATTGTTATATTGCATCTCATACATGGCATCTCATGGCATCACATGCATAACATACTAACATACTAAGATAAATGTGACATAGCCTGGCCTATAACTAAGTTGATCTTTATAAGCCAATATGAAGATCAAAGGTCAAACCTAGGTGATATTACGAATACAAATTGAGCTTTCAATTTTGGATCTCCATCTTCTACCATGGTCCTCGTCCTTAGGCTCCCACTTGTGATCCCCATCACGGGCCTTTAACTTGAATTTTCATTTTGGGTCTTGATTTACATTACATGTTGTAATTAAAACTATTATATTACTATCTAATAAAATAAAATAGTTACAATAAATAAAATGACTTATAGGTCATATTTAAAAATTACAACCCAATAAAATAAAATAACAAAATCCAATCACATTAGTTCAAGGGCCATGCTATGCACTATGCATTTAAAATAAACATATATAGCATAATAAATCAAATTACACATTAATTTAATTATTATGATGAAAAATAAATTATGTGACAAATCCATTTAGGGTTAAGGGGTAATGCCCCTTACGGGGTCCGGGGCCAACACCCCAAGCAAGTGGGGGTCAAGGGGACAACGCCCCTTTGTAGGGGTTTGAGGGTAGCACCCCCGAAGGTAAAAAATTTACCTTAACTCTTTGAATGAGTTATTGTTAAAAACCCTAAAACGACAATAATTTTCACAATCAAATTACTGTCTGATTGATTTCTTCAAAACAAATCATTTTCCTTTATGTTTAACATTTAAACAACCACCGCCATAAACCCTAATTTATTCATAAATCATATTGCAAATTAATTAATTTGTTCCAAATAGATTTATTCTATTTAACACTTAAATAGTTTATTCTGCATGATCTGTTTAACTCTTAAACAGATCGCCCTTTAACAAAAATTTGTATATAGATCCAGCTTTTCATAAAAACATAATACATAAACTAGAAAATCAAATACTATTTAATCATATTAAACAATTATAAACATTAATCAAATTAATATTTACTGTTATTTTCATATAGATTTAAGAGAACGTCATAAAAATAAAACTGTTTGGATGAAACTTTTTAAAACTCTTTTTCAAAAACGAATCACTCAAAACATATATATATATATATATATATATATATATATATATATATATATATATATATATATATATATATATATATATATATATATATATATATATAATCAAATTAACCAAATTACAAGTGGCTCTGATACCACTGTTGGGTTTCGTGATAAAAAAATGCAGTAGAAATCAAAACTTTTAACCGCAAACCCTAACCCGGATCCAAGTAATTCAATTAATTGATTTTAAAAACTAAGGTTTTCAAATCTTACCACAAACACAGAAGAGGTAAGACTGTTGGAAGGCAGAGAGGAGGTTCACTCTAGTGACACCTTACCTTGAGTTTTTGATTTTGGTAGTTCGGATCAAGATATCTCCAAAAGAATTCATCCTCCATAAGCGTCCACACGAATAGCCTTTGATTAAAATGACAAATTTGTGTGCTAGCACTTCTCTTGATTTCTTACAAATCAAGAATAAAAAACACTGTGTATTTTAGTTTTTCTACGAGGAGAAAAATGAATTTTGGTGGCTAATAATTGAGTTAGTGAAACCCTAGAGAATATAACATATTTATAGACCTCTAATTAGGGTTTCACTTGCCAAAACAACTTTTGGTAATTTCTCAATTATTATTATTCTGATTTTATTTAAAATTAAATCAAATATAATATCCCATTTATTTAAGATAACCTTTACCTTAAATAAATAAACTATTTATTTATTTCCACAGAGCATATTTAGGCTTCTCAAACCCATATCCATTTTTAGGCTTGTTTTAAGTGTGTGACCTTGTAGGTTCACATGACATTGGCAATGGGCCTTAATTCTCGATTTAGGCCTACAAGTCATAAGTGGCCTCTAGCAAGACATTATGACTACCCAAGTCATGTGAAGTCAATAATCCGACATAACCTAATTTATAATAAATATTGTAATCCCTTTGTCACATGATATCTAGATTGAATATAAGGCATAGTTTCTGTCATCCTTATATAATTCAATCATATTATTTCTTGACTCTAAGTAGACTGAGAATGATAACTCTTTATCAATTCACTTTAGCATAGCCATGCATTTTTCTCAGTCTATCTTATCAAGGGGCCCATAGATATCTTACTCGGATTAAATAAGGGACAAATTCCTTCTCAATCACTCACATTCCTCATATAACTCATCTCATATCTAACAACAATCTATTTAATCATTGTATTAAAGACAATGTTAGATTGTGTCAAAATATATAATAGTTATGTAGAAATCCATGATGATTTCAAGGTCAAATAACTAAATCAATATTATTATGATGAGAATTACTTATGACAATTATCTACGTAGTATTCTCACGATGGGTTAATCCAGTACATTATTTCCTAAATAAGTACCTATGAGTTGACTTAATATCTAATATTCATGATTAGTAAAAAATAATCATTAATTAACATCATACTAGCCATAACATATTGTTATAATATCTATATAGTATTCTCATGATGGGTTAATCTAGTACATTATTTCCTAAATAAGTAACTATGAGTTGACTTAATATCTGATATTCATGATTAGTAAAACATAATCATCAATTAACATCATACTAGCCATAACATATTGTTATGACTAGGGATAATTTGAATAGAACTCATATTTAATCTAAGGGTTTTACTATCAAGTCATATACTTGATGATTTTAGTAAGAATTAACTATTCAAATAATTATCATAATACAAAATGATAATGAAAAATGCCTCTTTATTAAATAAAATGATAAAGTCAAAACATGATTATACATTATTGATCTAGTGCATATCACTAACATTACGTCCAACTATATTTAAATTATTTTTTGTAAAACATCGGTTCATTCCATTGGACTTGGAGATACATCCAAGTGCATGCTAAACTTAATTTCTTTTTTTGGCAACTGTGCTAGTAGTTGGTTGTTATCCGCTTGAGTTATTTTGCTTATAACGCACATGAAGATATCATCACCAACCACCTCATTTGATGTAAAAAGATTTTTAAATCAACTTAAAAATTTGTTTTATTTATGTAGATATGTTATTGTTTGCATATCATTGAATAGAGAAATTATTATAATTCAACATAAATTCAAATATTATTTATCTTTATAATTAAGTCTTTTAAGGGTAAATGTAAATCTATATTTTGTTTGCATATAATTAAAATCTTCATATTGCAAAGAAATTATTATAATTCAACATAAACTCAAATATTGTAACACATAACCCAACTATAACTAATATATTCCAAATATATATTACTTTATCAATTAAGGTAACATAATGGAAAAAGCTTGTACCTCAAACCAATATAAGTAGGTTCATTTATTTACAAAAATTGAGGTTCATTAATTAAGAAGCCTGACTTGAGTGTTGAAGAACCTGTAGATCATAAGTTCCAAGTTCACCATAAGTTTTTTTGTGCTTGTAGATATCTAACTAGCTTAATATATTTAGAAAAATTAAAATATTCATACCAACATTAAAATTTTAAAATAAATTTGCTATAGATCATAAATATGTTATCTTTTTATATAAATACAAATTTGATGTGATAATAAAACTCATATCAATAGTGTTACCTAACATGTCATATTAACACCTTTACACTTAATTTGCTACATCTTATTAAAATGTCATGTTTTCACATCTACATTTAGTTTGCTATATATTGTTTTCTCTTTTTCTCACCTTGAGATTTTTGCATGGATCTTAAGATTATTGATCCACACATGCATATATGAATATATAAATAGAATTGAATCCATGTAATACAAAATCAATTAAATTGTATTAAACTCTTTTTTACATTACTTATATGCCACTTGAAGTCCTTATATTTATGAAATGTGGGAATCACGTAGACCTTCAACACTCCTTTTATTTTCTATTATTTAAATTTATTTATTTTGTGATGGTGTCATATCTATTTATATTTCTTATGTAATTGTGTTTTTTAGGTAGCTAATGTTCTAAAAATGTTGTGATTTTGTGGGCCAAGACCATACACGAACTCATTCTTTTGTAAATTGAGCCGCTGCCTAGGTACTATTTATTTTGTTGTTTCAGTTGTCATTAGCTAGATTTTTTGTTTGTGATATGGAAGATAGATAGTATGTTGGTCACTCTTCAATTGGACTTGACATTTATGATTAGTTTATTTTTTTTTTTAAAAAAAAAAAAAGCAAAAGTAAGTTGGAATATGGATGCATCTCCAACTAATCATAAATGAGATTAGGGGATAATAAAATTGTACTCTATCTCTAATAATTTTTGGGACAACTTAAATTATCTCTATGTACAATCTCTATTGTCTTCGTACCCTATTGTATCAGGGACAAAAATAAAAATATTATCTCTTCTTAAAGGACAATTGTTGTCCTCAAATTAAGTGACGATTTTCATCTCTAAAAGTAAAAATGATTGTTGTCTCTAAAAGAAGGGACGACAGTAATCCTATATTAATGGGACAATATTTATCTCTAACTTTAGAGGATAATTTTATCTCCATATAAGAAGACGATTTTCATCCGTATTTAAAAGGATGATAAATGTTGTCCCCATTTTAAGGACAACAGTTGTTTCTATTTTAAAGGATGAATTTTATTCTTATATTAGGAGATAATGATTTTCATCCCTATCTTTTGGGATGATTTTAGTCTCCATTTTAAAAAATATAAAAATTAATTAGTGACGATGTGTATCCTCGTATTTAAAAGAAATTTTTTAAAAAAATACATATAATTTTTATTCATAATTATTTAATAGGATAATTTTTATTGTCAAATAATTAAATTTATATGCTTATATTTCTAGAGAAATTTATAATATTAGTTTTTTTTTCTTTTTAATAAAAAAAATCCACTTTTTTATAAATTACAGACGTGCCTCAATTTATTTTCTTCCATATCTCTTTTTTTAATTTATTTCTTTTTTACCTTTTTTTCCTTTCTTGTTTTTTTTATTTTTTTCATTTTCTTAATGCTCCACTACTTGGCTCGTTTGCTCTTGATAAATAGGCCTGTCATATTCTCCTATCACCAACTTGCATAATTTAACCATTGGGTTAGCCTTTCTATTTATTTCTTCCTTTCTTTTTAATATATAAAAAATGGACAATATCTATATATATATATATATATATATATATATATATATATATATATATATATATATATCTATGTTCCGTTCTCCTACTGTTTCCATAAAAAACCAACCCTCTTCGTCTTCAAGATTTTACCTCTTGTAATTCACTACAAAAAAGATTAGGAGATAACAAAACTTATCGTCTATAATAATAAAAATTGTCTCTAATGATTTTTGGAACAACTAAAGTTGTATTTATATAGTATCTCTGTTGCCTCTGTACCCTATTGTATAGCGGACAAAAATAAAAATATTATCCCTTATTAAAGGATAATTGTTGTTTCCAAATTAAGTGACGATTTTCATCTCAAAAGTAAAGACAAGTTGTCCCTAAAAGAAGGGACGATAGTCATCTTATATTAAAGAGATTATATTTGTCTCCAACTGTAGGGCACAATTTTATCCCCATATAAGAAGACGATTTTCATATATATATGTATATATATATAAGAGGATGATAAATGTTGTCTTCATCATTAAAGACAACCATTGTCCCTATTTTAAAGGATAGATTTTGTTTTTATATTAAAAGATGACGATTTTCATCCCTATCTTTAGGGATGATTTTGGTTCCTATTTAAAAAAATATAAAATTTAATTAAGAATGATATGTATACTCTTACTTAAAAGAAACTATTTTCTCTTTTTTTTTAATAGATACAAGTTTTGTTCATAATTATTTAATAGGATAATTTTTATTATCCAATAATTAAATTTTTATAATTATATAACATCACTGTACATAATATATTATATGTTTGTAGTTTTTCATATTGAAATAATCTAGTTATGTAGTAACTTCGTAAAGGATGAACATTTAAAAAAAAGACTATTAAATTATTAAAAAAATAAAATAACAATATCGAATTGTTAAATATATATATATATATATATATATATATATATATATATATATATATATATATATCAAGTATCTCAAATAAAACAGTACTAATGTCTAACTTGAAACTTGAAAATTATCCTTCATGAACTTTAACTAATATCTTCTTCAATCATCATGGGCATCCTACAAAAAATAAAGTAAAAGAATTTTAATTATTAGCATTTAAATAATAAAATGTTTACATCTTAATAAGAATTTAAATAAATATTTATGGGAATCACTACTTACTGAAAATTTTTGACTTTGTGATCCTAAGAGCATCATTAGACTGTCCAACCTTTGATAAAATTCTTTGTTTATAGTCTCTTATTATTGCAAGCGAGCAATTATTTCATCTAGCTTACTTTTTAATTCTTCAACTTCTTCATTTCTAGCAGAGTTAATAGTCATTTCTCTTGCACTTACTTTGTATCCTTATCCTTTTCCACGAATATGAACTTATATTGTTCCACATACCTCCCTTAAAACGTCATATGGGGTAGGAGCTTGCTCATTATCAATTATTGGTCTACTCTCAATTCTTTGCATCTCTTCCTAAAAGGTATAAAACCATAATATTTAATAAGTAATTGTAAACTCGTAGAATTAATTTCTTTTTAACGATCTAAATATTTACATATATCTTTGATGATTCAGTATCACGAAAGTCTTGTTCACCATGTTCATTCAAGAATGCATGTGTTTCCATCCATTTTTTAGATGTAGGTGGTAATTCACCTATCTTTTCATCCATCTACAATATTAATTGCACAAATCAAATGACTTTTAAGCATGAAAATGAATATTAGAGAGCAAAAATAAAATTTAATTAAAATTTACCATATCATACTCCACTTGTACAAAAGGAGTAGAACCCATTGATGAAATAGTTCTCTATTTTCCATGATTATTTGCATTGGTTTGACTACTAGCCTACACAAGTTAGTAAAATCTAACATAATAAATTGTTTTTAAATAAGAATCACAACATATACATATTACAATATATTAAAAACTTACCAAAAATTCTTCCTTAGAAAACATGACAAACATTAACTTCCAACCATCTTTAGTGAGTCCTCGAGGAATATTTTGCAAATGCTCCTCATCAATTAAGTACTTTATATATTAACATGTAAATTATGCTTCCACTTGCGATTTTATAAGTTGTGTTAGAAGTCGGTTTTAAATGATTATCATAATGTAAAATATATAGAAAGTATTCTAAATTGACAAAAAAAACCATATGTGATCATTTTTATAAATTAGTTAAAATTTAATTATTAATTAATCTTTATTTTTATTTAAAAAGGTGAAAAAAGTATCAACTTGTTGAATTATATTTACAATTGTGTGAGATAAAATATTATTGAAAAATACTTAAATTAATCACAATTTTATTATTTAATTTAATGAACAGAAATTTACAATACACCAGTAGGTAGCTATATAGTTCATAATGATGATGATACGTATATGGGAAGTGAATAGTGCATGTAACCATTGTATAAGCAATGCCGGGTTACTTTGCACACTAGATACAAATGAACATTTTACCTTAAAAATGAATTTTATTAACTTTTAATCAATGCATACAACTTATTAATGATTGTGATATTATTGGTATATGTATCTATATTAGCAGCCAGCTTATTAAGGATGTATCCCCTTCGTTAGTGTTGTTTATTTCTATAAGGTCTAAGCACCAAATTTCTCTAGCATTTGTGAAAAAAGATACATGGCTTATTCGACTCTAGTTTTTACTACTTCAGAGTTATTATATGTGCTAATTTATACATATAATTTGTTGCTTGACTAACTCTCTCTTTAAATTATTCATCTTATTTGAAGGATTTCCATGTTGAATATTCTTTGTTCTCAATAAAAACCTTTGGGTATTCAATTTATGAATTAATGTGTACTTTTTGCATTCATTAAATATTATCCCTTCTTACTTCTGTTTAGCACCTTGAAATTGTTAAGATTTGTCATGATTACAACAATCTTTTCATTGTATTGCTCAATTAATCCATTAACTATACTATGGATACATTTTTTCTTTTAAATTTTTATGAATATTAACTTTTTTGTAAGGTTTTTTGGATTTCTTAAGCCTCTCTACTTCTAGCATGATGGCTTTAACAAGATACTCTATCATGACTAACAATTATTATATAGATGTTATTAAAAGATTCATTTTAGAATAATTAAATTTAACAAATGATGTTGTATCAAAGACTAAGATTATGTCAGTCCATTCTCCAGGTGGAAGTGGTGCTTACAAAATAAAGTCAGTGAGGGAGTTTGCCAAGCAGAGTCCCAATAAACCTACTTTGACAAGCAAGTAAGTAAAAGAAGAAGAAGAGGTAATGAAAGGATTAGGATTTTCAGTGTTTAAGGTTACACACCTTCTCCTAGTCATGGGCATGTATATATATAGACTCAACTCCTGCCAGGTGTCACATGAAGATTGGATGTTAATGTTATTCACGTGGTGTGTCTCTTATTTTGGTTGTGCATGCCTCATGCAAGCTAGCCTGGTTAAGTCAGCACGGCTTAGGTGTGTACTGCTAGACATTCGCTATATCATGGAGAGGGCCTACCAAGCACTTGGTTTTGCTTGAGTTACTATTATTGCAGCGTGTCAGTGGGTACCTTTCTATAGGCATGCAGGTGATGATTTGGTATATGGATTCTCTCCTACCATACTAATATGTCTTATCCTTATTGGTTCATTGGTTGTACTTACTCCTATCACTATTGTTGTCCAACTACTTTTTTAGTCCAAGCAAGATAAGGAAAAAGATCAACATAGGTTTTTAGGCCTCATAGGCCTATTGGGCTCCATTTTCTGAGCCATATCCTATTATAGTATCAGGGTTCCCCTCCAGTGTGGATCATTTATGTTTAACTTCCTAGAAAATCATCCCCTTGATTCATCTTTGAGGTGGCACGTGTTAGGCGGTTACTAGGGTGCTGCTTGGTTTACGCTAATTGTCTTTTTATATCCTAACAGACATGTCTTTTCAAATTTTGCTACCTCCTTTTTGTTCTTTTCAAAATTTTACCATTTATAACTTGTCATTAAATAATCATAGGGTTCATCATGATCCTTATTAATTTTGAGTAACTCTTTATTTCTTTTCAACTTCTCTCCTTTCTTCCAGAGCATGCTTCCTTGTGGTATTACCTGTGCTTCTTCTCATTATTTCTATCTCCAACTTTTTTGTGTTTTATAAGTTCCCATGACTATCCATGGCTTCCATCCAAGGTACGATCTTCATTTTCCCCATGTTCTTTCTCCTTATTACTTCTTTTTATTTTTTTTGCATTACTGTTTGCTATTAATGCTTCTTTTTCCTTCATATTGTATACTGTCATCTTTATGTGTTATTGTCCTATATATGTTTATTAATTCTTTTATTGGTTTTAATTGTAATTATTTTGTTGCTTGACTTGGGTTTTTGTGTGATGTGTTGGTCTATTATGATGAGTCCTTCTAGTGTAGATATTTTTAGGGAGAGTGGTATTTTTTTACGAGGCCATCAGAAAGGGGAGCGGGATTAACTCCTAGCGACTCCTATTCTGACACGCCTAATGTTTCTCAAGGGTATGCCCTATAGTGCCACCTTTATTAACTAGCTAATGCTCCTGTTGAGGATGTTAACAGTAGAGGTATGGAGCATAAGGTATCTCTTATTGAATTTGTGCACTCTAATGTGTTATCAAGTTGTCTTACTGAGTTAAAGAGCGAGTATTGCATTCCTAAAGAGTATGGCCTTTCTCTTCCCCAAGGTTGTCATGGAAACTCTATTTTAGAAAAGAAGCATATGGTGATCCATAAGGATTTTTTTTGTGCAGGGCTTTGGTTTCCCGTGCACCCATCCATAGTGTTATTTCTAAAGACATACGACATTCCTATAAGTCAGCTAACCCCTAATGACTAAATGCTTTTAAATAGTTTTATCATCATGTGCTATTTGTTTAACTTGGAGCCTGACTTAAATGTTTTTTAGTACCTTTTCATATTCAGCAAGAAGAGCCAATATTGGCATTTGTTTGGATGCCCTAATAAGGCTTTATTTGGAGGGTTTCCTAAGATTAGGAAGTCCTAGTAAAAAGTTTCTTTGTGGTGACTAATCCAAATAGCTAGTGTGATCTTCCTCGTATATGGGTTGATGATGTTTTCAAAGGGGATGGGAATATTAAGTTGATGAATGAGGAGGAGACTAAACTTGAGATTTTAAAAGCTAGGGCTAAGGGAGAATGTTTTGATTGCGGCTATTTAATTAAATCCTTAAAGGGTCTGTATGATATGTCATATTAATTTTTCTTTATACTTATGCATTTCAGTTCTAACTTTGCCCCTTTTTGCTTATAGGAAAATCCTTGAAGATTTTACTTCATGCACATTCAACTAAAGGCTGTGGATCCATCTTCACAAGATCCAGCTGCTAAAGGACCATAATCTTCTTCCCTCATGTCTAAAGAATGCATTGACCTTCCTGATGACCCATCCAATGTGATAACTATAGACCCTCCTCCTCATAATGCACCTTCCTCTAAACATGCCCACTTAGACCTAGTTTATATTGGGCTTTTACTAGAGGGTTCATTTAAGTCAATATAAAAGGAGCTTATTGCTTGAGCTATTAAGGAACTCCATGCATAGCTTAGTAAGAGACATAAGAAATTTGGTGCTTTCCCGAAGTGGTCTCCTAGCATCTGTACTGATGTGGTTAAGGCATGCCTTCTCCCTGGCGATGACAACCTATGAAACTCTATAAAAAAGGAAATTAACCTTAGGTGCCACCAAAGGCTTACTACCATCCAAGTATGTTAATTTCTTTTATTTGGTCAATGCATCATTTTAGGTCACAGCTCATTTAGGACCTCCCTTTCTTTTTTTAGCAAATGGAGCTCTTTGTTTATGATGAACATTTGATTGCCTTACACAAGGATGTTTCCTCTTAGCATACATGGGCATCAGAGCTTGTGGTGGAACTCATTCGTCTATGTGAAAGGCATGCCAGAGTGCTAGAGAACATCACCTCTGAGAGCCAAAACCATATCTCTATCCTAGAGGCCTAAGTCTGATCACTAAAGTAGCAGAATGAGACAGTTATATATTAGCATAATCACTTAACCATTTGCTCCAAAAGTCTAAGAAGGTAGAGTTAAAGACATCTGCCTAAATTAATACCTTACAAAGGAATTGTTAGGCCTGTATGAGGATGCCAAGAGCCAATTTGCTAAGGATTTTGAGGCAAATTATCCAAATGCGGACCACTTTTAGGTTCATGACTTATAGCCATAACTCCTTTTACCCTTATTATGAATAATTGGATGGGTTTTCCATATTATTTTGAACAATTCCCATTATTATTTTTGGACTACATATAAGTGGAGGTTATGTAGTCTCCTTTTGTTAATGTGATTGCATACTTTTATGCTTGGTATTTAATAGTTTTTATTATATGCCTCTTTCTTGGTTGTAGGAGTTTATTTGTATATGATCTATTTTCCCAATTTGTTTTGGTGATTCCACTTTAAATCACTTATTCTTTGTCGAGATTGAAATTTGTATGCATAATTCATCATCATGATTTGCATGTAAGCAATGTGTCATAGCATCTTGAGTGTAAGTGATTAGTCATCATATTTTGTTAATAATGACTAGTCATGTATGTTCCACAGTTATATTGGTAGCTCCTCCTAGGTTTCTTGTTATCCAATGGGCTAATTAAAAAAAATTTTTAAGATAGATTAAACATATTGAGGTCTTGAGAAGGTTCCTTTGGGGTGATCTGTCACTTTCAAGAGTTAAGTGCAAGGGCTCCTCTTAGATAACTCATTATTTTAAGGGGGTTGTCATATTTAGGGGCTCCACTCAAGCGATTCATTGCTTTAAGGGCCCCATCATATTTAAAGAACTTCTCTTAAATGGTACATCTCTCTAAGGGGTTCATTTTATTAGAAAACTCCTCTCAAGCGATGCGTCCCTTAGAGGGGTTTATTACTTTGAGAGAATATAATAAATGGCATTATGCCTTCTTTTCATTACCTTTTATTAATATCACTCATTATAGATATGAAGCTTAGGCAAGGGATATATAAAAGACATAAACATAGTGTTGCTACCTCTATTGATGATACTTCTTTAGGTTCAAAGCATTCCATGTTTTGGCATGGGTTTGCAATTGGTTTCCATTAGCTTATAAATGGCTAGTCCAAGCACTTTGACCACCTGGTATGGCCCTCGCTAGTTTGGTTCTAGCTTCCCCACTCCTACATTTCCCTTACCGATGTCTGCATGGATTAGCATTAGATCTCTAAGGAGGAACCACCTTTCTTTAACTCTTCTATTATGGAAACAGGTCATCTTCTGCTTACAGGTTGCTATTCTGACCCCAACCACTTCCCTAGATTCTTTCAGCAAATCTAAATTCATGTGGAGGGTCTCATAATTGCTCTACTCATATTATAGCTGGGGAGGCCTATCTCTGCTGGAACCACTACCTACATCCCATATGCCAACTTGAAAATGGTTTCCCCCATGCCTTCTTTTGCTATTGTATGATAGGACCATAAAGCAATGTACAATTCTTATGCCCACTCTCTTTTGGCTTGATCCAACCTTCTCTTTATACCCTATAGTAGCATTTAATTTGTGATTTCTACCATTACATTGGTTTGGGGGTGCACTACTAAGGTAAAGTGTAAGTTAATGTGGAGACCATGGTAGAACTCCTTAAACTCCTTATAATTAAACTTCTTACCATTATTTGTCACCAACCTCTTAGGTACCGTATGCTTACACACCACACTTTTCTAGAAGAAACTCATTATCTTGGCTTGAGTGATTGATGTAACTAGCTCTACCATAACCCATTTAATGAACTGGTCTATAGAAATAATTAGAAATTTTGTATCCTTTTACTGGTGGAAATAGACCAAGGATATCCATTCCCCATTGGAACAATGGCTAGGCAATACCTAGGGGCTACTACTACACTGGTGGTCGGTGGTTATATCTTCCATAGTACTAACACTTGTCATACTTGACTGTTAGCTCCTTAGCATCTGCCTATATGGATGGCCCATAATATCCTTATAATAATGCTTTCTAAACCACTTTAATTGCTTATTCATGGGCTCCTCTGATCCCCTCATGGATTTCTTAAGTATATAATCTACCTCTTCTTTTATGACACACCTTAACCACGAATGCATTTCTAATCTTCTATATAAAGTGTTCCCATCGAAAGAGTAGGCTAAAGATATTCTCCATAAGTTTTTAGCTTATAACTCATCCTCAGGGAGTATCCTTGATTCCAACCACTTGATAATAGGCTTCATCAAACATGCCTCAATAGTTAGCACATTTTGGTTGGCCTTTAGGGTTGGCTCCATCAATTCTTCCAAGATTGCCCCATAGGTAAGTCATGCCCTTCATATGCCATCTTAGAGAGCACATTGGCTTTTTTATTAGACTCCTTAGGTATCTACTCGAGTATGAAATCTGCTCCTACCTCTTTCAATTATTCCACTACACTAGTTGCTATTGCTAAATATTTGAGCATATCCCCATCTTTCACTACTAAACATCTGATTAACTACCAGTTGCAAGTCACTATGCATGATTAAAGCTTTAGGTTTGATCTCTATGGCCAGGCTTGGACCATCTATTATGGCTTTATATTCTACCATACTGTTGGAAGCTTTAAACTGTATCTTTAGGGTGAACTCCAGCTTAATTCCCCTTAAGCCCTTGAGTACCATACCTGCTCTTGCACCCATTGGACCAATAGCTCTTACATCTATATATAATTTCCATGGGTAAGGTTTCACGCCCACTAGTTTACCCTACTCTTCTCTATGTTCAACTATAAAATTTGAAAGAACTTGAGCTTTGAAGGACTTTCTTGGCTTATACATAACTCTGTAACCCTCAATCTTTGCTACCCATTCCACAATTCTCCTAGATGTTTCTACTTTTTGCAATATCTTTCATAATAGTTGGTCCATCCTTACCACTACTTGATGTGCCTCAAAAAATTGGCTTAGACACTTAACCATAAATACGTTGCTAATATTTTATATAAGGTGTTCCCATAAAAAGAGTAGGCTAAAGATATTCTCAAGATATTCTCCATAACTTTCTAGCTTCTACCTTATCCTCAAGGAGTATCCCTAATTCCAACCACTCGATAATGGGCTTCATCTAACATGCCTCAATAGTTAGCACATTTTGGTTGGCCTTTAGGGTTGACTCCATCAACTCTTCCAAGAGTGCCCCTTAGATAAGGCATGCCCTTCATATGCCATCTTGGAAAGCACATTGGCTTCTTGATTATACTCCCTAGGGATCTGCTAGAGTATGAGATATGTTCTTGCCTCTTTTAATTATTCCACTGCACCAGTTGTTATTACTAAATATTTGACCATATCCCCATCTTTCACTGCCAAACATCCCTCCATCTGATTGATTACTAGCTATGAGTCACTATGCATGATCAAAGCTTTAGGTTTGATCTCTTTGGCTAAGTTTGGACCAACTATCATCACTTCATATTCTAATGCATTATTGGAAGCTTTGAACCATATCTTTAGGGCAAACTCTAGCCTAATTCCCTTTAGGCCCTTGAGTACCATACCTGCTCTTGCACCCATTAGACCAGTAACTCCATCTACATACAATTTCCATAAGGAAGGTTTTGCCCCCACCAGTTTACCCTACTCTTCTCTAACTCAGCTATAAAATCTGAAAGAACTTAAGCTTTCAAGGACTTTCTTGGCTCATACATAATTTTGTACCCCTTAATCTTTGCTGCCCACTCCATAATTCTCCTAGCTATTTTTGCTTTTTGTAATATCTTTCATAACAATTGGTCTGTCCTTACCACTATCTAATGTGCCTTAAAACACTGGCTCAGACACTTCACAGACATTATTAACAAGAACGCCATATTCTCAATCTTAAGGTATCTGGTTTTTTACCCCTTTAGAGTTTTGCTAACATAATATGTAGGGAACTACTATCTCCTTCCTCCCTTACCAACACCAAAGCTATATTTTTGTGTGAGAATTCCAAATATAAATACAGGGGTTCACCTTGGTTTAGCCTACTAAGCATGGGAGGGGAGCTGAGGAAAGACTTTAACTCTTTAAAGGCTTTTTGGCATTTTTCAATCCACTTGAAGCTCTTGAGACATTTAAGTGCTTGAAAGTATGGGAGGCATCTCTTAGCAAAACATGAGATAAAGCGTCCTAAAGTTGTAATGCATCTGTTCAACCTCTACACTTCCCTAATTGTTTGAAGGGGTTTCATATATATCACTGCTTGTATCTTCTCAGGGTTTGCCTAAATTCAACTTTATGAGATCATGAATCTTAGGAATTTTCTCACTTTTACTCCAAAGGCACATTTCTCCAGGTTCAATTTCATGCCAAATTTATCCAGCACCCCCAAAGCTTCTCTCAAATCCCTAGCATGGTCATTTTCCTTCTTACTTTTCATAATTATGTCATTAATGTACACCTTCATTATTTCCTAATTTTACATTTGAACATTCAGTTCACCAATTTTTGTAAGTGGCCCTAGCATTCTTCATGCTGAAAAGAATGGCCCTATAGCAAAAAATTCCTATGTCTGTAATGAAGGAGGTTTTCCCCTTATCCCACCTGTCCATTTTGATCTGGCGGTATCCTACATACGCATCCATAAAGTTGTATATCTCATACCCCACTATAGAATAGACAAGTTGACCTATGCTTGGTAATGGATTGTTGTCTTTAGGGAAAACCCTATTAAGATCTGTAAAATCAACACACATTCTCCATTTTCCATAGGCCTTTTTTACCAAAACAATATTAGAAAGCCATTCCTGGTAGAATACTTCCCTTATAAAACCAACTTTTAGGAGTTTGTCCACTTCATTTGATATGGCGATTTGCCTCTTTGATGTGTGCTTTATTTTCATCTACTTTATCGATTTAATAGACAGATCCACATTCAAGTTATGGGTCATTACCTCGGGACTGATCCTTTAAATGTTGTTACCTCAACATCGACTCTTCTAAATCTGCCCCCATCTTCACTTTCCTTCCTCTAGATAACTAATTAGACCTACTAGTTCAAGCTTATCTTCCCATTTCTCTTATTCTAGAGTCTCTATGAGGATGGATTCTACTACCCCCCCCCCTAAGAGCTACTATGCACACTTTTTTTAGAGGCTTTCTGGATTCCCCTAACATAGAGTTCACCTTAAATGATGGGAATTTTCATTGTCTAGTATCTGATGCATCTGTTGGTACTAATATATAGAGAAAGGGCCTACCCAGTATTACATTATAGGTGAAAGGGACATCCACTACCATGAAAGTCACTAGAAACTCCTTATAGTGCATTCCATCCCCAGTTGCACTTTAGCATCGAAAAACCCTGTAAGGGCACTAATCTTCCCCCCAAGCCCACCAATGGGGTTGATATCTTCTTAAGATCAATGGGTGATCCATTCAGTGCCTTAAATACACTTATATTCATCAAGTTCATGGCACTTCCATTCTCTATAATCATATATCTCAGTAAGGTGTTCTTGATTCTCCTATCCACAACCAAGGCATCTTCATGTGGTTTGTCTAGCTAGTCCCCATCTTGGGGTAAGAAGGTTACGTGCTGATTAGACCTAAGAGTTCTAGATAATGAGTACACCCCTTGGTACCTTTTCCCATTAAGCCTCTCTTCCCCTGGCGATCCTTCTAGGATCATATTAATTATTACTAATGACTCATCGGTAGGTCTCTTTTGCTCTCTATCCTTTCCCCTATCTTTATCCTCCCTTTCAAGTTAGGATTTATTATTTCCTACTAGACCATTAATGAACCTTTACAAGTGACCAATATGAATTAACCTCTATATCTCATCTTTCAATTGTTAATATTCCTTGGTATCATGACCTTTTCCTCTACAGAATTCACAATATCTATTTTGCCTGACTATTTAATGCACATCAAGATTCTCTCTTTAAAGTGTTAAAAGGGAAGTACTAGCACTATTGATAAAGGTTAGGCCTGAAGGTATGGCCCCTGGGACCCCTATTGATTCTTCTCTCATCCCCCTCTCTCTTATGAGGTCCTTATACTCCTTTATTGTCCAGGTGGAAGTAGTGCCTGTAAAATAGAGCTAGTGAGGGAGTTCATCAAGCAAGGTCCTAGCAAACCACTCCAATAGTCAAGTAAAAAAAGAAGAAGAAGAAGAAGTGATGAAAGGATTAGGGTTTTTAATATTTAAAGTTATATACCTTCTCATGTTCATAGGCATATAGATATATAGACTCACCTCTTGCTAGGTGTCACATGGAGATTGGGTGTTAGTACTATTCATGTGGTGTGTCTCCCATTTTGGCTATGCATGCCTCATCTCAGCTAGCCTGGCCAAGTCAACATGGCCTAGCCATGTTCTGTTGGATGTCAATTATGTCGCGAAGAGGGCCTGCCAAACACTTAGTTTTGTTCAAGAGACTATTGTTACGGTGTGTCAGTGGGCACCATTGTGTAGGCATGTGGGCGACAATTTGGAGTATGGATTCTCTCCTACTATGTTAATGTGTCTTCTCCTTATTAGTTCGCTTGTTGTACTTGCTCCTATCGTTGTCATTATCCAACTACTTTTTTAGTCTGGGCAAGATAAGGAAGAAGATCATCATGGGTTTTTAGGCCTGCTGGGCTCCATTTCCCCAGGCCGTATCCCATCACAATATAAATATTCATCCTTAGATATCTTAGAACCCTACAAAAGTAAAAAATAAAAATCAAATATGAATAGTCATGTCCTCAACACAAATAAAGTGAAGAATTAAACCGTTTATCTATTACTGAACTTCATTTCCCTTTTTTAAATAGAGAATCAACTGAAGGTTAGACAAATGGTTATTAATATTATGAGAAGACTATGCAACAAGAATTTCCTAGCTATAAGTTGGAGACCCTTTAATATAAGGCCTAAAATAATAAAGTAGCAAATGGTGGTTATTCAATTAATAAAAAATAAACCAAATACCCAATAAAATACCAACACAAGCAACCAGTTAAAATAAAAAAAATTCAAATCACGCAATCAAGGCCTCAAATTAAAATTCTAGTCATATACAATAAATACATGTAAATAAGAAACCTCAAATCAAAGAGTTAAAACACTAGTGGTTAAAAAATCATATTAAGAAATTTAAATTGAAAAATAAACTAAGTAATCAAGGCTTCGGAATTCAAAATTATGGTCAACGCTTAACAAGTCATTGAATCAGAAATTTGGTATCCTTTTTATATGTGTTTTGAGGAAATAGGTCAAGAAATTGTTGTTAGGATGAAGTTTTTGGGAATTTTTATAAAGATCCCATATTACTACACTTTTCAAAAAATTTGGATTTTTCTTCTACATTATTTATCTATATATTGGGCTTGTATATTTAACTTTATATTATGACCTCCAATTTTAAAATATTATTATAATACTTTTTTATTTGGATGAATTATTGTTTCACAATAATAGTGTTTAGATAGGAGTTTTTTCTTATTATTCTAAGTTTTTTCTTATTATTCTTCTCCTTCTTTGAGGAAATATATATAGGTAAATTTACAAATATAGGAAATAATCTTAATATAAGCTGACTATACAAATATTCCTATATTAACATGAAAGATTAGTCAACTAATCATATTCCTATAATTACTAAACTGATTGCCACATTTACAATAAATACCTCATGTCAATACTCCCCCTTAAGTTATAGCATATATATCTTTTATGCCTAACTTATTAACTGTCTCATGGAACACCTTTCCTTGTACAACTTTTGTAAGTAAATCAATGTTAGTGATATGCCCTAGGTGAATTGTGTAATGGTCATACTTTAACGTTGTCATATTTATATTTTATTAATAAAGAGACATTTTTCATTATTACCAGCTAATTCTTATATTATCCTTGATTAGTTCATTCTACTTAAGGTCATTAAGTATATGACTTGATAGTAAAAATCTTAGGTGATACTTGAATTCTAATATAAATATCCATAGTCGATGATCATTATTGTGGGAATAACAATGAATAAAGGCTAGTATGAGTTTGACTAATGATTATTTTTTACTGATCATGTATGTAAAATATTGAGTCAAACTCATAGATATATATTTAGAGAAATGATGTACTGGATCTACCTACTATGATAATACTATATGGATAATTATCATAAGTGATTCTCATCATAGTAGTATTATTTTAGTTCTCTGATATGAAATCACCATGGTTTGTTACATAATAAGTTTTGTATTTTGACACATCCCTACACCATCTTTAACCAGATGATAAAACATGTTGTGATTGGATACATAATGAGTTATGTGATGAATGTGAGTGATTGAGATGGAATTTATCTCTCAACTATTTGAGAAGATATCTATGGGCCCCTCGATAAATTAGACTAAAGAGAAATGTATGACCATACTAGAATGTATTAAAAAAGAGTTATCAATATCAGATAAAGATTTATCAGTATCAGTTTACTTAGGATCGAGAAACAATATATTAAACTATATAAGGATGACATAAACCATGCCTTATGTTCAATTAAGATATCGTATGACAAAAGGACTATAATACACACTATGGATTAGGTTGTGTTGGATTATCGGCCTTAACACAACTTAGGTAGTCATAATGTCTTGCTAGATGCCACTTATGACTTGTGGGCTAAAATGGGAATTTTAGGCCTACTATCAATATTGTGTGAACCTACAGGGTCACACACTTCGAATAGGCCCAAGGCAAACTTAGGTGAATTAACCAATAATAATCTCTTTGAAAGAATAAATAAATATGTGTGTGTGTGTGTGTGTGTGTGTGTGTGTTTCTATTTTCATGTATTTATTTTCCTTATTTATTTAATTTGTTATTTTAAATAAATATGAAATAATTCTAATTTTAGAATTTGAATCAAAATTAAAAGGAAGTTTAATCTTACCAAAACTATTTTGGTAAGTAAGTAGTTAAAGAAACCCTAGATGGGATGTCTATATATACATCACTTTCCCTAAGATTTTTTAAGCTATTATTCTCCTCCTTCCTGTACTACTTTTAAGAAAAGAAATACACATAAAGAGAAAATCAAAGTGAGACTGCAAAGTGCTAGCACACCTAAATTACTTTAGCTACCCTATGGATACTGATACCCTATGGATACTGATAAAGGATGTGGCTTTATTAGCAGCGTCTTGATCTGACAATACCTATATGAAAAGCTTGAGGTAGGGTGTTACTAGAGTGAACTCATTTTTTCCTTCCAACCATCTTACCATAAGGTCATATTACTGAGTGTTTGGAATGCCCTCTTTTTCTTCCAACCATCTTGCCAAAAGATCATTTTGGTGAGTGTTTGGAATCTCTCTCAATCGATTTAACCAAATTACATAAATCCTGTAAGGGTTTAGTGATTAAAATTTTAAATTTTTATTGCGTGTATGAATCATGAAAACCTAATAATCAGCTAGTTTATCCTCTTACTTAACAAATGGAAACTGAATGAGCTTTTATTCTAAATTCTCTTTGATAAAATGACGATTAATCTTAACCTTTCTCAATACACCTTTGTTTTGAATAACCTGATCTACCATAATGGTCACACACAATGTTGTTAGATTTTCTAGTTGATTTATTATTACAATTTTTCATGGATCTAGATGATCCTTATTGTGTTTGATAAGTTAGTAGGACAGCATGTTAAGAAATAAAACAAGAACCCCCCCCCAAATTGTTTATCTTTATTAATACTCATATCTCCAATATGTATACACACTTTCCAAATCAAGTTTTGGATCACTTGATACAATTTAGAGTTACGTCCATTAAGAAAAATATAAACTCAATGCCTAGTCATGGCGGAATGTAATTGTATGACTCCTTCAACTTTTCCTTTTTAAGAGGTGGTTTGATGATTAATCTCTTAAAAGATAGTAACAAATTCATTATAATACATTGGCAAGGGTCTACCATCTTATTTGGTAGTAAAAGATTTTTCATTTAACTCAAAAAGGCGAGTTTTATCTGATCCATCATAGAAGGTTTTTGATAATGTCTCCCAAATTTCTTTGGCCATGGAAAGATGAATTAATCATTGCATTAATAAGAGACTCATAGAATGAATCAACCAACTTTTTACTGTCTAAATTTTAGTAATCTAAGTAGAAAAGTTATAATGTTTAGGCTTAGGTTTTTTTGTTGCTCTGATAAGATATCCAAATTTGTTGCAAGCACCAATGCACATCTCCATAAGTTAGGACTATAACAGGTAATTGGTTTTATATGATATGATACTAGTAAGGAATATAAATTTGTCTTAGCAGATAATAGTTAGTGGTGTTTAATTGTTGAGTATGGTTGGGACAATAGAATTTGATGTTTCAACTAGCCATGTTTTACAAGTTTTGAAGGAAATAATACATGATTCATGTTCGAGCAATTCTATTGACACTGCTCTGATACCATGTTGCACATAATAGTGTTTAAACATGAGTTTTTTCTTGTTATTCTTCTTCTTCTTTTTATAGGAAATATATATAAGTAAATTTACATTTTACATAGGAAATAATCTTAATTTAAGGTAATTATACCAATATTATGCAAGATTAGAAAACTAATCATATTCCTATATTTAGGAAATTGATTGCCATATTTACAATAGATAGCTCATGTCAACAATTATAATTGGTGTTTAAAAATGAGGTCAAAAAAAAAATTTTTTTTTTTAAGATTGTTAGGTAAAATTAAATGTGTAACTAAGTCAAAGCAAGCCAAACTTTTAAGAGTTCAAGCTCGATTCTTCTAAAAATTAATGAACTCAAGTCAAGCTTGAGCTTATTAAATTTTCAACACTCTAGCTTTAACTCAACTCGAACTTGTGTTTGACAACCTTGAATCGAGCTCATAAGCTAGATAAACTCAACACACTATGTAGCTAAATGGCTCAGTCCACCATAGCTACCTGGCTTGGCTCGTCTTTCAACTACGTGATTGCACATGTGCTAGATAATGACATTTTATAAACTATTTATTTACTTTTCATTTGTCTCATTTTCAATGTGAGATTTTGAACTCTAAAACTATACACCATAAAAATTTATATTCTCCTTACAACTTTTCTTTTATTTCCTGTTCAGTGTGGGATTTTAAACCTTAGCATTATACATTATAACCACATATTTTCCATGCATTTTTTCTCCAATGTATTTATGTTCTCAAAATAAAAATTAAATAATTAATTATAATTGAGTTTAAGTTTATACAATTTATAATAACTTTTTTATTTTTTGAACCAGCACCTTACACTATAGCATCTCAAAATTTTTTGTGAAATTTTAGTTTTACAATATTTCACTTAGAGAAAAAATGAATAAATCAATGGTGTTTCACTTTTTTTTTTTTTTACTATTTTTATGTTTAAATTAATTTTTAAATTTTTTTATTTATTAATTTGTTGTATTTATTTAATGTTGTTATTGATGCTAATATTAATTTAAATTACAAATACATAATTTTTATTATACCTAATAATATTTTTTACCTAATACTACATTATTATTTCATTATATTTACTCGAAATTATAGTTACTTAATACTAATATTAATTTACACAAAAGTTATATATTATACATATATTGTGTCTTATTATACCTAGTAAATTAAACTTTACTTACTTAATACTAAATTAATATTATATAATATTTACTTGATATTAAATCTACTTCATAATTAAAATTTTATTTACTTAATATAAAAACTAATTTACTTTAAAACTACATAATTTATCATGAAATTAAAATTATATTAATTAATATTAATGCTTAGTAATTTAAATTATATTTATTTAATACAAATTTTAGTATTAATATTAATTTATATAAAATATAATTTCATTATTAATATGTAATTTTTATTATAAAATTCGGAAATTTTATTACAAATATGAAATTTTTTACTAGAATTAAAAACTTTAGTTGTATTATATAATACCTACTGAATGTTATATTTTATACTAATACTATTTTACATCAAAACTATATAATAATTATTATAAATATATTATTTCTATTATATTTATTAATTTAAATTATATATAATTTCTATTTAATTTCACCACCTAATACAAATATTTAAATTAACAAACTACTAAATGAGTTTGTTTGTGAGTTATCTCACGAGCCTATTCATCAGCTTATTTGTGAATTAGCTCAAGATCGAGTCTGTTCGAAAACTTAAATGAACTAAATTTAAAAAAACTCAAACTCAATTTATTTAATTTTCGAACAAACTCTAATGAGTTTTTTTAAGTCGAACTCTAAATGAATCGTTGGCCACTCGGTTCAATTACACCATAATCAAAATACATTATTGGCCTATTAAATATGGGTAAGGTGTGTGGCATGGGAACATGAATAATCATTTTTCTTTTTCAAAAAAAAAAACATGAATAATCATTCAACATGAAAATGCCGTATTTGTTGTGAAATAAAGATTAAATTACTTATTTTGTTATAGAACTAAACTTGAATTTAGTAGTATTTAACTAGAAGAAAAATATTTTATAGTAGAATGATTTTGAGAGAATTTAGAAAGAGTTTGGAGAGAATTTAGAGAACTATAATATTGAAAGAATTTGGAAAGTAATCTATCTTTTCTTCATCTTAATCTTAACTTCCTCATTAATGAATTTCAATCCCTTTATATAGAGATTTTCTTTTCACTATTTGATAACTATTCTCTCACAAGCAATATATTGTTCATTCACAAGCAATATATTGTTCATTCACATTCATAATACTCCCCCTTGAATAATAATATTTTGCAACTGCCTCGTTAAAACCTTGCTAAATAAAACCCAGTAGGAAAAACTTTAGCTTAAGGAAAAAGAGTACAGTGCATGATATTCTCCCCCTCAAGTTGATATATATAATCTTCCTTCACATAGTATGTAGATGTCGCATTCCAATATCGTGAACGTGCTTTCTAAAGATTGTAGTTGGAAGTGCCTTTGTGAAAAAATCAGCTGAATTCTGGCTAGACTGAATATACTTGATATCTATATGATTGTCTTTTATTAGCTCTTGAGTGTATGAAAAGAATCTTGGAGGTATATGTTTGGTTCTATCACTTTTGATATATCCTTCCCTTAATTGTGCAATGCATGCTGCATTATCTTCATATAAAATTGTTGGACTTTTGTTGATTGGAAAACCATAAGATTCTTCAATATGATGTGTCATTGATCTAAGCCACACACACTCTCTACTTGCTTCATGTAGTGCAATAATTTCAGAATGATTTGAGGAAGTAGTGACAAGCGTTTGTTTTTGGGAACACTAAGAAATTGCAGTTCCATTATTTGTGAACACATAGCCTGTTTGAGATTTTGCTTTATGAGGATCAGATAAATGCCCTGCATCTGCATAACCAATCAATTCTTGTTTTGAATTGTTAGAATAAAATAAACCCAAATCAACATTTCCTCGAAGGTATCGAAGTATATGTTTGACCCCTTTCCAATGCCTTTTTGTTGGAGCTGAACTGAACCTTGCTAATAAATTGACTACAAAAGAAATGTCAGGTCTAGTACAATTAGCAAGATACATTAGAGCTCCAATGGCACTGAGATATGGAAATTCAGGACCAAGAATTTCTTCTTTTTCTTCACAGGATCGAAATGGATCAGTCTCAATATTGAGTGATCTAACGACCATTGGAGTACTTAAAGGATTTGCTTTATCCATATTAAAGCATTTCAAGATCTTTTCTGTGTAATTTGATTGATGCACGAATATCCCATTGTGCATTTGCTCAATCTGTAAACCAAGGCAATACTTGGTTTTTCCAAGATCTTTCATTTCAAATTCTTCCTTTAAGTATATTGTTGCTTCATAGATCTCATTTTCTATTCCAATGATATTCAAATCATCAACATATACAGCTATAATCACAAATCCGGATATTGTTTTCTTAATAAAAACGCATGGGCAGATAATATTATTCACATATCCTTTATTAATCAAATAATCGCTTAAACAATTATACTACATGCGCCCAGACTGTTTTAACCCATATAAAGATCTCTGGAGCTTGATCGAATACATTTCTTTGGTTTTGTACTTAATGCTTCAGGCATTTTAAATCCTTCAGGAATTTTCATATAAATGTCACTATCAAGCGATCCATACAAATAAGCAGTCACAACATCCATAAGACGCATTTCTAATTTCTTAGAAACTACTAGGCTAATCAGATACCTGAACGTAATTGCATCCATAACAGGAGAATACATTTCATCATAATCAATTCCTGGCCTTTGTGAAAAACCTTGAGCTATAAGTCTAGCTTTGTACCTTATTATTTCATTTTTCTCATTTCTCTTTCGTACAAAGACCCACTTGTATCCTACAGGTTTCACATTTTTAGGCATAGGAATAATTGGCCCAAAAACATTTTGTTTGTTTAGTGAGTCCAATTCAGCCTGCATAGCATCTTTCCATTTTATCCAATCATGCCTATTTTGACATTCCATGACTGATTTTGGTTCAGGATCATCTTTGTCATTTATGATTTCACATGCAACAGTATATGATAATGTTTCATGACTTTCTTTATTTTCTATTTCTTCAGGGATATTTTCCTCACTATCAATATGATTATCTACTCCCTTTCTCTTTTGAGGATTTTTATCCTTAGAACCAATTGGTCTTCCACGCTTCTGGCGTGTTTTAGACTCATGAGTGTCTTTATTCTCAGATTTTATTTCTGGAATTTCAATACGAGCAGGAGCATTGGCTGTTGGTATATATGATTTAGTCGCTCTTTTTGTATCAGTAAATGCATCTGGCAATTGATTTGCAATTGCTTGTAAGTGCACAATCTTTTGCACTTCTAATTCACATTGTTTTGTGTGAGGATCCAGATGCAATAATGATGGTTCATTCCATGAAATATCCCTTTTCCCTTCTTTCTCTCCTTTTCCTAATGTTGGGAAAACAACCTCATTAAATTGGCAATCAGCAAAACGTGTTGTAAAAACATCACCAGCTAGAGGTTCAAGATATCTAATAATCGAGGGTGTTTCAAACCCAACATAAATTCCCAATCTTCGTTGAGGACCCATTTTTGTGCGCTGAGGTGGTGCAATGGGTACATATACTGCACAACCAAAAATTTTGAGATGGGAAATATTTGGCTCTTGACCAAATGCCAATTGTAGTGGGGAGTATTTATGATATGCACTAGGTCTAATACGAATTAATGAAGCAGCATGTAGGATTGCATGACCCCAAACTGAAATGGGAAGCTTTGTTCTCATTATAAATGGTCTAGCAATAAGCTGAAGTCCTTTAATCAATGATTCAGCTAAACCATTTTGAGTGTGTACATGGGCAACAGGATGCTCAACAATGATCCCAGTAGACATACAATAATCATTGAATGCTTGAGATGTAAATTCACCAGCATTATCAAGTCTTACCCTCTTGATTGTATAATCAAGGAATTATGCTCATAATTTAATAATTTTAGCAAGCAACCTTGCAAATGCAACATTATGAGTTGACAATAGACAAACATATGACCATCTACTAGATGCATCAATTAATACCATAAAATATCTGAATCGTCCACATGGTGGGTGAATTGGCCCACATATATCACCTTGAATTCTTTCAAGAAACATAGGTGATTCATTTTGAATTTTAGATGGTGAAGGTCTCAAGATTAATTTTCCAAGAGAACAAGCTATACATGGCATTTCATTTGATTGAGGAATTCTTTGCCCCTTCAAGGGATGCCCATGTGAATTCTCAATTATCCTTCGCATCATTACTGATCCAAGATGACCTAATCTGTCATGCCATAAATTTATTATTGAAGGATCATAAGATTTTTCTTTTACTGCCATATTTGATTCAATTACATGTATATGCATGTAATGCAATCCAGTAGGGAGTTTTGGCAGTCTTTCCAATACTTGCATTTTTCTTGATTCATAGGAAACTATATTTAAATATTTGTTACCATTTATAGTAATAGATTGGGTATCACACCCATTTCGATATATGTCATCAAAACTCAACAAATTTCTTGTTGATTTTGTTGAAAACAAAGCTTCATCAATTATAAACTTTGTTCCATTTGGTAACATAAATTTAGCTTTGCCAATTCCTTCAATCAGATCTACAGGACCTGATATTGTTTTTACAACTGCCTTTGTGGGCTTTATTTCAAAGAAATAATCTCTATTTTTCAAGATAGTATGTGTAGTACCACTATCTGGTATGCAGAGATCTCCAATATTGTCTTTATGTTGAGTACAATTCATATTAAACTTCAAACTAGATAAACACAAAATTAATCAATTAAGGTAAAAACATAAAATAATTGTAAAGTAGGACATTTTATTTAATTTAAAAATAACATACATAACAATAACATATTCTTCAGAATCAAATAAGTAATAATAATATACTTAAAATTATAGATGTCTCAATTTCCATTGTCAATAAAATTATCAGTAAAATCAGAAACATCTAAATGAGTTGTATCATTAACATGAGTATGATGCTCATTGAAGTTTATTTCCTTTTCTTTGCCTTTCAATGATGCCTTATAAAGTTGGCAAAGATGTGGTAGTGTTCGACAAATTCGTGACCAGTGTCCTTTACTACCACATCTGAAACACACAGTTTCAGACTTATATTGAGGCCTTTCTTGAACACCACTGATGACTGATTTTAACTTCTTTTGAAGTTGAGTCTGATTTTGTTGTGGAGTATTATTATATTTATTTCCACGACCATGGCCAAAGAATTGACCTCTTCCACGTCCACGACCTCTACCTCTCCCACGTCCATGGCTATTGTAATTTTTATATCTGGAATAATTTGTAGCATTTGCTTCTGGAAATGCTATTGAGCCAGTGGGACGGGATTGATGATTTTTCATCAAGAGTTCATTATTTTTCTCAGCTACCAGTAGGCATGAAATTAGTTCAGAATATTTTTTAAATCTCTACATCCTGTATTGTTGTTGCAGTGTAACATTTGATGCATGAAATGTGGAGTAAGTTTTCTCCAGCATATCCTCATCTGTGACTATCTGTCCATAGAATTTTAATTGTGATACTATTCTGAACATTGCAGAATTATAGTCACTCACTTTTTTGAAATCTTGAAAGCATAAAGCTCTCCATTCATCAGTGACTACTGGTAGTATTACATCTCTTTGATGATCATATCTGTCTTTTAGATCCTTCCAAAGAACACTTGGATCTTTGACAGTCAAATATTCACATTTTAATCCTTCATCAAGATGACGACGGAGAAAAATTATAGACTTGGCCTTATCTTGCAATGAGGTGTTATTATTTTCTTTTATGGTATCAATTAACCCCATTGATTGAAGATGCATCTCTACATCTAGAATCCAAGGCATATAATTTTTTCCCGTGATGTCAAGAGCAACGAACTCAAGCTTTGCTAGATTTGTCATTATGATAACTAATAAAAAAAATATAACTCAATTAGAATTCATAAATTTGATGGCTACTAAAAAAAATCAAACATGATCAGAATTTACTAATTAATTATATCATGAATGAATATTGCAAGAAATAATAGTGGTACAAAAAATGATACAATAATACTTAAAATTATATCAAATAGAAAATCATCTTCCATATTAATTATTCCTAAAACTATTATAATAGTCATGATCAAAACACAAATATAAATATACCAAATCATGTTTACAATTTAGAGTAAAGAGAGAAAGGGAAAATGTATGAATTTGTGTGAATGAATAAAATTTATAGCTCATCTATTTATAATGAAAAATATAGCCGTTTATTACCGTTATATTACCGTTGGTAATAAAAATATAGCTGTTAGAATTTTTTTTTAATATAATATATTGAGAAATAAATTATATAAAGTAAAATTAATAAATAATGTTGATATGATTATTTATAGCAAGTGAGTTAACATAACGATATGTATAAATATGGGGCAAAACCGTCCATTAATATAAAATGGGGTATAGCCTTCCATTAACATAAATAATAAAAAAAAATGTGCATAAATATAAATTGGTAGGAGGCATAGTCATCCATAAGGTTAGAACCATTTCTAGCAATATTTGCATCATTGGTGTAGTTAGTAAAACAAAATAAAAATAACAATTAATATAAAGTTAGATTGAAGAAATAAATATAAATATATAAATTAGTAGGAGACATAGTCATCCATGATAATCTATAATCAACTAATATATTCATAAATATTAAATATTAAGAAATATGTACCTTATTGTTTTGATCGAGAGCTCCTCGTGCTGATAACGTGTTGTGAAATAAAGATTAAATTACTTATTTTGTTATAGAACTAAACTTAAATTTAGTAGTATTTAACTAGAAGAAAAATATTTTATAGTAGAATGATTTTGAGAGAATTTAGAAAGAGTTTGGAGATCATTTAGAGAACTATAATATTGAAAGAATTTGGAGAGTAATCTATCTTTTCTTCTTCTTAATCTTAACTTCCTCATTAATGAATTTCAATCCCTTTATATAGAGATTTTTTTTCACTATTTGAGAATTATTCTCTCACAAGCAATATATTATTCGTTCACAAGCAATATATTGTTCATTCACATTCATAATAGTATTCAATTTTGTTGTTCTTATTGTTGTTGTTGTTTTTTTTTTTTTTTTTTAACACCAATGTCGTATTCAATTAAGTCGCAATAAATAGTACAAGCGCACGGCAAGGGCCAATGCCCACAGTAATTGCCCAACGGTGGCTGTAGTGGGTTCATCTCCAGCTAAACAAGCACCAAATTCTACACGTATACAACTCCGTTGGCATCATGAGCGTACGAACCCAAAATAGTGCAGGGTTAAAGAATTTTTTTAAAAAAAAAACTTTTGGATTCAAATTAGAAATTAAAAAATTAAAAAAACTGAAATCTTAAATTTTCATTTCAAATTGTTTCAAAAAAAATTACAAGAGTTTAGGGGAATTTTAAAAATTTTCAGAACAAAAATAATATATTTTATAAAATAATACACATTACAATATTATGATAAAATTATATTTTATATAATTGAGAATAAATTATCAATATATTTCTAATTTTAGGGGTGTATTCAATTAGGATTTTTAAAGATATTTATAGATTTATTTTTAAGTGAATAACTTTTATAGAGTTTATAGACTTTTTAATGACTGTTATAGAGTTTAATAATATTTATAGACTTTATTTTTAAAGACTTTTATAGAGTTTATAAATTTAATAATGATTTTTACAAACTTTATTTTGAAAAACTTTTTAGAACTTTTTTTGACATTGGACAATTTTTATTGGTTTTAATATACATATTTTAACCTAATAAAATAATTTTTGTCATATAATAAAAATAAAATTCTCAAAATAATTATTAAAAGTGGATGTCTTTAATTAATTTTTTAAAAAATAATTAAGATATTTATTTTATTAATTTCAAATAAAAAAACATATTAAAGAGTTATTTCAGGATGACGATTTTGACCGTGAAAATCTTAAAGATAATAGCAAACACCTCGAAAAAGAGAAAAAAATTAAAATCAATTTTAAAATCCACAATCCATCAAAAAATATTTACCTAACATAGATATATTAAAAAAATGATAAACAAAAAATATATATAAAAAAAGTGAAAATAAATTGAAATAGTAATAATTCATTAATCTTGAGATATGGTGAAATATAATATTTTAAATTTCCTATTTATATCAACCAATAAAAAGTCATTTAAAGTCTATAAAATTTCATTATCTATAAAAATTCATGATTTTTTGAATATAGATTTACTTTTATTGACTATTTAAAAGTTCTAATTAAATTCCTCTTAATATTTACACTTTTTTTAAATTTATAAAAATTATTATTGAATGCACCCTAATTTAAAAATTAGGATTAAATACCCTATGACTTTTAAAATCTATCAAAGTATTTGAAAGATATAATTAAATAGACCTCTAAAATGTTATGAAAAATCTAAACAACAAATAGCTGTATAATTTTTTTCCTAATCGTCCCCTAAACTTGAAATTTAAGAAAAAAAGTTTGGTTCTTTTAAAGATTAAAAAATCATATAATTTCAATCAAAAAGTATTTACATAAAAAAATTTATTGACCTAAAAAATAAAAATAAAAAAGAACAAATTAACTTATTTCTTAATTACTATATCATTTTTATATAAATTTTTATCCGCTTAAGTTTACAAGAAATAAATAAATAAACCTTAACTAAATTATTGAGAACCTTTAAAAACAAGTACCTAAAAAAATGCAACTGTAACATTACAAGGGGAGAAGTATTTAAAGCTAACATATAATACAAACAATTGTATCAAGGGTGTGTATTTGGTTGAATTATTTATAGCAGCCGATAGTCATTACGGATAGTGAATAGCTGATAACTGTTAGTTAATAAAGATGAACTCTATAGTAAAATTTTGTTAGTGATTACTATTAGTATGTCAAATAATTATTATTGACATATTATTTATTTCTAAATATAATTTCTTATAATATTTTTTAGTTATATAAATTATTTAAAAATAATATATATTAATAAATAATAATTTATTGTGTTTGATTTATATATTATTAAAAAATTAATCAAAATTATTTAAAAAGGAGTTTTAAAATATAAATATTATTGTATAATTTTTTAAAAAATAAAATATTTTAATTATCTAATTATTAATTATTATTTAAATAATATTATTTAACCATGAACAATAAAAAATAATAATTGCATACATTTAATTTAAATGTAGATATTTGTTATTTTTATTTTTAATAAGAATGAAATAGTCTAAATAAAAAATAAATATAAAATAGCTATTAACGGATGAGAAAAGGCTACAAAATAAAGTTTATTAAATCCGTAACTATTTTAAATAAAATCAACTATCAGTTGTTGGTTTTTAAATTTTACCAAACACTTAAATTTTAGTTAATTGAGAAAAAATCTATATTAATTCTTTCAATTAGGTTAACCAAACATTCCTTAACAAGATTTTTTTATAGTTAGTTGTTTTATTTTTAAATTTAAAATTAGATATTAATTGTCATTTTTCGTAAATATACAAATTTCTCTTATAAAGAAGTAAGAGAGAACGAGAAAAAAGAAAGCAAACTAAAAGTTCAAAAAACCAAACTAAAAAATTTAGTGTGTAGATTAAACTAAAATCAAAAACAAATGTTATAACTCACTAACTTTTTTTTTAGCAGAGAGGGATGAGGCTCGTAGAATTTGAACCGTCATAGAGACAGTTTAAGACAGTTATTTTACTACCTGCATGAATGTTCTAACTTACTAACTTATTAACACAATGATTTTTAAAAGAAAAAAATCCATTTTTCATAAATAAATTATTTTCTCTCTTTGGTCAGTACAATCATTAAATAATAATAAATGACTTGTACGAATGGCATTTAGGAAGTTGAATAGAATACCGACAGGAATCTGTCTTGAGAAAATCCATTTAGTTCATGTAGGACCCTTTAACTCCCAGTGTAGTTGGTAATATAATGACTGAACAGAAAACCAACTAATCACAAAATTTATCCACAACCAAAATCCTTGCAGGGAGTAAATTTAACAAATCCTCGCTTGCCAGTCGCCAGCTATTTAAAACTCAACTCAAAAAATAAAAAAAAATATATCTCTCGAACCCACTCGTTAAGATAAAAGAGCTGAATCCAAATTCCAATTTAAAGCTTCTATAAAAAAGTCAAGGTTAATCCCTCTATAAATCGCTCATTTCAACTCACAAATAAAACTAGTAAAAAATTCTTAATCCAATTCGTGAATAAATTAAATAGATTCATAAAAATTCATGAGTAAACTCATAAATAAACTCCTTAACTTATTTATTGGTTCATTAATAGGCTTCTTTAATGTTGAGTAAATATAATTTAATGCAAACATTAGTATTTATTAACTATTATAATATTAAATAATATCATTTAATAAAGTCACTAATATTAAGTAAATATAATTTAAATTATTAAATATAATAAAAAACACTGTTTTATGATAAAAATTATATGATTTTAAAAGTTGTTAAATTAGTATTACTATTAGTATTAAGGATTAGTATGAAGTAAATATAATTTTAATTTGATGATATATTGTGTAGTTTTGGAGCACATTAGGATCAGTAGTGTAACAAAAAATCACATACCAAAACTACGTAACTTTATGATGTATAAGTAAATAAAATTTTAATAATGAAATTAAACTTTATAATGTATAAGTAAATGAAAATTTAATTATGAAATTAAGTAACTATCATAAAATATTAATTTAATATTAAGTAAATAGAGTTTAAATCACTCAGTATGATTAAAAAAAAAACTATATTTTCATAATAAGACTATATAACCTTTGTCTAAACTAGTATAAGTATTAAGTAAAAATAATTTTAAGTAAATATTATAAAATGCTATTTTAGTATCAAATAAATAAGGATTTTTTTTAAAAGTAATAAATAAGGATTGTTAAATACAATGAAAATGACATTTTATAATTTATAATTAATAACAATATTAATTAAATATAATAGTAAAAAATTGCAAAAGACCTGAGCTTAAGCTTTCAAAAGTAAAGCTCAACTCAATTCCGTTTGATTCAATTATATCCCTATATTTTTGAAAAATTTTGCTAATTCTAGATGTATTATGTGTCATATCTATAGTTTTTTGATAAAATTGTCAATCCCACATTGAAAATTTAAAAGGAGTGGGAGGAGTTCTAAGACTATAAATAGGCTCCTTTCCCCATTTAGTTAGATCATTCCAAATTATCTCTCCTATATATTTAGGCAATTGTATTCTTTCTCTCTTTTTTGTAATATTTTCTCATTTAGTGAAATATTATTTTAGTAGTATCTGAGGACGTAGGCATAATTGACCGAACCTCATTAAATTTTGATGTTCTCTTTTATGTCTATTTAATAGCTATTATCGAATATATTTATTGTTAATTATTGTGCTATTAAAATTACTTGTCTTTGTAAAATTCTGTTTAAAGAGAGTGATTTTTAAGTGAGACCATTGTGACCCCTCCACACTTTCCTGGAAATATACCTTGGGGTAATTTTTAGTACAATCCTTTACACTCTAGTCACATGTGCAATAGTTCTCAAGGTGATTGCTGTTATTATTGGTGGAAATTAACCCGAATTCCACAACAATTGGTATCATAGCTCTTAATTTATTTTAGTATGTTTTATGGTTGTGGCTTAAGCTGATCTTTCACATCATAAAAAATTTTCTTAGTCTAATTGGCATTCTGCATCAACAATTGTTAAATAGAATTTGTAGTAGAAATGGCAGACGACATAAAAGTATCCACATCAGCGTCAACAGCTTCTTCATCTTCAATTTTGGTAAGAAATGTTGTAATAAATACTAGATTTGCGATGGAAATTTTTTATGGCACTGGTCATTTTGGCATGTGGCAAAGTGAGGTTCTAAATGCCCTCAACAGGGTTTAGACATTACTATTGAATGAGAGAAACCCAATGATATTGAGGAGAAATAATGGAAGGTGATCAATAGATTGACATGTGGTACAATTCAATCATGTCTTTCTAGAGAGTAGAAGTATGCATTTTCTAAAGAAACTTCTGCAAGTAAATTATGGAAGGCACTGGAGGAGAAATTCTTGAAGAAAAACAGTTAAAACAAACTCTACATGAAAAAAAAATTATTTTGCTTTAATTATATTCCAGGTACCACGATGAATGATCATATTACTAGCTTCAATCAGCTGGTAACTGATTTAATGAATATGGATGTGACTTTTAATTATGAAGATCTAGCTCTAATATTGGTGGGATTACTTCCTGATGAGTTTGAGTATCTTGAAACTACTCTACTTCATGTGAAGGTTGTTATGTCTCTAAGTGAAGTAACTGCAGCCTTATATAGTTATGAATTGTGAAAGAAAGAAAAGCAAGAAAATACAAGTGTTGAAGTAGAAGCTCTTATTGTCAGAGGTCGTTTGTAGCACCAGAATAAAAGAAGGAGAGGGAGATCAAAGTCAAAGTCCAAACTGAGCAAAGATTAATGTGCCTTTTATCGAGAAAAAGGGCATTAGAAGCAAGATTGTCCCAAGCTAAAGGACAAAGGCAAACCTGGAAAGGGAAATGTTGTCTTAAATTCAAATGTAACTGAGTGTGATGATATAGATTCAGATCTTTCAATTACTACTACACCATCAACCAGTTGTTCGAGTTCATGGTTATTAGATTCAACTTGTAGTCACCATATGACTCCCAATAGCGAATGGTTCTTTGACTTTAAAAAATTAAAAGGTGGAGTTGTCTACACAGTGAATAATGCCACTCTTAACACATATAGGATTGATTCAGTTCGCTTAAGCAATAAGGATGGATCAATTAAAACCTTGACAAGTGTTCATTATGTGCCAGATTTGATGAGGAATCTCATTTCTGTGGGAACCTTAAAGTTAAAACATTTTGAAGTAAGGGCGAAAGATGGGATAATAAGAATCATCTCTAGTGCACTTATGATAATGAAGGGGATTCAAAAAAGAAATAATGTGTATTACTTTTTGGGTAGTATAATTATTAGGACAGCAATAGTGATAGCTTCTACTGATGATCAGGAGTCAAAAGCAACTAGGTTATGACATATGTGCTTGGGGCATGTTGAAGAAAAATCCTTGAAATTGTTGATAGATCAAGGATTATTAAAAGGAGCTCGGACTTGCAAATTGAATTTTTATGAGCATTGCATCAAATGGAAGAAGACAAGGGTGAAATTTGGAATAACTATCTATGATACTGAGGGAATTATGGATTATGTTCATTCAGATGTGTGGGGGCCTTCCAATAATGCTTCATTGGGAGGAAAACACTATTATATTTCCTTTGTTGATGATTTTTCCTAAAAAGTATGGGTGTATACAATGAAGATAAAGGATGAGGTGCTAGGAATTTTTCTTAAATGGAAAAAGATGGTGGAGACCCAAATAGGTAGAAAAGTCAAATGTCTCCCCATAGACAATGGTGGCGAATTTAAAAATGATCCATTTTTAAAAGTCTGTGAAGATGAAGGTATTTTCAAACACGTCACCATTAGATATACACCACAACAAAATGGGGTGGCAGAGCGAATGAACCGGGCATTGCTAGAGAAAGTTCGGTGTATGTTATCCAATGCTGGGTTAGGCAAAGAATTTTGGGCTGAGGTTGTAGTATATACTTATCACCTTATCAACCGTCTACCATCGACTGCAATTAGTGGTAAAACGCCATTAGAGAAATGGTTTGAAAAACCTACTACAGATTATGATTCCTTACATGTGTTTGGTTCCACTGCATATTACTATGTTAAGGGGTCAAAGCTAGATCCAAAAGCAAAGAAGGCAATCTTTATGGGGATAACTTCTGGTGTGAAAGGCTATCATCTTTGGTGTTTAGAAACAAAGAAAGTAATCTTCAGTAGGGATGTTACCTTTGATAAAACTACCATATTGAGAAAGATGACTTCAAAAAAATTAGAGCAAACAAATGGTACTCCTAAATAGGTGGAGTTTGATGGCAACAAAATTGTCCCAGCCAATGTAAAAAGTGATAATGACTCTCCTACGGTAGAAGAAGAGTCAAATGAAGAAGAGGTTCAAACCCAAGAACCTCCACATCAACATGAATCAATTGCATTAAGGAAGGGAAAGATGACCATTAGACAACCTGCTCGCTATGCTGATATGGTCTCTTCTGCATTATCAATTGCCATTGATGATGTTCCTGTCACTTATAATGAAGTAGTCCAAAGTTTAGAACAAGATAAGTAGAGGATCACTATAAATAAAGAAATGCAATCCCTTCAAAAGAATTAGACATGGAAACTAGCTAGTCTTTCGAAGGGAAAGGTAATTGGGTGCAAATGGGTATATGCAAAGAAAGATGAATTTCCTGACAAAGATAATGTTTGCTACAAAACAAGATTAGTGGCTAAAGGCTACACGCAGATAGAGGGAATTGATTATAATGAAGTATTTTCTCCAGTTGTAAAACATTCCTCCATCAGAATTTTATTGGTTTTGGTAACATAATTGGATTTAGAACTAGTTCAAATGAATGTAAAAATTGCATTTTTATATAGAGACTTGGATGAGGAAATCTATGTAACTCAGCTAGATGGATTCAAAGTTGCTAGTAGAGAAAAGATGGTTTGCAAATTAAAAAATTCATTATATGGACTGAAGCAATCTCTGAGGCAGTGGTATAAGCGATTTGACAAGTTTATGATAAGGTAAAAGTACATGAGAAGCAAATATGATCATTGTGTGTATTTGCGCAAGCTACAAGATGGATCCTATATATATCTTCTTCTTTATATTGATGATATGCTGATAGCTTTCAGGAGTCAGATAGAGATTGAGAAATTAAAGACTTAATTGAATAAGGAGTTTAAGATGAAGGATCTTGGTGAAGCAAAGAAAATTCTCGGCATGGAAATATCTAGAGATAGGAAATTGGGGAGGCTTTGTTTATCTCAGAAAGAATATACGAGGAAGGTACTAAAACATTTTGGCATGATTGAAAAGTCAAAACCAGTTAGTACACCACTTGCTCCTCATTTCAAGCTTAGTGCATCCATGTCACCGAAGAATAATGCAGAATGGGAACATATGTCAAAAACACTGTATGCAAGTGTTGTTGGTAACTTGATGTATGCAATGGTGTGTATGAGGCTAGATATTTCACAGGCAGTTAGGGTTGTGAGTAGGTACATGCATGATCCTAAAAAGGAGCATTGGCAAGCTATGAAATGGATTTTACAGTATATTTTGAACACTGTAGATATTGGTTTAGTATTTCAGCATGATAGATAAGATGGTCAGTGTGTAGTTGGGTATTGTGATTCAGACTATGTTGATGATTTGGACAAGCATTGATTAACTACTGGTTATGTGTTTACTTTTGCAAATGCACTTATCAGTTGGAAGTCTACCTTACAGTCAACATTTGTTTTGTCTACTACAGAGGCAGAGTATATGGCAGTTACAGAGGCTATAAAAGAGGCAATTTGGCTTCAAGGTTATTTGGTGAACTGGAAATGGAGCAAAAGTGCATCAAAGTGCATTGTGACAGTCAGAGTGTTATTCATTTAGTAAAGAACCAAGTTTATCATGCGAGGATGAAGCATATCGATGTTCGATATCACTTTGTACGGGAGATTTTTGAAGAAGGTGAAGTCATAATTCAGAAGATTCGGACTATTTAGAATCCTGCTGATATGATGACAAAAGTGGTAACTGCAGTCAAGTTTAAACATTCTTTAGACTTGATTAATATTGTTCTAAATTGAAATATGAAATTTGCAGACACTATTGAAAGTTGGATTTGAGAGAGAATTGTATGAAATTTTGCCAAGGTGGAGATTTGTTGTTTTTTTTGATAAAATTGTCAATCCCATATTGAAAATTTAAAAGGAGTGGGAGGAGTCCTAAGACTATAAATAGACTCCTTCTCCTCTTTAATTAGATCATCCCAAATTGGATTTCTTATATATTTAGGCAATTGTATTATTTTTCTCTCTCTTTTGTAATATTTCCTCATTTAGTTAAATATTATTTTGATAGTGTCTGATAATGTAGATATAATTGGTTGAACCTCGTTAAATTTTGATGTTCTCTTATGTCTATTTAATAACTATTGTCGGGTATAGTTATTGTTAATTATTGTGTTATTAAAATTACTTGTTTTGATAAAATTATGTCTAAGAAGAGTATTTTTTAAGTGGGACTATTGTGATCCACTCATAATAATTAACAATATCTTCTATTTAAGAAGAGTGATTTCTTGGTAAAATCACCTTGAGATAATTTTTAGTACGATTATTTACACTTTAATCATTTGTATAATAATTCTCAAAATAATAATTATTATTATTGATGAAAATTAACTTGAATTCCATGACAATATCTTTTATCACATATATAAAATAGCAAGAATTTTTCCTATATGACAGCCTAGCGAGATATATATATATTTTTTGGTTTACAACGGAAGTTAAGCCGAGCGACTTTTTGAAAGGTAGCGAATCTAGAGATTGTAGAATAGAAACAACAGCAATAGATGAATTTGTTAAGACACAATTATCCACCTTGTAAAAAGGAAAATAGAAACATAACTTCACTCATCACATAGCAAAACACATCAAAGCCCATAGCAAAAATCCACAAATCATCTCCACAACAAACCATTTGCAACTCTTTGCCATTTCACCTCCACTCTTTTCTTCTGCACTTGTTCCACTCTTTGTTGAATTCCCTTTAATGGAAATATGCAAATATATCAGAAAACATAACCAAAAAAAAGAAGGCACCCATGTTCTATATATACATATATAAAAGCAAATGTTAAAAAGGACCAATTATTACTCATAATTTTCTTACCACTAGCAGCAACAGTTGCAGTAGTATTACTCCCTTTTGTCAAGTTTGCAAATCCTGCAAATATCTTAGCATCCGCCGATCCAGGAGCCAAGTGCAGAAGATCTAAGGAGAAACAAAAATAATTAGGATATATAAAGCACACTTGCTACTAAATTGGCTATAATTTTATTTCCTATGTTTGCATATCTAGTTTGGGTTTAAAAAAATAGTAAAATTTTTTTCATAACGTTAAAAAATTGTAAATTTAATCTTTAAACGACTGTAAAACAAAAAAAAATTATATTTTAAATCTATAACAATTATTTCAATAATTACATATTCAATTTGACGTATACTTAACCAATAGGGATAGCTTTGTATGGCTTTTAGGAACCCTTTTCAACAATTAATTAAAAGATCAATCTGAAATGGAATTTTGATTAATTGAAGTGAAGAGCATCCCAATTAAAATTCAACAACAATAATAAACTGATTATTAGCATATGCATTAGGAGTGTGCTGAAGATGAATCAAGAAAAAATGTAGATAAAAAATTTTAAAGACATACCGATGCACTGGGTTACATTAACTGGAGCGTGGCAAGAACTGGGAAGAGTAGCAGCAAGAGTAACATTGATTTTGAAACCAATATCGGGATTATCACGATCTTTAATTAGGACACAGAGGCATTTAGCACTCTTATCCAAGACTTGTTTAAGGCCAGTGCAGCAATCTAAAGTTGGAGCTTTAGCAGTTCCACCAACGTAAGGAAGACATGTGGAAAGACCCACAAGTTGGGTAGCACATTCAGCTCTATCTTGCTTAATATCTGAACTCACAAAACCAACCACCATCAACACCAGAACTGCCACAGCCAACTCTTTTGAACCCATTTTTTATTTCAGAAACAAACCAACAAAAAGAGACACTGAGAGACAGAGATAGGCACAGGAAAAGATGCCCATCAGTAGCCTTTTATGCTTTTGCTTGTGACTTCCTTTTTATTTTAGAATTTAAAAAAATGAGAAAAACTTGTGGTGAAAAAAAAGTTAATAATGATAATTTTTTTAATAAAATTTAATAATGATAGTTACTGTTGAGCTTGATGGATATTTCACAAGCCAATAGAAAATTTGATTTTTTCTTTTGATTAATGAAAAGACAGTATAAAGCAAAACTATTGAAATCAATTGATCAATTTTTATTCTCATTTAAATGATGTTTTAAATTTAAGCAATGAGATACTTTAAATAAGTAGTTCATAAATTTTTATTATTTTTAAAATTGTGTATAAATTAGAATAGTTCAAAAAATATAAATTTTTTAAACATGATCAGAAGGTTTGAGAATATAAAAATAAAATTTTTAGATCCAATCTAAAAATTAGAAGTAATTTGGAGTAGAAATTTAAATTTTTGAGAAAGGATCTATGAAGCAAACAGATATTTTAAAATGTAAACGAATATTTTAAAATGGCTATATATATATATATATATATATATATATATATATAAATTATTTTCAATTTTATTTTAATATTTATATTTTAGAGGAATTCTATGGTTACTGTACTTGAAGTACTTTAATTTTACTTTGCTTTTATTATTACATGATGATATTACTTTTTATAATCTAATAACCATTATTGATAAAGTGAATTTTACTTTGTTGAAAAAAAAAATTAATTATAAAATATGTCTATATTTTAATATTCATATAATTTGAATATATAAGATAATATGATTATAAATTTCACTATCAAAATTTATTTTATGATTTATACATATGTTGAAAATTAAACATAAAAAATTTAGTTGATGAGTGTGTTTATTTTATTTTAATTAATTAATTAATTAATTAGTATTTAAAATGTTAAATAATATACATTAAGTTTTAATAATAAATTGTCTAAAATAAATTATTAAAATGGTACTAAATTTTACTTGTAACACATATTAGAATTAATAATCAACTATATATATATATATATATAGATTCCGATTTTGATTCTTCAGTTCGGTACAATTCAGGACAATTCAATTTGGTTTTAAGGATGGAGAACTCATGTTCTCCATATCCACTTCAATAAATATTTTGAGGACAGTTCAGTGCAGAAAAAGTCAAATGGTCAACGGATATTTCAATTCTGAAGATTTTCGGTTTAATTTTTAGGACAATTCGAGTTCTTTAAGACCTGTGCTCAGCCGTTCTCACGGTTCTGCTTAAGTCTAAACAAATTAGTGAGAGTGTAGTAAACCTTAAATATTAATAGTCTAAAAAAAGAAAAGTCAAAATAATTTTAATATATTAATGAATTATATAATATCAATTAATTATCTATATTAAGAAGATAATATAAGATACTCTTTCCATTTAACAAAAATAAAAAATTTTAATTTTATAAATTAATAATTAAAAAATCTAAATTTGTACTAAGTTACTATCTATCATTAGCTGAGTGCATAATTTCATCTCTGAAATTTACATATGATACTCTTTAATTATTATTATTATTTTCTAGTAAATATTTAAATTTTTTGAGTTGATATCTTTTTGTCTCTGAATTTGCATTTTTCAATTTTTTTAGTAAATGTAATACCAAATGATGTGAATTAGATTTATCTAATAAACAAAATCTGTGAATCCTGTTGAGTTAGGATTTCTTGTCGCACTAAAATTGTCATCATTAAAATGAGTAAACACTTAATTTTAAATGATTTTTTTAAGAATTAATTTGAAATGATTTTAAATTTGTAAGATGTAATTAAGAGTTAGCTTCAAACTAGTCAAAAAAAAAAAAAAATTAAAATATTAATAATAAGAAGATAGGAAAACTATTTCCAATTATATTATCTTTCTCAATTAAACAATATAAGTTTTTGTGTCAATATTAACATTAATTATTAAAAATATGCTGATTTCATATATTAATATAGATGTTAAATATGTTTAACACAGAAATTTAAAAACAGATGGAAAGCTGCGACAAGTGGTAGGGTTTTCAATATCAAGGCATTATATGAGTAGGTATCGGTGCATATACTCTTGTTATGTGCACCTCACAAATTCAATTTTCAGTTCTTCTTTTGGTCCATTTGTTCACAAGTTTGGTGAATTGTATATATATCTAATTTTGAATAAACACATATCGTACAAGATTCTTAAATGGTGTGTGGGTTCTATGATTTATTTGGTACAGTTCTGACCATATATGAATTTAACTCTATGCATTTCTAGTACATATGTAGGGAAAAGAAGAATTTAAGAGCCTAGAGCCGTAAAAAAAAAAAAAAAAAGTTATACAGGAAAAATAAATTTTCTTATTATAATGATGAAAATAATTTTTACTTTAAAAATTAATACAAATTAATATCATCATGTGTTGAAACTTCCTATAAGTGCAGACTTCTGACTAAATGAATTTACAAAATATATAAATTATAAATTAAAATTATTAACAAATAAATAGTTACATAGATTAGTGAAACACACACATATATATATATATATATATACACACACGTATATATTATGTTGAACTTGTTTTTCTATAAAATTTTAATTTTAAATTAAATATTGTTACATGATTACTAATAATTGGAAAGTGCAAATTTTTTAAAAATTAAGTATAAATATATTTCGTTTCTTATAAATTTTATACATTTTACTTTAAATGTGTATTATTTTTCTATAAAAAGTTGTTCTTTTAGTTTTAAAGTTCGGTATAGAATAAATCAATACATTTAAGCATATGAATTAAGCCTATATTTTTTGATTGAGACATCAAATTTTTTTAAAACAAAACAAATTTGCATATCTTTTACTAATTTTGCCATTAGAAATATAATAAAAAAGATAGATTCCTATACAAAATATATTTCTCTATTTTCTTTAAAAGAATTTATAAAATCAATTAATAATTATTTTATTTACATTATGCATATAAAAAATATATTAAATATATTAGATATTTACTTGTTATATTTACAAAATAGGTTTAGTTTAATTCTTTTATTCAAGTATATTTTATATATTTATATCTTTAATATTAATTTTTTCATACTTTTATGAGTTATTAATTAGTAATTTAAACTAAAAACCATTTTATATAGTATTTTTTATTTTAGTCAATGGCCTTTTTTAGAAAGAATTAAAATTTTAGTTAATAATTAGATAATAAAAATATATTTTATTTTATTTTATTTCTTTAAATTTTTAAATATAATTAAATACTTGAACATAATAAAATTATTATTCTGTTTATATAACATAAATGCTACTCTTAAGAAATTCATGCACTATTTTTTAAGAAATATTATGGTCATAGTTAGTTAGATAAATATAAATTTTAATAATTTAATTGTAATCATTTTAAAAAATAATAAAATTATTATTTTATTTTTATAGGAATATAATATTATAAATTTAGTACAATTATAATTTATTCAAAATTCAATAAATTACTTTTAATTTAATCAAATTTATATTTTAATAAATTTAATTTTATTAGAGATAAAATAGATATTATCTCAATAAAAATATGAAATGTACTTCAAATTAAATTAAAATTATATTTTTGTTAATCTAATTTAATTTCTATTCTTAAATTACTTAATTATCCAATTCTTATTTAATAATAAGTGAATGCATTTTAATAAATTTGCATGTCCCTCTTCATGTTTGTGCATGTATGTTTTTATTTAGGTTGTATTTATTTTTATTTAATAATATTTATTTTAAATTTAATATAAAGAAAGAAAGAAAAAGTAAAGCTCCTTGAATTTAAAGTAAAAGAAGGATATTAAAGTTCTAATATTTAGAGTAAGATGGAAAAATATTTTAATTAATAAAACTCACTAAAAATGTTATTTTGAAAATTATTTGTTGGTTCAAAAAATTGTAAAAATTTTAATATAATACTACAATAACATAAATTAAAAATTTGAGATTTATATACACATTTTTCTATTAAATAAATCTTAGTTGCAAATTTAAACAAAATTTTATCAAAATCAAGTTTTAACTAGTTCATAAATGGGTCAATTTACTTTCATGTGTAATTAATTGCAATCGTTAAATATCCTATCCATATTTTTCATAATTTTAATGTTTTTCCTGCTTCACCTCATAAGAACATATTTTCTGAAAAAGGTTTTACGATTTTTTCCTTTTTATCTGGAAAAAAAAAAAAAAAGACAGTTGCATGCATATTTCATTCGCATACCTAACAAATATTGCCAAGCTTATTATATTTAATTGTCACAGCTACCACTTTAATTCAATCCTTTAATTTGAAGGGGGTGGAAGATCTATACAGGGGTTCACCTTCGAAATAAATAAATAAATAAATAAATAAATAAATATATATATAGCCATCGGAACAGAATAGGATAGTTAAAAAAGTTATAATTTATTGCCTGATGGAGCACAAAAAATACACCTCTAATAGACTCATTACACGTGGAAAACAGCTTTGTCTTATTCGTCACATTAGACTGCTTTTGACCATTTGATCTTTCAACTTACAAAGAGTTACATTATACTTAAGCATCCTTTGATGCATTATCTTACTCAGACCACTAAAATCTAAACAAAATGTTTGGACAAGAAACACAATGTGAGACACCGGTATAGAAAACTCAAAATCTATACACGATATTCTACTCAGGAAAGCGGACTCTTTTAGCTTTTGATAGATATTAAATATTCTTGACGTGTTTCTATATTTCAAAAAGCTACCTGAGTGCATCTGTTATATCATTATACTGTCAGGTACCTCAACTAATCATCTTCCTCCTTTCTCCACCAATTTTCTACCTATCAAGACTATATAAAACCTCTTTCACCAAGACCACTTGGTTCTTCTTCTTACTTTTCTTTCTTTTCTCTGTTTTTCTGCAACTAAAATGGATACATAAACATTTAGTTTTCTCAGACAATATTTATGTTCTTATCATTATCTTCATCACCTCTATAAGCTATTCTATTTAGAAGAGCCTGACTTAGGCATTATAGTGGTTTTTGGCAATCCAACCCTCCTTCACTAAGATTGCTTTATCTTCCATAATTATATAAAAAATATATGTTTAAGCTATAGCTAAGACAAAAGGAGTTGAACCATAATTGACAAAACTAAATTATTTAAAAAATAACTATCAAAATTAAGCAGGTGTCTATATAAAAATATAAAAAATTTAAATATACTTTTGGCACTTAGGATAAATTTTACCAAATGGCACTTATGTTCATAATCATTTCTTTTAATTTTTGGTATTTTAGTTTATCTTATTTTTCTTATTAATAAATAATTAATATATGTATTAATCACAAAGTCATAACTAGTGTCGTAAATGAGCTGAATTGTTCGTTAGCAATTCAATTTTTGAGTTGCTAAAATTCATTCGAGCTAATTGAATAAACAAACTGAATTCAAACTATATAAAATTTAACTTGTAAAACTTGCGAACATGTATAATTTTAATATATAATATATAATTTAAATTTAGAGCTTGTATTTTTTTAAAAAAAATTTTAGGTCCGCTTATACCCATTTAAACTTATGAATAGCTCTTTAACACCAAGTGATACGGTAGGTATAATTCAAGTTCGATTTAATTATAATTTATTATTTTTCACATATTAATTTATAATATTTTTTAATTAAATTTAATAAAAACTATTTCATATAATCTATACATCGTGTTGGCACTAACTAATTAAGTATACAAATTTTCTCATTCTCTTAATTTCTTTGAATATTTTTAAAAGATATCGACCACAATATCACTTTTTCAATGACCATACTTTTAAAAATATTCAAAGAAAAATAAGAAGTGTAAAATTTAAAATTTATGTATGGCTAAATTAATTTATTTTCCTAATAGAACTAGTTTTGTAATAATGTAATGGCAAATAACATGAATCTTATCTTTGTGTTGCATCTATGTTTTATATTTATTATCAATCTCAAGTTTGAGTGGGAGTGATTATTGACGGACCCGTGATTTAGATTAATGAATCCGTGAGCTTATGGATCAATCCGTGATCGAAAACAGATTAATCCATTAACAAATTAGGATTATAATTTGTCCACTTTGAGCATCACCATGTGGTATCCACAAGGACCTTTTGCATTAAATATATAATTAAGGACTACTGCAACAGGTTCTGGATTATTATTATATTATGCTTTTATGAGTGCTGTTGAGGGAGGAGAAAGGGCATGTGATTACTAAGCTGACAGAGTTAAGATTTTTAATAACAAAGAAATAAATCTTTTTTAATTCGTATGCTTCATTCATTCAGTCCACCATACTTCGTTCCTTCCGCTCTACTAGTATGGCCGATGTAATGGTCTTTAAGAAATAATGCTTTAATGAGCTGAGACTTCATCAAAATTCCAGTTCCTAACACTCAATTATTGAAATTTCAGGAAAATAATATTTTATTGAGCTTTCCGTTCCTCAAAATGCCTTTTAATCCTTACATTCAATAAACCCAACAAACCTAATTAACTCACAATTCAAATTCATATTTAACCCCCTGAACTTGTCGATAAAATTTTATTGGCCACCTAAACTTCTAATATAACCTTATGGACACCTTAAGACACATTTATTGTAACTTTTAAATACCTACGAGCTTGTAATTGGGTGGATTATTGATACTCGTGCTAACCAAATCAAAAAGCTAATCCATGTATGCAAAAAATAACTGATAGAGTAGGGAGACATTTTTCCCTCTCAAAATCGATAAGCTCACCAAATTGGACACTTGAAAAGCTTTTAATATCCCACTTACCTTATTGAGGAACACAAACCAATCCATAACAAAAGGCTTTTGTTTCCCCTGCTCAATCAATTATTAAGTGATACAAAGAGTGGTTCAAACTATTTGCATTTGTCAAAATTGAAATCAATCAAGCCATTCAAGCCATCCATTAACGGTGCTTGAAATTGTTTAAAGCTCAAGAGAGGTTAGTTGTGTTTACTTAAATGTTATCTTCTTGTTATTTATTAGGTTCTAGTTACATGATTTTAATGTTCTATACATTTAAAGCTTTATTTCTTATTAAATAGGGTTTGCTTGGAAGATTTGTATATTACTTTGGTTTGGCACCATGTTGGTGTTTTGTGCAATGGACCGCAACCCCAATATGTTGGTGTAGAAATAACATTTAAAGATAATGTGGACCTAGAAAAATTGTCCATTATTGAGTTGTGACATAATGTAAGAGAAATGGGATACATGTTAATACAAGGTGTGTTTTATAAAGCAAAAAACAGTAATGTGTTTATGCATGTAGACACTGATAAAATATTATTGGATGTGTGCAAAGGGTTAAAAGAATGAATATGAGGTGCACTTGTATGTGATTCACAATAATAATGATCCTCAAGTTATAGTAGATGTAGATGAAAATATACCTAAATGTGGTCCAGGTGCTAGTGGATGTCATATGCCTTTAATTGAGGCACGTGTTAGGCAAATATAGGCAGTTGAAACTCATAATGGTACGACTAATGTGACAAGTAATATAAATGAGTCTTTTGTGGTTGGGGAAGGGGCCAATTTAGAGAAAAATAATAGGAGTTCTATACTAACTATCAATGAGGATGTAGAAGAGGGATAGGAAAATGAAGACAATAGTGAGGAAGAAAAAGAAGCACATGTGTAGATGACGGGGTTTAGCGCACGTCCAAGATTTTAGCAATCGCGACACTATTTAAGCTTAGGGCTCTAGAGAATACACTAACCACTGTCACAAAGACATGACGTGGAGATGAGGAGTCTCCACCTAGGGTAATAACTGGCACAGATCGAAAAGGTGGTACTCGATTCCCTAAAAGAAAGCTAGCACCATAACTAGGAGATTCTGGGTATGGAATACCAACTTCTTTCAGTTTTGTGTTCATTTAAAATTGCTTTATGAATTACTATATTATCCTCTATTTACATGCAATTTCATATAAACCCTTATTCTAGCAATTAACTCCAAGGTAAACCAGTCACGAAAATACAAGTAAATAATGCATGCATTCAAACATATAATCCTTAAGTTAGTCTAATCTATATGGATTTTAATTAAATGAGCTAAATCTACATGTTTTAATTTACAAATGAGCTAAAGGGACTAATTCCTTGTAATTTTAATTAAATGAACCTAAGTCTATTTATTTTAATTCTAAACATGAGGCTAAATCTATAAATTATGAAGGTATTTAAATTAGTGGTTCTAATTCTACATATTTTAATTCTAAGGTGATCTTAAATCTACAAATTATAAAAAATGCTTAAATTAAGTGGGCTAAGTCTAATAAATTAAATTAAATTAAGTGGGCCTATGTCTAATTTACTATATGGGGGCCTAAGTTATTTCTAACCTAAAAATCAAATTAATTATGGGCCTAAAATGCATTTTAATTCATTAAACCTAAAAACCTAAATTTATATGAATGAATTATAATCTAATATGGGCTTAAGGCTCAAAACACATAAGAATAAATAAACAAGCCCAAAAATAAAATAAACAAGCCCAAAAATAAAAAAAAAACATATTGAAACAATTAAATTAAAGATCAAATAACTAATTAAATTAATTCCTTCTAAACCCTAATTTTCATTAACATGCAACCTAAATTAATCTACTTCCTTCATTGATTTTAATTACGTACTTAATTAAAACCCTAATTTTACTAACCAAATAAATAACATAAACATGCAATCACACATATAACTTTATTATTCCCGTTATTAGGGCTATTACAATAATTTATAGGAAATAATAATAAAAATAATTAATACACCCCTAAATAAAATAAAGCAATAATAAAAAAACTCTAAAAACTATGTCTCTATAGGATTTTATCCCTGGCATTCCATGGATTTCTCAATTTATCCCCTCAAGCATGATCACCATATATTTTCCTCCATAATCACCATGAAAAAGAAATAAAATTATGATTAGTAAATAAATTATAGTAATAACTCAAATAATAAAAATAATCAATAAAATAAAAAAGAAAGAAAGAAATAAAATAGAATAAGAAGGAGATGATGATGCTTATAAGTGATGAGATACTCCTTAAATTGATAAATCACCGCTTCTTAATAGGTCTTTTAATCTTGTTCTTCAAAAATTCTCCAAAGATCTTTAATTAACCAATAATACCAAACATGATTTTTGTAGAGGAAGACAATTCACAAAAGAATAGAATTAAGAAGGCTTTTTCAAGAACAATCAATGAATAAAAAGTAATTATGTGTACAAAATGAATGAAAAATCAAAATCTTATAAAAATATGTTGCTACCTTCCTCTTAGATTTTCCTATTTTTTTCCTGTCGTTTTTTCTTCTCTTCCCCCTTTATTTCTCTCTTCTATTTTTTTTTAATTTTTTTGCCTCCCCTTTTTCAGAGCAAAAGCCCTCCTTATATAGGGATACATATTGAAATCCTAATTATAAATTGATTCCTAAAATACTTCTATTTCCTTTAAAATATTATCAAAATAATTTTAGGAGAATTTTAGACAAATTAGGACTCAATTTATCTAGAAATTTTGAGATTTATCTAAAAAATTCAACAATTAGCGGAAGGAGTCTAATTCCGATCGGAATTGTGTAATTCCAATCGGAATTACATAATTCCTATCAGAATTTCATAATTTTGATTGGAATTATGTAATTCTGATTGGAATTAGGGTAATTTTGATCACTTTTTTTTTAAACTTTTAATTACAAAAAGGTCATTGAAAGAATTTAAGTTTTGCAATTAGATCCTTAAAAAGCATTATAATTTAATCCACAAAAACATTAAATCCTTTTTGTGAAAAAATGCAATTAGACCCTCAAAGTTTTAAATATTGAAGACTTATTCATGATATTCTCATTATTGAAGTCTTTTGTTGCATCCATAACTCATCATCCCAAAATTGGGTGTCTACAACATGTCAGTGATGTAGATTAAGTGGATGGGAATGATGTTAATGATGAGGTTAGAGCAATTAGGTAGGAAAAAAGAGATTTAAGAAGAAGAAAAAGAAAGGTTCAAGCAACGATAAGATCTATTAATGTCGAAATCCCTATAGAAGAAGTTGGTCCAGATGCTGGATATGAAAATATTGGTGACAAGAGCAACAAATATGAAGGCAAAATAACTGGGGATGAGGATTTTTATAGGAGTGATGACTTAGATAGTTGTGGGAGTGACCTTGAAGAGGGATAGGAAGGTGAGGATCTACCTTATAGGTAACTAAATAAGAATGTGTTGTGCTAAAGTGATATAGGAGCTTGGTATGGTATTTTAATTTGCAGTTCAATTTAGGTAAGCTATGGTAAAGTATGCAACAGAAAGGGGTGTGCAGCTCAAACTATGTCTAAATGAGTCAGTAAGGGTCAAAGTTAAGTGTTAAAAGGAGGGGTGTCCTTGGGAGTTATTTGCAAATTATGAGGGATCATCTCACAATTTTATAATCAAGACATAAAATCCAAAAGACAAATGTGTTAGGACTAATAAAAGAAGTTATATAACCATCAATTTACTACAACTTACTACTAAAAGAGGATAGTATCGCAACTAGGAATCAAGATTTAGGAGTTAGTTAAACTATGTAAAGAAGAATTAAAAGTGTATATTAGAAGAACTACTTGCAGGAGAGCCAAATTAAAGGTTTTAAATAAGTTTTATAGGAGATTACAAAATGGAGTGCAGTAAAATTCATGATTATATGGATAAGATAAATCTATCAAATCCTGGCAGGACTTATTTTATTATAGTTAACAAAACAAGCAAACCTCGTGCATAGATTTTTGAAAGATTTTAGGCAGAATATACAATTTCACACTTGAACTTTACTCAATTATTATATGTCATCTATCAACTTTCATTTTTTTAATTTCACCTCTTAACTTTTATTTTTCACCTATTTAGCCTACATAACTTCTATTTTTCACTAATTTCACCTCTTAACTTATGTTTTTCACCTATTCAAATTCAATGCGAGTTAAATACACACATTCTTCTAGTGTGTAAAAAGAGTTAAATACGTGAAAAATAGAAGTTAAAAAGTGAAATTGAACAAATGAAAGTTAAGAGGTGATATAGAATAACTGAGTAAAATTCATGGGTGAAATTATAAATTCAGCCAAAGATTTTATGTTTGATTTAATTCCTTAAAGATTGGTTAGAAGGAAGGTTGTAGGAAAGTTATTGGGTTAGATATGTGCTTTTTTAAGGGCATTTGCAAAGGACAACTACTTGTTGTTTCTAAAAATGGAAATAAGTAGATGTACCCTCTTGCTTGGCATGTTGTTAATCTTGAAATTAAAGCCTCATGGACAAAGTTCATTAAGTGCTTAATTAAAGATTTTGAACTTAAATAAAGGCAAGGCTTAACAATTATAATAGATATATAAAAGGTAAGAGGTGAAAATTCCAATTTCTTTTATATTTTTAAATAAGTTTTGCTTTAATGTGCATTGATATGTGAAGTGTTAGGATTAGTAACTTATATATGGTGTTTATTTCTTTTTAATGACAGGGTTTAGTGCCTACAATAACTGAATTACTTTAAAAAGCTGAACACAAAATGTGTGTAAAACACATATTGAGCAATTGGTAAAAGAAATGAAAGAGCTCAAAGAGAAGGAAGAGATTTTAGTCATGTGCATGGTCCACATTTGAGGTATAATTTAAAGATAAGCTAATTGATTTAAGCAAAATTGGTAATGGAATTATGGAGCATCTGTTATGTTATAATAAAGAAACTTGGTGCATTGCATATCTTAAATATGATGTATATGAAAATAACATATGTAAGACTTTTAATTCTTAGATCTTAGTTACTAGGCATAGATCTATAATTTCAATGCTTGAGGAGTTAAGAAGAAAAGTTATAGAAAGAATTAGAAAAATGAGAGATTTTGCATAAATATGGATGAGTGACACTTCACCAACGGCTAGGCATATGTTAGAACATAATAAGTTAAATTTAATGAATTGCCAACTATTGTGGATGGTGAATCAGGCTTTAAAGTTAGTGATGGGAAATATAGATAAATTATTGATATTAGGAAGAAAAAAATGCACTTGTAGGTCTTGGAAAGTAAAGAGAATTCCTTATGCACATGTTGTTTATGCAATGCACTACCTTATGATGAATCTTGATGAGTTTGTTGTCCATTAGTACAAGAAAGACACCTATTTAAAAGCTTACTCACATCCCATCCAACATGTTCTGAACATGAAAATGTTTCTTGAGTCAAATCATGCATCAATTCAACCTTTAGAAGTATTAAGAAAGCTAGGTAGACCAAACTTAAACAGAAGGAAGGATAAAGATAAGCCTAAAAAACTAAAACTTATGGGAAAATCTCAAAAAAAGGTGTTAGGATGACATGCAGCCTATGTACAAATGAAAGGCATAATAAAAAAATGTGTCCAAGGAAAATGGAATTTCAAAATCAGGTATAAATGCTTTACTTGCTTCAATGTATGAGACTATTTTCTTTTGTTAATGTGCCTATGTGATTGATTTTATAAATATTTATTGATACTAGTTCATTGAAATTTCATTTAGGTATATATAATGCCTACAAATATGAATAGTACTATACATGTTGATGTGGATGCTATTAGTGGTTCTGGATAGTGTATTGGTAGTGGTTCTGGTAAGGGTGGAGAAAGTGGTCCTACAAAGGGTGGAGGAAGATGTGCATTTGCTAGAGTTATAAGAAAAGGTACTAATTGGGGTGCTAGTAGAGGTGTTGCTAAGAGTGAAAGCAGATTTAATACTGATGTTAGGAGAAGGGGTTTAGGTGGTAGATTAGGTAGTGAGTTAAGTGGTGCATCTGCTTCTACAACTCTGTTGCATATGGGAATACAACTATTGATTCAAGTTCAAAGAGGGTTTTAGAAGCAACCTACCAATCTGGTACTAAAAGAATAAATATGATAGGTTATGGACTATATGTTAATCTTAATAATGGTTTAGAAACCTATAACATAATAGTAGTTGTGTTTGCACTTAGGCTTGCTTATCAGTCTGCTTAATTTCACTAACCAATTTTTTTTCATGATAGTTTGGACCAAATTACAATAATCTAATAAGGTCACCATCTGGTTTAAAGAATGTAGTTGAGCTTATGGATCTTAGTTTTAAACTATATGGTTTAAAATGGAAAGGAAAGAATGCTATTATTATAAGATAATTGAACCTACAAAGGGTTAATAGACTGAGAAAAGAGAGCATTGAGAATCTAACTACATAACAGATAACTAATCAATTGACCGAAACAAGTTCATCAAGACTAATAAGGTCTACTTAGAGTCAGAGTTAAAAGTGATGATAAGGGTTTTATAACTTTTGATGCACTATTTTGGGTAGAAATTTTAATAGGGGCAATATACTGCAATTTGAACTTTTAAAGCAGTTATAAGCTATTAACAAGTTGTAAACTTAATTTTAGATTTTTATTAATCACATTGTATAACAGAACGCTTTTCATTTTGAATGACTGACCATTTCAACAAAATGTCATCTCTTACTTTGTCAGCATAAGCAGAATTTGCACACACAATAGTGGATAGTTTGCACATTCATTAACATTCTATTTCAATTAAATAAAAATCCATATTCAATTACACTAAGCCAAATTTTTCACAAACAACCTTAACATCTCTTATTGAGAGCAATAACATTCATAGACTTTCTTTTACAAAACACACCAATACACTACAATTTTTTGTGACAACAAAACCACGTAACTTAGCCTCACCTATATATTATAATTAGCCTAATAATTATGGCAATTGACACTAACATAATCAATAGAACTTTTGCTTTCCTCCTTTCTTAATCCTTCTAAGCTTCAATTTCCCTAACTTTTTTAATTAAACCTAAGATGACATGCTTCGCTTAATCCAACATAGGGGGATCAAACCAGGAGAAAAAGTCATAAGCAATAGTAACCCTACCATGTCTTTGCAATAAACTAAAATAATTAGTTATACTTTATTCTTTAAGATCTTAAAATTACAAGCACAACTTCTTAAAATTAAACACTAACCCATAGTTCTTGCAACCAAAGAACCTTTAACTTAAATTTGTAGATGTCTATGAAGCTCTTAGGGTTGTGGTTTCTCTACATTGATAAATTGGATGTATAAATTGTGCACGAGCATCATCTATTCCAAATGCCATCATATTTAGTTGCACTACCAAAGTATAAAAATTAAAATAAGGGCCTTAGGAAAGTTAAAAATGGTGATGAAGAAAAAAATTGAATTTTAAAATGGTGGTAAAAGAAAATTTAAAAGATAAAGAAGAAGAACAGATTTAGGATAGTTGCATTATGCAAAGGTAGTCGTTAAAGATGTAGATAACACAATATCATTTTCCCCCCTATTCTTTTAATACTCATTTGTACCCACACACTATGCCAACTAGGATCGCAGTTGTTTAAAAGTTATAATAAATGTGTTTTAAGGTGTGTATAAGGTTATATTAGAAGTTTAGGTGGCCAGTGGAATTTTATCTATAAGTTTATGAGGTTAAGTGTGGGTTTGGCCTAATATTAATGCCTTAGAAGGGGCATGAATAGGGCTTTGAGAGATTTAGAGAAAATTTAAGGAAATTAAACAAGAGTCAAAGAAGTAGAATAATGAATATAAGTAATTAAAGAGTTTGGTTTATCAACAAACCTACGTCTTCACCTAACTCTTCCAAGTTAGAATTTTAAATCACTACAATCTATTAACTTAAATTGATTCTTATACTTTTGAGTTTTAGGCTCAACTCTAACCTTACAAAATAAGAGTTTAGGATCACTCTTTAACCTAAATTCTAAGTGTTTTCTATATGCAAACACTTTAACCTTTCATAAAGAATAAAACCTCACTTCCCTTTTCTTAAACCCTAAATTATAAAAGAAGAATAGTTCTTATTCTATTCACAAAACTAACTCTTAAAGAGTTTAATCAATTTCAAAGAAAATAAAGAAAAGAATAAATGCTTAATGAATTATTTGGAGAAAAATTTCAATGTTCAAGGTGTGTAAAACTCTAAAGAAACTCCATGAGTTAATTTTATAGTTCAATAACTCAAATTATGGTTGTTGGAAGCATTAACTTCGTCCTCAACCTCTCCTTAGTTCATTAAATACAAAAATAACTTTTTGTAGGAATTTAGCTACTTATGGTTGTGAGCTTTGAAAAAATAGGCGGTGGGTGGCAGATGATCGTTGTGCCTAGAGAGGAGGTCTCATCACAACAAATCATCGTCATGAGGGCATACCATGAGTGACTTAGGGCCTTCTTGCTAGTTAAAGAGCTTATTGGTCATGAGCTGAAGCTATTCATGATGGCTCCTCATGATTATAAGGGCAAACCGTGACGATCTCAGGGCCTTTTGCATAAAGAAGCCTCTTTGAAGCTTGAGCTTGTAAGTCTTGCTCATGATCGTGACTCTAACTCATAAGGATGCCCTGTGACTTGATTTTGAACATTTTTATACTTTAGTCATCCCATATAAGTCTTGAGCATAGAGGAGTTTCATCCTTGCCAAATTGATGAATTAAGACTTTAAATAAACACTTTGATAAACACATTAGATTTTTCAAATTATTTGTTAATGTCAAAACTTTAGAGATTGAATAACTTTTTCACTCATTATCATATCAAAATTAGATAATTTAGTTTTTTATTAATAAAAATTAAATTAAATAAATTAAAATGTAATTTTAATTTTATTCAAAGTATATTTGTTATTCTAATTAAGTTAATTTATACTTTGTCTCTAATAAAACTTAACTTAATTAAAATCAAAATTTAACTTATATCTTATATCCAATAAAAATTAATTAATTAAAATTTTAGTAGTAATTTGTTAAAAATATATATTTTCTATTTAATTAGGTCTATTTATATTTTATCTAGTATAAATCAAATTAGATAAGATCATTTTATAAGTCTTACTAAATTAAATATAATAAGTAAATAATTAAAATCAAAATTAACAAATTCTATAAAATAATTAACTATGAAAAATCTTAGTGTAAAAAATATTTAAAGATTATTGTGTTTAAATAGAAAATCTATAAAGATTGTAATAAATTATTATATTATAATTCTATCAAGTTTGTAAAACTAGGTCTACATATATTTTATCCGAAACAAATCATATTAGAGAAATTAATTTCATAAGTCTTACTAAATTAAATTTAATATGTAAATAATTAAAATCAAAATTAATAAATTTTATTAAAGAATAAATTATGAAAAATATTAACATACAAAATATTGAAAGATTGTTGTGTTTAAATAGAAAATTTATAGAGAATGTAATAAATTATTATGTTTTAATTCTATCAAGTTTATAAAACTAGATTATTATTACTCAAATAAAAATATTTAAAGAATGTTGTATAATTGTTCAAATAAAAGATTTATTAAAATTACAATAAATTACTATATAATAATGTAACATTGTTAAGAAATATTTAAATTATAAGTTTAATAAGGTTGTCATATTAATTGTTATATAAAGAAAATATGTTTTTTGATATTTTTAATTTTCTTTAAAAATAATTACTTATTTTTATTATTTTATGATTAATTATGGCCATATGTGTGTGTGTGTGTGTGTGTGTGTATGTAAAGCTAGTTTTAGAGTTAAGAAAAATAATAATTATAAAAAATATTGAAACAATGAATATTAAAGTGTTATGTAAGTAAATAATATTTTTATTATTTTTAAAAATTTTATTTAATAATGATAATATATGTTTAATAGTTTGTTTATTATCACAAGTTCAAAAAAAAATTCATTTCACATATGAAGAGCGTGGTTGTTTACTTGTTAGGTTTTTTACTTAAATTATAAGGAATTCAAATTGGATTTGGATTAAGAAAAATTCCTTCTTGGAGAAGGAATTAATTTTAGAGTTATTCTAAAACTTCCTAAACAAATTTACTTGGTGCCAAAGTTTTAGAGATCTATAAATACAAGATTTTCTAATAAGCTATGAAGCACAACATAAGACAGCTTGGGGTTTGCAAGCTTGGGTGGTGGAAGCCAGGAAGCCAAGAGCATAAGACAACTTAGGATTTACTAGTTTGAGTAGTAATTATGTTTTGATGTGGGGATAACATCAATAGGCTTAATATGGGAATAACATTAAAGGGTTTAAGTGTAGGAATAACATTCAATGGACTTAGGGCTTTGGAAAAATTTATATTAGTTATTGTATTTTTCCCTCTAATGCTTTTAGAGGGTGTTTTTCTTTTAGGGTTTCTAGAAGGGTGGTATTTATTTATATGGTTTGTAGAGAGGTTCTCTAGGGAATATAAATGAGTGGAAAGGAGCATGTATTCTTCTAGTTTATATGAGAGGGTGATTCAAAATTTTGGGTTTTAGTTTTAATCAACTCAAAAGGGGTGAAAATTTATTGTATTGGTATTTTATCTCGTATAGTGAAGAATTGGTATCTCTCTATGGATGTAGGCAGTTAAAAGTCGAACCATATAAAATCTTTTGCTCTTTTATTTTTTTTTTTATTTTGGTTTTTATCTTGACATCTTTATTGATTGGTTTCATAGGGAGGGTTTTTCCCCCAATAACTAGTATTAAAGCTAAGTTCTTTGGTTAAAACTGATAGATATGTCAAGTGGTTTACCCTTTAAGAAAGAAGAGTAAAGGATCTCCTAGTTCAATAGAATTTGACATAAGTATTAAAGGAAAATGAGTAAAAATAAAAAAAATTTAATGATGAAGATTGGAAAGAGTTCAAAGAAAGTATGCTAGATGAGGTGGAGAGATCTCTATAAGGTCAATGAGCGTATTGACTAGGTTTCAGCTGCACATAGTGTATTGTGGTTGAATCAAGGTGTGTGATCAATAATTGATTCGAGATGTGTAGTTGGGTTATTAAGCCAATATATTTACACAATTTAAGTTAAGGCAGATATTTGTTACATTTTTTACTTAAATTGTGCGAAATCCAAATCGAACATGGATTTGGATTAAGAAAAATTAATCCTTGGAAAAGGAAGAAATTATAGAGTTATTTTAAAACTTTCCAAATAAGTTTACTTGAGGCTAAAGTTTTACAGGTCTATAAATACAAGGTTTTTCAAGAAGCTAGGAAGCACAATATAAATAACTTAGGGTTTGTAAGTTTGAGTGGTGAACCTAATAGCATGAGACAAATTGGGGTTTACAAATTTGAGTGGCAATTATGTTTTGATGTGGGAATAACATTCAAGTGGCTTGGGGCTTTAGGAAACACTTGTATGAATTGTTGTATTTTTCTGTATGGAATCCAGAGAGGATTTTCTTTAGGGTTTTTAGAGGGTGTTTTCTAGAAGGATTGTATTTATCTCTATGGTTTATAGAGAGGTTCTCTAGTTTTTAGAGGGGATGAGAGGCATATATATTCTTCTAATTTATATGAGATGGTGGTACAAAATAATGGGTTTGAGTTTTAATCAATTCAAAGGGAGTGACAATTTATTATATTGGTATATTATCTCATATAGTGAAGAATTAGTATCTCTCCATGGATGTAGGTAGTTAAAAGCCGAACCATATAAAATATTGAGCCTTTTTATTTTGTAAATTTTGATTTTTATCTTGATATGTTTATTCATTGATTTAATTGGGAAGATTTTTTTCCTAACATTACCCTATATATAACCCTTTATACTTAGACCAATAAGTTTAATACCTACATATACTTGAGGTTAAATTTTATAAATGCTTCAACTAATGAACTGTTAAATATGTTTATGATGGTATGGCAAAGACTCCATGAGCCCTAAGTAGCTTCTTAAGTAGATTTCTTTTTGCCAAATACATTATTATACGTTTAAACTTTAGTTCTTTGGTCTATAGTGCCTCTTAACTTTTTTTCTAATCTAATATACCTTTTTACTTCTATTATATATATATTTTATCTCTAAATATATAGTTTTTGGTTCTATTGAACTTGTAATATGCTAGGTGGAGTGGAGCATGATTATAAATGCTTTTAGGCACTTAATTTATAAATTTTTGCTAATGTGTGAATAAAAAGTTTAAAAATTTATAAAATAAAATGAATAAACATTTTTTAAAAGTTTAAAAATGGAGGACTAAGTTATAAAAGTTATAAAAGTTTAAAAATGGAGGACTAAAATGAGCATTTTTTAAAACTTTTATAACAATTACACCATCTTTAACTTTGCCTCTTGCCATCATCAAATGTCTTTGATTAAAAATTTCATATATTATACAAGTTTAAAAACAAATCTATATAATGTTAAGAACCCTTTACATACAATCAAACGCAGTTCATCTATAATATTAATTTAAAATATAATTATGGGCGGCGGGGTTTAAACCACACACCTAAGTGTACGATGATCATAACACTATATGGGCTTAAAGCCCATTAGGATTACCAAATGGGGTTTTTTAAGCCAAAAAAGGAGATGGAGTTGGCATCTGGATGAAAATCGGGACACTTTGTAGCAATTGGATTCAATGGAGGTTTCCAAAAGTTGTCATCAGAGATTCAGGTTTGAAAACTGGGTATGGGCTTTGAATGCCCACCCAACCTTATAGTTGGCCTCCGTTTGTATTTTTTATTTTATTACTCACTATTATTAAATTATTTCCTTATTATTGTGGTTTGCAAATGCTTCCAATTTTATAATTTAAAATGAGTTTGCACATTAGTCCTTTTGCATGTTTATTACCTTGGCATTCAAATAAAATATTAAGAATAAATTTACAAACATTCATTCCAAATAAATAGGGAAGGGATTAAGGATTATAATAATTTGTAAAATCATTATAATAATTAACCTAAATGAAACCTCATAAGAACTAATTAATTCATTAATTACATACTGATTGAAAATCACCAAAACCTACAATACATGAAGGTTAGTTTCACCTACAATAAATGAAGGTTAGTTTCATATTTAAATGAATAGTTTTATTTACAAAGACAATTCAAATGATATTAGTATAAACATAGGCATGTAGATTCATATAAACATGGAATAATCATTCAACTAGTCTTAAAAGTATAACATTCACATGCAATATAAAAAACAATCAGGCAGCATATACATATCATATACCAAAAATATATTAAAAAGATTTTGAAACAAAGAAAAATCATGCAAGACTTTGCACGAGAGGCGATCACCTTTATAAAGAGGCAATTACCACTAGGTTAGGAGGCGACGCCCCTTTGAAAAGGTGTCACCTCTTAAATTGGCACAACAACATAGAAAATTACAAGTTTCTTAAATCCTAAGCAATTTAAATATTCATACAAATCGATGTAAACTAGGAGCTAAGAACTTAATAATTCACATATTCAGGCTCCAGATGCAAACCTAAGAAAGTAATAAAACAAAAAAGGTAAAAAATAAAGAAATGAAGTTTCAAAAAAAAAAGAACTTAAAACTTAAAAATAGGAATTCAAACTGATTTTTTGAACCCATTTAATGCTCATAACTGAAGCCCTCAAAGCTTATTTGTTTTGTTTTTTATGTGTTGAATGTAAGAATCTCCTACATTATTCTCAAGAAATGGATTCCTAGCTTTAAATTCCCTTTCTTCCTTCTTCTTCCTTCCTTTTTTCTTTTTCTCAAGAATGTTTTCTTTACTACTTTTCAATGGCCAACCTCCCTCTTTTTTCTTAGCCACATACCCCTTTAAAACCTCTAACCTCTCTCTCTAATTTCCTAAAAATTAAGGTTACTTTTCACTTTGTATTTTCATTATTTTCTCCTTTCTTTTTTCATCATTTCATGCCCTAAAAGTCTTGTTATTTCATTCAAAACTCTAGACTATAGGTAAAAAGGTTGGTTTTTTTATGTTAAATGCAATTATAAATAGCATTTATTATTATAGGGGACATGTGTGAAGAGGCGATGCCTCTTTGGTGAGGTGTCGACTCACCAATGGACAAAGTAAAGAGGTGACACCTCTTCAAAGAGGCGACACTTCTTCAAAGAGGCGGTCACTTCTTCACTAGGCCTGTTAGGCCTTTAGGCTTAAAAGACCCAGTTTGGGCTTGATAATGGGCTAATGGGCTTAGTGTCTTGGGTTTTGGCTAAACATGAAATCTCCAGCTAGGTTTAACCTCTTAGATTCATTATAACAAAGATCTTGGGCTCTTCTTGCATTTAAAATTTAGACTATCTCATCACCAGGGTTTCATTGTGAGCCAATCAAACCAACAGTGTCCATAGCTTGCCCCTTTAGTTCTTTAAAAAACAGATTATAAAATTTATTTTTGAAAAAGCAACATGCACAACAAATAGTAAAAATGACATACCTAACCTGCAAGTTTCACTTAGGTCATCAGTTTTGGGAATTTAAGCCAGAAAGGTCGAACTTCGACTTGAAATGTGAACATGATCCTCAAGTTTTTTCTAGTCCGATTAGTCACTCATTATAGATTTGACATGATCTTCTGCTTTTTTGACACAAGCTTCACTTAGTAGAAAAGGATGGTGTCCTAAGCCTTTCTAACACAAAAATGGTGAAATGTAGCTATGTTCCTCAAGTTTTCCTTGCCCGATCAGTTAGTCATTATAAATTTAGCATGAACTTTGAGCCTTTCTAACATGAAACTTACTTAATAGAAAAGATATGAATCCTAAGCCTTTTTGACATAGAACTAGTGAAATGTAACCGTGTTCCTTGGGTTTTCTTGGCTCGATCAATTACTTACTATAAATTTAGTGTGAACTTTGAGCCTTTTTGATGTGAAACTCACTTAGCAAAAAAGATGTAAATACTGAGCCTTTCTAATATAAAACTGGTGAAATGTAAATGTTCCTAAGGTTTTCTTGGCTTAAAAAGTTACTCATTATAAATTTGCTTAAACTCTAAGCCCTTTTGATACAAAGCTCACTCAAACGCGATCCTAACTTTTCTTAGCATGAGTCATCACTCAAAAACGTGATCTCAGGTTTTCCTAGCCCAAGTAATCACTCAAATGTGATCCTGGGTTTTCCTAGCTTGAGTCATCGCTCATAATGCAATCTCGAGTTTTCTTGGTCCGAGTCATCGTTCACATGCGATCCTGGATTTTCCTAGCTTGAGTCATCGCTCATACGTGATCCTGAGTTTTCCTGGCCCTACTCATCACTTGCATGTCATCCTAGGTTTTCCTAGCTCAAGTCATTGCTCAAACATGATCCTAAGTTTTCTTGGCTCAAGTCATCGCTCACATGCGATCCTTAGTTTTCCTAGCCTTAGTTATCGCTCATAAAGTAATTTCGAGTTTTCTTGGCCTGACTCATCGCTCATAAACAAAAGATGCACTTTAGAAATACAACCCAATTATACACTCTTTAGACTGATGCTTCATTAAAAAAATCTCTAATTCTTTAATCTTTAATTTTGGGATACACCCAAGAAGTGACATGATCATCATCATTCATTTTTTCATTCATTCTTCTTGATCCACTAGAGATTTTTTTTTTGTAGGTTCCACTGGGGATGTCCACTTTATTGGCCATTCTTTCTTTCAGTTAATGGGCTTCACCCTTCTTTTTTTTTAGCAAGTCTTTCTCATTTACCCTTTTGCTTTTCTATATAAAGCTTTTTTTTTCTTTTTCCTTCAACTCATTGTTGCTTTTTAAGATTTCTTCCCTTTTTCTCTCAATTTTCTCCCTTATTTTTGAAACCTTTTTTTGCTATGGATGCCACACGGACTCCAAATTTACCTACTTAGGATTAGGTGATGCCCATAGTACATATGATGCACAACTTTGGTCTTAACCTCGAAGACAAGATCTCTCTTTCACAGACGTGCGATCTCACATTTGTGGACTGGCCATATGAGAGGTTAGTGATCAATTTATTTGTTTTTTTCCTGTAAATAAGGTTAGAAAACATTAGGTTATTAATCATAACCATGTATTAATCATGAAAAATGAGAATGTATGTGATTAAATGGAGAAAAATGAAAATTGTGTCAGTTCACCTACATGAAGAGACGTCGCCTCTTTGGTTAAGTGATTGCCTCTTTATTGAGGTGATCACCTCCTAGAGAAGTGGTGTTCACTTCTTCATAGGAGAAATAGACTTGTAGAGGTGATCACCTCCTTGTGAGGAGGTAACACTTCTATGATAGTGTGTTTACCTCTATGAATAAAGGTGTTCACCCCTTCACTAGTGATTTGCAAAAATTTTAAAGATTTTTACATGCACAACTTAAATATTCAACTCTTTATTTTTTCATCAGCTCAATGAGCACACATTGAAGGGCACTAGTAACTTTAGTAATGCTCATATTTGGTATGATAGCTTTCCTCCTACTATCAAGACCTATATATTCGACACCAAATTCTCTAACTTCATTCTCATTGTACCTAGTTCTCAGGGGTAGACTAACTACTAACCCTTGCATGCCTTGATAGAGAGGTGGTCAAACTCTGCTCACACCTTTCAACTTCCTTTCGATGAGTTTATTTCGTATTTATGACCAGTATTACTTACGCAGGAGATCCTATTCCCCTTAACATTAGTCTGTATCATTTATCTCATGAGTGGCTTGCTTATGTCATGCATTTTGCTGGGCATGTTCCCGAACATGAAGTGGACTTACACTATGAAGGTTGACTCTATCAAGAGTTACTATACCCTAGAGAGAGTAGTTGCCACTTCTAGCCTTCAGATTGATTAGGTGGTGAGGGCCTTCTTATTTATTTGTTTAGGGTTTTACTGATATAGTGAGTTCCATTGATCTGTAACTCATGTCACCTTTAAGGGATCTTAACTTGGTGGTTTTATACGATTGGGGGAGTTATGCTCTAGCCTATTTATACCGAAGCATGGATGAGACTATTTAAGGATCTAGATGGTTCTGTAGCTTCTAGCATGCTATCCTAGTATTTCTCTCTTTTCTTTCATCATTAAGTTATGCTTTAACTACTATATTTGCTAACAATTCTTCTTTTCTTTTGTAGGACTAGGCCCTTGAGCTAGAGTTGATACTAAGGATTACTTGCATCCATGATACTCCTTTTCCTGTGATGGCAAGGTGGGGCCCTAGTTGGGCTTAGAGGAGGGCTACTGTTCACATGCACATCCATCATGAGAGCTTGAACTCCTTGACCTTTGACCAGGTATGTTACTGTAAATTAAATCATGTTTAATGATTCACTTGTTAATCAAATTTATTCACTTTCTTGTTCAATCTTATAGATTTACCTCGATTTGTGTGGTCCTGAATCTAGATGGTCCCAAGCTATAATTCGCTTTAGGTTGCTTTCTGAAAAGAGAGTACTACTCTGAGGACCCAGCTATAGAGTTTGGTTCCTTGGTGAGAGGATTTGATCTTGGTGCAGTGGTGTTTGGGTGAGATGACCTCCATTTGCTCCTCCTTGTGGTATCTTTTGGGCTTATATATTGGAGGAAGAGGAGCTAGATTGTGCTGTTAAGGGAGACAATGTTGATGATCATTACACAAACTTTGTACAGACTCATCTTCTATAGTAAGTGCCTCATACCACATCCATATCTTAAGTAAGTAAACAATTATGTTAAGTATACAATTTTATATTCTTATATGTAGATGTCTTCTTTTTGAATTATTTCTTCTTTCTCTTCAGCACCCACTAGGGAACTAGTTGCTTACACTAGGCCTACTACTTAGGAGAGGCCTGCTTAGCATCCTCACATTATACCATATGGTGAGAGTACTTTAATTACCATATCGCCTCCTAGTGGCACCTCTAGCTTGCACATGGTTTCCAGTAGGCTCATTGCTTCTTTGGACTTGATGACATGATACTAGGTGCCTTTAGGTAAGCTATCCCACTAGTTCCTCATTTTAGATATGAGCATAGAGCTTGCATTTCTCCTAAAGACCTCTACATATGTGAGTTTCTCATTTCTGCAAACCTATTCTCAAATTTGACTTAACACAAGGTTAGTCTTAATAATTCATTGATCATACAGATGTCTCAAGACCAAGGAGAGTACATGTACATGGTCATTGAGGCCCAGAGGGACTTCTTGATGAGCCTCACTCAATAGTGGAAGGTAACAATCATCTCTTATTTCTACATGTATGCATGCTCTCATGATTTCTTACCCTTCATTGCATTCTAACAGGATGATTTGGATGCTCATCAAGCTAGAGTCACTGCTCTCGAGTGCCAATTGGCTGCCCTTCATGTGGAAGACAATGATGATGAGCATGGGGCTATCGATAGTGATGAAGAGGAGCACATTAGTAAGGAGGAGCTAGCTACTAAGGTTGACCCTGCAGTTGAGCATGCTAAGAATGATAGTAGTGGTGATGGAGATGATACTGCGAATGATCCTATAGATGAGGAGCACAAGGATGATGAGCCTAAGGATGACGAGTAGGAGACTGCATTGGATTCTTTTAGATTAAGACTACTTCCTCTCCTTTAAACTATTTTATTGTTACTATTTTAAATTCTTTGTTAATTTCAGCACTTTTATGTTTTACGTAAGATGGATGTTTGTATTTATTTTTCTTTCAATTAATTATAAAATATTCATTACAGAAATTGTTTGATTGATAACTGAACTGAACACATAGAATACAAACATTTTATAGCAATAAAGTTAACTTCTGACTATTAGAGAGGCATCTCTTTGACTATAAAATTTCCTCTCCCAATTTCCTTTTAAAATCCCTAACTTTCCTCTCTTTGTGATTTCTCTTCCTCTTCTCTTTTAAATAGCATCCTAACTTCTAAAAATGATAGAAAGAAGCTTGAAACAATTACAACCAATCTTAAAGAATTTGGATGGCAGATTATGGGCTAGATTAGAGCCATTTCATCTATTTATCTTCTGATCCGTGCATACTAGGAAGATTAATTTCCCCTTCTTCTATGTTCTTGTTCAATTTTGGGATTCTCAGAAACATGTCTTTATGTTCAACATTGTTGAGATATGCCCCCTACTAGAGGAATTCGAGGCCATTTTAGGCTCCCAGATGGATTTTGCTCATCAAATTATAATTCCTTCTGTTGAAACCCCTCAAATTTATAGTTTATTCAATAACAAATGGCTCACTTGTTCAACATCTCTCCTCAATCTTCTCCTGGCCATGTCTTCAATAATAAAGTTTTGATAAGCTCTTTTCTTGAGGCTGTGGAGTCTATAGATAAGAATGAATTTACTGGCCTTAGATGATTGCTCTTTATCTGTATGCTCAGTTTCTACTTGTTTAGCCCTCTGGCAACTGTGATTCAAAGATTCTTCACATTCTAGATCAAGTGGAAGGAGGCTTCAATCCTTTTCCTCTTATCTTAGTAGAGACCATCATTAGGCTCGAAAACTTTTCTGAAACTCAATAATTCTTAGGGAGTCCCTTTGTAAACAATGGGGTTTAGCTCATGCCTAATATATTAGCAACTGCAACACTGTTTAACCTCAAGACTCTAGAGAACACACTAACCACTATCACAAAGACATGGCGTGGAGATAAGGAGTTACCACCCAGGGTAATCATTGGGACAAATCAAAATATTATGGCATTTGATTCTCTAAAAGAAAGCCAACAACACAACCAAGAGATTCTAGATACATAATACTAACTTCTTTTAGTCTTGTGTTCATTTAGAATTACTTTATGAGTTACTATCTTATCCTCTATTTACATGCAATTTCATATAAACCCTTATCAAAACAATCAACTCTAGGCAAACTAGTCATGAGAAATACACATAAACAATGCATTCATTAAAATTCACAACCCCTAGGTTAGTCTAATCTACCTTGATTTTAATTAAGTGGGCTAAATCTACATGTTTTAATTTACAAATGAGCCTAAAGACTAACGGGCCTAATTCATATTGAATTTTAATTAGGTGAAGTTAAGTCTATTTATTTTAGTTCTAAAAATGGGCCTAAATCTACAAATTATGAAGTATTTAAATTAGTGAGCCTAGTTCTACATAGTTTATTTCTAAAGTGATCTTAAATCTACAAGTTATGGAAAAGGCTTAAATTTAATGGGCTAAGTCTATATTAATTTTAATTATCCTAGATGAGTCTATGTCTAAATTAATTAAATGGGTCTAAGTTATTTCTACCCTAAGTCTACTTAATTATGGGCCTAAAGATGCATTTTTATTAATTGAACCTAAAAAACCTAAATTCATTTAAATGGGTTAGAGTCTAACATGAGCATAGGGCCTATAACACATAAACATAAACAAACAAGCATAAAAACAATAAAAAAACAATAACAATCAAATAAAGGATAAAAAAATCAATTAAACTTATTCTAAAAACCCTAATTTAATTAAAGTGTTTTTAAACAAACAAATAAAATAAAATAATCAATCTAGCAACCTAATTCTATCCACTTAAATCTAATTCAATTTTAATTAAAAAACCTAATGATTTCTATAGCCATTAATTTTAATTAATTAACTAATTAAAACCCTAATTTTACACAATCACACACACAATCACACATACATGATTTCATTATTCTCACTATTGAGGCTATTACAACGATCTACTGAAAATAATAAGAAAAGAAAAATTAATATAATCCAAAAAATAATAAATTTTTATTGTTATTTTATTCACTAATCATTGTTTTTTCTTTTGTTGATGATTATGGAGGGGATTACATGATGATCTTACTAGGTGAACAAAATCCATGCCATTCCATGGACCTTCATGGATTTTGTTCACCTAGTAAGATCATCATGTAATCCCCTCCATAATCATCAACAAAAGAAAAAACAATGATTAGTGAATAAAATAACAATAAAAATTTAATAAAATTGAAATTTAATAAAATTAAAATAATAAAAATAAAATAAAAATAAAAGAAGAGAGGAAAGAATATGATTATTATGGATGCAATATGAGTTGCCCCTCAGACTAGTATAAATCATTGTTGTTTGTTAGATAGATCTTCAAAAACTTGTTATTCTTCTTCTTAAAAGTCTATTGCTCCTTGCTTCACAAATATATAAATCACAAAGAATATTTTTTGTGTATTGCCTAGGGAGAAAAAAAATTCTCTGAGAGGTCCCCCTTTTAGGATAGCTCAAGCTGAGCTTTTATTGAAAAAACCTAGCTAAAAACATATCCTACTGTGACTTGCCTTTCTCAAAGTTTTGATTTTAAAAAGACTTTAATTTCCTGAAATAAATAAATACTATTTGACCAATCAAAATTGAAGAAATCAAATTTTATTTACTGAAATAAAATAAATAAAATAAAAAACAGACGGAACATGCCTAATTTTGACTGAAATTGTGTAATTCTGATTAAAATTATATAATTCTAATTGGAATTATGGAATTCCGATCAAAATTATGAAATTTCAATCGGAATTATAGAATTCTAGTAGAAATTATATAATTTCGATTGGAATTATGTAATTCTAATTGGAATTACACAGTTCTAATGTTTTTACTTTTAATTACAAAAAGACCCATGAAAGAATTTAGACTTTTCAATTAGATCCTGAGAAAAAACATTACAATTAAGTCCTTGAAAAAATAAATTAAACCCCTTTTTAAAATGCATTCAAACTTTTGAGGTTTCAAACTTCAAGTATTGAAGACCTATTTATAACATTTTCATCATCAGAGTCCTCTATCACATCCACACTTCATCATCCCAAAATTAGGTGTATACACCCCTACTGTTGGAGGTTAGCTTCTTCTTTCTTTTATTATTTGCTACTTGTTTGTCCCTTTTTACCCATTCATCATTCTACAAGCATTTTTTCATAAGAAATTGAGGTTGCTTGAACTTTCTGAAGACAATGTGCACTATTAAGCCAAACATTGCCATACAAGAAAACTAAACCCTATTCCAGAAGACCTTCAGGGTTGGGTGTCCACAATTCCTGACACTCTGATTTAGTGGATGCGCTTATGGTGGAGGTCACAACATGTGATTCTTAGGTCCTATACCTCATGCATTCCCCTAGTCAACCTCCATTCAGCCACTTTCTACAATCTCGCTAGGCTTTGCAGACAGTATGGACAAAAGTAATTGATTGTAGAGCCATTGTATGAATTTGAAGAAGGACCCCTTTCTTAAAATTTCCTTAATAATTTGATTGCCATTTGGCCCTGTAGAATCATTTTGAGGTTTGTTAACTATAATGAAGATTGTTTCATTGATGACCAGTATAAAGCATGGATTCAACTTCAACAAATGGATATGGATGAATTCTCAAGAAATAGGATGATAAGAGCATTGCAAGCTCCAGGTGTTCAAGGGGTTCATAAAAAGAGAAAGCAAATTTAGTTTATGCAATTTAGTCTTTATCCACTCTTTTGTTGAATGGACTTTTCCTTTTTAGTTAAATAATGTGTAATAAGAATTTAATGCAATGTTCAACAATAATAAAGTCAATCCATTCAATTTAAATCAAGTATAAAATGACTATACAATTTGCCACTCGTATATAGCCTATTGTTAATGGGCTTGCCCTTGTAAGTTTTCCAATTAACTATTTTTCATATCTCTCTCTCCCCTTTTTCATGTCCTTAACTTTTGCTTGGACCACCTCTTTCTAGGTTTTCAATCTAGAAGGACCTTTTTTATTTTTATATTTTTAGTCTTTAATTTTTTCTTATGAAGCCTCTTTTTAAGGTTTTTCTCCCTAACGAGACTTCATAGAAATTTTTTCTCTAATATTTTCGAGGTTGATGGGCTCTTTGAATTCATCTCTCTCAAAGTCAGATAAAATGGCAGTGCCTTTAGAAAATAGCTTCTTCGCCATATACAGACCTTCCTAGTTTAGTTTGAACTTCCCTCAAGGATCAGTCATGATCGACCTCATTAGCTTCAAAACTAAATCACCCTCTTTAATCTTGTTTGGCTTAATCTTCTTATTATAAGCCTGAGCTATTCTTTTCTGATACAACTGAGAGTGATACATAGCTCTCATTATTTTTTCATCAAACAATGTTAGGTGCACTAGCTGGCTCTCCACCTACTGATATTCTAGAATTTTAGACTCTAGGAGAACTCTCAAAGATTGGATCTTTGCTTCAACTGGTAATACTACCTCACATCCATACAATAGAGAATATGGAGTAACTCTAGTCAATGTTCTAGTAGTGATTTTATGTCCCTACAATGCGAACTACAGCTAATATGCCCAATCTTTAAAATTCTCTAGCATCTTGGCTAAAATATTCTTTATGTTCTTATTGGTGGCTTACATGACACCATTGGCTTATGGTTAGTACAAAGATGACTCGTGATGCTTAATTTTGTACTCTTTCAACAAATCAACTATCTCAACTCTAAATTAAACACTATTATCACTAACAACATGATATAATAACCCATATCGGTAAATTATATTATTGTCTCTAAACCTTACCATATGTTTTGATTACACAGTGACGTATGACTCTAGTTCAACCCATTTGGAGATGTAATTGATTGTTACTATTATGTAACAATGACTATTGGATGCTTTTGGCCTTATCTCCCTAATAATATATATTCCCTAAGCTGCAAATGGCCATGGAAAAGTCAATCTCTAAAGGTCCATTAAAGGCAAATGACTAACATTGTCATATGCTTGGCAGTTATGGCACTTCTTCATAAATCTCATATAGTTTGTTTCCATCATTAGCTAAAAGTATCCATAATGCACTATTTGCCTAGCCAAAATTGTCCTATTCATATGTGAACCACACATTCCTTCATGGATTGCTTCCATGAGCTTCAGCGCTTCAGCTTTGTCAACACATTTGAGATCTACCCCAATTGGCGCTCTTTTATACAACATTCCATTATGGCTAATGAATTATTGAGACAACATTTTGAGAGACATTCTCTCTTTCCTGTCAGGGTCTTTGGGAAACTTTCCCATTTCTAAGTACTGTTGTAAACTATAAAAACATGGTTTTTCCATAGATTCAATCGACATCAGCCTCATCTCTTCGTAATAAGGGACTCAAGATTTTACAAGGATAAGAGGTTTGATTGTGGTTTGATTCCTCCCCTCCTATGTCAAAGCTAAAGGAGCTAAGGCATCATAGCTAAAGCGTCTGCCATCTGATTACCCTCTTAAAAAAATGTATAAATTTGCACTGAGCAAAAGCTAACAAGACAATAGCAGAATAATCCTAGTACATTTTTAGCTTATCCTCCCTCACTTCCCACTAGTTGGAGATATGTTTCACTACTCATAAAATCTTCACACACTATGATTTCTTCTGCCCCTATACTGTGATTTCTTCTGCCCTTAAGTGCTTCCAAACCATAAAAACAAGCTTTATACTTAGCTTGATTATTGGTAGCTTCGAATTCTAATCTTTTCACCATTGGGACCATTTCTCCCTTTAATGAGATCAAAATTATGTTGATGCCTGCTCCTTTGTTGTTGATAGCTCCATCAAAGTACATTATCGATGTTTGGATTTCTATTGCCCCTAGATGCTTATTTAAAAATTCTAACTCCCATGCGTAGTCATCTGTCATTGGGTTTTAAGCTAGGAAGTTAGGTATAGCTCTTCTTTGTACCACTTTCTTTGCCATATAATTGATGTCAAACTTAGTGAGCAAAACTAGCCATCTAGCTAATTTTCTTATCAGCGATGAGGTCTATTACAAGTATTTGAGAGGGTCATGCTTGGAAATTGCTTGAATTTGGTAAGATTGGAAATAGTACCATAGCTTCTTCATTTCCTAGATTATAGGCAAACATGTCTTCTCCACTAAATTGTAGTTGGCTTTATAAGGTAAGAGCTTATTGCTTAAGTAATACACCATGTACTCAATCTTTCCTTCACCTTCTTAAGTGAGCATGACACCTATTGTTTCGCTCTTAATGACCAAATAGAGAATTAATGATTTACCCGGCCTTGATGGCTGTAAGACTAGAGGATTCATCAAATAATTCTTGATAGTCTCAGATCATCGCTAGTAATTCTAGAGGATTCATCCTCAATGGCATTTGTCATCCCAGATAATTGACTAATTTTTCTTTAGGATTTTGAAAATTGGCTCACAAATTATGGTCATCTTGGCGATGAACCTAATGATATACTATAGCTATCCAATAAATCCCCTAACTTTTTTCTCAGTCTTTTGCACATGCATCTCTCTAATGGCTATGACCTTATTTGGGTCTACCTCAATCCCTCTCTAACTAACAATGTGTCCTAGCAGCTTTCTAGAAGTAACTCCAAAACACACTTCTTTAGGTTTAATATGAGATTGTACTTTTCAGCCTTGGCTAGGAACTTGTCTAGAGCTTTGAAGTGCCCTTCTCTAGTTGGATATCTCACTATCTTGTCATCTATGTATACTTTTATCTCTTTATGGACCATGTTGTGCAATAGGGTAGTAGCCATCCTCTGATAGGTAGCTACCGCATTATTCAATCCAAATGGCATCAATGAATAGCAGTACACACCCTATTCAGTTGTGAAGGAGGTTTTTAGTTTATCAATCACTACTATTATAATCTGGTTATACCCTAAGAAGCCATTCATAAAGTAGTACATAGCATTAAAAGTTGTATTATCAACTAGAATGTCGATATGTGGCAAGGGAAAGTCATATTTCAGATAAGCTTTATTCAAATCCCTATAGTCCACACACATCATGACCCTTCCATCTTTATTTAGAACTTGCACAATGTTTGCTAGCCTTTAAGTGTCATCAATTACTTCTAGGAATTTTACCTTTAGCTATTTCTCAACTTCTTCTTTGATTAAAAGAGCCATTCCAGTCTCAATCTTCTCTTTTTTTATTTCACCGGTACGATGTATGGATATATGGGAATCATGTATTCTGTGATCTCCCTGTCAATCCCAGGCATATCCTCACAGCCCTAAGCGAATACTTTCTATCTTCTTCTTATTGTTTCTTTTATTTTTTCACTCTTATTAGGAGTTAGGTTATAAGCAAGAAGTATGTTCTTAGGATTATCACATATGCCTAAGTTAATTAATTAATTTTCATTGAATTAATGTCAAATATATGCATGAAATGATTGTCAAACATTAAAGAACCGTTAGGCAGAACATCACACAAGTAAGTGAAATAAGAGTTTATTGCATTCATTTTAGAAAAGAAAGGGTCCTTAGAGTTAAACAAACTAAAAAAGGAAATGTCAATATGATCATAAAACACATTCATAATGGAGTCCAAAATAAAGGAATCAAAGTCAAGTTCCTTTTCTTAGTCATCCGTGTCTTTCAGCTCTGTTGCAGGGACATCCTTTTTAGGTTTTAAAAATAGTACCAATTCTTCCACAGTTGGCTCCTTTACAATAACTTTACTAGTCCCATTCAGTTACTCAAAGAATATTTTGAAATTAGGGATTATTTTATCAACAGTTAACAACAACTTAGGAGCCCCTTGATATGGATCATTGGTGCCTTCTTTCACAAAGGTTTCCTAGAGCGGCTTGATTTCCATCTTGGCTTTTGACTTGTTCTTTGCCCCGTTCTTTCTTCCAGACTTAGTTCTAGCTTTCTTTACTTCTTTTGGCTCATTAACCTCCACATATCCTATCCTATGGGTTAAGAACAACACTTTGGACTCAACATATCTAGGTGGCCCTTGTTAATGTTTCCCTAGCCCTATTCCCAGCATGAAATTTTGGCTCTTCATCATGTTCATGATTTTTGGATTTAGCTCCTCTTCATAAATCATGCAAACTTTTTAAATTATCATATAATACTAATTTAATGTTAAATAAATATAATCCTCATAAAAATAAATTTAACATAAAGTAGTTTAGTTTTTATAAAACAAAAAACTACATCATTTTATATTAAAAAGATGTATTTTTAATAAAAAAACAAACAACCCTAAAACTAAAAACCTAAAACACATTTCATTTTCGATTAAAAAAATTACTATATTATATTAATACCAATATTAAGTAATTAAAATCTAAAATAATAATTAATTACAAAGTGTTGGGATTTCGTGATACAAACGCAGCGAAAAAATTAAAATTTTATCATGTTCCCAAACCTGGATTCATGTAATTCGACTACTTGATTAAATCTAGGATTTCAAGAATCTCACTAAGACGTAGAAGAGGCAAGATTTTCTGGAAGGATGAGAGGAGGTTCACATCGGTGACACCTTACCATGAGCTTTTTGCTTTGGTTGTTTGGATCAAGATGTCTCCAAAAGAATGCGTCCTCTATAGGTATCCACACAAACTGCCCTTCACAAAATGAATTGGAGTGTGTGCTAGCAACCTTCTTGATTGTCTCACAAATCAAGAACAAAAGAAAAACTTTATGTTTGTTTTCTAGGAAGAGAGAAAACTGTTTTTGGAGGCAGGGAAAAACAAAACTGTATTAAACCCTATAGAATATAACATATTTATAGACTCCAAATTAGGGTTTCACCTACCAATGACCTTTTTAGTAATTTCCTATTTATTATATTCTGATTTTGTTTTAAAAACAAATTAGAAATAATATCTTATTTATTTATTTAAAATTACATTAATCTTAAATAAATAAACAAATAAATAAAATAGTTTAATTATTTATTTCCATAGCATTTATTTTGGGCTTATTAAACCCATAATCGTTTTGGGCTTATTCTAAGTGTGTGACCCTGTAGGTTCACATAACATTAGTAGTGGGCCTAAATCTTTATTTAGGCCTACAAGTCATAAGTGGCCTTTAGCAAGACATTATGACTACCTAAGTCATGTGAAGACAATAATCCGGCATAACCTAATTACAGTGAATTTTATCATCCTTTTATCACATGATATCTTAATTGAACATAAGGCATAGAATGTCATCCTTATATAGTTCAATATTATGACTTGATTCCAAGTAGACTGAAAATGATAACTCTTTATCAATTCATTTCAGCATGGCCATGCATTTTCCTTCAGTCTATCTCATTAAGGGGCCCATAGATATCTTTCTTATATTAATGAGGGATAAATTCCTTCTGAATCACTCACATTCCTCACATAACTAATTTCATATCCAATAACATCCTATCTAATCGTCCGGTTAAAGACAATGTTAGAATGTGTCAAAACATAAAATAGCTATGTAGAAATCCATAATGATTTCAAGGTTAAAGGACCGAAATAAAATTACTATGATGAGAAATACTTATGACAATAATCTATGCAGTATTCTCATAGTGGGTCAATCCAGTACATGATCTCTCATCATATACCTATGAGTTGACTTAATATCTCATATTCATGATTAGTAAAACATAACCATCAGTCAACATCATACTAGCCTTAATACTTTAATATTTATATAATGAATAAATGGCTAGGGATAATTAGAATAGAACTCTTATTTTAATCCAAGGGTTTTACTATCAAGTCACATACTTGATGGCCTTAGTAAGAATTAACCATTCATATAATTATCATAAAATCAAATGATAATGAAATACCTCTTTATTAATAAAATAAGAAAGTCAATACATAATCAAATGATTGACCTAATGCATATCACTAACAATCTCCCACTTGCACTAGGCCCAATCAACATCGTATCGAATACCCATGGACCTAGTATAACTCTCATGTTTAGGCTGTGGAAGAGGCTTAGTCAGTGGATCAGCAACATTATCATTTGTAGGTACTCTGCATATCTTGACGTCTCCTCTCTCAATGATTTCTCAAATGAGATGATAACGCCTGAGTATGTGTTTAGATCTCTGATGTGATCTAGGCTCCTTAGCTTGGGCTATAACTCCTTTATTGTCATAATACAAGTTCACTAGATCTAATATACTAGGAACAACACCTAGTCCAGTTATGAACTTCTTGATCCAAATAGCCTCCTTAGCTGCTTTTGAAGCAGCTATGTACTCAGCTTTTGTTGTAGAATCAGCAATAGTGTCTTTCTTGGAACTCCTCCAGCTCACTGCACCTCCATTCAAACAAAACACATATCCGGACCGTGATAAAAAATCATCCTTGTCAATTTGGAAGCTGGCATCTGTGTAACCATTTATAACTAGCTCATCTTCCTGACCACCATACAGTAAAAATGCATCTTTAGTTCTTCTCAAGTACTTAAGGATATTAGTCATCAAGGGCTTAGGACCGGAGATTTAGTCATTATAGATGTTAGGTGTGTGCACTTATCTTGGGTAGGTTACCCACTGCATACACCTTAAGGAGCACAGTATTTGAATTGATGTACTAATATCTTTAATGAATAATAGTAGTAGCTCCATTACATTCCTTCATTGTGCTTTATCAATCGTGCTTATGCTTATGCCTAAAATTATGCTTGTTGCCTTAGTCTTGCCTTTTGGGCTACTATATTGGCTTTATGGTCTTGACTCAGATCTTGATCTATTCTTTTTTGGGCCTTTGCAAAATTACTAGCATGTCTTTGAGACTGGCTTGTTAGAAGGTATTCTAGACAAGCGCTGCACGGTCTCTTTTTGTAAAGCTTTTGTGGGCCCATAACATTTGGTATCAAAGCATTCTTTGCTCTTCAATTATGATAGTTATGACCAAAGAAAATAATTAAAAAATGCACTTATTTAGGTGCTCAAGAAAAGAGTGGAGACACTTAAGGCTGTGGTAGCCAAAGTGAGCCCACTAGAGAATATCTTGAATAGAATCGAGTTGTTCAATACTATGGTAGCTAAAGCATATGTTATTGAGAACATTATAAAGAGAGTTGATTCTCTTGAGCCAGTGTTAGCCATATTAATTTCTCTCAAGGGATAGCCAATAAAGCTTGAGTCTCCCCCTTGTGTAGACCCTTTGGGGAGTAGCAATGAGGACATGTTGAAAGATCGGCTAGAGAGCCTAGTGTCTTATGTGGAGACCCTTGAGAATTTACCTAATGATATCATAGAGAACCATAAAAGCCTTAGTGAAGCTCTTGATGCTTTGATTGAGGATGCAAAGGAAGCTATTCAATCCTTGTGTCAGGATATTCAAACAATTAAGGGAAAGTGGATGAAATTTCTAATATATGTGGCATTGGAGTTATGTTTGTAGGAAGAACTAAAATTCCAAAGCTGAATCCCCTCAAAGGTGCCTGAGACTCATGCATTGTTAATAATTTCTTATTCAACATAGAACTCTATTTTGAGGCAATTAAGATTAATTTGGATGAATAACGGTTACTGATTGCATCTATGTATCTTATAGATGATGCAAAAATTTAGTGGCAAACCAAAGCAAAAGGGATAAAAGCTAGCAGGCTCTTTATAACTAATTGGGAGGATTTCAAGCAAGAACTAAGAGCCCAATTCTATCCTAAAAATATAAGGTTAACACCAGTGCTTAGTTAGATGTATTGAAACACAAGCTTTACTCAAGATTATGTTCGGTAATTCTCAGTGTTGATTTTTAATGTGCCAGACATGGCTAAGATAAGTCAAGTGCACTATTTCATGACTAGGTTGAAATCATGGGCCAAGAAAGAGCTTTAGTGATGTGGGGTAAAAGATTATAAAATAGTTTTCTCAATAGCTGAGAGTTTAGATGATTACACAGAAAGTGGCAATAAAAGAAAATTCAACCCCTTTATGGAGGGAGATAACCTAACTACCAAATGGGTGAGAAATGCCCAAGGAAATTTTGATCAACTAGCACAACGATTTAGGAATTTAGAACATATAAATTGGAATTTTGGTGGGATGGAAAGTAGATTTAGAAATATGGGAGGGGGAGAAAGAAATTACTCCAACTTCCATGACAGGAATTTTGGGCAACCCTAGATAAAGCCTTCTAAGCTTGAGAAGTCCATAGGGAGAAGCATCCCAAACATTAAGTGCTTTTTATGTAGTGGACCTTGTCGGGTAGCAAAATGTCCTTATCGAGGAGCTTTGAATGCCATTAGGGCTATACAACATGAAGAAATGAAAAAAATTCCTCAATAGGGGGAGGAGAATGAACCAGCTATAATGGGAGCCCTTAGGTTCTTTAATGCCTTAGAGAGACAAATGGAATAACCAAAGGCAAAACTAACTAAGTGAATAATGTATGTAGACTTTATTATACAAGGGAAACTTATCTAAACTCTTATAGATACGAGAGTTATAGACAACTTTACGATAGATATGATGGCTACTAAAATAGGGCACAAGGTGGAGAAAGATGTAGGAAAAATAAAAGCCATAAACTCTCAAACTAGAGAAACAGTTGGCATAGCTCGAGAAGTACCATGTAAATTGGGATCATAGAGTGCAAATGTGTTATGCATAATAGCTTTAATGGATGACTTTGATGTCATCTTTGGATTAGATTTCTTGGGTTAAACTAGAACCATCCTCATTGTTGTAACCAATTGCTTACTGATGTTGGGAGAGAGCCCATGTGTAATCCTAGTTATGATGAGAAAACTTATATAACAATTCCACTTGGGGTAGAGAACTAATTGGATAAGGGGATCCCCGAACAACTAGAGGTAGTATTAATTGATTATGCTAATGTGATGCCTAATAAGTTATCTTAAACTTTACCTCTGAGAAAGGGAATCAATCATGAGATAGAATTACTTCCAAGAATAAAGCCTCCCATAAGAGCTCTTTATAAAATGGCTCCTCCTAAACTAGCTGAGCTAAGAAAGTAGCTAGATGAATTACTTAAGGTAGGATTCATTCGCCTTTCCAAGGCCCCCTTTGGTGCTCTAGTGCTTTTCTAAAAGAAACAAGATAAGATTTTATGACTGTATATTGATTATCGAGCTCTCAATAAAGTCACTATGAGGAATAAATATCTTATCCCTCTTATAGCTAGCCTCTTTGATCAATTGGGACAGGCTGAGTACTTTAGCAAGTTGGATAAGAGATTGGGATATCACTAAGTCTGTATCATAGAAGGAGATGAACCAAAAACTGCATGTGTAACTCGGTATGGTGCATTTGAATTTCTTATAATGCCTTTTGGACTAACCAATGCTCTTGCTACTTTATGTACTCTTATGAACTAAGTGTCTCATGATTACTTGGATAAAATTATGGTGGTGTATTTGGATGACATTGTGGTTTATAGTGCCACTTTAGTGGAACATACAGAGCATCTCCACCTAATCTATAAGAAATTAAGACAAACTAACTATATATAAAGTGGGAGAGATGTGCTATTGGGCAAACCACCATAAAGTTCTTAGGGGACATAGTAGAATAAGGCTGCATCTGTATGGACCCTAGGAAAGTTAGAGCAATCCAAGAGTGAAAACCATTTGCTAGTCTTATAGGACTTTGTTCCTTTTTAGGACTTGCCAACTACTATAGGCTATTCATAAAAGGATACTTGGAGAAGGTACTTTCATTAACAAAATTACCAAAGAAGACTACAAGCTAGAAATAAGTAGAAACTGTCAAGAAGTATTTAAGGAAGCGAAGAAGTTACTTTTTGAAGACCTAGTATTGGCTATGCCGAACATACTCAAGCCTTTTGAAGTGCAGACTGGTGCTATTGACTATATTCATTATGGGGTGTTGATGTAGGACAACCATCCTATAGCCTTTGAAAGCTAAAAATTAAGTAAAGTAGAACATCAGTAAATGACTCATGAGAAAGAGTTACTAGAAATCCTTCATCGCTTGAGAACATAGAGGCATTCTCTATTAGGGTCAAAGTTTGTGGTAAAGACTAATAACACAGCAGTCAGCCACTTTTTAGCTCAACTAAAACTGAATTCAAGGCAAGGATGCTGGCAAGAACACTTGACTAAATTTGATTTTCATCTGGAATATAAGCCTGGGAAGAATAATAATGTAGCATATGCATTAAGCCGAATGATAGAATTGGCTATGGTAAAACAATTAGCTCATATATACATGAGTCAAGTGGTGACCTCCATCTGGGACTAGATTAAGCATAATTTAGAAAAGGATCCACAAGTTGTTGATTTAATCAACTTGGCTAAGTAAGGGAAGACTATATAGTAATATGGGGGAATGATCTCTTAGTGACGAATAGATTTTGGTTGTACGTACCAAAAATTGAAAATCTAAGGAAGTTGCTACTTCAAGAATGTTATGATACATTATAAGTAGGTCTCCCTAGATGGCAACAAACACTAGCACTCTTAACATAGAATTATTACTAGTCCAAAATGGAAGATGATGTGAAGATGTACACCAAGACCTACCTAATATGCCAATAGGACAAAGTTAATAGACAAAAGACTACAGGTTTGTTAGAACCCTTACCAGTGCCCAACTGGCCTTGGGAGAGTAAGTCGTTAGATTTCATTACTGGTTTACCACAAGTAGGGGAGTACGACTCCATCTTAGTGGTGGTTGATTGATTATTTAAGTATAACACCTTCATTCCAATGCCAAAATTTAAGTCCTCATAAGACATAGCTAAAGCTTTTTTTAAACATATGGTAAAGTATTGGGGAGTACCTAAAAGCATTGTCAGTGATCGAGATGGGCAGTTCATGGGATCCTTCTGGGCATAACTTTTTTGACTTCTAGGCTCACGCCTAAATATATCTACCAGTTATCATCCATAAATAGATGGATAAACAAAAAGATTTACTAGCCTATTGGAAGAATATTTGAGGCACTTCATTAGCTATAGCTAAAAGAACTAGGCATTATTGATGGGTGCAAGACAATTTTATTTTAATTGATAAAAGAGTTCTAGTACTAACAAAAGTCCTTTTGAGATTATTATAGGTCAACAACCTTCTTTACCTCACTCGTTAGATGGCCCATACAAAGGGAGAAACCCAAAGACATATAACTTTTTCAAGGATTGGAGACAGAATAAAGAAATAGCTCAAGAACATCTGGTGAGAGAAGCCCAAAAAATGAAGTACTAGGCATATTTAAAGCGTAGGCTTAGGTGTTAATAAATTTACTTCCAGAGCAAGTTTGTTTATGCAACAAAGATCAAAGATTGATGAGGAGATTTAAAGACCCTTTCCCCATTATTGCTAAAGTGGGGTTAGCTACCTACAAAGTAAAATTGCCTAAAGGGCTTAACATACATCCATTTTTCCATGTGAGTAACCTACAATCCTATCATGTAGATCAGGAAGACACCAACATAAACCAGACGAAGAGACCTTCAATTTCTAAGTTTGAACCAACAATGAAGATTGTAGAAGAGATCCTAGCATAGAGAGTAGTAGCTTATAATTGTCACAGATATAAGGAGTACCTAGTAAAGTGGAAGGACCAAGGCAAAGAAGAGAATAGCCAAGAGAAGGAAGATGACCTTAAATCTTTCAAGTACAAGATTGATTATATCATTGGGTCATATTCGACGAGGGCATCGACCGCTTGAGTGGGAGAGAATGTCAAGGGGTAGCATTTTATAATCATAGGGGCATTTTAAAATTTCATATTTATTTTATTTTATATAATACCAAGGGTGTAATGGATGGAACATTATAATATCTCCTCCTACTAACCCTCATTCTGCTCCTTATGATTTTTAAGGGGAAGTGACTAGTCATCAAGGGCTTAGGGCTGAAGATCTAGTTGTTATAGATGTTAGGTGTTTGCACTTTTTTTAGGTAGGTTACCCCCTGCCTACACCTTGGGGAGCATAGTATTTGAATTGATGTATTGATTTTTTAATGAATAACAGAAGTAGCCCCATTACACTCCTTCATTGTGCCTTATTAATCATGCTTGTGCTTGTTGCCTTGCTCTTGCCTAGTGGGCTACTATATTGGCCTTACTGTCTTGACTCGAATATTGATCTATTCATTTTTGTGCCTTTGTAGAATTACTAGTTTATCCTTGAAGTTGGCTTGTTATAAGGTGTTCTAGATAAGTGCCACACAGTCACTTTTTATGAAGCTTTTATGGGCCCGTGACACTACCTTGTCTCTCTCTATCTCTTACCTGACCACCACCCTTACCCTCATTATTCATTATCTTCTTTTTCTACTTTTGTCGTCATCACGCTCACTGTTCATTATCTTCTATGCCCTGATGACCTCATATAATCATCCTCATGTCGCCCTTAATCTTTGTTCATCTCTGTCACCATAAAATGCTTTCCCTCTCATCTCAATCACCCTCCTACATACCATAACAAACAAGGTAAGTCAAATTCTTTTTGTACAACCAAAGAAAGGCTTTGTATTTTATTTGATTTTAGGTTTGTTTTTGCTTTTGTATTTGTTTTGATTTGATTATATTTTGTTTTTATTTTTTATTTTGATTTTGATTTTGATTTTGGGTTATTGTATGAAATTATTACTAATGCATGCATCATTAAGTCCTTTCTCTACAAAGGTATTGTCTTGGATTTTAGTTTTGGGTTTCATTTTGATTTTAGTCTAATTTGTTTTTAGGTTTGATTTGATTTTTGGGTTTTCTTTTTTGTTTTGATTTTGGGTTTAATCTATATTTGATTTTAGGTTTTGTCTTTTTATTTTGATTTTTATAAATTACATTTTATACTTTTGGCCTTTGGTTGTTAAGCATTGAATTCTAAAGAATTGAAATTTTTATTCTACTCTTCAAAGAAAGAAAAAGAAAATAAAGTTGTTTAATTTAGGATTATATTTAATTATTTTTTAAAATATAATTCTTAGACATGTAAAGAAGTAGTGTAGTGTAGTTCTTAGACATGCTTGGGTAGAATTTGTTTTATACATACATATACACATATGTATATGTATGTGTATGTATGTATGTGTATGTATTTGCTCGTGAAGCCAAATTTATTTCTTCATGAATACCATTTTTCTGAGTCCTTTCCATTTTTTGCAGGTGATGTTGTCTTTAAAGATTTGAGGTTGAAAGCAGAAGCACTAAATGCATTGAAACGTTTAGTTACTGTCAAAGCTGGGTTTGTTGTTTGAATCGCATTTTCATGCCTAAGTTGTTGCTTCTTTCATATATTTCATATTTGAATATCACTGTAATATTATTTCCATTTGGATGGACTATAATATTATTGTTGATTTATTTGTTTTAAATATATATTGTTGATTTATTTGTTTTAATTATATTTGTTTTAGTTAATATTATTGTTAATTTATTTGTTATATATATTGGCTTTTTTTTATCAATTTTTAGCTCACAAACAAGCTCCTAATGAGCTCACAAATGAGCAACTAATCGATCAAACAATCAAACAAGCCATAATGAATACGAATGAATTTTGTTGATGAACAAGCTCGAGTTCAACTCAAACCGAGTTCGAATTCTATATCTCTAATTTTATTTGAGCTCAAACATGGTTTATTTTAGCTAAGCCAAGCCTAACCATATCAAAGCTCAGTTCGGTTCGATTCGATTATACTTTTAGACTGGTGATGGTGGTGGGATTATAGGTAGGGAGTTAAAAAAATTCTTTTAATTCTTTCAATCATATGACAGCAAAAATAATTGATTACCATGTGCATGTGGGGTCCAATTTTTGGGTTGCTAACATGACACCTCATTGTCCATTCAATATTTTTTCAATTAATTTTAACAAAAATCGTTAATATGTTAACATTGCAGATAATTTTTAAATTAGAAAATTATTGCAAAAATCCACAAACATTTGGTTTTTTTTTTTTTTTTTTTTCACTGATAGGCCCCTAACCAAATTTAAAGCCACAATTTCTTTTTCGAAGGAAAAAACTCAATATACTAACTAGTCATTCACTTATTATGGAAGATAAAGTGATCCATTTGTGTGTACATACGATACACACGTATACCAATGTTAATGCAATAGCAACAAGTAACTGTAGTACTATAATAATGTGCCAAAATAAAATAAACTAGTTTAGTAATAGAGAAAAAATTTTAAATGTAAAAAAAAAAAAAAAAAAAAACGTATTTTCTATCATATCCCATTTATGTTGGGATTTAAGTGACAGTTGATCTAAGATAGGATAACTATAAGTAAAGTAAATGTAAGTGGATTGAAAAGAAGTTTGATCAAGTAAATGAGTTCACAATGTTGGTGAAAGTAAATTCGACGGAATTGTTAAGCTCTTAATTATACTATAATACTCAAAATGTAGCAAAGCTTACTTTAAAGGAGAATAGCCTAAGCTTAATGCGCAAAACTTACATTTAAAGAAAAATTATTGAAAATTACAAGTGTAATATAAGATAAATGAGATGAATGTAAGTAAAAAATATATATGTAAGCATCATCCATGGTTGATCGAAAAGGATTAGGCGCACTTAACGCCCAACAATTTATCCACTAATATATATTTTAGGCCAAACACATAATTAGCCTTCAACTTGTAGTAAAAAATCTATTAGTTCATTGTACTTAAGATTTGACCTAATAAACACTTATGTACTGATAGTAATGGCATGCTCTCTAGTTGAGAAATTAACTCAATTTGCCTTTTGTTAACAAATTTCAATTTTGTTCTTGAATTTAGATTTAAAGTTCAAATAGGGCCAAATTGATTATTGTACAAAAAAAATTATTAAAACATATACTTTCTAGTTCAATTAACTCTATAATCTACTAAAATAATAAAAATATGGGATAACAATATTCACAGTCCTAAAAATTATTTATTTTAAATTATTAAAATAATTCTTGATTAATTTTATTGGCCATTGTTATTGAAACTAATAATTTAAGAAAGAAATATTAATAATTTTTAATTTTTTGATACTATTTTTACTGAGTAAATATAGTTATTATGAAAATTTAATAATATAAAAAATTTTAAAAAATTGAATTATTTGTTTAAAATATAAAAAAATTTCAAGTTTTAGGACTAAAATGTTAAAAAAAGTTAAATTTTAATGGTTGACTAATAGAAAATTGATTGGACTAATGGATAGGATTGTTGGGTTATACAATTCAAAACACAACGGAAATTTTTAAAATTTAATCACAAACTCGAAACAGGATCCATGTAATTCGATTAACTGATTAATATAGGATTTTCAAAAATCTTACCACAAACGCACAAAAAGGCAAGATTGTTGGAAGGTAGAGAGAGGCAATTCACTTTGGTGACACCCTACCTCAAGCTTTTAATTATCTAGAACAAACTAAGATGCTCCAAATGGATTCGTCCTCCACAAGTATCTACATAAACAACTCTTAAATCAAAATGAACATGTGTGCTAGCACCTTTTTCTTGATTGTCTCACAATTCAAAACTAAAAACTATGTGTTTTTATTTTCTTAAAGGGAGAGAAAAAAAATTTAGGTGGCAGAATGAAAGGTGTGTAAAACCTTAAAGAATATGTCATATTTATAACACACACACACACACAAACACACACACACACACACACACACACACACACACACACACACACATATATTTGTTTGTTTGTTTATTTAATTATTTATTTCCATAGAACTTTATTGGGCTTAGTGAACCTATATTTATTTTGGATATGTTCTGGGCTTGGTGAACATATATTCATTTTGGATATGTTCTAAGTGTGTGACCCTACAGGTTCACATGACATTGGCAGTGGGTCTGAAATCCCTATTTAGGCCTACAGGTCATAATTGGCCTATAGCAAGACATTATGACTACCTAAGTCATATGAAGGTTGATAATCCAACATAACCTAATTTACAATGAATATTATAGCCTTTTTGTCACATCACATCTTGATTGAATATGAGGCATATTTTCTGTCATCCTTATACAATTTAATTATATTATTTCTGATTTCAAGTAGACTGAGAATGATAATTTTTTATCAATTCCTTTAGCATGACCATGCATTTTTCTCAGTTTATCGTATCAAGGGGCTTATAGATATCTTACTCAGATTAAATGAGGGACAAATTCCTTCTTAATCACTCATATGCCTCACATAACTTATTTCATATCTAACAACAATCTATTTTATCATCCGATTAAAGATAATGTTAGATTGTATCAAAATACAAAATAATTATGTAGAAATCCATGGTGATTTCAAGGTCAAATGACTAAATCAATATTATTGTAATGAGAATTGCGTATGAAAATTATCTATATAGTATTCTCATGATAGGTCAGCCTAGTACATTATTTCTTAAATAAGTATCTATGAGTTGACTTAATATCTTATATTTATGAGTAGTAAAACATAACCATCAGTCAACACCATACTAGCCTTCATACATTATAATGACTATAGATAATTTAAATAGAACTCATATTTAATCTAAGAGTTTTACTATCAAGTCACATATTTGATAACCTTAGGAAGAATTGACTATTCAAGTAATTATCACAACAAAAAATGATGTTGAAAACGCCTCTTTATTAATAAAATGATAAATTCAAAACACGGTCACACATGACTGACCTAATACATATCACTCACAAGAATTAACAGAAAAACTTTTAAAAACTTATAGAACTTGATTGTTACGAATTAAGCATTCAAGACTTAATTGTAAAAACTATATAACTTTTAAGACTGTAAATGTTGTTATCCCTAAAAATATTATTTACAACTTTTTTTCAAATAAATAAATTATTTTAAAATAAAATTAAAATAACTTCAACAAAAATTTAAAATATCTTAATGTTTATAAAATCATAAAAAAATCATATTACAACAATAAGAAATTTATAAGGTATTTTAAATTCTACACTGTAATTTGTAAGAATTTAAAATTAATAATAAAATAACTAACAAAGGTTGATTATGTAAATGTAAATTTTATTTTAATATCAAATCAACATTATTCAAGACCATATATATATATATATATATATATATATATATATATATATAATATTTTAAAATTTTAATTAAAATAAGTGAATATTATAAAATTATCATAACTCAAATTTAATTAATTACTATGAATAAAAATATTTTTAAAATTGTTAATTTCTCTTAATTAAGTTAATAACGTAAAAAATGATAATTATTAATTTATAATTTTTATTCATAAATATTTTATTATAAGAATATTTTATTCTAAGTAACAAATAATAGCTCCAAAAAATTTTAAAATATTTTCATATTTATAAAGTTACAGATCATATGACAAAGAAATTCAAACAAGTATTGAATTTGTTTGTTCTTTACATTATGAGCAAAATGGTGGATTTGACCTTAGGTGCAAGTAAGGAGCTGAATGATGAAGAATTCAAGCTAATTAACTTAATTTCCTATCCTGAAATTAATTAGCTTGAATTAGACAAATTTTCAAGTTATTTTTCTATTTGGAGTCAATAAGGAAGATTCAAAAATATTCCAAGTCAAAGTCAAGAAAATAATAAGTTAAAGTCAAAGAGTCAACAAGTCAAAGGTCAAGGGTTAACATGCTTAGTTGTCATTAGTTGTTTGTTTAGTTGTCATAAGTTGTCAATTTTGACTTTCAAAGATGAGTTGTCAATTTTGACCTTTCGAAGATGAGTTGTCATTAGTGATCCTATTTTTGAAGGAAACCTCTTTTGTTAAGAATTTTCCTATATAGTTATCATTAGGAATAAGGAAGAAAACATTTTCCTTCAAGGCTTAAGTTGTTTACATGCCTATATAAGGGTTAGACATATGTACAATAAATTTTATGTATTATTTGAAAATTTTAATCAATTAATTGAGGTTTTCCCTTAATTTTGTTCTTTTAAAACTTTGCAAGGTTACTTGAATTATTTCACATCTACCTTTAATTACAATTGCTAGGTTAGGCTTAGAATTGTGTGATTGTTCATCTTTTTAATAACTAAGTATCTTGCTTCATTTTAATAAGCAAGGGGTTATTCCATCTTCCCAACCTTATCTTGATAATCTTGGGCAACAATTTCAAAGTTGGATGTGCGTTTTATCTCTATTATAGGTAGGATTCATATCAGTTTGGTATCAGAGCTAAACTTAAAGGTTTGGTTAACTATCCTTTAATTTTTGTGTATTATTTCTTCTTCTTCTTCTTCTTCTTCTTCTTCTTCTTCTTCTTCTCAATCCTTCTTAAATTCAAAAAAAATATTAAAAATAAAAAAAAGTTTGTGTTTTATGCAAAAGGGTCAAAAGTGAGTATGGAAATTATGGACATACCTTATTTTCTTGATAGAGAAGATCCTTATGTTTATTTGAAATAGGTGCAACAAATAAAGGAGATATTTGATTCTCTTGAATTAAGTGATTTCTAAAAGTGTAGACTTGCTTCTCGTAAATTTTTAAGTCGTGCTGCTATATAGTAGGAAGATTTGATGGCATTGAGGAGAATGAATGGACATAGTAAGATTAAAAATTAGGAGATAATGAACAGGTTAATGATTAGACATTTTATTTCTTTTAAAGTTAAGGATAAATTTTATCTTCAATTACAAAAGCTTAAACAAGGTGATGAATTATGTGTTGATGATTATGTTAAAAAGTTTAAGTTGTTTGTATTTGCCAGTGATTTAGGAGAATTTGAAAAGTAAAAAATTGCAAGATTCATAACTGGGCTTAAGAGAGAAATTAGACAAGATCTTATGTTTGTGCTCCAGTTGTAACTTTTTTTTGTCTTTGAATAATGTGATTACACTTGCCTTGGAGAGAGAGTTGGAATAATAAGGTTGATAATAAGAATGGTGTTAATGTTGAAGTGGTATTGAGTGATCATGAGAAGAAACATGAGCATCAATTATATAATCAAACTATGGAGTAGAGTATTATTCATTAAGAGAATTATGAAAAAGAAGATGTTGTATGTGATAAGACAAAAATAGAGTGTAAATCCAAGAATAATGAAATTATTGAAGTCATTGAAGCTAATAAGGAGTGTTTGCAAAGTTCTTAGCAATCTAGTGAAGTTATACAAGGATTAACTACTTAAGAAGTTACTATGACTGCTTGTGATTATGAAGCATATACGCATTATGAAGAGCAAAAACTTGAAGTTTATGAACAAAAGAAGGAGCTAGAGACTGAAAGCATTACAAAGGATAAGGAGATGATTATTCATCATGATTGCATTAATAATTTTAATGTTTCTTTTCCTAATGACTTAAAATTTATTTTGTAGACTGAGCCATATAAAGATCCATTTGATGATGTTGAAATGCATTACAAGGTCAACAATACTTTTAAAGATTTCATTCTATCATACCTCAAATTTGACAGTCCCCAAAAAGGTCCTATGATGAAATGAATCTTCAAAAATACTAGAGTATGCTTGTTCATAACACCTCTAAAGTGTGTAATCTTAAAACCCTAACTGATCTCACCAGTGTGCAAAATTGATTTCCAAGCCATTAAGTTACACTCTGATCTTATGAAAAATGAATCATCAGAATAATACGAGGCTTCTTTTGAGCAATCTTCTCTTGGAAAACACAGCTTATTGAGCCAGTGTTCTTTTTATTAAATCGGGACCCAACTTTGTGAAAAAATAGAAATCAATTTTGACAAAATAAACTTTAAAAAAAATTCAAAAGCTCTGAAAAAGTTCAAAATAACCCAAGGATTAGCACACGTTGCTTAGAAGTGTGTGCATAACCATGAACACCCCTAGGTGTTGTGAGCTAAAATTGAGGCTGAATTAGACAAAACAGACTTCAGGAACATATCCAAAAGACTCCAAAGCCTCTAGAAATGGTCTTAGAGTGGTCCAAAATAACCCAAGGATTAGCGCACATCACTTTATAATGCACGTGTAACCACAAACACCTATAAGTGTCATGCACTAAAATTGAGGCCCAATTAGATAAAATGAACTTTAAAAACATGTACGGAAGGCCCAAAAACCCTAGGAACCAACCTCAAAATAGCCTGAAAAGGCCCCAAATTATGTGTGTAATGCGCAAAAGTGTGCATTACCACACACCAAGTGCACAGTCACATGCACTTCGCATGGCCACACACTCCTTCCTAAGGACACGTGCATGACCAAGCACATATCCCCCCTATTCCTTGATTTTTGCACTATAAATAGGTATTTCCATACCTCATTTTAAGGGGGAGCAAGAGGAAAATATACACACTCTAAAAAATATGTCTACTTGAAGATGCTAGAAATGCATTTCTAAACAATTTAAGCTCTTATATTGCATTTTTCTTAAGTTATTAGGCCTCCCTTCCACCAAACCTAGCCTCATCTTTGTCAAAGCATGCTTTAAAGGTATACAAACTAGCATCATTCTACATGTCATTTTGAACCTCTCAATGAGGAAAGCTTGATAATCCCTCAAAGTTAAAACTTCAAAACTCACACAAGCTCAGTCGAATCTAAGGATGACATAATAATTTTAACACATTTACTTTATCGCACTGCATTTTACTTTATTATTGTCAGCATTTATGAATATTATTATACTTGCGTGATAAGACTGGTAATCTTGCATACTATATGAATAAGCTATGCTCCATTTTGCTAATTTCATATCATCATTTTGCACCTTTTAGTTTTGAAATATGAAATCACATCGCATATATCAATAACATGAAAAGTTCATATTTTGGAATAGAGTTATCATGTTCTCAATCCAATAATGTCATCATGCATCCTTTATGTCATCATCATATATCATCATAGAATAAACAATCACTGTAAACATGCATGATTGTGTACAATTTGCTTACTCTTTCAAGTGATTGAATATCCATTGTTTATCTCATTATTCATGTGATCGAGCAAGCTACGTGCATAGTCATGTTAACCTTGTAGGTTCATTATATTTAAGTTAGATTTACTTTTTGGCAATCCTTTTTTCTTTTTATATGTATTTTATTAGGAAAGCGATGTAATAATGATATTTGATCTTCATTATCTTCCACTATCTCATTTATTGTGTAAATGCTATACAAACTGTCATTACCAAATCTAGGATGTTGTAGTAGCTATACATTGAATATCATATAATCAGAAATAGTCAAAAAGTATATGCAAAACTTTGTTAGGGGCAATACTTATTAAGTGACCTAATGTTGTCCTTTTCTTTTCCTGATTTTCTAAAAATCAAGTGGTGACTCCACAAAATAAAAAAAAAGCATCCCATTCCTCATAAGAACAATCAGTTATCCTTATTTAGTAAAGTTGCCTTGTCCTATAGAAATAAGACACAAAGACCCTTATGAAACTTTCTAGAGGGAGTAATTATCAAAAAAAGCTCTTTCACTCTAGAGTATGGGTCGCTCACAGTTGTGACTCCACCGGGAATTTCTAAATAAGAGAGATCAACTCAAAAATGACTATTTCTCATTATACAATACTCAATCGTATAGAGCCCCTCACCACTGCATTTGCACTATACATCACACATGCACCACTGGTCCCTAAAACCTCAATAATACTGAATGACATTGCCACCATGATTCCACTCGAGTCACGAGGTGACAAAGATAGGTATTATCACATTTAGTCTTTACTTGTGCATTCGTTGGGCTCATTTGACCAGAGTTTGTAACTTAAGTACTAAAGGGGGGTGACAGAGTTATTAAAAGAATGTTATACTCACTTACTAGAGTTTGTAAATCTAGTCATATAGGGGCATTCTCACTAAAGGAACTCTTAGCCTTTCACCATGACTCAGCTCATGTGGATAAGCCAATAGTAACATCCATTAGGATTCCACCAAGCTATCCTTGTCCTAATAATGTACGTTTGACTTGATATTCATAAATGATATGACTCTTTTAGTGCCTATCACCAAATGACATCATAATATCAGTTTTCATAGAATGTTTATGCTCAAATCCATATTATTCACTTCTACTTCGTGCAAGCCCAAAGCATGAGGAATGTTAAGAATCATGTACCTCATATTGAATACACTTTATAAACTAACAAATAACAACATCCCTTGATGATGGATGCTATAAGATGTTGTCCATTTATTCTTATCAGATCAAATGAATGGGATAGGAATTCAATTAGATTGTGGACCTTTATGTCAACAAATTCAAACTGTAAATTATCAAATGATACTTTCATAACTCCCTATAAATATATCAAATATCGATATGGGGGTGAGAACTCGAGCTCCTTTTGATTGACCTTGGCCCTATGCATATAGGCTCTGGGCATCATTTGAAGCCTGACAATTGATCCCCACATTAACATTATATGATTACCTTAAGTACAATTTGGTATCATTCCTTAGTCTACCCTTTCATTCTAATCAACATAATTCAAAACTTCCTAGTTCCTAAAGTGGAACCATAGTCCCTCGATGGCTATAGGTTCGAAACCTACCTAGGAAAGAAACTGAATGACCCCATGGAGAAATAAGGTTGGAAGCGAGAGCTTGTTTATGATTAGTTTATTCACTATGCCTAACTAGCTTTCTAAGATTAATCATGCATATATAACATACATGTAGATAGCAAGAATTAACCACTATTTCTTGTTGCAATGATCATCTTTCATTATAGGATTTTGCATCCACTCCATGCATACATGCTCACCCTTTTCTTTTGCAGGTACACGTCATGCATCATTCATTTAGCTAACCTTGATAAATGTACAGGAATACAATGTTCAAACATGAGTGACTAAGAAGATAACTCCTATAAGCAATTTAAAGATAAACTAAAAGAGGGGATCCAAAAATTGCTCATTGATGGTACCATAATTAAAATCCTTCAAGCCCAAATTAAGGCCAAAAATGCCCAAGACGGAATAATACACCACTGAATGAATCTTCTATATTTTTTCACCCTATAGTAGATAAAGTAAAGAGAATTATGTGCACTCCAGTTCAAGCTAATGAAGATAATGACTAGTACAAGGATCTCAAAAATTTACTAAAAGCTATAAAAATTACTCACATAACTAAGCCTGAACCAGTAGGGGAGGTTAAATTATTGGCTAATAGAATATCTTAGTTGGAATTTTCCTTTAAGGACAAAGGAACCCATGGCTCCAAAAGCTTCACTAACCTGGCATTATTCAAAGATGAACCACTCCCAAATGATTTTAAACTACCAAACTTTATTTAAGTTTAATGGAATAGGGTACCTTCATGGATACTATGAAGCTTACAGAATCCCAATTTATTTAATTCTTCTTCACATCATTAGAGGAAAGACCAAGAGCATGGTTCTTTAACCTTAAGGATGAAATTAAAAGTGATTAGCTACTATTAACTCAGAAGTTCATTAAGCTGTAAGAATACAACACTTAGCTAGACATCACTCGTAGAGATCTCAAGACTATAAGATAAAAACTCGGTAAAGCTTTCTCTGATTATGTGATAAGATGGCAGAGAAAGGTAGTCAAAATGAGAAATTATCCTCCTAAAGATTAACAGATAGAGCTGATAATAAAAGGGGCATTACCGCATTTCAAAAAATAGATGATCTTTGCTCATTATCTTGACTTCATAGCTCTCTATCAGGTTGGAATCAAAATTGAAGATAAGGAACCTCAGCAAGCTAGAAACACCTTCTGTCACAATACTTAATCAAACATCCAAAACACCTTTACCCAAGTCACAGAAATAAACCTAATCCAACCTAACACTCACAGTTCACTATATGTTAATGCCATCAAACCACCAAAAAAGTTCTTAAGCTTTAACCTCTTACTATCCAAAGTATTCCAAAACTTTAACAAAAGAAACTCTTACAGCCTCAAGAGCCTAAGCCTCTTCCAAACCCATTACCCCCTTATATTGACCAAAACTTTTTTTGCCACTTTCACCAAATGCCTGGTCACACCATTGATTCATGTAAAACCGTCTAGAATGTAATCCAATACCTCATTGACTCTAAAAAAAATTGATAACCCAGAAAAATGACCCGGCATCAAGACTAATCCTCTCCTAAACTATTAAAACATGCCTCTACTAACCATCAACATGATTTCCTCCAATCTACCAGAACACCTTATCGAACAATCAATCCAAGCCATCCAAGAAACACAAGATGAGTTCTTAGAAGACAAAATTTTGAGCCTTATTCTTGAACTTTATGACTCTAATGAAGATGAACAATGTCCTTTTACCTTTGAATACATTTCAATGCCTTGAAAATTCCTCCCTCACTTGATGATGAAAAAAGAGCTAGGGATACAGCTCTCCTTATGAATGATGAAGTGATTGATTGCCCTTACTCATAAGAAGCATACACAAGCAAAAATCTTAATAGTGGCCATGGAGTATGAGATTTACTGGGTGAGTATATTAACCCTTTGAGAAAGAGAAAGATCCCCTAAAGGAAATGAAGTGACAAGTGATCAAGCTCTAGTCAAAAAGGAAGACATTGTCCTCAAACAGCTTAAGAAGACTCAAGCATAAGCTAGTATCTAGGACCTACTCATAGCCTGCAAGAAGCACAAGGATGCCCTAATCAAAGTACTAGATGAGGTAAAGATTGCCACTAACGCCTCACCCTGTAAGATGTTAGCCTCTCTAATGAAAGCTCCTTCCAATGTAATCACCTTTTCAGATAAAGATTTACCCCTCGAGGGAAGGGTGCACAACTATCCTCTCTTCATATAAGCAATTGTCAAGTCTAAAAAGACTATAAGTGTTATGGTGGATGACGGATCTACTATTAATGTTTGCCCCCTAAGGTTGCTACATAAGTTTAGGATTGTTTAAGGAATCTCTCAATTCAGAATTAAGAATTAAGAGAATATGAGCAGATGTCATAGATTCATAGATGAAAAATTGATTTCTAAAAACCTCAAAGAATCTAACATGGTCATACAAGCGTATGATGATTAAAAAAAGTCAGTTATCGGGACTTTTAAAGCAGTAGTTATGGTGGGTGATATCTAATCAGTAATAGAATTTACCATTTTGGACATCCCTCCAACTTTGGCCCTACTACTAGGATGACCTTGGTTCCACCCATTAGGGGGCATACCCTCCACTGTGCATCAGAAGATTAAGTTCCCTCTGAATGGAAAGGTCATTACCATCCTTAATGAAACAAACAACATTATTGCTTATCAGAATGTGGTTCCACTACGATTTTAAGTTTCTACAATCAATGATGGTCATGTTGATCCCAAAGTTACTGCCATTATGAAGAAGATGCAATATCTACCTGGAGCAAAATTAGGAGGAAGAAACATTAGGGTCACAGAATTCCATGACTTCTGAGGATAGACCAATAGATATGGTTTAGGGTACGATCTTAAAAAGGACAGTTAGGCTAAGAAGTCAATTTCTTTTATGGCTAAAAGCTAAACTCGAGTCTACCAAGGACAAGCTAAGAAATGGGTAATCAACAGAATTAAGAAACCAAGGTTTAAGATCTTCAATGACACCCTCAAAGGAAAGCGCTTACTAGATATGGTCATTGAGACTGACATCAATGAGCTAATGAAAAATCTTGAGATAAAATTTAAGAGTGAGACTATCAATTATGCTCAAGCTGCTGCCATCCTTGAATCAAGCATTGATGACATCTTGTTTGAAGACACTGTTGATAATGATCTTTGTACTTTTTCTTTATTTAAAACTGATGATGTAATGAAATCTAAAGTTAATGTAATGAAATCAGATTTTGCTTACTTGTTTGATGACTTACCTGATGGTAGTGTGCATTGCATTAATCAAAACATTACATATTTAACATTCATTCCATATGCACTAAATCATTTAACATTGGCACGAAATCTGAACCACACATTCTATATATTTTGAAAGATGTTACCCTTAAAGAGAGGAGAGAAATTAATAAAATATTAATAAAATATTCAAAAGTATTTGCCTGGACATATGATGATATGTCTGGTATTCACAAAGACATTGCTCAACACTTCATCCCTACCAAAGACAGGTGTAAACTAGTAAAGCAGAAACTAAGAAGACTCATACCAAAATAGGCCCAACTAGTGAAAGTAGACATCGAGAAGTAGATTAAGGAAAAATTTCTTGAGGTAGTAGACTATAGAAAATGGTTAGAAAATTTAGTGTCAGTACCAAAGAAAGATGGAAGGGTTAGAATCTGCATCGACTACAGAAAGATGATGTCTTATTACCTTACATAGACATACTAGTCAACACTATCGCCATGTATGCAATGAACTCTTTTATGGATGGATTCTTTAGGTACAATCAGATCCTAATGGCCATCATTGACAAAGTAAAGACAGCTTCCATAATAAAATGGGGCACTTATTACTATAAAGTAATGCCCTTCTATTTAAAGAATGTAAGAGTAACTTACTAGAGAATGGCAACTACAATATTCCATGACATAATACATAAAGAAGTGGAAGTGTACATTAGTGATATGATGGTTAACTCAAAAACCAGGGAAGAACACTAGTCCAATCTCAAAAAGTTCCTTAAACTAGTCAAGAAGTACAATCTCAAGCTTAATCCAAAGAAATGTGTATTCAAGGTCACTTTAGGAAAGATGTTGGGGTATATTGTCTGTCAGAATGAGATTGAAATGGATCTAGAAAAAGGAAAAGCAGTCAGAGAGATGCTAGTGCTAAAAATACAAAAAGAAATTAGAGGGTTTCTAGGGAAACTACAATTCATTAGCAAATTCATCACTAAGTTGATAGTAATGTATGAATTAATCTTCAAGCTACTCAAAAAAAGATTAGCTAGTTGAGTGGAATGAGCAATGTCAATTAGCATTCGATAAGATCATAAACTACCTAGCTAACCTACTGGTTCTGAAACCACCTAAACCAAGGATGCATTTAACCATGTATCTGGCCATCGAAGGAAATGCAATTGGTCCAATGTTAGCCTAAAAGGAAGAAACAAAAGAAGAACACATAGTCTACTACTTAAGTAAAAAGATGTTATTGTATGAGGAAACGTATAGCCAAGTCGAGCATATTTGCCTGGCAATGGTATGGGCAATGAAAAAAACTCAAACATTACTTTCAGTCCTATAGAATTTAGGCTGTGTATAAAATGGATCCAATGAAATACCTCTATAAAGCTCCCTCTCTAGTGGGAAAACTTGTCAAGTGGCTCGTGCTATTTACAAAATTTGATGTGCAATACCTAACTAAGAAGGTAGTAAAGGGAATAGTAGTGGCTGAATTTCTAGCTCTCAACCCCATTCCAGACTTAAAAGAAATCTAACTAGACTTCCCAAGTGACCTTAGTTTAACCATCAAGATTCAAGGATGGCAAATGTATTTTAACAGGGCAATTAATCAGTTCAACGCAGGAGTCGGTGTTATATTACAATCTCCAAAAGGTGAAGTAATACCGATTGCTAAAAAGCTCAAATTCAGAGTCACCAATAGCGAAGAAGAATATGAGGCAAGTGCACTCAAAATAGAAGCACTAATAGCTCTAGATGTTACAAAAGTTGAATCGTTAGAAATTCAATGCTAGTAATAAATCATGCTACAAAAGAGTGGGATTTGAAAGAGCAGTGCCTAAAACCTTACCTGGATCACCTGAACCTACTTACCATGTCCTTCCAAAAATGCATATTCATTCATCTCCCTTCACCACACAATCATTTTAGAACATTTATTTTATCATACAACATTTTAATGTATTGTCGCCAGCATTTATGAATATTATTATGCTTGCATGATGAGACTAACAATCTTGAATGCTATATGAATAATCTATGCTCTATTTTGCTCATTTCATATCATCATTTTGCACCCTCTAGTTTTAAAATGTGAAATCACATCGCACATATCAATAACATGAAAAGTTCATATTCATAATAGAGTCATCATGTTCCCGGTCTAATAATGTCATTATACATCCCTTATATCATCATAGCATAGATAATCACTATAAACATGCATGATTGTGTACAATTTTCTTACTATTTCAAGTGATTGAGTGTCCATTGCATATCTCATTATTCATGTTATCGACCAAGCTATATGCATAGTCATGTTAACCTTGCAAGTTCATTATATCTAAGTTAGATTTACTTTTCAGCGATCCTTTTTTCCTTTTATGTGCATTTTATTAGGAAAGTGATGTAATAATGATATTTTAGCTTTATTATCTTCCACTATATGATGTATTATGTGATGCTATATAAATTGTCATTACCAAAACTAGGGTGTTATAGTAGTTATACATTGAATATTTTATAATGAGAAATAGTCAAAAAGTATATGCCATCCCTCGATCTTGAAAAACTCTACTAGGGGTGATACTCATTGAGCTAATATTATCCCTTTCTTTTCTCGATTTTCTAAAAATCGAGTGGCAACTCCACAAAATAAAAAAAATTATCTCAATCCTCTCGAGACTAATCATTTGTCCCTATTTGGTAAAGTTGCCATATCCTTTGAAAATAAGATATAAACACCCTCATGAAACTTTCCAAAGGGAGTAATCATAAAAAAAAAACTCTTTCACTCAAGATTATAGGTTGCTTACACATTCCTAGCCTAAAGTATGAGAAAGAGTTGCAAAATTTTATTTCTCTCAAAGAAATTTATGGAATCTTCACTTGTAGCAAAAAGAACTTAAGATATTTATATTTCAAGTTTAGAAGGAAGTAATAAGAATACAATCCTTACAAGTTCATGGATAAGAGTTCTACATTCAAATTGTTCAATCAAGTTAAAGTTATGTTGAAGTTACATGTGTGGAGCATTACTTCAAAGGAGAAGTTTTCAATAAAGCAGTTTGTGTTTGACCCTGAGGGATTTATGAATTCATCAACTTTAGAGGATGGCTATGATTCAAGGATGAATCATCTTCAAAAGGGAAGGAATGACAAGATCAAGGACAAAGAAGTTCAAATAAGCATTGAATTTATTTATTCTTTACATTATGAGGAAAATGGTGGATTCGACCTTAAGTGTAAGCAAGGAGCTTAATAATGAAGAATTCAAGCTAATTAGCTTAATTTCCTATCTTGAAATTAATTAACTTGAATTGGATGAATTTTTAAGTTATTTTTCGATTGTGGAGTCAATATGGAAGATTTCAGAAGATTCAAGAATATTCCAAGCCAAAGTCAAGAAAACAATAAGTTAAAGTTAAAGAGTCAACAAGCCAAAAGTCAAAGATCAACATGCTTAGTTGTCATTAGTTGTTTTTTTAGTTGTCATAAGTTGTCCATTTTGACTTTTCAAAGATGAGTTGTCAAGAGTTGCAATTTTGAATTTTCAAAGATGAGTTATCATTAGTGGTCCTATTTTTGAAGGAAACCTCTTTAGTTAAGGATTTTCCTATATAGGTATCTTTGGGAATAAAGAAGAAAACCCTTTCCTTCAAGGATTAGGTTGTTTACATACCTATATAAGGGATAAGCATATGTACAATGAATTTGATGTATTATTTGACAATTTTAATCAATTAAATGAGTTTTCCTCTAACTTTGTTCTTTTAAAACTTTGCAAGTTTACTTGAATTATTTCACATCTACCTTTCATTACAATTACTAGGTTAGGCTTAGAATTGTATGATTGTTTATCTTCTTAATAACTAAGTATCTTACTTCAATTTAATAAGGGGTTTAGTTTCATCTTCACAACCTTATCTTAATGATCTTAGGCAACAATTTCAAAGTTGGATGTGCGTTCTCTTTCAGTTATAGGTAGGGTTCGTATCATCTCATTTGACCAAATAATTATTTATTAATTATTTATTTTGTTATTTACTTGAGTATAATTAATATATCTCATATTAAATTATTTATAATCTAATAATTTTTATTTATTAATAATTTTTAATTTATAGCTACAAATAAAAAATATAATTAATAATATTTGAAGACTACATTATATTTATAAACTTTATACTTTAAATTAAAAAAAAATTAAAAATGAACTACATAATCAATAAAATTATTTATAAGGATACAATTTTTATTTTACTTTTAAGTATACATTATTCAAAAAATTTGTACATGTAAATAAAATATTTTTAATTGTAAAATTAAATATTTGAATATTAAATAATTAAAAATATATTTGTCATTATAATTTTAAAATAATTAGAATATAAAAGTGTAAAAAAATTAAAAATATTAATAATAATTATTATGCCTTAAAATAATAAAAGAATATTAAAGAAATGAGAGGACCAAAATGATAATTTATAAGAATTATGAGGATCAAAAGAAAATTTTTCGTTAAGAAGAGTGGAGCAAAACACAGAGGTTTTTAAAAAATACAAAATTTACAAGTTGAGATGTTTATAAGGTCAAATTTCACAAGTTGAGGTGTCTATAAGGTCAAATATTAAGTATAAAGAGTCAATAGGATTTTCACTACAAATTCAGGGGACTAGGTATAGCCTATATTTTAACTTATAACTTTATTATATATATATATAATATGGAGTTACAGCCATGCTAAATAGCTCTATGCACTTATCATAGGGGTTAGTTACACCCACAGTACCCAAACTTTTCACTAATTCCTATTAAAATACCTAACTTTCATTTTATCACTTAAAACCTCTCAATGTTTCTCATGAATCCCACAAAACTACTTAATGATACATTATGATCTCCTTGATGACATGGATGCTAACATATCATTTAACAAAAAGTAATGGTCATGTCAGTTAAGAGTTAATTACACCACAATACCTAACATTTTCATAAGTTCCTACTAAAATATCCAACTTTCATTCAGTCACTTAAAACCTCCCAAAGTTTCTCATGAATCCCATAAAACTACCTAATGACACATTTTTATCATTGGTGATGACGTGGATGTTGACATGTCAAGTTTTTTAATAACTTAAAATCTGATAAAAAAAAAAGTAATGGCCATGTCAGCTGAATGTTAGATGATGTGGCCCATTACTACTCTCTCCTTGCCAAGCTTCTTAAAGAAGCTTCAAAGCCATCATGATTTGCATCTTACTATTCTTTTTCATGCATTTAATGAAACACCATATAAGAATCCTTAAACACCAATAATTACTATACATACTCTTCTCCTTCGCCTTCTCCTTATCCATCCTAAGCTCATAACTCCCCAATATGCTCTTGAAGTCTCATTAATAAAAATATTGATTAGATATGTACTTTATATTGATGAGACCCAAAGTGTTAGTGATATGCATTAGGTCAATCATTTGTATTATGTATTGACTTTCTTATTTTATTAATAAAGAGGTATTTCATTATCATTTGATTTTATGATAATTATATGAATGGTTAATTCTTACTAAGGCCATCAAATATGTGACTTGATAGTAAAACCCTTAAATTAAAATGAGAGTTCTATTTTAATTATCCCTAGCCATTTATTCATTATATAAATATTAAAGTATTAATACTAGTATAAAGTTGATTGATGGTTATGTTTTACTAATCATGAATATGAGATATTAAGTCAACTCATAGGTACATGATGAGAGATCATATACTGGATTGACCCACTATGAAAATACTGCATTGATTATTGTCATAAGTATTTCTCATCATAGTAATTTTATTTCGATCCTTTGACCTTGAAATCATCATGGATTTCTATATAGCTATATTATGTTTTAACACATTCTAACATTGTCTTTAACCGAACAATTAAATAGGATGTTGTTGGATATGAAATTAGTTATGTGAGGAATGTGAGTGATTCAGAAGGAATTTATCCCTTATTAAAATGAGAAAGATATCTATGGGCCCCCTGATGAGATAGACTGAAGGAAAATGCATGGCCATACTGAAATGAATTGATAAAGAGTTATCATTTTTAGTCTACTTGGAATCAAGTCATAATATTGAACTATATAAGGATGACATTCTATGCATTATGTTCAATAAAGATATTATGTGATAAAGGGACAATAAAATTCACTATAATTAGGTTATGTCGGATTATTGACTTCCATGACTTAGGTAGTCATAATGTCTTGCTAGAGGCCACTTATGACTTGTAGGCCTAAATAGAGATTTAGGCCCACTGCCAATGTCTATTTAGGCCCACTGCCAATGTTTTGTGAACCTACAGGGTCACACACTTAGAGCAAGCCCAAAATGAATTTGGGTTTAATAAGCCCAAAATAAACTCTGTGGAAATAAATAATTAAAGTGTTTTATTTATTTAAGATAAATTTTATATTAAATAAATAAATAAGATATTATTTATGATTTATTTTTAAACAAAATCAGAATATAATAAATGGAAATTACCAAAAGGTCATTGGTAGGTGAAACCCTAATTTGGAGTCTATAAATATGTTATATTCTCTAGGGTTTAACTCGCTTTTTTTTTCTGCCTCCAAAAATGTTTTCTCTCTCTTTAGAAAACAAACACAGAGTTTTTCTTTTATTCTTGATTTGTGAGACAATCAAGAAAGTTGCTAGCACACACTCTAATTCTATTTTGTGAAGGGTTATTTGTGTGGATACCTATAGAGGACACATCCTTTTGGAGACGTCTAGATCCAAACAATCGAAGCAAAAAGCTCGAGGTAAGGTGTCATCGATGTGAACCTCCTCTCATCCTTCTAGAAAATCTTGCCTCTTCTGCATCTTGGTGAGATTCTTGAAACCCTAGATTTAATCAAGTAGTCGAATTACATGGATCTAGGTTTAGGAACATGATAATTTTTTTATTTTTCACTGCGTTTGTATCATAAAACCCAACAGTGGTATCAGAGCCACTTGTAATTCGATTAATTGATTATGTGTATATGTGATATATATTAGGGTTTATGATTCATTTTGAAAAGGGTTTTCAAAATTATCAAAAAGGGTTTTGATTTGTTTTGTGACAATTCTTAGTAATCTATTTGAAAATGGAATTAAACATTAATTTGATTAATGTTTGTAATGGTTTAATGTGATTAAACTAAAAACAATTTTTGATTTTATGAATTCAGAATGTTGTTTCATGAAAAATGAATTCAGTATGCTGTTTTACTGAAAATGAATTTTGTATGATGTTTTTATGAAAAATGAATTAAGTATAACGTTTTATTAATACGATTTAATGAAACAGAAATTCTGTTTTTGAAAACCTAATCACTTAAGGATTTATATCTATTATGTATTATGTTTTGATTAATATGATTAATTGAAACAACATATTTGTTTTCTGTTTTAATTAGGAAAATCATTTTCTATTTTGATCAGGAAAATCATTTTTTATTAAATCTAAAATAGAAATTTTGTGATTATGCAGATTATGTGTTAAAGGCAATCTATTTAAATGATAAACAAATTATGCAGAATGGATCTATTTTATACAGATTTGTTCAAGCTGTAGTTTTGATTATAGAAATTAGGGTTTTCTTAATGGATGTGTCTGTTTAAAATAAAAAAAATTATTTTTGATATGTTTTGAATGAATTTTTTAGACTATAAGATGTTTATAGAAAGTGATGTCTTTTAGGCAGTAGTTGATTTAGTAATATGATTATAAAAATTGGTTAGGTGCTTCCTTGACACAAATTAGGGTTTTAAGGTGGACCGCCACCTGGGGTGCTACCCTTGGACCCCGCCAAGGGCCTTGCCCCTTGGACCCTGCAAAGGGCACTACCCCTTGACCCCAAAAGAATTGTCATATTATTTTATTTTTAACATAATAATTGGATTTGCTAACTAAATAGATTATTATGTTATACATGTTTATTGTTTAATGCATGGTGCATAGCATGGCCCTTAGACCAATGTGATTGGATTTAATTTTTATAGGTTGTAATTTTAAATACGGCCTACGAGTCATTTTTGTTTTATTGTATTTATTTTATTATAATAGTGTAGAATAAATTACAACAATTTATGTAAATCAAGACCCATGGTGCAATTCAAGTTGGAGGCCCAGGATGGAGATCCAAGGTGGGAACCGAAGAAGGAGATCCATGGTAGAAGATGGAGATCCAAGTTGGAGGCTCAATTTGTAATTGTAATATTACTTAGGTTTGACCTTTGATCTTCATATTGGCTTATGAAGATCAACTTAGATTTGGGCCATGCTATGTCACATTTATTTTAGTTGTTATGTATGTGATGCCATTTATGTGATACGATATGATGCCATGCAATATAACATAATAATAACTAAATAAGATTAAATAAAGACGAACCCTCATTTAATATTAAGTCATTATAATGCCTCCTATAAATTCAACACTTGTCAAGCCTTAGATTATTATATATGGGTCTGCCAAAGTAGGGTGTATAAATTTATCCGGGGAAGGCAAGTTAGATAATGGAGCTATCCAAACATTTGATATGGTTTGACTTAACTAGGTTATCAAAATGGTTTTAGACCTAAGGCATTAGATGACATTTTTAGCCATGACATGTGATGTCAAATCCCATACCATCCAAGAGTTACATGAGATGTAATTGATAAAAGTTGTCTACCTAAATAACCATATTTTAGGCGATGAGCCAAAGCTCACTTAGAGCATGGTAAAATATGGATCTTGGCCCACTAAAATTTGTAAATTAACTTAGAGGGTTATTGATTTAAGTAAATTTAGTAGGAATTCTTAATTATGCCTTATACATATTTAATAAAATGCTGAATGGACTTTGCATATATTTGTTATAGATAATGACTTCAAACACTACACCTACCATGTCACTGCAATCGATCCTTGAGAAGGATAAGCTCAATAGGACTAACTTTCTTGACTGGTACAAAAATCTAAGAATTGTTCTTAGGTATAAGAGAAAGGAATACATCCTTGATCAACCCATCCCTGAGGAACCAGTTGCCAATGCTCCTAGAGCACAAAGGGATGCTTATAACAAGCATCTCAATGATTCTACTGATGTCACTTGTGTTATGCTTGGATGTATGGAATCTGAACTACAAAAGCAACTGATGGAAATTGAGGCTTATACTATGATAGGCCATCTCAAGGAAATGTTCCAAGAGAAAGCCATAATTGAAAGGTTCAATACCATCAGGGCATTGCTTTCTTACAAGCTGACTACTGGTGGCTCTGTTAGTCTTCATTTTCTCAGATGAAGGGTTATCTTGATCACTTGGACAAGCTTGGTCTCAAGATTGAACAAAAACTAGCTGTGGATATTATTCTCTAATCTTTGCCTGAAGCTTATGATAGCTTCGTTATGAATTTCAATATGCATAGTATGGAGAAGACTATTTTAGAGTTGTATAGGATGCTGAAAACTGCTAAAAAGAACATCAAGAGTAACACCAAGGATGTTCTTATGGTCAATAAGGGAAAGGGGATGAAAAGGGTTGGAAAGGGCAAGGGCAAGGTCTCTAAAGGCTTTTAGAAGCCCAAGCCTAAATTCAAAGCTGAACCTAAAGCAAAGGAAGGAATTTTCTTTTTCTAAAATGAGCCAGGCCACTAGAAAAGGAATTGCAAGCTCTATTTGGATGATCTGAAGAAGAAAAAGGGTAGTGAGACTACCTCTTCAGGTATTCATGTTATAGAATTAAATATATCTATTTCTGATTCTAAATCTTGGGTATTAGATACTGGATCAGCATCTCACATTCGTAAAAATGTGCAGGTTCTAAAAAGGAGTAGATCATTAGAAATAGGCTAAGTGTACCTAAGAGTTGGCAATGGAGCAAGAGTTGCTGCTTTAGCTGTAGGAACTTATGAGTTACCTTTGCCTAATGGACTTGTTTTATCTTTAAAAAATTGTTATTATGTACCTACCATGCATAGGAATATTATTTCTATTTCTTTTTTGGACAAGAAAGGGTTTCAATTTATTATTAAGAATAATAAATGCAGTATTTATCAGGATAACATTTTCTATAGATATGCTCCACGCATTGATGAACTTTATGTTTTAGATGCCGAGACACTGATGAAATGCCAATCTATAACATTAATACAAAGAAGTCTAAATCTAATGATTTAAACTCGACCTATCTCTAGCATTGTCATTTAGGCCATATAAATGAGAAACGCATTTCAAAGTTACACCAAAATGGGCTTTTAAATTCATTTGATTATGAATCATTTGATACATGTGAATCTTATTTACTTGGAAAAATGACTAAAACACCTTTACTAGATAGAGTGAGAGGGCTAATGACTTATTGGGCCTAATACATTCTGATGTATATGGACTATTAAGCTCAATTGCTAGAGGAGGTTTTCAGTACTTCATAACTTTCACAGATGATTTCAGTAGATGGGGTTATCTCTATCTAATGAAACATAAATCTGAATCTTTTGAAAAGTTTAAAATTTTCAAAAATGAAATATAAAATCAACTTGGTAAAAATGTTAAAACACTAAGATTTGATCGAGGTGGTGAATATTTAAACTAACAATTTACAAATCATTTTAGAGATTGTGGGATTTTTTCATAATTAACTCTTACAGGTACACCACAATGGAATGGTGTGTCTAAATGCAAAAATTGGACTCTATTGGATATGGTTTGATCTATGATGAGTCAATCTGATCTTCCAATCTCTTTTTGGGGATATGCTTTAGAAACTACTGCATTCATTTTGAATAGAGTTCCATCGAAGGCAGTTGAAAAGACACCATATAAGACATGGACTGGAAAAACTCCCAGTTTGTCTTTTCTTAAGATTTGGGGATGTGAAGCATCAAATCTCATATAAACTAGCACCCAAATCTGACAAATTCCTTTTTGTCAGATATCCTAAAGAAACTAAAGGATATTACTTCTACAATGCCTTTAAGAATAAAGTATTTGTGTCTCAGAATGGTGTATTTTTGGAAAGAGAGTTTATTTCCAAAGGAACCAGTGAGAGCATAGTGCAACTTGAAGAAATTCAAGGCCCACAAAATAGCATTGTACCTACTATGAAACCGCAGCTGAATCAACAAGTAGTTGTTGAGCTTGCACAAGTACCAAAAGGCCCAAGGAGGTATGGTAGGGCACATCAAATCCCATGAAATATGGATTTCTCATAACCAGTGATAATGATATGTTAATTGTGGATCAAAATGAGCCCACATCTTATCAGGAGGCCATAAATAGCCTTGACTCTGAGAAATGGCTTGAAGCCATAAGATCAAAAATACAATCCATGTATGATAATCAAGTATGGACCTTGATTGACCTAAATGATGGTTTAAAAACTATTGGGTGCAAATGGGTTTCTAAAAAGAAAACAGACATGGATGGCAATGTGCATACCTTTAAGGCAAAAGTGGTTGCAAAAGGTTTCAAACAAACATATGGTATAGACTATAATGAAACTTTTTCACCAGTGGCTATGCTAAAATCTACTCGAATTATCCTTGCCATAGCTGCATACTATGATTATGAGATATGGCAAATGGACGTTAAAACGTCATTTCTTAATGGAAACTTACTTGAGGATGTGTATATGACACAGCCAGAGGGTGTTGTTAGTCTTGAGAATTTTGGAAAGGTATGCAAGCTTCAAAGATCCATTTATGGATTGAAGCAAGCACCTCGGAGTTGGAATCTTCATTTTGATGAAGCAGTCAAAGAATTTGGCTTCATTAAAAATGAAGATGAACCTTGTGTATACAAGAAAGTTAGTAAGAGTGCTATTGTGTTTTTAGTGCTGTATGTGGATGACATACTACTCATTGGAAATGATATCCCTAATTTATAAAATGTTAAATCATGGTTAGGGAATTGTTTCTCAATGAAAGACTTAGGTGAAGTTGCTTATATATTTGGCATCAAGATCTATAGAGATAGATCTAAAAGGCTTATTGGCCTAAGTCAAGGCACTTATATTGATAAGGTATTGAACATGTTTAGTATGCAAGATTCCAAGAGAGGATTCTTGTCAATGTCGCATGGCATTAGTCTCAGCAAGACTCAGTGTCCTATGGCACAAGATGAGCGAGACCGCATGAGTATGACTCCATATGCTTCTACTATTGGATATATTATGTATGCAATGTTGTGTACTCAACTTGATGTTTCATATGCCTTAAGCACAACGACGAGATACCAGTCAAACCAAGTGAAAGTCATTGGACAATAGTTAAAAATATCCTTAAGTACTTGAGAAGAACTAAGGTTGCATTTTTACTGTATGGTGGTCAGGAAGATGAGTTAGTTGTAAATGGTTACACAAATGCCAACTTCCAAACTGACAAGGATGATTTTTTATCACAGTCAGGATATGTGTTTTGTTTAAATGGAGGTGCAGTGAGCTAGAGGAGTTCCAAGCAAGACACTGTTGATTCTACAACAGAAGCTGAGTACATAGCTGCCTCAAAAGCAGCTAAGGAGGTTGTTTGGATCAAGAAGTTCATAACTAGACTAGGTGTTATTCCTAGTATATCAGATCAAGTGAACTTGTATTGTGATAATAATAGAGCTATAGCCTAAGCTAAAGAGCCTAGATCACATCAAAGATCCAAACACATACTCAGGCGTTATCATCTCATTCAAGAAATCATTGAGAGAGGAGACGTCAAGATATGCAGAGTACCTACAAATGATAATGTTGTTGATCCACTGACTAAGCCTCTTCCACATCCTAAACATGAGAGCCATACTAGGTCCATGGGTATTTGATATGATGTTGATTGGGCCTAGTGCAAATGGGAGATTGTTAGTGATATGCATTATGTCAATCATTTGTGATTATGTATTGACTTTCTTATTTTATTAATAAAGAGGTATTTCATTATCATTTGATTTTATGATAATTATATAAATGATTAATTCTTACTAAGGCCATCAAGTATGTGACTTGATAGTAAAACCCTTAGATTAAAATAATAGTTCTATTCTAATTATCCTTAGCCATTTATTCATTATATAAATATTAAAGTATTAAGGCTAGTATGAAGTTGACTGATGGTTATGTTTTACTAATCATGAATATGAGATATTAAGTCAACTTATAGGTACATGATAAGAGATCATATATTGCATTAACCCACTATGAAAATACTACATAGATTATTTTCATAAGTATTTCTCATCATAGTAATTTTATTTCGATCCTTTGACCTTAAAATCATCATGGATTTCTACATAGTTATTTTATGTTTTGAAACATTCTAACATTGTCTTTAATCGGACAATTAAATAGGATGATGTTGGATATAAAATTAGTTATATAAGGAATGTGAGTGATTCAGAAGGAATTTATCCCTTTTAATATGAGAAAGATATCTATGGGCCCCCTGATGAGATAGACTGAAGGAAAATGCATGGCCATGCTGAAATGAATTGATAAAGAGTTATCATTTTCAGTCTACTTGGAATCAAGTCATAATATTGAACTATATAAGGATGACATTCTATGCCTTATGTTCAATAAAGATATCATATGATCAAGGGACAATAAAATTCACTGTAATTAAGTTATGTTGGATTATTGACTTCATATGACTTGGGTTGTCATAATATCTTGCTAGAGGCCACTTATGACTTATAGGCCTAAATAGAGATTTAGGCCCACTGTCAATGTTATGTGAACCTACAGGGTCACACACTTAGAATAAGCCCAAAATGAATTTGGGTTTAATAAGCCCAAAATAAACTCTGTGGAAATAAATAATTAAAGTGTTTTATTTATTTATTTGTTTATTTATTTAAGATAAATGTTATTTTAAATAAATAAGATATTATTTCTGATTTATTTTTAAACAAAATCAAAACATAATAAATGAAAATTACCAAAAGGTCATTGGTAGGTGAAACCCTAATTTGGAGTCTATAAATATGTTATATTCTCTAGGGTTTAACTCACTTTTTTTTCTTGCCTCCAAAAATATTTTCTCTCTCCTTAGAAAACAAACATAGAGTTTTTCTTTTGTTCTTGATTTCTGAGACAATTAAGAAAGTTGCTAGCACACACTCCAATTCATTTTTGTGAAGGGTTATTTGTGTGGATACCTATAAAGGACACATCCTTTTGGAGACGTCTAGATCCAAACAACCGAAGCAAAAAGCTCGAGGTAAGGTGTCACCAGTATGAACCTCCTTTCATCCTTCTAGAAAATCTTGCCTCTTCTGCATCTTGGTGAGATTCTTGAAACCCTAAATTTAATCAAGTAATCAAATTACATGGATCTAGGTTTGGGAACGTGATAAATTTTTAATTTTTCATAGTGTTTGTATCACGAAACCCAATAGACCCAAAGTACATATCTAACCGGAAAGACTTAGAAAAAAAACTTGACACATCATCATCCACGTCATTACCGATGATTGGAATGTGTCATTTGGTAGTTTTGTGGGATTTTTTAGAAATGTTAGGAAGTTTTAAGTGACTAAATGAGAGTTGAATATTTTACTTGGAACTAGTGAAAAGGTTAAGTACTATAAGTGTAATTAATTCTTAGTTGACATGGATGAGCTGTTAGCTTTTCAATATCCCAATTGGTCCAATTCATATCAGCTCTAATTTGGAGCTTTTTACAAGTAGTTATATTTTCTTCTAATACTATTACTAAAATAACCTTATATTCTAAAACCTATATTCAAAATCAATCGTCATCTCACTAAAAAAAAATTTCTATATCAAGTTTTTCATTAAAGTCTCAATTGCGTGTGTGTGTTTATGCAGGAATCATAAAATTTCCACTTACAATTTCATACATAATTGAAAACACACACACATATATATGGTTATATAAAATTTAATTGATGTCTATTATGATCATTATATAAGTGAATAACAATAGCTGTAGGTAAATATACCAAACACTTACCATTGATCAGCTAATAGCTATCAACATCAGCTATCAGCTACCAACTAACAAGCAACGATGACAAATTATATCATGGACCCTTGTCCATATTGCAATATAGACTAGGGGTCCATCATACATGTGTAAACTAAAAAATATACTTTTTTTTTAGTAATCACTATCATTACCACCCTCTCCACCTAGTTTTCCTTTTGGTTACCCATCTTCCTTACAAGGCAACTAATTTAAGGCAATCTTGGATTGGTGTTAAACAATAGCATAACAATTAAGGAGAAGTCACCCTCATATCATCTTAATTTAACGCTTAGAATATCATTGTCCTTCATTCCTGTAGCAGAATATGAGTCGTAGAAGTTAGGAGAACCATTTCCAAAATATTGGTTTATACTGAGTTGATCTTAAAAAAAAGAGCTAAATATCACTACCATTGTTTTTATTTTATTTTTTGAATTGTTGTACTTCATATGCATTTTTAGAAGCTCCAAAAGCTTCTTTCAAAGTCTCTATCTGTAGTGGGATTTTGGTAGTTAAGGCAAATACTACTATTAAAGCATATATAAGTGTGTTGTTTCAACTAATAAGTTGGCTCTTGTTCTATACATTTGTTTTTTGGTTTACTTGGTATGATTGGCAACACTATAGCTAGACAAAGAAAGTTGAAGGGGCAAGAACCCAAGTTTTTTATTTGCAATTTTGTTATAGGTTTAATAGTATTTGTCTATAAGTTCATTAGTGTTTGTCTACAAGTTCATTGATATTTGTATGCACATTAATCAATTTAATAATAAGATTTATTACTTAATAATAATTAATATTATTAATTTAATATATTAATATTAAGTAAAAAATTAATATTAATTTTAAAAATAAAAAATTAATATTAATTTTAAAAATTAATAGGCTAATTGGTCAAATAATATAAATTTATTGATTAAATCAAGAAAGTTAATTAGTTATCAATTATAGATTCATCACTTTTAATACTCTAATACATTATTCTATATAGGTTCATCAATAAAAAAATTATAAGTTCATTAAACACAATATACAAATTCATTGACTATACAGTTAAAGTCCATTCCCTTGACATGATTAACAATGATCTTAGTGTCAAAACTTCAATCCTTTTAGCACTACTAAGTTTTTCCTTACTTTTAAGATATGAACCCTCTTACACATGCAATTACAAACGATAATAGATTTATTTAGAACTATAAATGTTAGTCTTAACTAAGCCATGCATTTAGTGCTCCCACTTCGGTTTATGCTTGAGCAAAGAAGAGCAGTAATTTGATAATTCTCTCAAAAATTTAAGTTTGTTTTAACAAGCTTTTTTTAATTCAATTTTATGCAGTGTAAGCACCCAATTTCATGATGCAATTGTGAACAATTATGACATAAGCCCCTATGATGAAATTTATTAAAAAATTGAACTCGATTGTCAATTTTTTGGACTTTAGGGACTAAATTGTAATATTTTTAAGATTTGATTGCAAAAAAAATAAAGTTTTTAGGGGTCTTTTGGTAAATAAAATAAATTTTTAATCAATAAAAAAATATTTTTTGAAGATCGGCATCATTAATGTTGATCGGCATTGTGTAATGCCGATGGGCATTGCACAATGCTGATGCATGAAAAATCCTGTTTTTCAATTTTTTTCGTCAATTTTTCTTTTTTTCATTGGTTAAAAATTTATTTTATTTATTTTTTGTTAGCAAATAACATGGTCAAAACATGTAAAAAATTTTGAAAATTAAACAAATAGAGTTTGTTTCCTAGAATTGAGGAAGGTTAGCTTGCAAGTCTCTACTTTTAAAAGGTAGAGATTGCGTGAGTGAGGAGAGGGAGCATGAAAAAAAACCTACTATCTGAAAACCCTAGAATTATGAAAAAAAAAATAACAAAGATGCTATTGAGAAGAAAACTTGCACAACACTCAAAATATTGATTTCTTTTGTTTCTTAAAACCCTAGTTTCTTGATACTATTCTTCAAATGCTTTGAAAAGAACAATTTGTGTTTCTGAATGCAATCAGTCCTTTGTAATACCCTATATATATATATATATATATATATATATATATATATATATATATATATATATATATATATATATATATATATATATATATATATATATATATATATATATATATATATATATATATATATATATATATTTATTTATTTATTTATTTATTTATTTATTTTAATAAAAAGGGACATATTTTTTTCCTCTAATAGTACTAGTAATAGTTAATTTGCATTATATTAAAAATATAATTGTGTTAACATTATATTTTAGGTTAAATATTAGTTTAAAAGTGCATATCAATTCATATGTGTGCATATATATATATATATATATATATATATATATATATATATATAACTATATATACATATGTACACTAATAAATACTTGAATACACAAGTGTGTATATATTTATATGGTATATATGTAGTATATATATATGCATATAGTTATAATATAGTATAATAAGTATATTATATATATATATATATATATATATATATATATAGTTAGAGTTTAGAAGCAACCAGAAAATCGAAGAAGACACATCCCTCAGCCCCTTCTTCCCCGTCCGTCACCCTGCTGCTTCCTACCGTCCCTGTGCCGCCTTCGCCTTTGACCGGAGGACTCCATTTCTGCCGTGCTTCAGGAGCTCCCAAGCCTAGCAGCTGCTGCTGCACTTCTTCTTCTTCTTCTTCTTCTTCCCGACGACAGCAAGCTCATCCTTCCCATCTTCTTCGTACTGCAGGCAGTGAGTAACACTCACCTTATCCCTCCTTTCTTCCTTCAATTTTCTGCTTGATCTTGGCAATTCTAGGATGATTAGTGTTGGTTAACATGCATTTGAGTTGGTTTCAATTTTCTTTGAAATTTTTGGTAATTATTTGAATTTCCAGAAATTATTTAGTATTTAATTGGCTTTATTTGATAGTAATTTGAGTATAATTCATAACTAGGGTGATTGTTATTAATTATTTTGAGTAAAATAAATTTTATTGAATTTTTTTGGAATTTATTTTGATTTTTGGTGAATTTTGAAAATTTTGAAACTATTTTAGGAATTTTTGGGAATTAATTATAAAACTAGCAAATAAAAATAATAATTAGCGTTTTTGTGTTATTATGTGTTGATATAAATTTTAGGGTAAGGAAGATAATTTTTTTAGAATATTATACAATTTTTAGGAATTTCTATACTTTATGTCAAAATTAAATAATTAGGCTAATTTTGAAAATTTTGGTTAAAAAGGTTATGAAATTTAATAAATGAGGTTATTAGTGAATAATATAAATTTTAGAACTCAAACTATAATTTTTGAGTTTATGCCAAAAAAATTGATTTTGGGGTAAATAATATTATTGGGAGAAATATTGTTGGTTGATTAAATTTTTAATAATATTGGGAGGAATTATCTTGAGAAAAAAATAAGTTTTAGATGATTAGATAATTTTAAGGAAAATTTTTGTATATATAGCACATTATGTAACTTATATATATATACTAGGGGTAAAAATGTAATTTTACACTAAATATGATAAATATATATTTTAATTAGTCTTATTAATATTTAAAGGGTTTAGATAATTTTTATAAATTTATTTATATAATCACTTAAGTAGAGTAAATTTTAGATATTGAATTTCAAATAATGTATATATATATATATATATATATATATATATATATATATATATATATATAATACAATACGAAGGTTTTAATTTGGATAATAATTATATATATATTGTGGTGATGGAATACAAATTTATATATATATATATATATATATATATATATATAATACAATACGAAGGTTTTAATTTGGATAATAATTATATATATATTGTGGTGATGGAATACAAATTTAATTGTTTAACTTTGGATAATTAAGATTTTATATATGCTATTTATTTTAGTATGTGTATAATTGGAGAAATAAATATTATTAAATTTTGATATTTGTTTGAGTTGTGATCTCGGTCGGGGCAAATTGTAGTTTTGGGAGCCCGACTCGAGTGTGAATGGTTGTGTATATTGGAAGTACATTTTCTATGCAGGTCTGGCTCTACCTCTGGTAGAGAGATGTCCGTTTTACAAAGGAGACTCTGTCAAAATTTCGGTAGATTTTCTCGTAAAACGTGATATCCGTAAAATTATTACCGTTAGTTAGGTTAAATCCTGTCTGTCGAGTCTCGTCCGGTTTTCCTCGAGTCAATTTGAAATTTTATTATTTTGTTGATTTCTGATTTCGATTCCTTAGTCATATTTTAAAAGTCGATTATTATTATTTCCTTCTAGATCATCTCGGAGCAGAAGCCGTGAGGTCGAGGCAGACGCGTGGTCGTCAACCTTCACATTCATCCTGTAAGTCGATAGAATGATCTATGTGTGTGTTTTAATTAACAAATGTGTGCGCTTCTATTTTAATATTGATTATATGGTTTATTTAATTTAATGCTGTTATTTAAGATTTAAACGCATTTTATTTATTTAAAATCGATTTTGAGAAATTTTGGTAGAACGGGCTACCTGGTGGGCTTCACCAGGACTATGTGCACATGGTAGAGATTGAGAGATGGATTCGATAATTGTATGATTGATGAATGTTAAACTGGGACGGGTGCCTCGGTAGAAGCCTTTGCTCTCGGGGACCGCCAGTGATTGGAAAGTCAATAATGGACTGGGATGGGTGCCTCGGTCGATGCCTTTGCTCTCGGGGACCGCCAGTGCCATATAGTTGGATTAAGTGAATGACTACGACTTGGTGCCTCGGTTGATGCCCTTGCTCTCGGGGACCGGTAGTCTGGTTGGAATAAGTGGGCCCGGTTGGCCATTTAGATTTTGGGTTTAGGGTTATACCGAGATTTTTCAAAAGCTATAATTATATATTATAAATTATTTTCACTATAACATATATAGTTTTCAAAAAGGTTTTCAAACCGTACAGCTCTTTTATTAACTTACTCAGTGAGGTCTAATTCCCCTCAATTTTTTTTTCAGGAGCTTGGGAGTTCGACCTCAGACTACCTCCACGCCGGGTTTCTTCTTCACCGGCTATTTTATGTAGGTCATTTTAAGTTGTACTGTGTGTTAATCTAGGATGCTGCAGTAGCCTATGTACTAAGGATTTGTATGGTTTAAACTTAATTATGTAGTTTATTGTACGAAATACGCTTATGTATAAGATTCAATTTGATTTATAATATGAGATGCTGAAACACATTATTATTTAAACAGTTGAAATTGTGTAATTTGAGAAAAATTAGTTTGATAATGTGTTCTATTTTAAAATAAAGTTTAAAATATGAATGATTTTATTTTTCTTTTCCTTTAGGCTTACTACGGGTTTCGAGGGCCTTATGCCTACCCATTCCCTAGTGTCGGTCACGTGCCCTCAGGTTCGGGTCGTGACATCCTTATCCAAAATCAAATAATGAGTTAAAAAAAATGATAATCCCAATATGAGGGGCCATCCAATAGCATATGCACAACATCTTATTTCCATTTTTAATTTAATTTCCTTTAATTTTTATTTTGTTATTTTACTCATTTAGCTAATATGATTTCTATAATTTTTCTTTCTTTTTTTTTTCTTTTTAGAATTCAATTAGGGATTGATGAGGTCACTGTCAGATATTTAGAAATCAAATAAAAGATCCATAAAATGTTATAGATTCTAAACTGTGATTAGATTTTAGGGTTTGATGTTTCTATGTTTTTTTTATGTTTTGTGTGTTAATTAATTTAGGTTTGTAATTAATTTTAATTTTCAGTACGTAGAATATTGTAATAACCACAGTAGTGGGAATAGTAAAATTTTACTTTTCTGCTTTTAAAATGAATTAGTAATTTAGGTTCAATTGGGTAAAAATCGATTAAAATCAATGATGGGTGTAGATTAATTTAGGGTTGCATGTAAATTGATTTAGGTTTTTTTTAGAAAATCATTAAAATGTATGTTTGATTTTTTTTATTTGTTTTAGGCTTGTTTTTTTATGTTTTTATCTTTTTGGGCCCCAAGCCCATGATAAATTCAAACCCACTAAATAAAATAAGCTTAAAATCAATTTAGGCCCATTAGGTTAATTTAGACTTAGGGTCATTTTTTTAACTAAAATTAATTTAGACTTAGCTTAGCCCATTTAATTTCAATTTCTTTAAAACTTATAGATTTAGGCCCACCTTTAGATAATTAAAATCAATAGACTTAAGCTCACTAACTAATAACAATGTAGGTCCACCTTTAGTTCATTTTCATTTACAAATAAAAATTGTAATTCTAGCTAACTTTCAATAAAATTAACATAGTTTAGACTTATGGACGATGCGCTTGAATGCATTTTTTATGTGTGATTTTATTGATTAGATGCTTTAGGGTTAGATGGATGTTCAAGTAGGGTTTAATAAAATTGCATGTAAATAGAGAATTAAGTAATAATTTATAAAGTAATTCTAAATGAACATAAGACTAAGAGAAGTTAGTATTCCATTCGCAGAATCTCCTAGTTGTGGTGCTAGCTTTTTCTTAGAGAATCGAGTACCACCTTTCAATTTGTCCCAGTTATTACCCTGGGTGGCGACTCCTCATCTCCATACCATGTCTTTGTGACAATGGTTAGTGTGTTCTCTAGGGCCCTGAGCCCAATCAGTGTCACGGCTGCTAAAATCTTAGACAGTGCTAAACCTCATTATCTACAATGGCGACTCCACTAGGGATAAGAGATACTGATTCTACTTTTGTTCTTTAGAATTATTTTATTGATTATCATTTCATTCTTACATTCATTCTGCATGTCCTTATTAAACTTATGGTATTGGTTTATGATTCCATGATTCCACTAGCTTCATAGAGTTATAAATTGGCTAACCATCACTTTTAGCTTCAAGAGAGATTATTAGGCTCATCTGACCAGAGTTTGTAACCCAACCTAAAGGGGGGGGGGGGGTAATCTTCTCTCAAGTTGGTAAAGGATGTTAGGCTCCTCTTACCTTAGCCTGTAACTCATTGTCCATAATGGAGGGCATCTTTCTAAAGGAACCTTAACCTTTTCACCAAATTCCAACCACATATAATGGTTTAGTTACTTCCTATAGGATCTACCTAAATTACTTGTATGATATTTGCCATGAGGTATTTCTATCTATAAAAGCCCAGGCTAATACTTTTGAAACCCACTTGGGCCAATAAAGATTAGGCTAGACCTTTATACTTAGAAATGTTGTTTCTATGCTTATTACCATGAGGAATTTCTATCTATAAAAGCCCAGGCCCTCATACTTTTGAAGCCCCTTGGGGTAATGAAGATTGGGCTAGATCTTTATACCTAGAAATGTTATTTCTATGCTTTATTGCTTTAAGAGAGATTTGGCATGCACATTGGCCCCTGATATTCCCCATTGATATTAAGACTAAGACAAAAAAATTCTAGGACAAGAGACTCACCATTAAACATGTGTGTGGGAGGAATAAGGTTGGAAGGATGTATATTGTACACTTGATTGATACTTGCTACTTGTTTATAGTACATGCATCATGCATATATACATGCATTCCACGCATCATACTAACACTTTGTTTTGCAGCCATCATAGATTCATCTAGGTCTTCTCGTATCTGGGGATGGAAAGGTGGCAGATTAATCAAAGCATATCTAATCCCTAAGTCAATAGCTCAAGAGATCCTTCAAGAACTGGAGAAGAGTCTTATCAACTTGTTTTACCTAAAAGATAAACTAACTCAAACTAAACAGACAGATATGGAACAAGAACCAAAGATGTAGACCTTAGAGGACATTAAGAGAGCTTTGATGGATGACATGAGAGTTATGATGCAAGATGAACTGAGGCAAGCTCTGGCTGGACTAATGCAACTTGTTATCGTACCACCACCTGTTGTTACTGATGAACAAACACTTATTGTAGGAGTTCCACATGTTGCTATAGCTCCTCTACCAATTATTGGCGATCTAAGATCATTTTGAGGAAAATAAGGAGGTAGAATCCTCTAATTTTCTAAAATCCCTGCTCTCCCATATTGTCTGTGTTGCAATGAGGCCATAGGATCTGACGGATTGCAAATCAGACGTCAGATGATCAAGAAATCAAGAAAGGAAAATCAATGCAAATAAAGGAAATGAAAAGGAAAGAAAATGAAGAAGAAGAGAGAATGAAATGAGACATGCAAAAAGGAGGGAATATATAAAGTGAAAAATATCCACTTTAGTCCATTACTTTTGTTTGCATATGGATTCAATTTTTCTTGTTGCAATTTAATCCATAATTGCATTCTGATTAGGAATTCATTCCTAATTAAATCATGACATTAATTTCATCAAATTAATAATTCATTGAATTATTAATCTAAAACCAGTCTATGATTCTAAATTCTCTATCAAGTACAAAATACATAACAAAATTATAGAATTCAATTTTACATTTCTACATGCATCATCTCAATTAAATGTCAAAATTCATTTTATGTTACAAAATAGCTTAAACACAAATTTTCAAAATTATCATGTTATATGCTGCACAATAGTCATAACATGAATTTTAAATTCCACATGTTATATGCTTCAATAATGGTTATAACATAACCTTTTTTCAGATGTTTACCATCAGACACTACATGATAGTTATAGTGATGTCGCTAAACATCCCATAGGGAATATAGCAGATTTTAAATCGCTAGATGTTCCACAGGAACTATAGCACGCTTTTCATCATTTTTTCTAGATGTCCTATAGGGAATATAGCAAAATTCATCATCGTTAAACGTCCCATAGGGAATATAGCAAAATTTCAAGTTCACTAGACATCCTACAGGGAATATAGTGTACATCGTTAGACATCCCACAAGGAATATAATGAAATTCATCATTGCTAGATGTTCCTCAAGAACTATAGCATATTTTTAAATTATATGTTCGTTAGACGTCCCACATGGAATATAACAAACTTCATCATTGCTAGACATTCCATAAGAACTATAGCATATTTTTAAATCATATGTTCGTTAGAAGTCCCATAGGGAATATAATGAAATTCATCATCGCTAAACGTCCCATAAAGAATATAGCAAAACTCATTTGCATAAAGTTCACTAGACATTCCACAGGAAATATAGTGAAACTTGTTAAACATTACATCTTGCTTAAAATTGCTTAGTAATTTAAGCATCAATTGGTTAATTAGGATAAAATTAAGTGTCCTAATTTCTTTCTATCGAAATTGTGTGCTTCTATTGCTTTGCTGCAATTTATCAAGCAAATAGCAACAAAAGGGGGCAGCTATAAATACCCAATTTCAGGATGAAATTATGCATAATTGTTACATAAGCCCCTATGATGAAATTTATTCAAAAATTGAACTCAATTGTCAATTTTCTAGACTTTAGGGACTAAATTGCAACATTTTTAGGATTTGATTGCAAAAAAATCAAGTTTTCAGGGCTCTTTTGGTAAATAAAATAAATTTTTAACCAATAAAAAAATAATTTTTAAAGATCGACATCATTAATGCCGACCGGCATTGCACAATGCCGATGTGTGAAAAATCCTATTTTTCGATTTTTTTCATCAATTTTTCTTTTTTTATTAGTTAAAAATTTATTTTATTTATTTTTTGTTAGCAGATAGCATGGTCAAAACGCGTAAAAAAAATTTAAAAATTAAATAGATAGAGTCTGTTTCCTGAAATTGAGGAAGGTCAGCTTACAAGTCTCTACTTTTAAAAGGCAAAGACTGCGTGAGTAAGGAGAGGGGGCATGAAAAAAAACCTACTATGCGAAAACTCAAGAATTGTAAAAAAAACCAGAGACGCTATTGAGAAGAAAACCTGCACAACACTCAAAATATTGATTTCTTTTTTTTTCTCTCAAAACCCTAGTTTCTTGATACTATTCTTCAAAGGCTTTGAAAAAAAAACGATTTGTGTCTCTAAATGTAATAAGTTCTTATCCAAAATCAAACAACGAGTTAAAAAATGGTGACAATCCCAATCTGATGGGGTCATCCAAAAGCATATGCACAACATCTTATTTCCATTTTTTTTTGCCTTTTGATTTTTTTTTTAATTTAATTTCCTTTAATTGTTATTTTGTTATTTTACTCATTTGGCTAATGTGATTTCTGTGATTTTTCTTTTTTTGTGTTTTCTTTTAGAATCCAATTGGGGATTGATGAGGTCATTGCCAGATATCCAGAAATCAAATAGAAAATCCATGGAATGTCATAGATTCTAAATTGTGATTAGATTTTAAGGTTTGATGTTTCTACATATATTTATTTATTTATTTATTGTGTTTTGTGTGTTAATTAATTTAGGTTTGTAATTAATTTTAATTTCCAGTATGTAGAATATTGTAATAACCACAGTAGTGGAAATGGTAAAATTTTACTTTTCTGCTTTTAAAATGAATTAGTAATTTAGGTTCAATTAGGTAAAAATCAATTAAAATCAATGATGAGTGTAGATTAATTTAGGATTGCATGTAAATTGATTTAGGTTTTGCTTTAGAAAATCATTAAAATGTATGTTTTTTTTTTTTGTGTTTTATTTGTTTTAGGTTTGTTTTTTATGTTTCTATCCTTTTGGACTCCAAGCAAACCCACAAAATAAAATAGGCTTAAAATGGTTTATGTTAATTAATTAAAATTAATTTAGGTCCATTAGGTTAATTTAGACTTAGGCTCATTTTTTAACTAAAATTAATTTAGATTTAGTTTAGCCAATTAATTTCAATTTCTTTAAAACTTATAGATTTAAGTCCACCTTTAGATAATTAAAATCAATTGATTTAAATTCACTAACTAATAACGATGTAGGTCCACCTTTAGTTCATTTTTATTTATAAATAAAAATTGTAAATCTAGCTAACTTTCAATAAAATTAATCTAATTTAGACTTAGTAACGATGCACTTGAATGTATTTTTTATATGTGATTTTATTGACTAGATGTCTTAGGGTTAGATGGATGTTCAAATAAGGTTTAATAAAATTGCTTGTAATTAGATAATAAAGTAATTCTAAATGAATACGAGACTAAGAGAAGTTAGTATTCCGTTTTCATAATCTTCTGGTTATACCACCTTTCGATTTTTTTTAGAGAATTGAGTACCACTTTTCGATTTGTCTCAGTTATTACTTTGATTGGTAACTATTCATCTCCACATCATGTTTTTATAATAATAATTAATGTATTTTCTAGAACTCTAAACCTAAACAGTATCACAATTGCTAAAATTTTAGATGTACGTTAAATTTCATCGTCTATATAGTGGCAGTGATAATTGAACAATTTCGAATAAGAAGTTTAAATCACTGCAAGTTGAAGGAGAGGGACAAGAGTAAAAGAGACCGTTAATCGAACTCCGGTTAAAAAAAAGCATATTTTTTTCCCATGTGCGATCGTTTAGTCGATACTTCAATATGAATAGACACCTATGATATAACAACTGAAGAACAATTTAGCCGAACTTGAAGTTACAGCCTATGGAAGCCCAATTAATTAAAAAAAAAAAAAAAAAAAAGCCATCATGCTAAAACCAACTCTGTGAACCCCAAACTTAAAAACACAAAAAGGGGCCTAAAGTCACTCAGGCGTGTGCGCTATTGCTGCGTAGGACACAGTCTCAAACGTAAACAGAATTGCAACTCTTCCTTCGTCTCCACCCAAACAATAAAAGTGAAAACTTTGCATTGCCTCTGCTACTGATTTGTACTACTTCTCAAATCCTCTGCTGCTGTTACCATCTCCTTCACCAGAAGAAGAAGAAGAAAAAAAAAAACCCTAATTAAGGTACTCCTATCTCTCTCCGTCCTTTTTTTGCATAATTATTTTTTCAAATTCCTAAAATTAGGGTTTTTTTTAGAATATAATTATCAATCTCTGTAGCGAGGATATGTAGCTGTTAGTAGCCAAGATTGATCAAGTTCAATTAATTTTCCAAATTTTGAAAATGCATGCAAATTTCCATGTTAGGACTTGTTTTTGGTGATGTGAGTTTTCTTTTTACATGAAGAAAAAAGTTTATTTTCTTTACTAAGATTGTTTTTGGTGATTAAATTGCTACTTTCTATGTTTAGACATTGATCTGCGTTGGAGTTAATTTTTTTCTTTTTGAAAACTATATGTCTTTATCTTGTTTTTTGATTGCTTAAATTTGAGGTACACCCTGTTTCTACTAGAATCTATTTGGGAGTAAGTTGATTTCATTTGTCTTGCTTCACTATGCTTTTGATTCGCTTTACTTTTATTATGTGCCATGGTAAAATTTAAAGCCAGTTGCAGTTGAAACCATTGGATGGGAAGAATCTTTATTTTCATGCTTATAACTTACTCTTTATCAATGGATAATAACTTCCACTTCTCTATAGTTTTTTATTGGTTCTCTTTCTGCGATACTGTCATTAGCATCCCACTGTCCTATGTATTGAGAAATTGCTCTCTTTTTTTGCGCTTACTGTTTGTTATTTCCCCCCTGTTATCATAAGTTCAACCAGTATGCCTGCAATTTTTTTAACCTCTGAATATTTGGGAATACTCCTTAAGCTGTTGCTAAATTCTTTATTTATTTGTAATTGTATTGTTTGGCTGCAGTGTAAAGGTGTCTGGAGAATGAAATGAGTTCTGAGGTTGACCATACATCTGTAGTTGAATCCCACAAAATTAAGATGTCTTCAACAAATACTTCATCTGGCATGTCAACTACTGGTCCAAAGGTCTCTATATTTGCTTCAAAGTCTCGATTTGTCATTCCAAAAAACAAAGTTTTGGGTTCATTTAATCCAGTATTCAAAGGAGGTAAAAAGCCAGGTGGTAATGATGCCAATGAAGAAAGTACCAACAACATTGTGAGAAAATCAAGATGGGGCCCTGATCCAACCCAAGATGCTGCTGTTAAAAGGGGAAGAGCCTTAGCTTATCAGGTAAATTTTGAGGTTTTCTTGCAAGTAATGGCATCTCTTAATAATTTGAGCAACTAATTCTCTTAGGCACATGCACTCTTCTGTCTCAAAGTTATAATTTTCAGTTGTGAATTTTCTACACTTAATTTAAGTATTTCAAATTTTGAATAAATCGGAGGCATTAAAAGCAACCTTGTCGTGTGGGAGGAATATATTGCTCAGCTGGAAGCAATTGAAAGGTGTCTTTTCCCATTGGGTGCTAAAATGTCAGTGTCTTCCATGTGAATGGCTCACATGGGAGCTTCCCGTTCCAGGTGCCACTAAGTGATATACAAATTTTGGGCAGACTCGAGTGGATCAAATTACAAAACGGCTGAAATCAGGAATTACAGAATCTGGGGAAACTGGAGACTCACAAGTAGCTGATCAGCACGCAGATCCCAAGTTGTCTAGTGGGAAAATTGACTCCAAGGTAATGTTATGGTTGATTGTGCATTACTTTTTGTGAAACATAGTATCTTTTTTTCTATCAAACATTCAAATGCTTCTGGTCACTTATAATAGCATTTGATGGTGAAGGACTTGGAGCTTTTGAAACTTGAGTGGCGGGAGATTATAGGTATGCATGTTAATTCTCTTACATCATGTATTATATAGGGATAATAACACTAGTAGTGCTCAAACATTGACTTCATTTTTGCTTGAGTAGTTGAGCTTTAGTTACTCTGGACTCTCAAGTGTCGAATGGTCCATTCTTTTCATGAGAATTGAACTCCTAAGAATTTTAGAGTCTTAAGACTTGTAAATCTTAAGCTTTATTTTTCTGGGAATTTAAAGTTTTTTGTTCTCATTGTTTGGAATTTAACTGCTCTTTTCAAATATGGATTTAAAGCTTTCAAAGGAATAAAAGAGTACATATGTAATGGCTCTTTAGTCTTTATTTTTGTGGTTGCCTGTGTAATGTATTAAGCCATTGATAATTTTGATTTGGATGTGTAAATTCAAAACCTTATTTTTTAATTTTGAGTGATCTTTTAGTATGCTGCCTAGACTCAGAATTTTAACATACCATGAGACCCTAAAAACTTATTTTGCTCTTGTTTAAATTGTTATGAAATCTGAATTCTTATTCTAAATTATATAAAGAACCATATTTTGCAAGTCTCACGACCTTGAATTCCGTTAGTAGCTTCCTAGGAAAATAATGGACCCTAAATGCATTACCAACTTCTATTCTTTGGTTGATTTCTCACACTGCAAGAGTTACTAGAATCTTTGAATTGAAAATTTAGGGCAAGTAAAGGAGATCAGGAAAAAAATGCATTTTCAATTTTTCTGGCTTATGATTATCGTATGATATTGTGAATTCTTGGCTCCTTTATTTATTTCGTAGTTTTATCTTACTTTTTCCCCTTGTAAAACTCTGTGTGAAACCTATAAAAGTCTTTTGATTATCACTTTTATGGAAGAGAAACAGAAGAAATGCGTTTGATTTTGAATTGTTAGCCCATTAATCACCTAATAACAAAATTAAAATTTCGGTCTTCGAATAAAAATCAGGTTACAGTTTTGAGTGCTACTAGCATTATCATCTCTATACCAATTCAGTAGTGGCTATAAGTGGCATCATTATATGTTTTCTTTTTTTTCTTTTTTTTTTTTTTTTAAATTTCAGGTGAAATACTCAAACTGAATCCGAGTTACAAGGCTCCTCCTGAATATGAACCTTTACTAAAGGACGCCACAGTTCCTATTCCTGTAAGTCAAATTTGAGTGGCTTGGTTTCTAAAACCTTTTCCATGTTTTGTAGTTTCACTTATTACTGAAAATGAATTGGAACAGATTCTTATTTCTATGGTTATCGTCAAATGAAGACTAAGGACTTTGGATTAGGAACCTCTATGCTGTGATTTAACTTTTCAACTTTCCATTGGATTTTGTCTTGTATTAGGGACTAATGCTCTGATATTGGAGCCCTTTGGTAGGTCTCAGCATCACTAGTCCTTGAAATGTGTGCAGCTAATATTGTAGGCAACAGGCATTAGGATTAATGTATTTAAAGTTTGAATGGATAAAAGTTCACTTGGATATCAAAACATGCATTAGAGATTAATAATTTACTGTAAATGCTTCTGAATGGTAGTTGTTGGGTCCCATTACTCTGTTTGGTCTACTGTTTCTTTGTGATTTTATTGAATGGCCAATCTGATTTCTTATGCAATTAAAAACTGCGATTTGACATTGTATATATGAAGAGTGATTTATTGCATATGCAGGTTAAAGACCACCCTGGGTGTAATTTTGTTGGTCTAATATGTGGGCCTGGAGGAGAGACTCAGAAACGGCTAGAGAAGGTGAGTTCAGCTGGTGCTGCTGTTTGTAGTGAAACAAGGATGCAGAGATTTTATTTATTATAACATTTCTTTGAATTATATTGATTTCTATTAATTTTTATTCTTTTGGATCAGGAGACTGGAGCCAAAATACAAGTATGTGGTACCAAAGCAAATACAGGAGAGAAGGTAAGTCATATGTTGGGGTATCATGCTTCACTCTTCTGATAATTACACCTTTATGCTTTTTCTCTTCTAATCCTTTTCTTGATCCATTTCACTTTATTCTTCCTAGAAATGCTTCATAGAAATGTTTTTTTTTTTTTTGGGGGCTAAACTTGGAAACATTCATATTTTTCAATAGCTTTACTTGTTGCTGCAATGTATCTTTTCCTTTCACAGGTTGAAATTTCATCATCTGATGGAAGTGATACCCAAGCTGCTTATGAGGAGTTGAGTGTTCATGTATCAGCTGACACATTTGAGAAAGTTGACGGAGCAATTGGCCTTATTGAATTGCTGGTTACCTCAGTATCAGTGAGTTTCATTATTTGAATCAATAAGCTATATAACTAATAATGATTTTCACATTTGCACCTCAGCTCTATTTTTGTCTTTTTCTTGCTGGGAATTTCATTATTATTATTATTTTGTTTGGCTACCTTGGTATGATGGCTAATCATCTTTTGTTTTTTTGTAGGGAAATTTAGCGGCTGGAAATAACATGAATGTTCAAAGTCAGGAGGTGTCTACTCCTTCTGTAGTTCCAATTAATGATCATGGAGTTGGGCAATCAGTGGTTGGACATGCACATACTCCTCAACATGGTCAATTCCAATACCATGGTCTACAGTTCCCTGCATTCTTAGCTCAAGCTCCAGGACACCGTCCTAGTTTTACCCCTATTCAGAATTCATCAGCACCAACTCACAGCAACACTCTACCTGCACAATCATCACCTTTAAGTGCTACAATCATGTCTTCATTGTTTGGGCCTCGACCAATTCTGGGATCTGGACTCAATTCAGTTCTTCAAAACACATCCCTTGTTCAGTCCAGGCCACAGCTGCCAATGCAAGTTTCACCACACCCGTTCCCACCAAGAAATTTTCCCTTGTCAACACCCCAGCTGTCATCTTCTCAGGCAAATATTTTGGCTTCACTTCCATTCTCTGGTCCAACATTGTTATCTCCAGTTGCAGGGCCATTAGCATCATCAGTGCCCCAGCCAGTGTCGGGTGTACCATCTGGACCACAATCTGAGCGGCCATTGATCCCTGTAGGGAGCTCTTCTGGATGGTCTGTAGCTCCTATTGGTGTTCCGGCTTCTGTAGGTAGCACCGGCCAAATGGTTCCTCCTATGATTCCTTTTCAGGGTCCTCAGCCTTTGGTTCCACAATCAGGTTTTCTGTCCTCCACACCACCTTCAAATATGCCAGTAGCTAATGTTGTTTCTTCTGCATCATTTCCATCTGGTCCATCCACTATCAATGTTCCTGTGAATCATCCCACTGGAACCCCGAGTTTTGCCTCTGTTCCACCTCAAATGGGTTCTTCATCCATGCCTATACCAATCCAAACTTCACCTGCCAGCTTGTCACCTTTACCTCAGGCATCAATGAATCCTATACCCGGAACTATGCCAATCTCTTCGCCTGTGGTATCCATGTCACAGCCAACTCCACAATTCGGAATTATGGGATCTAGACATGCAGTAAATCCTACTCCAACAAGACCACCGATAACAGATCCAAAACTGCTTCATTCAGGTCCCAGTGATTTTACTTTTCAACGTCATCTGTCAAATCCAGCTATTCGGGCTGCAGCTCAGGATACTCGATTTCCTAGGTCGCCAATGATACCATCATCACCTCAAGCACCATCATTCAGGTCGGCTGTGCCCAATTCAATTCCTTCACCTAGTATGCATTCATTGCCACGCCCGCAGATGGGCAATCAAATGGCTCAAACTCAGGTGCACATGCCCCTTGTCCCCTTTGCTAGAAATTCCGCTGGAATTCCACATATAGTCCCAGTATTTTCAAATGCTAGTCCAGCTCCCCGAATGCCCAACTGGGCCGGCCCTCCTTCCAGGCTGGCAAACCCCCTGCAGGTTCAGCCGACTTACCCAGCTCCGACAATTCCGCGAGGCAATTTCATGGCCCCAAAACAGCCATCCGGTAAAAATCTCCCTTTTGCATCTGGTTCTGGACAGCAAATTTATGATCCTTTCTCACCCTCTTCTGTGCCTCAACATCAAGGAGGTAATCTGGAAAGAAAACCGGAGATTGATACAGAGTATGAGGATTTGATGACCTCGGTTGGTGTAAAATAAATCTGCAGAATGACTTGGTTGAAAAGGGGAAAAAGATTTTATTTTTCCGAATTAACTTTTACCTTATTATCTTTTTGAAATGTTACATTTGATTGGAAAGTTTATTGTGTTCCAATTAGTTTACGTATTAGGCGTTTCTAGATGTCCGCATTTTTATTTTGTTCGGAGTTAATAATTGAAGAGGCATCAAATCTCCACGATATGAGAGCTTGATCTGACAACTTAAATACAAAGTAGCGCTAGATAGTAGAGATGAGCATAAATATCTGGAAATGAAAACCTGAATCGAATTGACTGTTTTTTTAAAGCTGTTTATTTGGGTTTGAACTTTTAGAAATCAAAATATATTTGGTTGGATTTAGTTTTTATTGTTAAAAATATGATTCGTATTGAACAGAATTTCTAAAATTATTATTATGCTATTTAAGTATTTATAGTTTGGTTTGATCAATTTAACACTAATATTTCAAATTAGATCAATGATATTAATTTTCAAGTACCTGAATTTTTTTAACCAAATTAGTTAAGACTAAAAACCAGAGTCATTTAAATTCGGTTGGGATAATGAGTTTGTTTTTTTTTTTTTAAAAAAAAAGGAAGTAAATTAAACATAAAATATAACAACAGTAAAGTTCATAAATATTATTAAAATAGTGTAAAATTATAAAAGTAAAATAAGTCTAAAACTTTTAAGTCCAAAAAGTCTTAAACTGATAAAACCAAACTAAATACAAAAATTCAGTTGAATTTGATTTCTTAAAATTTTTAATTTAATTTGATTTTAGATAATAATTTTTAACGGTATTGAGTTGAACCTACCGATGCTCACCCTACTCAATAATAAGCATCTGATGCCGCCTCATTACCACTTTTTTTTCCTTCTGTTTTTTTGGTCCTTGTACATCCAGCTCTCTAAACCTGATATGTTTTGTCAATTAGTCTCCTTAATTTATAAATTGGCTACTTAAATACCTTAAAAAACACAAGAATCGTTAAAATATTTGTAACACTATTTGAGTTACCTAAATGCCTTTCTTGTAAGTTGAAAATGAACTATTTAAACACGTAAATTCATTAAAAAAAAATGTTTGTAAGTCATGTTTATAGGAAGTTAAAATGGTGACTTTATAAGTTAAAAGGGGTAAAGCAACAAAACATATCAAATTCAAAGAGCCACAGCTTGGTTCTCTTTTCCTAGGTTACCTATATATTTTCTTTGCGAAGAAAAGGCAACAAGCAGTTCTCTAGTAGAGCTATCAGCCACTGGAAGATAACCGCTTGTTGCCTAGCTATTTCTTTTTATTCGATTATTATTTAGAATCCTAAACTACATAGGAAGCTCCTAAATCGACACCGGATCGAATAAGCAGCATGAGAACAATGTTAATCTGATGCAGCTAGTGACTTTTTTAGGGCTCCGCTGAAGAAAATTTCTAATAAAGCCCACGTCCCTCTTATTTTCTATTCTCTTTTAACGCTTTATAAAACTCCACGAGAAAGAGTTGGTTAAAAACATCAAATCTATCTTAAATTTCCATCAATTTGCTCCTTAAACTTTGAGAGTTATTTCAAATTTATCCAAACGACATTCAATTTATTATAGAGATGACATGACAATCTGATGTGATATAAGAGTGACTGACATAATAAAAAAGTTAAAACTTACCTTATCAATTCTATCCTTAACTATAGACTAATTATCAAACTAATTTTAATTTCAAAATCATTTCAATTTGCTCATTCAATTTTTTGAATTGTGCAAAATCTATCCAGATGTCAATAAATTTGTGCTAGATAGCTGCAATGGCCATCTTATGCAACATAATAGTGTCTGACATAATAAAATTAAAACTTCCTTAAAGTAGGTGTAAAATTAAACTCAAACTTCAGTCATACTTTTGTATTTTTTTTATTTAATGCATATGTAATGACCATAAAACGGTCAAAATTTTTCAAATATCTATTTTCTCTATATGTAAAGCTTGAAATTATAATTTTATTTAAAAATATGTAAATTTCTTACTACTTAGACTTCATGATACTTTTTAGTGTTTTTATTTTGCATAAATATTTCAGAGGTCCTTTTTGTTGAAACTATACCTCAAAACGGTAACAACACCAAAACAATCGACATCGATTTGCATCAGTTTCAAGATGTCTTCAAATGAGCTATGTTTCCACATTTTTATGTCATGATCTCATTATTCAAACCATATATTCTTGTGTTTTGTGATTCTAATTTGGAAAGCAGTAATTTTTTGGTTTTTAATTTTTTTTGCCATGTCAGACATGGTAGGCAGCGGGGTTTAGCGCGCGTTCAAGTGTTTGGTGACCACGACACTATGCAAGCTCAAGGCCCACTTGGAAATACAATATAGGTCTTGGGCCTATTCGGAGATGGAGTCACCACCCGGATAAAAGCCATGACACACTATACAGCAATTGGATTCCACGGAGGTTCCCAAAAGCTATCATCAGAGAATGGATTCGAAAACTAGGTATGAGCATGGGTTTGAATACTCACTCAACCTTGCAGTTGGCCTTCGTTTATGTTTTGTGTTTTATTACCTTTAATCATTTCTTTATTTACATTCAAAATTACGCTTGCCCCCATCCACTTTTCAAGTTTTACAGCTAAGTCAAAGTTTGCACATTAATTTAATTTCATGCTTTTTAAGTCCCAACATTCAAAAAAAAATAAAATAAGTAATAATTTACAACCATACATTCGAATCAAATGGGGAAAGAGATTAGGGATTACAACGCTTTTAGGAAAAATGAATAATATACAGAAAATAAACCATATATATTCCAAAAGTAAACCATTTACATAAATGTAATGATCTAAAAGGTTAGCTAATGGAGGCGACTACTTTATGATGAAAATCATCAAGTAATTCCTACAATAATCATATGGTTAGTTCCTTCTTCCAAAACACGAAATCATATATAACAATATTGACAAAGGAATATTCTAAAAAAGAGGGTTTTCATGTTATAAGTCAAAGAAATCATTAAATAATCAAGATAATCGCCATCATGCAATGAACAAATTATGTATAAAGGTGGGAAGAGCATGTGAAGTGAACATTATATGGAATTTCATAAGGGGAGAAGAGCCAGACAACCGATCGACCTGTCAATGTGGCGATCGCCTCATTGACAAGGGGCGACGCCTCTTGATCAACAGACTAGATTGACTCTCAAAACAAACAAACTTCTACCCTAAGTAAGCAGTACATGCACGCATGCATCCAACAGGTGCCAAATTACAACTACAGGCAATAGTTTAAGAGATCAAATCAATGAAGTAGTATAATAAATGAAATAAACCTAAAATAAACCTAAAGTATACTAATAACTTAGTCACATACAAACTAAACACACAAATGATGAAATTATAAAAAAGTGTATTTGGATGCAAAGTTTTACCAATGTAATAGATCCTTAGAGATGTGCTTTTGAGTGTGATCTCCACTTGGGTATAAGTCTCACTTTGACATAAGTTTTTCCCCTTTCTCTCCTAAGGATTATGAACTTGCTTTTGGCTGGATTCTACCTCTTCCCTCAAGAACGTCTCCCTCTGTCTTTTTTCAGAGCCTTTCCCCTCTCATTTTTCTTCTTTTTTTCAAAAATGGGTCTCTTCTTCCTCTTTTTCACTTCCCTTTTTTCTTTTTATCCCCTACCTTGCCCATGCCCCTAGGCTCTCTAGCTCATCATGAGCCTCCATAGCCTTTTCCTTCCTCCTAAAAATCTTTTCCTTATGCAAAATTAGGTCTGGGGTGTAGGGCCCACACTACTTGGCCACCATGGCTACAGCTGCATTAAATGCAGCTGCAAGTGGTCTGCCACAAAGGTGGTGCCTCTACGATGAGGCGATCGCCTCATTACACTGAGGCGATGCCTATTTGGCCTGGGCTAAGTGGGCCCGGGCCATTTTTGGACAATTGGGCTAAGTTTTAGGCTTTAGGCTTCTAAGTCCATTTCCAATTGGAGATTTAGGTTTTGTTCTTCTGTCTAAGTTCCACATTCTCATCATTGGGCTAGACAACGGGCTGATTAAATCGAGCATCCTTAATTCGTCCCTTAACATAGGCCGACCGAATCGGGTGTCTACAGTTTGCCCGCTGATTTTTAAAAAATAAAATGCATACAATGACCATTTTTCAAAAAATCACATGCACAACAATAAATAAATAAATAAGATCAATAACATACTTGGCTCTCAAGTTTCACTCGAGAAATGAATTCTTCAATTTTGAAAGGTGATCGTGATCCTCGGGTTTTCCTAGCCTGATCAACCACTCATTAATATTTGATAAGTTATTTGAAAATGATTAACCTTGGGTTTTCCTGGCCCAACTACAATTCGACTGGGGACTTGACCTTCGAATTTTCTTGATCTAATCGTCACCTAGCCAACCCACTGGGGGCGTGATTTTTGAGTTTTCCTAGCTCGATTGTCACTACATCGAAACTTGATTCTCAGGTTTTCCTGGTCCGATCGTCGCTGTACCAACTTTGGTTCTCGAGTTTTCCTGGCTCGATTACCATTAGGGATGTGATTCTCAGATTTTCCTAGTCTGATCATCATTTCTCTGGGGATAGAGACTTTCGAATTTTCCTAGTCCGGCTGTCGTTTGCTTTCGATTTTGGGGATACTACCTAAACAGTCATCTCAATATTTAAGCTTCGGGGATTCAAACCCGAATAGCCATGTCGTTGAACTTCAGGGATTCAAACCCGAATAGGCACATCCTTAAACTTCAGGGATTCAAACCCGAACAACTCTGTCCTTGAGCTTTGAGGATTTAAACTTGAACAACCCTATCATTGCGCTTTGAGGATTCAAACCCAAATAGTCGTGTCTTTGAGCTTCGAGGATTCAAACTCGAACAACCCTCTTTCTTTGCCGTAATGCAACACTTGGGTTTTTCTGGCCCACACATTTTTCATCTTAAAACGTGAAGCTCGAGTTTTCCTAGCCAGATCTTCCTAAAACTTCATTTAGATGACCTTCATTTCTAAATTTTGACTTCTCGGCACACAAAAATAATGACCTCTTTTTATTTTTCAAAACCCTAAACTTCCATCTAGTATAAAAGATAACTTTTCTCCCCATTTCCCTCTTTTCACTTTTTGTCATTTTCTCTTTTCTTTTTGTCCTTTATACTTTTTATACTTCTCTCTCTTTTCTAGACAATGGAAAGTGAGAGGACTCCTCCTGTAGTTGAGTAGGATCACATCCCACCCTCCGCTAGCGCTTCCCGAAGCCTTATATTGACACGAGGAGGCTCGATTCCTTTCTTGGTGGATCTAGGGTCCTACATTTGTTCATTTGCATCTAGAGAGGTTAATACCCACATTTCTTTATTTTTTTCGCAAATTGCATCGGGTTAGTAATTATTCTTGTATATTTATCGATCTTAGAGCACGATTACGTTAAATAACTATGAAATTTGCCATTTTGATTATCAAAAATTAGGAATCATTATTGTTTGTGCCTTGTAGAGGCGATCGTCGCTTCATCAATAGGGCAATGCGCATCAGTTATATGCTTATTTATTTTGAATTTTTCCTGTGATAATAAAATGCATAAATTTAACTTTCCCCTTTTTCTTTTCTTCTTGCAACACGATGCTCAAACATTTAAGGGTGCTGGGAATTTTTATGGGGCCCAAGTCTTCTATGGCTAGCTGACTGATGATCAGAAGGATCGGATCCAAGAGACTAGTTTTGAAGACTTTGTACTCTCGCTTCCTTCTAAACAGGGACACACAGATTATCAGCCATTACATGCTTTGATGGAAAGGTGGTTCAACATGACCCACACCTTCCACCTTCCATTCGATGAGCTCACCCTGGACCTAGTGTCATTTGCCGCTATTATAGGGATTGCTTGTGTTGGAGACCCCATCCCCCTCGATGCAAGCTTACACCAGCTATCTCCGGACAAGGCCGCATACATCGAGCAGCTTTTGGGCATGACTCCCAACATAAAGGGGACTTATACCCTCAAGCTGGACTTGATCAGGAGCTTCTATACTCTAGAGAGAGTTGCGGCTATGATCACTCCTCATGAGGTTGATCAGGTGGTGAGGGCTTTCCTGCTCTACTTACTTGGCAGCACCTTCTTTACTGACACCTCCAGCTTGATCGACCTGATGTTCCTACCAGCTCTTTGAGATCTTGACCAGGTATCTACATTCAACTAGGGTAGCTGCGCTCTCGCGTACCTGTACTGAAGCATGGACGAGGTGGTTTGAGGGGCCAAGAGATTTTGCGGCTTTTAGCATGCTATTTTGGTAAGTCGTGACCCTCCCCTTTCGTAACTTGTTCTAGCCTCCGCTTGCTTATAATGGTTAATCAACTTCTCTCTTCTCTTTTTTTTCTATAGGTCTGGGCTTTGGAGCTAAAGCTGCTCGTAGGTGTGCTGCGAGTAGGGGATCACCTTCCATCTATTGGTAGATGGGCTACCAGCTGTGTCTTGAAGAGGCATCTCACCCGAATGCATATCCACAAGCAGCACCTGAACTCCCTGACGCAGGATGCGGTGCCTACAAAATACAACCCTTTTTATTAGCAAATTATGCAAATTTAATCTACTTACCTGTTGACATTTCCAGTTTTTATAGATCTGAAATGATTTATGGGGGCCTGAGGATTGCTGGACTATTAAAATGACTCATTCCAAGTCCCTAGCCTGAAAGAAGGTACTCCTCTATAGCCTTGGATATCAAGCTTAGTACCTTGGCGAGCGGGTCTTGAACTGGAAGGGAGGCGCTAGAGCAAGACGGGTTCCTAAGTCTTCTCTTGATAGCATGCTTTGGGTGCATGAGTTGGAGGGCAAGGACCTTGCTCAGGCTATCGCAGGCTCACCAGTTGTGGATCACATAGTCATTGGAAAGATCTAATACATGGAGTTCATTCGAGCTCACCTTCTATTGACGGTTCCTTTCCATGTCGCTTTTACCTCTCAGGTATATCCCTATCACCTCTTCCTTACTTTGAGAACTAGCTATATTCTTACATACTTTCCTTTACTTACCTTTAGGCCACACCCTCTAGGCCTATTCCCCAGGCTAGATCTCAACTGTGGGAGAGAGAGCCCCTGAGGCATTGTTTGGACCCAGGCAGGGGGGAGACCTTGGCGACTACCAAGCAAACCAGGCAGCCTACCGCTCCCAGTTCTCAATTTGTTCCGGGCAGTTTCATCCATGTCCCTAACCACTTAGCTCGATGTTGGGTTCCCCCTGATGGGTTGTCTTGTTAGTTTTTGACTCTAGACGAGGACCTGACACCTACATACACCCTTGGCGGTGACACTCATGTAAGTTCACTCCCAACCTACTTTTACTATTATTCTCAACCCATCCATCCATGTCCCTAACCACTTAGCTCAATGTTGGGTTCCCCCTGATGAGTTGTCTTGTCAATTTTTGACTCTAGATGAGGACCTAACACCTGCATACACCCTTGGAGGTGCCACTCATGTAAGTTCACTCTTGACCTACTTTTACTATTATTCTCAACCCATCCGTTAGTCCTAACATTCATACAATAATACATATTTCTTTGGAGTAGGGCCTATACATGTACCGCATGATAGAGGCTTAAAGAGACTACATGCTAGAGGTCACCCAGCAATGGAGGGTAAGAATCTTTCTATTCCCTATATGTATGCATGCTTGCATTATTTACTAAGATGTGATTTGCCTGAACAGGACTGAGATGAGGCTAGTAGGGCCAAGATTGCCACTCTCGAGCATCAGATTGACGTGTTTCAGATCGACGAAGATGATGAAGATGAGGACAAGAGTGGCAGTAGTGCTGGAGGAGGAGATGACCTTAAAGGTGCCAAATCATATGCTTGATGTATCAGGGCCAATGAATTGTTGTTGCTCTCTTTTAACTAATTTATCTAGTTCGAACAATGAACACGTACACTTTTCCATTTCCCCCCTTTCTTTATTTACAGAATTTAGCTTTTATCTCAAATAAATTTATTCTTTTACATGCGAATTGATTTTAATGATTACATGTGTGTGCACCTGTCCCGCTAAAATCTGATTTACACTTGCTGAGACTGCATAGTCCGATGAAGTTTAACAACTGACACTACTGAAGAGGCGATCATCTCATGGCTTTCTGATGAAGAGGCGATCGCCTCTTAGTGCTAAGGCGACGCCTCTTCGATGAGGCAATCACCTCATCATAAGGTGGTGATGCCCCCTTTAAAAACCTAAAACCCTAGCCTAGTCTTGTTCTTAAGACACCTTTTCCGTAACCTTTAATTTCTCTCTTGAGGCACCTCTGAAAGCCTGAATCATGACTGAATGGAGTCTCAAACTGCTACAACCGATCTTAAAAATTTTGGATAACAGGTATTGGGCTAGGTTAGAGCCATTCCACTCTTCAGTCTTTAAATAACTACATGCTAGGAGGATCAATTTCCTTTTTCTTCATGCCATGGCTCAGTTTTGGGACCCCCAGAGGCATGTTTTTCGGTTCAACACAGTGGAAATATGTCCCCTATTGGAGGAATTTAAAGCAATTCTCAGTCATCACACAGATTCCACTTGTCAACTTGCAATTCCTAACCTTGAGAACCCAAACCTTCACTCCATTCAATACCAGTTGGCTCGTATGTTCAACCTTCCACCAAGGTCTTCTTACTGCGTTCTCAGCTCAGAAATCATACTAAAATCCTTCCTCGAGATCACCATGGGTGTGGACAAAGAAGAAACTCATTGGCCCCACATGATAGCTCTCTGCTTGTATGCCTAGTTTTTGCTGATTTCTTCCTCCGGACACTGTGATCCGAAGGTCCTTTCTATTCTTGATCAGGTGGAATTAGGGTTTAATCCCTTCCCTCTTATTCTAGTAGAAACCGTTATTAGACAAGATAAATTCACAAAAACACGATGATTCTCAGGAAGCCCCTTTCTGTTGGAGGTAAGCTCTCCAGTGTCAATTCCTGATTTTCAACTGTCGTATCATTTGCACCTAATCATTTATTGATTTGCAGATGTGGCTTTATGAAAAATTGAGTCTGCTCAAACCCCCTTAAGACATCATACATTATAAGGCCAAACATTACCGAATAAGGAAGCTACATCCCATTTCAACAGATGTTCACAGTTGGCTATCAACATTTCCTGACACTCTGATCCGCTGGATGTGCCCTTGGTGGGGATTGCAGCATGTGACCATCCGGTCCTATACATATTGCATTCCAATTGCCAATCTTCATTTTTCCACCTTTTATAATCTGGCCCGCCTATGTCGTCAATACAATCATAAGCAACTGATCGTAGAACTAATTCTTGAGTTCGAAACAGGGCCCTTTTCTCAAAACTTCCTAGATCATTTAGTGGCAACTTGGCCTCAAAGAACCGTCGAGAGAAACTTAGACTACAATGGAGATCAAACTACTGATGATCATTACAAAGCATGGGTATATTTGCAACATACGGAAAGAGATGAATTTATTAAAAATAAGAGAATAAGAGAATTACAAGTATTGAGCTTTCGGGGTGACCAACAAAATAAAAGAAGAAAAAATTAGCTCATGAAATTTAGTTGTCATTTCCCTTTTTGTTAGATGTAGTTTCCCTTTTTATTAGTTAAACAACTTATAGCAGACACTTTATGCAATGCTTAACAGTAATTGAAGCAATCTATTTCATTCAATTTAAGCACAATACGCATATACATTTTGCTTCAAATATATCTTATGTTGTTATTTTGCTTGCCCTTTCAATTTTTCCAACTAACCATTTTACGTCTCTCTCTCTCCTTTTACACGTCTTTAACTTTTGCCTAGACTGCCTTTTTTTGAGGTTTTCAATCCAGCAAGACTTTTTTTTTTATTTTGTTTTGGTATCTAATTTTTGCCTAGGCAACCTCTTTTTGAGGTTTTCTCCCTATCGAGACTTTTTATAGGAAGTATTTCTTGAGTTTGTCTAGATTGACGGGCTCCTTGAACTCATTTCCCTTCATATCAGACAAAATGGCAGCACCTTTCAAAAATAACTTCTTTACCAGATACGACCCTTCCCAATTTGGCTTGAATTTTCCTCGAGGGTTGGTCATAATTGACTTTGCAAGCTTCAATACCAAATCCCCTTCTTGAATCTTTCCTGGCTTGATCTTTTTATTATAGGCTCGAACTATTCTTTTTTTATACAACTGAGAATGATACATAGCTTTCATCCTCTTTTTATCCAATAATGTCAACTGAGCTAATCGACTCTCCACCCACTAATACTCAAGAAGTTTAGACTCTAGCAGGACTCACAATGACCTTATCTCCACCTCCACCGGCAAAACAGCCTCGCATCCATAAATCACAGAGTACTGAGTGACCCCTGTCAAGGTTCTGGCAGTGGTTTGATACCCCCATAATGCAAATTGTAAGTATTCTGCCAATCTCAGTAATTCTCTAACATCTATGCCAGGATCTTTTTCACATTCTTATTGGCTGCTTCCACCACACCATTTACCTGCGGCCTATATAGAGATGATCGGTGGTGATCTATCTTATAGTCTTTCAGCAGCGTAGCTGTTTCTACTCGAAATTAAACCCTATTATCTGTAACAATATAGTACGGTAAACCATATCTGCAAATTATGTTCTTCTCGATGAATATAGACATTTGCTTCAAACCCACAGTAGCATAAGATTCAGCCTCAACCCACTTGGAGAAGTAATCAATAGCCACAATAATATATCAATGACCATTAGATGCATTTAGCCTCACCTCTCCTATGATGTCAATCCCTCATATAGTAAACGGCCAAGGAGAAGTCATTCCCTGAAGTTCCATAGATGGTAAGTGGCTAACGTCACCATAAGTTTGGCAGTTGTGACACTTCTTCATAAATCTAACATAATCTGTTTCCATGGTGAGCCAAAAGTAACCTTGGTGAGCTATTTTCTTTGCCAAGACTGTCCCATTCATGTGTGGCCCATATACTCCTTCATGAATCACCTTCATAAGCTTTTGGGATTCATCCTTATCAACACATATGAGGTGTACCCCAGTCAGCATTCTTTTGTACAGCATCCCATTGTGGCTTATGAACTGTTGAGATAATATTTGCAGGGATACCCTCTCTTTCCTATCAGCGCCATCTGGAAATCGCCCAATCTTTAGATATCTTTGTAAGTCATAAAACCAAAGCTTCTTATTAGCGTCAACTGGTGTCACCCTCGCCTCCTTATAACAAGGATCTCGATATTTTATCAGAATTAAGGGCCTGGCTTTTGGTTGTTTCCCACTTTCCTACATGGAGGCCAGTGTGGCTAAGGCATCAGCTATCTGGTTTCCTTCTCTCGATAGATGAACAAACTTACTCTGAGTAAATAAGCATAAGATAGTAGTGAGATATTCCCAGTACGGATGCAATCTGTCCTCCTTTATCTCTCACTCTTTAGTAGTTTATTTTATGACTAACATGGAGTCCCCGTGTACAGTAATAGTTTCTGGTCCCACATTGCATAATGCCTACAGACCAAAAATGTAGGCCTCATATTCCACTTGGTTATTGGTTGCCTCAAACTCAAGTCTTTTTGCCATTAGGATCATCTCTTCCTCTAGCGTGACCAAAATCACACCTATTACAGCCCCTTTGTTGTTAACAGCTCTATAAAAGTACATTTCCCAACCTTGTACCTCTATTTCCCCTAGGTGTTCATCAGGAAACTCCAACTTCCATTCTTGGTCATCATCTACCGGACTTTATGCTAGGAAGTCAGCTACCGCTCTTCCTTTCAGCTACCCCCATCTGGCCAACTTTCCTATAAGAGAGGGGGTCTGCTGGAGATACTTGAGGGGATCATGTTTAGAAACTGCTTATACTTTGTAAGAATGAAAGTAGTGTTAGAGTTTCTTTGTTGTCCAAATCACTGTTAGGCACGTCTTCTCCATAAGACTATAACTAGTTTTGTAAGGCAGAAGCTTCTTACTCAAGTAATACACAGCATGCTCTATTTTATCTTCACCTTCCTATGCCAACATTGCCCCTATTACGTCTTTTTCAATTGCCAGATATAGGATTAGAGCTTTACCTGGCCTTGGTGGTTGTAAAATAGGAGGATTCATCAAATAATCCTTAATAGCTTCAAAGACTTACTAACACCTTTCGTCCCATATCACAGGTTGATCTTTCTTTAGGAGCTTAAAGATGGGGTTGTAAACGGTTGTCAACTTGGTAATAAATTTGTTGATATATTGCACATGCCCTAGGAACCCTCGGACCTCTTTTTCATTCTTTGGTGTGGGCATATCCTTGATTCCTTAATCTTATTCGAATCCACCTCTATTCCTTTCTGGCTGACAATATGTCCTAATAGTTTTCGAGATGTAACCCCAAAAACACTTTTCTTAGGATTCAGTCTGAGATTGTACTTTTATGCCCTTGCCAGAAACTTATCTAGCACCTTGAAGTGTCCTTCCTTGGTTGTGGACTTCACCATCATATCATCCACATACACTTCTACCTCCTTATGGATCATGTTGTGTAGCAAAGTAGTCGCCATCCTTTGATAAGTGGCCCCTGTATTCTTTAATCAAAAAGGCATCACTAGATAATAATATACGCCCCATTCGGCGGTGAAGGATGTCTTCAACTTGTCCATTACCGCCATCATGATCTGATTGTACCCTGAAAATCCATTCGTGAAAGAGTACATCACCTTGAAAGTCATGCTATCAATTAGTGTATCGATGTGTGGTAGTGGGAAGTCATTTATAGGGCAGGCCTTGTTTAGATCTCGGTAGTTCACACATACTCTGACTGTCCCATCTTTTTTAAGAACTGAAACTGTGTTTGCCAACCATTGGGTGTCCTCTACCACTTCTAGAAACTTTGCCTTCAATTGTTTCTCGACTTCTTCTTTGACCAGGAAAGCCCATTCTGATCTTAATCTCCTTTGCTTTTGCTTTATTGGTGCTATGTGAGGATATGTAGGGATCTTGTGTTCTAAGATATCCCTATTAATTCTGGGCATGTCGTCATAACCCTAAGCAAATACTTTCTGTCTCTTTATTAAGATTTCTTTCATTTTCCTCTCTCATCATAAGTTAAACCAAAAGCAAGCAATATATTTTTAGGATTATCATTTGTGCTAAAATTAAATGATTCAGTTTATGTGGAATTAATGTCAAACATATGCATGAAATGATCATCACAAATAGAATAACCATTAGGGAACACATCACACAAATAAGCAAATTCAGACTTCATTGCGTTCACTTTCAAAAAGAAAAGATCATTAGTTTATAAATAGAGAAGTACAAGAAACATCATGTTCATCATAAAAGACATCTGGGATAGAGTTGAGGACATAGGCTTCAAAATCAAGTTCTTTGCTTTGATCATCAATGCCTTTCAACTCTGAGGTAGCTTTATTCTCTTTAAGTTCTTCTTTAGCAAGCACCAGCTCCTTAGTAGGGGCTTCTTCAACAACAACACCTTTGGCTCTGTTCATAAATTTGGCAAAGATTTTAAACCATGGAATAACTTCCCCAGCCATCAGGAGAGGCTCAGAGTTCTATTGTAAGGGTACCTGGTGCCTTCCTTTACAAAGATCTCCCACAGAGTTTTTCTTTTCAGCCACGGCTTCCTCTTTCTTTTCTTTCGACTAACCCTAGATTTCTATCTTTCCCTCGGTATCGTTGGCCCCTTTGAACCTTAGCCCGTGCTTCAAAACAAGCGTCTCATTTTTTACAAATTCTGAAGGTCTGCTCTGATCTCTTCCCAACCCCATGTTGGGCATAAACCTTATGTTGTGCATTATCTTTAGAACCTTTTTATCCATCTCATCCTCATAAATTACACAAACCTCAAAACTGGGGCTTATGGAGATCTCATTGGGGGTCAATTTCAATGCAGCCACAGCGACTTCGGTTTCAGCGGAGATGGTGACAACCCTTCCTTCATAAAGGAACTTAATCTTTTAGTGAACAGTGGATGGGACGCCACCCAATGGGTGAAACCACGGCCTTCCCAATAAGATGGCAAATGTCACTAGGATATCAATCACGTGCAAGTCAACCCAAACTTTTGTAGGTCCCGTTTTGACCAATGCCCTGAATGTTCCTTCCATATACTTCTTGGTGTCATCATAGGCTTTGATAACTACTTCGGAAGGCTTTAAGTCGGCCACCGCCAACCCTAACTTTGGTAGAATCTTCAATGGACACACATTGATGGCAGAACCATTGTCAATCATCATGCAGCAAGTCATTTTTCCCTTAACCTTAGCCTTGATGAACAGAGCCTTGTAGTGGTCCCTCCCCTCTAGAGGCAAGTCATCAATAGAAAATGTTATTGTCCCTTGAGGGGTTTCCATTAGTGACCCGACCATTTGTTCCTGAGTAGAGCTAGTGGAGATCTTTTTCTGATCTAGCACCAGAACTAAGGCCTCCCTATGATCCCTAGAATGCATAAGTAACTCCCAGACACTGGCAAAAGTCCCCTCACTTTGCTTTGCTTCTTTCTCTTTTTGTGAACTTTCTGTCTTTTTAGGCTCGAACTTGGTAATCTCGGGTTCTCCCCTCTTTTCTTCAACCTTACCCACATAATAGCCTGATCTACTTCTTTTGTTGTCCCACAGGTCAACCTGTCCCTTACTTTCATCATCAAAACTCCACATGTCCAAGACGTGCACATGCAGCTCCATGGGTTATTTCCTTGGTTTTGGGTTCTCAAGTTCATTTTTTAAGGAGTTGTGAGCGACATCCACGAAGGAGTTTAGGACTTGCTCCTCTATTAGACCAGTGTTGATCATCAAAATGGGCACATTTGGTGGTGGCATATTTTGGTAGTTGGACAAGGGGTTGGTTTGTGTATTTGGTTTTCTGGTTTCCGGGTCAGTAATCTTGCCTGAGTCAATCAAGTCTTGGATTTCATGCTTTAATTAGGCACAACTATCAATGTCATGTCCGATGGTCTAGTGGAACTTGCTAAAAAGCTTTGGGTTGGCACCGGGTAAGGGTTATTATGAAGGTAAAGGCTGCAGCAGGTTTTTCTCAATAAGCTTGTCAAAGACTTTGGATAGAGGGCATCCCAAATTCAAAAATCTCCAAGGCTATCTAACTACATTAACCTGTACACTGTTGCTCGGTGCTCAGACATCATTAATCTGAACATTACTGCTCGAACCAGCTCCTTCCTTACCCCCAGACCTCCCTCTAAAGAATTTCTTTTCTTAAGCCAGATTTGACTCTTTTTAGACCCCAAACCTATATAATTCTTCGAAGTTTCTGATCGCCAAATTTCTCAGCCTTCTAGATAGTGTCGGGACACACCCCTTTATTTTTAGGACTAACTGATCTGACTCAACAGGCCTATGCCTCATCAAAGATAACTTTCCCCTCCAACAAGTCAGGTAATCAGCAAAGGACTCATTAAAGTTTTGCTTGGTGTTCTGCAGATCTCTCAGGTACACCTCCAACTGAACATTGCGGCCATATTGCTTGATAAAGGTGGCATATAATTCCTTCCAATTCGATTGGATATATGGTTCCAAGGTGTAGTATTAGCGGATCAACGCTCCCTCTAGTGAAATAGGGAACTGCTTGATGATCTGGCTCTCAGTCAACTCAGTAGCTTTCATATAAGTCACATACTGCTTCAAATGTAAATGGGGATCCTCAGCGCCAGTGTATTCCTCATATCCAGGAATTTGAATTTATGGGCAACGGTTCATCTTCCCTTTCCAGATTTAGATCGACATAATCTAGGGGGGCGACCATACCCTTCTCCTTCATCATCATCTGTATTTGGTTCATTGCCTTGGTCATGCTCTTGGTCCACTCAGTTTGCCCTACATCTTTAGTTGGGTTCACATTTCTTTGGTTTGATGGGTTGGCCAGCACTGTCACATCATCTTCTTCCCTTCCCCTAATTGGGATTTCCTCATCAAGATCCATCGGATTGATTGGTGGCGCATTGGATGGTTTTACCAGCTGATTCTCCCTAATGAGCTTACTAATTTCCCCCATCATCTCCCTCATCATAGATTGGGTTTCTACCATCACTTTAACTTTTAAATGTGCCTTAAATGCCTCTAGATCAAACCCTCATACCATTCCCACTTTTGAATTTCTAACCAAATGACCTAAACTAATCCGGACCCACCCTGCTGAGCTCGAAGGATCTATAGTGCTAAAAAACCGTTTGTTAGAATGATGGATGACATGTATGCATGATATACAAGTCCATTTTATTTTAAGAAAACTTAAGAGGCAAACAAACAAAAATATACAAAAAACTAAAATGTGAAGCTTAAACGTGCAAACTTCCACCGTTATTTCTCTCACACGCGTATTCAATGGCAAGTATCTTATCCTAGGATTTTTGGCCTGGGTATTAATTATCAACAGGGGAAAACAAAACCGACGTATGCAAGATAACTCTTAAAATGATTTAAATAAGTAATGGGTCCTTTAAATAAAGCCCAAGTCCATTTTCTATGAGCCAAGGTCCTTAGCACCATAAACTCACTTGTCAAGGCCCACTTGAAATGGGTTATGAATAGGCATGAGAGGCCCTTATTGACTTAGTTTATTTATAATGGGCTTTGGCTGGACACGAGGGCTATTTTACCTTGGATTTCTCATTGATAGGCTCAAGATTTATTTTAAGGGTCCATTATATGGCATAACACACATGCATGTGGGAAAAATTCCTAAGGATAGTTGCTAGGTCATTACATGGGCTTGAGTCTTGGGTAAAAAAGCTTCGGTTCCCACAACGATATACATCCATATACATCTCCCCACTCAAGGATCAAACAAAGCGGATTAGTACATGTCGTGAGTGATAATAATCAAATATTCCACCATCAAGTTTGAGTGAAACGTAGGTAGCGAAGTATTGATTATTGCCGGGTTTATTTGGGACTGAAGTGCTCATTGTGTGCAAAATGTGTAGTGAATGCATACACGCAGGAAGAAATAAGAAAATAATTAAAGATGATAAAATGCAAAACACTAGAATCATTTTCTCTATCCCCAAAGGAGTCGCCACTGTAGGCGGCGGGGTTTAGCGCTCACCTAAATGTTTAGCGAACACGGCACTGTGCAGGCTCAAGGCCCACTTAGAAATACGATATAGGTCTTGGGCCTATTTAGAGATAGAGTCACCACCGGGATAACATTTGAGACACACTATACAGCAATTGGATTCCACAGAGGTTCCCAGAAGCTGTCGTTAGAGAACGGGTTCAAAAACTCGGTATGAGCGTTTGAATACTCACCCAACCTTGCAGTTGGCCTTCATTTATGTTTTGTGTTTTATTACCTTTAATTATTTAATTAATTCCTTATTTACATTCAAATTTGTGCTTGCCCCCATCCACTTTTCAAGTTTTACAGCTAAGTCTAAGTTTGCACATTAATCCAATTTCATGCTTTTTAAGTCCCAACATTCAACAAAAATAAAATAAGTAATAATTTACAACCATACATTTGAATCAAATGGGGAAAAGGATTATGGATTACAACACTTTTAGACAAAATAAAATAATAATATATAGAATATAAACCATAAATGTACTAAAAGTAAACTAGTAATAAACCATTTACACAAATGTAATGATCCAAAGGGTTAGCTAATGGAGGTGACTACTTTATGATGAAAATCATCAAGTAATTCCTGCAATAATCATACGGTTAGTTCCTTCTTCCAAAACATGCAATCATATATAACAATATTGACAAAGGAATATTCTAAAAAAGAGGGTTTTCATGTCACAAGCCAAAGAAATCATCAAATAATCAAGATAATCACCATCATGCAATGAAATAATTATGTATAAAGGTGGGAAGACCATGTGAAGTGAACATTATGTGGAATTTCATAAGGGGAGAAGAGCCAGACAGCCAATCGACCTGTTAATATGGTAATCGCCTTTGTGAAGAGGCGATCGCCTATTGACAAAGGGCGAGGCATCACCTAATCAACAGTCTAACTAGACTCTCAAAACAAATAAACTTCTACCCTAAGCAAGCAGTACATGCACACATGCATCCAACAGGTGCCAAATTACAACTACAGGTAATAGTTTAAGAGATCAAATCAATGAAGTAGTATAACAAATGAAATAAACCTAAAATATACCTAAAGTATACTAATAACTTAGTCACATACAAACTAAACACACAAATGATGAAATTATAAAAAAGTGTATTTGGATGCAAAGTTTTACCAATGTTATGGACCCTCAGAGATGTGCTTTTGAGTGTGATCTCCACTTGGGTATGAGTCTCACATTGACACAAGTTTTTCCCCTTTCTCTCCTAAGGATTATGAACTTGCTTTTGCTTGGATTCTACCTCTTCCCTCAAGAACGTCTCCCTCTGTCTTTTTTCAGAGCCTTTCCCTTCTCCTTTTTCTTCTTTTTTTTTCAAAAATGGGTCTCTTCTTCCTCTTTTTCTCTTCCCTTTTTCTTTTTATCCCCTACCTTGCCCATGCCTCTAGGCTCTCTAACTCATCATGAGCCTCCATAGCCTTTTCCTTCCCCCCAAAAATCTTTTCCTCATGTAAAATTAGGTCTGGGGTGTGAGGCCCACACCACTTGGCCACCATGGTTGAAGCTGCATTAAATGCAGCTGCAAGTGATCTGCCACAGAGGCGGTGCCTTTACAATGAGATGATCGCCTCTACGGCAGCTGCCAAAGAGGCGATCGCCTCATTGCACTAAGGCGGTGCCTCTTTAGCCTGGGCCAAGTGGGCTTGAGCCATTTTTGGACAATTAGGCTAAGTTTTGGGCTTTTGAGGCTTTAGGCTTCCAAGTTCATTTCCAATTAGAGATTTAGGTTTTGTTCTTGTGTCCAAGTTTCACATTCTCATCATTGGGCTGGACAACAAGCTGATCAAACTGAGCATCCCTAATTCGTCCCCTAACACGGGCCAACCGAATCGGGTGTCTACAGACACTTTTTGTAATGACCCGATATTTTAAATTATTAAAAATTATTTTGAGATATGCAATGTTAATAAAATTTTATATTTTATTTATATATTATCATTATTTGTGCATATTATTTATTTTTTTATTCTAAATGTTTTATTTATGTAAATTATTTATTTTGGAAGTTTTATGATTTAAAAATATTAAAGTTATTATTATTATTATTATTATTATTATTATTATTATTATTATTATTATTATTATTATAATATGTGCATGTGTGTGTCTATGTGTTGTGTGTATATATATATATATATATATATATATATATATATATAATTGGGTATTTTTTTCTCTCCCCTCTCTTTTCTCTTTTTTTCCTTCTCATTTTCTTTCTTCTTCCCTGACACCATCACTGTGCAGTAACCCACCACCCATGCCAGAGCTGCCACTATGCCACCACTCACCACCATCACTTCCCTCTTCCTTCTAACCATCGATCGTCACCTGAGGAGCCACCAGAAGCTCGCTGGAGCGCTAAAAACAACAGCAAACAATGTTGTGGCCACCAGAGCTCTTCATTCCAGTCTTGATCAAACCTCCTAGCTCTGGTGAAGCCATTTCCAAGTTCTGCTTGAGCTTAAACCATCTTGTTTGTGAGTTATTTTCAATCAAAGTTTATGTCCATTTAGGGTTTTCAATTTTTTTGAATTAATTGTGTTTGATCCATGAATTTTTGCTTTGATAATATTGATGTATATAGCTTAATCTTCTCAAATATATTTTTTGTTTATTTTTTTGAATTATTTTGAATTATGGGTATCTTTGAATATTTTAATAATTAAAAAATGAATTTTTATTAATTATGTTATTTATTTATTTTGGATGGAAATTTGGTTAAATTAGTATTGTTAATTTAAGTTATTAATTTTGGTAGTAAGAAAACAATTTTTAGAAATTTTGTATAATTTTTAAATAATATTTTTGTATTATGTGATTTTGGATTCATAGGTAAGTTGTGTGTTTTTGTTGAAATTATAGTTAAATAATATGTTTTAAATAATTTTGGAATAATAATTGGTATTAAAATAATTTTTACGAATTATTTACTATTTTTAACTAATTAATACTAATTTTTGATAATATATTCAAATAATAAATTATTTACTATTTTTATGATTAAATGGAATTTTAACTATTTTTATTATATATTTAAACTATTTGAGTAATTAAATTTGAATTTTACTATTTTATTTTGAATAATTGTAAAATTGGATTTTTATTAATATTATATAATTTATTTGAGATTTTATTTAGTTAATGTGAAAATAATTATATTAAATGTTTTTTATGTTTAAATATATTATATTTTGGTATTTTATGGATATTTATGGAATTTAATGATTTTTATTATATTTATTATTTAATATTGATTATTGGTGAATTGTGAACCTCGATTGGAAATTTGTGTAGTTCAGGGTCTCAACCCGAGGTGTTGAGCTTTGTGTTGTAGAAGTGTATTTTCTTGCAGGATCGGCTCTACTTTTCAGTAAAGAGATGTCCATTTTATAGAGGAGACTCTACCGATTTTTTGTAAAATTCTCGTAAAATGTGACATCGGGTCAATCCTGAGTTTCTGATTTTTAATTGAGTTTTAATTCTTAGATTTAGTCTTCCTTTAGAATTTTTAGAAGTATAATTATGAATTTATTCTGATTTTATTAATATTTATTTTCTAGCTGCGCTGAGACCAAGGCCTATCAAACTAAGCCCGTCGAGTCTGTCTCGAGGAGTGCAAACTTATGAGTTATTATTTTATATATGCATTGCATATAGGATGCATGAAAGGGAGTTTGCATATTTTCATCATATGTTTAAACATGAATTATTTTATTAAATGATTTAGTATATTTTTGGTATACTTTTAGTATATTTTGGTATATTTTTTATATTTGTGACATATATGCTTAGTATGTTTTTAGTATATCTTTTGTATATATGTGACATATATATGTTAGTATTTTTTGGTACATATTCAATATATTTTGACATATATTCGGCATATTTATTTGGTATATTTGTGGTATATGTTTTGTATGTAAGTGGTATATTCTTCTATATTGTATGCCATTTATTTTAATTGTGCATTTTTTTATTTTCCATAAATATACGGTTTTATTGAAGGATATTAATAGAGCGTGCTACCTAGTGGACTACACTAGGATTGTGTACGTACCGGTGCGATAGATTTTAAGGTTGAGTTTATGAAATCATTTGAGGTGAAATTTGATTGATCGATTATTAAGAATTTCAATTATTGAGTAGTGTGATTGTGGGAGCTCGGTTGACCTAGTGTCACAGGGCCAATCACACTGACAATGAGACTATGGGAACTCGGTTGACTTAGTGTCTCGAAACTAGTCTATTGTCCAAAATGGAATAAGAGAATTACTTAAAATTAAGTTAGCCTGTATGGCTAGTGAGATATTTTGATTGAGGTTGCGAATATAGGGTTCTATTTGATCTTTCATTTAAATAAATATTTTCTACATTTATATATATATATATATATATATATATATATATACATATAAAAGCATATTTTAGCGTCTGTGTGAAATGCCTATAAATATTTATATATATACTGATGCTTGACTGTATATGATTTAGATTGCATGTATATATATTAAAATAATTCACTCAGTGAGGTATGACTCCCCTCAATATTTTTTTACAGGATCTTCTTCTTCTTCAGACCTCCCCAGTGGTACTATACGCCAGTCTTCTTAAGCCCCGGCTAGATTATATAAATTTTATATCTAAACTCTTGTTTGTATTCTAGAAACTGTAATAGTAATGTTATTATGATAAAAGTGTGTTGTTTTGGTTTAAGATTTTGTATTCGAATCTTGTATAAATATTTTTATTATGATATGACATTTTAAGTATTTATTTTATATCGATTTAAATTTTAATTTTGGCGTATTTTTATTTATTTATTGCTTGTGATTTTATTTAAGGCTTGCTACGGGTTCTAGATTTAAAAGAATTCTCGTTTCCTAGCGCCGGTCATGACTCTTGGTATGGGTTGTGACACTCTTATGCCACGAAAGATGGTCATTGCAGCTATCTAGCACAAGCTTATTAACTTCTGGATAGATTTGGCATAACTCAAAAAGTTGGAGGAGTAAATTGAAATGACTTTGAAATTAGGATTAGATTGATAATTGGTTTATGGTTCATGATAGAATTGATAAGGTGAGTTTTAAGTTTTTTGCCATGTCGGCCACTTTTATGGCACGTCAGATTGTCACATCATCTCTATCACAAACTTAATATTGTTTGAATAGATTTAGAACAACTCTCAAAATTGGAGGAGCAAATTAATACAACTTTGAAATTATAATTAGATTGATAATTGACCTATAGTTTAGGATAGATTTTATCATTTTCCCTAAAAACAACTATTGATCATAAATTATAGCAATCACATTGAAATGTTTGCCTTTTGAACAAAGATAGATGAGCATACACTTAAGCTTAGAACTAATGAAATTTGGAGAAAACATAGAACCAGTCAGCATACTAGGGGAGCAAGAAAACTTGAGATTCAAATACCAATCAAAAAACTAAAAGAACTGGGGGAATGACTACCTATAATAAAAGCATAGGCTAATACAAGCCGACTAGAAAAAACAAGTTTTATATTAACCAATCATAGGCAAAATTTTCCTGGACTCTTTTTGTAAGCACCCAATTTCGGGATGCAATTGTGCATAATTGCGATGTAAGCCCCTATGATGAAATTCATTCAAAAATTGAACTTGGTTGTCGATTTTTTGGACTTTAAGGACTAAATTGTAATATTTTTTTAGGGTTTGATTGCAAATAAGTCATTTTTTCAGGGGTCTTTGGGTAATTAAAAGTAAAAAAATTGGCATTTAAAATGGCGACCGGCATTAGACAATGCCAATCGACATTGCACAGTGTCGACGCACAATAAGTCCCTTTTCTTGATTTTTCGCGTATTTTTCCTTATTTTTTATCAATTTTTTCAGTGTTTTGATTGGTTGAAAATTCAAATTTTATCTGATAAGGTTTTTTTAAAACGCAGAAGATATTTTTGAAATAAAAAAAAAACACTATTTAATCAGATAGGTCTGTTCCTCCTTTGGAGGAAGTTCAGTATGCGCAGACTCTGCATTTAAAAGCAGAGTCTGCATGCGTGCGGAGGGAGAATTTTTTTTGGAGATGATTTTTTGGGAGGTTTTTTTATTCTTTGACGCAGAAACTTGACTACATAGAAACCCTAAAAAAACAAAGACATCACTGAGAACGCTGGAGCACCAAAAAAACTTCAATTTTGTCAAAGCTCTTTTTTATACAATTCTTTCAACCAGAACGGTCCAACACTATTTTTTAAGCCTGAGTCCAGAATCGGCAATAGTTTCAACAGTGAAAATTCTAGTGTGAGGGGTCAAAGCATATGCACAATATTTTTTCTTTCTTCTCTTCTCTTCTTGTAAACCTTTTTTTATTTTTTATTTCATTTCATTACTAATATAATTTTTTGTGTGTTTTTGTTTGATGCTCGATTGTGGATTGAGGAGGAAATAGTCTAAAATCCAAGAATTGAACAGAAGATCCATGGAATGTCATGGATGAACCTGTATTATTTTTTCAATAGTTCTTAGGATTTTTTTCCATTTTTGGTGTTCTGTGTAGTTATTTTAATTTCTGGGTGTATAATCATTTAATTTTAATTTCGTACGTAGTTTGTAACAGCCCCAGTAGTGGGAATAGTGAAAATTTTCATTTTCTATATTTTAAAATTGATTAGTAATTAGGTTCAATTAGGTAAAAAAAAAATCAATTAAAATCAATGGTGGCAGTAGCTTAAATTAAGGTTTGCATGTAATTAATTTAGGGTTTTTTTTTTAGAAAATCATTGTAATGTTTATTTCATCTATTTTTTGTGTTTTATTTATTTTGGGCTTATTTTTTTTATGTTTCTATGTTTTTGGGCCCTAAGCCCACGTTTAGGTCTAACTCACTTAATAAATAGGTTTAAAAAATGGTTTAGGTTTTTAAATAATTAAAATCAATTTAAGCCCATTAGGTTAATTAGATTTTAGGTCCACTTAGTTAATTAAAACTTGTCTAGACTTAGCTCAGCCCACTTAATTTCATTTCTTTAAAATAAAAAGACCTAAGCCCACACTTAACTTAAAATAAGGCCAAGTTAGACTTAGGCTCATTAATTTGATTTTCCTTTAAAATTGAATAGACTTAAGCCCATTCCTTAGACAAATTAAAATAAATAGATCTAGGCTCACTAATTAAAAAAAATGTAGGCCCACCTATAGTCCATTTCTCATTTGTAAATAATATATAGACTTAGCTAACTTATAAAATAAAATTAACATAGTTTAGACATAGGGACATTGCCTTTTTGATGAATTTTTACTTGTAATTTTATTAACTTGTTGCCTTTTCGGTTAGATGGATGTTAACTAGGGTTTAATAAAATTGCATGTAATTAGAGGATGAAATAATCATTTATAAAATTATTCTAAAAGAACACGAGACTAAGAGAAGTTAGTATTCTGTATCCAAAATCTCCTGGTTGTGGTACTAGCTTCTTTTAGAGAATCGAGTACCACCTTTTCGATTTTTCCTAGTTATTACCCTGGGTGGTGACTCCTTATCTCCACGTCATGTCTTTGTGACAGTGGTTAGTGTGTTCTCTAAGGCCCTAAGCCTAAATAGTATCGTGGTTGCTAAAATCTTGGATGCGCGCTAAACCCCGCCGTCTATAGTTTTTCACTATCACAATTTAGTATGCACTGAGGAGAGTCATTGCAAGTCATGTTGGCTTCTTTATAACATACAAAATGCAATTAACACTTTTCCTACTATAAGCACCCAATTTCGGGATGTTGAAGTATGAATGCAATAAATAACTCCAATGATGAAAATACTATGAATAGGCCTTCAATACTTGAAGTTTGAAACCTCAAAAGTCTAAATGCACTTCCAAAAGAGTTTAATTCATTTTTTAAGGATTTGATTGTAATGTTTCTTTAAGGACCTAATTGAAGAGTGTAAATCCTTTCAGGGGTCTTTTTGTAATTAAAAGAAAGAAAAAAAAAGTGATCGAAATTATGCAATTCTGATCGAAACTATATAATGTCGATCATAATTAAATGTTTTCTGTCTGTTTTTTTTTAACAGTAAATAAATTTTGGTTTTTTAAATTTTGATTGGTCAAATAATATTTATCTGAATTTTCAGGAAATTAAAGTCCTTTTAAAATTAAACTCTGAAGATAGCACGTCACAATAAAATACGTCTTTTAGCTAGGGTTTTTCTATAAAAACCCAGCTTAAACTCTTCTAAGGGGCCTTGCTCTTTTTCTGTACTTTTTGGAGGCTTTTTCTTCTTACGGAGTGTTCAAAAATTATTTTCTTATAAAATATATGTTCTTTGAAGAAGGAGCAGTAGGCTTTTGAAAGAAGAACAACGAGTTTTTGAAGATCCATTTAAAAGTAACGGTGATTTATACTAGTCTGAAGGGAAAATCTATATTGCATCCATATCATAATCTCCTCTTCTCTTTTTTTCTATTTTTTATTTTATTATTCTGGTTCCATTAAATTTTAAATTTATTTAATTTTTACTGTTATTTTGTTTATTCACTAATACTTATCTTTTTTTTTTTTTTGGTGATCATGAAGAGGGTTACATGATGAGTTCACTTAGAAAACAAAATCCATGAAGATCCATAGAATGTCATGGATTGAATTGTGTAGCCAAATATAGTTAGGGTTTTTATTTATTTGTTTATTCTTGTTTTGATTGTTTTATTTTACATTTAGTTTTTTTCTGGGTTGTATTAATTGTTATTTTCTTATTATTTTTAATAGCTCATTGTAATTGCTCCAATAGTGGGAATAATGAAATTTTATATGTGTGAATGTGTGTTAATTAATTGGGTAGTAAAATTAGGGTTTAATTTGGTAATTAATTAAAATTAATGATTATAGAGATAATTAGGTTTTCTTAATTAAAATTGAATTAGATTTAACTTGATAAAATTAGGGTTACTTGTTAATTATTTTATTATTTATTGTTTAAGGTTACTTTAACTAAATTAGGTTTTTTCATAAGAATAAATTTAATTAATTATTTGACATTTTATTTGATTATTTTAATTTTTATTGTTTTTAGGTTTGTTTACTTTTATATGTTTTAGACTTTAAGCCCATATTAAACTTTAACTCATTTAATTAATTTTAGGTTTAACTAATTCTTTATTAGCCCATTTCATTTAATAAATTATTAATTAATTACGTTTAGATTTTAATTGAAATGCACCTTTAAGACCATAATTTACTAGAAATTCGGTTAAGAATAATTTAGACTCATTTAGATAATTAGATATAGACCCCTTAGGAGTAATTAAACTTAGCCCATTAAATTTAAATCTTTTTCATAACTTGTAAATTCAAGATCACCTTAGAATTAAAATATATAGAACTAGACCCACTAAGTTAAATATTTCATAATTTGTAGATTTAAGCCCTTTTTTTGAATTAAAATAAATAAATTTAGGTTCACTTAATTAAAATTAAATAGGAATTAAACTCATTAGTCTTTAGGGTTACTTGTAAATTAAAATATGTAAATTTAACTCATTTAATTAAAATCAATATATATTAGACTAACTTAGAGATTATGAATTTAAATGAATGTATTGTTTACCTGTATTTTTCATTACTAGTTTGCTTGGAATTGATTATTTTAATAAGAGTTTATATGAAATTATATGTAAATAGAGGATAAGATAGTAATTCTAAAAGAACATGAGACTGAAAGAAGTTGGCATTTCATATCCAGAATCTCCTAATTATGGTGCTAGTTTTCTTTTAGAGAATTAAGTATCACAATTTTTCGATTTGTCCCAATTATTATCCTAGGTGATGACTCCGCATCTCCACATCATATTTTTGTGATAATGATCAGTATATTCTCTAAAACCTTGTGCTCAAACCGTGTCGCGATTGCTAAAATTTTAAACGCACATTAAACCCCACCATCTACACCTATCTTTCATAGCATTGACCAACTCTTTTCCTCATCCTTTTGATGTTGGGATAACATCCACTGCCCGTCCTAGTTCTAGTCATTCTTGGAAACTTATTTTTCTTAACATCCTTGCACATCCTGTGTGTAAGACCTCTGAGAAGAAAATTGTTTAAGCAATTGCGGCAAGAAGTGAAGCATTTTGCATTGTTCATCATTAGCCGATGGTCAAGTAATTTTAAGCTGAAGCAAAATTAAGCAGCTAAATCTGATACTGATGAACTAGACCACCTTCCAAGAGTTTAATGAGGTGAAAAGGTTGGTTACAAGAGAATAACAGTAGAAGGTTCCAGCCAGCGTTCTTGTATGTACAAATGCAAGTTTGGTTACAAAGGCAATTGCAATAGTCCTTCAGACCGAAGGACCAGATCTAAGCACTCTTTCTAATTTCTCGGCCTTGACATAGTCTTTCTCTGTAAGAGGACCAGCTGGAAAAGCCGTTATTTCCACAATGAGGTGTGGGGTTGGGAGTTCATCGAAGAGAGCCCTTACATTGTTGCAGCACACACTTTCACCATGAGCACTCTCCCTCCTAATTTGACAGCCCTACAAACAGAAAGACATCATATAATTGTCACTTAATGTGTTGTTTCATATTATTGTATCGCACGTATGAGAGATTGTTTGACATTGCATCACCTTGTGGGAAGTAGCATCTACAAAGTGATCATCATCAGATAGTAATGACGCAATTGCTTTAAGAAGGCGCCGTCCTTCAGATTTTGAAGGCACCCTATAGTTCCTTCTAAGGGTGCCCTTTGTGGTAGGATGCCATTTGCTAACCAATTTCCTTCTGTCAGCAGCTTCCTTGTCTGCCAAAACAAAATAAATAAACGAACAGGGAATTATATAATTGGGAAAAAAATAAGGTAGATCTTGACAAATTCTGCTGATAATAAACTGTTAGTAAGAAAACCTGCAAAGCTATAGACCAGGCCTAGCAAATAAATCTATATTCTTAGTGAACAGTAGCACACTAACTCTGTTAGCACCATAAGATATCTCCGCTAACAAGCCCTCATAAACAGACACTTCTACACAAAAAGAAACTACACAACCTCAAGTGTGATGCAATCTTAAGCTGAGAGTATGTGATGTAGCTAAATGAATACAATACTAATCAGAGTTTCCTGATAACAACAATGGAGGACTGTGGCCAGTTCTCTTGAACTGGAAAATAGAGTTCTCTTATGACTCTAATGCCAATCCAAGGAAAGAATAAAGAACCATTAATAAATCTACTGTGGGATTTTGAGTGTCAGTCGAACTTAAATGACAGCTTAATCAGTGACTCATCTACATTTTTGTTACCAATGATCTATCAATCTTACAAGACTCAATGAAACATCAACTCTCTCCCTGTTCTACTTAATAGCTTGACACAACAGATAAGTTATTTGCAACATTTTCTGGTTAAAGCATTAAAAATTTTACAAGTGACCCAGCATAGCATAACAAGATTCTAGTTGCTTCTTCAATGCTTTAGAGAAACATTGGAACGCCAAACCACACATCGATTTATAATTCCTCGTCCTTCCTCGTCTCATCTCTATAACAACTACCTTGTATTCAGTTAGCATGCACAGGTTCAATTAGGAATATGGAAAAAAATATATACATAAATAGAGAACGGCACATAAATCTAGTTTAATTTGCACCAATATTAGTTGGGCATATGGCAGTGAAAACTTTACAAATGATGTGAAATGTGCTACTTTTACACAATAGTCAACCATCGGTTAAATAAAACTCGTTCTATCTTCAAAGTCAAAAGTACCCTGCAGCCTCCCCACCCCAGAAAATGTTTCATTAAAGAAAGAAGCCTGCAATGTTTATTCATCAGGTTCAAATTTAGCCTTGCAGTAATTTTGAAACCACGAGATACTACATTGATTTGCTTGCTTTGATTTTTAGAGTCAGTTTAATGAGTTCACCTTCAATTTGTATATGTCTCTTGTAGATCTAAAATTGACAAAAAAAAAACAAACACGAGAATATGTAATGCATACCACTCTCCAATCCTACTTCTGTTCCTATAATCAGACTGAAACGTCTCTAGTTAACATAATTCACACCCGTCAAAGAACATCAGGTGAGATTCCAATGGATCAAGCCTGCGATCTTTTAAAATTTCCTCTGCTTGCCTGATATTCCTAATCCTAGAAACCATCAAATATTATGCCATTACAATAAATCATATGATATCAAGCAAAAATTTACAAGAAGTAATATAGGGCAAGCTAAACAAGCTCACATTTAACAGCATTTACAATTGACCCTCTAAATCTGAACCTCACTAACATTGCCTAATGGAGCATAATTGGCAAAAGCTCTTACGGCTTAGGATTGAATTAAAAACCATGTAGTTTGGATAAAGACCACAAATTCTCAAACAAAGAAGTTGAAAAAAAGAGAGGACATATACATATATAGATAAAAAAAAGTCAAGTATAAGAATCAAACAAGATTTCAAACTGCTTCATAATATGCACGCCTATACCCTTGACAATCCATGATTAGAAACTGATAAATCATCATTCTAGAAAAAGAATATAAACCAAAATTCATTGCCTTTACAGTGTAAATATAAACACAAAGGAAATCCAGCCACAAACCTGGCTTCCCTTGTATGTTCTCAAGCCACTTAGAAAAACCCAAATCACCAGATTCAATACCAGACCCACCAGCACCATCCAAACCTGAAAAAAAAAAAAAAAAAAAAAAAAAAAAAAGAAACATAAAACCTTTCCAACCCCAGTTAGAATCAAAGAAAAAAGAAAAAACTCATGAAGAATAAAGCACCTGAAACAAGTGGATTAGACTTGGATCCAGCAAAACCAGTCTTTAAAAGTGCATAGAAAATGCAGAGCCTACCAGCCCACAGAACAGGAGTTTCAAGCAAAGAAGCATTAGTTGTAGTGACTTTTCTGGTAGAAGAAGTATAAAAAAGAAACCTTTTGAAGGTTTTTTTAGGGTGGCTGCTGTAATTATTAGTATCAAAAGTGGGAAAGAGTGATCTGGGTAGCAAAGAAGCAGGATTTATGATGATGTTCTTGAAGTTAGAATGAGGTGTGGAGGATTGAAAGTAGGGTGATGTATAAATGGATTGTACAATGGAATTTAACATTTTTTGTTTGGGCTATTACTTTAGATTGCAATTTCAAAAGATAAATCTAATAAATGAGAAGATGAACCAAGATATAAGAGAGTGACAATGTCAGCATTGAAGTGAAGTGATACGATCATATTCATGGGTGTGGTCTGCACACAGGTTAAGGTTGGCTTGACTTGATAGAGTTAAACGGTGTCGTTTTTTTTTTTTTTTAATGTATTTTTATTTTGTTGTTATCGAATCCTTTCAGTACGCACATGATGCCTATATCCATAATCTATATTATATATAAAAATATGATAAGAGGAACACTTTTTTTGGACAAAAATCAATATATACTTTTTATATATTTAAAAAATAGTCTTAATTTAATTTTTAAAATTTTTTAGAGGTGATAAGAATAGTTTTAGTTTGTATTTTAAAATTTAAAATTTTATATTTAAAAATGATATAGATTTAAATAAAAATGGAATAATTATAATGTATTTATTGTTAAATTTAATTAAATATATAAATTATTAAATTAGTATAAATTTTATATTTATTTTAATTATATTATAGATGAAAATAATATTACTCTTTCATATTAATTTTTATATTCTATAATTATATTATATTTTTTTTATTTTTCATGTTTAAAACTATCACTATGTGAATATTTTTAAACAATTATTTTTATGTTAGTATTTTTTTTATAATAATTCTTAAAATGTAATATATATTTGTAATGCCCTATATTTTAATTTAAATAAAATAATTTTGAAATTGTAGTATTAATAAATAATTTTAAATTATATTATATAATTGTTAATTATCTAGCTATTTTATTGAGATAGAGTTATGTTCTTATTATTTTAGGGAATTATATTTTCTATAATATTAAATATTAGATAGCTATTTTATAAGTGTGATTATTCTATATTTCCCTTGCTATTTTCAAGCTTATAATATGTAATGTCTATATACTATATACTATATGGGGTTTTATTATTTTATGTGGGTGTTATTTTTAGGATATATATATATATACACACACACACACACCCAAAAACCACCAAACCCGTAACCCTCCTCGCTCTCCTGTCATCGTCACCGTCACACTCCCTCTCCCTCCGGCGTGCCTCAACTGCTTGAGCCACCATCACCGCCGCAGCAAGTCGCCTACCACTTCCCTTTCCGTCTTTTCTTCTATTTCCGATGTCTCTCTCTCGGTCCAAGCTTTCCCTACCGCTATCAAAGCTAGATCAGCATCGTCGTTGCTCCCTCAGCTTGCCTTTCCCCCTCAGGCGACGGTCGATGCCTGGCCTCGCCGCTGCAAGCCCTTTATGGCATCGGAAATCAAGGTAGAAAGTTAGTTGTTCTGAGTTGTTTTTAGGTCATTTTCTAGTTGTCTAAGTTGATTTAGGTGCTAAACTTCATTTATTTTAAGTTAAATGGTTAATTATACTAAGTTAGTTGTTTAAATCTAATTTTGGTATATTATTTTGATTTTTTTCGATTTACAAAATTTTATTTTATTTTATTTTATTTGAGTTTAATTAGTAATTGGAGTAATTATTGTTAATTATTTTTAGTATATTGATTTTATTTAAGATTATAGAATTTTTTTGTGTTAATTGTGAATTTTGGATATTTTATTAATATTTTATTAATTTTCCAAAAAATAATTGTTAAAAAATTATGAAATTGTGATAATTGGTATTATTATTATTAAATGTTATTAATTTTAGAACTTAATTTATAGTTTTTGTGATTTTTATACTATTTTTATAATTATTTTAAGTTTATGTCAAATGTGGATAATTAGGTTAAGTTTATATTGTAATATCCCGTGTTTTTAAAATATTTTTACACTGTACCGGGATATACAGTGTCAATAATTTTTGTATATATATTACGATATTTTTATGAGTTGTTATGTATTTTAAACCTATTTTATTACTGTGTATTATTTTCAGTGTTTTACGTAAAATTTTTCCGGGACTTGCATTTTCGGGGAAATTTTCACGTAAACAATGTATTATTAATTATTTTAAATGTATTTACGGACTTGCATGAACTCATACATATTTTTAAATTATTAAATAAAGTCTGTGTGTGTATAATTATTTAATTAGGGTTTATTATTACCCTAATATTTTATTAAGTATTTATTTGTTTTATTGTTATTTAATTAATTTTATTTAGTATAAATTATTAAAATATTAAATTTTATGTGTGCGGTGTATATTTGATGTGTGTAATTTAATATTATTTTAATATATAGTATAAAGTATATATATATACATATATTTGTCAAAAATCAAAAAGAATTGGAAAATTACCATTTTGCCCCCGACTTCTTCTTCTTCCTCCCGATTCTCCCTTCTCCATTTCCGGTCACTGCCGTGCCGTTCCTTCATCGTGGGTGTGCCGTCCGGTGTGCCACCATCTTCCCCGACCAATTTCGCTGCCTGAGGAGGCCGTTTCCGGCGTCGGGAGATCGATTTTGGCCGGAGAAGCCGAAAATCGATCCACCGTCGATCACGCCGATTCCGGCCACCGTTTTTGACACCGCTGGTCTCTTTCTTCTCCTTGATCTCCGGTGAGTGTGATTCTAGCTTTGGTTTGAGCTAAAATGGTTTAGAATTGCTTAGTTTTCGATTTGTCAATTTCGGCCTATTAGGGTTTTTGAATTTTTTGAGCTTCGAATTGGATGATTCATGGAAAATTCCTTCACAAATGTTGTTCCTAGTAGCTTAATCTACATGTGTGAATTTTTGTATAATTTTTGGAGATTTTTTGGATTTTTGGGTATTTTTGAATATTTTAATATTATTTTCTAATTTTCGGAAATTAATTATTTAAATTATGAAATTGGAGTTTATGGTTAAATTAGGTGTTGAAATGAATTATAGGAATTTATTTGGAATTTTTATGAATTTCTAAGTATTTATTTTGAATTATTGAAGTTTATGTGATTTTGAGAAAATTAGGTTAATTGTGTTTTAAATTGAATTTAATTGGTTAATTGAGTTTAAATATTGATATTATTGATAAATATGTTGAGAAAATTAATTTTTAATAAGTGTATGATTTTTGGTGAATTTTTGAAGTAATTTAAGTATATTTATATATATAGGGGTATTTTGGTAATTTTACCCTAAATTGTCTAAAAATGTAATTTAATTGGTTTTAATATTTATTTAAGGTATAAAAATGATTTCTACAAAATATTTGGTATTTTTAACTAATTAAAACTATTTTTCGTGAATTATTTTCAATTATATATATAATATACGGTTTTTCTAATAAAATGAGTTTTAATCGGGTTTTATAGTGTTTCAAGGTCAATTATGTAATTTTTACCTATAAAATATATTTCTGTGATTTAAGGATATTTTCGGTATTTCTGAAATTATTCTGTGTTTGTGGATCCCGGTCGGTGGACTGTAGTTTGGAGTCCGACCGTGGGATTTTGATTGTGTTGAGCTCGTTTTTCGAAGTGTATTTTCTTTGCAGGGTCGGCTCTACTCTTTTGAGTAGAGAGATGTCCGTTTTACAGGGGAGGTTCTGCCGGATTTTTGGTAGAATTCTCGTAAAACGTGATATCCAGTCGAACCCTAATTTTCGATTCTATGTTAAATACTCTAGATTGAATTCTAGGATTTCTGCTAGGTTTATTCTGATGTCGATTATTTATTGCTTGTTTAGTTGCGTCGAGACCGAGGGCTAGTGGACCAGGCCCGTCGGACCTGTCTCGTGGAGCGCATTAGGTGAGTTACTATATTATATATATATGCCTAGGATGCATGATTTAGAAATGCATGTTTTATGTTGATTAAATATGCATAAATAATTTGATTATTTCTTAAGTTTATATTAAGTATATTTTCAGTTTATTTTTGGTATATGATAAATTATATGCATATTTTGTGAATAAAATATATTTAAAATATTTTTAAATATATTTCCAGCTTAATTTATAATTTGATTGAATGTATTTGATATATATATACTCGAAATATACCTGGTTTACTTTTGGTATATTTCCGGTATATATATATGGATTATATTGTTATTTCATTTACATTCATGCATCATTTATTTTTGTGAATGAATGTTTATATTTAATGATGAAGGATATCAATAGAACGTGCTACCTAGTGGGCAGCACTAGGACCGAGTACGTACCGGTACGCCTATAGCTTTAGGCTATATTACTAACTATTTGTGGATATTGAGTTGATATGATTATTTGATATGTGAGATGTGGTTGTGGGTGTGATTGCTGGAGCTCGGTTGACCAAGTGTCTCGGGGCCAATCACACTGGCAGTCAGACTGCTGGAGCTCGGTTGACTTAGTGTCTCGGGGCCAGTCTACTGTCCAAATGGATTAAGTGGATATATTTTGGATTAAGTGAGCCTGTGTGGCTTGAGTGTTGTTTAACACTATTTTCTGAGGTTGCGATATTCTAGGGTTCTATGTGATCCTTCATAAACTGGGATTTTTCAGTAAAATATAAAAAAATGATTTTTCTGCATCTGTATGAATTTGCCTGTATATATACATATTATATATACTGTTGACTGTATGCATTATCACTTAGTGTGTATGTATATATATTATAGTAGTTCACTCAGTGAGGTCTGACTCCCCTCCGTTGACTATTTTTCAGGAGAGTCAACTTCTTCAGACCTCAGTAGCAGGTCGATACGCCGGATTTCTTCCGCCCCGGCTTCTTTATGTAAATTGTCTACTTGAGTCTTATTTATTTTATCTAGACACTGCAGTAGTTGTGAATTAAAGTGTTGGATTTCATGTATGTCATTTTAAAGAGATGTATTATGTTGAAACTGGATTTGTATTAAAGATTATATATATGTGATGTGATGAGTTTTGAATTAAATCCAGTTGATATGGATGATATTACGATATTATGATTTTTATTTTCCGCTGCATATTATATTGTTACTGTTATTATGGCATGCTTTATTTTATTTTTAGGCTTGCTACGGGTTCCGGATTCGAAAGAATTCCCGTTCCCTAGCGCCGGTCATGACCCCTGTTTTGGGTCGTGACATATATTTTGGAAGAAATTATTAGTTAATTTTATGTTTTTATTGATATTAAGAAATTTGGTGTTGAGAAAATGATTTTTAGGCATTTTTATAATTTTTAGGGAATTTTTGAGTAATAATAGTATATTATGTAAATTTTTGTATTATAGGGGTAAAAATGTAATTTTGTGCTAATTATAGCTAAATAATAGATTGTGGTTGGTTTTAATAATATTTAGGAATTGAAAGGATTTTTATAAATTAACTACTATTTTTGACTAATTAACACTAATTTTCAAAAATTATTTTCAAATAATAAATTAGGTATTATTTTTGAGTATTATGTGAGATTTGGATATTTTGGTATTAAATTATGAATTTGATAGTAAATATATTTATTTTAGAGATTTATTAATATTAGTAATTAATTTTAGGTTATATTTATATTTTGATAATGAAATGTAAGTTTGGTTATTTAATTGTTGAATAATTGATATTTTATATTAGTATATATTTTGGTATATATGTTTGTGAAATTTTGTTTTTAAACTTTAATGAGAAATGATTTTCTAAGTTATGGATATTTATATGTAATATATATATATATAGGAATTAAATGATTTAATTATTAAATCAAGTTTATTATAAAGAAAATTTAAGTATTTAATTTAATTTCTATAAAATTAAGTTGCCTATTTTCACATTCTTTTAAAATCAGTTTTGTGATAGTTGAGTTGTGATCTCAGTCGGGGCTAAGTGTAGTTCTGGGAGCCCGACTCGAGTGTGAATATCTATGAATACTAGAAGTGCGTTTTCCTATGCAGGAATGGCTCTACCTATGGTAGAGAGATGTTCGTTTTACAAAGGAGACTCTGTCGAAATTTCGATAGATTTTCTCATAAAACGTGACATCTTCTGTAAATTTCTAGCGTTAATTAGGGTTTTTCCCTATCTATCAAGTCTTATACGGTCTTCCTCGAGTCAGTCTAGAATTTTACTATTTCTATTGATTTTTTTTATTTTTATTCCATAGATGTGTTTTTAAAATAAGTCTGCTATTTTTTTCTAGAGAATACCAGAGCGGGAGCTATTGGATCAAGGCAGACGCGCAGTTGTCAACCATCTCGCTTGTCCTGTAAGTTGATAAATTGATCTGTGCACGTGTTTTATTTAAAGATGCATGCGCTCATATTTTTAGTATTTATTATATGATTTATTTAATTTAAATGCTGTTATTTAAGATTTAAGTGCATTTTATTTATTTAAAATTAGTTTTAAGAAATTTTGGTAGAACGAGCTACCTTGTGGGTTTCACCAGGATCTTGTGCACATGGTAGAGATTGAGAGATGGATTCGATGTATGTATGACTTGTAGATATAAACTGGGACGGGTGCCTCGGTGGAATCATTTGCTTTCAGAGACCACCAATGATTGAAAAGTCAATAATGGACTGGGATAGGTGCCTCAGTGGATGCCTTAGCTCTCGGGGACCGCCAGTGCCATGTATTTGGGTTAAGAGGATGATTGCGGCTTGGTGCCTCGGTTGATGCCTTTGCTCTCGGGACTGACAATCTATGAGGATTAAGTGGGCCTAGTTGGCCATTTAAAAATTTCGATTTAGGGTTCTATCGAGATTTTTCAAAAGCTATATATATACATTATAAATTATTTTCACTATAACTATATGGTTTTCAAAAAGGTTTTCAAACCGTACAACTCTTTTTATTAACTTACTTAATGAGGTCTGATTCCCTTCAATCTATTTTTTCAGGAGCTTGAGAGTTTGACCTCAAACCGCCTCTACGCCGGATTTCTTCATCACTGACTATATTATGTAGGTCATTATGAGTTGTATTATAATAGTAACTCTAGAATACTATAGTAGTATTTGTACTATGAGTTTGTAAAACTTAAGTATACTTATGTATTGCATTTTAATGAACCACGCTTATGTATAATGTTTTAAGATTGATTTATGATATTTGATGGTGGAGAATATTTTATGTTGTGCACGATTATGTTTTTTTTCTTAGAAAAATCAGTTTGATAATGTGTTCTTTCATGAAATAAATTTTTAAATTTGAAGTTTTTTTTTTCTTTAAGGCTTACTACAGGTTTCGGGGGCCTTATACCTACCCATTCCCTAGTGTCGGTCACATGCCCTAGGGTTCGAGTCGTGACAAAGTTAGTATCAAAGCATAAGTTTGATTAATTGTCTATACCTGTCTTTCTGTGTAACTACTGTAGTGATTAGGTTGATAATTGTCTTTGTGATATTCTTTTTTCTAATTTTTTATTGCGTTAAATACTCTTGTTTTGTTTTGAATTCAGTTTTTCTCTATCTTTTTCAGAATGAGGCGTGTGCGAACAGACCTCATTGCCGATCTGACTTTTGGACTTGATGAGCAGTCTATGCATGACGAGGCTCTTCCTCCTACTCCACGTCATAGAGTTAGAGGTCGAGCTAGGGCAGTTGCAACTAAGATTCCTAATCAGTAGCCAATTGGGCTTGAAGCTCCAGCCATAGACCCCACAGCTTTTGCAGCTGGACTAACAGGAATTAATTAAGGTCTTATAGCTTTGAATCAGGCAATGCCCCTTGTGTAGCAGATGTTATAGCAATGGAATCAGGAGATGTCATATACTGATGCAATACTCCTTTACTCCTAAATTGGTAGAGTTTCCTTTGATGGTACGGGTGACACTTTGGACTTTATTAATGTGATTGAGGTAGGTACCAGGACAGGACACACAGACTACCAGCGGATAATGATTATGGAGTTATCAGTCCAAGCGGTAGCTCAAGACTAGTTCATGCAGTTGATTTAACCATCCATGCATGAGTTGACTTGGCTAGAGTTTAAGGACCACTTCTTGACATTCTTCTATCCTCCAACCAACAGAGAAGCTTACAAGTGGCAGTTGTTTCACATCACCAAAGGGGATATGTCAGTGGAGGACTATACTAGGGAGTTTAACAGGCTATCCCGACATGTAGAGGACATAAAGAGAGATCTGTATAGAGCGATAGAGTTATATATTACTAGTTTGGGGCCAACTTTTGTTAGTATGCGTATTGAGGACCGCACCCTAAAGAGTGTTATAAAGGAGGCCCATCTGATTGAGAGGCGACACATCCGCCAGGGCACCATGTTAGATCCCTACATGGTTGGTGGTTGTGGATATGGTATAGCTCCCGAGTACCAGTAGCCAACATTTTATATTAGTAGTACAAGTCAACAGGCTGCGGGTAGTTCATAACATTGTGGTAAAAGGTTCAGGACTCCTTGAGTTTGTCGACATGGTTATGCCACGAACAGGAGAAGTGGTAAAGGTCATAGATTTAGTACTGGAGTCAGCAGCAATAGTAGTGGGTAGAGCTCCAGATAGGGTAGTTCCAGTGCATGTGCGAGTTGTGGTCGATTCCATCAGGGCCCATGTCATTTATTATTGGGTGCTTGCTTCAGATGTGGACAGGTTGGTCATTTTGCCAGAGCTTGTCCTCTCTTTGGATAACAGCCACAGTATGAGCAGGGTTCATCTTCATCAGTGGCTCAACCTTTTTATATGATGCCTCAGCAGTATAAAGCACCAGTACAACCATAACAGAGATCGCCACAGCTTATGGGCCAGCAGGGCCGAGGTTTAGTTGGTAGGCCTAGTGGTCATGGGTTTGTGCAACCTTCGACATCTTAGCAGGTAGGTTGTGGCCAGGCATGAGTTTTCACTCTGACACCACAGGATGATCAGACATCTAATGTAGTAGTAGTAACAGGTATTCTCTCAATCTGTGCATGTGATGCTAGAGTATTGTTTAACCCCGGTGCTTCGCATTCATTCATTTCTCCCGTGTTTGCTTCGAGAATCGAGTGGTAGCCTTCTAGGTTATCCTTTCCTCTATCTGTATCGACTTTTCTTAGTGACGAGTTGGAGATAGATATCCTCTTTCCTTCGTGTTCGGTGTCAGTTGATGGTAGAGAATTATTAGTAAACTTGGTGTTGCTTGATGTATTGGAATTTGACGTCATTTTGGGTATGGAATAGTTATCGAGGTATTATGCTTCGATGAATTCTCGAGAGAAAGAAGTGGTGTTCAGAATTTTAAATGAATACAAGTTATGTTTTAAAGGTGAAAAGAGCTCCATGCCTCATAATCTCATTTCTACCATTACAACCTGAAAGATGCTTAGAAGGGGTTGTCAAGGTTAGTTAGCAGTAGTAAGAGAAATTGAGATAGATAATGGGCCAATCGAATAGGTGCCAATGGTGTGTGAATTTATGGATGTCTTTTCTAAAGAATTGCTAAAATTACCACCAAACAGAGAGATAGAGTTTTGTATCGATGTCATACCTAGTACAAATCCTATTTCTATACCACCCTACAGAATGTCACTAGTTGAATTACAGGAGCTGAAGGAGCAGTTACAGGAGTTGCTCGATAAGGATTTCATAAGACCCGGTACATCGCCCTGGGGTGCTCTGGTGTTGTTTGTGAAGAAGAAGGATGGTAACCTTCGACTTTGTATTGATTACAGGTAGTTGAACAAGGTCACCATATCAATGACTTGTTCGATCAGCTTCAAGGTGCTACATGCTTCTCTAAGATAGACTTGAGATCTGGGTATCACCAATTGAGGATCAGAAGTGGTGATGAGCCCAAGACAACATTGTGGATGAGATATGACCATTATGAGTTCCTAGTAATGTCCTTTTAGGTTGGCTAATACACCAGCAGCCTTTATAGACTTGATGAATCGGGTGTTCAGGCCATACTTGGATCGATTTGTAATAGTCTTCATTGATGACATCTTGGTTTATTCCAAGAGTGAAGTTGAGCATTTTATACATTTGAGAAGGGTGCTTTAGACTTTAAGGGAGCACATGTTGTATGCCAAGTTTTCGAAGTGCGAGTTCTGGTTGAATCAAGTTGCATTTTTAGGCCACGTGGTTTCTAAGGATGGCATACAAGTGGACCCTAAGAAGATAAGAGGATGGCATACAAGTGGACCTTAATAGTAAGAGAAGTACAGAGTTTCCTGGGTCTAGTAGGCTACTACAGGAGTGTAATAACCCTGGTTTTTATATTATTTTATTAAATAATGAGATATGCAGTGTTGATAAATGAAAGAGTCCTAGAGGGGGGGGTGAATAAGACTATCAAATAATAATGGGAAATTAAAGGAATTATTTGCAAGAAGTGAGTAAGAGTAGAGAAGGAAGAATGATGAACACAAATATTTAAGGAGTTTGGATTCACAAATAATCTTACGTCTCCACCTAACTTATCCCCAAGTTAGGATTTTTTAATCACCCACAATCTTATTAATAAGATTTAGAATACACAAGAGTTTTATGGCTCACTCTTACAACCTTACAATCTTGAGTTTTCAAGGCGCACTCAAAAACCAAATTCCCATGTGTTTTAATGGCTAAACACTTAAATCAATTCCTTTAGAATAGAATCTCACTTCCTATTTTCTAAACCTAGAAAATAAAAGAATAAGAATTTCTATTCTAATCACTTCCCAACTCTCACAAGAGTTATACACAAAGAATTTGTTTAAAAGAATGTTTTAGAGTTTAATTGAATGTTTAAGAAAATGATGAATGATAAACAAGTTTTCTTAACCTTTAAATTGAATTCTAAGTTGTGTTTATATATAAAAAACACTCAAAAATTTAGTTTTTGGATGTATCAATCATGTCTCCAACGTTTAGAATTGATTTTGAATCAATTCTTGGACTTTTGGCAGCTCAAAGGCTGCTCACGAGTGCCTCACGAGTGAACAGTGCTTGTGAGGGGTGAAATTATAGCTGTTGCATTCAAAAATTCCCATTGGAATGCTATCAGGGGTCTACTTGTGATCAGGTCATAAGCCAACAGCTCGTGAGGGGTGCTGCCAGTTTTTGGCAAAAACGTGCTTCAAAGGCTATATTGAAGGATAGCTTGTGACCACTTCAAAAGATGCTCATTAACGGAACTGAAGACGATGGATTAAGCCAAAACATTCTTCATAAAAGTTGTAGATAATTGGCTTATCTTTCCATAAAACTTTTAATCACCTCATTTGGACATCTTTAGCTCAAGATATTGCTGAAATACCAAGAGCTATGCAAACTGAAATACAAGCTGCATATGCTGACTTTGACTGAATATTTGCATATCCAAATGAACTTGGATTTTGATAAGCAAACATAATTTGGAAAGCTTAAGATGTATACTTCAAAAGTTAAGAAGCTCATTTTCACATTTAGGAGCTCTAAATAAGTCAAAAGCCTTCTTCAATCTCAGAGGTTCAATCAGCCCAAAAAGTCACTATTCACCAAAAAATGTATATGCTTGGTATATGTTTGGTATATAATTCCCTATATACTTAATTGAAATTATTAGTATAAAAATTGTTTGTCAAAGTCCAAAATTAGGAATTTGATCATGCAAATAGTCAACAATAAAGTTTAAAAGTTATATATAATTATTTTACTATTTTGTGATTTATTATAATTATTTTATATTTAATTGAATTTTCGACGTAAATCTATTATTTTGAAATTTAATATTTTGAACATTTAAATTCCAGTATGTATATTTATTATTTTTTAATACTATTATTTTAATAATGTTAATTTAGTGCATGAATATTTTAATATTATTTTTAAGTATTATCATTATTTTATTAATTGATGTGATTTATGTATTATTAATATTTTTAAAAAGTATTCTACTACCGTTATTAATGTTATTATTTTCATTGCTATTTATGTGAGTTATTATTATTTTTTTTATTTTATTAAATATGCATTATTTGTATTATTAATTATTTAATAATTATGGTTATTATTAATATTATTTTTAAATGATATTTTATGTGGTTATTTTTATGTGTGTGTGATTATATTGTGTGTGTGTGTGTGTATATATATATATATATACAACCAAAAACATGCATATCCCTTGCAAGACCCGAACCACCCAAAAACCACCATGACCCAGTCGTCCCTCCGCCTATCGCCATCCGTTACTTTTACTGTCAGAGCGTCGTCCGGTCTTCTAGCCACCACCACCTCCTCCTTCTTCTCCGGCAACGTCGACAACAAGCAGCAGCAGCATCCCGCAAGTCATTCCTCACCATTGCTCTGCCCTCTAGACGCCACAGCTCAACTTTCCAGTGTTTTTCGACTCTCGGAGTTTTGATGAAGCCGATTCTAGGCTCGGATCAAGCTCAAACTTGGTTTTTGGTAAGATTTTGCTTGGTTTTTAGATTATGGTTATTTGAATTTTTTTTTAGTTGGAAATTGTTGATTTATTGATTTTTATTTTTGAAAAATTTTTCTTGGTAGCTCAAGCTTGATAAAAATATTTTTTGTTAATTTTTTTAAATTATTTTAATTTATGGGTACTTTTGATTATTTTATTATTATTTAATTAATTTTCATTAATTAATTATTTTAATTATGAATTTGGTTAAATTATTGTTGTTATATATTGTTAGTAATTATAATGTTGAGAAATTAATTTTTGGAATTTTTATATAAATTTTATAAATATTTTTAGTTTATGTAAATTTTGGAGTATTGAATTAAATGTGTATTTTGGTTGAATTTAGAGTTTAATTGTGTATTTTAGTTGATATTAGAAGGTTATTTGTTGATAAAATAATTTTTATGAATTTATATAATTTTTATGGAATTTTATATAATTTATGAGTATTTGGAATTATTAAGTTAAATATGTAGTTTTGATGAAATTATTGGTTAAATATGTGTTTTGATTGATATTAGTATATTATATGTTGATTAAATAATTTTAATGATTTTCTATAATTTTTGAGGAAATTATTTAGTATATTCAAGTATATTGGATATTTGATATTATAGGGGTAAATGTGTAATTTTGTGTTAATTATAGTTAAATATTATGTTTAGTTGATTTTATAATTATTCAATGTATTAAAATGATTTTTACAAATTAATTACTATTTTTAACTAATTAATACTATTTTTCAAAAAAATTGTTTTCAAATAACATATTATATATTGTTTTGGTAATAAAATGGGTTTTAAACTAATTTTATTATATAATTAAGCTATTTAAGCAATTAGATGTGAATTTTATTATGTTAAGTTGAATAATTGTAAAATTGAATTTTTATTAATATTATATAATATTTAAGATTTTATTAGTTAAATTGTGATAATTTTGGAATATTGTGTAAATAATAAGTGTATTTATTATTTTAAGGCTAAATGTGTATTTTATTATTTTTGTGATGTTAAATTGTGATTTTAAATATTATTTACAATCTATGTTAATTTAATTGTTAAATGGAAATTTTATTCCATTTATGAATTTTTATTCTCAAATATTATTTAAATTAGATTTTTATGTTTTAATTGGAAAATAAAGGTTTTTAAATATTTTTATAGGTTTTTAAATATTTTTATGGGATTTTTGATGGGTTTTATTATTTTACTGTTGATATTATTGATTTGTGAATTGTGAACCTCAGTTAAGAATTTGTGGAGTTTGAAGTCCCAACCCAAGGTGTTGAGTATTTGGTGATTTTTTAAATGTGTTTTCTATACAGGATTGACCCTACTTTTGTAGGGAGATGTCCATTTTACAGAGGAGATTTTGCCGAAATTTTGATAGATTTCTTGTAAAACGTGACAATCGGTCTGAGTTTAGTTTTGAATTTTTGATTGAGTCTTTCTATAGTAATCCTAGAAGCGTAGAATTAGAAGTTTATTCTGATTGTTGATGTTATTTTATTTTTCTAGTTGCGCCGAGACCGAGGCTTAACGGATCAGGCCCACAGAGTTTGTCTCGTGAAACACTAATCTGGGAGTTATTATACTATATATATATATGCATTGCATATAAGATGCATGACTTAGGATTTTTCATTTTCAATATATGTTTTAAACAGTAATTTAATTTATAATATGATTTGGTATATTTTCAATTTATTTTTAGCGTATCTTGATATATATATGTCTGCATATTTTCTATATACATTTAATATATCATTGGGATATTTAGAGTTTATTTTTTTATATATGTGTGTTATATACTTAGGTTTATTTTTAGCATATTTTGGATATATGTCAAAATTAAATCCATGTTTTAAATGTATATTTATTCATAATTGTTTTATTAAATGATTAGTATACTTTAGGTATATTTTTAGTATATTTTAGGTATATTCCTAAATAATTACATGTCCTATTATTGATTTATACTTAAAATTTTTTTAAGTATATTTTCAGTAAATTTTTTATATATTTCCAAATAAATGTATGTTATATTATCAATTCATACTTAATTGTTTTTAAGTATATCATTGGTTTATCTTTGGTATATTTCATATTTGATTTGACTTTATTTGACATATATATACTCAAAATATACTTAATTTATTTAAGGTATATTTCTAGTATATATATGGTTTATTTTATCATTATGATTATTATTCTGCATTATTTTTTTATCCATATGAATGTTTTATTTTAAATGAAGGATATCGATAGAACGTGCTACCTAGTGGGTAGCATTAGGACCATATACGTACCAGTGCGACAGATTTAGGTTTGAGTGAGGAATTAATTGTGGTGATTACGATTTGATTGATTTGATTGAGATGTGATGTGATTATGATTAAGAGTGTGATTGCGGAAGCTCAATTGGCCAAGTGTCTCAGGGCCAATCACATTGACAGGCAGACTACTGGAGCTCAGTTGACTTAGTGTCTCAGGGCTAGTCTACTGTCCAAAATGGAATAAGTGATTTACTTGGATTTAAGTGAGCCTGTATGGCTAGATGGATGATATGGTTGATTAAATTTGTGATTAATAGGGTTCTATTTGATCCTTCATGTAATAAAATAAATATTTTCTATAATTATTATAGTTATTTAAGCAGAGTTGACATTTGTGTGAAATGCGTGTATATGCATATATATATAAGAATGCTTGACTGAATATGGTTAAATTGCATGTATATATAGTATAATAATTCACTTAGTGAGGTCTAACCCCCTATAATTATTTTTTTTTAGGAGATCCTATATCATCAGACCTTAGTAGTAAATTTCTTCGTCGGTGTTCCTCCATCCTGGCTATTTTATGTAAATATATATTTTGAACTCTAATTTGTATTATATAAACTTCAGTAGTAATGTTATTATATCGGTAGAGTATTATCTTGTCTGATACTTTATACTTTGAGGATTGTATTTGAACACTGTATGAATATATATTTATTTATGAAAAGATATTGAGTATTTATTTATATATTTTGATTCAAAAAATTTTAATTCTAACGTGCTTTTATTTATGTAATGCATATTTTTATTTTTCTAAGGCTTGCTACAGGTTTCAGATTCGATAGAATTCTGGTTCCCTAGTGTCAGTCATGACTCCTAGTTTGGGTCGTGACAAGGAGATTTATGAAGGACTTCTCCAAAATTGCCACACCTTTGACAAGGCTAACCCAGAAGAGTGCTAAGTTTATGTGGACAAACATATGTGAAGAGAACTTCCAGTTATTGAAGGATTTGTTGATGTCAGCTCTAATTCTAACTTTGCCTTGTAGTAATGAAGTGTATATGGTGTATTGTGATGCTTCTATAGTAGGACTGGGCTGTGTATTAATGCAAAATGGCCGAGTAATTGCTTATACTTCAAGGCAGCTGAAGAAGCACGAGCAAAACTATCCTACTTATGACTTGGAGATGGCAGCCATTATGTTTGCTTTGAAGATATGGAGTAATTACTTGTATGGGGTTACATGTGAAATATACACCGATCATAAGAGTTTGAAGTATATCTTCCAGCAAAGGGACTTGAACTTAAGGCAGAGAAGATGGATGGAACTTCTCAAGGACTATGATTGTTTTATTTTGTACCATCCAAGCAAGGCGAATGTTGTTGCTGATGCCTTGAGTAGGAAGTCAGCAGACAGTCTTGCCCACATCAACTCTGAAAGGAGGCCCATTATCAAAGAGTTGCACAGATTGATTGATCAAGGGTTGCAGTTGAAAGTTACTAGAAAGTGCCTTTTAGCTCAATTGAAGGTACGATTATGTAATATCCCGTGTTTTTAAACATTTTTACACTGTACCGGGATATGCAGTGTTAATAATTTTTGTATATATACTATGATATTTTTACTAGTTGATGTGTATTTAAAACCTATTTTAATTATTGTGTATTATTTACAGTGCTTTACGTAAAATTTTCCCGAGACTTACATTTTCGGGGAAATTTTCACGCAAATAATTTATTATTAATTATATTAAATATATTTTCGGACTTGCATGAACTCATACGTATTTTTAAATTACTAAATAAAGCCTATGTGTGTATATATTTATTTAATTAGGGTTTAATATATTACCCTAATATTTTATTATTTATTTACTAGTTTTATTGTTATTTAATTATTTTTATTTATTATTAAATTTTAAACTATTAAATTATATGTGTGTGGTGTATATTTAATGTGTGTAATTTAATATTATTTTAATATATAGTATAAAGTATATATATATATACATATAATATATCAAAAAACACAACTTTTGAAAAATTACCATTTTGCCCACGAGCGCCTCCTTCTTCCCCGATTTACTCCCATCGCCGTTCCGATCGCTGCCGTCCCGTTCCCTTGCCATTGGTGTGCCGTCCGGTGTGCCACCACCTTCCTCAGCCTCTTTCACCGCTTGTAGTAGCCGTTTCCAGCGTCTGGAAGTGGATTTTGGCTGGAGAAGCCGAATTTCCTTCCACTGTCGATCACGATGATTCCGGCCACCATTTTCGACACCGCTAGTATCTTTCTTCTCCTTGAGCTCCGGTGAGTGTGATTCTAGCTTTCTTTTGAGCTTAAATGGTCTTGATTTGCTTAGGTTTCGATTTTTCGAATTCGGCCATATTAGGGTTTTTGATTTTTTTTTGAGCTTCTAATTGATTGATTCATGAAAAATACCTTCATAAATGTTGATCCTAGTAGCTTAATCTACATGTATGAATTTTTTTGGAATTTTTGGAGATTTTTTGGATTTTTGGGTATTTCTGAATATTTTATTATTATTTTCTAATTTTCGAAAATTAATTAAATAAATTATGAAATTGTGTTTTATGGTTAAATTAAGTGTTGAAATGAATTATAGGAATTTATTTGGAATTTTTATGAATTTCTATGTATTTATTTTGAATTATTGAAGTTTATGTAAATTTGGGAAACTAGGGTTAATTATGTTTTTAATTGAATTTAATTGGTTAATTGAGTTTAATTATTAATATTATTGATAAATATTTTTAGAAAATTAATTTTGGATAATTTTATAATTTTTGGTGAATTTTTGAAGTAATTATAGGATATTTATATATATAAGGGCATTTTAGTAATTTTACCCTAAATTGGCTAAAAATGTAATTTAAGTGGTTTTAATAGTTATTTAAAGTAAAAAAAATGATTTCTACAAATTATTTAGTATTTTTAACTAATTAAAACTATTTTTCGTGAATTATTTTCAATTATATATATAATATACGATTTTTCTAATAAAATGAGTTTTTATCGGTTTTTACTGTGTTTAAAGGTTAATTACGTAATTTCTACGTATAAAATGAATTTCTATTATTTAAGGGTATTTTTGGTATTTCCTGAATTATTCTGTGTTTGTGGACCCCGATCGGTGGATTGTAGTTTAGAGTCCGACCGTGGGATTTTGATTGTGCTCTGTGTAGTTTTTCGAAGTGTATTTCCTTGCAGGGTCGACTCTACTCTTTTGAGTAGAGAGATGTCCATTTTACAGGGAAGGTTCTGTCGGATTTTTGGTAGAATTCTCGTAAAACGTGATATCCGGTCGAACCCTGATATCAATTCTATGTTTAATACTCTAGATCGAATTCTAGGTTTTCTGTTAGGTTTATTCTGATGTCGGTTATTTATTGCTTGTTTAGTTGCGCCGAGACCGAGGGCTAGTGGACCAGGCCCGTCGGATCCATCTCGTGGAGCGCACTAATTTGTGAGTTGCTATTTTATATATATATATATGCTTAGGATGCATGATTTAGAAATGCATGTTTTATTTTGATTAAATATGCATAAATAATTTGATTGTTACTTAAGTTTATATTTAGTTATTGTTGGTTTATTTTTGGTATATATTAAATTATATGCATGTTTTGTTAATAAATTATAATTAAAATGTTTTTAAATATATTTCTAGCTTAATTTATAATTTGATTGGATTTATTTGACGTATATATACTTGAAATATACCTGGTTTACTTTTGGTATATTTTCGGTATATATATGGTTTATATTGTTAATTTATTTAATTTCATGCATCATTTATTTATGAATGAATGTTTTATATTCATTAATGAAGGATATCGATAGAACGTGCTACCTAGTGGGCAGCACTAGGACCGAGTACGTACTGGTATGCCTATAGTATTTAGGCTATATTACTAACCATTTATGGATATTGATTGATTATTATTATTTGATGTGTGTGATGTGATTTGGGTGTAATTGCTGGAGCTCGGTTGACCAAGTGTCTCGGGGCCAATCACACTGGCAGTCAGACTGCTGGAGCTCGGTTGACTTAGTGTCTCAGGGCCAATCTACTGTCTAAATGGATTAAGTGGATATATTTGGATTCAGTGAGCCTGTATGGCTAGAGTGTTGTCTAACACTGTTTTTGAGGTTACGATATTCTAGGGTTCTATGTGATCCTTCATAAAAGATGATTTTCAATAAAATATATATATAAAATGATTTTATTGCATCTGTGTGTATTTGCCTGCATATATACATATTATATATATATTGTTGACTATATGCATTGTCATTTAGTGTGTATGTATATATATTATAGTAATTCACTCAGTGAGGTCTGACTTCCCTCCGTTGATAATTTTTCAGGAGAGTCAACATCTTCAGACCTCAGTAACAGGCCGATACGTCGGATTTCTTCCGCCCCGACTTCTTTGTGTAAACTGCTTACTTGAGTCTTATTTTTATAATCTAGACACTGCAGTAGTTGTAATTAATTATGGGATTTTATGTATTTTATTTATGTGAGATATTGTATTATATTTGAAACTGGATTTGTATTAAAAGTTTTATATATATGAGATGAGATTTGACTTAAATCTAGTTGGTGAAAATAATATTATGATATTTATGATTTTTATTTCCGCAGCATTTAATATTGTTATTATTATTATTGCATGTTTTATTTTATTTTTTAGGCTTGCTACGGGTTCCGAATTCGAAAGAATTCCCGTTCCCTAGCGCCGGTCATGACCCCTATTTTGGGTCGTGACAGATTAGTGTACTTGGATCAAGTTAAGGCAGCTCATAATATAGATCCGTAGTTGCAGAGGATTATGTATGAAGTGCAACAAGGGCAGTCAAGAGACTTTGTGGTTGACAGAGAAGGTGTATTACGGTTGGGCACTAGGATTTATGTGCCAGATGTTGATGACTTGAGGAAGGAAATTATGGAAAAGGCACATTTTTTTGCTTATAGTATTCACCCAGGTTCTACCAAGATGTATCATGACTTGAAAGATACATATTGGTGGAATGGAATGAAGAAGGATATTACAGAGTTTGTGTCTAGATGCCTGACTTGTCAGCAAGTGAAGCTTGAACATCAGAGACCTTTGGGATTGTTGCAACCTATGCCAATTCCCGAATGGAAATGGAATATGATAGCCATGGACTTTATGACTGGATTACCTCGAACTACATGAGGTTACGATGCTATATGGGTGATTGTTGACAGGCTAACCAAGTTAGCACACTTTATACTAATAAAGAAGATGTACTTTACTGATAGACTGGCGAGACTTTACGTCAACAGGATTATTTGTCTACATGGAGTACCAGTGAGTATAGTGTCAGATAGAGGAGCCACATTCACCTCAGTCTTTTGGCAAGAATTACACAAGGCTTTGGGCACTAGATTAGATTTCAATACGGCCTTACATCCTCAGATAGATGGTCAGTCAGAGAGGACCATCCATATGTTAGAAGATATACTGAGGATGTGTGTGATTGACTTTGGAGGATAATAGGATTTGCACTTGCCATTGATTGAGTTTGTTTACAATAATAGCTATCATGCTAGCATTAAAATGGCTCCGTATGAGGCACTGTATGGTAGGAAGTGCAAATCACCATTATGTTGGGAGATTAGTGAGAGGCAGCTAACAGGTTCAGAGTTGGTACTGGTGACTTCAGAGAAAGTCCCCATTATATAACAAAGATTGAAAACAGCCTTCAGTAGACATAAGAGCTATGTTGACCCTAGGAGAAAGGAGGTATCCTTTATGGTTGGAGACATGGTGTTCCTGAAGGTGTCTCCAATGAAAAGAGTCATAACAGTTGATAACAAGGGTAAACTAGCTCCTAGATACATTGGACCGTTTGAAATTCGGTCTAAAGTAAGTGAAGTGGTGTATAGATTGGTGTTACCACCAGAATTGTTGAGGATTCACCCTGTATTCCATGTATCGATGCTAAGGAAATACATTCCTACCCATCTCACATTCTGCAACCTCAAGTCGTAGAGCTTAGTGATGATCTGACCCACGACGGGTATCCAGTGGCAATTGTGGATCGCCAAATTCGACAGTTGCGGACTAAGGAGATACCGATGGTGAAGGTGTTATGGAGTAATCATTCTGCTGAGGATTGCACTGGGGAAACTGAAGCTAAAATGCGAGTTTCTTTCCCATATCACTTTCCCCCTTAAGCTTGTAATTCTTCTTTTCTTGAATTTGGGGACGAATTCTTATAAGGAGGGAAGATTGTAATACCCTATATTTTAATTTAAATAAAATAATTTTTGAATTTGTAGTATTAATAAATAATTTTAAATTATATTATATAATTGTTAATTATCTAGCTATTTTATTGAGATAGAGTTATGTTCTTATTATTTTAGGGAATTATATTTTCTATAATATTAAATATTATATAGCTATTTTATAAGTGTGGTTATTCTATACTCCCCTTGCTATTTTCAAGCTTATAATATGTAATATATATATATATATATACTATATATTATATAGGGTTTTATTATTTTATGTGGGTGTTATATATATATATATATATGAATGTACACACGCACCCAAAAACCACCAAACCCGTAATTTTAATATCCCGAGTTTTAAATAATTTTAAACTGCATTGGGATATGTAGTGTTAATAATTTTTATACATATTTATGATATTTTTATGATTTTGTTATTTATTGAAGCTAATTTTAATTATTTTAAATTATTTTAAGAGATTTACATAAAATTTTCTTGGGAATTTTATTTTCGGAAAAATTAAAACGTAAATAATTTAATATTAATTATTTTAAATAGTTTTATGAATTTGCATGACCCATACATAATTTTAAAGTGCTAAATAAAATGTATATATGTACATTTATTTAAAGTAAATTAGGGTTTAATTAATTAAATTAAATTTTATTATTTAGTTTTTATATTAATTAATTAATTAATTATGTGTATATATGTGCATATATTATTAAAATATGTGTGTGGTGTATATTTAATGTGTGTGAGATTATATATATATATATATATATATAAATAAGTTATTATCAAAAAACAAAAGTTTTTAAAAATTACGGTAATATCATCGTCCTCTTCTTCCTTTTCCCGATCGTCCGCATCTCCATTTCTGGCGTCTGTAACCTGATTTTCTTGTTGTCGGTGTGCCTCTTGGCTTGCCACCACCACTTCCAGCCTTTCCCAACGCCTGAAGCCTCCATTTCCGGCACGTTTGGTCGGACTTTTCCAAGAGAAGCCGAAATTCATCTCACCGTCGATCAAGCTGATTCCGGCCACCAAACTCGACGCCACCAGTCTCTATTTTCTCCTTGAGCTTCGGTGAGTTCATTTCCAAGCTTTGTTTCACTTAAAATGGTTTAGATTTCCCTAGGTTTTGATTTTCCATTTTCAGCCTATTAGGGTTCTTGAATTTTTTGAGCTTTAATTTGATTAATTCAAGAAAACTCCCTTCATAAACATTTATCCTAGTAGCTTAATATATACTTTGAAATTTTTGTTGAATTTTTGGAATTTATTTTGATTTTTGTGAATTTTTTATTAATATTTTCTAATTTTTGAAAATTAATTAATTAAATTATGAAATTGTGTTTTATGGTAATTATAGGTGTTGAAATGCATTTTAGAAATTTATTGGTAATTTTTGTGATTTTTATATAATTATTTTGAATTTATTTAGTTTATGTAATTTTGGAAAAATTAGGTTAATTATGTGTTTAATTGAAATTAATTGGTTAATTGAGTATATTTATTGATATTATTGAATTATATGTTGAGAAAATTAATTTTGAGTAATTATACTATTTTTGGTGAATTTTTGATTAATTTTAGTGAATTTATATATATAGGGGTATTTTGGTAATTTGACACTAAATTGGTTAAAAATGTAATTAAATTGGTTTTACTAGTTAATTAAGGTATAAAAATGATTTCGACAAATTATTTAGTATTTTTAACTAACTAAAACTATTTTTCGTAAATTCTTTTCAAATTATATATATAATATACGATTTTTCTAAATAAATGAGTTTTTATCGATTTTTAACATGTTTAAGAGTTAATTATGTAATTTGGATTTATAAAATGTATTTTTATTATTAAAGGGCATTTTCGATATTTCTGTAATTATTCTGTGAATTGTGAACCTCGATCGATGAATTGTAGTTTGGAGTCCGATCGAGGGATTGTGGTTGTGAATTGTGTTATTTCGAAGTGTGTTTCTTTGCAGGACCGGCTCTACTCTTTGAGTAGAGAGATGCCCGTTTTACAAAGGAGGTGCTACCCGAATTTCGGTAGAATTCTCGTAAAACATGATGTCCGGTCGAATTTCCTATTCTGATTCTTTGTCTAGTATTCTAGATTGAGTTTCTAGAAATTTTTACAAGATTTATTCTGATTTCTTATTATCATTTGTTTATTTAGTTTTGCTGAGACCGAGGCCTAGTAGACCAGGCCCGTTGGACCCATCTTGAGGAGCGCAATAACAGTGAGTTGTTATTTTATATATATATGTTATAGGGTGCATGTTTTAGAAATGTATGGTTTATTTTAATAAAGTATGCATAAATGATTTAAGTACTACTTAGGTTTACTTTTGGTATATTTTTGGTATATTTTAAATTATATGCATGTTTTATTAAATATTTACACTTAAAATGTTTTTAAGTATATTTCTAGTTTATTTTGCAACTATATATTGAATTTATTTGACGTATATATACTCAAAATATATCTGGTTTACTTTTGGTATATTTCTAGTATATATATGGTTTATGTTGCTATTTTATTGAAATTCATGCATAATTTATTTATGAATGTATGTTTTATATATAAATGAAGGATATCAATAGAACATGCTACCTAGTGGGTAGCACTAGGATCGAGTACATACCGGTATGCTGATAGCATTTAGGCTATATTACTAACCTATTTGTGGATATTGATTGGATTGATTTATTTGATGTGAGATGTGATTTAGGAGTGTGATTGTTGGAGCTCGGTTGACCAAGTGTCTCGGGGCCAATCACACTGACAGTCAGACTGCTGGAGCTCAGTTGACTTAGTGTCTCGGGGCCAGTCTACTGTCCAAATGGAATAAGTGAATATATTTGGAATAAGTGAGCCTGTATGGCTAGAGTATTGTCTAACACAGTTTGAGGTTGCGATTTTCTAGGGTTCTATTTGATCCTTCATAAATAATAATTTTCAAAAAATATATAAAAATGATTTTGCTGCATCTGTATATATTTGCCTGTATATATATTTTTATTATATATACTATTGACTGTGTGCATTGTCATTTAGTATGCATGTATATATATTATGACAATTCACTCAGTGAGGTCTGACTCCCCTCCGTTGACTATTTTTCAGGAGAGTCATCATCTTTAAACCTCAGTAGCAAACCCATACACCGGATTTCTTTCGTCCCGGCTTCACTATGTAAATTGCTTATCTGAGCTTTATTTTATAATCTAGACACTACAGTAGTTATAAACAGTTATGGAGTTTATGTATTATATTTGTGTGAGTTTTGTATTTTAAATATTTGAACTGGAACTTGTATTAAAAGTTTATTTATATACGAGATGAGTTGTTCGATTTAATTTCTTTTGGTGGATTATTATTTCAATATTTATGATTTTATTTCCGCTGCAGAATACTTTATTTATGTTATTATTATTATTGTATGTTTTATTTTATCTTAAGGCTTGCTACGGGTTCCAGATTTGAAAGAATTCTCGTTCCCTAATGCCAGTCATGGCCCTTGTTTTGGGTCGTGACAGTAACCCTCCTCCCTCTCCTGTCACCGTCTCCATCACACTCCCTCTCCCTCTGGCGTGCCTCGACCGCTTGAGCCACCATCACCGCCGCAGTAAGTTGCCAGCCACTTCCCTTTCGTCTTTTCTTCCATTTCCGGTGTCTCTCTCTCGGTCCAAACTTTCCCCGCCATTATTAGAGCTAGATCGGCACTGCTGTTGCTCCCTCAGCTTGCCTTGCCTCCTTAGGCGACAGTCGAAACTTGGCCTTACCGCTGCAACCCCTTTTCGGCATCAGAAATCAAGGTAGAAAGTTAGTTGTTCTAGGTTGTTTTAGGGTTGTTTTCTGATTGTCTAGGTTGATTTAGGTGCTAAACTTCATTTATTTTAAGTTAAATGGTTAATTATGCTAAGTTAGTTGTTTAAATCTAATTTTTGTATATTATTTTGATTTTTTTTATTTTACAGAATTTTATTTTATTTTATTTGAGTTTAATTAGTAATTGGAGTAATTATTGTTAATTATTTTTAGTATATTGATTTTATTTAAGATTATAGAAAATTTTTGTGTTAATTGTGAATTTTGGATATTTTATTAATATTTTATTAATTTCTGAAAATTAATTGTTAAAAAATTATGAAATTGTGATAATTGGAATTATTATTAAATGTTATTAATTTTAGAACTTAATTTATAGTTTTTGTGATTTGTATACTATTTTTATAATTATTTTAAGTTTATGTCAAATGTGGATAATTAGGTTAAATTTATATTTTGGAAGAAATTATTAGTTAATTTTATGTTTTTATTGATATTAAGAAATTTGGTGTTGAGAAAATGATTTTTAGGCATTTGTATAATTTTTAGGGAATTTTTGAGTAATAATAGTATATTATGTAAATTTTTGTATTATAGGGGTAAAAATGTAATTTTTTACTAATTATAGTTAAATAATAGATTGTGGTTGGTTTTAATAATATTTAAGGAATTAAAAGGATTTTTAGAAATTAATTACTATTTTTGACTAATTAACACTAATTTTCAAAAATTATTTTCAAATAATAAATTAGGTATTATTTTTTAGTATTATGTGAGATTTGGATATTTTGGTATTAAATTATGAATTTGATAGTAAATATATTTATTGTAGAGATTTATTAATATGAGTAATTAATTTTAGGTTATATTTATTTTTTGATACTGAAATGTAAGTTTGGTTATTTAATTGTTGAATAATTGATATTTTATATTAGTATATATTTTGGTATATATGTTTGTGAAATTTTGTTTTTAAACTTTAATGAGAAATGATTTCCTAAGTTATGGATATTTATATGTAATATATATATATATATATATATATATATATATATATATATATATATATATTTAGGAATTAAATGATTTAATTATTAAATCAAGTTTATTATAAAAAAAATTTAAGTATTTAATTTGATTTAATTTCTATAAAATTAAGTTGCCTATTTTCACATTCTTTTAAAATAAGTTTTGTGATGGTTGAGTTGTGATCTCAGTCGGGGCTAAGTATAGTTCTGGGAGCTCGACTCGAGTGTAAATATCTGTGAATACTAGAAGTACGTTTTTCTATGCAGGAATGGCTCTACCTATGGTAGAGAGATGTCTATTTTACAGAGGAGACTCTGCCAAAATTTTGATAGATTTTCTCGTAAAATGTGACATCTTCTGTAAATTTCTAGCGTTAATTAGGGTTTTTCCCTATCTATCAAGTCTTATCCGGTCTTTCTTGAGTCAGTCTAGAATTTCGCTATTTTTGTTGATTTTTTATTTTTATTCCATAGACGTGTTTTTAAAATAGGTCTGTTATTTTTTTTCTAGAGAATACCGGAGCGGAAGCTGTTGGATCGAGGCAGACGCGGTGGTCATCAGCCATCTCACTCGTCCTGTAAGTTGATAAATTGATCTGTGCGCATGTTTTATTTAAAGATGCGTGCGCTCATATCTTTAGTATTTATTATATGATTTATTTAATTTAAATGTTGCTATTTAAGATTTAAGTGCATTTTATTTATTTAAATTAGTTTTGAGAAATTTTGATAGAACAAGCTACCTAGTGGGTTTTACTAGGACCGTGTGCACATGGTAGAGATTGAGAGATGGATCCGATGTATGTATGACTTGTGGATATAAACTGGGACGGGTGCCTCGGTGGAAGCCTTTGCTCTTAGGGCCCGTCAATGATTGGAAAGTCAATAATGGACTGGGATGGGTGCCTCGGTGGATGCCCTAGCTCTCGGGGACCACCAGTACCATGTATTTAGGTTAAGAGGATGACTGTGGCTTGGTGCCTTAATTGATGCCTTTGCTCTCGGGGATCAACAGTATATGAGGATTAAGTGGGCCCAGTTGGCCTTTTAGAAATTTGGATTTAGGGTTCTACCGAGATTTTTTAAAAACTATATATATACATTATAAATTATTTTCACTATAACTATATGGTTTTCAAAAAGGTTTTCAATCTGTACAACTCTTTTTATTAACTTACTCAGTGAGGTCAGATTCCCCTTAATCTATTTTTTTTCAGGAGCTTGGGAGTTCGATCTCAGACCGCCTCTACACTGAATTTCTTCATCACCGGCTATATTATGTAGGTCATTATGAGCTGTATTGTAATAATAACTCTAAAATATTGCAGTAGTGTTTGTACTATGAGTTTGTAAAACTTAAGTATACTTATATATTGCATTTTAATGAACCACGCTTATATATAATGTTTTAAGATTGATTTATGATATTTGATGGTGGAGAATATTTTATGTTGCGCACGATTATATATATTTTTTCTTAGAAAAATCAGTTTGATAATGTGTTCTTTCATGAAATAAAGTATTAAATTTGAAGGTTTTTTTTTTCTTTTTTCTTTAAGGCTTACTATGGGTTTTGGGGGTCTTATACCTACCCATTCCCTAGTGCCGGTCACGTGCCCTTGAGTTCGATTCGTGACAATATTTTTTTATGAAATATTTATAATATAAATTATTTATTATTAGCAATTTATTCTATTAATATTATAATAATCTTTATTTTTAATAAAAAAAATTAACATAAATTATATATTTAATAACTATTTTAACTATGTGCATTGTACGTGAGAAAAAAACTAGTATATATAAACATATGAAGGGAGGACAAGCAAAATTATGAAAAAAGTCTTCATTCATTATTGTATAAAAATTAGATAATTTAGTCATTTACTAATAAAAATAAAATATAATTAATTAAAATATAATTTTAATTTGATAAAAAGTTTATTTCCTATTTTAGTTAGGTTAACTTCTATTTTATCTTTAATCAAAATTAAATTAACTAAAATATAGAGATTTAATTGAACGTATGTTTTCTATTTTATTTATGTTAATTTCTATTTTATTTCTAATAAAAATTCTAATTTATTTGAAAGTATATTTTCCATTCTAATTATGTGAACTTGAGAAACACTAATTATAAAAAATATTGAAGCAATATCATATAATTATTCAAATAAAATATTTATAAAAATTATAATGAATTATAACTTTATTAAGTTAATATAAAGTTATTATATAAAAAAAATAACACTACTATTATTTTTAAAACTTTTATGTAATAATAATAATAATATGTTTCATTATTTATTTATTATATATTACGATTCAAATAAATTTTTTATTCACGTGGTTGTTTATTAGTATAAATAAAATTATAAACTGTTAGATTAATTTTATTTAACTTGTAATGTATTTAAAATAAAAGAATAATTTTTTAGTTAAAAATTATATGAAAAATTCATTTATATGAATATGCATATTATATTATGAGTCGAAGGCTTATTATTATTATTATTGTTGTTGTATGCTTTGCTCAATAGCCATATTTAAAATTTGGAATGATTATTAATTTAGTATTATCATAAGAATTGTGCATAATTATTAATATATCCTATTTTTGCTAAAAATGAATTGAAATCACCTTATATTACCTTGCATTAATGATTCTTCTCTTCCCTTAGAGAAGTACATCAATTAACAAAAAAAAAATCTTAATATATTATTAAATTCATAATTATATATCTTAAATAAATCATATACACTTAATTAAGATTAATTTTGAAGTTTTATAGGATGTTATCTGAAATTTATGAGATTACATATACTTTGATTTCCTTTCTTTTTTTTTTTTTGACTAACTATGTATTTTTTTTATTTATTTTCAAAATTAGAATAGAAATGGATACTAATAAATGAAAGCCAATTTGAGAGGTTTGCAATTCATTGTTGAAAGTTTGCAAGATAGAGCATGAATTCTAAAATTATCAAGATAAATTTATGCGATTTAACATTATTTAAAAAATATATAGTGATAAAATAAGTATTAATTTTTAAAATTATTTATTTAATTAATAATCTTAATTTTATTAAAAATAAAAATAAAAATAATATTATTTATTTATTTTTAAATTATTTAATTAATTTATAATATTAATTTTATTAAAATGAATTAATTATATTCAATTATTTTTTAAAATAATTAACTAAAAATATATAATATTTGATACTTTATATTTTCCACAGATTCACGCCTAATTACTAATAATCCTCATAGCCCTTATAATTTTGTCATTGTTGCCAGCATAATTAGAACAGTTAAATAAATGAAAAGAAAATAAAAAGCAAGAGTCAATAATTGTATGAGGTGAGTGATCAATATATATATATATATATATATATATATATATATATATATTTGTATGGGGTAGATTTTTTGGCGAGGATAAAAGATGTTGACAGGGGGAGAAATCTCATACAGACCAACAATCTCTAGATATTTAATTCTGCTCCATTTCTATGGAATCTGACAAATGTGATTTTTCTTGGATGATACAATTTAAGCTTATTTTATAATAATCATAATGTCTCTTTTAAAACAAACTTACCATATTATCTTAAAAACACTTTTTTTTTCTAATGAGTAAAACAATAAAATATCACAACCAGTCGCACATTGAAATCTAAAATATTAGTTTTTTCATTTTACCTTGTTCTCTCTATTTTTGAATATTAGGTTTCATAGGATGATTTTTGGCTGATTTATGGCCAAAAATCACCCAAAGCTGTCTAATTTTTTTATGTATTTATGCTTTAATGATAAGATCTATGTTTAATAAAAAATATATATTTTTTATATAGATATAGATATATAGAGATATAAATGCTTAATCCATCACTAAGAAATGCTCTATAATGTCTGAGAATTCTCCCCCCTTAGGGGGGCGGAAACTTATTTTCATGCAGCCAGCAGCCATCAACCTCAAACGATTCCGTTGAAGATGAGATCATCAATCTCATACAAAGACACTTTCATGGCAAATAACAATGATGAAGGGAAAGAAGCTGACCAAGTTATTGATATTCAGGAGAACGATATAGTCTTTGGCGAAAATCTGAGTTGCCCTACAGTATCTCTATTTGAGAAATTAAGATATGCCATTGTGAGACCCTTGGAGAATTTTGTTGTTGTGAAACTATTTGGAAGACAGATTGGTTACAAGGTTCTATGCAACAGAATTCGACCACTATGGCAGCCTAGAGGGTCATTTAAAGTGATAGATATCGATAATGGTTTCTTTTTTATTAATCTTCACTGGAAGGAGGATGTCGAGCGCGCATCGACAGAAGGTCCCTAGATCATCCTAGGCCATTAATTGACAATTCAACAATGGATTCCTAATTTTAGAGCTTCAAATTCATGCATCTCTTCAGTTTTGACTTGGGTGCGATTTCCGAGCTTGCCATGAAGGAGTGCTGCAACACATTGGAAATGTGATCGGAAAAACAATAAAAGTGGATCTTAATACTCAAATGGCCACTAGAGGAAAGTTTACAAGAGTAGCTGTCGAAATCGATTTGGAAAAACCTCTAGTTTCCCATTTTACACTAGATGGCGAAATCCATAGAGTTGAGTGAATGACTCCCACAAGTTTGTTTCAAGTGTAGAAGAGTAGTTCATAATGTTCTCTTATGTCCTAACAAGAATGCCCAAATGGAACCAGAATCGCAAGTGGTGGAGGAAGCAACTATGCCTCAAGTTCACAAGGGAGAGGAAGTTATTGGCGAGGGGAATAATTATGTGTATGGGCCTTGGATCCATGCCCAATGCTGACAAAGAAAGCCGAAAAGATAGGGGCAGCCGGAAAACTCCATGACAACACACAAGCAACATTTGGAAAAAAAAATTCAACGATTGGAAAAAATCCCATAGTGGGACCAAGTTCAAGATTTTCAACTTTGCTAGAGAAGTAGATGGATGATCATATGGATTTAATTATAAAGCAGATAGACAGAGTGGAATTGGTGGCGTTGGAAAATCTCAATGTGAGTGAAAAAAAAAAAAAGGAGCAACGAGATTGGTCCCCAAAATAAAATCATTACCCCTCCTCAAGCCAAAGGTAACATAGTAGGGACTACCATCTCAAGTGACAGAGAAAAAGCACTGGAAAAATTCAAAAAAAGCATTTATATGCTTAAAGGAAAAGATAGTGGACTTAAACATATAACCATTATAGCCTTACAAGACACCACTAACATTATGGCCCCAACCCACAACACAATAGACCCCTTCCATGAACTAGTTTCCTAACCCTTGATTCTTTTCAAAGCAAAAAATCTCCTGACATCTCTAAAAAATGAATCAGAATAGCTTCACAACCTCGAAAAGATAAAACCAAGCCTTGATGCAAGTATGCCCTCCAAAAGAATAAGAAAAGATAGAGGTCCTGGTAATGCAACCTCTAGATAAGAAGACGATGTTATTGAAGTGGAAGTCTTTCAAGCTAGCTCCTAGTGTTTGCTTATAGTTTCTTTTTTTAACCATTTTATTTTTATGTCATTATTCTCTTGGAATTGCCAAGGTGCAGGAAGCAACAGATTTTGCTCCGCTTTTAAGGATTTGTTTTGATCGCATAAGCCAATGATATATGTTATAATTGAGCCTCGGATCAGTGGGTCAAGGATTGGTGCAGTCATTAACAAGCTTGGTTTCCAAAAACACTTTAGAGAAGAAGCTAGAGGGTTCTCAAGAGGCATTTAGATCAAGTGGGATGAACATAAAGTTAACGTTAACATTTTGCAGGCCATACCTCAATTTGTCCACTTCAGCATTCAGTTCAACTATGTTCTTTCTCATTACACTGTTGTCTATGGTAGTCCTATTGCTACAGTTCATGATGCTCTTCGGTGTGATATCAGATTATTAAATCGCTTAACTAGTACTCCATGGATGTTTATTAGTGATTTTAATGCCTATCTCGGCAGTAATGAAAAAATAGGAGGCATGCATATACCCAGAGCGAGTTATAGAAAATTTAATAGTTTAATTAATGAATGTAATCTTATTGACATTGTTTTACAGTCTCAAAGTTCACTTAGGAGCGCATGGTCTCAAAGAAAGATTAGACAAGGTCATCGTGTCTAGACAGGGCCATCCTGTCTAACTCCTGGCGCTTAGCTTACCCGGAAGCAGTTTTTCATCGTCTTTCTCATATCAAATCTGATCATAGACCTGTTCTTTTGAAGTTAATTGGAAACACCAATCCTCCTACAAACACTAGACCCTTTCGCTTCCAAGCATCTTGGCTAACTCACCTAAACTTCAAACAGTGTGTTTTGGAGAATTGGCAATGGAATGGTAATCTTACTGACAATTTGACCAGATTCATTTAGAAAGTTCGAGAATGGAATAAGGCAATCTTTGGCAATGTGTTTCACAAAAAAAAGTCTATCCTCTCAAGGCTTCAGTCCATTGATGTAATTCTTAATCATAGGCAATCTACTCATCTGAAGTCCCTTCAGGATACCATGGGGGTAGAATTCGAGCAAATTCTTCTCCAGGAAGAAATTATTTCGTTTCAAAAATCAAGACAATGTTTTTTGAAGTTTGGGGACCGGAATACTTCCTTTTTTCACACAACTACTATTATTAAAGGGAAGTACAATAAAATTAAGAATCTAAAAGTTGAAGGGCGCTGGAATTCTAATCTTGAGCAGATAAAACATGAAGCTCACCATTTTTACATTCAGCTCTACTCAAAAGGAGGGATTAGATGAAGGCCACCCCGATTGGCCAAATATATTCCCTAAGCTAACAAATGATCAAGTTTCCGAGATGGCTAATGAAGTGTCCAATGATAAAGTGAGACGTGCAATGTTCGACATGAGCCCCTATAAAGCTCCGGGACCGGATGGCTTACAGCCAGTCTTCTATCCCAGTCAGTGGGATGTGGTTAGTTCAAATGTGTATGATATGGTTAGAAATTTTTTTGCCAATGGTAATCTAGATGCGAGATTGAATGAGATGTTGATTGTGCCTATTCCAAAGGTCCCCAATCCTTTTTCCATGCTCCAGTTAAGACCGATCAGCCTCTGTGACGTGACTTACAAGATTATTACAAAGATCTTTGCAAATAGAATTAAACCTCTCATGGATCTACTCATAGATCATTCTCAAAGCAGCTTTGTGCCTAGCCGTCAAATTAATGTTATTATTCTCCAAGAGGTGGTGCACTCTATGAGAAAGTGGAATCGGAAGTAAGGTGTTATGATTATTAAAATGGATCTTGAGAAAGCTAATGATCGTCTTCATTGGGATTTCATCGTCGACTCTCTTGCTACATGCGGTATCCATCCAACTTTGTCAGAGAGGATTATGACCTGCATTAGATCGTCTTGCATGAGCTTGGTTTAGAATAGTAAAGTCACAAAAAATTTCTTCCCTTCTAGAGGTATAAGACAAGGGGATCCCATCTCCCCTTATCTCTTTGTACTTTGCATCGAAAGGCTCTCACATCTCATAAAATCATATGTTAATAGGGGAAGCTGGAAGCCTATCAAACTGAGTAGGAATGGCCCTCCTTTATCTCACCTTTTTTTTTGTAGACGACTTATTACTATTTTTAGAAGCTTCTATGGTTCAAGTGGAGGTTATTTAAGACTGTTTGGATCATTTTTATGGTGCCTCAGGCCAAAAAGTTAACAAGGAGAAGACTGGAGTCTAGTTCTCTCACTGAATGCCTCATTACTTAGCTTCGGATATTTGTAATCACTTAGGTTTCTCAAGGACGGAGGACCTGGGTAAATATTTGGGGGCCAATATCATCCAAAGAAGGGTGACTCGCGCTACCTTCAGGAATACTGTTGAAAAAATCAAAGCTAAGTTGGCTGGTTGGAAAGCCAAGAATCTGTCTCTCGCAGGCTGAGTTACTCTTGCTAATTCTATCTTGCAAGCCATGCCTATTTATCCTATGTTAACAGGTAATTTCCCTATATTAACATGCTCAGAAATTAGTAAGGTAATTAGAGATTTTGTTTGGGGCTCCAGTGAAGGGGATCGACACATGCATTTGATTAGTTAGGAGGATACTTGTAAACCTAAGAATAAAAGAGGATTAGGTCTAAGAAAAGCTACTAATATGAATAAAATTCTCCTTATGAAGCTTGGTTAGAGACTCTTAAACAACCCAGATGCTCTTTGGGTAAGAATTCTTAAAGCCAAGTACTTTAACGGTGTTGACTTTCCTCATTATCCGAAGGCTCACAATATAGTTCGAATGTTTGGAGAAAGATGTGCTTTGTTGGGGATCTGTTGATGCAAGGGATATCTTAGCAAGTGGGTGATGGTCAAATTGTAAAATTCTGGGAGGATTATTTACTAGAAGGCTTAGCCCCGGTTGGTACCATAACTACTAAAGAGTTATCTCCTATAGATAGAGATCGTCCTGTTGCTCACTATGTTAATTCTGATGGGAGGTGGAATTGGAGGGAGCTGCAAAATATGTTGCCTAATTATGCTCATCTCCGTTTGAATTCTATGATCCCTCTTATAAATGAGAATGGAATGGACACCTTTTTTCTGGAATTTCTCTAAGTCTGGACAATTTTCTACGAGCTCTGCCTATAAGCTCATTTGCAATTCAGACACTCAGGTTTCTAGCCCATTGTGGTATGAAATTTAGAAGTGGAAGGGCCCTCAATGTATTAAAGCCTTCATGTGGTTAGCGGCTCAGGATAGACTTCCAACGAATCTGCTGTGCTTTCAAAGAAAGGTAATCACTTCGCCTATTTGTGAAAAATGTGGAAATTATGTTGAATCAGTTTCTCATGTGCTAAAGGATTGCCCCGTTTCTACCAGAATATGGAACCTTCTGATCCCTATGCATGAGAATGAATTTTTTCACTCCCACTAGGAGAGATGGTTTGCAACTAATATTTCTAGCAAAGAGGTTATGTTTGTTGATTATGAGTGGCAGTTGGTGTTTGGATCACCCTGTGGCTTTTATGGCAATGGCGAAACAAGTTAGTTTTTTAGAACCAAGATGATTCCCTAGAGTCAGCTGCTTTTCTCATCAAACGTAGTGGTCAAGATATTCGTATTGCGGAGGAAAACTGTTCCAGTCTACCCTTTTCTTTAATTGCTCAAAGACGTCAAAGCCTATTTTGGAGGCCGCCTACCACTGACTTTGTTAAGCTGAATGTTGATGGGAGTTGCCAAACTCCTTCAATGAAAGCGGGAGTTGGTGATGTTCTTGGTGACCATTCAGGTACGTGGAAAATTGGTTTTATGCAAAGACTAGGCATTTGTACTGCTTTGGAGGCTAAACTTTGGAGTATCCTCATTGGCCTCAATACTATCTATCAGTCAAATGTCGCTAAGTTACTGGTAGAGTCTGACTTTATTGTGCATGTAGAAGCTATCAATAATGATGTGGAGCTGTTTGGGAATTGTCGGCAATTGGTCAATACTATTAAACAACTCACTAGCTGTTGGGATGTTAGTATCGTGCACTGTGATAGAGAAAGCAATGGCTGTGCGAACTAGCTTGCCAAGAGAGCTATAGAGAGCAATGTCGATCTCATCATTCTTCACTCGCCCCCTATGGAGATGGCTCATCTTATCCAGATAGAGTCTAGCTACCCTACTGCTACTAATAGCAATTTTAGTTAGCTTTTTGTTATGTTTCGCGTTTTTGTCTTGTTTTATTACTAAAAAGTAAAATCTATGTTTAATATTATCTCTTATAGCTATCGATATAGCCTTTTTGTGTTTTTGATATTAATGTGTTGCTTGTGTTCTGTGAAGCTCTGCAGCTTTTTTATTAGTGCAATCGAAATCTCTATGACTGCTTGTGTTTAAAGAGATGATAGAAGAAGTTCACATCTTCACCCCACTATTCAAGCTTCTAATGAATCTATTATATTTTTCAACACTAACGGTCTCTTCAAAATCGTTATGGTCCCTTCAAAACCGCCGTTAGGTTGATGAGTTATCAAAAATTCATCCCGGAGCTTTTCCTTTCCTTTTCCATTCTCCATGGCTGCTTGTGTTGCTGCCAAAGAAGTTGTTCTAGAACCCTATCCTTGGCAATACCAAGTTTTTGTTTTGAAAATGAAATTTGTGGGTTTGAGTTTCTATTTGTGGGCTTTTATTTGTAACTGGACCAGAATGTATTCTACTTTTATATACAAATGAAATGATATAATTTTAGTTTAAAAAAAAAAAAAAACACACTACCCATGTCGCTGGTTGTAACATTAATTTTTACCTTTATTGAACACCATTTATGTTGCTGGTTACAACATTAATCTCTATCTTTATCGAACACCGATACGTGTAGTATTGCTGATTGCGACATTAATCTTTATCGAACACAGATAAATATAGTAAATCGTGTCATTGTATTTCTAATATTGCCAGTAATAAGAAACATTGATATGTGCAACGAATCACAATCTCTGAATCATTATCAGTAATCCCTTTTTCTGACAGGAAACATGGTTAGTAATCTATTTGGGCAAAAATCCATGAAAACAGAACCATTTATAATATTGCATCTGCAGCTGAAAACACATTGGACCTCCTGTACCATGCAAGTCTAATGAATGATTACATGGCATATATTATACTGTTACTGTACTTAAAGCAACCCCGATTCAGTGTTGTGCAACGGACACATTGATGAAATAGCATTGCATTCTTGATATTAATTTTCTATATTTACAGAAACATGACTAGTCATATAATTACATAACTAAAACCCTAATTTCTATCCCACTCGAAGCACACACTTAAGACTCAGCGCTTCAAGCTTAGGCTAATGTAATTGTTATACGTCCAAGTTAAAACTACAAAATGAGAGTGCTCACTCATATCTTAACAAAGCGAACATCACTTTGACCAAAAGCAGTTCCACAACCAGGACATTTTCGATGGCGGATCTCTAAATTTCTCTGTATACAAGGATTGCAGAATAAGTGGTAGCATTTCACAATTACAACCTGCCAAACAGCCCAAGTATATATCAGCATCATTTGGCTGGGATTACCAGGGAAAGAGTATAATCACAGCAAATGGAAGCCAGCTAACTGGTGCATTTACCTCCTTTGGCCGGTCAGAACACACACTGCATTTAAGCATACTTTTGCATTCTTTTATTTCATCCTGGAGTCGTTGAATTGCAGCCTCACCACTTTCAGAAGTCATCTCAGTAATCTTATCATTCAACTCCATGAGCTCTTCGTCAATTCTCTTCCTCTCAATTCTGCTTTAAGAAAAGTCCTCAATCAGATATATATTTGGTTTTTGCTGAACATCTCCTTTTAAAGACATGGAAAAGACAAATGAGTAAAAAGCATGGGGAACAGGAAAAAAAAAGTACAGGCGTAGCCCAAACTGTTCCAAAACCGGATGGTTGGTTATATAACTTCATCTTCTTACAAGCGCCCGCAATAAACCACAAGCCCAACATGAGTGCAGGAACATTCATTAAATCACCAGAACCATAAGAAATCCAAATGTGATCACCAGAAACAAGAACACACCTTTCATTTTGTAATTCACTTTGAATTTCATCCATTTTCTTTTGGATTTGCTCATACTCCTTTTCAGAAGAACCAAGAGCATATTTAAGCCACTTCAGCTCCTTTTCAGCATCCATCAATTCCCACCGTGCAGTTTCAAGTCTCGCAGCCAGATGTCTGTCTTCTTCAGTTGATTTATATGCCTCTTCCAAACAAACTTTAATCTGCAAAATTCAACCATCAATCAATACAAAATCAGTAATTGTCAATGGAAAAGGTATTCTAAGCATAAAAATGTTCTGAGAAGCTGGTGGCAAGCAATGTGCCTGAGAGATGTCAGGCTCAAAAACATAAAAATAAAAAATAAAAAAAATAAATACTGGAAATCTCTTAAGCAAAGATAAGAAATTACTAAGAAATTTGAAATATGACAAAAAATAGCATCTAAATCCATCTACACAAAAGGTTAACAATTTCCAAACATGCATGACAAAATCAAAGTAGCATCATAACAACCAAAAGTCTAAAGAAACTGTCACTTATGATAAAGAAAGGGAACAAAAAGAGACACCACTCTATGATAAAAAAAAAAAGAGGGAACGAAAAGTTGAAAATGAGGGTGCCAAGAAAGGGGAAGAGAATGCCTGGTCATGGACTAGTGAACCTTGCCCCTGATTAATCCTGTAACAACTATGAGAATAAAAATATGTGAATCTGTCCAGTGTGCTAAGGAAAAAAATACCTGCTCCTCACTGTGGGAAATTCTTGTTTTCAAATATTCTACTGACGTGTTAACTTGTTGGAGTTGCTTTGCTAGGGCTTGCTTATCGGAGAGCAGAGCATTTTGTGCCTGCTTCGTCTTTACACTCTCAGAAACAAGCTGCATTTTAATACCTCAATGATAAGACAAAACTATACAAATCATTTTGAAACTACGTAATAAAGCAATCACAAGTTAACAACAGATGCATGACTAAGATAGACCTTGATGTTGTAGTCATCCCTCTCAGTCACTTGCTGCAACAAATGTTGGTTTTGTGTTTGCATATCTTCATATGCTTGACCAATGGTCTAAACAAGTAAATAATTCAGCATCAAGAGATGTACGGGCAAGGTAGATCAGAAGGATGATACAAAATGCTAATAGAACAATAAGTTTCACAAATGACTGTACAGTAAACAGGAAACACAGAGTATAAGCAAGAAACCTCAATTTCAGAGATACATGTCTCCGCTTCCCTATCTTTACTTTTAATAGCTTCTGTGAGCTCCCAAACATCTCTGCATGTGAATTAGCAGTAGGACATTGTCAACGATGTATCTTTTCCAAAGCATTAAAAAAGGGGAAAAAAGAAAAGGACATGATCTTCAACAAATGTGTCATCCTACCCACTTTTCTTAACCATTGCTATTATTCTTATGATTTTTCTCATATCCTACAACACGTGAAGGCTATATGTGAAAATTCTACATGATGCACCCATCACTCGGTGCTAATCCTTGCAGTAGGTAACTCTCAGTTGTCACTGAACTAAAATGATAAGTCCTGAATGATGCAATAAGAAAAAACTCAAAAAGACCAGATCATCAACATGAATCAGTAAGCTTTTGTAATTTGCAAGCATTAACTTCACAACTAATTCCTCACTTGTTTTCTTTTGTGTACATACTACCATTTTCATCCAGGAAAATCTCAGTCTATTTAATAGATCAACAGATCAAATTTTGCTGAACGCTGCTATATGAAATCTTTAACTTTACATTTTTCCCATAAGTGAATCTCACAAGTTAGGCACTAACCGGCTTGGCCCCTTAAAGGTTTGATGAAGCCCTATCTACATCCTAGGGCACCACGCTTTTCTCCTTCCAAGACTTCACACAAGCAAAAAAAGACTAGTGAAACACAATTAAACATCCCTATAAGAAACCAGCCACTTCTGATTTTGAACAAAACCCTAACAGTGGGAAGGATTAACAAACTTATGTCATCCTTTCAGATATTTGATAAGTCATAACAATACCCAATTCAGGACAATGAAAATTCTCTTTCTAGGCTCCCCCAGACAAGAAAATGAAAAATGAAAGATAATTCCATTACATAAAACCTGCTTGTCATTTCTGATAAAATCATACCAATTATGATCTTCATTTAGATTAACAAGAGAAAGCAAGCAATGGCTCAAACAACGCAAAACATTCACCATCATTAGATGCCAAATTTTAGATTGAAGAAAAAACACATGCATCAGCAGACTAGAAATATGCTACAAAAAAGCAATTCTTACGTAGACAATATATCACATAAGCTTCAGACCAACAGATTAGAAAGTGAAGTGTCATTGAAATCAGCAACTTGTTAACAAATTTCTCTTCCTTCAATTTAGGAGTAATAGAAAAGTTTACCGCAATTAAATAATTTATATAGAACCCAAAATAAAACAGAACAAAAGTACCAACAGCAAATTAAGTAGAAAAATCCATATGCAAATACTTTCCTAAAAAAATCTCTAAACAAAACATAGAAGTTGAAAATCTACTGCTCAAGGAATTCTTTAATTCCTGTTCAAACAAATATTCCTATGAGAAAATTCTCAAAGACATTTTATCATCAAAAGTTTCCAAATGCATAACACAATTTATTTCCTATTTAAACTAATTAACAATTCTTTTTTTTAAGTTATATTATCATTGTTAGTTTAAATTTTTTCAATAATACTTCTGAACCAGAGGAAAGAGGTATCCTTTAGAATTTTAAACATGCAATCCAATTAAACAGCTAAAGAGGCCTGGTTAATGTAAATGTTTGATTTTTACCTTGCCATGTTTGACCTTTTTTCCATAAAAGATGAGAGAGCATATTGATTATGTTTGACTTTTGTTGTTCCTTGCTACTGTTACAAAGTATAGTTGTCAAGTCAAATATTTGACTTGAGAATCAAAAGCCCCACTTTGGGAATCAAGAATCAGAAATTGAACCAAATCATAAGATTTGGTTCACATTTATAATATTGATTAAAAATAATATATAATCATATAAAAATATATTTTCTATCAATTTTTTTTAGTTTAAAAATATAGAATGCAAAGTAAACAAAAAAAAAGTCATGTGCCTCTAAAGTTAAAAGTTGTAATTGTTCTGCTTATTTGTAACAGGCCAACAAAAAAATTCACAAGTAAAATGGCATATTCATTGCAAAAGTAAAAGTTATTCTAGATACGTGTATATAAATATAAAAAAGAAAAGGCATAAGATAGAAGAAGCAAAATCCCAAAAGGAAAAAAATTAGAAACATATTGCAACTTCAAAAGGTAAAACACCAGTAATATACTTGTGGCTCCTTGACACACTGGTCAATTTCAGAAGCTTAGAAATCAGTGATGACTTGCAAAGGAACACAAAAATGTGAGATTGTGAGAGAGCAGGTTGTTTCTTAACACATTTTTTTTTCCCCTTCCACTCTGTCCATCTCAAGTGCACTCTACGTTTTTCCTTTTTTTCCACTTTTCATGCACTTTTACGTAATTTTTGTATCTTAATCAATTTGATTCCTGAACCAGTAGAACCAATCAATTTACATGAATCGTATACGATTCTTGCTTATTTCCACTTTTTTCTAAGAGTCAACTCAATTTACACCTGAATTGAATTGTACGATTCTAACAATAATATTCATCATACAGGAATTGTAAGATTTTGTTTTCCAGTCCTAAAGTTTATCTCATATATTCAACTAGCAAACTATATGATTCTAACAGGAAGTCAAAACCAAAAAAAAAAAAAAAAAAAAGAAGTCTATCTAACACATAACATGAATCATAGTCCAAAGAAACAAATAAAATCAATTATCTATGCAAATATCTTATACATGTATGAAACAGAGATGATGCAGAAAAACTCTTACAGGAAGTTTCACCCTTATGTTTATGAGAAACTTGTGAGCATCTGACAATTAAAATATCACAAACATAAAAACAAGACCTCCAAATACACATACAATTCTCAAAGATTTGATCAACAGAACCAACCTTTCAGAAGCATCTAGTTTGGCCCTTAATTCAGCTATCTCAGCTTCTGTTGCAGCAAGCCTCTGCTGGCAAAGTGCCTCAGCCTCATTAGCAGCTTTGACTCTCAACTCTAAACTATGTTCATCCAAAGCATTCTTAAGGACTTCGGCTTGAGACTGAGCCTTACGTTCTGATTCTCTTATTTCCATCAAGTCCCTGATCAAAATTTCATTTAATTCTGATTAAAGGATATTTGCAAAGCATTGTGTAAAGAAACATACATAGAGAACAAACCAGCCTTAGCAGCTCAATACTACACTACCTTTACAGACTTGAAACCCAAGAGAACATAATATCTTATCCAAGTTGTCACTTAACCAGGGTCAGCTAGACCACTAGAATACCACATCCAACTGTATTTGCAATTTTGTTCTTGCAAAGATTACCAACTTCTTTGTCAGCCCACCAAGTTACAAAGCAAACACAATTAACACAACCTAGTCAAAGCATTGGCCGCTTCATGAGAAATGAACCTAAATACAGCATGGTTCCAAACTCATTCTGAAAGTATATTATTTTCCAGTGAATTACGAAAGCTCTCAGCTCCTGAAATTGATTATTGATCAAAACTTGAATTTACTTGGCCAAAGCATCTTAGTTGCAACCACTGAAATAATTTTATGTTCAATGTATTCATGATGCAATAAGAATAAATCAAAGAATGGCTATTTAGCATGCATAAAAAATAGTTCAACCTCCAATTTCTTCTCGAAAGTTACATATCAATGCATTCACGATACAATAGGAATAAATCAAAGAATGGCTATTTAGCATGCATAAACGATAGTTCAACCTCCAACTTCTTGGAAAGTTACAAAGAGACCCTTTTCAACATTTTGAAGAGTGTTATATAATGCCTCAGCACCTACGCACCTATACTAATTGTTTGGAGTCTATCAAAATTCTCTTAAGGTCTTGTTTGGCATGTTCCACAGTTACCTCACCCATCTAGCTTTCACAATTCAACTGTGGCACAAGAAATCATTGATTTCCAGATTACTAATAATAAAATAACAAACCAATCTTTTAGTGTTATTGATTCCAGATGCAAGTCAATGTAATATGTACCTCAATAACACTGCCATATTATGATACATGTTCTGCTCAGGATGAGAGATATTTCAGAAAAACCCAAAATAGATATGAGCTTTCCAAAATCAAAACTTCCCAAAGAGTTTATAAAAGAAATTTGTTAACAAGCTTACACTGAGTCTCCATTCTTTTAGTTAACAATAATTTTAAATGTTCTTATATGAGTTTCCAGATCCAATTCTATGGTACCTAGCAATCATTAGCTTTTTATATAAATTGCATAATCTAAAACACAAGAGAAGCCATGTGCTTTCCTGTCAGGTTAGAAATATGAGCAGCATACCTGCTATCATAACTTTCCTGTCCGTACATGTCCAAGATTATTTGCAATTTCATTTTGTCCTTCTGCAACTTCTCAATCTGCACATTGCTCATGTTCTTCAGTTACTGATATTAATCCATAGCCAGACAACTATCCTAGTGATAATATTTTAATGATTTATATAATATTACATTGTGTCAGAGAGTAATGGACATCTAAGAGCATGTATGAGTCCACAAACTTTATCATTTCCCAGTTGAAATCCACTTAACTAAAATGAGATTGCTACCTTATTTATATGAGGGGGATGTAAACAATGAGAATCAGATCATGTCCAAAACACATCGCTTAAAAACATAGAAGAGGTACAAAAAGAAGAGACAGTGTTAAGCTTGTTCAATGAGTGGCATACTATTCATAATTCATATGATTATAAGTTACTTACAAGTCATATGGTTCCTAATTGATAGGAGAATATCAACTTGAGTACTGATAATTAAAATTGGCAATAGATGTACTGCCAAACGGTAGAGGTAAATATGCAAAGGACCACATTATTATGTGCTTAGTAGCATTGATGAAAATCTCCCTAACTAAAATGTTTAGGATAAAGACCAACAACTATCATGTAAACAATTGAATCAGCCTGGATCAAGGATAGCAGTGAAAACTTACAAGAGTCTGCAAGGTTTTGATTTCAGATATCTGCTCAGCACATTTGCCTGTTAAACATTTTTGTTCATTTGTCTGCATCAACAATAAAAGACAGAACCATAACTTGTTAATTCTGAAGGACAAGTGCTTTTTAAACAAAGATCGCAGAAGCAGTGTAACAAAAATTCCTATCGGAGCTTGGAAATATTACTAAGTGAAGAAGAATAATAGCCAGCACCATGGAATCAAAAAGGAAATTAATATCAATAGTATACATATAAAAAATCTTCGGAATATTACATCAAAACTTTAACCTTCGGAGTTGAATTTTTTTTTTTTTAATGTCAAATGTTGTCATGTCAACTTCAATTTTTACAATTTATTGCAATGCAGATATTCATTTTTCAATATCTAACAATTTTTTATCAACAAAATTAACTTAGGATATTCAATTTCCTTAAACTATCATTTAGTTTGGCTAGGATGAACTGATTTTCCTCAGGGAATCCTAAAGAAGTTAAGAATCTAAAACGTTTTCTGGCTCTGATTCACAGTAATAACCTTTTATAGAACTTAAACCAAAAGCTTATTCAATTCATTCAAAGTTCTCTTTGTGCATCTCATTTGCAAGATTTCATCAGAAAACAAGTTAGAATTTTGAAGAAAAAAGAAAAAAATGCTTACAACTAATCAGTGAGATTAGGATTAACAATGCAAGAAAGGTGAAATCAATGCCTAAAGGATCTGGTGTAGTTTTGGCTAAATTTTTATGGGCCAAAACCCCCGAGAGACATGATATTAATAATTCATTCATTTTTCCATAGCCATAATAGTTCCCTTTTTTCAATCAGAATCATCTCCTAACTCATTTATTGGGATGCCCTTAATGTTGGTTATTGGTAGCATCAATGAGCAATTTACAATGATTCCATGGACATAATGCAAATACTTATCCATCTCCCAATGAAAATGGTCATATGTAATTGTACTCTCCTATTGAACAATTAAATTAAGCTAGAGCTATCCTGTAAATGGCACAAACTTTCATAGAGCCTCAAAAATTTACAAAAGAGACATGGCTTGGAGATTCATGTTAAATATATGAGTTAAACATGAAGTCTAGAAAATGAAATAGCACATCACAGAAAAAAAAAAACAGAATGTAAAAGCCAAGTGAATTGTGCCAGTTATGAGATATTTTTAAAAAGCTGATGACAATTGTAAATTAAAACCACTCCATACTAACATCAACTTATGCATGACAGACACCTAAAGCTGCCAGGTAGAATGGAACTAAAGTAAAGAACAGAAAACAATGTAAAAATACTAAAATTTAAATGGATTTAATGCAGTCAGTATAATTTTAATCTAAGAAAAAGGAACCAGCCTTTTCGCTTAACAAGACCCTTAGTGATTGGGATTCTTTACGCAGAGAAAGTGCTTCATGAGCAGTCTCCTTCCACCGATTCAATTGAGCTTCCATCATGCCCATTTCTTTAGACAATGCAGCAGCCATTACATGGAACTCGGCTTTAATATCCTTTCTCCCTGAATCAGGTTACATTTTTTTCAAACTAAAGTTTCACTATGTTCAACCTTTAGTCAAAACTAATTTAAACAATAGACTTACCTGAATCCTGCACAGCTTCTTCCATTTTAATCTCAAGATCATTTTTCTCAATAATACATTTCTTCAACTTAAGCTCAAGATCCTCAATTCTAGATTCCGAAGCACTAATTGTATTTCTTGCAGCATCTGCTGACTCAATTTTTCCATTGACTTCCTTCTCCCTTCTCACAACATGAGACCTGTCAGCCTGATTTTGTATTTTAATATTGCCAATAAATAGTAAACCTCCTAAGAATTGGGGACAAAGTACAGAACTAGCAAAAAACCTGCATCGGCTCTGTCAGTGCTTTGTATCGTTCTACTTCAGCATTCCAATGCTGAAGCTGATCATTTACCAAATTGTAGAGACGAGAAGAGTATGCATACTTGTCATCCTTCAATTCATTCTGCATAAGAAAAGTATCATTAATTAAACCCTTGAACATAAGACAATGAAACATTTGAATTTCAATTAACCTATGCCAGTAATTCATACTGACAGACCTGAAGATACTCCAGCTCTTTAGATAAGATCTGATTTTCATCTTGTGCATCTTGAAGCTCAGTAAGACGATCAGCTGCCAATATCTGCAACAATAGTTCAGTAATGCATTCTGCAGCTCAAACAGACAAATGCATGGATGCAGATGCATGCAAAAATGTGCACATACACAAGTCACACTTAGAGAGAAATAGCCATTAATAAGTACCTTCATTTCCTCAATGGAATCCTTCAACTCCCGCAAACCCTTAGATTTCTCATTTGACTTTTCAGGTGACAAGCTTCCATTTATTGCACTTGGAGCTGGAGTATGTAAAGCAGCTGCTGCATCCTTTTGCATTATCAAATTGACCAGCTTTCTTCTGCTTTCTTCAAGTTCAGCCATGGTCTCTTCCACCTCACCTTTTATAATTAACAAAAATACAGATACATTTCAATGGTGATTCATAACATGCCACTATATGAAAATATCAACATGCAGTTATTGACCAAGTATGTTCCAAAATATCTGCCAGTCATATTTGTTAGTATGCACATAGTAATAAAAATATCCATACACTAATATTTTCATATTTTACAAAAGCCACCTGTAAGGCGTGTAATCTCAGATTGATCCATTGAATGACTATTGACATAAGTTTGTATCTCATCCGTATACTCTTTATGCTTTGAGTGAAGAATATCAATCGCCTCATGCATATTCTTAGCTTCCTCTTTCATCATATCGTCAATCCTTGACAATTGAACGTTGCCATCTGAAAACAACAAAAATATAACAGAAAACAATAAATGAAAGGAAATTCCAGGAAAAAAGTTATACTGCAAAGATTAAAAAAGGACAAATAAACTAACCTAATCATAGGAAATAAACATGAGAATGATCAATTAAGAATGGGAGACTTCACGGTCAAGATTTCTTCTGACCTTCAGTGGATAAATTTCCAAGTAAAGCCTGTGCTATGCTTTCAGTTTTCACCCTTTGCGCATCAATCACATCTTCCAAAACTTTCATTAACTTCACAGAAGATAAGTGGCGCAAAGAAAGTGCTTCCTCAACATAACCAACAATTCCATTATCTCCACTGCTTTTTTGAATAGAATCTGCCCCTAGCAATCTACAAAGAAAAATCTGCTCGGCAGGGCATGTCGGAATTGAACCTAAAGAATTAAATTTGAATTTCAAATCATTCTAATATCATAGTGCTTGGAAAGTCTAAAGATACCAAAAAAGAATCCATTTAATGGAATTCTACCAAGAAATTCTCATCAGAAAGATCACAGGCAAAGCATTTTGAAAGAAAACAAAAATCACGCAAAAAAGCAGCATGTTTCTGCTACAATTGATAATTTAATTCAATTCAAGAAACAATTAATTCAAAACAAGGCCTATACTAAAAACTTTTTAATATATACTGAAATAAAACATACCGCCAGTGCAATCTGAATGATCCAAAGTTTGTAAATCATCTTGATGTGCTCCAACTCCTCCGGTGCGGATTCCAAGAAGGATTAAATCATCAAGTAACTGGATTACCAGAGACAACAATTGAAACAACAAAAACAATAACAAAATAATGATGGAAAATAAATGAGACATTAACAGAATCGAATTGTGTTATATTGTACGGACCTGGTTCCAGAGATGATTGAGAGTGATGAGTATGTCATCATAGGAAGATTGATTGTGCTTCAAATCTTGAATTCTAGACTCAAGATCATGTAATTCGTGTTTTTTAGCTTCTAATTGTTGTACTAGCTTTTGATTCTGGTATTGAAGAACTGCCACATCAACCTAAAACCACCAAAACAAAATAAAAAAAAAAATCAATAAGCGTGTAAAACAAATAGCAGCAATATATATATTATCAAAGACAGATTGATTCATACAGTGTTGTTGCGAGCCATTGAAGGAGAAAGCGGAGAAGATAAGTGAGGCTTCTTCTTCTCTGGTTCATCAGAATCTGCGTTTTCCATCTTTACTTTTCTTTTCTTTTTCTTTTGGGTAATTATTATGTTAAAGCCACTTGAGCTCAAACTCCTGTCTGTTGAAACATCACAGACTCAAACCCTAGAGAGGAGAGGAAAGCGAACGATTGATATGGAATCGGATGCAGATGCGACGTCATTCCTTGTCTAAAAAACAAATGGGTAAAGGCACATTTTAGCCCCTAATGTTTTTCCCCATGAGCATATATGCCCCCTTTCTTATTTTTAGTCCAACTAAGTTAAGTTAAGGCAGAAAACGTGAATTTAAGCACCTTATATTGACATGGCATAAATGGCAGTGGGAGGTGTTAAGTGATTGGATGACATGGCAAACATTTGACCTATTTAAACCCTTTTCTTTGTAAAACCTCCTCTTTGCCATAGCCAACTCTCCATTGGAAAAAGAAAATTGCTTAAAATCCTTAATTCACCAAATAAAAAAAAAATTTGCAATGGCAACATCATCGTCAACAACAAGAAGAAGTAGCAAGCAAAGTAACAATGAGCAAGATTATAAAGGATGTCAAAGGCGAAGAAGTAGTAGATAAAGCAATGTTGAGGTAGATTATGAAGGACCACTAAGGTACTACAAATGTTGAGTAAGAGCTCCCCGTTGGACATCATAAACTGATGATAATCTAGGGCAGAGGTTCTATAACTGCCCATATTATGAGGTTAGGTAGTTGAATTGAGTAAAATTTTATGTTATTAAATCAGTATATGGTCGTCAAAAGCAATTGCTCGACTCTAATATTGATTAGGGAAATGGCTATAGATACTTTCAATAGCATGAAGAGCCTTTAAATGATAGAGTTAAGGAAATAATTAATCACTTGAAATTAGAGAATAAACTTTTATATGCTGAAAATAAAAAGTTAAAGGATGTGGCAATGCAAGGGTATGGTGATGTGGATGTTGAAATTGCAGATTTATGGCTTGAATTTAAATGATTGAAGAAAACAAAAATGGAAGAATGTGAACAAGCAAAAAAAAATAGTGGTTGCATATTATGCTATGGTTTTTTTTTTTTTTTTTTTTTGTTAGTATAGTGTAATGTTTATAGTGCAATACAGTGTAGTGTTTGTGAATGGAAAGGTTGTAAAAGCAATGAAGAAATGTCAATGAAATTTATGCATTTTCATGGATTTATCAGTTTGAGCTTTGTGAAATCTGTTATAATAATAAGCTATATTGATATGAACACTCATTGGATGTTCAATTTGGTACTTAATTGCAAACTAACATTACGAAAATGTAAGGATAAACAATATTTGCATAACAAAAATAGAATGAAAGTTGTCACAAATGTATGCTTTTACAAAAACCTACCCTTTTCCTATGCTAATACATGTATAGGATTCACAACAGCTATCATATGACTTTAAATGTTTGAACCCAAATAAACAAAAATAAAATCAATATTTATCCATTACTATTGTGCAATGTTATGCAACATTGGACAATAATTCAAGCATAATACTATCCAAAATGACTCAAAAAAGACCTTCAGACAACATTTAAATCTTACAATTCATCATGAACAGTTTTGGCCTTTTTCTTCTACATTCCCTAACATTCTTCCATTTCTGTTTGTAGCTATCTTCTTGTGATAGTTGGAGCTCTCGCCATCTTAATCCTAGTGGTTGAAATCGTAGATAAGATGCATAGGATACTTATGAACCATCATTTAACATTATTTTCCTGGTTGCAATCACATTAGTTTAGACTTTTTTCCATATCAAATTCCTTTCGTTAGGAATAGAAAACCTAATTTGAGCATTAGCCTGAATTGTCTCCTCTCTAAGGTTTACACCTTATGTAATAACTTTCTCTGATTCTCATCCGGGATATGGTATAAAAATGCACCTTTTTTACACAAAATAAGACATGCACTTACACTTACCTACTAACTTTAGATTGTTAGTGACAATGACAGAACTTCATTTTTTTTTATCCCTCAATTCTAACTTAAATAATGATGATTCTTAAGGTCTCGATTTGTAATTTGCTTGAAGGTTAGGGTTAGCAAAATGTTCTTTGAATCTCTTAAAAGTAGTAAGGAGAGTTAATACAGAAAGAGCGCTAAAACTTTTCAGGCTAAGTAACATTATTCATACATTTCTTCCTACATGGAAGCCATGGGCTCCATTCCATCTCGCATGGATACCATGTCAATTAAAGAAGTAACAATAGTCCATTTTAATCTCAGACTACAGTTTATTAGGTTTAATGAGGTGCTTAAATACAAGTTTTCTGCCTTAACCTAATGTATTTGTACTAAAAATAAGAAAAGGGGCATATATGCTCATAGGGCAAAACATTAGGGGCAAAAATGCACCTTTACCCTAAATAAATAAATAAATATATCTATACATACACAAACATGGGATCTTTACTAAAATGCCCTAAAAACTCAAGTCAATAACTAAAATATCCCACCCTTTTTTTTTATTATTCCCATGCACCTAAAAGTTAAAAAAAAATTACATGTGTGTCACTCTTCTATGAAAAAAGAAAAAATTTTATGAAAAAAAATCAACGCAAAAAAAAAAACTCTATCCAATCCAAGTATTCAAGCCTAATATGTTTGTCTTATCAGCTTCCGATCTAATCAAACTTTATCCCTTTTTTTTATTTAAGTTTTTATTTTCTTAAAATCTAGCTGGTCCTTTTCTTGAGTAAAAGAGATTAATAGGGAATCATGCAAGAAATTATCTTTATGAAAGTAACCCCATAGAATGAAGAATATGCAAACATAAGAAAGGTCCATAGACTGAAGAAGATGCCTCTATTACTCAACCTCTCTTTTTCTTAAGAACCCATCTTTTTTTAAATCTAAAAGTTAGTATCTTGCTGATCCTAAATGGAAAAACCTTAATTTATATATCCTTACTGTAGCCCTCCCAATTGCTTATTTCTTTGAATCTTTCTTTTCTTCTCTATTATTGGTCACCCAACTTATTATTTCTCATTCTTGCATCAATCCTTAGTTCTTTTTCTTTACTGGACATTAACAATTTTGTTTCTTTTACATGGTTGCATTGACCCATCACTTTTTAATGATGGTTTCTTGTTTGCATATTCTGGGATTGTCTTCTTTTTGGAGTATTTAGTTATTGGGAAAGGAATCTCTCGTCTTGTTAGGGAGGTTGTTTATGGATTGTGTGGTGATTTGACTTTCATTTATGGTTGTTGTTGTTTGCACTTGGCTATTAGGCCTAGTGCTTTTTTTTATGGACTTTTGTTTATGTTGTGGCCCTTATGGGTTGGTCTTCAAATGGACTTGGAAAAAAATATATCACCTTTTAACAATATAAAATAGAAGATATATATTACCTTTTAATCTTCCATTCATGAATCAAATCTAATTATTAATATAATATATAGTTTTTTTAAAAGATAACAATAAAAAACAAAGCAACTAGCTTGAATAAAAACAAAACTTTATACAATATTATATAGCCAAAAGTTTTGATTCAAAGGGAACTAGTCAGTTTAAGTTGTTAGTTTAATATTCACTGTTTATATTTTACAAAGTGTAATAGTCAATATTATAATCACACGCCCAAATCATATTATATTAGTAATTTTTTTTACTTCAACTATTTAAGTGTAACTAATTTAATTCGACTCCAATAAAACTACAAAAATAGTAAGAATTTCTCCAAATTAATTTGACGTGACTATATACACCACAATTCGGATTCAAAAAATTGTTCAAATGAGAAATGCCCTCTACTAATTGATCCCAATGCTTATCATTTATTACTGAAATCTTTTTAATTTGTTTTTTTTTAACTAGTTAAAGTGGTTTAATTTCTCATCATAAGAGAAGATGTGGTTTGAAACAAAATTATCATATACATTCTTCAAAAAAAAATTAAAATAGAAAAAATGAATTGAAAATAAAAAATAAACCAAAAGGATACAATAAAAAGGAATCAAAAACTAAAAATAAACCAAAAAGATACAAAGAATGAATTGAAAATGGAAAAATAAACCAAAAACATATTCAAACAAAATCAAAATAATAAATCTTCTTCAACTATGGAATATTTGCATATAAAATAAAGATTGCATAAATATAATAAACATACAAAAAGAAACTCTATGATACAACTACATTGCCATTAATTAAAAAAAAGTATATAAAAAAACAAAATGATACTAAATTAAAACAAAAAAGTATCAAAAATCTAAAAAAATCAAAATTATACCAAATTATAAACGCAACATAAAATGACAAATCCTTTTATGACTCAACAACATCAAAAAACTTAAAAACACATTAATTTCTTTAAAAATTTTCTATTACAATAATTACAACTCGTTAATTCCAAAGAAAATTTTTAGCTTTAAGTTATAGTATTTTTTTTTTGAATACTTTTCATTTAATTTTAGTTTCCTATACAAAAACAAAAGGAGACTTTTATGATAGAGGCAGGTCTATGCTCCCTTTTTCTATGGATGAGGATTAACAAAATCATTTTCATTATCCTGCGAATAAAAAATTAAATCAGAAACCAAAAAGCAATAAAAAAATAAATTACAAAAAACTAATAAAAATATTGTAGACACCCGGTTCGATCGGCCAGTGTTAGGGGATGAATCAAGGGCGCTCGGTTTGACCGGCCCGTTGTCAAGCCCAATGATGAGAATGTAAAACTTGGACATGAGAATGAAACCTGAATCTCTAAGTGGAAAGTGGACTTGAAAACCCAGAAGCCTGAAAAACCCTAAAACTGAGCCCAACTATCCAAATTTGGCCCAAGCCCACTTGGCCCAGCGCAAGCCCGGGTCGAAGAGGCATTGCCTCAGTGTAATGAGGCGATCGCCTCTTTGGCAGCTGCCAATGGGGCGATTACCTCATCGATGAGGCACCGCCTCTATGGCAGCCCACTTGCAGCTATATTTAATGCAGCTGCAATCATGACTAAATGCAGCTGCAATCATGACGATCAAGTGGCGTAGGCCCCCACTCTCCATACCTCCTTCTTGCATGAGAAAAAGACTTTTGGGGAAGGAAAAAAGGCTAGGAGAGCTTATGATGGGCTAGAAGGCTTAGGGGCATAGGAAAGCTAAGGGATAAAAGAAAAAAGAGAGAGAAGAAGAAAGGGAGGAGGTTGGTGAGAAAAAAAAAGGAAGAGCTCTAAAAAAAAGACAGAGGGAAAAGAAGAGAAAAAAAACATCCTCAAGAAAGGGGAGGAAGGTTGAAGAGAAGAGTTCCACTTTCTCCATAAGAGAAGAAGGAAGAAACTTGTGTTAAAGGTAGATACCACATCCTAGTAAGGATCTCAATCAAAACAGCTTAGGGCCTCTCATTTTGGTATAAAATCTACACTTTAAACTTGACATGTTCATCATTTTGTGTGTTCTTGCTTGTGTGTAACTGAGTCTTTAGCATATTTTAGGTTTATCTCTAATGTGTTTAGCTTGATATCTCACTTTATTGATGGGTCTTTGAATACCTTTGCATGTAGTCGCAGTATGATGAGTGTAGAGTGTGTATATGCATGTTTTGGTTACTTAGAGTAAAAGTCTGCACATCTTGGGAGTCAGAGCCGGCCTGGTGGTCAAGCGTCGCCTCATCTCAATGAGAAGATTGCCTCATCAATGAGGTGATCGCCCTATTGACAAACCTTTAGGGAGCCTATCTTTTATGTGTATGCTACCTATTTTTGTCTCGAAATTGTAAGAGCCCTGTTGATGAGGCGTCGCCTCATCAATGAGGCGACCACCTCATTAACAAGGTTAACCCGCTTCCTACTTCATTTTTTATTTGTTTGTTATGACGTTCACTTTGGTATGTCCCCTTTTGATCGTTAATACACCTGTATGATTGCATGATGATGTTTAACCTTGATTGTTTGATACTTTCTTTAGTTTATAACGTGAAAACCTCTTTATAAAACCTCTTTGTAAATATCACTACATGTGATTTCATTTTTTTATGAAAGGAAGGGTTAACCATATGTTATTTGCAGGAATTACTTGATGATTTCTGTCATCGAGTAGTCACTTTTGCTAGTTACCTCTTGCATATTGCCGCTTTTATGTTATTTTAATAGTTTATTTTCGGTATATGTTTGGTTTATTTTCTGTATATTATTAGTTTATTTAGCTAAAAAGCGTTGTAATCCTTAATCCCTTCCCCTTTTAATTTTGAATGTATGGTTGTAAATTATTATTTATTTTATTTACTGCTTTTTTTGAATGTTGGGACTTAAAGGCATGAAATTGGACTAATGTGCAAACTCAGACTTAATTATAAAATCTGGCAATTATCCGAAGACAATTTCATTACGTGTGGTAAATGAGGAAATAATTAAATAATTAAATGGTAATAAAACGCAAAACATAAACGGAGGCCAACCGTAAGGTTGGGTGAGCATTCAAACGCTCATACCCAGTTTCCGAACCTGATATTTGATGATGGCTTCTAGGAACCTCCGTGGGATCCAGTTGCTGTACAGTGTGTCCTAGCTTTTATTCGGGTAGTGACTCTATCTTTGAATAGGCTTAAGATCTATATCGTATTTCCTAGTGGGCCTCGAGCCCACACAGTGCCATGGTCGCCAAACACTTGGGCGTGCGCTAAACCCCGCCGCCTACAGTGGCGACTTCATTGAGGATAGAGAAACTGATTTTAGTGTTTTGCATTTTATCATCTTTAATTATTTTCTTATTTCTTCCTGCATTTATGCATTCACTACACATTTTGCACATAATGAGCACTTCAGTCCTAAATAAACCCGATAATAGTCAGTACTTCGCTACCTATGTTTCACTCAAACCTGGTGGTGGAATATTTGATTATTGTCACTCACGACACGTACTAATCCACGTTGTTTTACCCTTGAGTGGGGAAATGTAAATGGATGTATATCATTATGGGAGCCGAAGCCTTTTTACCCAAGACTCAAGCCCATGTAATGACTTAGCAACTATCCTTAGGAATTTTCCCACATGCATGTGTATTATGCCATATAATGGACCCTTAAAATAAATCTCGAGCCCATCAATAAGCAGTCCAAAATAAAATGGGCCCTCGTGTCCAAAGCCCATTATAAATAAGCTAGTCAAACAAAAGGCCTCTCATGCCTGCTCATAACCCATTCCAAATGGGCCTTGACAAGCAAGCTTATGGTGCTATGGATCTTGGCTCATAGAAAGTGGACTCAGGCTTTATTTAAAGGAACCATTACTTGTTTGAATCATTTTGAGAGTTTCCTTGCATATGTCAGTTTTATTATCCCCCGCTGATAATTAAAACCCAGGCCAAAAATCCTAGGACAAGATACTCGCCATTGAATACGTGTGTGGGAGAAATACGGGTAGAAGTTTGCACATTTAAGTTCCATGTTTTGATTTTGTGTACCTTTTTTGTGTGTGACCTTTTATTTCTAAATAAAATGAACTTGCATATCATGCATACACATCATGCATCATTCTAACTGACTGTTTTGCAGCATTATAGATCCTTCAAGATTAGCTGGGTGGATCCAAGCTAGTTCAGGGCGTTTAGTCAGAAATTCAGAATTAGGAATGGCAAGAGGATTCGATCTAGAGGCATTCGGGGCATAGTGGAAAGAAGAAGTAATAACAAAAACCCAGGCTATGATGAGAGAAATGATGGGGGAGATTACTAAGCTTATCAGAGAAAGTCAGCCAACACAGCCACCCAATGCACCGCCAATCAATCCGATCGATCTTGACGAGGAAATACCGATTAGAGGAAGGGAAAAAGATGATGTGATGGTATTAACCAATCCAGTGAATTAAAGAAATGTCATCCAAGTCGAGGATATGGGTCAGACTGAGTGGGCTAAGAATATGACCAAAGTGATGAACTAGATGCAGGTGATGATGAAGGAGAAGGGTATGGTCGCCCCCCTAGATTACGATATGAATTTGGAAAAGGGTGATGAACCACTACCTCGTAAGTTTAAATTCCTAGACATGAAGAAGTATACTAGTGCTGAGGATCCCCATTTGCATTTGAAGCAATATGTAACATACATGAAGGCTACTGAGCTAACTGAGAGCGAAATTGTTAAACAATTCCCTGTTTCACTGGAAGGAGCGCCAATTCATTGGTATTACACCTTAGAACCGCATGTTCAGTTGGATTGGAAAGAATTGTGCACTACTTTTGTCAAGCAATATGGTCTCAACGTTTAACTAGAAGTGTCCCTGAGAGATCTGCAGAATACCAAATAAAACTTTAGTGAGCCTTTTGCTGATTACTTGACTCGTTGGAGGGGAAAATTGTCCTTGATGAGGCATAGGCCAGCTGAGTCTGACCAGTTGGTCTTGGCAATAAAAGGGTGTGTTCCCGTATTGTCTAGGAAATTGAGGGATCTAGGGATTAGGAATTTTGAAGAATTATACAGATTTGGGGTCCAGAAAGAATAAGATTTGGCTCAAGAGAAGAAATTCTTCAGAAGAGGTTCTGGGGGTAAAGAGGGGGCCAGCTTGAGCAGTAATGTTTAAATTCATGCTATTCGACCATCGAGCAGTAATGTACAAGTCAGTATAGTTAGACAGCCCCAGAGATTTTCTAATCTAGGACGTCCTATGTCCAAAGTTCTCAATAAGCTCATTGATAAGAACTTGCTACGACCTTTGCCTTCGCAATAACCCTTACCTAGAGCCAACCTAAAGCTATTCTATAAATTTCATCAGACCATCGGCATGACATAGACAACTGTACCTAGTTAAAGCATGAAATCCAAGATTTGATAGACTCAGGTAAAATCACCGACCCAGAAAATAGAAAACCAAACACTCAAACCAACCCATTACCCAATTACCGAAATGTACCACCTCCTAACCCATCCATTCTGATGGTCAACTCTGGCCTAACAAAAGAACAAGTCCTAAACTCCTTTATTGATGTCTCTCACAATTCCTAATAAACCAAGCCTGAAAACTTAAGAACAAGAAAACAACCCACAGAGTTACAGGTACAAGTCTTGGACATATGGAGTTCTAATGATGAAAGTAAAGAACAAGTTTACCTATGGGACAACGAGGGGTGTGAGCCAAGTCAGTCTATGGGAAAGGTCGAAGAAAAGGAAAAAGAAACTGAGGTTACCAAGGTCGGGCCGAAAAAGGCAAAATGTGCAGAGAAAGGAAAGGAGGTAGAACAAAGCAGAGAGACTATTGCCAGTGTTTGGGAGTTACTCATGCATTTTAGGGATCACAGGGAAGCCCTGGTCCTGGCACTAGACCAAAGAAAGATTTCCACTAATTCCACTCCAGAATAGATGGTCCAGTAACTAATGGAAACTCCTCAAGGAATGATAACATTTTCTAATGATAATCTGCCTCTAGAAGGGAGGGATCACCACAAAGCCCTGTTTATCAAAGTCGAGGCAAAAGGGAAGATGACATGTTATGTGATGGTTGATAATGGTTATACCATCAATATGTGTCCATTAAAGATTTTGCCAAAGCTAGGGCTGACGGTAGCTGACTTAAAGCCTTATGAGGTGGTTATCAAGGCTTATGATGACACCAAGAGATCTATGGAAGGAACTTTCAAGGCGTTAGTCAGAACAGGGCCTATAGAAGTTTGGGTTGACCTGCATGTGATTGATATCTCGGTAACCTTTGCCATTTTATTGGGGAGGCCATGGTTTCACCCCCTGGGCGGCGTTCCATCCACTGTTCATCAGAAGGTTAAGTTTCCACATGAAGGAAGAGTTGTCATTATCTCAGCTGAAACTAAAGTCATCATAGTTGCACTAAAGTTGATCCCTAAGGAAATTTCCCTTAGCCCTAGTTTTGAAGTCTGTGTGATCTATGAAGATGAGATGGATGAAAGGGTTCTGAAAATGATGCGCAATATGAAATTTCTACCCTGCATGGGGTTAGGGAAAAATCAGAGCGGACCTTCAAAGTTTGTGGGAAGCAAGGTACCTATTCTAAAGCATGGGTTAGGATTCAAAGAGGTTGACAAAGTTGGGAAGGAATTGGGTATGTCAGACCGGTCTGAGGAAAAGGAGGAGGAAACCGTAGCTAGAAAGAAGACTTTGTGGGAAATCTTTATAAAGGAAGGCACTGGGCATGCATATAGTAGGACTCTGGAACCTCTCTTAATGGCTGGGGAAGTTATCATAGGATTTGAGATTTTTGCTAAATTTATGAACAAAACCAGGGAAGCTGCTATCAAAAAGGCCCCTACTGAGGAGTTGGTACTGGTCGAAAAGGAGTCTAAAGGGGATAAAGCTACTTCGGAGTAGAAGAGCATTGATGATCAAAACAAAGACTTAGACTTTAAGACCCACATCCTCAATTCCATCTTAGATGCCTTTTATAATGACTTTGATATTTCCCTAGCTTTTCTGTTTGAAACTGACGATCTTTTCTTTTTAAAGGTGAATGTAATGAAATCTGAATTTGCTTATTTATGTGATATGTTCCCTAATGGTTATTCTGTTTGTGATGATCATTTCATGCATATGTTTGACATTAATTCCACGCAAACCAAAATATTTAATTTAGGCACAGACAATAATCCTAAAAATATATTGTTTGCTTCTGGTTTAACTCATAGTGAGAGAGGAAAAATAGAAGAAATCTTAAAAAAGAGATAGAAAGTATTTGCTTGGGGTTATGAAGACATGCCCAAAATCAATAGGGAGATCTCATAACACAGAATCCCCACATACCCTCACATAGTGCCAATAAAGCAGAAGCAAAGGAGGCTAAGGCCAGAATGGGCTCTCTTGGTTAAGGAAGAAGTCAAAAAGTAGCTGAAGGCAAAGTTTTTAGAAGTGGTAGAGGATACTCAATGGTTAGCAAATATAGTTCCAGTTCCCAATAAAGATGCAAGGGTCAGAGTGTGTATGGACTACCGAGATTTGAATAAAGCCTACCCTAAGGATGACTTTCCCCTACCGCATGTTGACACATTGATTGATAGTGCGGCTTCCAATGCAATGTACTCTTTTATGGATGGATTTTCGGGATACAATCAGATCATGATGGCAGTAATGGATAGATTGAAGACATCATTCATCATCGAATGCGGCGTGTATTGTTACCAAGTGATGCCTTTTGGGTTAAAGAATACAGGGGCCACTTATCAGAGGATGGTGACTGCCTTACTACACGACATGATCCATAAAGAGGTCGAAGTGTATGTGGATGATATGATAGTGAAATCTGCAACCAGGGAAAGGCATTTTAAAGCACGAGACAAGTTTCTGGCTAGAGCAGAAAAGTATAATCTCAGACTGAACCCGAAGAAGTGTGTTTTTGGGGTTACATCTAGGAAACTGTTGGGGCACATTGTCAGCCAGAAAGGAATAGAAATGGATCCAGATAAGGTCAGAGCAATCAGGGATATGCCCGCACCAAAAAATGAAAAAGAGGTTCGAGGATTTCTAGGGCGTTTACAGTATATTAGCATATTCATAGCCAAACTAACAGCTATCTACGACCCTATCTTTAAGCTTTTGAAGAAAGACCAACCTGTTGTGTGGAACAAGAAATGTCAACTGGCTTTTGAAACTATCAAGGATTATCTGATGAATCCCCCTGTCTTACAACCACCGAGACCAGGTAAAGTCTTAATCCTATATCTAGCAATTGAAAAGGATGCAATAGGGGCGATGCTAGCACAGGAAGGTGAAAGGAAGACAGAGCATGTTGTATATTACCTGAGTAAAAAGCTTCTACCCTACGAAGCTACTTATAGTTTAATAGAGAAAACTTGTCTAGCAGTAAATTGGGCAATGAGGAAACTTCGACACTACTTCTAGTCTTATAAGGTGCAAGCATTTCCAAATATAATCCCCTCAGGTACCTCCAACAGACCCCTTCTCTTACGGGAAAATTGGCTAGGTGGCTCGTTCTACTCACAGAATTTGATATAGAGTATATGGCTAAAAAGACGGTAAAAGGAAGAGCAGTAGCAGACTTCTTAGCACAAAGCCTTGTGGGGGACACCCAAGAGTGGAAATTGGAGTTCCTTGATGAGCATTTAGGGGCGATAGAGATGCAAGATTGGGAAATGTACTTTGACGGAGCTGTCAACAACAAGGGGGCTGGGATAGGAGTAATTTTGATTACGCTAGAAGGAGAAATGATCCTGATGGCAAAAAGGCTCGAATTTAAAGTGACAAATAACTAAGCAGAATATGAAGCCTGCATCTTTGGCTTAGAAGCATTGTGTAGCGCAGGGGCGGAAAATGTCACTGTCTATGGGGATTCCATGCTAGTTATAAAATAAGCTACCAAAGAATGGGAGATAAAGGAAGACAGACTACGGCTGTACTAGGAATACTTGACCATCATCCTATGCTCTTTCACACAGTGTAAATTTGTTTATTTGCCAAGGGAAGGAAACCAGGTAGCTGAAGCCCTAGCCACACTGGCCTCCATGTGGGAAAGTGGGAAATAACTAGAGGCCAGACCCTTAATTCTCACAAAGTCTCGAGCCCCTTGTTATGAAGAGGTGAGAGTAATGCTAGTTGATGTCACTAAGAAACCTTGGTTCTATGATTTACAAAGGTATCTAGAAACTAGGCAATTTTCAGATGATGCTGATAAGAAAGAAAGGATATCCCTAAAAATGTTGTCTTGACAGTTCATAAGCCACGGGGGGATGTTTTACAAAAGAATGCCAGTCGGGGTACACCTCAGATGTGTTAACAAGGATGAAGGTCGGAAGCTTATGAAAGCAATTCAAGGGTGTGCGGACCACACATGAATGGGACTGTCTTAGCAAAGAAAATAGCCCACCAGGGGTACTTTTGGCTCACCATGGAAGCATATTGTGTTGGATTTATGAAGAAATGTCACAATTGCTAAACATATGGTGATGTTAGCCACCTACCGTCTATGAAGCTTCAAGGAATGACGTCTCCTTGGTCGTTTGCTGTATGGGGGGATTGACATTATAGGGGAGGTAAGGCCAAAAGCAACTAATGGTCATCGGTACATCATTGTGGTAATTGACTACTTCTCTAAGTGGGTTGAGGCTGAATCTTATGCTACTATAGGGGCGAGGTAGATGTCGAGGTTCATTGAAAAGAACATAATCTGCAGGTATGGTATACCACACCACGTAGTTACAGACAATGGTGTTCAATTTCGAGTAGAGACGACCACACTACTAAAGGACTATAAGATTGAACACCACAGATCATCTCCATATGGCCCATAGGAAAATGGAGCGGTGGAAGCAGCAAATAAGAATGTAAAAAAGATCTTAGCCAATACGCTGGAAAATTATCGAGATTGGACTGAATACTTACAGTTCGTATTGTGGGGGTATCAAACTACTGCTAGGACTTCAACAGGAGCCACTCCATACTCTTTAGTCTATGGGTGTGAGGTTATTTTACTAGTGGAGGTTGAGATAAAGTCATTGAGAGTCCTTTTGGAATCTAAACTCCCTGAGTATTAATGGCTCAAAAGTCGGTTGGCTCAGTTGACACTGCTGGACGAAAAGAGGTTGAAAGCTATGTATCATTCTTAGTTATATCAGAGAAGAATAGCCCGTGCCTATAATAAGAAGATCAAGTCGAGCAATATTTGAGAAGGGGATCTAGTGTTGAAACTTATGAGATCACTCATGACCGACCCTCGGGAAAAATTCAGGCCCAATTGGGAGGGACCTTATTTGGTAAAAAAGTTATTTTTGAAAGGCGCTGCCATTTTATCTGACATTGAGGGAAACGAGTTTATCAACCTAGACAAGCTCAAGAAATACTTTCTATGAAAAGTCTCGCTATGGAGAAAACCTCGAAAAGAGGTTATCTAGGCAAAAGTTAAAGACTAAAAAGAAAAAAGAAAAAGAAAAAAAGGGTCCTGCTGGACTGAAAACCTCAAAAAAGGTGGTCCAAGCAAAAGTTAAGGATGTATAAAAGGGGAAGGAGAGGCACAAAATGCTTAGTTGGAAAACTTGCAAGGGTAAGCCAACTAATAACATGAGATGTACCAGAAGCAAAATGTATATACGTTTTGTGCTTAAATGAAATGAAATGGATTGCTTTAATTATCATTAAACATTGCACAATGTGCCTATTACAAGCCGTTTAACTAGTACAAAAGGGAAACTACTTCTAACAAAAGGGAAAACGATGACTTCATTTCATGAGCTAGTTTTGTTTTCTCTTCTTTTATTGCCTACCCTGTGAACTTAACATTTATAATTCTCTTGTCTTTTTATATTTAATAAATTCGTCTCTTTTTGTCTATTGCAAGCAAACCAACGCTTTGTAATGATCATCGATGGTCTGGTCATCGTCGTAGCTTAAGTTTCTTTCAATCACTCTTCGAGGCCAAGTCGCCACTAGGTGGTCCAAGAAATTTTGAGAAAGCGGCCCTGGCTCGAACTCGTGAACAGGCTTCATAATCAGTTGTTTATAACCATATTAGCGATAGAGGCGGGCTGGATTATAGAAAGTAGCAAAATGGAGACCGACAGTCGGGATGTAATATGTATAAAATCGGAGGGTCGCATACTACAAACCCCACCAGGGACACATCCAGCGAATTAGTGTAACAGGGAATGTTGATAGCCAGTCACGAATGTCTGTAGGGATGGGTTATAGTTTCTTTGTTCAATAATGCTTAGCCTGATAACGCCTAATGTCTTAGGGAGGTTTGATCAAGCCCAGCTTTTTATAAAACCACATCTACGGGATTGCAAATGTTTAGGTACAGGCAGTATTGGTAGTTGAAAGTAAAAGAGGGGCAATGAGAAACTTACCTCTAGCAGAAAGGGGCTTTCGGAGAATCATCGCGTCCCTGTGAAGTCATCCAATCCAATGATGGTTTCTGCTAAGATGAGAGGGAAGGGATTGAGCCCTGACTCCACTTGATCGAGGATGGAGAGGATCTTCGTATCGCAGTGCCCCGAGGGGGAAACCAGCAGAAATTGAGCATACAAATAGAGGGTTAACATGCGGGACTAGTAAGTTTCCCCTTTGTCCACAATCATGATGACTTCAAGGAGGGACTCCAATTTGATTTTTGAGCCGAAGATACAGTGGAAGGAAAATCGAGGTGAAAGATTAAACATATATGCCATTTGTTACTGAATGGAGCGAGAATCTGGGTTTTCAAGAGCAGGAATTGCAAGTTGGCAAGCAGAATCTGTATGATGGCCGAGAATTGCCTCAAATTCCTCCAGTAGGGAACATATTTCTATTGTGTTAAGCCAGAAAATGTGTTTATTGGGATCCCAAAATTAAACCATAGCATGGAGGAAAGGGTAATTAATTCTCCTAATATTGAGTGATTTGAAGACCGCGAGATGAAATGGCTATAACCCGGCCCAAGATTTATTGTCCAAACCTTTCAAAATTGATTGTAGGGACCTCAGACTTTATTTTTTCATGTTTATGGCTTTTTAGAGATAATTAGAGGGAGAAACAGAAAGGGAAGGATGAAGGGGATTCAAAAATTAGGTTAAACACAAGAATGTGGGTTTTATAGGGGCAGGACCTCCTGCTACTGAGGTGGTCGCCTCATCAATGAGGCACCGCCTCAGCAGCAAGAGGCGATCACCTCTTCACCAGGGTTCGATAAGGCGATTGCCTCATCAGCAGTGCAGGCTGATGGCATTTCTTCGAATCACATAATCTAAACAGGTGGGACAGTTACGCATATAAACGGTGAAATCAACTCATATATGAAGAAATGAGAAAAGCAAAATAAATGAATTTAATCGAGGAAAGTGTCGGGTTCTACAAACATTCTGTTCATAAATTCTAAAACCAAATTTTGCATTCATTACTCAGAGACTACACAAATTTTAACCCTGGAACATCAAACATCTGATCCTGTACCCTCAGGGTCGTCTTCTCCCCCGGCACCGCTGTCACTCCTGTCTTCATCCTCGTCATCCTCATCAATCTAAAATACATCAATCTGACTCTCGAGGGTGGCGATCCTTACCCTGCTAGCCTCATCCCGATCCTATTTAGATAATTCGTAGGTTAGTAAACCATGCAAGCATGCATACATATAAAAAATAAGAAATTCTTACCCTCCACTGCTGGGTGACCTCCAATATGTAGTCTCTTTGGGCCTCTATCATGCGATACATATATAGGCCCTGCTCTAGCAGAATCTACATTATTGAAATAAATGTTGGAACTAACATTTGGTTTGAGAATTATAGCGGAAGCAAGTCAGGAAAAGAACATATGTGAGTAGCACCACCAGGGGTGCATACAAGGGTCAAGTCCCCATCCAAGGTCAAGAACTGACGTGAAAACTCCCCAGGAGGAACCCAACATCGGACTAGGGGGTCAGGGACGTGGATGAAGCTACCTAGGACAAACTTAGAACTAGGGGCAGTAGCCGGTTTGGCTTTCTCGCCAGCCGTAGAAGTCTCCTCCCTACCCAGATCCAGTCGACGCCTCAAGGGCTCTCTCTCCCATACTTGGGACCTAACTGGGGCCACGGGCCTAGCAGGCACAGCCTGACGATGAAAACAGGAGGACCATGTTAAGAATACAGTTAGTTCACAATAAAAAGGGGAACTCACAAGGATTTACCTGAGAGGTAGAAACGGCCTGAAAGGGGACCGTTAGTAGAAGGTGGGTACAAATGAACTCCGCATATCGGCTCTTCATGCGAACTGTGTGATCCAAAGCTGATGAGCCCACAACGGCCTGAACGAGATCATCACCCTCCAACTTATGAGCCCAAAGCATACTTTCAGGAGGAGACCTGAGGACCCGCCTAGCTCTAACACCTGCCCTCTAATTCAGGACCCGCTCTCCCAAGTACCAACCTCGATACCCAGGGCCACAAAGGAGTGCCCTCTTCTGGTCTAAAGGCTTGGAGCGAGTCATCTCAATGGTCCAAGTGTCCTCGGACCCCCACAAGTCATTCTGGATCTGCAAAAAAAAAAAAAAGAAAGATGTCAATATATAAGTAAATTGAATGTGAATAATGTACTAATAAGAAGGTTTGTGCTTTGTAGGTACCGCATTCTGTGTTAGAGAGTTCAAGTGTTGTCTGTGGATATGAACTCGCGCAAGGTGCCTCTTCACGATAAGGCTAGCGCCCCACCTACCGAGGGCCAGGAAATGGTCTCCCACTCGGGTAATGCCCACAAAGCAACTCTAGCTCTAGAGCCTAGACTTGAAAAATGAAACAGGAAAAGTTGAGAAGACAGATGTAAGTAATGGGGGTCAAAACAAGATAAAGGAAAAAAAGGGGATCATAACGCACCAGAACGGCATGCCAAAAGCTGCAGAATCTCCTAGCCCCCTCGGACCACCTCGTCCATGCTCCGGTACAAGTATGCCAAGGCGCAACTACCCCAGTCGAATGTGGGGACTTGGTCAAGATCCCGAAGGGCCGGTAGGAACATCAGATCGATGGAGTTGGCGGTGTCAGCAAAGAGGGTGGTACCGAGCAAGTAGAGCAGAAAAGCCCTCACTACCTGGTCAATCTCTAGGGGAGAGACCATCACTACGGCTCGATCTAGAGTGTAGAAGCTCTTAATCGAGTCCAATTTAAGGGTATGAGTCCCCTTCATGTCAGGAGTCATCCCTAAAAGTCGCTCGATATATACGACCTTATTTGGAGACAGCTAATGTAGACTCACATCAAAGGGAATAGGATCCCTAGCACAGGCAATCCCCGTGATGGCAGCAAATGATACCGGGTCTAGAGTAAGCTCACCGAATGGGAGGTAGAAGGTGTGGGTCGTATCAAACTACCTCTCCATCAAGGCATGCAGTGGTTGATAATTTGTGTGCCCCTGCTCGGATTGAAGTAAGAGTACAAAGTCCTCGAACCTCGTCTCTTGAATCTGGTCCCTCTGCTCGTCAGTCAAGTCACTAAAGAAGACCTGGGCTCTATGAAAATTCTCGACAACTTTGAACGTCTAAGAGTCATGCTGCAAATAATAAATAAATAAGGAAGTGAATTTTATGCATGTTATGGTTTTAGAAAAGGAATTCAGAATGAATGCACTTTTGGATTGTGCGATTTGCCCTGTTGATGAGGTGATCGCCTCACCATAGAGGCGATCGCCTCATCATAGAGGCGATCGCCTCTGTGATGAGGTGATCGGCTCTATGAAAGGGTGATAAGTTATCGCCTCTTGCGGATCATCTCATCGATGAGGCGATCGCCTCATCAATGAGACGATCGCCTTTATGATGATGCGATCACCTTTGTAAGGTGGGATGGGTACAGTTCCTGATTTTTGGCGATCAAAACATGGATTTCTCATCTGCTTAATAAATTAATGTCCTAAGTTGGTAATCATGTTTGATTAATCACTGACCCAACGTAATTTTGTAGGAAATTATAGGGTACTAACCTCTCCGGATGTAGACGAGCAAATGTAGGACCCTAGGTCTGCCAAAAGAGGAATCGAGTCTCCGCGGGTCAATCCCAAGCTCTTAGAAGCGCTAACAAGAGGTGGGATGTGATCCCACTCAGGCACAGGGGGTGTTCTCTTATCCTCCATTGACTGTAAAATGGGGGAAGGTGTAAGGAATACAAAAAGTGTAAGGAGAAGAAAAAGAGAGGAAAGGAAAAAGTGATAAAAAGTAAAGAAGAGTAAGGACAAAAGAGAAAGAAAAAAGTTATTTTTATAGCAAGTAAGAGCATAGAGTTTTCCCTAAATAAAAAGTATGAAAAATGATGGTTGGAGATTAGTACCACATACTAGGGAGGCAGAATTTAGAGTATAAATTTTTGAGATAAAGTTACGAAAAAAATGGGCCAAGAAAACCCACATCGCAAAGAAAAGGTTGTTCGGGTTTGAATCCTCGAAGCTCAAAAACAGGGCTGTTCGGGTTTGAATCCCTAAAGTTCAAGGAAAGGGCTATTCGGGTTTGAATCCCCGAAGCTCAAGGAAAGGGCTGTTCGGGTTTGAATCCTCGAAGCTCAAAGAAAGGGTTATTCGGGTTTAAATCCCCAAAGCTCAAAGGATCGAGATGACTGTTTGGGTAGTATCCCTAAAGTCGGAAGCAAAGGACAACTGGGCCAGGAAAACCCAGAAGTCTATGTCCCCAGAGGAATGAGGATCGGACTAGGAAAATTCAAAAACCACATCCCCAATGGTGATCGGGCTAGGAAAACCCGAGAATCAAGTAACAGTATTGTGAGGATCGGGCCAGGAAAACCCGAGAATCATGTTTCAGGTGATTGATGGTTGGGCCAGGAAAACCCATAAGTCTATGTCCCCAGTAAAACAGTAATCGGGCCAGGAAAACCCGAGGTTAACAGTCTTCAAATACCTTTATCAAATATTAATAAGTGGCTGATTAGGTCAGGAAAACCTAAGGATCATGGTCATGTTTCAGAATTAAAGAATTTATCTCTCGGGTGAGACCCGAGAGTCAGGTATATTTCTTATCTTATTGTTTGTTTGATGTTATGCATGTGATTTTTTGGAAAATTGTCATTGCATGCATTCGATTTTCCAAAAATCAAGGGGAAAACTGTAGACACCTGATTCAGTCAACTCGTGTTAGGGGACAAATTAGGGGTGCTCAGTTTGACCAGTCCGTTGTCAAGCCCAATGATGAGAATGTGAAACTTGGACATGAGAATGAAACCTAAATCTTTAAGTGGAAAGTGGACTTGAAAACCCAAAAGCCCAAAAAACCCTAAAACCGAGCCCAATTATCCAAATTTGGCCCAAGCCCACTTGGCCCAGTGCAGACCTAGGCCCAAGAGGCATCACCTCAGTGTAATGAGGTGATCGCCTCTTTAGCAGCTGCCAATGGGGCGATCACCTCATCATAGAGGTGATAGCCTCATCGATGAGGCGCCACCTCTATGGCAGCCCACTTGCAGCTGCATTTAATACAACTACAATCATGACGATCAAGTGGATAGGCCCCACTCTCCATACCTCCTTCTTGCGTGAGAAAAAGACTTTTGGGGAAGGAAAAAAAGGCTAGGAGAGCTCATGATGGGCTAGGAGGCTTAGGGGCATGGGAAAGCTAAGGGATAAAAGAAAAAAAAAAGAGAAGAAGAAAGGGAGGAGGTTGGTGAGAAAAAAAAAGGAAGAGCTCTGAAAACAAGACAAAGGGAAAAGAAGAGAAAAAAAAAACATCCTCAAGAAAGGGGAGGAAGGTTGAAGAGAAGAGGTCTACTTTCTCCATAAGAGAAGAAGGAAGAAACATGTGTCAAAGGTAGATACCATATCCTAGCAAGGATCTCAATCAAAACAGCTCTTAGGGCCTTTCATTTTGGTATAAAATCTGCACTTTAAACTTGACATGTTCATCATTTTTTGTTCTTGCTTGTGTGTAACTGAGTCTTTAGCATATTTTAGGTTTATCTTTAATGTGTTTAGCTTGATATCTCACTTTATTGATGGGTCTTTGAATACCTTTGCATGTAGTCATAGTATGATCAGTGTAGAGTGTGTATATGCATGTTTTGGTTACTTAGAGTAGAAGTCTGCACGTCTTGGGAGTTAGAGCCGGCCTGGTGGTTAGGCGATGCCTCTTCACAGAGGTGTCGCCTCATCTTAATGAGACGATCGCCTCATCAATTAGGCGATCGCCTTATTGACAGGCCTTTAGGGAGCCTATCTTTTGTGTGTATGCTACCTGTTTGTGTCTCGAAATTCTAAGAGCCCTGTTGATGAGGCATCACCTCATCAATGAGGTGATTGCCTTATCCCAATGAGGCGATCGCCTCATTAATGAGGTGACTGCCTCATTAACAGGATTAACCCGCTTCTTGCTTCATTTTTTATTTGTTTGTTATGACGTCCACTTCGGTATATCCCCTTTTGATCATTAATACACCTGTACGATTTCATGATGATGTTTAACTTTGATTATTTGATACTTTTTTTAGTTTATAACGTGAAAACCTCTTTATAGAACCTCTTTATAAATATCGCTATATGTGATTTCATTTTTTTGTGAAAAAAAGGGTTAACTGTGTGTTATTTGCAGGAATTACTTAATGATTTCTGTAATCGAGTAGTCACTTTTGCTAGTTGCCTCTTGCATATTGTCGCTTTTATGTTATTTTAATAATTTATTTTCGGTATATGTTTGGTTTATTTTCTGTATATTATTAGTTTATTTAGCTAAAAAGCATTGTAATCCTTAATCCCTTCTCTTTTAATTTTGAATGTATGGTTGTAAATTATTATTTATTTTATTTACTATTTTTTTTGAATATTGGGACTTAAAGGCATGAAATTGGACTAATGTGCAAACTCAGACTTAATTATAAAATCTGGCAATTATCCGAAGGTAATTTCATTACGTGTGGTAAATGAGAAAATAATTAAATAATTAAATGGTAATAAAATGCAAAACAAAAACGGAGGCCAACCGCAAGGTTGGGTGAGCATTCAAACGCTCATACCCAGTTTCCGAACCCGATCTCTGATGATGGCTTTTGGGAACCTCTGTGGGATCCAGTTGCTATACAGTGTGTCCCGGCTTTTATCCGGGTGGTGACTCCATCTCCAAATAGGCTTAAGACCTATATCGTATTTCCTAGTGGGCCTCGAGCCCACACAATGTCGTGGTCGCCAAACACTTGGGCGCATGCTAAACCCCACCGCCTATAAATATATACCACATTAACACCCTTCACATTTTGTATTAAAAAAATTAATTTAATGATACAACTAGATTTTCAACTATTTGATTTATGGGATTATATAATTTTGTATTTATTTTGGTTTATTGGAATTGAAAAAAAAAATAACATTTAGAAAATAATGGTAAATTAATTAAAAAATAAAAAAGGGGAAAAAATAAAAATAAAAAAGAGACTGTATTTCAGCATAAAAATGTCAAAAAATTTATGAAATAAAATCCCAAAAAACATATATTGGCTAATGCTCCACTAATATAAAAAGATAAAAAAAAAAGGAAAAATGAGAAAATAAATTTTTTGAAACAAGATGAAAACAAGAAAAAGAGAAATAAAAAAATAAAGAGAAATTCAAAAAAAAAAAAGGAAGGCGGAAAGATTAAAATAAAATAATAAGGAAAAAAAGAGAAATAAAAAATAATAAAGAGAAAATAAAAAAAAGAAAGGAAAAAATAAAAATAAAAGGAAAGATAAAGTAAAAAGAAGAATGATATATATATATATATATATATATATATATATATATATATATATATATATATATAAAATGGACATTAATGTAAATAAAAAGGGTAAAATAAGTAAAAAAATAAGAATTTGGGTATTTTAGTTAATAAAATAAAAAAATGTGTCTATTTGTGTAAATATATATATATATATAGAGTAAACGACCACTTGCTCTACATGTAAATAAAAAAATTTTCAGACTAGTGATAATAAATAAACTAAATAAACATATACTTTATTATTATTATTATTATTATTATTATTATTATTATTGTTATTACTACTACTACTTCTATTACTATTTAATTAAGTAAAAGTTTAAAAAAATAATAAAAGTGTTATTTATTTATATAATAATTTGATATTAACTTAATATAGTTATAATTCATTACAATTTTAAAAGATTTATTATTTATACAATTACGTGATATTTCTTTTATAATTTTTTATAATTAATATTTTTAATTCTAGAACTAATTTTATGTTAAAAAATATTAATTTTTCATAGTTAATCATAAGAAAATAAAAAACTATTAGTTATTTTTAATACATTTTTTTGAAATAATTTTTAATAAAAAAATTAAAAATGATAAAAAAAGTTATATTGTCTTTATATAACAATTTAAATAATATAACCTTATTAAACTAATAATTTATTACAATTTTAGAAAATTTTTTATTTGAATAGTGACGCTTTATTTCTTCAATATTTTTAATATTAATAATTTTATTTACTCAAAAAGTAAATTAATGTATTTTTTAATTTTAACTAATAATTAAATGAAAAAGATTAATTAATTTAATTTTAACTCTTTTTTATTAAATTTTATAAAAATATCTAAAAATGATAATTAAACTACTTTTCTTACAAAATTATTACTTTCAAACAAATTATATACTATATTTTTTAAAATATGATTTAAAATACAAGACAAATAAAAAATTTAATTAATTTAACTATAATTATTTACTTAATAAACTTTATTTTCATAAGTATTTTAAAATAATAAGAGTATTGTAGACACTCGGTTTGATCGGCCTGTGATAGGGAGCGAATTGTGGATGCTCGGCTTAGCCAGCTAGCAATAGAGCTCGATGACGAGAAATATAAGACTTGAATGCAATAAAGAAATCCTGAAATCTTCTCGAAAATGAGCCTAAGGGATAGAAACCCACCAACAAGCTTGAAACCCCTTAAAAATTAGCCCAAATCACCTCTGCACATTAAGCCCAATGCATGGCAAGCCCAAGAGGTGAACGCTTTTGTGAAGAGGTGATCGCCTCTCTCTCAGCTTTTGAAGAGGCAATTGCCTTATTGTTGAGGTGCATGATAGCCAACTTGGTAGGCCCACTCGCCTTTGCAACTTAGCCTCAGGTCTGAAAGATGACATTGAGAGAAGAGAGGGGCTAGGAAAGGTAATGATGGTGGAGTGGTAGTAGGGGTATAGGCTAAGAGAGGTGAATAAAAGGCTTAGAGAAAGTACACTTAAAGGAGTTTGGGGGGGGGGGGAAGAGATCTTTTGGTATTAAAAAAAGAACTGGGAGAGGAAAAATTATAGAGAGAAAAAGGCAGAGAGAGCTTTGAGAGGAAGAAGGAAGGAAAAGGCTTAGAGAAAGTAAGCTTAGAGGGGGGTTTCTCTTGAAGAGGAAGGGGAAGAAACTTGCATTCAAAGGGAGGATTAACACTTTAAACTTCATACCCTTTTAAGTTTGAATGATTCATTTCTCACTTGCTTACGTGTAATTTTCTTTGTTTACTAGGTTTCATGTTATTTTCCTTGTGTTTATCATCCATAATATGCATTATTTCTTTCATGATTCATTGAGCCTTAAGTGAGGTTATGTGTCTAGATTGATAGTTATAATAAATCTTTACTTAAATTAAAAGATTTGCCATTTTAAGGGTCACATGAGACTGCTCATTAGGCAATCGCCTCACCGCCATGAAGCGATCGCCCTTTCATAGAGGCTATTACCACTCTGATAGAATCTCATATGACTTTATCTCTTTTTTTTTGTGTATATTATAAGGTCCCATGCATGTGTAGGCCTTAAAGCACTTAAGTCTATCTCATATGTTTATCTTGCAACGTTGTCTGATTAAAGTTTAGTATTTACCTTATTTACAATTGTGTGACTTTCGTTTTACCAAGTTGAATCATAAGCTAATTGTAAGCACTCAATTTTGGGATGCAATTGTGCATAATTATGACATAAGCCCCTATAATGAAATTCATTCAAAAATTGAACTTAGTTGTTAATTTTCTGGACTTTAAGGACTAAATTATAACATTTTTTAGGGGTTTGATTGAAAATAAGTCATTTTTTCAAGGGTTTTTCGATAATTAAAAGTTAAAAAAAATTTAGGATCGGTATTTAAAATGCCGATCGGTATTGGTGTAATGCCGATCGACAGTATACAATACCGGTCAGCATTGCACAATGCCGACACGTTAAAATCCAGTTTTTTCAATTTTTTTCATGTATTTTTATCGATTTTTCAGTGTTTTGATTAGTTAAAAATTTAATTTAATTATTATTATTATCTGATGAAAATTTTGACACATTCAAAAGCACGTAAATAAGTTTCAAAAATCAAATCTTATCAGGACTCTGTCTGATCAGATAGGTTTGTTCCTCCTTTGGAGGAAGTTTAGTACGCTCAGACTCTATATTTGCATAGTTTGCATGCGTGCAAAGGGAGGATTTTTTTGGGGAGGTTTTTTTCTTCTTTGACGCAAAAATCCTAAAAAAAACTGAGACATCATTGAGAACGCCGAGGGCACTAAAAAAACTTCAATTTTGTTAAAGCTTTTTTCTATACAATTCTTTCAACCAGAACGGTCTAGCACTATTTTTTTAAGCCTGAGTCCAGAATCGGCAATAGTTTCAACGATGAAAATCCTAGTTTGAGGGGCCAAAGCATATGCACAACATTTTTTCTTTCTTCTCTTCTCTTCTTGTAAACCTTTTTTATTTTTTTTATTTCATCATTGTTTTCTTATTTCATTACTAATCTAATTTTTTGTATGTTTTTTTTATGCTTGATTGTGGATTGAGGAGGAAACAGTCTAAAATCCAAGAATTGAACAAAAGGTCCATGGAATGCCATGGATGAACCTGTATATTTTTCCAATAGTTCTTAGGATTTTTTTATTCTGCATTTTGGTATCTTGTGTAGTTTATTTTAATTTCTGGGTCTATAATTATTTAAATTTAATTTTTGTACGTAGTTTGTAATAGCCTCAGTAGTGGGAATAGTGAAAATTTTAATTTTTTGTACTTTAAAATTGATTAGTAATTAGGTTTAATTGGGTAAAAAAATCAACTACAATCAATGGTGATAGTAGCTTAAATTAGGGTTTGCATGTAATAAATTTAGGGTTTTTTTTAGAAAATCACTGTAATGTTTATTTGATCCATTTTTTGTGTTTTAATTGTTTTGAGCTTGTTTTTTTTTTTTATGTTTTTGTCCTTGTGGGCTCCAAGCCCACATTTAGGTCTAATACACTTAATAAATAGGCTTAAAAAATAGTTTAGGACTTTAAATAATTAAAATCAATTTAGGCCCATTAGGTTAATTAGATTTTAGGCTCACTTAGTAAATTAAAAATTGTTTACACTTAGCTCAGCCCGCTTAATTTCATTTTTTTTTAAAATAAATAGACCTAGACCCATATGTCACTTAAAAATAAAGTTAATTTAGACTTAGGCCCACTAATTTAATTTTCCTTTAAAATTAAATAGACTTAAGCCCATTTCTTAGACAAACTAAAATAAATAGATCTAGGCTCACTAATTAATAAAAAAATATAGGCCCACCTTTAGTCCATTTCTCACTTGTAAATAAAATGTAAATCTATCTAACTTGTTAATAAAATTAACATAGTTTAAACTTAGGGACAACGTGATCTTGAGTGCATTTTTTATGTGTAATTTTATTAACTAGATGCCTAGGGTTAGATGGATGTCAAATAGGGTTTAATAAAATTGCATGTAATTAGAGGATGAAATAATCATTTATAAAATTATTCTAAATGAACACGAGACTAAGAGAAGTTAGTATTTCGTATCCGGAATCTCCTGGTTGTGGTGCTAGCTTTCTTTTAGAGAATCGAGTACCACTTTTTCGATTTGTCTCAGTTATTACCTTGGGTGGCAACTCCTTATCTCCACGCTATATCTTTGTGACAGTGGTTAGTGTGTTCTCTAAGGCCCTGAGCCTAGACAGTGTCACAGTCGCTAAAATCTTGGACGTGCGCTAAACCCCGCTGTCTACACTAATCTTATGATTTTTATGCATAATCTTTATATGTTTTGAGGAACTAACCTTTTGACTGTTGTAAGGATTCTTTGGTGATTTATAACCATCAATCATTCCTTCTATTAATTAGTTCTTGAGAGGTTTTATTTAATTAGAGCAATTTATTTTTGGTTTATTTTTAGTATATTTCTTGTTTATTATACCATTATTTAAGAAGGTGTTGTAATTCTTAATCCCTCTCGCCCATTGATTTGGAATGTATGGTTGTAATTTATATTTTTTGTTTATTTATGGTGAATATTGGGACTTAAAAACACAAAATTGGATTAATATGCAAACTCGGGATTAATTATAAAATGCAATGATCAATTGGAAAGGAAATCAAAATTTGCTTAATAATAAAGGAATCATTGAACAATTAAGGATAATAAACTACAAAATGTAAATGGAGGCCAAACACAAGGTTGGGTGGGCATTCAAACGTTCATACCTAATTTTTGAATTTGTGAGAGAAGGCATTAGATGCCTATATGATGGAAACCCAGAACCTCTTTTGATGGCCGAGGAAGTTATTCCAGGGTTTGTGATCTTTGCTGACTTTATGAACAGGATGAAGAAAGCTATTATTGAGGCAGTCCCTATGGAAGAATTGGTACCAGCTGAGGAGGAATATAAAGAGAACACAGGTGCATCGGAGGTGAAGGATGCTGATGATCAGGATAAGGAACTGGATTTCGAAGCCTATGTCCTTAACTCCATTATGGATGTTTTTTATGATAATTTTAACGTCTTTCTTACTTTTTTATGTGAAACTAATGATTTGTTCTTTTTAAAAGTGAATGCAATGAAGTCTGAGTTTGCTTATTTATGTGATGTGTTTCCTAATAGTTATTATATTTGTGATGATTATTTTATGCATATGTTTGACATTAATTCCACGTAAACTAAGTCATTTAATTTAGGCACAAATGATAACCCTAAAAATATATTGCTTGCTTCTGGTCTAACTCATAATGAGAGAGAAAAAATGAAAGAAACATTAATAAAAAGATATAAAGTATTTGCTTGGGGCTATGAAGACATGCCAGGAATTGACAGGGAAATCTCCGAACACAGAACCCCTACATATCCTCACATATCATTGATCAAGTAGAAGAAGAGGAGACTGAGGCTAGAATGGGCACTTTTATTCAAATAAGAGGTTAAAAAGCAACTGAGGGCAAAGTTCCTAGAGGTGGTAGAGGACACTCAATGGTTAGAGAATATAGTTCTAGTCCCAAAGAAGGATGGGAGGGTCAGAATGTGTGTGGACTATAGAGATCTAAATAAGGCTTGCCTAAAGGATGATTTCTCATTGTCACACATCGACACGATGGTCAATAGTGCGACTTCCAGTGCAATGTACTCTTTCATAGATGGGTTCTCAAGGTATAATCAGATCATAATGGCAGTAATAGACAAGCTAAAGATGTCATTCATCATTGAATAGGGTATCTACTATTATCGGGTAATGTCATTCGGATTAAAGAATGTAGGGGCTACTTATTAGAGGATAGCAACCACTGTGTTGCATAATGTGATCTATAAAGAAATATAAGTGTATGTGGATGATATAATGGTGAAATCTGCAACAACAGATGGGCACTTCGAGGCTTTAGATAAATTCCTGGCAAGGGCAGAAAAGTATAATCTCATATTGAATCGGAAGAAGTGTGTTTTTAGGGTGACGGCTAGTAAGCTGCTAGGACATATTGTCAGCTAAAAAGGAATAGAAGTGGACCCAGTTAAGGTAAAGGTGATTAGGGAAATGCCCGCTCTAAAGAATGAAAAAGAAGTCAGAGGGTTCATAGGGCATTTGTAGTACATTAACAGGTTTATAGCTAAGTTGACTACCATATGTAAACCAATCTTTAAGCTCCTAAAGAAGAATCAACCTGTGTTATAAGACAATGAATGTCAATAAGCTTTTGAAGCCATTAAGTCTTATTTAATAAATCCTCCAATCTTACAGCCGCCAAAGCTGGGTAAACCCTTAACCCTATATTTGGAAATTGAGAAGGATGCAATATGGGTAATGCTAGCTCAAGAAAATGAAGAGAGGATTGAACATATAGTGTATTATTTGAATAAGAAGCTCCTCCTGTATAAAGCCAACTACAACCTAGTAGAGAAAACATGTTTGGCTATAATTTGGGCAATGAAAAAGCTCCGGAATTACTTTCAATCCTACAGGGTACAAGCGATTTCTAAATATGATCCCCTCAAATACCTTCAATAAACTCCCTCGCTCACAGGAAAGTTAGCCAGATGGTTGGTGCTGCTCACTGAATTTGACATTAATTATGTGGTGAAAAAGGTAGTAAAGGGAAGGGTAGTAGTAGACTTCTTGGCTTAAAACCTAATAATCGATGAATGGGAATGGGAGTTAGAATTTCCAAACGAACATTTCAGGGTAATAGAGGTTCAAGGATGGAAAATGTACTTTAATGGAGCCGTCAATAACAAAGGGGCCGGTATTAGTATAATTTTGATCACGCTAGAAGGGGAAATAATCCTAATGGCCAAAAAGCTTGAATTTGAAGTAATAGACAATCAAGTAGAATATGAGGCATGTATCTTTGGTTTGGAAGCATTGTGTAATATGGGGGTAGAGGATGTTATCATGTACGGAGATTCGATGTTGGTGATAAAATAAGCCTCTAATAAGTGGGAAGTGAAAGAGGACAAGCTATGTCTGTATTAGGATTATTTGCCCACTATCTCATTGTCTTTTACTCAGTGAAAATTTATTTATCTATTAAGAGAAGAGAACTAGATAGCTGATGCACTAGCTACTCTAGCTTTCATGTGGGAGAGTGGCAAATAAATATAGGTTAGGCCTTTAACATTGGCGAAATCTCGAACTCCTTATTATAAAGAGATAAGGGTGATGCCAGTGGATACCACTGAGAAGCCTTGGTTTTCTAACTTATAGTAATACTTAGAAATAGGATAGTTCCCTAAGGATGTTGATAAGAAAGAATGGATGTCCATACGAATGTTATCTTGGTAGTTCATTAACCATAATGGAATGTTGTATAAAAAATGCCTACTTATGTCCACTTAAGGTACGTCGATAAGAAGGAAGCCAAGAGACTTATGGAAGCAATCCATGAAGGGATGTGTGGTCCAGATATGAATAGGATAGTTCTGGCAAAGAAAATAGCCTACCAAGGTTATTTTTGGATTACCATAGAGACAAACTGTGTCAAGTTTATAAAGAAATGCCACTACTGTTAAACTTATATGGATGTGAGCCATCTACCGTCTATGGAGCTCCAGGGAATGACTTCCCCTTAGCCATTTACAGTATGGGGGATCGATATTATAGGGGAAATAAGGTTAAGGGCATCAAACGGTCATCAATACATTGTCGTGGCAATCGATTATTTCTCCAAATGGATCAAGGCTGAGTCCTATACTACGGTCAGCTTGAAGCAGATGTCGAAGTTTATTGAGAAAAATATAATCTGTAGATATGGGCTACTGCATCACCTTATTATTGATAACGATGTTCAATTTCAGGTAGAGATGGTTGTTGTAGACCGCGGGGTTTAGTATGCGTCCAAGATTTTAGTAACTGCGACACTGTTTGAGCTCAGGGCTCTAGAGAACACATGGCGGGTAATAACTGGGACAAATCAAAAGTGGCAGTACTCAATTCTCTAAAAGAAAATTAGCACCATAACCAGGAGATTCTGGATAAGGAATACTAACTTCTTTCAGTCTCTTGTTCATTTAGAATTACTTTATGAATTACTATCTTATCCTTTATTTACATGCAATTTCATATAAACCCTTATTTAAACAATTAACCTAGGCAAACTAGGAATGAAAAACACATGTAAACAATGCATTCATTTTAGTTTATAATCCCTAAGTTAGTCTAATCTACATTCATTTTAATTAAATGGGATAAATTTACATATTTTAATTTACAAATGACCATAAAGACTAATGGGCCTAATTTCTATTTAATTTTAATTAAGTGAACCTCAGTCTATTTATTTTAATTTTAAAAATGGGTCTAAATCTATAAATTATGAAGTATTTAAATTAGTGGGCCTAATTCTAAATGTTTTAATTTTAAGGTATCTACAAGTTATGGAAAATGATTTAATTTAATAGGCTAATTCTATTAATTAAATTCAACTAAAGTGGGCTTATATATAATTAACTAAATGGGCCTAAGTCATATCTAACCTAAAATTTAATTAATTATGGGTCTAAAATCAATTTTACTTAATTAAACCTAATCCTAATTAAATTAGTAAACCTATTAAAGAAAAGGTGCATGTAATTATTAAACCAAAAAAACCTAAAATCTTGAGCCTAAAGCAAACACAATGAAAACATAATATAAAAATAAAAAAATTAACAAACTAAAATAATTAAACAAACAATTAATTAAGATGCATAAATCAAAAGAATAAAAAAAACATGAAAATAATAAACTAAACTACATGATAAATAAACTACATTAATCATGCATTCAATGATATCTAACCCTAATTAAATTATATGCAACTTAAATTTACTACAACCACCATTAATTTTAATTAAAGCTATGCCAAATAAACCTAATTTACTAATTAATTAATTAAAATAAAACACACAACCACACACAAAGGATTCCACTATTCCCACGATTGAGGCCATTACAATGATCTATTGAAAATAAAAAATAATGAATACAACCCAAAAACTAAAATGAATGAGACAAAAAATAAAATAGCCAACAAAATAATAACAAATAAATAAATAAAAACCCTAAAAAACTACATTCAAAAACAACATTTAATCCATAGCATTCTATGGAACTTCATGGGTTTTGTTCTCTATAGTGAATCCATCATGTAACTCCCTTCATAATCACAAACACAAATACAAAGAACAAAATAAACAATGATTAGTAATTAAGTAAAATTAAATGAAACCAAAATAATCAAAATGAAAATAAGAAGAAGGTAGAAGAAAAGATGATTGGATGGATGCAGTATTGATTTGCTCCTTAAAGTGATATAAATCACCGTTGTTTTTTAGAATAGATCTTCAATACTTGAATTTCTCTTCCCTAAAAGGTAAACTTGCTTCTTCTATAAAAGAATTGTACGTCAAAAGAATTTTTTTTTTAGACTTGAAAGCTACGTAAAAGAAAAGAAGAAGAAGTCGAAATCCCCCTTACAAGAGAGTTGAGCTGGGTTTATATAGAAAAAACCTTAGTTAAAGTCATGTATTTTACTGTGACTTCTTCTCTTTACTGTGATAAAGTTTTGGTTTAACAAGGACTTTTAATTTCTTAAAAATTTAGATAAATCCTAGAAAATGGATTTATCACATTATTTGACTAATTAAAATTCAAAAAATAACTTTTTATTTACTAAAAAAACCAAAAAAACACAGGCGAAACACAATTAATCCCGATCTTGATCGAGATTATATAATTCCAACTGGAATTATGTAATTCTGATCGAAATTACATAATTTCAATAAGTTTTATGTAATTTCATTCGGAATTATATAATTTAGATCGGAATTACATAATTCCAATCTCTTTTATCGAAATTACATAATTTCAATCTTTTTTTTAACTTTTAATTATAAAAAGACCCCTTAAAGAACTTAAACTTTTCAATTAGGTCCTTAAATAAAATATTACAGTTAAGTCCTTAAAAAACTAATTAAGTTCTTTTGAAATCACATTTAGGCTTTTGAGCTTTCAAACTTCTAGTGTTGAAGATTTATTTTATATTATTTTCATCATGAGAGTCCTTTGTCGCATCCACACTTCCTCATCCCAAAATTGGGTGCTTACAGCTGCATTGTTAAGAGATTATAAGATAAAACATCATAGATTGTCTCCATATAGGCCATAGGCAAATGGGGTTGTGGAAGCTACAAATAAGAATATAAAGAGAATCTTAGCCAAGATGATGGAGAATTACCGGGATTAAGCAATTATTTATAGTTTGCATCATGGGGGTACTGAACTATTGCTATAACTTCAACAGGGGCCACTTTATATTCCTTAGTATATGAGTGTGAAGCTATTTTTCCAATAGAAGTTGAGGTCGATCATTAAGGGTTCTCTTAGAGTCCAAGATCCCTGAGTACCAATGGATGGAAAGTCGAGTGGTGTAGCTGACATTGTTGGATAAAAAGTGGATGAAGGTTGCCTATCATTCTCAATTGTATTAAAAAAGGATAGCCCGAGCTTACAATAAAAAGATCAAGTCAGGAAAGATTAAAGAAGGAGATTTAGTAATGAAGCTTGTAAAGCCGATTATGACTAATCCACGAGGAAAGTTCAAACTGAATTGGGAAGGTCCATATGTGATGAAAAAGTTATTCTTTAAGGGTGCATCTATCCTATTTGAGATTAAAGGGAATAAATTCTGAGAGCCTATTAACCTGGATAAGCTCAAGAAGTACTTTTTTTAAAAGTCTTGCTAGGGAGAAAACCTCAAAAAGAGGTTATCTAGGCAAAAGTTAGAGAAAAAAAATGAAAAAAATAAAAAAGTCTTACTGAATTAAAAACCTCAAAATGGGTGGTCCAGGCAAAAGTTAAGGATATGTAAATGAAGAGAGAGAGCTGAAATGGTTAGTTGAAAAACTTTTAAGGGCAAGCCAATTAATGACATAAGTTATGTCAGAAGCAAAATGTATATTCATATTGTTCTTAAAGTTAAATGAAACAGATTGCTCTAATTACTGTTAAACATTGCGTTAAGTGTTTATTACAAACTATTTAACTAAAAAGGAAAACTTTATCTAACAAAAAGAGAAACAATGACTAAATTCATGAACTAAGTTTGCTTTCTCATCTTTTATTGAATATCCCACACACTTGATGTTTATAATTCTCTTGTTCTTTTATTTCTAATAAACTCATCTCTTTCTACCTGTTGCAATTGAATCCATGCCTTATAATGATAATCGAAAGTCGGATCCTCGTAGTCTATGCACCTCTGAATGATTCTCCGAGGTTAGGTAGCCACTAGGTTTTCCAGGAAGTTCTAGGTGAGCGGTCCTAGCTCGAATTTATGCATGAATCCCACTATTAGCAGTTTTTGCCTATATTGCGTGGTAGAGTTAGGCAAGATCATAGAAAGTGGCGAAGGTCAACGATAAGAATGTAGTAAGTGTAAGACCGAACAATCATATGTCGCAACCTTCACCATGGGCATATCCATCAGATCAGGGTATTGGGGAATGTGGATAGTCAATCCTGCATACACATATTATTTATTTAAAATATTCAAATAATATTTTTTTAATAGTTTTAAGACTAAAATGTAAAAAAAAAAAAATTGATTTTAAGGGTTAGTTAACGAAAAACTACTTTGACTAACGGATAGGACTAACAAAAAACTTTTTTATAACTTATAGAATTTGACTGTAAACATTTTTTCCTATACGATTTAATTGAAAAAATGATATAATTTATAGGATTAATAGTGTTGTTAACCCTATAAGAAATAGATCCATAAAGCAAAATTAATATGATGAAAGCATGCTAAAAATTTATTTAGCATTAGTCATTTATCCATGCCTTGTACAAAAAAGTTGGGTATGGGTCCTGAATTATCTGAATATTTTCTAAAAAATTAAACTAAAAATATTTACATTTAAAAATTTTTGTTAACCAATTGGATTTTTTTTGACTAAATTATCCCAAAAATATTTTTTCAATGAATTTGGAGATTATGAATTCTAAGAACCAAAAATCGAATTATTTCAAACTGTACTTAATTGAAAAATCAAAATTAAAGTTGGTAATTTACAAAATTATGTATATATCTATATTATATATAAATGTATGAAGGAGAGATAGACAAAATTAAAAAAAAATGGTCAGCCCTCATTATTATACAAAAATTAGATAAATAGTCATTTACTAATAAAAGTAAAATTAAATTAATTAAAATATAATTTTAATTTGATTGATAATATATTTTCTATTTTAATTATGTTAACTTTTATTTTATCTCTAATAAAAATTAAATTAATTAAAATATAATTTTAATTTAATTGAAAGTATATTTCCTATTTTATTTAGTTGAACTTATATTTTATTTCTGACAGAAATTCTAATATATATATATATATATATATATATATATATATATATATATATATATCTTTTTACAGAGGAAGAGAGGGATAGTCAGTTGGTTTCCAACATTATTCCCTTATTAAGAAGAGAGAGTGATTTAGGAAAACAAAACTACCTTCATATTGAATTTGAGAAAACAAAACAAAAAGGAGAGACATAAAGACATTGTAGCTTACATGATGTGGCTATTCATAAAAGCCTGTGGAATGCTGCAAGCAGAAAGTGCTAGGTGTCCAAGTGTCAAAACCTAGTGACACCTTTCTCTATGCTTCAGCTTTATATATATATATATATATATATATATATATATATATATATATATATATATATATACACACACACACACACACACACACACTCACACATAAAAAACACAGAAATGGTTGAATCAGAGTTCTTGAGATTGGATTGGTGCTATGTATGTCTTTCCTTTTTAGCCCTCACCGGCCGACTACCTCGCCCTATCACATGCTAATGAAAAATAACCTAAACCTGAACCAAGGTGCTTTCTCGAGCTAACCTTCTTTTTATTTATTGGAGAAACTAAAGTAGAAAAAAGGGTGTCACTAGGTTTTAACACTAGCACTCTCTACTTGCAGCATTCTGCAAGCTTTTATGAATTGCCATGTCGCGTAAGCTACAGTGTGTTTATGTCTCTCCTTTTCATTTTGTTTTCTCCTTTTCATTTTTTGTCTCAAATTCAATAGGAAGGCAGTTTTGTTTTCCTAAATCACTCTCTCTTCTTCATAGGGGAATAGTGTTGGAGACCAACTAACTGACCCTTTCTTCTTCTATGAAAAAAATGTTTCAAAATAGCATGATCTCATTGAGAAATTAAAATCTATCAATTTATCAAACAAATAGCTTCTTCTTCTTCTTCTTCTTCTTCTTCTTCTTATTCTTCTTCTTCTTCTTCTTCTTCTTCCTTTCTATTTTTAAGCAAACCCTTTCTTTTTGTAGCGATTTATCATCTTGACTTAATTTAACTATTTAACTATTTATCTTGCTTTGCGGATAATTGAAAAAAACAAAAGGGATGCATCTTTTCATTTTCCCATCTCTTCTCTTAGAAGGTTAATTTCACACTCTTTCTAGCCTGTCTCACTCTTTTCTTTTTTTCTTTTTTGTTTTTTTTCTTTATAATCTGTCCCTCTCTCTTCACTTAGTCATCTTTTCTTCTTATATACCTCTGATTGAGCATTAAACAACCACTCTTCCTAAAGAACAACATCCTCACTATCGTAAAATAGATAAAATAATAATAACAACAATAAAATGAAGATAAAGAGGATCAAGTCCATTCTTCCTCCTTTCCCTCTTATGCCATTTTCAAAGTACGTTTCTTTATTTCTCATTCTTTAGTGTAATACATGTCTTTTGTGTTTTCTTTTTTTATTTCGTTGACAATTCTTGATTCTTTTACTGTCTTCTTTCATATATTAATGCTTTTGCATTTTCGCCTTTTAGTTGTGCTATTTTTTGTTTAATTTCTTGATTTTTTTTATTTTTTTTCATTAAATAGTATTGCTCTTGATACCTTTGTTTGTTAGCATCAATTTAGGGTGGTAAGTTTATTTGTTAGATAAGCCTTGGCTTTTGTGTATCAAAATATTTTTCAAAATTTGCTTAATGTATAAATGATGTTCGATGAAATGCCCATGAGATATTTGTGTTTAGAACTACAATGCTTTGATATTGAGATTGCTTTTGTTGGATCAAAATTCTTTTAAGGTTAAGTTTATGACAATAATGTCAGTAAGAACTAGAGGTTCACATGGTGGTGTTATGGTTATAATGAGGTGATTCAGGCAGTGCATTTTCTAAAAGAAAGTATAAGGAAAAGAGGAGAAGAATATGAAAAGTTATTAAATTTTAAGTTTTTGAAGTGTCAAAGTGGTGCAAGAAAATTTCTTATTGTGCTTATAATTGAGTTGGGCTTTAAAGGCAAATTACAAATATGGAAATGCAGTCATTTTAAAGTTTTTAAGTTAGAAAATTAATGTTGATCTCAGCAAGTTATCAATCTTGATTTTAATCTTAATAAAATTTTTTAGCAACTAATGTGTTTGCTTTAAGTGTATATAAGTTAGGAGCAATTTGGAAGTCAAAGTAATGATGAATTATCAAAGAAAAATTATTCCAAAAAGTCATCATCAGTAATATTTCATCTGGAGTCATCACAAGGACTAAATTTCATAAAAAAGTGCAATTCTAATCATAATCCTGACCGGAACAAAAAAAGTCTTGATCGGGACCAAAAGAGACCAATTTCTGCATAACACTAAAAAATGGCAGAACCTATCTCAATCCAATGTCCCGATCGAGACACTGCTCTGGACATGGAATTCTTGATCGGGACATTGATATCCCGACTGGGACCAGAGTAAAATTTCAAATGCAATGACTCGTAATGGCTATTCAATGCTTGTTCCGACTAAGATTGATGATATCCTGACCGAGACCTAACAAAATGTAGCTCAAAAGTCCAAATTTCATTCAAATGGACTTTGTTTTTATTATGAATGAAATTATTATTTCCAATAGTTATAATTGAATTGCTTATTATTTCCAATAGTTATAATTGAATTGCTCAAGTATAAATATAACCATTAAAGATCATTTTGAGGTTAAGAAACTTGATTATTCATTTTATACTTTCAAGCATTCAATTAAGATCTCTAAACTCTTTCAAATTCATTTTATTGTTGTATATTCTTGTGAGAGTTAGTGAGTGTTATAATAAAAATTCTTATTCTTCTATTTTCTAGGGTTAAGAAAATGGGAAGTGAGATTCTATTCTAAAGGAATTGGTTTAAGTGTTTACCCATTAAAACACTTGGGAATTAGGTTTTAGTGGAAGCCTTGAAAACACTTATAAATTGGTTTTTAAGTGAGCCTTGAAAATAGAAGTTGTAAAAATCAATATAAGGAAATAGTTATGGTTATTCAAAATCCTAACTTGGGGATAAGTTAGGTGGATATGTAGGATTGTTGAGAATCCGAACTCTTTAAATTCCTATGTTCATCATTCTTCCTTCTTAACATTCTTTTTAACTCTTATTCAAACTTTTTAATTTTTATTATTGTTCGATAGTCCTATTCACCCCCCTCTAGGACTTTTTTAATTAGTATCAGAGCTTGGATTTTAGTAACTTAATTGCTAGAATACAAGATCATGGGGAGTCAATCTCAAAATATATCTTCACTTAGACCATTCTTTGATGGTAGTGATTATCCTCATTAGAAGTTCAAAATGGAACTATACCTTGATTGTGATCTATCAAACTTTGGGGTATTGTCCTAAAAGGTTGGGAACCACCTATAACTACCATTGATGGTGTGGTAATTACTCTTGCAAGAAGCTAATGGAATAATGAACAAAAGGAGAAAAATCATAAAAACAAAAAGGCTATTATCACTCTAGTCTCTTCCATAACAAGAAGAAGGAGGCAAGCTTTTACATTGAATGTTAGCCAAGGAAATGTGGAAGACCTTGAAAAATCATTATAAGGGCAACATACAAGTTAGAAGCAAAAAGGTTCAACTTCACATGTATAAATATGAACTCTTCAAAATAAATCCTCAAGAATCAATCATGGAGATGACAAACTGTCTCAATGCTCTCCTCATAACTCTCAAGAAACTTGGAAAACATTTCTCCAAAGAAGAGGTGAATAATAAGATTCTAAGAATCCTACCTAAGAAGGATTAGGAATCTTAGGTCACTTCAATTATGAAAGCTCAAGACCTTTCTACTCTTTAAACTGATGTGCTTATTGGAAAGCTCCTAACACATGAGCTTACAATCAAACAAAGAAGTGAAGAGCAAAAAGAGAAAGAAGAGAAGAAAAAGAGTATAGTATTAAAAGCTTTTTAAAAAGATAGTGAAGAGGAAAGCGTTAAAGATTCTAGTGATGAAGATGGTGATATTGCCATGCTCACTACGAACTTCAAGAATTTTTTAAGAAAGAAAAATTTCTCAAAAGCAAGGGACTCTAACAAGAAGTTTGAAGAAGGTGGTAAAAAGAAAACCAAAGAAGTTACTTGCTATGAATGCAAGAAACCGGGACACATCCGAAGTGAGTGCCCTAAACTAAAATTTAAGAACAAGGGAGTAAAGGATAGGAATAAGGCCTTCAAAGCTACTTAGGATCACTCCTCCAAATCCAAAAAGGAAAAGGAACAACAAGAAGTGGCCAATTTTGTTTCATGGCTCTTAAAGATGAAAAAGAGGTACCATCTATTTTTAACTCATCTTGTGATGAATATTGTGTTTATGATGAATATGATAATGATGTTGATAGTTCTATTGTGAACAAACTCTTGCTTAAATGTAAAAGCTTAGTTTCTAAAAAGAAGCATTATAAGCATGAGTTAAATAGCTTAACTAAGGAATTTGAGAAGTTGAAAATTTAATTTTCTAGTCTTGTTAAATCAAATGACAAACTTGCTAGTGATTTAAAATCTTCTAATTCCTTAAAAGAATAACTCAAGAAAGCTACTGATGAAATTCATAAACTTTCTAATGAGGTAGTTAAGCTAAAAAATTCCATATAGAAATTTCAAAGAGGAAAATAGAGTTTAGATAATTTACTTGACTTTAAAAAATTTCATGAAAATACTCATGGAATTGGGTATAGTAATGGAATGGCTTCATCTTCATCTTCATCACATATTAATTTTGCTAAAGTCTCATATGGCTTTATTCCCTGTACTTCAAAACCAATTGAGACTTAAGCTTTTAAAGCCAATAAGTCTCATGTGTCAAATATTAAAGGGAAGTCTCATAAGACTCAATTCTATATGACACAAAAAGGTAAGGCTCAAAAAGGAGCATCTTAACTAAAGCATGCTTACATGTACACTAAATATAACACTCACAAGCATGTTGCACAATACAATGCACCAAAATATATTGCACAATAAAATGCACCAAAATATGTTGCACAAACCTATCAAAATACTCATTATTAATGTATGTCTCATACTCAAAATAATACAAGACACACACCATCATGACATAAAAAGCATGATTCACACACTAGGAAAGTATATCATCCTAGGAGAAAAAAATTTAAAAATGATGTATATTCATATTGCATGATAAAAGGACATACAAATAATGTGTGCTTCTATAAAAGACTACACATGACTTTACTTCCTACGGATTATCTTGAGACTAACCAACCTAGACCAAGAAAGGTTCGGGTTTAAAATAACACTTAAATTATTTAGTGTAGGTGTGCTTGAGGTCCATAAAAATAAAAAGTAAGTGGTATCTTAATAGTGGATGTTCAAGGCACATGACGAGAGATAAGGAGCAATTCAAATAATGCAAATGATAGAGGACTTACTACATTCGAAGACAATGCAAAAGGAAAGATTATTGGCATTAGAGAAATAGGTAATCCTAAATCCTTATCTATACATTATGTGTTGTTTGTTGATGGTCTTAAACATAATTTGCTTAGTATAAGTCAATTATGTGACATGGGAAATAAGGTGACTTTTTATCCTATAAATTGCTTTGTTAGTAGTTTTAATGAAAACAAAGTAATTTTTAGTGGTGAAAGAGTAAATAATATTTATATTATTGATTTGAACAAAATTGATAACAAAGACATCAAATGTTTAATGTCTATTTCCCATGACATATAGACATGGAATAAAAGGTTAGAACATGCAAATTTTGAGCTTTTAAATAATCTTTATAAACATGAACTTGTGATTGGTTTATCTAAGCTTGAATTCACTAAGGATAAACCTTGCAATGCTTGTCAAAAGGGAAAACAATCCAAGTCATCATTTAAGCTAAAAAATGTAGTGTCTACTTCTATACCACTTGAACTTATACATATGGATTTGTTTAGACCAATTAGAGTTGCTAGTCTTGGTGGAATGCACTATGCATATGTATTGATTAATGATTACTCCAAATTTACTTGGGTATGTTTTCTTGCTCATAAGAATGACACATTTAAAGCTTTTGAAAATTTTATGAAAAGAGTTCAAAAAGAAAAAGTTTTTTGTATTTCTTCTATTAGAAGTGATCATGGAACCGAATTTGAAAATGAATTTTTCAAAAATTATTATAATGAAAATGGTATCTCACATACGTTTTCCTTTTTTAAAACTCCTTAATAAAATGGGGTAGTCGAAAAGAAAAATTGAACTCTTATGGAAATGGCTAAAACAATGCTTTATGAGTATAACTTACCTCTATACTTTTAGGTGGAAGCCGTTAACACATCTTACTACATTTCAAATCAAGTTTTCAAAAGACCAATTTTGAACAAAACATTTTATGAGATATGGAATAATAGAAAACCTAAAATCTCATATCTAAGAGTATTTGGATACAAGTGCTTTATATTAAACACCAAGGATAATCTTGGAAAATTTAATTTTAAAGCTGATGATGGAATTTTCCTAGGCTATTCTATTTCTAGTAAAGTATATAAAGTTTTTAATAAGAGAACTCTAGTAGTTGAAGAGTCCATGCATGTTGTATTTGATGAATCAAACTCACTTGATCCTAGAAAGGATGTTTATAGTGTTAATGATCTTATAAGTGATAATGAGATTATGAATACTCAAGAAGAAAATGCTAGTAAGCCTTTGGAACTTTAAAGTCCAAGTAAGCAGGATAATGAGAAGACATCTCAACCTACCTTAAAGCTTGAACTTCCAAAGGATTAGAAATTTAAGAAAAATCATCCTCAAGATCTTATTATAGGTGACACTAAAAAAGGGGTAACTGCTATATCTAAATTAAAGTCTATTGTAAATTTAGCCTTTATTTCTCAAATTGAACCTAAAAATATTGATGATGCATTGTATGATGAATTTGGGTCCTTGCTATGCAAGAAGAGTTAAATCAATTTGAGAGAAACAAGGTTTAGATCTTGGTTCCTAGACCTAAATATCATCCCACTATAGGCACTAAATGAGTGTTTAAAAATAAGATGAATGAACAAGGTATCATAACTAGGAATAAAGCTAGATAAGTAGCTAAAGGTTATAATTAAGAGGAAGGCATTAATTATGATGAAGCCTTTGCCCCCATTGCAAGGTTAGAAGCTATTAAAATGGTACTTGCATTTGCATCATTCATGGAATTTAAACTTCATCAAATGGATGTTAAAAGTGCATTTTTAAATAGTTTTATTAAAGAGGAAATATATGTTGAGCAACCTCTTGGTTTTGAAAATTTTGATTCTTGAATCATGTTTTTAAATTGTTAAAAGTATTGTATGAATTCAAACAAGCTCCAAGAGATTGGTATGAAAGATTGAGCAACTTCTTATTAGAGAAAGGGTTCTCTAAAGGAAGAGTTGACATAACTCTTTTTACAAAGAAATCCAAGCATGAATTACTAATTGTTCAAATATATATTGATGATATTATTTTCAATCCTACTAACCATTGCTTGTGTGAGGAATTCTCCAAGTTAATGTAAGGAGAACTTGAGATCAGTATGATGGGAGAACTTAAGTTCTTTCTTGGACTTTAAATCAAGCAATGTAAAGATGAGACTTTCATGAATCAAATAAATATGTAAAAGAAATTCTTAAGAAGTTTGGCATGGATGTAGCTAAGATGAGTAAAACTCCAATAAGCATCACAACCAAACTCAATAAGGATGAGAATGGCAAACATGTTGATGAAAAGCAATTTAGAGGTATAATCAGATCTCTTCTATATTTAACTGCTAGTAGTCTCGATATTATGTTTACTACTTGCTTATGTGCTAGATTTCAATCTAGTCCTAGAGAGTCTCATTTGAATGCTATCAAAAGGATTTTTAAATATCTTTGTGGAATAATACATTTAGGACTTTGGTATCCTAAGAGTCCATTAACTTAATTAGTTATTCGGATGTAGACTTTGCTAGTAGTTTACTAGATAGAAAGAGCACTTCCGAAACTTGTTAATTTTTAGGATAGTGTTTAGTTTCTTGGTTTAGCAAAAAATAAGTTTCGATTGTCTTGTCCACTGCTGAAGCTAAACATATTGCAGTAAGTCTTTGTTGTTCACAAGTCTTATGGCAAAAATAACAATTGTTAGACTATGGTATAAAACTTGATCACATTCTAATCAAATGTGACAATACAAGTGCTATTAACTTTAACAAGAATCACGTTCAATATTATAGATCTAAGCATATAGACATTTGACATCATTTTTAATGTGATCATGTTCAAATTGGTGATATCTCACTTGAATTTGTTGATACACATAATCAACTTGTAGATATCTTCACCAAACCTCTTAATGAAGATAGATTTAATTTCATTAAACATGAACTTGGAATGATTGATGGTTTTAGTATGTCTTAATTTTGATGGTCCTTTGAGTTTTCTTCATGTTTATTTTTGGTATATAATACATGTTCACTAGATTTTTTTATTTTAAATTTTAGCTTTTCTTGTAAAAAAAATGTGGTGTTTATTTAAATTACTTTGATCTTCTTAAATTTGATTTTTATTAATTCTTTTTAAAAAAATTATTTTCTTTAATTCTTCCTATTTTGCAAAATTAATAATTAATTAATGAAATAGTCATTAAATTAATTAATTTAATTTTAGCAAAATATATCCTTCCTTAAATGCTTTTAATTCAAATACTCATTTATTTCTTCCAAAAATCCTCAATTAATTCAAATAAATGCAAATTAAATTTATAAGGACTTAGTTGTAAGACATTTTGGACTTAACTATAAACTTTTTTCAAACTTTTCTTGACTGGACCTTGGTCCCTCTAAGGACCAGATCATGTCTCGAACATGATCTACAAATTTTGTGTTTTTACACAGAACTAATCTCAAACGGATATCCCGATCGGGATATCACTCGGAACATCACATCCCAATTGAGATGGGAGTATGTCCCGACCTGGACATAGCTCCTAACATCATTAGGATTTCAAATCCTTTCAAATTTTTGACTCTCCAATCAAAATTAAGAACGATTTTTGAGGTTCCTATTTAGTTCAAATTCAAATTTTACTCTATTTCCAACCTTAATTTCTTCCTTATAAATACCACTTTATTCCTCCTAGATTTCTCATCTCAATCAAGCTCTTCTTTTCTTTACAAATTCTTCAACTATTCTTCTTTTCTCTCTTATGGCTCCTAAGAAATCAAGTAAGGTTTCTTCATCTTCTCAAGCTCTTCTCTCTGAAAAGGATAATCCTAAAAGAACACACTCTCCATTCTCCTACTCTTCTCAAGAAATCAAGAAAAGAATGTCTTAACTTCAAAAAAGAGTTTTCATTCCCTCAAGATTCATGGATGAACCTACTCTTAAGACTATTAGTTTTTATGAACAAGTACAATATCTTCTTCTCAAAGGTAGGATTTATGATTTTTCTTTCTCACCTTTTCCATCACGTCCTACTCTTATTATTGAGTTTCTTTCTTTATATACTCTTCATTCCATCAAATTTGATGATGACAATCCTTACTTCTCTATGAGATTCAAATTGGGAGGGAGAGATCATTTCATGACTTATCAAGAGTTTGATACTCTTTTTGGTTTTTCTCAAAAGGACATATTCAAGTTAACCCTCATTGGCTAGCCTTTTTATATTGGGATGAAATCAAAGCTTCTAATGCTCCTTAATTCTCTGCCAGACATACTAAAGCCTCATTCATCAAATCCAAAGCACTTTGGTATGCTCATCGTTTTATTACCTAATCTATTAATAGTAGAGCTCTCTCTCTAATAAAGCCCTTTCTCTTGATGATCTTTATATTTTTTTTACTGTCTTCATTATAATGAGAATATTGCTTTGGGAAGATTTTTACAATGGAGAATTTAGCTAATTAGTGATAATCATACCCATGCAATTTGTATTGGTGGAATTGTCATAAAGTTAGCTAAATTATATCATATTAATCTTGACTCTCTACCCTTTATAAAACTCATGCTTCTTGATATATCTTTCATTCAAAATTCTAAATAATTTACCTCTATTGATGGAGTTTGGGTTTAGAAACATGACCTTGAAGCTAGTGAAAACATTAAAGCTATGTTTCAAGAATTAGAAGAACAAGAAGGTTAAGACCTTGGGGAAGAAGAACAAGAACCTCAACCTTATGTTGCCCCTCCAAGGAAAAGAACAAGAAGTGAAGGTAAATAAACCCAAGGTGCTCAAGCTCAAGATGTTGAACCTTCTTGGGTAGGATAAATCATTGAATGCATGTCTTTAATGGAATCTAACTTCAATTCTCGCTTTGATGAAGTTGAATCCATTTTCAATGTGTGTTTTAATCAAATCGATGGAAACATTGCTCATCTTCAACTTGATGTCCATCATATTTATGAGCAATAAGGCTACACTTGCATCTTTCCTCCTCCCCTTCATCCCTTTCTCAAGATAGTTCTTATATGTACCTTTTGTTTGTTTTATTTTCAGTATATGTTTGGTTTATTTTTTGTATATGAGCCTCTAACTGCTAGTTTTTTTTTTTTGGCTCATTTTATAATTGTTTATGTTTGGTTTACTTTTAGTTTATTTTCCATATTTTCTCTTTGTACTGGATGCATTTTTCTTATTAATGAAATTTTGCTTTCTTTAAAATATAAATTTCTCTAGTATTCATTCTTTGTTATTTTTGACCAAAGGGGAGAAATATATGAGTTTGCTCATTGTGTTAATTGTGTTAATTTTTTTTCAAATTATTATTTATTATGTTAATTTATTATTTATGTATAATTTTTTTTATTTACGCATGATTTTTTTATATACATGCGGTTATTCTTAGGAATTATTTTGATCTTTTCTTTGCTTTTAACTAAGGGGAAGCAATAATTAAGTTTACATGAGTGTTTAGTTAATTTCTTTTAAAAAAAAGAATTTTTTTTTACAAAGATGTGTTTATGTTAGTGACATAACTATATGATAGTGTGTCCTAAATATAAAATTTTTAATAGGGGGAGAAAATTATTTTATTATTTTTCAATATGCCATATTAATTGTTTTTTACTTGTTTTGGTTCATGGTCTTTTGTTTCCTCTATTTTTCTAACAAAGGGTGAGAAAAAGTAATCTGATATTTTTGCTTAGTATTTATGATTGTAATATGCTAAGTGCCACATGATCAATTAACTAGCTAAACTCTATATGATCATGAAAGGTCTTCCTATATGTACTATTTTTGTGATGCATTATATGCATATATGTTGGACATTATTTCCTTTATATAGTCAAACATTCTCTTTGTATTTTTAACACATTTGTTATGGAAGACCAATAAATTAAAAATTATGTTTCTTATCATGTCCATATCAATAAGGGGGAGAAATAAATAAATAAATTTGATCTTATTTAATATTATCATTATTATCATAGTTGTTATCAATCACACACTTTTCCTTATATTTTTTTTTATCAAACTTAAAATAAGTTTGTCAAAATAAAAAATGGGGAGATTGTTAACCTTAGCAAGTTATTAATCTTGGTTTTAATCTTAACAAACTTAATTTTTGAGCAACGAATGTGTTTGCTTCAAATGTGTATAAGTTAGAAGCAATTTGGAAGTCAAAATAATGATGAATTGTCAAAGAAAAATTATTCCAGAAAGTCATCATCAATACTATTTCGACTAGACTCATCATAAGGACTAACACAAAAAAGTGCAATTCTTTTCATAGTCCCAACCGAGATAAAAGAAGTCCCAACCGGGACTAAAGGAGACCAATTTTTGCACAAAACTCAAAAATGGCAAAACCTATCCCAATCCAATGTCACAATTAGGAAACTGTTTAGGACATGGCAATCCTGATAAGGACATTGATATCCTGATCAGGACCAAGCATAATTTCAAATGCAATGGCTCGTAATAATTATTCAATTTTTTTTCCGACCGGGACCTGACAAAATGCAGCTTAAAAGTCCAAATTTCATTCAAATGGAGTTTGTTTTTATTAGGAACAAAACTATTACTTCCAATAGCTATAATTGAATTGGTCAAGTATACATATGACCTTTAAAGATTATTTTGAGATTAAGAAACTTGATTATTCTTCTGTACTTTCAAGCATTCAATTAAGCTCTATAAGCTCATTCAAATTCGTTTTATTATTGTATATTCTTGTGAGAGTTGGTGAGTGTTAGAATAGAAATTCTTATTCTTCTATTTTCTAGGGTTAAGAAAACAGGAAGTGAGATTCTATTCTAAAGGAATTGGTTTAAGTATTTAGCTATTAAAACACTTGGGAATTATGTTTTAGTGTAAGCCTTGAAAACACTTATAAATTAGTTTTTGAGTTCCCTTGAAAACTTAAGTTGTAAGGTTTGAGTTGAGCCTAAAGCTCAAGTTGTAAAAATAATCTAGGGAAATAGATTGTGGTGATTCAAAATCCTAACTTGGGGATAAGTTAAGTGGAGATGTAGGATTATTGAGAATCCGAACTCCTTAAATTCTTGTGTTCATAATTCTTCCTTCTCAACATTCTTTTTAATTCTTGTTTAAATCTCTTTAATTTCTTATTATTATTCGACAGTCCTATTTACCCCTCCTCTAGGACTTTTTTAATAAATTTCTAATTCCTTGCATGTAAATTATATATGGGTGATATTGTATAGAAGAAATTGATGTTCAACAAGTATTTGGATATACATTGTACAAGGATGGTAAAAGCTCTAAGCTATCTTATCTCTTGGAAGCTTTGATTCAGATGTGTCTAAAAGAAGCTTTCACAATGGACGTTTCATTCAAAGAATATGTAAAAAAGCTGCAACTCTACCCAAGTAATCTTCTTTTCCTTTCACATTCCATTAGAAAAAATTGTAAAATAGAAGTCCTGATATTCTTTTTATTGTCTTTAAATATTAAAGGAAGGAACAGGAACATCTCTACTAGAAGTGAAGGGAAATATCAAGGGTTTCTAATACAAAACTAAAAATGGTGAAAAGCTTACTGCTTATGCTCCACTTACAATAGTATACGATGGTTGCTTTTCAAATTTGCAATGCTCTCTTTATGAACCTAAGGTGAATATTATGTTTCAGGTTGATAATGAGTTCGTTGTTTAATATGCAAAGGAGCATTGTAATCATTACCTCTAAAATTCAAGTCTTTTATTTGGCATGAGGTAAACTTTGGGAGCATTGTAATTAGTGTAATTTCACATACCCTCTTACTTCATTGCATTGATCTAATTTATATTATGGTGACTATAATGTAGTGTTTCCTCCATGAAATTCATGTTTTAACAAGTTCAGTTTCCATGAAATTCCTCCAGTTACTCAGTTTGACTCTTACTCTTCCATTGATTTTGCTACAATTCTTATTAGAGTTGAAAGCCTCCTCTACACTTTAGCTGATGCTACCGTTGCCATTGCTAATTCTGTAGCCTCTACTACTGCTGGTGGTACTATTGCTTCTTCTACCTCTACTGATGCTGCCATACAAAAGAGTAGTGGTTAGTTTGGTTTTATCTCTGAGGCTATGGAGTTCATTCTCAAGGTGAAAACTTACTTCACTTAGCTTTTTTTTTTTTTTTTTTTTTTTTTGTGAGTTGAAATTTTAACTGTATTTGAAAAGAAATTGTATTCAAGTGTTAAAGGATGGATTATCAGCTATTCATGTGCTTTATGGTTATGCTTATGGCTATTTTTTAGTATATATATATAAACATAAGGATTTTTAACTATCATTATAAACAATAGTTTTTTGAAATTGTTATTCGTTTGTATTTTTTAGGAAAATTATATAATTTCGTATTCTTAATTAATATTTTTAGTACCTCATTATTTTCTTTTTTCCATATTTTTTTGCAATTTTGGTTAATTTTTTTTTAAAATAATACAGTTGAAAGTTAAAAAAAATGAATTTAAAAACGATTAATTCATAAAGCTTTTTGGTGAAAGAGTTAAAAAATTATATATTTTAAAATTAATTTTTGAATTAATTTAGAAAATGGTAAGATTAGAATTTGAAAGTATTTTTTTATATTTTATTATAAGAAAAAGAGGATAAAAATTTAGTAAGTGTCAAATTTATTTTATTTTATAGAAATATTAAAGTAAGTTTTAAAAATATAATTAAATTCTTAAAATAAAATCAGATTGAGATGACACGACTTTTAAAGTTGAAACAAATTGTAAGGATTGCAACTCATGTTTTAAAAACAATTTAACATTTATATTTCTTATAAACAATGGCGTTTTAGCTTCTATTAGAATTTTTTAACCAAAATGTGTTTAACTAATTTAACTATTTATTTGAATAAAAAAAAGAAAATATTGTTTAATATATAAGTAAATTTTATAAGGAAATAATTATAAACTAATTGTTATTTGTGCTTGTTGATGGTAAAATGAAAAAACATTGACTAAATAGTTATTAACGAAAGATAAAATAATTAATAAAAATAAATAATTTAATATATAATATGCTTAAATAAAATAATATTGAAATTAATAAATAAAAAAATGTAAATGATTATTTAGATATATAAATTGAATATAGTTCCACTAGCGGTTCTGTTTTTTGCTAATTTAGTAGTTTCAAAAAAAGTAAATTTGACATTTTTAGAAATGTCACTTTATCATCTTTTATTTGATTTTTTTTTTCAAAATATTTAAATATTTATTTATACCAATTAGATGGTTGATTAAATTAGGACATTTTTCATAACTTTTATATATATATATATATCTCGTGTGGAGCAACTGCTCCTGTGCAACAGCAAGCATCAGTTTGACTTGGGTATATTTACTAATTATTATAATTTATTATTATAATTATAATTATTTATTTTTATTATTAATTTTTTTTACAAAAAATTATTTAATTTATTTATAAACAATAAATAAATAAACCTATATATATATATATATATATATATATATATATATATATAATGTCGATCTCTAAAATTATTAAGTTTAAATTTTAAAAAAAATATATTTTAAAACACACGTAAAAAATGATATAGTTATATCACATTTCAAACATCACTTTTTTATTTCATAAAAAATTATATTTTACTAAAACATTTGTCTTTTATTTAATTAAAATCACCTTTTTCTCTTCCAATTTAATATAAAAGTAAAAGTGTGTAATTTTTCAATCATTTTTTATTTTATTTATTTATTATTATTATTATTAATATGCATATTAAAAAAGTATATGTACACTTAATAAAAAAAATTATTAAATAACTTTTTAAGTTCTTACATTTCTATTTGAACTTTTCAATATTTGATTGATTTGTATCTTTTAATTATTTAAAAATATTTAATTAATTATTTTAAAATATACATATTATTTGTAGTCCACGCAATGTGTGGATTGACAATTAATTTATTATTATTTTTAGGTTGATAATAAATTTTTTTATTTTTATTTAATTAACAACAACTAATAATTTTTATACTTTATATTTTATATTAATTAATTATAATTTTTTATTAATTAACGAATAATATAATTACCGGAATTTTTTGTTATTATATAATAATATACAATATCATTTTTATTTTTTCAACTTTTCTTTGATTCATATACCTAATATATTTAACTGTTACTTCTATAATAAGGGGATTTATGTTTGGTTCAGCTAATTTAGATAATTGATAGAAGTTTTTTTCTTAATCAGCTAAATTTTATGTGTTCAAGTAAAATTTCTAAATCAATAGCTAATAGTTGTTTTTATCCAAAATAGTTACGAATTTGATCAACTCTATTTTGGAGTTTTTTTTTCATATAAATTGAAAGCTGATTTAAATTTATTTTTTACTTGAACTATATTATCCTTAATAATAATAATAAACTTTTTTTGAAAAAATATAATAAATTTTTTAAATAAAATGTATATAATTAATTTTTATATTTTATAATAAAAAAATATTATTTTAAATTATTTTAGGCAATTAAATAATTATAATATTAATATTTGTAGCTTTTGTTAAAAAAATTATGTTTTGAAACTAATTTTTATAAAAAAATAGTTTTTATTAATAGTAAATTAATTAAAGTTAATATATAATTTATACTCTTAATGATCATTTCATATATTAATAATAACAGTTAAAAAAATTTTATCAAATAATTTATATTTATTAGCTAACAAACTTAACTTAGTAAATCCTAATTGTTGATCCCTTAATCGTTTAATACTTATAACTTTTAGCCTATAATTTTTTTTTATCCCATCTTATAAAGAAAAAGTGGGGAACAAAAACCTATTTTAAAATATGTAGCAGATGCTTTTTTGGCCAGTAGTAATTAGAGATAGGGAGACTCGAATGTTATCCCCTAGATGCCAGTGATCTGCCTTAACCATTTGGCAAAGGGCTCCCCAGCTATCTATCAGATTTGATGTGTTATATTGAATCATGGAACTACTCTTGATAATTACATTAGCGACCATAAAGATGATAATAGTGAAGTATGGCGGCCATATAAGTGATTTTTGTTTTGAAGGACTATTTTTGGAGGTGGAGGTGGAGGTGGAGGAGGAGATTTTAAATTTTTTACCTGTAAAAGAATTAATTCCGTAACTGAATAATTTTAATTTTTTTTTAACGGTATCATTTTTAAAAATTGAGTCCATAACCAGTTAGTTCTAAATAAATGATTTTAAATTTCTTTTTTTTTTTTTCTAAAAGTGTTATCTCTAAAAATTAATGTTATGGGTTTACTTAATTACTATCAAACCAAACGGTGAGATTGTCATATCAGTGATTATGATATTAATATTTCTAAAATAAATAATTTTACGTATGCAGATAATATATACTGTAGTAGGATTTGCATTTCGTGTCCGCAGCCAGTTGATGTCATTTTCAAGTTTCAGATTGCTTAGAATATTTACAATGTGATTTGAGTTGAAGGCAAGGCGTGAAACACACTGCCGCGCTTTTCTGTAGGACAAACAAGTGGTTCTTTTATGATTTTGCAAAGCAATGCAAATCATGAAGGAACCTACTAAGTAATATATATATATATACGTATATTTACCCATTAATGGTTAAATGTCTCACAATAATTTTTTAATTAAAAAATTAAGGAGAGAGATAATAATCGAATCTAATCTATATATATTTTGAAAGAAATAATGTCACTAAATTATTCAATTTTAACAAATATCTTATAACAGTAAATATATAAATTTATCAAAATAATAATAATAATAATAATAATAATAATAATAATAATAATAATAACGGTTGAGATACTGATAGAAAAAATTGAAAGGTATATTTGAAAGTTGATTTTTGATAGATGAGAAATAAACAATTCTGTTTACTTGTTGGTGGTCTCAAGACAGTAAAAATTAAAATTATTAACATCTTCTTTGTAACAAACCTTTTCTTTCTCCTATACACAAAGACACACAATGAACATACCAATGAAATGATAGAATAAAAAGAAAAAAAATAAAAAACCCTTCTAAGCTAAAAAGCCAAATAATTTTATGCCAATTTCTCCCAGTGAGTTAATTGCACACTCACACTTCCTCCCAAGTCATAGTTTTCCATTAAGCAAACATTATTGAGTGCTTAATTAAACAAAGAGATTGGGGTCCCACCAACCTTAAAGCACCTTTGTATACCCACCTACTTTCACACTTCTATATACTTTCAAACTTCTAGCCATCATCATTACTATTATTTTTTTATTTTTTTATTGTTAATTTTACCTGTCTATATCAACTGGGGCAAAGCTTCTTCCGATATGCATAAAACTGCTTGAGGTGTTTGCAAATTTGGTATTGCCATTCTTTTGTGACTCAACATCATCTGATTCTGATGAGTCCCCTTGCAGCAATTGGTCTTCTTCTTTACTTAAAAAAGAGTAAACTTTTTCTCCATAGAATTTGAGAAGTGCCAAATAGAAACACATGACAAAAATGGTTATGCCAATCAAGAACCAGCTGAATTGAATGTTCACTAACGATTTAGCCCTGTGTAGTGACTCTTCTCCTGAGCATTTAACCACTTTATGACCCCTCTCTGCATGCATTAAGCAACCTTTCGGTACTAAAGATGGCGTCCAAAGAACATACCCCATAGTTATTAACCAAACACCTTGGAACATAATACTTGCTGACCTAACAAAGCTGACCAGGAAACTTTTAGGGTAGGGAATACCCAGAAGAGTAGTGGCTAAAGAGACAATTATGACAATTTGGAGAAGCAAATGGTATTGGCCTTCAACACCCATATGATCAGCTGAATGAAGATGGAATAGAAAAAGTTGTTGGCCGAAAGCTAGCGCTCCAAGTAAGTGAGTTAGGCCGTATTTAGTTTTGGTCCCAAATTTATCAAGAATGATAGCAAAAGCAGCATACACAAAGAAAGTCATGGAAATAGAGGAATGTTCAAAGTTCTGCAGATGGTTTGATGGAATAGTACCATCAGGATCAAAAGGTTGGTGTCTGTCGGGACCAATAAAGAGTTCCATTGCTACAGAAATAGAGCTCCCTACCATAATGAAGAAAAGCTCTATATACCTTGATTTTGAACTAGGAAACCATGGAAGAGAACTGTAAGAATTGGGTTTCTGAGCATGGAACTTTATGTGATTAAAAAGATGCCAAAAACCAAGAAAAAAGAAAGCAAACCCTGGTGCTACATGACCCACCAAAGTACCCATGTTTTTGTGCAAATGTTCTTGATTGGCTTTGGGGTTCTTGAAAAGAAAGAAATTAAGCTTCTTGGGTTCTCGAGAAAAAAAAGAAGCAGAGAAACCAAATTATGTTCAAGGATTGGGTTTCTTGGAGGAGTGTGAAGGGTTTGTGTGGGCTTATAAGGGGGGAAGAAGAGGATTGAAAAGCTGGAAGCTTAAGAGGTCTAGAGGCTTCTGTGAGGGGTTTGTTTTGAACTTTGGTTTTAATTTGGTGGCTTGAAGAATCAATTAGAAGAAATGTGATAAAATCCGTAGTTTGACCAAATATTAAACCACACACAGCATCAAAGCAATTTCTTCTACAATAGCCTAACAAAGGTAGCCACCACCAGCCCTTCTTCTAGAATTAAAATATTATTATGACACAGAATTGAACTATATATCATCTGTTCAATGCTTATCAATTTTGAATGGCTGGAATTATCCAACCACACAAAATTTAATCATGCGATTGCAGAACATATTCGTTTTCTTGGAAAACATCCCACTTCATTTCATTTCATTTTTCAAAAGACGTATGCTCAATTTTTCTTTAAAACGAAATAAAAAGGTGATGCTCAATATATAAAAAATTCAAATATTTTAATGTTCAAATCTTTTCGAGATTATATGCCCTATTTTTTTACTAATTAATTTTTTGAAAAAAAAATAAACATAATTGTAGCTTCTAATCATATCATTTTTTTTTTATGAAATTATAAATTGTTCTCACATTACAATTATGCTTCATGTTTAACACTGATCCCAAAAAATTAAATTAATAAAATTTTAAACATAAGGTTTTTTTTGTTATACAATATTTCCATACACAAATTTAATATAATTTTATACTATCTAATCATTAATTAAATTGTGTGGTATTAAATTAATTTAAATGTCTATCACAGCCCCTAGAAGTTCACCAGATTGATTCCTCTTTATTTTATTTATTCTTTTTACTAATATTTAATGTATAATTAATTATTTATATATGGATCAACCTGAGAATTTTTGCATGATCATATGTAGGTTAAAATAATACCCAGAACTTAAATCTCATGAATAAGAAAAAAGAATGTTTATCTAATAAAAATATTTTCATACTTTATCTTATGGTTCTATCATCAACCATAACTATATATATATATATATATATATATATATATATATATATTCTAATTATGCTTTTACTAATTTTGTACGATAATTATAAACAATATTAGTGAAAATTGACCGTAAGAACGGCATCAAATTACGAAGAAGATGATTGTTCTATTTATATAATACAAAATAAGGAACAAAATGTCTATAATAAATTATCTCACATGCAATGTTCAAGAAGAAAAAAAATATCTCACTTGCAAAAGGAAAGTTCTTGTAACCCACAATTAATGAAGCATTAGCTAAAATTGTGTCATTATATACCATAAAGTTCAAGAATCATACTTCGGTAAAGTTCCATTCAAATAAATAAAAGGAAGAAGAAAAATAAAGTTGAGTTATGTTCAAAACAAAAAATGTTATGGCTAAGGTAGGAGCCGCTATTTTATGGTGTTGGTTCAAATAGTACAAGTCACGGTCATAGAAATGTAGAATTGCAGAATTATAGTATTTAACACCTTATTTTATGTGGTAACATGAACTAAACCACATACTGTTAATTGAAAATTTTAAATTTGTTATGTATTTATTAATTTTTACTTGTTAATTTTATTAAAATTAATTTGTTTACTTTACTTTCACAACTAAATATATCCTACTTTATCCCAGCCAAATTATGTGTGTAAATATATTAACAATTAAATTCTCATGGAAAATTTGTTAATAAACAAATAATGTAAATTTTAAAAGCTAATTTTGTCAATTCTATCCGTATCGGTCAAAAATATTTTCCATTAGTAAACTCTTTAATTTTTATATTTTAGTCCTTGAATTTTTTAAATTTAATTAATCTTTATTAATTTTTTAAAAAATACAATAATATTTTGTAATTACTTTAAAAAATTAAATGATGACATTTTTATATTTAATTTGATTTTAATTATTATTCTATTTTAAAATTAACAATTTTATATCATTTTAGAAAATATTTGATTTTCTAAGATATTAATAAAAACTTAATTTCTAAAATGTCAAAATTGTATATATTTTAAAAGTTTAAGAATTAAAATATAAAAGTCAAAGAGTTAGACTAATGAAAAATACCGTTCACTGCTAGATAAGACTAAAGAACTAGTTTTTAGAATTTATATTAATTATTTTTCAAAAATATTTTTTAAAATTTTAATTTTTGTTAAAATTTTAAAAATTATATAATTTTTTTTTATGCTATCATCCCTTTATTTGTTTAATAATAAATTAAATTTGCTATAGGCAATGAGAGAAGTTAATTAATAATTTCTCTTTAACGACATCATTAGTTGTAATATTTGAATTCTGTCATTATCGATTTAAAAGGAATTACTCTTCATCGTATAATTGGTCAATATTTAGGTCATATTAATAACTTATTTCTGGAAATTCCTAAACCTTGCAAGCAAGCAATCAACAAGGACGAGGTGAGTAGTGGGGAAGATTCTCATAAACCCTTCAATGCCTAAGTCAGAAAGGATAGAGAGAGATTATGTTTAGAGAGATAAAGAGTATAATGAGTAAAGAGAATAGAATAGAATGATATATGTGAAGAGTATTTATAGAGAAAGTAATGCTAAAATTTAAGAGAAATAGGATTCCTCACCTTCATAGGATTTATGCTTTTCTGAGAATACTTGTCCTATTTAGATCTCATTTTAATTAAGGATTTTCCTAATTAGATCGAATATTCTTCTTTTGTAAGTAATCTTTTTTTTGGAGGACAATAAACCTAACCCTAATAGGAATGTGTATACGAGGTATCAAGAGTCTTCCCCCTCCCCCGAAAGTCTATTAAGATATTTATGTCTAAAATTTTTGGAATTTTGAGAATTGTTCATGATGATGACTTTATAGCTCGATAGATGACTTATTTCCATAAGATAATGACTTTTGCTTGAAATCACATTTGAGAAATGAGGTGGACAGCCTCAGTCTTTGTCCGTATAGATGCTCAGTGTCACGAAGTGACCAGAGGGTGCCAACTGGTTTTAAATGCTCGATGCTGAAAGAAGTCTGATGTTTCTTAAATGATGCTCGGTGTTATGAAATGGCCCGAGTCTATAACCCATAAGTGTTATGAAATGACTTGAGGGGACCAGTTCCAGTTATTGGGGTTTAATGCTCAGTGTTAAGAAATGACCTGAGTCTTTTAACTTGTCAATGTTATAAGATGACTTGAGGGGACTAGCTTAAGTTGTTGGGGTTTAATGCTTAGTATTATAAAACGCCCAAGTCTTTTAACCTATCGTTATTATGAAAAAACTTAGGGGAAGTAGCTTTAATTATTAGGGTTTAATTCTCGGTGTTATGAAATGACTTGAGTCTTTTAACCTATTAGTGTTATGAAATGACATGAGGGGACCGACTTCAATTGCTGGGGTATAATGCTCAATGTTATGAAACGAACTGAGTCTTTTAACCCATCAGTGTTATGAAATGACATGAGGGGACTAGCTTCAATTGTTAGGGTTTAATGCTCGGTGCTATCAAACGACCTAAGTCTTTTAACCCATCAGTGTTATGGAATGACCTAAGGGGACCAACTTCAATTGCTGGGTTTCATGCTTAGTGTTATGAAATGACCCGAGTCTTACAAAAGCATTGGCTTTTAATTGCACACCTTGTCACATGCCTTATTTCAAATTTCAAAACTGCCACATTTGTTCGTGTGTCAAGAGAGGAGATGGTTTGGCTACTATAATCATAACTGCTATGTTGTCAAGCTTTTTCCTTTCTTGAAATAACCTTTATGATAGTGGGGATGTCCTTGAATTTAGTAAGGGTTACTAAGTGGTATTCTAGAATCATCTGTCTCCTTTAAGAACCCATCTCATCTTCTAATTTTGCATCTTTACTTTCTTTTATGATTATGCTCTTGCATTTTTACTCTTAAACGACTTTCTGACCATAATCCATTTATCTTTTTCTTGAAGAGATTGCTTTCTTTTTCCAGGTGAAAACATTTCTCCTTTATTGCTTCTCTTCATTTCTTTAGGCTTCATGGCTCCTCGAGAGCAAGTTAGTTATGATTTATTTGAGTTTAAGGTAAATGAGAATATGCTTAAATGGTATAGGAGACGGTTTAGCTTTCCCTAAGGGTATGTGTTGCACACTATAAGTAAAGATTTTAGGGCTCATGAGCCATTTTAGAAATGGGGAAGATTGTTATTTATATTGATCAGATGGAAGGGAGGTTTAAGGCTTCCCTTGGATCTCTTTGTGCAAGCCTTTTTTAATAGATTCAACATTACCCCTAGCCAACTTTACCCCAATAGTTATGAGATTCTAATCGGTATATAGAACTTATACATAGAGAGGGTAGGGCATTGGATTTAGAGATGTCTCAGTATATGTACAGTTTAGCAAGAAAAAAGGGAGAACTAACCTTTTCTTTATCGATTGTCCCAAATCATAGTGTATTTGTGAAGCTTTTAGATTTACCAAAGTCCTGGTGGGTGGGTAGTGTTAGAAGAAAAGATGTTTTAGGTTAGGTGCTTTATGGTTATATGGTGACATGTATTTTCAAGTTTTGAATGGATCTTGAATAGTGATAGATTCTATAAGGGAAGAGTTCTAGGTTAACTAGTTTATATGTTTAAAATTGGGTTGATTTTTAGGAGCTAATTAAATGATAAAATCCCTAAAGATACATTATTTTATTATCCAGGTCATCTATATTGTCTTGATTTTGAAGTGGTTGAGGGAGCTAAGTAGTTTGAGTTTTTTAAAAATTTGATATGGAAAAGGAGGTTTCTAAGATGATCAAGGGATGTTTTGTTTGGTTTGGCTTGAGTTGGGATTTGACCAAAAATTTTAAGGCAAGTGATTAAAGAATTAGGTGGTTCCTAAATCTGTCTTATTAGGATTCTAAAATTTAGCATTCACAAAAAATGTCCACTGCACATACTAAGGTTGTTGTTCACTATTAAACATTTGTACTCTCTTATGCTTTGAGCCACAATCCATAGTTCAAAGTCATTTATGCTATACCAATGTCCCCTTTAAAATCTCAATAATACTTAACCATATGACCTATACCCATAACAAAAATAAAAAGTTGGAAGAGCTTTATATTTAATCAGAATCTAGATTTTATTGCCTTTAAGAGAGATATTCACTCCTCTCAAAAAGAGGATTATGAACTAGCAATTTAACCTTAAAACCGTAAAATTATCCACCAAACTCATTATTTTGATGATCCAATATCATTGGTTGCTCAATCTGATTGCTAGAATTTTGGCAGTTTGATCCATCATATATTTTAGAGGGATATAAGCTCGAATCCACAAAGCTGCTTCTTTAAACTCTATTGTAGAGGGTTGTTCATCGCTTACAACTTCTTTCATAAGAAATAAATGATTATCAAAGTGCCAAGGTTCATTCATGAGCACCCTTCCTTTATCCTTCATACCAGATAATTTGAATAGGAATAAGTTTTCCCACTATTCTCTACTAATTAGCTTCTTCTTTAGTTCTATGCCTTTTGTGTGGTTTCGATTAGGGCATATGAATTAAACAGTTTGTTTGTTTATAAAGATTCAACTAAACATTAGCATATTGCCCATCCTTTAAGGACATTCCTATTCAAATGAGTTAATAATGTCCATTTTCTTTTATTCAGCATTAGTTTTAGATGTTGAGGATTTTGCATAGGTACTCTCTTTTATTTTTTTGCTGCATTAGGATGACATGGCCTTTACTTAAAACCTATAGAAACAAAGCTAGATGTAAATGGTTAGGAATATGCTCTACAAAAAACCAAATATTTAAACAGCATTTGGTTAACCAATAAGAAGATAGAAAACATAAACAGAGGATTCATGCTAAATTTTTTTTAAAAAAAAATTAGAAGGCAAGAAAATAAAATAAAATAACTAGATAGGGATGAAAGAGATAAAAATGGAGAAAGAAATGGATTACAAATCCTTAAACAGGAATAAAAATTCATTACAAGAATGAAACCTAACCCTAGAGAGGGAAACCAAAACCCTTACAAACAAGGGAATCCTTACGAAATATTTTATTTTTGTTTCGAACTACCAAATATCATTAAAGAGGAAAAGCATACAGGATTTAGAGAAGATTCTTACATCCAACACTAGAAATTTTACTCATACTAAAATGAGACATAAGGTAGAAGAAAACAATTTGACTATAAAAGATAAGCAAAACAAAAGAGAAGCCTAACTTCCTATGCAGTACTGGATACATCATTCTTGATCATAGAGGAGTCTTCCTTAGGTGGTAGTTGAGCAGAGGAGGATCTGGCAAGATCTTTCATATAAAACTTTCTAATTTTCCTATTAAAATTCAACTTTACTTTGTCATTAGAAGCACTGCCTAGAAGGGACTCCATCAAGAGCATTGAGATAATTGCCTAGAAGGTAGAAGTAAACTTTCTTAAATATTTTATTTAAGAAATACACTTCCAACACTTTTTTGATATATCATTGATTCGTTCAGCATGTAATAAAAACAAAATAATCTATTAAATTAATGACAATATAATAATTAACTCTTAAATTAAATTGTTTCTCTAGAATTTCTTCCATGTCATATTTAAAATTTTTAGTTAAGAGTAGTAGTATCAATGTATCCATGTTGTATCATATTTATGTCCCCTTCTATGTATCTACTTCATAAGTTTTTTCCTTTTTATTGAAATATGAATTTTCATTCATGACTGAAAAAGAAGAAAAACCTTGAATTGCATAAATTTCTTCTAAAAAAAATGAAAATATGAACAAGAGAAAGCTGATACACATAAACTTTTTCAATGCAATACCTAACATAAAGTTCAAGATACATTTCAAATTTATAAGATACACTTGACGGATACAAAATTAGTTTGAAGCACTTTTCACTTCTTTTACCAGAAATTTCATTGTTGGCTAGCTCATACCCTTTTCATAAACAGTTTTAGATTTCTGATTTTTTTTTTTCTGGAGAAATGCAATCGGAAAATTCATATTTAGGTTTCTCTTACTTTTCTCTTGTAGCAAATCAGACCACAAACAAAACAAAAACATCACCATAAAGAGAGTTTGAGCTTCTTGATGAAATTTAGATCACAATTAACAAACTATTTATAAATCTATAAGAAAACCAATTTCTTTAAGTAATAAACTTTGCTAAAAACAAAGAGGAGGAAAATAGGTATTGATGACGACCATGCAAGACGACCAACTACCCAAAAAAAAAAAAAAAAAAAAATCACAACTATCACTTTGATAATACAAATTTTTCTCTCTTACAATAATGTGTTATGGGTCCTCTTCTATACTTCATAGGATGTAGGAAGAAAGACTTTATAATTTTATAGAATGTATTTAATAATTTGAATTATTGATTTTTAAACTGTCGTAGTAAGAGGAACAATCAAAATTCATCAGCTAACCTGTAGTAATTTTATAATTATTTTTATTTGTGAAAATTTTAAAAATCTTAAATTTTCATTTTATTTTTAAATAAAGTTGTTACATTTTTCATTTAACTATAAGTTTATAATTGAAAGGCTGGATGAAAAAATTCAAACATTTTTCAACTTTCGTTTGTTTTTTAATTTGATGAAATTGTTGCGAATTTTTTCCCATGTTTTGCAATTGATTTTGGTTATGCACTTGGACTAATTGCACATATATGATTAGGCACACCGCATCAATTAGGCAGAAATGGCTGCCAAATAGGAGCAAATTTAATGTTTTTTTAAGAATAAAGTAGTAAATCTGTTTCTTTTGTTATTTTTTTGGTAAAAATTTAATAAATCAAGTTCAACTAAAATAGTAATTTGTATATTATTTATATTTAATGTTTAATAAGAGTGTTTATAATTTAATAATAACTAGTTATAAATTCACGTTTTGTGTGACTGGAAATAGTATACACATTTAAAAATAAATAATTATAATAAATTAAAAACTATAAATTAATCAAATATAAAAGTTAGAACTTATTAATTTTATGAAGAATACATATTATTTTTAATATGTATAGTAATAATAATTATTGAATCAATAAAATAAAATAAGTATATTATTTTTATGGAAAGGAAGAGTATTTTAAATATAATAAAATTAGAGTTTTTTATATCAAATAAAATATATGTATTTTAATAAAAATAATTTTAAATTTTTTTATAAAAAAGTATTGTAAATTTTAATAATTCAAAATTAAGCTTTTAGGAGATGCAGCACTATTTTAAAGGAAAAAATAGGTTTTTTTTGTTCCAATCCATATGTACAATTGGACACATTTAATGAACATGCCAAATGCATATATTAAAAATATTTGGCATGTTCACGATGCATTTTAGTTTTTTTTTTTTAAGTTTAAATTATATTAATAACTTTTAAGTATATTTAATTTAGTTCAATTTTTTTATTGTATAGACATAATTTTTTAATAATTTAGTTCAAAATATTTATTTTATTTAAAATATTTTTCATATATATATATATATATATATATATATATATATATATATTATAAGGAAAATATACATTAAATTTAAATAATACACATTAAAAAAATATTCATTGCAAATAACAATTTTATTTAAGCATTAAACTACATTACATTAAACATTAAAAAAAATATTAAATAAACTCTAGAACTATTAAATATAAGTGTAATGTGGTAAATGTTTAAATATTATAACATGAGATACAAAAAGAATATATACAAAATATCTTTTTTAGTGTAAAAAATGATGTAATGAGTTATAAAAAAATTATTGTAAAAACTGTATTTTAGTGTAAATTTTACACTATTTTAATGTTGAGGGTTAGAGATACCCTTATGGGCTCATATAAAATAATAAACAATTGATTTATTTTATTTTTTTTGCATTATATTTTTTAAAATATCTTTATGTTACTTTTTCTTAATCACTTAACTAGGTTTAAAAAATGAAAGATATTTTATATAATTGATTTATTTTACATTTTATTTATAATAAAATAATGTTTATTTCTAAAATTTGATTAAATAAGTGAAAGTTTAATATTTTTTATTGTGATTTCTAAGAAACTAAATACAAATAGGGAGAAAAAGAAAAAATAAATACAAAATAAAAGAAGAACATTTAAATCGATCTACTATATACTAGGAGATAAACATTTAGATTGCAAAACTATGTAGATATTTTATTTTTAAAAATTATTTGTCGATTTAAATTTTAAAAAACTTAAATACCATTTATATATTTTTTTGTTTCCACATCATCAAATAATTTGAAAAGACTACTGGCCGAATCAAATGATATTAATTTATATAATACAAATAATAAACGAAAATAATTTCTCTTTTAAAATTTTAAATTTTTACCATATTAACACAAAAGAAAAATTACAATTTTGTTTTTAGTTTTGCCTTGAAAATAAAGGACGCAACTAGTAACGTGTCCACAATTGTCCACAACATTTCATTCAATTCTTTTGAGTTGAAAATTTTGTCAAAAAATTCTAGACTTGGATTTTATTTATTTATTTATTATTTTTTTTTTTTTGACATTTCACAATGAAAATGAAAGTTTTGTTTTTGCTTATCCAAAAATTGATATTGTAAGTTTGGATTCTTATCTATAATTGTGATGGAGGGCCCACCTTCCCTGGAAATTGATTTTTACATGAATAGATAAATGCAAGCCAAACCCTATGACCTCACTCCTCGGCTCATATAATGTTATTTTTTCGTAATTGCTTATTTCAATGTATTTATTATTCTCCAAAGTCAAATTCATGACCGTTTAATAAAATGAATATTTTTATTAATAAAAATATTCTCTCTTTCAACCCAAGAGTTTTACATGACCGTTTAATAAAAAGAATATTTTCTTTTATCAATCAATTTCAATTTTCTTGAAGAACACCTAAATTTACTTTTTAGTTTCATCATGCTGATAAAAAAATATATCCTTAAAATTGTCCGTAAAAAAATATAATTTTAATTAGCATGTCAATTATGAAACTAATGTTTTAATTTAGGGAAAGTAAAAATGTAAATTTTTTTTGAAATAAAAATTACACGGACATAAATGAAGGTCTATTATTTATAATAAATACGATGATTGTATGCATAAATATATTCAAAATAAACAATAATTTTGTTGATGAAAAGTTGTCAAACGAAAACTCTTTTTTAAAAATATCATAAAATATATAATTTAATTTATATCGTCATTATTTTAAAAGGTTATATCGTACAATCTATCGAAATTTAAATCATATAATATTTTTATTAAAAAAAAAACTCTCCACTTCATGCAATTAAATAAAGATGAAATTTCTTCCATGACAAAGGACGTATAATTTCTCAATCCTAAATAAATTAAAATATTATATTAATTTAATAGTAATTAATTACATAAATTAAAAATTTTCCAACTATTCATCCGTACACCAACAGGCTATTGAAAATTCCCAAAAAAAGATAGAAATTATGATTTTTTTTTTTTGAAATTATATTATTGGTTGTTAATAAAGCATTCCCAATGATGTGGCGATGGTGTTGATTGATTGAGAAGTTTTAGATTCAAATTAATCAAAACACATCAACAATCCCTTCCTCTCCAAAAGACGTTCGTCATGCAATTCTTGTTCCCCAAGCACAAGGTTTTGCTTATACGGATTTAATGGCTGCTAATTACAAGGACACCCAAAAGTAGCAGCTTCTAGATGTAGAGTAGCTTTAACACGTTATTCTTATTTTCCATTATTATTCTTACATTTTTGTTTTGATAATTTGTAATAGATTTAAAATTACAAAGCAAAAATAGAAATTATATAAGAGATACGCGAATTTTTTTTTTTTCCAATGATGTCTCAATGATCTATGAACACATTTAATAAGAATTCATTTCATTAGGTGATATGTTACTAGCTCGTTAAAATTTAAAATTATGACTATTAGATATGCTAAAAAAATAAATTTTCTCTATATATGGTATTAATGTGGATTCTATTTAATTTTAGCTTTAACTTAAATAAAAAAATATATATTAAATAGTTGAATTGCAAATTAAAAGAATGCTATCTATGAAATTAAAAAAATAAAGATTTATTTTAATTTTTTTTAGTCAATGAAATATTCATAATTTTCTATAGAAAAATAGATCGGTTATTTTGAAACTCTTACTAATTTTGTTAATTATTTATTTAAAATTATAAAATATTATTATTTCTTGATTAAAAAATAAAATTTGAATTATGTTATATATAATTCAATTGCAAAAATAAGATTTAATCAAAAAAATTATAAATAAATAATTAATAAGAAAATTATAAAAAATCATCACTTATTTTCAATTCTTAATTCGTGCTTTATTTTGTGATAAGTTATTATCTTATATTTCACATCATTGGCAAAAAAGGATGAATTGGCTTGCTATGTATAAATTCTGGCATGATGAAATGTATTTTTGATAATTTAACTTCCTAAAAACATTATGTCATTTCACTTTTTGCCAATCTCTAATTTATGATTTGTTTTGCAATAAGTTAATATCCTATATTTCGAGCTTTTTGTCAATTTAAAATTAAAACAAAAAATGGAAGATTTCTTTTAAGTCCCAAAATTATGAATATTTAATTTTTAAGTTCCAAATTTATGAATTTTTAATTTTCAAAACCATATTAATTACAAAAAAATAGTAATTGATTAGATAATCAATAACTCGTTAACAAAATAAATATGAGAGCAATAATTCTCATATATAAGTTAAAAATGATAAAGAAAAAGGAACATAAGCGTAGACACCTAGTTTGATTGGTCCGTAATAGGGGACAAATTATGAATGCTTTGTTGGGCTGACCCGCAACAAAGTTTGGTGATGAAAACGTGTGAAGTTTGAATGCAAGAAAGCCCAAAGCTTTTTTAAGAATGGATATGAAAGTTAGAACCCAAGTCCAAGTCCAAGTCCAAACTCGAGTAAGACAAGACTTGAACCTATCAAAATGAGCCCAAGCCCATTTTGGCCCCTTGGCCCAACTATGAGTCAAGCTATGAGATGAGGTGACGCCTCATTAAAGAGACATCATCTCTTCACCTGCCACTTGTCTTTGCATTAAATGTAAAGGTGACAATGGTGGTCAAGTAGGGGTGGGCCCCACATCTTACAGACTTGAACTTGCATGAGAGTAAGACTTTTTAAGTGAAAAAGGTGAGAAAAAAGAGAGGAAATAATGGGAATGAAAAATGGGATGTCTTGTCTAAGCGTGCGTGTAGACGACGGGGTTTAGCGTACGTCCAAGATTTTAACAACTACGACATTGTTTAGGCTCGGGGCCTTAGAGAACACACTAACCACTGTCACAAAGACATGGCATGGAGATGAGGAGTTGCCACCCAGGGTAATAACTGGGACAAATTGAAAAGGTGGTACTCGATTCCCTAAAAGAAAGCTAGCAGTATAACCAGGAGATTTTGGATACAAAATACTAACTTCTCTTAGTCTCGTGTTTATTTAAAATAATTTTATAAATGATTATTTCATCCTCTAATTACATAGAATTTTATTTAAACCTTATTTGACATCCATCTAACCCTAGTCATTTAGTCAATAAAATTACGCATAAAAAATGCACTCAAGATCGTGTTGTCCCTAAGTCTAAATTGTGTTAATTTTATTAAAAAGTTAGCTAAATTTACATTTTATTTACAAGTGAGAAAGAGACTAAAGGTGGGTCTATATTTTTTATTAGTTAGTGAGCCTAGATCTATTTATTTTACTTTGTCTAAAAATGGGCTTAAGTCTATTCAATTTTAAAGGAAAATTAAATTAATGGGCCTAAGTCTAATTTTATTTTATTTTAAGTGAAATGTGGGCCTATATCTATTTATTTGAAAAGAAATGAATTTAAGTGGGCTAAGTTAAATCTAAACAAATTTTTAATTAACTAAGTGGGCTTAAAATCTAATTAACCTAATAGGCCTAAATTGATTTTAATTATTTAAAGTCTTAAACCATTTTTAAGCCTATTTATTAAATGGGTTAGATCTAAACGTGGGCCTGGAGCCCAAAAACATAAAAAAGCCCAAAAACATAAAAAACATAACAAAATCAAATCAAAACACATTCACATATGATTTCTAAAAAATCTAATTTAATTACATACAAACCCTAATTAACTAAAGCCACCATTAATTTTAATTAATTTCACCTAGTGAACCTAGTTTTACTAATTAATTTTAAAGTGTAGAAAATTAAATTTTTTACTATTCCCACTACTAGGGCTATTAAAAACTACGTACAGAATTAAAATTTAACAATTATACAACCATGAATTAAAAAACTACACATGATACCAAAATACAAAATAAAGATAAAAATCCTTAGTTCTACTGGAAAAAAAATACATGTTCTTCCATGGACCTTTTATTCATCTAAACACAAGCAATATCCTCCTCAATTCTTATGCGGACATCAAAAATGAAAAAACACAAAAGTAATTAGATTAGTAGAGAAATTGATTAATTAAAACAATAAAAAAATAAAAATCACAAAAAGAAAAAAAAGAAAATAATGGAATAGAAAAGAACACTGATGATTTTAGATGCTATGAAATGCTTTGAGATAGCCCCCCAAATTGGATTATCACCATTAAAATTTACTTATTGTTGATTATGGACTAGAAAGGGTGTTCTCAAGAGCTTTATGAGTTTAGGGTTTTTTTTTTTGCCCAATCAGGTTTTTACGCTGTTCTCTCTGTGAGTCTAAAAAATTTTCTTCAAAAAAAGGTCCCCCCTCGCACGCATGCAGACTCTGCTTTTAAATGCAGAGTTTGCTTGTGTACTGACTACCTCCTTTAGAGGAACAGACTTATCTCTCCAAAATAGAGTGATAAGTTTTGATTTTTTGAATGTTTTCAATGCGTTAAAATTTTTCCAGATAAAACTAATAATAAAAATTCAATTTTTAACCAATCAAAACACTGAAAAAAAATCGACAAAAATAAGAAAAAATAAGCAAAAAATTAAAAAAATGGGACTTTTACATGTCGGCATTATGCAATGCTGATCGACATTCCTAATTTTAATTTTTTTTAATTTTAATTACCAAAAGACCCCTAAAAAATTGACTTATTTGTAATCAAATCCTAAAAACGCTGCAATTTAGTCCCTAAAGTCTAGAAAATTGATAACCAGGTTTAATTTTTTGAATGAATTTTATCATAGGGGCTTATGTCGCAATTATGCACAATTGCATCCCGAAATTGGGTGCTTACAGTTGCCCCCCTTTGTCTCTGCTTTCTTAACAAATTGTGGCAAAGCAATAGAAGTGCACAATTTTGAAAGAAAGAAATTAGGACACTTAATTGTATCCTAAATGACAGATCGATGCTCAAATTGCTGAGCAAGGTATGATGTTTGACAAGTCTCATTATATTTATAGCTGAACGTCTAGTGGACTTTGTGCAAATGAGTTTCGCTATATTCCCTATGGGACGTTTAACGATGATAAATTAAAAACTTGCTATGGTTCCTGTGGAATGTCTAACAATGATGGATTTCGTTATATTCCCTGTAGGATGTCTAACGATGTACACTATCTTCCATGTGGGACATCTAGTGATAATAAATTAAAAACTTGTTATAGTTCCTGTGGAACATCTAGCATTGATGAATTTTATTATATTCCCTGTGGGACGTCTAACGATGCACACTATATTCCCTATGGGATGTTTAGTGATGATAAATTGAAAACTTGCTATAGTTCATGTGGAACATCTAGCACTGATGAATTTTGTTATATTCCCTATGGGATGTCTAACGATGCACACTATATTCCTTGTGGGACGTCTAGTGATGATAAATTAAAAACTTACTATAGTTCATGTGGAACGTCTAACATTGATGAATTTCGTTATATTCCCTATGGGACGTCTAACGATGCACACTATATTCCTTATGGGACGTCTAGTGATGATAAATTGAAAACTTACTATAGTTCCTATGGAATGTCTAGCACTAATGAATTTCGTTATATTCCTTGTGGGACGTCTAACGATGCACACTATATTCCCTATGGGACGTCTAGTGATGATAAATTGAAAACTTGCTATAGTTCCTGTGGAACGTCTAACACTAATGAATTTCATTATATCCCCTACGGGACGTCTAACGATACACACTATATTCCCTGTGGGACGTCTAGTGATGATAAATTGAAAACTTGTTATAGTTCTTGTGGAACCTCTAGCACTGATGAATTTGAAAGTTTATGTCATAACTGCTATACAGTTCATAACATAATGAAGGTTATGACTATTGTGTAGCACATAACATAATCATTTGAAATTCATATCATAGCTACTGTGCAGCATATGAATCATTTGATTGAAATGATGCATGTAAAATGCAAAAAATGAATTATATAATATTGTTTTGTATTCTGTACTTGACAAAAAATTTAGAATCATAGATAGATTATGCAGTTTTAATAATTCAATGAATTATTAATTTGATGAATGTCATGATTTAATTAGGAACATATTCCTAATCCGAATGCAATTATGGACCAAATTATAAAAAATAAAAGATGGCTAAAAAGTAAGTAAATTGGAAGGATTAAAATGGATATTTTCCATTTTATATATCCTTTCTCCCTTGATGATCACTTCACTTCTCTTCCTATTCTTTTCTTCTTCTTTTTTTTTTCAATTGATCTTGATTTTTCTTTTCTTGATTTCTTCACCATTTGTCATTTGATTTGCAATCTGTCTGATCCTATGGCCTCCTCGTCACAGGAAAAACATGAAGGAGTTGAGACTTCAGATCGTTAGAGGATTCTGCCTCTTTATTTTCCTTAGAATGATCTAGAACTTCGAGAAGACTCAACTATCTTTCCTTTGACTCATTTATATACCCACAGGTGCAGAGATATGGGTAATGAGGTAACTTTTCTTACTTCTATTTATTTCTGCAGAAATATCACCTGTATAATTAACAATCAAAGTTAGTTTTGGAGTAGAGATTGACATGTATATTAATCAGAAATTAACATGAAAATGCATGATAAATTAAAATTAAACTCTGAAAATATGAAATTTAGTCTCTGGGTTGTCTGAATGACTGATCGGATGTCTGGAATTCCAAATTTTTGATCTGCACAGTAGATTGCCGGTCGGCAATCTACATTGCTGATTAGTAAATTTTTTTTAAAGGGCAATTAATTAATTAACTAATAAAATCCTTTAATTTAAATTCTTTGATTAATTAATTAATTAATTATTATTTTTAAAATTGAAATAGCATCCGATGAAGTTCACGGGCTGTTTTAATCTAGCTTGGGAATTATTTCATGGATTATTGGAGCAGGTGACACGTCTGATTAAGGCCTCTAGATTCAGGCATTTCATTATTGCACTTCCAACTGTTCGAGGTCGGCCTGACCTTACTCTTTGTTCGCTTTGATCAAGTGATGGATGGATACTACCCACACTTTTCATACTCATGTGGGTGAGATGACCATTTCACCTGTGAGTTTCTCTGCTATCACCGGGATTACCTTTGGAGGATCCCCAGTTCCATTTGATGTCAGCTATTGTAGTCTTCCAGAGCATGCACAAAGTCAGTACGTGCAAGATTTGATCGGGTTCGCTCCAACTTGGAAGAATCGAAAGAATCTTCTTCTTTCATCTTTAGTTGAAGGATTTAGACGCCTTCCTATTTCTACTCCTCGTCAGATTATCCATAAGGCGAGGTGTTTCCTTTTAATATTATTAGGCATGACCCTCTTTTATGAGACTGGTCATGAGGTCAGTATTGCTCTGTTTGGTCCTCTTCATGACTTGGATCGAGTTACCACACTAGATTAGGGATCTACTACACTCGCTTATATTTATTACAGACTGGACACTGTCTGTAGAGGTGTTGTCATGATGTGTGGCTTTTGGCATGTCTTGCATGTATGTTCTCCTTCATTTGATCTTTATAGTATTTCTTTTCTTTGCCTTTTTCTGATATGTTCTATTTTTTCCAGATCTGGAGCATAAAGATTAGGCTAATTCGAGGCTTTAACGCTATCAGTTCTGATAGGACCTTTCCTCTAATAATGATATGGGGTTCTTCTTGCCTTGCTAGCAATATGAATACTATACAGATGTATCATGATCAGCTGAACACTGTTGAGTGGCACCTAGTAAGGAAAAAAAATAAAATCATTAGTATGTTACAGTTTAATAGAGATTAGACATAATTTACATAAATTACAGATAAACTCTGATTGGTTGGAGGGTGCTGAGGACATCCAGCGATATGATTTCATGGCAACTGCAGTTCGCTTTGAGCCTATAAGGATCCTGCTATTTGGTTATGGTTGTTTGATGTGGTATTTAAGGGAGCAAGTGTATCGTTGGTCTTCTAGCCCTTCTCGACATCACATTCCATCTGATGTCCTTTCCACTACGCTCCGCAGCTCTCATCTTATAAGTTCAGAGCTGAGGGATGCACTACAGGGATATGCTGCCTTGAATTTTCTTAAGCATTCTCGACATTATCAACAGTTTATCCATGAGATCCTCTTAGAGCATGTTCCCATTGACGATGATGAGGTAATTTCTCATTATTTTAGCTTATACTTCTAGAACCTATGAATCACTCCTTCTCTTTATAGTTTGAGGAGGTTCGTTCTTCTATCAATACAGATGAGGAGACTGAGATTGCTCTTGATATTGAGAGTCATGAGCCTAGACTTAGTCTTGTTCATCATACTTAGCATGTTGGGACTAGTCACGATGGGGCCTTTGTCAGTGCTATGCTTGGTGATGTCTCTCTTCTAGATAAGTCTATGTTCTATTGGGCTCCCACTGTTCAGGCTCTAGTTGAGCAGCAGATGTAGTTTGGGGATGCTCAGCTTCCTAGCTTCTATTAACTAAATGCTTCTCATATGAGTACGTTTGATTTATTTCTTATATGTATATGTACACTTGACATTAATATTAGTAAAAATTTTACAAAATAGGTTCCCCGGACACAGGTAGAGTATCTATACGAACTTGCCTCGTCTCAGAGATTATTCACAATGCAAGTTATAGATAGTTGGCAAGTAAGCATCTACACTGAGAAAATGAAAAATGTATGCATGTTATGCATGAAATGCATATGATATGATGTTTTCTGCGTATGCAGAGCTATTCCAGCGGTCTAGAGCAGGAGAACGAGATGCTTCATCGGCAGCTTGCAAACTTGGGCTTTGATCCGTATAACGCTGGGGCTTCATCTGCTAGACCTCTAGACACTTATCATCATGATGACCCTACTAGAGGATGGAGCCCATGGCCTGATACCAGAGCTCGAGATGAGTGATTTAGAGTTTCTATATTCCTAACTTTTTGCATGTCTGTATCTGACTGTTCTCTATTGTACTGCTATTTTTTATTCCTGCACTGTCTCGAACACTGTTAGATAGAACTGAAATAGTATTTGCATCTTAATGGATTTTTTTTTTGCCTAAACCACCCTTTTAGGTTTTCAGCTTAGCAAGCTTGACCTAACTTTTGCCTGAGCCGCCCATTCAAGTTTTCAACTTAGCGGACTTTTTTTTTCAATAAATAGCTAATTAAAAAAGATAGTTAATGAATATTATCCTTTTTAATTAATTATCTATTTATCTTAATCCTTGTCTAAGATGGATAATATTGGATAGATAAATAATTAAAAGAATGGATTATCTTCCCAATTATGTATTTATCCTAATCCTTCTCAGATTCTATTACCTTATCCACATCTTTCTTTGCTAACAGAATCCTTTTCCCATATAAACTCATCTTCTTTCCCTATATAAGACTATACAATGGGCATTATCCTTCATTCTTTACATCCTTATTATGACTTAAGCATCTCTCCAAACAATGAAGAATTTTCTTAGAAGTCTCAATGGCGATGATTGAAATAAGCTTCAACCTTTCCACGTCAAATCCCTAAAATCTCTTCAGCACCTGACTATCGATAATAATCTCCTACATGCTGCTGCTACCCTTCTAGGATGTCAAGGACCATTTATTTAGGTTTAATGAGCAAAAGCTTTGTCTAATGATTGAAGAGTTTGCTACAATTCTGGGATGAACGTTAGACTCGACTACTACGATAGCCCTTCCTAATTTGGAGATGCAGTTTCCTGGCATATTGGTTGCATTCTTTGATTTTCCCTCAGATGATATTTATATGTATGCATATAACCCCGAGACCATCAATCGTTCTTCTCTGATCACTGTTTGTGGGACTCGAGATAAGAACACTGCTTCTTGGACCAGAATAATTGCTTTCTGCTTATATGCTCAATTTTTGCTAGTTTCTCATCATGGTGATGCTGATACATGCATTGTCATTATTTTGGAATAAGTGGAGCTTGGGGCTAACCCTATTCCAGTTATCCTTATTGAGACCATCATTGGGCTAGACAGTTTCAAGACTCATAACCATTTTTCAGGTAGTTTACTTCTTCTTCAGGTATGCAACCAAAACTTTTATTTATTTTATTTTGCCTTAATTTTTGCCTAAACCGTCCTTTTGAGTTTTCAACTTAGCGAGCTTACCCTAACTTTTGTGTAAGCCGCCCTTTCTGGTTTTTAACTTAGCGAGGTTTTATTTTATTATTCTTATTCCTTTTTTTTAGATTTGGTTACAGGAAAAGCTGAGCTTGCTTAATGTACCCTTTAATCCTTTGACTTATTAACCCCATCAGCTATAATCTTGTCCTTTAAAAACGGAGGACAAACTTTCTATGGACCAATGGGTTGACTGGTTAAAGAAGATTTCAGATATTAAGATCACATGGGTTTGCCCTTGGTGGAGATTGAAGTTCATGACTGTAGACGGCGGGGTTTAGCGTGCATCCAAGATTTTAGCAACTGCGACACTATTTGAGCTTAGGGCTCTAGAGAACACACTAACCACTGTCACAAAGACATGGCGAGGAGATTAGGAGTCGCCACCTAGGGTAATAACTGGGACAAATCAAAAAGGTGGTACTAGATTCCCTAAAAGAAAGCTAGCACCACAACCAGGAGATTCTGGATACGGAATACTAACTTCTTTCAATCTTGTGTTCATTTAGAATTACTTTATGAATTATTATCTTATTCTCTATTTGCATGCAATTTTATATAAACCCTAAAAATAATAAACTCTAAGGCAAACTAGTCATGAAATATACAAGTAAACAATGCATTCAACAAATCACATAATCCCTAAGTTAGTCTAATCTACATGGATTTTAAATAAATGAGCTAAAGTCTACATATTTTAAATTATAAGTGAACCTAAAGACCTAATTCCTTTTGATTTTAATTAAATGAACTTAAGTCTACTAATTTTAATTATAAATGTGAGCTTAAATCTACAAATTATGGAATATTAAATTCGTGGGCCTAATTCTAAATAAAATTAAGTGGGCCTATGTCTAATTAACTAAATGGGCCTAAGGATATTTCTAACCTAAAATCTAATTAATTATGGGCCTAAAGGTATATTTTAATTAATTAAACCTAATTAATATTCAATGAGATGGGCTTAAATAAATAAATCAAGACTTAAAGTGGGCTTAAGGTGCAAAACACATAAAAATAATAAATAAACCCAAAAACAAGTAAAAACATAAAATAAAAAAACAATTAAATTAATCCTTACTAAAACTTTAATTTTTATTAACATGCAACCTAAATTAATCTACTTCCTCCATTGATTTTAAATAATTACCTAATTAAAACCTAATTTTTACTAACCAATTTAATCAAAATAAACATGCAACCACACACATAATTTCACTACTCCTATTATTGAGGCTATTGCATTAATTCATAAAATAGTTAATAAAATAAAAATAAAGCAATAAATAAAAATAAAGATAATAAAAATAGAATAAAACCCTAGAAACTAAGTCTTTATGAGGCTTTATCCATAGCCTTCCACGGACTTCTCATGAAATTCAGTTCATCCCTCACATGATAATCATGCGTTTTCCTCCATAATTACCATAAAAAAAGATATAGCAATGATTAATGAATAAATTATGATAATAACTTGAAAGAATAATAATAAAAATAATAATGTAAAATAATCAAATAAATAAATAATAGAAAAAAATGATATGCTTATTGATGATTTAGGGTGCTCCTCAAATTGGTAGTTCATCATTCTTGATAAGCCTTCGAATCTTCTTCTTCAAAAATTCTCTATAAATCTTGAATTAATTGCTAACAAAAGGAATTTTTTTGGTAAAACATTCAAAAGAAAATCATGTTTCCTCTTCCTCTCCCATCTCTTCTCCTTCTTTCTCTTTTCTTTTTTTTTTCATCTGTTTTTCTTCTTTTCCTACGCTCTCTTCCTCTTTTTTCTTTTTTTCTCCCTCTTTCTCTTCACACTGTTCCCCTTTATATAGTGAAACTAGGAAACCTAACCCTAATCCTAATGTGATTCTAATTCCTAAATTATATTTAGGAATTTTAAACTAATTAGGATTGAGTTAATTAGGAAGTTTAAACCAATTAAAACTGAATTAGAAATAATTAAAAATAGGAAAAAGATGGAAGAATTCAATTCCGACTAGGATTGTGTAATTTCGATCAGAATTATACAATCCCATTTAGATTTGTTGTAATTCTTAACAGAATTATGGAATTCTGACATACTCTATTTTTTAACATTTAATTATAAAAAGGCCCCCGAAAAAATTTAAATTTTGCAATTAGGTCCTAAAAAGAACTTTGCGATTTAGTCCCTGAAAACATTAAATCCTTCCTTTAAAAGTTGTATTTAAGCCCTTAGAATTTTTTAAAGATTAAGTATCGAAGACATTTTCATCACTGGAGTCCTTTACTGCATCCATAACATATCATCCCGAAATTGGGTGTTGACAATGACTATTGAGCTATATGATCACTGTGTTCCTATTCTAAGGCTGCACTTCTCTACCTTTTTTACCCCTTTATGCCTTTGCTGTCAGTATGGTCGCCCTCAGTTCATTGTTACTGTTTTGGCTGACTTTGAAGGCTTTCCTCTGAGACAAGATTCTCTGGATAAGATTAGGAGCTTGTAGCCTTGTAGAGCTTTTGAATGGAACATAGACTTGGATGTTGATGTGACTACTGATGATGATTACAAAAATTGGATTATTTTCCAAAAGACAGAACCACCAGGATTTGCTAGGTACAAAAGGACTCAAGCTTTGTATGCTGTGTCACAAAGGAAGAAATAAAGACATCACTAGATAGAATGGTCTATAGAGCTAGTCTTAGGCTTACTTATGTTTTTTTTCCCTTCAAGTACTTATGCCTTATAATAAAAAAGGACATGAAAAGTTTAACAAAACTTTAATTTTAATTTCATTCATTAATTAGGGCCAAAATAAGTACATTTAATACATCACATGACATAACTCCTGTTATCAGCTAGTCCTTATGGATTTTCTAACTGAATATTTTTTGCTCATATTTTATTTCTCTAATTTTTGCCTAACTAGCCCTTTATGGGTTTTCTAATCGATGGGACCATTCTCTTTTTATTTATTTCGCTAACTTTTGCCTATTAGCCCTTTGCGGGTTTTCTGAATAGCGGGAATGCCCTAACTTTTGCTTGACTAGCCTTTTCAGGTTTTCTAGCTAACGGACTTTATTTTCTTTATTCTACTTTTATTTATATTTTTTTACAGGTAGTACTTCTTGAGGTGATCCAGATTAATAGGTTCCATGAACTCATTCCCTTCAAGATATGATATCTTAGCAGCTCCTTTAGGTAGGACTGATTTGACTAGGTACGGTCCTTCCCAATTCAATCTAAATTTACCTCTCAGATCTAACACCACGACTCTAGACTGTTTTAGCACCATATCTCCAGCTTTAATCTTCCCAGGCTTAACCTTTATGTTGAACGCCCTTGCTATCCTTCTCTGATATATCTGAGTGTGGAATAAAGCATTCATTCTTTTCTCATTTAGAGATATGAGATGATCATATCTCTTCTGTGCCCATTCATTCTCAGTTATTTTAGCTTCCATGACTACTCTAAAGGACTTAATCTCAGTTTCTATAGGCAAAACTGCCTCATAACCATATACCAATGAGAACGATGTTTGGCCTATGGCAGTTCTAGCTGTAGTCCTATATTCCCATAAGGCAAAAGGAAGATATTTAGACCAATCTTTATAGGTTTTAACCATCTTAGAAAGGATTTTCTTGACATTTTTATTGGCCACTTCCATTGCTCCATTTGCTTGAAGGCGATAAGGTAAAGATTTATGGTGCTCAATCCGATACTTTTGTAACAACTCTATTGTTTCTGCTTGAAATTGAACCTTCTTATTTATCACAATATGATGTGGAACCCCATATCTACAGATAAGGCTCTTCTCGATGAACTGTGCCATCTATTTTGCTTTTAGAGTGTTAAAAGATTCTGCCTCTACCCATCTCGAGAAGTAATCGATTGCCACCACCATGTATTTATGCCCATTTGATGCTGTCAGTCTTATTTCTCCTATGATATCAATTCCCCATGTTGCAAAGGGCCAAGGGGATGATAAACTATTCAACACTATTGGAGGCATATGACTAAGATTCCCATGGATCTGACACTGATGGCATTGTTTTACTGTCCTAATACAATCATTTTCCATAGTCATCCAGTAATACCCTTGTTTGAGTATCTTCTTAGCTAAAATCAACCCGTTCATATGAGAACCGCAAGCCCCGCATAAATCTCTTGCATCACCTTTTCAGCTTCATCTTTTTTGAGGCACCTGAGTTGTATCCCATTCAGCATTCTTCTTCATAATACCCCATCATGACTTGCATAGTTACGTGCAAGGACACGAAGAGCATATCTTTCTTTTGAGGCTGCTTCATTTGGATAAATTCCTTTTTCAATGAATCTCTGGATGTCATAAAATCAAGGCTTTTCTTTAGGCCCCATTTGAACATTCATAATCTGCTCACCCCCATAACATGGTGCTATAGACTTCATGATCACTAAAGGTTTCATGGCCAACCTTGTTGCACTATCCCACATTGAAGAGAGTGTTGCCAGTGCATCTGCCATCTAATTATCATCTTTGGACAGATGGATAAAGAGACATTTGGTGAAATTCTTCATTAAGGCTTTCAAATAGCATATATAAGGCTTCAGCTTTTCCTTTTTTACTTCCTATTCTTATTAGCATAACTGATGACTAACATTAAATCCCCATAAACCAACAAATCTTTTGCTCCAGCTGCCATAATTGCCTCAACTCCATAGATACATGCTTTATACTTGGCCATGTTGTTTGTGACCTTAAAATCCCATTTCTTTGCCATTGGTATGGTTTCTCCTTTCGGTGTAACAAGAATCACTCTCAATCCAGCTCCTTTGTTGTTTACAGCTCCATCAAAGTAAAGTTTCCACTCCCGGTGCTCTACAACTGCTAAGTTCTCATCTAGAAACTCCAAATTCCATTGCTCTTCACTTTTGATCGTATTCTGAGCTAAGAATTCTGCTACTGCTCTTCCCTTGATTACCTTTATAGTAATGTACTCTATATTAAATTCAATTAAGAGTACCAACCATCGAGACATCTTTTCAGTTAGAGCCGATGCTTGAAATAGATACCTTAGAGGGTCTATTCTTAAGCAGCTTAAACCTTATAAGATTTAAAATAATGCCTCAATTTCCTCATAGCCCAAATCATGATCAGACATGTCTTTTCTACTAAATCATATTTTTCCTCATATGGCAGAAACTTCTTACTCAGGTATTACACTGCGTGCTCTATTCCATCTGACCCTTTTTGTGTTAACATTGCCCCCATTGCATCCTCTTCTAAAGCCAAGTACAAAACCAATGGCTTACCCTGTCTAGGTGGTTTCAGAATAGGTGGATTAATAAGATACTCCTTAATCTTATCAAAAGCTTTCTAACAATTATCATTCCACTTAATCGGTTGATCTTTCCTTAAGAGCTTAAAGATAGGGTCACAAATATTAGTGAGTTTTGCGATAAACCTACTAATATATTGCAACTGACCAAGGAATCCTCTTACTTTTTTCTCCGTCTTTGGTGCCAGGCATTTCCTGGATGGCTTTCATTTTATCCGAATCCACTTCAATTCCCCAGTTGCTCACTATACGCCCTAACAGCTTCCTTGAAGTAACCCTAAAAATGCACTTCTTCAGGTTAAGTCTTAGCTTGTACCTTTCAATTCGGGCCAAGAACTTGTCTAAGGCTTCAAAGTGTCCTCCTTTTATCTCTGATTTGACCATCATGTCATCCACATACACTTCAACCTCCTTATGCATCATCTCATAGAAAAGTGCAGTAGTGGCTCTTTAATAAGTTGCACCTGCATTCTTCAGTCCGAAAAGCATCACCTTGTAACAATAGGTCCCCTATTCTGTGATGAAAGCTGTTTTAATCTTGTCCATGAATGCCATCATTATTTGATTGTACCTAGAAAATCTGTCCATAAAAGAATACATTGCACTTGCTGCGATGCTATCCAATATTACATCAATGTGAGGTAATGGGAAGTCATCTTTTGGACAAGCTTTGTTTAAATCCCTAAAATCTACACACATTCGTACTTTACCATCTTTCTTAGGAACAAGTACTATATTTGCTAGCCATTGAGGGTACTCTACTACTTTTAGGAAGTTAGCATGTATTTGCTTGGTAATTTCCTCTCTTATCTTTTCTATCCATTCTAGTCCTAATTTGCGTAATTTCTGTTTAATTGGCTTAGTTTCTGGATGAGTTGGAATGTGATGCTCTGCTATTTCCCTATCCAAACTTGGCATGTCTTTATAAGTCCAAGCAAATACTACCTTTCTTTTTATTAATAGTCTCTCAAATTTTTTCCTCTCTTAAGGAGTTACATCATGTGATATAGAAATGTTCTTTGGATTATCATTTATGCCCATGTTAAATGAATCAAATTGAATTAAATTAATGTCAAATATGCATGACCTATCAAAATTATAATGCACAAAACTATCAGGATGCACATCACACAAGTAAGCAAAACTAGCATTCATATAATTGACTATAGGAAAAATAACATCCTCGTCCGCATAAAGACCGGATGTTATTACATCAGTTCCTTCATAAAAAAACATCAATAAAACTATCACTAATGACAGTAGCTAAGTCCTGGGGTGTTTCCTCCTCAAGTGGCAAACACAGCAACTCTTCAACAACATCATCACCCATCATTTCAGTTACCTGCTTCATGACTTCCTCTTTGTTGTTGGCTACTAGGTTTTCCATAATCTGCTCCTTGAAGATCTCAAACCTAGGGACATCCTTTCCAGCCATGTTTACAGATTCTTTGGTGCCCAAATAATACTGCCCTCTCTAAGCTTGATGAAGTTCTCACTTAGTGGTCCAATTTTTCCTAAGGGCTTATTTCTTTTTGCTTTCTCCTTGTTCTTTACTCTTTTACTAGATGGTCTTGCCTCAGTATATCCCAAACCCTTTGTATGGTCTTGGGTTTTAATGTTCGGGGGCCTACGACTTCTTGTTCATTCTTCTCGAGCCCTTGCCCAAGTCGCTAATTCATGCTCTCCATTATTTTTGCTACTCTCAGATCCATTTCAATCCCATAAAATATTCTAGCAACTTGGAAACCAGGCAGAACACACACTTGCTTCTGTTTATCAAGTATAGTTACCATAGCTGCATTAGTTCCAGCTTCTATGGTCACAACTTCTCATTCATGTAGGAATTTTATTTTCTTGTGCACAGTTGAAGGTACTCCTCCCAGGACATGAAACCACGACCTTCATAATAGTAGGGCATAGGTAATAGGGATGTCCTAGCATAATAAATTCAACAGTCGACTCTACAGGCCCTATTTTGACCAAAGCTTGAAATGTTCCTCCACATTCCTAGTACTGTCATCATAAACTCTGATTATGAGGTTTGAAACCGTCAAGTCATATACTTTCAGACCCAGATTAGACAGGATCTTTAGCAGGCATACATTTATAGTTGAACCATAATCTACCATTACAAAGTTGGTTCTCTTCCCTTTTACTTCAGCTGGGATAAATAATGCCTTATTATGGTTTCTTCCCTCCAAAGGCAAGTCATCATCTGAAAATGTTATCAGCCCATGTTTCTTTTTTATTACCTTTGCTACTATAGCCTTAGGCGTAGCTGCCATTTTAATGCTCATATTTGATAAAAATTTAACCAGAGCCCTTTTGTGACTACCCAAATGCATCAGCAATTCCCAGATGCTCACATTTGCTTTAGCCTTCTTGAGTTGTTCCAGGATCAGGTCTTCTTTCTGTCCTTCCTCTACTTCTGCATCTTCTATTTCTTCCCTTTCTGCAACCCTTTCATTGTACTTTTCTACTGTCTGGTAATTCCTCCTACTTCTAGTAACATTATTCACATTTGGATTATCACTCCACACATAAACTCCAGTGGTTTTTTCTTCATCAGAATCATACCAGATGTCCATGGCCACAATGATCTGTTCCATTTTCCCATTTTTCCAAAATTTCACTATGCATATTTCTTTTCCTTTCAACTCCCTCAGTTTGTCCATATGTTGGCTTAGCAGCTCTTCAACCCCCTTCTTGGGACAGTTCTAGGGTTAAGAATTCATCTTATTCAAACTTATCACCCCATCCTATTGGCATGATCTCTTCTATGGGTATATCAATGGAAGCAAGTTTAGAATAGAATACTCTATAATCGAACTTGCCCGAAGGTTGTCCCAATAAATCTTTAACTCCTATTAGCAGCTGCTCGGGAATTTCAGGCTTTTTTTTTATCGGCTTATCATCAAACTCATCTCCCTAACTTGAGGGTTTAATTGATTCAATAGGGATATCAGCAGAGGGTGGTTTCGAGTAAAATATTCTACTCCTCTTGTGGCTGTCCAAATGGTTCTCCATTGGGTATAGGGTTAAGGTCCTCGAAGGAGCTTAGCACTTCTTCTTCGCTAACCCCTGAGTTGATCATCATGGTGGTTGGTGGTGAAACATTTTAGTAGTCTAGGAAAGGGTTATTTCTGGTGTTTGGGTTGGAATTGGATTTTGTAGGGTCAGTGATTTTTCCAGAGTCTATCAGGTTTTGGATTTTGTGTTTTAGGCGAATGCAGGTATTTGTAGAATGGCCAGCTACTTGATGAAACTTGCAGTAACTATTTGGATCATAACCAGGGAGATTTAGGTTTGGTGGCTTAGAAAAGGTTAAGGGTCAAAGTAGGCCTTTTTGGATTAGCCTCTCTAGGACTTTGGGAGAGTGGCTGGTTGAAGTTAGAAAATCTCTTGGGTTGCTGAACTGCATGCTCCTCTATAGCTCAACTAGTACTTCTTTATTGTATGCCCCCAATTGGGTAGTTTTGGGTTCCTATGCCTCTAACAGTTTTCTTTTTCTCACTCTCAATTTCCTCAGCTTGTAACCCATCATCATATAAATCAAGAAAGGTTTTGGGATTCATCATCTATAGCTCTCGACCAAATTAGGTGACATATTATGAACTATCTTTCTAACTTAATCCTTCTCATTAAGCTTGTTTTTCATCATCCCTGCTTTATTTATGAACCTGGTGAGGAAATCAAAAAAGGACTCATCTGGTTTCTGCTTAGTTAACTCCAAATCCCTAATTGACACTTCCAATTGAGTGTTATAATCATATTATTTCAAGAATGTAGTACATAGTTCCTTCCAGTCAACTCTAATAGACTTTTCTAACCCATGGTACCAGTTCACAACCATTCTTACTAGAGATAGCACAAACAACCTAGTGACTACCGATAGAGGTGCTTTTATAGTGCTCATAGTTGTAGTGTATTGACTCAAGTGAATTCTAGGATCTCCTCTCCCATTAAATTTGTGCAGTTGAGGCATTTTGAATTTTTTAGGCAGCTTATCTCCCTCCATTTGCAGCATGTCATCAAAGTCAAAAGAATATACCATTCCTTGTCCTCTAATAAGCTCTTCCATCTTGGACATTTTCTGAATCAGTGCTTGCATCTACTTGGACTCAAGGTCTTGAACCAATTCAAGTGATTCTCTCTTTGCCTTTTCTACCATGTAGTTTTCAACATCTTCCAGTCTCACATCAACAGCAGGCACATTTTTAGCAGCAGGTTACCCCCCAACATTGTTAGCAGCAGGTGGAGGGAGCTACAATAATTGGTGGAGCTCCTACAGTAGGTGGCTGTTCAATAGTAGCAGTAGGTGGTTGTTCAACAACAGGTTGTACTAGTATGGCCAAAGCTTGTCTCAGTTCATCTTGCATCATAGCTCTCATGTCATCCATCAAAGCTCCCTTAATGTCCTCTAAGGTCCACATCTCTGGTTGTTGTTTCCATTTCAATCTGTTTAATCTGAGTTAGTTCAGCTGCTTCTAAGAATAGTGGATTGATTGGACTCTTCTCTAGTTCTTGAAGGATCTCTTGAGCTATTAACTTTAGGCTTAGATTTGTTCTGGTCAATCTGCCACCTCTTTGTCCCCAGACACGAGAAGACCCAGATGAATCTATGATGGCTGCAAACAAGGTGTTAGCATGATGCATGGACTGTATGTATACATGTATGCATAATGCATATGTTTATGCAACAAGTAGCAAGAAAGCACTTAGCATGTAGCAAGCATCAAAACGCAATCAACAAGACATTGTGCAGGTAAACCTTCCAACATTATTTCTCCCACACATATATTCAATGGCGAGTCTCTTTTCCTAGGGCTTTTTGTCTTGGCCTTTATATCAATAGGGGATATTAAGAGCCACCGCACATGCCAAATCTCTCTTTAAAACAAAAAGCACAGAAACAACATTTCTAAACATAAAGGTCTAGCCTAATCCTTATTAGCCTGAATAGCTTCAAAGGTATAGGCCTAGGCTTTTATAAATATAAATACCTCATGGCAATTCAAATGAACAAGCACTTTGGGTAAAGATCCTAGGGGAAGTAGCTAGGCCATTATATGTGGTTAGAGTCTAGTGAAAAGTTAAGGTTCCTTTAGCAAGATGCTCTCTATTATGGACTTTGAGTTACAGGCCAAAGTCAGAGAGGCCCAACATCCTTTACCAACTCGAGAGAAGATTAGCCCCCTTAAGGACCTTGGGTTACAGACTCTGGTCAGATGAGCCCGGTAATCTCTCTTGAACCGAGTTAAGGCTAAGAGTGATGGTTAGCCAATCTATGACTCTATGAAACTAGTGGAATCATGGAATCATAAACCAACGCCATCAGTTTAGTAGGGACATGCAGAATGAATGCAAGAATGAAATAATAATTGATAAAATAATTCTAAAGAACATAAGTAGAATCAGTATCTCTTATCCCCAGTGGGAGTCGCCACTGTAGACGATGGGGTTTAGCGCGTATCTAAGATTTTAGCAATCGCGACACTGTTTAGGCTCAGGGCCTTAGAGAACACACTAACCACTATCACAAAGACATGGCGTGGAGATGAGGAGTCACCACCCAGGGTAATAACTGGGACAAATAAAAAAGGTGGTACTCGATTCCCTAAAAGAAAGCTAGCACCATAACCAAGAGATTCTAGAAATGGAATACTAACTTCTATTAGTCTCATGTTCATTTAGAATAATTTTATAAATGATTATTTCATCCTCTAATTACATGCAATTTTATTTAAACCTTATTTGACATCCATCTAACCCTAGGCATCAAGTCAATAAAATTACACATAAAAAAAATGCACTCAAGATCATGTTGTCCCTAAGTCTAAACTATGTTAATTTTATTAAAAAGTTAGCTAGATTTACATTTTATTTACAAGTGAGAAAGAAACTAAAGGTGGGCCTACATTTTTTATTAATTAGTGAGCCTAGATCTATTTATTTTACTTTGTCTAAAAATGGGCTTACGTCTATTCAGTTTTAAAGAAAAATAAAATTAATGGGCCTAAATCTAATTTGGTTTTATTTTAAGTGAAATGTGGGCCTATGTCTATTTAGTTTAAAAGAAATGAATTTAAGTGGGCTGAGCTAAGTCTAAACAAGTTTTTAATTAACTAAGTGGGCCTAAAATCTAATTAATCTAATGGGCCTAAATTGATTTTAATTATTTAAAGTCTTAAACTATTTTTAAGCCTATTTATTAAATGGATTAGACTTAAACGTGGGGTTAAGGCCCAAAAACATAAAAAAGCCCAAAAACATAACAAACATAACAAAATCAAATCAAAACACATTCACATATGATTTCTAAAAAACTTAATTTAATCACATACAAACCCTAATTAACTAAAGTCACCATTAATTTTAATTAATTTTACCTAGTGAACCTAGTTTTACTAATTAATTTAAAGTGCAGAAAATTAAATCTTTTACTATTCCCACTACTGGGGCTATTACAAACTACGTACAAAATTAAAATTTAACAATTATACATCCATGAATTAAAAAACTACACATAATACCAAAACATAAAATAAAGATAAAAATCCTAAGTTCTATTGGAAAAAAATACATGTTCTTCCATGGCATTCCATGGACCTTTTATTCATCTAAACACAGGCAGTATCCTCCTCAATCCTCATGCAGACATCAAAAATAAAAAAGCACAAAAGTAACTAGATTAGTAGAGAAATTGAATAATCAAAACAATAACAAAATAAAAATCACAAAAAGAAAAAGAAAAGAAAAGAATGGAATAGAAAAAAAACACTGATGATTTTAGATGCTGTGCAAATGCTTTGAGATAGCCTCTCAGATTTGATTATCACCGTTAAAATTGACTTGTTGATTTTGGACTAAAAAGGGCATTCTCATGAGCTTTTTGAGTTTAGGTTTTTTTTTTTTTTTTTTTTTTTTTTTTTTTTTTTTTGTAGTTAGGTTTTTACGCTATTCTCTCTATGAGTCTCAAAAATTTTCTTCAAAAAAAGGTCCCCCCTCGCACGCATGCAGACTCTGCTTTTAAATGCAGAGTTTGCTTACGTACTGACTTCCTCCTTTGGAGGAACAGACTTATCTCTCCAAAACAGAGTGATAAGTTTTGATTTTTGAATGTTTTGAATGCGTCAAAATTTTTTTAGATAAAACTAATAATAAAAATTCAATTTTTAACCAATCAAAACACTGAAAAAAATCGACAAAAATACGCAAAAAATTTAAAAAATGGGACTTTTACGTGTCGGAATTATGTAATGTCGATCGGCATTATGCAATGCTTATCGACATTGCCTAATGCCGATCAACATTGTGTAATGTCGGTCGGTGTTACATCAATGCCGATCGGCATTTTAAATGCCGATCCTAATTTTAATTTTTTTAACTTTTAATTACTGAAAGACCTTTAAAAAATTGACTTATTTATAATCAAATCCTAAAAATATTGCAAATTAGTCCTTAAAGTCCAGAAAATTAATAACTAGGTTTAATTTTTTGAATGAATTTCATCATAAGGGCTTACATCACAATTGTGCACAATTGCATCCCGAAATTGGGTGCTTACAATGCGTTACTAAAAGAAGAGAAGAAAGAAGAAAAAAGGAGGGGATTAGCAATGCTAGCAACTACCATTAGCAAACAAGGAAAAAGAGAAAAAAGTTCTAAAAAATGAAAAAAAAAAGGTCTTAAAGAAGGGAGGAGAGGAAAGAGGAAAAACTTGCTTGAAAGTCTAATTCTTTAAGAAGAAGAGGGTGATATTTTACATTCAAGTGGAAAGTAAGATCAAAGCAAACTTCTGAGGGCTAATCATTTTGGGAAACAAGCTTACAAAGAAGTAAAAATCTTATTTTTTCTTATTAAGTGTTCATTATTGCATAAAATCTTTGTTTATTTCCTTGTTTGTCTAAATTCATAGTTTATTTCATGTATGTAATGTTCATAACATGATATTTTAAGTTCACAAGTATTGATGTAAGTTCAGCTACTTATACGCATAATTTTAGACTAGCTTAAGGTTTAAGTAGTTTGTGAGTTATTTTTTGCGTCTAGTGACTAGGCGGCACCTCAGCGAAGAGGCATCACCTTTTTGTGTTGAGGCAATACCATATCGCCTCTATACATATGAGCTTTTCTCCTTAAGGGGTAGTGTGCCCTCCACTGTCCATTAGAAAATTAAGATACCATATAAAGGTAAGGTTGTAACCATCTCTGTAGAAATTGAGGCTATTGTAGTTGCTCTGAAGCTAGCTCTAAAGAGATTCTTATAAGCCTAAGCTTTGAAGTTTGCATGATCTATGAAGATGAGATGGATGAATGGGTTCTAAACATAATGCACAACATGGAATTTCTTCCTAGCATGGGACTAGGGAAGAACCAGCAAAGTCCTCCTGAGTTTGTGGAGCCAAAAATTCCCATTTTGAAGTATGGGATTGGGTATTTTGGCCCTAAGGATTCCAAAGATGAGGAATAGGTTACTAATAATATTAAGAAACAAGGACTGTGGGATATGTTTGCTAAATAAGGCACCAGTTATCCATACACAACAACTCCTGAACCTCTACTAATGGCTAGGGAGGTAATTCTAGGATTTGAGATCTTCACTGAATTTATGGACAAAGTGAAGAAAGCTACTACTGAAGAGACTCTTGTGGAAGAACTGGTACTGACCCAAGAAGGATATGAGGAGAATATTATTATTGAGGAATTAAAAGACGCTAATGGTTAGAATGAGCAGCTGGATCTTAAAACCTATGTCCTTAATTCCATCATAGATGTTCTTTATGATGATTTTAAAGTTTCCTTTGCTACTCCATTTGAAACTGATGACTTGTTCTTTTTAAAAGGGAATGCAATAAAGTTTGACTTTGCTTATTTGTGTGATGTGTTTCCTAAATGTTATTCTATTTATGATGATCATTTCATGCATATGTTTGACATTAATTCCATGCAAATTGAATCATTTAATTTAGGCACAAATGATAATTCTAAAAATATACTACTTGCTTCTGATTTAACTCATGATGAGAGAGAAAAATGAAAGAAATGTTAAAAAGAAGATATAAAGTATTTGCTTGGGGCTACAAGGACATATCGAGTATTGATAGGGAAATCACAGAGCACATGATCCTTACTTATTCTCATATATTCCTAATAAAGTAGAAGAAAAGAAGATTAAGGCTAGAATGGGTTCTCTTGATTAAAGAAAAAGTAGAAAAGTAATTGAATGCAAAATTTTTGGAAGTAATAAATGACACTTAGTGGTTAGCAAACATAGTACCAGTTTCTAAGAAAGATAGTAGGGCCATGGATTATAGATACTTGAACAAGGCTTACCCTAAAGATGATTTTTTGCTCCCATAAATTGATACACTTATTGACAGTGTGACTTCTAGTGTAATGTACTCTTTCATGGATGGGTGCTCGGGATACAACTAGATCATGATGGAAATAATAGATAATTTAAAAGCATTTTTCACCATTGTGTGGGGCATCTATTATTATCTGGTAATGGCATTTGGATTAAGGAATGCAAGGGTCACCTATCATAGGATGGCAATTGCCCTATTACACGATATGATCCACAAAGAGATAGAAGTGTACATAAATGATATAATGGTGAAGTCTGCAACTAGAGAAGAACATTTTGAAGCTCTAGACAAGTTCCTAGCAAGGGTAGAAAAGTAAAACCTCAAACTAAATATGAAAAATTGTGTTTTTAGGGTAATGTTTGGGAAACTGCTAAGACACATTATCAGTCAGAAATGAATAGAAGTGGACTCAAATAAGGTCAAGGCAATTAGAGAAATGCCCACACCAAAGAATAAAAAAGAAGTCAGGGGGTTCATTGGGAGATTTTAGTATATTAATAGGTAGCCAGGTTGATTACAGTTTATGAGTCAATTTTCAAGCTCTTGAGGAAAAATTAACTAGTAACCTGGGATGAAAAATGTTAATAGGCTTTTAATACTATTAAGAACTATTTGGTAAATCCTCCAGTCTTACAACCGTCAAAGTCGGGTAAACCTTTAATTCTTTATCAGGCGATTGAAAATGATGCGATAGGGGCAATGTTAGCTTAAGAAAGTGAAAGGAAGGTTGAACATGCAGTGTATTACTTGAGTAAAAAGCTCATGCAGTACGAAACCAATTACAGTCTTATAGAGAAGACATGTTTAGCTATGATTTGGGCAATAAAGAAGCTCCAACATTACTTCTAGTCTTATAGAGTATAGGTAGTTTCTCAATATAACCCTCTCAAATACCTCCAGTAGACTCCATCACTCGCAGGAAAATTAGCCAAATGGTTAGTTCTGCTCACTAAGTTTGACATAGACTACATAGTGAAATGGAGGGTAATGGCAGACTTTTTAGCTTAAAATCTAGTAACTGATGAACAAGAATGGGAATTGGATTTTTCAGATGAGCATTTGGGAGCAATAGAGGTCTAGGGATGGAAAATGTACTTTGATGGAGCTGTTAATAATAAAGGAGCTAGTATTGGTGTAATCTTGATCATGTCAAAAGGAGAAATGATCCAAATGGAAAAAGACTCAAATTTAAGATAACGAACAATCAAGCTAAATATGAGGATTGTATATTTGATTTGGAAGTATTGCATAGTACAGGGGTAGAGGATGTCACTGTGTATGAGGATTCTATGCTGGTTGTGAAAGAAGCTTCTAAATAGTGGGTGGTAAAGGAAGGCACGCTGCGTCTGTATTAAATTATTTGGTTATTGTTTCATCATCCTTTTACTTAGTGCAAATTTATTCATCTACCAAAAGAAGAGAACTAGATAGCTAATGCCCTGGCTACTTTAGCTTCTATGTGGGAAAGTGGGAAACAAATATAAGTTAAGCCTCTAATTTTAGTAAAACCTCAAAACCCTTACTATAAAAAAATTAAGGTAATGCCAGTTGATGCTATTGAGAGGCCTTAGATTTATGATTTGCAGTGGTATTTAGAAACAAGGCAGTTCCTTAAGGATGTTGACAAGAAAGAAAGGATGTCTCTATAAATGCTATCTTAGTAGTTTATCATCTATAATGGGATACTATATAAGAGAATGCTGATTGGGGTTCACCTGAGATGAGTTGACAAAGATAAAGCCTAGAAACTTATGAAAGCAATTCATGAAGGGGTATATGGGCCACATATGAATGGGATAATATTGGCAAGGAAGATGGCTCGTCAGGGTTACTTCTAGCTAACCATGAAAATAAATTGTGTTAAATTTGTAAAGAAATGCCATAACTATCAAACTTATGGTAATGTTAGCCATTTTTCGTCTATAGAGCTTCAGGGAATGACTTGTCCTTGGCCCTTTACAGTTTTAAAATTGATATTATAGGAGAGATAAGGCCGAGGGCATCAAATGACCATCGATACATTGTCATGGCAATAGACTATTTCTCTAAATATGTCGAGGCTAGTCTTATGCTATTGTTGGCTTGAAACAAATGGCAAGATGTGTTGAGAAAAACATAATCTGTATATATGGTTTGTCGCATCATATTGTTATTGATAATAGTGTTTAATTTTGGGCAGAGATGATTGTATTGATGAAAGAATACAAGATTGAGCATCACAGATCATCTCCATACAAACCACAAGCCAATGGAGCAATGGAAGTTACGAATAAAAATGTGAAAAAGGATCTTGGCCAAAATGATGGAGAATTATTGATATTGGGCAAAGTATCTATAGTTTACATTATAGGGATATTGAACTACTACTAGAATATTGACTAGGGCCACTATGTATTCCTTGGTATATGGGTGTGAAATAGTATTGCCAGTGGAGGTTGAGATTCGATCACTAAGAGTTCTCTTGGAATCCAAAATCCTTAAGTATTAATGGGTAGAGGGTTTATTGGCACAAACGACATTACTGGATGAGAAGATAATGAAGGCTATGTATCACTCCCAATTGTATTAGTAAAGGATAGCCCAGACTTACAATAAGAAAATCAAGCTAGGGAAGATAAAAAAGGGTGATTTAGTGTTAAAGCTTACGAAGCTGATTATGACTGACCCACTAGGAAAGTTCAAGCCAAATTGGGAAGGTCCTTATATGGTAATAAAGTTATTTTCCAAGGGTGTTGTTATCCTTTCTGTCATGGAAGGGAAAGAATTTAGATAGCCTATTAACTTGGACAAGCTTAAGAAGTACTTTTTATGAAAGTTTCGCTAGGGAGAAAACCTCAATAAAGGGGCTGTTTAGGCAAAAGTTAGAGATAAATGTTGGATTGAAAACCTTGAAAAACATAGTCTAGATAAAAGTTAAGGACATGTAAAAGGAGAGGGAGAGGAAAAAAAGGTTAGTTGGAAAACTTGTAGGGGCAAGCCAATTAACAACATAAGATATGTCAAAAACAAAAATATATATGCATATTGTGCTTAAATTAAATGAAATGTGTTACTTTAATTACTGTTAAACATCACATTGAGTGTCTATTACAAACTATTTAACTATAAAAGGAAATGCTATCTAAAAAAAAAGGGAAATAATGACTCAATTCATAAACTAATTTTGTTTCATTTTCATTTGTTGAACATCCTAAGCACTCGACATTTGCAACTCCTTTGTCCTTTTATTTTAAATAAACTCATCTTTTTCTATTTTATTATAATTGAATCCATGGCTTATGCTATTCATTGGTAGTTGGATCTCCATTGTAGCCTATGTTGTTTTGAATGATTTTGTGAGGCTATGTAGCCACCAAATTGTCCAGGAAGTTTTGAAAGAGGGGTATTGGTTCGAATTCATTCATCGGCCCTACAATCAGTTATTTCTGCCCATATTGATGGCAGAGATGGGCAGCATTGTAGAATGTGGTAAAAGAGAGGCCATCAATGGGAACACAGTAAGTGTAAAAATGGACAATCACATGCTGCAACCTCCACCATGGACACATTCATCGGATTAGAGTATCAGGGAATGTCGACATTTAGCCTTAGACATCTTCTGGTATAGGATGCAACTTTCTGGTTTGATAATGCTTGGCTCTATAACATGCTATGTCTGAAGGAGGTTTAACTAATCTCAGTTTCTCATGGAGCCATGTCTATAGGAGTGATGATTAAGTGAAAATGTCAGGAAATCAGAAAATAAAAGTGAGAGAAGAAGAAGCTTACCTCTAACATGAGTGGACTTCTAAAGAATTGCTTGGTTACTACAAAGTTATCTAGTCCAATAATTATTTCTATTAGGATAAGAAAAAAAGGATTGAGCTTAGATTCCACTTAGTCCAAGATATGGAGGAGTTTTAAATCATAGTTGCCAGAAGTAGAAACAAATAGGAACTAAGTGTACAGGGAGTGAGCAAAAATTTATGGCCAATAGACCTCTTTCTTTTTTGTGATTGTGGTGGGCTCGATGAAGGATTCTATTAGCACTTCATTCCTAGAGATGTGTCGAAGAGAGGATTAGGGAGAGAGATTAAATAGCCTAGCCATTTTATACTGAATGAAATACAAGTTCAAAATGCCAATCTGAGGGACTACTAATTGGCAAGTTGAATCCATGTTATAGCTTAGAATAACTTTGAATTCTTCTGGCTGAGGGCGTAATTCCACTGTGTTGAACTGAAAAATTCTTTTTTAAGGATCCCAGAATTAGGCTATAGCATGAAAGAACGAGAAATTGATTCTTTTAGCATGTAATGATTTGAAGATTAACAAGTAGAATGGCTCTAACTTTGCCCAAGAATTCTTATCTAAGCTTTTTAGGATTTATTGGAACTATTTGAGACTTCTTTTGGTCATGATGGGAGGGTAGGACACTGCTCAGAGGAAGAAAGTGGAGAGAAAAGGTGAAGGTGTGAAAATGGGGATTTTTAGAAGAAAGTTGGGAATTTTTATAGCTGTAAAGTGTTGTTGCAGAGGCAATCGCCTCTATGGATAGGTGACACTTATGTACGATGAGGTGATTCCTTGTCACCTCTTTATAAAGAGGTGATGCCTCTATGAAGAGGCGACGCATCTTTAATAGTTAGACATATTTTTGCTTGTAATATTGTCAGATGCATTTTTAGTCAGTTATTAAAGAAAACACCTCAGTAAATGAAAATTCCTCAATTGATCGAAAATGCAGTCAAATTTTGAATTTATATGTGCATCATCCATTCAGAGCAAAAATTTAAAAGTTCCAAAGCAAAGCAAGAAGAATAATAATTTAGGAGAATAAAAGAAATGGTCCTATCCTAATAGGCATTTGAGGTAGTTCTCTACTTATCACCTTCAGCCTCATCATCTCCCTCATCTGTAGAATTATTGGCATGGTAATCTCCATCATCATCATCGATGTTACCTCCGATAGGCTCATCAGTGGGCTCCTCCTCTCTAGTGTGCTCCCCCTCATCATCATCACATGCATCGTTGCCTTCCTCATCATCATCCACTTGAAGAGTAATAAGCTGGCCCTTGAGGGCAGTATTCCTGGCCTAACGAGCCTCACCTCAGTCTTGCCAAAATACAATGATAAGTAATAAATCATGAAAGCATGCTTACAAGTAGAAATAGGGAATGGTCATTACCTTTCATTACTATGTCATGCTCATAAGGAAGTCTCACTAGACCTCAATCACCCTGTACATGTACTCCCCTGATCTCGAGGTATTTGCATGATTAATTGCTTATTAGACCTAACCCTATGTTGAAGTGATTTACAAAATAGGAATTTGGAAAAGAGATGGAACTCATATGAGTAGAAGCCTCTAGGTTGAATATCGACTCTAAGTTTATATGCAACATGAAGAACTAACCAAACAGTTTGCCTGAAGATATCCAACATTGAGTCAGCAAGTCTAGAGGAGCAGTGAGCCTACCAACCATCATTTGAGAAGTCTGGAGAGCTAGAAGGCTCCTTAGTAAATGCTCACTAGAGGAGGTACTCTTACAACTAGGCATAATACGCAGGTATTGAGGAGGTCTCTCCTGTGCAACATGCCTAGAATGAGCAGTTGGTACCTTAGCTGATGCATGAGAATAGAGGCTAAGTTAGAAGAATAATACCCGCATGCAATAAAAGAGAAATTATATGTTAAATTGCATGCTCACCTAAAATGTAGGCATAGGCAAAAGCACCCTCTGTAGGAGATGAGTCTGTACAAACTCTATGTATTAGACCTTCCTCCTCTCATAATAATTATCTACATCCTCTCTCGCTAAAGCCTAATTAAACTTGTCTCCCTCCAACTAGTGTACCCCAAAGAGGAATCGAGGAGGAGCGAGTGGTGGTCATCTCACTTGAGCACCTTGATGCTAGTTGTATACTCTCTCACCTAAATACCATACTCTACAGTCCAGTCCTTTGAGCAAGACCCTTCTCCTACATAGTGAGATTGAGCAGATTATGGCATGAATCCACCTAGCTTAAGGATCCCATAAATCAAGATGTAGCTGCAATGGCATTTAGGTAAATGAGTGAATCTAATAAGTTAATGTATTAATGATGATGTTTATATTCATATGTATTGTACCTCACCATATGCCAAAGTATTTAGTCAATCACAGTAGATGTGCACATGAGTGACAGGTCTCCTCCAAGTGTGATTCAAGGCCCACCTTACCATGGCTGGGAAAGGAGTATCACTGATACAGGATATCCCGATAATCAACTCCAACTTTAGAGCCTAATCCTGTAAAAAAGAGAAGAATCATTAATGGATTATAATGATAGTATTTAAGATGAACTCAATAAAATAGGGGAAAAGAAGAGAATACTATAATAGCATGCCATAAACCACCAAGTCATCTGGCTCCATGCACTAACTCGTCCATGCTCTTGTATGGATAGGCTAGAGCACAACTTCCCTAATCATATAAGGCCACCAGATCTAAATCCCTTAAAGGCATTAGAAAGCTTAGATTTATCAAACTGGCAGTATCTGTAAATAAAGTGGTGCCCAGTAGATAAACTAGGAAGGCCCATGCCACCTGATCAATCGCTTGAGGAGTGGTAGCAGCCTTGAATCTAGCGTGAGTGTACTAGCTCCTAATAGAGTCAATCTTCATTGTTTGCATCCCCTTCATATCTGGGACCATGCCAAGTAGATGTTGGATGTAGGTGAGATAGTTTAGTGTCAGCTGATGGAAACTTATATCTAGTGGAGTAGAATCACATGCGTAGGCAATGCCAAGTAGATGTTGGATGTAGGTGAGATAGTTTAGTGTCAGCTGATGGAAACTTATATCTAGTGGAGTAGAATCACATGCGTAGGCAATGCCAGTGATGACAACAAATTAGACCGGCTCTAGAGTGAACTTACCAAAGGGCAAGTGGAATGTTTAGGTAGTATCAGACCACCTCTCTATTAGAGTGTGAAGGGGCTGATAATCGATACATACCTATTGTGTTGGGAGTGCTAGGATGAAGTTAGAGAATCCATTGTTATGAATATGAGTCTTGATCTCGTCTATGAGCTCATCATACCAAGCGTGCATTCCGCTGAAATTCCCAGTACCTTTGAGGGTAAGGGCATCGAGCTGTTGGAATAAAAAGGGAGTTGAATTACTATCTTTTGTAAGTAAAATTAAAATTTTTCAAAAATTTTATCACAGAGGCAACTGCTTATAATAATTTGCCTTGACATGAAGAGGTGACTACCTCTTAAAGAGATGATCGCCTCATCGAAGAGGCGACGCCTCTTCATGTCGGCAATCTAATAATTGAAATTTAATTTTTATAATTTTTTAATAAAATTAAAATTTTCTCAACTAAAGAGATAAACATGCATCCATACTCAATAATCTAACGTTAACCGATGTTATTTGTAGAGAAAATCATGTACTTAGGTACTAACCTCTCTAGTCACCAATCCACAAAGATGGGATCATAAGTATGCAAGAAAAGGGATCTCATCTTCGATGTTGAGACCAAAGTTGCGTGCAGTATATACTAGAGGAGATATTAGGTCCCATTTAGGAAGGTTTGGGGTCCATACGGCATCCATGATCATGAAATCTTGAAAAGAGAAAAAAAAAGGAAAGAGAAAAGGAGTTTGAAAATAAAAGCCAAAAGTGAAATTAAAAAAGGGAAAGAAGACTTATATATGAAGAGAGAGAGAAGGGTAAAAATAAGAAAGATTGTTAAGGAATAACATAAAAGGGTAGAAAACCCAAGGATGATGGCATGAGTTTCCTATTTCAAAAGAGTGGTGTATCGAGCTTGTTGAGTTCCCGAGAATCACATTTCTATTAAGTGATTTCTTGAGCTAGGAAAACTCGAAGATCATACTTTAAATATTAATGAGTGGCTGATCGAGCCAGGAAATCCTAAGGAACACAGTCACGTTCCTAAATATCTTATTCAATATTAATGAGTGGTTGATTGGGCCAGGAAAACTTGAGGAACACAGTCACATTTTGAGGTAAATCTTAAATTTTTTGGGTCCCGACGCCGATGATGCGAGTGAAGCTCAAAAGTCAAGTACGCTTATTGTTGATTCTTGCCTTTCTTGTGCATGTTATTTTTTTAAAAAAATTTTGAATATATGAATGTAGTTTTTTGAAAAATTAAAGGGCTAAATTGTAAATACCTGGTTCAATCGACCCATAATAGGGAGCAAACTGTGGACACTCGGTTAGGCTGGCCCGCAACAAAGCCTAGTGATGAAAATGCATGAAGCTTGAATGAAAGAAAGCCCGAAACATTTTTAAGAATGGACTTGAAAGTCAAAAGCCAAGTCTAAGCCTAAACCCGAGTAAGACAATACTTGAACCCATTAAAATGAGCCCAAGCCCATTTTGGCCCATTGGCCCAACTCTGGGTCAAGGTTAGTGAGGGGACGCCTCATCCTTGAGGCATCTCCTCTATAGGATGAGGTGATGCCTCATCAAAGAGGTGTCGCCTCTTTACCTGCCACTTGCCTTTGCATTAAATGTAGAGGTGACAATGGTGGTCAAGTGTGGGTAGGCCCTATACCTTATAGACCTGAACTTATATGAGAGTGAGACTTTTTAGTTAAAAAAGGTGAGAGAAAAGAGAGGTAATGATCGGGATGAAAAATAGGATGTCTTGTCTAAGCATGTGTTACTAAAAAAAGAAAAGAGAGAATAAAAAAAAGGGGGGGGGGGATTAGCAATTGCTAGCAACTACCATTAGCAAACAAGAAAAAAGAGAAAAAAGTTCTGAAAAAAGAAAAAAAAAGGCTCTTGAAGATGGGAGGAGAGAAAAGAGGGAAAAATTGTTTAAAAGTCTAATCCTTTAAGAAGAAGGGGTTGATCTTTTGCATTCAAATGGAAAGTAAGGTCAAAGAAAACTTCTGAGGGCTAATCATTTTGGGAAACAAGCTTACAAAGTAGTAAAAATCTCATATTTTCTTATTAAGTGTTCATTATTATATAGAATATTTATTTATTTACTTTTTTTTATCTAAATTTATTGTTTATTTCATGTATGTTATATTCATAACATGATATTTTGAGTTCATAAGTATTGATGCAAGTTCAGCTACTTATATGCATAATTTTAGACTAGCTTAAGGTTCAAGTAATTTATGAGTTATTTTTCTGCATTTGGTGACTAAGCAGTGCTTTAACGAAGAGGCATCGCCTCTTTATGCTGAGGTGATACCATATCACCTCTATGCACACTGGTGACACCTCATTGATGAGGCATTTGCCACATCAATAAGGATCAATATGTTTAGGTCCTTAATTTGAAGATTATTTCATATGATGTATTTATCCTACCTACTTTTATGCCTTTATATTTACAGCTCTTTTTATGTAATTACTTTGTTATCATGTTTGGATCAAAATATTCACAAGTTTGTCCTTTCTTAATTTATGCATGTTTGGTATTATATTGAACTAACTTTGTGGTTTCATCTTATAGAACTTTTATCTATATTAGAGAACAATATTGTGCTTCATTGCAGAAAATCTTGGAATGACTTATAGCCATCACTTGAGCATCCCTTTTAAAGTTTCCTTTAAGTTCATTTACATTGATAGTTAGTTTATTTTTAGTTATCTTTTGGTTTATTTTCTGTTTATTTCACCTTTATTTGCATAAAATGTTGTAATCCTTAATCCCTTCCCCCACTCGATTTGAATGTACTTTTTACTATTTATTATTCATGATGATTATTGGGACTAAATGCATGAAGTGGAATTAATGTGAAAATTTTAGACTTTAATATAAAATTTGACAAATTGTTTGAAGACAATTGTAATTTGCATGTTAATAAAGAAATAATTGAATAATTAAAGGTAATAAATTACAAAACATAAACGGAGGCCAACTGTAAAGTTAGATGGGCATTCAAAGCCTATACCTAGTTTCTGAACCCGTTCTCTAATGACGGCTTTTGGGACCTTTGTGGAATCCAGTTGCCATATAAGTGTGTCCTAACTTTTAGCCGGGTGGTGACTCCATCTCTAATTAGACTTTAAGACCTATTTTGTATTTCTTAGTAAGCTTCGAGTCCATATAGTGTCGTGTTCACCAAACACTTGAGCGTGCGCTAAATCCTGCCGCCTACAATAAGGTACTTTTTTTGTATTTTTATAAAAAAATGTGATATAAATAATTTTTGTTACACCAATGTTTGTACTGGAAGAACTAATTTTTTTTTAGAAAAAATAAATCTTTCTTTTTTTAGGGAGGGAAAAAAATAAATATTTCATTCATTGAAGATCAATAATACATTTTAATGAACATATAATATGAATAAAGTACAATAAAAATTATCAAAAAAAAACTCTTAGTAGAGATATGAAACCGTTCATTGTTATTCTTTAATTGCATTGACAAATCTATTTTAATTTGCTACTTGACAATTTGTTCGACAATTTTTATGCTCCACTCTATGACGTTTATTAGTTATAAATCAACTCTATAGTATTTAATTGAGTCTGATTGTAAAAATACTAATAAAAGTTTCATAATCGAGAGAAATATAAATTGTATAGAAGAGAACCACCAAAATCCCATAAAAGAATTAATAACTTCACGAATGAAGAACAAATATATTAAAAAATAAAAAATAAAACAAAACAAACAAATTAAAATTTTGTATTATTGGATGAAAGAGCAAAATAGAATAGAAAAAAACAATAAAGGTAAAAACAAAAGTATTTGATGAAAAAATCTAAAGAAAAAAGAGAAAAGAAGCGGCTAGAGTTTGGAATAACTAATTTAACTTTTTTTTTTTTTATTAATAGTGAACAATGTAGATTCTTAACTAATAATTAAACTATGAGATACAAATTAATAAAATATGAAAAGAAGGGTAATTTTTTTTATTTTTACTAATTATTTCATGTAGAATTTATTAAAATAAGAAATAAATTTATTGAAAATAGTCAATATGTAATTCAATTGAAAATAGAAAATATTAATTTGATTAAAATAAGAAAACTAACTATTTAATTATTTAATACATTTTTTAGTTAAAAAATAAAAGAAATTTAAATATAGTAATAAATAATAAATAATTAGTTGAAATAAGAAACTAATATATTTTATTAGAATAAACAATAATTAAACTTCACAACAATACAACTGGACAAAAAAAATACTAAAAATATATAAATAAATATGCACAATATACAAATAGTTTCTCCCAACATAAGTTCAAATGGCCTAAAAAAAAAATTTATTTTTTGAAGTTAGAAATAAATTAAGTACTTACGAAAGAACTATTTATAAATTAACAAGTTGTCGACTACTTATACTTTATTTAAGTGGCTGTTTAATTTAACTAATTGAGGTAATTGATAGATATTTTTTTCGATCAATTATAATTTAAATGTTTGGTAAAAATTTAAAATTATCACTGAGAATTCTTTTTTATTTAAAATAGTTAAAAATTTGATAAATTTTATTTGAAATTTTTTTCTATTAGCTGATAATTAATTTGTATTTATTTTTTATTTGAACTATTTTATTCTTATTAAAGAAAATTAATAATAAATAACTTTATTTAAATTAAATATATATAATTAATTTTTATAGTTTATAATTAAATAAATATTATTTTAAATTATAATTAAATATTATTTTGTATAATTAAGTGTAATACCCTACATACATATATATAATTATTTTAATATTAAGGGACATATTTTCTCGAGAAGTACTAGTAATAGTTAATTTGCATTATATTAAAGAATAAAATTTTGTTAACATTATATTTTAGGTTAAATATTAATTTAAATGTGCATATTTATTCACATGTGTATATATATATATATATAGATATATGTATATAATATAGTATAAAGTGTAATTATATACTTGTGTATATATATGTATACGTTTTCATGTAGTATATGGGAGCATACATATACATATATATATATATATATATAGGTACACTATTATACTTGAATATACATTGTGTATATATATATATATATGTGTATTTATATATATCATATATATATATATATATAGAATATATGTATATAGTCATAATGTAGTATAATAAGTATAGTATATAAATATATATATACGTATATATATATATATATATATATATATATATATATATATATATACATTAGTTATAATATAGTATATATAAGTATATGTATGTTTTTGGAGAGGAAGAAGGCAGAACCGAGCTCCCTCCTCCCCACCTTTGCGAATCCTTCGACCACCACCATCACTGCGCCTCCCCCACCTCCGACCGCCATCTGCTACTCCCTCTTCCTTCTCCCTTGCCTCCGGCCACCTGCAGAGCCGCCGGAAGCTGCTGGAAAGGAGAAGCCGAGAGTTTTGCTCTAACTCACCCAAGCTTCGTCCGGCCACCATTTTCCTCCATTCCAGTGCCAATCTCCTCCCCTTGCACCGGTGAGGCTCAATCTAACCTTTGTTTAAGCTTTGATCATGAATTGATTGAGTTTTGGTTGATTTTCAGTTTGTGAACTCTAGGGTTTCAAAATTTTTTTAACTTAATCTAGCTTGATTCATGCAAACTCCCTTTACAAATGTGATTCCTAGTAGCTTAATCTACCTCTAGGAATTTTTGTATAATTTTTGGAATTTATTTTGATTTTTGGTGAATTTTGGATATTTAAATAATATTTTAGGAATTTTCGGGAATTAATTATAAAAATAGCAAATAATAATGATAATTGACATTTTGGTGATATTAAGTGTTGAAATTAATTTTAGGGTAAGGTAGATAATTTTAAGAAGATTATACAATTTTTTTAGGAATTTTTATACATTATGTCAAAATTAAATAATTAGGCTAATTTTTGAAATTTTGGTTAAAAAGGTTATGAAATTTGATAAATGGGGTTATTAGTGAAAAATATGAATTTTAGAACTCCAATCATAATTTTTGAGATTTTTATACTATTTTTATAAATATATTTGAGTTTATGCCAAAAAAATTGATTTTTAGTTAAATAATACTTTTGGGAAAATATTGTTGGTTGATTAAATATTTCTTATAATGTTAGGAGGAATTATCTTGAGAAAAAATTAGTTTTAGATGATTGGATAATTTTAAGGAAAATTTTGTATATATATACATATAGCATTATGTAATTTATATATATACTAGGGGTAAAAATGTAATTTTACACTAAATACGATAAATATATATTTTTATTAGTTTTATTAGTATTTAAAGGGTTTAGATAAATTTTATAAATTAATTGATATAATTTCCTAAGTAGTGTAAAATTTTAAATGTCCAATTTTCAATATATATATATATATATATATATATATATATATATATATATATTCATTTAATATATTGCAAAGGTTTTAATGTGGATAATAATTATAATTATAATTGTTGGTGATGAAATACAAATTTAATTGTTTAACTTTGGATAATTAAGATTTTATATATGCTATTTATTTTAGTATGTGTATAATTTGAGAAATAAATATTATTAATTTTGATACTTTTGAGTGGTGATCTCGGTCGGGGCAAATTGTAGTCTTGGGAGCCCGACTCGAGTGTGAATGGTTGTGTATTTTGGAAGTGCATTTTTTATGCAGGTCTGGCTCTACCTTTGGTAGAGAGATGTCCGTTTTACAGAGGAGACTCTGTCGAAATTTTGGTAGATTTTCTCGTAAAACATGATATCCGTAAAATTCCTACCGTTAGTTAGGTTAACTCCTGTCTGTCGAGTCTCGTCCGATTTTCATCGAGTCAGTCTGGAATTTTATTATTTTGTTGATTCCTGATTTTGATTCCTTAGTCATGTTTTAAAAATTCGATTCATTGTTTTCTTTTAGAGCATATCGGAGCAGAAGCTGTGAGATCGAGGCAGACGCGTGGTCGTCAGCCTTCCCATTCATCCTGTAAGTCGATAAAATGATCTGTGCGTATGTTTGTTTAAAGAATGCATGCGCTCGTATTTCTATTATATTGATTATATGATTTATTTAATTTAATGCTATCATTTACGATTTAAATGCAAATTATTTATTTAAAATCGATTTGAGAAATTTTGGTAGAACGAGCTACCTGGTGGGCCTCACCAGGACTATGTGCACATGGTAGAGATTGAGAGATGGATCCGATAACTGTATGATTGATGAATGTTAAACTGGGACGGGTGCCTCGGTAGGAGCCTTTGCTCTCGGGGACCGCCAGTGATTGGAAAGCCAATAATGGACTGGGATGGGTGCCTCGGTTGATGCCTTTGCTCTCGGGAACCGCCAGTGCCATATATTTGGATTAAGTGAATGATTATGGCTTGGTGCCTCGGTTGATGCCCTTGCTCTCGGGGATCGGTAGTCTAGTTGGAATAAGTGGGCCCAGTTGGCCGTTTAGACTTGGGTTTAGGGTTCTACCGAGATTTTCCAAAAGCTATACTTATATATTATAAATTATTTTCACTATAATATATATAGTTTTCAAAAAGGTTTTCAAACCGTACAGCTCTTTTATTGACTTACTCAGTGAGGTCTGATTCCCCTCAATTTATTTTTTTTCAGGAGCTTGGGAGTTCGACCTCAGACTACCTCTACGTCGGATTTCTTCTTCACCGGCTATTTTATGTAGGTCATTATAAGCTGTACTGTGTACTAATCTAGGTTGCTGCAGTAGTATATGTATTACAGATTTGTATGGTTTAAACATAATTATGTAATTTATTTGTGTGAACCAGGCTTGTGTATAAGATTCAATCTGATTTATAATATGAGATGTTGAAATACATTATTATTTAAGTAGTTGAATTTGTGTATTCTGAGAAAAATTAGTTTGATAATGTGTTTTGTTTTAAAGTAAAGTTTAATATGTGAATGGTTTTATTTTCTTTTTCCTTTAGGCTTACTACGGGTTTCGGGGGCCTTATGCTTACCCATTCCCTAGTGCCGGTCATGTGCCCTCGGGTTCGGGTCGTGACAAAGTTGGTATCAGAGCATAAGTTCGATTAATTATCCATGTCTGTATTTCTGTGTAACTACTGCAGCTTTAGGGTTGATAATTGTCTTGAGATGTATGGTTTCTAATTCTGCGTTGCTTTAAATATTCTTACCCCCGTTTTGAACTCAATTTTCCTTATCTTCCTTTCAGAATGAGGCGTGTGCGTACCGACCCAGATGTTGATCCGACCCTTAGGCTAGATGAGCAGTCTGTGCACGATGAGGCTCCCCTTCCTGCTCCATGTCGTAGGGGCAGAGGTAGAGGTAGAGTCGAGCCAGGGTAGCTGCAACTGAGATTCTTGATCAGCAACCAGTCGAGCCTGAAGCCCCAGCTGTTGACCCTACAGCCTTTGCAGCTGGACTGGCAGGGATTAATCAGGGTCTAGCAGCATTGAATCAGGCGATGCCCCTTGTACAGCAGATGCTTCAGCAAAGGAACCAGGGGATGTCAGACACTGAAGCAGCCCTCCTTTACTCTCGGATTGGTAGAGTTTCTTTCGACGGTACGGGTGATGCCTTAGACTTCATTAATGCGATTGAGGCACGCACCAGGACTGGACATACGAATTATCAGAGGATTATGATTGTGGAGTTGTCGGTACAGGCAACTGCTCAGGATTGGTTTATGCAGTCGATTCAGCCATCGATGCACGAGCTGACTTGGCCAGAGTTTAAGGACCGCTTTTTTGAGATTTTTCTATCCTCCAGCGACCAGAGATGCCTACAGGTGGCAGCTACTCCACATCACTAGAGGCGATAGGTCAGTGGAGGATTATACCAGAGAGTTTAATAGACTATCCCGACATGCAGAAGATATCAGGAGGGACCCTTATAGAGCAGTGGAGCTGTATGTTACTGGACTAGGACCCGCTTTTGTTGGTATGCATACAGAGGACCGCACCCTAGAGAGTGTGATTGAGGAGGCCCGTTTGATTGAGAGGCGACATATCCGCCAGGGCACCATGATGGATCCTTATATGATTGGGGGCGGTGGTCATGGTGTAGCTCCCGGGTACCAACAGCCAGCATTTCACATCGGCAGTTCGAGTCAGCAGGCTGTGGGTAGTTCTCAGCAGAGTGGTAGGAGGTCCAGGACTCATAGAGTGGGCCGACATGGATATGCCTCAAACAGGAGAACTGGCAGGAGTCACAGATTTGGTGCAGGAGTTAGTAGCAGCAGTAGTGGGCAGAGTTCCGGGCAGAGTAGTTCTGGGTCTGGAGCTAGTGCTTGTGCGAGTTGTGGATGATTTCATCAGGGCCCGTGTCATATGTTGACGGGCGCTTGCTTTAGGTGTGGGCAGGTTGGACACCTTGCCAGAGCTTGTCCCCACTCCGGATATCAGTCACAGTACGTTCAGGGTTCGTCTTCCTCAGTGGCTCAGCCTTACTATCTGATGCCTCAGCAGTATCGAGCACCCATACAACCATAGCAGAGACCGCCTCAGCCTATGAGTCAGCAGGGTCGAGGTTCAATTGGTAGACCTAGCGGACGTGGTTTTGCGCAGCCTTCGACTTCTTAGCAGGCAGGTCGTGGTCAGGCTCGAGTGTTCACTTTGACACCACAGGATGCTCAGACTTCGAATGCAGTGGTAGCAGGTATTCTCTCAGTCTGTGCATGCGATGCTAGAGTGTTGCTTGATCCCGGTGCTTCCCATTCCTTCATTTCTCCTGTGTTAGCTTCGAGAATAGAGTGGCAGCCTTCTAGGTTGTCCTTTCCTCTATCTGTTTCGACTCCTCTTAGTGACGAGTTAGAGACAGATGTTTTCTTTCCTTCGTGTCCGGTGACAGTTGATGGTAGAGAACTATTGGTGGACTTAGTATTGCTCGACGTACTGGAATTTGATGTCATTCTGGGCATGGATTGATTGTCGAAGTATTATGCCCTTGTGAATTGTAGAGAGAAAGAAGTGGTGTTCAGGATTCCAGGTGAAGAAGAATTTTATTTCAAAGGTGAAAAGAGCTCCATGCCTCATAATCTTATTTCTGTCATTACAGCTCGAAAGATGCTTAGAAGGGGTTGTCAGGGATACTTGGCAATGGTAAGAGATGTTGAGAAGGAGAATGTGGCAATTGAACAGGTGCCAGTGGTGTGTGAATTTCTGGATGTCTTTCCTGAAGAATTACCAGGATTACCACCAGACAGAGAGATAGAGTTCTGTATCGATGTCATACATGGTACGAATCCTATTTCTATGCCACCTTATAGAATGGCACCAGCTGAACTGCAGGAGCTGAAAGAGCAGTTGCAGGAGTTGCTTGATAAGGGTTTCATCAGACCCAGTACATCACCTTGGGGTGCTCCGGTGTTGTTCGTAAAGAAGAAAGATGGTACCCTTTGACTTTGTATCGACTACAGGCAGTTGAATAAAGTCACCATCAAGAACAAGTACCCACTTTCGAGGATCGATGATCTGTTTGATTAACTTCAAGGTGCTACATGCTTCTTTAAAATAGATTTGAGATCTGGGTATCATCAGTTGAGAATCAGAAGAGGTGATGAGTCCAAGACAGCTTTTCGAACAAGATATGGCCATTATGAGTTTTTAGTAATGTCCTTTGGGTTGACTAATGCTCCAGCAGCCTTTATGGACTTGATGAATCGGGTATTTAGGCCATACTTGGATCGATTTGTGATAGTTTTCATTGACGATATCTTGGTTTATTCCAAGAGTGAAGCTGAACATGTGATGCATCTGAGAAGAGTACTTCAGACTTTAAGGGAGCACAGGTTGTATGCCAAATTCTCAAAGTGCGAGTTCTGGTTGTATCAAGTGGCATTTCTAGGCCACGTGGTTTCTCGAGATGGCATACAGGTGGACCCTAAGAAGATAGAGGCTATTACAGAGTGGTCAAGGCCGACTACAGTTAAGGAAGTACGGAGTTTCCTGGGTCTAGCAGGTTATTACAGAAGATTTGTGAAGGACTTCTCTAGAATTGTTGCACCTTTGACGAGGTTGACCCAAAAGAATATTAAGTTTGTATGGACGGACAAATGCGAAGAGCATTTTCAATTATTGAAGAATTTATTGACGTCGGCACCAATTCTAACTTTACCCTCTGGGGATGAAGGTTATACAGTATATTGTGATGCTTCCAGAGTAGGATTGGGCTGTGTGTTGATGCAAAATGGCCAAGTGATTGCTTATGCTTCGAGGCAGTTGAGGAAGCACGAGCAGAACTATCCTACTCACGACTTAGAGATGGCAGCTGTGGTGTTTGCTTTGAAAATATGGAGGCATTACTTGTACGGAGTGATGTGTGAGATATACACAGATCATAAGAGCTTGAAATATATTTTCCAATAGAGGGACTTGAATTTGAGGCAGAGGAGATGGATGGAACTCCTTAAGGATTATGATTGCTCCATTTTATACCATCCAGGCAAGGCGAATATTGTTGCGGATTCCTTGAGTAGAAAATCTGTAGGCAGCCTTGCCCATATTAGCACAGAGAGAAAGCCCATTATTAAAGAGTTACATGGATTGATTGACCAGGGGTTGCAGATAGAAGTTATCCGAAAGTGCCTTTTAGCTCAATTCAGTGTACGATTAGTATACTTGGATCGGGTTAAGGCAGCTCAGAGCAGAGACCCCCATCATGTATGAAGTGCAACAAGGGCAGTCACGGGACTTTATGATTGACAGGGAAGGTATATTGCGGTTGGGCACTAGGATTTGTGTGCCAGATGTTGATGACTTGAGGAAGGAGATTATGGAAGAAGCACATTTTTCTGCATATAGTGTTCATCCGGGTTCTACCAAGATGTATCATAACTTGAAGGATACATGCTGGTGGAATGGAATGAAGAAGGATATTGCAGATTTTGTATCCAGGTGCTTGACTTGCCAGCAAGTAAAGCTTAAACATCAGAGACCCTCGGGACTGTTGCAACCTATGCCAATTCCTGAATGGAAATGGGATATGATAGCCATGGATTTTGTGACTGGACTACCTCGAACTACTGGAGGTTATGATGCTATTTGGGTGATTATTGACAGGTTGACTAAGTCAGCACACTTTCTACCTATAAAGAAGACGTACTCTACTGATAGACTAGCAAGACTTTATGTCAGTAGGATTGTTTGTCTACATGGAGTACCTGTGAGCATAGTGTCGGATAGAGGAGCCACCTTTACCTCAGTCTTTTGGCAAGAACTACACAAGGCCTTGGGTACCAGATTGGATTTCAGTACGACCTTCCATCCTCAGACAGATGGTCAGTCATAGAGAACCATCCAGATGTTAGAAGATATGCTGAGGATGTGTGTAATGGATTTTGGAGGACAATGGGATTTCCACTTGCCACTGATTGAGTTTGCTTATAATAACAGCTATCATGCTAGCATTGAGATGGCCCCGTACGAGGCACTATATGGTAGGAAGTGTAGATCACCTTTATGTTGGGAGATTGGTGAGAGGTAGCTAACGGGACCAGAGTTAGTGCAGATCACTTCAGAGAAAGTCCCCATTATACAGCAGCGATTGAAGACAGCCTTTAGTAGATAGAAGAGCTACGCTGACCCCAGGAGGAAGGATGTATCCTTCATGGTGGGAGACATGGTGTTCCTGAAGGTGTCTCCAATGAAAGGAGTTATGAGATTTGGCAAGAAGGGTAAGCTAGCTCCCAGATACATTGGACCGTTTGAGATTCGGTCTAGAGTGGGTGAAGTGGCATATAGGCTAGTGTTACCACCAGAGCTATCAAGAATCCATCCTGTGTTTCATGTGTCCATGTTGAGGAAATACGTCCCTGATCCATCTCATGTGTTGCGACCTCAAGCCATTGAGCTTAGCGACGATTTGACTTACGAGGAGTACCCGGTGGCGATTGTGGATCACCAAATCCGACAGCTGCGGACTAAGGAGATACCGATGGTGAAGGTGTTATGGAGTAACCATTCTGCAGAAGATTGCACCTGGGAAACTGAAGCTGAGATGCGAGTTTCGTTCCCGTATCTCTTTTCTTCTTAGCTTTGTAATTCCTCTTTTCTTTATTTTCTTGAATTCGAGGACGAATTCATATAAAGAGGAGAGACTGTAATACCCTACATACATATATATAATTATTTTAATATTAAAGGACACATTTTCTCGAGAAGTACTAGTAATAGTTAATTTGCATTATATTAAAGAATAAAATTTTGTTAACATTATATTTTAGGTTAAATATTAATTTAAATGTGCATATTTATTCACATGTGTATATATATATATATATATATGTATATAATATAGTATAAAGTGTAATTATATACTTGTGTATATATATGTATACGTTTTCATGTAGTATATGGGAGCATACATATACATATACATATATATATATATATATATATATATATATATATATGTACATAGGTACACTATTATACTTGAATATACATTGTGTATATATATATATATATAGTATATATGTATACATATATCTATATCTATATATATATATATATATATATATACATAGGTACACTATTATACTTGAATATACATTGTGTATATATATATATATATGTGTATTTATATATATGATATATATATATATATATATATATATATATATATATATATATATATACATTAGTTATAATATAGTATATATAAGTATATGTATGTTTTTGGAGAGGAAGAAGGCAGAACCGAGCTCCCTCCTCCCCACCTTCGCGAATCCTTCGACCACCACCATCACTGCGCCTCCCCTACCTCCGGCCGCCATCTGCTACTCCCTCTTCCTTCTCCCTCGTCTCCGGCCACCTGTAGAGCCGCCGGAAGCTGCTGGAAAGGAGAAGCCGAGAGTTTTGCTCTAACTCACCCAAGCTTCGTCCGGCCACCATTTTCCTCCATTCCAGTGCCAATCTCCTCCCCTTGCACCGGTGAGGCTCAATCTAACCTTTGTTTAAGCTTTGATCATGAATTGATTGAGTTTTGGTTGATTTTCAATTTGTGAACTCTAGGGTTTCAAAATTTTTTTAACTTAATCTAGCTTGATTCATGCAAACTCCCTTTACAAATGTGATTCCTAGTAGCTTAATCTACCTCTAGGAATTTTTGTATAATTTTTGGAATTTATTTTGATTTTTGGTGAATTTTGGATATTTAAATAATATTTTAGAAATTTTCGGGAATTAATTATAAAAATAGCAAATAATAATGATAATTGACATTTTGGTGATATTAAGTGTTGAAATTAATTTTAGGGTAAGGTAGATAATTTTAAGAAGATTATACAATTTTTTTAGGAATTTTTATACATTATGTCAAAATTAAATAATTAGGCTAATTTTTGAAATTTTGGTTAAAAAGGTTATGAAATTTGATAAATGGGGTTATTAGTGAAAAATATGAATTTTAGAACTCCAATCATAATTTTTGAGATTTTTATACTATTTTTATAAATATATTTGAGTTTATGCCAAAAAAATTGATTTTTAGTTAAATAATACTTTTGGGAAAATATTGTTGGTTGATTAAATATTTCTTATAATGTTGGGAGGAATTATCTTGAGAAAAAATTAGTTTTAGATGATTGGATAATTTTAAGGAAAATTTTGTATATATATACATATAGCATTATGTAATTTATATATATACTAGGGGTAAAAATGTAATTTTACACTAAATACGATAAATATATATTTTTATTAGTTTTATTAGTATTTAAAGGGTTTAGATAAATTTTATAAATTAATTGATATAATTTCCTAAGTAGTGTAAAATTTTAAATGTCCAATTTTCAATATATATATATATATATTCATTTAATATATTGCAAAGGTTTTAATGTGGATAATAATTATAATTATAATTGTTGGTGATGAAATACAAATTTAATTGTTTAACTTTGGATAATTAAGATTTTATATATGCTATTTATTTTAGTATGTGTATAATTGGAGAAATAAATATTATTAATTTTGATACTTTTGAGTGGTGATCTCGGTCGGCGCAAATTGTAGTCTTGGGAGCCCGACTCGAGTGTGAATGATTGTGTATTTTGGAAGTGCATTTTCTATGCAGGTCTGGCTCTACCTTTGGTAGAGAGATGTCCGTTTTACAGAGGAGACTCTGCCGAAATTTCGTGTAATATCCCGTATTTTTAAAATATTTTTACACTGTACCGGGATATACAGTGTTAATAAATTATGTATATTATATGATATTTTTACGAGTTAATATGTATTTAAAACCTATTTTAATTACTGTGTATTATTTTCAGTGTTTTACGTAAAATTTTTCCGGGACTTGCATTTTCGGGGAAATTTTCACGTAAACAATGTAATATTAATTATTTTAAATATATTTTCGGACTTGCATGAACTCATGCGTATTTTTAAATTATTAAATAAAGCCTATGTGTGTGTGTATATTTATTTAATTAGGGTTTAATGTATTACCCTAGTATTTTATTATTTATTTATTTATTGTTATTTAATTATTTTATTTATTATTAAATTATTTTATTATTATTTTATTAATATTTAATTATTTTATTTTCTTTTTATTTTCTTTTTCTTTCTTTTCTTTTCTTTCTTTTTCTTCTTCTTCTTTCCTTCTCTCCCCGCGCGCCCGACCACCATCCCTCACCGTCTGCAACTCCGGCCACCTACCGTCGGTGTGCCTCCCCGGCTTGCCACCGTCGTTCCCAGCCGTCCCCCGCCACCAGCAGCTCCCTTCCCCGGCGTCGACAGCTTCATTTTTCCTCTTTTGGCCGAAATCTTCCCTTCGCCGTTTCTCCCTCCTCCAGCCACCGTTTTTGACACCGCCAATCTTCATCGACTCCTCGAGTTCCGGTGAGTGTGATTCTAGCTTTGTTTTGAGCTAAAATGGTTTAGATTTGATTAGGTTTCAATTTTTCAATTTCGGTCATATTAGGGTTTTTGATTTTTTTGAGCTTCGAATTGGATGATTCATGAAAAATACCTTCACAAATGTTGTCCCCAGTAGCTCAATCTACATGTATGAATTTTTGTAGAATTTTTGGAGATTTTTTGGATTTTTGGGTATTTTTGAATATTTTAATATTATTTTCTAATTTTCGGAAATTAATTATTTAAATTATAAAATTGGAGTTTATGGTTGAATTAGGTGTTGAAATGAATTATAGGAATTTATTTGGAATTTTTATGAATTTCTAAGTATTTATTTTGAATTATTGAAGTTTATGTGATTTTGGAAAAATTAGGTTAAATGTGTTTTATTTGAATTTAATTGGTTAATTGAGTTTAATTATTGATATTATTGATAAATATGTTGAGAAAATTAATTTTGGATAATTGTATAATTTTTGGTGAATTTTTGAAGTAATTTAAGTATATTTATATATATAGGGGTATTTTGGTAATTTTACCCTAAATTGTCTAAAAATGTAATTTAATTGATTTTAATAGTTATTTAAGGTATAAAAATGATTTCTATAAATTATTTGGTATTTTTAACTAATTAAAACTATTTTTCGGGAATTATTTTCAATTATATATATAATATACGATTTTTCTAATAAAATGAGTTTTTATCGGTTTTTACAGTGTTTTAAGGTTAATTATGTAATTTTTACCTATGAGATGTATTTCTATGTTGTAAGGATATTTTTGGTATATCTGGAATGGTTCTGTGTTTGTGGACCCCGGTCGGTAGATTGTAGTCTGGAGTCCGACCGAGGGGTTGTGGATTGTGTTGAGCTTATTTTTCGAAGTGTGTTTTTTTGCAGGGTCGGCTCTACTCTTTTGAGTAGAGAGATGTCCGTTTTACAGGGGAGGTTTTGCCGAATTTTTGGTAGAATTCTCGTAAAACGAGATGTCCAGTCGAACCCTAATTTTGTTTCTATGTTTAATACTCTAGATCGAATTCTAGGATTTCTGTTAGGATTTATTCTGATGTCGATTATTTATTGTTTGTTTAGTTGCGCCGAGACCGAGGGCTAGTGGACCCAGCCCGTCGGACCTGTCTCGTGGAGCGCATTAGGTGAGTTACTATACTATATATATATGCTTAGGATGCATGAGTTAGAAATGCATGTTTTATGTTGATTAAATATGTATAAATAATTTGATTATTTCTTAAGTTTACATTAAGTATATTTTTGGTTTATTTTTGGTATATATTAAATTATATGCATGTTTTGTAAATAAAATATACTTAAAATGTTTTTAAATATATTTCCAACTTAATTTATAATTTGATTGAATTCATTTGACGTATATATACTCGAAATATACCTGGTTTACTTTTGGTATATTTCTGGTATATATATGGTTTATATTGTTATTTTATTTAAATTCATGCATCATTTATTGTGAATGAATGATTTATATTATTAATGATGAAGGATATCAATAGAACGTGCTACTTAGTGGGCAGCACTAGGACCGAGTACGTACCGGTACGCCTATAGCTTTAGGCTATATTACTAACTAATTGTGGATATTGATTTGATATGATTATTGATATGTGTGAGATGTGGTTTGGGTGTGATTGCTGGAGCTCGGTTGACCAAGTGTCTCGGGGCCAATCACACTGGCAGTCAGACTGCTGGAGCTCGGTTGACTTAGTGTCTCAGGGCCAGTCTACTGTCTAAATGGATTAAGTGGATATATTTGGATTAAGTGAGCCTGTATGGCTAGAGTGTTGTTTAACACTATTTTCTGAGGTTGCGATATTCTAGGGTTCTATGTGATCCTTCATAAAAGATGATTTTTAATGAAAATATATATAAAATGATTTAATTGCATCTGTGTGCAATTGCCTGTATATATACATATTATATATACTGTTGACTGTATGCATTATCACTTAGTGTGTATGTATATATATTATAGTAATTCACTCAGTGAGGTCTGACTCCCCTCCGTTGACTATTTTTCAGGAGAGTCAACTTCTTCAGACCTCAGTAGCAGGTCGATACGCCGGATTTCTTTCGCCCCGGCTTCCTTATGTAAATTATCTACTTGAGTCTTATTTATTTTATCTAGACACTGCAGTAGTTGTGAATTAAAGTATTGGGTTTCATGTATTTTATTTAAAGAGATGTATTATATTGAAACTGGATTTGTATTAAAAAAGATTTATATATCTATGAGATGAGATTTCGACTTAAATCCAGTTGATGTGGATAATATTATGATATTATGATTTTTATTTCCGCTGCATATTATATTGTTATTGATATTATTGCATGTTTATTTTATTTTTAGGCTTGCTACGGGTTCTGGATTCGAAAGAATTCCCGTTCCCTAGCGTCGGTCATGGCCCCTGTTTTGGGTCGTGACAGTAGATTTTCCCGTAAAACGTGATATCCGTAAAATTCCTATCGTTAGTTAGGTTAACTCCTGTCTGTTGAGTCTCGTCCGATTTTCATCGAGTCAGTCTGGAATTTTATTATTTTGTTGATTCCTGATTTCGATTCCTTAGTCATGTTTTAAAAAAGTCGATTCATTGTTTTCTTTTAGAGCATATCGGAGCAGAAGCTGTGAGACCGAGGTAGACGCGTGGTCGTCAGCCTTCCCATTCATCCTGTAAGTCGATAAATGATCTGTGCGTATGTTTGTTTAAAGAATGCATGCGCTTGTATTTCTATTATATTGATTATATGATTTATTTAATTTAATGCTATCATTTACGATTTAAATGCAAATTATTTATTTAAAATCGATTTGAGAAATTTTGGTAGAACGAGCTACCTGGTGGGCCTCACCAGGACTATGTGCACATGATAGAGATTGAGAGATGGATCCGATAACTGTATGATTGATGAATGTTAAACTGGGACGGGTGCCTCGGTAGGAGCCTTTGCTCTCGGGGACCGCCAGTGATTGGAAAGTCAATAATGGACTGGGATGGGTGCCTCGGTTGATGCCTTTGCTCTCGGGAACCGCCAATGCCATATATTTGGATTAAGTGAATGACTACGGCTTGGTGCCTCGGTTGATGCCCTTGCTCTCGGGGACCGGTAGTCTAGTTGGAATAAGTGGGCCCAGTTGGCCGTTTAGACTTGGGTTTAGGGTTCTACCGAGATTTTCCAAAAGCTATACTTATATATTATAAATTATTTTCACTATAAATATATATAGTTTTCAAAAAGGTTTTCAAATCGTACAGCTCTTTTATTGACTTACTCAGTGAGGTCTGATTCCCCTCAATTTATTTTTTTTCAGGAGCTTGGGAGTTCGACCTCAGACTACCTCTACGCCGGATTTCTTCTTCACCGGCTATTTTATGTAGGTCATTATAAGCTGTACTGTGTACTAATCTAGGTTGCTGCAGTAGTATATGTATTACAGATTTGTATGGTTTAAACATAATTATGTAATTTATTTGTGTAAACCACGCTTGTGTATAAGATTCAATCTGATTTATAATATGAGATGTTGAAATACATTATTATTTAAGCAGTTGAATTTGTGTATTCTGAGAAAAATCAGTTTGATAATGTGTTTTGTTTTAAAGTAAAGTTTAATATGTGAATGGTTTTATTTTCTTTTTCCTTTAGGCTTACTACGAGTTTCGGGGGCCTTATGCTTACCCATTCCCTAGTGCCGGTCACGTGCCCTCGGGTTCGGGTCGTGACATTAAGTAAATATTATTTTAAATTATATTAAATTATAATTAAATAATTATAATATGTATACCTATAATTATTTTTTAAAAAAATTATACATTAATATTTATATTATTTTTTTAAAATCATCATCATCATCATCATCATCATCATCATCATCATCATCATCATCATCATCATCTATAGATATCTAATAAGTAATAACCAAACTATGTAATTTTAACAAGACTACATAATTTTAATATTAATTAGTACTAATACTAAATAAATATAATTTAAATTATTAAGAAATGTAATAAAAAAACTACATATGACAAAATTATATAAAATTTAACATAAATAAACTTGAAATTACTAAGTATAATAGAAATTATAAATTAATATCAAAATTTTATAATCTTTGTATAAATTAGTATTAATAATAAAATTTATACTAAATAAATATAATATAAATTATTTAACATTAATAAAATAATTATAATTCATAAATCAACTCATTTAATATTAAATAAATATAATTAAAATTATTAATATAAGTAATTGTTATGTAGTTTCAGCATAGAACTACATAGTTTTGATATGTATATATATAACTAGTTCTCCAATTTTTTATTTTTGGTGCATTTGCGAGAGTGTCAAAAAATAAATTTCTTAAAATAAAACCTGATTTCTTTTCAAACAGATGTGGATCCCAATCTCCTCTACCACAATTTGCTTCGATTTCACAAATGAAAATAAATTTGGGAATAAAGAAACTATTTGAGCAAGTAAAGGGAAATTGTATTGAATTTAGAGTTTAATACAAAGTAAAAGATAAACAAGCTAAAGAGAATAACGGTGCTAAAATGATTAACTAATGATAATAGTTGACAGTAGATATTTGTAAATGATGTAGATATAGATGTTGATAATGTCCATTGGTGATGTCTCTCTCTTATTTTTATAGGCATTTTGACTTGCACACTAAATCTTCAATTTATTTTTCCAGCAGCTTAAGGTCCTCCATTTATGGGTGAATTAATTAAAGTAACTTGCTTCATCCCTAAGTTGATCTTTTTCCCCAAGCTCCCGACGAACAATCGTTCTTTTGGAATTTTCTTACTTTGTCCCAAAGTTGTAGTCAGTTCCATCTTCCAGCCTTTAATCTTTTAAGTTGCACTGATTATGTGTTTGGCTTATTGGGCTTTAAAATTTTAATCAAATCAAGTTTGGCCATTGATCTAATGGCCTTCACATTTTAGCCAAAAATTTCAATTATGACATAAACAATAACAAAAGTAACAAATCATTTTTAACCATAAATAAAGTACAAACACAAACCATTTGATTAGGGGTGTAGACGAGTTGAGGGATATTAAGTGAATAAAATTTAAGTTACTAAGCATAGCAAAAAATAACATATTCATAATAAAAGACTATATAGTAAATTTCTTATAGTAATAATAAAACTATGTAATTTTAACAGGACTACATAATTTTAATATTAATTAATATTGATACTAAGTAAAAATAATTTAAATTATTAAGACTACATATGATAAAACTATATAAAATTTAACATAAATAAACTTGAAATTACTAAGTACAGTAGAAATTATAAATTAATACCAAAATTTTATAATTTTTGTATAAATTACTATTAATAATAAAATTTATATTAAATAAATATAATATAAATTATCTAACATTAATAAAATAATTATAATTCATAAATCAACTCATTAATAAACTCATTTAATATTAAATAAATATAATTAATTGCTATGTAGTTTCAACACAAAACTACGTAGTTTTGATATGTTATACATATATATATATACATATAACAAAAGTAATAAACCATTTTTAACCCTAAAAAAAGTACAAACACAAACCGTTTGATTAGAGGCGTAAATGAGTTAACGGATATTAAGTGAATAAAATTTAAGTTATTAAGAGTAGCAAAAAATAACATATTCATAATAAAGACTATATATTAAATTTCTTATAGTAATAATAAAACTATGTAATTTTAACAAGACTATATAATTTTAATATCAATTAATATTAATACTAAGTAAAAATAATTTAAATTATTAAGTTTGTAATAAAAAAAACTACATATGACAAAACTATATAAAATTTAACATAAATAAACTTAAAATTGCTAAGTATAATAGAAATTATAAATTACTATCAAAATTTTATAACTTTTTTTATAAATTAGTATTAATAAAATAATTATAATTTATAAATCAACTCATAAATAAACTCATTTAATATTAAATAAATATATTTAAAATTATTAAATATAATTAATTACTATGTAGTTTAAGCACAAAAACTACATAGTTTTAATATGTTAAATATATATATATATATAACAAAGTAACAAGCCATTTTGAACCCTAAACAAAAACAAACCTATTCTTCTTTTTTACCTAGCCGTCAACATTCCTTCACTTTGTTCCATTTTTTGCATTTCGTTCTTTTTTTTTTAATTTACCATTCTCATATCATGTTGAACTTTGTGATCTATATATACATGATGCCACATCTACTACCTAATGCATTATTTTCTTTATCCCAGTTTTTATAAATAAGATTGGATTGTTATTGAAAATTTTGTTGATGAGCCAACTAAAATTTCTTGAAAATTATGTAATATTATTTTAGATGAGTCTATTATGTAATATTATTTTAGATGAGTCTATGGGCCAATTAAAAAATTACATAATTTTTTCAACAAAAACTATAGAGTAATAAATATAATTTTATTTAATAATATAAATTTGTCAATTATATAAATTTTGAATACTCGTTTTGAACTGTATCATACCGATATGTTCCGATAGAATCAAATTCCCGTACCGAACTATTTCAAAAAATGGGATAGTACTGATACAGAGATTTTAAATTAGGTACTGATAATATATATTTTATTTCTAAAATCCCTTAAATATGGTACGGTTTTAGAGATTCTAAATCTCCAGATTTACCCATATTGTGCTCACCCCTAATACTAACAACAATAATTAATAAAATTTTATCAAACAATTCATATTTATTAGTTAATAATTATTTAATATCTGCAATTGCCATAAACTATTAACTGTTATATATATATATAATGTAACATTGTCAACTAATTGAACAAAAATATATAAAGTAATGCAACTTTACATTTAATTGCATAAAAGGTAATGAATTATGTGTTTGAACAATTAGTGTATATATATAAACTTACAATACTAGTGGTTTTTTTTTTTTAATCGGATACTTATAAAAACTCCAGCCATTTTTTATAAAATCAGGTGGATATTATAAAAGGGACAAAATTTTGCAACCTTTTTCAAAAATAAAACTCAATTTTTTTGCAATCTAAACCACCAAATTTTGGTACTAATTTTATTTTTCTGTTAGCAATTATTTGTCTAAAACTAATGTTTGAATTATTAAAATATGTTAGGAAAAAGATTTTATATACTAGATAAGATGCCTTTTCCAAAAAAAAAAAAAAATGCATTGTCTATATGTATTATTATTATTTTTTGAGTTAAGAAGTATACCAGATTAGCCTTGGAAAATATAATCTGTTTTGTGGTGAAGTTGTATTTGAGTTTGAAATTTCTTTTTTTTAGATACAGTGGAAGGGGATTCAAACCTCTCTACTTCATGAATGCGAAAGCACTAAACCATCCCATCCAAAGTGGGGAGGCAGCTTGAAATCATTTGTGACATTCAAGAGAAGGCAATTTTAATTTCATCCGCAAAAAATCACGGTGCAAAAATGAGAGCTGAAATTTCAGTAACATGACGTCTTTGATCAACCCACGGAGTTGACTTGTATTTTGATTTTGACGTAAATTAGGGTTCTTAATTTAAAATAAGCACTCATTTCACATGAACGCAAACTTGTATTTTAATTTTTCTTCATCTCTTAATTACAATGTAATGACAGGTACAGATAGCCCTCGCATCCTGGTCTCTTGACCAAGCCATTAGAAGAATCCTTTTTTTTTTTTTTTTTTTAATGAAAAGAAATAAAATACGCCAATATATAGAGCTGTTTATTTTTTATTTTTAGAATATTAAGCGTCTATTTAATTTTGTTAAACAAGATCTATTTCTTAAAAACTTTTTTCAAGAGAATTAGAAAACATAAGTTGTTGTTTAGTTATAATATTTTTTAATATAAAAAACTAGAAAATTGTTTTTTAATTTTTTAAATTATAAAAGATTTTAAAAAAATTAATAAAAGATATTTTTCAAAATTTTCAATTAATATTTTGATATTTTTACAATTTTTTTAAACGCTACTATCATCACAACCATTGTAACCTCTCCGCTACCTCTACCACCTTCACCACCACTACAATCTTCCTTATCTACATACCACACCTTATCCACTACCATAATCTGTACTACCCTAGACTACTATCACTACCACTATAACTTCCACTATTTCCACTATGACAACTTCTGCTACCTCCACCACCACTACAACCTTCCCTACCTCCTCCCCCACTACCATAACAATCTCCATTACCGTCATAGCATTCACTATCTCCACAACTACTACAACCTCTTGATTTTTATAAAAATTAATTTGATAATTATAATTTAAACTTTAAATTTTGACATCATAAAATAATATTTTTATCTCGTAGAAATAGAAATTGCTCATTTAAAATCTTAACTATATATGAAACAAAAGAAAAATAGTTTGCCAACACTTGCAGCTAGGGGTGTCAAAATGAGTTGGTGGCTTTTATTCGTGTCATGTTGACTAACTTTGGTGACATGATTAAAATCAACATAAATACAACCTATTTATTAATCATGTCAAATATTTCAATTATAACACAAAATGAAAATTAGACGGGTTATATGAACACAACGCACGTAATCTATTTATTTAAATAGTTTGTGTGGATCATAAAATTGAATATGATCCATTTAATCCTATAATATGTAAAAATACTAATTTTCATTAAAAAAAAACTACCAATAATGTCTATAATTTAGTAATTTACATAATACAATTATAAAAATACCATTTTTTATTTTAAATCAAAACAAATTGTATGAATTTTTTGTAATACCCTATATATTACTTAAATAAATAGGGGTATTTTTTTTTATCAAATCATATTATTAATAGTTACTTTTTCATCATATTATATTATATTTTATGATTGTTATTATTGTGATTATTATTATTATTATTTTTATTATTACTATTAGTGCTATTTTAAATAATATTAAAGTCATTGTCTAGTTGTGTGTCTATAAACAAATAAATATATATATGTGTGTGTATACATGTGCATATAAATAGATATATGTATATATGCATATTTATAAATATATGTACATATGTATATTTATAGATATAGATGGAGGGTTTAATTATTATATATGTATGTAAATGTGTGTATATATATATATATATATATATATATATATATATATACCCTTCAAAAGCCCGAGAAGGACCCTCACCAGCATCCTTTTCTCGTTTGCCACCCATGCTCTCACTTCCCTTCACTGTGCCGCCTTCCCCTTCGCCTGAGAACTCCATCGCCGCCGTGCATTGAGCTTGCTGGAGTGTTGCAGTAGCTGCCTCCCTTCTTCCTCGTGAGGCAACACCTTCTTCTCCTCGCACAGCAACTCTGCAACCTCCCATCCTGCCCAGCTTTGATCCTCTGTCCGTGCCATCTCCTTGTGGTGCTAAGCTGCCTTCGTCGTCCTTATTTTCGGTGGTGGTGGCACGTCCTCTTCTTCCTCTTCAAGCTGCCTTGCCGGACAGTGAGTAATGCTCACCCGATTCCACTATTTTCTTCCTTGATCTCGAATATTTTTTGGTTGATTATCTAAAATAGGGTGTTGTTAGTGTAATGAGGAAGATAATTGCTCATTTGGATTATTTTTGGGAATTATTTGAATTTTTCAGAATTTTGTTTGAATTTTTGTCATTTTAATTACTTGATTTATTTCTATTCCTAAGTGTAATTAGTGATTAGGTTAAATATAGTTAAGTATTTTTGAGTTTGTTAATTTTATTTAGGGTTTTAGAAATTATGGAGTTAATTATAGATTTTATAAAGTTTAGGTATTTAACCAATATTTATGTTAATTTCGAAATTTATTGTTAAATAATTATAAAATTTTAATAATTGAGGTTATTATTACATGTTGTTAATTTTCGAACTCAAATTATAATTTTTGAGATTTATATACTATTTTTATAAATATATTTTGAATTTATGCCAAATTTGATTTTTGGGAGAAAATTTTTGGTTGATTAAATATTTTAATTATATTAGGGAGGTTTATTTTAAGAAAATAATTTTTTTTTGGCATGATTAAAGAATTTTAAGGGATTATTCTAGTATTAAAAACACATCGTATAAATTATGTATTTTAGGGGGGTAAAAATGTAATTTTACACTAAGTATGATATATATATATATAATTTTTAATTAGCTTTATTACTATTTAAAGGGTTTAGACAAATTTTATAAATTAATTGATATAATTACCTAAGTAGTGTAAAATTTTAATTATCGAATTCCCAATATATATATATATATATATATATATTCCTATAATACATTACCAAGGTTTAATTTGGATAATAATTATATTTACATTGTTGGTGATGAAATACAAATTTAATTGTTTAATTTTGAATAATTGAGATTTTATATAATTTTATTTATTTTAGTATACGTGTATGGGAAATATGTGTTTGAGAAATAAATATTTTATTTTTCGGTATTTTATTGAGTTGTGATCTCGGTCGGAGCAAATTGTAGTTTTGGAAGCCCGACTCAAGTGTGGATGATGTGAATGTTAGAAGTGTATTTTCTATGCAGGTCTGGCTCTACCTTCGGTAGAGAGATGTCCGTTTTACAGAGGAGACTCTGTCGAAATTTTGGTAGATTTTTTCGTAAAACGTGATACTCGTAAAAAAATTTCTACCGTTAGTTAGGTTAAATCCTGTCTGTCGAGTCTTGTCCGATTTTCCTCGAGTCAGTCTGGAATTTCATTGTTTTGTTGATTTCTGATCCTGATTCCTTAATCAAGTTTTAAAAATCGATTTATTATTTTTCTTTTAGAGCATATCGGAGCAGAAGCTGTGAGACCGAGGCAGACGCGTGGTCGTCAGCCTTCGCATTCATCCTGTAAGTCAATAGAATGATCTGTGCGTGTGCTTATTTAAAGAATGCATGCGCTCGTATTTCTATTATATTGATTATATGATTTATTTAATTTAATGCTATTATTTACGATTTAAATGTATTTTATTTATTTAAAATCGATTTGAGAAATTTTGATAAAACGGGCTACCTGGTGGGCTTCACCAGGACTATGTGCACATGGTAGAGATTGAGAGTTGGATCCGATAATTGTATGATTGATGAATGTTAAACTGGGATGGGTGCCTCGGTGGAAGCCTTTGCTCTCGGGGACCGCCAGTGATTGTAAGGTCGAAAATGGACTGGGATGGGTGCCTCGATCGATGCCTTTGCTCTCGGGGACCGCTAGAGCCATATGTTTGGATTAAGTGAATGACTATGGCTTGGTGCCTCGGTTGATGCCTTTGCTCTCGGGGACCGGTAGTCTAGTTGGATTAAGTGGGCCCGGTTGGCCATTCAGATGTTGGGTTTAGGGTTCTACCGAGATTTTTCAAAAGCTATACTTATTTATATTATAAATTATTTTCACTATAAACATATATAGTTTTTAAAGGTTTTCAAACCGTAAAGCTCTTTTTATTGACTTACTCAGTGAGGTCTAATTCCCCTCAATTTATTTTTTTTAGGAGCTTGGGATTTCGACCTCAGACTACCTCTACGTCGGGTTTCTTCTTCATCGGCTATTTTATGTAGGTCATTGTAAGCTGTACTGTATGTTAATCTAGGTTGCTGCAGTAGTATATGTACTAAGAATTTGGATGGTTTAAGCATAATTATGTAGTTTATTTGTACGAAACACACTCATGTATAAGATTTAAGTTCAATATATAATATGAGATGTTGAAACACATAATTATTTAAGCAGTTGAATTTGTGTAATTTGAGAAAAATCAGTTTGATAATATGTTCTGCTATTAATTAAAGTTTAAAATATGAATGGTTTTATTTTCTTTTCCTTTAGGCTTACTATGGGTTTCGGGGGCCTTATGCTTACCCATTCCCTAGTGCCGGTCATGTGCCCTCAGGTTCGGGTCGTGACAAAGTTGGTATCAGAGCATAAGTTCGATTAATTATCCATGTCTGTCTTTCTGTGTAACTACTGCAGCCTTAGGATTGATAATTTTCTTTGAGATGTTTTTATTTCTAATTCCGCGTTGCTTTAAATATTCTTACCCCATTTTGAATTCGATTTTTCTTATCTTCTTTTCAGTATGAGGCGTGTGCGTACCGACCCAGATGTTAATCCGACCCTTAGGTTGGATGAGCAGTCTGTGCATGATGAGGCTCCCCTTCCTGCTCCACGTCATAGGGGCAGAGGTAGAGGTCGAGCCAGGGTAGCTGCAGCTGAGATTCCTGATCAGCAGCCAGTCGAGCCCGAAGCCCCAGTTGTTGACCCCATAGCCTTTGCAGCTGGATTGGCAGGGATTAATTAGGGACTAGCAGCATTGAATTAGGCGATGCCCCTTGTACAGCAGATGCTATAGTAGAGGAACAAAGGTATGTCAGACACTGAAGCAGCCCTTCTTTACTCTCGGATCGGTAGAGTTTCTTTCGACGGTACGGGTGATGCCTTAGACTTTATTAATACGATTGAGGCACGCACCAAGACGGGACACATGGATTATCAGAGAATTATGATTGTGGAGTTATTGGTTCAGGCAGCTGCTTAGGATTGGTTTTTGCAGTCGATTCAGCCATCGATGCACGAGCTGACTTGGCTAGAATTTAAGGACCGCTTTTTGAGATTTTTCTGTCCTCCAGCCACCAGAGATGCCTACAGGTGGCAACTACTCCACATCACTAGAGGCGATAGGTCAGTGGAGGATTATAGCAGAGAGTTTAATAGGCTGTCCCGATATGCATAAGATATCAGGAGGGACCCTTACAGAGCAGTGGAGCTGTATGTTACCGGATTGGGACCCACTTTTATTGGTATGCGTATCGAGGACTGCACCCTAGAGAGTGTGATTGAGGAGGCCCATTTGATTGAGAGGCGACATATCCGCCAGGGCACCATGATAGATCCTTATATGGTCGGGGGCAGTGGATATGGTGTAGCTCCCGGATACCAGCAACCAGCATTTCACATCGGCAGTTCGAGTCAGCAGGCTGTGGGTAGTTCTCAGCAGAGTGGTAGGAGGTCAAGGACCCACCGAGTTGGCCGACATGGATATGCTTCAAACAAGAGAACCGGCAGGAGTCACAGATTCGGCGCAGGAGTTAGTAGTAGCAGCAGTGGGCAGAGTTCAGGGTAGAGTAGTTCTGGGTCTGGAGCCAGTGCTTGCGTAAGTTGTGGATGATTTCATCAGGGCCCGTGTCATATGTTGTCGGGCGCTTGCTTCAAATGTGGGCAGGTTGGGCACCTTGCCAGAGCTTGTCCCCACTCCGGATACCAACCACAGTACGTTCAGGGTTCATCTTCCTCAGTGGCTCAGCCCTACTATCCGATGCCTCAGTAGTATCGAGCACCCATATAGCCACAACAGAGACCGCCTCAGCCTATGAGTCAGCAGGGTCGAGGTTCAATTGGTAGACCTAGCGGACGTGGTTTTGCACAGCCTTTCACTTCTCAGTAGGCAGGTCGTGGTCAGGCTCGAGTGTTCACTTTGACACCACAGGATGTTCAGACTTTGAATGCAGTGGTAGCAGGTATTCTCTCAGTCTGTGCATGCAATGCTAGAGTGTTGTTTGATCCCAGTGCTTCACATTCCTTCATTTCTCCTGTGTTCGCTACGAGAATCGAGTGGCAGCCTTCTAGGTTGTCCTTTCATCTATCTATTTTGACTCCTCTTAGTGATGAGTTGGAGACAGATGTCTTCTTTCCTTCGTGCCCAGTGATAGTTTATGGTAGAGAACTATTGGCGGACTTAGTATTGCTCGACGTACTGGAGTTCGACGTCATTTTGGGTATGGATTGGTTGTCGAGGTATTATGCCTTTGTGAATTGTAGAGAGAAAGAAGTAGTGTTCAGAATTCCAGATGAAGAAGAATTCTGTTTCAAAGGTGAAAAGAACTCCATGCCTCATAATCTTATTTCTGCCATTACAGCCCAGAAGATGCTTAGAAGGGGTTGTTAGGGGTACTTGGCAGTGGTAAGAGATGTTGAGAAGGAGAATGTGGCAATTGAGCAAGTGCCAGTGGTGCGTGAATTTTTGAATGTCTTTCCTGAAGAATTACTAGGATTATCACCAGACAGAGAGATAGAATTCTGTATTGATGTCATACATGGTATGGATCTTATTTCTATGCCACCCTACAGAATGGCACCAGCTGAACTGCAGGAGCTGAAAGAGCAGTTGCAGGAGTTGCTTGATAAGGGTTTCATCAGACCCAGTACATCGCCTTGGGGTGCTCCGGTGTTGTTTGTGAAGAAGAAGGATGGTAGCCTTCGCCTTTGTATCGACTACAGGCAGTTGAATAAGGTCACCATTAAGAATAAGTACCCACTTTCGAGGATCGATGATCTGTTTGATCAACTTCAAGGTGCTACATGCTTCTCTAAAATAGACCTGAGATCTGGGTATCATCAGTTGAGAATCAGAAGAGGTGATGAGCCCAAGACAGCTTTTCGAACAAGATATGGCCATTATGAGTTTTTAGTAATGTCCTTTAGGTTGACTAATGCTCCAGCAGCCTTTATGGACTTGATGAATCGGGTATTCAGGCCATACTTGGATCAGTTTATGATATTTTTCATTGACGATATCTTGGTTTATTCTAAAAGTGAGGCTGAGCATGTGATGCATCTGAGAAGGGTACTTCAGACCTTAAGGGAACACAAGTTGTATGCCTAATTCTCAAAGTGCGAGTTCTAGTTGCATCAAGTGGCATTTTTAGGCCACATGGTTTCTCGAGATGGCATACAGGTGGACCCTAAGAAGATAAAGGCTATTACAGAGTGGTCAAGGCCGACTATAATTAGGGAAGTACGGAGTTTCCTAGGTCTAGCAGGCTGTTACAGAAGATTTGTGAAGGACTTCTCTAGAATTGCTGCACCTTTGACAAGGTTGACCCAGAAGAGTGCTAAGTTTGTATGGACAGACAAATGCGAAGGACACTTTCAGTTATTGAAAGACTTGTTGACGTCGGCTCCAATTCTAACTTTACCCTCTGGGAATGAAGGTTATACAGTGTATTGTGATGCTTCCAGAGTAGGATTGGGCTATGTGTTGATGCAAAATGGCCAAGTGATTGCTTATGCTTCGAGGCAGTTGAAGAAGCACGAGCAGAACTATCCTACTCACGACTTAGAGATGGCAGCCGTGGTGTTTGCTTTGAAAATATGGAGACATTACTTGTACAGAGTGACATGTGAGATAGACACAGATCACAAGAGCTTGAAATATATTTTCCAGTAGAGGGACTTGAATCTGAGGCAGAGGAGATGGATGGAACTCCTTAAGGATTATGATTGTTCTATTTTATACCATCCAGGAAAGGCAAATGTTGTTGCAGATGCCTTGAGTAGAAAATCAGTAGGCAGCCTTGCCCATATTAGCACAGAGAGAAGGCCCATTATCAAGGAGTTGCATGGATTGATTGATCGGGGATTGCAGATGAAAGTTACCCGAAAGTGCCTTTTAGCTCAATTCAGTGTACGATCAGTATACTTGGATCGGGTTAAGGTAGCTCAGAGTAGAGACCCCCAGTTACAGAGGATTATGTATGAAGTGCAACAAGGGCAGTCACGGGACTTTATGATTGACAGAGTAGGTGTGTTATGGTTGGGCACTAGGATTTGTGTGCCAGATGTTGATGACTTAAGAAAGGAGATTATGGAAGAAGCATATTTTTTTTGCATATAGTGTTCATTCAGGTTCTACCAAGATGTATCATAACTTGAAGGATACATATTGGTGGAATGGAATGAAGAGGGATATTGCAGAATTTGTATCCAGGTGCCTGACTTGCCAGCAAGTAAAGCTTGAACATCAGAGACCCTCGGGACTGTTACAACCCATACCAATTCCTGAATGGAAATGGGATATGATAGCCATGGATTTCGTGACTGGGTTACCTTGGACTACTGGAGGTTATGACGCTATTTGGGTGATTATTGATAGGTTAACTAATTCAGCACACTTTCTACCTATAAAGAAGACGTACTCTACTAATAGACTGGCAAGACTTTATGTCAATAGGATTGTTTGTCTACATGGAGTACCTGTGAGCATAGTGTCGGATAGAGGAGCCACCTTTACCTCAGTCTTTTGGCAAGAATTACACAAGGCCTTGGGTACCAGATTGGATTTTAGTACGGCCTTCCACCCTCAGACAGATGGTCAGTCAGAGAGGATCATCCAGACGTTAGAAGATATGCTGAGGATGTGTGTAATGGATTTTGGAGGACAATAGGATTCACACTTGCCACTGATTGAGTTTGCTTATAATAACAGCTATAATGCTAGCATCGAGATGGCTCCGTATAAGGCACTATATGGTAGGAAGTGTAGATCACCTTTGTGTTGGGAGATTGGTGAGAGGCAGTTAACAGGACCAGAGTTGGTACAAATCACTTCAGAGAAAGTCCCCATTATTCAGCAGCGATTAAAGACAGCCTTTAGTAGACAGAAGAGCTATGCTGACCCTAGGAGGAAGGATGTATCCATCATGGTTGGAGACATGGTGTTCCTAAAGGTGTCTCCAATGAAAGGAGTTATGAGATTTGGCAAGAAAGGTAAGCTAGCTCCCAGATACATTGGACCATTTGAGATTCGGTCTAGAGTGGGTGAAGTGGCATATAGGTTAGTGTTACCACCAGAGCTATCGAGAATCCATCCTATATTTCATGTTTCCATGTTGAGAAAATACGTCCCTGATCCGTCTCACGTGTTGCAACCTCAAACTGTAGAGCTTAGTGACGATTTGACTTATGAGGAGTACCCAATGGCGATTATGGATCGCCAAATCCGACAACTGCGAACTAAGGAAATACCGATGGTGAAGGTGTTATGGAGTAACCATTCCACAGAGGATTGCACCTGGGAAACTGAAGCCGAGATGCGAGTTTCTTTCCCGTATCTCTTCCCTTCTTAGCTTTGTAATTCTTCTTTCCTTTCTTTTCTTGAATTCGAGGACGAATTCATATAAGGAGGGGAGACTGTAATACCCTATATATTACTTAAATAAATAGGGATATTTTTTTTATCGAATCATATTATTAACAGTTACTTTTTCATCATATTATATTTTATTTTATGATTGTTATTATTGTGATTATTATTATTATTATTTTTATTATTACTATTAGTGCTATTTTAAATTATATTAAAGTCATTGTCTAGTTGTGTGTCTATAAACAAATAAATATATATATGTGTGTGTATACATGTGCATATAAATAGATATATGTATATATGCATATTTATAAATATATGTACATATGTATATTTATAGATATAGATGGAGGGTTTAATTATTATATATGTATGTAAATGTGTATATATATATATATATATATATATATATATATATATATATATATATATATATATATATATATTATATATATATATATATATATATGTATATATATATACCCTTTAGAAGCCCGAGAAGGACCCTCACCAGCATCCATTTCCCGTCTGCCACCCATGCTCTCACTTCCCTTCACTGTGCCGCCTTCCCCTTCGCCTGAGAACTCCATCGCCGCTGTGCGTTGAGCTTGCTGGAGTGTTGCAGTAGCTGCCTCCCTTCTTCCTCGCGAGGCAGCACCTTCTTCTCCTCGCACAGCAACTCTGCAACCTCCCATCCTGCCCAACTTTGATCCTCTGTCCATGCCATCTCCTTGTGGTGCCAAGCTGCCTTCGTCGTCCTCATTTCTGGTGGTGGTGGCACATCCTCTTCTTCCTCTTCAAGTTGCCTTGCCGGACAGTGAGTAATGCTCACCCGATTCCTCTATTTTCTTCCTTGATCTTGAATATTTTTTGGTTGATTATCTAAAATAGGGTGTTGTTAGTGTAATGAGGCAGATAATTGCTCCTTTGGATTATTTTTGGGAATTATTTGAATTTTTCAGAATTTTGTTTGAATTTTTGTCATTTTAATTACTTGATTTATTTCTATTCCTAAGTGTAATTAGTGATTAGGTTAAATATAGTTAAGTATTTTTGAGTTTGTTAATTGTATTTAGGGTTTTAGAAATTATGGAGTTAATTATAGATTTTATAAAGTTTAGGTATTTAACCAATATTTATGTTAATTTCGAAATTTATTGTTAAATAATTATAAAATTTTAATAATTGAGGTTATTATTACATGTTGTTAATTTTTGAACTCAAATTATAATTTTTAAGATTTATATACTTTTTTTATAAATATATTTTGAGTTTATGCCAAATTTGATTTTTGGGAGAAAATTTTTGGTTGATTAAATATTTTAATTATGTTAGGGTGGTTTATTTTAAGAAAATAAATTTTTTTTTTGGCATGATTAAAGAATTTTAAGGGATTATTCTAGTATTAAAAACACATTGTATAAATTATGTATTTTAGGGGGGTCAAAATGTAATTTTACACTAAGTATGATATATATAGATATTTTAATTAGCTTTATTACTATTTAAAGGGTTTAGACAAATTTTATAAATTAATTGATATAATTACCTAAGTAGTGTAAAATTTTAATTATCGAATTCCCTATATATATATATATATATATATTCCTATAATACATTACCAAGGTTTAATTTGGATAATAATTATATTACATTGTTGGTGATGAAATACAAATTTAATTGTTTAATTTTGAATAATTGAGATTTTATATAATTTTATTTATTTTAGTATACGTGTATGAGAAATATGTGTTTGAGAAATAAATGTTTTATTTTTTGATATTTTATTGAGTTGTGTTCTCGGTCGGGGCAAATTGTAGTTTTGGAAGCCCGACTCGAGTGTGGATGATGTGAATGTTAGAAGTGCATTTTCTATGCAGGTCTGGCTCTACCTTCGATAGAGAGATGTCCGTTTTACATAGGAGACTCTGTTGAAATTTCGGTAGATTTTCTCGTAAAACGTGATACTCGTAAAAAAATTTCTACCGTTTGTTAGGTTGAATCCTGTATGTCGAGTCTTATCCGATTTTCCTCGAGTCAGTCTGGAATTTCATTATTCTATTGATTTCTGATCCCAATTCCTTAATCATGTTTTAAAAATCGATTTATTATTTTTCTTTTAGAGCATATCGGAGCAGAAGCTGTGAGACCGAGGCAGACGCGTGGTCGTCAGCCTTCGCATTCATCCTGTAAGTCAATAGAATGATCTGTGCGTGTGTTTATTTAAAGAATGCATGTGCTCGTATTTCTATTATATTGATTATATGATTTATTTAATTTAATGCTATTATTTACGATTTAAATGCATTTTATTTATTTAAAATCGATTTGAGAAATTTTGGTAAAACGGGCTACTTGGTGGGCTTCACCAGGACTATGTGCACATGGTAGAGATTGAGAGTTGGATCCGATAATTATGTGATTGATGAATGTTAAACTGGGACGGGTGCCTCGGTGGAAGCCTTTGCTCTCGAGGACCGCCAGTGATTGTAAGGTCAAAAATGGACTGGGATGGGTGCCTCGGTCGATGCCTTTGCTCTCGGGGACCGCTAGAGCCATATGTTTGGATTAAGTGAATGACTACGGCTTGGTACCTCGGTTGATGCCTTTGCTCTCGGGGACCGGTAGTCTAGTTGGATTAAGTGGGCCCGGTTGGCCATTCAGATGTTGGGTTTAGGGTTCTACCGAGATTTTTCAAAAGCTATAATTATATATATTATAAATTATTTTCTCTATAAACATATATAGTTTTCAAAGGTTTTCAAACCGTAAAGCTCTTTTTATTGACTTACTCAGTGAGGTCTGATTCCCCTCAATTTATTTTTTTTCAAGAGCTTGGGATTTCGACCTCAGACTACCTCTACGCCGGATTTCTTCTTCACCGGCTATTTTATGTAGGTCATTGTAAGCTGTACTGTGTGTTAATCTAGGTTGCTGCAGTAGTATATGTGCTAAGAATTTGGATGGTTTAAGTATAATTATGTAGTTTATTTGTACGAAACACAATCATGTATAAGATTTAAGTTCAATATATAATATGAGATGTTGAAACACATTATTATTTAAGCAGTTGAATTTGTTTAATTTGAGAAAAATCAGTTTGATAATATGTTATGCTATTAATTAAAGTTTAAAATATGAATGGTTTTATTTTCTTTTCCTTTAGGCTTACTACGGGTTTCGGGGGCCTTATGCCTACCCATTTCCTAGTGCCGGTCACGTACCCTCGGGTTCGAGTCGTGACATTTTTAGTAGGTTGTGTCGTGTCGGTTAACACAACTTAACATAACATATATAATTAAACAGTTTCACGTGTTAACTCACGATTCTATTTGATTAAACCGTATCATAAATGGGTGATCCATTTCTAACACAAATCCATTTAATTTCAATTTTAATTCGTTAATTTTACATATTAAATGAATTATATTAATGTGTCATTATTTATTTTGAGACCCCTACTTGCAACTTGATTTGAAAGAAAAACCGAAGGCTAAACTGAAACACAAATTTCAGCTAAATTAGGCTGCACACAAGTTTGCTTCCTAGCAATAATGAGGATACTTAGACCTTTCTTGACAATTCATAAAAATGAATAATGTTGATGGGGAATCTAGAATTTAAACTATTCTTTTTTTTTTTAATAAAAACATTTATTAAAAAAAATACACAGAGGGTGTTTGGTATACCTATTGCAAAGGAGTTAATAGCTATTCAACTCTAAAAAGCTACAAAATAATGTTTTATTAATATTTTTAAATGGTGGTTAGGATATCTATCAGCTTATTTTCATATTAACTCCAATTTAAAATTTTTCATGAACAATTCCCATTAATTTAAATATAATTACTTAATTGTCTCTATTTATATAACTGTAATTATTTAATTGTCTATATCTATTTGAATTAAATTTAAAACTAGATTTTTATAATTAGTTTTTTCTTTCATACCTTTTTAGTTAATTCTTTATCTATTTCATATTTTGTTGATTATTTTTTGAACAATTATTTTAAAGATGTAAAAATTTATTATTTGCATTTTTAACACACACACATATATATTATAAATTTATTATTGAAATTAGTTAATATTTATAGTTGAGTACAATTGAACACATAAATAATTAAATAGCAATAAATGTAAAATTTAAAAATTTTAAAAAACTTAATTAGTATCTATAATAGTCATTAAATATATAAACACAACAACAACTATAAATAATTTTACCAAACACTTAATATTGATCACTTAATAGTATGTGTGTGTCTATATATATATATAATTTTATTATTGAAATTAATTAATATGTATAGTTGAATACAATTGAACACAAATAATTAAATAACAATAAATGTAAAATTTAAAAATTTTAAATAACTTAATTAATATTTATAATAGTCATTAAATATATAAATACAACAACAATTATAAATAATTTTACCAAATATTTAATATTAATCACTTAACAGCTACTAATTAACTATTATCAACAACTATTAGCTATTAATAACAGTTTAATTAAACAGATTCATAATGTAAATATAATGAGAGTAAAAGGAAAGGAGACCGACCTAAAAAAAAAAATTTCAAGATGAGCAGATGCTAGATATAAATTCCCTCTTCAGTACCTCGTTAGCAAAATAACTTCATTGATATTTTAATGAAAGAGAAATAATGAGAAGGCAACCGAAAACTTTTAATATGTGAAATGATTGCTTTGATATACTCTAAGATTGTCAAGCACGAAGCGCCGGGAAATGGGTAATTTTTTAAGGATAATTACAATTTTAATATTTGTGATTTGAGTTTTGATAAAATTAGTTTTGTGATTTTTTTTTAACTTTAAGTGCCACATGTTTTACTTTTTTTATACTTTAATATTATTTTAATAAATATTATTTAAAATGTATGCTTTAATGTAAAAATAATATGCATTTTTAATGCTAAAATCATATAATGAGTAATATATTATTCACATAACTACAATAAACTCACAAAAAAATTAAATTTAGATAAATTTTTAATTTAATTATGAATAAAAAGAAATAATTTTTAAAATAAATTTATAATATTTAAAAAAAATTGATTAGGTTGATTAGAAATCATATATAGAATAAATTTATTATTAAAATTTAATATTATATTACTTTTTTTTTTATAAAATAATGATGATATTAGTTACAAGAGTATTAAGGTGTAAAAAATGTGAAACTATTTGGGCTCAAAAAGTAATGGATTTAGCACAAGCACCTTTTGATTGTTTTAAAAATGGGTATGTGTGAGTTTGATTACAATTATACAAAAAAAATGGATAAGAAAAGAACAATGGGTTTTTATTACCAGCTCAAGGTGTCAACAAGGGCAAGAAACAAGTCTTGACCCTTTTAACCTGCATGAAGTGAATCAAACAGGAGTTTTTCTTTCATCGAAAAACTTTAATCATTGGGATCAAATGATGATTACACACTCAGTCTCGAGAATAAAAGCAGTATTATTGAATTATGTAAAAAAAAAAAAGTGTTAGAGAGACATTACAATACAAATACCTTGGCTTTTATAAGCCTTGGGCCCAAACTTAAAAGGAAATAAAACATAAAAAGAAAATTCCCTAATCTAGCTTAAGAAAACAATCAATCATAAGAACTTACCTAATCTAACATAAGGAAACAAATCATAATAAAGACATTCCTAATTTGCTAAAAGGAAACAATCCAATGTCAAACGAAAACATTATCTTTTGCTACAAAGTGTACACTACCTACTATCTTACCATTTCTCATTCAGCTAGGAGTATAGGCCATTCAGACGGGCTAGACATTTTCCAAAAATACACTAGGTTTGTTGGAGGCCTAGGTTTGATAAAGAGTTGGGCTATTTGGGCTGGTCCAAACAATGCCCCCTCAGGATCTAGACTGAGGTCCGGAGCTGACGTGTTGATTCTGCCATCTTTGGGCCCAAATGGTCTACTAAACATACCATAGCCCATGCATATCTTTAAGTGATAACTGCTCTTTTTTTACTACGTGAGCTGAGGGTTTTCTCATCATTTCTCTAACCTTGAATTTTCAGTAACCGCTTAATTTCACTCCCTATATAAGGGAATAGTGCCAATCATTTTACCCAATTACCAAAAAATAAAAATTTTCTCTATAATCATCAGAGCTTCTCTCTCTAACAATCCTCACCCAAGCTCTTAGCTCTAAAGTTCTTTAGCCAAGTATGTTCTCTAGACTTGCTTTTTGTTTAATCAGCCATTTATTTGGGTTTTTAATTTGAAGCATCCTTTGTGGTTATTGAAGTTTTAACATGGGTAAATAAAAAAAAACAACTTCTTCTCAAATCAACCTTGAGGCGAATCCCTTAGCCTAATTGAAGAGGGCTAACAACATCATTCAAACTTCAACCACCACATTTGAGGTACTTCTCTAATCATTAAATTGCCATGGTAGGATAACTTATGGTCTTGTGTTAGTTGAAAAAGATAGATAGATTAGGAATTTTTTACCCATATGTATAAAGGAAGATCCATTTAGATTCAATCGACCTAATGACATGACCATATGGAAAAAAATATTCCCATCCGTTCCTAACAAACTTGACTAAAGATTATCTAGTGCGGTTAGCTTGACTAGAAGTTACTTTTTCTAATTTATGGAAGGACTTAGGAATTTATAATGTCCTTAAATTCTCTAAGATCAATATTCCCATAAATAAACCTTTACTATCAACTATAAACCTTTACTATTAGCCATCTTATTGTTCTGGTCCCGTTCTTGCAATGTTTTCATATTTAGGGAAGGCATAATGACTGTTACTCTATATGACTTGGTCGTTATGTTTAGCCTTCAACCCTTTAAGGAAGCAGCTAGTATAAGCATCTAATTTCGGGATGATGGAGTGTGGATGCAACAAGGACTCCAATGATGACCATATTATTAATAGTCTCCAACACTTAAAGTTTAAAATCTCAAAAGGCTAAATGCATTTTCAAAAGAACCTAATTGGTGTTTTGAAGGACTTAATTTGTAAAATTTTATTTCTTTTAGGGGTCTTTCTGTAATTAAAAGTAAAAAAATTGGAATTATGTAATTCCGATCGGGATTATGTAATTTCGATCGGAATTACATAATCCCGATCGGAATTACACATCCTCGATCGGAATTACACAATCCCGATTGGAATTACATAATTTTAATTAGGATTATGCAATCCTCATCATGTTCTGTCGGTGTTTTTTTATTTTTCTATAAATAAAAAATTTGTTTTTTGATTTTTAATTGGTCAAATGATGTGATCAATCCCTTTTCTAGGATTTATCTGAATTTTTTTAGGAAATTAAAGTCCTTATTAAATAAAAATTTTATCTCTACAAATGGGAGATGTTACAATAAGATACGTGACCTTTAGCTAGGGTTTTCTATATAAACCCAGTTCAACTCTCTGAAGGGGGGGGGGGGGGCGCAACTTTAAACTCTAAAAAAGGAGCTTTTATGAAGTAGAGAAGATCCACGAAAGCAAAACAAAAAAAATCTTTTTGATGTACCATTCTTTTTAGAAGAAGCAGTAGACCTTTTGGGAAGAAAAAATCAAGTATTGAAGAGCTATTCTAAAAACAATGGTGATTTATATCACTTTGAGGAGCAAATCAATACTGCATCCATTAAATCATCTCTTCTTATACTCTCTTCTATTTATTTTGTTTGATTATTTTGGTTTCATTTAATTTTACTTTTATGTAATTTTAATTTAATTTTGTTTAATTACTAATTATTGTTTATTTTGTTTTCTGTGTTTATGATTATAGATGAAGTTACATGATGAATTCACTGTAAAAAATAAAACCTATAAAGATCCATGGAATGCCATGGATGAAATCCTTGTAAAATTCTACATGGTTTTTAGATTCCTTATTTATTTATTTATCTATTTGTTTTTTATGTTATTTTTGTGTTTATTTTGTTTTATGGGTCGTATTATTATTTAATTTTAGTAGATTATTGTAATAACCCCAAAAGTAAGATGATGAAATCCTATGTGTGTTGTGTGTTTTTATTTTTAATTGATTGGTAAATTAGGTTTATCGGGTAAACCTTTAATTAAAATTAATGGTGGTTCTAGTCAATTGAAGTTGCATATAATTTAATTAGGTTTAGATATCCTTGAATTCATGATTAATGTTATTTTTATTGTATAGTTTAGTTTATTATTTTCATGTTTTTCTATTTTTGATTTATGCAGTTTAATTAATTATTTGTATAATTATTTTATTTGATTTGTTAATTTTTATGATTTTTATATTATGTTTTCGTTTTTTCTTTAAGTTAATGATTTTAAGTTTTTTTTTAGGTTTAATAATTAGATTCACCTTTGCTTTAATAGTTTTACTAATTTGATTAGGACTAGGTTTAATTAAGTAAAATTGATTTTAGGCCCATAATTAATTAGATTTTAGGTTAGAGGTAACTTAGGCCCATTTAGTTAATCAGATATAAGTCCACTTTAGTTTAATTTAATTAATTTAGACTTAACCTATTAAATTAAAGTCTTTTCTATAATTTGTAGAATTAGACTCATTTTAGAATTAAAATAAGTAGACTTAGGATCATTAATTAAAATTGAATAAGAATTAGGCCTATAATCTTCAGGATCACTTGTAAATTAAAATATGTACATTTAACCCATTTAATTAAAATTAATGTAGATTAGACTAACTTAGGGATTATGAACTTAGATGAATGTATTGTTTACATGTTTTTTTATGACTAGTTTGCCTGGGGTTAATTATTTAAATAAGGATTTATATGAAATTGCATGTAAATAGAGGATAAGATAATAATTTATAAAGTAATTTTAAATGAATATAAGACTGAAAGAAGTTAGTATTATGTTTCTAGAATCTTTTAGTTATGGTGCTAGCTTCTTTTAGAGAATCGAGTACCACCACTTTCGATTTGTCCCAGATTATTACCCTGGGTGGCAACTCCTCATCTCTACTTTGTGTCTTTATGATATAGTAGTGTGTTCTTTAGAGCCCTGAGCTCAAATAGTGTCACGGTTGCTAAAATCTTAGATGCCTGCTAAACCCCGCTGTTTACAGTTAGTCCTCAGCTTAAAGCGAATATTTCTAAATTGAACATCTTTTTTTAAAAAAAGCATATGAGCTATGGTCCTTTCACAGCTATGAACATGAAATCTTCCTTAGTTCCCGACAAGGCCGAGCATTTCTCTTTCTTGATATATTAGTTGTGCCATGTTATTGGTTGCCCTAGCTCTATTAAGATAACTAAAGAATTTCTTCCAATAGCAGTGGCTCTAGCTAATAGCCGTAAGTTAGTGTTAGGCTCTTTTATGTTAAGTTAACTTTATAGAGGCATGCACCAGTTAATACCCAGGAAGGATAGAAGTGATTTCAAATTGGGGCTTTATCCCATATGGATCATACAGTTATGGTTCAATGCCTATTTCCTTAAATTGATGAATCAACCTTCCAAACTCGCCTTTCAATCTTTAGGGTGCTATGCCCTTTGGCTTTCTCAATTTGAGTTTAAATATTCTTCTTTCAGTGAATTTTTTCATTTTTTATAACACACAAGATCGATTAGACACACTTTTATGCCCCTTTATAACTACTAGCTTTTATCCTTCATGGATGTTTGACGATTGCAATTAGCATAACCCTTCCTTTGATTGGGAATCGACCTGGAAAAGCACATTAGTGGGTTGGGATATGCCTTTTGGGCTCAATCTTGACCCTATAAATAACAAGTGGGAGGTTAAGTTGTACTGTCCCCATCTTATTTTATGGCAGATTGATCTTTATTAATTCCTACTTTTTTCTCCCTTTCTATCATCTAAGTCCCCATTCTAAAATAGGCTTACCTTCACTATTGTGCATTTTTATGATAAGCTTGCTGAAGCCTATGCATTATTGGTCTTTAACTTATAATTTTTCACTTTACCCATCAACCCTTACAAGACTTAGTTGTTCATTAATTTCTGGGACCACTTTTATAGCAAACAATTTCATTTAGCATATGATGAAGTCATAAATTTTCAATGATGGGAACTAACCAATGATTAGGCTTCATTTTTTTTATAGGGTCAAACTAAGACTAGAGGTGTGCACATTAGTGACATTCAAGATTTTGAAAGTTTCTATAATTTCAAGTATAACTATTAGGATTAGGAAGGCATGTAAAGGATGATAGCCAAGGTGAAGGATGAACTATTATGGGAGTACTAACTAGCTAGTTATGCCAACTACTTATAGACTTACACCAGTTATCCGATGGTGACTGATTTAGAAGTGTGTCCATGCTTCCACATTGATTAGTCTCCAGAGGTCCCATTAGCTCCCTTAAACATAGCTGGTCCTGTTGTTTCTAAGCTCAAGCTAAGGGGTAGGTAAGCTACACCGGTAGTTTTATGGGCAATCCTATAACAGTTTTATGGTTACTTCAAGCTAAATCCTCCTACACTCATCCTCGCCTTAACCGATCATATAGTGCTTAATGACCACTCTTATGTACTTTGATTTTTAGCTTATTTTTTCTAGGCCATTAGTAAGATAATTAACATGCCAAGTCAAAGAAGGCTAAGACTTCCCATCAGCCATCCAAGCTTAATGGCTAGAGCACTTTAAAGTTGGCCTTCGATGCTACCAAGGCTGCCTAAATAAAGGATTTGACAATCTCCCCCTCCATGGTTCCTATCATTTTAAAATCTTCAGCCAAGTAGGACCAAGAAACCCTTACCAAGTAAGCGACTTCTAAGCTCTCATTAGAGCCATCTCCTACCAACAGCCTTATTAGGTAGGCTTCTTTAGCCCAAGCACCTTTCAGGTCTTAACTCTTTAATTAGGTAACTCTTTGTTCCATAATGTTATCCCCTGTATCTTAATATGTGCTTGTCTTATTAGTCTTATTTACAAGAGTCCTTGTATAACATTTATGATGAATTAGAGGCCTATATGCAAGAGGACTCAAATGGAGAGGGTGGACTGATCCTCTCACTGATATGGTGGCTAATTTTGATGACCTAGTCATCAAGGAGTTGGAGAAAAGGCTAAAGGACTTAGTGGAACTCCTCAAAAGCCTATCCTTCTTTTTCCTTGATGAGGAAAATCATGATCGGGCCAAAGGCCTTTTGAACTACCTTAACAAAAAGGCCTATAAGTCATTAAACATCACAATAGGCCAAAAGAATACAATTAACTTCCTCCACTAAAGCCTTTCCTCTTTAATCATTAATTATTAAGAGGCCAAGCATTTCATTGATGACTTATCAGTGAAAGAATATAGAAAATAATAGTTGGATGAGGAAGCTAAGTTAATAATGAAGGCTATTAAAAAGGAGAAGCAGGTTATCCTTAATGCTGCCCTTGCTCTATTGGCTTTACAAAAAGAAATGGCTAACCTTGAAGCTACCTTACAGAGCAAACAGGTTAGCCTTGCACACTTTCAAGCTGTGCAACAAAAGAAAATAGAGCTAGCTTAAGCCTAGGGTGCCAGAATAAAGGAACTACAACAAAAGAGAAGAAGTTTCACCTTCAACTGGACAAGCTTCAAGGTAAGAGGGAATCAACCTTATTGGACAAGGAGAACTCTTCCTAGGCTTTGGCTAATTTTTGTGAAAAGTTTATATGATTACCTATGTCACGACCCAAAACAGGGGCCATGATCGGCGCTAGGGAACGAGAATTCTTTTGAATCCGGAACCCGTAGCAAGCCTAGAAATGAAATAAAACATACAATAGTAACAATAACAGTATTTAATGTAGCGGAAATAAAATCATAAATATCAAAAATAACATTTATACCAAATGAATTTATATCAAATCCTCATCTCATATATATAAATCTTTTAGTACAAATTCAGTTCAAATATAATACAACATCTCTATAATAATTTAACGACTACTGCAGTGTCTAGATCATAAAATAAAACTCAAGTGAGCAGTTTACATAATAAAGCCGGGGCGGAAGAAATCCGGCGTATAGGCCTGCTACTGAGGTCTGAAAATGATGACTCTCCTGAAAAATAGTTAACGGAGGGGAGTCAGACCTCACTGAGTGAATTACTATAATATATATACATGCATACTAAATGCCAATGCACACAGTCAAAAGTATATATAATATGTATGTATACAAGCAATTACACACAAATGCAATAAAAATCATTTAATATATTTTTATTGAAAATCACAGTTTATGAAGGATCAAATAGAACCCTAGAATATCGCAACCCCAAAAACAGTGTTAGATAACACTCTAGCCATATAGGCTCACTTATTGCAAATATATTCACTTGATCCATTTGGACAGTAGACTGGCCTCGAGACACTAAGTCAGCCGAGCTCCAGCAGTCTGACTGTCAGTGTGATTGGCCCCGAGACACTTGGTCAATTGAGCTCTAGCAATCACACTCCCAAATCACATATCAAATAATCATATCGAATCGATATCCATAAATGGTTAGTAATATAGCCTAAATGCTATAAGTGTACTGGTACGTACTCGGTCCTAGTGCTACCCACTAGGTAGCACGTTCTATTGATATCCTTCATTAAAATATAAAGCATACATTAATAAAAGTAAATGATGCATGAATTGAATAAAATAACCACATAAACTATATATATATATATATACTAGAAATATACCAAAAGTAAACCAGGTATATTTCGAGTATATATACGTCAAATAAATCCAATATAATTACAAAATAAACTAAGAATATACCAAGGATATAGATAAAAACATTTTAAGAATAATTATTAATAAAACATGCATATAATTTGAAAATATACCAAAATATACCGAAAATAAACTAAAAATAAACTTAAGTATTAATTAAATCATTATGCATATTTAATCAAAATAAAACATATATTTCTAAAATCATGCACCCTAGAGCACATACATATAAAATAGTAACTCACACTTAGTGCACTCCTCGAGATGGGTCCGACGGGCCTGGTCCACTAGGCATCGGTCTTGGCGTAACTAAACAAACAATAATAATAGACATCAGAATAAACCTAACAGAAAATCCTAGAAACTCGATCTAGAATATTAGACACAAAATCAGAATTAGGGTTCGACTGAACATCACGTTTTACGAGAATTCTATCGAAAATCCGACAGAACCTCCACTGTAAAATGGACATCTCTCTACTCAAAGAGTAGAGCCGGCCCTGCAAAGAAATGCACTTTGAAAATAAATGCAGAATTGCAATCACAACCCCTCGGTCGGACACCAAACTATAGTTTACCGACCGGGGTCCACAATTCACAGAACAATTATGAAAATATCAAAAATGCCCTTATATCACAGAAATACATTTTATAAGTAGAAATTACATAATTAATCCTAAAACACAGTAAAAACCGATAGAAACTCATTTTATTAGAAAAATCGTATATTATATATATAATTGAAAATAATTCATGAAAAATAGTTTTAATTAATTAAAAATACTAAATAATTTGTAGAAATCATTTTTATACCCTAAATAACTATTAAAACAAATTTAATTACATTTTTAGCCAATTTAGGGTAAAATTACCAAAATACCCCTATATATATATATTTACCTAAAATTAATAAAAAATTCACAAAAAATAATATAATTATCCAAAATTAATTTTCTCAACATATTTATCAATAATATCAATAATTAAACTAATTAATTTCAATTATCACTTAACTAATTAATTTCAATTAAAAACACAATTAACCTAATTTTCCAAAATTACATAAACTAATTAAATTCAAAATAAATACATAGAAATTCATAAAAATTCCAAATAAATTCCTATAATTCATTTCAACACCTATATTTATCATAAAACAAAATTTCATAATTTATTTAATTAATTTTCGAAAATTAGAAAATAATAATAAAATATTGAAAAATACCCAAAAATCAAAATAATCCCCAAAAATTCTACAAAAATTCACACATGAATATTATGATAAGGGGAACAACATTTGTGAAGGAATTTTTCATGAATCAATCAATTTGAAGTTTAAAAAAATCAAGAACCCTAAAATGGCCAAATTACCAAAATCAAAACCTAAGCAAATCAAGACCATTTTAAGTGAAACAAAGCTTGGAATCACACTCACCAGAGCTCAAGGAGAAGAAAGAGACCAGCGGTGTCGAAAATGGTGGCTGGAAACACCGTGAACGACAGTGAGAATGAATTCGGCTTTCCGGTGATATCAAGCTCCTCAGACGCCGGAAAGGGGCTCTGCTGGAGGAAGGAACAGCTGGAGGAAGGAGGTGGCACGCCGGGAGGCACACCAACGATGAGAAAATAGGATGGAAGGCGGCGGAACGGTGATGGAAGCGATCGGGAGGGAGAAGAGGGGAGAATGGCAAAACCGTAAATTAATTAAACTTTATATTTTTGTTTAATATTAAATGTATATGTATATATATATATATACTTTTACACTATATATTAAAATAATATAAACTCACACACATTAAATATACACCACACACATATAATTTAATATTTTTAATAATTTATACACTAAAAATAATTAAATAATATTAAAATTAATTAATAAATAATAAAATATTAGGGTAATTAATTAAACCCTAGTTAAATAAATAAATACACATATATACGTTATTTAGTACTTTAAAAATATATATATGAGTTCATGCAAGTCCGTAAAATTATTTAAAATAATTAAGAATAAATAATTTACGTGTCAATTTTTCCGAAAATGCAAGTCCAGGGAAAATTTCATGAAAAGTGCTTAAAATAACATAAAATAATTAAAATAAGCTTTAATTAAATAACAACTCATAAAATATCACTAAATATGTAAAAAAATTATTAACACTGCATATCCCAATACAGTATTAAAATATTTAAAAACATGGGATATTACAACCTAGCCATTTGAGTTGTGATGGATAAAATAATTTTTTAAATGCTAATCGACCTGTTGGCTGTATGAATACTTGAATGTTTTTATTAGTATGTGGGATGGCTCATAATTATGTATATATATCTTATTCAAAATTTTATTCTCTATTGATTTTGGTGTGCAATGACTGATGGATTAACTAATTCTAGATATATAATTAGTCTTATTTTATTAGAAGCTAATAAGTAGTCAAATTAAAACATATCGGCCTTAAAAAGAACAATCAAACAGTATTGTCGAGAGCATTATGAACTTAATACTTTATTAATAACTTGGTAAAAAAAAACACAATTGGCCTTATAAAGAACAAATCAAGCATAATATCTGCTTGAAAGTAATAAATTAGTCTTAAAATGCCATTAACTTGTGAATGCTAATAATCTTCAAATGTTGACTGATCAGCACCATCCTATAGAGAAGGGTAATAGGCCTTAAGGTACTTGCCATTGATTATCCTTGCATGTGAAGTACCTTCCTTATCCATTAATAGATAAGCACCACTTTTGAAGACCTAAATTATTAAGAATGGTCCTTCCTAGTTTGGGCTCCACTTAATTAGCGATTAATCTTTGAGTCTAATGGGAAGTATGAATTTCCATATTAAGTCCCTTTCCTTGAAATACTTATGCTTAACTCACTTGTTATATGCTCGTTCCACTTTTCTTTTCTATGCAATGATTCAGTCATATGCCAATAGTTTTTCTTTATCTAATGGATCTAATTCCTATAGCATATGCTAAGTGTATTTTGAGGTTGATAGGTTTAAATTGAACATACCTTCTTAATGAGACTACTGTAAACTCCATAGGCAATATGGCTTTATGACTGTATACTAGTTTGAAAGGGGAAGTGCTCGTTGCTAATTTTTAGCTTATTTTAATCACCTATAAGACCTTATATAAGGTTTCATGCTAGATGTGAGGGTTGTCTTCAATAGGCTTTTGGATAACCATTTTCACTACCTTATTTATGACTTCGGCCTAACAATTTGCCTAGGTATAATAGGGTGATCAATGAAGCCATTTTATCTTATAGTTATTAACAAAAGCTTGAATATCCTCCCATGTAAACATAGTGCCTTAATCGGTTGTTATGGACTCTAGATTCTAAAATAATGTATGATGTGCTTAGTGATAAATTCTATGACCGATTGCTAATTGATAGTCTTTAGTGGAATAACCTCTACCCATTTGGTAAAGTAATTAGTAACAATGAGCATGAAGTTGTGCCCCTTAGATGATGGCAAGTAAAGCTTCCTAATTACATCCATCGCCCATCCTCCAAAAGGCCAAGCCTTTACAATAGAGTGTAAGTCTTTTGCTGGTATATGTTAATACAGGCCATGTCTTTGATAGGCTTCATAAGATCTAGCATAATCACTGTAATCTTTTTCTATGGTTGGTCAGTAGTATCCATAATTCTATATTAACCACTTTATTTTCCTTCCTTTTTGATGGGCCCCTATAATCCTATCATCTGCTTTGGCCATCATTAGCATTAAATCCTTAGGGTTGATGCACCTCAATAGTTAGATACTAGTAGGTCATTTCTACAACTCCCTATCAAGCAAAAGCATTTTAGTAGCCATAACTTTGATTTAGTGCTTGATTGATAATGATGGACTGTTGAGGTAGTCCTTAATTTCTGTACACTAATCGATCTTCAGATTGACCTTAGCAATATGAAAGGTAAGATCATTAGTTTTTACAAGTAATGAAGATTGAGGCTTGATTATTAAGGGAATTATCTAAATTCTATCCTTATAGTTGGACCTTGATTAAGCTAGGTCATTGGCTTCTCCATTGGCCTATCTCTTAAAGTACATTAATTGGGCTTTAGTAAACCCGTTCATTATATGTTACACCTTATTGTAATATACCCCTAGTATGGCTGATTCACACTTAAACTCCCCTACTACTTGTTTTACCACTAGTATTGAATCCCCATAGATATTTACATTATGGATCCCTAATTCGGTAAGGATTTATAGAGCTAATAACATAACCTTATGTTTGACCTTATTGTTTATACAAAGGAAGTCAAGAAAAATAGACAACCTGGTCTTAATTCTATATGGAGATTCCAAGACCACTCTAGTCCTCGAGCCTGATGATGACCTTAAGCTATCAAACTAGACCTTCCATCCTTTTAACTCATATAAGCTAATAGGAATTTCTAAGGAAAGATGATTGACTAAAAAATCTGCCAATACTTGACCCTTGACAGCCTTTTGAGGCATATATTGCAGTGTGAATTCTAAAAGGGCTACTGCCCATTTCTCAAGCCTGTTTCTCAAGAATGGCCTTAAAAGAATATATTTGATAATAATGGTATAACAACTACCTATACCATAGAGGGTAGCTACTATCTCAATTTGTGACATGTGAAGTATAAATAGGTTCAAGTTTTTCAACAGAAGAGTACCTCATCTTTATGTCTGTGAGTGCTTGAATAAGAGAATAGATAGATCACTCATAACCTTCCTAGTTTTGGGTAAGTAAACTACCTATAGAGAGCTCTAAGGCCAATAAATATAAAATCCAGGGATGTTCAACTTAGGAGCAATCATTACAAGAGGGTCAGTAAGACATACCTTAATTTGATCTAAGGCATGTTGATGCTTTACCATCCATATGAATTCTTCTCAGTCTTTTAGTTTTAATAGGGGTGCCTATGGACACCTTTAGTTTGATCAACCCATAACAAAATCCCAATCATGAGAAAGTACAAGTTTGGAATGTAATGGAGGCTCGAAACCTCTCTAAAATAGCCTTTAAGCCTAAACACCAAGTTACTAAGCCCAAAGCTTAGGCCCATCACCTTTTGGCATACTAGGCCTAGACTTGGCTTGGGTGAAAAGGTGATTGCCTCAATGAAAAGGCATTGCCTCCTTACCTTGGGAATCAGTGAGGCGATGCCTCATCAAAGAGGTGCACCTCATCACAGCCACCCACTAAAATATTAAATACAATTAATGGTAGCAGCTGAGGCTAACTTGCCCCTGATTTAAGGCATTTTTATATGCTAAAGAAAGAAAAAAAGAGGAAAAAAAGAAGAAGAGCATGTGGAATGGGGAGGAGAAGGTGAGAGTGGTTTTAGTTAGGAATTGGGAAAAGAAAAGGGTGAGGAGAGGCTTAAAAGGAAAAAAAAAGGAAAGAGAGGGGGACCTTTTTTAGAGGGATGGAGGAACATTTTTAGAACTTGAAAAAAATAGAGAGAAGAGGAGAGAAAAGAAAGAAAAGAAGAGAGTAAGAAGAGGAAGAAGGAGGGGACTTTTAGGCCAAAAGGATTTCATTTTTTGAGAAGGAGGAAGGCTCCCTTGCATTCCAAGCACCCAAGTCAATCAATAAAGCTCTGAGGGCTTAGTTAGGAGCATCAACTTCGTCCAAATAAGTGAGACTCTCTATCTTTAAGTTTCAAGTTCTTTATTTCATCAAAATTTTTACTTTATCACTTTTTTGCTTGTTCTTTTGAGTTCTATTGTTTATTTAAGCTCATATATGAAGTATGATTGCATGAAAGATTGTGTATTAGTTATTGATATATATATATATATATATATATATATATATATATATATATATATATATATATATATATATATATATATATATATATATATATATATATATATTTGTGTTAGTCTTCATTTATTTGCATGAATATTGAGTTTCTTAGAATTTAAGAAATGTAGCCTGCCTCTGTCTCTATTGAAGAGGTGATGCCTCTTCATAAAGGCATTGCTCTAAAGAGGTGTCGCTGCTTCAACCCAGAATCTTGCACCATTTTGTTTTAATTTTTAATAATTATTTAATATATTTTTCATGATTCTTGTGTTTGTCTTGCTATATGAGTTGAGTTTATGCATGATTATGATGTTATTTATTATTGTTGTCTAAATATTATTATGATTTTTATGGACTATTTTGTCATTTTATCTTTATTTCCTATGAATATTATTTGTTGATTATTTTTGTAAGATAATATTGTTGTTTTGTGAGATAGGATAAACTTATGTTTGTTGTAGGAATTATTTGGTAATTTTTTATTATCAAATAGTTATTTCATTAATTAGTTCTTTAGAGGTTTTATTTGTATAATTAAGCAGTTTATTTTTGATTTATGTATGGTTTATTTATGTTTATGTTACATTTTCTTTGCATAAAATGTTGTAATCCTTAATCACTTCCCCCATTTATTTGGAATTTATGGTTATAAATTATTATTACTTGTTTTATCTATGATTGAATGCTATAACATAAGCATGAAATGGGACTAATTTACAAATTTAGACTAAAAACTAAAAGTTGAAAGAATGTGATTCACATGTTAATAAGGAAATAATTTAATGATCAAAGGTAATTAAATATGAAACACACACAGAGGCTAACTGTAAGGTCAGGTGGGTATCCGGAAGCCCGTACCTAGTTTTCGAATATGATATCTGATGATAGCTTCTAGGAACCTCCATGAAATCCAATTGCTGTACATTGTGTCCTGGCATTTATCTATATGGCGACTCCATCTCCATCTTAGGCCCAAAGCCCACTTTGTATTTCTTAGTGAGCCTTGAGCTCACACAGTGTCATGGTCACCAACACTTGGGCGTCTGCCTAACCTCACCACTTAGAGTGGTGACTGCATTGGGGAATAGAGAAATTGATTCCAAATGTTTTGTAATTTATCATCTTTGATTATTTTCTTATTTCCTTCATAAATTTTTCATTCAATACACGTTACCACATAATGTGCACTCTAAGTCCTAAATAAACTGATAATAGTCTTTGCTTTGTTGCCTGTATTTCACTTAAACCTAGTGGTAGAGTATTTGATTATTGTCACTCATAACACATACTTATCCATATTGCACGGACCCCTTGAGTGGGGAGATGTAATGGATGTATATAGTTATGGGAGCCAAAGCTTATTACCCAAGACTCAGCTCATGTAATGACCTAGCAATTTCCATTAGAGTTTTTCCCAAATGCATATGTTTTATGCCATATGGTAGTTCTTTAAATAAGGCTTGAGCCCATTATTAACAAACCTTACTAATATGCCTCTCATGCCTATTTTTAATTCCATTTTAAATGGATCTTGACAAGGTGGGCCGTTGATATCATTTTTGGCTGGGAGAAATAAGGGTGGAGGTACCATTTAAGAGCCTTTTTTTTTCTGATAGATAAAAATATGATAATTCCTTTCTTTAATTTTTAGTAAACTTGTATCACATGCATACATGACATGCATATTATGATCCTTGATGATTATAAATATAGATCCACAGTAGTCTTCAAATTAGAAGCAATAAGATATCGGCCGTCTGGTTAGTATTTCTAGAGAAACTAAGATAGCAAAATTTAATGCTGAGGATTTTATAGATAAGTTGAAAGCAGAGATAGCTAATTAGACCCAGGCAATAATGAGAGAGATGGTGGCTGAAATGAGGGGACTAGATAGATAAGAACAACCAATACATCAACCACCAACACCTCAACCATAATCATTTAATTTGGATGTTGAAGACTTTGGAAGGTGGGAAAGAGAGGATAATCAGGAAAATTTGATAGCGAAGCCTATAGCTAGACATAATATGAATACAAACACTGTAGTGAATGTAGAAAAAATTAATTGGGCCAATAATCTAACTAAGACCATGGCACAAATGTAGTTGATGATGAAAGAAAAAGGGGGATAGATGCTCCAATAAGCTACTCTGATTTAAGTTTGGATGAGGATGATGACCCCCTACCCCAGAAGTTTAAATTCCCTAATATAAAGAAATTTACTAGAGTAAAGCTCCCCATCTACATTTGAAGTAGTATGTGACATACATAAAGACAACCAAATTGACTAAGACACAAATTGTAAAAAAATTTCCTTTATCTTTGGAAGGAGCACCCATCAAATGTTATTATGCTTTCAAATCCCATATCCAAACTGATTGAGAGGGATTATGTGCCACATTTATCAAGTATTATAGTCTCAACATTCAAATGGAGGCATCTTTAAGAGATCTGCAGAATGTGAAGCAAAAGTTCGGTAAATCCTTTGCAGATTATTTAATCAGGTAGAGAGCAAAGTTAGCACATATGAAGCATCGACTTGTGAAATTTGATAAGTTAGTAATAGGAATAAAAGGCTTTATGCTCTTACTCTCTAAAAAGCTGAAGGATTTGGGAATTTAGAATTTTGAGGAGTTGTATAGATTTGGGGTGTAGAAAGAATCATATTTGGCACAAGAGAAAAAGTTCTTCAATGGAAGATTTATAAGCAAAGAAGGGATGAGATCTAGCAATGGGATTGGGTTGAGCAGTAACATACATATCAATAATGTTAGATAATCCTAGAGGTTTTTCTAACTTAGGAGACCTCTCTCCAAAGTATTAGAGAAGTTGATAAAAAATAACATATTGCAACCCTTGCTTAAAAGACCTCATTTCCCAAATATTGACCCAAAACTATACTACAAATACCACCAAAATATTGGGCACGATACTGATGGCTGCACTCACATGAAACACAAGGTTTAAGATTTGATTAATTTAAGCAAAATAACCAACCTTGAAACCAGAAAACTAAACACCTAAAATAACCCTCTACCTAACTATTGAAATGTCCTACCATCCAATTTAAGCATCATGATGATCAACACCAGCTTAATAAAGGAATAAGTCATTAATTCCTTCATTGATGCCATACCCACACCACTAAAACAACAACCAAAAGACCTAAACCAGTAGTATGTGGAGCTTTATGTGAATGTACTTAATATTTTGAGTTCTAATGATGAAGAAGGGGGAGCAATTGATTTATGGAAGAACAATAAGGGGAAGACAAACCAATCAGTTGAGAAACTGGAGAAGGGAGAGGGAGAAGTGAAAAATTATGAGTTAGAAAAGTAGAAGGTTGATTCAAAAGAAGAACTAGGGAAAGATGAGAAAATTGAGGCACTAAAAGATAAGAAAACTCTTGTCGATGTTTGGAAGCTGCTTATTAACTCATGAGCCCATCGGGAAGCACTGGTTATGGTCCTTGATTATAAGAAAATTCCCTCAACATACACTCTTGAATGGTGGATTCCCTGACAAAAAGCCCTTAAGGGCAATTGTGTTTATATATGATGACCTACCCTTAGAAGAAAGGGACCATAACAAAGCCTTATTCATAAGGCTAAAGTAAATGGGAAATTAACTTGTGTTATGTTTGATAATAGATATACTATCAATGTGTGCTCTTTGAAGATTTTACCAAATTTAGGATTGACAGTAGTTGATTTAAAAAAAATTGATGTGGTAATTAAGGCTTATGATGATATGAAAAGGCCAATTGAGGGAACTTTTAGAGCTCTGTTCAAAATTGGATTGATTGAAGTTTATGTTAACTTATATGTCATTAATATTCAGTCACCTTTTCCATTCTTCTAAGGATGCTATGGTTTCATCCTCTAGGGGAGCATCGTCTATTGTCTATCAAAAGATCAAATTTCCATATGAGGAAATGGTTAGTCACAATCATAGCAGAGACTAAGGCTATTGTCATTGCTTTTAAAGTTAACTTTTAGTGAAGTTCAAGTAAGTCTGAATTTTGAAGTTTGCATGATCTATAAAAATGAGCTAAATCCAAGAATTATGAGTATGATGAAGAGCATGAACTTTATCCCCGATATGGGATCAGGGAAGAATTAGTAGGGCTCGCCTAAATTTATTGAACATAAAGTGTCAATCTTAAAGCACGAGGTAGAGTATTTGAAAGTATATGAGTCTGATGAAGAAGAAGAAGCTGAGGGAAAATTTAGGTAGGATAGAGCCAAGGCTAAATTGAAAAAGAAGATACTCTGGGAAACGTTTATAGATGAAGGTGCTAACTACCCCTACCAAGGAGCTCTTGAGCCTTTGATGATTTTTAAGAAATTGATCCCCAGGTTTGAAATTTTCACTAAACATGTGAATGGGATAAAAAAAATCTATTGTGGAGGAGTCGATAGTGGAAGAACTAGTTGCTAACTTTAGAAATCGGATAGGGACATTCCTATGGTGGAGCTAAAAGATGTTGCTAACTAGGAAGAGGAATTCAAATTTGAATCTTTTATTCTTGATTCTATTATAGATGTTTTCTATGATGACCTTGACATTTCTCTTTCCAACTTGTTTGAAACTAATGACATTTTCCTTTTTAAAGTTAATGTAATAAAGTCTAATTATGCTTACTTATGTGATGTTTTTCTTAATGGTTATTCTATGTGTGATAATAATTTCATGCATATGTTTGATATTAATTTAGTGCAAACTGAATCATTTAATATAGGCACATGTGATAACCCTAAGATATACTTATTACTTCTGACTTAACTCTTTATGAGAAAGAAAAATTGAAAGAAAAGTTGAAAAGAAGACAAAAAGTATTTACTTAGGGTTATGGGGATATAAATGGGATTGATAGAGAGTTATAGAGCATAGGATCCCCATGTATCCTCACATCGCACCGATAAAGTAGAAAAAGAGAAGATTAAGGCCAGAAAGGGCTTTCTTAATCAAATAAGAAGTACAAAAGTAATTGAAAGCAAGTTCTTGGAAGTGGTAAATGACACTCAGTGGCTAGCTAACATAGTTATGACTCCTAAGAAGGATGGGAGAGTCATGATGTGTGTGGACTACAGGCATCTGAACAAGGCTTTTCCAAAGGATGACTTTCCCTTACCACATATTGACACCTTAATTGATAGTGTAGCTTCAAGTGCTATGTACTTCTTTATGGATGGCTTCTCAGGATATAACCAGATTATAATGGCCATGATCGACAAGTTGAAGCCTTTTTTCACCATAAATGGGGGCATTTACTGCTATAAAGTAATGCCATTCGGTTTGAAAAATTTAGGAGCTACTTATAAGAGGATGGCTACCACATTGTTGCATGACATGGTTCACAAGGAGATAGAGGTGCACATGGATGATATGATGGTCAAATCTTTGACTAGAGAAGGACACTTCAAGGGTCTAGAAAAGTTCCTGGCATGAGCTAAAAAAGAACCTCAGGTTGAATATGAAGAAATGTGTTTTTAGGGTAACTTTTGGAAAGCTGCTAGGGCATATACTTAGCCAGAGAGGCATAGAGGTGGATTCAAATAAAGTAAGGGCGATAAGAGAGATGCCTACACCGAAGAATGAGAAAGAGGTCAGAGGGTTCATTGGACAATTGTAATACATTAATAGGTTCATTGCTAAGCTAACATCTGTGAGCCAATCTTTAAGCTCTTAAAGAAGAATTAGTTAGTAAGGTTTTAAAACTATTAAGAATTATTTGATGAATCCTCCAGTCTTGCAACCATTAAGACTGGGTAAGCCTTTGATTCTCTTTTTAGCAATAGAAAAGGATGCGATTGACATAATGCTAACTCAGGAAGGAGAAGGAAAGGTTGAGCATGCTATGTGTCATTTGAATAAGAAGCTTCTACCTTCTGAAACCAATTACATTTTAGTAGAAAGAACTTGCTTAGCTATAATTTAGGCATGAAGAAGCTCTGACATTACTTCCAATCTTATAAAATCCAAGTAGTCTCTATACATGTTCCTCTTAAATATCTCTATCATTTATAGGGAAATTAGCCGGATGGTTAGTCTTGCTTACTAAATTTGATATAGATTATGTGTCTAAAAAGGTGATAAAAGGAAGAGCTATAGCAAACTTTTTAGTTAAGAATTCAGTAGATGATAGACAAGAATGAGAGTTAGAATTCCCAGATGAGCACTCGGGGGCAATAGAGATCTAGACATGGAAAATTTACTTTGATGGAGCAGTTGATAACAGAGAAGTAGGCATTGATGTGATTCTAGTTTCACTAAAAGGAGAAATGATTCCAATGGTAAAGAGATTAGAATTCAAACTCATTAATAATCAAGCTAAATATAAAGCCTGCATCTTCAATTTGGAAGCGCTTAAGAATGTAGGCATAGAAGAGGTTGTAATGTATAAAGATTTGATGCTAGTAGTGAAACAGATCTCTAAAGAATAAGAAGTAAGAGAAGATAAGCTGAGATCGTATTGGGATTATTCAATCATGATTCTATTATCTTTCAGCCAATGCAGATTTATACACTTGCCATGGGAAGAGAATTAGGTGGCTAATGCTTTGGCTACTCTAGCCTTAACATGAGAAGGAGGAAAACAAGTAGAAATGAAGCCTTTTATTCTGTTAAAGTCTTGGACTCCCTACTACGAGGAAATAAGAATAATGTCAATCAACCCCACAGAAAAGCCTTGGTTTCATAATTTATAGTAGTATCTCAAGACTAGGCAACTCCTTGATGATGGTGATAAAAAAGAAAGGATGTCATTGATGATGTTATCTTAATAGTTCATTAGTCATAACAGGATGCTAAACAAGAGAATGCCAACTGGAGTGCACTTGAGATGTGTTGATAAGGACGAGGCACAAAAAATCATGGAATCAATTCATGAGAGTATGTGTGGGTTGCATATGAATGGAATAGTCCTCCCTAAGAAGATAACTCATTAGGGGTATTTTTGGATGACCATAGAGGCATATTGCATGAAATATATAAAGAAATGTCATAATTGCCAAGTGTATGGTAATGTGAGCCATCTACCTTCTATAGAACTTCAGAGATTGACTTCTCCATGGCCCTTTGCCATCTCAGGAATTAATATCATTAGGGAGATAAGGTTGAAGGAATCCAACAGTTATTGCTATATTATAGTAGCAATTGACTACTTTTCTAAGTGGGTTGAAATAGAATTGCTCACGACTGTTGGAGCAAAACATATGGTAAGGTTAATAAAAAAGAATATAACATGTAAGTACAGGTTACATCATTATATTATCACTGATAATGGTGTTTAGTTCAGGGCAGAAATGACCACTTTATTGGAGGAATATAAGATTGAACATCATAGATCATCTCCTTACAGACCATAGGCAAATATGGCAGTAAGAGCGGCAAATAAGAATAAGAAGAGGATCCTGTCCAAGATACTAGAGAATGATAAAGATTAGGCAAGCTATTACAGTTTGCCTTATGGGATATAGGACCACTGCCAGAACATCGACATGAGGTACTTTATATTTTTCTAGTGTATGGATATGAAACTGTGGTGCTTGTTGAGGTCGAGATTTAGTTGTTAAGGGTTCTCTTAGAGTCTAAAATCCTTAAGTATCAATGGATTGATAGCCGATTGGCATAACTAACTCTATTATATGAAAAGAGAATGACAACCATGTATCACTCTTAATTGTACTAGAAAAGGATAGCCAGGGCTTATAACAAGAAGATTAAACCAGGCAAGATTAAAAAGGGTAACTTGGTCTTGAAATACACTATGCCAATCATGACTAATCCATAGGGGAAGTTCAAGCCGAACTAAGAAGGTCCATATCAAGTAAAGAAGCTATTTTTCATGGGCGCTGCTATTCTATTCAATTTAAAAGGGGACGAGTTTAGAGAGCTTATCAACCTAGATAAACTCAAGAAATACTTTTTATGAAGTCTTGCTAAGGAGAAAACCTTAAAAGAGGCTACCTAGATAAAAGCTAGAGATAGAAAATTTAAAAAATAAAAATTCCTACTAGATTGAAAACCCAAAAGAGTGGTCCAGGAAAAAGTAAAGAACATGTAAAAGGAGAGTAAGGGAGAGAAAAATAGTTAGTTAGAAAACTTATAAGGGCAAGCAAGTTAACGACATGAGATATGTAAGAAGCAACATGCATAATCGCTTACATTAAATGGAATCTATTGCCTTTATTATTGTTGAACATTGCATTAAATGCTTATTACATATGGTTTAACTAGAAAGGGAATTCCACCTAACAAAAAGCAAATAAAAGACTAAATTTTATAAACTAGTTTTGTCTGCTTCTCTTTTGAATACCTTAGGAACTTAATGCCTATAAAGCCCTTATTCTTTTATTTCTTATAAATTCATCCTTCTCTATTTGTTGTAATTGAATCCATGCCTTGCACTGGTCATCAGTAGACTAATCTCCATAATAGTCAATGAACCTTTGAATGATTTTATGAGGCCAGGTAGCAACCAGGTTGTCAAGAAAATTCTGAGAAAGGGGCCCTGGCTCAAATTCATACTCTGGTTCCAGAATTAATTATTTCTATCTATATTGCTTGCAAACCTGAGCCAGATTATAGAAAGTGGCGAAGTGGAGATCGACCAGAGGGATACAGTAGGTGTAGGATCGAATGGTCACATGGTGCAACCTCCACCATGGGCACATCCATAAAGTGTTAGGAAATGTAGACAGCCAACTCTAAATATCCTATGGAATAGGGTGAAGTCTCCTAATATGATAATGCTTGGCCTTATTGTGCATGATGTCTCTGGGAGGTTCGACCAATCTTAATTTTTCTTACAACTAAGCCTGCAAGGATGATGAGTAAGTAAAAATGATAGAAAAGTGAAAAAGGATATAAGAGAAAAGAAGTTTACCTCTAGTCAAAAAGGACTACCAGATTATTGCCTGGTTTTAAAGAAGTTGTTAAGACTAATGATGGTTTCTACCAGAATGAGAGGGAAAGAGTTCAGGCCAGCTTACACTTGGCCTAAAATGTGAAGAATCTTTGGGTCACAGTTGTTAAAAGGGAAACTAGTAGAAAATGAGCATATAGATAAAGGGTGATCATCTGAGGCCAATGAACCTCATTGTTATCTACAGACACAATAGTTTTAAGAAAAGGGCTCATCAGGACTTCATTACCAAATATATGGCAAAAGAGAAAACTGAGGGGACATATTGAATAGCCTAGCCATTTGGTAGTAAATGGTGTGAAAATCTAGAGTTTCACCCAAAGGAATTGTAATTTGATGAGTAGAATCAATTTGAGAGCCTAGGATAGTTTCAAATTCCTCTAGTAGGGGGCAGAGCTCCAATGTGTTAAACTAGAAGACATGTTTCTAAGGATCCTAAAACTGAGCAAGAACATGGAGAAATGGGAAATTGGTCTTCTTAGCATGTAGAGATCGAAAGATGGACAGGTGAAATGGTTCTAATTTAGCCCATGATCTACCATCCAGACCTTTTAGAATTGGTTGTAGTTGTTTCAAGCTTCTTTTAGTCATATTAGAGGGGTAAGGTGCCACCTAGATAGGAAGAATGAGGAGAATTTGTGTGAATGGAGAATTAGGGATTTTAGGGAAGATTTAGGGATTTTTATAGCTATAAACTAAAATTTTAGAGGCGATCACCCCTATGATCAAGCGATACCTCTACATGAAGTAGCGATTCCCTATCACCTCTTCATAAAGTGGTAAAGCCTCTCAAATAGGTGGAACTGATATTTATATTACTGTAAAATAGTTGAATTGTATATGCAATATTAAAAGAAGAGTTGTCCAGTAATAAAAATCCTGTGATTTAGTGCCAAAATTTGAATTTAAATGGTACACCTATTCATTTAGTGCAAGATATGAAAATGCTAAAGTAAAAATAAGTTTAGACAATAGAGCAATAGTGCAAAGCATCAGATATATCTTTAGTCAAAATAATCCTATACTAACAAATCATCTCGGGTATCCCCTCCACACATCGTCCTTAGACTCATCAACTCCCTCATTAGCAAGTTCATCTGTAGAAGTATCAGCAGGATTGGCTCCATCATCATTGATGTTATCCTCGACCTGCTCATCTACTAGCTCCTCTTTCACATCACCCTCGACCTAGAGAGCAGCAAGCTGGTGCTCAAGGGTAGTGATCCTAGCCTGACTAGCCTCATCTTAATCCTATTAAGACACAATAAAAAGTAAGAAATCATGAAAGCTTGCATACATGCAGAAATAAAGTGTAGTTTATTTTACCTTCCATTGTTGTGTCATCTGCATCAGGAAGTCCTGACAGGCCTCGATCACCCTATACATATATTCTCCATGATCTCGAGGTGTCTATATAATTAATATATTGATTAGAACTAACCATATGTTAAGTCAAACTTAAGAATAAGACCTGAAAAGAGAGGAACTCACATGTGTAGTGGCCTCTGAGAAGAATGTTGGCTTTAAGGTCATGTCTAACATCAATAACTAATGAGAGATCTCACTTGAAGGCACTCAACATTAGGTCAGTAGGTTAGGAATGGCGGTAAGCCTACTAGCTACCATCTGGGATTGAGAACTAGACAGATCCATAACATGTGGTGCACCAGAAGAAGAACCCTCAACACTGAGTATGATCCAAGGATGCTGATGAGGCCTTTCTTGTGCAGTAGGCATAGGATGAGGGACTGGTGCCCTCATGGGTGCCTAAAAATGAGAATTAAATCAGGGAATGATATCCATAAGCATGAATGTAAAAGACATGTTTAATAGAATTACATGCATACCTAAAGTGCAGGTGCAAGTGGAGGCACCCTCTGTATGAGATGAGCTTCTACGAAATCCATATATCGAGACTTCCTCCTCTTGTAATAATTAGTACCATAATTTCCTAGCTATTCAAGCTCGTCTCCCTTTAATTCATATGCCTAGAAAATATGCTAGGGAGGAGCGAAGGGTGACCGTCTCACTCGAGCACCCATCCGCCACTGGTGTACTCTCTTGTTGAGGTAATAAACTCTATAGTCAGGCCCTTAGAGTAGTACCCTCTTTTGGGATAGTAGAATCAAGTAGACCATGGTTTGAGACCATCCAGCCTGGGGACCCCATAAGTCCGGACATAGCTGTGAAAGGAAATAGGTAAGTGAATGAATTTGATTAACAAATGTGTTACTAATTACAATTATGTTTATAGGTACTTACCTCATTATGCATGAGAGTATTCAGCCGCTCATGATGGATGTGAACATGAGCAACTGGCCTCCTCTAAGGCCAACTGGGGCCCTATCTCGCCATAGAAGGGAAAAGAGTGTCATGGACATGAGTAATCCATATTATTAGCTCTAGTTCTAGGGCCTAATCCTGCGAAAGAAAAGAAGAATTGTTAGCAAATTCTAATAATATCAGTTGGGAAGGAACCTAAGAGTAAAAGAGAAAAAAGAAGTACTAGAATGGCATGCTAGAAACCATAAAGCTGCCTAGCTCTATGCACTAGCTCATACATACTCCTATACAAATAAGCTAAGGCACAGCTACCCCAGTCACATGTGACCACTAAATATAGATCTCTCAAGGGCATCAGGAAGCTCAGGTCTATAGAACTCACATCATTTACAAATAAAGTGGTGCCCAGCAAGTAGACTAGAAATGCATGCACTACTTGATCGATCTATTGAGGTATGCTAGCTGTCTCAACTCTAACATGGGTGTAGAAGCTCTTGATGGAATAAAGCTTCACCATATATGTCCCTTTCATGTCTGAGACCTTGCCAAGCAAATGCTCGATGAAAGTGAGGGCCAGATAGTTGGTGAAGGCTAGCATCAATAGGAACTGAATCCCCTGTACAAGTTATGCCGATGATTGCAGCAAAAGCCACCAGGTCAAGCGCAAACTCCCCAAATGGAAGGTGGAACGTGTGGGTAGTGTTAAACCATCTCCCCATCAGAGCATGTTGGTAGTTGGTATGCCCCTATTGCACTAGGAGTACTAAGATAAAGTTAAAAAATTTATTATCATGAATGTGAGTCTTCACTGCGTTTGTGAGCTCATCATACTAGATACGAGCACAACTGAAGTTCACAACACCCTTGAAGGTGTGGGCATCAAGCTACATGAGTAAAACAGGGAGTAGAATTGTCATTTTAAGTGAATGAATTCATTTTTTCTCAAAAATCTATCACTAAGGCGAATGCCTCTAGGCATAAAGATGAGTCAAAGAACACCATGCATTGATGTGGTGGGGACCCATATTGACTATAATAAGGTCTTTTCGTGTAGTTGGTACATTTATAGAAATTTCCTCAATCCATTTTTTCATGAATTATTGAAAAAGAAGAAGTTTATATTACAATGTAATAAATCAAATAATTCAAAAAAACTCTTTACATTATTGAGTTTTTGATTCTGAATATCTACCTATTTAATTAATTTTTTATAATGTACTCTATTTTTCTTTGCTAAATAAGACATTAGTCTTTTCCATTTTCCTAGAGTTTTCCATAAACCTCTATGAGATAAATAGTCTTTTGAACTTTGGTTCTTTCAAAAATTTGTAATACTATACAACACATATAAGATAAACTCGTGGGCGATAATTTTCATAGAAATGAAAATGCTAGTGAAACTAAGAAAATCACTGAGAAGAAAAATAATAATCTTTTATATCAAGTAATGAGGTGTTGCCTCTTGGCTAAGAGACAATCGCCTCATTGATAGTGCCCTAACACGAAGAGGTGAATGCCTCTTTGTGATGATGTGATCACCTGATCGAAGAGGCGATGCCTCTTCGTGTTAGTGATATAACAGTGTAATTTAAAATTTTTTATTTCACTTAATAACATTCAATTTCTTTTAGTTAAATTGATAAATATACATTTATGAATAGTACCCAATGTTATTTAACATTATTTGCATAAAAAATTAAAGAAATCAGATACTAACCTCTCTCATGGCCAATTCGTAAATATGGGATCATATGTCCGTGAAAAGGGGGATCTTGTCTTTGACACTAAGCTCGAAACTCTGTAAAGGGTGCACTGTAGGTGCTACTAGGTCTTATGTTATCAAATTCGAGGTCCGTGCAGTGTCCATGATAATGAAAGTTTAGAAGAGTAAATGAGAAGAAAGAGAATTTAAAAAAGAAAAGAAAAGAAAAGAGAATTTAAAAGAAAAAAAGTGAAAGTTACTTTTAAAAAAGAAAAGAAGAATTTATATATTGAGGGTAAAAGAGGAAGACTGGGTGAAAAGAAAAGAAAAGAAAAGATGGAGGGTGAAGCCTATTTACTGAAAAAGAGTGTAAGATGGCCCATGGCCCACTAGAAGTATTTCCTAAAAAAATGGAAAATTTTTGCTTCACTGCTCTGGTGTACCCTGAAATTGATTTTTGAAGATTGAAAATATTTTGATTGAAGCATCAGTAGAAACAAGCATTTGGTCGAGTTTGCATTACCAAAGTACTTGGAAGAACAAGCATTTGGTTGAGTTTGAATCCCCAAAATGCGTGAAAGAAGACGCATTTGGTCGGGTTTGAATCCTTGAAGTGCATTGAAGAACAAGCATCTGGTCAGGTTTGAATACTCAGAGTGTGCATCTCATGAGGTGTTTAGTCGAGTTTAAATCCCCAAAGTGCGCAAAAGAATAAGCATTTGGTTAGGTTTGAATCCTTAAAGTGTGTGGAAGAACAAGCATTTGGTCGGGTTTGAACCCCCAAAGTGCACAAAAGAACATTGAAGAACCCAGAAGAGGAACAAGCAGCAGTGATTGTGGCAGTAGTGGCGACGACAGGGGCATTAATGGTAGCAGTAACAAGGATTAAGAAAAAAAATTACAATCACAAATATGATTTCAAATCTAAAATTTGAATTAAAAAAAAAAGAAATTCATTGAAGAAGCCAAAAGAAGAACAAGCAACAACTACTTGGACAATAATGGCGATGGTGGGGGGCCGGGGGGGGGGGGGGTGGGTTTAGCAAGGTTTTAAATCGGATACGATGATCTCCATATATTCTTAGAAGTAAGAAAAGGGAAAAAAAACTGATTACATTTAGGTATTGATCTAATACCAGAAATTGAGATGTTTTTGAAGAATAGGAAAAAGGGTACATAGATTAACGTGAACTTTTGTTTTTCAATTGGGTTTTATTGAAAGAGTTATGGCCAGATTGTTGAGGCTATGGATTTGTATTTTTCTTTCAAAAATAAGTGAAGGAACTTAAGAAGATAAGTCATGGATTTTGTTGAAATTAAATACTGAAGAAAGAAAGAAGGAGATGAGATATAGATTTGAGATGATGTGTTTTTTTTTTTTGATAAAAAAGTTTATATGTTTTTGATAATGAAGAGTGATACAACAAATAAAAATCTAATAGAAATAGGATATTTGAAAAGTTAAATTTATTTTTTTATTATATAAAAAAGGAAGGTAAGAAACACGCTATTTTTTATTATATAAAAATGGAAGGTAAGAAACATGCGCATAATTTAAGCCTATTTAAACTTATTTGATTATGTGAATAGAAGTTTTGGAGTTATTTGTTAAAAAAGTTTAAATTCAGCCTATTTAATCCAAAGACACAAGTTGAAGGGGTCATTTGACCATTTCTCTTTCCCACCAATATCTCCAATTACCTATAAATTCCTAGAATTCACACACACACACACACACACACACACACACACACACACACACACACATATATATATATATATATATATATATAATATTTTTAAAATTAAATCATAGTTTTTGTTAAACATATTATAATTTACTAAATAAGTAAATTTTTAAAATTTTTTAATGTGAAATTTTAGTTTATCCTTTGCACTTTTTTTAAAAATTTAGTTACACTTGTTTAAGCTTGAGAACATCTTGCTAATATTAAGTGGTATAATGAGTTCAACTTGATTAAAAATGAACTAAGCCCCAAACTAGCTAAAGTTAAGTTCAGCTTGATTAGTTTACACCCTTAAAAAAAGTTCATTCATTAACTAACTAGTAGATATTCATCTAAATTTTTTATTTTATACATAGATTTTAAGCATCATTTCATAAAATATGTGTTTGCTTCTATAAGTGTTTGCCTATTTAATGTCAATAATTAATTAAATTTTTCTTATTTTGGTGATATTAGAACAATAAATTATACTGAAAATTAATATTGAAAAATAATAAAATGACAATGATGAAAGATAAAGAAGATAATACTGGGATTCACTCTAATTTTTTATTTAATTATTTAACTCTTATTTTTATTGAAATATAATAAAAATTGTCACTTGTCATTATGTTATTAGATAATATTTTAAATGGGTCTCTATGACTATCAATTAATTACTAGTGTTAGTAATAAGGAGTTATTTGTTTCGTTTTGGGAAAATTAAATGTTAAACTGTACCAAAGTAAAAAATTAAAGTAGTATTTAAAATTTAGAAAAAAGTTTAAAGGCTCTTTTTGTACCTTTTGTTTAAAATATAAAAACAATCATATGTAGATTCGTGTATAATAAAATGATAACTTTTTTCCTCAAAACATTTTACCACCAGCAGGGGTGTCAAAACAAGTTGATGGATTGTGTTCATGTCGGGTTGACATATTATGGTGACACGATTAGAGTCAACACGAATATGACCAATTTAATAATCGTATTAAAAATCTCAACCCTAACATGACAGGAAAATTAAACGGGTTACACGAATTTAAATAAATGAGTTAGATAGATCGTGTTGAATTTAATGATCCGCACAACCCATTTAAGTAATTGAGTTGTATGGGTCATAAAATTCAACACAACCCATTTTACCCATTTAACATCTATCACTTATAAATATACAATTTTCATAAAAAAAATACAATAATATCCATAATATAATTAAAATTTACAAAAGTTTACGTTCTTTTAAATAAAATAAGCATACGTCACCAATAATGAAAATAAGTAATATTCAAAGTCTTTCATATAAATATACAACAACCTTTTAAATGAAAGTCTAAATTTTAGAATTATTTAGGGAATGAGAAGGAATATCTTTGCTAAACTCCAAAGACTCTAATTTAAACTCCATAATATCTTTTGTAAGTTCTTCCAACTCCAATCTTTTTGCATCTACAAAAAAAAAAAAAAGAGTTAGTCAATTAAATTAGTTGATAGACATGTAAAGAAATAATCAAATAATTAGTTAAGTAAAAAAAAAAAGATTATACCTTGCTCTCCAAACAACCAATCTCTACTACAAACTAAAACTTCAACCACATCAGGTTTTAGTGCACTCCTATATTGATCAAGTACCCTCTCACTATTTCTAAAAGCACTTTTAAAAGCTACTATAGTAATAGGAATTAATAGAACATCACGAGCTATAGCTGCAATTTGAGGATATCTATATTGATTTCCTTTCCAATAAGATAATATATCTAATTTTACCTTTCAATCCATTCTTGGCTTATCAAGATAAAGTTCAAGTTGAGTTTTTGAAGGAGTAATATCATCACAATCAAAATAATTAAACTCCTACAAGAAAAAAAATTAGAATAAAATCATTTATTCTAAATCTGAATATTTGAAACAAATTAAAAATATGATGCTATTTCCATATTTAAATAGTTCAAATAAATAAATAAAAATAAAGATATATCATAATTACCTTTAATATATCCTTCCCACAAGTCTTACATTTTGCTGTTCTTTTCTTGTTTTTCCCTTCCACCATATTAAAATAATTCCAAACAGTTGAAGTTAGCTCTCTTGGCCTCTTAGGCTTACTTACTTTCACTCCAACACAACATCTTCTAATTCCATAATTTCATTATCTTCTACATCAATGGCCATAATTTCATCATCTTCTACATCAATGGCCATGTTATTGATCTCAACCAAATTAGATTTAGTGTTGGACATCTGAATAAAAAAAATAATAGATTAGATGCATGATAGTAAAATTTCTAAGTAAAAGTAATAAAAAAATGAATAATGTATAATAACTGCATGACTGTACACTTTTTTTTTTTTTCTGTTTTATACTAATATAAGAGACAATAATGCTTGATCCTATAAGCAAAAATATTAAATAAGCATGAGTAGAACACCACTCACTCACCACCAAATTAAAATAAAAATAAAATAAATCAGGAAAGAAAGACAGTAATAAAAATAAAATAAATAATTTTTTATTAATTTTATAATAAAGAGTTTATTTATATGCATGACCTGAGTTCATTGATCATAAAAAACTTTATATATATATATATATATATATATATATATATATATATATATATATATATATATATATATATATATCTTTAGCCCTATGTCTTTTATCCCTAAGAGGTCTTCCTGCACTAGCAGGTTTTTTGTAGAAAACTCCATTTATTCTGGTGCGGATGGTAGGCAAGCATATATATATATATATACCCAATCAGATTTTCATTGTCTTCCTTATAATAAAGTTTGATATGACATTATAATAAATTGGAATAAAGGTTCATTGCATAAACTTATATGAATAAAGTGAAATAGGTGCACAAACTCCAAACTCAATCATATGATTGCTTAATTCCCAAGATCAGGCATATACATTTATGTTCAATCTGAAGCCAACTTAACTAACAAATAAAAAAATATAAATCAAATGAACATAATTAGCTATAGTAGGGAGCAGATGTGAAGTATTAAAGTGATTCAAACCTAAATTAAAATTAGTAGCAGAGAGTAGATAGTAGATGTAGAGTCGGTAGATAGTGATGGTAAGTGGTAGAGGTAGACAACATAAAATGAAAATTTGGGTTGGTAGAATAAATAGTTTATATATAATTGTATATAATGATAATTTTACCCTTAAAATTAAATGGGTTAAAAGGGTTATAATGGTTTGCGTGTCAACCTATGACACGACCCATTTAAACTGTGTCATAAATAGGTCGATCCATTTTTAACACGAACCTATTTAAACCCAACCCAAACTCGCTAATTTTACATGTTAGACGAATTGTATTCACATGGCATGACCCATTTTAAAACCCCTAACCACCAGTTTATTTCATATTTAATTATATAAGGTTATATTGGCAAATTTAAATAGCACTTAGCTTTTCTATCCAAAATATTTTGGATAGGTTCTATTTGGATCGATTTACCCTGTAAATAATTTAAAGAGTAATGCTAAATAGATAAAATCTATTAAAAAAATTTGAACTTAAAAAATGTATTTAGAATGTTTTATATTGAAATATAAAGATATTAACTTACTTTCATATAAACTTTTGATCAATATTTAGAATTTTAATGTCTTAATTGTAGTAAACTTTTTCTGCTTTTATTTATAGCTTCCATGTCCATTTATTTATATGTTTCTCGTTGCTTTTGGATTTATGGACTTGATTGAAAGTGAATTTGGTATTTTTATTTAATTTTAATTACCTGTCATGTGTTGCATAAGAGAATATATTATTACAATAGCTACAAAATCCTATAATTTGCAAAATAATATACATATAGATGCTTCATGAATGTAGGAAAAAATATTTTTATTCACTAAAATGTTCTCATGATAATATATAAGCTTGTTTTGTTTGTTTAGAAGCTTTAGCTTCACAAGATATTTAAGTTGTCCATATCAAGTGGTTGAAAATGATGTGTAAAATGTAAATTCATATACCTTTGAAACTTGTTTTGACATAGATGAGACTAGGTTTGATTTTAGTAGCCTAAAAATCCTAAGGAAATGAATGAAAAGTGGTTTAGAATGTCAAAACAAGAGTCTTGACTCTTCAATTCGGTAAAGTAACTATACAATGTCAGAATAGGCCCCCCTGAATGAGAGGAGGACACTTGTATTTATAGATGAAAAAAATGAGTACTTGCACACGTGGAACATGCGTGCTTATACAAATTTTTACTTGTATTCACGTGGTGAAAATGTGTACGCAATCTAATGTACCTTTTTTACGCATTTTTATCATTGTGCATACCTGCGTTGAGCGCTTGGGCTTGCGTACCAATTTTAGGATTTTTAGGGTTTTTGAGGCTTAATTTTAATGTTTTTCGAGCTTTCAAAGGTTTTTAATACTTTTAGACACATTTTTTATATTCATTTTGTCAAAATCAGCTTTTGTTTTCATGAAGTCGAGTCCCAGTCTTATGAGATAAACACTGGTTTGACAAATTGTACATTTTGAGCAACACTTGTTTGAAATATGTAGTTTATCATTCTAAGAGTTCACTTTTCATAAAATTAAAACACAAATCAATGATTTGGTAATCGACTTATTAGTACGTATGTCATGTTTAAGGGTTTTTTAGGTTTTTCAGACTTTTATATGCTTTAGAGATAGTAAAACAAACAGACTCTTGTCATATTTGAAAGGTTTCTTTCATCTTTGGACCTTTTTGAGGATAATCAAAACTTGATGTATGATAACCACCCATACCTTCTTCTCATCCTGCATCATTATCAACACTCGTTAGTGATGATGTTAATTTCCTTGTCACACCTCCCCTCATTCTTAGCCGTCTTTGCCCCATCCTTCTCAGCCTTCTCCCTCTACTTCTTATCCCTCATAACATCAACATTTGTTACCTATATAGAGTTTAGTCATACACTAATTCAGACACCAATTAGTACTGAGGTGACAAGTAATTATAAATTAATTCATTATCTTTTTAAGTATACATATTAAGTATAAATATTAACAAGCTTATGTGTTTTTTTTTGATAGATTCACTTTTGATAGTCATTCTATTAGTAAGTATATAACATAGATGATACATCAAAAGTAGCATGAGGCTGGGTACAGTAAGAGTGATGTGTTCATTGACTTCAAGAACTTCTATTTAGATGATTTTATGGTAAAAACTAAAATTTCTAAAATTTTTAATATTTAATTATGTTTACTTATTTATATAATGTAAATAGTTATTATTTTTTATATAATTATATTTAATATATATGCAAAAGGCATATTGTCAGCATGAGTCTAAGTAGGGACACATTTACTATCAATGATGGAGCGTTTGTGAAACTCTGTCAATAAGACACTTTGTGATTGGAGAAAGAATGAGGTCAACCTAGACCGTGTCCAATAGATTATCTAGACTAATTAGCAGGCCTAGTGGTAGGATCCTAAGTGGAAAAAAAAATTTTGCTAAGGCCAAAGTAAACCATTTGAGTGAGACCAAGCACTGGTGTTATAAAGCATATATGTGGCTCTTGTAGCATAGTTTACCACGTCCGAGTGTTGGTAAGTTAATTTAATAATTTTTTATAATTATTTTAATAATATTTATTAGTTAATTTAATAATATTTTATATTATTTAGTAGATACTAAATATGTTATTTTTTTAGACTAAGGAGTTAGAGCAAGAGATCACAATCTAGGAGATCTTGAGGAGGACCCATACAAAGAAGGATGGGTCCTTCATTAATAGCTAATAGTCAAAACTAAATGTAAGTTAATTAAATTTTAAATAGCAATCTAATTTTTAATATTGTATGATTTTTTTAACCTTAACTTTTTTTTGCTTATAGGATAAGATTGCAGAGATGCTTGAGATTGGCTCATAACCTACTGATGATAATTCATAGCCACTTATAATGGACATGACGAGTATTCATCTTGAGGCTATAGGTGGTGAGAAGAAGTGGAGCATCTATGACCTTGATTCACACACATCTGATCTTTATGGAAGCCCCTTAGGCAGTACTCACAAAATTGATGCCTCGTGTTGACCCAACATTTGATGATCATGCACCCTATCCAGTTTCATAACAACCAAAAGAGGAGCAAGCTTAGATGATTCAGAGTGAGAAGGATTAGGAGGAGCATCATAAGAGAGAGAAATGAGAGATGAAGGCTAAGCGTTAGCAAGTCTCTACTTAGCTCGAGCGGTTAGAGTAAGAGTAGGAGTAAATGCAATGTATACAACAGAAGTGGAGGTCAATGCTGATGTAGATATAAGCCGGCTTTTCCCTTGATGGATCGTCTACATTTAGTGCCCTTTAGGATGATCCAGACAATGATGATCCTCATATTGATACTCCACCAACTATGTGATTGTGTATTATTTATTTATTTTTCATGTATATGTATTGATATGCATTAACATCATGATTGAACTAACAATGGATACTCTCTTTCTGCACAATAAAATATACTCTTACACCGTGATTCCAAAACAACATTTAGACTCCATTTATTTGCAGAAAATATTTTATTTTTAAAAAATATTTTTAGAGAAAATATTTTTTTTATCTTTAGCTGCAAACTAGAAAACAATTAAAAAATATCATCATTTGTGACATTAACACTTTTTATTATTCAAATTATCTCTTTATAATAGATTTAATGTATATTTTTTTAAAAATGATCTCTTTATATGGACTTGATGTATCGATACAATATCTATATGATAATTAATCTATACAAAAGGATGAAAGCAAAAAGAAAAAAGAAGGGGATGATAGAAAAAATGAAAAAATAAAAATAATGAAAAGAGGGAAAGATGAAAAGGAGAGAAGGAAAAAATATGGAGAAAAAAAAAATATATATATATATAAAGAGAGGAAAGGAAAAAAAGGAAAGAAGGTAAAAAATGAAGAGAAAACAAAAAAAAAAAGAGGGAAAAGAGAAAAAAATAATAGAAGATAAAAAGGAGAAAAAAAAAACAAAAACAAAAAGAGGAAAATGAAGAAAGAAGGAGAGAAGACAAAAAATAAGAATAAAATAAAAATATTAAAAAAAGGAAAAGAAAATAAGCAGCACAAAACTAAAGCAAAAAATAAAAAGATGGACATTTTAGGTAAATTTCTCTTATTTTAAGTATTGCAAAATAATATTCAATTTTTGAAATTTAAATACAACAGCCTGCCTACCAATCTTCTATATTTTTCAAGATCAGACAAGGGGAATTTTGCATCTTCAATCAACCTGATTCCCTTTGGAATAGGTGTGGTAACCGACTTGGCACCCATGAGCCCTATATCTTTGATTATATCTAGCACATATTTTCTTTGATTCATATAGATTCCTTGCTAGTTCTGCATGATTTCAATGCCCAAAAATATTTGCTTTTCCCAAATCTTTAATAGTGAACTATTGATGTAAGAAGGCCTTTATTGCTTTTATTTCCTTCATATCATTGCTTGCCAACAACACGTCATCCACATTTATCAATAATCCTATAAAACTTGTCCAATTTTTCTTGATGAAAAGGCAGTGATCATGAGCTGACTGCTTAAAACCAAATTATTTGAGCTTCACACAAAATTCCTCATTCCATTGTCTAGATGCCTGCTTTAGGCCATACAAGCTTTTTTTATGTTTGCAAACTTGTCCTTGTCTTGCTTTCTTATACCCTTCCTATGGCACCATATAAACTTCTTCATCTAAATATCCAAGCAAGAATTCATTATTTATGTCTAATTGGTGGAGGTTCCATGATTGTGCAGCTGCAATGACAAGACATATTCAGATTATGACTAATTTTGCTACTGGTGAAAAGCTGTCTTGATAATCTATCCTTAGTAGTTGATTATACCCCTTTGCTAGCAACCTTGCCTTATATCTTTCTATTGTCCCATCAGAGTTGAGTTTCACTTTATAGACCCATTTTGAACCAATTGCCCTTTTTCTAGTTGGAAATTCTATCAATTCCTAAGTCTGATTATCTTCTAGTGCCTTTAGTTCTTTATCCATGGCATGAACCTAATTCTGGTCTTGGCTTGCTTGGTGATACAAAATATGTTCTTGCATATTAGATATATTTGCTATAAATAACACATATGTTTGATCTAAGGTGGGTGAGATGATAAAAAGATAAGTTTATGGAGTGTGGGGTGAAGGACAAGGTGTTTTGAAACTTGATTGATTCTAGCATTTGATAATTTAGTATTAATGCTCATATTTGCTATGTAATCTTGCATCCATGTAGGTTTAGTTCTCATTCTAGTACTTCTCCTATGTGTTTCTTAGGTTATTTCTATATGGACATCTGGTTCAGATTGTTGCAAAAGTAATTCTTGGTTTAATAAATCTTGGTTAGTATTGGCTAGGGTATTTGATATGAGAATTATTGGTTGTTTATTGAGGTTATTTTCTTATGAATCTAGAAGTGATATTATAAGTAAAGGAGTTTCATCAGTAGACTCAACTTTTGTTTCAAAGGGAAATATGTTCTCATGAAAAATGACATCGCTTGAAACATGAATTTGTTTGGTATCTAAATCAAAAAATTTATAGGCTTTTCAACTAGGAAAATAACCCAAGAAAACATGTTTATGTGACATGATTTCAAACTTGTCTTTATAAGGCTTGTTGTTAGTGATGTAGCATAAACAACCAAATATTTTAATGATGGAAAAGTTTGGTTTATGACCATGTAAAATTTCAAAAGGGGAATGCCAATTCAAAAATAAAGTAGGTAATTTATTGAATATATGAGTGGCCATGAAAAGAGAATATGCCTAGAATTTGGAAGGCATAGAAGCTTGAAACATGAGGGACCTAGATATTTGCAGTAAATGTCTATGTTTACACTCCACCACTCCATTTTGTTGTAGAGCGTAAACATAAGATTTTTGGTGTATGATTTTATGATCCTCAAACAAATTTTGACATTTTAAATTGGTAAACTCAATACTATTATCTGTTCTGACATTTTTGACTCTCTTGTTGAACTGTGTATAAACCACTTTAAGGAAAGACTCAAGAGTGGTAGTCACTTGTGTTTTGTAAACCAATAAAAAGGCCCAAGTTGATATACTGAAGTCATAAACAATAGTTAACATAGAAGGTGTTCTAGTGATTGAAAACTTTTTGTAAGGACCCCTAAGATCAATATGTAATAAATTAAAAATTTCTTTAGAATGGGTTTTGCTAATAGGAAAGGGTAATCTATATTGTTTTAATTTATGGTAGACTTCACATTGTTGCAAAATAATATTATCAGACTAATGTAATTGAGGTTTTAAAAAATCCAAATATTGTAACATACCATATTAGGGATGACCAAGCCTTTTGTGCCATTCTAAGATGTTACTATCTGAAATTTTATTTATATGTTTGTAATTAATACAAGATCTCAATTGTTTTGCTTGTATATAGTGTACTTATGATTGATTACATGACTTTTTATCTCTACCATAGAAGATAGACTTGTCAAGCAAATAGAGTCTGCCTACTAATTTACCAGTTGCTAGAATCTTTTCATTCTGCAGGTCCTACAGCACATAATATGTAGGATAAAAAATGAATTTAATATGTGCTATTTGTACCAATTTTGTAATAGATAATAAGTTGAATTTGAAACTAGGAACATGTAAAGCATTTTGCAAGAAGAGTTTGTGATTCAAAAAAATGTTTCCAATGTGTTTGACTTGTTAATGGTGCCATCTAGAAGAAAAACAGGTGTATAGTGCATTGCACATTTTAGTTTAATCATCAAATCTTTGTCACTACACATGTGATTTCTAGCACCTGTATCTAATATCCAGGTTCTTGATTTTAGATTATCAAGCATAACAAGAGAAAAAATGTATGAATTCATAACTATAAAGTCACCCATATGAGTAAGATTCACTTGATTAGCACCAACAATAAGCAACTTTCCTTTCAAGATCTTTGTCAACTCCAATTGTATAATTGAGGTAATGGTGCTAGTCTGAGAAGCTTCTTTAATTCCAATTGCATATTCATCTTTAAAATCAAATGGAGTGTTAGGTGTGTTTGCAATTTATTTGCCTCCAAGTATAGCTTTTCCTTTGTATTCTCTTAGATTTTTATACCAATCAGGATAGCCACGGAGTTTCAAACATGTTTCCTATATATGTCCCTTCATATTGCAAAAATCATAATGTTGTTGTTCTTTAGCATTATTCTTTATGAAGTTGCCTCTACCAACAAAAGTTGTTCTCCCCAGATTACTACTTCTACCAAAACCTCTACCTCTTCCTTCTTTTCTATAGTTCGAGTTCCTAATCATCATTGCCATGTTTTCATTCTTCTTTGGATTTGCTGTGTGCACCTCTCTTTGCTTCTTAACTCTCAACACCATGGAATAAGCTTTGTTTCCAGAGGGCAATGGTTCCATCATTAAGATGTGGTTTCTAACATGATCATAAGCGTCATTTAAACCTATAAAAAATTACATTAACCTATTGAAAGAGGTTAACTTAGATACTTAATTTGTAGCCTCACAAGTACAAATAAGTATTGGCCTCAAACAGACTAACTCATCCCATAGCTTTTCAATTTAGTGTAATATTTTTTAATTGTCAGAGTTCCATGTGTTATGCTACTGATTTCCCTCTATAATTGGTATAACATTGGCCCATTACATCCTTTATATCTTTCTTCTAGTTCATCCCATAATACTTTAGCATTGGTTGTATAGATAAAAACATCAATAATGTCTTTTGAGATTGAGTTAACTATCCAAGATCTTACCATGCAGTCCACTCTAATGCATTGCTCAAGCTTGGGCAAATCACCATCTGGTTGTTTGCACGTGCCATTGATGAATCCTAGCTTTAATTTAGCCCTCAATGCGATCTTAATAAATCAACTCTAACTCAAGAAATTGCTTCCTATCAGTGTTGATGTTACTAAGACCATCCCTAGATGATATGAGCTCTACAAAAATAAAGGATCATCATTAAACTGTAGATTCATCTCTCTATCAACTCCTTCATTCCTTTCATTATCTTCAGCCATCTTCCTTCTTACTTAAAGTTATATTAATAAAATGTAAAATAGATGGTTTGGATTAGATGTGCTTTAATACCATGTGGAAATCAAAGTTGCAAAATATCATCTGAGAGGAAAACCTAAAAATTCTATCATTCCTTTTGAAAAGGATTATAACTCTATTGATTATATACAAGTATCTATCCAAAGATAACATGACACCTGGCTATCTGTGTAATTATTCCCTATAACTAATTTTTTTTGTATTTATAACTAATAAAAGGAATAAGAAAATATTATAACAAATTCCTGGAATCAAGGAATTCCTTTGCTGTCACATGCTGATATTGGTTGACTTGCTGTAAGTACATGTGTATGAGTAAATGATGCAATTGTTGCTGCTGATGCTATTTCAAATTTATAGATGATGCAGCTATTGCTGTGAATGCTATTCAAATATATTCTTTAGAAGCCCATCTCACAATCTTATGAGCAATCACATTGTCACTTCTAGGAACAAAAGGAAAAGAAATAAAGTCAAAGGAAGAAGCTAACTGAACAATATTCGCACAAACAAGACCATAAACATCTCTTGAAGGAGAATAATGTTGAAGATGATAAATGATTAATGCACTATTTGATTCATCTTCAAGCCTTTTATAATGCAACAAGAATAGCTTAAGCTTCCAACAGACACATATTATTAGAAATGCAATGAGAACAACTGCAACATGCCATAACTTGTCCCAAATGATCTTGAATAATGAAACCAACACCAGAGTAGCTTAAATCAGTGGATGTCATAGCATCCACGTTAAGTATATAATTTTGCACATCAAGTGCCTTCCACCTTCAACAGCTAAGTGGAGAAGAAAAATTCTAGGCGAAAGAATCATCAGAATAAGGGCTGTGAGTTTCCTGAAGTTGATATGCTACATGCTTAGCAAGTAAACTAGCAAACATTGAACAACCACCATGCACAATTTCATTACAAAGAAACCAAACATTCCATAATGGTTGAGCAAACCATTTAAGTTGCTACTTTGGATAGCACTTAAACTAAGAAAGAGTACCAATCATGAATGGAATTTTAGGGAAAAAATTTAGTTCTCAATGCCAAAGGGGACACCAACAAAAAACCATGCACCCAATCATACTCTTTAAAAATATGAATTAAGGATTCACCAGGTTTTCCACAGAGCACATAATAATTAGGTATGCACACACCTTGTTTTGCCCAAGAACAGGGCGGCCTAAGGGTATTTGTGGCTGTAGGCAAATTTTTTTATTATCTTTTAAGATTTGAAATCATCAATTAATTATTATTGTTTAGATATTAATTATTTTTTTCTATCAAAATTAAAAAAATAAAAAAATTTTAAAATTAGTACCAATATTGAATCCTAATTTAAAAGCACAAAATTTTAATTTTTCAACTAAAAAATTTTACGTATATTTAATTTGTTTCATTAGAAGTATGAGAAATAAATTAAAATTTAGTAAGAGAGGATGGATTTATAAATTTTAAAGGACTATAATAAAATTTAATTGATTAAAAGGAAATAATGACCTCTCCATGTCCTTTTCCCCTAATTTTAGCTTTAATTAGCACATAACAAAATTTTGAAAATATTATGAATCTAAAAATAAAAATAAAATTATCTAAATAATTTAATTGAAAAGTAACAAAATATAACATAAAAAAGAGATAAATCATTTTAAACTATAATTTTATTTATATTTATTTTTAATACCATTGAATAAATTTTATTTTACATATTTAATAGTGAAGTTATTTGAAAAATAAAATTTATTTTGTAAATAAAATAGAGTGACTAATTCTAGTAAAATACAGTTATCGTGATTAATGTACCCCAATAGAGGTCCATATTTGTTGAGGAGTAAAGCTGGAAAAGGAAGGAGTGTTTGCAAAAATTTGTTTAGCAAGTTGATATCCTGATTGAATCGAATAAGATCCATCTTTAGAGAACACCCATAAAAGAACATCTCAAGGCATACAAAAACTGATTGGTAGCTGAAGAATACAGTTAGCTTTAGATGGTAAAAAAATTTAGTTCATAAGTTCCTCCTTCCAACTGCTTAAGTTAGCATCTATGAGATCGACAACAATAACATCTTCTTAAAGCTCTTTTTGAATCAATGGTCACTTATAATTAAGAGTTAGAATTCAATTATCTCACCTGATTCAAATGGATTGACTATTGCCAACTCTCTAGCAAAGACCCTTTGAAAGTAAAAGAATAAATTACCATAGGCTGCACCATAAATAACTTGGGTTATAACCCATAGAACTTCTTTTCCTCCCTTTAAAAGAAAATGCTCCTTCCACCGTTTTAATTTTGTCAGCACACGATCAAAATTTGCCTTTTTTTTTACCTTCTAAATAATGGACATGAGAATCAACACCATGAACTCCCATCAAACCACAAGGGGACTCAGTTTTTATACTAGGCACCTGTCTATTAAAGGACATTTCTGATTTGTCAAAATTGATAGCATGGTCTGTTACTCTTTTATAAAGAAGCAAAATGGATTTTAACTTTAAATATTCAGATATTAAAGCATGATAGAAAAGAAAACAGTCATATAAAAATAGCAAGTGAGGAATGCTCGGGCCATTTCGACTAGATTTAATAGCACGAATCTCTTTATCATTAAAAACTTATTGAATTAAAGAAGAGAAACCTTCGGTACACAACAAGAAAAGAAAAAGGAGAGATAGGGTCACCTTGCCTTAGTCCACCTTATAAGATGTCTAATAGTTTTAGTAAAAGGATTTAAACATTTTCTTAATCCATAAAAGAAAAAAAGAGTTTTAGTTTTAGTAATATTATTATGGCATGATAGTGTGGACATCATCAATTTGATTGGCCTGCAACAAAAGCCCGATGATGAGAAAGTTTGAGTTTTGAATGCAAGGGGAGCCTAAGACTTCTCTAAAATTGACTCGAAAAGCCCAAAACACTAAGCTAAGCCCAAAACACTAAGCCAAGCCCAAAGCACTAACCTAAGCCCAAGCCCATTACCACTTGTCCTAAAGGCCCTGGGTGAAGAGGCGATCGCCTCAATGAAGAGGCGTCGCTTCTTCATCCTAAACATCGATGAGGTGACGCCTCATCAAAGAGGCATCGCCTCTTTACACTCACTCACTATAGCATTAAATGCTATTAATGGTAGTGGTTGGAGGCTCACTTGCTAAAGAGTGAGTCATTTTTTATGTAAAAAAAATGAAAAGTTAGGGAAAGAGCCTAGGGAATGAAAAAAGGTAAGGGGAGAGGGTGAGAATGAGTTTTTGGGAAATTGAAAAAGAGGAGAGGGTGAGAGGCTTTAAAGAAGGATGTGGGGCATGAGAGAGGGGCATTGGCAACTTGGAAAAAAGAGGTCTAGAAAAAAATAAAAAAGATAGAGAGAGAAAAGAAAAAAAGAGAGAAAAGAAAGAAATAAAATAAGAAAGGAAGAAGAAGAAGAGGGAAGAGACTTGGAAGCTTAGAAGACTTGACTCTCTTAAGAAAAGGAAGGAATCTTCTTGCACTTAAGGCCATTAACCCATCAACCAAGCTCTGAGGGCTTAGTTAAGAGCATAAGCTCGTCCAAGTCAGTGAGTCTCCTTATTTTTGAGTTTTAAGTTCTTTATCTTTATTAAAAGCTTTGATTTGTTGCTATTTTGTGTGTTTTTTTAGGCTATATTACCTATTTAAGGACATAAAGAAGCATGATTTCATGAAATACTAAATGTTGATAGTTAATTTTTTGTGTATTTATGTTTGTTTCTTGTTTATTTGAGTGAGTATTGAGTTTCATAGGATTTAAGAAATGTAGTTTGTCTCTGTCTCTATTAAAGAGGCGATGTCTCTTCATAGAGACGTTTCCCTTTCATGGTGAGGTGACAAGGACATCGCCTCCTAGTAAGGAGGCGATGCCTCTTTAAAGAGGCACCGCCCCTTGATAAGAATCTGTGTGAATTTTGCCTTGCTTCTCTATGCTTGTTTTGTATTTTTGACATGATTTCGATGTTTAATTTGCTATATCTCCTGATTTTATGCATTATTATTATGTTGTTTGGTATTACTTTTAATGTTACATTATTATGTTACTTTGTAGACTATTTTATGAATGTATTTCTATTTATTTTGTTAATATTTTTTGATTAATGATTTGTAGATATTGTTGTTGTATGTAAGATAGAACTAACTTGTATTTTTTGTGGGAATTATTTGGTGATTTTTATTCGCTAGATGATTACTTATTTATCAGTCCCTGAGAGTTTTGATTTGTATAATTAATTAGTTTATTTTTGGTTTATTTTTTGGTTTATGTATGGTTTATTTTTAGTATCTTTTATGTTTATTTACACCAAAAGTTGTAATCCTTAATCCCTCTTCCCTTTTATTTGGAAAGAATGGTTGTAAATTATTATTATTTGTTTTTTATATGTTATTATTTTATTTATGATTGAATGTTGGGGCATAAGCATGAAATGGGACTAATGTGCAAATTTGGAATAAAATGTAAAATTGTAAACCAATCGTGATTAGCATGTTAATAAGGAAATAATTTAATAATCAAAGATAATAAAATACGAAACACGCATGGAGGCCAACTGCAAGGTTGGGTGGGCATTCTAGAAGCCCATACCCAGTTTTCGAACCTGATCTCTGATGACGGCTTCTGGGAACCTCTGTGGAATCTAGTTATTGTACAGTGTGTCCCAGCTTTTATCTGGGTGGTGACTCCATCTCCATTTTGGGCCTCAATCCTATTATGTATTTCTTAGTAAGCCTTGAGCTCACACTGCGTCTTCGTCGCCAACACTTGGGCATGCAATTAACCCCGTTGTCTATAGTGGCGACTCCACTAGGGAATATAGAAATTGATTCCAAGTGTTTTGTAATTTATCATCTTTGATTATTTCTTTATTTCCTTCAGAAATTTTGCATTCATTACACGTTTCCACATAATGCACTCTAAGTCACAAACAAACCGACAATAATCTTTGCTTTGCTGCCTGTGTTTCATTCAAACCTGGTGATGAAGTATTTGATTATTGTCACTCATAGCACATACCTATCCACATCGCATGGACCCTTGATTAGGGAGACGTAATGGATGTATATAGCTCTGGGAGCCAAAGCTTATTACACCATACTCAGGTCATGTAATGACCTAGCAATTTCCACTAGGATTTTTTTCCAAATGCATGTGTTTTATGCCATATGGGAATCCTTTAAATAAGGCTTAAGTCCATTATAAATAAACCTTGACAATATGGGCCTCTCATGCCTATTGTTAGCCCATTTCAAAGGGATCTTGACAAGGTGGGCCTTTGATATCATTCTTTGCCTGTTAAAATAGGCATTGGAATTATTTAGAGAAATTACCACTTGTTTGCATTGTCTTGAGAGTTGTCTTGCATCCGTCAATTTTATTATCCCCCGTTGATTATCAAAACCCGAAACAAAAATCCTAGGACAAGAAACTCACTATTGAACACGTGTGTGGGAGAAATAAGGGTGGAGATACCATTTGAGACCCTTGTTTATCCTTTGATACGTGCATATATGTTTTTCCTTTTTACCAATAGGCTTGCATTTCATGCATACACATCATGCATGTTTTTGACCCTCAATGGCTGTAGATATAGATCCACAATAGTGTGCCAATTGGAAGAGATTTGACACTAGTCGCCTGGTTAGAATCCTTAGAGAGACCAAGATGGTAGAATTTGATGCTAAAGCCTTCAAGGAATAGTTAAAAGTTGAAATGGCCGAACAAACTAGCACGATTATGAGAGAAATTATGGGGGAAATGATGGGTACAACTAGAAGGGAACCATTAGCACCTCAACCACTAGTGCCCCAACCACCGACACCTCAAACTCAACCATTTGATTTAGATGTCAAGGATGTTTAAAGGCAAGAGGTAAGGGATGATCAGTAGACAGTGTTGGCAGAACCTGTTATTTGTCAAAAAGAGTATGCCTCGGGAAATGCAGAGAAGCCAGACTAGGCTAAAGACCTTGTCAAGTCTATGACTCAAATGCAATTGATGATGAAGGAAAAGGGATTGATGCCCCCATAAGCTATTCCGAGTTGAGCCTAGAAAAGGATGATGATCCCCTACTATGAAAGTTCAAATTCCCTGAGATAAAGAAGTTCACTGGCACAAAGGACCCCCACCTCCATTTAAAGCAGTATGTGACCCATATAAAGATGACTGAACTAACTAAAGCACATATTATGAAACAATTCAAATGGTATTATGCTCTAGAATCCCATGTTCAAGCTAATTGGGAGGAATTATGCACTGCATTCATTAAGCAGTATAGTGTCAACTTTTAGATGAAGGCTTATTTGAGAGACTTACAGAATGTGAAGCAGAAGTTTAATGAATCCTTTATGGATTATTTGATCAGGTGGAGAGAAAAATTAGCAGAAATGAAGTAATGGCCCAATGAATCTAATTAGCTGGTAATAATTATAGAAGGATGTGTGCTCCCTCTCTCTAAGAAGCTGAGGGATTTAGGGATTTAAAACTTTGAAGAGTTGTATAGGTTTGGAGTATAGAAAGGATTAGACCTTGCACAAGAAAAGAAGTTCTTCAGTGGAAGATTTATGAATAGAGAAGGGTTTGGATCTGGCTGTGGAGTCAGGCCAAACAGTAACATATAGATCAATATAGTCAGACAATCTCAAAGGTTTTCTAATTTGGGAAGACCCCTCTCCAAAGTCTTGGAAAAACTAATTAAGAATAACCTTCTACAACCCTTACCTAAACGACCTCCTTTCCTAAATGTTGACCCAAAGCTATACTGTAAGTACCACTAGAACATCGGGCATGATATAGAATGCAGTACTTGCCTAAAACACAAGATTCAAGATTTGATGGATTCAGGCAAAATAACTAACCTAGAAACCAAAAAACCAAACACCTAAAATAACCCTTTACCTAACTACCGAAATGTACCACCACCAAATCCTCGTATCCTGATGATCAACATAAGTCTAACAAAGGACCAAGTAGTTAATTCCTTTATTGATGTCATACCTACACTACCAAAACCACAACTAAAAGACTTGAATATAAGATAGTAGTCCATTGAGTCTCATGTAAATGTGCTTGATATTTGGAGTTCCAATAATGAAGAGGGGGAAATTTTGATTTGTGGAAGAAAAATAAGAGGAAAACAACATAATCCATTGAGAAATTAGAGGAGGGGGAGGAACAGGTCAAAAATGCTGAGGTAGAGAAAGAGGGAAATGGTTCAAAAGAGGGATCAGAGAAAGATGAGGAGATTATTGAGGCCAAAAGAGACAAGAATACTCTTGCCAGTATTTGGGAGCTACTTATGAACTCCCAAGCCCATCAGGAAGCACTAGTTATAGCTCTTGATCATAAAAAGATACCTTTGACGTACACTCTAGAGCAAATGGTGGACTCACTAATTAAAAACCCTCAAGGGCAAATTTTTTTCATAGATAATGACCTGTCCTTAGAAAGAAGGGATCATAACAAAGCCTTGTTCATTAAGGCCAAAGTGAAAGGTATATTAACGTGTTATGTTATGGTTGATAATCAATTAGCCATTAATGTATGCCCTCTAAAGATCCTACTAAAGCTGGGCCTGATAGTAGTTGATTTGAAGCCCTTTGACATAGTCATTAAGGCTTATAATGATATGAAAAGGCCAATTGAGGGAACTTTCCGTGCTTTAGTCAAGATTGGACCCATTGAAGTTTGGGTTAACCTCTATATGATAGATATTCTAGTTACCTTTGCTATTCTTCTTGGAAGACCATGGTTCCATCCTTTGGGGGAGAGTGCCATCTACTATTTATCAAAAGGTTAAATTTCCACATAAAGGAATGGTGGTTACTATAACGCCAGAAATGGAGGTTGCAGTTGTTGTATTGAAATTAGTTCCTACTAAAATCCTGAATAGCCCAAGTTTTGAAGTTTGTATGATTTATGAAGATGAGCTAAACCCAAAAGTTGCTAGTATGATGAAGAGCATGCATTCCATGTTTGGGATAGGATTAGGGAGAAATTGGTAGGGCCTATAGAAATTCATTGAACCTATGGTATCGATCTTGAAGCAAGGGGTAGGATATCCAGGGGAAGATAAGTCTAATGAAAAGGAAGCAGCTGAAGGTAAGTCTAAGAAGAATAGAATTAGGGCTAAGCTGAAGAAGAAGATGCTATGGGAAACATTTGTAGAGAAAGATGCCAATTACCCCTACCAAGGGGCTTTTAAGCCTTTGATGATCACCGAAAAGATGGTCCCTAGGTTTGAAATCTTCATTGAATATTTGGATGAGATTAGAGAATCTATTGTTGAACAATCTATGGTAGAAGAGCTAGTACTAACTTTGAAATCAAGGGGAACATTCCTGTAGTGGAGCTGAAGGACACTGCTCACTAAGAAGTGGAATTCAACTTCAAAGCCTTTGTCCTTGACTCCATTATGGAAGTTTTCTATGATGACATTGAATTTTCTTTTCTAATTTGTTTAAGACTAATGACATTTTTCTTTCGAAAGTTAATGTGATGAAGTTTGATTATGCTTACTTGTGTGATGTGTTTCTTAATGGTTATGCTATGTGTGATGATCATTTCATGCATATGTTTGATATTAATTCATTGAAAACTAAATCATTTAATATAGGCACAAGTGATAACCCTAGAAATATAATTATTACTTCTGACTTAAATCTTAATAAGAGAGAAAAAATGAAAGAAACTCTAAAAAGAAGACATAAAGTATTTGCTTGGGGCTATGACGATGTGCTTAGGATCGATAGAGAGATTGCAGAACACAAGATTCCTACGTATTCTCACATCACACCGATAAAGCAGAAGAAGAGAAGATTAAGGCCAAAATAGGCTCTCTTGGTCAAAGAAGTAGTAGAAAAATAGCTGAAAGCAAAGTTCTTAGAAATGGAAGATGACACCCATTGGCTAGCTAACATAGTCCCAATTCCTAAAAAAGATGGTAAAGTCAGGATGTGTGTGAACTATAGAGACTTGAACAAGGCTTGTCTGAAAGATGATTTTCCTTTACCACACATTGACACCTTAGTCGATAGTGCAGCTTCCAGCGCCATGTACTCCTTTATGGATGGCTTCTCAGATACAATAAGATTATGATGACAGTAATTGACAAGTTGAAGACTTCTTTCACTACTGAGTGGGGTGTTTATTGTTACACGGTTATGCCATTCGAGTTAAAAAATGCAGAGGCTACTTACCAAAGAATGGCTACTACATTTTTACATGACTTGCTCCATAAAGAGATAGAAGTGTATGTAGATGACATGATGGTGAAATATCTTACCAGAGAAGGGCATTTTGAAGCCTTAGACAAATTCTTAGCAAGAGCTGAAAAGTACAACCTCAGACTAAGTCCAAAGAAATGTGTTTTTTAGGTAACATTTGGGAAACTATTGGGACACATTGTCAATCAGAAAGGCATAGAGGTGGATTTGAAAAAGTTAGAGCAATGAGAGAGATGCCTGCAATGAAGAACAAGAAAGAGGTCAGAGGGTTTATAGGAAGGCTACAGTACATCAGTAGGTTTATAGCCAAGCTGATTATTATTTATGAGCTGACCTTTAAGCTCTTAAAGAAGAATCAGTCGATCATTTGGGATGACAAGTGTCAGTAAGGATTTGAAACTATTAGGTAGTATTTGATGTATTCTCTAGTTTTGCAATCGCCAAGACTAGGGAAGCACTTAATTCTTTACTTGGCAATAGAGAAAGATATGATTGGTATAATGTTGGCTCAAGAAGGAGAAGGAAGAGCCGAGCATGCTATATATTATCTGAGTAAGAAGCTTCTACCCTAGGAAGCCAATTACATTCTAGTAGAAAGAATCTGCTTGGTTGTAATCTAGGCAACAAAGAAGCTACGACATTACTTCCAGTCCTATAGGATTCAGGTGATTTCTAAGCATGATCCTCTCAGATGTCTCCAGCAATCTCCATTATTAATAGGAAAATTAGACAGATGGTTAGTTCTGCTTACTGAATTTGTCATAGATTATATGGCTAAAAAGGTGATAAAAGGAAGAGCTGTGGAAAACTTCTTAGCCTATAATCTGGTAGATGATGGACAAGAATGGGAGTTAGAATTCCCAGATGAACATTTAGGGGCAATAGAGATCCAGACATAGAAAATTTACTTTGACAAAGTAGTGAATAACTGAAGGGCAGACATTGGTGCAATTTTGGTCTTGTCAGAACGAGAAGTAATTCCGATGGTGAAGAGGCTAGAATTTGAGGTCATTAATAATCAAGCTGAATATAAAGCCTATATTTTTAGTATGGAAGCACTTAGGAATGTGGACGTAAAAGAGGTGATGATGTATGGGGATTCGATGCTAGTAGCAAAATAGATCTCCAAGAAGTGGGAAGTAAGGGAAGATAAACTAACGCCATATTGGTATTATTCAACCATGATCCTATCGTATTTCATACAATACATATTCATACAAATACCCCGGGAAGAGAATCAGATGTCAAATGTGTTAGTTACTCTAGCTTCAATATAGGAAGGAGACAGATGAGTAGAAATGAAGCCTCTTATCCCCGTAAGGTCCTAGATTCCTTACTATGAGGAAATTAGAATAATGTCAATCGACCTAGCAGAGAAGCCTTGGTTTTATGATCTATAGTAGTAAAGCCTTGGTTTTATGATCTACTGCAGTATCTTGAGATAGGATAATTCCCTAAGGAAGCTGATAGAAAAGAAAGAATGTCGCTAAGGATGTTATCTTAACAGTCATTAGCCATAATAGGATGTTGTACAAAAGGATGACAACTGGAGTGCACTTGAGATGCGTTGATAAGAGTGAAGCATAAAAAATCATGGAAGCAGTTCACAAAGGTGTATATGGGCTGTATATGAATGGGATAATCCTTGCTAAAAAGATAACTAGTTGAGGGTAGTTCTAGCTAACTATGGAGATATATTATGTGAAGTATGTAAAGAAATGCCGCAACTACCAAGTGTATGGTGATGTGAGCCAACTGCCTTTTATGGAACTACAAGGATTCACCTCTCCTTGGCCATTTGTAGTCTAGGGAATCAACATTATCGGTGAGATAAGGCCGAAGGTATCCAACAATCATCGTTATATTATAGTAGCAATCGACTATTTCTCTAAATGGGTAGAAGCTGAATCATTCACAACTATAGGGGTAAAAAAATGGCCAAGTTCATAAAGAAGAATATAATTTGTCGGTATGGGTTGCCTCATCATGTCATCACTGAAAATGGTGTTCAATTTAGGGCAGAAATGATCACTCTGTTGGAAGAATATAAAATTAAGCATAATAAATCATCCCTTTATAGACCATAGGCAAACAGAGCTATAAAAGTAGCAAACAAGAATGTGAAAAAAATCTTGGCCAAGATACTAAAAATTGTAATGACTGGGCAAGTTACTTATAGTTTGCATTATAGGGATATAGAACCACTACCAAAATGTCAACAGGAGCCACTCCATATGCTTTGGTGTATGGTTATGAAGATGTGTTGCCAGTTAAGGTTAAAATCTAGTCATTAAGGGTTCTAGTAGAGTTTAAAATCCCTAAGTATCAGTGGGTAGAAAGTTGATTGGCACAACTAACGTTGTTGGATGAAAAGAGGATGAAGGCCATGTATCAGTCTCAGTTGTACCAGAAAAGGATAGTACAGGATTATAACAAGAAGATTAAGCTAAGCAAGATAAAAGAGGGTGACTTGGTCTTAAAGCTCACTAGGCCAATCATGATTGATCCACGAGGGAAGTTCAAGCCGAACTGGGAAGGTCCTTATCAAGTGAAGAAGCTATTTTCAAAAGGGTCTACCATTATATCTGATTTAGAGGGAAATGAATTCAGAGAGCCCATCAATATGGACAAGCTCAAGAAATACTTTCTGTAAAGTCTCGCTAGGGAGAAAACCTCAAAAGAGGTTGCTTAGGTAGAAGTTAGAGATAAAAGAAGGAAAAAAGTAAAAGTCTTACTGGATTGAAAACCTAAAAAGATTGTCCAGACAAAAGTAAAGGACATATAAAAGGAGAGAGAGAGAAAAAGAAAATAGCTAGTTAGAAAACTTGCAAAGGCAAGCCAATTAATGATAGAAGATATGTAAGAAGTAAAATTGTATAGTCGTGTTGTGCTTAAATTAAATTAAATGAATTGCCTTTATTATTATAAACATTACATTAAATGCTTATTACACATTGTCTAACTAAAAAGGAAATTCCATCTAATAAGAAAGTAAATAAAAAGACTAAATTTTATAAACTAATATAATATCGTTTGTTTCTTTTTTGACTCTCCTAGGCACTCGATGCCTATAATGTCATTGTCCTTCTATTTCTTGTAAATTCATCCTTTTCTATCTACTGTAGTTGAATCCATGCCTTGTACTAGTCATCAGTAGACTAATCTCCACTGTAGTTGATGAACCTTTGGATGATTCTATGAGGCTAAGTAGTAATTAGGTTGTCTAGAAAAATCTAAGAAAGAGGCCCTGGTTCAAACTCATGCACTAGCTCCATAATCAGCTGTTTATGTCCATATTGTCTGCAAAGCTGGGTTGGATTGTAGAAGGTGGAAAAATGGAGGTCGGCCAGGGGAATATAGTAGGTGTAGGATCGAAGGGTCACATGTTGCAGTCTCTACCATAGGCACATCCATTGAATCAGAGTATTAGGGAATGTGGATAACCTGCTGTGAGTATCTTCTGGGATAGGCTAAAGTCTTTTAGTTCAACAATGTTTGGCCATATAGTGGGCAATGTCTCTGCGTGGTTTAAGCAACCTCAGCTTCTTTTTCAATCAAGCCTATAGAAATGATGAGTGGGTATGAATGATGGAAAATAGAAGATAATAAGAGGAAGAAAATACTCACTTCCAATAAAAGGACTCTTAGAGAATCGCCTGGTCTCAGAGAAGTTGTCAAGCCTGATAATAGTCTCAGCCAGAATAAAATGGAAAGGTTTCAACCCACTCTCTACTTAGTCTAAAACATTAAGGATCTTTAGGTCACAGTCGCTAGAAGGGGAGACTAATAAGAACTGAGCATACAAGCAAAGTGCTATCATTTTAGGCCAGGGAACTTCATTGCTATCAACAATTGCTATAGTTTCCATAAAAGGGCTCATCAGGATTTCATTGCCAAAAATGTGGTAAAGAGAGGACTGAGGGGACATATTGAACAACCTTGCCGTTTGATATTGAATGGTGTGCAAATCCGGGGTTGTGATTGAATGAATGATAATCTGTTGAACATAATCTATTTGGGAGCCTAAGATAGCTTCAAATTCCTCTAGAAATGGGCAAATCTCCACTACATTGAACTAAAATATATGACTTTGAGGATCCCAAAACAGAGTAAGAATGTGGAGAAGTGAGAAATTGATCTTCCTGCATGCAAAGATCGAAAGGTGGATAGGTGAAATGACTTTATTCTATCCCATAATCTGCTATCTAGACTTTTTAGAATCGGTTGTAGCTATTTTAAGCTTCTTTTAGTCATGATTGGGGGTTAGAATGCTATCTGGGAGAGAGGAATAAAAGAAGTGGAGAGATGAAGAAATTAGGGATTTTGAAGAAGATTTGAGGGTTTTTATAATTATAGAAGGGACTACTAGATTCAGTCGCCTCAACATTTAGGTGGCGCCTCTATAAGAAAAGGCGAATTATCCATCACCTCTTCACATGGAGGCGATGCCCTTTTAAAGAGGCGATGCCCCTTTAAAAAGGAGATGCCCCTATGACATGCAATATAGATCTTCATATCGCTAGAAATTATTTGGGTTGTACATGTAAAGTCAAAATAGAACATTTTGAAAAATAAAAATTCCTCTATTCATTTAGAATTCCACTAAAAATTGAATTTAAAAGTCATAATTCCTATCCATACAGTGCATAATATGAAAGCATAAAAGTAAAAAAAATTAACTTAAATAATAAGAGGTCAATAGTGCAAAGCATCAAATGTTTCTAAACATCAAATGTTTCTAAACAAAACACCCTTATACTAGTAAAAATCTCTAGAGGGCCTTTGTACTCATCACTCTTATACTCATCAGTCTCCTTATCAGCTGGTTCATCTGCAGAAGCATCAGTAGGGTCAGTCCCATCATCATCGTTGCTATCCCTAGACTCTTCATCAGTTGCCTCCTCACCTCATCGCCCTCAACCTGAAGAGCGACGAGTTGGCACTCAAAGGCAGTGATCCTAGCCTAATTGGCCTCATCTTAGTCCTATCAAAGCATGATAAAAGGTAAGAAATCATGAAAGCATGCATACATGTAGAAATAAAGCATACTTTGTGTTTACCTTCTATTGCTGCATCATTTGCATCAGGAAGTCCCTATAGGCTTCGATCACTCAATACATATACTCCCCCTGATCTTGAGGTATTTGTTCCATTGATAATATTAGAACTAACCATGTGTTAAGTAAGACCTGAGAACACAGTTTTGAAAGGAGGAAACTTATATGAGTAGTAGCCTCTAGGAAGAATGCTGGCTCTAGGGTTATATCCAACATTAGAAACTGATGAGAGAGCTCACCAGAGGGCACCCAGCAATGAGTCAACAGATTAGGAGTAGTAGTGATTTTGCTGACCACTACTTAGGATCGAGAACTAGAAGGACCTGTAGAGGAGGGTGCCCTAGAAAAAGAACCCTTAGCACTAGGAATAATATAGGGGTACTGATGAGGCCTCTCCTGTGTAGAGGGTTTAGGGTGAGGAGCAGATGCCTTAGTAGCTGCCTAAAAGGTGAAAGATAGCTCAGAGAACAACATCTATAAGTAAATATAAAACAAGTGAAATAAAGCATTGCATGCTCATTTGAAGTGCAGGTACAAGAAGAGGCACCCGCTATAGAAGATGAGCCCATGCAAAGTCCACATAGCGGGACTTCCTCTACTCGTAATAGTCTACATCATCCTCTCCCTATAGGGTATGATCAAACTCATCTCCCTCTAACTCATGTGCCCAGAAGATATATTAGGGAGGAGCAACAAGTGGATGCCTCAATTGGGCACTTGTCTGCCACTGATGTATCCTTTCCTCGAAGAACCAAACCCTGTAGTCATGGCTTCTAAGCAAAACCCCCTTCCTAGATAGAGGAATAGAGAGAATCATAGCCTGCATCCATCCTGCTTGAGGGCCCTACAAGTCTGGACATAGCTGTAAGAATAAATAAGTAAGTGGATGAATTTGATTAATAAATTTATTGCTAATTCTAGTTATGTTTGCAGGTACCTACCTCATCGTAAGTGAGCATGTTCAATTGCTCATAATGGACATGAACACGAGCCACAAGCCTCCTCCAGGCCCAATTGGGACCCCACCTCACTATCATAGGGAATGGGGTATCATGGACCTTAGTAATCCTTACTATCAACTCCAGCTCTAGAGCCTAGTCCTACAAAGGAAGCAAAGGGTTGTTAGTAAAATTGGATAGTAATAATTGAGATGGAATATAAAGGTAAAAGAGAAAGGAAAATACAAGTATGGCGTGCCAGAAACCACAGAGTTGCCTAGCTCCGCATACCAGCTCATCCATGCTCCTATAAAGATAACTTAAGGCACAGTTGCCCCAGTCATAGGTTGCCACCAAATCTAGGTCCCTTAGAGGCATAAAGAAGCTTATATCAACAGAGTTGGTAGTATCTGCGAAAGGCATAGTGCCCAGCAGGTAAACAAGGAAAGCACACACCATCTGATCGATCTGTAGGGGTGTAGTGGCTACCTCCACCCTAGTGCGAGTGTAAAAGCTCTTAATTGAATCGAGCTTCATTGTGTGGGTCCTCTTTATATCTAGGACCATACTAAACAAACACTTGATGAAACCAAGATGATCAAGAGATAACTGGTGGAGGCTGGCATTGAAAAGAACAGAATCCCCAACATAAGCAATGCTGGTGACTGTGGCAAAGGCCACTAGATCAAGGGTGAACTCCTCGAAGGGAAGATGAAATGTATGGGTAGTGTCAGCCCACCTCTCCATCAGGGCATGTAAAGGCTAGTAGTTTGTACGCCCTTGCTGTGTTGGGAGTGCCAAAATAAAGAAAAAAAACCCAATGTCATAAATCTAAGTCTGCACTACATTAGTAAGCTCATCGTACCAGTTGCGCGCACCACTAAAGTTCCCAGCACCCTTGAGGGTGTGGGCATCGAGTTAAGGGAGTAAAATAGGAAGTAGAATTGTCATTTTGTGTGAAAATATTTTCAAAATTTTGTTGAATCCTTTAGCTAAGGTGAATGCCTCTATTGAAGAGGTGATCGCCTTATTGAACCTCAAAGAGGTGAATGCCTCTTCATGAAGAGGCGATTACCTGATTGAAGAGGCGATTGCCTCATTGAAGAGGCAATGCCTCTTTGTGTCGGGCATCTGACAGTATGATTCAGAATTTTAATTTTCAATCAATAAAATTCAATTTCTTTTGATTAAATTGATAAATATGCATCAATGAATAGTAACCCGATGTTATTTAATGATATTCACAAGAAAAATTAAGGAAATTAGGTACTAACCTCTTTAGTAGCCAAGTAGCAGATATGGGATCACACATCCATGAACAGAGGGATCTCATCTCCAATACTAAGCCTGAAACTCTAAAAGGGATGCACCGTAGTGCCACTGGGTCCCATATTAGCAAATCTGGGGTCCTTATGGCGTCCATATTGGGAAATATGGAGGTCAGAGAGAAAGAGGAAGAAGAGAAAAAAGGAAAAGGAAAAAAAAGAAGTTAAGAAGTGAAAGTGACCTATATGACTAAGGCGCGAGAGGATAGTTGAAAGAAAAGAAAATGAGGAGCATAGGGTGAGGCCCACTTAGTGAAATGGGGCATATAATGGCCCATGGCCATAAAAAAAAACTGAATGAGAATTTCTACACTATTGCTTGTGTGTATCCCAAAATCAATCTTTGGATACAAATATTCTAATCAAAGCATTATGAAGAATAAGTATATGGTCGAGTTTGAATCCTCGAAGTGCAAGGAAGAATAAGCGTCTGGTCGAGTTTAAATCCCTAAAGTGTGCGAAAGAACAAGTGTTTGGTTAGGTTTGAATTCCTTAAGTGCATAGAAGAACAAGTGTCTGGTTAGGTTTGAATCCTTGAAGTGCGTAGAAGAACAAGCATCTGGTCAGGTTTGAATCCCTAAAGTGCGCAGAAGAACAAGCATTTGATCAAGTTTGAATCCCCAAAGTACACATCTCAGGAGGTGTTTGGTCGAGTTTGAATCCCCAAAGTGCATTCTTCTTTTACTGAGTAATTCTTGGGCTAAGAAAACTCAGGTTTTATGCCAAAATATAATGATTAACTGATCAGGTCAAGAAAACTTGAGGAACGCTGTTACGTTTCATCTCTTTTTACTAAGTGGAGATTGGCCATGCTTAATATTCACACTAAATTATAATGAGTAACTAATTGGGTTAGGAAAACTTGAGGAACATGGTTACATTTTATCTCTTCTACTGAGTGACCTCTTGAGCTAGGAAAACTTGGGAATCATGCTAAATTTATAATGAGCTGCTAATCGAGTTAGCTTAACTCGAGGATCACGACTACATTTCTCTTCTGTCTCTACTGAGTAAAGATTGGGCCATGTTTAAGATTCATGACAAATTTATTAATGAGTGGCTGATCGGGCTAGGAAAACCTGAGGATCATAGTCACATTTCGAAGATAAAGTTTGGCCTCTTGGGTTTGAATTCCTAAGGCTGATGGCTCGAGTGAAGCTCGTAGGTCAGGTATGTCATTCTTACTCTTTATTGTTTGATGTACATGTTGCTTTTTCAAAAAATCATTTCCATAAAATTTGATTTTTTAAAAAACCAAGGGGCAAAATATGGACATCGTCAGTTTGATCGGCCCGCAACAAAAGTCCAATGATGAGAAAGCTTGAGTTTTGAACATAAGGGGAGCCTAAGACTTCTCTAAAATTGACTCAAAAAGTCCAAAACACTAAGCCAAGCCCAAAAAACTAAACTAAGCATAAAACACCAAGCCTCTTGATCCTCGGTAAAAAGGCGATTACTTTAATGAAGAGGCATCACCTCTTCATCCTAAACATCGGTAAGACGACACCTTATTAAAGAGGCATCGCCTCTTCACACCCACTCTTTGTAGCATTAAATGTCATTAATGGTAGTGGTTGGAGGCTTACCTACTGAAGAGTTGGTCATTTTTGACGTAAAAAGAAAGGAAAAAGTAGGGGAAATAGCTTAGGAAATGAAAAAGGCAAAGGGAGAGAGTGAGAATGAGTTTTTGGGAAATTAAAAAGGGGAGAGGTTGAGAGGCTTTAAAAAAGGATGTGGGGGCATGAGAGAGGGGGGGTTGGCAACTTGGAAAAAAAAGGTTTGGAAAAAAAGAAAAAAAGAAAAAGAGAGAAAAGAAAAAAAAGAGAGAAAGAAAGAAAGAAAGAAAATAAGAAAGGAAGAAGAAGAAAAGGGAAGAGACTTAGAAGCTTAAAAGACTTGACTCCTTTAAGAAGAGGAAGGAATCTTCTTGCATTCAACGCCATTAACCCATCAACCAAGCTCTGAGGGCTTAGTTAGGAGCATCAGCTTGTCCAAGTCAGTGAGTCTCCCTATTTTTTGGTTTATATATGGTTTATTTTTAGTATCTTTTACGTTTATTTAAACCAAAAGTTATAATCCTTAATCCCTTTTCCCTTTTATTTAGAATGAATGATTGTAAATTATTATCATTTATTTTTTATATGTTATTATTTTATTTGTGATTGAATGTTGGAGCATAAACATGAAATGGGACTAATGTGAAAACTTGGAATAAAATCTAAAATTGTAAACCAATCGCGATTAGCATGTTAATAAGGAATAATTTAATAATCAAAGGTAATAAAATATGAAACACGTACGGGGGCCAACCGTAAGGTTGGATGGGTATTCCAAAAGTCCATACCCAATTTTCAAACCCGATATTTGATGATGACTTCTGAAAACCTCCATGAAATCCAGTTGCTGTACAGTGTGCACCGACTTTTATCTGGGTGATAACTTCATCTTCATTTTGAACCCCAAGCCCATATATATTTTCTAGTGAGTCCTGAGTTTGCATAATACCGTGGTAGCCAACATTTGAATGCACGATTAACCCCACTGCCTACATATAGGTTGACATAGATCCTCAATTTAGTTTTTATGTAGTTCAATTTTATCAAAAAATTCATTACATTCACAAATGAGTTTTGAATAAAATTTATTTTCAAATGAATTTCTATTAATTAGTATGTTTAATTTAAATAAATATTTAATATGATTCATTTTAAATAAATTTTATATTGTATTATATTGTATTTGGTATAAATAAAATTTTCAAGTTAATTTTTTTGTCAATAAAAAAAAAAACCCGTCTCGCATATATTATGATTTTTTTTTTTTACTTCTTTTGGTTTTACATTCTATCAATGAGTGATTATTTAACAATCAAATTACTATTTCTATTAAAAAAATACTCCATGTATCAATATTTTATTTTTTTCTCATAAATATCCTTTTAAATATTTAACGTACGGAACTCTTTATTTCTAGATTACAATTACATAAAAACTTTAGCAGCTAGAACTACTACATTCAATAAAGTTTAAGGCACCACAATTACTTTTGTAATTTTTATGTCACATTTTTGTTTGATTTAAATCCACTAATAAATTTATCTCATTTTTAAATAAATTCTAAATAAAATAAATTTTCAAATAAATTTTTATTGATGGAATTTATTTGTTTTAAATAATTAATTTATCAAATGAATTCATTTAAAAATTCTAATAATTTTTTTTGAATTTGGTTTAATATTAAGTAAGTTTATAAAATTAAATAGTTAGAATTGAGAATGAATTCCACAAAATTTTCATTTAAACCAAAAACATTAACTTGAATTTGCTAATGTATTTCATAAAATTTCATAAAATTCATTAATACCAAATATATACATAAACACTATATTTCATATTTATCATATTTCAATATCCTATCCACTAATATCATAATATATTATAAATTTATTTTAATTCATAATAAAGTTAAACATATATATCTAAATTTATTGTGAATTCATTACAGTTAGTTGAATGTTACATCATTTGATAAATAATTTTTGCTGTAGGATATCAAAAATATATAATGTTAAGGATATTATTTAGTAGAATTTTAAAGTATAAAAATATAAAATACATGGTGCTTAAATATTATAAAAAATTAATTTTTTTTTTGTTGTTTTTGCAAATTAAAATCATACAAGTCATATGAGTCAAATCCAAATCTATATCGCTCCTTTGACCGTCTTGATATCCAACCAGCTGAAGAAGACTAAACTTGAGGAAAAAAGAAAAATCTCACTCTTACACTGACCAAAACAAATTTGAGCTATTTGATATCTCATGTGAATATAGTACATCGGCGGAGGTTGCTAGGCAATCCCGTCAGGGACAATGAGTTGCCTCGTTTGGAATTGTTGAGGGCCTGGGAACTCTCAGACAATTCAAATTTTGAAGAAGCTAGTTCTTCAGGAAAATCCCGACTTGGTGTTTTTGATGGAAACTAAGAGACTTGGTTGTGATATTTCTAATCTTAAGAAGATGCTGAATTTTAAAGGGGTGGCTGTTGGGTGTGAGGGAGACACAAATTACAAGAAAGGAGGTCTGATGCTTTTTTGGAAGAAAGAATTCCAGATTCAGGTTTTATCATCTTCACTCCACCATATAGATTGTATAGTAAAATCTTCTCAGACAAATGGTGGCCGAAGGATCAAAACAAAGATCTCACATGGGATTTAGTATGGAATTTGAAAGTAGTTCTTCAACGGCCATGGCTTTGTGGAGGTGATTTTAATGAGATTTTGTATGACTTTCAAAAGCTAGGTGGACCGCCTAAGGAAAGGAGAAGAATGGAAGCTTTTCGTTAAGCTATTAATGAAGCAGAGATAGATGATGCTGGTTATAATGGCTTTAAGTTCACTTGGATGAACGGTCAGGCTTTAGAGCAGAATGTGCAAGAATGTTTGGACAGGTTCCTTGCTAACAAAAGTTAAGTTCAAATGTTTCCGGATTTTCGTGTGTAGCACCTCACTAGAAAAGGGTTTGATCATTCGCCAACTATTATAAGGTGGGAACTAAGAAAGAGATATAGAAAACGAGGGAAGAATTTCCAGTTTGAAGCTATGTGGGCACAAGAGGAATCATGTAGAGAAGTAATTAAGAAAGCTTGGAGTTTACAAATGAGTCCTGATGCATTTTGGCATTGGAATAAAAAATTACAAGGCTTCCAACAAGAGCTAAAAAATTAGGAATTCGGTGAATTTGGCTATGTCACGTCTGAAATCCATTGCACGTCTGAAATTCAGTGAATTTGGCTATGTCACGTCTGAAATCCATTGCTTGAAGCAAGAATTAGCGCAACTCCACGAGGAAAATCAGACTTGCATTGTGATTAAACAACAAAAGGAAATTGAAGGTAGACTGGATACTCTATTAAACTGCGAGGAAATTAAGTGGCATCAATGTTTCCAAATCTCATGGCTCAAGGATGGAGATAAAAACACGTGTTACTTTTATAGAAAAGCTGAGGGAAGGGGGACTTTTGTTACTTTTATAGAAAAGCTGAGACAAATTATAATTAAAACAATTGTGGGAGCAAACGGAGGTTGGCATGAGGAGGAAGAGGGAATTGAAAAGATTTTTAAAATTTACTTCACTAACTTATTTACTACAAATGGTGATTCTATTATGGATAGTGCTATTGATGCTGCAGACAAGAGCATAAATGAACAAATAGGGGTACAACTACTTCAATCTTTTCCTTTAAGTGAGATTTTTGAAGCACTCTCTCAAATGCATCCTACAAAGGCACTAAAGCCGGACAGTATGGCTACTCTTTTCTTCCAAAAATATTGGCATATTGTCAAAGATGATGTTTTAAATTTAGTGCTTAATATTTTGAATAATGAGTTTTCCCCTGAGTGTATAAACCAAACTTTAATTGTTCTTATTCCTAAGGTTAAAGACACTCAAACTCCCAAAGATTTCCGCCCCATTACCCTATGTAATGTCATTTTTAAGATTGTCATGAAATCTATTGCTAATAGGCTAAAGCGTTTTCTTCCTCTTATTGTCCATGATAACCAGTTTGCTTTTGTTCTGGAGTGACAAATTCTTGATAATGCTCTTCATGCCTTACTTATATCGAGTTTAAGTGCAAAGAATTTTTTTTCTTATTTTTCATGGAATGAAAAACTTCAAGGGCATTTGACAGGGTAGAATAAAATTTTCTTGAAAGAGTTATACTGAAAATGAATTTCCTTCCTCTTGGGTCAAGCTTATTATGAGATGTATCTTTACTATTTCTTACTCATTCCTCATAAATGGTAACCCTTCTGCTTACTTTTCACCTTCTAGAGGCCTTTGATAAAGGGACCCCCTTTCACCTTGTTTTTACTTTGTGTGGAATCTTTTTCTAGTTTAATTATGAGAGTTGAATTAATAATTCTTTGCATAGCTATAAAATTTTTTGTAGGGCCCAACTGTGTCTCATTTATTTTTTACAAATGATAGCATTACATTTGGGTGAACTAATCCAAGAGAATTACAAGTTATTCAAAATATTTTGATCCAATATGAGGAAGCTTCAAGCAAAAAAGTCAATTTGACAAGTCTGAAATTTGTTTTAGCGCCAATGTGTCTATGGAAGCTTGTTATGCTCTAAAGAATTTGCTTGGTATGAAACAAGTTGACGTGCATACTAGATACTTAGGGATGCCAATAGCTTTTACACGTTTAAAGAAGATCTTATTTTAGGATGTTGTTAATTAAATCCTGAAAAAGCTCTCAAATTAGAAAGAACGAATGTTATCTCTTATGGGCAAGGAAGTGGTCTTCAAATCTATGGCGGCTTAAGCTATTCTGAGCTACTTAATGAGCTATTATAAATTTCCAGTTCAGGTTTGCAATGAAATAAACTCTTTGATTTCCAAATTTTCATGGCATAACATTAATAAGGAAAAAGGTCTTCATGGGTGCTCTTGGAAGAAATTATGTGTATCTAGGGAATCAAGTGGATTGGGCGTTAGAGACATACAAGATTTTAACAATGTTATGTTAAGAAAGCAAGGGTGGAGGCTCATCACTAGTTCAGATTCTTTATTGGCTCACGTCATAAAAGCTCACTATTATCCTTGATCTTCTTTTATGGAGGCAAAAAGGGTTATAACGCTGGCCATTCATGGATGAGTATTCTTGAGACAAAGGATCTTATGTAGAAAGGTTTGAGATGGAGAGTGGGAAATGGAGCTTTGATTACTGTGTGGAATGATTATTTGCTAATAGAGAACTAGAATTTTACGGGTTTACCTCCATTAGTGGGACAGAGCATATAGTGATCTAGCCTTTTCAACTTAGCAAACTGAGTTAGAAGGCCCATCCAATGACAAAATAACATGTGGATTATATAACAAATTAAAAAATTGCAAAAATGGGATAATATGTTAATTGTGAGTGACCTGCATTGTGTCTCGTTTTGATATTATATTTTATTTCTGAGGGACATATCAACTTTACTGAATAGGTACAAATGATTGGTCTCGAGAGGAATGAGATGCTTTTTGATTTTGTTGAGTCACCACTCAATTTTTAGAAAATCGAGAAAAGAAAGGGATAGCATTAGGTCACTTAACGAGTATTGGTCCCAGCAGAGATTTTCAGGTTTAGGGATCGCATATACATTATGACTATTTCTCATTATACGATATTCAATGCATAGCTACTGCAACGCCCTAGTTTCAATAATGACAGTTTATATAGCATTCATATAATACATTATATAATGAAAGATAATAAAGCTGAAATGTCATTATTATATTACTTTCCTAACAAAATACATATAAAAGGAAAAGAGACTGCGAAAATATAAATCAAACCTAAATATAATAAATCTACAAAATTAGCATAATTATACATGTAGCTACTCGATTGACCGAATAATAGAATAAATAATGAACACTCAAGCACTTGAAAGAGTAAGCAAAATGTACATAATCATGCATGTTTGCAGTGATTATTATGATATGATAATGTGTGATGATAATATGGGGGATGTATTATGAAATCATTAGACTGAGAACATGATAACTCTAGTCCGAAAAGCGTTATCAATATATATGGTGTGATTTCACATTTTTAAACTAAAGGATGCAGAATGATGACATGAAATGAGCAAAATAAAGCATAAGTTATTCACATAGCATGCAAATTGCTAGTCTCAATCTACAAGCATAATAAATTTCATAAATGTTGGCGATAATAAAGTAAAATGCAGTGCAATAAAATGAATGTACTAAAATAATTATCTGGTCCTCAAATTCAACTGAGCTTGTGTGAGTTTTTAGGCTTTAGCTTCAAGGGATTATCAAGCTTTCCTCATCGAGAGGTTCAAAATGACTTGTAGAATGATGCAAATTCATATACATTTAAAGCATGCTTTAACAAAAATGAGGCTAGGTTTGGTAAAAGGATGTCTAATAATCTAAGGAAAATGTAGTGGGAGAGCTAAAAGCATATGAAAATGGGTTTCTGAAGCCTTTGAATGGACAAATGTTTGAGTATGTGTGTTTTCCTCTTGCTCCCCCTAAAATGAGGTGTGGAGAATATAAGGAAAAATCATGCCTAGGAGTGTGAGTGTGTGGCTACACGCGTGTTCCTAAAATGGAGTGCATGACCATACAAAGTGTGCGTGGCACGTGCCCACACACACTCTTGCATGGTCAAGGTCAATTTCTATAATTTTTAGGCCTTCTAGACATGTTTTCAAAGTTTGTTTTGTCTAATTTGGTCTCAATGTTTTAGCGCGTCATACTTAAAGGTGTTTATGGATATACATGCACTTCTAAATGATGCATTCTTATCCTCGGGTTATTTTAGACTATTTGGTAACCATTTTTGAGGGTTTTAGGGCCTTTTATATGTATTTTTGAAGTTTATTTTATCAAAATTAATTTTCATATTTTCACGAAGTTGGGCCTCAGCCTAATGAAATGAACATTGGCTTAATAAGCTAAGCATTTTGAGAGAAGATTACTAGGAATATGCCTCTTATTGTTCTAATAGTTTGTATTTTATAAGATCGAATTATAACTTAATGGCTCAATGGTCGATTTTGCATATTGGTGGAATCAGTTAAGGTTTTAGGATTACACACTTCAGAGGCATCACGAACGAATGAACTCTAGTTATGTTTGAAGATTTATTTCATCATTACACCTTTTTAAGGATAGTCAAATTTGAGGTATGATAGTTGCCCCCTACTTCTCATATGCTTTATAGCGACCTAGTGCTAGTTTTAATACTTTGAAGTAAATGAAAGGATGTGATTTGTCATTATCAAACTTATTGTTGTTTGGTGATTTAGTTATCATGCAAGATGTGGTGAAGATGTGACTCGAGGTTCATGCAGAGATGTGATTTTCACATAAATGTTGTGCATGATATATAGTTGTGCATATGAAGTGCAATGACTACCCCCTTTGGGTTTTATACTTAACATTCTCTAGTCATGTTAAAAGTTCCAACATTCCTTAATGTTAAGAAAATGATGCCACTATGACCAAGTGATGCCATTACATTCTTCTTAGGCATCAGGCAAATGAAGATGCTATTGAGTAAAATGAAGATGCGATTATAACCTTTTTAAGTGTCACACAAATGAAGATTACGACTATAACCTCTTTAGGTGTCACACAAATGAAAATGCTACTAAGCAATAATGAAGATACAACTATAACCTTCTTATGTGTCACGTAAATGAAGGTGCTACTAAGCAAAATGAAGATGCAATTATAACCTTCTTAGGTGTCATGCAAATAAGGATGCTACTAGGCAAAATAAAGATAGGACTATAACCTTCTTAGGTGTCATGAATATGAAGATGTTACTAAGCAAAATGAAGATGCAACTATAACCTTCTTAGGTGCCACACAAATGAAGATACTACTAAGTAAAATGAAAATTTGACTATAACCTTCGTAGGTTTCACGTAAATGAAGATGCTACTAAGCAAAATGAAGATGCAACTTTATCCTCCTTAAGTGTCACATAAATGAAGATGCTACAAAGCAAAATAAAGATACGACTATAAACTTCTTAGGTGTCACACAAATGAAGGTTCTACTAAGTAAAATGAGAATGTGACTATAACCTTCTTAGGCATCACATAAATGAAGATGCTACTAAGCAAAATGAGAATGTGATTATAACCTTCTTAGGTGTCACACAAATGAAGATGCTACTAACCAAAATGAAGATGCGACTATAACTTCCTTAGGTGTTATAAAAATGAGGATCCTACTAAGTGATGTGGAAATGCTACTAAGTGGTGGAAGTATTCTTGAGCAATATGATAATGCTATAAGCATTAAAAGTGCTCCTAAGCAATGTAAGGATGCTACTAAGCAATGTGAATGCTTTTAAGCAATGTAAGGATGCTACTAAGCAACATAAATGCTTTCAAGCAATGTGAAAATGCTATTAAGTAATGTGAATGCTCCTAAACAGTGTAAGGATGCTACTAAGCAATGAGAATGCTCTTAAGCAATGTGAAATGCTACTAAGCAATACAAATGCTCTTAAGTAATGTAAAATGCTACTAAGCAATGCAAATGCTCTTAAGTAATGCGAATGCTCTTAAGCAATGTGAAATGCTATTAAGCAATAATTATGTAGTGATGAGGCAGTAATGATGATATAGCAATGATGCAGTAATGATTATGTCACCGTTTTCATGTTGTGGATGTCACTTTGATGATTTTGAATAAGATGTCCTTACCATGTTTCTCCCTATTTTTATTCTTTTAGGAGGTCTTAAGTTATTTGAAGATGGTGATGCTGTGCATGGTTTTTTAAATAGGCAGAGCCCATATTAGTGTGCTTTTATATAGGTTTGGTGCATGTCTTATGCTCAAACGGAGGTCTGGCACCTAAGGAATGAGTATGTAAAGTTTGAGAGTTTGTACATCATTGATTTGGAGTGCGTGAGGGGTGGAAGAGCACATGGCCACTCTTATAGGGTGGGTGGTCCCGTACCTTCCCCCTCTTTGGTCTATATTGACTTGAGTTCTTACTGCTTGGGGAAGCTTCTTTTAATCTTTTTCGGTTATTTTTCACCTTTTCTTAATTCCTTATGAGTTTTGAGCATTTTCCTGCTTTGTTTTTACTTCCATAATTTTCTTTTCTTTGTATAAGATGGAGTTTCCTAACATTCTTGAGAATTTGGAGGATATCCTTAATGATTTAGAGGTCGAGGGTGACTTCATGGATGTTACTATAGTTGATACAAGGACTTCCACTATGAGGACAAGTATTGACAATCCATTTGGAACTCAATTTCCTTAGTTGTTCTGGCTTTTTTAAAGGGGTTTAATCCCTGTAGTTCATAGTCTAGAGACTCATGCTTGGATTCATTATCATCTCCAAGTAGGTTCTCCCTTGTCCTCTATTTTTTAAAGTTATTTTACTGTCTGTGCTGCTTTGTTGTCCATTAAATTTTGCTATACTTATTATGTTTTTTATTGAGGTTGTTGTAGCTTTTATCTATAGCTCTATAGTGCTTGCTATAACTGTCTATTAATCCATATTTTATTACAAGTATTGATAGTTGATAGCTCTTGCTTTATCTCTGTAATTTTATTATCGTAATGTTCTTTTTAGCTTTTACTTTGTTATTTTTTGTTCATATTAAATAATGGAGAGAAATATGTTTTAGTATTCAGTAACTATACAAATATGATAGCGTACATGTTATTTGTAGACTCATAGGTTTGTTATTGCATTGCCTAGCAGTTTTAATAAAGTCAGCAAATATTATTAGGGTCTCTCGCTGTGTGTGAAGTAGATGGTTGCCGAAAAGGGCTTTGACGAAATTATTTTTGTGCTATCTTATGACTCATATGCGTCGAGTTAGGTCACCATGTATGCATTGATTAAGTGATGAATGCATATGACATATACTTTTCATTTGCCTATTGAAGAGATAACTATCACTCCTCTAGATTTTGCCACTATCATGGGCTTGAGCTTTTCTTGGGAGCTTGTTCCTTTTAGTGAGGAGGAGTTTTCTTCTATGGTGGTGAGGAAGAACCTCACTAATGAGTTGCTTGGGGTGGTCACCCCTAAAAAGTCTAATTGTTCGTACCTCACTCGCTATATTGAGTTTGTTTCTACTGTGCCAATAAAATATGATGCTAATTTTATTTCGTCAGAGCAGTTGATCCATTGCTTCCTATTCTACTTACTGAGTACTGTCATCTTCCTGAATCCTTTAATTATAGGTAGTTTACCATTATTTCTTGTTCTAAGGGACTTAGACAACTTATTGAGATATAGCTGGGTACTACTGCCTTTGCCCATATGTACTCATGTTTAAATGCAGCCTGTAGAGGTGGCTTAAGGATTGACGGATGCTTGTTTATGCTAGATGTGAGTAAGAGTCCTTATGTATGTATATTCTTTTTCTTATTTTTTTGACCTTTTGAATTCAGATTTAACAGATATTGACTTATGAGTTTGAGGTTCTTCCTTATTTAACTGTCAAATATCTTCTAGAGGATGGTTTTCCTCATTATTCCTACTAGATTAGGAAGACTACTGACTTGATCAAGGATTATGTAGAGGCTTGAGATTATATAAGTACTCTATCCCCTAGGCAGGTATGCTTGATTTTATTGAATTAGTAATTTCATTTCCTAGAGATTCTTTATTTATTTTTGCCTTTTAAGCAAGTCTTCCTTACTGGTGGGGGATGAGATCACAATGGTCAGTAGAGATAGTGACAGTGTGGTAGCTAATAGAGAGGCAAGTGCTGCCACTTGGTCTTGCCAGCAAAGTGGGGTATTTAAGTGAATGAGTCCATAGTTGGTGGGATGGTCTATTTATGAGTAAAGTCTCTATTCTTTCTCCTAGTGACATATTCTAGAGTCATGAGCTCAATGCAGATAAGCTTACTACTACCATGAGAGGATATCTTGCCAATGTGTTAATTCCATAGCTGATTGATACTATGGCTAGTGGCTTTATTTCTCTACCTTCACCTTTACCTCCTTAGGCAAATGAGACTTGTCATTTGGATTCGAGGATTGGGGCATCATATGGATCATTGAGAGTTACTTCTTCTGATTTGGTGAGATTTTATTTCATATTGAGGCGATTGCCCATGCTAGCGATGTGGATTCCAACAGTACCATTCTTAGGAATTTAGTAATTAGATCATCCTCAATGTTTTTTAGGATGAATATCTTTCGTAAAGGAGTGTATTTTTATTTGCCTTATCCTGGCTATTTTTAGTCAGATGTTGTCCTTCCTAACACTACCCATGTTTATACTTTATTTTACTTTTATTTCATTTATTTGACTTATTTATTTATTCTTTACAGGTCATCATCTCTACTGCTCAATACTAATACGCTATTGTAGGGAGTGCACAATAGCATTTTTTAGAGTTTACAATCAATCAGAGGTTATGCCTTTTTTTATTGTACTTGTTTATTTATACACATATTTCATGTATGCATGAATGTATGACATGCAATTTTTATGTAATGCATGCTTAATAGCTCTTTGCTAGTTGTGAGTAGGAGTGGGAGTACACAACTTATCATGATTGAATTGGAGAGTTGGAATCACAACTCGTATGCTTTGTGATGGATGATGAGGAGTCTGGATCAAATGATGGGGATGTTGGAATAGGATCAATATTTGCTCCTATTAGCAGCCACGATTAATGTAGTTTTTTTAGGAGCTAGGTGTAGGGCTTTTGGCTTGTGGTTTCTTTATTATGCTATTTTCCTAAAGTCACATACTCTGGGTGTTGTATTTGGGCATCTATCCTATATGTATTGTACGGTACATATATGATGATGACTATAGTGTTTTATGCTTTTTGCTGTATGTTTTTCATTGTTGATTATGTTTGTCATTACTATTGTCCAACTCTTTTATTTTTCCCTCTTTTGCCTAAGGCATCTCCTTTCGAAGCTTTTCTTACTTAGTTGGGTTTTCTTATTTTTTTCTTCCCTCTTTTGCCTAGGGCATCTCTTTTTGGAGCTCTTTGCACTTAACTGGGTTTTTTAGCCTTTAATGATAGTGGCTGATCTCAAGGAGAGAGTTTAAAGAAGATGGTACAAACCATGGTCACGTAATGAATGAAAATACAGAGCATGATTGATGGAATTCATGATAATAGAAATGTATTGCACTTTTCAAAGATATTTTGCATAAATTGGTAATCATTCTCATTCCATTGAAATCATTTAAGAAAAGCACAAGTGCATTCATACAAATTTCAAACTTGAGGTTACCTCTATCCCTAAATAGCCTTCTCAGGTTTTCTAGTTAAGTATTTTCTATCTTTCCCTAATTTTTGACTAGGTCATCCATATGGGGTTTTTAACCTAGCACGAAATCCCTAACTTTTGTATGAGCTGTCATTTTTAGGTTTTCAACTCAGTGGGTTTTTTGTTCTCGATGTAGTACTTTTTTAAGTGATATGTATTAATAGGTTTAAAGGATTCATTACCTTCAAAATCCATCAACATGATTACTTCTTTTGATAAGACATGCTTAACTAAGTATGGGCCTTCCCAATTTGATCTAAATTTCCTTTTAGGGTATGAAACATTATACTTTGCTTACTTTAACACCCAATCTCTTGCTTTTACACTTTTATGTTTCACCTTTCTATTGAAGGTTTTACCTAAATGAGCTTGATAAAACTGTGTGTGGTATAGAGCTTTAAGTCTTTGATTGTCTAGGAGAGTGAGATTATCATGCCTCTATTGAGTCCATTACACTTCTGGTAATTCAAATTCGATTGCTACCTATAGCAACTTGATTTATGTTTCAATTGGGAGTACTGTTTTTGACCCGTACAATAGTGGGAAAGGAGTTGCTCCAGTTGAAGCTTTAATTGTTGTTTGGTACCCCCCATAAAGCATATGGCAATCTGTCTGCCTAGTCTTAGTGAGTTTGATTCATTTTTAACAAAATCCTCTTAATGTTCTTATTTATGGCTTCAGTGGCCCTATTTGCTTATAGTCGATAAGGAGAAGATTTGCGATGTTCCACCTGATAAATAACTCCTTAGTAGTTTTCTAATTTCCCCTTGGAATTGGACAATGTTGTCATAGATGATGTTTTTTGGGATCCCATATTGATAAAATAAATTATTTTAATGAACTTAGCCACTTTTTTAACTCCTATCCTTGCAAATGATTCCATTTCAACACAGTTTGTGAAGTAATTTACTGCCACTAAGATGAACTTGTGTTTGTTTGAGGCTATTGGGGGGATATCCCCAATTATGTCTAATGCCCATGCTGAGAAGGGCTATAGAGGAGATGTAGTATAATTTTGTTAAAAGAAGGTGATTGACATCCCTATGAATTTGACACTTATGGCATTATAGACGGTGAGGCTTAGCGTGCGTCCAATAGTAACTATGACATTGTTTGAGCTTAGGGCTTTAGAGAACACACTACTATATCATAAAGACATAGCGTGGAGATGAGGAATCGCCACCCAGGGTAATAACTGGGATAACTGATGAGTTGTGGTAACTTGATTCTTTAAAAGAAAGTTAGCACTACAACCAGGAGATTTTGGATATGGAATACCAACTTTTTTTAGTCTTGTGTTCATTTAGAATTACCTTGTGAATTACTAAGTTATTCTTTAATTACATGCAATTTTATATAAACCCTACTTTAACATTCTTTTAAGTCCAAAGCAACTAGTCTTGAAAAAACACATAAATAATGCATTCATAAAACTTAATATTCCTAAGTTAGTCTAGTCTACATTGATTTTAGTTAAATAGGCTAAATCTATATGTTTTATTTATACATGATTCTGAAAGCTAATGGGCCTAATTCCTATTTAATTTTAATTTAAATTAGCCTAAGTCTATTGATTTTAATTCTAAAAGAATTGTCTTATGTCTATTAAATTTTAAAGAAAAAGAAATTAGATTAGTGGGCCTAGTTATAATTAATTTTAAATTAAATGAAGTGATTTGAAATCTATTTATTTTAAAAGAAATGCTTTAATGGACTGAGGTAAGTTTAAGTTAATTTTAATTAAACTAAAATGGGTTTATGTCTAAATTAACCTAGTGGGCCTAAATTAATTTTAAGGTTAATTAAACCTGAAAACCAATTTAAAAAACTTATTAATTAATGAGTTAGGGCCTAATGTGGGCTTGGAGCCCAAAACAAAAAAAAGGAAAAATCTATAAAAAAATACGAAAACAATCAAACAAGCAATTAAAATTATTTCTTCTAAAAAAACCTAATTTGATTTCATGCAACCTAAAATTAATCTGCTGCCTCCTTGATTTTAATTAGGATTTTTACCAAGTGAACCCAATGTACTAATTAATTTTAAAAGCTAGTAAAATAAAGGTTCCACTATTTTCCACTATTGGGGCTATTACAAATTCTATGCACAAAGAATTAAAACTAATTAAATACACAACTAATAAACCAAATAAAAAAACATACAATAATAAAAAAAAAACCCTAAAATCTACGTGAAAGTCATAACAGAATTAAATCTATGTCATTCCATGGACCTTTAAGGGTATGTTGTCCGTTCAATCACATCGTCGTGGCTTAAAGCATTCCCATCATCATCATTAAAAAAACAAAACAAAAAAAAATAATTAGAATAAAAAAGAATAAAGAAAAAAATAATAAAAAGCAAATAGAAATAAATAAAAGAAAACAAGAAAAGGGATGAGGTTTGGTGTGATGCATTATTGATTTGCTACTTAAAAATTGATTGATTCACCATTTGAATAGGTCTGCATCTTGATTTTTTATTTCTCAGGCTTAACTGCCATCTTTAAGAAATTTAAGAACAATGTAAAAAAGAATTTATTTTTTTCTTTTATTTTTTTGCCTTAAAAGCTCTCTGCCTCTTTTTTTTTAAATATTTTTTCTCCTTTCTTGCATGATTTTTTAGAGGAAGCCCCCTTTACGTTAAAAATATGCCGCTCCTTTTATAGACCAGGAGGCTAACCTCTTGTGATTATTAAATCATATGAGATTAAGACTTTATATTTAAAATTTATTTTGAAAATAACCATATTAAGATTATTTTATTTTTATTATTTTTTTCAAATTATTATGTTTTATCCAATAAAGAAACTAGGAAAAATATTTTCAAAATTTTAAAAAAATTCGAATGGAAATGAGGCAAAATTATACAATTTTGATCAAAATTGTAGATTTTCTATTGGAAATATAGAATTTTGATAAAAAAAATTGTAATTTCGGTTGGAATTACATATTTCTTTCCAATCCAAATTACATATTTTTAATCTGATCGCAATTATATAATTTCGATCGGTAATCTTTCCCTTTTTAATTACCAAATGACCCTTAAAAGAATTAAAAATTTTCAATTAGATCCTTAAAAAAACATTACAATTAAGTCCTTAAAAAATGCAATTAAGCCTTAAGATCGATAAATTAATAACCATATACCTATTTGTAACAAATTTTCTTCATTGGGGTCCTTTATCTCATCTACACTCTACCATCCCAAAATTGGGTGCTTATAGTTGGCCCCCTTTGTCATTGTTTGCTTGGAAAAATATGGCAAAGTGAATAAGCACACAATATCAAAGCAAAGAGTTAGGATACTTACATGTGTGTTATGACTATGCATGACATAATGCAGTGTTGAATGCAATTTAAGGAACACTAGAATTCCTGTGGAATTTCTAGCTGTGATGCTATCATTGTGTTTAGTGAATAGCGATTAACACTATGTTCAGTGCATTTTGAAAATAGTCTATAGTTTTGATGGAACATATAGCGATGATGTTATCACTATGTTCAGTGAATAGCAATTGACAATATATTATATAAATTTTGACTATAGTTTTGGTGGAACATATAGTGGTGACATTATCATTATGTTCAATGAATAATAATTGACTCTATCTTCAATATATTTTGAAAACAAGCTATAGTTTCAATGGAACATATAACGGTGATGCTATCACTATATTTAGTGAATAGCGATTGACACTATGTTCAGTGCATTTTGAAAATAAGTTCTAGTTCCGATGGAACATATAGTGGTGATGTTATCACTGTGTTCAGTGAATAGCAGTTGACACTGTGCTCAATGCATTTTGCTATATTCTTTATGGGACACTCAACAGTTGACACTATATTCCTTATGGGATGTTTAGTGATGGTGATTTTCACTATATTCCCAATGGGACATTTAGTGATTATGGTTTTCACTATATTCCCTATAGAACGTTTAGTGATGTGATTTTCTCTATATTCCCTATGGGACATCTAGTGATTATGATTTTTATTATATTCCCTATAGAATGTTTAGTGATTATAATTTTCATTATATTCTCTATGGGACGTTTAGTGATTATGATTTTCACTATATTCCCTATGGAATATCAAGTGATTATGATTTTCACTATATTCCCTATGGGACGTCTAGTGATTGTGATTTTCACTATATTCCTTGTGGAATGTCTAGTGATTATGATTTTTACTATATTCCCTATGGGACATCTAGTAATTATGATTTTGACTATATTCCCTATGGGACGTCTAGTGATTCTGTTTTCACTATATTCCCTGTGGAACATCTAATGATTATGATTTTCATTACATCCCTTATGGGATGTCTAGTGATCATGATTTTCACTATATTCCCTATGGGACATTTAATGAAAATATATTATAACTATTGTGTAGTGTCTAGCTAATTGTACTATAATTCATATCAAAACTGAGATTGAAAGTTTTGTTATATTACTCAGCATGGATACCATCAAGGGATTTTGTACTCATACTCATTTATGAGCATTGGAATACATTATATGCACATTTATCATTCAAAAGAATGGAGTGATACTCTAAAATTCAAGCAATTTATACTTTAAGTCCACAAATTTTTTTTTTGCATTTTCTTCCTCTTGTTTAAGTATAAAGTGAGCATTAGATTGATTAGAGTTTTAGAAATTCTCAGCATAGAACTATTAACTAAACATTTGAATTCTACAAGGCTAACAAAAGAGAGTCATTAAGATCAAAATTGATGACATAAGTTTCTGCATATGACCTCATGATATGAATGCATTTACTTTCAATTTATGGATTTTATTATTGATATTACACTTTATTGTAGAATTTAAGGAGATAGGATAATGTTACTTCCTTTAAGAATTTATCAAGATATTAGCCATGTAAGGTGATATTCTGATGAGTGATTGGCGTTTGCTATCTTGTCTGATCTTATTAATGTATTGGTTCCTTTCTCCTTGTTCATTTTTTTTGCACAAAATACTATAAGTTAGTTAGGTCTGTTTATAGGTGAAGAAATTTTATTAGAAAGCAACATTGTTCTTTTGCAATCCCTTTTGAATATGGTGATGATGTCTTTGATTATAAAGGTCATGATACTCCATCATTAAGGTTATGTCCTGAGTTTTCTCTTTTTATCATTCTCCTAGATGCTGTGATAAGAACCTTATTCCTTTTCCCGACATCCTATGCAAAAAAAAAAAGTTTAAGAGTTAGAGGTCTCATTTTTTTTTATTAAAGAAGTTTTCAAAGTGCATTCATTTCAAATTTTAAGTACATTCTTCCCCTTTTAGGGTCGAAGCATGTATTTCTGGCATGCTAGACCTTCTTATTGCCAAACTTCACATCCTATACTAGTCTCGATATTATGGAGTTCTACTCTGACTAGTCAGGAGTTGATAGAGGCTCTTCAAAGATTTGCTTGAGCATTCTTATAGCTTTCAGAGTTGCATTCAAGGCTATCATTTGGAGTAAGTTCCTATTGACCTATTTGAAGTACACTTGTCTATTGCTTTTATAGTTTATGAGGAGTAGGTTTTCCTCTTATTAAGATTCCAAGCGATGTTCCAAATGATACTCTAGATGAGGCTAAGGAGATGAATGTTGAGTGTGAAAAGTCTGACCATTCTATCCAGCCTCCTAAGCATCTTCACTCCTTTAGATTCTAAATATTTTCCTATACTTTTAAAACACTAATTTTGAATGTTAGTAGCAAAGTTTTTTTACATCCTTAACTTGGCCCAAAGACTTTTATTATGCAAAGTAAATATTTCATAACAAATGTATGTAAGTGTATTCATGCTATGTATGATATGCATGATCCTAATGGATCTTCTATTTAGAACAGTTGTTGACCTTGGAATGTAAGAATGAGGTGCTTCATGCTTCACTATTGGTACTTCTGATGCTAGAGCTTTTGATCCAATTTGTTGGACATATGACTAGCCTATGATGTAATGATGAGTTATTGGCTGTCTCTTGTAATTTACTTCTTTTTGCTCCCAGAACTTTTTTGCTGACTCTTGGACATCAGTGTTCCACCTTTAATCTTTAAATGCAAATTGACTATTCTTCCACCCAACTTGCCCCCCATAGTTACATTTTGCCCTAAATTTCATTCTAAATTCATTCATGCTATTTTAACATTCTTTTTTTCTTTATGTGTACAATAGACTCAATTTGTTCATTAATGTTGTTAATCTAGCCCCATTAATTATAGTCTTATGCATTGAGGATGCAGAAGAGTATGTGAACTAATTAAAAGGAGTTCTTGATACTGAAATCAACTAGACTTGCTCCTGTTAGAAGAACTCTTAAGCAGAATATAAGGTTTAATGCTGATGCTATAATTGATGATAGCTACAAGGTATATATTGCAATGCAAGTTACTGAACCACCTAAATTCCTTAGGTACAATAGGATATTATACTTACAATTAGAATTAAAAAAGGAGTGGCAAAAAGAGAAAACATAATTACAATAATGATCTCATAGCTCTAATTTTAGCTTTCATTATGTATTGTCTTCCCATTCAGATACTTATATAATATCATAAAGATGAATATATGATATTTAAAAAAATTCAAATTCAATCTTATTCATTCATTAAGGAAAAAATAAGTACATTCATTATATCACATGATACAACTCATGTCATTAGTTAGTCCTTTTAGATTTTCTCACTATTTATTTCTCTCTCACTTTTGTTTCTTGAATTTTTTCCAGATTGGTCCTTCATATGTTTCCTCACTTTTATTTCCTCTCTTTTGTTTTCCTTTTTTTTTTAAATTTTCTCTCTTCAAAATTTATATCATGTGATATATGAATGGCCTTTAAATTTGCATTTGTGCCCATGCTGAATGAATCTAATTGAATTAAATTTATGTCAAACATGCAGATGTAGTCAATATCATGATGCACAATACCATTAAGATGTACATTACATAAGTAAGTATGATTAGAATTCATATCATCGATCAATAAAATAAAAATTTCTAAAGAAACTAAAATATTATTCAAAGAAAGTAATAAGAAATTTATTTTTTATTTTAAATGCTAGGGAGGCTTAGTCTCAAGGTGGTTGTCCTTTAGGTGGCTAACACAATAGCTATTCTTGCATTTCCTCATCCTTGTTGTCTAACACCATGTTCTCAATGATATGTTCCTTTAAGATTTCAAACCCAAGAACATCACATTAGGCATATTGATATGTTCCTTTACATTGAGGTAGGACTTCCTATGTCCTTCTTTAACAAAACTTTCATTTAGTGGGTTTTCTTCATTTCAATCCTTCCATACCTTAAATATGATGTTTTTCCTTATCCAATAACTTTTCATCATTAAACTTATCACCCCACCCTTTAGGCATAATTGACTCAATGGGTTTATAAAAAAAGTGGTTTGGAGTAAAACACCTTATAGTTAAATTTGCCTGAAGGTTGTTCTAATAAGTCTTTAACTCTTTCCATATCTTTTAGGACATTAAGAGATTTCACATTAGTTTCAAGGTTTCTATTGTCAATGGAGTTTAGCATTTCTTCCTCACTAACTTCCAAGTTGATCATAATGGTGGTTGGGGGTGGAACATTTTGGTAATTTGGGAAAGGATTATTTCTAGTGCTTGGGCTTTTAGGGTTTGTGATTTTTCTAAAGTCTATAAGGTTTTGGATTTTGTGTTTAACGTGAATATAGGTGTTTATGGTATGGTCAATAACTTGGTGCAATTTGTAATAACTATTTCGGTAAGTCGATATAGAACTTTGATAGAGGTTAGTTAAAATTAAAGAATCTCCATAGTGTTTGGACAACATGCACTTCCACAACCTAGCTAGCACTTCCTTATTGTGTGCTCCCTATTGTGTAGTTCTTTGCCCTAATGATTCTAGAGCTTTTCTTCTTTTCATTTTTTTTATCTATTTTCTTGCAATCCATCATCATAAAGGTCTATAAATGACTTAGGATTCATCATTTGTAGCCTCTCAACCAAGTTAGTAGATACATTATGGATAATCATCCTAACTTGATATTTTTTAGCCAATTTATTTTTTATTAATCTTGCCTTGTTCATGAATTTGGTTAAAAAGTATGAGAATAACTCATTAGGTTTCTACTCATTTAATTCCAAATCCCGAATAGATACTTCTAGCCTGGTATTATGATCATTCTGCTTCAAGAAAGTAGTGGATAGTTCTCTCCAATCATCTTGAAGAGATTCCTCTAACCTATAATACCAATTTATGGCTATTCCTTCTAAGGATAGAGTAAACAACTTAGTAACCATAAATAATGGGGCTTTAATGGTGCTCATTATGGTGGTATATTGGCTAAAGTGTATCCTTGGATCTCCAATACCATTAAACTTCTGAAGCTGAGGTATTTTGAATTTATCTGGAAGTTTATCTCCATCATTGCTCATCATATCATCAAAATCAAATAAATACCCCATACTTTGACCCCTTATCAGTTCTTCCATCTTAGATATATTCTAAGTTAATGCTTGTATATGCTTTGATTCTAGTTCTTGAACCAGTTCAAGTGATTCTTTTTTAGCTTTCTCTACCATGAAATTCTCCACATCTTCATATTTCATTTCAATAGTAGATACATTCCTAGCAGCTTTCAATGGTTGCCCCTCAACATTGTCATTGTTAGCAGGTGGATCTGCCCATAATAGCAATAGGTGGAATTATAGTAGTAGGTGCAGCTATAGCTGTAGTAGTAATGGTATTGGCTTAGCTAAAGCTTGTCTTAGTTTATCTTGCATCATTGCCCTTATGTCATCTATCAAAGCTCTTTTGATGTCTTCTAAAGTCCAATTTCCTCCCTATTGTTATTCTATTTCTTTAACTGAGTGACTAGTTGGTGTTGTTGGTGCTTTTAAGCTGAGTGGGTTGATATGACTCTTTTCCAATCTTCTAAGGATATCTCTTTAGCTATCGATTTTGGACCCAAATTATTTCTCACTAATCTACCACTACTTTATTTCCAAACACAAGAAGACTTGGATGAATCTATAATGGCTGAAAAATAAAGTGTTAGCATGATGCATGAACTATATGTGATGCATGTATTCATGATGCACATGTTATACAATAAGTAAGAAGTAGCAAGTAAAGTCAAGGAATAAGTCAAGTGTATAACATACATCCTTCTAACCTTATTTCTCCTACACATGAATTCAATGGTGAGTGTGAGTGACCTCTTTCATTTTTGGATAGCGGTATATTTTTGTAGGACATTGTGCGGGTCTTTTTATTTTTGAGGGACATGGCAACTTTATCAGATAGGGATAAATGATTAGTCTATGGGGGACGAGACACTTTTGATTTTGATGGAGTTGCTACCCAAATTTTATAAAATTGAGAAAAGAAAGAGACAATATCAGGTCACTCAGCGAGTATTGTCCCCAATAGAGATTTTCAAGTTTGGGGGATCACATCTACCTTTTGACTATTTCTCATTATACCGATGTATAGCTACCACAGTACCCTAGTTTTGGTAATGACAATTTGTATGGCAATCATATAATACATCAGACAGTGGAAGATAATAAAGTTGAAAATTTAATTATTACATCGCTTTCCTAATAAAATACATATGAAAAGGAAAATATTATAGAAAAGTAAATCTAATTTGGATATGACTAATCTATAAGATTAACATGATCATTTACATAGCTTACTGGATTTCATGAATAGCAGGATGTTTGTAGTGATTATTTATGATATGATGATGTATGACGATAATATAAAGGATACATAAGGTCATCATTAGACTGAGAGCATGATGACTCTATTTCGGGATATGAACTTTTCACATTATTGATATTTATGATGTGATTTCATGATTTCAGAAATAGAGGATGCAGAATATGATATGAAACAAGCATAATAAAGCATTATTATTCATGTAGCATGCAAGATTACCAATATCATCACACAAGCACAACAGTATTCCCAAATACTAGCGATAGTAAAATAAAATGCAATATGATAAAATAAATGTGTTAAAATAATTGTGTGGTCCTCAGACTTGACTGAGTTTATGTGGGTTTTAAAGCTTTCACTTTAAGAGATTATTAAGCTTTCCTTGTCGAGAGGTTCAAAATAACAATAGAATGATGCTCGATTATATACCTTTGAAGTGTGCTTTAATAAATATGAGGCTTATTTTGGTGGAAAAGGGATCTAACAACCTAAGAAAAAGGTTATGGGAGAGCAAAAACTATTTGGAAAGGGGTTTTTAGCACCTTTGATCGGACTAATTTTTGAGTGTGCGTATATTTCCATTTATTGCCCCTTTAAAATAGGGTGTGAAGCGGTCTATTTATAGTGAAAATTAGGTAGAATAGGGTGGTGGGGGCACGTCATGAAAATTTTGCATATGGCCACATGCCTGGCACATGGTTTCGCACTTGGTGCATGGCCACTCACCTGGCACATGGTTGTGTGCTTGGCGTATGGTCATGCACGCACACGCATGATCCATGCGCACTTCGGCCTTCCACACACACTTCCCAGGTTTTACGCACATTATTTTGAGGTTGGTTACTAGGGGTTTTAGGCCTTCTAGATGCATTTCCAGAAGTCCATTTTCCAAATTCGGCCTTAATTTTAGCACATGATACCTAAAGGAATTTATGCGTACTTCTGAACGATATATGCTAATCCTTTGGTTGTGTTGGACCATTCTAAGACCATTTTCAGAGGTTTTTGGCTCTTCTGGATGTCTTTTTGAGGTCTATTTTGTCAAAATTAATTTTCATATTTTCACAAAGCTGGGTCTCGATCTAATAAAGTGTGCAGTGGCCCAATGAGTTGAATATTCTGAGAGAAGTTTTCTTGAAATAAACCTCTCATTATTCTGATAATTCATATTTCACAAGGTCAGGGCACAACTTAATGGCTCAATGATCAATTTTGCACACTAGTTGGGTCAGTTAGGTTTTTAACGTTGCACACTTCAGAGGTTTTATGAACAAGTAGACTCTAGTCATCTCGGGGATTTATTTCATCATTGGACCTTTTTAGGGACAATTAAATTTGACATATGAAAGTAAGTCTCTTTCCTTAGGATTTTTAGTCTTGACTTTAATATCAATAGGGGATATCAAGAACCGGCATGCATGCCAAATATCTCATAGCAATAAAGTGTAAAAATAACATTTCTAGGTCAAATTCTAGCTCTAGATTTTTCATCAATTCATGGATGTCAGTTTTAATGACCATATCTAGTAAATGCTTCCTTTGGAGTGTGTCATTGAAGATCTCAGATCTTGGTTTCTAGATTTCGTTGCTTACCCACTTTTTAGCTTATCCTTGTAGACTCAGGTTGAGCTTTTAGCCACAAAAGAGATTGACTTCTTAATCCTAGTATCTTTTTAAGGATTATTCCCTAGACCATGTCTATTGGTCTATCCTTAGAAGTCATGGAATTCTATGACCCCAATGTATCTTCCTCCTAATCCCGTTCTAAGTAAATATTGCATCTTCTTCATTATGGCAGTGACTTTAGGATTAACATGACTATCATTGATTATAAAAACCTAAAATCTTTATGGGACCATATTCAGGCAGGCAATAATGTTATTTATTTTAACGGGGATGGTAACAACTTTTCCATTCAATGGGTACTTGATCTTTTGATGCACAATAGATGGTATGCCCCCTAGTGGGTGGAAGCAAGGTCTTCCTAGTAGTAGGGCAAAAGTTAAAGGAATGTCCATGATGGTGAATTCTATTACTAATTCAATATCACTTACTATAACTACTGCATTGAAAATCCTTATGACTAGCTTTTTTGAATCATCACAAGTCTGTACGACCATATTGGAATCTTTTAGTTTTTCAACATTCATCCCCAATTTATATAACAGCTTTAGGGGAAAACATTAATAGTAGATCTGTTATCCACTATAACACATGGAGTCTTCTTAGACCTGATAATTGCTTTTATGAAGAGAGGATGATTGTGGACCTTTCCTTCGAGGGGAAAATCTTTATATGAGAAGGATTTTATATTAAAAGGAGCTTTCATTAGAGAGGCTATCATCTTGCAAGGTGAGGCATTAGTGTCAATCCATATGCATTCTCCTCTTTGACTGAAGCTTCATTACTTGAGACTTTTTTTTCCTTTAAAGGGATATTTCTTAAGAGGTTGATACACCCTCCTACTGCAAGTTACATGATTAACTACTAGTAGGGACTTCTTAGCTATTTGCTTGTCTACTTTTATACTATTGTTTTGATCCCAGATAATGATTTAAGGGTCATTATCCCCTATATCCTTTTTAATTTCCTCTTTAAAGTCATACCATATATCAATTTCCATAACATGTAGGTTCAAAAGTTGAGCAGTACTAACTACGTCATCTTCATTGTCAAATTCCTTTCCCCATTCTAAGGGTACTATGTCTTTTAAGTGATTATGAGTAATAGGGGGTTCCATGTACTTGAATTTGTAGTCAAACTTTTTGGATGGTTCGCCCATCAAGTCTCATACTTTATGTTCATTATTAAGATTTTTACTTATGTTTGCTTCTTATGAGTAAGTGCAATAAATTACTTCACTATTCATGGGAAGAGTTATATCTTTAGTTCTTTTTTGCATCATCAAGTAAGAAAGGAACTTTTGGGGTATCAAAATGTATTCAAAGGTAAAAGGACATTGTTCATCTTCACTAAAGTCATAAGGTCTAAGAATAGAGCTTGAGAATTCATCTTCTAAGATCACCAGGAGTTCTTTCTCTTTTTTTTTATGGAGCTTATCATGGGTTTCTTGGATGGTTTAGATTGATTATTCAACAAGGGCTTCTAATAAATTAGAGGAGATCATGTTGATGGTTAGTGGAGGCATGTTTTAGTAGTTTAGTATAGGATTGGTCTTGATGCTTGGTCATTTTTTTGGGTTATCAATTTTTCTAGAGTTAATAAGGTATTGGATTGTATTCTTAAGGGTCCTACATGCATCAGTGGTGTGACCGGGCATTTGGTGAAAGTGGTAGAATAGGTTTTGGTTAATCTTAATGGGTTTAGAAGAGGCTTGAGTTATTAAGGTTACAAAAGGTTCATTTATTAAATTCTTTAGAATACTTTGGATAGTGGGAGGTTAAAGTTTTAGAAATTTCTTAGTGGTTTGATGGTATTAATAGATGGTGGGTAGTGAGTGTTGGGTTGGATCAGGTTTATTTATACGGCTCAGGTGAAGGTATTTTAAGTGTTTGATTAGGTATTGTGATGGAAGGTGTTTCTAGTTTGTTAAGGTTCTTCATCTTTAATTCTAATCCCAGTTTGATAGAGAGCTCTAAAGTCAGGGTAGTGAGCAAAGATCATTTGCTTCCTGAAGTGTGGTAATGCTCCTTTGTTTATCAGCTCTATTTGTTTATCTTTAAGAGGATGGTTCCTCATTTTGATTGCCTTACCCCACCATTTTATGATATAATCAGAGAAAGCTTAACCAGGTTTCTGTCTCATGGTCTCAAGATCTTTGTGAGTGATGTTTATATAAATGTTGTATTCATACTGCTTTATGAAATTTTGAGTTAGTAGTAGCTAGTTCTTTTAATTTTGTCTTTAAGGTCAAAGAACCATGCTTTTGGCCCTTCTTCTAGTGATATAAAGAAGAATCGAACAATCTATGATTCTATAAGTTTTATAGCAGCCATAAAGGTAGTGTATTACCTTAGATGGACCCTTGGATCCCTAGTTCAATTGAACTTAGTGAAGTTTGGCAGTTTAAAATCATTTAGGAGTGGTTCATCTTTGAGTAATATTAGGTCAATGAAACTTTTAGAGCCATGATTTTGTTTATCTTTAAATGCAAATTCCAACAGAGCCATTTTATTAGCCAATAATTTAACCTCCTTTATTGATTCAAGTTTGGTCATGTCAGTAATTTTTACAGTTTTTAGTGCATCCTAGTAGTAATAATCATCATTGTCATATTGAACAGAGTACAGGGAATTCCCTTTGCCTTATCTAGCTTCGAGGGAACATATGCAGAAGCTTCATTCAATGGTGAATATTCTCATCTCGGGCATTTTTGGCTTTGATTTGCACTTGGAGGATTAGCAATTTTTAGATCCCCTCTTTTAGTCTGTCTTTGAATTATTACAAGAAGTATCTTTTTGGTCACTCATGTTTAAGTGTTATATTCTTGCACATTTATTAAGGTTAGCTAAATGGATGATGCATAATGTGTACCTATAAAAGAAAAGGGTGAGCATGTATGCATGGGGTGGATGCAAAATCCTATAATGAAAGATGATCATTACTACAAGAAATAATGGTGAATATATGCCATCTATATGTATGTTATGTATACATTATTGGTTTTGGAAGTTGGTTAGTATTTTTTTGCACAGTGAATAAACTAATCACATGCAGGCTTTCACTTCCAACCTTATTTCTCCATGAGGTCATTTAGTCTCTTTCCTTGGTGGGTTTTGAACTTATAGTCATTAGGGACTATGGTTCTGCTTTTAAAACTAAGTTATTTTCATTTATGTTAATTAGAACTAAAAGATAAACTAAGGAACGACACTCAAATGTACTTGAGTTAATCATATAATGTCAATGTGAGGTTCCATTGTTAGGCTCACATGAAGTATATAAGAATAATGTGGATCTAAACATGACCATTATGTGAAAAATGACATTACAACATCATTCAATGATAAACACTAGGAGAGTCATGTCATTTATGAATATTATGTTAAACATACAACATTAGGACATGGATAGCACACAAAGCTTGGTGGAATCCTAGTGGAAGTTACTAGTGGCTTATCTACATGGGTTGAGTCAAAGTGAAAGGCTAAGGGTTCCTTTAGTGTGAATGCCCCCACATTACTAGGGTTATGGATTCTGATTAGTAAGTCTAGCATTCTTTTAATAACTTGGGTCATCCCCTTTAGGACTTAGGTTACAAACTCTGGTAAGATGAGCCTGGCAATATAATGAGTAAAGGCTAAAGGTGATGAATTTGGATCGATTGCCCCATGATTTAGTAGAACTATAGTGTATCACTTTCCATCATTGTCAATTAATAAGGACTAGTGGTGCATGTGTGATGTATAGTGCAAATGTAGTGGTGAGGGGCTCTATATGATTGAGTATTGCATAATGAGAAATACTCATTTTCGAGTTAATCTCTTTTACTTAAAAGTCCCCAATGGAGTTGCCACTATAAGTGAACTACATTTGATCTTATGTTTTATTTTTAAGGGATATGGTAACTTTACCAAGTAGGGACAAAATGATTGGTCTTAGAAGGAATGAGATGCTTTTTTATTTTATGGAGTTGCTACCTAATTTTTAGAAAATTGGGAAAAGAAAGGGTTAGCATTGGGTTACTCAACAAGTATTGCCCCCAATAAAGATTTTCAAGTTTAGGGGATCACATCTACTTTGTGATTATTTCTCATTATACGATATGCATAACTATCACAACATCTTAATTTTACTAATGACAGTTTATATAGCATTCATATAATACATTAGATAATGAAAGATAATAAAGCTATTATTACATTTCTTTCCTAATAAAATACATATAAAAGGAAAAGAAAATGTGGAAATATAAATCAAGCTTAAATATAATGAATCTATAAAATTAGCACAATTATACACATAGCTTGCTCGATCTAGCAAATAACAGAATAAATATTGAACACGCAATCACTTGAAAGAGTAAGAAAAATGTATATAATCATGCATTTTTTGTAGTGATTATTATGCTATGATAATGTGCAATAACAATATAGGGGATTTATGATGACATCATTGAACCAAGAACATAATGACTTTAGTTTAGAAAGAAATATCGATATGTATAGTGTGATTTCATATTTTGAAACTAGAGGATGCAAAATAATGACATGAAATGAGCAAAATAAAGCATAGGTTATTCACATAGCATGCAAATTGCCAGTCTCAACATGCAAGCATAATAAATTTCATAAATGCTAGTGATAATATAGTAAAATTTAATGCAATAAAATAAATGTGCTAATATGATTATATGGTCATCAAATTCAATTGAACTTGTGTGAATTTTGAGGGATTATCAAGCTTTCCTTGTTGAGAGGTTCAAAATGATGTATAGAATAATACAAATTCATATACCTTTGAAGCATTCTTTGACAAAGATAAGGCTAGGTTTGGTGAAAAAGAAGTATAACAATCTAAGGAAAATGCAGTGAGAGACCTGGAAGCGTATGGAAACGGGTTTCTAAAGCCTTTGAACAAACAGATTTTTAAGAGAGTATGTGTTTTTCTCCTGCTTTCCCCCAAAATAAGGTAGGGAAAATTATGCCTAGGGGTGTGTGAGTACGTGGTCGTACGCATGTTCCTAGAATAGAGTGCATGGCCATACGAATGTGCATGGTTTTTTAGGGATTTTGAGGTTGGTTTGTAAGGTTTCTGGACCTTTCAAATGCATTTTTGAAGTCCATTTTGTCTAATTCAGCTTTAATGTTTTAGTACATGACACCTAGAGGTGTTTGTGGCTATGCATGCACTTTTAAGCGAGGTGAGCTAATCCTCAAGTTGTTTTAGACTATTTTAGGACCACTTTCATGGGTTTTAGGGCCTTTTGGATGTTTTTTTTTTCAAAGTCAATTTCCATTTTTTCATGAAGTTGGGTCCCAACTAATGAAATGAACACCGGCTCAACAAGCTACTCATTTTGAGAGAAGATTACTTAGAATAAGCCTCTTCTTGTCTGATAGTTTGTATTTCATAAGATTGGAGCATAACCTAATGGCTCAATGATTAATTTTTAACACTGGTGAAATTAGTTAAGGTTTTAGGGTTGTATACTTCAGAGGTGTTACGAATGAGCAGACTCTAGTCATGTTTAAATATTCATTTCATCATTAGACCTTTTTTGGGACAATAAAATTTGAGGTGTGACATTAACCTAACCTAAACAAAAAATTAGTTTCCCTAAAAACAAAATCTCCCTGAAGTAATACCTTACCAAAACTGATATGTATACGCCTAACACGAGAACCCCCCCTAAAAAAAGTTAAAAAATGGATGGTCACACGGTCACAATCGACTGCCAATGGGTCAATCTTTCTCAAGAATTACTAGTACTCATAGTCAAAAGTCTTAATTCTTGTATTGATGTTTTTAGATTTTGTGTTGTTTTTACTTCATAGTAGTCCTCTATTTCTTCCTTTTACCACCAATCTTCGAGTGCCCTCCTTAAATTTCCCCCTCTTATTTTAGCTTATGCTTTCTTTTCTCTTATCATAATTTTCCATTTGAAGTTATTGCTGCTCCTACTACTGCGAACCTATCATCCTCTACTTCTCATCATAATTCTTGGCTCGCTAAAGTGGAAGTTTCCACTTGAGGTGAAATGCAGCTTCTGATCCCTCTTTTAAATCTATAAATTAAGGCTTTTCCTAGTTCTATTATAAAGATGCTCAACTTGTTAAATTTGTAGTTAGTGGAATTAACTACAGTTTGTAGTCTCAAACTTGCTACTGGTCATGTTATGGGTGTTGATAAAGTTATTATGTTTCCAAATCGTACTTGAATTACTAATGTTAATAGTAGTGATTTTGGGATTCTTGTTATCTTCTGTGAATGTAAATTGGGTTATTGGAAAAATGGTGATAAGGGTTGGACTTTATTAGATGATCAAAGTTAAGGCATTCATATAAAATCCATTATGAATTTATATGGCCATTTTGATCAATCTTGGTGGTTAACTTTCTCTTAGGATGAATTGTATATAGTCATCTCGAGATGACAGTTTGGTGGGGTGCTTTGTTTTTGTTTTCTTATTTCCTTGTTATTCTTCTTTTAATAATTTATTGCTATAAAAATATATGTTACATTTAGGGTATTGTAAGCCTTCAATAGTTTGTTGGTACAATTATATGAACCCAACAATGTGGTTAAACCTAGAAAATGCAACAATAGACTAAGACTGCTACTTATGGAACTATGATTAGAGTCAACTCTACTATAACTACAATTCTTGCAAAGCTAGTTTGTTAGGAAAATTAAAGAAAGAATGGAGGATAGCCAATGTCATTATCATTGTTGCAATTGTGGTGCTTAAATTAGTGTATCTTATTGCCTGCAATGCCTTAAAGAATGCCCAAATGGAAGACCTTTTATGCTGATATAAACAGGAATGGGTTTGATCTTATTGCTAAACATGCCCTACCTTTTTACACTATTATGTTCTTATAACTTCTTTAATTTTATCCTGTTATGTGTGTCTTTTTCATTAGTGTACATATTCCTTTTCCTTGCTACGTTTCTTATATTGAATGTATGGACTATTAATGAATACTACCTTGGAGACCAGTTTTTTCTTAGAATCTCAATTTTTTAGCTTTCATAGAAATTGGATTATTCTATTTTAGTAGCAATGTAATCATCGTGCACTCAATATTTTATGTTTCTGTATTGACTATTTGTCACCATATTCTCTACACAAGCACATGTTGTACTATAATTTATATATATTTTTTAATTCAAAATGGATAATCAATGGAAAGACTAATAAGGCACTGACTATAAAGCAACATTTTTTGATCTTGCAAATCTTCTATAAGCTATTTGTTCATATATGATTATAATATAAGAACTAAGAAACTCACCAATAACAATGTCTTATTCACCTTTTTTCAATGTTTTTGAATATGACCTTATCGACCATTATTCTAAAGTTACCTACTTTTTCTGTACCATATGCCAATTTTACAACAAAATTAAGCAAGAAAGTACTTTTTAGCAAGAAATATAAAACCTATATTCAAGCACATTCTAGAGACTTGAAATCATTAACAAATGTAAAGTAACAAATTAAAATTATCATTTCCAATAACAAGTTATAGTAATATACCAAGTAGGATAAAAACATCTCAAATATCAATCATAAAAATATCACTTGGAGTAGGACATCATAAAAATTATAGTCATACATCAAGTAGGAAACAAATTATAAAGATTGATCTTAGAAACTTCTTATTTTATTGGAGTTTTTCATTATCACTTGTAATTGTATCCTATAATTAAAAAAAATAATTATTAGCTCATGAAAAATAAAAGGTGATACATAATATAAATGGTAATAGTCTTACTTATGAATGATGTGCCATGGAATCAATAAGTTGCAATATACTTGTAAATGGTATATGCATATCACTTATGTTCCAATACATTGCTGGTGACTATGAACAAAAAAACATGTTTGAATAATTATGTAAATAGTATGACATAATTTTTAAATTATAATTACCTCATTTGGAACTTATAATGGCATAGTGTTTGGTGGAAGAAATAAGTTATGACCAGTAACACCCATCGTGGTTGAATGTGGGCACTGTGTAGCTCTTTTACTAGTGGATTATGTACAATTAATATGTGGTACTTTTGTTCTCTTCGTATCAAATAATTTAAACATGAAAAAAAATAGAGAATGCTATCTTACAAAATAGATATTTAAATACTTAAGTTCTTTGATTGCTTTGTTTTTCTTGCACACTTTTCAAAATGACCCTTGAGTCTAGCCTTGGAAATACCTTTTGTCTTAACAGGTATTGGGTTTAATACAAAATCATTATCAATCATTGTATTATCTTGATTGAAATTATCATTTAACTTATTCTTTGACATGCCAACTTTTCCACCCAAATCAAGCTTGGCCAATTCTCTTTCAACTCTTGCATCCACTTTAATTAGAGCATTCTGACACAATTCCCTTGCTATTTCATTCCTTTAACTTTTTATAACTAGATTATAAGCATATTTCACCATACTAATTCCTAGTATAGTTTCTGTCTTATTGCCACCTATATAAGATGATTTTCCTTCCTCAAATTTAAAGCACCTCGTTTTTTTATACTGCTTTAGTCCACCTAGTTATGACATACTTATTAGGAATTCTAGTTATATTTTTCACACTCATAATTCTTAAAGCATGTGAACATAGAAATCCTATATACTTAAATTTTTTACAAGAGCAGTTAACATCCAATGTAGTTGCATTAAATTGTACAATGTATGGTTTAGAATTTTTTTCTTCCTCTACAACCTCTTAACTGCACAAATGATTTTCATAAGTAAATTCAATCTAAGTAGTGACAACACCATTAAGAAAATCACTCTCAAATAATTTAAAAAAAAATTTGTGTATATATTTTTGCTACAAGATTCATAATACGACTATTGTTTATTAAATAAAAAAGGCAAACCTTGTGTGCATTGAAAATCTAGTTCTAATTTAGTAGAGCGCCAACCTACCACCAGGTCTTCAAATACAAGTAAAAATTTGGTAAGAGATGTGGTTTTGTTTGCTATACCATTTAGCACATTAATTGTATTTTCACTATGATGAGAGGATTTAATTCCTATAGAAAAAACATCTTTGCTTAAAGTTGTACACTTTTAGCATGAATATTGTACAAGGACTTCAACCATTTATGCTCCCTAACAATAAAATAATCTATCAATTTATTCCATGCTTATTCAAATTCAAATTCCAAATCACATTTCTTTAAGAACTTGTAGAAAAGATGACGAAATTCAGAATTCGAATTCAAACTACCCAAGTGGGAAGGTGCATTCTTGGAAATATGCTATAAATATAGTCAATGACAACTATTAGGAAAACCTCCTTAATTGCATTGGCCATTGCTTGATCTTGATAAGTGAAACTAGTTTCTAGTGCTTGACCCCTATTGACTCTAGGAAATATCTAAATAACCATAGAAAAGATGACGTTGTTTCATCTAATAAAAAGGCACATCCAAATATAATATTTTGCTAATGATGATTAATACTTACAAAAGGAGCACAAATTAAATTGTATTTATTTATATGATATGTAGTGTCAAAAATAACAACATCACCAAACATATTATAGTCAATCCATGGCCTTCCATCTCGCCAAAAAAATTCATCATTCTATTATTTGATCCAATTGAGTTGTATAAAAGAACATAGCATCCTCTGCATCCCTCTTCTTAAACTCATTGATCAAACTTTATGAATCACCATCTTTAATCATTACCATCTTCAACTTATTAACAAAATTATAACAATCTCTTTTTGTAAATCCAATATACTCACTTCCACCAACTTTTTTTGACATATAGGTATAAGCATTTTTCTTGCTTATGCCTGCATTAGCCATTGTCTCAATGACATTAGCTTTAGGGATGGTTAAAGCCCTATTGGATCTTCTAGTAATGCAAGTTCATGATTATGACTTGAAATGAATTTAGTAACCATCCATACATTATTTTTCACCATGAAATGAATCATAGCTTAACATCCAATTCTTGTTTCAAATCTATTATAGTACCTTATTTCATTTAAACCACCTTTATAATGACCTTGTCTTGAAAATAAGTATTCTTTTTGATAAATTTCTTTTGTACCTATACATTATCTTCCTTTTATTTTTCTAACACTAAAACCTATCCTCATTGCATAGTCATTATACAATTGATATGCCTCTTCCTCACTATTCACCACCATACCTATCAAATAATCATTGTCGTTATCAATTCTTTTAAGCAATAAATTATCATCCACAATCATTTTTGCATTTTCATTATATTTAACACATATGACTACATGTAATAAATTCAAAATAATTAATATAAAATATGAAGATAATAACGAAATGCAAAGAATAAATTATATACATGTAGTATTTACCTTTTTTGGAATTTTACAAGACCTCCATAAATTGAATGCAAGTACTTTTAAGTGATAATTTTAAGCTCAATTATTGTAGAATTTGAAGTTAAAAATTGTACCATAAAAAACAATAGTTCTTTAATTTTAAGTTATAAAACAAAAAAAAATAGAGTAAATGAAAAAAGGAAAGTTTCTAACTAAACATATATAACTCACCTTAAAGAGGAAAAGAAAAAAAAAAGATGGAACAGAACAATAGTGTGCTTCCTCAATTATTTTGTACAACAGTCATGCCATTTTTTTTTTTGGGATAAGAGACATAATAGGTTTATTTTTTTGTTAGGGTAAAATAGTCTTAAATTTTTTTATATTATTTTTTAAAATTATTAGCCAAGTGTTATTTTGTCATTGGATGGGCCTTCTAACTCAACTAACTGAGTTGGAAAGGATGGATCATTAAATAAGTCCTCCATTAGTGGATGCCAATCAAAATCTCAAAGTCATGGACTTGATGAATGATAATAATATGACCTGGAATATAGAACTTGTCTGTCACCTGTTTCATCCAACCGATGCAAAATAAATTCTAGTAATGCCACTTAGTTTGAGGAATTCACATGACTCAATGCTTTAGCACTTTTCAAAATTTAGTCTATACACCGTCAAAATAGCCTACCATTTCAACTTAAGTACAAGTAAAATAAGGATAAGGGTAAAGGGATTATCTTCATCATTGTTAAACTAGAAGTGGGTATAGAACCTTTCCTTGCCACCAAAAGTGAAAATCTTCACATGGAGATTATTAAAGGGACTATTACCAACGGGTTCTGAACTAATATGATGGAGAATTGTAAGTGATAGAATATGTAATAGATGTGGGGATTCAGTGGAGTCATTAGAACACTTTCCAGAATTGGACCTGGGTAACAAACTTCTGGTATATAAGCAAATTACAAGTTAGAATTGATGAGGTTGATAGGCATAACACCTTGGAAGGATGGATTTTTAAACAATGAGATACATTACCAAAAGAAGGATTTATAATGCTTTTTTCCTATAGTATATCTGGTATGCTCGTAATATCCTCATCCATGATGATGTTTGTTTAAATGTTGTTGATAACCAACAATGAGCATTGAAAATTCTTTTTAAGTAGGAATAATTCGTATTTCCCCTGCATTTTTATTTGTATGAATTGAGTCCCTACACTTTATTTTTCAATACATTAAGTTCTTATATCCTAAAAATGCATAGGAAATGTACTTAATACCCTTAAAAAAAACACTCATCAATACGAATTATCTATTTACATCCTTCTACCCAACCTCTTTTATAAGCTTCAAGACACATATAAAACTTGTTGAAGAAGGGTTTACCTTCTGCATTTTCAAAATAAAGACTTCATGTATTGAGAAATAAAAGTGTAGGGACTCAATTCATGCAAATAAAAGTGCAGGGGGCAAATCTAGAAAATAATAAAAGTGTTGGGGAAAATATTGGTTATTCCTTTTGAGTATAAAGATGCTAATAGGAAGCAACGAATGTTGTCAACTCCGAGTAGTATACCAAGATGGAAACCTCCAACTACAAATTATTTCAAGATTAACTCTAGCAATTAATCCTAATATCATAATAGGTTATGGCACAATTATCCAAAATAGTATAGGAATTCTAGTTGCAGCCCAGGCATGGACACAAGACTTCTCAAAGGAGCATGAAATAGTGGAAGCGCTAGCTTATAGAATGGGTGTCCAACTTGTAGTGGATATGTAATGTAACTTCAATGAGTAATCTTTGAGACAAATTGCCTTTCCATGGTTTAATAAATCAATTCAAATGGAGTTGACTTAATAGCCTTAGGCATTATCTTTTCAGATATTTAGTAGTTTAAAAGTTAATTTAATTCTTTTTCTTTTTCTTTTCAGCTCTTTTCAGCCTAGATCATGCAATAGTGTTGCTCATGCTTTAGCCAAAATTTCTTTTGAATCATGTATGAATATCACTACTTGGATGGAAGATTTTCCAAGGATAGTGATAGACACAGCTTTAGCTGACTCTGTTTTGGTTTAATATAAAGTTCATTTTCTCTCAAAAAAAAAAATCATGAGTCAAAATTATATTTTAAAATTTTTTTATTTTAATAACATTTTCATAATCTTATTTTACGCTGTACAATCTTGTATAAGGAAGCTTTTTTTTTCTAAAATATAAATCTTTTCCATTCATTTAAAATCAAAAATACATTTTCATGAACAAATAATATAAATAAAGTATAATTAAGAAGTATCGAAATAAACTTTCACTCAAAATGTAAAATGGTTTGTTGCTTTTCTTCAATCACATTGATAAAACTAATTTGATTTACAACTCGAATAAAACTATTTTGATTTGCAACTCGACACAATTTGCTCCACTATATGACATTGATTAGCTATAAATCAATAAATTCAATTGTAGAAAAATCGATAAAAGTTTCACAATAGAAAGAACAATTTAACTCCTCAAAGAATAACCACGAAAATCCATAAAGGGATTAAAGGGGCATTTGGATTAGCTTTTTGAGGTAGCTGATAGAGATTTTCCTCAATCAACTACAATTTTGGTGTTTGACAAAACTTTAAAATCAGAAACTGATATTTGAATTCATTCAAAACAACTACTGATTTAAAAAGTTCCATTTTAAAGGTTTTTCACATCAGCTGATAACTTATTTGAATTTATTTTTTGTTTAAACTATTTTACCCTTATTTAAAAATAAGTAATAACTTTATTTTTAATTAAATGTATCAAATTAATTTTTTCATAGTTCATAATTAAATAAATATTTTAAATTATAATTAATAATAAACTAATTATCATATTTATTCCTATAATTATTTTTAAAAATTATACAATAATATTTATATTTTAAAATTTATTTTTAAATAATTTATAATAATTATTTTAATAATATATAAATTAAAGAGAATAAATTATTATTTATTACTATATATTTTTTAAATAATTTACATAACTAAACAAATATTGTAAGTATTTGAATTTATGTTAACAAATAAGTAATACCCTTAATAGTCATTTTATATATAATCAGCAACCCCCAATAAAATTTTACTAAATACTTTACATTTATTAGCGAATAACTATCAACTATTAGTTATCCACTATCTGATGCTACTACAAGCCCTAAGAAGAATGATCACTCGGAGGTGTTGGATTCATCTCTTCGCCCTCTTCCAGATTTCAAAAAGGAAAAATGATAATCGCAACAATTGAAAAAAAAAATCTGCTAAGCAAAGAAATAGTTCACAGAGTACAAATAAACACATTAACTTCATACTATTTTACCTTTCCACATCAAAGGTTGTAAATCCTGCTCCCATATGAATAAAAGTGCTTTTCATGCCATCAAATTTCTTTTCCTTATGTGATTCAATATCACTAGAATCATCTTCTGATTCCTTTGGCAATGCAGAATAAAGAACTGTTTTGCTATATATTTCGGCCAAACCCACATAAAAGGATACTGAAAAAATGGTAATTCCAATAATAAACCAGCTGAATTGAATGTTTGCTAGTGATTTTGCTCGATTTAGTGCATCATGGCTGCTACATTTAACCACTTTATGACCACCTTCATTGCGAATCGAGCAACCTTTAGGTATTAACTCTGGTGTCCATAGCAAAAAGCCTGCAGCAATGTACCAAACACCTTGAAACAAAATACTAACTGATCTAACAAAACTAACCAAGAAACTCTTATGCAGCCCAATACCCAAAAGAGTAGTGGCTAAACAAACAAGTACAATGAGTTGTAGAAGCAAATGGTATTGTCCTCCAAGACCATGGTGGTAATTTGAATGTACGTGAAAAATAAAGAATTCTTGAGCGAAGGCTAATGCTCCCACAAGCTGTGTTAGTCCATACTTAACATTGCTACCCTTGAGTCTATCAAGAAGTATTGCAAAAGATCCATAAACCATGAAAAACATTGCTATTGAGGAATGTTCAAAGTTTTTTAGGTGATTTGATGATATGGTTCCATCAATATCTAAAGGTTGGTGTCTTGCAGGGCATATAAAAAGCTCCATGGTTATAGAGATGGTGCTTCCTATTATAATAAAGTAAGGCTCCAAGTATCTTACCCTTGAGGTAGGAAACCATGGACAAGATGTATAAGAGTTTGGTTGGAGGGAATGGAGCTTTATGTGATTAAAGAGATGCCACAAACCTATTAAAGCAAATGCTACTCCTGGCAATACATGCCCTTCTAAACTACCCATGTTTTAGCAATGCTGCAGGGGTAGAGAAGTTAAGGATAGAAGGCAAGAGTAATTGGCAAATCCTAGTAGCTTGGGGATTCTGAGTTGTATACAAGCATTTTATAGAGGATTATCAAATTTGAACTGACTAAAAAACCATAGTTATCAAAGTCTAACTGAATTAGTAAGTGCAATCAAAATATTCGGAAATTAGATTGTTAATTGTGTTGGTTTGAGTTCGAAATTCTTAATATTTTCAAATCGTTAAAATTCATTAAATTATTTCAGTAACTAGCGAATATTTAAACTGATCTAACCGATGCTTCAATATGTCTTTTTGAATTAGGCTAGATGACGGATTGCTTACTTATATAGCTTAAATCTGACTTAACACCTTATAATAAAGGAATGAAGTTATTAATTAATTAGTTTATTTTATAAATATACATTTAGCCTTTTGTTGGTTTGCTCTTTAATTTGATCCTTGTTTGTATTCAATATCCACTATCTAAAAAAAATAATAAAAATCTTTTAGTTATTAAATTAACGTGATTCATACACCATAGTTTAAACTTTTTTAGAACTATAATTCTGGAATTGAAGAGGAGGATAATCTTAAAAAATGAAGAGGAGGGTTTATAAATTATAAATGAGTGGCTGAGTTCACACCGTACCAAATATTGACAGTGGAAACACTAGTAGATAATCACAATTGTTTAATATTAAAAGCCTATTATATGTTCTTAAAAATAAAAGCCTATTAGATGTTAATTAACATTTGTTGAATGATTATTTCCATTTAAAGTTTCAGTTATTGTCAAAAAATGTTTTCCTATTTAAATTATTGAATTAAAAAAAAAAGTAATATCAAAATAATTATTGTTGGCTTTATGTCCATGTGAATGAAAGAGTTTAGATATGAATCTCTTATTCCTCAAAGTAAATTAAAAAAATCTCCAATTGGTAAGAAATATAGATATTTTATTGATAAAATTAAAAATCAAACCCTTCACTTTTATATATTTTTTTTATATTGTTGAAATTTAATTACTTGATTTAATTCTTAAAAAAAAAAAATCAATCAATAAAGTGTTAAATTAATTTTAAAAAGAAAACTTCCGCCAATCATGCAAGTAAATTTTGACTATAATATCTTAATTCTGTCCATCAGATTCCTTCAATTATGCAGACAATTGCTGCCGTGAATGAGGTTGATAGCAGTTACCAGTCTATTATGCTTTTTGGATATTAAAAAAATAAAATAATTTTCTTTTCGAAAAAAAAATACTACATCTATTATCAACAAATTGAAACAATTATTACCACTACTTTTTAGAGGCACAAATTCTAATTGTGCAACACAGCTAAAAGATAATATTAGAGATTTTATTTTTATTTTTAAGGGTAACTAAAAGAATTCACTTTAACTTTTTACGGATCAATTTGTTTTATTAATTACAATAAATGAATGATGTTGAGCAAATTATTATAAAAAAAAAAGTATTTGATAGAAAAAAAATTAAATTTTGGATTGTTATTGTAAAAGGATAACGACAATTTTAAGTAATTTAATATTTAATTTTTTTAATTACCGCTGGAGGCCGCAACAGGTGATTGATGACATGTATATGGTTTGAGGCATTATAATCACAATCATTGTTGAGGTGGAAATGACTCCTTATAAAAAAAAAAAAAAAAAAATTACTTTTTGAGTGTCATATTAATTGCTGGCGACTATCTGCGCCGCGCGTTTAATTTTGTGCTTCACACCGTTTACCAGGAATTAATATCTTCAACATTTTAGCTTCCTTCAAGATCGAAGTCAAATAACAAACAAAATCGAATACTAGCAATTGAAGTGTTTGGACATTATTATATTTTTGGTAAAATCTATATTTTGATAGGCCTAAAATATAATATAATTAATTAATTAATTAGGAATAGGAAGTAAAATGAAGTTGGAACATAGTTGGGAGGGTTAACTAATAGATCATAAAAGGAATTTCTTCACTGTAAAAGAGACAAACAATCTAATATGATAGAATGTTAGAAACTGAAGTGATGGGAACTCTAATGTTTTTGTTTCAATGAATGATATGAAATTATTCACAAAAGAGCTACAAAGTGAGAGCATGAATGTAAAAGAAAGCCAATCTAAGCTCCTCCAGACTGTGGCTAACACCATTTAGTTAATGAGGAGCTAATAGAATAATCAGAACCAACAAAGTCCTCATATCCTAATGTAAGGGGCTAATCCTGGGCCTTTTGTAAAATAAAATGTTGACCTTAATAAGTTAGCAATTTTGTTTTTGATATTAACAAGCTTAATTTTGAGTAACTAATTTGTTTACTTCAAGTGTGTATAAGTTAGGAACAATTTGGAAGTTAAAATGATAATGAAATATAGAAGAAAAATGATTCCGGAAAGCCATTGCAAGTACTATCTTGATTGAACTCATCACATGAACTAAATTGCACAAAAAGTTACAATTTGGGTCAAAGTACTAATCGTGAACAAAATAGTCCTGAGCAAGACCAAAGAGAGCAAAAATTGGCAAAATGGGCAGTAACCATCCTAATTGAATGTCTTGATCTGGACATGGTCATCCCAATCGGGATCAGGGTAGTTTTTCAAACATAACAACTTCTAATGGATATTTAGTATTAGTTCCGATTGAGATGGATGATATCCCGACCGTGACTTGACAAAATGCAGCTCAACAGTCTAATTTTTCATTCAAAGGGACTTGATTTATGTTGGGAATGAAATCATTGCTTCTAACAGCTATAATTAAATTTCTCAAGTATAAATATAACCTCTGAAAATTGTTTTGAGGTTAAGAAACTTGCTCATTCATTTTATTCATTCAAGCATTCAATTAAGCTCTCTAAACTCTTCTAAAATTCATTTTTGATATTGTATACTCTTGTGAGAGTTGGTGAGTGTTAGAATAAATATTTTTCTTATTCTATTTTCTAGGCTTGGAAACAGGAAGTGAGATTCTATTATAGAGGAATTGGTTTAAGTGTTTAGCCATTAAAACATGTGAGATTTTGGTTTTAGTGTAAGCCTTGAAAACACTTGTAATTTGGTTTTTGAGTGATTCTAGAAAACTTAAATTGTAAGTTTGTAAGAGTGAGCCATAAAAATCTTGTGTAATCTCAATCTTGTGGATAAGATTGTAGGTGATTAAAAATCCTAACTTAAGGATAAGTTGGGTAGAGAGGTAGGATTGTTGTTGAATTCGAACTCCTTAAATCATTGTGTTCTTCATTCTTTCTTCTCAATAATTCTCTTAGTTCTTGTTCAAACCTTTTAATTTCCAATTTTTGTTCGATAGTCCTATTCACCCCCCTTTAGGACTCTTTCAATTAATATTAGAGCTTGAATTCTAGGAAATTCATTACTAGAATACAAGATCATGAGGAGTGAATCTTAAAACGTTTCTTCACTTAGACCATTCTTTAATGGTAGTGACTATCCTCATTGGAAATTCAAGATAGAGTTATACCTTCATTGTGATTTTATCAAACTTTGGGACATTGTCCTAGGAGGTTGGGAACCACCTACAACTATCATAGATGGTGTGGTAACTACTCTTTCAAGAAACCAATGGAGCATTAATTGAAAGGAAGAAAATAAAAAAAATAGAAAATCAATATTGTATGTCAGCCGAGGAAATGCAAGAGACCTTAGAAAATCACTATGAGGGAAACATACAAGTGAGAAGTAAGAAAGTTCAACTTCATATATATGAATATGAACTCTTTAAAATGAAGCCTCAAGAGTCAATCACGGAGATGACAAATCGACTCAATGCTCTTCTTAAAATCCCTAAAAAAACTTGGTAAACATTTCACTAAGGAAGAAGTAAAAAAATAAGATTTTAAAAATCCTACCTAAGAAGGATTGGGAATCTCGAGTTACTTCAATTGAGGAAGCTCAAAACCTCTCCACTCTATCAACTAATGTGCTCATTAGTAAGCTCTTCACACATGAGCTCATTATTAATCAAAGAGGTGAGTAAGAAGAGAAAGAAGAAAAGAAAAAGAGCATAGCTCTAAAAGTTCTTCAAGAAGATAGTGAAGAGGAAAGCATAAAAGATTCTAGTGATGAAGAAGGAGACATTGCCAAGCTCACTAGGAACTTTAAGAAGTTTTTGAGAAAGAAAAATTTCTCAAGAACAAGGGACTTCAATAAGAAGTTCAAAGGAGATTAGAAGAAGAAAACCAAAGAGGTTAGTTGCTATGAATGCAAAAAACTTATGAACAGTAGAAGTGAGTGCCCCAAACTCAAATTCAAAAACAAGGGAATAAAAGATAAAAGAAAAGGCATTCAAAGCTACTTAGGATGGTTCCTCTAAATCCAAAGAGAAAGATGAACAACAAGAAGTGACCAATCTTTACTTTATGGCTATTGAAAATGAAAATGAGGTACCATCTACTTTTTATTCTTCCTTTGATGATTGTGATGATGATGATGATGATGATGAAAGCTCGATTGTGGGTAAATTATTAGTTAAATGTAAAATTTTATTATCTAAAAAGAAAAATGATAAGAATAAGTTAGCTCTCTTGACCAAAGAATTTGAAATTTTAAAAAATGATTTTGCTAAACTTGTTGAATCAAATGAAAAACTTGTTAGTAATGCAAAATCTTCAAATTCTTTGGAATATCAACTTAAGAAAGCAAATGATGAAAAACATAAGCTTTCTAAGGAGGTCTTAGAATTAGAGAATTCCATTGCTAAATTCAAGAGAGGAAAAGAAACTTTAAATAGTCTTTTTAACTCTCAAAAATTTCATGGAGATACCTATGGAATTGGATATAAAAATGGAATGTCTTCATCATCATCATCACATATTAATTTTATTAAAGCCTTACATAACTCCATTCCATCCACCTCCAAACCAAATGAGATTCAAGTTTTCAAAACTAAAAGATCTCATGTGTTAAACAATAAGGGAAAGTCTTATAAGACTCACCCTTATTAACACAAAGAGGTAAGGCTCAAACTAGAGCACCTTAACCCAAGCATGCTTATATGTACACTAGACACAATCATATTAGGCATGCTATACAACACAATGTGCATAAACATATTGCACAAACCTATCAAAATAAAAATTGTCATTGTCAATATATAACTCACACCATGACATAAAATAATAGAAAATAAATACCACCACAACATAAGGCATGTTTCACATACTAGCAAAGTTTATCATCCTAGGAGAAATAAATTTGAAAATTTCATATGTTCGTATTGCATGATCAAAGGACATACTAACAATGTATGTTTCTATAGAAGACTACACATGAATTTACTTCCTTCTAATTATCTTGAAACTAACCAACCTAGACCAAGAAAGGTTTGGGCATGAAAGAACACTTAAATTATTTTTTGTAGATGTGCTTGAAATCCACAAGAACAAAAAGCAAATGGTATCTGTTAGTGATATGCACTAGATTAATAATGTATGACCATGTTTTGACTTTATCACTTTATTTAATAAAGAGGCATTTTTCATTATCATTTTATGCTATGATAATTATAGTTAATTCTTACTAAGGTCATCAAGAATATGACTTGATAGTAAAACCCTTAGATTAAATATGAGTTCTATTCAAATTATCCCTAGTCATAATAATGTATTATGGTTAGTATGGTGTTGATTAATTATTATGTTTTACTAATCATGAATATGAGATCTTAATTGTTTGAGACATAAAGTGTTGGATTAACCCATTATGAGAATACTATATAGATAATTTTCATAAGTAATTCTCATTACAGTAATGTTGGCTTAGTCCTTTGACCTTGAAATCACCATGGATTTCTATATAACTATTTTGTATTTTGACACAATCTTACATTATCATTAACCGGATGATAAAATAGGTTATTGTTGGGTATAAAATGAGTTATATGAGAAATGTGAGTGATTGAGAAGGAATTTTTCCTATATTTAATATGAGTAAGATATCTATAAGCCCCTTGATAAGATAGACTGAGGAAAATGCATGGCCATACTAAGGTAAATTGATAAAGAGTTATCATTCTTAGTCTACTTGGAATTAAGAAATTATATGATTGAATTCTATAAGGATGACATAATCTATGCCTTATATTCAATCAATGTATCACGTGACAAAAGGACTAGAATATTCACTGTATATCAAGTTATGATGTATTATTGACTTCACATAACTTAGGTAGTTATAATATCTTGCTAGAGGCCACTTATGACTTGTAGGCCTAAATAGAGATTTAAGGCCCACTGCCAACGTCATGTGAACCTACAAGGTCACACACTTTGAACAAGCCTAAAATGAATATGGGTTTAACAAGCCTAAATAAGCTCTATGGAAATAAATAAATAAAATATTTATTTATTTAAGATAAAAGTTATCTTAAATAAATAGAATATTAGTTTTGATTTAATTTAAAATAAAATCAAAATAAGAATAAGTGATAAATTACCAAAAGGTTGTTTGGCAAGTGAAACCTTAATTTAAATGTCTATAAATATGTTATATTCTTTAGGGTTTTATACACTCTCATTATTCTGCCACCAAATTCATTTTCTCTCTTTTAAAAAATAAAACACAAAGTTTTTTTTTTTAATTCTTGATTTATAAGAAATCAAGAGAAGGTGTTAGCACACAAATATTTATTTTTAAAATCAAGGGTTATTTATGTGGACATTTGTAGAGGACAGATTCTTTTGGAGATGTCTCAAATCTGAACTACTAAATTAAAAGCTCAAGGTAGGGTTCACCAGAGTAAACTTGCTATCTTTTTTCTAGATTTCTTGCCTATTTTGCATTTGTGATAAGAAAACGACAACCCTAGATTTAATCAATTAATCAAATTACTTAGATTCGGGTTCGGGTTTGTGATTCAAATTTTATTTTTCCACTGCGTATGGAATCACAAAACCCAATAGTGGTATCAGAGCCACTTATAATTCGATAATTTGATTATGTGTATATGTAATATATCTGTGTTTGAGTGATTAGTGTTTGAAAAGTAGTTTTCAAAAATTTTATCCAAATAGTTTTAATTTTGTGATGATTAACTATAATCTGTATGAAAATAGTATTAAACATTTATTTGATTAATGTTTGTGATTGTTTAATGTGATTAAATAGTGAACATAATTATGATTTTCTGTGTTATGTATATTGTTTTAAGAAATCAAAATAAGTATTCTATTTGAACAACAAATTTGATTTCTGTTTAATTATGAAACATGAATATTTTGATTATATAGATTTCTATCAAGGGCATTATGTTTAAGTGTTAAACAGATTATATAGAATAAATCTATTTGGAATATATTAATTATTTTATAATATAATTTACAAGTAAATTAGGGTTAATGGTGGCGGCTGTTTAAATGTTAAATATAAAAATGATATGTTTTGAACATATTAATTAAATAGTAATTTGATTACGAAAATTATTATTGTTTTAAGGTTTTGGAAATAACTCATTCAAAGAGTTAAGGTAAATCGTTTACCTTCGGAGGTGCTACCCCTAAACCCCTACAAAGGGGCGTTGCCCCCTTGAACCCCACCTACTAACCCTAGGTTAGCGGGATTGCCGCTTGGGGCGCTACCCCCAGACCCCATTAGAGGCACTGCCCCTTAGACCCCGCTAAGGGCGTTGCCCCTAGGACTTCACAAGGGGTGCTGCCCTTTGACCCCAAATGGATTCATCATGCATTTTTTTTAACATAATAATTTAATTAATTTATAAATTGAAATTTTGGAATATGTGTTTATTGTTAAATGAATGGTGCATAGCATGACCCTTGAACTAATGTGATTGGATTTTATTTTATTGGGTTGTAATTTTTAAAAATACGGCCTATGAGTCATTTTATTTGTTGTAATTATTTTATTTTATTTTATTAGATAGTAATAAAATAGCTTTAATTACAACATGTAATGTAAATCAAGAGCTAATATGAAAATTCAAGTTGGAGGCCCATGATAGAGATCCAAGGTGGGAGCCCAAGAAGGAGGTCCATGGTAGAAAATGGAGATTCAAATTAAAGGCTCAATTTGTATTTGTAATATCACCTAAGTTTCACCTTTGATCTTTATATTGGCTTACGAATATCAACTTAGCTATGGGCCATGCTATACCATATTTATCTTATTATATTATGCATGTGATGCCATGTGATGTCATGTATATGATGAATATAACAATAATTAAATAAGATAAAAAATAACTAAACCCTCATTTAATATTAAGTCATTAAAATACCTCCCATTAATCAACACTTATCAAGATTTGGATTGCTATATATAGGTTATGCCAAAGCATTATGTATAAAGTCATCTAAATAAGCTAAGATGGATAATAGTGATATCCATATGTTTGAGTTGGTTAGACTTAACTAGGTTATCAAAATGGTTTTGGACCTAGGGCATTTGATAGGATATGATGGTACATATAATGTCAATATTATCCAAGAATTACATGAGATATAATTGGCAAAGTGTTACCTGCCTAAATAGCCACACTTTAAGTGATAAGCCAAAGCGTACTTGAAGTAGGGTGAAACATAGATCTTGGCCCACTAAGAAATTTCAATTGTTGAAATTATTTTAAGGATTTTATAATTTATGAAAATTTAGTGGGAGTTTTCTTATGCCTCTTTCATAATAAAACTGAATGTGCTCTATATATATTTTTGTAGATAATGACATCAAACACTGCACCTACCATGTCACTACGATTGATCCTTGAGAAGGATAAGCTAAATGGAACTAATTTTCTTAATTGGTATATAAACCTAAGAATTGCTCTTAGGCAAGAAAGAAAGGAATATATCCTTGATCAACCCATTCTAGAGAAACCAGCTACTAATGCTCCTAGAGCATAAAAAGGATGCTTATAGCAAGCATCTCAATGATTCAATTGATGTCACTTGTCTCATGCTTGGATGCATGGAGTCTGAGCTTTAAAAATAAATAATGGAAATAGAGGCTTATACTATGATAGGCCATCTTAAGGAAATGTTCCAAGAGAAAGCTAGAATCAAAAGGTTTAATACCATCAGGGCATTGCTCTCCTGCAAGTTGACTGCTAGCGGCTCTATCAGTCCTCATGTTCTCAAGATGAAGGGTCATCTTGAACACTTAGACAAGCTTGATCTTAAGATTGAACAAGAATTAGTTGTTGATATCATTCTCTAATCTTTGCTTGAAGCTTATATTGGTTTCATCATGAATTTTAATATGCATAGTATGGACAAAACTGTTTCAGAGTTGCATGGGATGCTTAAATCTACTGAAAAGAACATAAAGAATTCCACTAAGGATATTCTAATGGTAAATAAGGGAAAGGGTATGAAAAAGGTTGGAATAGGCAAGGGCAAGGCTCCCAAAGGCTTTCAAAAGCCAAAACCAAAGCCCAAGCTCAAGTTCAAATCTGAACCCCAATCAAAGCCACCAAAGGAGGGAATATGCTTTTTCTACAATGAGCCAGGTCATTGGAAAAGAAATTGCAACCTATATTTGAATGATCTAAACAAGAATAAGGGTAGTGCGACTTCCTCTTCAGGTATTCATGTTATAGAAATTAATTTGTCTACTTCTGATTCTTGGGTATTAAATATTGGATCAGGATCTCACATTTGTACTAATGTGTAGGTCTAAAAAGGAGTAGATCATTGGCTAAAGGCAAAGTGGACCTACAAGTTGGCAATAGAGAAAGAGTTACTGCTTTAGCTCTAGGGACTTATGAGTTAACTTTGCCTAGTGGACTTGTTTTAAATCTGGAAAATTGTTATTATGTACCTACTATGTGTAGGAATATTATTTTTGTTTCTTGTTTGGAAAACAAAGGTTTTGAATTTATTATTAGGAATATAAATGCAATATTTATCATGATAACATTTTCTATGGATTTTCTCCACGCACTAGTGGTCTTTATGTTCTAAATGTTAAAGACACTAATGAAAAGTCAATCTATAACATTGATACAAAGAAGTTTGAATCTAATGATTTAAACACTACCTATCTCTGACATTATCATTTAGGCCACATAAATGAGAAACGCATTTCAAAGCTTCACTAAAATGGGCTTTTAAATTCATTTGATTATAAATCATTTAAAACATGCAAATCTTGTTTATTACGAAAAATGACTAAAACACCTTTTATTGGAAAAGGTAAGAGAACTAATGATTTCTTAGGCCTTATACATTCAGATGTATGTGTACCATTAAGCTCAAGTACTAGAGGAGGTCCCTAGTTACTTCATCTCTTTCATAGATGATTTCAATAGTTATGGCTATGTCTATTTAATGAAACATAAATCTGAATTTTTTGAAAAGTTCAAAGTTTTCAAGAATGAAGTAAAAAACCAACTTGGTAAAAATATTAAAACACTAAGATCTGATCAAGGTGGTGAATATTTAAGCCAAGAATTTATAGATCATCTTAAAGATTGTAGGATTATTTTACAATTGACTCCTCCAGGTACACCACAATGGAATGGTGTGTTTGAATGGAGAAATCAGACTTTATTGGATATGGTTCGATCAATAATGAGTCAATCTAATCTTCCAATCTCTTTTTGGGGATATTCTTTAGAAACTGCTGCATTCATTTTAAATAGAGTTCCAACAAAGGTAGTTGAAAAGACACCATATGAGATGTGGACTAGAAAACCTCCCAGTTTGTCTTTTCTTAAGATTGAGGATGTGATACTTATGTGAAGCTTCAAATCTCAGATAAACTAGCACCCAAATTTAATAAATGCCTTTTTGTGGGATATCTTAATGTAACTAAAGGATATTATTTTTATAATGCTTCTGAGAATAAAGTGTTTGTTACTCAAAATTATGTACTTTTGGAAAAAGAATTTATTTCTAAAGGATCTAGTAGGAGCACAGTCCAACTTGAAGAATTCAAGACCCATAAAATAGCATTGTACCAAATATGGAACTACATCTGGATCAACAAGTAACTGTTGAACTTACATAAGTACCAGAAGGCCCAAGAAGATATGGTAGGACACATCAAATCCCTATAAGATATGGATTTTTCATAACCGATGATCATGATGTATTGATTGTGGATCAAAGTGAGCCTACATCCTATTAAGAGTCCATAAATAGTCCAGACTCTAAGAAATGGCTAGAAGCCATGAAATCAGAAATGCAATCCATGTATGATAATCAAGTTTGGACCTTGATTGACCTAGCTAATGGCTTAAAAACTATTGGATGTAAGTGGGTTTAAAAAAGAAAACAAACATGGATGGCAATGTATATACCTTTAAGGCAAGACTGATTGCAAATGGTTTCAAACAAACACATGGTATAGACTATAATGAATCCTTTTCACCAGTTGCTATCCTAAAATCTATTTGAATTCTCCTGACTATAGCTGTATACTAAAATTTTATTTTATTCTTATATTTTGTAAGTGATTTAGGACTCTTTTGGAGTAATTAGAGAGTGTTTGGCTTAATTAGGAGCTTGTGTTTGAGTTGTCATTGCACTAGGAAATGCATAGACATGTTCGACACGTGAAAAATTGGTGGAAGTATAGGTTGAGACAATAGTCTTTACGTTGAGACAGCTGCCAATAGTGAAGGAGAAAGGTTGCACTACTGTTGAGACAACAGTATGATGTGCAAAATGGGGCTGATATAAAGTTGAGACAGCAGTAAAAATGCCATTGCCTTTGGCTGCCTATTTGGGAATATTTTGTCAACTTAAGTGGCCTATTTAGGGAGGAATCTAAAGGAGTTTGAATGGGATCAATTACCTATCAATTGGAGACAATTTTTAGGAGAAATCAAGAGTCAAGACTGAAGAGCAACAATTCTAGTTTTATTTTCTTCTCTTCCTTTTATTCTTTTAATTTTCATGGGATTTTTTATAGTTGTAGGCGGTGGGGTTTAACGTACGCCCAAGTGTTTGGCGACCACACCACTGTGTGGGCTCGAGGCCCACTAGGAAATACGATATAGGTCTTGGGCCTATTCGAAGATGGAGTCACCACTCGGATAAAAACCGAGACACTGTACAACAACTGGATCCCACGGAGGTTCGCAGAAGCCGTCATCAGAGATTGAGTTTGGAAATTGGGTATGAGCGTTTGAATGCTCACCCAACCTTGCGGTTGGCCTTCATTTGTGTTTTGCATTTTCTTACCATTTAATTATTTAATTATTTCCTCATTTGCCACATGTAATGAAATTGCCAGATTTTATAATCAAGTCCGAGTTTGCACATTAGTCCAATTTCATGCCTTTAAGTCCCAACACTCAAAAAATGCAGTAAATAAAATAAATAATAATTTACAACCATACATTCAAAATTAAAAGGGGAAGGGATTAAGGATTACAATTCTTTTTAACTAAATAAACTAATAATATATAGAAAATAAATAAAAAATATACAGAAAATAAACTATTAAAATAACATAAAAGCGACAATATGCAAGAGGTAACTAGCAAAAGTGACTACTCGATGACAGAAATTATCAAGTAATTCCTATAAATAACACACGATTAGCCCTTCTTTTCATTAAAAAAAGCGGAATCACATGTAACGATATTTACAAAGAGGTTCTATAAAGAGGTTTTCACATCATAACTAAAGAAAACATTAAATAATGAAGATAATCACCACCATGCAATCATACAGACATATTTAAGTGCAAAAGGGGACATATTAAAGCAGACGTCACAACAAATAAAAAATATTGAAGTAGGAAGTGGGTTAACCCTGTCAATGAGGCGGTTGCCTCATTGATGAGGAGATCACCTCATTGATGAGGCGATGCCTCATGAACAAGGAAACCTGCCTCATTGCCAAAAGTACGTGAGTCACATACAAAAAAGGGCCTCTTGGAGGCCTATCAATGGGGCGATCGCCTCATTGAAGAGGCGATCACCTCATTGAGATAAGGCGACGCCTCTATGAAAAGGCATTGCCTGATCACTAGGCTTGCTCTGACTCCCAAGACGTATAAACTTCTACTTTAAGTAACCAAAATATGCATATACACACTCTACACTCATCATACCACGACTACATGCAAAAGTATTCAAAGATCCATCAATAAAATGAGATATCAAGCATGACACACTAGAGATAAACCTAAAATGTACTAATAGCTCAGTTACACATAAGCAAGAACACACAAAATGATAAACATGTCAAGTTTAAGTGCAGATTTTATACCAAAATGAGAGGCCCTCAAAGCTATTTTGATTGAGATCCTTGCTAGGATGTGGTATCTACCTTTGACACAAGTTTCCTCCTTCTTCCCTTATGGAGAAAGTGGACTCCTTTGCTTCAACCTTCCTCCCCTTTCTTGAGGACATTTTTCCTTTTCTTTTCCCCTTTGTGTTTTTCTTTTTTCTCTAGAGCACTATCCCTCCTCTTTTTTTTTTCACCCCCCTCCTCTTCTCTCTCTTTTTTCTCTTTTATTCCTTAGCTTTCCCATGCCCCTAAGCCTCCTAGCCCATCATGAGCTCTCATAGCCTTTTTTCTTTCCCCAAAAATCTTTTCCTCAAGCAAGAATGAGGTCTGGAGAGTGGGGCCTGCACCACTTGGCTGTCATGATTACAGCTGCATTAAATGCAGCTGCAAGTGGGCTGCAATAAGGGCAGCGCCTCATCGATGGGGTGATTGCCTCTGTGATGAGGCAATCACCTCATCAGTAGCTGCCAAAGAGGTGACCGCCTCATTACATTGAGGCGATGCCCCTTTGGCCCGGGCCTACGCTAGGCCAGGCGGGCTTGGTCCAAATCTTGATAGTTGGGCTCGGTTTTTGGATTTTCAAGTTTTGGCTTTTCAAGTCCACTTTCCACTTAGAGATTCAAGCTTCATCCTCATGTCCAAGTTCATATTCTCATCATTGGGCTTGACAACGGGTCGGTCAAACCGAGCGCCCCTAATTCATCCCCTAACACAAGCCAACCGAATTGGGTGTCTACAGTTCGCCCCCTGATTTTTTTGAAAAATCAAATGCATGCAATGACCATTTTTCAAAAAATCACATGCACAACAACAAAAAAATAATAAGGTAAGAAACATACCTAACTCTCGGGTCTCACCCGAGAGATAAATTCTTCAATTCTGAAATGTGACTGTGATCCTCGGGTTTTCCTAGCCCGATCAGCCACTCATTAATATTTGATAAAATTATTTGAAGAATGTTAACCTCGAGTTTTCCTGGCTTGATTACTATTTTACTGGGGACATAGACTCATGGGTTTTCCTGGCCCAACCATTAATCGCCTGAAACATGATTCTCAAGTTTTCCTGGCCCGATCCTCATAATACTGTAACTTGATTCTTGGGTTTTCTTAGCCCGATCACCATTGGGGATGTGGTTTTCGGATTTTCCTGGTCCGATCCTCATTCCTCCGGGGACACAGACTTTCGGGTTTTCTTGACCCAATTTTCCTTTGCTTTCGACTTTGGGGATATTACCCGAATAGTCATCTTGATCCTCTGAGCTTTAGGGATTCAAACCCGAATAGCCCTGTCTTTGAGCCTCAGGGATTCAAACCCGAACAACCCTTTCCTTGAGCTTCGGGGATTCAAACCCGAACAGGTCTGTCCTTGAGCTTTGGGGATTCAAACCTGAACAACCCTCTCTTTAAGCTTTGGGGATTCAAACCTGAACAACCCTGTCCTGAAGCTTCAAGGATTCAAACCTGAACAGCCCTATCCTTGAGCTTCGAGGATTCAAACCTGAACAACCCTTTCCTTGAGCTTCGGGGATTCAAACCCAAATAGCTCTGTCCTTGAGCTTTAGGGATTCAAACCCAAACAACCCTTTTTTTGAGCTTCGGGGATTTAAACCCGAATAACCCTGTCCTTGAGCTTTGGGGATTCAAACTGGAACAACCCTATCCTTAAGCTTCGGGGATTCAAACCTGAACAGCCCTCTCTTTGAGCTTTGGGGATTCAAACTTGAACAACCCTATCCTTGAACTTTGAGGATTCAAACCCGAATAGCCCTGTCCTTGGCTTCGGGGATCCAAACCCAAACAACCCTCTCTTCTAGAAACTTCATTTCAAAAATCCATACTTTGAGTTCTACCTCCTTAGTATTTGGCACTAATTTTCACCCATCATTCTCATCATCACATTTTTTTTATGGGAAAACCCCTACATTTTTGCTTGCTATAAAAATAACTCTTTTCCTTTTGTCCTTTCTCCCTTCTATCTTTGTCACCTTTTCTTTTCCTCTCTTTTTTCCTTATACTTCTTGTACTCCCTGTATCTCTCCTTACTTTTTAGTCATTGGAGAATGATAGAACACCCCTTGTACCTCAATGGGATCATATTCTGCCTCTCGTTAGCGCTTCTAGGAGTCTGGGATTGACCCGTGGAGACTCGATTCCGCTTCTGGTAGACATAAGGTCTCACATCTACTCTTTCGCATTCGGAGAGGTTAGTACCCTAAAATTTCCTATAAAATTTCATTGGGTTAGGGATTAATCTTGCATAATTATCGTTCTAGGACATTTATTTAATAAAAAAATATGGAATTTGTGCCTTATTATGTCAAAAATTGAACATTGTTCCTATCTGCGCCTTACAAAGGCGATTGCCTCTTTGATAAGGTGATCGCCTCATCGATGAGACGATGGGCTTCTGTGAAGAGGCGATCTCCTATCGCCCCTTCATAGAGCCGATCGCCTCTTCGATAAGGCAATCGCCTCTGTGATGAGGCGATCACCTCAAAGGTGAGGCGATCGCTTCATCAACAAAGAGGAACTTCACCATTTATGTGTACATCCATTATGAATTTCTCCCTGAGACCGCAAAATGCATAAATTTTACTTCCCTATCTCTTTATCTATAGCATGATGCTTAAAATTTCAAGGGTTCTGGGAATTTCCATAGAGCCTGGGTCTTTTTCAGTGACTTGACCGATGAGTAGAGGGACCAGATTCAGGAGATGGGGTTTGAGGACTTCGTACTCTTACTTCCATCCGAGCAGGGGCACACGGACTACCAGCCATTGCATGCCCTGATGGACAGGTGGTTTAATACGACCCACACCTTCCATCTCCCATTCGATGAGCTTACTCTAGACCCAGTATCATTTGCTACCATCACAGGGATTGCCTGTGCCAGGGATCATGTTCCCTTAGATGCAAGTCTACATCAGCTGTCTTCGGATAAGGCTGCATATATCGAGCAGCTTTTAGGGATGACTTCTAACATGAAGGGGACTCATACCCTTAGGTTGGACTCGATCAAGAGTTTTTACACTCGAGATCGGGCCGCAGCAATGATCTCTCCCCTTGAGATTGACCAGGTGGTAAGGGCTTTCTTGCTTTACCTGCTTGGTACCACCCTCTTTGTCGACACTACTAGCTCCATCGATCTGATGTTCCTACCGGCCCTTTGGGATCTTGATCAGGTTCCCACATTTGACTGGGGTAGTTACGCCTTGGCATACCTATACCGGAGCATGGATGAGGTGGTCTGAGGGGCTAGGAGGTTTTGTGGCTTTTGGCATGCTGTCTTGGGATGTCATGACCCTTTTTTTCTTTGTCTTGTTCTGACCCCCATTACTTACATCAGTATTCTCAACTTCTCCTGTTCTATTTTTCAGGTTTGGGCTTTAGAGCTAGAGTTGCTTGTTGGCGTTACCCGAGTGGGAGACCATTTCCCTGCCCTCGATAGGCGGGGCACCAGCTGTGTCGTGAAGAGGCACCTTGCACGAGTTCATATCCACAGATAGCACTTGAACTCCCTGACATAGGATGCAGTACCTACAAAGCACAAACCTTCTTATTAGTAAATTATTCACATTCAATTCACTTACATATTGACATCTCCCTCTTTTTTTTCCTTTTTGCAGATCCGGAACGACTTGTGGGGGTCCGAGGACACTTGGACCATTGAGATGACTCGCTTTAGGCCTTTAGCTCAGAAGAGGGCACTCCTTTGTGGCCATGGGTATCGAGCTTGGTACTTGGGAGAGCAGGTCCTGAATTGAAGGGCAAGTGTTAGGGCTAGGCGGGTCCCCAGGTCTCCTCCTGAAAGTATGCTTTGGGCTCACGAGCTGGAGGGTGATGATCTCATTCAGGCCATTACGGGCTCACCAGCTATGGATCACACAGTTCACGTGAAGAGCCAATATACAGAGTTCATCCACACCCACCTGCTGTTGACGGTCCCCTTCCAAGCCGCTTCTACTTCTTAGGTAAATCCTCACCGGTTCCCCTTTTCTTACAAATTCACTGCATCCTTAACATATTCCTCCTATTTCTTTAGGCTACTCCTGCTAGGCCCGTGGCCCCGATCAGGTCCCGGGTGCGGGAGAGAGAGCCCTTGAGGCATCGATTGGATCCGGGCAGGGAGGAGACTTCCACTGCCGATGAGGAAGCCAGGCCGACTGCTGCCCCCGGTTCTGAGTTTATCCTAGGCAGGTTCATCCATGTCCCTGACTCCCTAGCCCGATGTTGGGTTCCCCCTGAGGAGTTGTCATGTCAGTTCTTGACTTTGGATGGGGACCTGACCGCTGCATGCACCCCTAGCGGTGCTACTCATTTATGTTCTTTTTCTTGACCTGCTTTCACTATAATTCTCAAACCAACTGCTAGTTCCAACATTTATTTTAATAATGTAGATTCTGCTAGAGCAAGGCCTATATATGTATCACATGATAGAGGCCCAGAGAGACTACATGCTGGAGGTCACCCAGTAGTGGAGGGTAAGAATTTCATCATATTTTACATGTATGCATGCTTGCATGGTTTACTAACCTGTGATTTGTATGAATAGGATTGAGATGAGGCTAGTAGGGTAAGGATCGCTACTCTCGAGCATCAGAGTGATGTATTCCAGATTGATGAGGATGACGAGGATGAAGACGAGAGCGGCGACGGTGCCGGGGGAGAAGATGACCCTAAGGGTACGGGATCAGATGCTTGACGTTCCCGTGTTAAAATTGGTGTAGTATTTGAATAGTGAAGGTGAAATTTTGGTTTTAGAATTTATTAATAGAATGTTTCCAGAACCTGACACTTCCCTTGATTAAATTCATTTGTTTTGCTTTTCTCATTTCTTCATATGTGAGTTGATTTCACTGTTTGCATGCATAACTGTCCCACCTGTTAGACTGTGCGATTTGAAGAAATGCAATTGGCCTGTACTACTGATGAGGTGATCACCTCATCGAACCCTGGTAAAGAGGCGATCGCCTCATACTGCTGAGGTGGCACCTTATTGATGAGGCGATCGTCTCATCAATGAGGCAACCACCTCAACAGGAAGTGGTCCTGCCCTTATAAAACCTTCATTCCTGCATTTAACCTAATTCTTGAATCCCCTTCATCCTCCCCTTTATGTTTCTCTCTCTAAGTGTCTCTGAAAAGCCAAAAACATGATAAAACAAAGTTTAAGGTCCCTACAGTCGATTTTGAAAGGTTTTGATAATAAATCTTGGGCCGGGTTAGAACCATTTCATCTCGCGGTCTTCAAATCACTCCATAATAGGAGAATTAATTACCCTTTTCTCCATACTATGGTTCAATTTTAGGATCCCCAGAAACATGTTTTTCGGCTTAACACGATAGAAATATGCCCCCTTCTAGAGGAATTTGAGGCAATTCTTGGTCATCATACAGATTCCACTTGCCAACTTGCAATTCCTACTCTTAAAAACCCGGATTCTCGTTCCATTCAACAACAAATGGCGCATATGTTCAATCTTCCACCTCGGTCTTCCTTCCACTGTATCTCTGACTTAGAAATCAAATTGGAGCCCCTCCTTAAAGTCATCATGATTATGGACAAAGGGGAAACTTACTGGCCCCGCATATTAGCCCTATATTTGTATGCTCAATTTCTACTAGTTTCCCCCTCAAGGGGCTACGATACGAAGATCCTCTCCATCCTCGATCAAGTGGAGTCAGGGCTCAATCCCTTCCCTCTCATCTTAGTAGAAACCATCATTGGATTGGATGACTTCACAAGGACGCGACGGTTCTCCGAAAGCCCCTTTTTGTTAGAGGTAAGTTCCCGTTGCCCCTCTTTTACTTTCAACTGCCAATACTACATATACCTAAACATTTGTAATCCCGCAGATGTGGTTTCATGAAAAGCTGGGCTTGATTGAACCTCCTTAAGACATTAGGTGTTATCAGGCCAAGCATTATCGAATAAGGAAACTACATCCCATCCCTGCAGATATTCGTGGCTCGCTATAAACATTCCCTGATACACTAATTTGCTGGATGTGTCCCTGGTGGGGTTTGCAGCATGTGACCCTCTGATCTTATACATATTGCGTCCCGATTGCCAGTCTCCATTTTGCCACTTTCTATAATCCAGCCCACCTCTGTCGCCAATATGGTCATAAACAACTGATTATGGAGCCTATTTATGAGTTTGAGCCAGGGCCGCTTTCTCAAAATTTCCTAGACCACCTAGTGGTGACTTGGCCTCAAAGAGTCATTGAAAGAAACTTAAGCTATGACGGTGATCAGATCACTGATGATCATTACAAAGCGTGGTTTGCTTGTAACAGATAGAAAGAGACGAGTTTATTGGATATAAAAAGACAAGAGAATTACAAATGTTAAGTTCACAGGGTAGGCAATAAAAGAAGAGAAGATAAAACTAGCTCATGGAATGAAGTTATCGTTTTCCCTTTTGTTAGAAGTAATTTCCCTTTTGTACTAGTTAAACGGCTTGTAATGGACACATTATGCAATGTTTAATGACAATTGAAGCAATCCATTTCATTTTACTTAAGCACAAAATGTATATACATTTCACTTATGGTACATCTCATATTATTAGTTGGCTTGCCCTTGCAAGTTTTCTAACTAACCATTTTGTGCCTCTCCTTCCCCTTTTATATGTCCTTAACTTTTTCCTGGACAACCTCTTTTGAGGTTTTCAGTCCAGCAGGACTCCTTTTTTCTTTTTTTCTTTTTTTTCTTTTTAGTCTCTAATTTTTGCCTAGACAGCCTCTTTTCGAGGTTTTCTCCCTAGCGAGACTTTTTACAGAAATTATTTCTTGAGTTTATCTAGATTGATGGGTTCTTTGAACTCGTTTCCCTCCATGTCAGACAAAATGGCAGCGCCTTTCAAAAATAGCTTCTTTACTAGATACGGTCCCTCCCAGTTGGGCTTAAACTGTCCTCAAGGATCAGTCATAACTTATCTTGTGAGTTTCAACACTATATCCCCTTCTAGAATCTTTCTTGGCTTGATCTTCTTATTGTAGGCATGGGCTCTTCTTCTCTGATACAGCTGAGAATGATACACAGCCTTCATCCTCTTTTCGTCCAGTAGTGTCAACTGAGCCAACTGACTTTCGACTCCATAAGGATTCTCAATGACCTTATCTCGACCTCTACGGGCAAAACTGCCTCACACCCATAAACTAAGGAGTATGGAGTGACCCCTATTGAGGTTCTAGCAGTTGTTCAGTTCCCCTATAATGTGAATTGTAAGTACTAAGCCCAATCTCAGTAATTTTCCAGCGTCTTAGCCAAGATCTTTTTTACATTCTTATTTGCTACTTCTACCGCTCTGTTTTCCTGTGGCCTATATGGAGATGATATGTGGTGCTCAATCTTATAGTCTTTTAGTAGTGTGGCCGTCTCTTCTCGAAACTGAACACCATTGTCTATGACTATGTGGTGTGGTAGACCATAGTTGTAGATTATGTTCTTTTCGATGAACCTCGACATCTGCCTCGCCCCCATGGTAGCATAAGATTCAGCCTCAACCCACTTGGAGAAGTAGTCAATGGCCATAATGATGTACCAATGACCATTAGTTGCTTTTGGCCTTATCTCCCCTATGATGTCAATACCCCATACAGCAAATGGCCAAGGAGACATCATTCCTTCAAGTTCCATAGATGGTAGGTGGCTAACATCACCATATGTTTGGCAATTGTGACATTTCTTCATAAATTCAACACAATCTGCTTCCATAGTGAGCCAAAAGTACCCCTAGAGGGCTATTTTCTTCACCAAGACAGTCCCATTCATGTGTGGTCCGCACACCCCTTCATGAATTGCTTCCATAAGCTTCCGACCTTCATCCTTGTCGATACATCTGAGGTGTACCCCGACTGGCATTCTTTTGTATAACATCCCCCCGTGGCTTATGAACTTTCGAGACAACATTTGTAGGGATATCCTTTCTTTCTTATCAGCGTCATTCAGAAATTTCCCAGTTTCCAGATACCTTTGTAAATCATATAACCAAGATTTCTCAGTGACATCAACTGGTGTTACTTTCACCTCTTCGTAATAGGGGGCTCGAGACTTTATGAGAATTAAGGGTCTGGCCTCTAGTTGCTTCCCACTTTCCCATATGGAGGCCAGTGTGGCTAGGGCATCTGCTACCTAGTTTCCTTCCCTTGGCAAATAGATGAATTTACATTATGTGAAGGAGCACAGAATGGTGGTCAAGTATTCCCAGTACAGCCGTAATCTGTCTTCTTTTATCTCCCATTCTTTGGTGGCTTGTTTTATAACTAGCATGGAATCTCCGTAGACAGTGACATATTTCACCCCTGCACTAAGCAATGCTTCTAAGCCAAAGATGCAGGCTTCACATTCTGCTTGGTTATTGGTTGCTTCAAATTTGAGCCTTTTTGCTATCGGGATCATTTCTCCTTCTGGCATAAGCAAAATTACTCCTATCCCAGCCCCCTTGTTGTTGACAGCTTCATCAAAGTACATTTCCCAATCTTGTATCTCTATCGCCCCTAAATGCTCGTTAGGGAACTCCAGCTTCCACTCTTGGGTGTCCCTGACCGGGCTTTGCACCAAGAAGTCTACTACTGCTCTTCCTTTTACTGTCTTTTTGGCCATATACTCTATATCAAATTCTGTGAGCAAAACGAGCCACCTAGCCAATTTTCCCATAAGAGATGGGATCTGTTGGAGGTACTGGAGGGGATCATGTTTGGAAACTGCTTGCACCTTATACGACTGGAAGTAGTGTCAGAGTTTCCTCTTTGCCCAGATCACTGCTAGACAAGTTTTCTCTACTAAACTATAAGTAGCTTCGTAGGGTAGAAGCTTCTTACTTAGGTAATATACAACGTGCTCTATTTTCCTTTCACCTTCCTGTGCTTGCATCACCCTTATTGCATCCTTTTCAATTGCCAAATATAGGATTAAGACTTTACCTGGTCTCGGCGGTTGTAAGACAGGGGATTCATCAGATAATCCTTGATAGTTTCAAAAGCCCGTTGACACTTCTCGTTCCACACAACAGGTTGGTCTTTCTTCAGAAGCTTAAAGATAAGGTCGTAGATGGCTGTTAGTTTGGCTAGGACTCTGCTGATATACTGTAAGTTCCCTAGAAACCCTCAGACCTCTTTTTCATTTTTTGGCGCGGGCATATCCCTTATTGCTTTGATTTTATCTGGATCCATCTCTATTCCTTTCTGACTGACAATGTGTCCCAATAGTTTCTCAGATGTGACCCCAAAAACACACTTCTTCGGGTTCAATCTGAGATTATACTTTTCTACCCTAGCAAGAAACTTGTCTAGTGCTTCAAAATGCCCTTCCCTAGTTGTAGATTTCACCATCATATCATCTATATACACTTTGACCTCTTTATGGATCATGTCGTGCAGTAGGGCAGTCGCCATCCTCTGATAAGTGGCCCTTGAATTTTTCAACCCGAAAGGCATCACTTGGTAACAGTACATGCCCCATTTGGTGATGAATGATGTCTTCATTCTATCCATAACCGCCATCATGATATGATTGTATCCTAAAAATCCATCCATAAAAGAGTACATTGCATTGGAAGTTGCACTATCAATCAATGTGTCAATATGTGGTAGGGGAAAGTCATCCTTAGGGCAGGCTTTATTCAGATCTCGGTAGTCCACACACAATCTAACCCTTCCATCCTTCTTGGGAACTAGAACTATATTTGCTAACCACTAAGTGTCCTCTACCACTTCTAAAAACTTTGCCTTCAGCTGCTTTTCAACTTCTTCCTTAACTAAGAGAGCCCATTCTGGCCTTAGCCTCCTTTGCTTATGCTTTATTGGCGCTATGTGAGGGTATGTGGGGATTCTATGTTATGAGATCTCCCTGTCGATTTTGGGCATGTCTTCATAACCCCAAGAAAATACTTTGTCTCTTTTTTAACATTTTTTCCATTTTTTCTCTCTCATAATGAGTTAAGCCAGAAGCAAGCAGTATATTTTTAGGATTATCATCTGTGCCTAAATTAAATGATTTAGTTTGCATGGAATTAACATCAAACATATGCATGAAATGATCATCATAAATAGAATAACCATTAGGGAACAAATCACATAAATAAGCAAATTTAGATTTCATTGCATTCACTTTTGAAAAGAAAAGATCGTTAGCTTCAAACAGAGAAGCTATGGAAATATCAAAGTCATTATAAAAGACATATGTGATAGAATTGAGGATATAGGTCTCAAAGTCTAGGTCTTTATTCTGATCATCAATGCTCTTCTACTCTGAAGTAGCTTCATCCTCTTTAGACTCCTCTTCGACCAGTACCAACTCCTCAGTAGGGGCCTTTTCAATAGCAGCTTCCCCGATTTCGCTCACAAATTCAGTAAAAATCTTGAATCCTGGGATAACTTCCCTAGCCACTAAGAGAGGTTATGGAGTTCCTCTGTATGGGTGCCTAGTGCCTTCCTTTTTAAAGATTTCCCATAAAGTCTTCTTTCTAGCTATAGTTTCCTCCTCCTTTTCCTCAGACCGGTCTGACACACCTAATTCCTTCCCAGCTTTGTCAACCTCTTTGAATCCTAGCCCATGCTTTAGAATAGGTACCTTTCTTCCCACAAACTCTAAAGGTCCACTCTGATTTTTCCCTAACCCATGCAGGGCAAAAATTTCATATTGCGCATCATTCTCAGAACCCTTTCATCCATCTCATCTTCATAGATCACACAGACTTCAAAACTAGGGCTAGGGGAAACCTCCTTAGGGGTTAACTTCAGTGCGGCTATGGCGACTTTAGTTTCGGCTAAGATGGTGACAACTCTTCCTTCATGTGGAAACTTAACCTTCTGAAGAACAATGGATGGAATGCCACCCAGGGGGTGAAACCATGGCCTTCCTAATAAAATGGCAAAGGTTACTAGGATATGAATCACATGCAGGTCAACCCAGACTTCTATAGGCCCTGTTATGACTAACGCCTTGAAAGTTCCCTCCACAGATCTTTTGGTGTCATCGTAAGCCTTAATAACTACTTCAGAAGGCTTTAAGTCAGCTATCGTCAGCCCTAGCTTTGGTAGAATCTTCAATGGACACACATTGATGGTAGAACCATTATCAACCATCACGCAACATGTCATCTTCCCTTTTACCTCGACTTTGATAAACAGGGCTTTGTGGTGATCTCTCCCTTCTAGAGGTAGATCGTCATTGGAAAAAGTTATCATTCCTTGAGGAGTTTTTGTTAGTGACTGGACCATCTGTTCTGTGGTGGAATTAGTGGAAATCTTCCTTTGGTCTAGTGCCAGGACCAGGGCTTCCCTGTGATCCCTAGAATGCATGAGTAACTCCTAAACACTAACAATGGTCTATGTACTTTGTTCTACCTCCTTTCCCTTTTCTGCACATTCTGCCTTTTCGGGCCCAACCTTGGTAACCTCAGCTTCTTTTTTTTTTCTTTGAACTTTCCCACAGATTGACTTGGCTCACACCCCTCGTTGTCCCATAGGTCATCACGTTCTCTACTTTTGTCATCAGAACTCTATATGTCCAAGACTTGTACCCGTAATTCCGTGGGTCATTTGCTTGTCCTCAAGTTTTTAGGCTCGGTCGATTGGGAATAGTGAGAGACATCAGTGAAGGAGTTTAGGACCTGTTCTTCTGTTAGGCTAGAGCTGACCATTAGAATGGATGGGTTAGGAGGTGGTACATTTCGGTAATTAGGTAATGGGTTGGTTTGAGTGTTTGGTTTTTTATTTTATGGGTCGGTGATTTTACCTGAGTCTATCAAATCTTGGATTTCATGCTTTAACCAAGCGTAGTTTTCTGTGTCATGCTCGATGGTCTGATGAAATTTATGGAAAACCTTTGGGTTGGCTCCAGACAAGGGTTTTTGTGAAGGCAAAGGTCGTAGCAGGTTCTTCTCAATGAGCTTATCAAGGACTTTGGACATAGGACATCCCAGATTAGAAAATCTTCAGGGTTGTCTAATCGTACTGACTTGTACATTACTGCTTTATGGTCGAATAGCATGAATCTAAACGTTACTGCTCGAGCTGGCCCCCTCTTTACCCCCAAAACCTCTTCCGAAGAATTTCTTCTCTTGAGCCATATCTGATTCTTTCTGGACCCTAAATTTGTATAACTCTTCAAAATTTTTGATCCCCAGATCCCTCAATTTCCTAGACAATATGGGAACACACCCTTCTATTGCCAAGACCAACTGGTCAGACTCAGCTGGCCTATGCCTCATCAAGGATAATTTTCCCCTTCAACGAGTTAGGTAATCAACAAAAGGCTCGCTAAAGTTCTGCTTGGTATTCTGCAAATCTCTCAAGGACACTTCTAGTTGGACCTTGAGACCATATTGCTTGACAAAAGAAATGCATAGTTCTTTCCAATCCAACTAAACATGCGGTTCCAAGGTGTAATACCAACGAATCGGCACTCCTTCCAGTGAAATAGGGAACTGCTTAACAATTTGGCTCTCAGTTAACTCAGTAGCCTTTATGTATGTTACATATTGCTTCAAATTCAAATGGGGATCCTCATCACCAATATGCTTCTTCATGTCTGGGAATTTAAATTTATGAGGCAACGGTTCATTACCCTTTTCCAAATTCAGATCGTAATCTAGGAGGGCGACTATACCCTTCTCCTTCATCATTACATGTATCTAGTTAATCACTTTGGTCATATTCTTAGCCCACTTAGTCTAACCCACATCCTTAGCTTGGATGATATTTCTTTGATTCACTGGATTGGCTAATACCGTTACGTCTTCTTCTTCCCTTCCCTTAATCGGTATTTCCTCGTCAAGGTCAACCGAATCGATTGGCGGTGCATTGGGTGGCTGTGTTGGCTAACTTTCTCTGATAAGCTTAGTAATCTCCCCTATCATTTCTCTCATCATAGCCTGGGTTTCTGTTATTACTTCTTCTTTCCACCATGCCCCAAATGCCTTTGGATCGAATCCTCCTGCGATTCCTAATTCTGAATTTCTGACCAAACGACCTGAAGTAGCTCGAATCCACTCGGCTGAGCTTGAAGGATCTATAGTGCTGCAAAATAGTCGGTTAGAATGATGCATGACATGTATGTATGATATGCAAGTTCGTTATATTTAGAAACAAAAAGGTCACACACAAAAAGATATACAAGATCAAAACATGGAACTTAAACGTGCAAACTTCCGCCCTTATTTCTCCCGCACATGTATTCAATGGCTAGTATCTTGTCCTAGGATTTTCGGCCTGGGTTTTAATTATCAGTGAGGGATAACAAAACCGATGTATGCAAGAAAACTCTCAAAATGATTCAGACAAGTAATGGTTCCTTTAAATATTGTATGTTATAATATGTACTAGGCCTAATATTGCCTGTGCTGTTAGTGTGACTAGCAGGTTTCAATCCAATATAGGTTTGGAACATTGGATAATTGTTATGGTAATCTTTAAGTACTAAAGATTTAGTCTTAACTTATGGAGGAGGTGATTTACATATAGATGGTTTCATAAATTTTAATTTTCAATCAGATGTGGATGATACAAAGTCTATCTCTGTGTAAACACCCAATTTTGGGATAATAAATATAGATGCGACAAAGGAGTCCAATGATGAAAATGTTATAAGTAGGTCTTCAATACTTGAAGTTCGAAACCTCAAAAGTTTAAATATGTTTTCAAAAAGAGTTTCATTATTTTTTAAAGACTTAATTGTAATACCTTTTTAAGACCTAATAAAAAATTTTAATTTCTTTCAGAAGTCTTTTTATAATTAAAAGTTTAAAAAAATTTAGAATTATAGAATTCTAATCGGAATTTGGTAATTCCAATCGGAATTATGTTATTCTGATCAGAATTACATGTTTTCCGTCGATTTTTGCATTTGTTATAGAAAATAAAAAATATTTTCTTGAGTTTTGATTGGTTTAAAATTTTTTTAAAATTTTTTTGGGATTTATCTACATCTGTAGGAACTAAATTCCTTTTAAAATTGGAACTCTTCATGAAATAAGCCCTTTCAAAATTGGAACTCCTAATACGTAGAACTTAGGGTTTTTGTTTTTCTCCTTATAAAAGGAGGGCTTAGGCTCTTGGAGGAAGGAGGGAATTCTCAAGACTCAATTCTTAGGATCTCTCTCTTTTTGTTTGAAACTCTCTTTTTCTGCACTATTAAGAAATATTCTTGGTTATTTCATCTTGGAAGCAAAGAATAATGATTTTTGTTGAAAAAAAAGGAATAACAAGTTTTTGAAGATCTATTTAACAAATAAATGGTGATTTTTCTAGTCTAAGGAGCCAACCACTATGCATCCATAATCATCTTCTCCTTCTCTATTTTCTATTATTTTTTATTTTATTATTTTTGTTCCTATTGAATTCTAGTTTTACTTAAATTTTTATTTTTATTTTGTTTATTCACTAACCATTGATTGTTTATTTTTGTGTTCGTGATTATGGAGGGGATCACTTAATGAGTTTGCTCAAAGAATGATCCATGAAGGTCCGTGGAATGCCATGGATAGAACATTGTGGCTACACAATATTTCTAAGGTTTTTATTTAGTTTGTTTATCATTTTTTTATTTTTTTTATTTTTGGGTTGTATTAATTTTCTTTTTTTATTATTTTCAATAGTTGTTTGTAATAACTCCAACAGTGGGAATATTGAAATTTGGTGTGTGTGCTTGGATGTTTTGTTTTAATTAATCAGTTAGTAAAATTAGGATTTTAATTGGGTAATTAATTAAAATTAATGGTTATAGAAATAATTAGGTTGTTTAATTAAAATTGGATTAGATTTAAGTGGTTAAAATTAAGGTTGCTTGATTGATTGTTTTATTTATTAGTTTATTTTATTGATCATGTTTACTTTAATTAAATTAGGGTTTAAAATATATTTTATTAATAGCTTGATCTTTATTTTCTTATTTTATGTTTTTGGGCTTGTTTGCTTATGTTTATGTGTTTTGGGCCCTAGGCCCACATTAATCTTTAACCCATTTAAATTTAAGTTTTTTTAAGGTTTAATTAATTAAAATACATTAGTCTTTAACCCATTTAAATTTAAGTTTTTTTAAGGTTTAATTAATTAAAATGCATCTTTAGGCCCATAATTAATTAGAAATTAGGGAAGAGACAACTTAGGGCCACTTAGTTAATTATACATAAAGCCACCTAATTTAATTTAATTAATTTAGACTTAGCACATTTAGTTTAAGCTTTTTCATAATTTATAAATTTAAGATCACTTTAGAATTAAAACATATATAATTAGGCCCACTAAATTAAATACTTCATAATTTGTAGATTTAGGCCCATTTTTAGAATTACAATAAATAGACTTAGGTTCATTTAATTAAAATTGAATAAGGATTAGGCACATTAGTCTTTAGGCTTACCTATAAATTAAAATATGTAGATTTAGCTCATTTAATTAAAATCAATGTAGATTAGACTAACCTAAGGATTATGGTGAATGCATTGTATACTTGTATATTTCATGACTAGTTTGCCTAGAGTTGATTGTTTTTTAAGGTTTTACATGAACTTGCATGTAAATGAGGATAGAATAGTAATTTATAAAGTAATTCTAAAAGAACACGAGACTGAAAGAAGTTGGTATTCCGTATCCAAAATCTCCTAGTTGTGGTTCTGGCTTTCTTTTAGGGAATCGATACCACCAATATTTAATTCCTAGTTATTACCCTGGGTGGGACACCTCATCTCCATGGCATATCTTTGTGATAGTGGTTAGTGTGTTCTCTAGAGCTCTAAGCTCAAATAGTGTCGCAATTGCTAAAATCATGGGCATGCACTAAACTCTACCGTTTACAGTGGTGACTCCACTAAGGATAAGAGATATTGATTCTACTTGTGTTCTTTAAAATTATATTATTAATTATTATTTTATTCTTACATTCTTTCTACATGTCCCTATTAACTGATGGTGTCAATTTATGGTTCCATGATTCCACTAGCTTCATGGGATTGTAAATTGGCTAACCATCACTCTTAGCCTTAACTTAGTTCAAGAGAGATTATCGAGATCATCTGACCAGAGTTTGTAACCCAACTCCTAAAGGGGGGGTAGTCTTCTCTCAAGTTTGCAAAGGATGTCAGGCCCCTCTGACCTTGGCCTGTAACTCAAGTCTTAAAGGAGGGCATCTTGCTAAGGGAACCTTGACCTTTTTATCGAAATAAGCTCATGTAGTGGCTTAGTAACTTCCCCTAGGATTATCCAAATTACTGGTGAATGTTGTTATAAGGTATTCCTATCTATAAAGGCCCAAGCCCATACTTTAGAAGCCCATCATGACTAATAAAGATTGGGCTATGCTTTTATACCTAGAAATATTATTTCTATGCTTTATTGCTTTGAGAGATTTGGCATGCTCATTGGTTCTTGATATCCCCTATTGATATTAAGGCCAAGACAAAAATCCTAGGAAAAGAGACTCACCATTGAATACGTGTGTGGGAGGAATAAGGTTAGAAGGATGTATATACTTGACTTGATTGTTACTTGTTACTTATTGAATAGCATATGCATTATACTAACAATTTATCTTGCAACCATCATAGATTCATCCGGGTCTTCCTGTATTTGGAGTCAAAAAGGTGGTAGACTAGTGAGAACTGATTCGAGCCCGCAATCAATTACGAAAGAGATCCTTAGTAGACTAGAAAGAAGTCGCATCAATCCACTTTATCTATAAGCTATATAGCCTAAATAAGCTGAAGAAATGGAACAATAAAAGGGAGGAAACTGGACCTTAGAGGATGTCGAAGGAGCATTGATGAATGACATGAGAGCAATGATGAAAGATGAGTTAAGACAAGCTTTAACTGGGTTGATGCCACCACCTGTTGCTACTGCACCCCCCGTTATGGCCAATCCACCCATTGTGGGTACACCACCCACTAATAATGACAATGGTGCTAGGAATATGCCTGTTATGGAAACGAAGTTGGAGAATGACGAGAGTTAAATGGTTAAAAAGGTGAAAAGGGAATCACTTGAGCAAGTTCAACAGTTGGAATCCAAGCAGATGAAAGCACTAACTCAGAAGATGTCTAAGATGGTGAAGTTGATGAGAGGACAGGTCATTGGATACCCATTTGACTTTGATGATGTGATGCAATTTGGGGAGGATAAGTTGCATGATAAATTTAAGATGCCATAGCTGCAGAAGTTTGACAGTACTGGAGACCTGAGGATCCACCTTAGTCAATACATAACTACCATGAGCACCACTAAGGCTCCTTTATCTATGGTTACTAAGCTATTTGTGTTATCCTTGGAGGGTATGGCTGTCAATTGGTATCATAGGTTAGAGAAGTCTATGCAAGCATACTTGAGGGAGTTGTGCACCAATTTTTTGAAATAATATGACCACAATACCAGGCTTGAAGTGTCTATTAGGGATTTATAATTGACCAATCAAAATCCTAATGAATCATTTTCAGATTTTCTGACTAGATTCATGAATAAGGCAGGATTAATGAAGAACCAACTAGCTAAGAAGGATCAAGTTAGGATGATTGTCCGAAATGTGTCACCCAATCTGGTTAAGAGATTTTAAATGATGAACCCTAAGAAATTTATAGACCTTTATGATGATGGGTTACAAGTTGAGGAGATTGAGAATGAGAAAAAGAGGATCGCTAAAAGCACCGAAGCAAGAAACTACCTAACTGGGGGCATACAACAAGGAAGCACTAGTCGGATTGTGGAAGTCCATGCTATTCAACAACCAAGGAGATTCTCTAATTTTAACCAACCTTTGTCAAAAGTCCTCGAGTGCCTAATGCAAAAGGGCTTACTTCAACCTTTACCTAATCCAAACCCACTAAACCCAAACACCCTAGGCTATAACCCGAACAAGCACTACCAATTTCATTAAAACTTCCAACACTCCACGGATAACTGCATCCACCTCAAACATGAAATCCAAAACCTTATAGAATTTGAAAAGATCAGAGACCTTAGAACCCATGCACTAGAAATAATCCTTTCCCAAACTACTAAAATATACCACCCCTAGCTACTTTAATGATTAACTTAGGAATTAGTGAGGAAGAAGTGTTAAGCTCCTTTGATGACCTAGACCTTAAAACCAAAGAGAAATCTCCTAATGCCCTTAAAGATGAGGAAGAAGCAGAAGACTTAATGGGTCACCCTTTAGGCAAGTTCGACTATAAGGTGTTTTACACTAAACCACCTTCTTTTGATAGACCCTTCAAGTCGATTATGCCTACAGGTTGGGGTGATGAGTTTGATGATGAGAAGCTACTAGAAAAGGAAGAAACATGCATAGTGGAGGTACAAAAAGATGAATTCATGTAGACAGTTGGTAAGAAGATGCAATAATAGTTGTTTTGCTAGCCATTGGAAGGATAACCACTATGAGACTAGCATCCTTAGCATCTAGAATAGGAAATAAATTTAATTATTGTCTTCTTTGAATAAAATTTTATTTTCCTTAGAACTTGTTTTATTTTAGTGATTGATGATATAAATTCTAATCATGCTTACTTATGTAATGTACATCCTAATGGTACTATGCATTATGATATTGATTGCATCAACATGTTTGACATAAATTCAATTTAATTAAATTCATTCAGCATGGGCACAAATGCAAATTCAAGGAACATTCATATATCACATTATGTAACTTCTGAAGATAAGAAGTTTGAGGAAAAAATAAAAAGAATAAAAAAGAGAGAAAAAAACAAGGAAAGAGAAAAAAATAGTGAGGTAAAAATTAAAGTGAAAAAAAATTAGGATTGGCCGATAATAGGAGTTGTATCATGTGATGTAATGAATGTTCTCATTTTTGCCTTAATGAATGATTAAAATTGAATTTGAAATTTTGTTCAAATATTGCATATTCATATAGATCATACTGCATAAGTATTTGAATGGAAAGACAATACATAATGAAAGCTAAATCAGAGCTATGAAATCACTATTTTAGTTATGTTTTCTATTTTGCCACCCCTTTGTAATTTTCCTTGTAAGCCTGGAATCCCCTTATACCTTGAGAATTTAGGTGGCTCAGTAATTTTCATTGCAAGTCTTGTCTTATAACTATCATCAATCATTACATCAACATCAAGCGTCATATTTTGCTCAAAAGTCCTTCAAAGTGCAAGTCCATTTGATTTCATCATCAAGAAATCACTTTAGTTAGTTCGCCCACTCCTCTACATCTTCAATGTATGAGATTATGACTAATAAGGCTAGTAAATCAAAGGATCAATAACAATAGTGAACAAACTTGGTCTCTTGCATAAGAAAAAAAAAGATTGCTAGAATTACGAGAATGGATCTAGAATGAAATTGGGGCAAAATCAAGCTCTATGGGCAAATTGCAGAATAATAAGTCCACATTCAAAGAGTGAAGATGGAACACTAAAGTATAAGAGCCAATATAAGAGTTTTGGGGGCATAAAGAAGTAAACTGTAAGCAACAACCAATAATTCATCAATACAGCACCACTTGTTCATCTGCTGAATAAGTTGTATCAGAGGCTTTAACATCAGAAGTACCAACAGCAAAGCATTAAATGCTCAAACCTACAGGCTATTGATGAGGCACCTCATTCTCACACTCCAAGCTGTAAACATAGCTCTATTCTAGACAAGAGACCTATTAGGATCATGCATGTCATACATAACATGCATACACTTGCATACATTTGCTGTGAAATACTTGCTTTGCATAATAAACTCTTTGAGCTTAGGCAAGATTATGCAAATACTCTGCTACTAATATTCAAAATTAGTGTTATAAAAGTGCAAAAAAGTATTCAGAATGTTCACATCTGAGAGAAAAGGGTAACACTATCAAGGTGAACCTGATGCTCAATGGGACTCTAGACTGCAGAAGACTAATAAATCATGGGTCCATCTAGCAAGGGAATATTACCGACAGTGATACTTACAAAAGCATCATCCTGGTGACCTTAAGAGGCTGGATAAGACATTCAAACTCCTTAGATTCAACATCCATCTCCATAGTCTCATCTAAAGCATCATCTGGATCTCTCCATAACAGTTAGACCAACATAGGGTATGGAATATGGTGATGAGAAGGTCCAAGATGTCAACAATACATTTGTCGACCTTATAAAAGGGAAGGATGCACTCAAAACTTGAAATGAATGCACTCTGGAAAATTATTTGATCAAGAAATAAGATCTTTAACTCTTGAACCTTTTTTTCAGGAGATATCAAGAAGAGAAATAAAGCCCTCTACCATAGCATTAATGGAATGGCAGAAATACAAAAACAACCCAAAGCCATAACTTCAATGGTGGAGTATCATGACCTTGTGATTAGAGACATCATCATTATAATCAAAAGGAAGAATGCAAAAAAAGAATAACACTGGATTTTGACAAAAATTATTCAGTTGAAAATAGACCATACTAACTTATGGTATTTTGTGCAGGGCAAAACAAAAGAGAATGAAGAAGGGGAAAAGAACCACTACATCAATCAGAATAGGCAAGATAGCAAATGTCAAACACTCATCAAAATAATAAGGGGAAGTAATAGAACTCTATTTCCTTAGATTTTATAATAAAGTACCACCTCAATAATAAAATCCACAAATTGAAAGTAAATTCATCCACTCCATGAGTTCATGTGCAAAAAGCCTATCTTATGACCTTTGATCATAATGGCTCTTTTTATTAGCCTCGCAGATTTCAGATGTTCAGTTAGCAACTTTATGTTGAAAGTTTATAAACTCTAATCAATCTAATGCTTTCTTTACACCAAAATGAGGTGAAGCAAATGCAAAAACAAAATCCATGGACTTGCAGTATAAATTGCCTAAATTTTAAAGTATCATTTCAGTCTTTTGAATAATAAATGTCCATATAATCTACTCCAATGCTTAAAAATGAGTATGAGTATAAAATCCCTTGATGGTATCCATACTGAGTAATATGAGAAAGGTAGGGGAATGCTAAGAGGAGAATCAAAACAAGAGCAAGCATAATGTACTCTAATGCTTAGAAATGAGTAAGAGTATCAACATGAACCTCTAACGGTATCCATGCTGACTAATACAAGAAAGGTGAGGGAATACTAAAAGCGGACCATACCAAAAACTATTATATTTACTCGAATGCTTTTGTAAGAGTATGAGTATCCAAAGGACCTTTCCAAAGTATCCACATTGAGTAATATGAGAAAGGTGGGGAATACTATGATAAGGAAGGAAAGCATAAAAATAACTCAAAGATTGTTTTGATTCTCAGAATTTGATATATTTATGCTTAAATTGCATGTGTTTTGTTTAGCAAATTCTCCTTGAAATTAAGTGTGGAAGTGAGCTCTTCACTTGGTAAAAATATGCTCTCAGCATAAGATGGTTAATGATGCCTCTGACATTTGCAAATGGTAAATAAATGACAGTTATGAAAATGAAAAATAGTGATATTCATTGAGTGCATGCTATTTCATAAAAAAGTGATGAATTTTATCATGAATTTTCAATATTATAATGTATTTTTATAAATTTATCATGATTGAAACTAACTTTAACAAGTCTGTAGGAATTGCAAATCCAGAAGAAAGTGCACCCAACTTGTAGAGATGGTTAACACAATGAAACTAAAATTAGTCAATAGAGAAATTCTAATAAGTCAATATAGTAAAATTCAAAGTCAGTCAGCAAAAGTTAGTAAGCACAAAGAATTCAAAGTATTCAACTCAAACAACCAAATATAAAAATTCATGACAAGTTATGGACTGTAGCATAAAAGGCAAGTAATGTAAAGGTTACAACTAATCATGAGAAATTATGGATTGTAGCATCATCAGTGAGCAATGAAAGGGTTACAGCTAATCGCAAGCAGTTATGGATTGTAGCATTATCAAAACTAAGCAATGAAAGGATTGCAATCAATTTGCAAGTAATTATGGGTTGCAGCATCATCAGCAAGTAGTTATGGATTGTAGCATTATTAAAGGCGAGCAATGGAAGGATTGCAGTCAATTTGCCAGCAATTATGGATTACAGCATCATCAGCAAGAAGTTATGGACTGTAGCATTATCAAAGGTGAGCAATGAAAGGATTGTAGTCAATTTGCAAGCAATTATAGGTTACAACATCATCAGTGAGCAGTTATGAATTATAGCATTATCATTGGTGAGCAATAAAAGGGTTATAGCTAATCGCAAGCAGTTATGGAATGCAGCATCATCAATGAGCAATGAAAGGGTTATGACTAATTGTGAGCAATTATGGATTGTAGCATCAAAGACGAGCAATGAAAGGATTCTAGTTAATTTACGAGCATTTATGGACCATAGCATCATCAGTGAGCAACAAAAGGGTTACAACTAATCATGAGTAGTTATGGACTGTAGCATCAAAGACGAGCAATGAAAGGATTGCAGTCAATTTGTGAGCAGTTATGGACCATAGCATCATCAGTGAAGAATGAAAGGGTTATAGCTAATCGAGAGCAATTATGGATTACAGCATCATCAATGAGCAACGAAAGGGTTGTAGCTAATCATAGGCAATTATAAATTACAACATCATCAGTGAGCAATGAAAGGGTTACAACTAATCATAAGTAGTTATGGACTGTAGCATCATCAATAAGCAACGAAAGGGTTATAGCTAAAACTGTGAACAATTATAGGCTGTAGCATCAAGGGCTAGCAATGAAAGGGTTTCAACTAATCAAAATTATGAGCAATTACAAATCGCAGCATCAAGAGGAAGCAATAAAAGGCTTACAGTTGATTAAAACCATCAATGAGCAAGGAAGAGATTGCAACAAATTAAAAGCCTTGAGCAGTTACAGACTATAAAATCAAATGGTGAGCAACAAAAGGGTTGTAGCCAATTAAAGCCAATAAGAAATGAAAGGTTGTAGCTGACCAAAATCATTAATAAGCAATGAAAGGATTGCAACAAGAAAAAAGTCATGAGTAGTTATAGACTGCAGCGTCGAAGGTAGACAACGAAAGGGTTGTAGTTGTTCAAAACTTGCCAGTAATTATATATTGCAGCAACATAAAGCTACATTGAGGAATGATAAAAGTGACATTGTACAATTAAGTACAGTGCATCCTTCCATTTAGACTATACAACCAAGTATAGGCGACATTGTACGATCGAGTACAATGTGTCATTTCCATTTAGAATATACGACCGAGTGTAGCCAACACTGTATGACCAAGTGCAATATGTCATTTCCATTCAGACTGTATGACCGAGTGTAGTCGACATTGTACGATTAAGTACAATGCATCCATCTAATTCAGACTATACGATAAAGTATAGTTGACATTTTATGACCGAGTACAATGCATCCTTCCAATTTAGACTATACGATTGAGTATAGTCAACTTCATACGACTGAGTATGATGTATCCATCCAAATCAATGCTAAACGTCCGAGTATAGTGTTTCCTTAAATGTTTTGGGATTATGCCTAGTGTTGTAAGGCAACACAAGCATTTATCATGAACCGACGATCGCTTACAAGCATAAAACTCAAGAAGCATAGGTAAATACCCAGACTTTATTCAGAAGAAATTATGTGTTTATTTGTTTTGCCATAATTTTTCAAGCAAAGAGTGATAAAGGAGGCAATTATAAACACCCAATTTTTAGATAATAAATATGGATGCAATAAAGGACTCCAATGACGAAAATGTTATAAGTAGGTCTTCAACACTTAATGTTTGAAACCACAAAAGTTCGAATACATTTTCAAAAAGAGTTTCATTATTTTTTAAGGACTTAATTGTAATACCTTTTTAAGACCTAATTAAAAATTTTAATTTCTTTCAAGGGTCTTTTTGTAATTAATAGAATTTCAATCCAAATTCTATAATTCTGATTGGAATTATGTAATTTCGATTGAAATTATATAATTCCAATTGGAATTATGTAATTTCAGTCAAAATTACGCAATTTCAATTGGAATTACGCAATTTCAGTCAGAATTACATGTTTTCCGTTTATTTTTGCATTTTTTACAGAAAATAAAAAATAGTTTCTTAAGTTTTGATTGGTTAAATTTTTTTTAATTTATTTTGGGATTTATCTACATCTGCAAGAAATAAATTCCTTTTAAAATTGAAACTCTTCAAGAAATAAGTCCTTTTAAAATTGGAACTCTTAATACGTAGAACTTAGGGTTTTTGTTTTCTCCCTGTAAAAAGAGGGCTTAGGCTCCTGGAGGAAGGAGGGAATTCTCAGGATCTCTCTCTTTTTATTTGAAACTCTCTTTTTCTGCACTGTCAAAAATATTCTTGGTTATTTTATCTTGGAAGCAAGGAATAAAGGTTTTTGTTGAAAAAAAAGAATAACAAGTTTTTGAAGATCTATTTAACAAACAAACGGTGATATTGCTAGTCTGAGGAGCCAACCACAGTGCATCCATAATCATCTTCTCCTTCTCTATTTTCTATTATTTTTTATTTTATTATTTTTGTTCCTATTTAATTATAGTTACTTAAATTTTTATTTTTATTTTGTTTATTCACTAACCTTTGATTGTTTATTTTGTGTTGGTGATTATGGAGGGGATCACTTAATGAGTTTGCTCAAAGAATAAAATCCATAAAGGTTTATGGAATACCAAGGATAGATCCTTGTAGCTAAATAATATTTCTAGGGTTTTTATTTAGTTTGTTTATCATTATTTTAATTTTATTTTTTTTAGGTTGTATTAATTTTCTTTTTTTTTTATTATTTTCAATAGTTCTTTGTAATAACCCCAACAGTGGGAATAATGAAATTTGGTGTGTGTGATTGGATGTTTTGTTTTAATTAATCCATTAGTAAAATTAGAATTTTAATTGGGTAATTAATTAAAATTAATGGTTATAGAAATCATTAGGTTGTTTAATTAAAATTGGATTAGATTTAAGTGGTTAGAATTAGGGTTGCTTAATTGATTGTTTTATTGATTATTTTATTTTATTGTTCATGTTTAATTAAATTAAATTAAGGTTTTAGAATACATTTTATTAATAGCTTGATCTTTTATTTGTTTATTTTGATTTTTTTTTGCATTTTTGGGCTTATTTGCTTATGTTTATGTGTTTTGAGCCCTATACCCACATTAGTCTTTAACCTATTTAAATTTAGAGTTTTTTAGGGTTTAATTAATTCAAATGCATCTTTAGGCCCATAATTAATTAGAAATTAGGGTAGAGACAACTTAGGCCCACTTAGTTAATTAGACGTAGGCCCACCTAATTTAATTTAATTAATTTAGACTTAGCCCATTTAATTTTAGATTTTTCATAATTTGTAGGTTTAAAATCATGTTAGAATTAAAGCAAGTAGAATTAGGCCCACTAAATTAAATACTTCATAATTTGTAGATTTAGACCCATTTTTAGAATTAAAATAAATAGACTTAGGTTCATTTAATTAAAATTGAATAAGGATTAGGCCCATTAATCTTTAAGCTCACTTGTAAATTAAAATATGGAGATTTAGCTCATTTAATTAAAATCAATGTATATTAAACTAACCTAGGGATTGTGGTGAATGCATTTTTTACTTGTATATTTCATTACTAGTTTGCTTGGAGTTGATTGTTTTTTAAGGGTTTATATGAAATTACATGTAAATAGAGTATAAAATAGTAATTCTAAAAGAACACGAGACTGAAAGAAGTTGGTATTCCATATCCAAAATCTCCTACTAGTGGTGTTATTTTTCTTTTAGGGAATTGAGTACCACCTTTTTTTGATATGTCCTAATTATTACCCTAGGTGGCGACTCCTCATCCCTATGCCATGTCTTTGTGATAGTGGTTAATATGTTCTCTAACCTCAAATAGTGTTACAGTTGCTAAAATCTTGGGCACGGGTTAAACCCTGCCATATACACTTTGAGTTTATTTTCACTTGTAATGGAGGAACAGTGAGTTGGAAGAGTTCCAAGCAAGGTGTCACTACTAATTCCACTATAGAGGTTGAATATATAGCTGCATCAGATGCTATTAAAGAAGTTGTTTAGATTAAAAAGTTTAGTATTGAACTAGGAATTATTCCTTCCATTGAGTCCTCAATTCCTCTTTATTGCAACAATAATGGAGCCATTGCTTTGGCAAAGGAATTGAGCTCTCACCATAGATCTAAACACATTGAAATCCCTTTCATATTATTAGAGAACTTGTTAGGAAAGGCAATGTGCTCGTGAAAAAAGCAGCTTTAATTGATAATGTGGCTAATCTACTTACTAAAGCACTAACGTAGCTATAGTTGGATCAACATCTTAAGAAGATGGGTCTAAGATATTATAATGACTGGATCTAGTGTAAGTGGGAGATTGTTAGTATAGGTAGTATGCCTTAGAGACTAATCACATATTTTGATAATGTAAATTATTCCAAATGGTAATAAAATAATATTTTATTATCTAATGTGCTTATTTAACTGAATATTTATCCATTAGCATTATGTTAATGAAATTTATTATCAAGAGTTGATAATATAAGCTACAAATTTATTTAGTATATATGCTATAAAATGTTCATAGTCAGTAAATTAACATTTAGGTAATATTAATTTGACTATCACCTCTGTCTATTTTCCCTTATTAGTATGTGATACTAATAGCGGGAGGTAGTGAGTCTGATGCTACTTGATATGAGATATCAGAATATACATGTGGATACATATATGATAAGTGGATTGAATAGTGATGTTAGTTTTATGATTGCATGGATATTCACTTATGGCTAATGATCATAATCTAGGTCATAATGGTGTATATAGTCCTTTGACCTGAGGTGACATGGTCATCCACATTTGAGTGGTTAGGTTTTGTTACTGCTTACATGGTTAAGTTAATCACACATAGGCACATGGTGTGTGATGGCTTTAATCAGTTATATGTAGGGATAAGTGTTTGACCAAGATGGTGTTCATTGCCTGGAGTGAACTGGGATAAGATCCTATGCTATCTAAGTTTATTCTTGATGAATAAGTTCCTGGCTAGGACAAACATGATATAGCTTAAAAGAGTTGAAGTACTAGAAAAGTGTTTCTAGTATTTGTTATGTTTTATCAAGAATTATAACTTAAGATGAGGCCATATGATAGCTATTTATGTTAGACTAAACCATGACTTTAGGCCACATCGGGATCTTCTAATAAAATGATTTTAGTGGTTAGTAATTATGATTAAAGTGCTTGTGTGAATCAATACATGCATTCATTTATAATTGGGTAGTTATAATATTGATGCTAGGGGTCACTCACAATTTGTAAGAACTAAATGTGTATGGTTGGGATTTTCATAGTTATATTTGAAAGGAGTTTCAAATAATATCAAGTGTTGATATTATCTTCTCACTGCCAATGAGACATGAAATAAGTAAATAACACCTAAAAGAGTTTCACTAAATCATCATCAATATTAATCTAATTATTGAATAAAGTGTTTAATCAATTAATGAAGATTAATGAAAATGGATTCATGCTTTAAGCAATTATTCTAGCATATTATGAAATCTAATTCAAGTAAGGGTTTAATTATTAATTTATACTTACTTAATTTGAGACATTAATTAAAGTATTAAATGAATAATATATATATATGTTTTTCCATTTAGACTTATTAGATTAATTGACCAAGTAGTTTGGTTTTAGGCCTAAAAGAGTTTTGGACCAAAGATTAATCTAAGATGTTGAGAAAACCTATAAATCTAATCTAAGCCCATTTGTCTAATGGATTGGGCTTACACCAAGTGTTGGCCCAATTACCAAGCCCAAGTCCATATCAAAGGATATGTTCAAATTTGTCATGTTAGGCACACATTATCTTTTATATGTAAAATGTTTACCATTGCAAATTTGGCATATTAGGCACATTATCTGTTAAAGTGTATATTGTTGACCATGGCAAAGTAAGGATTAGGTTACATATTTATGTGTAGAGAATGTATATAGACATAATACATGGGATGTATTAATTCTCTATACACTTCTTTATACACTGACAATATATAAAAAACTTGTATACTTATCATAACAAGTTGTATACTTATCATGTGGTTAGGGTTTTCTTTGTTTATTAGTTACAAGTATCCTCTCAATTGACCATATATATATATATATATATATATATATATATATATATATATATATATATATATATATATATATATATATGGATGTATTAATTCTTTACACACTTCTTTATACACTAATAATTTATAAACAACTTGTATACTTATCATGACAAGTTATACACTTATCATATGGTTAGGGTTTGCTTTCTTAATTAGTTATAAGTATCCTCTTAATTGACCCTTACAAGTCTTGCATTAATTTTGCATGAGATTAAATTAGTGTAAGACTTATGAGGGTCAATTGAGAGGATACTTATAACTAATTACATCAAAGCAAGAAGGTGATTTAGTGGAGCTTTGGTGTTTTAAGCTAGAGGCCTTACATTTAAGAGGTTGGAGCATTTGATTTAAGTGTTAAACCTAAAACATCTAAAGCTTGTAGATAACTATTGTGCTTTACATCAAACTAGGAGTTTATAAGTTATCTTAAACTTAGAGTTTCCTAAGTTGTTGTATGTATATATTGTTTTGATATTTATGTGTAAAATGCAAAATGGATCCTTAGGAATGGAATTCTTCATGTCATTAAGGGTTGTGCAAGTGAAAATTTTGAAATTTCACCCTACTTAGGCTTGTGCTCACCATACTTGTAAGTTGCATATCCGATTCCTTTTAAAAGTCTGTTGGAAGTAAATCAGTTTACAGTTTATAAACATGTATAAAAAAAGTAAAATAGGTCTTTTATTTTTTCTTATTTTCACCTGTGATGCTCTTAAATTTTTGTAATTTGGTTTATAATTTTACAATACCATATTACTAAAATCTGAGTACATATGGCAATTATTACTTGCATATGTTGCTCACATTTTGCTTTTTGTCAATATGAGTCATAATAGCTTAAAGCTTTTGTTAATTGTTTATGTTAATGACATAACAACATAAACAAAATAGATCCCGGTGATTTATTATACATTTGATACAATTTTTTTATTCCATGTTGTGATCAAGCTCCAATTAATAATTATTACAAGCCAATCCAAACCATTCTTCAAGAATATAAAAAATAAAATAAGAACTGGATTGAATTATGAACAAACTAAAGAACGTTTTACTAATAAAAACTAATATTAGCACAATTTTTTTCATTCTTCATTACAAAGCTACCAATTCTATTATACATTTATAGCTACCTAGTGCGAAAATCCATAATTATAAAGAATCCTGCAAGTTGTAATAAAAGATTATCTTTTAAAGATTAAACATTTGATTACTGTATTACTCAAAGTGTTTATTTATGTAGACACCAAAATTGTCTTTAATCACAATTAAAACTAAACAATCTAATTATAATTTAAAATTCATATTCTAATTTAATATTGGAGTTCTCACCTTTAACTCAACCTTTATAAAGTTCTATTGAATTTCTAAGTCATTTTAAGTCTTAATTCACTTTGTAAGCATCTTAGGAACTATGGATCTTCCTCTCAAACAAATCCATAATTAATTGAATATCGTTAGTACTTAATTTTACATCTCTTACTAATTGAGTGTTCATTATACTCAACTTTAATATCAGATTCTTAACAATAGTAATTTTCTAAGTGTCTCCCAACTAAATAAATAATTAACAAGTTATTGCCTTATCTCAATAAAATCTATTTCTTAATCAAATTCCATTACCTAAATTCAATTATAGGGTGATAAATCCCTTAATGACTTTAATCACAATAATAACCAATGAACCTTATTAATGACTTAGATTTGATTATATTTACTACATGATTGAGTGGAAATAAGAACCCTAACTAGAAATCTAACCACACATATTGATCAAGAGAAAAGATGATAAAAAAAATAAGAATCCAAACATCATTGCTAAGTTAAAAATGAAATAGCAATAGAATAAGAAAGGAAAAAGCTTATCTAGCTGAAATGGAAGCTCTAAAGTTCTTAACCTTGAGACATCAATTCTCAAATCAATGAGATATGAAAATTCTAGCTTTGATTCTAAGAAAATGAAAAGAATATGATAGAAAAATCTTTCTCCGTCTTTTTAGTGGCTCTACACCCTTAAAAACCTAGCCACATGCTCTATTTTGAACTCTTAATGGAAGATCTTATGATCCTAAAAAATCAACAGCTTGAAATTTGAAATACAGTTTGTTGGCATATGGTTGTGCACAACGTGGCTCATGGCCATGCGTATTTGTGTCTTAGTTCACCAAAGTAAGCATGGTCATGAGCTTAGGTGCACACAATGTGCATCCTCTTCATTTGTCAGGCTTGACTGTGCACCTTATTTTGCATGGTTGTGCCTTACCTCCAACTCCTAAAATTTGATCTTACTCTCTAATATGCATTGTCTTTAACATTTAAACCATTTGCTTATTATGCATTATGCCTCCTACACTCGTTAATGAGTCATGAGTATAAAACCATGCAAAATTAACCTTTGATACTTAAAATGAACAAAAAATATAAAATTTAACAAAAGCACTACAACTACGTAAAAAACCTTAGAGATAATAAAAATGCATCTAAAAGAATCCTAATCCTACCCCATTGAGTGTTCAAAACATAATGCTTTTCACCCTCATCAAATTCCCCCACACTTGAGTCTTTGCTTGTCCTTAAGCTAAATATGAAAACACCTTATTAATAAGAAGAATCAAATCTGTTAACTAGTTTTAACTTGACTAACTATTTTAATCTTCCATTAATAAAAAGCTTAAGAACTAAAAGTTAAAATAGTAACTCAAGGTTAAGGATATATTATTTAACATGGGAATAGCAAACTTCTCCATTAAGTTCATAAAAATAGAAAATTAACATTAAAAAAACATGAAAGTAAATACGAATCATTCCAACACTTATCTAGCCCAAATTTCAACATATATAATGCGATCCCATGGCAATTCTACTTAATTATATTATTCAACGCTTTCCCAATCTCAATAACCCCTACTTTTCCTGCACTACTTAGTGTGGATACCTCCAAAAAGGGTCCTTTTGATACTCATGCTCTATTTTAGAGCATTAAAGTAGAAGAAGCATATAAAATTAAAAATTTTAAGTTTTAGCTCCCAAATAATTTATCAATGAGTGTGTTTTATGCTCCATCTAATTCTCTTTTTTTTTTTTGAAAGATCGTAGGCACCAAGATACATATTAACTTGACTAACCTAAGAGTTGGATTTTAAGTCCTTCTTACAAGTTTTTTTCTTAAACATCATGTATCCAAACTTAATCATTTAATGGGGGAGTAAGAATTAGGTTAATTACGAATAAAAAAATCCTTAACTATAAATTATTCTTCTAATTGAAAAGTTCAAACCAAATATTAAGTGAAGATTAATACTTATTCAAGAAACTACATTTAATTAATTAAAATCATCATATGAATAGCTTTCAAAAATTCAAGTGTAATAAATGAATAAAAAAAATAAAAATCTATCCTAATAATATACATGATCCCCAACTAATCTAAAAAAATAAAATAAATGAAACTAAAAACCAAAAACTAAAAAGAGTAGTACAATCCCTTAATTTAAATGCACTTAGAGGCAAAACAAATGGAATGTCAAACTCTATTGCTCAATTTAATCCCTTTGATCTTTTACCTTGAGGAGTTTGTTACTTTAGTTCATCCAATTAGAGCTATAATTTATCAATCATAGCATAAAAAATACCTCTCTATAGCATCTAGTCAATCCAAAATCTCTATAATAAATTCTCCCATCCTTTTATTAGAAACATCCAATCATTCTGCAATCCCTCTTAGAATGTCCTTACTCCATATATTAGCATTTCCTCTTTTTCTTGATTAAGCTTCACTAACATTGTCATCTTCTATTTCTATAACATTTGGAAGAGGTACATTACCATGTCATAATGCTTGTTGGTGCAATAAGTAACATCTACGTGAAGTGAGATCCCCTAAATCTCACCACTTTATGATGATCTTAGCCTGAATAAGGAAATTTGCATTAAGTAATTTAGGTTCCAATGCTCCTATGTTCTACGTGGCCACTTCAGAAGGTGGAAAATACAATGCCAATCCTGAAATTATATGCCCTATAAACATCGCTACATTTCTTGCCTACTTTACACACCACATTGATTGAAAAGCAAAGTATGCATTACATATATTTGTGTTAGTATGCAAACAATACAACATGAAAAGCTCATTAGGGATACTTTAGCACTATCCTTCCTCCTAAAAACTGAACGTGACATGAACTTATGTATTAACGAATATAAATGATTTTTTATAAATCCACTATTCATTACTTGACCCTCGTATACTTTATCCTTATCAGTAATTTCATTATGGAGGTTGAAAAATAACTCCCTTAAAAAATAAAAAATTTCATACATGAGTTCATAATCAAAATAATATTCTTTGCCAAAAATCTACAAGAAAAGACTTTTTGATTTTCATTTAAAATCTTCAATGTAGTATAAAATTTAATTGTAAGCTCAAATAACACATTATATTTGGTTGCCATCAATTTAGACCAACTCATGCTATCACCAAGATCATCTATAGTATCCTTTAATCCTATATCAATTAGCACATCTTCCTCAAAATACTTGGGCATACTAAATTTTCTTTCAACCAAAGAACAAAATCGCTTGCCCTCTTCTTTTAAGTAAATAGGAAAGAAAGATTCATAATCAACTCCAATAGCACATAATTTACCTTTCTCAAACTCAGCTTTCTTTCATCATGTAATAACTAAATGATTCTTTATTCTAGCCATCATAACAAAAATTTAATTGTAAAAGAAAAACAAAATAGATGGACTTGAAATTGCAAAGAAAATATTAGGAATAAAAGAATTTAAATAAATGAGAAAATTAAATGGAAATAGGAAATGTTTTAAAAGAGATAAGAATTCTAACAATAAATGGAAATACACTTCTAATAGAAAAAGAAAAATTATTAAAAAAGATAAATTTAATTGAAAATTATAAAATTAAAATAGTATTTAACCTTACTTAAAAAACCTAATTAGATAAGAAAATAAAAATAAAAATAAAATTAAAAAAAAAACTAATAATCAATAAAAATTCAAAATAATCCCCTCCCACTCTTAAAATCAACAATATGCTCAATTTTTTGTAAAACTTTGAAATTAAAAACAATGGAGATTTGATTTTGGAAACATTTTAGCACAACGTACTGCTATGCACACCCATGCACACGACCATGCGTATGTGTGTTTGTTTAGGCAATGAGCTACATGGCTATGCATATATGGATGCATGGCTATACATATATGGATTCCTGGCCATGCCTAAGTTATCATTTTTGGTCATTAGATCATATAGCTATGTGTACATGGACACATGGCTATGCCTATTTTCATGTTAAACACATACAGCCAGGCAAATGGGTGTGCATAGCTGTGTTTAACACCTACCTATATACAAATCACTCCCATTAGATATTAGCATATTAAATTGCATAAATAAAAAGGAGAATCAATTAAACTCAAATTAAAATGTGAACATCAAACACAACTTGAATTGAAATTAACAAGTTCACACTATAAAGAAATTGAACTTTTAAATGACAACTATCCTAAATGATTGAAATAAATAAACTATACTAAAACATTTTCACTCTTCTCCTTCTTCATCAGATAATTACTTGTCTTCTTCTTATTTAGGCTCATTTTATGAATGTGGAAAGGGTGGTGGCAAGAAGTTTTAAAAAGCAAAGTAAGCTAGGAGGTTATGACTTTTATATTGGATTATATGATTCAAATCAAGCATTGTGTGATTCATCCTTTGACCTACTAAAGTTATTCTACAACATTAGAGTCTATGACACCTACTTAAAGCTTTAAATTATCCAACCTTCACATCATATCATTCATATTTGTGTCTTATTCTTCCTCTTCTTCATCACTTTTAAGCTCAACTTGTGATTGGACGTTTAAAGGTGCAACTAGTATGTTAAGAATTGGTCTTCCCCTATGATCATTTCTACCTAGACCCATGATGCCATCATGTTGATGTTAATCAAAGAGTGGCCTTTGACTTTTCAAATGGCATATTCTTTATGGCAAAGCCTAGATAACTAGCTATTATGGTAACTAAACCTCCTATTTTGATAGCCCCACTTGCTTTAGTAGAGATATCTCTGAATTGAGTTTTTAATGATTATATCAGCACTTATTTCAAAGCCTATATAACTAGCTATGGTGGTAACTAAACCTCCAATTTTGATATCCCCACTTGCTTTAGCAGAGATATCTCTGAATTGAGTTTCTAAGGATTAGATCGACACTACTATGTGTCTCGATATCCATGGAAGTGCTTGGTTTCTCTATATGGGCCCAAAGGTTGCACTAGATGACATGGTTGTGCGCTTAGAAATGTATAACCATACATGAATGTAAATGTTTCTCTGCCTAAATCCTAATCAAGTTACATGGCTATGCACCATGTATAGCTCCATTTGCATTTTCACTACTTCACCTAGCTAACACATAATTATCACTATTATTTCAATAACATATCAAAATAAGCATTTATGCATATAAAAAACTTATAAAATTGTTCTATTATGCTTCTCTTTATCTTCTTTTACCTAAAAAATAAAATAAAAAATTTAAAGTTTTTCGAACTAAAAAATATTAACAAAGAATTAAAATTAAACAAAGGAATAAGCTTGGTTGAGCCCTAAGAAATGCTTGTTTAAGGTCTCTGAGATAGACTACATCATGCATTATTTGCTTGAATCCATCAGATAGGTAACTTAATGAAAGTCATCCATTATGCCTTCATGATACAATTTCAATCTTTGCTAATTAACTTTGAATTTCTCTATATGTGCACTTTTTAATGCCATAGCTTCATGATGACAAGTTTCTGATAAAATAAATGGTCATGACCATGTACTGTTTAGCTTTTCTAGAAATAGTCTGATCCTGGAATTAAAAAGAAAAACTTGATCTCCTTCCTTAAATTTTTTAATTATAACTTTTGCATCATGTCTTATCTTTGTAAATTCCTTATAAATTCTAGCATTTTTATATATTGCTTGTCTAATTTCTTCTAACTCACTTAGCTTCAAAATCCTCCTTTCAGTTGCATTCTTATGTTTTAACTCCATGGGAAGATGATATGATTTGCCATAAACTAACCTAAATGGAGACATTCCAATAGGTGTTTTATAAGTAGTTTGGTATGCCCATGAATCATCATCAAGCTTTTGTGCCCATTCCTTTATTGACTTGCTCACATTTTTTTCCAAAATTTTCTTTAATTCTTAGTTGCTGACTTTTGCTTGCCCACTTATTTGGGGTGATAAGGTGTTAATACCTTGTGTTTTACCTTATATTGAGCCAATAGATTTTCCATGTCCTTATTGTAAAAATGTGTTCATCCATAATTGATAATGGCTTTAGACATTCCAAATTGAGAAAAGCATTTCTTTAAAAACTTGTAAACAACTCTTGCATTATTAACTAAGCAAGCTTGAGCTTTTGCCACTTGGATACATAGTCCACAGAAACTAAGATATACTTGTTGCCCTTTGATGATGGAAATGGGCCATGAAATCAATGCCCTAAACATCAAATATTTTGTCCAATAAGATGCCGGATTGAACCATTTCATCTTTTTTTTAGAAAATGTTTCCACTCCCTTGACAAGCATCACAATTTAACACAAACTCTCGAGTATCTTGAAAAATTATAGGCCAATAAAACCCTACTTTAAGAACTTTAGTAGTTGTTCTTTATGGACTAAAATGTCATCCATTGATCATCCCATCCTAATGTTGTAAAACAGGTCTAATATCTTCATTTGCAATGCACCTCCTTACCATGCCATCATTACATAGCTTTCATAAAAAAAGGATTCTCTCACAAATAGGATTTAGAGTCATGAATAAGCTTTTTTCTTAGCTAATAAATAAAATATGCTAGTAATTTCCCATACGAGATGAAATTAGCTATATTAGAAAACTAAGGATCTCCACAACTAATAGCATCTCATTAGGAAATATCTTTTTAATATCATCCTCACTGTCACCATTTTGTTTCTCTAAGTCTAACCTTAATAAATGGTTTACTACTACATTTTCTAATCCATTTTTCTATCTCTGCTCTTGATGTCAAATTCTTATAGTAGAAGCACTCATATGCTAAGTTTGGATTTTGAATGCTTATTGTTCATCAACTATTTTAATGTTGAGGATTTATGTAAACCACTACCATCGAACCAAGGAGGTAAGAATGGAACTTGTCAAATGAAAAATAATTGCTAGCAACTCCTTCTTTGTAGTGGCATAATTTAGCCGAGTGTCTAATAATGTCTAACTAGCATAATATATCATATGTAGCCTATTTTCCTTACTTTGGCCTAGCACAGCTCTTATTGTATGATAACTTACATCACACATCAACTCGAATGGTAGGTTCCAGTCTGGTGCTACCAATATAGGTGCTGAGATCAATGCTTCTTTAATCTATCAAAAGCCATTTTACATTCATTAGTAAAAATAAAAGGTGAATCTTTCTCAAGTAATTTGCAAAGGGGTTTACAAATTTTAGAGAAATCCTTACTGAACTACTTGTAGAAGCTTGTATGATTAAGAAAACTCCTAACACCCTTAACATTTGTAAGATATTGTAGCTTCTCATTGGTCTCCATATTCACTTTGTCTACTTAAATGCCTTGAGATTAAATCTTATAAACTAGAACAATCCCCTCATATACCATGAAATGACATTTTTCCTAGTTTTATACCAAAATTTTCTCTTCACAATAAGTTAAAACTCTCTCTAAATTTTCCAAATATCCCTCAAAAGAATTTTCACAAACTGAAAAATCTATAAAGACTTTTATGGCCTTTTCCATTATACATCTTGGGAATGTTATAGGAGCATTCTATAAGTAAATGTGTCATAGGGATTGATAAGTGCAAAAAAAGTAGAATTTGAGCATTAATCAATTGAGTTTTAGGTGTTAAAGTGCTTAGAATATTTTTGAATATTGGCATTATTTACTTAAATTCCTTATAACTTAGGGTTTTCTAGATTTTTATAATTTTAGTTAAATTTTAATTGTTTTTAGCTTAACATTGATGCTTTTTATATATTTTTTTTTCTAGGTATGCTTAAGTTGGGATCAATACAGATTGAGTTTAAGTAAGAACTTAAAAAGGAAAGCTCAAAGTCTCTATAATAGCAAGACGAAGAGGGATGAATGGTCGTGCACATGGTAGTGTATGGTTGTACTTGGGCCTAAAAAGTCTACTTTATAGAGATACATAAATGCATGGCCATACATATGGGTTTGCATGGCCATATCTGATCTAAAGAAAGTTAAAGGCCTACTGGTGCATGATTATGCACATGGGTGTGCAAGGCCATACCTGGTTTGGTGATTTCTAAAGATGCAGTGATGCACAACCATGCACTTCCAATAATTTTAACTGTGGAAGTTTATTTTTAGGGTTTTAGAGGAACTATTATAAATAGTTTTATTTTTCCACTTTTATAGAGGTTGGTTGGTATAATAAATAACTTAGTTCATTTTCATATTTCAATAGAACAATTTTATTTTGATTTTTCATTAGGATTTTTGTTATCTACTCAAGGATTATCACTAGTAGAAGACTGAAGAACAATTATGAACACCATTTAAGATAAGAAGAATAAAAAGGGGTTTTATCCTCCTAATTATTCTTTGTACTTTATTTTAATATTAAATAATGTTTATGTTTGCAATTTTCAATTCTTCTCAAGAATGGATTTAATTAGTTAAACTCATTTCAATAAATCTCTAATTCATGATCACTATTAAACTTAATGCTTTCCTAAGATTGGTCACCCTTGGAATTGATTTAGACAATAAGGTGAGATCAAAAGAAGATCCCAATTCAAAATAAAATAATAATATGTTAATTTAATCAAATTGATCGAGAGATAGTTTGGATATTAACATTCCTTAAAATATTTGCTTCAATATTAATAAAAATTAATTGTTTGAGTAGTGGAAGCTAATCATTTGAGTGGTTATTATAATTAGTAAATTATGTGAGTGCTCTAGAGAGACTTTCATATGTCCAAAGATGCTTAGGAAATGAAATAAATCTATAACCAATAAGGAGATTGACATAAATTTTAGATTAAACTGAGCTAGGAATAAAAACCATAATATTCATGTAATTGATAAATTTCATAGAAGCTTAATTTAACTTCCTCTATTAGTTTAATTTTTAGCAAAAACCTTATTCAATTGTCTAAACAAATAAGTCAATATCTAGTCCCTATGGGATCAATATTTTTACTACTTGGATGACTCTGTGCACTTGCAGATATGAACAACCAAGTTTTTAGTGCCATTTTAGGGGAGTGATAAGTTGATATTGTGGTAAAATTTTTATTGTTTGATTTAGACTTTTTCTTTTCAATTTACTTAGTTTGCATTATTTTTTTTAGTTTTTTATAGTTTTCCATTATCTTTATAAGGAGCTTTGCTAGTGCATGTGCTCAATGCGTAACGCTACTAGACAAGGTAAATTATTGATATCTCTATATACTAAAATTGATAAAACTTTTTGTAAGAGATTAAGGAGACAAAGTAACATAATGAATATAACTAAAAATGGAGTTATAGATGGGGCAAATTATCAGCAAGACCCACCACCTGCAGTACATCCAAAAGATCATAATACATTAAATGTGCAAAGAACTATAAGGGACTTTGTTAGTTCTCATATGCAAGGGAATCATAATTCGATTGTGAGATTGGTAGTTGTAGTCAATAATTTTGAGATCAAACCAACAATGATTCAAATGATTAAGAAATCTTAGTTTAGTTGATTGCCTCATACAGATCGTATAAGGCACATGACTTGATTGTTGGAGTACTGTTCTACTTTCTAGATGAATGGGGTGTAGCTAGATGCCATTAGATTGATACTATTTCCGTTTTCACTCATGGATAGAGCGAAGAGATGGTTTACGACTTGCCACCTAATTCCTCAATACATGGTAAGAGATGTATACAACATATTTCAATCAATACTTTTCACTAAAAAAGTGCTGAAGATAAAAAATGAGATTAATTTTTTTTATTAAAGGGAAGGTGAAAGCTTCTATGAATGTTAGGATAGATTCAAGGATTTACAAAGATAGTGTCCTACATATTTGATACCTACTTGGGACTTGGCTTAATCTTTTTACAAAGGTGTGAATCTAGTAGTCAGTGTCAATATTGATGTGGCAACATGAGGGAATATTATGTCCAAGACACTAGAGGATGCTTTGCATCTTTTTAAAGAAATGGCTAATACTTAGAGCTTATGGTTTAATGAAAGAGCTATGCTAAGAAAGTGTGGAATATTTAATATGGACGGACTGATTATGATGAATTCTAAACTGGATGCCTTGATAAAGAGAATAAACAAGATGGGTCTTAATGATATTTCATCAACTATTAATGTTATTTCATTAATAATCTCTTCATCTTATGATCTTTTTCATGGATGATATCCCACCATTGAATGTCAATAGATGTAGAATTTGTCTATATAGAGTTTGAACTATGTAGGTAACTTTAATAAGAGTCAATGAAAAAATCTTATGATGGGAAACACTTATAACCTCAGTTGTTAGAACCACCAAATTTCTCAGGAGTAATCAATGTAACAATCAATGAAGAGCTCAAGGATCACTAAGTTTCACAGGAAATAATAGTCATCAACATTAAGGACAATCTTAATTTCAATAAGAGAAGGCTTTTTCAGTAATAGCCTATTTAGAAAGAAAAATGGAGAAGTTCAAGAACATGATGATAACCAAAATGAATCAGTAGGATGAGGCTACTAAAAGATTGGAAGGAAGGTTTTAATAAATGCATAAGGAAACTCAATTAGTGTTTAGAAATCATTCTTCTTTAATTTATAATTTAGAGGTACAAGTGGGTCAGTTAGTAAATTCTATATTTTCAAGGAGCCAAGGGGCACTTCCTAGTAATACTAAAAAGAACCCTAAGGAGTAGCTTAAGGCAATTACCTTGAGGAGTGGCACAGAATTGCAACCACACAAGAAGAGGACACTTGCACCTACTGAGGAAGGAGAAAAAGACACAGAGAAAGAAAAAAGAATAAGTTAAAGTATAGGTTAAGGAGGAAGAGAAGGGGTAGAATATCAACGAAAAGAAGGAATCAACACTATCACTTAAGCCTTACAAACCCCCAATTCCATTTTCACAAAGGCTAAAAAAGTAAGAGCATGACCAGAAGTTTGCAAAATTTCTAGAGATGGTTAGAAAGTTGCATATCAACATACATTTGGTTGAAGCTATATCTCAAATTCCTAAATATGATAAGTTTAGCTCATTTTTACCAAGAAGAAACTACAAGATTTTGAGACTATCACTTTTAATAAAAGAATGTACTGCCATTATTTCAAGCAATCTTTCACTAAAGCATAGACATCTAGAGAGTTTTACTATACCTTGCTCTATTAGTAATTTAAAGTTTCAAAAAGCTTTTTGTAATTTAGGTGATTTTATTAATTTGATGCTTTTATCTATCTATAGGAAGCTTGGAATAAGAGAAGGAAAAGATACGAACATATGATTATAGCTTGTAGATAGAACAATTAAGAAGCCTGAAAGAATAATGGAGGATGTATTAGTAAAAGTAGGGAAATTTATTTTTCCAGTTGATTTTGTAGTGTTAGATTTTGAGGAAGAAGAAGAAGTGCTATTGATTTTAGTCATCCCTTTCATGTACATTGCTAGATCCATCATTAATGCTTTTGAAGGGAAGTCTTTTACATTAAAAGTGGTTGAAGATAGCTATAAGTTTAATGTTTACAAAGGTATGAAACACCCACCTAAATATAATAATTGCATGCATATTGATGTGGTTGATGATATTAGGAATGAAGTCCAACGAGGGAGGTTGGAAAAATCTTATAAGTTAGAGGAATTAAAGAAGTGTTTATAGGTACAAACTTCAGAAAAACAGTATTTTAAACACTCAAACTAAATAGAAAAGTTTGAGTTGCCTCTAAATTCAAAACACATTCCTCCTATTGAGAGACTATCTCAATTAGAATTGAAACCTTTACCACCTCACTTAAGATACACTTATTTGGGAGAGAACCAAACACTACTTATCATCATTTCATCCAAACATAATGAGGAACATAAGAGTGCATTAGTATAATTGTTAAAAAAAGGAGTCCAAGCTTTGGGGTGGATAATTTCATATATTAAGGATATAAGTCCTTCATATTGAATGCATGAAATACTTATGAAGGATGGGCATAAAACTACCATTGAGAGGTGGTGGAGACTAAACCTAAACATATAGGAAGTAATTAAGAAAGAGGTACTTAAGTTTTTAGATGTAGGGATTATATACCCCATTTCAAACAATTCATGGGTTAGCCCTATTCAATGTGTACCAAAGAAGGGAGGCATGACAATAGTAGAAAATGAGGGACGAGATTTAATTTTTACTAGAGTTACGAGTGACTGGTGAGTTTGTACATACTATAAAAAGTTAAATGCAACTTTTAGGAAGGGTCATTATCTACTTCCATTTATTTATCAGATGCTATAATGAATTTCTAGGCAGGCATTTTACTATTTTCTATATGGTTATTTAGGGTACAATTAGATAGCCATTACTTGAGAAGACTAAGAAAAGACCACATTCACTTACAAAATAATGTCGTTTGGCTTATGTAATGAATCGAGAACATTTTTTAGGTGCATGATGACAATCTTTACAAATTTAGTTGAGGAAATCGTGGAAGTGTTTATGGATGAAATCTCTGTATATAGAGATTCATTTGAGGAGTTTTTAATAAATTTGGATAATGTGCTTACCAGATGTGAGGAGACAAACTTAGTTTTGAATTAGGAAAAATATCACTTCATGGTTGAATAAGGTATTGTCCTAAGGCACAAGATTTCAAGCAAGAGCTTAAAGGTACACAAAGCCAAAGTGGACATCATTAAGAAGCTGTAATACCTAACCAATGTCAAAGGAGGATGAAGTTTCTTAAGACATCCATAATTCTACAAGCAATTTATAAAGGATTTTTCTAAAATCTCTAAACCTCTTTGTCAATTACTTGAAAAAGATGTGTAAACACCCAATTTCGAGCTAATAAAATATGGATGCGACAAAGGACTTAAATGATGAAAATGTTATAAGTAGGGCTTCAACACTTGAAGTTTGAAACCTCAAAAGTTTGAATTTATTTTCAAAAAGAGTTTCATTATTTTTTAAGGACTTAATAATGATACCTTTTTAAGACGTAATTGAAAATTTGTATTTCTTTCATGGGTCTTTTTGTAATTAAAAGTTAACAAAATTGGAATTATAGAATTCCAGGGTCTTTTTGTAATTAAAAGTTAACAAATTTGGAATTCTGTAATTTCACTCGGAATTTCATAATTCCAGTCATAATTAATAGAATTTCTATAATTTTGCTAAGAATTACATAATTCTGGTTGGAATTACATATTTTCGATCGAAATTATGAAATTTCGGTTGGAATTACGTGTTTTCCATCTATTTTTGTATTTTTTTTACAGAAAAAAAAATATTTTCCTCAGTTTTGATTGGTGTTAAAAAAAATTTTAATTTCTTTTGGGATTTATCTACATCTGCAAGAAATAAATTCCTTTTAAAATTGTGACTCTTCGGGAAATAAAGTCCTTTTAAAATTGGAACTCTTAGTACGTAGAACTTAGGTTGTTTTGTTTTTCTCCCTATAAAAGGAGGGCTTAAGCTCCTAAAGGGGAAAAAACGGTTGGGGACCTCTCACTTTTATATGGAAATCTCTCTTTTCTACACATACAAAAAAATATCTTTGTTATTTCATCTTAGGAGCAAGGAGCAAGAGGTTTTTTTAGAAGAGAATAACAAGTTTTGAAGATCTATTTTAGTAAAGTAAATGGTGATTTTACTAATCTGAGGAGCCAATCACAGTGCATCCATAATCATCTTCTCCTTCTCTATTTTCTATTATTTATTTTTGTTCATATTGAATTCTAGTTGTACTTGAGTTTTTGTTTTATTATGTTTATTCACTAATCATTGTTTATTTTTGTGTTGGTGATTATAGAGGAGATCACTTAATGAGTTTACTCAAAGAATAAAATCCATGAAGGTCCATGGAATGCCATGGATGGAACCTTATAGCTAAACAATCTTTCTAAGGCTTTTATTTAGTTTATTTATCATTATTTTATTTTATTTATTTATTTTGGGTTGTATTAATTTTCTTTTTGTTTCCCAATAGTTCATTGTAATAGCCCCAATAGTGGGAATAATGAAATTTGGTATGTGTGCTTATGTGTTTTATTTTAATTAATTGGTTAGTAAAATTAAGGTTTTAATTGGGTAATTAATTAAAATAAATGGTTATAGAAATCCTTAGGTTGTTTAATTAAAATTGAATTAGATTTAAGTTGGTGAAATTAGTTTGATAGATTATTTATTTGATTGTTCATGTTTACTTTAATTAAATTAGGGTTTTATAATAGATTTAATTAATATTTTGATCTTTTATTTGTTTTGATGTTTTTTTGGGCTTTGTTTACTTATGTTTATATATTTTGGGCCCTAGGCCCACATTAGGCTTTAACCTATTTAAATTTAGGTTTTCTTAGATTTAATTAATGAAAGTGCATCTTTAGGCCCATAATTAATTAGATATAGGGTAGAGATAACTTAGACCCATTTAGTTAATTAGAAATAGGCCCACCTAACTTAATTTAATTAATTTTGACTTACCCCATTTAATTTAAGCATTTTTCATAATTTGTAGATTTAAGATCATTCTCGAATTAAAACATGTAGAATTAGGCCCACTAAATTAAATACTTCATAATTTGTAGATCTGTGCCCATGTTTAGAATTAAAATAAATAGACTTAGGTTCATTTAATTAAAAGTGATTAAGGATTAGGGCCATTAGTCTTTAGATTCACTTGTAAATTAAAATATGTAGATTTATCTCATTTAATTAAAATCAATGTAGATTAGACTAACATAGGGATTTATGATGAATGCATTGTTTACTTGTATATTTCATGTTTAGTTTGTCTAGAGTTGACTTTTTTTATGGGTTTATATGAAATTGCATGTAAATAGAGGATAAAATAGTAATTCATGAAGTAATTCTAAAAGAACATGAGACTGAAAGAAGTTGGTATTCCGTACCCAAAATCTCTTGGTTGTGGTGCTGGCTTTCTTTTAGGGAATCGAGTACCACCTTTTTTCAATTTGTCTTAGTTATTACCCTGGGTGGTGACTCCTCATCTCCATAGCATGTCTATGCGATAGTGGTTAATGTGTTCTCTAGAGCCCTGAGCTCAAATAGTGTCGTGGTTGCTAAAATCTTAGGCGTGCTAAACCTCGATGTCTATAGTTGTGACTCCACTTGGGATAAGAGATACTGATTCTACTTGTGTTCTTTAGAATTATTTTATTAATTATTATTTTATTCTTACATTCATTTTGCATATCCCTACTAATTGATGACATTGGTTTATAGTTCCATGATTCCACTAGCTTCATGGGATTGTAAATTGGCTAACCATCACTCTTAGCCTTAACTCAGTTCAAGAGAGATTACCGAACTCATCTAACTAGAGTTTATAACCCAAGTCCTAAAGGGGGGGGTAGTATTCTCTTGAGTTTGTAAAGGATGTCGGGCCCCTCTGACCTTGGCCTGTAACTCAAGTCTTAAAGGAGGGCATCTTGCTAAGGGAACCTTGACCTTTTACTGGACTCGGCTCATGTAGTGGCTTAGTAACTTCCCCTAGGATTACCTAAATTTCTTATGAATATTGCCATGAGATATTTCTATCCATAAAGGCCCAAGCCCATACTTTAGAAGCCCATCAGGACTAATAAAGATTGGGCTATGCTTTTATACCCAGAAATATTATTTCTATGCTTTATTGCTTTGAGAGATTTGGCATGCACGTCGGTTCTTGATATCCCCCATTAATATTAAGGCCAAAAAAAAAATCTTAGGAAAAGAGACTCGCCATTGAATACGTATGTGGGAGGAATAAGGTTGGAAGGTTGTATATACTTGACTTGATTGATACTTGTTACTTATTGCATGGCACATGCATCATGCATTACATGCATCATTATAACAATTTTTCTTTCAACCATCATAAATTCATCCGAGTCTTCCTATGTTTGGAGTTAGAAAAGTGGCAGACTGGTAAGAACTGATTCAAGCCTGTAATCAATGTAAAAGAGATCCTTATCAGATTAGAAAGGAGTCCCATCAATCCACTTTACCTATAAGCTACATAGCCTAAACAAGATGAAGAAATGGAACAACAAGAGGGAGGAAACTGGACCCTAGAAGATGTCAAAGGAGCATTGATGGATGACATAAGAGTAATGATGCAAGATGAGTTGAAACAAGCTCTGGTTGGGTTAATGCCACCACATGTTACTGCAACACCTCTTGTTGCGATCAATCCACCTATTATGGGTACACCACCTGCTAATAATGAAAATGTTGTTAGGAACATGCCTAATATGGAAACAAAGTTAGAAGATGTCAAGAGTTACATGGTTAAAAAGGTGAAAAGGGAATCACTTAAGCAAATTCAAGAGCTGGAATCCAAGCAGATAAAAGCACTAACTTAGAAGATGTATAAAATGGAGGAGTTGATGAGAGGATAGGGCATTGGATACTCCTTTGAATTTAATGATGTAATGCAATTTGAGGATGACAAGTTGCCTGATAAATTCAAGATGTTGTAGATGCAAAAGTTTGACAACACTGGCGACCCAATGATCTACCTTAGTCAATACACAACTACCATGAGCGCCACTAAGGCTCCTCTATCTATGGTTACCAAGTTGTTTGTGCTATCCTTAAAGGGTATGGCTGTCAATTGGTATCGTGGGTTAGAGAAGTCTATCCTAGTGGACTGGAGGGAGCTATTTACCACTTTTCTAAAGCAATATGACTACAACACTAGGCTTGAAGTGTCCATCAAAGATATAGAATTGATCAAACATAAGCCTAATGAATCATTCTTAGATTTTCTGACTAGGTTCATGAATAAAGTGGGATTAATGAAGAACAAGCTAGCTGAAAAGGATCAATTTAGGATGATAGTCTAAAATATGTTACCCAATCTAGTTGAAAGGCTACAAATGATTAACCCCAAGACATTTATAGACCTTTATGATGATAAGTTGCAATCTGAAGGGATAAAAAATAAGAAGAAGAAGGTCATTAGAAGCCTCGGAGTGAGAAATTACCTAACTAGGGGCATACAATAAGGAAAAGCTAGTCAAGTTGTAGGAGTCCATACTATTCAACAACTTAGGAAATTCTTAAATTTCAACCAGCCTTTATCCAAAGTCCTGGACCAATTGATCCAAAAAGGCCTCCTTAAACCTTTAACCCCCTCTAGACCACTAAACCCAAATCTCCTTGGCTTTAACCCATATAGTTACTGTAAGTTTCACTAAGTTGCGGGTGGGCCATTTCACTGACTCTTGCATATGTCTTAAACATGAAATTCAAAACATCATAAACTCTGGAAAAACCATAGACCTTGAAAAATCAAATCCAAACCCAAACTCCAAAAATAACCCTTTCCCAAATTACCAAAATATGCCACCCCCGACCACCATGATGATCAACTCATGAGTTAATGAGGAAGAAGTGTTTAACTCCTTTGAGGATCTAAACCTTAAAACTAATAAGAAACCCCTAATGCCCCAAAGATAAGGAGAGAATAGAAGACTTATTGGGACAACCTTCATGCAAATTTGACTACAAGGTGCGTTATTCCAAACCACCTTCTTTTGATATACCCATCGAGTCGATCATGCCTACAGGATAGGGTGATGAATATGATTATAAGAAGATGCTTGATAAGATAGAAAAATGCATGGTTGAGGTGTGGAAAGATGGAAAGAAGGAGCAGACCATTAGGGTTATAGACATTTGATATAACTCTAATGAAGAAGGAATAAAAGGCTACAATGTATGGATTGATAATCCATAAGTTAGTCATGTCACTAGAAGTAGTAAGGGTTATAAACCAATGGAGAATACCACAGAGAGGGAGGGGGCTACTCAAAGAGAAGGCTTAGATGAACATAAGGATGACTTAATCCTTGAACATCTTAAGAAGGCAAAAGCAAATGTGAGCATTTGGGAACTCTTAATGCACTCAAGTAGCCATACGAAAGCTTTAGTCAAGGCTTTAGCCAAGATGAACATTAACACTACTGCAACCCTTGAAGCAATGGTGGCCAAGGTTACTAAGAAGAAATATAGGGTTATCACCTTTTCTAATGAGGATTTACCTGTGAAAGGGAGAAATCATAATAAAGCTTTGTTCATCCCAGCCAAAGTCAGAGGGAAAAAGACTAATTATGTGATGGTGGATGATGGGTCTACAATTAATGTTTTCCCACTACAGATTCTGCTTAATCTAGGGGTGAAGGTGGAGGATTTAACAAAATCTAACCTTATAATCAGAGCTTATGATGTAGCACGAGGAATTTAGAAGGACCGTTCATGGCTCTTATAAAGACAAGACCTATAAAGACAATGGTGGAGTTCACCGTGTTGGATATCCCTATCATCTACGCTTTGCTTTTAGGTAGGCCTTGGTATCAAACTTTGGGAGGAGTGCCTTCAATTATGCATCAAAAGGTGTAATTCCTATTGGATGGAGAAGTTATGACTTTAGATGCTAGTGTGGGAGTAAGCACCCAATTTTAGAATGCAATTGTGCATGTGTGAGACGAAAGCCCTTATGATGAAAATTAATTAAGAATTGATCTTTAGTGTTGAGTTTCATGATTTAAAGGACTAAATTGTAGCCTTTTTAGGATTTAATTGCAAGAGTTAAAATGTTTTAAGGTCTAAATTCTATAAAAGTGAATTTTAGGGGTTTTAATGAAATTTTGACAAATACAAGAATAATGCCAATCAGCATTACATAATGCCAATCAGCATTACATAATGCCAATCGACATGGTTGTGTGCGGCCATTTTTTAGGAAGGGACATTAGATGGAATGCGGCATCGAGAAGGCCCAGAAGACCAATGATACACTCGCTCCCCTAAATACCACATTAAACAGCCATATCCAGGGAGCAAAACCCTCATGGGCTTAAGGTGTACTGTAGCAGCCATTAAATTGTATAGCTGGATGTCATCAACACCCTCCAACGAATCAGAGTTTATCTACAATTTAGGTTAATTATGTTTAACTCACATTAAATTACAAGATACTAATAATTTTATTTTTCTTACTAGGTGCCATTCAATGGCGTTGAGTTGATCATGATACGTTTGCAAAGTGTTCTTGTTACTAGCAAGACAAGAAGAACCTCATCTCATCATTAGAGGAAAGCTCCTGTAAGAGCTAATGACACTAAAGCCTCGAATCAACTCGATTTCTATACTCCATATCTGAAAGGAAGAGAGCATATAAATAAAAGGCAAAGGAAAGCAAGGCAATAAAGATTAAATAGAAGGATAACATACATGCAAGACATGCCAAAAGCCACACATCATGACAACACCTCTACAAACATTATCCAATTTGTAGTAAAGGTAAGCAAGTGTAGCAGATCCCTAGTCAAGTGTGGCAACTTGATCCAAGTCACGAAGTGGGCCAAGTAGAGCAATACTAACCTCATGACTAGTCTCACAAAAGAGGGTTGTACCCAACAATATCAGAAGAAGACACCTTACCTTCTAGGTAATTTGACGAGGAGTAGTAGTGGGCAGATGTCTAAACCCCTGAACTAAGGATGAAAGCTGAACATTCTTCTAATTCTTCCACATCAGAATGAACCATATTAGGTCATGCATATACTAACTCCGTGTGTCTTCAAAAAGATTACAATAGCTCACATCAAAGGGAACCAAGGACCCTCTGAAGGCAATCCTGGTAATAGCAAAGAAGCTCATAGGAGAAATGGTCAACTCACCCATGCGAGTATGAAAAGTGTGGATAGTATCCATCCACTACTTGATCAAAGCAAACAAAGAATTATAGTCAAACCAGCCTCGAGCAGTCGGAAGCGCAGCAATGAATTGGTTGAACCCGGAGGCCCAAATCAGACGAGTCATATGCTCCTATAGCCCATGAAATAATTCCCGAGCTAGATTAAAACATCTCGTGAATTTCATAGGATGTTGGTTAAGTTTAAAGGACTTAATTAGTAAAAATGAATGTTAATTAATTAAGTAATTAATTAATCATGTTAACAAGAAATGTTGATTAATTGATTAGTTAATGTTGTTAATGAAATGATGAAAAATGGTGATTAGTAATATATATATATATATATATATATATATATATATATATATATATATATATATAATTTATTTTTTGAAAATCTCATATCGGCAATGTAGATTGCTGATCAGTAATCTAGAATGCCGATTGGTATTATGGATTGTCGATCGACATTCACTATATCAATGAGCCCTTCTCCTTTGTTAATCGAAAATCTAGAATTCCGACTAGAATTCTAGACATCTGATCAGACAAATAGACTACCCAGGAGCTGAATTTGGTATTTTCCAAGCTTAATTTTAATTCTATCATGCATTTTCAGCTAACTTTCTTATTTAATTCAAACAACATGCATGGTAGTCTCTACACTGAAATTGATTTTGATTACTAATTGTACAGGTAATATTTTGCAAAGATAAACTGAGAAGGTGAAATGTTACCTCATTACCCACATCTCTACACCTATGGGTGTGTAAATGAGTTAAAGAAAAAATGGATGAGCCCTCTCGAAGTCCAAGATCATTCTAAGGAAAATGAGGAGGCAGAATCCATTGACCTTTAGAAATTTCTGCTCTCCTACATTGTTTGTGTTGCAGAGAGGCCATAGGATCTAATGGATCATGAATTAAACTTTGGATGATTAAGAAATCAAAGAAAGAAGTATCAATACAAAGAGAGAAAATAAAGGGAAAAAGAATGAAGAAGAAGATAAAATGAATTGAGACATACAAAAAGGAAGGAATGTATAAAGTGGAAAATATCCACTTTGGTCAGCTACTTTTGTTTGCACAGGGATCCAAGTTATATTGTTGCAAATTGGTCTATAACTACATTTAATTAGAAATTCATTCCTAATTTGACATCTATCAAATTAATAATTCACATAATTGTTAATATGCATATCCAGTTTGTAATTCTGAGTTCTCTGCCAAGTATAGAATACATAACAAAATTATAGGTTTCATTTTTTGCATTTTATATGCATCATTTGAATTAAAGGATTTTAAACTCATATGCTACACAGTAGCTATGACATAAACTTCAAATCATTATGCTATGTATTACATAGTAGTCATAACTATCACTATGTTATGTACTACATAGTAGTTGTGACATAAGTCTTTAAATTTATCGCTGCTAGACATCCCATAAGGAATATAGTGTGCATTGTTAGACATCCCATAGGGAATATAACGAAACTCATTCTAGCTAGACGTCCTATAGGGAATATAATGTGCATCGTTAGATGTCCCACAAGAAATATAATGAAACTCATTCTCACTATACATCCCATAGGGAATATAGTATGCATCATTAAATGTCCCACTTGGAATATAATGAAACTCATTGTCACTAGACATCCCACAAGGAATATAGTGTGCATTGTTAGACGTCCCATACGGAATATAACAAAAAATTTTATTGTTAGACGTCCCATAGAGAATATAGTGTGCATCGCTAGACGTTCCACAAGAACTATAACAGATTTTTAATTCATCATCGCTAAACGTTGTACAGGAAATATAGCGAAACTAATTTGTATAAAGTTCATTAGATGTTTTATAGGAAATATAGTGAGTCTTGTCAAAATTACATCCTACTTAAAATTGCATAGTAATTTAAGCATCAATCTGTCAATTAAGATGCAATTAAGTGTCCTAATTATTTTTATCGACATTATATGCTACTATTGCATTGCTGCAATTTATCAACCAAACAGCGATAATGGGGGGCAACCATAAGCACCCAATTTCATATTATAATTGTGCATGTGTGAGATGAAAGCCCTTATGATGAAAATTAATCAATAATTGATCTTTAGTGTTGAGTTTCGCAATTTAAAGGACTAAACTGCAGCCTTTTTAGGATTTAATTGCAAGAGTTAAAATGTTTTAAGGTTTAAATTGCAAAAAAGTGAATTTTGGAGGTTTTAATGAAATTTTAAAAAATACAGGCATAATGTCAATCGGCATTACGCAATGTCGATCGGCATTATGCAACACTAATCAGCATTACATAATGCCGATCAGCATTATACAATGCCAACCCATATTTTCCTTTACTGTTTCAATCAATATTTTTTTCATAAAAAATCTAATTTTGGGCATGTTGTCAAACTTATATTGGTTATGCACAGACACGTGCATGAATCTCTAATTTTGTTTTAACCCTTATCACTTTATCTCAGGGTTTAGATTTTTGAAAATGGAGAGCAGTTGTTCTCTATCTATATAATCATAGGGGAAGTTATTTTTTTCTTTAAAAAGCTAAGAGAAGAAAATTTTTTAGGAGGCTAACTGCGCAAAAAAAAAATCCTAGAAAAATTGAAGACTCTGAAAAAAAAATGACAGAACACGAAACCTGGTTTTTCTTCCTTACATTTTCAAAATAAACAAAAAGTCAGTGTTATGTTTTTATGTGATTCAATTCCAAGATCTAAAACTTACACTGAGTCAATTCCATATATGGTGAAAATCCATTCTGAAGGGCTATCTAATATCATCTGCACAACATTCCTTTTTTATTCTTATCTTTCTTTTATGATTTATTATTATTGTTTTGTTATTGTTTTGGATATTTAATTTCACTAACATAATGTTTTTGTTTCTCTGTTTTCTTTCTAAGATCCGATGGGGGTTGACGACGATACTACTTGATATCCAAAAATTGAACGAAAGATCCATGGAATGCCATGGGTTTTAAACTATGATTAGATCTAGGTTTTACCTTTTTTGTGATCATTATTTTCTGTGATTTGCTATGTTAATTTATTTGGGTTTGTACTTAATTTTAATTTCCAGTATGTAGAACATTGTAATAACCCCAGTAGTGGGAATAGTAAAATTTTACTTTTATCCATTTAAAATGGATTAGTAATCAGGATCACTATGTAAAACTTTAAAATCAATTATGGTAGTAGTAAATTAGGGTTTGCATGGAATTGAATTAAGGTTTTAGGTAATCCTGTGTGGATGTATGCTTTATCTGCTTTGGAATGTTATTATTCAATTAATTGCATTTTTAGGTTTTTAACCTTTTGGGCCCTAGGCCCACGTTAGGTCTAACCCACTCAATTAATAGCCTTAAAATTGGTCTAAATTTTAATTTAACTCAAAATCAATTTAGGCCCATTTTAGGTTAAAATAGACTTAGGACCACATTTTAAATTAATAAAACCAACCTAGACTTAGCTCAACCCATTTAATCTCATTTCCTTTTAAAAATTATAAAGAAACTGATGTAATAATGTCTGGTCTATTTGAGGATGAAAATGCTATTTTTTCTATGATCAATGATATGAACTCTAGTTTTGCTTACTTATATGATGTTGATTTTGATGGTCTTGTGCACTTTAATAATGATTGTTCATGCACATTTGACATTAATTCTATTCAATTAGATTCATTAAAAATGGGCAGAAATGAACAACCAAAACATATTTATATATCACATGATTTAACTCCTGAAGAGCGGGAAAAATTAGAGAGAATATTAATAAAAAGAAAGGTAGTATTCGCTTGGTCCTATAAAGACATGCCAGGTCTAGATAGAGAAATGGTAGAGCATTTCATTCTAATATATCCAGAGGCTAAACCTATTAAGTAAAAACTTCGAAGATTAAGGCCAAAGTGGGCAGAAAAGATAAGGGAAGAAATCGCTAAGCAAATCTAGGCCAATTTATTAGAAGTGGTAAAATATCCTCAATGGTTGGCAAACAAAGTACCTATTCCTAAAAAAGATGGGAAAGTTTGAATGTGTGTAGATTTTAGGGATCTGAATAAAGCATGCCCGAAGGATGATTTTCCTTTACCCCATATTGATGTGATTGTCGACAGCGCAACATCCAGTGCAATGTACTCTTTCATGGATGGGTTCTTGGGTTATAATCAGATAATGATGGCTGATGAGTGTAAAAAATGCATTATTTTAAGTATTCTTTGTGTTAGGATTAGATATAATTTCAGTTAAGTTTATGTTTCTTTTATTCAATTTTTATTTAATTGAGTACTTAATGCATGTTTTGTGTGTTTATTTATTTCTTAAGTATTAGTTGGTTTATTTTTGGTTGATTTTTATGCATTTAGGGAAGTCAAAGAACAATAGAGGAAGGTTACATGGGAGCCATGGGCACTTGGAGTGGGTCTAAGAAGCAATGAAAGTCGATATGCCAAAATGCTGTAAAAATGATGTGCACGGCCATGCGTAACATGCACACGACCATACGACCTGTTGATTAGGAAATTTAAAGTCGAATTTAATTACTGACTCATGAGGGATAAGATGGAGATTTCACATGGCTGTAACCCTAGGGCTGGAAATTAGGGTTTTATAAGAGAGTAGCCATCAGAAATAAAGAGGGGGATATTCCGTCATTTTTTTATGTACTTGTCTTTGATCAGTTTTAGAGAGAACATGGATTTTTCTTGTTTATGTTGGTATTAAAGATTGAGAATAAGGATTGAAGAACAATAAGCCTTCCATTGAAGAGGGGGTTTTTCTCTTAATAGATTCTATTTTTTTTCTTAATTTTGATATGTCTATTTTCTTTTATTCTTTATCTCTTTCTCTTATAATTAACATAAGTGGATAAATTCTTAGTTAGGGTTCTTATTGCAATTCAACCATGGGCTAATCATAATTAAACCTAAGCCATTAATCTAGATCCTTTGGTTGTTCTTGAACTTAATGTCTTCGTAGGATTGATCACCCTTCAATTGAATGTACACAATAGAACTTGATCGAGAGATGGGTTGTATTGGATTTAAACAATAACCTGTTAGATGCTTTCTTAGTTGAGAAACATTTAAGCAACTAATATTGATTAAGGGTTGGTACTTAAACTGAGTTAACCGAACACTTAGTAGGCGAGTGCTTTAAATCTAAGAACATCAATTTACTTGGTTAATCATAGGGTTGTCTTAAGAGGAAAGCTTATGATTCTTGAGAAACCCTCAAATTGGATTAAGGTTAGGTATGGCTTAGTAGTTAATTGATCTTTAATAAAGGTTGAGTTGGTAATAAGAACCCTAGCTCTCTAAATTAATTGTTATTTAATTATGATTTTTGTGTTTTGTCTTAGTTTAATTTTAGTTTAATTGGATGTACTATATTTTTTTTCTCTTTCATTGTTTAAACAAACAAACGCAATTAGTATTACAATAGTTAATTTGCAATCTTTGTGGGAACGATATTTAATTACTACTTGCATGATTCCGTACACTTACGGAAACACATCAAGAATTTGGGGCCATTGTCGGGAATTGCCAAATTGATATTGTTAAGAATTTTATGTTGTTTGATTTATACATTATTTTTACTTTTGTTTTTGGTTTTTGGTTTTACAGGAACTCCTGTTATTGTATGCACACAACACGTGAAGCAAGCAGACAAGGGGCCTAGTTAATACCACTTGATTTAGATCTTGAAAGAACTATTCACATATGGAGAAAACATAACAGAGATAGGATGAACGGAGGGGAAGATGAAAGAAACCTGCCTCTGGTAGGTAGGGGAGCATATAATGGAAAAGATGGCCAAAATGGGCAGGGTGCCCACAAAACTATAAGGGATTTTATGAGTCCCAATATCTAAGGTGACCAAACTCCAATTGTGAGGCCAATGGTTACTATAAACAACTTTGAGATCAAACCCGCCATGATCCAAATGATTCAGAACTCACAGTTTAGTGGATTACCATATGAGGATCCAATTGTTTACATGATAAGATTTTTGGAGTATTGTTTGACCTTCAAGATGAATGGAGTACAACCAGAAGCAATCAGGCTCATCATTTTTCCATTTTCATTGATGGATAGAGCAAAAAGATAGTTTACTAGTTTGCTACCAAACTCCATCAACACATAGCATGAACTATACATAACCTTTTTTAATAAGTACTTTCCACCAGCTAAAGTACTCAAAATCATAAATGAAATAAACTCTTTCTACCAAAGAGATGATAAAAAATTTTATGAGTGTTGGGATAGATTCAAGGATCTTCAACGACAATGTCCACCACAACTGATTCCTTTATGGGATTTGGCACAGTCTTTCTACAAGGGTGCCAATCGAGTAGTGAGAGCAAACATAGATGCATCAGTAGGAGGAACTATCATGTCTAAGACTCTAGAAGATGCCTTAAAGCTTTTTGAAGAAATGGTTAATACCCAAAGCCTTTGGTCTAGTGAGAGAGCTATTCTAAAGAGAAGGGGAGCACTTGAAATTGACAGTTTGATGATGTTAAATGCAAAGATGGATGTTTTCTCTAAAAGAATGGATAAAATGAATATCAATGAAATATCTAACTTGTCTTCCTCTTATGAATTATGTTAGGGTAGTCATCCAACTATAGAGTGCCAAATGATGCAAAGCTTGTCCATGGAGAATGTAAACTTTGTGAACAACTTTAAAGGACAGAAGAACCAAGTGCATGGCAACACCTATAATTCAAGTTGGAGAAATCATCATAATTTCTCTTGGAGCAATCAAGGGAATAACCAGTGGAGACCACAAGCACCATCTGGTTTTGTAGGGCATAATGCGCAACACCAGCAACCAAATTACCAACAAGAAAAAGGTTCATCTTTCGGGACTTCTCTAGAGAGCAAGTTGGAGAAGTTCATGGATGTGATGTCCACAAAAATGAATCAACAAGATGAAGCTACAAAGAGGTTGGAAGGTAGATTTGAGCAAATGTATCAAGACACTCAGCTCATGTTCAAGAACCACTCTTCCTCTATTAATAATTTAGAGGTGCAAATGGGGTAGTTGGCAAATTCTTTATCAATAAGGAATCAAGGTTCTTTGCCAAGTAACACAGAAAAGAATCCAAAAGAGCAATTGAAGGCTATTACACTAAGAAGTGGAATAGAAATCCAAACTCTAAAAGCAACTGTGGAACATGAGCAGGGAAAGAAGAAGGAAGAGGAGAAAGAACAAGAAGATGAATGGGTTGAAGTATAAGAAGAGAAAGAACAAGAAGGTGAGGATCAAAGTAAGGAACAAGCTTTTAAGAAAATAAAACCACCACCATTAAAGCCTTACAAACCTCCAGCTCTGTATCCTCAAAGATTGAAGAAACAAAAGCAGGATTAGTAGTTTGTAAAATTTTTGGAGAGGTTTAAGGCACTCCACATCAACACGCCTTTAGTGGAATGTCTTTCTCGTATGCCAAGTTTCTCAAAGAACTGATTTCAAATAAAAAGAAGTTATAGGAATGTGAGACAATCACACTTATAAAGGAGTGTAGTGCAATCATCTCAAACAAACTTCCTTTGAAAAGAAAGCATCTAGGGAGTCTCACTATTCCTTGTTCTATGGGAAATTTAAAATTCCAAAAAGCTTTATGTGATTCAGGAGCTTCAATTAATCTTACGTCTTTGTCTGTTTACAGGAAATTAGGGCTAGAAGAAGCAAAACCCATAAGTATCAAGTTGCAACTTGCAGATAGGACAGTGAAGGAACCAGAAGGTGTAGTGGAAGATGTGCTAGTAAGAGTTGGGAAATTTATTTTTCCAGTTGATTTTGTAGTCCTTGACTTTGAAAAAGAAGAGGAGGTTCCACTAATCCTTAGTATGCCTTTCCTTTATATTGCTAAAGCCATAATTGATGTCTATGATGGAACTCTGACATTGAGAGCTAGGGATGAAAGCTGTAAGTTTAACATTTATAAAACTATGAAATATCCTTATGATGAGGATTTTTGTATGCGAGTTGAAATTATTGATGAACGTGTGAATGAAGTCTAATGACGGAGGTTGGTAAAGTCTTTAGAAGTTGAGAATATTGAGAAGTTCTTATAGGTACAATCTTCTCAAGAAGAAGTGACTCTCAAATACCCACACTAACCACACATATAACTACTAAACACTGAACCCATACCACCCTCAACCATAAAACCATCAAAACTAGACTTAAAGTCATTACCTTAATATTTAAGGTACACTTTTCTTGGTGATGACCAAACTTTACCTATGATTATATCTTCTAAACTTAGTAAGGGGCAAGAGGATTTGTTGGTGAACATGCTGAAGAGAAAAATAAAGGCAATTGGTTGGCAGATTTCGGATATAAGAGGTGTAAGTCCCTCTTATTGCATGCATAAGATTTTGATGGAGGATGGATACAAGCTAACCATTGAAAAACAGAGGAGGCTCAACCCGAACATGCAAGAGGTGGTGAAGAAAGAAGTGGTCAAACTACTTGATGCAGGAATTATTTATCCAATCTTTGACAATTCATGGGTTAGCCCAATTCAGTGTGTGCCAAAGAAAGGGGGAATAATAATTGTGCAAAATACGAATGGAGAGTTCATTCCTACAAGAGTTGTAAATGGATGGAGAGTGTGCATTGATTACAGGAAATTGAATTTATCCACAAGGAAAGACCATTTCCCATTACCCTTTATTGATCAAATGTTGGAGCGGATAGTAGGACATGCTTTTTACTACTTCCTGGATGGTTACTCAGGTTATAATCAAATTGCAATAGCTCCAAAAGATCAAGATAAGACCACCTTTACATGTCCTTATGGCACATTTGCATATAGGAGGATGCCATTTGGATTATGTAATGCTCCTGTAACTATTCAAAGATGTATGATGGCTATATTTGCAGATTTAGTATGGGAGATCATGGATGACTTTTCTATCTATGAAAACTCATTTGAAGGATGTTTGAGCTATTTGGAGCAAGTTCTAGCATGTTATGAGGAAACAAATTTGATGCTGAATTGGGAAAAGTGCCATTTCATGGTAGATGAAGGTATTGTACTTGGACACAAGATTTCAGCTCAAGGCATTCAAGTTGATAAAGCAAAGGTGAAGGCAATTGAGAAGCTACAGTACCCTATAAATGTAAAGGGATTTAGGAGTTTTCTTGGTTAAATAGGCTTCTATAAGCGATTCATCAAGGATTTCTCAAAAATCACAAAACCCCTTTATAAGTAACTTGAAAAAGATTCACCTTTTGATTTTGCTGATGATTGCAAATTAGCTTTTGACAAGTTGAAACAAGCACTCATTTATGCTCCTATATTGATGGCACCAGATTGGAGTCTATCATTTGAGCTGATGTGTGATGTTAGTGATCATGCAATAGGAGTCATTCTTCACCAAAGAAAGGAGAATAGGTTGCATGTGATTTATTATGCAAGCTGAACATTGACAGATACTCAACTGAATTATGCTACTACAGAAAAGGAGATGCTAGCTATCTTATTTGCTTTTGACAAGTTCATATCGTACCTCTTTGGCTCTAAGGCAATTATGCACACAGATCATGCAACATTGAAGTATTTAATGACCAAAAAGGATTTAAAACCAAGGCTCATTAAATGGGTACTTTTGTTGTAAGAGTTTGATATTGAGATCAGAGATAAGAAAGGAGCAGAAAATGTAGTAGTTGATCATCTTTGAAGGTTGGAGTTAGAATAAGAGGAAAGTGATAAGTGACAACCTATCAAGGAGATGTTCCCTAACGAAATGCTTTTCGCTATAGGATTAATGGGTGCCCCTTGGTTTGCTAATGTAGCAAATTTTTTGTCAGTGGGTGAAATTCCAAAAGAGTTCACTCCTCAATAAAAGAAGAAGTTGATTCAAGATGCTAAGTTCTACATTTCAGATGAGCCATTTTTATGGAAACTATGCAACGATGGCATGGTAAGGAGATGTGTAACAAATGAGGAAGTAGGTGAAATCTTACAACATTGTCATGGGATGGTCAATGGTGGACATTATGGACCACAAAGAACAACTACTAAGGTTCTTGAAGCAGGGTTCTATTAGCCTTCAATTTTTCAAGATGCTAGAGATTTTGTGATGCGTTGTGACGCATGCCAAAGGAGTGGAAACAATTCAAAGAAGGATGAAATGCTCTAATATGGAATTCTATATGTGGAAATTTTTAATATTTGGGGCATTGATTTCATGGGATTGTTTCTTATGTCAGATGGTAACAATATATTCTTATTTTTGTGGATTATGTTTCCAAGTGGGTGGAAGCTAAAGCATGCACAGTCAATGATGCAACGGTTGTTTGTAAGTTCTTAAGGAAGCTATTCTCTCAATTTAGAAAGCCTTCAATCATCATAAGTGATGGGGGAACACACTTTTATAATAAAAATATGGAAGCTTTATTAGCTCGCTATGGTGTGAAGCACAGGGCAGCTACACCTTATCACCCACAAACAAGTGGCCAAGTTGAGGTGAGTAATAAGGAGTTGAAGAAAATTTTGGAGAGAACATTAAGTAAGTCAAGGAAAGAATGGGCAAGGAAGCTTGATGATGCTTTGTGGGCATATAGAACAACTTACAAAATTCCTATTAGGATGTCTCCTTTTAGGTTGATTTATGGTAAAGCATGTCATCTTCCAGTTGAGCTAGAACATAAGGCTTATTGGGCTGTAAAAGCTCTAAATTTTGATTTCAAAAAGACAACTGAAAAAAGAATGCTATAGTTGAGCGAACTTGAAGAGATTAGGGAAGCTGCCTATGAAAATTCCAAAATTTATAAAGAATGTACCAAGAGATGGCATGATGCAAGAGTAAGAATCAAGGAGTTTAAGGAAGGTGATCGAGTATTGTTGTTCAACTCAAGACTCAATTTTTTTCCTGGAAAGTTGAAAAGTAGATGGGTAGGACCGTATACAGTGACTCATTCATATCCTTATCGAGCTGTGGAATTGAGCAACACAAGAGGAGACATATTCAAAGTGAATGGGCAAAGGTTAAAGTTATACCATGGAGGCACATTCAAGGAGTTCCATCAAGTTTCATACTTGAAGGAATCAATTGGATGATCAATTTGATGGTCTAGCTCATGGACCATTAAAAGAGCGCTTCTTGGGGGCTTAACCAAGACTATTTTTATTTTATTTTATTTTTTATTTTTATTTTTTTGTTTTTTTGTTTTTTTATTTTTATTGTTTTGTTATTTCTTTTATGTTTTTGCAAGTTTGTTCTATTTTTGATAATTGTTTCTTGGGAATTTAAGGGAATGAAAGAAAGGTTGGAGCTCTAGAACAGATCTTGTAAGTTAGATGTTTAGTGGAATGTTGTTTTGTGTAACTTGTAAGTCAAATATGTGATGCATTGCTTGTCTATATGTGTTGAATTTTTAATTCAGCAAATTTTATGAAGTATGCATGTCCAGGTCGCACGGCTATGTGCATTTCATGCATGGTGGTGCATTTTGCATTGTCATTATGGGACAATCAGGTCACATGACCGTGTAGAATATGTGCATGGTCATGCATCTTACGATGGCCAAATCTTTATAACTTGACACACGGCCGTGCATCGAGACAAACTCATTTTTTATAAAGCCAGGAAATTTCATTTTTAAATAGACTTTTCCATTTCCCAACACTCCACATTTCTCAAAAACCCTAGGGACTCCAATTTTAACCACTTTAAAAAAAATCAATCTGTGCTAGCAGGTAGCATAGCCGTGCATGTTACAACATCATTCAAGTAGCACAGACGTGCGCATTTTGCACACAACCGTGAGACCTGATGCACAGGGCAGTTCGAAGTTCCTGTTATAGACGCTATAATAAGGACATCACACATTTTAAGTGTGGGGGAGGAATTAAATTTTTTTTATCACTAATTTTTTATTTTACGAGCTTGTTAGTTTATGATTTTATTTTATTTGTTTTATTTTTATGTGTTTCCTTGTTCTAATGGGAGTGTAGTTGATTTTAGTTTCCTAAGTGAGCTAAACTTCTTGTGTTAATGGGTGAGCAATTTTTATTTTATTGGAGTGTTGATTTTATTTCCTTTATCTATACAGTTAGAATTTATCTCTTTTACTTTTTGATTAGGGTTAGGATTCTTTGTCTCTCATATCTCTTTTTCTTATTTAAACTTTGTTGTCTTTTGTTTTTGTTCTTGTTAATTCCATTCTCTTTTATTGTTTTGTTTTATTACTAACATTATTGTGATGGCTAGAATAAAGACACAGTTTCAAGGAAAGAAGCTTAGTGATGGCAAGGGAAAGCCTTAGGACATGAGGGATGATTATGAAGCTTTCTTTGCCATTTATTCTAAAGAGGAAGGGAAGAGATTATGCTCCTTAGTTAAGAGAAATTTCAACAAGCCAAAATACTTTGATGATGAGTACATACTTTGTTTTGTGCTCTATTTGGCATGCTATTCAAGCTAGAAAGGTGTTGATCTCAATATGGCACATTGCCACTGGATTAGCATTGTATTTTACTCCATTCAAATTTGCCAAACATAAATTGGAGCCTTTAGAAGCTGAGTCCCTAGATGAAGATTACCTGGTGCGAGCTGAAATTATCACCGAATTCAATGAGTTTCATGATGTAATGGGTAGAAGATGCTACATGATCAGTCAAATGGTAATGCAACATGGCAATATCTCTACCTCCTAATGCAACTAAAGAAGGAGATAATGGGATTGAAGCTAAATCAAGGAAGCGAGGGAACACCGAAAAATGGAGTGATGGTATCATGGAAAAGATCAAAGAGCTGATGGACATCTCTGATAATAGGATTGGGAATATGATTATGGATTTGTCCAACCAAATAGAGAAGTTTGAGTCACGATGAGAATCCAGAGCTGAAAGGTTGCAACTTTAAATTGATGAAATCTTTTGCATCCTTCCTCAAAGCAAAAGATCCAAAGCTATAAATGAAGCTGCAAAATGCATCATGGTCACACTATATATTCCCCCTCCAGTTTCACCAGAATAAAGGGAGTATAATGTTCTTTAGTTTTCTTTTATTTATTTTCTTTTCATGACTGTATGCCTTTATTTTTATTCTTTTTGTGTTGTTTATGCCTTGCTCTTACACTTGAATTTTTGCAACATATATACCTTTAAAGCCTTATTCATTAATCTTAGTTTTCTTGAAGAAATACCTTAATCTTCCTTTAATGGATCATTTTAAAAGTTTAAATTAGAATAGCAACTTGTGGTTAGGAATTTTTAAATTTTAATGAACATTAATGCTTACTTTTCCATTGAACAAGTGAACTAGATGATTGATATTTAAGAAAAGTATTTGTGAGTAGGAATTTGAGGCTAATTTAGAGTGGTTAATAAAAATCAAGAAGCAAGATGGAGCATAAAACACACTCGTTTGGAGATTAAAATTGAAAAGAAAAATCTTTTAAATGCTCCTTCTACTCTAATGCTCTTTAAGAGTAAGAGTATCCAAAGGACCCTTTTTGGAGGTTTCCACACTGACTAACATAAGAAAGGTGGGGGATGTTGAGATTGGGAAGATATTGATTGATTAAATTCTTAGCCTCCTTATTGTTGGCACGATTACTACTTATTTCCATTTTTCTTGAGTGTTGATCGTTTTTTTTCATAATTTCACTAGAAAAGTATGCTCTTCACATGGTAACAATATATTCTTGACCTTGGATTGCTATTTTAATTTTGAGTTTTTAAAATTTTTATTAAAGAAAGATTGTGGTAGTTAGTCAAGTTAAAGCTAGTTAATGAGTATGATTCTTTAGGTAGATATGTGTTTTCAGGTTTTCCTTAAGGACAAGCAAATATTCAAGTGTGGGGGAATTTGATAAGTGTGAAAAATGCATTCTTTTAAGTAGTCTTTGTGTTAGGATTAGATGCAATTTCAGTTAAGTTTGTGTTTCTTTTATTAAGTTTTTATTTAGTTGAGTACTTAATGCATGTTTTGTGTGTTTATTTATTTTTTAAGTATTAGTTGGTTATTTTTGGTTGATTTTTATGCATTTAGGGAAGTCAAAGAACAGTAGAGGAAGGTTATATGGGAACCATTAGCACTTGGAGTGGGTCCAAAAAGCAATGAAAACCGATATGCCAAAATGCTGAAACAATTATGTGCATAGCCATGCGTAACATACACACGGTCGTGTGACTTGCTGATTGGGAAATTTAAAGTTGAATTTAATTACTGACTCATGAGGGACAAGATGGAGATTTTTCATGGCTGTAACCCTAGGGCTGGAAATTAGGATTTTATAAGAGAATAGCCACCAGAAACAAAGAGGGGGATATTTCGTCATTTTTTTTATGTACTTTTCTTTTATCAGTTTTAGAGAGAACATGGATTTTTCTTGTTTATGTTTGTGTTAGAGATTGAGAATAAGGATTGAAGAACAATGATCCTTCCATTGAACAAAGGGTTTTTCTCTTAATAGATGTTATTATTTCTTTTTTTTTTGTTAATTTTGATTTAGTGATGATGTCTATTTTCTTTTATTCTTCATCTCTTTCTCTTATAATTAACATGAGTGGCTAAATTCTTAGTTAGGGTTCTTATTGAAATTCAACCATGGGCTAATCATAATTAAACCTAAGCCATTAATCTAGATCATTTAGTTGTTATTGAACTTAATGTCTTGATTGAATGTACACAATAGAACTTGATTGAGAGATGGGTTGTATTAGATTTAAACAATAACCTGTTAGATGCTTTCTTGGTTGAGAAACACTTAAGCAACTAATATTGATTAAGGGTTGGTTCTTAAACTGGGTTAACTGAACACTTAGTAGGTGAGAGCTTTAAATCTAAGAACGTCAATTTACTTGGTTAATCATAGGGTTGTCTTAGGAGGAAAGCCTATGATTCTTAAGAAACCCTCAAATTAGATTAAGGTTAGGTATGGCTTAGCAGTTAATTGATCTTAAATAAAGGTTGAATTGGTAATAAGAACCCTAGCTCTTTAATTTGATTGTTATTTAATTGTGATTTTTGTGTTTTGTCTTAGTTTAATTTTAATTTAATTGAAAGTACTATATTTTTTTCTCTTTTGTTGTTTAAGCAAACAAACACAATTATTATTATGGTAGTCAATTCGTAATCTCTGTGGGAATGATATTTAATTACTACTTGCACAATTTTGTACACTTGTGGAAATGCATCAATGGTAGTCATGGATAAGATCAATACCGCTTTTATCATGAAATGGGGGACATATTGCTACAAAGTGAGGCCATTCAGATTGAAGAATGTAGAAGCAACCTATCAAAGGGCAACAATGGCTCTATTCCATGATATGATGCACAAAAAAGTGGAAGTGTACGTTGACGATATGATGGTCAAGTCAAGAACTAGGGAAGGACATTTTAAGGCTTTAGAGAAGTTTCTAGCAAGAATAGAAATATACAATTTGAGGCTAAATTTGAAGAATTATTTCTTTGGGGTCATTTCGGGAAAGTTGTTGGGGTAAATAGTCAGCAATTGAGGAATATAAATCGATACAGACAAGATTAAAGCCATTCCAGAGATGCTAGCACCAAGAACAGAAAAGGAAGTATGAGGATTTATCGGGAAACTATAGTACATTAGCAGGTTTATTATGAAACTCACCATGATTTGTGATTCAATTCTCAAGCTCTTGAAGAAGAATAAGCCCATAGAAAGGAACGAAGAATGTCAAAAAGCCTTTGATAAGATTAAATAATACCTTACTAATCTGCTTGTGTTAAGGCCACCAAAACAGGGTAAACCCTTAATCTTATATTTAGCTTTAGAGGAAAAAGCAATGGGGGCAAAGCTAACACAAGAAGGACTAGAAGGAGTGGAGTACACAGTGTATTATCTTAGTAAGAAGCTCCTGCCATATGAAGAGAAGTATGATCTTATGGAGATTATGTGTTTGATTATGATATAGGCCAGAAAGAAGCTAAGGCATTATTTCCAGTCCTACAAAGTACAAGCCATTTCGAATATTGACCCTTTAAGGTACTTGTTTCAGGCACTAGCCTTAACTAGAAAGATATCACGATGGTTGGTCCTTTTAAATGAGTTTGATATTAAGTACGTCAATACCAAGGTAATCAAAGGAAAAGTAGTAGCAAAATTCATGGCACAAAATGCAGTCGACGAAAATGAGTAGTGGAATTTAGAGTTTCCAGATAAGAACTTAGCAGTAATAAAGCAATGCTAATGGAAGCTTTACTTTGATGGAGCTATGAATAATATAGGAGTAGGGCTAGGAGTGATTATTGTCACACTCAGAGGAGAAACCATCCCAATGGCTAAGAAATTGGACTTCAAGGTCACGAACAACATGGCTGAGTACAAGGCATGCATCTATGGGCTAGAAGCAGCACTAGCAGTGGGAGCCAAAGACCTACTAGTTTACAGAGATTCCATATTAGTCATTAGCCAAGTTAATGAGGAATGGTAAGTATAAGAAGAGAGGTTGAAACCTTAAATCTGTTATTTGAACAAGCTAATAAGGAATTTCACTAAATGTCCCTTCATACATTTGCCGAGAGATAAAATTACATGGTGGATGCTTTGGCGACACTCTCTTCAATGTGGGTTAAACTGATGGGGTTAATGATGAAGCCTTTAGTGATAATGAAAACAAAAGCCCAATTTTATGGTAAAGAATCAGTTATGAGCATTCATATAGGTCTAAAAGAAAAGCCATGGTTTTATAACATCCAGAGATTCATTGAGGAAAGGAAATACCAACATGAGGCAACTTCCAAAGAGAGATATGCCCTTCGTGTTCTTACACATCATTATGCAAGTCATGATGGGGTATTATACAAAAGAATTCCAAATGGAATACAGCTAAGATGTCTCAAGAGGGACAAAGCAGAACAAGTGATGAGAGAAATTCATGTAGGGGTCTGTGGATCTCATATGAATGGGATGATTCTGACGAAGAAAATAATTCGGCACGGGTACTATTGGATGAGCATGGAAAGAGATTATATCCAAATGGTGAGACAGTGTCATCAATGCCAAATACATGGGAACCTTAACCATCTTCCCCCTATTGTGCTAAATAGTTTAACATCTCCATGGCCCTTTGCAGTATGAGGGATAGATATAATAGGGGGAGATAAGACCAACTGCCTTAAATGGGCATAAATATATAATGGTAGCAATCGACTATTCCTCTAGATGGATAGAAGTAGAATCTTTCAATACTTTGAAAGCTAGATAAATGGAAAAATTCATCGAGAAGAATTTCATTTGTAGGTATGGGATCCTGCATCACATTGTGTCGAACAATGGTGTTCAGTTTCAGGTAGAGACAGTTGAATTTTTATAGAAATACAAGATCAATCATCATAAATCCTCACCTTATGAACCTCAGGCTAATGGTGCAATTGAAGCGGCTAATAAGAATATAAAGAGAATCCTCTCCAAAATGGTGAAAACACATAAAGATTGGTATGAGTATCTCCCTTTTGCCTTGTGGGGATATAGAACTACAATGTGTACTACTATAGGATAGACTCCATTCTCATTGGTGTACGGTTGTGAAGTAGTTTTATCCATAGAGATGGAAATTAAATCTTTGAGGGTTATTATGGAAGCGAAAGTCCCTGAGAATGAATGGATGCAAAAGCGATACAATCACCTTATGTCTCTAGATGAGAAAAGGATGGAAGCTCTGTTCAACACTTAAATTTATCAGAAAAGGATAGTGAGAGCCATTAACAAGAAGGTCAAACCTAGAAAGATAAAGGCTAGAGATATGGTGCTAAAGCAGGCAAGAGCAATGGTGTTTGATCCGAGAGGAAAATTTAGACCAAATTGGGAAGGACCATATTTAGTCAAAAAAATCCTACCTAAGGGAGCTGTAAGGATATCGGATTTAGAAGGGAATGAGTTCACTGAGCCAATCAACTTAGATCGGCTTAAGAAATACTACCTTTAAAATAAAATAAAAAAGACAAAAAAAGGTCTGCTGGCTAGAAAACCTGAAAAGGCTAGTCAGACAAAAATTAGGACATTCCCGTTGTTTAGAAAACCCACAAAGGTTTGATAGAAAAAAATTAGGGAATAAGGTAAAAGAAGTGATCCCATTTATCAGAAAACTCATAAAGAGCTGGTCAGGCAGAAATTAAGGTAATAAGAGTGAGAGAAAAATGTTCAGTTATAAAATCTGAAAGGACTAGCTGATAACAGGAATTATGTTATGTGATGCAATAAATGTATTCATCTTTGACCTAATTAATGAATAAAATTGAAATGAAATTTTTGTTTGAATATTGCATATTCTATATTTATTAAAAAGCATAAAGACTTAAAGGAAAAACAAAACATGAGAGCCTAAAAAACCAAATTTATGAGATCATTTTACTATTTTGTTTTTGTTTCTTCTTCTGTGACTCATCTAGCAATACTTAAGTCCTTTTGTGCTTAGCAAAACTTGGCTGTTCTATAGCTTGCATGATAACCCAAGCCTTGTAATTGTCATTAATAGTCATATCAACATCCAAATGCATGTTCCGCTCTAATGCTCTGTAAGGCCATAAGTTCCTCATTTTGTCTAAGAAATCTTACCTCAGAGGGAAACCTTCAAAGCTAGGTATAATAGTCACAATAAATTATGGACTACCATATTGGCAACAAAGGTGTGACAAGGGAAAGAAGGTAAAAAAGTGTAACCCAGGAATAAGAACACAGTGGTCATACAGGTTGATGGTCACAAAATTCAACTTCCACCAAGGACAGATCCATGTAATCTCATTGTCGATAATGCCTTTCATCCAATCAATCCATTAGCCTATAGTATGCTTGTCCTTCACATTTAATGAACGAGACTCTAGATGATAAGGTTGATAAATTAAGGCATTGGTGGGGGGACTAAGGAGAATCAATTTCTCCTATAGCCAAATCTAAAAAAAAAAAGCTAAGTTGAAAACCTGAAAGGGCAGCTTAGGCAAAAAAAAAAGGTTGTATACCTGAAGGAGAAGCAAACTGCCTGAGAGTTGATTTTAAACCCTAAAATTATCTAACCCAATGATAGTTTCAGCAATTATGATAGGCACGGGATTAGCCCCAATCTATACTTGTTCTAGGATACAAACAATTCTAGTGTTAGCATCTCCATGAGAAGCCACTAGTAGAAACTAGGCATACAAGCAAAAAGAGATAGTCCTAATCTAGGCCACATTGTTCTTATCCCTAGTCCCATAAGAAGTGATCAGAGAAGAAAGATTAATAGTCCCGGGTTTATGTGCATACATATAGATGTCACTTGGGGGCATATCAAAGAATTTCATTAATCTACTGGGAAACTACATCTCAAGGTTAAGAAGAGGAAGCACAGCAGTTGAGGATAACAGCCAAAGAATAGCCAAGGGTAGCAGCAAACTCCTCAATTAATGGACATAGCTCTTGTCCATTGAATCTAAATACATGGTCTTTAATGTCCCAGAAGGTGGCATCAACATGAAGAAAGTTATGGTCTATCTTTAAATACTCAAGGGATTTAAAAGATTTGACATGATAGGGGAACAGTTTATTCCAGTCATCCCTATTAAGGATCTTAAGAAACCTCTTCATCAAATTAAGGGTGACTTGTGTCATGATTAAGGCAAACAAAAGATAGGAATGGATGACTACCCTTTGACAAACTCTTTATACTGGCAAAAAGATTTAATCTGGACAAGATTAGGATTTTATGTGTGTGGATCAAACTCAAATCAGAAATTGGAATGGAAAAGGGCAAAAGTAAAAGCCAATTTTTTTATTAAAAATATAGAATTCTAATTGGAATTCCAAAAATCCGATCATAATTCTAGAAATCCAATTAGAAATCTATAATCTCGATTGAATTTCCAAGATTTCTAAAACAAGGGGTTCATTAAATTCAAGGGTATGATCCAAAACAAAAGTCCATAATCCATTCAAAAAAGGGAGAACAGTTCACAGGAAAAAGGAAAATACAATCATGAAAGCACAAGTCCTAAAGATGGAAGATTAGTCATCTTGAGCTCCAATGCCTGGCCAAGGACTTAATCCTCTAAAAGGATCATCGCTTTGATATGGGGGGCATAAAAGTCTCAGCATCATGACCATCAAAGCCAAGACCAACAAGCTATTTGCAAAGCCTATTATTCTTATGCTCCAAATCTCGAGCATAACTCTGTCACAATAAGGATAGTTAAAAGCATGCATATCATGCATAACATGCATACATTTTTATAATTTTTGTAAATACTAACCCACTAACTATCAGTGATCTGCATAGTAAATAATCTATAGGATGAGGTGAGTCCATACAAATACTCTGCCTAAGTCCAAGGGATCTGTAAAATGGCATATACTAATTCAATGACAAGTGTCAGTTTATGAAAGATTGGGAATACAAAAATACACTTACATATGAAGCATCAAGAGGAGAAAAGATAGGAATCTGAACCGTATCAGGGTACATATGTTGCTCAATGGGAGTCTACACTTTAAGAGCCTAATAGTATATAGACCTATCAAGCAAGGGAATATCGCCCTAAATGGTACTCGAGGAAGTATCATCTTGAGCAGTTCCACTATACTGAGTAGGCTTAACCTCCGGCTTAGTCCTCTTAGTGTCACCCTTAGTCTCCTCCTCTATAGCAATATCATTGACATCTTCAACCTGCATAGAAAATAAATGTCATCTGCAGCGATGAAGGAGAATGAAGTAAGATAATGATAAGGAGGAATAGTGATGGAAATCATACCTCAACTGGATCTGGGAGAACTTACTCTAAGAGATTCTCTTGAATATACTCTTGATAGTGGCAAGAACACTCAAGCAGTGTCGAAGTGTCATATCCCTTAAGATCTGCTCTAAGCTCAAGACTAGTCAAGCTACAACACCTCAGCATGTAAGAAGGAATAGAAGAAGGAACATGCCTCATAGAAGGCCCCATATGCCAATGATAAACATGCTCACCTAGATACCACATATGGAAACCAAAACTAGGAAGCAAAATCCTTAAAGACTCAAACCTCATAGTAGTAGTCATGAAATTGTATTGTTGGATTTCTTCAGCACCAACCAACCAATCTAATCTGACCTGCAGATTCATTCAAATAAATTTTATTTAACTTTTATAACTGATCAAATGCTAATAATTAGATTTATCTTACCAAGTCCCACTCTAAAGAGTTCAGTTGGCCTCGATAAGTCTGTAAGTCATACTTGACACTAGCAAGATGAGAAGAACCCCATCTCTACATCAATAGAAGACTCCTATCAAAGCTAATAGCGCTAAAGCCTCATATCACCTTAATCTCAATGCCCCAGATATGAGAAGGAAAATATAAGTTAAAATGAAAAAAAGTTGTAAGAGAGCACAAATTAAAAAGGAGTAGAAGACACAAAAGAGGTATAAATGAAAAATGTTCTAGAAGACACACATCTTCACAAAACCTTTACAAATAGTATCTAGTCTATAATAGAGATAGGCAAGAGTTGTGGATCCCCAATCGAAGGTAGCTACTCTAGCAAGATCCTGAAGGGGACCAATAAGTGCAATGCTAACCTTATGACCAGTCTAATAGAAGAGGGTAGTGCCTAACAATATCAATAAGAAGCATCTCACCTTCTAAAGGATATGATGAGGTGTGGTAATGGGTAACCTCCTGAAACCCTAAATAAGAAGAAAGAAGCACATTCTTTCGATTCTTTAATGTCAGAACAAAATCGAGCAAGTCATAAACATAATGACTCCTGACATCCTTGGGAAGAGTGCAATAATGGTTATCAAAGGAACTAGGTTACCTCCAAAGGTGATCCTAGTGATAGCAAAAAAGCTCATGGAAGAAATAGTCAACTTGCCCACTCGCGAGTGGAAGGTGTGAGTAGTATCCATCCACCTCTTGATAAGGGCAAAAAGAGAATAGTGATCTGACCTGTCTCGAGAAGTCAGTAGGATAGCAATGAAGTGTCAAAAGCTAGATTCCCAAATGTGTTGTACTACCTCTCCCTATAAATCATGAGAGAGTTCTCGAGCCAAGTGAAAGCAACCCAAGAATTTTAGTGGTTTCTGAATAAAATTCAGAAAATGACAAGATTACTTTCCCTACTAACTTTTAATTTTTGTTTATTTTCATTTCTATTTTAAAAAAAAAGATATCCAAAATTGGATTTCCGATCAGAAATCCAGAATTCCGATTGGATTTCTAGATTTCTTATCCAATTTCTAGAATTCCAATCAAATTTCTAGATTTCCGATCCGAATTCTAGATTTTTTATTGGTATTTCTAGATTTTCAATCGAAAATCCAAAAATCCCAATCCAGAATTCAGATTTTCAATCAAGAATTTAAAAATCAGACTAAATTTTGTTAGTCCTTTGATATTTTAAACCAATTTTGCTTCAAAATTGACAATTTCATGTAATTTTTTCTAATTTGTATAAGAGATGTTTGCATGTATAAATATGTTAATGTATTAACAGAAATATATTTTTGTAGAGTAAAAAATAGAAGAGAAAATTAACTTATCACTAGTCTATGAGCATATGTGAAGGTGTAAGCAAGTCAAAGGGAGCACCTTTCCCCTTCATTGAGCCCCAAATTGTTTTAAGGGAAATGTAGTTAAGATATGACCATATCTAACTGTCTGGAACTACTCCCACATAGCCTGCATCCTGGGTGAGCCATAGGACTAGACAAATCCTAAATTGGAGAGCAGATGAAAGAATAATTGAAGAAGCAAGATTTCAAAATCAAGAGAAAGGAAAAGAAAAGAAAAGAGAATGAAAGAGATGGGAAATGAATTGACAAAAGCAAGGTATATATTAAGGTGACAAATGTCCACTTTAGTGCCTTAACTTCATTTGCATTCAAGTCCACAGCTTTTCTTGCAATTTAGTCCTAAATTATGAAGCTACATTGATTTGATAATTCCTTGAATTATTAAATTGTAAAAATAAAATAAATTAAACCATACGATCGAGTGCAATGTGTAATTTCAAATTAGACTATATGACCGAGTGGAGTCAGCATTGTATGACCGAGTGCAATGTATCATTTTAAATCAGACTATATGATAAAGTGTAGTCGGCATTCTACGACCAAGTGCAATGTATCTTTTTAAATCAGAATATACAACCGAGTGTAGTTGACATTATATGATTAAGTGCAATATATCTCTTTAAATTAGACTATACGATCGAGTGTAGTCGGTATTATACGATCGAGTGCAATGTATCATTTCAAATCAGACTATACAAGTGAGTGTAGTTAGTATTGCACAACCAAGTGCAATGTAACATTTCAAATCAGATTATATGACCAAGTGTAGTCGGCATTGTATGACCAAGTGAAATGTATCTTTTCAAATTAGACTATATGACCAAGTGCAGTCGGTATTGTACAACTAAGTCAATGTATCATTTCAAATCAAAGGATATGATTGAGTGTAGTCGGCATTGTATAACCGAGTGTAATGTATCATTTCAAATCAGACTATATGACCGAGTGTAGTCAGCATTGTACGATCAAGTGCAATGTATCATTTCAAATCAGACTATACGATCGAGTGTAGTCGACATTGTACGATGGAGTGCAATGTATTATTTTAAATCAGACTATACAACTAAGTGTAGTCATCATTGTACGATTGAGTGCAATGTATCTTTTTAAATTAGACTATACGACCGAGTGTAGTTGGCATTGTATGATTAAGTGCAATGTATCTTTTCAAATCAGACTACACGACCGAGTGTAGTTGGTATTGTACGATCGAGTGTAGTTGGTATTGTACGACCGAGTGCAATGTATCATTTCAAATCAGACTATACGATCGAGTGTAGTTAGTATTGTACAACCGAGGGCAATGTATCATTTCAAATCAGACTATATGACCGAGTGTAGTCAGCATTGTATGACCGAGTGCAATGTATCTTTTCAAATCAGACTATATGACCAAGTGCAGTCAGCATTATATGACTACATGCAATGTATCATTTCAAATCAGACTATACGACTGAGTATCGTCAACATTGTATGATCAAGTGTAATGTATCATTTCAAATCAGACTATACGACCGAGTGTAGTCGACATTGTACGACCAATTGCAATGTATCATTTCAAATCAGCAATCGAGTGTAGTCAGCATTGTACGACCGAGTGCAATGTATCATTTCAAATCAGACTATATGACAAAGTGTAGTTGGTATTGTACAATTGAGTGCAATGTATCATTTCAAATCAAACTATACGACCGAGTGTAGTTGGTATTGTACAACTGAGTGCAATGTATCATTTTAAATCAGACTATACAACCAAGTGTAGTCGGCATTTTATGACTAAGTGCAATGTATCTTTTCAAATCAGACTATACGACCAAGTGTAGTGAGCATTGAACGACTACATGCAATGTATCATTTCAAATCAGACTATACGACTAAGTGTAGTTGGCATTGTATGATCGAGTGCAATGTATCATTTCAAATCAGACTATACGATCATGTGTAGTTAGCATTGTATGACCTAGTGCAATGTATCATTTCAAATCAATGACCGAGTGTAGTTGGCATTGTATGACAGAGTGCAATGTATCATTTCAAATTAGACTATACAACTGACTATAGTCGGCATTGTATGACTGAGTGCAATGTATCATTTCAAATCAAACTATATGACCAAGTGTAGTCGGCATTGTAAGACTGAGTACAATGTATCATTTCAAATCATACTATATGACTGAGTGTCATCGCCATTATACGACCTAGTGTAATGTATCATTTCAAATCAGACTATACGATTGAGTGTAGTTGACATTGTACAACTAAGTGTAATGCATCCTTACATTTAGATTATACGTCTGAGTATATTCAACATTGTACGACCAAGTACAATGCATCCTTCCAATTCTGACTATATGACCGACTGTAGTCAACATCATACGACCAAGTGTGATGTATCCATCCAAATCAACACTATACGTCTAAGTATAGTGTTTCCTTAGATGTTTTAAGTTTATGCCTAGTGTTGTACGATAACACAAGCATTTATTGTGAATTGATGATCAAATTATCAAAGAGCATAGGTAAGTACCCAAATTATGTTCAAAAGAAATTGTGTGTTTATTTGCTTTGCTGCAATTTATCAAGTAAACAGTGACAAAGGGGGGCAACTATAAATGCCCAATTTTGGGATAATAAAATATTGATGTGACAAAGGACTCCAATGATGAAAATGTTATAAGTAGGTGTTCAACACTTAAAGTTCGAAACCTCAAAAGTTTGAATAAGTTTTCAAAAAGAAGTTCATTATTTTTAAGGACTTAATTGTAATACCTTTTTAAGACCTAATTGAAAATTTTAATTTCTTTCAAGGGTCTTTTTATAATTAAAAGTTTGTACAAACTTTAGAAAAAAGAGTATTTTAAACATTCAAACCAAATGGAAAAATTTGAGTTACCTCTAAATACAAAACATATTCATCCTTCTATTGAGAGACCATCTCAATTAGAATTGAAACCTTTACCACCTCACCTAAGATACACTTATTTGGGAGAGAACCAAACACTACCTATCATCATTTCATCCAAACTTAATGAGGAACAGGAGAGTGCATTAGTACAGTTGTTAAAAAAGAGAGTCCAAGCTTTGGGGTGGCAAAATTCATATATTAAGGATATAAGTCCTTCATATTGATTACTCTTAACATATCTTCAAGAGATCTTTGTTATAGTGGGACTTCATATTTTTGCCACATTGGCATTTTGGCCGATTTTTCGAGAAGATTTAGCATGTTGCACAATCATCAAGCAAACATCATGAGAATTAAAATCTGGTCACACCATTAAATTTACCATATTTTTTTATGACTCTCCACAAAAAATGGTGATTTTTTGAGGTCTTCTCTATTTTTTATGAATTTCTCTATTTTTCGTATTAAAAAAATAAAAAAAATAAAAAAAATACTTAACATGCTCAAAAAATTCTGAAATTTTTTCCTAGAGTATATTGTATTATTCTTAACATATTTGCAAAAAATCATTTCAAAATTCCTTAAATTGAATTTTTTAGGGGGGGTGTGATGGGTGGAACATATTGATGTCTCCTCCTACCACAGCCCATTGTGCTCCTTATGCTCTTTAGGGGGGTGCAACATACCTCAACCCCCCCGAGGGGGCTGGGGCATAAAACTACCATTGAGAGGCAGTGGAGGCTAAACCTAAATATATAGGAATTAATTAAGAAAAAGGTGCTTAAGTTGTTAGATGCAAGGATTATATACCCCATTTCAAACAGTTCATGGGTTAGCCCTATTCAATATGTACCAAAGAAGGGAGACATGACAATAGTAGAAAATAAGGGAGGAGATTTAATTTCTACTAAAGTTACAAGTGACTGGTGAGTTTGTATAGACTATAAAAAATTAAATGCAGCCATTAGGAAGGATCATTATCCGCTTCCATTTATTGATCAGATGCTATAATGAATTTTTAGGCAGGCATTTTACTATTTTCTATATGGTTATTCAGGGTATAATTAGATAGCCATTACTTGAGAAGATCAAGAAAAGACCATATTCACTTGTCCTTATAGCATATTCACTTACAAAAGAATGCCATTTGGCTTATGTAATGAACCCAAAACATTTTTGAGGTGCATGATAGCAATATTTACAAATTTAGTTGAGGAAAACATGAAAGTGTTTATGGATGACTTCTTTGTATATAGAGATTCATTTGAGGAGTGCTTGATAAACTTGGATAATGTGCTTAGCAAATGTGAGGAGACAAACTTAATTTTGTATTGGGAAAAATATTACTTCATGGTTGAAGAAGGTATTGTCCTAGGGCACAAGATTTCAAACAAGAGCTTAGAAGTACACAAAGCCAAAATGGACATCATTAAGAAGTTACAATACCCAATCAATGTCAAGGGAGGATGAAATTTCTTAAGACATACATAATTCTACAGGCATTTTATAAAGGATTTTTCTAAATCTCTTTGTCAATTACTTGAAAAAATTTGTAAACACTTAATTTCAGGATAATAAAATATGGATGCGATAAAGGACTCCAATGATAAAAATGCTATATATAGGTCTTCAACACTTGAACTTCGAAACCTTAAAAGTTCGAATACGTTTTTAAAGAGTTTCATTATTTTTTAAGGACTTAATTATAATACCTTTTTAAGACCTAATTGAACATTTTAATTTCTTTTAGGGTCTTTTTATAATTAAAAGTTAAAAAATTAGAATTAAATAATTCAAGCCAAAATTACATGTTTTCCATCTATTTTTGTATTTTTTTTACAGAAAATAAAAATATTCTCCTGATTTTTGATTGGTTTTAAAATTTTTTATTTTATTTTGGGATTTATCTAAATCTGCAAGAAAATAAATTCCTTTTAAAATTATGACTCTTCAGAAAATAAAGTCCTTTTAAAATTGGAACTCTTAGTACATAGAACTTAGGGTTTTTTGTTTTTCTCCCTATGAAAGGAGGGCTTAGGCTCCTTGAGGGGAAAGAAAAGGTTAGGGACCTCTCTCTTTTATTTGGAATTCTATCTTTTATGCACGTATAGAAAAATATTCTTGGTTATTTCATCCTGGGAGCAAGGAGCAAGAGGTTTTTTGAGAAGAGAATAATAAGTTTTGAAGATCTATTTACGTAAATAAATGATGATTTTACTAGTCTGAGGAGTCAACCATAGTGCATCCATAATCATCTTCTCCTTCTCTATTTTCTATTATTTTTTATTTTTTTTATTTTTGCTCAAATTGAATTCTAGTTTTACTTGAATTTTTATTTTACTATGTTTATTCATTAATCATTGTTTATTTTTGTGTTGGTGATTATGGAGGAGATCACTTAATGAGTTTGCTCAAAGAATAAAATCCATGAAGGTCCATGGAATGCCATGGATGGAACCTTATCGCTAAACAATCTTTCTAGGGTTTTTATTTAGTTTTTTTATCAGTATTTATTTTTATTTATTTATTTATTTTAGGTTGTATTAATTTTCTTTTTCTTTCCAATAATTCATTGTAACGAATAATGAAATTTGGTGTGTGTGCTTATGTGTTTTGTTTTAATTAATTTGTTAGTAAAATTAGGTTTTAATTGTGTAATTAATTAAAATCAATGTTATAGAAATCCTTAGGTTGTTTAATTATAATTGAATAAGATTTAAGTTGGTAAAATTAGTTTGATTGATTATTTATTTGATTGTTCATGTTTACTTTAATTAAATTAGGCTTTTATAATAGATTTAATTAATATTTTGATCTTTTATTTGTTTCGATGTTTTTTATATTTTTTTGTGCTTTGTTTGCTTATGTTTATGTGTTTTGGGCCCTAGGCCCACATTAGGCTTTAGCCCATTTAAATTTAGGTTTTCTTAGGTTTAATTAATGAAAACGCATCTTTAGGTCCACAATTAATTAGATTTAGGTTAAAGATAACTTAGGCCTATTTAGTTAACTAGACATAGGCCCACCTAACTTAATTTAATTAATTTAGACTTAGCCCATTTAATTTAAGTCTTTTTCATAATTTTTAGATTTAAGATCATTCTAGAATTAAAACATGTAGAATTAGACCCACTAAATTAAATACTTCATAATTTGTAAATCTAGGCCCATGTTTAGAATTAAAATAAATAGACTTAGGTTCATTTATTTGAAATTGAATACGGATTAGGGTCATCAGTCTTTAGATTCACCTGTAAATTAAAATATATAGATTTATCTCATTTAATTAAAATCAATATAGATTATACTAACTTAGGGATTTATGTTAAATGCATTATTTACTTGTATATTTCATGACTAGTTTGCCTGGAGTTGATTTTTTTTTAAGGGTTTATATGAAATTGCATGTAAATAGAGGATAAAATAGTAATTCATAAAGTAATTCTAAAAGAACATGAGAATGAAAGAATTTGGTATTTCATACCCAGAATCTCCTGGTTAGGTGTTGGCTTTCTTTTAGGGAATCGATTACGACCATTTGTCTATTTGTCTCAGTTATTACCTTGGGTGGTGACTCCTCATCTCCATGTCATGTCTATGTGACAGTGGTTAGTATGTTCTCTAGAGCCCTGAGCTCAAACAGTGTTGCAGTTGCTAAAATCTTGGGTGGATGCTAAACCCCGCCGTCTATAAGATGTACTTTTTATTTTCACTAATGTTTGTAAAATTGCTTTTGACAAGCTAAAAAAGGCACTTATGTCAATACCAATTATGATAGCACTAGATTTGAGCCTACCATTTAAGCTCATGTGTAATGCTAGTGATCATGCCATAGGGGCAGTGCTATGACAAAGAAAAGATAAAAAGCTTCATGTGATCTACTATACAAGTAGAACTTTATCTAATGCTTAGATAAATTATATTACTTTTGAGAAGAAGATGCTAGTAATGATTTTTGCATTTAATAAATTTAGATCATATCTTCTTAGTCTAAAAGTGTTAGTTTATATGGATCACTAAAATTTGAAATATTTGCTCAAAAAGAAAGATTCAAAGCTTACGTTGATAAGATGGGTGCTACTATTGCAAGTGTTTGACATTAAGATCATAAACAAGAAAGGGATAGAAAATTTGGTAGTATATCACTTGTCAAGATTAGATTTAGAGGAGAGAAAGAGTACAACTGATGAGATAATAAAATACACATTTACCGATGAGTCACTCTCTACTCGTAATTATATTGATCCACTATGATTTGCTGATGTTGCCAATTTTATTTCTAGTGGTATATTATGCCCAAAATTATCTTATTAGTAAAGAAAGAAATTGATTCATGATTATAGTGGTTATATATATGGAATGATCCTTTTCTTTGGAAGACATGCATGGATGGCATTGTGAGGAGATGTGTACTTAATAAGGAAATGCTATATATTCTCCACCATTGTTATGGTTTAATTTATGGAGGACACTATGGCTTTTATACAATAGCATCTAAAGTGCTAGAGGGTCATTTCTATTAGACAACAATTTTCAAAGATGGTACAAATTTCATACAAGCTTGTGATTTTTGTCAACATAGTGGAAACATATCAAAGAAGGATGAAATGCTTCAAACAAGGATCTTAAAAGTGGAAATCTTTAATGTTCAGGGTACTAATTTCATAGGACCTTTTACATCTTTAAAAGGTAACCATTACATCCTTATTTGTGTTGATTATATGTCTAAATGGGTTAAATTCCAAGCAGATGTCAACAATGATGCTAATACTGTGTGTAAGTTGCTTACAAAATTTTTTACTCGATATGGGATGCCAAAGATTATAATTAATGATGAATGTACACATTTCTGTAATAAGAATATAAAGATATTGTTAGGTAGGCATGGGGTGGGAGCAACTCCTTATCATCCCCAGACTAGTGGAAAAGTGGAAGTTAGTAATAGGGAATTGAAAAAGATTCATGGAGAGAATAGTGAGGAAAGTTAAAAGAGAATGGGCAAGAAAGCCTGATGATGCTTTCTGGGCTTACAGGATAACTTATAAGACACCAACTGGGATGTCATTTTTTTAGTTGGTGTATGGTAAAGCTTGTCATCTTCCAGTTAAAATAGAGCATACAGCTTATTGGGCAATGAAAACACCAAATTGGAACCTTTAGTAAGCAACTAAAAAGAGAATGTTACAATTAAATAAGTTAAATGAAATTAATCAAAAGTCATATGAAAACTCTAAACTATACAATGAAAAGATAAAGAGATGGCATGATGCAAATATTAGGCAGAAGGATTTTGATTATGGTGATAAAGTTTTAGTTTTTAATTCAAGACTCAAACTTTTTCTAAGGAAGTTAAAGTCAAAATGGTCAAGACCTTTTACAATGACAAAAGTATATCCTTATGGAGCAATTAAAGTGATTAGTGCTTAAGGGAATAGCTTTAAGGTGAATGGCCAGAGGTTGAATAAGTATTTTGGTGGCAAAAGTGATGTGCTTTATCATATTGCCTACTTAAATGATTTTGTTGAGTGAAATATGAGAAGGTCAAGCTTGTGACCTCTTAAATAAGCACTTTTTAGAAGCTCAACCAAGTATAGAGTAAAATTTTATTTTATTTTAGTTTAATTTATGAGTTTTTAAATTCTCTTTTGTTTTATAATTTCATATTCCCTCATGCATAAATTTTTTAGGTAAGCAAGTGCAATGGAGAAAAGGAAGATAACGGAACAGAAGCAACAATTTTAGAAGTCAATGAATGGAAAGGATCATAAGCTTTTAAGTCAATTTTAAATATATTTCATTATGTTTCTTGTGATTAAAATGGCTATTGCTTTATATATATGTGTTTTTTGACATGAAATTAAGGAGTAAAGTAGGAACGAAATGTTAAGTGTAATAATGCTAGTTGTGCAATGTTTGTTATGCTGAATGTTATTTGTTTTGAGTTATATTTAGAGCCAAATACACATGCACAGCCATGCACTTAAAAGTGTATGGTTGTGTATAAAGAAAACCTTAGGTGGGTTGAAAATTTTAAATAATGCATAGCCGTAAGTGCACACTCATGCACTCGTCATGTCTAAAATTCAAATCACAGGTATAGCCATGCAAACTTTAGTGCACAGTGATGCACTTAGGAGTCTATTCAAATTGATCTCAAGTATGGTCATGCACCCTTAAGTGCACAACCGTGCAAGACTCAAAGTAATTTTGTGAGAAATAAGTGCTTAACCATGCATGAATAAATGCATAGTTGTGCATCGTGATTCTCCACTTTTAAAGAAATGACTTTTGAGTTCCAAAGATACAACTATAAGCACCCAACTTTAGGAAGCATTGAGTATGGAAGTGACAAGGATCCAATGACAAAAATTTAATCAAAATAGGCCTATGGATTTTATTCTCTTAATCTCAATACATAATTGCATTTTTAAATACCTAATTGTAATTTTTTGGGACCTAATTGTAAAGTTTTAATTCTTTTATTGGTTACCAATCAAAGTTATGTAATTCTGATTGAATTATATATTTTTGATAAAAAATATGTAATTTCGATTAAAATTACACATTTTCAATCAGAAATTGGAATTGTACATTTTCGATCAGAAATGCATTATTTCGATCGAAATTATACATTTCTAACCAGAATTACACAATTCTGGTCAAAATTGCATAGGTTCCGTTATTCATTTTTTTCAAGAATATTTATCTTAATTTTGATTGATTAAAAAATAAATGATTTGAAAAAATAAAATAAAATAGTCCTGATAAATCTTGAATTATCAAGTTGTTTTGTAAATAAAAATTTTAAAATAAAATCATTATCTCCTGTGATTTGATAATTATAGTAGGTTAGCCTTTTGGTTTATAAAGGTCTACACATATTTAACATAAGGGCATCTTCTTCTTTTTCCACGAGAAAAAAATCATGCAAAGGAAAAAATCAAAAAGAGTAAAAGAAGACAAAAAAAGCTTTTAAAAAAATATTTTCTTTCATTTTTGACATTCTTTTCTTTTGAGAACTTAAAAGACACAATCAAGTTGTTAAAAAAAGATCAATCCATAGACTCATCCACATGCTGAACAAATATATAACTCTAAGGAGTAATCAAACTGCATCATACTTCATCCTTTTATTCCTTCTCTTTCTTTTTTTGATTCTTTTCTATTTTGATTTTAATTTCAACTTTACTTTTGTTACTGTTTTAGGTCTATACTAATCTTTTTTTTTGTTCCTTCCTATTACGATCATGGTGGGAATATGGTGGAGATGTAATTGAACTAAGAATAAACCCTTGAAGATCCATGGAATGCCATAGATTAAAACCATGTTTTGAATCACATAATTTAGGTTTTTCTTTATTTTGTTAATTCTGTGTTCTTTTTCTATGTTGTTTTATTTATTTCTTTTGGTTTATTAGGATTTATTAATTATATTTAATTTTTGTACATACGACTTATAATAGCCCAAGTAATAGGAAATAATGAAACCTTTATTTTTCTGCACTTTTAAAATCAATTAGTAAAATTAGGTTTACTTGGTAAAGCCTAATTAAAATCAATGATGGCAATAGCTAATTAGGTGGCATGTAAAAATTAAGGTTAGAATCAATGTCTCTATGTTTTGTATGTTTACTTTTTTTGCTTGCTAGTTGGGTTTTTATTTTCTTTTTTATTCGTTTTGGGCTTTAAGACCATGTTTAGATTAAATTCACCATTAATAAGCCTATAAAAATTGGTTTTTAGGTTTAATTACTTAAAATAAATTTAGGCCCATTTAAATTAATTTAGACTTAGGCCCATTTTTAGCTTAATTAAAATGAACTTAGATTTAGCTCAGCCCATTAAAGTATTTCTTTTAAAATAAATATATTTAGGATCACTTCATTTAATTTAAAATTAATTATAACTAGACCCACTAATTCTATCCAATTCATTTTCGTAAAATTAATAAACGTAAGCTGACTTTCTTTAAAATTGAAACAAGTAGACTTATGCTCACTAACTTAATTTAAAATGTAAGCCCACATTTAGTATCAATTTCAGTTATAAATAAAACATGTAAACATAGCTCACTTAAACTAAAGGCAATACATATTAGACTAACATAGGGACATTTGGCTTTGTATGAACGCAGTTCTTATATGCTTTTTTATGAGACTAGTTTCTTATAGTGTATACTAAAATAAGGGTTCGATATGAAATTACATCTAATTCGAGAATAAGATGGTAATTCATAAATAATTCTAAATGAACATGAGACTAAAAGAATTTGGTATTCCTTACCCATAATCCCTAGTTGTGGTGCTAACTTTCTTTTAGAGAATCAAGTTGTCACTACCTTTGATTTGTCCCAGTTATTACCCTGGACTTCGAGGAAGTTCTAGATTTGGAGGAAGTTCCAAAAACCTAAGGGGAGAAGAGTAAGAATAAGAGCTCTCTCCAAAAATTTCCCTAAAATATTATTTTTGATAGTGAACTTGAACATAAAAATTATGAGGACATAATCTGTAGGAAATTCCAACTAAATAGGTACCCAAATAAGAAAGCTTTAGAGGATATGGGTTTATTAGATGACGTATTTGTTCTTTTGCAAAGGGTTAGGTGGGAAAATTTCATGCTTAGGGCATATCCCACATATTTCATGCCAATTTATAAGTTTTTATCCTCTTTTCATTTGGATGATAGGGCTAAATTCATCTCTTTTAGGCTTGAGAATCAAGACTTTAAGCTAAGTTTGTTTCAATTGAATGTTGTCTTTGAATTCCCTAAAAATCAAGATGGAAACATTATTTTTAATAAAGATGAATTTTAAAGGGAAATATGGGTGATAAGCATGCAACATTTAACGCTAGGATAAGTAGAGAATCAAAGGTCCATTCACATGCTTTGAGGTATATGCATTATCTAATGGTGCATATAATTTTTAGAAGGAAAGAAGCAGATGATCGTTAGAAATCCTTTATTACATGGTGAATAATATAAAATTTGATATTTTTCATGCTATTGCTCTTAAGCTTAAGGATGTTGCATAAAAGTTCAATGTGGCCATTAAAATAAGAGGTCTTATAGTGGTAATTGCTCTTTAAATGGGATTTTATATCAAGAACATGTCATTAGAGAGAGTTCATAAGAGGGAGACCATTCATATAGTCATGACGCAAGCAATAAGATTAATGGAAAGCACTCTTAATAGGTATAGACTCACTAGGCTTCCTAATGAATAAGGCCTTCAACAATAAGAACCTCAACATAAGCAAAAGGAAGAAGAGGAGGAAGTGGATGACATGGTGGTGAGAATGGACAATTTGGAGAATTTATAGGGAATGTGCAATGGATGCATCAAGCCCTTCGAGCCTTTTTCTCGTACCAAGGCTTTATGCCTCCACCCTTCCCAGCTGCAAAATGATGCCCTACTATAAGATTAAGTTGTTTTTAAGTTAATGTTAATGTTTTTATTTATTTTTAAGTGTTTGTAAGATGATACATTTGAGATATTATAGTTTGGTTTGTAAGTTTGAACAAGACTTAACTTTTGTTGACATTTGAAAGTTTAATTTTTAGAATACAATATCTTATGTGTTTTATGAACCATTAGGGTTCAAAATTGTGTTATGCTAGTCTATGTTAATGTTTTAAATGCTTTGACATCAATTGGTTGTAATTTACATGCTCATTTATTTAAAATGGCATTCTATAGAATTGAAAATTATAGGTATGCATAATTATGCAAGTCATAATGCACAATTGTGCACCTATATATTTTGATAGACACAAGTATAGGTATGGCCATGCACCTTGCTCCTTAGCATAATTTAGCATAGGTAAGGCCGTTCACTCATAGGTGAACAGTCGTGCATACCCACAGGTTCACAACACACATTCACTGACACAGCCATGCATACCCATAGGTTCACAACACACATTCACAGACACAGTCGTGCACTCTGATGTCCACAACCATGCATGTATGAAATACTGCACATTCAAACTTATTCAATTTTAAGCTTACCAACATTAAGGACAATGTTGAATTTAAGTGTGGGAGTGATTTGTAGTTTCTAGAAATTTTTAATTTTCTTTTGAATTTTATTTAATTTCCTTTTCATTTTAGGATTTTAACTAAATTTCCTTTTAAATTTTCATTTTAGGTTAGGATTTATTTGATTTTTATTCTAGAATTTGGTAAAGTCAATATTCAATTAGGAATAAGATTTTTAATTATTTTTTTCCATTTTGCAATTATGAATTCTCCTTCTCCTTCCAAATTAAGGAGAAAATTTTTAGGTTTTATTTTTCATTTGAGTGTACGAATTATATATATATATATATATATATATATATATATATATATATATATATAAGCATGTTGTTCACAAATTAGTCATTCTTAAATTTTGAGAAAGCCTAGCTAATTCTTTTTCAATTCACATTGTGCTAATAATTATTCAATCTTATTTTTTGTTTCAAAATGTCACAAGAAAACCATAATCAAGCAAGGTAGAGGAAAGGTAAGGCAATAATGCAAAATGGTGATGAGGTGAGTGAACTCACTAAAGAATATGGTGCTCCTTTTCCTATTCATTTGCATAATGAGGGTAAGAAATTCCACCCTCTTTTAAAGTGAAACTTTATTTTGCCTAAATTATTTGAGGATGATGTTTTGTATGATATATATAAATAAATAAATAAATAAATAAATAAATAAATAAATATATATATATATATATATATATATACAAAGATATTGTTATTTTGTGTGACCAATTGGGTTAGACTAAGTTTATTAAAATGAAATATGAAACTCTTTATGAACTCACACTTGAATTATACACAACTTTTAAATTTATAGAAGAGAGTATGCAACTCATGTAGACTTTTTGGCAAAGAGTTTCATATTGATTTTGAACTTATGTCCTATGTTTTTTTGCTTTCTTAATGGAGCACTTAAGCAACCTCCAAATGAATTTGACATACTTTCTTTTCAGAGAAGAATCATTGAGGATAGTAATTTTAATGATAGAGAGATGATGGTTAGTGGTTTGTTTAGGGATCATGCTTACTTGTTAATGCATAAATTTATGGTATATAATATCTGTAGGAAACAAGATAGTACTAAGGTTTCAAAGGATGAACTTTTTATGCTAAGGTGCATGCATACTAACACTAGAGTTTCTATACTCATTTTATTATTTAGACAATGTGGCATGTCATGCAAGCAAGGAAGGAAACTCTCTCTATAGGACATTTCATTGCAGCCTTGGGCCAATACTTTTTTGCATTCAATGTGGCATACTCCACTAAAAGAATGGAGGTCCTCAAATCAAAGACTAAGTCTAAAGACTCTCATATATGCTGAAATTATCACTAAATGGAGAACACTAAAAGATGTTAAGAACAAAAAGCGGTATTTATTATGCCAATATGCTTTAAAGCAACTGAACAAAGTTTCTTCAAAAGAAAATAAGGAACGTGAGGGAAGTAGTAATGAGTCATGGATTAAGAGGAAGGATTTAGAAAATAAAGTAACTACAAAGGAAATGTTGCTGCTTCGGTTGGATATGTTGGAATTAAAGTTATATGCTAGGTTGGATGATCTCCTGATCATGATAGAAAATTTTTAACTAGCACAAGCAAGTTAGTTTAAGAGGCTCAAAAATCTCATAAAGATTGCTAGTTTCAATAATTCCTTTTTTGCTTTTATCTTTAAGTAATTTTTTTTATTATAGAAGGGAAGGAAACATCCATTTCATTTTATTATATCTTTTATTGTATTTAGTTATTATGATGTATTTCATACAAAACACTTGAGTTTTTGAGACCTATTCTTAAGTAAAGCCTAATTCATTGAATATAGTTTTCTTGAAAATATGTAGTAATCTTCATTTAATATAAGTTTGGACTTTTAAGATTAGGAAAATGACTTATGGTTAAGGATTTTTAAACTTTTAATAAACTTAATGCTTACATTTTAATTACGTGATTGAATTTGGAGTCTTGATTTTTAAGACACGTGTTTGTAAGTAAAGATTTAAAATTCAACTTTTGAAGTTAGTCAAGTCTTATGTACTTTAGTTTCTAGAAAAAGAAAAAAAAATAAAAACAAGATGGAGAGTAAAACGTGTTAGCATAAGTTGTATGCCCTAAAGGCCAATCGCATATTTTGACATTATAAATTATCCTAAATGGCAATATTCATTTAAATAAAGTGTTTGTTTATTTGAGTATTTATATATTAGCACAATGTTAACTAAATTTATTATCAAGAGTTGATAATATGAGTGATAAAATTATTTAGTACATAAAATGTTAATAGTTGATAAATTAATATTTGGGTAATATTAATTTTAATATCACCTCTGTCTATTTTCCTTGATTAGTATGTGATACTAATAGTGGGAGGTAGTAAGTCTCATTTTACTTCATATAAGACATCAGAATAGACATGTGGATACACATGTGATGGGAGGATCGAACATGACATTTGATTTATGATTGCATGGATATTCACTTATAGTTAATAATCATAATCTAGGTCATAATGGTGCATATAGTCCTTTAACCTGAGACAACACGGTCATCCACATTTAAGTGGTTAGGGTTTGTTACTGCTTATATACTTGTGTTAATCACACATGGGTATATGGTGTGTGGTGGCTCTAGTTTGTTAAATGTAGGGATGAGTGTTCAGCCAAGATAGGATTCATTGCCTAGAGTGAAATGAGATAAGATCATATGCTATCTAAGTTTATTCTTTGTGAATAAGTTCCTGGCTAGGAAAAACATAAAAATTTGAAAGAGTTTTAGTGCAATAAAGGTGTTTCTAGTATTTTTTATGTTTTATCAAGAATAGAACACAAGATGAGGTCACATAATAAAGCTATTATAGTTTAACGAAACCATGACTCTAAGCTATAACGAGATCTTCTAATAAAGGGATTTTAGTGCACAGTAATTATGACCAAAGGGTTCGTGTGAATCAATACATGCATTCATTTCTAGTTAGGTAGTTATGATATCAATGCTAGGGACTTATGTGAACTAAATGAGTATAATTAGGATTTTCACATTTAGGCTCAAAAGAGTTTCAAATAATATCAAGTGTTGATATTATCTTCTCATTGCCAATTAAACATGAACCTAGTAAGTCACACCAAAAAGCACTTTGCCAAATCACCATTAACATTAATCTTATTATTGATTAAAGAGTTTAATAAATTAATTAAGATTAATAGAATTAGATTTATGCTTTAAGCAATCATTCTAGCATATCATGAAATCTAATTCAAAGAAGGGTTTAATTATTAATTAATACATAATTAATATGAGATATTAATTGAAGTATCAAAGTAATAATAAATGTTGTTTCACATTGGAATTGGATTAATGGCCTAAGTTGTATGGGCCTAGGCCTAAAAGAGTTTTGGAGCAAAGATTAGTCCAAGATGTATAGAAAGCCCATGAACCTTATCTAGGCCCATTTGGTTTTAAGGATTGGTCTTAGGATAAGTTTTGGCCTAATGAGTAGGCCTAAGTCCATAAGATAAGATAAGTCCAAGTGTTAACCCAATAACCAAGCTTAAGCCCAAGCCCATAAGATAAAGTGATAAGGATTAAAGCTTGGCTTATTATGTAAACATTATCTTTTGTGTGTATAAATTTGACTTGGGCAAAAGAAGAGATTAGGTTACATAATTAAGTGTAGAGAATGAATGTAGATAAATGTTAGTATAAATATGCCCTGGTGCCAGTTCTTGTAATATAAATGAGATTGTACTTTTATCCTTATGGCAATAAAATATTCATTTAAATAAAGTGTTTGTTTATTTGAGTATTTACCCTTTAGCACTATATTAAAAGAGTTTATTATTAAGAGTTGATAATATAAGTGACATATTCTTTTAATACATATGCTATAAAATGTTTAGAGTCATAGGATTAATAAATGGGTAGTATTAATCCATAAACTATCACCTCTATCTATTTTTCTTAATCGGTATATGATATCGATAGTGAAAGGTAAAAAGTCTCATGTTACTTGATATGAGATACCAAAATAGACATACGGATACTTATGTGATGGGTGGATCGAACAATAACATAAGATAAGTGATTGCATGGAAATTCATTTTTGTCAACAATCACTTTCTTGGACATAATGGAGCATATGGTGCTTTGAACTGAGGCAACACAATTGTCTACATATGGGTGGTTAGAGTTTGTTACCGATTACATACTTATGCTAGCCATATATGGGTATATGGTGTGTGATGGCTCTAATCGGTTATATGTAGGGATAAGTGATCGGCTAAGATAAAATTCATTACCTATAGTGAATCAAGATAAAATCCTATGCTATATAAGTTATTCTCAATGAATAAGTACCTGGCCAGGTCAAACTTGACTTAACTGAAAAGAGTTTTCAATGCTAGAAAGCATTTTAAGTAGAAGTCATGTTTTATAAAGAATTGAACTGAAGATGAGGTTATATGATTAAGGCAATTAGAGTTTGGCTGACCATGAGTCTAGCTAATATTACGATCTTCAAATGAAGGGAAATTAAGTGCACAGTAATTATGTTTTATGTTTCTTGTGAATCTACGGATAACATTCATTTTAAATTGGGTAGTTGTGACATTTATGCTCACGACTTATGGAAACTAAATGTGATCAATTGGGATTTTCACATTTAGCTATAAAAGACTTTCTAAAAATATTAAAAGTTAATATTATTTATTTCCATTACCATTTGGATTTGAATCTAGTAAGTCACACATATAAGAGTAGCATTGACAATGATAATTATTAATTTGATTATTAATTAAAGTGTTTAATTAATTAATTAAATTAAGTGAATTGGATTTTCACTTGTGTGGGGATCTAGCATATCCTGAAATATAATACATAGGTTAGGACTATTAATATGTAATTGAAAATTAATTTAGACTTAATTTAATATGTGATATTAAGTTTAAGGACAAAATTAATATTTGCGACTTATACAAGTTTGGATATGGATCATGAGATGGGCTATATACATATAGCTTAATATATGATGGATGGGCTTAAATAATTAAGTGTATTATTATTATGGGCCTTCTTTAAATGTTAAATGAAGCCTATAAGACTAATTAGTGGATGTTGTAGAGATGGGCTCATTTAAGAGTTAATTAAGCCTAAAGTCCACTTACTAAAGGAGGTGCCATATAAGCATGACTATGTGATGATCATGCTTGCATGGTGGCCCCTTAAGCATAGCTTTACATACAATGTGATTGCATGGTTGAAAACATGGGGATGTGTCATAAGCAGGCACCTTAATTTAGTGGTCAATCTCTACATGCATGAGTTAGCTTACTTTAAACTCAAAGCAAAAAAGTAAGCACATGCATGAGATTGCTTATCCTATACTCAAACTTGCGTTAGTGGAGAATCTGTACACATGAAAATTAGTCTCTTATATACATACATCAAGTTAATGGATATTAGCTACACTAAATAAAAGACTTACCACCTACATTAGAGAGAAAAATATGAAGAAAGAAAACAATAGTTGAGTCTTCTTCTTCATCATTCTTTTAAGTGATTTTGAGTGTGTGATTAAGAGATACAAAAGTTATGTTTCTTTATAAGTTCATTATCATTATCCTTTATACAAGAGTTGTGCATGTGAAGGCTATATCCAAATGATGTAAGAAGTCCTACATCATTTAAGTAAGGAGAGGAACTCTAGTAAGCTTTTGGGTCACTATTAAGGAGGAGCTTGAGGGTAAAGGTCCATTAAAGCTTGGAGTCATTTTGGTGCCACTTGCGTGTTTCAAGCTAGTGGCTTCACACTTGGGGAGCTAAGAGCTTATAGATTTGCATCAACCATTTCCTAAAGCTTATCTAGCATCCTACCAACATTTGGAATTTATAAGTATTACTAAACTCTAGACGTAGTTCTCATGCCATGCTTTATGTTTGGTTTTTTTATGAATCTTTGATTTATGTTGTCTATTAAACATGCAAGTATTTAGTTATGTAAATCTAATGTGTTGCGATTTTGGTAGTTTTGAAATTCTTGCATTCATGCAAGGGTTACATACTAGGAAAATATTTTGAAATTTATCCTAACTAGTTTTTGGCTCACACCATGTTTCCGCTCTTATTCCAATGTGTGTATTCAATTTCTTCAAGTGGTATCAAGAGACAAAATCACATAATTTACATGCTAAATGTTATAATAATTATAATAGTTGTGATTATGCTTATTACTAGTTATAAGAGTTATGACTAAAGATGCTTAAAATGCAAAATTACTATTCACATTACTGTTTGAAAACATTGTTATGGCACTACTCAAAAGTACTGTTCATAATACTATTTAAAAATAATGCTTCAATATTGTTCACAGTTTTGCATGGAAAACATATTTTTTTGCTTATTTGTTTGACTTTGCAAAATACATGATAATATGCAATAGTTGTATTTTATTAAATATTTGCTTATCATACATGCAAGGAATTATCATGGACGTAATTTATATCATATGGTTTGTAATAATAATTAATTTTATTATTATTATTATTTTTAGTATGTAGTTAAATGTACATTACATAGATTTAGGATGTACATATTTTGCCTTGGTATGCCAAGGATTGATTGTAAATTACAAGAGATGTGATTTGGACTTGAAGTGTTCAAGATAGTGGCCTATTCAATCTTTTGGAGGCATGGATCAAGGCCCATGGAGATGGTGACAAAGGAGGTTCATGACTTAAAGAATTTTCTTGGGCTAGGCCCATTTGTCAATATTCTAAGAGTTAGAATAGGCTTAGGAAAGACTCATGATCACTCCTTATTTGTGCATCCATTTTGCATGTTCTATGTATATATGTGATATGTATGTTGTAACATGATATATGCGTATATGATATTTATAAATGAATATATGTCATGCCATGTATGTATGTATTAGATATATATAATTGAAATTGGCTAATGTGCAAAGTGAGACCTTAATAATTAAAGACTCGAAAATATTCCAAATTAAATTTAGGTCCAGGCTCTCCATTAGAGTAATAACTTATAGGGTTTTAGGCTTGTGTATATCGGCTATGGATGCATAGGGATGTACATTGGGCCTAAGAGATTCATGTAGTGTTATTGTTAAGCATGAGATGTTATGGGTGTATGGATACACTATAGGACAAGAGTGGCAAATAAGAGTACCTAAGGTTTATAGTGTTCAAATCCATACATTTCACTGATCCAATGGTGTGGACCTAACTGATGCCAAAGGCCAAGAATAGCAATGTGCACCTAAGGCCCGTAACATTAGGAGCTGGATCAATGGAACCTCACATAAGATGTGATGGACAAGAGTTATCCACTTAATGAGGACTATTATTCCAAGAATGGCAATATGTACCTGAGGAATATTAATGGCCCATTAAGAATTCCATTACCTACTAAAAATCCATCTAATAAGGGATTTTCCTTTCCTACTTTGGAAGTGTAGGATTTACCAAGTTAGTGGGAGGCCATTATGATATAACAACATCATTTGACTAATTAATCTTGTTGCCTTTTGTAAAATCTTGATAATATGAGATCATTAAACCCACTCACGATAATACTTGACCAATATAGACTCATAGGCCCTAATTTTATTGATCGGCTAAGGCACCTAAAAGTTTTTTTAGCTTCTGAGAAAATACTTTATGTATTAAAACAAAGCCCACCTAGACCACTTCCTGAAAATGCTTCCCAAGAGGAGCAAATCACTCTTTATAAATGGAAGGATGATGATATGCAAGCACATTACATCATGTGGGCTTCCATGAGCATCAAAATCCATCGACAACATGAGAAGTACACTAGTACAAAGGAAATCCTAGTTCACCTACAAGAGTTATTTGGTGAGCAAAGAAGGACTGCTAGATATGAGATATCTAAGTAGCTTGTCTATGGTAAGATGAGGGACACAGAGGAAGTGGGAGCCTATGTGAACTCCATGATTTGATTAATAGAGGAGCTAGAGAGTCTAGACTTCATAATGGACCTCCACCTCCAAGTGGACTTGCACTCTTGTAGAGCTTTTGAATATGCTCATGATGGCCCAAAATGCTTTCCCAAGGATCAAAGGGAAAGAGGTTACACTTATTGCCACTTCTATTAGAACTAACAATAAAGGCAATAAGAAGAAGAAAGGCAAGACAAGTGTTATCAAGCCTATGGGTGGTATAGCCAAGAATAAGGGTAAGGCCATTGTGAGAGAAGAGCAAGGCAAAGGAAAGTGCTTCCACAACCAAGGTGAAGGACATTGAAAGAGAAATTATCCTAAGTTCCTTCAGTCTCAAAAGACAAAAGGAAAGGGCAAATAAGGAAAAAGTGAGACTTTCTCTAATTTATTTTCTTGTAAATGTTCTAATAGCTCATATAACGCAGAGTATTGGATACTGGTGCAAGTTCTCACATTTGTTTATCCTTGCAAGATCTAACAAATGAGAGGAGATTGAGGCCTAATGAAGTGACCCTAAAGCTAGGAAATAGAGCAAGTATTGTGATCAAGGCTATAGGATCCATTTTAATTGATTTATATAATCATGTTTTTTTTATTGGATGATGTATTGTATGTACCTATTGCCTATAAAAATATTGTCTCTATTTCTAGTTTAACTATAAAGGGTTATGAATTCCATTTTACTAACGATGTATGTAAGATTCTTTTTGGAAATGAATTGGTTAGCATGGGTTATTTAATACATGGTTTATATTAGTTTATATTATGTGATAATATTTCCAATAACAATGAGTCTTAAACTAATATAAGTGATGTGAATGCAATGCTAATTGAGAATGCCTCTAACTTTAAATATCTATGGCACTTAAGATTATGTCATATTGCGGATGATAAGATCACAAAGTTGGAAAAGATAGGAATCTTGGGCAATCTTGAATCTGCATCCAATTCAACTTGTAAGGCTTTTCTTTAAGACAAGATTACTATATCACCATTTATTGGATGAATGGAAAAAGCCAATGATTTATTGGAGATCATACATAGTGATGTATGTGGACCATTTAGTGAAATGGCTAGAGGTGGTTTCTACTACTTTATAACCTTTATAGATGATCTATCAAGGTATAGGAATTTTTTTCTTATAAAGAAAAAAAGTGAATCCTTTGAAAAGTTAAAGGAGTTCAAAGCCCAAGTAGAAAACCAAATTGGGAAAAGTATTAAGACTCTAAGATCATATCAAGAGGTGAATACTTGAGTACCGAGTTCATTGAGTTCCCTAAGGAACATGGCATTACATCACAACTCACATGTCCTAGAAACACCTCAATTAAACGGCGTGTCCAAGAGGTGGAATCGTACTTTATTGGATATAGTACATTCTATGATGAGCTACACTGATCTCCCTATATCACCTTAGGGTTTTGTGCTTTAAACAACCTCCTACATCTTTAATTGAGTTCCATCCAAGTCCATTTCTACCATACCATATGAGAAATGGAATGGAAGGGCACCAAGTCCTAGGCATGTTAAGATTTAGGGGTGCCTAACTTTTATTAAAAAGCTAAAATCGAACAAGTTGGATGCAAAATTGATTAAAGGAAGGTTTGTTGGATATGCTAAAGATATTTTAGGGTATTGCTTTTATCTTCCTATTGAATAAATTATTATTGTAAGTAGAGATGCTATATTCCTTGAGAAAGAGTTCCTTAAGGAAAGTGGCAGAGGAAGGAAGATAATGTTAGATGATGAGTCATTTAAGAAAGCCTAACAAATTGATTGAATGGATATTGATCAACCTAAAGATCCTATTCCAATTGAGAATGTCATAACACTGACTCCTAGAAGGTCTATATGGTATCTCATCCTCTAGAGAGATATAGTTTTCTTTATAATGTGTAAGAGCTACATGTTCTTGAAGAGAGCATTCATGATAATGATCCTACTAAATATGAAGAAGGTTTATGTGATAAAGATTCTTTAAGATGGCTTGAGGATGAGAACCAAAATTGATTCCATATATGCAAACTAATTTTGGACATTATTAATCCTCTTGAGGGTCTTGTACATATTAGGAGTAAATGGATCTTCAAGAGAAAGATTGGTGTAGACAGTAAGGTAGAGGCCTATAAAGCTAGGCTTGTAGCGCAAGGGTTTTGCCAAAGGAAAGAGGTTGACTATGAGGAGACCTTCTCGCCAATAGCCATGCTTAAATCCATTTGAATTCTTCTTGTTATAGCAGCACATTATGATTATGAGGTGTGGCAAATGGATGTCAAGACCACCTTCCTTAATGACCATATTGAGGAAGACATTTTCATAGAGCAAACTAAGGGTTTTGAAATCGAGGAAAGCTCAAAAGTGTGCAAGCTTAATAGATCGATATATGGTTTAAAGCAAGCTTCTAATATTTGATATCATTATTTTTATAAGGCTATCCATTCTTATGGTTTTATTAAGAATGAGGATGAGCCATGTGTTTACAAGAAGGTTAATCGGAGCCAACTCACTATCCTAGTCTTGTATGTTGATGACATTCTTCTGATTGGTAATAATGTCGATATGATAACCTTTATGAAAGTATGGCTATCTGAAACCTTCTCAATGTAAGACTTAAGGGAGGCTACCTATATTCTTGGGATTCGAGTCTATAGAGATATATAAAAGAGAATGATAAGTTTATCCTAAAGTATTTACTTGGAAAAAGTGTTAAAAAGGCTCAACATGCTTGATTCCAAGAGGGGATTGTTACCTTTTAAGCATCATATCCACCTATGTAAAGATATGTCGCCTAAGACACCCGAGGACATGGCAGAAATGGCCAAGGTTCCTTATGCTTTGGCTATAGGAAGCCTAATGTATGCTATATTTTATACTAGGCTAGACATTACCTACACTATTAATATAACTAGTAGGTTTCAATCCAATCCAATCCAATCTTGGAGCATTAGGTGGCAGTTAAGGCTATCCTTAAGTACTTGAGAAGGACTAAGGATTTAGTCTTGACTTATGGAGGAGGTGACTTACAACTTATAGGTTTCACAAAATCTAATTTGCAATTAGATGTGGATGATAGAAAGCTTATCTTCGGGTTTATCTTTACCTTTAATTAAGGTGTAATGAGTTGGAAGAGTTCCAAGCAAAGTATCACTATAAATTCCACTACAGAGGCTAAGTACATAGTTACATTGAATGCTGCTAAGGAAGCTATTTGGATTCAAAAGTTCATTACCAAACTAGGATTTGTTCCTTCCATTGAGTCGATAGTTTGTCTATTCTGCGATAATAATTGAGCCATTGTTTTGGCAAAGAAATCAAGGTCTTAGCAAAAATCCAAAACATATAGAAAGGCGCTATCATATTATCATAGAACTTATTGGAAAGGGCAATGTGCTTGTGCAAAAGGTAGCTTCATTCGATAATGTGGCTTATCCACTAACTAAGGCGTTCATCCAACTGCAGTTAAAACGTCAACTTGAGAAGATGGGTCTTAGATATTGCAATAAATAATGCTAGTGCAAGTGGGAGATTTTTAATATAGATGTTCCCTAGTGCCATTTTTGTGTGTATAAATTTGACTTGGGCAAAAGAAGAGATCAGGTTACATAATTGAGTGTATAGAATAATATAGACAAATGTTAGTGTGGATGTTCCCTAGTGCTGGTTCTTATAATATAAATGACATTGTACTTTTATCCCTATCGTAATTCAATATTCATTTAAATAAGTGTTTGTTTATTTAAGTATTTACCCTTTAGCACTATGTTAAAAGAGTTTATTATCAAGAGTTTATAATATGAGTGATAGATTCTTTTAGTACATATGCTATAAAATATTCATAGTTATAGGCTTAATAAATGGGTAGTATTAATCCATAGACTATCACCTCTGTCTATTTTCCATTATCAGTATATGATATTGATAGTGGGAGGTAGTGAGTCTCATGCCACTTGATATGAGATATTAGAATAAAGTTGTGGATACTCATGTGATGGTTAGATCAAACAGTGATGTAAGATAAGTGATTGCATGGAAATTCATCTTTGTCAACAATCACATTTATGGACATAGTGGTGCATATGGTCATTTGACCTAAGGTGACATGGTCATCCATATATGGGTGGTTAGAGTTTATTACCGCTTACATACTTATGCTAGCCATATATAGGTATATGGCATGTGATGGCTCTAGTATGTTATATGTAGGGATGAGTGATCAGCCAAGATGGAATTCATAAACTAAAGTGAACCAGGATAAGATCATATGATATCTAAGTTGTTCTTAATGAATAAGTACCTAGCCAGGTCAAACTTAACTTAACCAAAAAGAGTTTTAAAAGCTAGAAAGCATTTCTAGTAGAAGTTTTGTTTTATCGAGAATGGAACTAAAGATGAGGTCATATGATTAAGGTAATTAGAGTTTGACTGACCATGAGTCTAGTTGAATCTATGGATAGCATTCATTTCCAATCAGGTAGTTGTGACATCTATGCTGGGGGTCACTCATGACTTATGGAAACTAAATGTGATCAATTGAGATTTTCACATTTAGCTAGGAAAGAGTTTCCAATAATATTAAGAGTTAATATTATTTATTTCCATTACCATTTGGACTTAAACCTAGTAAATCACATACATAAGAGTAGCACCAACAATGATAATTATTAATATGATTATTAATTAAAGTGTTTAATTAATTAATTAAATTAATTGAATTTGATTTTCACTTGTGCGAAGATGCAACATATCCCAAAATCTAATTCAAAGGGTAGGACTATTAATATTTAATTGAATATTAATTTGGACTCAATTTAATATGTGATATTAAGTTTAAGGACCAAATTAATATTTTCCACCTATACAAGTTTGGATATGGACCATGAGATGGGCTATATATATGTAGCCTAATAGATGATGGATGGGCTTAAATAATTAGGTGTATTATTAATATGGGCCTTCTTTAAGTGTTAAATAAAACCCATAAGACTAATTAGTGGATGTTGTAAAGATGGGCTCGTTTAAAAGTTAAATAAACCTAAAGCCCACTTACCAAAGGAGGGGGCACATAAGAATGACCATGTGATTATCATGCTTGCATGGTGGCCACCTAAGCATAGCTTTACATGCAACATGATTGCATGGTTAACAACATGGTGATCTGTTATAAGCATGCACCTTGAATTAGTGGTCAATCTCTACATGCATGAGTTAGCTAATTTTATACTCAAAGTGAAAAAGTAAGCACATACATGAGATTGCTTATCCTACACTTAAGTTTGAGTTAGTGGAGAATCTATACACATGCAAATTAGTCTCTTACATACATACACCAAGTTAGTGGATATTATCTACACTTAACTAAAGACTTACCATTTACATTAGAGAGAAAAATATAAAGAAAGAAAATAATAGTTGAGTCTTCTTCTTCATCTTTATTTTAAGTGATTGTGAGTGTGTCAGTAAGAGATATAAGAGTTATGTTTCTTCATAAGTCCATTGCCATTATCCTTTGTACAAGAGTTGTGTAAGTGAAGGCTACATCCAAAGGAGTCAAGAAGTCCTACATCATCTTAGCAATGAGAGGTACTCTAGCAACCTTTTAGGTCACTATCAAGAAGGAACTTTTAGGTAGAGGTCAATTAAAGCTTGGAATCATTTTGGTGCCACTTGTGTGTTTTAAGCTAGAGACTTCACACTTGCGGAGCTAGGAGCTTGTAGATTTGCATCAACCATTTCCTAAAACTTACTAAATGTCCTACCGAAATTTAGAGTTTGTAAGTGTTACCAAACTCTAGGTGTAGGTCTCATGCCATGCTTTGTGTTTGGTTGTGTTTATGAATCTTTGATTTATAATACCTATTAATCAAGCAAGTAATTAGTTGTGTAAATCCAATGTGTTAGGATCTTAGTGGTTTTAGAATTCTTGCATTCATACAAGGGTTACACATAAGGAAAAAATTTTAAAATTTATCCTAACTGATTTCATGCTCACACCATACTTTCGCTCTTATTCTAGTGTGTGTATTCAATTCCTTCAACAAATACATGCTATGTATTTTCTACATTCAATACAAGTTGTACACTTATCATAATGAGTTGTCTACATGTGATGTAAAACATTATCTCATTAGGGTTTTACTTTCTCTACAATATAAATACATATCTTAAGAAATGTTCTTAAGGTTAGAGAACTAAAAGAGTATGTGTAGAGACACTTAAAAAAAGGAAAGAAACAATATATACTAAATATAAAACCTAAGTATTATTGCAAGAGATTTAATTAATGCAAGTTTATGAGGGTCTATTGAGAGGGCATCTTGCATCTAACCAAATCCAAGCAAAAAGGTGATTGGTAAAGCTTTGGTATTTAGGGCTATAGGCCTAACACTTGGGAGGCTAAGCATTTGATTCAAGAGTTGAACTAAAGAATTAAAAGCTTGTATAATAGTTATGGTCTATATCAAACTTAGGATTTTGTAAGAATTTCTAAACTTAGAATTCCTAAGTTCATGTTTGTATGTGTTGATTGTTATTTAGCTATGTGTAAAATGCAAATTGAATCTATGGGAGTGGAAATCTTCATGTGATGAACGGTTGTGCAAGTGAAACTTTTGAAACTTCACACTATTCAAGGCATATGCACACCACAGTTGCATATTGTATAACCATTTCCTTCAATTGGTATCAGAGCATCTTTTTGCACTTTACACATGCTAAATTGATTGATAATTGCAAGTGTTATGATTATAATTAATGTTAATTGAAAGTTTTATAGGTTAAGATGTGTAAAATTAACCTAAAATGAAAGTTGGGATATAGAGTGTGCCAAGTCGGCATACGTATAATGACTCGGCACCACTAGCCTCCATCATAAGTCGACATCTCTAGCCTCTATCATGAGTCAACACCACTAGCCTCTATCGTGATTTGGCACAGTGGTGATGAGTCAACATACTCCCTTTCATCCATCTTTTGGCTTTCCTCAAAATAAGAATTTTCATGCTTGTATGTTTGTCATATCAACCTTAACATGCAATAATTACATTTTACATGTCTTATGCTTATTATACTTGCATGGAATGATCATGGACTTAGTTTGCATCCTTGGTTTTGTAATAATAATTAATTTTATTATTTGGTAAGTAATTAAATGTTAATTACATAGAATTAGGATGTAATATTCACCTTGGTACGCCAAGGATTAAATGTAATACACAAGGGTTGTGATTTGGAGCTTGAAGAGTTCAAGTTAGAGATCCTTGAAGATGGAGACAAAGACCAAGGTGATGAGGTCCATAATCATAAAGCCTATGAATTATAGGCCTATAATATATTCTAAGAGTTAGAATAAGATTAAGAAAGGCTTTTTCATCCATCATGCATGTTCTATGTATATATGTAATATATATGTTATAACATGTTTTATGCATATGTAATTATGCCATGCTATATATGTATGTGGTATGTATATAAATTGGTTAATATGTAAATTGAGACCTTAATTAGAGACCCAAAAATCTTCTAAACTAAATTTAGGTCTCCATTAGAGCAATAACTTACATGATTTTAGGATTATGTGCATCGGCTATAGATACAAAGGGATGTACACAAAGGCCTAAGAGATTCATGTATTGTTATTATGAAGCATGAGATGTTATAGGTGTATGGATACACTATGGGCCAAGAATGGTAAATAAGAGTACTTGAGGTTTGTAGTGTTCAAATCTATACATTTCATTAATCTAATGGTATGAACTTGACTAATGCCAAAGGCCAAGAATGGCAATGTGTACCTGAGGCCCATAACATTAGGAGCTGGATTGATGGAACCTCACATGAGATGTAATGGCAATAGTTGGCACTTAAAGAAGACTAGTATTCCAAGAATGGCAATGTGTACCTGAGGGATATTAGTGACTCATTAAGAACTCCATCATCCACTAAAATTCCATCTAATAAGGGATTTCTACTTTGGAAGTGTAGGATTCACCAAGTTAGTAGGAGGCCATTATAATTAAAGACTAAATCTAATGGTAAAATAATAATGTCATATAACTAATTAATCTTGTTACCTTTGTAGATTCTTGATAATATGAGATAAAAATAACCCACTTTCACTCATATTCAAACAATATAGGCTCATGGGCCCCAATTTCATTGATTGGATAAGGAACCTAAAAGTTGTTTTAGCTTCTTAAAAGATACTTTATGTATTAGAACAAAGTCCACTCAGACCACTTCTTGAAAATGCTTCACAAGAAGAATGTGATACTTTAGAAAAATGGAAAGAAGATGATTTATAAGAACATTGCATAATATGGGCATCTATGAATAATGAAATCCATCGGCAATATGAGAAGTACATAAGTGCAAAAGAGATCCTACTTCACCTTTAAAAGTTATTTGGTGAACATAGTAAGACTGCTAGATATAAGATACCAAAGCAGCTCTTTCATGCTAAAATGAAGGAGGGTAAGGATATGGGAGCTGATGTAAACTCTATGATTAGAGCAATGGAGGGACTAGAAAGTCTAGAATTCTCTATGGACTTCCATCTCCAAATGGATTTGATCCTTCAATCCCTTCCTGAATCTTTTGGGCAAACCATTGCAAATTTCTATATGAACAAAATAGAGGGTACTCTTGCGAAGCTTATGAACATGCTTGTGACGGCCCAAAAGGCTATCTAAGGGAATAAAGATAAGAAAGTTACACTTATTGCTTTTTCTAGTGAGACAAAGAAGAAAAGCAATAAAAAGAAGAAAGGCAAGACAAGTGTTATCAAGCCTACAACTGGCGTAACCAAGAATAAAGGCAAGGTAATTATGAGGGAAGACTAAGGCAAAGGAAAGTTTTTCTATTACTAAGGTGAAGGAAATTGGAAGAGTAATTGTCCTAAGTTCCTAGAGTCTCTCAAGTCAAAAGGAAAGCGGAAGCAAAGAGAAGGTGAGACTTTCTCTATCATCTTTGCTTCTAGCTCATCTAATGCATGGGTATTGGATAGAGGTTCTAGTTCTCATATTTGTTCATCCTTACAAGATCTAGTAAATGAGAGAAGGTTAATGCCTAATGAAGTGACCTTAAAGCTTGGAAATGGAGCAAGTGTTACAGCTAAAGCTATAGGATCAACTTCTATAGATCTATATGATCACATTTTATTATTGGATGATGTACTATATATACCTAATGCCTATAAGAACATTATCTCTATTTCTAGTTTAACTAGAAAGGGTTATGAATTTCATTTCAAAATAGACATTAGTAATATTTACTTTAGAAGTAAAATGATAGGCATGGATTATTTAATACATGGTTGTATTATATCATTAATGTATCTAATAACAATGAGCCTTAAATTAATATGAGTAATTCAAATTTTGTGTTAATTGAAAATACCTCTAATTCTAAATATCTTTGGCACTTAAGATTATGTCACATTGCGGAGGATAGGATTAATAAGTTAGAAAGGATGGGAATCCAAAGCAATCTTAAATCTGCATCTAATTTAACTTGTGAGGCTTGTCTTTAGGGCAAGATTACTATATCATAATTTGTTAGACAAATGGTAAGAGCTAAAGATGTGTTGGATATCATATATAGTGATGAGTATAGACCATTTAATGTAATGGCTAGAGGTGGTTTATACTATTTTATAACCTTCATAGATGATCTATCAAGGTATGGGTGCTTGATTTTTATAAAGAACAAAAGTGAATCCGTTGAAAAGTTCAAGGAATTCAAAGCCCAAGTAGAAAACCAAACTAGGAAAAGTATTAAAACTCTAAGACCAAATCAAGGAGGTGAGTACTTGAGTATCGAGTTCATTGAGTTCCTTAAAGTACATGTCATTGCATCACAACTTACACCACTTGGAAAACCATAACTAAATGGTGTATTTAAAAGGTGAAATCATACTTTATTGGATATGGTATGTTTTATAATAAGCTATACTGATCTTGCTATTTCACTTTAGTGTTATGCACTCCAAATTGCCTTTTATATCCTTAATTGTGTTCCATCCAAATTTGTTTCTACTGCACCATATGAGATATGGCATGGTAGAAAATGAAGTCTTAAACATATTAAGATTTAGGGATGTCTGGCTTTTATCAAAAGGCTAAAATCAAACAAGTTATATGTGAAATAGAATAAAGGAAGGTTTGTTAGATACCATAAAGATAGTTTAAGATATTGCTTTTATCTTCCTGCTAAACAAGTTATTATTACAAGCAGAGATGTTATTTAAAAAAAAAAGAGTTTCTTAAGGAAGGTGGCAAAGGAAGGAAGATAATGTTAGATGAGGAGTCATCTAAGGAAGCCCAACAAATTGATCAAATGGAAACTGATCAACCTGAAGAGTCTATTCCAATTGAGAATGTTGTCACACTAACTCTTAAAAGGTCTAGTAGGGTATCTCATCCTCTCGAAAGATACGATTTTCTTTATGATATGCAAGAGTTGCATGTTCATGAAGAAAGCATTTATATTGATGATCCTACAACAAATGGAGAAGCTTTATATGATAAAGAATCTTTAAGATGGCTTGAGGCTATGAGAACTAAAATGGATTCTATGTATGCAAACCCAGTCTAGACATTTGTTGATCCCTTTGAGGGTATTATACCCATTGGGTGCAAATGGATCTTCAAGAGAAAAATTGGTACAGATGGAAAGGTAGAGACTTATAAAGCAAGGCTTATAATGAAAGGATTTTGCTAAAGGCAAGGGGTTAACTATGAGGAGACTTTCTCATCGGTAGTCATTCTTAAGTCCATTTGAATTCTTTTGGCTATAGCCATACATTATGATTATGAGGTTTGGCAAATGGATGTCAAGAGTGCTTTCCTTAATGGTTATACTGAGAAAGACATCTTCATAGAGCAACCTAAGGGTTTTGAATATGAGGATAGCTCAAAAGTGTACAAGCTTAACAGATCCATCTATGGTTTAAAACAAGCTTCAAAAAGCTGAATCATCATTTTGATGAGGATATTTATTCTTACAGTTTCATTAAGAATGAAAATGAGCCATGTGTTTACAAGAAAGTTAATTGGACTAACTCACTTTCCTAGTCTTGTATGTTAATGACACTCTATTGGAAATGATATAGGTATGATGACTTCTATGAAAGAATAGTTATCTAAAACCTTCTCGATGAAAGACTTAAGGGAGGAAACCTATATTCTCAAGATTTAAGTCTATATGGATAAATCAAAGTGAATGATAGGTTTATCCCAAAGTCTTTATTTGGAAAAGGTGTTGAAGAGGTTCAACATGCTTGATTCCAAGAGAGGATTATTATCATTTAGGCATGGTATCCATTTATCCAAGGGTATGTCACCTAAAACACTAGACGAAATAGAGCAAATGGCCAAAGTTCCTTATGCTTCAGCTATAGGAAGCTTGATGTATGCTATGTTGTGTAATAGTCTTGATATTATCTATATTGTTAGTGTGACTAGTAGGTTTCAATCCAATCTAAGTTTAGAACACTGCATAGCTATTAAGGCAATCATTAAGTACTTGAGAAGGACTAAAGATTTGGTCTTAACTTATGGAGGAGGTGATCTACAAATAGATGTCTTTATATATTATGATTTGCAATCAGATGAAAATGATAGAAAGTCTATCTCTATGTTTATTTTCATCTATAATGGAGGAGCAGTGAGCTGGAAGAATTCTAAGTAAGGTGTCACTATAGATTCCACTACAGTAACTGAGCATATACCTACATTAGATATTACTAAAGAAGTTATTTAGATTAAGAAGTTTATTACTGAACTAGGAGTTATTCCTTCCATTGAGTCATTGATTCCTTTTTATTGTGACAATAATGGAGCAATTACTTTAGAAAAGGAACCAAAGTCTCACCAGAAATCCAAACACATAGAAAGGCACTATCATATTATTAGAGAACTTATTAGAAAGGGCAATATCATCGTGCAAAAGGTAGCTTCAATTGATAAAGTCGCTGATCCACTTACTAAAGCATTAACATAATTACAACTTGATTAACATCTTAAGAAGATGGGTCTAAGATACTATAGTGATTGGCTCTAGTGCAAGTAGGAGATTGTTAGCATAGATGGTATGCCCTAGAGGCCAATCACATATTTTGACATTGTAAGTTATACAAAATAGTAATAAAATATTCATTTAAATAAAGTGTTTATTTATTTGAGTATTTATCCATTAGCATAATGTTAAATAAATTTATTATCAAGAGTTGATAATATGAGTGACAAATTTATTTAGTACATATGCTATAAAAATGTTCATAGTTGATAAATTGATATTTAGGTAATATTAATTTGACTATCACCTCTGTCTATTTTCCTTGATTAGTATTTGATACTAATAATGGGAGGTAGTGAGTCTCATGCTACTTGATATGAGATATCAGAATAGAAATATGGATACTAATTTGATGGGTGGATTGAACATGATGTTAGATTTGTGATTGCATGGATATTCACTTGTAGTTAATAATCACAATCGAAGTCATAATGGTGTATATAGTCTTTTAAACTAAGATAACACAACCATTCATATTTAAGTGGTTGGGGTTTGTCATTGCTTACATACTTGTGTTAATCACACATGGGTATATGGCATGTGGTGGCTCTAATTGATTAAATGTAGGGATGAGTGTTTGACCAAGATGGGATTCATTGCTTGGAGTGAAACGGGATAAGATCTTATGTTATCTAAGTTTATTCTTGATGAACAAGTTCTTGACTAGGGAAAACATAATAGTTTGAAAGAGGTTTAGTGTTAGAAATGTGTTTTTAGTATTTGTTATGTTTTATCAAGAATAGAACTTGAGATGAGGTCTTATGATAAAACTATTAGAGTTTGACTGAACCATGACTTTAGGCCATAGTGGGATCTTCTAATAAAGGAATTTTACTGCACGGTAATTATGACCTAAGGGGTCATGTGAATCAATACATGCATTCATTTCTAGTTGGGTAGTTATGATATCAATGCTAAGGGTCACTCACAACTTATGAGAACTAAATGTGTATAATTAGGATTTTCACATTTAGGCTTGAAAGACATTTAAATAATATCAAGTGTTGATATTATCTTCTCATTGCCAATTAGACATGAACTTAGTATGTCACACCTAAAAGAGCTTTACCAAATCACCATTAATATTAATCTAATTATTGATTAAAGAGTTTAATCAACTAATTAAGATATAGAATTAGATTTATGCTTTAAGTAATAATTCTAGCATACTATGAAATCTAATTCAAATAAGGGTTTAATTATTAACTAATACTTAATTAATATGAGATATTAATTAAAGTATTAAATTAATAATAAATGTTGTTTCTAATTGGACCTAGATTAGTGGCCCAAGTTGTATGGGCATAGGCCCAAAAGAGTTTTGGACTAAAGATTAGTCCAAGATGTAGACAAAGCCCATGAACCTTATCTATGCCCATTTGGTTTTATGGATTATGCTTGGGCTTAGTGTTAGCCCAATGACTAGGCCCAAGTCCATAAGATAAGATAAGATAAGCCCAAGCCCAAGCCCAAGCCCAAGCCTAAGCCCACAAGATAAAGTGATAAAGAAAAAAGTATGGCTTATTAGGCTTGTCATATTAGGCACACATTATCTTATGTGTGTATAAATTTGACTTGGGAAAAAAAAGAGATTAAGTTACATAATTAAGTATAGAGAATGAATGTAGACAAATACATGGCATTTATTCTCTACATTCAATATAACTTGTACACTTATCATAATGAGTTGTCTATATGTGATGTAAGACATTATCTTATTATGGTTTTACTTTCTCTACAATATAAATACATATCTTAAGAAATGCTCTTAAGGTTAAAGAATTAAGAGAGAGTGTATAGAGACATATAATAAAAGGAAAGAAACAACATATACCAAATATAAAGCCTAAGTATTCTTGCAATAAATTGAATTAGTGCAAGTTTGTGAGGGTGTGTAGATAGGGCATCTTGCATCTAACCAAATCTAAACAAGAAGGTGATTGGTGAAGCTTTGGTGTTTTAAGCTACAGGCCTAACACTTGGGAGGCTAAGCATCTGATTAAAGAGTTGAACCAAATAATCGAAAGCTTGTAGAATACTTATGGTTTACATCAAACATAGGAGTTTGTAAGTATTTCTAAACCTAGAATTCCTAGGTTCATATTTGTATATGTTAATTATTATTTAGCTATGTGTAAAATGAAAATTAGATCTATTGGAGTGGAAATCTTTATGTGATGAAGGGTTGTGCAAGTGAAATTTTTAAAATTTCAACCTATTCAAGGCATGTGCACACCACACTTGCATATTGCATAACCATTTCCTTTAAAATGAACTCATTTAAACAAAGCTAAAACTTTAAAATTATAAATCTTTATATGGTCCTTCTACTATAACACTCTTAAATAAAGTATTAGTATCCAAAGGACCCTTTTTGAGGTATCCACACTAAGTAGTGCAGGAAATGTAGGGGATACAACAATTGGGAAAACTCTTATGAATAAATTAATGAAGTGTTTAAAAAGTTCCTTATGCATAAGAATTGTAAGATTAGCCAAGTTTTGAATTAATCTCTATTTGCTTTCATCTTTCTTTAATTTCAATTTTTCATTTTCATGAATTTAATTGAGAAGTTTTCTCTTCAAATGATAATTTAACATGTCCTTGGCCTCGAGTTATTATATCAATTTTTGGATTTCTAAGCTTTATATTAAGTAAATATTGTCTTGGCTAGTTAATTTAAAACTAAGTAATACGTTGAGTTCTTCTTATGAATAGGGTGTTTTCATGTTTTGCTTGAGGACAAGCAAAAGCTTAAGTATGGCAGAGTTGATAAGTGCAAACAATAGTAGATTTTAAACACTAAGTAGTTGAGTTTTAGGTGTCAAAGTGTCTAGAATAGTTTTGAATATTGGCATTATTTACTTAAATTCCTTAGAATTTAGGTTTTTATACATGTTTATAATTTTATGTTAATTTTAATTCTTTTTAGTTTAATATTAATGCTTTTTTTATTATTCACTAGGTATGCTTAAGTTGGGATCAATGCAAGTAGAGTCTAAGAGAGAACTTAAGGAGGAAAGCTAAAAATCCCCATGAAAGCTGGATGAAGAGGCATGCATGGCCATGCATATAGGTGTGCATGGTTGTACTTAAGCCTAAAAAGACAACTTTACAAAGACACACATATGCATGGCCATGTGTATAGGCTAGCATGGCCATACCTAATCCGCAGAAAGTTGAAGGCATGTTGTGCACTACTGTGCACATAAGTGTGCACAACCATACTTGATTTAGTGATTTCTGGAGATGTAGTGATGCACAACCATGCACTTTAATAATTTTAATTATAGAAGTTTATTTTTAGGGTTTTGGAGAAAAATTATCAACATTTTTGTTTTGCTTCTTTTGCAAAGATTGGCTAGTCTGAAAAATAACTTCGTTCATTTTCGTATCTTAATAGAACAATTTTATTTTCATTTTTCATTAGGATTTTTGTTATCTACTCATGGACTATCATGAGTAGAATATTGAAGAACAATTATGAACACTATTCAAGAGAAGAAGAATTAAAATGGTTTTGTCCTTTTTAATTATTCCTTGTACTTTATTTTAATATTATATAATATTTATGTTTGCAATTTTCAATTCTTCTTCTTCTTTCTTTTCAATTATCATGAGTAGCTAAATTAGTAGTTGACTTTTTTAGACCCGGTACAAGAATGGACTTAATTTGTTAAAATTAATTTCACTAAATCTATAATTCATGATTATTATTATTGAACTTAATACTTTTCCTATGACTGATCACCCTTGGAATTGATTTAGATAATACGATGAGATCGAAAGAAGATCCTTATTGAGAATAAAATGATAATTATATTAATTTAATCAAATTGGTTGGGAGACAATTTGGTAATTAATATTCCTTGAAATATTTTCTTCAATATTAAGAGTAATTAAATGCTTGAGTAGCAGAAGCTAATCACTTTAGTAGTTGTTATAAATCAATAAATTATGGGAGTGCTTGGGATAGACTTTCATATGTCCACAGATGCTTAGGAAACTAACAAATCTATTAGTAATAAGGAGATTGACATACATTTTAGATAACATTGAGCTAGAAATAAAAAAACTAACATCCATTTAATTGATAAAAATTTTTAGAAGTTTAATTTAGCTTAATTAGTTTAATTTTTGGAAAAAACCTTATTTGACTATCTAAACAAATAAACATAAAAGTAATTAAATAATCAATATCCATTCCCTGTGAGATTGATATTTTTACTACTTGGACGACTTCGTGCATTTGCCGATATGAACAACCAGGGACATGTAAAAGTAATATTCTTTTGATCTTTTGGGGTTACTACTATTTGGTTATACCTTGAATATCCATCCAAAAAGTAGTAGAAAGCATGTCTTGCAATATGCTCTAACATTTGGTCAATAAATGGCAATGGAAATGATCTTTCATTATGGTTGCATTCAACTTCCTATAATCTATACATACCCTCCATCCATTTACCACTTTGGTAGAAATCAAATCTCCCTCCTCATTTTCCATGATGATCATTCCTCCTTTCTTTGGCATACACTAGATTGGGCTTACCTAAAAGTTGTTTGAGATTGGGTAAATAATCTTAATGTCTAGTAGTTTTACTAATTCCTTTTCACAACCTCTTGCATATTTAGATTAAGCCTTCTTTGTCTTTGAATGGTTGGCTTGTGCCCTTCCTCCATCAAGATCTTATACATGTAATAAGAGGCATTTATGCCTCTAATGTCAGAAATCTGTTAACCTATTGCCTTGATTCTCCTCTTTAACATTTTTTACTAATAAGTGTTCTTAATCTTAGCTTAATTTAAAGGATATGATCACTTGTAAGGTTTGGTCTTCCACTAAGAATGTATACCTCAAATATTAGGATAAAGGTTTTAAGTCTAGATTTAGTAGTTTTATGGTTGAGGATGTATGGGTTTAGTATTTGGTAGTTGAAAATAGATAAAACAAGTTTGATGTTTAAGATATGCTTCATCTTGAGAAGCCTAAAGCTGGAAACACTTGTAAATACCTAATTTCATAATGAGTTGAGTCTGAATGTGATAACATATCTGATTATGATAATTTGTTACAAATAGATCTATAGATTTTGATTTATGGATTTTAAGGAATTAATTGTGACCTTCGTTAGGTCTATTTGAAAATTTTTATTTTCTTTTGGGGTTAATTTCTAAGTAAAGAAAAATAAATACAAATAAATACAAAAATTCCAATTGAAATATTGTAATTCTGATTGGAATTACGTATTTCCAATTCTAATCCTTTTTATTTTATTTTATTTCTTGTAAATTAATTTTCTAATTGGTAGGAGAATAAAATAAAATTGTTGATTATTACATATCATAAGTAAATATTATCATGACTATTTATTAAATAAAGCTTTGTTTTTATTCAATGATTTTGATAATCACATGAGGCTAGGAGGTTTGGATTTTTTTATATATAAAAAGCCTTAATGTTTGATAGAAGAGAAGAGCAGGCTCGAAGAGGAGTTCCTATAGTTTCTTTTGTCAAAATACTATAGGTCAAGTTCTTTGATTTCATCTTTCCTTAAAAAAAAATCTTGTCAAATACAATTAAGCCCGAGATTCAAGAGCAATATGCATACTCTATTCAATATACACTGAATTAAAATAAGCAAGGAGGAGAATTAATACAACATCCATATCACATCTTCAACAACCTCTTTCTTATTTTCTTTTCTTTCTTTTTTTATTTCTTTAACTTGATTTGTTGTTTAATCTATTCTAAATATTTCTTCTGTTCTTTTCTATTTTCCATGTTTATGACTATGGTGGGAGTTACTTGAATTGTGGAACAAATCATGTGATTGAACTAATATCAAACTCATGGAGAATCCATGATGAAAGCCCTAAATCAAATATAATCATTTTAGTTTGTGCAATTTTTTTTGTATTTTTATTTTTTTTATGTTATTTTGTGATTTTATTTGATTTTTGGTTGTATTAATTTTAATTTTAATTTTCTGTAGATTTTATAATAACCTCAATAGTGGAACATTTAATTTTATACATTTTTATTATTTTGTTTAATCGATTACACTACAATAAATGGTATTTTTTTGTGGCAAAATTTTAGTGGGGAAATATTTTGTGCCACTATTGTTGTTAAACAAAAAAGTCAAAGTGGCGTATACTGATTTTACCATAAAAAAAAATGTCATTTTAATGAGAATTTTATAATACTGCCACTAAAAGTAAACAAAAAGTACGAGAATTAAGCACCCAAATGAAGGAGAGAAATAAATTGTAAAGTGATAAAAACTTAAAAGTTTTGTTACACTAAAAAATATCTCTTTACATCCTTCAAACTCTCATCAGAAAAAAAAAAGGATCAACTCAAAAAAGAAAAAAAAAACTCATCATCTTATAAAAAGAAAAAAAAACAAAAGCTCATCTAAAAAAACCATCTTTACATCATTCTAAGTTTGGATCCTTCTCATTGATTGTAACCTCTATAAATTGAAGCTCTAATTTTCAGAAAAGAATCACATGCAAGTGACAAAAATCGCTTTTGTGGTTGTTGTTGCAAGAGGTAATTGATTTGCCCTTTTTTTTAATGATTAATTTGGCTTGTCAATTTTCTTTGTAATTGATTTATCTTTATATTTTTCATAATTTTTTCTTTAGGGCTTTAACATCTTTATGCATACACAACTAATGGGGCTTCAAGATTGAATCTTGTTAAACTTCCAATATTTTACAATGCATGCAGAAATGATTCTACATATAAACAGGGAATTAACAACTGATTAAAAGGGAAATTGATATCACTTTATGGACATTTATTTAATATGCATCAATTGGATTGCCTTTCCTCTAATTGATATTTAGATTTTGGAAGGAATCTGTCCCCACTCCTATCCTCTCTTTTCATTTTTTTTAGAATATCTCCTCTCCTCTTTTCACTTGAGATTGCTTAGTTTTTTTCTTCCTCAAATGCCATATATCTTGATATTCATTCATCGTTTTACCTAATATAATCCTATCATCTATGTTTTGTGAGGATTTTCCCTCCCCTATTTCTTTTTGTTTGAGTCTTTTTTTAAATCGGAGATTAAATCCACTACTTCTTTACCTAAATTGCTATATTTATGTTACATTGCTCCTTTTAAAAATTATTACTTTCACATTTACATTAGTTATTTAGCATTGCATTGGTCATGGAGTATGTAATTTCAACAATCATCATACATGTGCACTTATGAATGTTTTTGTTCACTAAGCTAAATAATTGAATTATAAAACTCCGAGAAAAAAATAATTACTGCTTGTGTATATCACTTTTATTATTCTTAATGTAGATTTATGCATTGTAGCACTAGTATGTGTTCATAATGTTGTAATTCTAGACTTGTAGTAGGAAGCTTGAAATCAGTTGGGCATTTTCAGTCCCTCGAAGGTCTAATTCTTTAGACTTCTTAGAGACAAAGTGGGTTTGGGTTTCAAATGTTTTATTTATTAAAATGATTTTTTTATTTTGTTGCAATGTAATTTTGACCAATAAGATCAAAGGAATTATTCTTTTTTTTCTTTTCATTTGTTTTATGGGTTTATAACAGTATTTGTTTTCTTCAAATTTTTTTATAGAAGATTTATGAATGTTTTATTAGTTAGTTTACTTTTCTCTTTCTTGGAATTCTATTTTAAAAATGATTCAAGAACTCAGCTTTATACATGACTTATTCTTCTTATGATGATGATGGTTACTATTATTCTTGTTCTTGATCAGATTAGAGGACTCTTTTGAATTCTTTTCAAGAAATTGATCGGAGTTTGCAATTCCATAAAGCTTTTCTCTGTTCAGGTATCAATATAGATGATTAATAAGTTTATTGCTTTATCTTATTGATTTTAGTTTTATGTATTGATATTGGTGATATTTACTACTTACATATGATCTTATGGGTTTTTTTAATCTCATGTATCTTTTGGATATGTTGCATTGGATCTTAGACTATGTTCTTTAAGCCAACCTGATTGTGTAGCATCTATTACATTTTAGTTTGCAATGTTGTTCTCTTATTTTGAATTCATTTAATCTTGTATTATGTTTATTTGTGATGCAACTAGCTTATTATGTAGGATATATATTGTTTTGAGTTATGAATGCATCTGCATAATTATATTTTTTATTGAGGTTTGTTCATGATCTTCTGATCCTTTGTTTAGTGCACGGCAAGGTGTCTATAATGTTCTAATTCTTCTTAATTCTATAGTTTTATTATTTTCCTAAGATCATACTAGCTCTTACTGTTTTAATGAAGGATTAAAAAATTATAAAACCAATGACAAAAAGTATCTAAAAAATAATTATATAAATGGCATATTTCACAGGCTGATTTAGTTTTTTTTTCCATTAATTGCTTCTTCTTTTTTTGTATATTACCTTTTTGCTGGATATTAAACTTTTCTAGACCATTTAATTAATCAAATTTAGACTTCTAAGTGAACACAAGGACTATATATACATCATGATTTTGCTTGAGTTGCTTGGTTATATTAGAAAGCACTTTATTCACTTTTTTTTTGTTATCATAATTACTTCAGTTTTTTTAATAATAAATTTTGCTTGACTTTGTTTGAATGTAGATCTATTTATACCTAAGCAAACGTACAATGGATAGAAATTGGATCAATTAAAAGGGCATTCGAGACAGAAAAAAACCAAAATATGTTAGGGGAATCAATGAGTTTCTTGATTTTGCATTTAGTAAGGTGGGAGGAAGTGGTAAAATATGGTGTCCATGCAATAACTATAATAATTTTACTTTTTTTTACAAGAGAAGCTATATTCAACCATTTTGTGGTATATGGAATATTAATAGACTATAAAAAGTGGACTTTGTATGGAGAAGAAAGTGACGAAGAGATAGAAGATAATGAATTTGATTTTGGTGTTGATGAAACAATTGGTTTGATTCATGATGTGACAAATGTTATACATTCAAATTATAATGTAAGTGCAAATGAGATAGGGTATGAAAATATTGAAAATGGTGATGTGCTTGAAAAATTTATAAGATTGATGAAAGATGCAAAGTAAGAGTTGTTTCCTAGGTGTAAGAATTTCTCAAAAGTTAGAGTTTATAGTGCATCTTCTCCATCTAAAGTGCATTAGTAGTTAGAGTGACAAATCTTTCACCATGTTACTCAACTATTAAAAAAATTATTCCTTCATGATGAGAACTTTTTGAAAAGTTATTACGAAGCAAAAAAGTACATGTAGGATTTAGGATTGAAATATATTAAGATAGATGCTTGTAAGAATAATTGCATCCTTTATCGAAAAAGGTATGTGAATTTACAAAGTTTTCCCACATGTGGTTGTTTAAGGTGGAAAAATAATGAAAAAGATGACAACAATGAACATAGATCTAGTTTAGATAATGGGAAAAGGATTCCTCATAAACTCTTATGACATTTTCCATTGATACCAAGACTTCAAAGGATGTATATATCTTCAAAGATAGCATCCCACATGCGATGGCATAAGGAAAAATGACCTGATGATAGAGTTTTAAGGCATCCAGCTCATTCAAAGGCTTGGAAATTATTTGATGAGATGTACCCAAAATTCTCTTTAGATCTACATAATGTTAGACTCGGGCTAGCTTCTGATGGGTTCAATCCTTATGGAAACTTAAGCACATCTTATAGCATATGGCCTGTGATCTTAGTTCCATATAATTTACTAGCATAAATGTGTATAAAGAGTGAATTTTTCATGTTGTCATTGTTAATTCCTGGTGATAAGGCTCTAGGAAATAACATTGATGTCTATTTAGAGCCTCTAATAGATGAGCTAAAAGAGTTATTGGAAGTTGGAGTTGAGACTTATGATGCTTTTGGCTCATTTTCTTTTAATTTACATGCAGCATTATTGTGGACCATAAGTGATTTTTTAGCTTATGCAAATTTATTTGGTTGGAGCATTAAAGGGGCACTTGCATGTCCTATTTTTAACATTGACACATGCTCTTATAGGTTAACACATGGTCATCAATTTTGTTATATGGGGCATCAAAGGTTCTTGGAAGGTAATCATAAGTGGAGGTTTGATAAAAGGTCTTTTGATGGTATAGCAGAAAGACGTTTTTCTCCTAAACATCTTTTAGGTGATGATATTTTAAATCAGTTAAGTGGTTGTGAGAATATAAATTTTAGTAAGTCTAAAAATTATAAAAGAAAAAGAATAAGTAGAAGTGTCAAACTTGTTAATTAGAAGAAAAAAAGTATATTTTTCCAATTGCCTTATTGGAGCAAGCTTTTAATTCATCATAACTTAGATGTCATGCATATTGAAAAGAATATTGTGATAATATATTAGGAACAATAATGGGAATTGTTGGAAAAAGTAAAGATAGCATTAATGCTCATATTGACATTGAAGAAATGGGCATTTGGAAGGATTTGCATTAGTATCGAAACTTAGGCGTAAATATGAAATGCCAGTAGCTGCTTACACTTTAACATTGCAAGAAAGAAGAGATGTTTGTAAGTTCTTATCCACTGTCAAGGTTCTAGATGGGTACTCCTCTAACATGGCTAGGTGTGTTAATGTGAATGAGGGTAAAATATTTGGAATGAAAATTCATGACCATCACGTGTTCATGCATGATTTAATTGGTCTATCATTTCATAGGATCTTAGCCAAAGAGGTTTATGAGCCTTTAATTAAGATAGGGATTTTCTTCAAGCAATTATGCTCAAAGTCTTTAACATTGGAGGTTGTAGAAAGATTAGAATACAATGTCTTAAGAATTCTTTATAAGCTTGAGCAAATTTTTCTTCCATCATTTTTTGATATCATGGTTCACTTGCCATTCACTTAGCAACTGAAGCCAAAATAGTTGGACTAGTTCAATGTCATTGGATGTTTCCATTTGAAAGGTATGAAAACATAATGTATATATGTTTACCTGAAATGGAGTTATATTTTGAGATAAAGGATAACATCTTTGAATTATTATATATATATATATATATATAGGTGTATGCGTAAGTATAAGTCTAATGTGCATAATAAAGCTCATCTAGAAGGCTTAATAGCGGAAGGCTATATTGTGGATGAGTGCCTAAGCTTTTGCTCTAGGTATTTGGGTAGGGCTAAAACATGATTCAATTGTAGAGAAAGAAATTTTGATGGTGGTGCTATATAGCCCCTACAATTGTCTATGTTTTCACAAAGTGGGAAACCTTTAGGTAAGGGAAAGATAAAAGAATTAAGTTTTCAAGACTGGAAATGAGCTTAACTTTATGTTTTAAGAAATTGTAATAAAGTTCAACCATTCGTGGAGTAAGTCATATTTTCCTAATCAAACAAAATTGTTTCTATTTTTACTACCTTTATATTATACTTTTTACATTTCCTAATCTATTTTAGGGAGCATGAAAGTGTTAACCATCCCCATGGTATTGATTTTGTTAAATGGTTTGAAAGCAAAGTAAGTAAATAAAAAAGATAGAATTATAATATTATCAATAGAAGTTTAATAATTTACTAAATTAATTAATTTTCTCTTGTTTTTAATATATAACAAATCTTTGGAATAGAGCTGGTGGAAGAGTAAGCAAAGAACTTTTACTTTTAGCTCAAGGACCAATTAGGAGAGTAACTTGTTATAATGGCTACATTGTTAATGGATTTATGTTTCACACAGAGAAACATGGCTCAAAACATAAAATGCAAAATAATGGAATATTTATGAAAGGAGATGTCCATAGTGGGGAGAGAGAATATTTTGGCCTATTAAAAGAAATTATTGGATTAGAATACATGGAGAATAATAAAGTAGTACTCTTTTGATATGCTTGGTGTAATGTATATGATGAGCAAAAAGGCATAAAAAGGGGAAAATATGCTAATAACTACAAATATAACTCGATTTTTACAAACTAATGAGCCATTTATATTAACAAGTCAAGTTTTGCAAGTATATTATATGATGGATCAATTTAATTCAAATTAGTGAATAATAGTGAAAACTATGCTACACAACTTCTATGAGATGCCTTTAGATATGGAGAATGATGATGGTAAGTCATATTGGTCTACTATGGAGGCTTCTTCGAGTGAAAGATCTTATTATCGTTTTGTTAAGGTTAATGCTAAAATCTATTCATCAATAATAGAAGATATAAAGCTAGAAATTGTTGACCAAAGCAGCATTGACAAATATAAAAAGGGTAAGATTGATAATCATAAATTAATTGAAGAGGAGGAGGAGGAGGAGGAAGAGGAAAATGAGTAGGAAAAGGAAATGGAAGAGGTTGGGGAGGAAGATGAAATGGAGGAGGAGGAGGAAGAGAAAGAACAAGATGAAACAAAAGAAGAATAATGTTGTTAAGCTTTTAAATCAAGTGCAGCTTTAAATTTTCTAGTAACTATACTTGTACCATTATGTTCTATTTTGTAATATGAACCTTAGTTCTATATTTTCTTAGTTTTTTTCTATTTGCTATTTTGTAGTGATCTATTTTTTATTATTAATATTACTTATGCTACCAGCTTGGACTTGAAAAGTAAAAATGATGCATTTGTAAATTAACTTTCAAGATCCTTTTTTTTTATATAGTTTTAGTTTAAATTAGCTTTGCTATTCATTTTTTGTTATGTATTTTGGTTATTAAAACCCTGTTGTTATTTCCCTTCTACATTTTGTATTTTGAGCATCAATTAACTTCTTTAATATTTTCAAAACTTTATATTTTTGTACTTGAATATATGCAAGTTTAATGGCAGATGTAGTAAAATTTTCAAATGTGGAAGGTGGCCCTTCAATATTAGTTGAGGAAAATGCAGTTATATTCTTTTCATATGATTTTTATGGCTAGTAATTGTAACATAATGTGTTTATTTGAATTATATGACTTTTTATACTGTATAAATTGCTTTTCTAGTATTTGAAAGCTAAACGAGGTAAGACTTCAGGTGCAAAATGGAAAAAAAAAAGCAAATAAAACAATAGTGCAGATAGAGATACCTTTGTGTTTGCAACGAGTTGTTAAAGTGAATGCACAATAGTTCATCATTGAGACAAGCTATCTTGTTAAGCAATATTGCCCCCTTAATGTCACAAATTAGGCAGCCATAAATGATGATATTAAAAAGAAGCTTTTTGAAGCAGTTAAGGTTAATTCCTCAACTTTTATGACTTTTTTTTTACAAAATATTATACTTTATATGAAATTATATTAGTTATTAAGATTTTTTCTTAATTATTTTGTTACATTACTTGAAGAAAATGTATGTGCTTCCAAATGATTCTTTTGTTGATCATGCTGTGAGGAGGGTACTTAGGAGAAGATTCAGAGATTGGTGATATTAGTTGAGAAGAAATTATTATCGAAAATATAAAATAGATAAAGAAAGATTATGTCATTGTCTTCCTGAAGTTGATTCTAAGCAACGGAAATGGCTAATAGAATAACATTAGGGTACACAAAAATTTAGAGTAAGTGCGGCTAGAACTTGACTATATCTTATTTTGATTCATGTATAAGAATGTTATTATCATTTTTTGATAATTTTTTCACATTGTGTATACAATGAAGCATGTAAGTGAAACAAATACTAGGAATAGAGACAAGCAAAAGATGCTTGCTTGTGTGGGTACAAATTCCATTGCAAGAATTTCATATGAAATGGTATTTATCACTCCAAATATTATATAAATAGCTATATTTTTAAGCTTTTATAACTATTTATTTATATTCATTTCTTATTGACTACTTTTTTTCTTATTTGATAGCGAAGTACTCCACCATTAGAAGAAAATGTTGAAATGAATGTTCAACAACCATAATATATAAGGCTTTTTGAGAAATAAAAAAGGAGAAAGAATGGTAGTTGGGTAGACAAAGAGGCTGAGGATGCATATAAGAAACTCTTAGATTTACACAATGCAAAAGTGGAGCAATATGGAGTTGATAATCTCAGAACATCTGAAGCTTACACAATTATTTTTTGTCATAAATCATGGTACCAAAGAGGTATGGGGGACGGGCCTCCACCTTTCAAAAGTGCTGCTTTTGGTGGGCAGCATTCCCACAATAATATGCTTGATGAGAATAACATTAATGCATGAATCCATACTGAAGTGGAAATACAAGTTGCAGAGATTTCAGCAAAAAAGAAGTTGAATTTAATGAGAAGTTATGAGCTGAATTAGATGCATTCTGTAAACAAAAAGAAGATGAACTTCAAAAAAAGTTTCATTATGAGTTAGAGAAAAAGTTGCATAAAGAACTAAAATATCAAATGCAAATTGAGATGTGCTCATTAATTAAGAAAGCACTAACCTGCATTCAAGATTCTCAAAATATAGTTAGTTTCCACTTCTTCCCTTTTCTTTAATGTTTTTTCTTCATTCTTTTTTCATTTTAATACTATTCATATGTTATAATAAAATATTGCAAGATTTCTTTCAAACTTCAAATCATTCAAAGAATATCAAGGCTAAGATTTATAGTCTAATGAAAATTGAAGATGTATGATTTAGTTACTATTTATGGTTTATTAACTTGCTCATACATCTTACATGCATGTTTGTCTCTAGCTAAAAATTTTCTTATTTATTGGGGTTCTGATATATTTTTATATTTCTGCAATATAATTAGAGGTTGAGTACAATTGTTCAATTTGTCAAGTGCAAATTAAGGATGCATCAGCTTATATGACACTTATTCGTGGAGACCAACATATGTAGTTTTACATACTTATGTTCATTTGAGTTATGAAAATTTATTGGATTAAAGGTATGTTAATTTACTGTTTAAATCAAAAAACAATTACTGCCATGAGTATTGTTAGAGAAAAAAACCAAAAACAGGTATATTTACACAATTCTAAAGTCTCTATTCTCTACATAAAATTTAAAATTAACATAAATATTTGAATATTTTTCAAAAAAAAAATAAAAGTAGGTATGTAAAGGTCAGAGATCTCAAATTTTGGTTAAATTCAGATTTTATCCCAACTGAAGGCTATTTATTTTTGTCATAGGTATATTTTATACTTTATAACTTTATTATTGATTCCTATTAAGTGACATGTGTAGATTGCTTGCAATGTTTTTATCATATATATCGTTTAATTTTAAAATCCTGATATATATAGATTTCTTCCAATTGAATGATGCTTGAAAATATTACTTTTTGTTATGTTGTTCCTATGCTGGTTACAAGTACCTATACTGTAGTTGTATTTGTGCCATTTTCTACTTTAAGTTTCTTGTGGCTCTCTATGTCTAGAATTTTTTATTTTTTTATTATTTATTGTGCTGGTGCATATGTTATTTCTATGTTGGTTCTTATTCTTGTATTGTAGTTATATCTCTGCATTTTTTTCAATTAAATGGTACTTATGTTGTAGTTGCATTTTGTGTCATTTTATGTTTTACGTTTCTTACGGATCTTTATGCATGGAAGTTTTTATTTTTTATTTTTCTTTTGTATTGGTGCATATGTTGTTTCTATATATGTTGCTTTTTGTTCTTGTATTGCAACTGCATTCTCTGTATTTTTTTTTTCAATTAAATGTTGTTGCAGCTACACTCATGGTTAATTATTTCACTATGTCCTTTAATTCAACTAAATACATGTTTCAAGATTCCTGCTTTCGTTGCTCCCTTTTTTTTTTTTTTTTTTCTGAACTTGTTATTTTTCTAGTATCATTATATGAGCAAAAGCATTTCCTCTATTGCAACTATTATAGCACTTTTCTATTTTTTTTTTGTTGCTATTGTTATTGTATTATGTATGGATTTTGTATTAATTATTGTTGATAAATATTATTTTTGATTTGTATTTAATCTAGACATTGTTATGTTTAAAGTAGCAAAAACATTATTTATACTTATAAAAGAAATATTACCTCTACTCTTATGCCTTTTTTATTTTATTTTGATAGATCTTAAAGCTATAGCAATTGACAAATGGATATTTTGGGCATCAAAATCAAGCAATCAAGCAAATAATTTTTTTTTTATTGAGTATGCTCTTCTTTTGCATTGAGCATGCTCTTCTTTTGCACTGAGCATAATTTTTTTTTTTTAAGTAGAGCTTGAAATGATAGAATTGAGAAACATTTCTATTCAGTATTTTGTTAATATAATAGTGATAGAATTTTATTTTATATTCAATCTATCATTTGTCTATTTTGTTACATAACTCCTTTAAAATGAATCAACTTTATAATTTTTATTAATTGAACTAAAATTTGTTTATGCTATTCATTATACTATTAAAAAGCCAACAACACATAAAATGATAGATTTAAAATGAAAAAATCATTGATCACACAATAATTTTTAACAATTTTTATATGCTTTTAGTGGTAAAACAAGATGCCACCAAATTTTATTTTGTGAATAAATAAGTCATCATAAATTGTTATTTTAGTGGGAAATAAATTCCACACTAAAATTATACATTTTGTGGCAAAATAAATTCTTCACTAATTATAAGAAGTTAGTGGCAAAATATTTTTGACACTATTGTTAAATCATTTTGCTGCGATTTTTAATTCGTCAAAAAATACATTCTTTTTGTGGTGAACTTGAAATTCATCAGTAACATTTTTAGTGATGCATTTTTAGTGGCAATGCAGTGACAAAATCAAATTTCGCCACAATAGATTCAGTGGCAATTTTTAAACTTTTTGTGACAAAATATTTCCCCACAAAAAAAGTTGTTTGTTGTAGTGTTAGTGATTAGGGTTTCATTTGATAAGTACATAAAAAATTCCAGCACAAATTAAATAAAAAGAAGTGAAAGTAAAATTTTAAATTAGAAAATACAAATTAGTTGCATTGAAACTAAAAATAGCGTAAAATTAGAAAAAAGGACAAAAATAGAAAAATTAGAAGAATATTATGGAACAATATCTTAAATATAGAACAAATTGTAAAATAATATTGGATAAAAACTTTTCAGATTAAATTTGTTAAAAGAGTCCAAGAAAATAGGAGAAAACGTTTGAATAAAGATTGTAAAAAAGGTGCAATTATTTTGAAAATAGAATCTTGACAGTTTTCTAACTGAAAAATACACCTTTTTCTTCTATTAAAAAAAACACAGAAAAGAAAAAACACCTTTATCTAAGGAAAAAAAGAACAGAAGATTATTTAAATTAAGTTTCCAAATTCTTTATAGATTTTAAAACTTAAAAGTTGTTTTCTTCCAAATAATTTTAATGGCAGATCCTAGTTTTCATTTTGTATAGAAAAATTAGGAAAAAAAAAAAACTCTAACTCTGCCATTAAGATTAATCGATTTCTCAATCCTCAACTTCTTCAAAGCTTGTGTTATTACGAAAACATGGGTAGTTTTGAAGGGCATGTATTGCCAGGCATAGCATTTGCTTTAATAGGTTTATGGCATCTCTTTAATCATATAAAGCTCCATTCCCTCCAACCAAACTCTTATACATCTTATCCATGGTTCCCTACCCCAAGAGTAAGATACTTGGAGCCTTTCTTTATTATAATAGGAAGCACCATCTCTATATCCATGGAGCTTGTTATATGTCCTGCAAGGCACCAACCATTAGATATTGATGGAACCATACCATCAAATCACCTAAAAAATTTTGAACATTCCTCAATAGCAATGTTTTTCTTGGTTTATGGATCTTTTGCAATACTTCTTGATAGACTCAAGGGTAGCAATGTTAAGTATGGTCTAACACAGCTTGTGGGAGCATTAGCCTTCGCTCAAGAATTCTTTCTTTTTCACGTACATTCAAATTACCACCATGGTCTTGGAGGACAATACCATTTGCTTCTTCAACTCATTGTACTTGTTTGTTTAGCCACTACTCTTTTGGGTATTGGGCTGCCCAAGAGTTTCTTGGTAAGTTTTGTTAGATCAGTAAGCATTTTGTTTCAAGGTGTTTGGTACATTGCAGCGGGCTTTTTGCTATGGACACCAGAGTTAATGCCCAAAGGTTGCTCAATTCGCAATGAAGAAGGTCATAAAGTGGTCAGATGTAGCAGCCATGATGCATTAAATCGAGCAAAATCACTTGCCAACATTCAATTCAGCTGGTTTGTTATTGGAATTACCATTTTTTCAGTATCCTTCTATCTGGGTTTGGTTGAAATGTATGGCACAAGGGTCATCTATTCTGCATTGCCGAAGGAACCAGAGGATCTAGAAGATTATTCTAGTGATATTGAATCACATAAGGAAAAGAAACTTGTCGAGTTAAAGAGCAGTTTTATTCATGTCTGAAGAGGATCCACAGCTTTTGATGTGGAAAGATCCAAAAAAAAAAAAATATATATATATATATATATATATATATATATATATATATATATATATATATATATATATATATATATATATATATTTGTGGTTATTTGTAAATTACTATAACCATTCCTTTATTATGCATACTTTGCTTAATTTGTGATTTTTTTAGTAAAGGGTTATATGATATAAGTATTAATATACTGCATAATAAGAAATTTTTTTTAAAAAAAAATTAACCATGATAGCATTTTAACCTTATACTTTAAAATGTTTTTATAGAAAAGTTATTACTAGACTATTCCTTCACTGGTACTTAATTTGTAATCGCTCCTTTATTAATTTACTTGTATTGAGTTAGGGTTTAGTTCACCGTTAGTACCATAACTCTATATCATGTTTCACTTTGGTACTAAACTTTTAATTTTTTGGTTTTCAGTTCCAAAAATTATATTTTTGTTTCAAGATAAAGCATTTCGAACATATCCAATCAAATTTAGTATACATAACAATCAGAATAAGTATATTTTTAGTATATTCACCATGTAAGCCTCCCATTAAGTGACTTAATCACCTTGTGAGTTCCATAAAATAAATTTTACTGAATTTTTATTTTTGGGGTCCATAATCAAATTTTGTTTTATGGGATCAATAAGATGATTAAACTATTTAATGAGCTGTTTACAAGATAAATAAACTAAAAATATATTTATTTCAGCTGGTATATATGTTAAATTTGATCGGGTATATTTAAAATACTTCAACTTAAAACAAAAATATAATTTTTGGGACTAAAAAGAAAAAAATTAAAATTTTAATACTAAAGTGAAAAATAACCCAAAATTATGATATCAACAAAACAATAAACCCTATTGAGTTATTTATTAATAAATAAAATTGTGGGGGTTTATCTATATTTATCACCTTTTTTGGCTTGTAATTAAATCTATTTTGTCACTTAAAATAGTTGCAAAACAATTGTCAATTAAAGTGAATTATCAATATATATATATATATACCAAAACTCATCAATTCTTAAAATAAAACTAGTTTTCTTTCCTGGGCACTTTTACTAAAATTGAGTAAATGATGCCTTATTGCAGCAAAATTACAAGAAAGTCCTATTTGAAAAAGTTATACACTTTGTTCAATTTCACAAAAATTCATTAAAGTTTAATGTGCTTATTTTAGATGAAAATTTTATGAAATCCTCTTAAAATCTCAAAATTTTAAATTTGTACAGTTACTTATTATTATACAAAATTTTAGTAAAATAGTTTAAATTTTCAAATGAATTCCTTAATATCATGTCTATAAATTTCATAAAGAAGCAAATACTCCATTTTTGTATTTTTTTCTAAAATATCCTTATCTATTTTATTGTTACTTTATCATTGACATTAGATTAAAAGTTTATTTTGTACCACATAAAAACTTAGTTTAAATTTTAAATTTATAGCAATACAATATAATAAATATAAAATTTTTATATAATGTAATTCTATGAATCGATTTCGTGGCTAAATTTACTTTAGTTCGGTCTTTTTATTTCTTAGTTTTGTTTTTATGTGAAAAAAAAGGTTTAAGTGGACAAATGTTTTTGAAAAGAATCTTATTGTCACGACCCGAACCCGAGGGCACGTGATCGGCACTAGAGAATGGGAAGACATAAGGCCCCCGAAACCCATAGTAAGCCTTAAAGAAAAGATAAACAACACCTTATAATTTAAAACCTTATTTTAAAATAGAACACATTATCAAACTAATTTTTCTCAAAAATAAACAAATTCAAGTGCTAAATAAAACGTGCTTCAACGTCACATATTATAAATCAAACTTAAATCTTTATACATAAGTGTGGTTTATATAAATAAATTACACAAATATACTTAAACCATACAATTCTTAGTACATATACTACTGCAGCATCCTAGAGTAATACAACAGTACAGCTTATAATGACCTACATAAAATAGCCGGTGATAAAGAAATCCGGCGTGGGGGTAGTCTGAGGTCGAACTCCCAAGCTCCTGAAAAAAATAAATTGAGGGGAATCAGACCTCACTGAGTAAGTTAATAAAAGATTTGTACGGTTTGAAAACCTTTTTGAAAACTATATATTTATAGTGAAAATAATTTATAATGTATAGGTATAGCTTTTGAAAAATCTCGGTAGAACCCTAAACTCAAAAATCTAAATGGCCAACCGGGCCCACTTGTTCCAATCAAACTGTCGATCCCCGAGAGCAAAGGCATCAACCGAGGTACCAAGTCACAGTCATTCACTTAATCCAAATATATGGCACTGACGGTCCCCGAGAGCAAAAGCATCGACCGAGGCACCCATCCCAATCCATTAATGACCTTACAATCACTGGCAGTCCCTGAGAGCAAAGGCTTCCACTAAGGCACCCATCCCAGTTTAACATTCACCAATCATATATACATCATGGATCCATCTCTCAATCTCTACCATGTGCACATAGTCTTTGTGAAGCCCACCAGGTAGCCCGTTCTATCAAAATTTCTCAAAATCGATTTTAAATATATAAAATGCATTTAAATCTTAAATAGCAACATTAAATTAAATAAACCATATAATCAATATTAAAATATGAGCCCACACATTTGTTAATTAAAACACACGCACAGATCATTCTATCAACTTACAAGATGAATGTGAAGGTTGACGACCACGCGTCTGCCTCAGTCTCACAGCTTCTGCTCCGAAATGCTCTAAAAGAAAGATAAAAATTTGACTTTTAAAACATTACTATGGAATCGAAATCAACAATCAACAAAACAATGAAATTCCAGGCTGACTGGAGGAAAACTGGACAAGACTCGATAGACAGGATAACCTAACTAACGGTAGAAATTTTACAAATATCACGTTTTACGAGAAAATCTATAGAAATTTCGGTAGAGTCTCCTCTGTAAAATGGACATCTCTCTACCAGAGGTACAACCAGACCTGCATAAAAAATACACTTCCAATATTCACACTCGAGTCGGGCTCCCAAAACTACATTTAGCCTCGACCGAGATCACAACTCAACAAAATATCAAGAATTAATAGAATTTATTTCTCAAAATACATATTTCACATACACATATACTAAAAATAAATAAAATATATAAAATCTCAATCATTCAAAAATTAAATGACTAAATTTTATTTCAATATCAAGATATAATTAAAGTCTAAATTAAAACCATTATAATGTATTATATATATATTTATAATATTTGGAATTAATATTTAAAATTAACACTACTTAAGTAAAAATACCAATTAGTTTATAAAAATTGTCTAAACCTCTTAAATAATGATAAAACTAACTAAAATATATATTTAACTATAATTAGCATAAAATTACATTTTTACCCCTAAATACATTATTTACATAATGTATTATTAGTACTAAAAAATTCCTTAAAATTATTTAATCATCCCAAAAATTTATTTTCTCAAAATTAATCTTCCTAATATAATTAAAACATAAATTCAACCAATAATTTCTTCTAAAAATAATATAATTTAACCTAATAATCAAAATTGACATAAACTCAAAAATATTTATAAAAATAGTATAAAAATCACAAAAATTATAATTTGAGTTCTAAAATTAATAACATTCACTAATAACTTCAATTATTAAAATTTTACAATTCTTAACAATAAATTTCGAAATTAGCATAAATACCAATTAAATACCTAAAATTTATATAAATCTCTAATTAACACCAAAATTTCTAAAATCTTTTAAAAAAAATCAATTCATTACAAATAATTAACATTAATTAAACTAATCACTACATAAATCCAATTAACAACTAACTAGACCAACTAATTACCAAAAAAAATCACCTAAAATTCTACCTAACACAATAATCCACCAAAATCCCATAAAAAAATCAAGACTATCATAATCATCAACAACAACTACAGCATGACCATGATCTATCGAAACTTTAAGGAAATTGAGAAGAAAAGGGAAGAATGAGGGCTGTCACTCACCACACTGCTGACAGAACAGAGGGAGGGGAAGGAGACCTGCTGCCACAGGAAAATGGGGAGGATGGAGCAGCTCAGGCAGGGCAGAAGGCAGCAACAGACGAAGGAATGAAGCTAGGCAGGCGGACCGAGGCATGGTTGTCGCGCGAGGGAGAATAAATGCTGCCTGCCAAGCGATAAGGGAGGGAACGCTGCCACGCGAGGAAGAAGAAAGGCAGTAGCTGCAACCTGGAAGCTTCAACTCGCGGTGGAAATGGAGCCTTAGGCGGTGGAGGGAGCTGCACAGGGAGAGGAGGGGCGGTGATGGTGACGGAGGAGGAGGAGGAGGAGGAGGGAGGGTGGTTTTTCAGGTTTTGGTGTTTGATGGGTATATATATATATATATATATATACATATGTATTATACAACCTACCAATATACATACACATGTACACACACATAATAATTAAACCCTACTTATATATATATCTATAAATATACATATATCTATTTATATGCACATATACACACACACACATATATATATATATATACTTAGTAACATACATAAAACAACCATGAATTCAAGTAGTTTTTTTTTTTTTTAAATAATAATAACAATAATAATAGTAATAATATATGTCATTTCTTAAATAATGATAATTAACAAAATAATTAACAATAATATAATATAATCTAAAAGTATTTATTAACAATTTAAATATAAAATTACTTTATTCAATTAAAACGTAAGGTATTACACTTATAGCTATTTTTTAAATATTTTCACTAGGAGATGAGACATAAATGAAACAATTTTAAAAGTTAATATAGTATAATTCAATTGATAGCTAAAATATCTTTCCAAAAAACAAAAATTGATAGCTAAAACATGGTATTCAATTGATAATTCCGTGCAAGGATATCCAAGATCAAGTCTTCCTCCTACTCTTCCACCCAAAATTTTAATGGGCAAAAAGATATTTAATCGATATGGAAAGTGTGCAAAAGATGTAGACAACAAAAAATAATTCCACGCTCAAGAATTCAATCGATATGTTAAAACAAAAAAAATGGTTAGGTTATTGTGAATATTAGTACATTGTAGTTATTCCTTTGTTCAAGAGTTTTTGTTATGCATGTTTTGCTTCATTTATGATCTTTAATTGCTTTGCATATGTAGACAACTCCTTTATTAATTTAATGACACTTAATTATTTGGATATATTGGTTTAAAAATACAAATCCTTTTGATTTGTTGTGATTTTAGTTCAGTAAAATCATTAGTTATATCATGAATTTTGAGTTAATTATCAGTTAAATTTTATTTTAAAAGTCATTTCAATTTATTACTTCAACTTTTTAAATTGAATCAATTATATCTAATTTTATGTGAAATATTTAATTATATTTTAAAAATTACTTTTAAATCTCTATACAATAATTTTGGCACATTAAATTTTTTATCATTTTTTTTCTTATGAAAAATAAAAATGAAAAAAATGATTTTAAATTCTAATTTTGCTACTCCCAATATAAATACAAAAATAAACTTTTAAATATTTTCTTAAAATTTTATTTTTTTCACTAAAAAACCTTATAATATAACTACTTTAAAATTTACTTTTCAACCTTCAACCATATTATTTAAAAATATTTCTAATAGGGGTTCAAACAAAAAAGTATGAAATAGAAAAGAGAAATTTTTTGATACTAAAAATCTTACAAAAAATATAAAAATATATTTTATTTTTTGAAGTTATGAAAAAATAGAAAATTAAAATTTTATAATTATTCATAGTGATAGTTTAAGGTATTTAATTTATATTTATATTTATATTAATGTGGTGGTCCAGCTTGATTGTCTTGAATTGGTTCGGGCTCAATAGTGACTATGATGATATTACAAAGTTTGGTCTGATTGTTAGTGATTATAAGGTTAAAATTCAAGAATTTGCTGAGTGCAAGATTGTTTCTGTTCCACCATCAGCGAATCAGGTTGTCCATGTTATATATATATATATATATATATATATATTTTTTGATTCACAAGTAATAATTTTGCTGTTTTTTCTTATTATTTATTATTGATATATAAAAAATTAAACTTTACACAAAAAAATTTAAATTAATTTTAAAATTTTGTTTAAAAATTGGTAAAATTAAAACTTGAGAATATTTTTAAAATTTTATTTTTCTTTGAAAAATTTTGACTTGCTATCAAATTTATTTTTGTAGGAATCTAAAAGTAATTTCTCGAAATACAATTTGATCCATCAAATAAATGGATAGAATTGACACAATTGGTCACGTTTAAGAAACAAATTAAAATTATTTTAAAAGTATGATTCAATTGATAATTGGCCAAAATTTAAGGATAGACAATATCATTTTCCTTTTAACTCACTTTTAAAATTGTAACAAAAATCTCCCAATATGACAAATATGTAGTAGTTATACACCAAAATTAATTTTGATCAAGATTGAGCGTGAAGGTGCTAACATGAATTGCTCATGTCGTGTTATTCAATTTAGATCTTTTTTTTAAAACCACTTCCTTTTCAAACTCTTATATTTGTCAAAATCCAAACATGTTGTCAGTAGTGATGAAGTCACTATTGAAGATTTTTCCAAACATATTGATGACTAAAAAATTTCCTGAATTTAGTATAAACATATTTACAATTCTTCCAAACTCTATTTCTTCAAATATGATTTTACAATCCAAACTAAAGTAAGGTACATTTAGTTTTTCAAACTTTTTGAAGAAATACATCTTCTTTTGTTAAAAAACATAGGGAAAGATCCTATAAATACATCCATATAGGCCTTATTCAAGTAGAAATCAAATCTCTTACTAGGTTAGGTCTAAATACCTTAATCTTAGTAGTCCTAAGAGATGCTAGGTATACAAACATTTCTTATTCATGTTAAGAATGGTTGAATCCAGACTTAACAAAGGACCTATCAGCTTTAACTGCTATCCAAACATAAAAGTCTCTTTAAATGATAAGAATGTTTTAAAAAGCATTGTTTTGCAAATAAAATGCATAATTATAAAATTCTTTCTGGATCCATTCCAATTGCATTAATTTTCAATATTCATTACAAGACTATGGTTTTTGCTTTTGCAACCAAACACCTGAAACACTCGTCGATAGGTGAAACCATCCTTCTTTAAACAGACCTTTCCAAATCAAACATTACTATCCTAAGAACCACTAAATGGAAAGAGATTACATTGCCAGAAGAATGGGTCTTAAAAGGAGCAACCCAACCTTAGTCTCTTAAAAAAAAATTATCACAATCACAACAAGTTTTGAGACCTAGCTCAAAATATCTTGAAAATTTTATTTTCAAAATATAATGACCATGGCAGAGGGGTTTTATGAAAAAAAAAACCTTTTGAAAATGCCTTAAAGGGGGGGGGGGGGGTGAATAAGGCAATTGGACAATAAATGAAAATTAAAAGAATTCTTTGCAAGAATTAAAAGAAAGTTAAAAAGGAAGAACGATGAACACAATAATTTAAGGAGTTCAGATTCTTAACAATCCTACGTCTCCACCTAACTTATCCTCAAGTTAGGATTTTCAATTCCCATAATCTTATTCACAATATTTGAGATTACACAAGAGTTTAAGGTTCACTCTTTTAACCTTACAACTTGAGTTTTACAAGGCTCACTCAAAAACCAAATCCCAAGTATTTCAATGGTAAACACTTGAACTAATTCTACTAGAATAGAATCTCACTTCCCATTTTCTTAATCCAAAAATAGAAGAATAAGAATATCTATTCTAATACTCACCAACTCTCACAAGAGTTATACAAATATGAAATGAAATTGATGAGAATTTTAAGAGCTTAATTGAATGCTTAAGAAAGTATAATGAGTAAACAAGTTTCTTAAACCTTCAATTGAACTCTATGGAGTGTTTCTATAGACAAACATTCAAAAATATGGTTACTAGATGTATCAAACATGTCTTCAGTGTCTCTTATTTATTTTAGAATCATCTTGCACTTATTTCAGTTAGAACACCGCTCATAATCATGAGGGGTAAGTTCTGGCTCATGAGGATCGAAAGACTAGCTGTTGCATTCAAAAATGACTATTTAAAGCTGTCAGGACTACCCTCACGAGCTGCTCATAAGATGAATAGTGCCCATGAGTGACATTGTTTCTTTGCTCAAGTTTGCTCTCACTAGGCTTCTGCTCGTGATAAGCTTATGAGACTCTCGTAAGTAGATCATTGTAAGTCCAAAAATGTCTATTTTTGATACCATAAAGCTCTGAATACTTTAGGCATAAGATTGGGATATTATACTTCACCAAAATACAATATAACAATAGTGTTTCATATTTCTAGACTTGAACTGATAATTTTGATACAAATAAGTTCCTACACACCTGAAATAAATCATTAGAAACTTTAATTGATTGTTAAATATCAAAATTAGGAGTTTGATCATGCAAATAGTCAACAATCTCCCCATTTTTGGCTTTGACAATCAATTTAATGAGGTAATAAATAATGTGTGTGTGTGCTAAAAACATTTAATAAGAAAGGATAAATACTATGTAAAATAGCTCCCCCTATCAAATTTAAATAGATGCAAAACGAGAAAATATTTTGCTCCCCCTTAATATATGCATAAATGGAAAAATAATTTAATCAAAGCATATAAAAAAAACCAAATAATCACAAAGGAGATAATTTTTAAAAAGATACAAATTGAAATAAAAAAATATTTATCTCCTTTAATAAATATTTTTTTTATTTCTCCTCCTTTTTGGACATGATAAGAAATATAAATTTAATATGTTATTCCCCCTTTTGTTAAAAATTAAAAAAAAAACTTAAAATTAAACAAGTGGAATAAAAAGAAACATGGCCTAATATAACAAATGTGTTAAAAACATAAAAACATGATAACATGATCATTTTTTTAAAAAAAAGTTAAGCAATAGAAAGGAAATAATTTCAAACATATATGCATGTAGTGCTACTAAAATGCATCACAAAAATAGTACATATAGCAATTGACAAGTTTAACTATCACATGATCATATAGAGCTTAGCTAGCTAACATACATGATCATGTAGCACATAGCATACCACAAACATGGCTTCTTCTCCCCCTTTGTTAAAGACAAAAAGAAAATAGAGAAATAAAAAGGGAAATAAAACAAAGATACACCAAATCTTTATAAAAGCTAAGTCATACAAAAATAAAGTAATCAAAACAATGCCTTTTATCACATATGATATATGACAAAACTAGCCACACTTACAATGTTATGATGCATACATAAACACAAATAAGTAAAAAAAATTTCTTCCTTAAAAGAGATTGACTAAATACACCTACAAACTTAAGTAAGTCTCTAGCTTTGTCAAAATGCAAAAGGAAATTTTAACAAAATATAAATTGCATTAATGAAAAGGATAGAGTTATAATGATATTAAAATATCAATTATAAAAAAAAAAAGACAAGACATAGACTAGCATTCCAAGGCTTTAAAAAAGCTGAAAATAAACTAAACATAAACTAATGAAAAAAACATAAAAAATCTAGTCTTGTGGAGGAGGAAGGTTACAAGTGCATCATATGATATGATGAGCATACAATTAATGAATGTCATACTCCATACGGTTCATCCTATATTCAAAATGATTAAGCCCTTATGCATGAAATACATATAGAATTGAATGAATCCATACAAATCCAAATCAAATAAAATTAATTATAAATTATTCAAATTAATACAAAGATCATGCAAATGGGAAAAACAATATATCATGTACATGAAGTAAATTTGCTAAAGAAAAAGCTTTTAAAACAAAATATATACATGATGCTAAAAATAATTTTTCCTAAACTATAAATCTAAAAAAGTATTAGAAATGAAAAATAAACCAAAAGTATAAATCAATGAAAATCATGTTTAAATAAGAGTTTAAGAAAAGTTTTTAAATGCAAAAAATAAACCAAAGAACATGATCACACAAGAATCCAACCATCAATTCATTAATTTAACAAGTGATCAAGACAAGCTTGAGCCATCAATCATACCAAGTTCATGCTTAATAAAATTCAATTTTTCCTTGCAAAGAGGCTTGGAAAAGATGTCTGCTAATTGATGATTTGTATCAACAAATTCAAGAAAGATATCACCATTTTGCACATGATATCTTAAGAAATGATGTCTAATATCTTATGCTTAATTCTTGAATGTTGAATGGGATTCTTGTTAAGGTTAATAACATTTTTATTATCATATTTAATCGAAATGTGATTAATATCAATGCCATAGTCCAAAAGTTATTGTTTTTGCCATAAAACTTGTGTGCAATAACAACTAGCCGCCACATATTCTGCTTCAATAGTGGACAAGGAAATTGAAACTTGTTTCTTGCTAAACTAAGAAACCAAACATTGCCTTAAAAATTAACAAGTTTCGAAAGTGATCTTTCTATCTAGTAAGCTACTGGCGAATTCCGCATCATAATAACTAATCAAGTCAAAGGAAGTACTCCTAGGATACCAAAGTCTTAAATGCATTATACCATAAAGATGCTTGAAAATTCTTTTGATAGCATTCAAATGAGACTCTCTAGGACTTGATTGAAATCTAGCACATAAGCAAGTAGCAAAAATAATATCGAGTCTAGTAGCAGTTAAATAGAGAAGGGATCTGATCATACCTCTAAATTGCTTTTCATCAACAGTTTTGCCATTCTCATCCTTGTTGAATTTAGTTATGGTGCTCATTAAATTTTTTCTTATCTTAACTCCATCCATGCCAAACTTCTTAAGAATGTCTCTTGCATATTTGGTTTGATCAATGAAAATCTCATCTTTACATTGCTTGATTTGAAGTCCAAGAAAGAACTTGATTTCTCCGATCATACTTATCTCAAATTCTCCTTGCATTAACTTAGAGAATTCCTCACATAAGAAATGGTTAGTAGCACTAAAAATAATATCATTAACATATATTTGAATAATTAAATCATGCTTGGATTTCTTTATGAAAAGAGTGTGTTAACTTTTCCTTTAGAGAACCCTTTCTCTAGTAAGAAGTTGCTCAAGCTTTCATACCAAGCTGTTAGAGCTTTTTCTAATCCATACAATGCCTTTAACAATTTAAAAACATGATTTGGAGAATCAAAATTTTCAAACCTTAAAGGTTGTTCAACATATACCTCCTCTTCAATGAAATAATTTAGAAATGCACTTTTAACATCCATTTGATAAAATTTAAAATCCATGAATGATGCAAATGCAAGTAACATTCTAATAGCTTCTAACCTTACAATTGGGGCAAAGGTTTCATCATAATCAATGCCTTCCTCTTGATTATAACCTTTAGCTACTAGTCTACCTTTGTTCCTAGTTATGACACCTTATTCATTCATTTTATTTCTAAACACCCATTTGGTGCCTATAATAAGATGATGTTTAAGTCTAGGAACTAAGGACCAAACCTTGTTTCTCTAAAATTGATTTAACTCTTCTTGCATAATAAGAACCCAAAATTAATCACACAAAGCATTATCAATATTTATTGGTTCAATTTGAGAAATGAAGGCTAATTAACGATAGGATTTAATTGACATCTAGTAGTTACCACTTTTGCAGTGTCACCTATAATGAGATTTTGAGGATGAGCTTTATTGAATTGCTAATCCTTTAGAAGTTCATCCTTCAAGGTAGGTTAAGATGTCTCCTCATTATCCTCCTTACTTGGACCTTTAAGTTCTAAAAGCTTACTAGTATTTTCTTCTTAAGTGATCATATCTACATGCTCATCTACAAAATCATCAACACTATAAACATCCTTTTCTAGGATCAAGTGAGTTTGATTCATTAAATACAACATGTATTGACACTTTAACTACTAGAGTTCTCTTATAAAAGACTCGATATGCTTTGCTAAAAAATAATAGTTTAGGAAAATTCCTTCATCAGCTTTAGAGTCAAATTTCTTAAGATTATCCTTGGTATTTGATATAAATCACTTGCATCCAAATACTCTTAGATATGAGATTTTAGGTTTTCAATTTTTTTATAACTCATAAGAAGTTTTATTTTGGTCTTTTGAAAACTCTATTTGAAATATAACAAGATATGTTAACGGCTTCCACTCAAAAGTATAGAGGTAAATTATACTCATGAAGCATTATTCTAGCCACTTCCACAAGATTTTTATTTTTTTCTTTCAACTACCCCAGGAGTTCTAGGAGAAGAAAATGTATGTGAAATGCCATTTTCATTGCAATAGGTTTTGAAAAATTCATTTTTAAATTTAGTTCCTTGATTACTTCTAATAGAAGAAATATAAAAACCTTTTTCTTTTTGAACCATTTTTGTAAAATTTTCAAAAGCTTTAAATGCATCATTCTTATTAGCAAGAAAACATACCCAAGTAAATTTAGACTAATCATCAACCAATACATATGCATAGTATATTCAGCTGAGACTAGCAACTCTAGTTGGTCCAAAGAAATCCACATGTATAAATTCATGTGGTCTAAAAGTGGACAATACATTTTTTTAGCTTAAATGAGGACTTGGATTGTTTTCCCTTTTGATAAGCATCACAAGGTTTATCCTTAGTGAATTCAAGCTTAAGTAAACTAATCATAGGTTCATGTTTACAAAGATCATTCAAAAGCTTAAAATTTGCATGTCCTAGTAATCTTTTATGACATGTTCATGTGTCATAGGAAATAGACATTAAGCATTTGATGTCTTTGTTATCAATCTTGTTCAAATCAATAACATAAACATAGTCTACTCTTTCACCACTAAAAATTACTTTGTCTTCATCAAGACTACCAACAAAGCAAGTTTTAGGATAGAAAGTCACTTTTTGTCTTATGTCACATAATTGACTTATACTTAGCAAATTATGTTTAAGTCAACAAGTATTACATAATGTATAGATAAGGATTGAGGATTATAAATTTCCCTAATGCCTATAATTTTCCCTTTGGCATTATCTCCAAATGTGACATGTCCTCCATCCTTAGCATTAAGCTTGTTGAATTGCTCCTTGTCTCCCGTCATGTGCCTTGAACATCGACTATTAAGATACTACTTGATTTTCCTTATTATGGATTTTAAGCACACCTACACAAAATAATTTAAGTGTTCTTTTGAACTCAAAACTTTCTTGGTCTAAGTTAATTAGTTTCAAGATAATCCAAAGTAAGAAAATTCATGTATAGTCTTATATAGAAATATACATTATTAATATGTCTTTTAATCATGCAATATGAAGATTCAACATTTACAAACCTATTTCTTCTAGGTGCATATGATTGCTTATAAAATGAGACATGCCTTTGGTGTTAAGGTAGTATGTGTCTCTTATTATTTTGAGTCATAGTATGAGACATGCATTAACAATGGCACTGTGTATTTTGATAGGTTTGTGCAACATATTTGGGTGCATTATGTTACGTAACATGCTTATGAGTGTTGTGTCTAATGTACATGTAAGCATGTTTGGGTTATGCTTTTCTAGCATGAGACTTACCTTTTTATGTCATATACGATTGAGTCTTATGAGACATTCCATTAATATTTGACATAAGAGACTTGTTAGCAATAAAAGCTAGAACCTCATTTAGTTTAGAGGTAGAATTAATAGAATTGCATGATGCTTTAACAAATTTAATATGTGATAATGATGAAGATGAGGCCATTCCATTAGCATATCCAGTTCCATGAGTATTTAAAAAAAAAATTTGAAACTCAAGTAAATTATTTACACTCTCTCTTCCTCTTTGGAATTTTGATGTGGAATTTTTTAGCTCAACTACCTCATTAGAAAGTTTATGATTTTCATCACTTACTTTCTTGAGTTGCTCTTCCAAGGAATTTGAAGGTTTTAAATCATAAATAAGTTTCTTATTTGACTTAACAAGCTTAGAAAACTCAATCTTTAAATTTTTTTTAATTCCTTAATTAAACTAGTTTCCTTTAAGGAATTTGCATTTAAGCAAGTGGTTGCTCACAATAGAGATTTTAACATCATCATCATCATTAGTACAATAATTATTACAAGAAGAGTTAAAAGTAGATGGTACCTATTTTTCATCTTTAAGAGCCATTAAGCAAATATTAACCACTTCTTGTTATTCCTCTTCCTTTCCAGATTTGGAGGAGTCATCATCCTAAGTAACTTTAATGGCATTCTTTTTATCTTTTGCTCCTTTACTTTTGAATTTTAGTTTAGAGCACTCACTATTAATGTGTCCCGGTTTGTTGCATCTATAGTAAGTGATTTCTTTGGTTTTCTTCTTGTTTTCTCATTCATGCTTCTTGTTGGAGTATTTAGTTCTTAAGAAATTTTTCTTTCTCAAGAATTTTTTGAAACTTCTAGTAAGCATGGCAACATCACCACAGTAGAGTCTTTAAGACTTTTATCTTCACTTTCATTTTATGAAGCATTTTGTGCAATGCTTTTCTTTTTCTCCTTTTCCTCTTATTGTTCTCTTTACTTAATTGTAAGCTCATATGTTAGGAGCTTTCCAATAAGCATATCGATGGAAATAGTAGAAAGGTCTTGAGCTTCTTTGATTGAAGGAAGTCGAGATTGCCAATCCTTCTTAGGTAGGATTCTTAGAATCTTGTTTTTTACCAAGTTTTATGAGGGCTGTGAGAAAAGCAATGAGTTGATTTATCAACTCTATTATTAACTATTGAGGCTTCATCTTAAAGAGTTCATATTCATACATATGAAGTTGAACCTTCTTGCTTTTAACTTACACGTTTCCTTCATAATGATTTTCCTAGGTCTCCTATATTTCCTTGGCTAACATGCAATGTCGAAGCTTCCTTCTTTCTCCTCTTGTCATGGAAGAGACTAGAGTGATTATAGCCTTTTAGTTTTGATGATTTTCCTCCTTTCCATTAGTTTCTTACAAGAGTAGTTAACATACCATTAATGGTAGTTGTAGGTGGTTCCTAACCTTTTAAGACAATATTCCAAAGTTTGATGGAATCATAATTAAGGCATAGCTCCATTTTGAACTTCCAATGAGGATAGTCACTACCATCAAAGAATGGTCTAAGTGAAGAAATGTTTTATGATTCACTCCCTATGATCTTGTATTCTAGTAATAAAGTTCCTAGAATTAAAGCTATGATACCAAATGATAATTGGGGTGAATAAGGCAATTAAACAATAAATAGAAATTAAAAGAATTCTTTGCAAGAATTGAAAGAAAATTGAGAAGGAAGAATGATGAATACTAGAATTTAAGGAGTTCGGATTCTCAACAATCCTATGTCTCCACTTAACTTATCCACAAGTTAGGATTTTCAAGTCCCAAAATCTTATTCACAAGATTTGAGATTACACAAGAGTTTGAGGCTCACTCTTTTAACCTTACAATTTGAGTTTTATACAGCTCACTCAAAAACCAAATCCAAAGTGTTTCAATGGTAAACACTTAAACCAATTCCATTAAAATAGAATCTCACTTCCCATTTTATTAATCCTAGAAAATAAAAGAATAAGAATATATATTCTAACACTCAACAACTTTCATAAGAGTTATACAAATATCAAATGAAATTAAAGAAAATTTTGAGAGCTTAATTGAATGCTTAATAGAGTATAACAAGTTTCTTAAACCTTCAATTGAACTATATAGAGTGTTTATATAGATAAGCATTCAAAAATATGGTTGTTGGATGTATCAAACATGTCTTCAATGTCTCTTATTAATTTTTGAATCATTACGGAATTATTTTTATCAGAACATTGTTCACAATCATGAGGAGCAAAAGACTAGTTGTTGCATTCAAAAATGACCATTTGAAGCTATCAAGACTGGCCTCATGAGCTGCTCATGAGAGGAATAGTGCTTATGAATAGTGCTCATGAGCAGCACTGTCCCTTTACTCAATTTTGTTCTCACAAGGCTTCTGCTCATGATTAGCTTATGAGATGCTCATTAGGGGATCACTGTAAGTCCAAAAATGTATCTTTTGACACATAAAAGCTCTAGATACTTTAGGTATAAGATTGGAATATTATACTTCACTGAAATATAGTATAACAACAATATTTTGTATTTTCAAACTTGAACTGATAATTTGGATATAAATAAGTTCCTACACACTTGAAAGAAATCATTAGAAACTTAAATTGATTATCAAATATCAAAATTAGGAGTTTGATCATGCAAATGATCAACACCTTCCAAGGTTATTTCCAAACATTTTCTAAAAGTCTAGTATTACAAACCTTAGGATAATTCAAAACCCTAATCTTTTTATTAAGCCATTTTGGAAACAACTAGCTCTGCCAAGTTCAAGCATTTAAGAAAGAATGAAAAAATCCAAATCCATATTATTCAACTTGCACCATCCAAAAGATTATACATCCAATGGAATGGGGTAAAGATTTGAATGGTTAAAACCATTTCTTGCTAACCTTTATACCAAACTTACCCATAGTCGATATTACACTTTTTACGATTATCAGCAAGCTTGGTACAACTCTTTATTTATCTAAAATGATGGATATAGCCACTCCTAGTTATTATATTCTAATAAAGAATTCTAAACTTCCAAACTCCCATTTTAGTTCATTCAATAGTGGAATTTCTTTGGTAATATCCTTGTCACTGTAATTCATGAAGTAAAACCTTATTATGAAATATTGAAATCCAACTATAAACCTATAGAAACAAAGAAAAGATCCAATCCCTTTCTTATTTTCTGTTCTAAATTTTTCTTGCCCTAGGTATTTATTTACTATTTCCACTATAAAATACACAAGATGGACAATGCATTCTAACCAAAAAATTTAAAGTCAAATGGTAGGATGTATTTGCCTATGAAGATAAAATCATTATCACAGTGGTCCAAAATTATCTAGTAAAAAATAACCTTCTTTATGTCCAAAGGAAACAATAACCTTTTTGGCACATAAGTCATTTATAATGCCCAGATTATCCATTGCTTAATCATAAGAAGAATTTTGTTAGATAATTCAACAAATTTTCAAAATAGATATTCTTCATCAAAACCGGGCTCTTATAAACAAGATTCATCATCAAGCTCAAGTTCCTTTAAACTAATTATAGATTTAGGGGAAGATAATAAGATGACTATTTTAGAATTTTCCTACCAATAAAGTGGTAGAATTTCAAAATAAATTTTACTTTACTTTGTAATAATAATTGTTTTGTAACACGTGATGTTATAAAGGTATTTAGCCACCTGTTAAGATGTAAACACTTAAAAAAAAGTAAAAGTTCCAAAATTGCCATGATAAAAAAGAAAAATGGAGGTGAAGATAGAAGGTTCCTTTATCTCCATCAACTTGCTTAAACTGAACAATGCATATAAAACCATGTGAAGTTATAAACAACTTCATTGCTTTCCAATATAGAATTGCGTATGCAAAGAAGGGAAATTACCAAGTCTATCCTTCCCAACCTCTATAAAATGATAGGTTCTCTACTTCAAACATCAAGAGTTTTTTCTAAAAGAAAAAGCTTAACATTAGGAGTTTTTTTTTTTTAAGAAAAACCAAAACTTTGAGAGCTTTGATGTATGAGAGGTTTTAAGAGAAAAATCTCTATAAAATCAAGCCTTGTCTAAACCTTGTAACCATCCTCTACAATTGTATCTCTTAATTTATAATTTGTAAATTATTTTCAATTAATAAAAGGTACAATTTTTAATAAATTCTTTTTTAAATTTCATTTAAGTAACAAAACATATGCTCTATGCTTACCTTGAATAAGGATCTTGTATGTAAAAAATTCTATGAAAAACTATTCATTTTAGTTCGGTAACCTTTATTTTTTACAAAGTGTGAGGCCGAATAATGTGTTATGCCCATTATATTTTTTTTGTACCATGTGTCACAGAGGCGTGCGCCCCTGATGATAGAGGCATGCATCTCTAACACACAGAGACGTGTGCCTCTCTATATAGAGGTGTGCGCCTCACCGATGGGAAATGGGCTTTAATTAGGTTGGGCTGAAAGCATTGGTTTGTGGGCAGGGTTAAGTTGTTGGGCTTGTCAAATGAATTAAAGGCTCTCACAAGTGGGTCTGAATCCAATCCTTTAGCAAATTGGGCTTACTTGTAAACCTTCATCATTGGGCTTTTTCCATGCAGGCTGGGCCGGACCATATGTCCACAGGAGAATATTTTTTGAGAAAATATTTTCCCTTATTTTATAGTGTTTGGATTACCAAATAAAATAAGTCAAAGCAAAATAAATTGTTAGTCAAAGGAAAATAATTTTAAAATAAGGGAAAATGATTTTTCCATTCTAAGGATGGGAAATCATTTTCCAATACATTATCCAATGCATTCTCTTTTTATTTATTGCCTTCTTTTTTTTATTTTCCAATGCATTATCTCCTCATTTATTGTCTTTTAGTATTGCAACAAAACATCAGAAAATATTTTCTTTGGAAAATATTTTTAGAAAATATATTTCAAAGACAACATTTTTTGTAAACAAATGGAGCCTAAATATAATGTCTACTTAATAATTCAATTATTGTTATTTTATATATATTTAATTGTTTTATGTACTGACCCGTATTTTTATTTATTAATTTAAATTATGGATTTTAAAGTGTTAATTATTTTTTTTATTAGAATTATCCTTGAGTGAGTATTTTAGTAAATTTATTAATTATTAAGAGTATATTTTATATATATGTACATTCATGTGTATAAATATTTAGGAGGAATCTTTATTTTTTAAAAATATTATATATGTACTTTATTAAAAAAAATCCCATTTCTTTTTCTTCTTCTTCATCTTCTTCTTCTTCTTCTTCTTCTTTTTTCTTTCGTTTTCTTTTCTTCCTCCTTTCCCCTTCTCGACAGCCCTGCCACCTCCATCACCACCACCGACTGTCAATGCCAACAGCAGCTGGACGTCACCACCAGCGAACTGAACACTAATCGAAGTGCCATTGTCGTCTCCAGCATCACCAGCCATTGCCGCCAGTCTCGTTGGACTCGTCTCCCTCTGGGCCACATTTTCCCTCCATCAATTGAACTGATGTACATCGGTAACCACCTTAATTTCAAGTAAAATTATTTTTGTAATTTTGGTTAAGTTCTTCAAATTGAGTTGGAATTAGACATTGCTATAGTTATGAAAATGAAATTAGAGTCAAGAGCTTTCCAATGATATTTTCTTTACAATTTTATGAACTTATTGAATTTTTAGGTTACTATTCCGGTGACAAGTACTATTCTGGGTTACTATATCAGGCCCGGGTATTTTTATATTTTTATAAAATACTATAAATTGTGTAGATTAAACTTTATAAAAGAAGTTTTATGAAATTATTTGTATTTTATGCTTAATATGTAACTTTAGAGAAATTTTTGTATTTTATTATTTAGTCGAATTTTAATTGAATTCAAGGTTATTTAACATTTTTAATACTAATTTTAAGTAATAAAGGCAAGAAAATAATTTTTATGAATAAATGGTAATTTTTTGTTAAGCGGAAATAATTTAGGAAAAAAATTATTATTATTATTATTATTTTAAAGCTCAAAATGAGTTCTTTAATACTTTTATTGTATATTTGGATTATTTAAGTAGTTTATTTATATTTAATAATAATTTTAGTTAAGGAGATTTAAAGGAAGTTTTATAAATTTAATTGTTTTAAATAGTTGATTTTTGTGATCCTGTGTAAGAATTTTATTATTGATTTTATTAATGGTTTGAAAAATAGGTTTCCTTTATATTTTAATTATTTATAAGAATTCAATTTTTGATGAGTTAGTATATTCACAAAAATTATATTATTTTTGTGAGTATAATGGTATTAGTTCTCGGTTGGGCATAAAGTGTTGTTCGGGGGCCCAACTAGAGTTATTGGATTGTGGAGAGTATGGAAGTGTTGTTTTGTGCAGGAATGACTCTATTTTTAATAAAAAGATGTCTGTTTTACAGATGAGACTCTGCCAAATTTTTGGTAGATTTCTTATAAAATGTGACATCAGTATATGTTATTATTGAGTTAATTAGTATTATATCGTAGATTGGGTCTCTTCCTTAAAAATTTAAAAAGTATAAGGTTATGATTTTAATTCTATTTATCTTTACTACTTTTCCTATACCCACACCGGGAGTTAGGCCTATAAGCTAGGGCCAGTCGAGTTATCATTGAGGAGCGCATTCGACTTATGAGTTCTTATTATATGTATGCATTGCATATAGAAATTTTATCAACATCTATATTTTGATGAAAATGTGAAATGATTATGTTATGCAGCATTAGACATTTATTTGTTGTTTATGGGTATTATAGTATTATTGTTATATGTGTGTGTGTGTGTGTGTGTGTGTGTGTGTGTGTGTGTGAATATGATGTTCCTGACTTAGATGTTGTTTATATATTATTATGATTTTAAGGGAACATTAGCTTTATGTTAAGTTCTCTAAGTGTGATTTTTGCTTGAAAGTGTGGCATTCTATGGGCATGTAGTATCTAAAGATGGTATTCATGTGGATCCATAGAAGACTGAGGCAAAATTTAAATGGCTTAGACAGACACCAGTCATGGAGATTCAGAGTTTCTTAGGTTTGGCAAGGTATTATACGAGATTTGTTTAGGATTTCTCAAGGATTGCAACACTTAAGGCATGCTTAACTCAAAATAATATGAAGTTTGTGTAGTCAAAAGCATATGAGAATAACTTTCAACTCCTAAAGGTGAAGTTGACTACAACACCAATGTTGACATTGCCAAATGGAGAAGACAAGTTCACTATGTATTGTGATGCTTTCAAAGTTGGCCTATAATGTGTATTGATACAGAATGGTACAGTAGTAGCTTATGCTTCCAGACAATTGAACAAGCACAAGCATAACTATCCTATTTATGACTTAGAGGTGGCCATTGTTATCTTTGCTCTCAAGATTTGGAGACATTATCTGTATAGGGTGACATGTGACATTGTCACTAACCATAAGAGTTTGAAGTATATTTTTCAATAGATAGATCTAAATTTCGAACAAACGAGATGGTTGGAACTTCTAAAAGACTATGACTATAACATTTTATACCATCCAGGCAAAGCTAATGTTATTGTAAATGCTTTAAGCAATAAGTCTTCAAGTAGTCTTACTTACATTAATGTGGAAAGGAGGCCTTTGATCCAAGAGATACACAAGTTAGTTGAGCAAGGAAGTTAGGGGGATTGATAGCCTAGTTCAGAGTCCAATCGATATTAAGGGGTAGGATCAAGGCGGATTGTCAGTCTGAAAGAATGATCCAAACACTCGAAGATATGCTGAGAATGTGTGTAATGGATCTTGGAGGCAATTGGGATGATCATTTGTCATTAGTAGAATTTTCTTACAATAACAGCTACCACAGTAGTATTAAGATGGTGCCTTATGAAGCTTTGTATGGAAGGAAATATAAACCCCCTCTATATTGGAATGAAGTTAAAGAAAGAGAGCTAACTAGATTGAAAATTATTAAGGATGCATTGGAGAAGGTTACTTTGATCAGAAGAAGATTGGAAATGGCAGCTAGTAGGAAAAAAAGCTATACTGACCCAAAGTGAAAGGAAGTGGAATTCCAAGTGGGGGATTATGTGTTTTTAAAGATATCACCAATGAAGTGTGTTATGAGATTTAACAAGAAAGGGAAGTTAGCACCGATAAACATTTGACGTTTTAAGATTTTAGAGAGAGTTAGAGTCGCCTATCGGTTGGCTTTACCTCCAAATTTGTCTCTAGTCCATCCAGTGTTTCACATTTTGATGCTCAGGAAGTATATTTTAAATCATTCGCACATTTTGCAACCCTTGAGTATGTAAGTGAGTGAAGATTCGACTTATAAGTAGGAACCGATTACAATTGTTAATTATCAAGTTCACCAGTTGTGTTCTGAATAGATTCATATGGTCAAAGTCTTATACAGGAACAATAATGTTGAAGAGCACAAGTGGAAGACTGAGGTAGAGATGCAGGTGGCATATCCTTATCTTTTTCCTCAGTGAAATCTTGTACTCTTTTCTATTTGTTAAAATTTGAGAACAAATTTTTGTAAAGGAATATTTTAATGATCCATATTTATTTTATTAATTTAAATTATGGATTTTAAAGTGTTAATTATTATTTTATTGAAATTATCCTTGAGTGAGTATTTTAGTAAATTTATGAATAATTAAGAGTAGCTTATATATATATATATATATATATATTTGGGAGGAATCTTTATTTTTCTAAAATACTTTATAAAAAAAAATCCTTGTTGTTCTTCTTCTTTTTCTTTCCTTTTCTTTTCTTCCTCCTTCCCCTTTCTCGATAGCCCCACCACTACTGCACCAACCATCACCACCACTAACTATTAACGCCAATAACAGCCGAATGTCGCTAGCAGCCTTCCTTCCTCTGGCCAACCACTTTCCTCCCCTTTCTCTTTATTTTTCTGGCCCACCGAACACGAATCAGAGTGCTATTATCATCTCCAGTGTCACCAGCCATCGCTAGCAGTCTCATTGGACTCGTCTCCCTCCGAGCAACATTTCCTCTCTATTAATTGAATCGATCTACACCGGCAACCACCTAAATTTCTTGTAAAATGATTTCTATAATTTTTGGTAATTTCCTCAAATTTAGTTGGAATTAGACTTTATTACAGTTATGAAAAATGAAATTGGAGTCAAGAGCTTTCCAGTGATATTTTCTTTATAATTTTTGAAATTTATTGAATTTTCAGGTTACTATTCCAGCGATTGGTACTGTTTCAAGCTCAAGCATTTTTATATTTGTATTAAATACCATAAATTGTGTAGATTAACTTTTGTAAAAGAAGTTTTATGAAATTACTTGTAGAAATTAAAATATAATTTTTGAAAGATTATGTTTAATATGTATTTTTAGAGAAATTATTGTATTTTATTACTTATTTGAATTTTAATTTAATTTAAGGTTATTTAACATGTTTAATACTGATTTTAAGTAATAAAGGCAAGAAAATAATTTTTATGAATAAATGGTAATTTCTTGTTAACCGGAAATAATTTAAGAAATTTTTTTTATAATTATTATTTTAAAGCTTAAAATAAGTTCTTCAATACTTTTATTATATATTTAGATTATTTAAGTAGTTTATTTATATTTAACAATAATTTTAGTTAAGGAGGTTTAAAAGAAGTTTTATAAATTTAATTACTTTAAATAGTTGATTTTTGTGATACTATTTATATGAATTCAATTTTTGATGAGCTAGTATATTCACAAAAAAATATATTATTTTTGTGAGTATAATGGTATTGGTTCTCGATTGGGCATAAAGTGTAGTTCAGGAGCCCAACTTGAGTTATTAGATTATGGAAAGTATGGCAGTGTTGTTTTGTGTAGGAATAACTCTACCTTTAGTAGAGAGATGTCTGTTTTACAAATGAGACTATTGAATTTTTAATAGATTTATCATCAAACGTGACATCGGTATGTGTTAGTATTGAGTTAATTAGTATTGTCTCTTAGATTGAGTCTCTTTTTTACAAATTTAAAAAGTATAACGTCAATATTTTAATTCTATTTATCTTTATTTTTTTTTATAGCCACACTAGGAGTTAACCCTACAAGCTAGGGTCGGTTGAGTCATCACTGAGGAGTGTTCAACCTGTGAGTTATTATTATATGTATGCATATTGCATATAGAAATTTTACTCACATCCATATTTTAATGAAATGTGAAATGATTATGTTATGTTGCATTAGACATTTATTTATTGTTTATGAGTATTCTAGTATTATTGTTATTTATATATGTATATAAATGTGAATATGATGTTCCTGACTTGGATACTGTTTATATATTATTATGATTTTTTCATTATGATGTGATATATTGGAGGATAGTAATAAAACATGCTACCTAGTGGGCTACATTAGGACTGTGTGCACACTAGCATGCTAGATGGATAGGATGTAAATTTTGATTTGATATGGATATATGGTTAAATTGATTTATCGAGATATTTTTTATAAAGAGGGGGTATGGTTGCTGCAGCTCAGTTGATCTTTTAGGGTCTCGGGGCCAATCATACTGATAGGGAGACTACAATAGCTCAATTGACCTTTTAGGGTCTTGGGGTTAGTCCACTGCCAAACTAGAAAAGAGAACTATTATTTAGCTTTAAGAAGGACTAATGGCTAGTGAGTACAATAATTAAGGTGATAGATATTTTAGGGTTATGTTTCGATCCTCCTGTTTTATCCAATTTTGTCCATATATCTTCATCTATATTTAGTTATGTTGGATAAAAATGTTTTTCAGCATTTTCATGGAATGCATGTATAAACTAAATAAATATTACTATGATGTTGGTTGCTTGTGCCTTTAAGTTGCATGCATATATAATAATAATAATAATAATAATAATAATAATAATAATAATTCAGTCAGTGAGGTTTGATTCCTATCAATTATTTTTTAGGATATGTCTCTTTAGACCTCCCACAATAATCTTCTTCATCATATTCATTCTTCATCGGCTAACCTATGCAAATTTTAATTTTTCCTTTCTTTATATTTCTTAGATGCTACAGTAATAGTATGTTTTTATTGTAGTGTGTTTTGATAAACTTTAACGGATAATTACTCTTTGTTATATGTTTAAATATTTTATTTATGGTTTTATAACTGGATATTTCTTTAAGTTTTAAAAGTTTTAATTTTGAGGTAAATTTATGTTTATGTTTTGTATGAAAGTTATGTTCTAGGCTTGCTATAGGTTTTAGATTCTTTCAAATTCATGTTCCTTATAGCCGATCTTGACTATTGGGTTCGGGTTATGATAAAGTTGGTATCAGAGCCTAGGTTTAGTATTATTTGATCTAGGTAGAGTTTTAGTTTCTTTGAAACTACTGCAACAATTAGGTTCGACTATGTCCTTAAGATTTTCCTAGCTTTTATTTTTCTGCGTAACCATTAGGACATATGTTGTTACTTGAATTATGTGTTTTTTTTCTTTTCTTTTTAGTATGAGGAGAGCGCGAGTCACTTCATCAGTTAATGAGGCCGATAATAGAGAGTCTTATCGAGATGATGTTCTACCCCATGTACATCCAGTTAGGTGTAGGCATAGAGGTAGACCTAGAGGGGCAGGTGGTCACTGTAGATAATGGGAACAATAGGATAAGGAGCCTGCGTTATAGGATTTTTATGATACTACCATTGCACTAGGAGTTTAGCAGGGTGCAATAGTTATGCCTCAGGTGGTACCACCTATGCAGCCTTATTTCAATAGAGAGCTCTAGGTATGTCACACTCAGAGGCAGCAGTGTTTTATGCTAGAGTCGACAGGATCTCATATGATGGGACTTTGGATCTGCTAGATTTTCTTTATACTATTGAGTCGAGGACTTAGACGGGGTGTACTAAGCATTATAAGATGCTCATTATGGAGTTATCTATTGATGAGGCAGCATTGGATTGGTTTATTCAGTTGATTTAGCCCCACATGGCTACACTTACTTAGGCTTAGTTTAAAGAGAGGTTTATTAGACAATTTTTTCTAAAGCCGATAAGGATGAGCTATAAAATTCAGTTGACTAATATATCCAAAGGTGATTAATCAGTGAAGGAGTATACTAAGGAGTTTTTTAGATTATGCTACTATGCTGAGGATATGATGAGGGATCAATACTTTGGCATCACTAATTATGTCATTGGCTTGGTGACTATTTTTGCTAGGATGCCTACAGTAGGCTTAACTCTAGAGGAAGTGATGGAGTTAGCTAGGGAGATTGAGTAAAGTCTCATTAGGCAGGGAGTTATGCATGATTATTATCAGAATGGGAGTCCTAGAGTAGGAGGATCTCAAAGTGCATAACATATAATGTTTCAGATGGGCAATAGTAGTAAGCTTATAGGACCTTTTCAACAAGGCCAGAGACCTTTATATAGGGTCTATAAGAGTGGTAGAGATGGTCGTAGTGGGACTCGTAGGCCTATTAGATTTTGTTCTAATGCTACTAGTAGTAGTAGTGGTCAGAGTTCAGGCTATAGTAGCACAGGGTCTACAGCCAATGTTTGTCAAACTTATGGCTGAGTCCATCAGGCACTATATTATATGGCTCTAGGAGCATGCTTTAGATTTGGACAAACCGGGCACTATGCTAGATCGTGTCCTTATTCAAGTTTTTAGCAATAGTTTCCTAAGTCCTCTACAGCCAATGTAGCCCCAATATAGTTTCAATCACCACCATTCTAGTATTAGGGTACTTCTCAGGTTGTAGCCCAACAGGGGTGAGGTAGAAGAGGCAGAGGCATTGCCAAAGTTTTTGGGCAAGCTTATACCAATCAATAGGGAGGTAGAGGACAGGCTCGAGTTTTTACCTTCATTTATCAGGATGCTTAAGCATCTAATACAGTCACAGTATATACACTTCCAGTATGTTATTTTAAGGCTAGAGTTTTACTTGACCTGGGTGCTACCCATTCTTTTGTATCTCCCATTTATTCTTTAAAGTCGAGTTGGCAAGCTACAAGGATGTCAACTCCTTTATCAATTGCCATACCTTTGAGTGATTCGTTAGACACTGATGTTATCTTTTTTGGGTGTCTTATGTTAATAAAGGGCAAAGAGTTGCTAGTAGATTTAGTGTTATTAGATGTGTTTGACTTCGATGTAATCCTAGGAATGGATTGGTTGTCTCAACATTATGCCACTTTGGATTATCATAGTAAAGTGGTGATTTTCAAAATTCTAAGTGAAGAGGAATTCAAGTTCTTGGGTGATAATAGTTCTGCACCTCAAAATCTTATCTCCACTATTATAATAAGAAAGATGCTAAGAAAGGGGTGTCAAGGATATTTGGCTTTAGTCAGGGACACAATAATAAAATAGAAATCTATTTCAAATGTTCCTGTAGCTTGTGAGTTTCCTAATGTCTTCTTAATGAATTTTTGGGTTTACCACCTTATAGAGAGATAGAATTTTGCATTGATATGGTTCCAGGCATAGCTCTTATCTTTATACCACCTTTTAGGATGGCTCTTGGAGAGTTGAAAGAGCATTTACAAGAGTTATTGGATAAAGGTTTCATTAGACCCAGCACTTCTCCTTGGTGTGCACTAGTGTTGTTTGTAAATAAGAAGGATGGCACACATAGATTGTGTATTGATTATAGAGAATTAAATAAAGTGACTGTTAAGAATAAGTATCCTTTATCGAAGATAGATGATTTATTCGATCAGCTTCAAGGTGAATAGTTCTTCTCTAAGATTAACTTGAGATCAGGTTATTACCAGCTGCATATCAGAGAAGCAAATATTTTTAAAATAACATTCCATACAAAATATAGCCAATAAAAGTTTATTGTGATGTCTTTTGGATTGACTAATTCCCCAATAGCTTTTATGGATGAATAAGGTGTTTAGACCATTTATGGATCAGTTTGTGGTAATATTCATTGATGACATATTTATGTATTCAAAGACTATGTGTGTCATTTGAGAACAGTGTTATAGACATTAAGGGAACATTAGCTTTATGCTAAGTTCTCTAAGTGTGATTTTTGGCTTGAAAGTGTGGCATTCCTTGGACATGTAGTATCTAAGGATGGTATTTAAGTTGATCCATAGAAGAATGAGGCAATATCTAAATGGCCTAGATCGACATCAATTATGAAGATTTAAAGTTTATTAGGTTTGGCAGGGTATTATAGGATATTTGTTCAAGATTTCTTGAGGATTGCAACACCTATGACCTGCTTAACTTAGAAGAATGTGAAGTTTTTATAGTTAGAAGCATGTGAGAATAGCTTTCAACTGCTAAAGGAGAAGTTGACCACAGCACTTGTGTTGACATTGCCTAATGGAGAAGATAAGTTCACTTTATATTGTGATGCTTCAAGAGTTGGCTTAGGTTGTGAATTGATGTAGAATGGTAGAGTTGTAGCTTATGCTTCCAAACAATTGAAGAAGCACGAGTGGAACTATCCTATTTATGACCTAAAGATGGCTGCTATTATATTTACTCTCAAGATTTAAAGACATTATCTGTATAGGGTAACATGTGAGACTTTCACTAACCATAAGAGTTTGAAGTATATTTTTCAACAAAGAGATTTAAATTTTAGATAAAGGAGATGGTTGGAACTTTTAAAAGACTATAACTGTGACATTTTGTACCAATAGGTAAAGCTAATATTATTGTAGATGCTTTGAATAGGAAGTCTAAGAGTAGTGTTGCTCACATTAGTGTGGAAAGGAGGCCTTTGACCTAAGAGATGCATGAGTTAGTAGACTAAGGATTGAGGATGAAGATAACCAAGTCAGGGGGATTAATAGCCCAATTTAAAGTTTAATCGATATTGAGGGATATGATCAAGGCAGCTCAAAGCCAACATTCTAATTTATTAAAGCTTATAGAGAAAGTTCATGTTAGGAAGTTTGCTAATTTTAATCTTGATGATGAAGGTGTTTTTTGGATTAGTGGAAGGTTTTGTGTTCCTAATATGGATAACTTAAGAGAAGGGATCTAGGGGGAAGTTCATTATATAGCTTATAATGTACATCCTAGTTCTACCAAGATGTACCATAATATAAAGGATATTTATTGGTGGGATGGAATGAAGAGAGATATAGTAGAGTTTGTTTCCAAGTGTTTAACATGTTAGTAAGTGAAAGCAAAGCACCATAAACCTTAAGGAAAACTTCATCCTCTTTCGATTTTTGAGTGGAAATGGGAGAGAGTCACCATGGATTTTGTGATAGGGCTACCTCATTCAAAGGATGGATACTACTCCATTTGAGTGATAATGGACAGGTTAATGAAATTTGCTCACTTTTTACTAATTCAAGCTACTTATTCAATGGCTAAATTGGCTAGATTTTACATTAAGCATATTGTGTGTCTTTATAAGGTGCTTATTTTTATTGTTTCTGATAGAGGTTCAGTGTTTACCTCATAATTTTAATAAAAGTTATAGGAAGCTTTGGGTACCATACTTGATTTTTGTACTACTTTTCATCCTAAGATGGATGGTCAATCTGAGAGAATGATCCAAACACTTGAAAATATGTTGAGAATGTGTCTAATGGATTTTATAGGCAATTGGGATAATTATTTGGCATTGGTAGAATTTTCTTACAATAATAGCTATCATAGTAGTATTGAGATGGTGCCTTATGAAGCTTTTTATTGAAGGAAATGTAGATCCCCTATATATTGGAATGAAGTTGGAGAAAGAGAGCTAACTAGACTGAAAATTATTAAGGATGCATCTGAGAAGGTTGCTTTGATAAAAAAAAAAAAAAGATTGGAAATGGTAGCTAGTAGGTAGAAAAGCTATGGTACCTTGAAGTGAAAGGATATGGAATTCCAAGTGGGCGACTATGTGTTCTTGACGATATCACCAATGAAGGGTGTTATAAGATTTGGTAAGAAGGGGAAGTTAGCATCGAGATACATTGGACCTTTTGAGATTTTGGAGAGAGTTGGGTTGGTTGCCCATCAGTTGGCTTTACCTCCAAATTTGTCTCAAGTGCATCTAGTGCTTTATGTTTCGATGCTTAGGAAGTATATTTTGAATCCTTCACATGTTTTGTAGCCCCAAAATGTGGAAGTGAATGAAGATTTGACTTATAAGGAGGAACCAGTTGCAATTGTTGATTATCAAGTTCGTTAGTTGCATTCTAAACAGATTCCTATGGTCAAACTCTTATGGAGGAACAACAACGTTGAAGAGAACAAGTGGGAGACTGAGGTAAAGATGCGGGTGGCATATCCTTATCTTTTTCCTCAATGAAGTCTTGTACTCTTTTCTATTTAGTAAAATTCGAGGATGATTTTTTATAAGGAGGGAAGATTTTAATGACCCGTATTTTTATTTATTAATTTAAATTATGGATTTTAAAGTGTTAATTATTTATTGAAATTATCCTTGAGTGAGTATTTTAAATAAATTTATTAATTATTAAGAGTATGTTTTATATATATGTATATTTATGTGTATAAATATTTGGTAGGAATCTTTATTTTTTAAAAATATTATATATGTACTTTATAAAAAAATTCCTTTTCTTTTTTTCTTTTTTATTTTCTTCTTTTGCTTCTTTTTTTCTTTCCTTTTTCTTTTCTTCCTCCTTCCCCTTTTTTGACAGCCCCATCACCTCTGCACTAGCCATCACCACCACCGACCGTCAATGCCAGTAACAGCCGGATGTTGCTAGTAGCCTTCCTTCCTCCAGTTGACGACTTTCCTCCCCTTCCCTTTTATTTTTTTAGCCAACTGAACACTAATCATAGTGTCTTCGTCATCTCCAATGTCACCAGCCATCGCCGCCAATCTCATTAGACTCGTCTCCCTCCGTGCAACATTTTCCCTTCATTAATTGAATCAATCTACACCAGCAATCACCTGAATTTGAGGTAAAATGACTTCTAAAATTTTTGTTAATTTCTTCAAATTGAGTTGGAATTAGAATTTATTGCAGTTATGAAAAATGAAATTGCAATCAAGAGCTTTCCAATGATGTTTTCTTTTTGAATTTTCGGGTTACTATTCTGATGACATGTACTGTTCCAGGTTATTGTTCCGGGCTCAAGTATTTTTGTATTTTTATTAAAAACTATAAATTGTGTAGATTAAACTTTGTGAAAGAAGTTTTCTGAAATTATTTGTAAAAATTAAGATATAATTTTTGAAAGATTATGTTTAGTATGTATTTTTAGAGAAATTATTGTAGTTTATTATTTATTTGAATTTTAATCGAATTTAAGGTTATTTAGCATGTTTAATACTGATTTTAAGTAATAAAGGTAAGAAAATAATTTTTATGAATAAATGGTAATTTTTAGTTAACCGGAAAGAATTTCGAAAATTTTATTATTATTATTATTTAAAAGCTTGAAATAAGTTCTTTAATACTTTTATTATATATTTGGATTATTTAAGTAGTTTATTTATATTTAACAATAATTTTAGTTAATGAGGTTTAAAGGAAGTTTTATAAATTTAATTATTTTAAATAGTTGATTTTTATGATACTACATAAGAATTTTATTATTGATTTTTTTAATGGTTTGAAAAAATAGGTTTCCTTAATTTTTTTATTATTTATATGAATTAAATTTCCGATGAGTTAGTATATTCGCAAAAATTATATTATTTTTGTGAGTATAATGGTATTGGTTATCGGTTGGGCATAAAGTATAGTTTGGGGGACCAACTCAAGTTTTTGGATTGTGGAGAATATGGAAGTGTTGTTTTGTGCATGAATGGCTCTACTTTTAGTAGAGTACTTTTAGTAGAGAGATGTTCATTTTACAAAAGAGACTATACCAAATTTTCGATAGATTTCTCATAAAATGTGATATTTATATGTTAGTATTGAGTTAATTAGTATTGTATCTTATATCGAGTCTCTTGCTTAGAAATTTAAAAAGTATAAGGTTAAAATTTTAATTCTATTTATCTTTATTATATTTTCTGTAGGCACACCAGGAGCTAGGCCTACATGCTAGGGCTAGTCGAGTAATCACCAAGGAGCATGTTCGACCTGTGAGTTGTTAATGTATGTATGCATTGCATATAGAAATTTTACCGACATCCATATTTTAATGAAAATGTAAAATGATTATGTTATGTTGCATTAGACTTTTATTTATTGTTTATGAGTATTATAGGATTATTGTTATTTATATATGCATATAAATGTGAATATGATGTTCCTGACTTGGATACTCTTTATATATTATTATGATTTTGTGATTATAATGTGATGTATTGGAGGATAGCAGTAGAACATGCTACCTAATAGGCTACGCTAGGATTGTGTGCGCACCAGTACGCTAGATGGATAATATGTAAATTTTGATTTAATATGGGTAAATGGTTAAAATTCCTGACTTGGATACTGTTTATATATTATTATGGTTTTGTGATTATAATGTGATGTATTGGAGGATAGCAGTAGAACATGCTACCTAACAGGCTACGCTAGGACTGTGTGCACATCAGTATGCTAGATGGATAACATGTAAATTTTGATTTAATATGGGTAAATGGTTAAAATGATTTATCGAGATATTTTTTTTATAGGGAGGGTATGGCTACAATAACTCAATTGACCTTTTAGGGTCTCGAGACCAATCATGTCGGTAGCGAGACTGCAATAGCTCGGTTGACCTTTTAGGGTCTCACGGCCAATCCACTGCTAAACTAGATAAGAGAAATATTATTTGGATTCAAAAAGGACTAATGGCCAGTGAGGTATAGTGATTAAGTTACAAATATCTTAGGGTTCTACTCTAATCCTCCAATTTTATCCAATTGTGTCTAGTTTTATCCATCTATGTTCAATTATGTTGGATGAAAATGTTTTTCAACATTTGCATGGAATGCATGTATAAACTAAATAAATATAAATATAAAATAACTATTATTATGATGCTTGGTTGCTTGTGCCCTTATGTTGCATGCATATATATGACAATAATTCACTTAGTAAGGTCTGATTCCACTCAATTATTTTTCAGGATATATCTCTTCAGACCTCCCATAATAATCTTCTTCACTGGACTCATTCTTTGTCGGCTGACTTATGTAAATTTTAAATTTCCTTTCATTCTATTTCTTAGACGTTGCACTAGTAATATGTTCTTATTGTAATGTGTTTTAATAAACTTGAACTGGTGATTGCTCTTGGTTGTATGTTTAAATATTTTATTTATGGTTTTATAACTGGATATTTCTTTAAGTTTAAAAATTTTTAATTTTGAGGTAAATTTATGTTTATGTTTTGTATGAATATTATGTTTTACGCTTGCTACGGGTTCAGGATTCTTATGAATTCCCATTTCCCAGCCCCAGTCATAACCATTGGGTTTAGGTAGTGGCATTTGATTTATTAAATAATATTATACTTACTAAAATGGTAAGGTCTTCCTTTATTGTACTTAATACTTTTTTTAAAATCAATAGGATATAATTAATTAGCATATATAATTGCATAAGAAGGCATAACACTGAGGCCCAGTACAAGGAGAATAGATGAACAAAGCCATAAAAAAGAGTAAGGCCCAAAAGTATTACTTCTCAACACTTGGGAAACCCTAATGAGTTAAGAAAACAACAAAGGCAGCCTTCTTAAAGAGGCGACAACAACAGCAACAACCTAGTGATCTTCAACTTGGTGCTTGTCATCAATCTGATTGTGCTTGAGCTAAGTAGATCTTGGATTGACAGTGATTAATTTTTCTAGAAAGAAGAGAAATAACTACAAGCTAGGTATTGACCATCTGATTGAAGAGGACAATCTCCTCCTATGAACAGAGTGGCAGCAACATATATTGGAGGAAGCTGTTAAAACAGCAACCATCTCAATGTCAAGTCGAAGAAAGACAATGGATAGTAGATTTGATATGCCTTCTACACCAAAAGTGGAACAAACCACACAAAGACAACATGGACTATTTATGACTATTATTATGATGTGAAACTAGAAAATAAGGAGAAGAAAAATAGGGGTTGATTACTGGTTTAAATGAAATTGATATCTCTTACCAAACACACAACGACTGTTATAGAGAGGAAAAATATATTATTATACTTAATAATTTTATTACACTATATATAGGAAACATAATAAATTTGAGTTAACAAATTTGATTCATATGAGAATAATTGACAAAATTAACTCATTTTTTCTCCAAAATTAAAACTTTTTTCCATCCAAAATCAAGACACTTTTCCCCCCAAACTCATATATTTTCCTCCTTTTTTTATGTGCCACCTCATTACCCAATTGGATAATGGCATATAACTAAAAATTTCACACAAGTAAAAACACATGTCTAAACAAATCACATAAAATATATTGACCAACTATACCAAGTATTTTTTAATCATAAAACATAGCTCAAACTGTTCACAGAACAGCTGCAGAAAAAATGAAATCAATCCACTCAAAAATAGAAGAGAACTTAACAATAAAAAAAAGGTGAATTACTATTTACCCATGTGGTTTGCTATATTACACTATTTGGTTCTTGACATTTAAAATTTATATTCTCTTATCCCTCTATTTTGCAAAATTATACTCTTTACTCCTTCCGTCAACTTTTGCATCACAACTTTATTAACTGACATAACAATTATCATGTAAATACTATTTGCACCCCCCACCCCCCCAATTTGAATATATTATACTATTTGCCTCCTCTATTTAGATATATTATATTATTTACTCCTAAAATTTAGAATTTGTATTTTTTATTGTTAAAATTAATTTTCTTAGAATTTAAATATAAATTGATAATTACATCATTTTACATAAAAATATAAAATACTTAATTTTAATTTTATATAATTAAATAACAATTAATAAATATTTATTTTAAAATAATTCAACTTAAATAATAACTTAAAATATTTATGTTGCATTAAAAAATTTAATCAAATAAACTCTCTTTTTAATTTTGATTCTTTTATTTGAATTGTTAGTTTCAATTTTGGATATAGAAATGTTATTTATAAATATAATTTATTTACTTAATAATCTAAACTAACAATTCAAATAAAAATCAAATTTTAATTTGATATTTAAGTAAAGATATTTTAAGATTGAAAATAATTAATTGTTATTTGATCAAAATTTTGATTAGATTAAAAATAAAATTTTTTATTTATTTGTTATTAAAATATTTTTAACAAAATTTTAATTTTATAGTCAATTAATGATAATGTAATTTAACATATATTTTCTTAAACAATTACTTTACTAATAGAAGTACATTTTGTAAATTTTAGGAGTAAATAATATAATATATCTAAATAAATGGGTCAAATAATATAATATATTAAAATACAGGAAGTAAGTAGTATTTACATAATAATTGTTATGTTAATTAACAAAAATTGTGACGGAAAATTTAACGAAAATAGTAAAGAGTACAATTTTACAAAATAAAAGAAAAATATAATATAAATTTTAAATATCAAAAATCAAGTAGTGTAATATAGTAAACAAGTAATTCACCCTTAAAAAAATATGTAGTTCGAAGATAATGGACTACCCAACAATAAAAAAAAAATACATTCATTATAGATTCCCCCAGCTGTCCTAAAAAAAGTATTGAAAAAATTAGTTCTCCACATGTAAACCACGATCCATAAGCGCCTGAAAACATGGTTGAATGTTATGAAGCAATCTCTATGCAAAGATTCCTTACCATTGGCAGGGATTGAAAATTCCATAGTTTTGGCAAAAAAAGAGAGTTCCTGGCCACTCGATATGCTTCTTTAACACTGAATAAATTTCCAAAAAAGAGAGTCTAAAGGTAGCCGAAAACTGATAGGAAGCACTAGAATAGCATGAGCCTCAGGAAGAGAAATATATTAATTTTTAATAATTTTATTTGTTAAAAAAAATTAAGTACAACATGATTAAGATGTAATTAAACAAAGCATGCACAACATATTGCTAAACAAAGATGTAATTTACAATTAATTTACATCATTAATAAGTGATAAATCCTGGTCCCATATGAATAAGAGTGCTCTTTGAGTCTCCAAATTTCTTTTCCTTTTGTGATTCAATATCATTAGAATCTTCTTGTAGATCTTCTACTTTCTTTTGCAGAATAAGAAACCCTTTCGGAATAACCCATTCCTACTTATCTTATGTGTGATGAATTTTAATTCCCTTATAATCAAATTAAACCAATTATGGCTAAATATTTTAATAATATAAATTTTATAAATAAAACATATAAACTAATAAAAATAATTATTAAAATGTTTGAAGAAAAATATTTAAGAAAAATAAATAATTTTTATAATATTTTTAAAAAATATAATAATTTTTAGTAAATAAATAAATAATTTTAAAAATATTTCCATAATAACTAATTGTATATATAAAAATATTTATAATGTTAATTAATTTTATATAAAAATAAAAATATTTTAAGTGACAAATAATGTTGACTTCCTTTCCCATTTCATAGTGAATCATTTTTTTTTTAAAATTCATTTTATTGTTCATTTCTTTTTATTTCAATTTCAATTTTGATTTCAAGGTATGAATCAAAATGCACCCTTAGATTATTTGATGGTATTGTTCCATCAATTTCTAAAGGTTGGTGCTTTTCAAAACCTATAAAAACCTCCATTGATATAGAGATAGTGACTCCTATTATAATAAAAAAAAACTCTAAGTATCTTACTTTTTGGGTTAGAAACCATGGAAAAGATGTGTAAGAGTTTAGTTATAGTAAATGGAATTTCAAGTGATTAAAGAGATTCCAAAAATCTATCAATGCAAATGCTATTCTTGGCTAACGGTTGAAACAATGGTAGAGCAAAATTAATTTCATACCATTAGTATATTATGTAGTAAATATATATACATCTTGTATAGTATTGTAACAATTAGGATGAGTGAGTATAACTAAACGATATAGTTATATTAAAATATAATGACTTGATGATTATCCTATCACTAAGCCTCAAGTTATATAGGTTTAGAGAAGACAAACAACTTGTTTTGAAGTGCACAAAACTGTGGTTTGGACAAAGCTTTCGTGTGGATGTCTGCAATTTGGTATTTCGAACTGATGTACTAAACTTGCATTGCCTTATAAGAGACCTTGTCTCGAATGAAGTGAAAATCAATTTCTAGGTGCTTCTAATGAGAATTAAAAATTAGAGTGGATGTGAGATACATCACACTTAAATTATCACACCGTAAATTTTGTATTTGATATAGTGGGCACAACTCTTTCAACTGTGAACATAGCCAATACAGTTCATTTGTAGTGTGAGCAATATCCCTATATTCAACATCGATTGTAAATCTTGCCATTGTTCATTGTTTTATTATGCCCCAAGTGATGAGATTATTGCCAACATAAATAGAGAAGCTAGTGGTTGACTTTCGATCATCAAGATTGCCATCCTAATCAACATTACTATATGCTAAAATTTGAAAATAGGAAAAAGGTCGAAGTAGTAAGCCATGCGTTAAAGTTCCACACAGGTAGCGTAAGATGCGCTTGACAGCCCCCCAATGATCCACTATTGGTGCATGCATATACTGGAAACTTTGTTAACAGCAAAGGACAAGTTAGGGCTTGTTATACAAACATACTAAAGTCCACCCACGATATTATGGTACAAGGTAAGATCTGAGTATAAGGAACTCACAACAATAAACTTATGATTATATATAATCAAAGTGGACACAGTATTAACTTCTGTGACCTTGGCTTTGCTTAACAAATCTTGAATGGATTTGGTCTGGTGTAATAGCATACCTTATGGATGTTTAGAGACTTATACGCCCAAAAAATAGGGAATTGCACCAAGGTCTTTAATAGCAAATTTAGCTTTTAAAGACTGACATACTTTGGTTATGAACTTGGAATTATTGCTGGTGAGGAGAATATCATCAACTTAAATTAAACAATAAATATGTATTAAACCTTGATGATAGGAGTATAGTGAACTATCTGTTTTGGAGCTTTGAAAACCCAATGAAATAAGACTTTAGGTGAGGCACTTGAACCACTGACGAGGTGCTTATTTTAGTCCATAGATGGACTTTTTAAGTTTATAAACATGATTGGGGAATAATGAATGAATAAACCCTTAAGGTTGTGACATGAACACTTTTTCATCTAATTCTCCATGTAGAAATGCATTGGAGACATTAAGTTGTTTAACTTCCTAATTAAAAGATAAAGGCATAAATAAGATTAGGCAAATTGAAGCATGTTTCACAATAGGACTAAATGTCTTTGTAAATTCTATGCTTGGACATTAATGATATCCCTTAGCCATCAATTTGGCCTTGTAGTGATCAATGGTACCATCGGGTTTTCTTTTTATGCAAAAAACCCATTTTAATCTAATAAGATTTTGATCTTTGGTTGGTGGTACTAGCTCTTAGGTTCAGTTCCTCAACATAGCATCATATTCAACTTGTGTGGCTTGTCTCCATTGGTTACATCAAACAGCCTTTGTAAAGTAAAAAGGTTCAATTTCCTGAGAGAGATTGGAGGTGAATGTTTTGGGTTTAGTTAACCCCGTTTAGGACCTAGTTACTATAGGATGAGTTTGAGTAGGTTAAGGTTATTAAGGTTGGTATTTTTTTTATCTGCAACAAGTGGAAAAGTAGGTGGTGCAGTTACAGATTGGGTGTTGTATGATGTTGGGCTCGTTTAATGTTGTTGAGCGCGATAAAAGGATTGGGGTGTTTAAGTTGGTTGGGGAGTGGATGAGGCTAGAGTTGTGATAAGGGGTAGAAAGGATATGGATGATGGTTGGGATGTAGTTATGTTTAAAGTGGATGGAATTTGTTGTGGTAGAAAAATCAAAGAAGGTATGGATGTCTTATCACTTGGCGCCACCACTTAAGTAGTCTTGAAAGGAAATACCTTGTCTTAAAAAAGCACATGGCATGAGGTAATGAACTTTAAAGAAGATAAATCAAGACATATATAACCTTTGTGAATTTTACTCTATCCCATAAAAACATACTTTTTTTTTTATCTTAGAGACAATTTATGATCACCATATGGACAAAGCCATGGATAATAAAGACAATTAAAGGTGTGCATATTCATGTACTCATAGTCTTTATGAAATAAAACAGTGTATGGATTTTTATGTTGCAAATTTAGAGTAGGGAGACAATTTATCATATAAACTGCAGCAACAAAAGCATAAGACCAATATTTGGTAGGCATATGAGAGTGATTTAGCAATGATAAAGCAGTTTCAACAACATGTCTATGCTTTCCTTTAGCACACCCATTTTGCTTGAGTGTTTTAAGACAAGAATTGTGTTGAGTAATGCCATTTTCAAGTAAGTAGTGTGTGAGAGCTTGAAATTCACCACCCAATCAGCCTAAAAGGATTTAATGTTGCAATTAAAAAATTTTTCCATAAGATAACAAAACTAAATAATTGTATTGAGAACATCATATTTATATTTAAGAAAATAAATCCAAGTGTATTTGCTATAATGATTTTAAAATATCACATAGTATATGCTACCATCTATAGCTGTGATAGGAGAAGGACCCCATAAATCATAACAAGTTAATTCCAGGCATTGGTTGGCCTTGTAATTAGATAAGGTTGATGGTAGATAAGGACTTTTGCTAATATTACAAGCATGACAAGCTAAATCACTTTTGTTGGAACGAAAAGGCAAATGAAATTAATTTAATATTTTCCTAATAATGACATTATTGACATGTCCAATGATGTTGTACCACTGATCAAAAGTAGATGCAAGAAAGGCAATAGAAACAATGGGAACTCAAGTTGGAATTGAAGGAGATAGTGTACAAGCCATTATCACTCGGCCTAGAATAAAAAATCTTTCTCATGGGTATATCCTTAATAAGAAAATGGATAAGGAAAAATTCAACAGAAACACAATTAACACTAGTAAAAGAATAAAAAGATAACAAATTGCAATATGAATAAGGCAGTTTAAGGATAGGATTTAAAACAAAGGAATTATAAGATGTAGAATAAAAAGTAGACCCAGTATGAGTAATAAAAAGAAAGGTACCATTGCTTATTTTGACACTGTCATGTCCAATGTAATTTGAATGCAAGGGATAAGTTGTCAAGACTATTGGTGAGATGGTGAGTGGTACCAGTGTTAAGAATCCACTATTGGTTAGGATAAAAAGAGGAGGAAGCAGCTGGGTTGTAACTTGGCTTATGATAAAATAATAGAGATGAGGCAGTCCTTTTCATTCCTTTTGATTATTAAGTTAGACATTGATTTACAAAGTGTTTGAAGCCATAGCAATTGTGGCATTGAATATAATTATCATGAACTGATGATGGTGTAGTCATACAACCTCCACTGGTGGACCAAGCTTGTTTACGACCATGTTGAACCCGTCCTCCACTAGACGGAGAACTAAAAGAATGACAACTACCATGAGAATTAGTGGTAGCAACATGAGCATAAGGCACCATATCAGATTTGTTGTCATTTTGAAGATCTTCTTCTTCATAAAGAAGAAGGCCATCAAGTTCGTCATAGGAAGCATCTTCAGCATGTTGCTACAATGATTGGATAAAAGGGCAATAAGAGTTTGGAAGACCATTTAGAAGTACTTGAACAAGATTAGTCTCAAAGATAGGATTACTTAGGGCAACGAGTTGATCAAACATGGTCTTCACCCATTGATCATATTATACAATACTTTCAAAAGAATCTTTTGTAAGTTTGAAAAATTGAGACTTGATGGTCCTTACTTAAGCTCTAGACCCAACAACATAAGAGCTCAACAACTTTTCCTAAGCTGCATAAGCAGTTGTAACACCCACAACCTGTGGAACTAATGCTTATGAAATCAATCCAACAATCCAACTTAACATAAGTTGGTCCTGTCTAAACCATTGTAAAAAGGTAGGATTAGGTTGAGCATTGTCAAGTGTCTGCGATGGTGCCATAACAAAACCATCGATGTAAGAGGCTAGATCATAATTGTTTAATAATGGCAATTGTTGGGCACGCTATAGTAAATAATTGGTGGATTTGAGCTTAACTAGTAGTTGGTGAGCAATATTGGCTAAGGATTGAATGGTTGAAGAAGAAGAGTGAGATGTTGGTGTGATGGCACTACTGCTCAACTTTGAGCTATTATCCATGGCAAACGGTGGTGGTTAAACCTGATTTAGGCTCTAATACCATGAAAAAATAATAGAGCAGAATTAAATATATATACATACATTTGTATGTTATGTAGTAAATATATATACATCTTGTATAGTATTGTAACAATAAGGAAGAGTGAGTATAACTAAACAATAGAGTTATATTAAAATACAATGACTTGATGATTATCCTATCAGGGGTGTACCTAATACGAGAAAATTCAAAAATTTAAAATTTTCATAACCATAATAAATTTTAGGAATTTTAAAAACAAAATCTCTAGTATTAGTACCAAATATCATTCTATTTTTAGGAACAATTCAGTATGGAGATATAATTTTTTTGAAATGGATCAGTATGGTACGATTCAAAATAAAAATTTAAAAATTTATGTTATATACAAATTTATATTATTAATTGAATTTATGTTTGGCCAAATAATTTTAAATAATATCAATAAAATTAGATTACTTAATGTAACAATAATCATTAATAAATTATTAAATATAATAATAACAATATATTTCATTTAACAAAAATGGCCTAGCTTCTATTGTGTTTATTAGTAAGGTTACAATTTACTTTAATTAAAATGACACATTGGTTATATATAATACATGTCTATATATATTGATACACAATATTATAATAATAGTATTTAGCTCATTGATTTTAAATAATATCAATAATATTAGATTACTTAATGTAACAATAGTAATTAATAAGTTATTAATTAAAATAATAGCAATATATTTTAATTAATAAAAATGACCTAACTTCTATTATTTTTGTTTATAAGGTCACTAGTTACTTTAATCAAAACAGTGTTGTTTTGAAAAGAAACTACGTCGTTTAATTCATTTATAATATGTGTCTATAAATATTAATATAAAATAATAATAATAATTGCTATAATATTATTTAGCTCAATATTTTTAAATAATAGCAATAATAATGAATGAATTACTTACTAAAAATAATCATTAAGAAGTTATCAAATATAATAATAATAATAATATATTTTAATTAATAATTTATAAAATTTAAAATCATACAATGTTAATTTTCTTATTTTCATATTTTTAGCTTAAATTGAAATATAATGTACATTTTATATTTTTATTTGAGTTGTTAATAGTAACCATTTTCTTATTTTTTATATTTTAACTTTAAATTGTGTTGCAATAAACATTGCACATTTTATTTGTTAACTAAATTATTGTAATATAATAGACGTTCATATTTTTACTTGTCATGTAAATAATAATAATAATAATAATAATACTAGTAGTAGTGACAACAACACAATAAACAACAACAACGATGATGGTGATAATGTTAATAATATTAATAATAATAATAATTTATTTATTATATTTTAAACACAAAACATATTAATTTTTATTATATATTATTATATATGTTAAGTGATATATATTACTCAAAAACATAATGAAAAGCATATAATTAACTTCAATATTATTTGTTAGTATTTATATATTATTTATTAAATTAATATTCAATATTATATTCAGTTTTCAATTAAATATGGTTTTTGGTTTTATCCTATCTTTCAATGCATGTCAATTTATTTCAATTTTATTCAATATTAAATTAGTATTATGATGTGGAATATTAATATTAATATTAATATTATTCAGTATTAATATTATGTGGAATTTTATTAATATTAATTTTATTAGTATTAATATTAATATTATGTGGAATTTTATTCAGTATTAATATTACTATTCAATTGACATGTGAAATTAGGGACATAGTAATATGATGTGGCAGCTAACCAAATGATTGTTCACCCAATTCAAAAAGAACGTTGTTTTGATAATTTTTTTTTTAAAAAGAAAAGCGAAACGTGGTTGTTTTAAGGGAAACTATCATCACTAACACCACTATATTTCTCTTTAAGTGGACTTTAAAAAAAAAAACAAAAAAAAAAGTAGATTTTATATGTATAGAGATATGGAACTGAATCATTAGCGTCATGTTTTTTTTTTTTAATAAAATAGCCAACATACAGCAACCGAATGGCCACGTAAACAGCAGCTGCTGTTACGTCAATGGAAACTGCTGGATTGAAGCAGCAACGGAGGCGTAGTGTTCGATTAGTGTAATTTAAGTACCATTGGTGAGTTTGTTGAAACCGTAGATGATGATGATAAAGAGGATAATTTTGATATTGTGGCAATTGGGAGTTGGAGGGTTAATAAAGATTCCAAAAAGAGAGCATCTAAATGTTATAGCCAAACGAATGAAGTCCAATTTGGTTTTAAAGATTTATGATAGTTGTGGTGGAGGTGGCAATACTAATAATAATAGCATTAACAATGCTGATAGAGAAGAGAAACATGGTGGTGGTAAAAAAGTTGATGATGATGATGATGGGTGATGTAAATTCGCTTTGGAAAATTCAGAAAGCCCTTTAAAAGAAAATCATGGGAAAATCGTTTTGGTTAGGTTTTTAGGTTTTTGTTTTGTTTTTTGTTTTTTTGTTTTTTTAACGGTTTTGATCAAAACGATGTCATTTTGAATATTGGGTGCACAGTCATTTGGTTAGCTGCCACATCATACTGTCATATCAACAATTCCACTTGCCAATTGAATATTGGACAAAATTGAAATAAATTGAAAAGTTGAAGGCATAAGTTGATGCAAATTAAAGGATAGGATAATATTAAAACTTGGCCTATAATTTAGCACAGATGACATTATTTTCCTGTCCTAAATATTCAGAAGCAATATCAACTTAGTTACAAAATTCCAATCAGTTTGAGACTAAAATTATTTGGTTCGGCTTTCAATTATATTTGATTCAATTCAATTTTTTTCATCATGTTTCAACCTTAGTTTTAACTTACTCAATCCCTACTAAACTACCCATGTTTAGTATATAGTAGAAGTTTGAAGAAGTTCAGGAAAGAAGGGAGAGTAATTGATAATTGGGGGCAAGAAACCTTAATTGAAGCACTTTTATTGAGGATTATCAAATTTGAAGACATTCAAAAAAAAAAAAAATGTATAGATGCTTCAAAGGTGCAATTGAATTATGAGGGCAGATTATTCAAAAACAATTATATATGGGTAAGTGTGCATGTACGCGTCCACTTGATCAAATTTGCTTTATAAATCCCTACTTCGTTTTATATTTATAACTCTTTTAAAATAAGATTTTACTTTTGAAGCAATCTTGCAAAAAAAAAAAATAATTATTATTATTATTATTAAATAATGACAGGTATAAAGTATATGTGTATTTCTAAATAAATATGGCAAATGTGTACGCGTCCACTTGATCAAATTTGTTTTATAAAGTCCTACTTTATATATATATATATATATATATATTGCACAAAATAATAAGTGTTGCTTAAAGTGAGCAAAAGAACGGATGATGCTGCTGGAAGAGGTCGGTTTGCACAGCAATATAGAATTTGATTTATAATTTTTTAGGCGGCAAAGCTTTGTTTGTGTAGACCAAATTTTATTCACTCCTTGTAAAATTTATCTGCACTTGAGTAGTTCTTTTAGTACTTTCTCTTTATTGTTGATTAAACTAGTATTGTTTGTTTTTTTATTTTGTTTGTAGATGCTCTTATGAGCTGTAGGTAAGTTTAGTCCCCAGTAGTAGGAGACTATTGAATTTTTCTTTCAGGTTTGCCATAGTCACTTGTGAAAGTGGGTTGTTAGTCTGTGTCTGAGTTTTACTAAGATAACTACGAAATGATAGCCCATTTAACTATCCTCATTAGTATTAGAGCTGAGATTATGAGATTATGATTGCTCTTCATTTTATTCACGAGTCTGCAAGGACTCGTTTCTGTATTATATATATATATATATATATATAATCAACAAACTTTAAATATATATATAACTCTGTTTATTCATAGATTCATAGACACATGCACAAATTGAGAAACCCTATCTGTTGCTTGCATTGTTTATTATTATTGTTTTTTGGTCTCAACCTACCCATGTTGGATTGTTGAGATAGACAAGATACATAAATCTGTTTATTTATTTTTTTGCAGCCTATTAACACTTTGTACTGGTTGTAACTACAAATAGCAACTACACTTAGTAATGAAATAAGTTCGGCTAGTTACTAGCCATAGAAGTAGATTAACAAAATTTTATTTATTAAAAAGCAATTTAGCACAACAAGATTAATAAAAGTATTATCTGCAAAGAAAAGAAAATCAAATAGCACAAAAGCAAATCGCTGCTGGCAAACATATAATTTACAATATAGAATTAACCACATGAACTTGAACCTTTTTTTTTTTATTTTTACCTTTCAACGTTAAAAGTGGCAAATCCTGGTCCCATATGAATATGAGTGCTCTTTGAGTCTTCAAAGTTCTTTTCCTTCTGTGATTCAACATCATTAGAATATTCTTGTAGATCTTCTACTTCATTTGCTAATGCAGAATAAATAACCCTTTTGCTATACATGTCGACCAAACCCAAATAAAAGGATATTGAAAAGATGGTAATTCCAATAAGAAACCAGCTGAACTGAACGTTCACTAGTGATTTTGCTCGACTTAATGCATCCTGGCTGCTACATATAACCACTTTATGACCATCATCATTATGAAGTGAGCAACCTTTCGGTATTAACTTTGGCGTCCATAGCATATACCCTGTTACAATGAACCAAACACCTTGAAACAATATACTGACTGATCTAACAAAACTAACCAAGAAACTCCTAGGCAGCCCAATACCCAAAAGAGTAGTGGCTAAACAGACAAGTACAATGATTTGTTGAAGCAAATGGTATTGTCCTTCAAGACCATGGTGGTCAGTGGAATGTAGATGAAAAAGAAAGAATTCTTGCGCTAAAGCCATTGCTCCCACAAGCTGTGTTAGACCATACTTAACATTGTTAGCCATACGTTTGTCAAGAAGTATTGCAACAGATGCATAAACTAATAAAAACATTGATATTGAGGAATGTTCAAAGTTTCTTAGATGATTTGATGGTATGGTTCCATCAATATCTAAAGGATGGTGTTTTGCAGGACCTATAAAAAGCTCCATGGATATAGAGATAGTGCTTCCTATTATAATAAGAAAAGCTCCAAGTATCTTAGTTTCTGGGTTGGAAACCATGGAAAAGATGTGTAAGAGTTTTGTTGGAGTGAATGGAGTTTTATGTGATTAAAGAGATGCCAAAAACCTATCAAAACAAATGCTACTCCCGGCAATACATGCCCTACTAAACTACCCATGTTTGGTTATACTAAAAGTTTGGAGAAGCTGGGGATAGAAGGGAAGAGTAATTGATAGTTGGGGGCAAGACGCCTTATCGAAGCACTTTTATAGACGATAATCATATTGAGCAATGCAAAATATAGTTGGCCAACTGTGTAAATAGTGAGATAATTGGCTAAATAAGCAATTACGTCATTTCCCATATGGCTTTTTTAGCTAGTCACATTCTCATATGCAAGGTTACTTTTTATGTTTTTACTTAATTGCTTATAAAAGTTTCTCAATTACAGTGATCCCTCACATTTCTCGCATTACTTAGTATGGATATTTTTAAAGGGTCATTTGAATACTCATACTCATATTAGAGCATTGAAATATATAGAACTTGTACAAATATAATACAGTTCAAAGCAAGCCCTAAGCAATTTATTGAGTGAATGCATTTTATACTCCATCTCACTTAATTATTTTCTTTATTTCTTAATTAAAATTGGTTCCAAAACATGCAAGAATCTACCAACGTTGACTAGACCTTAGTCTTTACTTACAATTGTTTTTCTACAACATCAAGAATCTAATTTCAATCACTCAATAAGAAAGTAAGTACTAAGTTCATTAAAGTTACAAAATCCTTAACCACAATTTATTCCTCTAGCATAACGAATTCAAATAAAGCATTAATTGGAGATTATTGCACTTTTTCAAGAAAGCTTCACATAATAAATCTCACTAATGAAATAAATTAGTTGCAAACTCTCAAGTGTCAAGTAAATGAATCCTAAAAGTCTATACGCTAAAAAGAAAATTCAAAACTAAAAAAAAACATAAAACACTAATAATTCATGATTCCCTTGTTATGCAACTAATCAAATGAAAATATTTAAAACACAAAAAAAATTAACATAAACTAAAAATATTTAAAGGAATTAACTCCCCTTTTTTGTGAGACGAATCCATTGGAGGTGAAGGTTAATAACACCCGTAGCCTTGATAACTTCCTTTATTTTCTTTATTTGTTGTGTTTAATACCAGATAGCTCTCTCAAATTTTGAATGTTCCTCATACAAGGTTGCATTGATGCTCAACTCCATTCTCTCTAAGCAATCATGGAATTGTTCCGTATCAAAAGTGATTCAGACCAGACAGGCCTTAGTTATATACAACGTTTGGATTTCAGGAAAAAGGCCAAAATGCACAATGCAGCTTCTAAAGGCTCTAATATTTAGCTTCAGATGATTGGTGGGGGCCCATAATATGTTAAATCAAACCTGATTCAAAGATCTATATTTGGTATTGGCTTCACCTATTATAGCCTAAGTTTTAGGCCCAAATTCAAATGTTTAATGCCTCCAATTTTGCTTTAAAGTAGTTATTCATCTTTTTGGATGTTTTGAGACAGTTCTGATGATTTTTAATAGAATTTTCTATTTTCTCCAATTTTTGGTATTCTTTTAAGAATCAATGAATTTTGACACCTATTATTCTGGGTATTCTTTGAATCAACAAATTAGTAGAAGATTATTTTCTAAGTATTCTTAGAATTAATAGAATTCAATAGTTATCCTTTTAATTATAGGCTTCTGCTACGTCAAAAAGTCTATTCCTCGTATTTCTTTCACTTAACCCATTCCTCATTGCTACTTGCTTTCTTCCTCTCTTCATTCTTTAAAGATGATGAATTCTTTTGTCTTAATGCATATTGGCATAATAAGTAGCAACTCCTAAAGTTTAGCTCTTGCAACATCCTCCATTCTATTATGATTTCCGCTTTAATTAGGGCTTTGACATTGAACATCCCCGACTTGTACTTTTCAAAATCACATGTGTTCAAATCTCTACTTGTAAGGTACAACACCAATATCATCACTATGTGTTCCATTGAGATAGTCGCCCTCTTTAACTGCACTATATGACTCAAAGTTTGGAAAACAAAGTGTATACTCAAAATTTAAGTGTTAGAATATTAGCACCATAAAATGAATAATTCATCCATAATCACTGTAGAACTATCTTGCCTTCTAAAAATGTCGTATGTCAAGAATTTATGCATCATTAATAAGGAATGATCTCTAATAAATGCAGTAGGCATAGCTTCTCCTTCACCAAAAGTATCATTGTATATAATAACACTCTAAAATCCTTTTGTATTAAAATCACTAGAAGGATGGATATATCCTCCCTCAAGAAACCTAAATATTTCAGACATGATGGCATGATCAAATCTATATTCCTTACCAAGAATCTACATGAATACATTTGCTTTTTTTATCAATGAGTTTAAATACAATGTATAATTCAATTGTAAATTCATAAAAAGTATTATATTTTAAAGTGACAAATTTTATCCATCCAATTTAATCTTAGATTAATTGGATATCCTCATCAAGTCCAACATCATAAAGTATTTCATCATCAAAGAATCTAGGAAGCCTAAATTCACACTTAAGAAGAGAAAGAAAAATTTCACCTTCTTCTTCATAATGGATGGAGAAGAAAGCATTGAATCTTATTCTTAAATCACTTATTTTTGCATTTCTTTGTATGCTCTTCTTACCACCCATTGACGTTTTGCTTCTCTTCTCAGAAGACATCATGAAAATTGAACCAAAAGAATATTATTCTTAGAATAAATAACTAAATATAACACTTAAAAGAAAATATAAGGGTTCTCTCTACAATATGTGTGTGTGTGTGTGTGTGTGTGTGTGTGTATATATATATCAAAGTCTGGGGGGTTGAGTGATTGTTATAGTAATTGTTTGCACAATAAACATAATGTCTACATGGTAGTTTATTCATTGAGTCCTTTGGTCAAAAGTGGTCCTGGTCATAAGTCCCAAAGAGGCTGTAAATTCATTGGTTAACAATGTAGTCATTATAATGTAGTGAGTTTAAGCCCATTCTGTAGTCATTATTTTTACCATGTATCCAATTCTTAGAAGAACCACTTCCTCTTCCTCTTCCTCTACTTCCTCTTCTACTAAACCTCAAAAGTATATAGTTAGTAGTGATGAAATCACTATTGAAAACTTTGACAAATGCATAAATGGTTTCAAACTTAAATATTATAGTAAAGACCATGTCTATAAGACTCTTAGATTGAATCTCTTTAAGCTTGATTGTATAATCAAGACTGAATAAAGAGATATCCAATTTTCTAAAGCCTAAGATCTTATAAATTTATTCTCTCCTACCTCCTTAGAAAAACATAAAGCAAAAGGTTTTCGATATATCCATATAGGACTTCTTCAAGTAGATGTATATATATATACACATATCAGAGCCTAGGGGGTTGAGTCATTGCTACAGTAACTTTTTTCATAGTAAACATAATGTCCACATGGTAGTTTATTCACCAAGTCCTTTGGTCACAAATGGTCCCGATCATAAGTCCTGGAGAGGTTGTAAATTCATTGGTTTTGCTAGTGAGTTTGAGCTTATTTTGTAGTCATTATTTTTACCATGTATCCAATTCTTAGAAGAACCACTTTCTCTTCCTCTACTTCCTCTTTTACTAAAGCTTAAAAGGATATAGTCAATAGTGATGAAATCAATATTAAAAACTTTAACAAATGCATAAATGATTTCAAACTTAAAGATTATAGTAAAGGCCATGTCTATAAGACCTTTAGATTGAATCTTTTCAAGTCTGATTATGTAATTAAGACTGAAGAAAGAGATATCCAGTTGTCTAAAGCCTACAATCTTATAAAGTTATTCTCTCCTTCCACCTTATAAAAACATAAAGCAAAAGGTTTTCGATATATCATATAGTACTTGTTCAAGTAAGTATAAAGCCTCTCAACAGAGAAGGTCTGAACACCTCCATCTTAGCTACTCTAAGAGACATGAGGTTTAAGAACTTCTATAATTCCCTCCTAGGAACTATAGAATCCAATCTCTATAAAAGGCCATATATCATTTGATTATTATCCTAACTTTACTATTTCTCTCAGTGATGCAAATTTATTAAAGTCTTTGGCTTTACAAATCCATACGCATAATTACCATATGGATGATGGATATATTCTAGTTGCATTAATATTTAAAGTTCATTATAAAACTATAATGTCTGATTTTGACATAAAAAGTCAATTTCATAGTAAAAAAGGTGAAACCTTGTTTCTCCAAATAAACATAACTAAAGCTAATGTTGTTATCCCTAAACCCATCCAATGGAACTAGATAACTCTTCCTCAATAATAGATCCTTGAAAGAACCACTGAGCCAAAACTTGAGATAGAAGAAACATATGTTCCAAATACCCAAATAAAGCATGTAACTCAGTTCCAAGACGGTAGAGTAAAACTTTTCTTTGATAGAACCTTTTCTAGCTCTAGATTCTCTAATATATTATCATCAAAATCTCTTAATCTTAGACGGGTATCCCAAATACCCTCTGTCATAAAATTTCCATACCATAAAGACCCACAACTAAGCCAATATCAAAATATACCAAAAACCATATATTTGCCAAAAAATGACCAAGCAGATCTTCATCCAAACCTTCCTCCTATTATCAATATGCCATATACTGCTCCAGCGAGATATTCAACCTCAGATCTACCACCTACTTCTCTCATAAATGTAGATTATAGCACCACTATACCTAGACTAGTATATACTGAGCCTAGACAGGAAGACAAATCTACTTCTCCTCTTGCATCTCCAACTACCTCAGCTATCACTGAAAATATGGCCCATGAATTAAATGTCTTAAATAAAGACTTCACTCATGATAAAGCTCTCTTACATAAATATTTTTATGCATCTCATAATTTAGAAAAGAGAGCATGGTTTTTCAAAAAAATTTCTAGATAATAGAGAAGTTATTCAAAACCAATTTTATGATTTTATGAAATAAAATAAAGTCGATATATTATTTTTTGAATGTTTTGGAATTTATGCATTACAAAACAATATTTCTTAAAGTTTTGAATCCGGTCACTTTAAGAAAAAGGTAACAGTTTAAGAAACAACCAATGGATAACATATAGAGCCTAAACATCCTCCTCTTAGGATGATCAAAATTCCTATATGAAATGAGACTGTTGATGCTAGTCGTTACAAAAAGCCTCAGGATAGTGACTCCCAAAGCTTGAAAAATATAGTTTCTCAAAACAACTTTACTAATGCTCATCTCAATGGAATAGGTAAATAATTGACTAGGCTTGAAAATTAAGCCTAAAAGCTTATAGAACATAAGGATGTATAGTGACAACTGAGAAAAAACTAAAATATCCCATGTTCAAACCATATTAGATCTCTAACAATGCTTAGCAAGAAATCAGGGGCAAAAAAATGAAGTTTTTGCATATTATTAGAACAGCTTAGTAGGCTAGACCCTTTTAGTGCCTCTAGAGAACCTATAGCCTCGAATTCTCCTTAGTCTGTCAACTAGAGTGTTAGTGTCCTAGATAAAGATCTAGATTCCACCTTTGAAGATAATGCATTCTAGGAATAGTCTCCTAAAATTGCTAAACTTCACTGGCCCATTGTCCCATCTTCCCATTCACATTTTATCCAAGCTAGGCTACCTAAACTAGAACTTCATAGTCAACCAAATGTCCTAGTTCAACCTATGTTTAGTGCTAATTCCATTTTTGAACGGAATATAAATGGCATGTCTGAATATCAAATCCTCAACTCTCTCTAACAGATGACTATAGCATATAACTCTTATAAAGACCAAATTAGAACCACTGATAAGTCTGTCACAGAACTTATCATTACAGGTTTCTTTTATCACTTGAAAGGCTAGTGGGATTATTATCTCACTAAGCAATAACAACTTAATATCTTACATGTTATCCAAACAGATGATGAAGGTCTTCCTATCTTAGCCCAAGTAGCAAACCTCATTCAGGATGCCATGTCTACCTTAATATTGACTATAGCACTACATTTTGTAGGAGATTCCTCTCATTTGAAAGATAAAAATGTTGATTTGCTATCCAATCTCAAGGGAAAAAAATTGAGTGACTTCCAATTGTATATATTAACCTTCCTCACTCAGGTTATACTTAGAGAAGATTCTAACCAACCTTTTTGGAAAGAAAAATTCCTTATTGGTTTACTAACCCTTTTAGGAGAAAAAGTTAAGAAAACCCTCAGACAGTCCTCTGGTACCCATATCATCCCTTATGACTAGCTTACTTATGGTGAGTTGATCAACACAACCCAATATAAAGGTCTTAAAATTTATAAAGATTTAAAATTCTAAAAGCATTTAAAGTGGGAGTTGAGAAAGACCAAACAAGAACTAGGATCTTTCTATAAATAGTTTAACTATAACCTCACCCAAAACCTATCCTATAAAGGAGATTGTAGTAAGAAATCTTTGAAACCTTTGTCTAGGAAATTTTCTTAGAAATATAAAAAATTCTCCAAGAGAAAGGATACTGAAGAAACTTACTATAAGAAACATTACAAGAAAAACTCTAAGAAGAATAAAATTGATAAAACTAAAAAGACTATTATGAAATATGTTACCTACTACAAATATAGCAAAAAGGGACACATCTCTAAGTATTGTAGAGTCTCCAAAAAACTCCAAGAACTAAACTTAGAAGAAGAAACCTTAAGCAAGCTTACAACTTTGTTAATAAAAACCTTTAAGTCTTAAACCAACTCTAAAGAGTTCTTAGGACAACATCATCCCTAGATAGATGAAATAACTATAACCTCCTCTTCTGACTTTGAATTAAACTCTAGTATCGAGGGTAAGCAACTCAACAAGCTTACTAAAGAACAAACCCTGATTCTATATGTCATTCAACATATAGACAACCCTGATATCTAGAAAAAATATAACATATAGACAACCCTGATATCTAGAAAAAATATCTTGAATAGTTTAGGAAGTCTTTAAAAAAAGAACCTAAACCTAAAGCTACTAAGTTACCTTCCAATAGTACATGAATTTATTACCTTACTGCCATTCTAAATAGAAAGAAACTCAACAATAAACCTTTAGGAGATATCCTAAAACTTCAGGGAGAAATAAAGAACATAAAGATAGAAATAAAGCAGTTAAAAGACAAGCAGTAAAAGGACTCTGATCTAATCCAATTCCTTGTCACCAAACTAGCTCAAGAGTCTAGTGATAGTGATGAGACCAAGAAATTAGAACCTGGTTCCCTAGCTAACTTAGATAAAGTCCCAGGAGATTTTCCTTGTGCTCTAAATCATATTATCTCAAGAAAATATATTATAAAGATTTTTATTATTTTTTATAAAGATTTTCACTTTATATTATAGCTTTGTTTGATACAAGAGTTTATTTAAGTTGCATAAAGACTAATATAGTTCCCAATCATTTTCAAGAACAAACTAAAGAAAATCTTTCTTCTGCCAATAGTTCAAAAATACATATAGATGGCAAAACTAAAGCCAACATTTTAAACAATGGACTTTTAATAAAGACCTCTTTTCTTTTGGTTTCTGATATTAGTTATATAATGATTTTGGGGACGCCATTCATTAATTTAGTAGCTCCTTATTTAACCACTTATAACTCTATTGATTTCGTAGATGATAAAGTTCATATATCCTTTCCATTTTTGGAAAAACTAAAAACTAGAACTCTTAACCTTGTTAAAGTTCATTTTATGTATAAAAATGAGATAAATGTTTTAATAAAGGGAAAAGAGACGGACTTGCATGATTTAAAGCAAAATGTTCTTTTTAAAAAAAATTGAACAACAATTAAAGTCAAATTTAGGAAAATAAAAAATCTCTGAATTTCAAAATATTGTCATAAAAGAAGTCTATTCTTATCTACCAAATGCTTTTTGGAAAATAAAATAACATATTGTTGATTTGCCTTATAAGCCAGGATTTAATGAAAGAGATAACCCTACTAAAGCTAGACCGATTTAGATAAATGCTAAAGTGGAACAATAATGTAAAGAAGAAATCTAGGATCTTGAATCCAAAGGATTAATCTTAAAATTCAAGTCTCCTTGGAGTTGTGCAGCTTTCTATGTCAATAAAGCTTTTGAAATAGAAAGAGGTGCTCCTAGGCTTATAATCAATTATAAACCTTTGAATAAAGCTTTAAAATGGATTAGGTATCCTATTCCAAATAAAAAAAATCTTTTACAAAAGCTTTATTTTTCCTTTGTATTTTCCAAGTTTGACATGAAATCAGGATTTTGGCAAATATAAATAGATAAATAACATAATTACAAAATAGCTTTTACTATCCTATTTGGTCAATGTAAGTGGAATGTCATGCCATTTGGATTGAAACGTGCACTATCAGAATTTTAGAGAATAATGAATGACATATTCAATTCTTATTCTCAATTATGTATTATTTATATTGATGATGTACTTATCTTTTCAAATTCCATTGAACAACATTTCAATCATTTAAAGGCCTTTCTCCATATAGTTAAAGTTAATGGCTTTGTTGTCTTTACTAAGAAAATATCCCTTTTCCAAACCAGAGTCAGATTATTAGGACATTATATTATTGTGGTACTATTATTCCCATCAAGAGGTCCTTAGAATTTGGAAACAAGTTCCCTAATAAAATTTTTGATAAATTTCAATTGCAAAGGTTTTTAGGAAGCCTTAGCTATGTTTTAGATTTTTGTCCTAATATTAATAGGATTACTAAACCTCTGCATGATAAACTAAAGAAAACCCAATCACTTGGACTGATGAACATACTAAAGTTGTCAAGCAGATAAAAGCTAATATCCTTGAAATCCCCTACCTTCATCTAGCTGATCCTAAACTCCCAAAGATTGTACAAATTGATGCTAGTGACTTAGTTTATGGCAGAATCTTAAAGTTGGTCTCCAATAGAAAGGAAGTTGTAGTTTAGTACACTTTGAGTCACTAGAATGATACACAAAGAAATTACTCCACTATAAAAAAAGAAGTTCTTTCCATTGTTATATGCACATCAAAATTTCAATCATATTGGTTAAATCAAAAAAGTTTACTTCACATAGATTGCAAATATACGAAAGAAGTTTTACAAAAAGATGGTCAAAATATTACATCAAAATAAATTTTTGCAAGATAGTAAGCTATTTTGAGTATCTTTGATTTTGATATAGAATTAATTAAAGAGATAAAAATTCTCTACCAGATTTTCAAAGCAAAGAATTTTTACAAAACAGATAAAGACGCCTTATAAAAAGATAGAAAAAGAGAAAGATAAAGTTGAAACACCTATTCCTCTTCCCCCTCTTTCGAATGCTGAACCTATAAAATCATGGTTCGATATAGTATACTAAGAGAATCCTAATATAGTTAAAATAGATAAAGCTCTTCAAATCCAATAATGGATTGAATCAATTTCCAAAACCCCAAAACTTTTTAAAGCCATCCAAAGTACCTTACAGCCTCTAGCCATTGAGCATCCTGACAATGACAGCAACAAAGGTATTTTAGGTAAAGCTCCTCAACTGATTTCTAAAATTGAGAAAGAAGAATCATCCTCCTCTAAAACCATTTTTCTCAAAATGATCTAATTCATGTTACTACCCAAGGTAGTACATAAATTATTTTATTATAATAAAAACTCCTATCTTCTGAAATTCTAATAAAGAATTCCATTCAAAATATTTTAAGTATTGAAGATGGCTTTTATCATAAAGATCCTTTTACCATAATGCAAAATCATTTTTCAAAAGATTGGTTTTTTAAACTTGGGATCTTTCCAAACCCCAAGCATATTATTAAATAATTTTGTAATTCACTAGTTTTGTTGAATTCAAATACTTTTATCATAAAAGGCTATATCAAACATTTTTATTCTACTTGCAAAATCCTCAAAGTTCTCCATCCTTTTAACTAGGGATAAGAACTCTTTAAACCAAAATCCTTCCGTTTGAATTTTAATTCAATATTAGACTTTTGTTGTTCGTTCTCATATTGGGGTTATGAATAAGCATGGTTTAATACCTTCTTAATCCAAAATTATTTTAATACCCACACATGGTTATTTTTCCTTAGTGATCATGCTAACATCTCCAAGTTCCCTGTATGGTTCACTAGATAGTGGAATAATTATGGTCTCATCCCTGATATCCTCCCTCTTGACATCCATCAAGGCTTTATTTTCTTCTCTTCCCACTATAAACCTTCCCCTCCAAAAAAAAGAGTTCACCCTTTTATGCCTTCATTATTCAAAATTCTTCGTTCCTTAAGTCTCACAATGGTATCTTGACTTCTATATAAATGAAGATATTATTATTCTCTAAAAAAGGTTCAAAAATGGTGAAACTTATATAAAATTCCACAAAAAATTTCTAAAACTGCAGTTACTTAATGGCTTAAAAAGCATGGTTTCCTTGGATATTCTCATGCTCAATCTTAGGCACAATCCAATTTCCTTGCTCAAAAGTTCCATGCCAGTGCTCTCCTTGCTACAGCCAAAATAGAAGAACAATACTTTAAAGCCATGCAACAACTTCTTCAGTCAAACCAATCCTCTTTTGCAACTTCCCAAACATCTCAAAACTCAGAGCCCTTTATTGATTTAGATAATGACAATGAAGATGATTGTTTTGGGATTTTCCCTTCTACAAAGCCCACAGGCTAGTAAGCCTTGTATTGTCTTGTAAATATTTTTTAAAGCCCGATGGGTTGAAAATCCTTTTGGACAACCCATGCAAAAGTTAGGGTAAATAAAAAAAAGTATTTTAACTACTTTCACTTTCTAAGTCATCCTCCAGATGATAATGTTTGCCATTTTCTTAGATAGCCATCAGGAAAATTTGACTACTTTTTCAAATACTTTGCTTCACCATCAACCTCTATCCCATTATCCTCTATCATACTATAAGGATAGGGTCCCACTTTCCACTACTAAGACCTTGTTCGACTATCTCTGCAAAAAAGGAAAGATGTTGACAAATAAAAAAATGCATTATTGGTAGACAAAGCACTAATCCTCAACCACTAAAACTTCAAAAATAATTATACTTGCCACTAGTTTTGGACATTGGCTTTCTGCTACTCCCCCATGATTCTTGCTCCATCATGGAAGACCCTCTATAAAAGGGTGCCTCATCTCCCTCTTTAAGGCATTAAAAAAAATTAAGATATAGAATATAGCTCTCTATAAAACATGTATTAGTAAACGATATATAGTTTCTATTTTTCCTTTAGTATTTTGGATATAGAACTTTTGTATTTCCCATTTACTTTGTTTAATAAGCTTCTTTGTAAGTTCATCATCTGCATATTATTTCTCTAAAGCTTTAATTTATTTCTTTAAAGATTTATTTATTTTTTCCAGTTTGCATCCTAAGTAGCAGAATGTATTCTCTGTGCTTGCCTAAGAAATTAGGATCCTGCACATAAAAACCCTGTGAAATTCTTGCAACATTTTTGGTCTAGTAACCTCTATGTCTAGCCTGTGACCAGAGCATGAGACCAGCACTGTGATTTCATAATCATCCTTGCATTCATAATTATGAATAGTACACCCTTTGATCCTCAGTACTGATATATATGTATATATGGGAATTCCTAAAAATATATGGAAAAATAAAGTAAAAACCCTAATTTCAAAAAAGGAAAATAGATTGACAAATAAAATTTCTATAGAATTATTAAAAAAAGAAATTAGACTACCAAAAAAATCATTCCTATTCAAGTTAGAATAGGAAAATACTTAAAAACCTAGTTTAATTATGAAAATTAAAATAAAAGAAACATTTTTAAATTTTAAAAATTTCGCGAAAATCTAATCCCTCCCCCACATTTAAGATCAAAATTGTACTCAATGTCATGAGTCTAGAGGGTGTTTGAAAATAATATACGAATTTTAGAAAAATCAAGTGTGCGTGCAATGTATACAGGTGACACGGCTATGTGCCTAAGTGACATAACCATGTCTAAGCTTGATTCTGCAAGATTTACAAGTGACATGGTTGTGTGCCCGACTGACACAACCGTGTCTAATTGCAGAATTCCTAGTGCATATTTGACCAATTTAGTATTTTACTCGTTAACACTCTATTTATTCATTCTAATAATACACACCAAACATGATTCTTATGCTTAAATGTTCTAAACTTGATTTAACAATACATAACATCATTTTGTACAAACTAAATCTCTCAATCCATAATATGTCATTTTCAAACATCAATCCATAATATGTCATTTTCAAACATAATCAACTTACATAAAACATATAAAACATAATTAAAATAAACATCAAGCTAAATTGAAATTCAAAATTATCCATACAAACCAAATTGAAATAGAAATACATAAAACAAGGACATTAAACCACAAATTTCCAAACTCTAAATAACTTAATTCAAAATATTAAAGTACTTAAAACTTAAACTAAAATAAAGTTCATGACAATATAGGAAAACATTTGTTTCTTTAATCACTCATGTGCATGGTAAGGTCTTGTGTCTCGAGAGGTTTAGAAGGGTCTTATGGAAGCTCAAAACCTTGACTATAGAAATATGCCATAAGGTTACCATTTAATACCTTAAATTCATTCATCAAGCTTTTATTATTGATGTTTAGAGCTCCAACTTGCATTTCCTAATTGTCAATTCCTTTAGCCAACTAATTTAGTGTTAACTCTTCATTGATTTCTTCTTCCTCCTACTCTTTTTGAACTTGCTCTTGTGCTTGCCCTTAAACTTGACCTTGAACTCTCCTCGCAAGCCTAAAATTTCCATTCATATGCTTAAAGAGGACCATACATCATTATTATGACAAAGTTCCTTTCACTTTGTCATTAACCATTGTAGATAAGTGATACTCCTAATACTTGGCAATCGCCATCACTAGACCACCTATTTTGATTACGAAAAAGAACTTAAAGGCAACATCTTTGAGCTTGATGGCTATTGCATGGCATATATCCAATTTTTAATTATTGACCATGCAATTCAAAATGGTTAATTCAGTTCTAGCAACTACAACATCACCCTCCTTCTTACAAAAAAGTGTACATGTCAATAAGCGATGCATATAACAAAGAGCATAAGAAAGAATTCTCAACTCATGGGCCAATTTTACTTTATAGAACACTCCTCTTTACCCTATGAGTTCTCTATATAATTGATCTCTATCAAACCAAACCATTGCCGATTGATATCTAGGGAAATTAAGATTTTATTTAATTCAAATAAGCCTAACTCTTAAAGTTCATTCCCTAATCAAAATAGCAAAATGTTTTATTCTTCATCAAATCTAAAAGAACTTATAAATTCACTCGTAACTCTAGCATAAGTGGGGTATGTTTTAAATATATATTCTTCCTAACCCATTATTTACAAATACATGCACACCTCATCAAATAATCCTACACTCTCTAAAGTGGGCTTGTATAAATATCTATTAAGTTGAATTTTTCTATGCCTAACATCTTTATACCTTTTTCTTTAATTTTCATTAATGAATTCAATTATTGTTGGGTATAAGATCACCTCCTTATTCTCCTCTCCTTAAGTTTGAGGATTTGAAAAGTCCCCTTTAAGCCTTGATTGCTTTAGAGGCGAACCAACTCATTTTACTACCATTTGATTTGATTTCAAGGTTATTATAGGAATTTGATTCTAAGGTATGGGAATTTTTTATTTTCTTTATTTTGAGAAAGGAAATAGAGTTATGGTAGATGTATTAGGGTTTAATAAATGAAAAATAGGAATTTTATAATGAGTGATTACCCTAATTCAATTACGGTGAAGATTTTTAATTTATATTCATATAAATAAGTGTTAGTCATGGCACATGGTTGTATCAACTAAGCATATGGTTATGTTGTAATGTGCTAAAAAAATTTGAATATCTGACACGGTTGTGTCCTAATAGCACACTGTTATGTTAAAGCTCACTGTTGTTCAAAAATTTCATCTCAATCAGGCATGGTTATATCAGCTAAGCATACAACCATGTCAAAGTTCTATTTTCTACTCCTGACAGAGCATGAATTAGACTTGGCTGTGTCATCTAAGAACACAACTATGTCTAGTTTTCAACTTGACTTTCTAACACTAAATAGCATAATTTTAATTAGAAAGGGTTAATGTTGTTCATATCTTGCATCTTATAAGTTCTAATGTTATTTATGCATATAATTCACTAATTCATGTTCATAAGCACACCATTAAAGTACATATTTCATAATTCAACCAAACACATGAATTAATCAAATTTAAACTTACAACCCTTTTTTACATTTTCTTATAATTCTTTGTTTCCTCCATATATGTTAGCACTTGAATTAATATATTTTCTTGCAATACAACATAAATTAATAAATGTTAAAAAAATTTAAAATATTCTAGCATCAAAATGAAAATATGAAAATGAAATGAAAAACTAAGTTATAAAGCTTTGGTTAAGCCCTTAAGATGCGCTTGTTTAAGAAGGTCACTAGCTTGACCATGGTTCAAACTATTTGTTGGTGTCCTTCAAGTAGGCAACTTGATAGAATCCATCAATCCTGCCTCTATGGTACTTCTTCAATCCTTAACCGTTAACCTTAAACTTATCTCGTAAAGCATTCACTAGTTCAACTACTCTTGATGGAAAGGTTTAGCTAACTTCAAAAGGTCATGACCATCTAGTTTTAATTTCCCTAGAAACAGTCAAAATCTAGAGTTATAAAGAAAAACTTGCTCTCTTACTTTAAAATGCTTCTTTCTTATTAATGCATCATGTCACTTCTTGGTCTTTTCTATATAAATTCTTGAACTTTCATTAGCAATTTGTCTAATATCATCAAGTTAATTTACTTGTAACATCCTCCTCTCTTATGCTTTCTTAAATTCATAGTTTAAAACTTTGATTACTTAGTAAGCTCTATATTCAATGTCCACAGGAAGACGACATGCCTTTCCATACACTAATCTAAAAGGAGACATTTCAATTGGTGTCCTATATGCAGTCCTATATGCCCATAAAGCATCATCTAATTTCCTTGACTAATCTTTCCTTGATTTGTTTACTGTTCTTTCTAGTATTTTCTTTAACTCTCTATTACTAACTTCAACTTGTCCATTGGTTTATGGATGATATAAAGTGGGTAATTTATTCCTCACTCAATATCTAGCTAATAACAGTTCTACATTTTTATTACAAAAGTGATATCCTCTATCACTAATGATAAACCTTGGCATCCTAAACCTAGAAAAAAGCTTTTTAAGGAATTTGCACACAACTCTTGCAATTTTAGTGTTGCAAGCTTGTACTTCAATCCATTTTGACATATAATCAACATATACTAATATATATTTGTTACCTCTAGAAGATGGAAATGGTCCAATGAAGTTAATGCCCTAAACATCAAAGATTCTAACTTATAGAATATTGGATTATAGCATTTTATCCCATGTGGTCATGTTTTCACTCATTTGACATGCATCATATGCTTGTACAAATCTTTTTTTCATTTTAAAAAATTATAGGCCAATAACACTCACCAAGACTTTATAAGTTGTTCGTTGATACCCAAAGTGACCTCCACAATTCAACCTATGGCAATGATGTAGAATTGATTGAATTTCCTTATTAGGCACACATCTTCAAATCATACCATCATTACACAACTTTTAACGAAATTTTTCTTCCAAAATATAATATTTTTCATCACGTATAAGCTTCTTTCTTTGTTGATAAGTTAAATTGAAAGGTAGTTTGCCCACAACTATGAAATTTACTATATTTGCAAGCGATACAGTGTTCATGATCCCCATAGCAAATAACATCTCATATGTAAACAAATCTCTTATTAGCTATATGCTCTTATTTGTTTTGTCATTTAACTCTAGTCTCGATAAAATTATCTGCTACCATATTCTCTGACCCTTTTTTGTCCCTAATCTATATATTAAATTATTATAGCAACAATACATATATGATAAGTTTAGGTTTAGCATCTTCCTTTGCTAATATATACTTCAATGTTGAATAATCAGTATAAACTACTACTTTTGACCCAAGGAGATATGACCGAAGTTTATCAAATACAAACACTACTATTAGCCTCTCCTTCTCTGTAGCAGCATAATTTAATTGAGTAGTAGTCAGTGTTCTACTTGCATAATAGATAATATGTACCTTTTTATCCTTTCTTTGCTCAAGTACAACTCCTATAGCATAATAACTGGCATTACACATTAATTTAAAAGGTCGGCTCCAATCTAAGCTACTATTATCAGTGTTGACACTAATGCCCTTTTTACCTATCAAAAGTAATTTTGCACTTATCAGTAAACATGAATGGTGCATCTTCTTCAACTAACTTACATAGGGGTTTTGAGATTTTAGAAAAGCCCTTAATAAAGTGTCTATGAAAACCTACATGTCCCATAAAGCTTCTCACACCTTTAATATGAGTTGGATAATGTAACTTCTTTATAATGTTAATTTTTGCTTTATCAACATTTATGCCATCTTTTGAAAGAATTTCCATAAAAATAAAAATCATCTATAAATACTTTCATTATTTTTTCAACCAAATCAGTAAAAATAGCCATTATACATCTTTGACATGTAGCTGGTGCATTACATAAACCAAAAGGCATTCGCCTATATACAAAATTCCATAAGGACAAGTAAATGTTGTTTTACACTGATCTTCAGGAGTTATTACTATTTGATTGTAACCTATATATCCATCTAGAAAGCAATAAAATGCATATCTTGATATTCTTTCTAACATTTAATCAATAAATGGAAGTGGAAAGTAATATTTTCTAGTTACTTTATTAAGTTTTCTATAATCTATAATCACTCTCCAACCACTAACTATCCTTACAGGAATTAATTCTCCCTTATCATTTTTACTATGGTCTTCCCTCCCTTTTTAAGTACACATTATATAGGACTAACCCATGAGCTTTCTGAAATAAGATTTATAATTCATGTATCTATAAGTTTAAGAATTTTTTCTTCACAACTTCTTGCATATTAGGATTTAGTCTTCTATATCTTTCTATTGTAGTCTTATAATCAACTTCATTTAGTATCTTATGCATCTAATATGATGAACTAATCCCCTTAATGTTTGAAATTTGTCATCCTATAGCTTTTATCCATTTCTTTAGTAACTCTACTAATAATTTCTCTTGTTCCTCATTAAGCCTTAATGAAATTATTACTAGTAATGTTTCATTCTCACTTAAAAATGTATAACTCAAATGTGAAGGTAATGGTTTTAAATCCAAACCAAGTGGTTTTACAATAGAAGTTGGTATAGGATTAGTGTGTGTTGGTAATGCATGATGAATGAATGATTCTTTTTGTTCAAGAGATTTTTTTCCTTCTTAAGAATTAACACATAAGCACTTCTCAATATCCTCCAACTCATATGATTTGGTAACCTCCATCATTGGATTTCATTAACACAATCATCAATCACATCTACCCCTCATGCAATTATCAAAGTTAAAAGGATGTTTCATAACTTAGTATACATTAAACATACAGTTATTTTTTCCAACTCTTAATGTAAGAGTTCCTTTATAAACATCTATTATAGCTTTAGTAGTATACATGAAAGGCATAACTAATATTAAAGGCACTTATTCATCCTCTTAAAAATCAAGTACCAAAAAATATACTAGAAAGATAAATTTCCTTACCTTGACTAACACATCCTCCACTATTTTATGAGGTTTCTTTATAATCCTTTCTACAAGTTACAATCATATGTTGGTTGCTTTTGCCTTATCTAGTCCAAGTTTCCTATAAATAAATAAAGGCATTAAATTAATAGAAGCACCTTAATCATAAGGAGATTTTTGAAAAATTAAATTACCAACAGAACAAGGTATAGTAAGACTCCTTGGATGTTTTCTCTTAAGTGGTAGCTTATTTAAGATTAATGCACTACACTTCTTACACACTGTAATAGTCTCAAATTCTTGTAGCTTCTTCTTACTATATATGAGTTCTTTAAAAAATTAGCATATTTAGGCATTTATGTAATTGCTTCCGCCAATGGTATATTGATATGCAACTTCTTGAACATCTCCCAAAATTTTGCAAATTATTAGTCATGCTCTTATTTCTTTAACTTGTGAGGAAATGGAGTAGGTGGTTCATAAGGTTTTACTTCAACTTTTTATTTTTTCTTTCCCTACTTTGCTTCCTTTCCTATTTGAACTTTAGTTTTTTTTATTTCTTTTTCTTTCACCTCTTTCATCTGTGTGTTCACCTTTTGCTTCGATTGTTGCAATTCAGTTCCACTTCTTAAAGTAATAGCTTTAATATGCTCATTAGGATTCTTCTCTGTATTACTAAGAAAAGTCCCTTGACTTCTTACTATTAATGAGTTTGCTAACTACCCCACTTAAACTGTAAGATTATGAATAAATATTAATGTTTTTGAACATAAGCTAAGTTTCTCAATGCATCTATTCAAATTTTCCCTTTAATCTCTTTATAGCTTCATCTTGTTGATTCATTTTTTAGTTGCTAATTCTATAAACTTCTCCATTTTACTTTCCAAAGAAGATATTGAAGATGATGAACCCTTATTTTGTTGAAACTATGATTGATTCTGATGTCGTTGCACATTTGTACCTCCAAACCTTGGGGATGCCTAAGGTGTCCATTAATTATTATTGTTATTGCTCCACGAAAAATTTGGATGATTCCTCTAGCTCGGATTATAAGTATTTCCAAACATGGAATTCTGTTATTGACCTTTACTGAAGTTGTTCATATAATTCATAATGTCCATGGAAACTAATAATTAACTATAAGATGTCCTCTATGACAAAGCTCGCATACTGATGAAGAAACTACATTTAATCCCATTTTTTCCATTCTCTTCATTAATGCATCTAGCTCTGCATTTACCATAATTAACTCATCTATCTCAATTGCTCCTCCTTTTCTAAGTATAACTCTTTTATTATCCCATAGACTATATGTGTTTACCACTTCTTCAAATAGTTCTAAAGCATCCTTTGGTGTTTTAGACATGATTGTACCACCAAAAGCTATATCTATATTGACTTTGATTGTAGGATTTACACCCTCATAGAAAGATTGAGCCAAATCCAAACCAAATATTAAAAATCATGGACACTATGAGCCAAATCCTAAGCAAATATTAAAAATCATGGACACTATCTCTGCAAATCTTTGAATCCATCTTTGCATTCATAAAAGCTTTTGTCTTCCCTTTGATGGAAAGAATTGATCTCATTCCTGATCTTCAAAACTTTAGCAAGTGGAAAATATTTGTTGAAGAATGTTGTATAAAGCTCTTGCTAAGTATTGATACAATTAGGAGGCAATTTTATAAATCATCTCTTCACCCCATTCATGAGTAAAAAGGAAAAAGAATCAATCTTATTACTTATGGTTGAACTCCATTCATTCTAAATGTCAAACAATACTCCAACAATCTCTTCATATGCCCAATAGGATCTTCATGTGATAATCCACTAAACTAAAAAATCTGGATCATCTTAATCATAATATACTTAATTTCAAAGTTATTGGCAGCCACAATAGGTCTAACAATAGGATTTTAATCTTCTTATAGATGTGGACTAATAAAGACTTGCATAGTTCTTTGCATATTTTATCTATTTTGATTTTTTGGTTGTTGAGCAGGCAATGGATCTTGCCTATTAACCCCTTTATTTTTAACTCTATCGTTCTCTACATTCATCTTGTTTCTTTTCTCTCTAAGTCTCCTATGAAGAGTTTTTCTAATTTTTGTAACTATTGAAATTTGAATTTCACCCATTCTCCTTGTGCTTCTTGATGAGTGAATACATTCATAAGAGTTCTTGAAAATCAAACAAGCAAGACCACATTCTAATTCTTTCCAATACTAAAATAAAAATAAAAATGTAAATGTTCGAATCATATAATATTAATTTATTCTCTATATTAACTATCTATCCTCGACAACTGTGCTAAAAAATTAATGGGTGCTAATCCGTAAGTATATAAAATCATACAAGTAGCAATATAAAGATATCATTCCCATGAAGATAGTGTTAATTATAGAGCTACTTTTAATATTTTGCTTATCCAGACTACCAATTATTTTGATGAGCAAACAAAATAAATTGAATCTAAAACAATATAAAATCTTGTCACTAAATATATATAAATAAAGATGTTAGGGTTTAATTCCCCCAGCTCAATTCATTTCAAAGTGATAGAAAATTCTTGTCTATTGTCAATAACATTTCATTTTTAAGCATCTTTTATATTATGATGTCTCTCTTAAGTTCTCTCACAATTAACCATTTATGCTAATTATTCGATTACCTAGCTCTCACTGGCATGATTAACTAAACATAATCAATTCATACAAGCAATCTTCTATGGAATATTATTATTATTAAATGTCTCTCAACTAAGTCAATTTTAATTAATAGATTGTTATTGCTTTTCTTATTAGAATCAATCTTGTAATATAATCCTAGTGTCTAAATTAATTCAACGGGTGATTAAGTCTATGAAAAGCATTAATTCCAATAACTTATGAAATGCATATTCTTTTATATAGAATTTATTTGGTTTAGTTCATATTGAGTCAGTTTCATTAAAACCGTAACTAACCTACATAGTTAATCATAGTAATTAAAGAAGAATAATAGGAGATGAAGAATAATAACATATTCATATTTAAATAAAATAATAAGTAAGAGAATAAAAGAAGAAAAACTCTTTTATTCAACTTCCTCAATAGTACTTTTGATTCTCAATCATTGTTCTTTATTCAAAATAATTTGAGTTGAAAATTAAAATTAAAAACTAAAGAAAATTAATTCTTCTATAGAAAGAGCAATAGAGTGTTATTTTTAAAAGTAATAGCTTCATCCTCTCTTTCTTCTCAAAAAATAAAACTTCTCCTTTTATATTGTTCTATAAAAACCCTAAAAAGAACTTTCCAAAATCAATAGCTCTTAGGCACATGGCTGTATACCCATATGACATAGTTTTGTCATGCATCTTCACCTGGAAATCATCCTCTCTGACACAGCTATATCATCTAGTGACACAATTGTGTTTGCTTCATTTTTTTTAGACTTTAAAATCTTGCAATCAGGCATGGATGTGTCATCAAGTGACACAGCCATGTCATTTCTAACCTTCAATCTTTGATCTTCTTGCACTCTTTAGTGGTTGAATTAGCTTATAACTTTAAATTCCCATTGGTTTTATCCAAAATGATTCCTAAGAAATATAAAACCTAAAAAAGCAATGTAAAAGTAATAAAAAAAAGTATAATTGTAAACTAAAAATGCACAAAATGATGAATTTATTACTATGCTAACTTTTAATGCATTTTATTCCTAATTTATACCTTTAAACAATAAAAACCTATGATCCTAATAATGAAATGCAACTATTTAGTGGTCAAAATCTATCATTTTTAGAACTTATCATCATTATCATCAAGTCTTTGGTGATAACCTTTCACTACTAATCTTGCGTTATACCATCTAATGGAACCATCAGGTTTCCTTTTAATGTGAAAAACCCATTTTTAGCCAATAAGATTCTAATAAGTTTAAGGAAGGATAAGTTCCCATGTTTGATTTTTCAACATAGCATTATATTCCTCTTGCAGTGCATGATGTAACAATAGAGAACATGAGTGTAATAGGTAGGTTTGACATCTCTATAAGAAGTAGAGAGAAAGGATTTGGGTTTAAATAAGCTAGTTTGTGATCTTATTATCACAGGATGTGTTTAGGTAGGTTGATCACTTAGAGTTACATATTAGTTAGGTTAACTACTAATGGTAAGCCAAGAGATGTTAAGTGAATGGTAAGATGGCATGTGGTGAAGGTGAATTTGATAAAGGTAGTTATGGTTATGCACAAATTGCTAATTTTTATAGTAATGATAATGGGGAGTTAGGTGTTTAGGAATGTGATAAAAGTGATGATGGAGTGAGTAATAAGTTAGTGTTGGACAAGTTATTGGAGTCTCTCTCAGTTTGGTTGTGGAGTTGGATTAGGATTGAAATAGAGAAGGCAAGAAAACAATAGATGGTGAAGCCATTTTATTATAACTTAGTAAGGAAGAGTCCTTATCACTAGATGCCATCTTGTGCTAAGTCATTAATGGAAATTCCTAATTATAAAAAATAACATGACGTGAGGTAATGAATTTAAGGGAATTGAAATCAAGATAGGTATATTATTCATAAATTTTACTATAACATAAAGACACATTATTATAATTTAAAAGACAATTTATGATTACCATAAGGTTAAAGATAAGAATAGCAAACATAACCAAACATGTTCATTTTTAAATATTCTAGATGCTTATTAAATAAGGTTATGAATGGATTACTTTTATTTAATTTGACAGTAGGTAATTGATTAATAATATAGACTGTAATATCAAAAGCAAAAATCCAGTATTTTTTATTATTTTTGGTTGTTTTAGTTATTTTGATTATTTTAATTATTTTGGTTGCTTAATGGTCCTCATAGATACATCCCTCGCAATTGAGTACTTAAGTATGGTAGCTTCATCATCATTAGGCACCTCTGAACTCTCATCTGATGTTCTTTTTGGTATGGGTTATGTCCTAATCAAAAACTCCACCTTTATATCTATATTCTAATTTTGCATAAATTCATCATAAATATCTTTAAAAGATGAGTTATATAGCATAGAAATTTCACCAAAAATTAGATTATGACTAACAATAACCTTTCTCAACTCGGGAGACCAAAGTTTATAATCCTTAACACTAAATATATACCCAAAAAGGACACACTTTATAGACCTAGGTTCCAATTTACTGTTATCAATATGAGCATAGGTAGGACAGCCACATATTTTGAAGTCAAAATAATTAGTAGGAGTACCATACCATACCTCTACTAGAGTTTTCTTATCAATCATCATTAAGAGAGAATAATGAATAAGAAAACAGCTGTAACAGCTACTTCAACCTAAAATGATTTCGGTAACCAAAATTTGAAAGCAAGCTTTGAACTTTCTCCATTAATGTCTTATTCATACATTTAGCCACACCATTCTATTATAGAGTAACCAGAACTGTCAAGTGTCTAACAATCCCTTTGGATTTACAAAATGAGTTAAACTCATTTGAACAAAACTCAAAACCATTATCTGTGCAAAGACGCTTCACTTACTTCCCAATTTATTTCTTAATCATGGTCTTCCACTACTTGAAAGTAGCAAACACCTCACTCTTGTGCTTTAAAAAGAAAACCCAACCCAAACTTTCCTTAAGAAATCATCAATTACTACTAACATCTGACTTGTACCACCCTTAGTAGGAACTTTGGATAGCCCCAAAAGGTCTGAATGAATATAGACAAGTGCCCCTTTAGTGCTATGAATGCCTTTACTAAAACTCACCCTTTTTTATTTCTTAAATATGTAGTGCTCATAAAAATCCAATTTCCCAATCCAACCATCTATCAATCCTCTTTTGCTCAATGTTTCCAAGCCATTCTCACTTATATGGCCTAGCACAAATGCCAAAGTGTGGTATTATCCAACTCGGGGGAAGTGACTATTGCATCACTTGTAATGGTAGAACCCTCTAAGACGTATAACTTGGCATGTCTCAAACGCCCATTAATCACAATGAGAGAGCCCTCAGGGATCTTTAACACACCATCTTTACTTGAATAACTATAACCTTCACTATTAAAGGTAAAAACAAAAATAAGATTTTGACCCAAGTCAAGAATATGCTAAACACCTTCACGTGTTCTAATGATCCTATCATGCATCTTAATTCTTACTAAACCAATAATAAAAATCTTAAAAGTATTATTCCTCATCAAAATAGTCCCTATATCTCTCAATTCATAAGTTGTCAACCAATCCTAATTATAAGTCATATGGAATGTGCAAGCAATATCCAAAATTCAGTTATTTTTTGAATTGACCTTACTACTAGTGATAACAAGAGATCCCTTTGAGTGTTAAAATCTTCTACATCTTTAACAAAACTATCCTCACCGCCTTTATAATCACCTCTCTTAATCTTATCTTTAATTTTGAACACTCTACCTTGACATGACCCCTTTTCTTGCAATAATAACACTTCACAGTCTTGTTCCTAGACTTTGACCTACCCTTTTTATTATCACTAGTACCTCTCTTAAACATCCTACCATGAGCCACAAGACTCTCTACCTAAGACTTAGGATTAACCACTAACTATTTAATTTTCTCCTTAGAAAATAAAGCATCATACACCTCTTCAAGAGAAATCTTATCGTGACTATACAATCAAATATCAACAAAAGTTATATAAGATAGAGGTAGGGAATAAAGAAAAATGAATGCAAAATCCTCATTCTCAACCTTCAACTCCATATTTTCTAGGTCAAAAACTATCTTTTTAAAAATAGTAAATGATCCTCAAGGGACATAACTTCTATCGTACAATGAGAGTACAAACATTACTTTAAATTTTTTTACTAGTGATAGTCTTCCTCATGCATAACTGCTTAAGCTTTGACCATAATAAAGTGGTGGTCTTCTCTTTCAATACATCTTGCAAAATATTATTGGACAACTATAAATGTATTTGAGCCAAGGCTTTTTGATCTCTATGCTGCTTTTCTTTATTCTTCTGTGAGGAGGGCATATGAAAAACCCCTAAAATAACATCATCCAAATCCATCTGTGTGAATATGACACATCTTTACCTGCCATAGTGAAAATATTATGTTGTAATCCAAGAGTGAAGTGTCATACTTCACTAAAGCCATTATTCAAATTAAAAATGCTAAAAAGAAAAGGCCTAATAGAATCTCAGCTATTAGAGTAGTTTGTTGTTCAATAAAAGTAATCAGAGTATACAAACAAAAAACTAAACATAAAAGAATAATGATAAAATAAAGAAGTAGAGAAACAACACATAAGAATTTACATCAAAAAAACCATTGGCAAAGGAGGAGAGGATTTCATAATATTATAAAACAGTGTACAAAGGAGTGTTAAGGTAGTTAATAACAATAAGAACATAAATTTCCCAAATCCTAAAATAAGTATTTAAAGAAATAAGGTAAAATTGGAGTCAAAACCAGGAGAAAAATAGCTTCACAAATTGAGGTGAACAACTTTGTTTGTCACATTGTCGTGTTATGCCTATAGGTTTATGATTATTCATATTAAACCTGCGTAATAGAGTACCATCTCCACCCTTGAGAACATAAATTTTTCAAATCCTAAAAATAAGTATTTAAAAAAAAGGGTAAAAGTAGAGTCAAAACAAGGAGAAAATTAGCTTCCTAAATTGCGCTGAACAATATTATTTGTCACACGGTCATGCCATGCCTATAGGTTTATAATTGTTCATATTAAACCTACGTAATAAACTACCATCTCCACCCTTTTAGATTGCATAAAATGATTTAAATATGTAGCTTTAGGAGAGCTACCAAACCCTCTTATATTATAGGCTATGGCAGAAACATAAACAAGCAAAAAATGAAATAATAAACAAGCTAAGCTTATTAAGATGAATTCTATCTCTAAGAGCTATTAGATATTAAAATATAAAAAAATTAATGTACCTTTATAAAATTCTTGCCTTGCCAAAATTAAAACCTAAAGCTTTACCCAAGTTTAAAGTGGCACTAGCTTCATTATGTAAAACTTTAGAACTCCCTTTTTATTATTCATCCATTTTAAGAATATCAGTAACATTAAATTGCCAAGTACGATCATTGATAATCTTCATATTTGTCATAGATTTCTGCTTTTGTACCATTCTACTACTCACCCTTTGTATTTATGCTTTCTAGATTAAAACTCATTCAAATGATTTCTTAGACTTCTTATGATGATATATCTTCCTCAAAAGGGATCATGGCTAGAGGAGTGATGTAGAAAAAATTAAGAGTTGAAGGTCATATATAGATGCTAACCTAATAGTTATTTATTTAATTACTATAATTCCATAAGTGCTAAGAGGGAGGTGAATTGGCTTTTTATGCTAGATAGGTAATTTTTATTTTACACCTAAAAGCAAATAAAAATAGAGTTAAAGTTAAAATGAATGAAGGAGGAGAGTAATAAAAACATAAAGGATTTATAGAGGTTCAGCCCTTAAAGCCTACATCCTCCCCTTAACCACTTATTGAGAATTTTAATCCACTATCAATCTACTTCAAGGTGTAGATTAAACCCTAACAAGCTTAGACTAAGCCACTCAAGTGTTTTTCACAAGGTTCACACTAAAAGGCTCACACTTTAACCCAAATGCCAAAAATAATCCTTTTAGCTTTTAAGTGTTTAAAACCCTAACCCAAGTCACTCAATGTCACTATAAAGCTATTGAATAATGGAATTAAACATTCATCAATCCATACTCAAGAACACTGTTGAGATAGAAGAGATTACAAGAATTAAAGATGAATTTAGGTCGTTAAAGAATTAAATTCAAGACTAAATGCTCAAATATTGGTCTAAATTTTTTTGCTCAACTTCTTTACCTTATTTTAGCTATATTATTAGTAGTATTCAAACCCTCTTAGAGAAAAAAGTGTTGTTGGAGGTACATTTAATATAAATAGAGTCATTTAACCACAAAAGAAAAAGGAACTCAACTCATTCATCATGATCAAGACAAGACCATCATGATTATAATTATTAGGGTGCTAAAAAGAAATTTGAATTCATGTGCTTTCATGATCATAACAATGGTGGTGAAGTTAGTCATGAAAACTCTTAGGAACTTTTTTGAGTTGGTCATCATGATCATGAAAAAATCATCATGATTATAATTTATGTCGTCATGATCATAACACTGGTGGTGACGTTAGTCATGATGAGCTTTGGGAATATTTAGAAATTTGCAATTTGAATCTTCATAATCTTGCTTGAAAAATGTTTCTTATGATTATAGTTTTCTTGTGACCACTTACAATGAAGATTCACATCAAATTTGACCAAATTTGAATTCAGATATCGATAAAAATTCAATCTTCCATTGTCCCACTTTATCATGATCATAATGAGTTTTTCACTACTCATGACAAGGCCACAAACTTAATAAAGTCAAAGTGCTAACTTTTCATAACTTGACTTTTGTTGTTATAATCATAATGCTTTTGTCACTTCTTGTGACACATGTGATTATTGCAAAATTTAATTTACTTGAATACAAACACTTAAACACACAGATTAAATATAATTTTACTTAATTACTTATGACCAACAAAAAATAACCATTTTACCCCTTAAGGTTCAACAATCTATCCCTTTTTTATAGTGACAAATAATTATACAAAATTAGGCTATAAATAGGAAGGAATACTTCCCCCATACAATAAGCCTATGAATAAAATTCCAAGTGTCAATATATAAGTCCATTTTGCACATTTAAGTAACAAGTTATCGATGAATAATGATCTTGGGTCTATCATAATCATAGTCAAGAATATTAACATCAACCTCAAACAAAAAATGCACAAGCTAGTGATAATTTAATTTGTAAGTATCAATCATGTATAAATCATGATTAAATAATCATGATCATTAAATAAGAATTATAGCCTGTAAGCTTAATTCCAAAGGTAACACAGTCATAGTTAGGGCCATGACTTAAAGATCATAACCTATATAAATGTAATAAATATTGTATAACCAAAAATATTTCAACATATGAACCAACAATAATAGGACAAACATCATATAACATAAATATTCATACTAGGTTAAACATAAAAATAGCATAGTCAATATCAATCAACCAAAAAATTTCAACAAATCATAAAGTATCCAAAATATCAAAATATCAATTTTAACTAATATTAACTATAAAGTTTCCTCAAATACCAAATATCCATCGATATCCACATCTATCAGTCATAAAAAATAACAAATATCCATATATGTTAGTCAAAAAAAAATAAGCCATTAACACTTTGCCTAATGCCTAATATGTAAGCCTTTTCTCCCCCTTTGTCACTATAAAAAAGAACCAAGAAAAAGGGGAAAGGACACTATCCAACACAATAGCAGACTAAAACACAAAATAAAAAAAATGTCCCAAAAGTTTAGTAGGCTACAACTATATCAAGTGTTATCAAAGACTTGAAAACCAAAAAAAAAGTAAACTAAAAAGGAGTTTAATAGATGAAATGTAATATGCAACAAATTAGTCATCAGAGGTAAGAAGGTTGGCTTTCAAAAAGGCAATATCAACAGCAATGATGGTAAGTGTTTTGTCCATGGCTTTAATTTAAGAATCCATAATGGCAAAGGTGGTTTGAACAGCCTCAAATTTATTGTCCATATGAACTTGGAGCTAGTTTAGCATGGATTAAAGTTGGTTTCTTGGCTTGCTGAACTGTTTTACCCCTCTTTGTCCACTTCTTGCCAATAAGTAGCACCATTGATAGTGAATTTCCTAACAACAAATATGTGAGCCCAACTTTCCAAATTCAGCTTGTCATTCAATTGAATGGCGATGGATTGCTAGTCTTCATTATCACCTAGTAGCTTCAAATATCTTGTAATGAGAGTGATATAGCCACCAACTTATATTTTTCTAGACTTGGTAGTGTCTATGCTAAGCAATTAATCAGTAAATATTTTTGAAAAAGCGAGTTGTCCTCCTCTTTCTCTATACCATAGAACAAACAACTCCATTTTTTACACATTGTTATGACTCTCACATTTAGCAAGCATTGAGTAAGATACAAATCAATGAAAATATTTATGTATGAATGAATTCATACTTGAGTCCTTAGTAATTATTGGTCAAAATCTATTATCCCATGTTAGTTCCTTCCAGGCACTATGTTCTTCAAGTAATGGATTCATCCTTATATACATAGAGACCCTCAATTTCTAGTTTTAAGGCTTCTCCTAATTTTTCATTTGTGAGGGTTTGATGCTCATCACACCACCAAAATGATATGGTGTAATCATTTTTATTTTTAAGGTGCATAAAAATTCTAAGGTAAGTGAATGAGAGGTTAATTCATGAAGATTGACAAATTCACTCACTTTCATCTTAGCAAGATAATCTCTCATATTATTCTCATACCTAATTCTAATATACAATCCTAATTAAATAGATGAGTTAAAATAAGTGGATGAGATTTTAGAATCTGCTACATTTCCTTTTGTTCATTTGTCCCAAGTGAGGAGAGAAATAGGTCATATAGGCCCATTTTTCTCACAATCGTCATCTTAGTTCCCTTCTCTATTGGCTCAAATGAGATGGACATGGTAGTAGTTGAAAGTAAGGATAGAGAGGAGACCAATTAAAGTAGGGACTGAGAAAAAAATTTAATTAATTTAAGGTCCACTAGAGATAAGAATGTGATATAAGATGATGACATTGATATGAGATTAGGTTAAAAATAGAAGGGAAATTAGGAATTCTTAAGGTAAAAAAAATTATGATAAAAGGAGAGAAAGTAGTTATGTGCAATGCTAGAAGGAAGACGGAGAAGAAAATATGCTTTAAATACCCCAGCGCTAACCTTAGGCGAGTCATGAGTATGATTAAAGTGTCATTAATAATGATAAACATTTTACATACACTGTTAAAAAAATATCATGATAATGAGACAAAGAGTCATAATCATGACTAAGCAGTCATAACCAAATTAAGCCATAATAGGGTATCCCTTTGAGAGTCTCCTTGAGGGCATAAGTTCTCTTTATGTTGATGTGTTGATCCCACAGCTGATCGATATTATGGCTAGTTGCTTTGTTCCTCCACCTCTACCTCCTCAGGCGGATGGGACTTGCCCTTCAAATTTAAAGGTTGGGCCATCACACAGCATCGAGAGTGTCTTTTGATCTGGTAGGTTTTTATTCCTATTTCGTATAAGCATGTAGCAAACTTTGTTAGCAATAAGTTGTAATTGACATGGTTATGGGGGCTTACTTGCAATGATTGGGATCTCGCCAAAAGAGATCAAGATCCCGTTCTAAAGAGGCTAAGGGCACATTATGTACTAAGGTGACTGCCCATGCTAGCGATGTGGCTTTCGGTGGTGCTGTTCTTAGGGACTTGGTGGTTAGGCCATCCTTTGTTTTATCTAGAATGGACATCTTTGGTAGAGGAGTGTATCTTGATTTGCCTCATCCCGGATTTCCTCAATTAAATGTTATTCCTCTCGATGCTTCCCATATTCTTGCTTTATTTTACTTATTTGCCTTCATTTTGCCTATTTGATTATTGATGTTTGACTTATTTGCTTTTTTTTAGTAGATCCCTGTAAGCACCCAATTTTGGGATGATGGAATGTGGATGCGACAGAGGACTCCATTGATGAAAATATTATAAATAGATTTTCAACACTTAAAGTTTGAAACCTTAAAAGCCTAAATGCATTTTCCAAAGAACTTAATTGGCTTTTAAGGACTTAATTGTAATGTGTTATTTAAGGACCTAATGAAAATGTTATTAAAAGTTAAAAAAAATATCAAAATTCTATAATTTTAATTGAAATTACATAATTCTAATCAAAATTACATAAAATCGATCAGAATTATGTAATTCCAATTGAAATTATATAATCTCGGTTGGGATTTAAAATGTTTCATCTATATTTTTTATTTTTTGGTAAATAAAAATTTTCATTTTCTAAATTTTAATTAGTCAAAATAATGTGATAAATCCCTTTTCTAGGATTTATCTGAATTTTTCAGGAAATTAAAAGTCCTTATTAAACCAAAATTTTATCACTATGAATAGGAGAAGTCACAGTAGAATACGTGACTTTAGCTAGGTTTTTCTATATAACCTATCTCAACTCTCCTGGTGGAGGGGGAACCTTTTGGGGGAAAAAAAGAAATAATTTTTTTGGATCTCTCTTTCTTCTTACGCAACTTTCCCATAAAATTTTCTTGAGAGGTACTATCCCTTGATGAAAAGTAGTATGCTTTTGAGAGGAGAAAATCAAGCATTGAAAACCTATTTTAAAATGAAACAGTGGTTTATACCACTTTGAGGAGAAAATCAATACTACATTCATACAATCATCTCCTCTCCTACCCTCTTCTATTTTTATTTACTTATTTTGGTTCTATTTAATTTTAAATTTATTTAATTTGTATTGTTATTTTATTTAATCACTAATCATTGTTTAGTTTTGTGTTTATGTTTGTGATTATAGAGGGAGTTACATGATGAATTCACTTAGAGAACAAAATCTATGAAGATCCATGGAATGCCACGGATTGACTTTTATAGCTGAACAAAGTTTCTAGGGTTTTCTTATTTATTTTATTATTTATTTATTATTATTATTATTTTGGTTGTTTTATTTTGTATTTTATTTATTTCATTCTTTTGGGTTGTATTAATTTTTATTTTTATTTTCAGTAAATCATTCTAATAGCCTTAATAGTGAGAACAATGGATTTCTATGTGTGTGGTTGTGTGTTCTATTTTATTAATTGATTACTAAATTAGGTTTATTTAGTAAAGCTTCAATTAAAATTAATGGTGGTTGTAGTAAGTTTAAGTTGCATATAATTTAATTAGGGTTAGATATCATTGAATGCATGATTAATGTAGTTTATATATTATATAGTTTAATTTTTTATTTTTTTATTTTTTGATTTATTCATCTTAATTCATTATTTGTTCAATTATTTTATTTTTCTATTTGATTTGTTAATTTTATGATTGTTATATTATGTTTTCGTTATGTTTGCCTTAAGCTCATGATTTTAGGTTTTTTAGGTTTAATAATTAGATTCACCTTTTATTTAAATAGGTTTACTAATTTAATTAGGATTAGGTTTAATTAAGTAAAATGCATGTCAGGCCCATAATTAATTAAATTTTAGGTTAGAGATAACTTAGGCTCATTTAGTTAATTTAGACATAAGCCTACTTAGGATAATTAAAATTACTTAGACTTAGCCCATTAAATTTAAGTCTTTTCCATAACTTGTAGATTTAATATCACCTTAGAATTAAGACATATAGAACTACAACCACTAATTTAAATATTTCATTATTTGCAGATTTAGGCCTATTCTTAAAGTTAAAATAAGTAGACTTAGGATCATTAATTAAAAGTGAATAGAAATTAGGCCCCTTAGTCTTTAAGATCACTTGTAAATTGAAACATGTAGATTTAACCCATTTAATTAAAATCGATGCAGATTAGACTAACTTAAGGATTATAAACTTAAATTAATGCATTAATTACATGTTTTTTCATAACTAGTTTGCCTGGAGTTAATTGTTTAAATAAGGGTTTATATGAAATTGCATGTAAATAAAGAATAAGATAGTAATTCTAAATGAACACGAGACTGAAAGAAGTTAGTATTTTGTATCCAAAATCTCCTGGTTATAGTGCTAGCTTTCTTTTAGAGAATCGAGTACCACCATTTTTTATTTGTCCCAATTATTACCCTAAGTGGCGACTCCTCATCTCCATGCCATTTCTCTATGACAATAGTTAGTGTGTTCTTTGGAGCCCTGAGCTCAAATAGTGTCATGGTTACTAAGATCTTGGATGTGCGCTAAACCCCGCCATCTATAATCCTTGTCTCTTCTGGCCAGTACTAGTACATTGTTGCAAGGAGCGTGTAGCAGCACTTTATGGAGTTTACGAGCAACCAAGGGGTATGCTTTCTTTATTATACCTATTTATTTATGCACATGCTTTATGTATGCATCTATGATTTGCAATTTTCATGTAATACTAGCTTAACATATCCATGCTAGCCACAAGTGGGAGTGTACAGCTTATCGTGATCATATCAGTGAGCTGGAGTCGCAAGTGGCATCCTTCATAATGAATGATAAGGAGCCTAGATTAGATGACAGGGATGCCTAAGCAAGATCGATGCTTGCTTCTAATGGCTTCCACGACCAATGTAGTTATTTTAGGGGCTAGGTATAGGGCTTTTGGCTTATGGTTGTTTTATACTATCATTTTCTTGAGGTCATGGACTCTAGTGCTGCATCTGGGCATTTTGTTTACATGTGTTGTATGATATATGTATGATGATAACTATAGTATATATGCTTCTTGCCATTGCTATGCCTGATGATTTTTTTCATTAATATTGTCTGCCTTTTTTATTTTTCCCCTCTTTTGCCTAAGATGTCTCCTTTTAGAGCTTTTCACACTTAGCTGGATTTTTTTCCTTCTCTCTTTTACCTAGGGTGTCTCCTTTTGGAGCTCTTCACACCTAGCTGGGGTTTATTTTTTTGGAGGCTTCGATGACAATGGTTGATCAGAGGATAGAGTTTAAAGAAGATAGCAAGAATTGTGGTCATGTAATGAAAGGAAATGAAAAGCATGTTTGATGCAATTCATGATGATAAAATGTGTTGGACTTTTCAAAAACATTTCGCGTAGATTAGTAATCATTCTCATTTCACTAAAATCATTTAAGAAAAGCACAGGTGCATTCATACAAATTTTGAACTTAAGGTTACCCCAGTCCCTAACTAACGTTCTTAAGTTTTCTAACTAAGTATTTTTTCTTTTTCCCTAATTTTTGCCTAAGTTGCCCATGTAGGGTTTTCAACCTAACAGGAAGTCCCTAATTTTTTCTTGAGCAGCTAATTTTAGGTTTTTAACTCATCAAGTTTTTTTGCCCTAGATTTAGTACTTCTTCAGGCGGTCTGCATTGACAAGTTCAGAGAATTCATTAACTACAGCCTTCATCAGTTTGACTACTCCTTTTAATAGGACATGTTTGACTAAGTATGAGCCTTCTCAGTTTGGTCTAAATTTTCCTCTAAGGTCTAGAATGTTCTATCTTGCTTGCTTTAACACCCAATTTCCTATTTTCACACTTTTATGTTTCACCTTTCTATTGAAGGTTTTGGCTAGCCGAGCCTAATACAACTGCGTGTGGTATAGAGCCATGAGCCTTCAACTATCTAAAAGAATGAGATTATCATGCCTCTATTGGGCCCATTGTACTTTAATTTAGATTCAATTACTACCTAAAGAGACTTGATTTCTATTTCAACTAAAAGTGTTGCTTCTTATTTGTATACTAGTGAGAAAGGAGCACATGTTGAAGTTCTAATTATTATTTGGTATCCCCATAAGACATATGGCAATCTGTCTACCCAATCTCGATAAGTCTAAGTCATCTTTGACAAAATCTTCTTGATATTCTTATTTATGGCTTTGACAGCCCCATTTGCTTGTGGTTGGTAAGAAGAAGATTTATGATGTTCCACCTCTTAACTCCTTAGTAGTTCTCTAACTTCCCCTTGAAATTGAACACCATTATCAGAGATGATGTGATGAGGGATCCTATATCGATATCAAAGATTTCTTTTAATGAACTTAGCCACTTTTTTGGCTCCTATCCTTGCGAATGATTATACTTTGACCCACTTTGTGAAGTAAGCCACTGCTACTAAGATGAACCTGTATCCATTCAAGGCTATTATATAGATTTCCCTAATTATGTCTAGTCCCCATGCTAAGAAATGCCATGGAGAGGAGATGTAGTGTAATGTTATTAGAGGAAGGTGGTTGATATTCTCATGGATTTGACACTGATGGCGTCCCCTTATGAATTTGATAAAATCTTTCATTATCATCATCTAGAAGAACCCTTGTCTAATTAGCTTCTTAGTTAGGATTGCTCTATTCATGTGTGGACTATAAACACCTTTTTGTGCCTCTTCCATTACTCTTACAGCCTCAATTTCTTCTAGACATCAAAGTTGTAACCCAACTAGAGTTCTTTTGTATAACACTCCCTGGTGCGATGTGAATTTTAATACTAATTATCGAATGACTGCCTTATCATTTTCACTTGCTTAATCAGGATAGGCTCGTTCCTTCATACATATTTGGATGTTGTAGAACCAGGGTTTATTAGTTATTATATCTTTACTATCCTGCAACTCTTATGACAAGGTTATCCTAATCTGAGTAGGGTTAAAGGCTTTATAGGCATTTTGGATGGTCCTTCCTAAACTGACGCTAAGGTAGTAAGTGCATCTACCATTCAATTGTGGTTCTTAGGGAGATGAATGAATCTACATTTTTTAAAGGATATAGTGAGAAACTTTAAGTGATCCAGGTAAGGCCTTGGTGTTGTTCTTTTAATTCCCATTCTTTTGTGGCATGATTGATTACTAGCATGGAATCTCTAAAGATTTTGATGTTTGTAACATCCAAGGCTATCAGTGCTTCTATTTTGAGTGTACATGGCTTATATTTTTATTCATTATTTATGACTTTGAACTTGAGCTTTTTGGACTTCACCTTCTAAAGATTGTAATATGACACTAACTCCTACATCGAAATGATTCACTACTCTATCAAAATACATCCACCATCCTTAAATCTCAATGGCTGAACTAAGATCATCCAAGAAGTATAGTTGGATTTCTTCTGAGTGTGGAATGAGGTTGGGAGCTAGAAATTCAGCCACTACTCTTCCTTTTACTGCTTTTTTAGTCAAGTATTGCACATCAAATTCTATTAATAGCATGAGCCACTTGGCAAGCTTTCCGACAAAGGAGGGAGCTTTATAGAGGTACTTCATCGGATCCATTTTGGACACAGCCTAAAGTCTATAGGACTAAAATAATATTTGAGTTTCTTTATTTCCTATACCATTACCATGCATATCTGCTCGACTTGGTTGTACTTTTCCTCATATGATAACATCTTCTTACTTAAGTAGTAGACTACACATTCTGCTTTCATTTCTCACTCTTGGGTTAACATTGCAACAATTTCATTTCCTTTTATTGCCATATACAAAGTTAAAGGTATCCTTGATTTAAGTGGTTTCTGAATTGGTAGGTTAGCTAGGTATTTTCTAATCTTGTTCAATGCTAATTGACACTACTCATTACACTCAACTAGCTGATCTTTTCTTAGTAGATTGAAGATTGGTTCACACAGTGCTATCAACTTAGTGATGAATCTGCTGATGAATTGTAGTTTCCCTAGAAACCCTCTGATCTCTTTTTCTATTTTTGGAATTGGCATCTCTCTGACTAGTTTTGCTATATCAAGATCCATTTAAATCCCATTATAACTGACAACATACCCTAACATCTTTCCTAAAATGACCCTAAATACACATTTCTTTGGATTAAGCCTAAAACCATACTTCTCGACTCTTCTGAGGAACTTTTTAAGATCAAACATGTGTTATTCCCTAGTTTTTAACTTGACCATCATATCATCAATGTACACTTCCACATCTTTGTGTATCATGTCATGGAACATTATAGTTCCATTCTTTAGTAAGTTGCTCCTGCATTCTTCAAACTGAAAGGCATTACTCTACAGCAATAAGTGCCCCATTCTATCATGAAAGTTTTCTTTACTTTATCGATGATGGCCATTAGGATCTGATTGTACCCAGATAATCCATCCATGAAGGAGTACATTACACATATGGCGGCACTATCAACCAGTATATCTATGTGAGGTAACGGGAAATCATCTTTTGGACAATCCTTGTTTAGATCTTTATAGTCAACGTAGATTTTAACCCTTCCATCTTTCTTCGATACTGGCACCACATTTGCTAACCATTCTGGATAGTCTACTGCCTTTAGGAATTTTTCCTTGATCTACTTCCCGATATCTTCTTTCACTAGTTGGGCCCATTTTGGTATAAGCCTTCTCTGTTCTTGCTTTACTATTTTGCACCCATCTTTGGTAGGGATGAAGTGTTGAGCAATGTCTCTATCAATACCAAGCATATCATCATACGTCCATGCAAATACTTTTGAAAATTTTATTAATATTTTTTCAATTTCTCTCCTCTTTTTAGTGGTAACATCTTTCAAAATATGTAGAACACATGGTTTAGATTCTATGCCAATGTTAAATGATTCAATACATTTGGAATGAATATCAAATATGCCAATGTTTTTATCAATGCAATGCACACTACCATTAGGAAAGACATCAAACAAGTAAGCAAAATTTTATTTCATTACATTAACTCTAGAGTTCATTATATCATCAATTTCAAACAAAGAAAGAGAGCATAAATTAAGGAAGCAAACTTTCTCTGGATCAGTCACTTGATAGATGGTTCCATCTTTAAATCACTCATTATTTGTATGTCTCATCAGTAACATTGTCCCCACTACGAGCAGTAAAATGGTGGATGATTCTCTTCCCCTATGTCATTCTGAAGTGATCCACAAACCTTTGTTGTGCCACTAGAGACATCTATAAGCTTAGAATGTATGTGTTATTTCTCAATAAACTGTCTATTTACTAGCACTGGATAGTAGTGGGTGCATGACCTGAATCTTGAGATGGGCACATAGTTGACATATGTGCAGAGAGTCATATGTTCTAGCTTCCACCATGGACACATCCATCTCACTTGGTATTCTAGCATATTCTTCATGTCATCGACCCATACTTGGGCTATGATGTGGGCTGAGCATCCATGAACATCCTTATAATTTCTCTCTAAGTGATTCTTGGGTTGGTATTATTGGGATTTATGATACAAACGTAGTGAAAAATTAAAGAATTATATCACGTTCCCAAACCTAGATCCATGTAATTTGACTACTTGATTAAAACTAGAGTTTCAAGAATCTCACCAAGACGCAGAAAAGGCAAGATTTTCTGGAAGGATGAGAGGAGGTTCACACCGGTGACACCTTACCTTGAGTTTTTGCTTTTGTTATTTGGATCTAGACATCTCCAAAAGGATGCATCCTCTATAGGTATCCACACGAACAACCCTTCACAAAACAAATTGGAGTGTGTGCTAGCAACTTTCTTGATTATCTCACGAATCAAGAACAAAAGAAAAAACTATGTATTTGTTTTCTAAGAAGAGAGAAACTATTTTTGGAGGCAGGAAAAATAATTATGTTAAACCCTAGAGAATAAAACATATTGTAGACTCCAAATTAGGGTTTTACCTACCAATGACCTTTTGGTAATTTCCATTTATTATATTCTGATTTTGTTTAAAAAACAAATCAAAAATAATATCTTATTTATTTATTTAAAATAATATTTATCTTAAATAAATAAATAAAACACTTTAATTATTTATTTTCACAGAGTTTATTTTGGGCTTATTAAATCCAAATTTATTTTGGGCTTGTTCTAAGTATGTGACTTTGTAGGTTCACATAACATTAGCAGTGGGCCTAAATCTCTATTTAGGCCTACAAGTCATAAGTGGTCTCTAGCAAGACATTATGACTACCCAAGTCATGTGAAGTCAATAATCCAACATAACGTAATTACAATGAATTTTATTGTCCCTTTATCACACGATATCTTAATTGAACATAAGGCATAGAATGTCATCCTTATATAGTTCAATATTATGACTTGATTCCAAGTAGACTGAAAGTGATAACTCTTTATCAATTCATTTCAACATGGCCATGCATTTTCCTTTAGTTTACCTCATCAAGGGACCCATAGATATCTTTCTCATATTAATGAGGGATAAATTCCTTCTGAATCACTCACATTCCTCATATAACTAATTTTATATCCAACAATATCCTATTTAATCATCCAGATAAAGACAATGTTAGAATGTGTTAAAACATAAAATAGATATGTAGAAATCCATGATGATTTCAAGGTCAAAGGACCAAAATAAAATTACTGTGATGAGAAATACTTATGACAATAATCTATGTAGTATTCTCATAGTGGGTCAATCCAGTACATGATCTCTCATCATGTACCTATGAGTTGACTTAATATCTCATATTAATGATTAGTAAAACACAACCATCAATCAACATCATACTAGCCTTAATACTTTAATATTTATATAATGAATAAATGGCTAGGGATAATTAGAATATAACTCTTATTTTAATCTAAGGGTTTTACTATCAAGTCACATACTTGATGGCCTTAGTAAGAATTAATCATTCATATAATTATCATAAAATCAAATGATAATGAACTACCTCTTTATTAATAAAATAAGAAAGTCAATACATAATCATAAATGATTGACCTAGTGCATATCACTAACAGGTATCTCATCTAGTTACTTGCAGGTTTGTCAAGAAAACTTAGCTTTTCTTACAACCATATTTGAAGCAACAAGGGGCTCCCAGTGAAGTTCGGACTTTTCCCATTTTTGAGGTCATCTGAACCTTGAATAGTCTCTACTAAAATCAGTGGGAAGGGAGTCATTCCACATTCTAATCCTTCCATGACTTAGAGTATCCTATAATCGCCTAACCCATCATTCGAGAGGGTGAAATGTTGCATAAAGAGGTAACACGTAAGGAGGCTTGCCCAAATTAAGGTACCAATCTTCTTGGTGGTGCAAGCAGTTAGGACTTGTATAGGAATCAATCATTTGCACTCAATGACTAATTCATCAAGCTTTTATGAGCTTAGATCAAGAAAAGCATCTCTAAGTCTTAGGTACTTAATATCTTTCTTAGTAAAGACTACTTCTTCAGTATTGGTGGGGATTCACCCTACTATGGCACTAAATTCTTCATATAATGGGCATAGTTCTATGGTGTTGAATTGGAATACATGCTCTTAAGGATCCCAGAATGTCACAGTAGCATTCAAGAGTTCATGGTTGAGGTACACATGCTAGAATGTCCTGACGCATAGCATTTTGTATGGTTATAAGCTCTTCTAGTTGGCGTTGTCAAGGTTATAGAGGAAATGTCTAGTGATGTTGGTTTAGGTTTGGGGATTTTTTACCATGATGCCATCCATAAATAGGTCTTAGATTGCATTCTTAAGGGTTCTACATGCATCAATGGTATGACTGAGCATTTGGTGAAAGTGGCATAATAAGTTTTGGTCAATATAAGGGGTAATGGGTTTGGAAGAGGCTTGGGCTCTTAAGGCTAAAAGAGGTTCTTTTGTTGAAGTCTCTAGAATACTTTGGATAGTAAGAGGTTGAAGCTTGAGAATTTTCTCGGTGGTCTGATGGCATTAATAGATGGTGGATTATGAGTGTTGGGTTGGATTAGGTTTTTTTTCTATGGCTCGAGTGAAGGTTTTTTGGATGTTTGAATGGGTATTGCGACAGAAGGTGTTTTTAGCCTACTAAAGTTCCTCATCTTCAATTTTGATTCCAACTTGATGGAGAGCTTTAAAGTTAGGATAGTAAGCAAAGATCATCTATTTTCTGAAATGTAGTAATGACCCTTTGATTATCAACTCTATCTAATTATCTTCAGGAGAATGGTTTCTTATTTTGACTACCTTTTCCTACCATCTGGTGACATAGTCATAGAAAGCTTCACCTGGTTTCTGCCTTGTGGTCTCAAGATCTCTACGAGTGATGTCTAGCCGAGTGTTATATTCATATTGCTTAATAAACTTTCAAGTTAACAATAGCCAATCACTTTTAATATCATCCTCAAGGTTAAAGAATAATGTACTCGGTCCTTCCTCTAGTGATATGAAGAAGAATCAAACAATCTAAGATTCTGTAACCTTTGTAGCAGCCATGAATGTAGCATATTGCCTTAAATGGACCTTAGATCCCTAGTTCCATCGAACTTAGCAAAGTTTGGTAATTTAAAATCATCTGGGAGTGGTTCATACTTGAATAAAGCCAGGTCAAAGAAGCTTTTGGAGCCATGGCTTCCTTTATCTTTAAAGGTGAATTCCAACTGAGCCATTCTATTAGCTAACAGTTTAACCTCCCCTATCGATTTAGGCTTGGTTATGTTAGCAATTTTTATAGCTTTTAGTGCATTTCTAAGATCCCGATAGTAATCATTATCACCATCAACTTGAATTTAAGTGCAGGGAATTCCCTTTTCTTTATCTACCATATGGTGAACAGATGTAGAAGCTTCATTTGGTGGTGTATTATTCCTATATCAAGCACTTCTAGTCTTAATTTAGGCTTTGAGGATTTCAACTATGGTTCCATCAGTGAGCAATTTTTGGATCCCCTCTTTTAGTTTATCTTCGAATTGGTGATAGGAGGTATCTTCTTATCACTCTTGTTTGAACATTGTATTCTTATACATTTATCAAGGTTAGCTAAATGAATGATAAATGACATGTGCCTGCAAAAGAAAAGGGTGAGCATGTATGCATGGTGTGGATGAAAAATCCTATAATGAAAGATGATCATTATTGCAAGAAATAGTTGTTAGTACGTGCTATCTACATGTATGTTATGTATGCATGATTAATCTTGAGAGCTGGTTAGTATCTCCTGCACAGTGAACAAACTAATCACAAGCAAGCTCTTGCTTCCAACCATGTTTCTCCATAAGATTGTTTAGTTTCTTTCCTAAGTGGGTTTTGAACCTATATTCATCAGGGGACTATGGTTTCGCTCTCAGAACTAGGTTGTTTTTATTTATATGGATTAGAACCAAAGGGTAAACTGAGGAACAATATTAAAATGTACTTAAGGTAATCACATGATGTCAATGTGGGGATCAATTGTCAAGCTTTGAATGATGTCCAAAGCCCATATATGCCCGTATGCATAGGGCCAAGATCAATCAAAAGGAGCCTAAGTTCCTGTCCTCATATCAATTTTTAATATGTTTATTGGGAGTCATGAAAGTATTAGTCAATAATTTACAATTTAATCTTGTTAACATAAAGATCCACAATCTAGTTGAATTCCTAACCCATTCATTTATTCTGATAAGAATAAATGGATGATGTCTCATAGGTTATGTCATTAATAAATGTCATTATTTATTAGTTCACATAAACTATTCAAGCTAAAATACATGATTATTATCATTCCTCATGCTTCATGCTCACATGAAATAGATGAGAATCATATGGGTCTAAGCATAAACATTATATTAAAACTAACATTACAATGTCATTCGATGATAGGCACTATAAGAGTCATGTCATTTATGAATATTAGGTCAAACAGATAACATCAAGACAAGGATAGCATGCACATCCTGGTAGAATCTTAATGGATGTTGCTACTAGCTTATCTATATGAGCTAAGTCAAGGTGAAAGGCTAAGGGTTCCTTTAATGAGAATGCCCCTATATGACTAGGGTTATGGACTCCAATTAGTGAGTCTAGCATTCTTTTGATAACTTGGTCCCCCCCTTTAGGACTTGGGTTATAGACTCTGGTTAGATGAGTCTGGTGAATGCATGAGTAAAACCTAAAGGTGATAATATTGTCTTCATCATCTCATGACTCGAGTGGAATCATGATGGTAATGTCATTCAATATTATTAAGGTTTTAAGGACCAGTGGTGTGCGTGTGATGTGTAGTGCAAATGAAATGGTGTGAGGCTTTATACAATTGAGTATTGCATAATGATAAATAGTCATTTTTTAGTTAATCTCTCTTACATAGAAGTACCCAGTGGAGTCGCCACTGTGAGCGACTGAAGAGAGAGGGGGGTTTTTTCTCTTTCCTCCATTTCATTAAAATTTCGATCTGAGTTTTTAGAATTTCTATTTTTCTTAGGGACATGGCAACTTTACCAAATAGGGACTAATGATTGGTCTTGATGGGAACAAGACACTCTTTGATTTTATGGAGTCACCACCTGATTTTTTAAAAACAATAAAAATAAAGGGACAACATCAGGTCACTCAACAAGTATTGCCCCCAATAGTGTTTTCCAGGTTTAGGGGATCACATCTACTTTTTTAGTATTTCTCATTATACGATATTAAATGTATAGCTACCACAACACCCTAGTTTTGGTAATGACAATTTGTATAGCATTCACATAATACATCAGATAGTGGAAGATAAATAAGCTAAAATATTATTATTACATTTCTTTCCTAATAAAACACATATAAAAGGAAAAAGGTCATGAAAAAGTAAACCTAGCTTGGATATGGTGGACCTACAAGATTAACACGACTATGCATGTAGCTTGCTTGATCACATGAATAATGGGATAAGCAATGTACACTCAATCACTTGAAAGAGTAAGAAAAATGTACATAATCATGCATGTTTTTAGTGATTATTTACACTATAATGATATATGATGATAATATAGGGGATGTTGTGAGTGACCTCTCTCACTTTTGGATAGTGGTATGTTTTCGTGGGACATTGTGTTGGTCTTCCCATTTTCGAGGGACATGGAAACTTTATAAAATAGGGACAAATGATTAGTCTCAGGGGGGATGAGATGGTTTTGATTTTATAGAGGCGCCACCCAATTTTTAAAAAATCAAAAAAAGAAAGGGACAACATTTGGTCACTCAGCGAGTATTGCCCCCAACAAAGATTTTTGAGTTCAGGGGATCACGACTACTTTTTGACTATTTCCCATTATACAATATTTGATGTATAGCTACCGTAATACCCTAGTTTCAGTAATGATTTTTTGTTTAGCATTTACACAATACATCAGATAGTGGAAGATAATAAACTTAAAAATTTAATTATTGCATCACTTTCCTAATAAAATACATATAAAAAGGGAAATATTATGGAAAAGTAAATCTAATTTGGATATGATTGATCGATAAGATTAACACGACCACTCACAAAGCTTACTTAAAATCATCTAGAAATGGCTCATCTTTAAATAGTTCCAAGTTGGTAGAGCTTTTAGAGCCATGAGTTCCCTTGTTAAAGGTGAATTCTAACTGAGCCATCCTATTGGCCAATAGTTTGACCTCCCCTATCGATTCAGGCTTGGTCATGTCGGTAATTTTTGCATCTTTTGGTGCATTCTTGAGATCTTTATAGTAGCCATTGTCATCATCAGCTTAAATTAGAGTGTGAGGAATTCCCTTTGCCTTATCTACCCTTGGGTGAACAAATGTAGAGGCTTCATTCAGTGGTATGCTATTCCCATCTTGGGCACTTTTGACTTTAATTTGGGCTTAGAGGATTTCAGCTATGGTGCCATTAGTGAGCAATTTTTGGATCCCCTCTTTTAGAATGTCTTTAAATTGTTAAAAGGAGGTATCTTCTTAGTCACTCATGTTTGAATGTCGTATTCCTGTAAATTTATTAGGGTTAGCTAAATGAGTGATGCATGATGTGTGCCTGTAAAAGAAAAGGGTGAGCATGTATGCATGGAGTGGATGCAAAATACTATGATGAAAAATTATTATTCCTATAAAAAAAATAGTGGTTAGCATGTGCTATCTACATGTATGTTATGTATGCATGATTAAAATTGGTTAGTTTTCCTGCACAATGAATAAACCTTATTTCTCCATGAGGTCATTCAATCTCTTTCCTAGGTGGGTTTTGAACCTATAGTCATCAGGGGACTATGGTTCCACTCTCAGAACTAGGATGTTTCAATATATGTTGCTTAGAACTAAAGGATAAACTGAGGAACGATACTCAAATGTATTTGAGGTAATCACATGATGTCAATGTAAGGGTCCATTGTCGAGCTTCAAATGATGTCCAAAGCCCGTATGTGCCCGTATGCATAGGACTAAGGTCAATCAAAGGAAGTCTGAGTTCTTTCCCCTATATTGATATTCGATAGGTTTACCGAGAGTCATGAAAGTATTATTTAATAGTTTGCAGTTTGATTTTGTTGATATAAAGGTCCATAATCTAGTTAGGTTCCTAACCCATTCATTTGATCTTATAATGATAAATGGATGCCATCTCTTAGGTTCCATCATCAAAGGAAGTTGTTCTTTGTTAATTTGTATAGACTACTCAAGCTAAGGTACATAATTCTTATTATTCCTCATGCTTCAGGCTCACACAAAGTATATGAGAATCACGTGGTCCTTAGCGTAAATTTTCTATAAAAACTGACATTATGATGTCATTTGATGATAGACTCCATGGGGGTCATGTCATTTATGAATATCAGGTCAAACGTACAATGTTAGGACAAGGATAGCATGCATAGCTTGGTGGAATCCTAACGGATGTTGCTACTAGTTTATCTACATGAGCTGAGTCAGGGTGAAAGGCTAAGGGTTCCTTTAGCGAGAATGCCCCCATATGACTAGAGTTACGGACTCTGATCAATGAGTCTAGCATTATTTTGATAACTCGATTACCCCCCTTAAGGACTTAGGTTACAGACTCTAGTTAGATGAGTCCAGCAAATTCATAAGTAAATACTAAAGGTGATAATATCGTATCTTCATCGCCTCGTGACTTGAGTGGAATCATGGTGGCAATGTCAGTTAGTATTATTAAGGCTTTAGGGACAAGTGGTGCATGTGTGATGTGTAGTGCAAATACAATGGTGAGGGGCTCTATATGATTGAGTATTTCATAATGAGAAATAGTCATTTTCAAGTTGCTCTCTCTTACTTATAAGTCCTCATTGTAGTCGCCATTGTAAGTGACCTCTCTCTCTTTTGAATAGCGATATGTTTTCATGGGACATTATGCAGGTCTTTTTGTTTCTGAGGGACATGGAAACTTTATCGATTAGGGACAAATGATTAGTCTCGGGTAGACGAGATGCTTTTAATTTGGTGAAGTCACCAGACAACATCCAGTTACTTAGCAAGTATTGTCCTCAACAGAGATTTCTAGGTTCGAGGGATTGCATATACTTTTTGACTATTTCTTATTATATGATATTTGATGTATAGCTACCATAATACCCTAGTTTTAGTAATGACAGTTTGTATAGCATTCACATAGTACATCAGAGAGTGGAAGACAACAAAGTTGAAAATTTAATTATTACATCACTTTCCTAATAAAATACATATGAAAAGGGAAAGATTGTGAAAAAGTAAATATAATTTGGATATATTGATCTACAAGATTAACACGACCATTCACATAGCTTGCTCGATTTCATGAATAATAGGATGATTATGCATGCTTGTAGTGATTATTTATGCTATGATAATGTATAATGATAATATACTGAGAGCATGATGACTCTATTTTAGGATATGAACTTTTCACATTATTGGTATTTATTATGTGATTTCTTGATTTTGGAAATAGAGGATGCAGAACGATGATATGAAATGAGTATAATAAAGCATATATTATTCACATAGCATGCAAGATTGTCAGTCTCATCACACAAGCATAACAGTATTCCTAAATGTTGACGATAGTAAAATAAAGTGCAATGTGATAAAATAAATGTGCTAAAAGAATTGTGTGGTCCTCAGACTCGATTGAGCTTATATGGGTTTTGAAGCTTTAGATTTGAGAGATTATTAAGTTTTCCTCGTCAAGAGGTTCAAAATGACAGCAAAATGATGCTAGATTGTATACCTTTAAAGCGTGCTTTAATAAAGATGAGGCTTGGTTTAGTGGAAAAGGGATCTAACAACCTAAGAGAAAGGTTGTGGGAGAGCAAAAAATTATTTGGAAAGGGGTTTCCAGCACCTTCAATCGGACTGATTTTTAAGTGTGTGTGTTTCTACTTGCTCCCCCTTCCAAAATGGGGTATGAAAGGGTCTATTTATAAGGAAAATTAGGTAGAATGGGTTAATAGGGGCATGGTTACGTGTGTATATCGAGAAATTGAGTGTGATCACGCGCGATCCACGCACACTTCCCAAGTTTTACGTATGTTATTCCGAGGTTGGTTCCTAAGGTTTTTAGGCCTTTTGAACGTGTTTTTGAAGTTTGATTTGCCAAATTCAGCCTCGATTTTAGTACATAACACCTAGGGGCATTTATGCGCACTTCTAAGCGATACCCGCTAATCCTCAAGTTGTTTTGGACAATTCTGAGACCATTTTTGGAAGTTTTGAAGCCTTCTATATGTGTTTCTAAAGTTCATTTTATCCAAATCAATTTTCATTTTTTCACGAAGTTGGGTTCTAGTCTAACGAAATGTGCACTAGCCTAACAAGCTGAGTATTTTGAGAGGAGTTTTCTCAAAATAAACCTCTCATTGTTCTGATAATTCATATTTCGCAAGGTCAGAGCACAACTTAATGGCTCGATGATCGATTTTGCACACTGGTGGGGTCGGTTATGTTTTTTAAGGTTGCATACTTCAGAGGTATTACGAATCAGCAGACTCTAGTCATCTCGGGGATTCATTTCATCATTGGACCTTTTTAAGGATAGTCAAATTTACGGTATGACAGATGCATGGTGACATCATTGGACCATGAGCATAATGACTCTAGTCCAGAATATGAACCTTTCACGTTATTAATATTTATAATGTTGTTTCACATTTCAAAACTAGAATATGCAAGTTGATGATGTAAGATGAGCAAAATAAAGCATAAATTATTCATAGAGCATGAAAATTGCCAGTCTCATCACGCAAGCACAATAATATTCACAAATACTGGCAATAATAAAATAAAATCCAGTGCAATAAAATAAATGTGCTAAAATGATTATGTGGTCCTCAGATTCAACTGAACTTGTGTGATGTTGGTCATGACAACTCTTAAGAACTTTTTAGAGTTAGTCATCATGATCATGAAAAAATCGTTATAATCATAATTTAAACCATCATGATTATAATACTAGTGGTGATGCTGATCATGACAAGCTTCCAGAATATTTGAAAATTCATAATTTGAATCTTCGTGATTTTGCTTGAAAAATTTTTCCAATGATTGGAATTTTCTTGGGACCACTTACAATGAAGATTCACATCAAATTTGGCTTTAGATACTGATAAAAATTTGACCTTATATTTTCTTACTTTATCATGATCATGATGACTTCATCACTACTTATAATAGGGCTGCAAACTTAATAAAGTTAAAGTGTTGACTTTTCACAACTTTACTTGTGTCATTATAATCATAATGTTTTTGTCACTACTTATGCCACATCTAATTATTGGAAAATTTAATTTACCTAAATATAAACACTTAAACACACAAATTGAATATAATTTTACTTAATTATTAATGACCATCAAAAAATGATTGTTTTACCCCTCAAAGTTCAATAATTACATACCAAAATTGTGTTGATCTACTCCCTTCTTCGTAAGTATAGTATTTGAGATCTCCTCCATCTACTCTCTTATGTATTGCACCAAAAATTTGCATTATATTCCCACCATACATCCAATATGCACATTTATATGAGCCTATCCATACTTAAGGAAAACTTAAAAGCTTTTGGGTTTATTGATACAACCGTATATAGAAGATGTATTATTATGAAACTGAGCTCAAATTCCCACCTTCCATCATATACAAATGATCAATACAATAAAGTGTTACAATTCATAATAATACCTTATTATTATTCATTGGCTTGTCGTCTTGTTGAAATGAATAATGAATATATGACTAATTATAAGTTCTTGAAGTAAGCACACAAAAAATATGCATTGAAAAATTTTTATTTAATTTAAAAAAGTTGATGCAAGTATTTAATTTGAAATTTTAGATTTTAAGTATTAAATTTTAAATATAAGAATTTCAAATAATATGTAATTAATGTTATTTTAAATTCTTATTAAAAGAGCTTTTAAATTTATTGTGTATTTGTTTCAAATACTCATTGATACAAATTCATGTAATTTTCAAATAAAAGATTTAATTCAAATTTAAATTCATACTCAAATTCATTGCGTTCAAAACATAGCATATTATAAATAGATTAAGGCCTATTGGTATAAAAAAAACCCAAACATTTGCGGTCTTTTACAATATTATCCCAACTTTTTAATTTTGGCAAAAATGTCCCAATTTCATTAATTCTTGGTAATTTTAGCACAAATAGACATTTGGTCAAAATCGAATAAAATATGCTAATATGGCATCTATAAAATGTCATATTTACACTTTATGCTATAAAATCCATAAAGGTCTATTGGGAGAAAAAAAAATCAAATGTTTATGAATTTTTGCAATTTTATCTATTTTTAATTTTGAAAAAATATTTCATTTTAAAAATCATTAGTGTAATTGAATTAAAAATTGTTGACGTAATAATTAAAAAATTAAATTTACATATGATAAATTTTTAAATTTATGATATATAGATAATTATTTTAATAAGATTTTTAAAAATTATATACATGTGTAGTAAAATATGACAAATTTTATTTTTACTTTCAAAAAAGTTTAAAAATTTTGAATTATTTAGAGTATTGTTTAAAATTATTATAATGAAAGTCATTTATGAATCTAACAATTTTCCAATAGTAAATATAATTCTTTTATTATTATGTATGTGTTTTTATTTTTTTAAATAACTAAATATTTATATTAATAAATTGCAAAATTAAAATATTTTTTCAAAATTTTAAAATTGGGATAAATTTGTCAAAAATTTAAAATATTTTAATTTTTTATACCAATAAATCATTATAGATTTAGAATACTCAAAGGGTAAACTTAAGATATCATATCAGTATTTTTATTTAACATTTTCAAAAAAACTATTTGTATTAAAATTGTCAAATATTTATCAAATCACAAGGAAATTAAAATATTAGAATAAAATTATAAAAGGTTGCAAACATTTGGATGTCTCACCAATAGGCCATAGATTAAAAATAATAATTGTTACAAATTTTTTAATGAAAAACTATCATCATTAAACACAATAAACAATAATAATTATACAATATCGGTTCATACGTGCCTATTCATTTTGATAAGAGTAAGCCACAATCAACTTTTTTTATAAGGATAAACAACAATCAGTTCGGTTGTTTTTTTGTTGTTATCCAATTAATTGTTTTTATCTGTTGTAATCTCTTGCAACTGTATATAAAGCAGTAATACAAACAAAGTTCACTTTCTATCATATTTTTGATAAGCTTCTCATGGCATTAGAGCTGTGAAAAGGTCTAAACGCCTACCTACATTAACACCACCATTTTACCTACCACCAGCATCCAATCGAGTTTGTCCTCTTTACCTAACGTTGCACATGAGTTACCCATCAGATTAAACTCTTGAAATTATTTACTTTGGTAGGCACAATTGAAGCCACTACTATGTAATTGTAAAGACTCTCAATGATAATCAACCCAATCCTATCTATCAATCTTGGTTTCAAAGAGATCAATTAGTGTTCAATTGGATCATTGGGTCTCTGTCAAAAAGTTATATTCTGTAAGTCATCGGTGCTGCCATAACTATAGATGCTTGGAATGAATTGGCAACAACCTATGCTTCAGTTTCAAAAACACACCATCAAATATAACCTGCATCGACTTAATGAAATAATCAGTCAATATATACAATGTGCCAAAGGGATGTTCCATCACTTGTCTACATTGCAAAGCCCAATTATAGAGGATGATCTTGTTCATGTTATTACTAATGGTCTTGGTCCAATATGTCATCCCTTCATAAGATCATCGGAGAATTGGACCACTGAAGTAAGTTTTGATGATTTTTATGGTTTATTGCTAAGTGAAGAAACTGATCTTGCAGCTAAAGCATTATAAAAGAATCCATTATCACCCATAGCTCTATATATAAAGGCCGTGGTAGTGATCCTTTCACAAGAGGAAGCGAACGTGGATCATCTAATTCCAATCGTTCCAATCAGCAATTTAACCAGTCATCTGCACTTTCCAACACCTTATAGAATTCATATGCTAATTATACCACTATGATATGCCATGATTATAATGGAAATGGTCACACAACAGGGCAATGTCCATCATCTCCACCACCATAAAGAGAATAGAATCACATTCTTCTAAAACCATTTACAAATCTAGCTACCGTACAGACATCAACCTCTCCTCAACTATTGATTATGAATACTAGCACAACTCATCATCTTACCCCTGAATTAGAAAATTCACGGTTCATTCTGAATATCAAGGTCCTGATGATGTCAAAATTGGTAATAGGAAAACACTCTCAATTTCTCGTGTTGCTTCATTTAAATGTGTCAAATAGCCATTCTATTTTCTGATTTTGGTTTTTTAGTTTGACTTGTTTATTGATTTACTTATTTTGGGTTAAATGTACATGTAGTTACCAAACTTTTCACTAGTTTCATTTTGGATACTAAAGTTTAATTTGTTTTTTTTTTTCAATTACTCATCTTTAATTTAAGTCTCATTTGCTTGTGAATTGGTGGTTGTTCGATGATGTGGCAACCGAAAACAGAATATTCATGGAATATTTACTACGTCACTCATATCTAATCATTAATTTTTAGCACCCAATGCATGGGAAAATACCAAACTTTATCTTTATTTTAATTCAATTACCAAACTTTTAATTTGTATATTTTGAATACCAAACTTCTATTTAATTTCATAGCAATCCCTTAAAAAATTTTCTGGTACCTAAATAATCCAGAATTATAATTTTAATTTAGAATTAAAGTTTTTTTTTTTGCAAATAAATCCATATTTTCTATATGTTCATAGGAAATTAGGAAAAATTTGAAACTTATTTTGATTCTACCTAGTAAGAGCAAACTCATCTCGAGTGGTATCATAACCTAGGAGAAGTAAACTTTCAAACTTTTTATAATTTTTGAACTAAATTGAAAAGATCAAGAGATTAAAGGATTAAAATGGATTTTAAGATAACTTCACAGGACTACAAATTTTTAAGAGTACCCTTTTTGAAAAAAAATCAAAATTAAGTAACCAAAAAGAAACAAATTAAAGTTTACTAACCAAATTACAAAAAAAGTAAAGTTGGGTGATTATCATTGCAGTTGAGGATTAGGTATGGGTGACGTGATGAATATTACATGAATAACTTTGTCACAACCCGAACCTGAGGGCACGTGATCGGCACTAGGGAATGGGTAGGTATAAGGCTCCCGAAACCCATAGTAAGCCTTAAAAAAAAGAAAAATAAAACCTTCAAATTTAAAACTTTATTTCATACAATAACACATTATCAAACTGATTTTTCTAAAAATAAACATAATCGTGCACAACATAAAATATCTTCCATCATCAAATATCATAAATCAATCTTAAAACATTATACATAAGCGTGGTATATTAAAATGCAATACATAAGTATACTTAAGTTATACAAACTCATAGTACTGTAATAACCCGAGATTTTATATATTTTTATGTTGTATCGGGATATACAGTATTAATAATTTTAATATATATATTTGGCTATTTAATTATTTTATTAATAATTAAAGTTAATTTTTAATTATTTTAAGTTTTCTACATAAAATTTTCCCAAAATTTATATTTTTGGGAAAAAATTACCTAAATAATTATTTATTTATTTACGCTAGCTTATTTTATTAAATCGCATGATTTCATGCATGGTTATATTTTTGCATATTAATATATATACATTTACATGCATATATATATGCAGATTATTAACACTATTTAGGTTTTATTATTTAACTATATATATGTATATAACTTTCATTATTGTTAATATATGTGATATATGTGTATGTATATATTTATTTTTAGTGGTGTGGGATTATTTTAAGATATAATATTAGTATATTTTAATATAAAGTGATAATGTTATATATATATATATATATATATATATATATATATATATATATATATATATATATATATATATATATATATGTCACGACCCGAACCCGAGAGCACGTGACCGGCACTAGGAAATGAGAAGTCATAAGGCCACCGAAACCCGTAGTAAGCCTTAAAGAAAAGATAAACAACACCTTACAATTTAAAACTTTATTTTAAAATAGAACACATTATCAAACTGATTTTTCTCATAAATAAACTAAATCAGATGCTCAAATAAAATATGCTTCGGCGTTACATATTATAAATCAAACTTAAATCCTTATATATAAGCAAGGTTCATACTAATAGATTACACAAACATACTTAAATCATATAATTCTTAGTACATATACTACTGCAGCATCCTAGAACAATACAACAGTACAGCTTACAATGACCTACATAAAATAGTCGGGGATGAAGAAATCTGGCGTGGAGGTAGTCTGAGGTCGAACTCCTAAGCTCTTGAAAAAAAAAAAATTGAGGGGAATCAGACCTCACTGAGTAAGTCAATAAAAGAGTTGTACGGTTTGAAAACCTTTTTGAAAACTATATAATTATAGTGAAACTAATTTATAATGTAAAGGTATAGCTTTTGAAAAATCTCGATAGAACCCTAAACCCAAGAATCTAAATGGCCAACCGGGCCCACTTGTTCCAATCAGATTGTCGGTCCTCGAGAGCAAAAGTATCAACCAAGGCACCAAGTCGCAGTCGTTCACTTAATCCAAATATATGGTACTGGCAGTCCCCGAGAGCAAAGGCATCGACCGAGGCACCCATCCCAGTCCATTATTAACCTTATAATCATTGGCGGTCTCTAAAAGCATAGGCTTCCACCGACGCACCCATCCCAGTTTAACATTCACCAATCATATATATATTTCGGATCCATCTCTCAATCTCTATCATGTGCACATAGTCCTGGTAAAGCCCACCAGGTAGCCCGTTCTACCAAAATTTCTCAAAATCGATTTTAAATAAATAAAATGCGTTTTAAACCTTAAATAACAGCATTAAATTAAATAAATCATATAATCAATATTAAAAATATGAGCACACGCATTCGTTAATTAAAACACACACACAGATCATTTTATCGACTTACAAGATGAATGCGAAGGCTGACGACCATGCATCTGCCTCAGTCTCACGGCTTCTGCTTCGATATGCTCTAGAAAGAAATAATAAATCGATTTTTAAAACATGACTATGGAATTGAAATCATAAATCAACAAAATGGTAAAATGATAGGCTGACTCGAGGAAGACCAGACAAGATACAATAGACAGGAAAAAGCCTAATTAACGATAGAAATTCATAACGAATATCACGCTTTACGAGAAAATCTATCGAAATTTCAGTAGTCTCCTCTGTAAAACGGACATCTCTCTACCAAATGTAGAGCCAAACCTGCATAGAAAATGAACTTCTAATAATCACAGACATACACACTCGAGTCGAGCTCCCAAAACTACACTTAACCCCGACCGAAATCACAACTCAATATAACATCAAGAAATGTTATCATTTATTTCCAAAATACATATTACACATACATATATACTAAAAATATAAAATCTCAATTAAAAATTAAACAACTCCATTTGCGTTCATTATCAAAATATAATTAAAGCCTAAATTAAAACCATTATACTCAACTTTTATTACCAAAATAATGTATTATAAATATATATAATATTTAGGATTAATATTCAAAATTAACACTACTTAATTAAAATATCAATTAATTTATAAAAATTGTCTAAACCTCTTAAATAATGATAAAACTAACTAAAATATATATTTAACTATAATTAGTGTAAAATTACGTTTTTACCCCTAAATACATAATTTACATAATGTATTATTAGTACAAAAAAAATTCCTTAAAATTATTTAATCTAAAATTATTTTCTCAAAATTAAACTTCTTAATATAATTAAAACATAAAATTAACTAATAATTTCTTTTGAAAATAAATAAATATATAATTCAACCTACTATTCACATTTGACATAAACTCAAAATATTTATAAAAATAGTTTAAAAATCACAAAAATTATAATTTGAGTTCTAAAATTAATAACATTTAATAATAACCCCAATTATTAAAATTTCAAAATTTTTAACAATAATTTCGAAATTAACATAAATATTAATTAAACACCCAAAATTTATAAAAACTTCTAATTAATCACCAAAATTCCTAAAACCTTAAAAACAACCCAAACATTACAAATATATAATCTTAATTACTCTAATTTCACTAATTAAACTAAAGAAAAATCCAATAAATTCAAATAAAAAATTAAATAAAATTATACAAAAATTCTGTAAATTAAGGAAAATTCAAAAAATGCATAAAAATTTATAATTAACATTAATCAAACTAAACACTACTTAAATCCAACTAATAACTAACTAGACCAACTAATTACCGAGAAAAATCACCTAAAATTCTGCATAACTCAAAAATCCACCATAATTCCATAAAAGAATTCAAGACTAACATAATCATCAATAACAATTACAACATGACCTAAGATCTACCGAAACTTCAAAAAAAAAATTAAGAAGGAAAAGAAAGAATGAGGGCTGTCACTCACCACCCGCTGGACAGAACAGAGGAAGGGGAAGGAGACCTGCTGCCACCGAAAAATGGGAAGGATAGAGGCAGCACAGGCGGGGCAGAAGGCAGTGACAGGCGGAGGGACGAAGCTGGCAGGAGGGTGCTGTCACGCGCGCAGGGAGAGAGCTTGCTGTCTGGCAAGGAAAGAAGAAGAAGATGAAGAAGAACAGCAGCAGCAGCGAGGCTTGGGAGCTTCGGTTTCACGGCTGAGATGGAGTCTTGGTGGTGGAGGAAGCGGCACAAGGAGAGATGGGGCAGTGGATGGCAGGCAGGGGAAGAAAATGGGATATTTTCTCCCTTTCTCAGTGAGGCTTCTGTATATATATATATATATATATATATATATATATACTCAAGTACTTGCATGTAGTATATATTATATATATCTATATATCTATATAATCTCACTTGTATCCCTATATATATCATAGAAATTTAAAATAACAAGGTTTTAGAACAAATTTTTAACGTAAATACTTATAAATTAACTAACTAGATAATTAGAATTGTGTAATAGAAATGTAAATTTATTTATCACTAACAAAATACGGTAATTACTTAGTTAAATGAAAGCGTTTATATATATATATAACTTATGCAAATTTATAATATATGTCATCATCTTCAACCTCCAACACCCGACGCCCCTCCCTTCACTATCACTGTGCAAAACGTCAATCCCCTCTATTCAGTGTGCCTGTCGGCATCCCACCACCTTCCCCAACTGCTCTGCCACCTTTTCCACCCATTTTCGGCGTCGTTTGGTCGTTTCTTTGCCAGAAACCTGAGAATCAATGCCAACTTTGTTCTCCTTCATCCGGCCACCATTTTTTATGATTCCTATGTGGTTTTGCTCCTATAACACCATAGAAGCCGATTCTAAGCTCCTTGTAGCTTGAAAACTTGATTTGGTAATGATTTAAGCTTGGTTTCAATTTTGGCCTCTTTTGCTTCTTGATTTTTTTGAACTTCAATCTTGATTATTCAAGCTTAATTCCTTTAAAAAAGTTGCTTCTAGTAGCTCAATCTACATCCTGGAATTTTTGTAGAATTTTTGTAATTTATTTTGATTTTTGTGAATTTTTTATTATTTTATTAATATTTTCTAATTTTTGGAAATTAATTAAATAATTTGTGAAATTGTGATTTATGGTATTTATAGAGGTTGAAATTAATTTTAGAAATTAATTTGTAATTTTTTGATTTTTGTGTAATTATTATAATTTTATTTAGTTTAGGTGAATTTTGAAAATTTAGGTTAAATGAGTATTTTGTTAAAATTAATGGGTTAATTGAGTATAATTATTGATTTTATTGAATTATATGTTGAGAAATTAATTTTTGAGTAATTATACAATTTTTAGTGAATTTTTGAATAATTATAGTATATTATGTGAATTTATATATATTAGGGGTATTTTGGTAATTTGGTAATAACATGGTTGAATATTAAGTTTAATTGGTTTTAATAATTATTTGAGGTATAAAAATGATTTTTACAAATTATTTGCTATTTTTGACTAATTAAGACTATTTTTCAAAAATTATTTTCAAATTATATATAATATACTATTTTTATAAATAAATGAGTTTTTAGTGATTTTTAATATGTTTTTGGGCTAATTATGTAATTTGGATTTATAAAATGAATTTTGGTTAATATTTTTGAATTTATCGAGAATTATGAATTTTTAATAATATTTTATTAAAATTAGGGTTTTTAAGTAAATATCGGTAAAATAATTATTTTTAATGTTTAAACATCTAAATTTCTATATTTTGGTTTATAAAGGGTATTTTCCATATTTTTGGAATTTTTATGTATTCTGTGTATATCTCGTGAATTGTGAACCTCAGTCGATGAAATTATAGTTTGGGAATCCGACCGAGGGGTTGTGTGGCTATCTGTATTCGAAGTGTGTTTTCTTTCAGGACCGGCTCTACTTTCTGAGTAGAGAGATGTCCGTTTACATGGGAGGTTCTATCAAATTTTTGGTAGAATTCTCGTAAAACGTGACATTCGGTCAAACTCTTATTCTTTATTTGTGTCCGGTATTCTAGATCGAGTCTTTAGAAATTTCATTAGATTTATTCTAATTTCGTGTTGTCATTTATTTGTTTAGTTGCACCGAAACCGAAACCTAATGGACCAGGCCCGTCGGACCCGTCTCGTGGAGCGCACAACTATGAGTTGTTATTTTATATACGTGTATTAGGATGCATGTTTTTAGAAATGTATGTTTTAATTGTATGAATTATGCATAAATAATTTAATAAATGCTTAAGTATATTTCAGGTATATTTTAGTATATTTTTGGTATATTTTATATTAAATGCATGTATTATTCTTGATTTATACCTAAAATGTTTTTAAGTATATATGTGGTTTATTTTTTATTTATTTTATAATTGAACTGAATTTATTTGACATATATGTACTCGAAATATACTTGGTTTCTCGAAATATACTTGGTTTATTTTTGGTATATTTCTAGTATATATATGGATTATATTGCCATTTAAATTAACGTCATGCATCATTTATTTTATGAATGTTTGAGTTTATTTTAAATGAAGGATATCAATAGAACGTGCTACCTAGTGGGCAGCACTAGGACCGAGTACGTATCGGTACGACGATAGAATTTAGGTTAAATTACTAACCTATTGGTGGATTATGACTTGTTGATTGATCTGAATGATGTGAGATGTGATTTAAGAGTATAATTACTGGAGCTCGGTTGACCAAGTGTCTCGAGGCCGATCACACTGACAGTCAGACTGTTGGAGCTTGGTTGACTTAGTGTCTCAAGGTCAGTCTACTGTCTAAATGGAATAAGTGAATTTATTTGGAATAAGTGAGCATGTATGGCTAGAGTGTTGTCTAACACTATTTGAGGTTGTGATCATTTAAGGTTCTATTTGATCCTTCATAAACGGATATTTTTTTCAGTATTATATAAAACGATTTTTGTTGCATCTGTGTGTATTTACCTGTATATATATTTATTATATATATTATTAAGTGTTTGCATTTGTTATTTAGTTATGCATGTATATATATTATAACAATTCACTCAGTGAGGTCTGACTCCCCTCCATTGATTTATGTTTCAGGAGAGTCTTCATCTTTAGACCTCAGTAGCAGTAGACCTGTAAGCCGGATTTCTTTCGCCCCGGCCTTATTGTGTAAAATGCTTACTTGATTTTATTTTGTATTTTGACACTGCAGTAGTTGTTTTAGTGAGCTGTATGTATTATATATGTATGAGATTTAATTTTAAAAGTTTGAACCGAGAATTCATATTGAAAGATTTTATATATATATGAGATGGATTTGTGTTATCAAATCAATTGGTGGATTATTATCTTATTTATGAGGTTTAATTCCGCTACATAATGTTTTATTTATTTTGATATATTGCATGCTTTTATTTTATTTTTAAGGCTTGCTACGAGTTCTGAATTCGAAAGAATTCTCGTTCCCTAGCGCCGGTCATGGCCCCCTATTTTGGATCGTGATAAGTACAAATTATACTGCAATATTCAAGAGTTATTACTATAATACAGCTCACAATAACCTACATAATATATCCGGTGATGAAGAAATCTAGTGTAGAGCCGGTCTGAGGTCGAATCCCCAAGCTCTTGAAAAAAAAGTAGATTGAGGGGAATCAGACCTCACTGAGTAAGTTAATAAAAAGAGTTGTATGGTTTGAAAACCTTTTTGAAAACCATATAGTTATAGTGAAAATAACTTATAATGTATATAGTCTTTGAAAAATCTCGGTAGAACCCTAAACCTAAATTTCTAAATGGCCAACTTAGCCCACTTAATCCTCATAGACTGCCAGTCCCCGAGAGCAAAGGCATCAACCGAGACACCAAGCCGCAGTCATCCACTTAATCCAAAAATATGGCACTAACGATCCTCGAGAGCTAAGGCATCCACCGAGGCACCCATCCCAATCCCTTATTAACTTTCCAATCACTGGCGGTCTCCAAGAGCAAAGGCTTCCACTGAGGCACCCGTCCCAGTTTATATCCATAAGTCATACACACATCAGATTCATCTCTTAATCTCTATTATGTGTACAAAGTCCTGGTGAAACCCACTAGGTAACCCGTTCTACCAAAATTTCTCAAAACAAATTTTAAATAAATACAATGCACCTAAATCTTAAATAGCAACATTTAAATTAAATAAATCATATAATAAATACTAAAAATATGAGCGCACACATTTTTAAATAAAACACGTATACATATCGATTTATCAACTTACAGGACAAATGAGAAGGTTGACGACCGCGCGTTTGCCTCGATCCAACAGCTCCCGCTCTGGTATTCTCTAGAAAAAAATAACAGACCTATTTTAAAAACACGTCTATGGAATTAAAATTGAAAATCAACAGAAATAGCGAAATTCTAGATTGACTCAAGGAAGACCGGATAAGACTCGATAGCCCTAATTAACACTAGGAATTTACGGAAGATGTCATGTTTTACGAGAAAATTTACTGAAATTTTGGCAAAGTCTCCTTTGTAAAAACGAACATCTCTCTACCATAGGTAGAGCCATTCCTACATAGAAAAATGCACTTCTAGTATTTACAGATATTCACACTCGAGTCGAGCTCCCATAATTACACTTAACCCCAACCAAGATCACAACTCAACCATCACAAAATTAAATCATTTATTTCCCAAAAATACATATTACATATAAATATCCATAACTTAGAAAATCATTTCTCATTAAAGCTTAAAAACAAAATTTCACAAACATATATACCAAAATATATACTAATATAAAATATCAATTATTCAAAAATTAAATAACCCAATTACATTTCATTATCAAAATATAACTATAACCTAAATTTAATTACTCATATTAATAAATCTATACAAAAATATATTTATTATCAAATTTGTAATTTAATACCAAAATATCCAAATCTCACATAATACTCAAAAACAATACACAATATATTAATTGAAATTAATTTTTGAAAATTAGTGTTAATTAGTCAAAAATAGTAAATAATTTGTAAAAATCCTTTTAATTCCTTAAATATTATTAAAACCAACCACAATCTATTATTTAGCTATAATTAGCACAAAATTATGTTTTTACCCCTATAATACATAAATTTACGTAATATACTATTATTACTCAAAAATTCCCTAAAAATTATTTTCTCAGCATCAAATTCCTTAATATTAATAAAAACATAAAATCAACTAATAATTTCTTCCAAAATATAAATTTAACCTAATTATCCACATTTGACATAAACTTAAAATAATTATAAAAATAGTATAAAAATCACAAAAACCATAAATTAAGTTCTAAAATCAATAACATTTAACAATAATGACAATTATCACCATTTCATAATTTTTAACAATTAATTCTCGAAAATTTATAAAATATTAATAAAATATCCAAAATTCACAATTAACACAATAATTTTCTATGATCTTAAATAAAATCAATATCCTAAAAATAATTAACAATAATTACTCTAATTACTAATTAAACACAAATAAAAACCAAATAAAATCAAATAAAATTCTGTAAAATAAAAAAAATCAAAATAATATACCAAAATTGGATTTAAACAACTAACTTAGCATAATTAACCATTTAACTTAGAATAGATGAAGTTTAGCACTTAAATCAACCTAGACAACCAGAAAATAACTCTAAAACAACCTAAAAACAACCTAAAACTACCTACTGTCTACCTTGATTTTCAACACCAGAAATGGGTTGCAGTGGCAAGGCCTGGCATCAACCGATGCCTGAGAAGGCAAGGCAAGCTAAGGGAGCAACGGTGGCATCGATCTAGCTCCAATAGTGGCGGTGAGAGCTCGGACCGAGAGAGAAGGAGAGCAGGGCACCGGAAATGGGAGAAAAGAGGGAAGGGAAGGTGGCTGGTGGCTTACTATGGCGATGATGGCAGCTCAGGCAGTCAAGACACGCCGAAGGGAGAGGGAGTGTGACAGAGATGGTGACGGATAGGGAGGAGGGGTGCGGGTTTGGTGGTTTTCGGGTGGGAGCTTCTACACATTCATATATATATATATATATATATATATATATATACACACACACACACAAATTCATCTATATCTATGTATATATAATACCCTAAAAATAACACCTACATAAAATAATAAAACTCTATATAATATATAGTATATATACATAAGCTTGAAATTAGCAAGGGGAATATAGAATAATCACACCTATAAAATAGCTATCTAATATTTAATATTATTATAGAAAATATATTTCCCTAAAATAATAATAACATAAATCTATCTCAATAAAATAGCCAGATAATTAATAATTATATAATATAATTTAAACTTAGTTATTGGTACTACAAATTCAAAAATTATTTTATTTAAATTAAAATATAGGGTATTACAATTTTGTTACCAGCTGTCACGTCATTGAACAACCATCGGGTCATAAGCGAATAAGACTTAAATTAAAGATGGTAATTGAAAAAAAACAAATTAAACTTTAGTAATTAAAATAAAATTAGTGTAAAGTTTGGTAACTACTTGTACATTTAATATAACTTATTTTGGAGGATATATATATCTAAAGTTTTTAGATAAGAATTAATGTAATAGTTTTTATTTCATTTATATAGATACATATATATCTAAAGTAGGAAGAATTTTTTTTTTTTTTTTGAAATGGAAGTACGAACAATCTATTTAATAATAATCAATTAATTCATAATCAAGAAAAATAAAATCAGAATCAGAAACTTACAATAAATCAAATTCTAAATTTGTGAAGTTTATTTTCAATTCCAAATTTTTAATTTTATAAAATTATTTATTACTAAATCAAATTCTAAAAGAGTTATTAGAATTCTGAAATGAATTTATTGTATATATATTCATTTAAACCAAATTTATTTATAAAATTTATTTTCAATTTTAATTTTTTAATTTTAAAATTTATTTATTAGTAAATAAAATTTAAAAGAATTATTAGAATTTTCAAATGAATTCATTTTAAAAAAATTATTAAATATGTTTTATTAATAAAAATTCATTTAAAAATAAATATTCTATAAAATACATTTGAAAATGAAATAAATTTCTTATTCAGAAAAGAAAACATTCACATTATTTACCGGTGTTAATAGACAACAACATAACAACCATAAATATCATTGGGTATTCTCAAAAAAAAAAAAAAAAGCACTCACCAAGATGACAACACAACAAAAACAAAACATTTACCTTCTCAAAAAAAAAAAATACATCATTTTTTAGGCATATCAGTGTTAAAAAAAAATATTAAATGTTTGTAATTTTATTCTAATTTTTTAATTTTGACAAAAAAAATTTTGGTTTGACAAATATTTGACAATTATAGTTCAAATAATTTTTTCATCAAAAAAAAAAAAAAAAAAAAAAGCTAAAATGACATCTTATAAAATGTTATATTTACCTTTTTTAATTTTCTAAATCCATAATGGTCTATTGATAAAAAAAAAAAAAAAAAAAAAAAAAAAAAAAAAAAAAAAAAAATTCTAAACATTTTAAATTTTTGGCAAATTTATTCAATTTTAAAATTTTGATAAAATATTTTTATTTTTCCAATTTTATTAATATAATAAATATTTATTTAAAATTAAAATAAAAATACACATATAATAATAAAAGACTTATATTTACTATTGAAATATTATTACATTTATAAATGACTTTTATTATAATAATTTTAAAAAAATATATTTTTATCATAAATAATTATTACTCTAGATAATCCAAAATTTTTAATTATTTCATAATTATTTATTTGAAAGTATTTAAAAATATCTAAAATTTTTTTTAAAGAAAAAAAAAATCTAACTTTAATATTAAAAAATATTTGTCATATTTTACTAATTAAAATATTTTATCAAAATTAAAAATGGCATAAAATTACCAAAAGTTGTAAATGTTTGAATTTTTTACACTAATAGAGCTTTTATGGATTTTATGCTTAAAGGAAAAAATTTGACAATTTACTAATTTCACATCAATATATTTTATTCTATTTTTACCAAATATCTATTTGTGTAAAAATTGCTAAGAATTAATGAGATTTAGACATTTTTAACAAAGCTATAAATATGGGTGTAAACGAGTTGAACCGCTCGGTGTTCGACTCGATAAAAACTTGTTTGAGTTCATATATTGAATCTCATTTAATAAATGAGTCAAGCTCAAGCTATACAAAACTCAATTCGTGAAGCTCATGAATAAGTTCGAATAAAAACTCATGAGTCAGCTCATAATTTTAATATTTAATAATTTAATTTCGGATATATAATATATAAATTTATATTGTAAAAAGTGTTTTAAAAAATATATTATTAAAACAAAATCATAATTTTTATTAAATATATTATAATTTATTTAATAAATAATTTATTATTAATTATTATATAATTTTAATTTATAGTTTATATTTTTTAAAATTTTTTTAGACTTGAATAGATTCATTTAAGCTTGCGAATAGCCTGTGAACATCAAATGAGATAACGAACTCATATCGTTTATAAACGAACCAAGCCTAAACTAGACAAATCTTCACTTGACTCAACTTGTCTCGATAACGTACCAGTACAAAGTTGGAATAAAATTTCAAAAGCTATACACGTTTGGTTTTTTATACTAGCAAGCCTTTTTTTATAAATAAAAAATAAAAAATAAAAAATAAAAAAAATAAAAAAAACCTTAGTTTCCTCGTTAACTTCCAATCAGGCAAATCAAGAATGATCTGCATATACTTAAGAATCAAGAAACCGAAGAGTATCCGTTGGTGGCTAAAGACAATAAAGGAAAGAAAGAGGGAATGTTGGGTTAGGTGCCAAAGGTAGAATTTAAAACGTTTAGAACTTGAAAATAAACCAAAACAAACTGTTTATTCGATCCTATGTTTAGATCAGATGACATTTGTGTGCTTAGAGACATATCACATATCTGCATCTTACCCTTTGCCACTTCTTTTATTGTTACTCCTTTGTTTTTATTTGAAATAACATTGTTAGTTTTGTAAGTTATATTATTTTTATAATTAAATTCTACTCTTAAATTTTATAATATTTTTTTACAATTAAGTTTTATAAATTTTAAAAAGATTTTCTGTTAGTCCTATTCGTTAGTCAAAATAATTTTTCATTAATCAACTCTTAAAATTAAACTTTTTTTTATATTTTAGTCCTAAAATTATTTAAAAATGTCATTTTTGATATTTTACATAAATACTATTTTTATTTATTTATTTATGACTTATTCTATTATTTAACTTTTATAATAACTATATAATTCACTAAAATAATTTTTTAAATAATTATTTTATTAACAATAATAAATAAAATTAATTAAGTATTTTTAATCATTTTTAAATATAAATTTTAATTAATATATCTTAAATGAATAAATTTTTTTATATTTAGACAAACTCAATTCATTTTGTAAATGTTATAATTTATTGTATTTTATAAATTTTTTTAAATTAGGCTATTTTATAGAAAAATATTTGAAGAATAATTTATTTTAATTAATAATTTTATTTTTTTATATAAAATAAAAATTATTTTAAGATAAAAATAGATGAACTTTTTGAAATCCAACACAAATCATAATATTGATAAAACTAGATGATCTTTTCCTTATAAAAGATATTTATTCATTTATGATATATTAATTGAAATTATATATTTTAAAATAATTAAGAATATTTAATTATTTTTATTTATCATTGTCAATATAACTAATAGTTTAAGAAAAAATATTATTTTTATTTTTTAAAAAAATTATTTTAGTGAATTATGTAGTTATTATGAAGGTTCAATAATAAAAAAACTCAAAAATAAAAATAAAAATATTATTTATGTAAAATATCAAAATGACATTTTTTTTAATAGTTTTATGACTTAAATGTAAAAAAAAAAAAAAGTTTGATTTTAAGATTTGACTAACGAAAAATTATTTTGACTGATGAATAGAACTAATAGAAAGTCTTTTTAAAATTTAATTGTAAAAAAATTTATAGGACTTAATTGTAAAAATGATATAACTTATAGGACTAATAGTGTTATTATTCCTTTTTATTTTTTCATGTGGGAAAAAGTGTAAATTTTAACTCCACATTTTACTCTAATTTTACATTGGATTCTTATGTTTTTTTTTTGGCTCAAATTGAAACTTTTATTTTGAAAACGTAGATCATATTGGACCTTTACTGACTACAATCAAATCTTGTAACTTTTTTAGTATAATTGAGTCCTATAAATTAATAAAAAAAATAATTTCAATGGATACTAATAAATAAAATTGACAATTTTATAAAATATATATATAACCTAATTATAAAAAGAATTGATAATTGCACTAAAATTTAATTTTAATGGTTGAATAAAAAAAATTTAAATTTTTTTCATTAATTTAAATTTTTAAAGCTACACAATTATTTTTAAACCTATACAACAATTGATGAATAAAATATTTTTTTAACTATTAAAATCAAATTTTAGGTCAATTATGAATCCACTATTTATATTAACGAATAAATTTGATTAATTTTTTGAAATTTATATCATTTGATTGTAAAATTTTTAACAATTATATATATATATATATATATATATATATATATATATATATATATATATATATCTACAATTCTAAAATAGAAGTTCCAATTTGAGCAAAAAAAATAATACTAACATAGGGTCCAATGTGAAATTAGGGTAAAATGTGGGGTCCAATTTGCACATTTTTCATTTTTATGTGAACACTTTTTTTTAATAATTTATTTTTAAAAAGAAATAAACAATTAATTAATCCTCATTTCATTTGTTTACTAGTATTAGCTAATGCAAAAGCTTTATATGAAGATTCTGGAGATCTTAAAGATTTTTGTTTCAGGCTAGTAACACTTTGTACTAGTCTTCGTAGCTTCGGATTGTATATATTGGGACTATATTAGGTAATAAAATAAGTTTAACAAGTTACTAGCTACAGAAAAAGATAAACCCACAATTTTATTAATTAAAAACCAACTAATTACAACAAGATTAACGAAGGTGTTATCAACAATGCAAAGCAACTAAACACATATAAAACCAAGCATGCACAACATACACTGCTGAACCAAGATTAAATGTACAATAACCACATTAACTTTAGCTTCTTCTTTTTTTCACCTTTCAACATTCAAAGTGGTAAATCCTGGTCCCATATGAATAAGAGTGCTCTTTGAGTCTTCAAATTTCTTTTCCTTCTGCGATTCAATATCAGTAGAATCTTCTTGTAGCTCTTCTACTTCCTTTGGTAATGAAGAATAAATAACCCTTTTGCTATACATTTCAACCAAACCCAAATAAAAGGAAATTGAAAAAATGGTAATTCCAATAAGAAGCCAGCTGAATTGAATGTTCACTAGTGATTTTGCTCGATTTAATGCATCTTGGCTGCTACATCTAACCACTTTATGACCATCTTCATTGCGAAGTGAGCAACCTTTGGGTATTAACTTTGATATCCATAGCATATAACCTGTTACAATGAACCAAACACCTTGAAACAAAATACTGACTGATCTAACAAAACTAACCAAGAAACTCTTAGGCAGCCCAATACCCAAAAGAGTAGTGGCTAAAGAAACAAGCACGATCATTTGCAGAAGCATATGGTATTGTCCTTCAAGACCATGGTGGTCCGTGGAATGTAGATGAAAAAGAAAGAATTCTTGCCCTAAAGCTATTGCTCCCACAAGCTGTGTTAGACCATACTTAACATTGTTACCCTTAAGTCTATCAAGAAGTATTGCAAAAGATGCATAAACTAAGAAAAGCATTGATATTGAGGAATGTTCAAAGTTTCTTAGATGATTTGATGGTATGGTTCCATCAATATCCAAAGGTTGGTGCTTTGCAGGACCTATAAAAAGCTCCATGGATATAGAGATTGTGGTTCCAACTATCATTATGAGAAGCTCCAGGTATCTTGCTTTCTGGGTTGGAAACCATGGAAAAGATTTATAAGAGTTTGGTTGTAGAGAATGGAGTTTTATGTGATTAAAAAGATGCCATAAACCTATTATAGCAAATGCTATTCCAGGCAGTACATGCCCTTCTAAACTACCCATGTTTTATTTTTAGTATGTACTAAAAATTTTGCAGAAGTTGAAGATATAGAAGGGAGGAATAATTGCAAGCTGTGGGACTTTAATGATGCATTTTATAGAGGATTATCATATCTGAACACATTGAAAAAAAAAATCGTATAGATGCTTCAAAGGCACAATTGAATTATGAGGGCAGATTTGGCCAAAAACGATTAAGAGGGCAGATTCTTCAGAAAGAATTATGAAGGAAGAGTGTACGCGTCCACTTGTTCTCATGCATTCACAAAGTGATAGTGCTCTATTTAATAAAACTACTTTGTTTTACATATATATATATATATAGTCCCTTGTAAAATAAGATATCACCTTTTGAAGCAATCTTGCATGATAAGAAAAAATTTATCTTTGTGGCAGAGGTCTCATGTTTTTTTTTTTTCTAAAGGTATTATAAAATATATGGTCTAATTTTATTGCTATTAATTTATATAATTAATTTTTATATAATTTCAAAGAGAAAAACTACTACTATGCAATCTACACATGCTTAGATTGCATGACCACTTTATTAATTAAAATAATAATGATAGGTGCAACAATTAAGGAACAATTAAAAAAATAGCTAATGATAGTAATTGTACCTAAAAAATTATACTTTCTCTGTTTCATATTAATTAACGTTTTAGATTAATTTTTTTATTTTAATTTATTTGACATTTTCAATTACTAATATATTTTAACTGTCTTTTTTTTATACTGTCCTTATTTATACATACACTACTTTTAGGAATATATAAAATTAACAATTAGTTGAAGGAATTATTATAAAGATAGTATAGTATTTTATAAATATATTAATTATATTTTTTAATCTAAATGAATAATCCTTAAACGACAAATAAATTGGAACCGAAGGAGTAGTATTTTAAATTTATAGGTACATGTGTTTGTGGGCAATCATCTATTGGCTAAATATACACAAATCCTTGAAAAATAATAAAAGTATATTGAATTAATTATTAAAAACTCTATGCCGTTCAAACTCAATGAGTTATTATTTATTGGGTTTTAAATATTAGTGTTTTTTTTTATTCTAATAACTAACAGAATTCAACTTTATTATTTTATAATTTTATCAAATATTTTATGTTATAGTTGTAAGCTAATTTTATTTTTAATTTTAATTCTAATTAATATAATAAAATTGATATTAATAATATATGCTCTAAATAATATTGTAATGTTTGTTGAAATTTTGCTACATGATTATTCTTATAATACTAATACTATTCATATTTATATCCATAAATGTAATTTTAATTAAAATTTTAAAATGTGGAATACTTTAAACTTTTAAATGTTTAAAATAAAAATAAATTTTTATTAATGTTAGCTAATATTGCATCATTAGTTTAAAAAGAATAATTAAAATTATTAATATTTAAATTAATTAAATTATAATTAAAAGTGAAAATTTAAGATTTTGTTTAGGTCATTAGGCTTTAGAAATATACACATGTAAGACTTTGGAGCTTGCCCATTAACTCAAGTATAACGAGACGGAGGTCAAATTTGGATAAAATTAACATAAACTAGGAGTAAATTCAGGCTTTGTAAATAATATATATTTTAAAATAAATAATTTTAATAAATAAAATCATAATTTAATTAAATATAAAAATGAGAACTAAAAAGTTATTATAATAATTTTATTTTATTATTTTTTATTAAGAGTATATATACATATTTTTAATATGTATGTTAATAATAATGATTGACTAAATAAAATAGAAAATAGTTGAAAATAAGGTTGTTTTAAGTAGAATAAAAGACATAATTTTTTTATGGAAAGGGACAGTAATGTTTTAAATAAAATAGAATTAAGAGAATTTTACATAAAATAAAATATGTATATTTTAAAATAATATTTTTTTTTTTTAGATTTTTTTGTAAAAAATATTGTGAATTTTAATAAATCAACCCATAAGCTTTTAGGAGTACATACGGAATTATGAAAAGGGACATTTTATATATATTAGTGTTATAGTTTAAAAAAAATACTAAATAACTATTCTATTTTTATAATTTTTTAAAAAATAAAATTTTTAATGGTTTAAAAAATATATATATTTAAGTGATTTAAGAAAAGACTATATATAGTATATAAATATTTTTAGAATTTGAATAGTATTTAGATATGTATAATGGTGTTTTAGTTAAAAAAAATAATATAAATAAATATGGTAAATATTTTATTTTTAATAAAAAATAAAGATTTTTAAGGATTTGATGCATTAACTTTTAGTGTGAATATTCCAATATGAAAATAAACACTTGTCAAATTTTTTGCTTAATAACTTTAAAGCTCAACGTTTAATATATATATATATATATATATATATATATATATATATAATCCGAATATGAAATTTCTCACCACGAATTATTGCTGAACAAAAAATCCGTGAGACCATATACCATTATACATTAGCCAAAACTAAACAATTGAACAATTATCAATTAGATGTGTTCATATGCACAATAAAAAATTAACAAAACCAAACAAATAAAAAAACATTTTCCAAAATAACAACAGAAATAAGTTAAAATTGAAAATAACTCACTTAAAAAAATTGAAAAAACAATTATCAATTTGTCAAGCCGAATACCTACGGCGAGGATCTACTTTTGATGGTGCAAAAATATATATAACAGTGTTTGATATATAATAGTGTTTGAAGTTAGTACATCTATTTAATAAATACAATTCCCATAAAACACAAATTGCTTATAGATTTATTAGAGTTTTAAGTGGAATAAAAAATAATTTTTTTCTAAAAAAATTGTTTTTTATTAAAATATTATGAATTTTAATAATTCAACATATAAACTTTTATGGATAAATACTAAATTATAAGAAATAACACTAGTCAAAAATTAGATATAATGATTTTAGAGGTCAGAACTTAATATATATAGAATAGTGTTTAGGAAGGAAAAATATTTCTGCTGCTTTACTCAACCAATTGCATTGCAACAAGACGACGGTCACATTTGGTGAGCATGCAGCAAATAAGTTCGAATAGTTGAATAGATTGTTTTGTTTGTTCTTGCAAGAATTATTGATTAAGGAAATATGAGAATTTCCCTTTCATTATTACATTAAATCCAAAAATGTGAAATTTAACATAAATTAGTCTTTATGCTGCCATCAGTTTAAGAAGCTTTAAGCTTAAGTATACTTTAATTTTTGAGAAAAATATGAATAAGTACTTGGTGGTTAAACATTTTATTATTAAGGATTATAATTTTTTGTGCGATTTCAATATCTATGATTTTATTTTAATATTACATAGCTGATAAAATTAGATACACACTATAAATTCTCTATCCTTTTATGATAAAAATTAAATTTTAGTTTAAATCAACTTCTTATGAATATAATTTTAACTTAACAACAGTTTTGTTGTGTATAATAATCAATTTCTTTTTTAAAATAAAAATATGATAGAAGTTTTTTTTTTTACATTTTTCTTTGTTCTTTTATTATTACCACCTAAAACTACATTGAATAGACTTTTTTTTCTTAATTCTCTATCAAATAATATAAACTTTAAATTTTGTAATGCTCAAAAAAAAAACAAAAGAAAAGAAATAAAGATTAGTTTTGAAATAATTTGTGGCTAAATTTATAAAGTTGTAATATTTTAGCCATGAAAATAGGTTTTATGGCTTGTTGTAACGAGAGATGGCGTGGCTTTATCTACAGAAGTTTTATTATTTTATCATTTTAAAAATTTAAACTCTAGTTTTATTTTAATGCTCCTTATTATAGCATTATTTTAAAAAAAAATAATATCTTTTAACATAAAAACATTAATGATGTCTATTTAATAATAGAAAGTATAACTTTTTATTACTTATTTTTTATATGGGATTTGAGACTTTTAGTTTCACTTGTATATAATTAGTCACGACTTTAATTTTTGAAGCTAAAATTTTATATAACTAGCTCCAAATTTATTTAATGTTGTGGCTAATATTGTATATTAGTCATGATCTCAAATATTAAAACTAAAATTTTATTTTTAACTATAAAATATTTTATATTTATGGCTAATTGATATTTTAAGTTGCAACTTTAACTTTTATAGCTAACTACCCGTGGCCAAATATATATTAAATATTCTACTCTCTCTGTTCTATATTAATTGACATTTTAGTTTGGATTTTTTATTTTAATTTATTTGACGTTTTCAATTATCAATATATTTTAACTACTTCTTTTCCTATACTGTATTTATTTATACATACACTTCTTTTGTAAATATACAAAGTTACTCTCTTCATTTCATTCCAATTATCTTTTAAGAAAATTGAATTTGTTTCACTCAAATTGACCTTTTTAGATTACCAATAAAAAAATAATTTTTTCTTTCCTATTTTTCCCATATCTTGATTTTAGAGTAAGTTTTCTATTAGAATAATTGTAATTCATATTAACTTTTAATTTTTTTAAAAGAGAGGTATACAGTCATTTGCACCAATAATTATACCTATTAAACATGATTCTTAATTTTTGTGAAACTATCTTAAACAACAATTGGAATGAAACAAATAGTGTAATAATTAGTTGATAGAATTATTATAAAGGTAATATAGTATTTTATACATATATTAATTATATTTTTTAATTTAAGTGTATGATCCTTAAATTACAATTAAATTGGAATAGAGGAGTAATTACATAATATTTTAATGCATGTGTTTAATTAACGTTTAACTTGTATAATTGGTTATAGAATTGTAATTTCTGTGGCTATAAACTCTATTTAGCTACAATTTTATGTTCATGGTAAGATTTTGCAGCCATATGTGCAATTTATAGGACTGACGTGTTGCAATCCACAAGTCTCATAAAAATAAAAAGTTAAAATCCAAAGACATCAAAGTGCCCAAAAAAAAAAAACCACACACAAACCCCTGATAATAAACAGTAAAATCACATTGTATTTATATAGAGTTATATCCCTTAATCTTTTAATTTAATTTTTAATTTTTTTATACTTTTAAATCCTTCAATTTTTATTTGTAATTTATTGTACAATTAAAAAATTTTAGAAATGAAGAAGAAATGAGAATGAAATTTAAATAAAGAGTTAATTGGAGTGTAAGGATATAAAATGATATTGAAATTTAATATTTTAACTAAATTGTTTTCTTAACTAGATTTTTCTTTATAGGTTCTGAAAGCAATTAGTAGCAGGTACATAATTATCTTAAAATAATTTCTATTTTAAAAATATAAAAATATTTTTAATTACGAAAAAAATTAAATGTGCTCATTGAAAGAAATGCACGCGCCATAATAACTGCCATTTACAGCTTTTAAGCAATTTGTAATTAAATTTATAAAAATTTTGTAGTTAAATATTCTAACAACGAAAAATATTTTATAATTTGTTAGAAATAGTGTGAATAAAAATTCCCCATGGAATTTTTTTTTAAGAAAAAAATTAGCTACAGAATTTAAGTATCTTATAATTGTTTTTCATAAGTTATAATAATGGTACTAAATTGTAAAAAATATTAAATTTTAGTTGCTAAAAATATAAATTTTATAGCGAAGGATTTACTCACAAAAATATTATTTTTCAAATACAAAACATCTATAACTATGGATTTGTTTGCTACAAATAAAATATATGAAGTTAAAATGAACTTATTTGCTACAAATAAATTAATTAAATCCTTTATCCATTTAAAATTTAAATTTAAATTTTATCTAATTATAACCAACTAAATTGTAGCATTATCTTTTTTTAATATATATATATATATATATATATATATATATCCTTTAAAATAGAATATTAAAATGATTTTTATTTAATAATAGAAAGAAAATTTTTACTGTTTATTTCAGATGTGGAATTTGAGACTTTTTAGTCTCACATTTATACTTTTCTAATCAACAACAATTTTAATTTTTGTAGCTAAAATTTTATATAATAAGCTATAAATTTATTTATTGTTGTGGTTAATAATATTAATTAGCTATAATATCAATCTATGTAGCAGAATTTCTATTCAACTGAGATTTTTTTTTTTTTGTCAAATAATATTTAAAGCGAATTAAAATTATATAAAACCCAACTACAAATCTACTTATTCTTGCAACTAACATTTCATTCTGGCTACAATTTCAAATATCATGAGTAAAATTTAAATTTTAACTGTAGAATAATTCACGTTTATGGCTAGTTAGTAATATTAGTATTTGTATCCAATTTGAAAATTTTGGCTGAGATCCATCAAAATCCAGTATTGAAGAAGAAACTTCTGGCATTTATGTTTTGAAATTAACATTACAAGCTGAGGAGCTGAGGACAAAGATACTTGAAGTTTCTAGAAGAAGTAACATTGAATTTACAATATATGGTGAGGAATTAAGGAGTTAAGGAAGAAGTAATGTCTAAGTCATAAAATTAACTAGCGTGTGGCCTGATATTTTATTTTAATATGTGGAATAAAGTTATATTTAATAATATGTTTAAATTAATTGTTTTTTAAATTTAGTAAAAAAATAATAAGATATTGATGTTTGTTATTTTTTATAATGGAAATAAATATATTTGACATTAATAACTATTTATTAATAATTTTTTTGTGAAATATTTTGATATTATTAAATGAATATATAAGAATGTAATTTTGTTAGAAACAACTACATAATTCATAAATTGTAGAGCAATATGGAATCAACAATAACATCATCGCAATATGAAATTAAGCATTGCGATCACGCTTGCTTTCAGGAGTCATTGTAGGGAAGCGAGCACAGTCAGTGCAATAGTTGAAAACAGTGAATTTCTGTATTCCTAAATTGGTTACAGATGAGGAAAATGAGAGATTGATTTCCATGCCGGTGAACTGATTTCTTTCACTGAAAAGTTGAATTTAACAATAGAGTTCAATTTAAACTATTGTACAACTTAATTTGGAGAGCAAGTTGAATTTAAACTGTTGTACAAAGTCACTTCCGCATGTAGATGCATTCACTGCATTCTTTTATCTTTCTTGATTCATCTTTAGATTTACAATGTCAAGTGACGAACTTTAGAGAAGCAACTGATCTTTTCAACAGCTTAACCCTTTTACTTGTTGACTATAAGAGAAAAATAATGATAAACAACTGTGAATTCATCTAAAAATTAGTAATGGTTGCTAAACCATCTTGTACATACCTAATGCAAAAGGCCTAAGCTACTGCAGAATGTAATAACAAATCCACCTTGATAGTTAAATTTACAGTTCATAACAAACACAACTTCTTAGAGTAGCATTTTGAGTTCAGAACACTGTGGATACAACATTTCATATTTGAACAAATATATTACCTGAAATGGTAGTACCTCAATGTTATTCGGAGTCACAGTAAGATCTTTACCATGAAAGCATTCAAAACTTTCCACAAAAATAAAAGGTAACAGCTCTAAAAATGCAGAAGATTACTCATAGTACTTGAACAACAAAAGTTGGTTACATTCAACGGAAATAAACCCATTAGGCTGTTAATAAATTGAACTTCAGTAATATGTGGTGAACAATATTCAACAACAGATGCAGCCAAATACAGTCATGTAATCCACCAACTATATTGAAGACATAATTTCCTCTTCAAGGTTTTATCCAGAGAAATAAAGAGCTGTGAGCATTTAGAAAATTCAGGCCCATGTGTCTAGTTAAACACCTAAAAATGACATTTGAGATATGATATGATATAAACATGTTAAAAATGACATTGGATAAATATAGAACCAAGGTGATTAAATGGCCCTTTACAGCTCCGATGCACAGAAACGTTGTCCGACTGCTGTTTCCGCATTTCAGAAACGCATCGGATATGAAACTTCAAAAAAATGTCCTTAAAACGTCCCGGGGCCATTTTTGTAGATAGACAAAATTGGAAACGCATTTCACCCCTTGGGAATGCGTTTCTTATGTTAAAAAGCTGTGAACAACCATTCTTCAATCAAGAATTCAAGATGAAAACAGAAACTACTACTCTTCAATTAAGAATCCAAGATGAAAACAGAGATAAATAAAGAGAAATTCAAGATGAATAAGGAACAAATTTAAGATCTAAATAAAAAAAGAATTAGAAAAATGCTTCCTAAATTAAGATCAAGAGAAACTATTTGAACACTTTCAAAAAACCTTGAGACTCGTCTTCTCAGAAATTGAACTCTACAACTCTTCAACAATTTTTGGCTATTTATTGAAGAAGAATCTTCTCAAATACCATTGCCTCATCTATTGTTGTTGATCAGTGCAAGATCTACATGCAATAGACTTCTAATACAACAGATTTGTTTCCTACAGAAAAAAAAAAGGCTCGGGGGAGTCCTTTCTCCGTTCCTTTTGCAAAATTGCATTTTAGTTTCGACCGTGTTTTAGAGAAACAAAGATGTCTTATTTTTTTAAGGTTTGTTAGGTTTAGTCTTTAAATTGTTTTATTTTTTAATTGATTAGTCATTTTTTGGCGCAAATAATTTATTAGTCTTTTGTTGGGATTTGTTTTCTTGAACTAATTATTATTGTTGCTGCTTATTATTATTAAATTATTATTTTAGTAATAAATTAACATTATAATAATAAATAATAAATGATATTATATTATTATTAAATTTTAAATTATATATATGCTCTTATATTTTTAATATTTATGCGTTTTCTCCACATTTCCATTTCCTATAATTTTGTAAAATACTGTTTTACCGAATCCGTTTCCAGATTTCCCGTTTCTACGTATTTGTTTCCGTGCATCATAGTTTTACAGCTTCACTACATAAAAATCTCCAATCACTGCAAACTGAAATACAAATAGAGCTTAAATTGATGTGATCAAAGTTCTTATCATCTAATTGGATAAAATAAATTATGCAAAGTACTGTCTGTTCCAAATAAAAGATTTAATTTCACTTAGAGACTAGTTTTTAACCTCTCATATTTGAGGTTCTAACACATTGGACAATTATACTATAAATAATTTATTTACGTGTGTGTATAATAAAAATTAAAATATTATAAGTAATAAAATAAAGAATCACAAAATATAAAATAATGATTCATATAATATTTAGTGCAATGAGAGGGGTTAAGGATTGGGTTTGGTAATTGAGAAGTGTAAAATAATGGGAAGTGGGGTGAGGTCATTGATGCACATGTAGTGGTAGAAGAACCTCCATGATTAGAACCGCACGTCTCTATATTAGAAGAGAAACAAAGAAGATAAAAGATGGATTCTTTCTCAGCCGAAAAAAAAAAATGCAGCAAGAACTGAGGTAGGGAAGATAGAAAGCACATGGAGTGCTTGAGGTTCATTAAATGATGATGAGAGGAGTCAAGAAGCATTGGGTTAGTTGTCGATGACAATTTAGTAAGATCGATAATAAGTTTTAACCTCAGAGATTGAGTGAAAGTGAAAATCTATGGGGATGAAGAAGTAGAAGAGGAGTTTATGATAAAGAAGGACTGATTGGTGAGGTAGGGAGAGGCAAAGGTGGACTTGGACTCTGTGAGGGAATTTAATGTGTTAGCCATTAAGATGATGATAAGAGATTATCATAATGCATAGAAGAAAAGAAATAAATTGATTTTAAATGAAAATAAAGGCTTGTCAAAATGCACATGACAAGCAACGAAGACATGACTTCAAGTGGGATCGAGACAAAAGTGACCTTAGTGACTTGGAGATTGCCCAAGGTAAACACATTAATGACTTCGAAATGAAAATTTATGAGAATTGTATAGGTAAAGATAGGGATAAACAACACACCCGAAAATTTTACAATTTAAATAATCTGGTTATTTATTATGTAAAAGAACAAATGGGGCTTTATTGTTAATACTGGTTTTTGGCATTTGGTTAATGGAATGAACTACAGTAATGAAAGCATGAGACCAATATGTAAAGGGAATTAAAGCATAAGTGAGCAAAGTGAGGCTTGTGTTAATAATGTGCCAAAATTTTCATTCGACCAGGCCATTTTGCTCATGAATATACGGGTAGGAAATGCAATGAATGATTCAAGTATTTTGAAAATAAGAGTTAAGTTTTGAAAAATCTCCTTCTTGATCTGAACGAATTGTTTTAATAGGACATTAAAATTGCAATTTAAGATATGCCTCAAAATTTTTAAAAGTAAAAAACACATCACTTTTATTTCTCAATGGGACAATCCATGTGAAACGGGTGAAATCATTAACAAATAGTATAAAATAGCAAAAACCTAAATTATTGAGAATTGGAGAATGACCCTTACATTAGTGTGAATTGTTTTAAAAGGATGACAACTTTAATGAGTTATAAAGGCAAAAGGAAGCTTCGCCATTTTGCCAAGATGACAAGAGGCACAAGGTGATGATTAACAAATGGAAAGAGGCTGGTAGAGTTGAACAATTGATGATAGATGACACAATAAAAGAACGAGGATGGGCAAGTTTGGCATGCTAAATGTGAAAAATAACTGATTTATGAAGAAGAGAGTGAGGCTGAGGAGAAGATAAAGCATAAAGTCCATTACTACTCTGGCCTTATAAGAAGGTTACTTTGCTCCTCTTATCCTTAACCAAAAAATAAGAATGGTAAAATTCAAAGAAACACTTATTGTCATATGCAAATTTTTAAACAGAGAGTAAAAATTTAGAAAAATTAGGAACATGTAAAACCTTATTAAGTTTCAAGTTAGTATTTTTAATTAAAGGCAAAGAAGTTATACCTGTATTAGAAATTGGCATTGATTGACCATTGCTAATTATAAGTTGATCTCCTCTTTTATGGATTGGAAATATGGTTAAGAAGTGGCGTCATATAATGAGTTGCTTCGATGTTTAGAATCCATAAATGTTCAAAAAGAAGAGCAAATTGAAAAGAACTTATATATGACAATGGATAAGTCAGTGTTTGCAAAGTAACATTGGCTTGTGGATTACCATAAGATCATGGTTCATAGCATTAATGACATCGATCAGCGGTGTGATTAGAAAATCCATAAATTTAACACTTGCAAGTGTTGTTGCGAAAAGAGGGGTTGAATCCATCATTAGATGGGCAATGTAAATCTTAGAAAGATGGACAGTGTGAAGGTGAGGAAGATGGGTGAATGGTGAGATGAGATATGGGTGACGTGGTGTAGCTTTTGAGCAATATTTCATAGGAAAGAAGTTGACTGTATAATTTAGAAAAGGAGACAAGATCAGGATGAAGATTTAAGGCAAACACTATAAGATGAAATTTCATACCTATGTTTCGATATATAATGGCATTGAATTCAGCAAATAAGAAAGCTTTACTAGCAACTACAAGTTTATCGGACAGTGTTTTAGCTTTCTAAAGCTATTGAGCAATATCCATATTATGTTTCTTAAGTTCTTGAAGTTCAATATAAAGCTAAAGTTGACGATTCTGAGATATATAACCAAAAACACTCTTTAGTGATGTCCAAGCAGAAAATGCCGATGTGTAGAAAGTAACATAAGAGTAGACTACTTCAGTTAGACAAGACAAAATCCATGACAAAAGCAATTGATATTGTTTAAACCATTATGTATAGTTAGAGTTGACAATGGTTTCATTTGAATTATTTGGAGAGACAATGGTTGTAATTGGGGGAGAAGTGCCATCAATCAAGTTGTTAATGGTATGAAAATTAAGAATAGGAATAAAATGAGTTTTCCAAGCAAGAAAATTTATGGGTGATAGTTTTATAGCAAAGCTATAATTTGTTGTGGCAATAGTGGTTGAAGTTGAATTTGTTGAAGCTGGAATGATTTGAGTTGTCATGTGATGCTAAGCAACAAGTTTAAGAGTAGTTGGGATGAGTTTGTGAAATAATTGATAGAAGGCATAATAATAATAATAATAATAATAATAATAATAATAATAACATTATTATTATTATTAGTATTATTATAGCATTGTGTTAATTTTATTTCTTTCCTTTTAGTTGGGATTTGATTTCTCATCTGAGGTAGGATTTGTTTTTATTTTATTTTCTAATTAAAATTAGGGTTGATAGGTTTGTATCAGTCTATAAATATATAAATCTTATGGCTATTGGAGACATTTTTTGATTGAATGGAATAGAAACCTTTTCTTGTTTTTTTTTTTTCCAAATTTTCGATATTTTTTGAATCAATAAATATTTGATGCCTATTCCTAATATTTTTTATGAATTAACATGTTATAAAAAATTATTTTATGACATTTGTACATAAATCAATAGATAATAATAATTATCCTTTTATTCTTTATTTTTATTTTTTTAAAGCTTCTGCTACACAATCATGGTAATACAATTCTGATATCATGAAATGATCTCTGAATGAATGAATAATTCTGTTATTGTATTCTCTGTTTAGCACTAAGTAGAGTACATGTTTATATAATACAATGCCTAACTGATAGTTGTTACAGAACTCAAAGAAAGATAAATACAAGAAGAGATCAATACAAAGGAAATAAATATATATTAGCACGTATTGAGGCTGTTAGAAGAAGTGGCGTTAACATACTTATGGGAAAAATAGACAAATGGATTAATATTTATTTTAAAAGCAACATGAAAGAATTAATCTAATGTTGCAAGCTATGGAATTAATGTTCGAGATTTATAACAAGGTATATTTGTCTCATTAATAGAAAATTTATTAAGAAAAATTTATGTTCTTATCTCCATGTCATACTGCACATAATGTACGAAATCCATTTGACTATATATTATATTATATTATATTATATGATGTTTTATTATTATTAACAGATAATTATTTTGAACTATTATATCATTTTATTTTTCATAATTTAAAAAATATTTATTTATTTATAATATTTACAACTGTTAATATTTATTAATTATTTTTAAAAAATAAAATAATTATAAATATTTTTTTTAAATATCAAAAATAAATTAATGTAATAAATTGAAATAACAATTCTCCCTGCTATCAATGTAAAATTATAAAAATAGTTATTGTGGAAGCCCATTTTAATGCCCCACATCTTTTATAAGATTGTCCATTCATTTGATTTTACATGTTAATCTGCACTTCACGTTCCTATTGAGAGTTCAACAATTTTGAAATTAGACCATGAAATTTTTTTTATCATTCTACTTTCATCATAAATTTAATTTTAATTGGCTCGATATAACTGATCAAATCTAATTAGTTTTATCACACTTGAAAAGAATACAATCATAAAATATATGGAAACAGATTATATGATGTTTTGACAAGGGAAGGGAAACAAATGGATTCTTTACAAATGTATATACAAAATTTGTTTTTTCGTTTTTTTTTTTTTTGGGTGTAAGTGTTGCCCCTATATTTTGTAAGTGCTCTTCAACATATTTGGTTGCATTTCAGACTTTTCTTTTCTTTTTTTTTTTTTTTACTAATCAATTCATTAATATAATAAAGTTATTTCAATTATAATAAATAAATAAATATTATTAATTTAATCCTTTTTAATTAATAATGCAATCAGCATATCTTCCCATCTTTGTAAGGGTTTTAGTCACACAGGCCCAATTAACTAAAAGTTTTAATATATATATATAAGGCTTCTACAATGACCCAAAGGTATAGATGCTTTTAATTTTTTAGCCATTGAATCACAACATAAATTATAAGTCATTAGATTAAAATTAAAAAGAAAACCTAATATTACTTTCACAGTGATCAAAAATATTTTTTTAATGGAAATTTCTCTTTCCCGATCTAAGTTATCACTTATATTTATAGCATCGTCCTTTTTAAAAATAATAGATTAAAAGACAATATATAGTGGACCATAAAATAATATATGGTTAACCATAAAATATTAATATACCATTGTAATAATCCTAAATTTTTAATTATTTTAATATATATTAAGATATGTAGTGTTAATAAATTTAAAAATTATATTTATTTATTTTACTATTTTGTAATTAATAATTATTATTTTATGTTAAATTATATTTTCTACGTAAATATTTTATTTTAAAAACTTATTATTTTAAATATTTAATTTACATTATTGATATTTATTATTTCGGATAGTATTATTTTAATAATATTATGTGTGTGTGTGTGTGTGTGTGTGTGTGTGTGTGTATATATATATATATATATATATATATATATATATATATATATATATATATATATATATATATATATATATATATAATCAATGAAACAAGAAAAATAAAAAAAGCAGAACACCTTACCTTCCCCACTGCCATCCCGTTTTTCCCTCGTCAGTGTGCCTCTCTTACCTCCGGCTGACCACCATCTTCTTCCTTCTTCTTCCCTCTTCCTCCCCGATGTCGTCTGACAGCCAACAACTCGCCAAAACGCCTAGAAACGGCAGCAACAACACGAGCTTCTCCTCGCCGTCGATCACTTTTTTGGCCACCATTGCAAGCTCCGCTGGTCTCTTTCGACTCCTTGAGCTCCGATGATCACGATTACAAGATCCGTTCAAGCTCTAACCTGATCGTTTGTGAGCTTTCTTGATTTTTCGATTTTAAGCTTTTAGGGTTTTTATTTTTTTTGGTTGATTTTTGAAAAGTCTCTTTACAAATGTTGATCCTTGTAGCTTAATCTCCATGAATTTTTTTTTTAATTTTTGGAATTTATTTGAATTTTGGTGAATTTTTTATTATTTTATTATTATTTATTTAATTTTTGTAAATTAATTTATTTAATTATAAAATTGATTGATTTGGTGTTATTATAAGTTAATAATAATTTTAGTGTTGAGAAAATAATTTTTGAGAATATTGTGTAATTTTTATTAATATTTTTATATTATGTAAATATTGGATTATTAGGTTAAATGTGTATTTTTGTTGGGATTATTGGTTAATTATATATTTTAGTTGATATTAGAATAATAAATGTTGATAGAATAATTTTAATGATTTTATATAATTTTTGAGAAAATTATTTAGTATTATGTGTATTTTGAAAATATAGGGAAATTGTGAGTTTTTGTTAAAACTATAGTTAAATATTATGTTTTAAATGGTTTTAGAATTATTTAAGGTAATAAAATAATTTTTATAAATTATTTACTATTTTTAACTAATTAATACTAATTTTTAAAATATTATATTATTTACTAAATTGGTAATTAAACGGGTTTTTAGTTACTGTTAATATATATTTAGGCTATTTAAGTTATTTTAATATATAAAGTGAATTTCTACTATTTTATATTGAATTATTGAAAATTTTGATTTTTAATAATATTATATTATGATTTTGGGATTTTTATTTAATTATTGTGAAAATAATTATATTGAGTGTGTTAATGTGTAAATATGTTATATTTTGATATTTTGAGGACACATATGAAATTTATTTATTTTTAATATATTTATTGTATTATTTGTATTTCTAGTGAAATTGTGGACTTCGATTAAGAGAAGTGTACAGTTCAGGGTCTCAACCGAAAATGTTGTATATTTTATGTTTTGAAATGTGTTTTCTTGCAGGATTGACTCTACTTTTTAGTAAAGAGATGTCCGTTTTACAGAGAAAGTTCTACTAAATTTTTGATAGAATTCTCGTAAAATGTGACATCGAGTTGATCATGAAATTCTTTGTTTGTCTGTGTTCCATATTTCTAGATCGAGTCTCTTTAGAAGTATAAGTTAGATTTATTCTGATTTTGTTGTTATTATTTTATTTTCTAATTGCGTCGAGACCGAGGCCTAGTGGACCACGTCCGTCGAACCAGTCTCAAGGAGCATAAACTTGTGAGTTGTTATTTTATATATACATCGCACTTAGGTTGCATATTTTAGAATATACATGTTTTAATGTGTATTTATTCATAAATTATTTTATTAAATGTTTAGTATATGTTAGGTATATTTTTAGTATATTTTTTTATATATTTCAAAATAAAGGCATGTTATATTTTTTTGTTTTTATTTAAAATATTTTTAGTATATTATTGGTTTTTGTTTGACATATTTTATGGTTGATTTCGAATTCATTTAGCATATATATACTTGAAATATACTTAGTTTATTTTGGGTATATTTTTGGTATATATATGGTTTATTTTATTATTATAAATGTTATTATGCATTATTTATTTTCCCGTATGAATGTTTTATTTAAATGAAGGATATCGATAGAACGTGCTAACTAGTGGGCAACACTAAGACCGTGTACGTACCGGTGCGATAGATTTAGGGTTGAGTGAGAATCACTTGTGGTGAAATGTGATTTGATTTGATTGATTGATTGAGAATATTGATGTGATTAAGTAGTGTGTTTGCTGGAGCTCGGTTGACCTAGTGTCTCGTGGCCAATCACACTAACAGTCAAACTGTTGGAGCTCGGTTGACTTAGTGTCTCAGATATGGAATAAGTGAATTAATTTAGAATCAAGTGAGCCTATATGGCTAGAGAGTTATTATTGATCGAGGATGCAATTAAATAGGGTTCTATTTGATCCTTCAACAAAACATATGTTTTCAGCATTTATTATATAAAGTGTTTTCAGTATTTGTGTGAAATGCTTGTATATGTACTTATTATATACGGATGTTTGATTGCATATAGCATTAGGAGATGCAAATATATATAATATAACAATTCACTTAGTGAGGTCTGACTTCCCTCAGTTGTTATTTTTACAGGAGACTCTTCTTCCTCAGACCTCAGTAGTATGCCCATTCGTCGAATTTCTTCAACCCCATCTAGTTTGTGTAAATTATCTACTTGACTTTATTTGTACTCTAGAAAACTGCAGTAATTAGTTGTATTTTGTATTTGTTGTATGTTGGTTGTAATTTCATAGACCTTTCTTTGAAATTTGTATAATATATTTTATTTTATGATATGAGAAGTTTATTTTATCATTATTATGGTTTGAGATTTTTAATTATGGTGCATATTTTGTTTTATTTATTGCATACTTTTATTCTTTTAAGGCTTGTTACGAGTTTCGGATTTGAAAGAATTCTTATTCCCTAGCATCGGTCATGACTCCCGGTTTAGGTCGTGACAACCGAAAAATTATAAATTTCACTAATTTTTACAGTTGTTAACCACATAATATCATAAAATATCAAGTAAAAAAATAAAAGAGCATATATTTTTCAAAATTCCTATATTATAGAAAATTCATAATAAAATGATGCATGGTTGACCCAAAAATGATATAAATTGACTTTAAAAGTATATAATTGTTAGAAATCGGTAATGCAACTTAGGCATTAAAACATGTGTGGCAAGCACAAGCCTAAGTAATGTAAAATTTCAAAATTTTATTAACATAGCCCTTTATGACATGAAGAATTCCATTCCCATAGATCCATTTTGCATTTTTACACATATCTAAATAGCAAAAACAACATGTATGAACATCAATATAGGAATTCCACATTTGGGAATACTTACAAACTCCTTAGCTTTAGATGTCTTTGGTTCAACTCTTGAATCAAATACTTAGCCTCCAAAGTGTTAGGCTTCTAGCTTGAAACACCAAAGTTTTGCTAATCACCTTCTTGCCTTAATTAAGCTTAATAGCAAGTGCCCTCTCTAAATGACCCTTAGAGACTTGCACTAACTTAATTCTCTTACAAGAACTTAGAGTATATAGTTAGTATATATTATTTTTCCTTTTGGTATATTTTCTTTCCAAAATCCCTACACACTTTTCCAAAAGCAACAACTCACATTAAGCTCATTAATGCAATTGCATATTCACTTGTATCTCTGCACTTAGAACTCTTCTAAGGATATCTTTGTAGAGAAAACAAGCACTTGAGATAGTAGTGCACTCACTGAACATGTCATTTTCTACATCATTGGTTATGCCACCTTAACATAGTTAGTGAACAAATTATGTAAGTAACTTACTACATCATTAGTTATATCACCTTGACATTTTTAGTGTACAAATACATATGTAGAGAATATATACATCTTATGTATTATGTCTACATTCATCCTTACACTTATCAATTTATGGACTTGGGATTAATAATTGGGCAAACATTTAGCCCAAGCCTAATCCAATAAATAAATGGGCTTTAGATTAATCTTTGGTCCAAAACTCTTCTGGGCCTAGGCCATACAACTTAGGCTATTAATCCAAGTCCAAATACAAATAACATATATTATTATTAATTTAATACTTTAATTAATATCTCTTATTAATTAAATATAAATTAATAATTAGACTCTTATTTGAATTAAATTTCATGATATGCTAGAATCATCACTTAAAACATAAATCCAATTTCATTAATATTAATTAATTGATTAAAATTTTAATCAATAATTAGATTAATATTGAATGGTGATTTGGTGAAACTTTTTTAGGTGTGACTTGCTAGGTTTATGTATAATTGGCAATAAGAATATGATATCAACACTTGATATTATTTGAAACTCTTTTAAGTCTAAATGTAAAAATCCCAATTATGCATATTTAGTTCTCATAAGTTGTGAGTGACCTTTAGCATCAATATCATAACTACTCAATCAGATATGAATGCATATATTAATTCACACGAACCTTATGGTCATAATTATCGTGCACTAAAATCCTTTCATTAGAAGATCCCATTATAGCTTAGGGTCAAAATGTGATTAAACTCTAATAGGTTTATCATATGACTTCATCTCAAGCATTAATTCTTGATAAAACATAACTAATACTAAAAACACTTTCTACACACTAAAAATCTTTCAGACTGTGTTATATTTATCCTAGCCAGGAACTTATTTATCAAGAATAAAATTAGATAGCATAGGATCTTTCCCAGTTCACTCCAAGCATTAAATCCCTTATTGGTTAAATACTCATCCCTACATTTAATTAATTAGAGCCACTACATGCCATATACCCATATGTGAATGGCACAAGTATGTAAGCGGTAACAAACTCTAACTACTTAAATGTGGATGACCATGTTACCTTAGGTTAAAGGACTATATGTACCATTATGACCTAGATTGTGATTGTTGATTATAAGTGAGTGTCCTTGCAATCATAAATCTAACGTCACTGTTCAATCCACCCATCACATAAGTATCCATATGTCTATTCTGATATCTCATATCAAGTAACATGAGACTGATAAGGAACCTCCAAGAATAAGCTTGAGAACCCCTTTATGTATTCGAACCCCCGAAGCACTAACTTGAAAACCCCAATAGTCAATTCAGCAACAACCCCTAAGAATGGTTAGAAATCAGATTACTTAGATGATCAAAGAATTAGAATAAAGAAAACTTGTTTCTAAATTCCAATTTTGAAACACTCTACAAGAAGATGATCAATCTACTTGAATGTTCCTTAAAGCATGTATTCTACACAAGAATACAAAGATAAAAGCAAAACAGACTTTAGATTTTAAAACTTCAATTCTGAATAATAAAATTCGTCCAAGGCATATATATATAGCCTTTACAAGGTTTTCTTTAGTGAGTAAGGAAAACTAATAACCCTAATCACAAAAATAGGAAATTAATCTAATCAGACCTTAAATAGGAATTTTGACATACTTCCTATTTTAAGAATAATTAAACTAACTAAAACTAATGGGCTTTTAAAATAATAAATTCGTTCAACCCTTATTTAACATAATTAAACCTAAATAACAATGCTTAAACAACTCTCCCATGCATATTCGGCCAGCCCATAACAAATAAGGCCCATTATATACTTAATTAAACCCATTAATAACTTGGACTTGAATTAAGTTGTATTGAACTTGAGCTGCACTTGGCACAAAGCTTTGGTGTCCTTGTAAACTTTCACTAGCTAAGTTCACTAAGCCTTGTAAATGATGGATTAAGGCTTCTTGAAGTTTTTTAGATTGAGACCTTGTTATAGGTCTTTGAGGCATGCTGATTTTACTCAAAACCTCTTGAACTTGATCCTTGCCTTCTTGACCATGCTCATCTTCATCACGTTGAATTCTTTGAACTTGGTGTGTTGGCTGCTCCATAAGAGAGACTCACTACCTCCTACTATTAGCATCACATACTAATCAAGGAAAATAGACAACGATGATAGTTTAATTAATATTATCCAAATATTAATTATTTGACTATGAACAATTTATAGCATATGTACTAAATAAATTTGTAACTATTATCAACTTTTGATAATAAATTTGTTTAACATATTGCTAAAGGGTAAATATTTAAATAAACAAACTCTTTATTTAAATGAGTATTTTATTGCCATAGAAATAATTTACAATATCATTATTTATTACAAGAATGGCACTAGGACATATCTACACTAACAATAAGTTGATCATATGCTATCAAGCAAACAAATTTGGTTGACCATAGAAAATCAATTCTCAAATTTGATATTTATTTTTGCAGAATTAATTTTATGATTTAATAAAATATTTGTAAAATTAACATCAAAAGTGTTTTAATTAAAATTAATTTAAAAAGTGTTAAAATATTAAGAATTTAGACGGGAGTAAGTTTCAATAATTAGTGATAAAATATGTTGTAACTTGATCTGCTATATTTAGGTTGTTGACATGTCTTAGGATTATTTTTCATTATGAATGCCATGTTTTGCTATTTCTGCTTTTGTTATGGTGCTATTCTGGTGTCGCTTTACTATTTTGTTATTTTTTTTGTTGTATTTATTTTTGTGGATGTTGTAGATAATTCATGATGTAATATTGTAATACTAACATTTGTTTTTCAAGATTTTATTAGATTTAAGCCTAGATTTATTCTTTCACAAAAAATACATTTATTTAGTGATCTCATTTTTCACAATTCTGAAAATATTCTTTATGTAAACAATAGAAACATGGGCCTTAAACATGGGTCTTAGATTATTAAAATAGGTCTTAAATCAGAATTATAAATCTAAACTCAACTTAGTTTGTCATATAGATCTAAGTGCTTGTGCATATTGCCTTAAAAATTGAACAAGTGTTAGTTTCTCTTGAAAAAAATGATCCATATAAGAATGAATTCCTTCACATCATTGAGTAGTAGTTTGCCCAGTAAACAAAAAAAAAAAAAAACCTTACAAATAATCTTCAGCCCAATGCCTTCGATTTGTATAAATTTTTTATACCCACGTATTCTCTTGAAGTTTATACTTTTCAACAGTTTGCTTCCAAAAATTCTTAAAACTCTGGATGTTGATATTATCAACTAAGAAATGATGGAACATATTATGAATCAACCAAGTCATTTTTAGAATGAAGACCCTCCTTATAACAAACTCATATTCTCATCAAAATTGTGTCATTTTTATAATGCCTTATATCATTTTTTCACACACTAAACCATATAGCACTTGAATAAGTGTAGTAAAAGTTTTTAGAATCTGCAATTGAATCAAATTCAATACCCATTAAATCCTCTATAGACCACTCCTCAATTCTTTTAGAAATTTCTATTGATAAAGAAGACCAATCATACTTGCTCTTATTTTTCCCATATAGTAGATTTGATACTCTGTCAAAATCATTACACATAAAAGTAAGGTAAACCTCTTCATTACTTAGATGAATTTATGGAGAACCATAATGAGTACTATATATATATATACATACACTCCAATAAATTTCTACTAGTGGTGGACCACAAAATAATATATATTTTATATAAAATTCTGGCTGACATTAAATATTCTCAAACTTAATAAGTAACAAAACTATGTAGGGTTAATCACAAAATAATGTATGTCGACTATATAATGGTATAGGTTAACCACAAACTATCAAGTAAAAAAATTTGGTTGACCATATTATATTAAAAGATAAAAATCACATTCCTTTGAAACACAAAAGTAAATCAGAAAGCGATAATTAAATTCAATTGTAAATTTATAAACATTTATAAATTTACCACAACTATGAATTTGATGATGGTTGAATCTTAATGATTAGAACTAATAATTGAATTTGAGATACTAATAGAATTGTTGACTATGAGCAATGATTGAATATGAGGAACTAAAAGTGATGATACAATTCTAGTTTCTTTCTTAAAAAATTTCAAAGCAAGAATAGAGTTTTTGTATGTTAAAATTTACAAATGTATTTTTCTTTTAAATAAAAAAGTGTTAAAAGATATCACGTGAACTTTTTTTTTTTTTTTGACATTTTTTCAATCTCTAAACACATTTGTTTGTTATAAGTATTTGTTGGTTAACCTATCATTATTGTAGAGTTTTTTATATATATATATATATATATATATTAAATTTAACGTTAGCTTATTATATAAATTTAATTCTTTATATGCATTATGTTGGTCCACCTCTTCTTTGTATTCCTTAGCATATAGCTCAGCATTCTTGAATATTATCTTCCTGTTTTCAGCATCTTTTTGTTTCTTGATAGCTAATAAATGCAAGGCAACAAGATAAAATTAAGCACTCATCAATAACAACAAAACAGATGCGCTAGGAAACATTTCTCTCCTTAAAATTCAGCAAATTAAAAAAATCAAATGGATACAATTAAAACTAAGAAACTAAGAAAATAAATATGAAAAGTTATTAATTAGCATTCAATTTGCAAAAAGACATTTTGTATTAGGTTTGAACACGGGACAGATACAATATCTAATTGAATTGAAATTTCAAACCGAAAGATATTAAAATGTATAAAGCCAAACAATTTTAATCTTGAACTGAACTAATTTTTATAACTAATTTGATACAGTATTTGATGTTTATAAAAAATTGAACCGAAAATCGTACCGAATCATATCGAACCGTACCAAACCGAAAATTGAATGTAGTAGCGAATATTAATTTAATAAATAATACATAGATATTAACAAATAGTAGTGAGTAGTAACTTAATATTTTCAAGTAATATACATATGTATAATAATATATGATAAAAATTAATATATTTTGTGATTAAAATATAATAAATAAATTGTTAATAAAATATTTTTATTAATTTTATTATCATTGTTATTACTACTAGTAGCTCTAGTATTACTACTACTACTACTATAACTATTATTCTATTAACAAGTAAAAATATGAAAAGTCTATTATATTACAATTTGAAAATAAAAATATAAAAATAAAAAATTAACATTGCATAGTTTCAAATAATTCAATATAACAAGTAAAAATATTGAATATCTGTTTCAACAAACTTTAAACTTAAAATATGAAAAATAAGAAAATTATTATTATTAACAAGTAAAAATATGGACTGTACATTATATTTCAATTTAAACTAAAAATATGCAAATAAAAAAATTAATATTACATAATTTTAAATTTTATAAATTTAATTAAAATATGTTGTTATTATCATATTTGATAACTTATTAATTATTATTCTTAGTAAGTAATCTAATCTTATTTTTTTTGTTGACCAAATAAAGATTTCATTAACTAAAAAAAGACAAGTTACATAAAGTTGGGCCAGCAAAAGCTAAACAAATGGGATGTTTTGTATATAAAGCCCAAGTAACATTTTTAGGGAAAGAACCCTAATCTGATGATGTGAGTGTACGGAGAAATGGTAGATGCAGTAGTGGCAGTGTGATAGGGACTGCGTGCATGCCAAAATACTTGCTTGAACTGCCAGAATCGTGGGCCATTGAAGAAGGTAGAGGCCATATATTTAAGCAGTAGCAAGCAGAACAAAGAGAAGAAGATCATTCACGGTACTGAGCTAGAGCACCTCCGAGAATAGCAATCAACTTCTAACAAATTAGATTTGAAGAGCCTCGTGACAACAGTAGACAAACTACGATGTTGTGGCTAGGTAGTTGTCACAACGAAGCAGAGGGCGGTAATGAAACCAATCCATCTGCACTAACAGCTAAGAGAATAAAAAATAGCGATGAAGCCAACATAACTACAGCAAAAGCTATAAAAACAGAGGGTGGCGTTGAAGCCTAACCATATGCACCGAAAATAGAAGGCGACGATGAAGCCTAACCTTCTGCATAAAAGACTATCGCACACCATACAACAAACAAATATCAACAGCATGTTAACTAAAGAAGATGAATAAACAAAGCAAGAAAAAAGGTAGGATTACTAGTTAAAAACCAGTATATATCCCTCGGAAAACCCACTGTAAAACCAAGCTTTGCATTGTGTAAAGAGAACCTTTGAGAAAGATATTAGATATTTTGTCCATTTTATGACCTTTGATGTGACTATATTATTTAAAATTAATGAGCTAAATAATATTATTACATTTAATAATGAATATTATTGTTATTAAGTTATATAATTATAAACACCCGATTCGGTTGGCTCATGTTAAGGGAAGAATTAGAGGTGCTCGGTTTGATCAGTTCGTTGTTGAGCTCAATGATGAGAATGTGAAACTTGAACACGAGAATGAAGCCTGAATCTCTAATGGAAAGTGGACATGAAAACCTAAAGCCCAAAAATTAGCCTAATTATCCAAATTTGGCTAAGCCTGCTTGGCCCAATGTAGGCCCGAGCTAAAGGGGCATCGCCTCAGTGCAATGAGGCAATCGCCTCTTTGGTAGCTACCAATGAGGCGATCACCTCATCAAAAAGGTGATTGCCTCATCAAAGAGGTGTCGCCTCTATGGCAGACCACTTGCAGCTGCAGCCAAGGTGGCCAAGTGGTGTGAGCCATACACCCCAGACCTGATTTCGCGTGAGGAAGAGATTTTTGGGGAAGAGAAAAAGACTATGGAGGCTCATAATGAGCTAGAAGGCTTAGGAGCATGGGGAAGTTAGGGAATAAAAGAGAAAGAGAGAGAAAAGTAAGGGAGGAGGATTAAGAATTGGGGGAAGAAAAAGGAGAGAAGGAAAGAGCTCTGGAGAAAAGAAAAGAAAAAAGGAAAAAAAAAAGAAAAAAGGTCCTCAAGAAGGAGGGTAGATTCAAGGTAAAGGAGGTCCACGTTTCTTAAGGAGAGGGAAGAGAAAGCTTGTGTCAAAGCAGGAATCACACCTTAGCAAAGGTTACAATCAAGGATACATCTCTGAAGGCCTCTCATTTTGGTAAAAAACTTACACTTAAACTCAACATGTTCATCATTTAGTGTGTCCTTACTTGTGCATAGCTAAGTCATTAGTATATTTTAGGTATATTTTGGTTTACTTTGCTTAATACTTCATTTCATTAATGTGATCCTTGAAGGCTTTTGCATGTAGTTGTAGTTTGATGCTTGTTGAGTGTGTATATGCATGTATTATTGCTTAAAATAGAAGCCTAATCATTTTGAGAGTTGAAATCAACCTATTGATCAAGCGACGCCTCTTTATAGAGGCGTCGCCTCTTATCAATGAGGTGATCGCCTCAATGGCGATCGCCTTATTAACAAGTCTTCAGGAAGTTTATTTCCTTTGTTTATGTGTGTTATATGCTCTTTTTTCCTTAGAAACATCAAGGGCCTTTGTTGATGAGGCGACACCTCATCATAGAGGCGTCGCCTCATCAATGAGGTGATCGCCACATTGACAGGTCGACTCATCGTTTAGCTTTACTCCTTTCATTAATTTTTGTCGTGGCAATCACCTCATCAATGAGGTGATCGCCACATTGACAGGTTGACCTGCCGTTTAGCTTTACTCCTTTCATTAATTTTTGTCGCGATGTTTACTTAGCATGATCTTTTTGACTTCAGGCATAATTATATCATTGTGTGTTTATGAATATCTTGATTATTTTATGATTTCTTTAGTATGCAATATGCAACCCCTTTTTTAGAATATTTCTTTATAAGTATAGTGATACATGATTTCATTTTTTTTAAAGGAAGGACTTACTGTGTGTTATTTTCAGGAATTACTTAATGATTTTCATCATTGAGTAGTCGCCTTTGTTAGCTACCCCTTTTATATCACTGTGTTTATGTTTGTTATCGATTTACTTTTGGTATATATTTACTTTATTTTTTGTATATTATCCTTTTATTTTGTCTAAAAGCATTGTAATCTCTAATCCTTTCCCCCATTTAATTTTGAATGTATAGTTGTAAATTATTACTTATTTTATTTTTATTGAATGTTGGGACTCAAAAGCATGAAATTAAATTAATGTGCAAACTTGGACTTAACTATAAAACTTGGAAAGTGAATGAAGGCAAGTACAATTTTGGATGTAAATGGGGAAATAATTAAATGGTAATAAAACACAAAACACAAACGAAGGCCAATCTCAAGGTTGGGTGAGCATTCAAACGCTTATACCTAGTTTCTGAACCCAATCTTTGATGACGGCTTCTGGGAACCTCCGTGGGATCCAGTTGTTGTACAGTGTGTCTCGGCTTTTATTCAAGTGGCGACTCCATCTCTGAATAGGCCCAAGACCTATATCATATTTCCTAGTAGGCCTCGAGCCCACACAGTGCCATGGTCGCCAAATACTTGGGCGCATGCTAAACCCCGTCGCCTACAGTGGCGACTCCACTAGGGATAGAGAAACTGATTCCAGTGTTTTATGTTTTATCATTTTTAATTATTTTCTTATTTCTTCCTGTATTTATGCATTCACTACCCATTTTGCACACAATGAGCACTTCAATCTCGAATAAACCCTACAATAGTCAGTACTTAGCTACCTACGTTTCACTTAAATCTGGTGGTGGAATATTTGATTATTGTCACTCACGACACGTACTAATCCACGTTGTTTGACCTTTGAATGGGGAGATGTATATGGATGTATATTATTGTGAGAGCCCAAGCCTTTTTACCTAAGACTCAAGCCCATGTAATGACCTAGCAAGTATCCTTAGGAAATTTCCCACATGCATGTGTATTATGCCATATAATGGACCCTTATAATAAATCTTGAGCCCATCAATAAGCAGTCCAAAATAAAATGGGCCCTCGTGTCCAACCAAAGCCTATTATAAATAAGTTAGTCAATAGAGGCCTCTCATGCCTACTCATAACCCATTTCAAATGAGCCTTGACAAGTAAGTTTATGGTGCTAAGGATTTTGGCTCATAGAAAGTGGACTCAGGCTTTATTTAAAGGAACCATTACTTGTCTGAATTATTTTGAGAGTTTTCTTACATATGTCAGTTTTATTATCCCTCGCTGATAAAACGCAGGCCAAAAATCCTAGGACAAGATGCTCACCATTGAATACGTGTATGGGAGAAATAAGGGCGAAAGTTTGCACGATTAAGCTTTATGTTTTGGTCTTGTGTATCTTTTTATGTGATTATTTGTTTCTTAAACTTTCTTAAAATAAAATGAACTTGCATAGCATGCATACACGTCATGCATCATTCTAACCAACGGTTTTACAGCACTATAGATCCTTCGAGCTTAACAGGGTGGGTCTGAAATAGTTCAGGTCATTTGGTCAGGAATTTAGAAGTGAGAATGGTAGGAGGGTTCAATCCAAAAGCATTTGGGGCATAGTTAAAAGATGAAGTAATGGTAGAAACCCGAGCTATGATGAGAGAAATGATGGAGGAAATTACTAAGTTCATAAGGGAGAGTCAGCCAGCACAACCATCTAATGCACCACCAATTGATATGGTGGATCTCGATGAGGAAATCCCAATTAGAGGCAGGGAAGAAGATAATATGACAGTGTTAGCCAATCTAACAAATTGAAGAAGTGTGATCCCAACTGAAGATATGGGTCAAACTGAGTGGGCTAAGAGCATAACCAAGGCGATGAACCAGATGCAGGTGATGATGAAGGAGAGAGGTATGGTCGCTCCCTTAGATTATGATCTGAATTTGGAAAAGGGAGATGAATCACTGCCTCGTAAGTTTAAGTTCCCTAATATGAAGAAATATATTGGTGCCAAGGATCCCCATTTGCATTTGAAGTAGTATGTGACTTACATGAAGGCTACAGAGCTAACTGAGAGCCAAATTATCAAGCAGTTCCCTATTTCACTGGAGGGAGCACCAATCCGTTGGTACTACACCTTAGAATCACATGTGTAGTTAGATTGGAAAGAATTGTGTGCCGCTTTTATCAAGTAATACGGTCTCAATATTCAACTGGAAGTATCCTTAGGAAATCCATAGAATACCAAGCAGAACTTTAATGAGTCTTTTGCTTACTACCTGGCTCATTAGAGGGGAAAGTTATCCTTAATGAGGCATAGGCCTGCTGAGTCAGACCAGTTAATCCTGGTAATAGAAGGGTGTGTTCTAGCATTGTCTAAGAACTTAAGGGATTTTAGAATCAGAAGCTTTGAAGAATTATACATATTTGGGGTCTAAAAGGAGTCAGATTTGGTTCAAGAGAAGAAAATATTCGAAAGAGGATTTGGGGGAAAAAAGGGGGCTAGCTCAAGCAGCAATGTTCAGATTCAAGCCATTCGACCACCAAACAACAATGTACAAATTAGTGCAATTAGATAGACTCAGATATTTTCAAATTTGGGACGTCCTATGTCCAAGGTCCTTAATAAGCTTATTAAGAAGAACCTGCTAAGACCTTTACCTTCATAACAACCCATACCTGGAGCCAATCTAAAGCTTTTCTATAAATTTCATCAGACCATCGGCCATGATATAGACAATTGTGCCTGATTAAAATATAAAATCCAATACGTAATAGACTTAGGCAAAATTACCGACCCAGAAAATAGAAAACCAAACACATAAACTAACCCCTTACCCAATTATCGGAATGTACCACCACTAAATGCACCCATTTTGATGGTCAACTCTAGTCTAACAGAAGAGTAGGTCTTAAAATCATTCCTTGATGTCTCCCATAATTCCTTAAAAACCAAACCTATAGAGCTGAAACCAAACAAACAACCTATGGAGCTGTAGGTGCATATCTTGGACATATGGAGTTTTGATGATGAGGGTGAAGAACAAGTTGACCTGTGGGACAATGAGGGGTGTGAGCCAAGTCAGTATGTGGGGAAGGTTGAAGAAAAGAAAAAGGAAACTGAGGTTGCCAATTCTGAGCCCGAAGAGGCAGGAAGCGTAGAAAAAGGGAAAGAAATAGAGCAAAGCAAAAAGACCATTGTCAGTGTCTAGGAATTACTTATGCATTCTAGGGATCACAGGGAGCCCTTGGTTCTAGCGCTAGATCAGAAGAAGATTTTTGCTAATTATACCTTGAAGTAAATGGTCTAGTCACTAATGGAAACCCCTCAAGGAATGATAACATTTTCTAATGATGATCTACCTCTAGAGGGGAGGGATCACCATAAAGCTCTGTTTATCAAGGCTAAGGTGAAAGGGAAAATGTCCTGCTGTGTCATGGTCGATAATGGTTCTGCCATTAATGTGTGTCCATTGAAGATTCTACTAAGGTTAGGGTTGATGGTGGCCAACTTAAAGCCTTCTGAGGTAGTTATCAAAGCTTATGATGACACTAAAAGGTCTGTGGAAGGAACATTCAAGGCACTGGTTAAAATATGACCTATAGAAGTCTAGGTTGACTTGCATGTGATTAATATCCCAGTGACATTTGACATTTTATTGGGGAGGCCATGGTTTCACCCTCTGGGTGGCATCCCATTCACTATTCATCAAAAAATTAAATTCCCTTATGAAGGAAAGGTTGTTATCATCTTGGCTGAAACTGAAGTTGATGTGGCTGCACTGAAGTTGATCCCCAAGGAGATTTCCCTTAGTCCCAGTTTTGAGGTCTGTGTAATCTATAAGGATGAGATAGATGAAAAGGTTATGAGAATGATGCACAACATGAAGTTTCTGCTCAGCATGGGGTTGGGGAAAAATTATAATGGACCTTCAGAGTTTGTGGAAAATAAGGTGCCTATTTTGAAACACGAGTTAAGGTTCAAAGAGGCTGACATAGCTAAGAAAAAGATAGGTTTTTGGGGCCAGTCTGAAGAAAAGGAAAAAAAAGCCATGGTTGAAAAGAAAACTCTGTGGGAGATCTTTGTAAAGGAAGGCATTGGACACCCATACAGTGGGACTCCAGAACCTCTCCTGATGGTTGGGGAAGTTATCCCAGGGTTTGAAATCTTTATCGAATTCGTGAATAAAGCTAAGGGTGTTACTATTGACGAAGCCCCTACTGAGGAGCTGGTACTGGCCGAAGAGGAGTTTAAAGAGGATGAAGCTACTTCAGAGTAGAAAGGCATTGATGATCAAAGTAAAGAATTTAATTTTGAAACCTACGTCCTCAACTCTATCATAGTTACCTTTTATAATGACTTTGATGTTTCTTTTGCTTCTCTATTTGAGATTGATGATCTTTTCTTTTCAAAAGTGAATGCAATGAAGTCCGAATTTGCTTATTTGTGTGATTTGTTTCCTAATGGTTATTTTGTTTATAATGATTATTTCATACATATGTTTAACATTGATTCCACACAAACTGAGTCATTTAATTTAGGCATAAATGATAATCTTAAAAATATATTGCTTACTTCTGGTTTAACTAGTGATGAGAGAGAAAAAAATGAAAAAAATCTTTAAAAAGAGACAAAAAGTATTTGCTTGGAGTTATGAAGACATGCCTGAAATTGACAGGGAGATCTCCTAACACAGGATCCCCACATACCCTTATATAGCGCCAATAAAGCAGAAGCAAAGAAGGTTAAGGCCGAAATGGGCTCTCTTAGTTAAAGAAGAGGTCAAAAAATAGTTGAAGGCAAGGTTTCTAGAAGTGGTAGAGGACACCCAGTGGTTGGCAAACATAGTTCCTATTCCTAAGAAGGATGGAAGGGTTAGAGTGTGTGTGGACTACTGAGATTTGAATAAAGTCTGCCCCAAAGATGACTTTCCATAACCACACATTGATACATTGATTGATAGTGCAGCTTTCAATGTAATGTACTCTTTTATGGATGGATTTTTAGGGTACAACTAGATCATGATGGCAGTAATAGATAAGTTAAAGGCATCCTTCACTACCGAATGGGGAGTGTATTGTTATGGAGTGATGCCTTTTGGATTAAAGAATGCAGGAGCCACTTATCAGAGGATGGCAATCGCATTGCTACATGATATGATCCATAAGGAGGTATAAGTGTATGTGGATGATATGATGGTGAAATTTGTAACCAGGGAAGAGCATTTTGAGGCACTAGATAAGTTTCTGGCTAGGGTAGAAAAGTATAATCTCATACTAAACTCAAAGAAGTGTGTTTTTGGAGTTACATCTGAGAACCTATTGGGACACACTGTCAGCCAGAAAGGAATAAAGGTAGATCTATATAAGATTAAAGTAATCAGGGATATGCCTGTACTAAAAAATGAAAAAGAGGTCCGAGGATTTTTGGGGCGTTTATAGTATATCAATAGATTTATAGCCAAATTGATGGCCATCTGCAATCCCATCTTTAAGCTTCTAAAGAAAGACCAACCTGTTATGTGGGATGAAAGATGTCAACAAGCCTTTGAAGCTATCAAGGATTATCTAATGAATCCTCCTGTTTTACAACTGCCGAGACCGGGTAAAGCCTTTACCCTGTATCTGGCAATTAAGGTAGATGTAATAGAGGCAATGTTGGCATAGGAAGGTGAAACGAAGGCAGAGCATGTTGTGTGTTACTTGAGTAAGAAGCTTCTGCCTTATGAAACTACTTACAGCCTGATGGAGAAAACGTGCCTAGCAGTGATTTGGGCGATGAAAAAACTCTAACACTATTTTCAGTCTTATAAAGTGCATGTGGTTTCTAAATATGATCCTCTTAGGTATCTCCAACAGACCCTGTCTCTTATAGGAAAATTGGCTAGGTGGCTTGTTCTACTCACATAATTTGACATAGAGTATATAGCCAAAAAGACGGTGAAAGGAAGAGCAGTAGTAAACTTCTTAGCATAGAACCCAGTAGATGATGACTAAGAATGGAAGTTGGAGTTTCCTGATGAATATCAAGGGATGATAGATATACAAGGGTGGGAAATGTACTTTGATGGAGTTGTCAATAACAAAGGTGTCGGAATAGGGGTAATTTTGGATACGCCAGAAGGAGAAATGGTCCCGATGGTAAAAAGACTTGAGTATGAAGTAACTAATAACCAGGCAGAATACGAGGTTTGCATTTTTAGTCTAAAGGCATTGCACAGTGTAGGGGTAGAGAATGTTACTGTCTATGGGGATTCCATGTTAGTCATAAAACAAGCCACCAAAGAATGGGAGATAAAGGAAGACAAATTGCGTCTGTACTGGGAGTACTTGGCCATTATCTTGTGCTCAATTACATAGTGTAAGTTTGTCCACTTGTCGAGGGAAGGAAACCAGGTAGCTGATGCCTTAGCCACACTGGCCTCCATGTGGGAAAGTGGGAAACAACCAGAAGCCAGACCCTTAATCCTTATAAAATCTCGAGTCCCCTGTTATGAAGAGGTGAGAGTGATGCTAGTTGATACTATTGAGAAACCTTGGTTCTATGATTTACAAAGGTATCTAAAAATTGGGCAATTTTTGAATGACACTGATAGGAAAGAAAGGATATCCCTGAAAATGTTATCTCGACAGTTCATAAGTCATAATAGGATACTATATAAAAGAATGCCAACCGCGGTACATCTCAAGTGTGTTAATAAAGACAAATCCTGAAAGCTTATAGAAGTTATCCATGAAGGGGTATATGGGCCACACATGAATGGGACTGTCTTGGTAAAGAAAATAGCTCGCTAGGTGTACTTTTGGCTCACAATGGAGGCAAATTGTGTTAGATTTATGAAGAAATGTTACAATTGCCAAACTTATGGTGATGTTAGCCACCTACTATCTATGGAGCCTCAGGGAATGACTTCTCCTTAGCCATTTGTTGTGTGGGGGATTGACATTATAGGAGAGGTAAGGATAAGAGTGACTAACGATCATTAGTGTATGGCTATCGACTATTTCTCTAAGTGGGTTGAGGCTGAATCTTATGCTACTGTCGGGTCAAAACAAATTATGAGGTTCATTGAGAAAAACATAATATGTAGATATGGTCTGCCACACCACATAGTTACAGACAATGGTGTTTAATTTCAAGTAGAAATGACCACACTACTAAAAGCATATAAGATTGAGCACCATAGGTCATCTCCATATAGGCCGTAGGCAAACGGGGTAGTGGAAGCAGTTAATAAGAACATGAAAAAGATCTTGGCTAAAATGCTAGAAAATTACTAAGATTAGGTGGAATACTTACAATTCGCATTATGGGGGTACCTAACCACTGCTAGAACTTCGACAGGGGTCACTCCATACTCTTTAGTTTATGGGTATGAGGTTGTTTTGCCGGAAAAGGTCAAGATAAAGTCGTTGAGAGTCCTTTTAGAATCTAAACTCCCCGGGTATCAATGGGTCGAAAGTCAGTTGGCTCAGTTGACATTGTTGGATGAAAAAAGAATGAAAGCTATGTATCATTCTCAGCTATATCAAAAAAGAATAGCCTATGCCTACAATAAGAAAATCAAGCTAGGGAAGATTCGAGAAGGGATTTGGTGCTGAAACTTACAAAATTAGTCATGACCGACCCTCAGGGGAAATTTAAGCTCAACTGGGAGGGATCATATTTGGTGAAGAAGTCATTTTTAAATGGTGCCGCCATTCTGTCTGACATCGAGGGAAACGAATTCAAAGAGCCCATCAATCTAGACAAGCTCAATAAATACTTTTTGTGAAAAGTCTCACTAGGGAGAAAACCTCGCAAAGAGGCTATTTAGGTAAAAGGTAGAGACTAAAAAAAAGAGAAGAAAAGGTCCTGTTGGATTGAAAACCTTAAAAAAGGCAGTCTAGGCAAAAGTTAAGGACATGTAAAAGGAGAGAGAGAGAAACAAAATGATTAGTTGGAAAATTTACAAAGGCAAGCCAACAAATAACATGAGATGTATCAGAAGTGAAATGTATATACGTTTTGTGCTTAAATAAAATGAAGTGGATTACTTTAATTATTGTTAAACATTGCATGATGTGTCTATTAAAAGCCATTTAACTAGTACAAAAGGAAATATACATCTAACAAAAGGGGAAATGACGACTTAATTTCATGAGCTAATTTTGTTTTCTTTTCTTTTGTTGCTTACCCTGAAAGCTCAACATTTGTAACTCCCTTGTCCTTTTGTGTTTAATAAATTCATCTCTTTCTGTCTGTTGTAAATAAGCCCATGCTTTATAATGATCATCGGTAGTCTGATCTCCATAATAGCTTGAATTTCTTTTAATGACTCTTCGAGGACAAGTTGCCACCAAGTGGTCCAGGAAGTTTTAAGAAAGGGGCCCTGGTTTGAACTCATGAACTAGCTCCACAGTCAGTTGTTTGTGACCGTATTAGCGACAAAGGCGGGTTGGATTATAAAAAGTGGCAAAATGAAGATTAGCAATCAGGACACAATATGTGTAGGACCGAATGGTCACATGCTGCAATCCCCACCAGGGGCATATCCAGCGGATTAGTGTATCAGGGAATATTGATAGCCAACCATGAATATCTGCAGGAATGGGATGTAGTTTCCTTGCTCGGTAATGTTTGGCTTGGTAGCGCCTGATGTCTTGAGGAGGTTTAAGCAGACCCAAATTTTATAAATCCACATCTGTGGGTTTGCAAATGACTAGATGCAAATAGTAAGACAGTTGGAAGTCAAAAACGGACAACAGGAAACTTACCTCTAATAGGAATGGACTTCTTGAGAATCGTCGTGTCTTTGTGAAGTTATCCAATCTAATGATAGTTTTTGCTAAGATAAGAGGGAAGGGGATTGAACCCTGATTCCACATAATCGAGAATGGAAAGGACTTTTGAATCATAGTGTCCTGAGGGAGAAATCAGCATAAATTGAGCATACAAGTAGAGGGCCATCATGCAGGGCCAATAAGTTTCTTCTTTATCCATACCTATAGTGACCTCAAAAAGGGACTCTAGTATGATTTCTAAACTGAGAATGCAGTGAAAAGAGGAATGGGGTGGAAGGTTGAACATACACGCCATTTGGTGTTGAATAGAGTGAGGATTTAGGTTTTTAAGGTCAGGAACCATAAGTCAGCACATCGAATCCATGCGATGACCGAGAATTGCTTTAAATTCCTCTAAAAAAGGACATATTTCTATTGTATTGAATTGAAAAACATGTTTATGGGGATCCTAAAACTGAACTATGGCATGGAGAAAGGGGAAGTTGATTCTCCTAGTACGGAGTGATTTAAAGACCGAAAAGTGAAAAGGCTCTAACCTAGTCTAAGATGTATTGTCTAAACCTTTCAAGATCAGTTGTAGTAGACTCAGACTCCGTTCAGTTATGATTATAACTTTTAGAGGTGCTTAGAGAGAGAAATATAAGGTTAGGGATGAAGGGAACTCAAGAAGTGGGCTGAACACAAGAATGTGGATTTTTAAAGGGGCAGGTCCGCCTGATGCTGAGTGATTGCCTTATTGATGAGGCACCACCTCAACAGCAAGAGGCGATTGCCTCTTCATCAAAAGTCAATGAGGTGATTGCCTCATCAGCAGAGTTGGCTATTACGTTTCTTCGAACTGTGCAATCTCGACAGGTGCAAATCAGAATATAGTGGGGCAGACATACATGTATTCATTAAAACTAGTTCGCATGTAAAAAGTAAAAGTAAATAGTTTTAATTGAGGATAATGATGAATTTTGTAAACAATCTGTCAATAAATCAATAACCAAAAGATATATATGTGTTCATTATTCAAAGACTACATAAGTGTTGACCCTGGTACATCAAACGTCTAATCCGGTACCCTTAGGATCATCCCTTCCTCTAATACCGCTGTCGCTCCTGTCTTCATCCTCAACGATTTAAAACACATCAATCTGACACTCGAGAGTGGAGATCCTTGCCATGCTAGCTTCATCCTGATATTGTTCAGAAAAATCATAAGTTAGTAACCCATACGAGCATGTATACATGTAGGAAAGAAAGAGATTCTTACCCTCTACAGCTAGGTGATCTCCTGCATGTAGTCTCTTTAGGCCTCTATCATATGGTACATATACAAGCCTTGATCTAGAGGAATCTGCATTATTGAAATGAATGTTGAAACTAATAGTTGGTTTGAGAATCATAATGAAAGCAGGTCAGAAAAAAAAAAGCTTACATGAGTAACACCACTAGGGGTGCATACGGGGGTCATGTCCTCATCCAAGGTCAATAACTAACTAGATAACTCTCCAGTAGGAACCCCAACATTGGGCCAAAGGGTCAGGGACATGAATGAAGTTGCTTGGGACGAACTCAGAACTGGGGTCAGTAGTTGGCCTTACCTGCTCGCCAGCCGCAAAAGTCTCCTCCCTACCTGGATCCAGTTGATGTCTCAGGGGCTCTCTCTCTTGTACTTGGGATCTAACCAAAGCCAAAAGGTCTAGTAGGAGCAGCCTGAAGGCAAGGCAGGGGAAACATATGAGAACACAATCAATTCTCAAGGTGAGGAAAGTTGATAGGGACATACCTGAGAGGTAGAAGTGACATGGAAGGGGATTGTCAGTAGAAGGTGGGTGCGAACGAACTATGCATATCATATCTTTACATGAACCGTGTGATTTACAACTGATAAGCCTGCAATAGCCTGAGCAAGGTCATCACCCTCCAACTCGTGAGCCTAAAGCATGCTGTCAGGAGGAGACCTCGGAACTCATCTCGCTCTAGCACCTCTCCTCCAGTTCAAGACCTTCTTGCCCAAATACCAATATCAATATCCAGGACTACAGAGGAGTACTCTCTTTCAGGCTAAGGGCTTGAAGTGAGTCATCTCAATAGTCCAGCTATCCTTAGGCCCCCACAAGTCGTTTTGAAACTGCAAAAAGGGGAGATGTCAATAAGTAAGTAAGTTGAATATGCATAATTTACTAATAAAAAAGGTTTTGCTTTGTAGGTACTACATCTTGTGTTAGAGAGTTCAAGTGTTGTCTATGGATATGAACTCGTGCGAGGTGCTTCTTCATGACACGACTGGCTCCCCATCTGCCAAGGGCTGGGAAGTGATCCCCCACTCATGTCAAGCCTACAAGCAGCTCTAGCTCTGGAGCCCGGACTTAGGGAAAAAGAAAATAGGAGAGAGCGAGGAAACTAATGTAAATAATGGAGGCCAAAGCAAGATAAAGAGAAGATCATGATGTACCAAAATAGTGTGCTAGAAGCCATAAAATCTCCTGGCCCCTCGGACCACCTCGTCTATACTCTGGTATAAGTACACTATAGTGCAGCTACCCCAATCGAATGTAGGTACTTGATCGAGGTCTCAAAGAGCCAATAAGACCATCAAGTCGATAAAGCTAGCGATGTCAGCAAAGAATGTGGTACTGAGCAAATAAAGCAAGAAGGACCTCACCACCTGATCAATCTCGCGAGAAGTGATCATCGTCACAGCTCACTCTCGGGTGTAGAAGCTCTTGATTGAGTCCAGCTTAAGGGTATGAGTCCCCTTCATATCAGGAGTCATACCCAAAAGTTGCTCGATATATATAGCCTTATCCGGAGATAACTGGTGTAGGCTCGCATCAAAAGGGACGGGGTCCCCAGCTCAGGCAATCCCTGTGATGGCAGTGAACGACACTGGATCCAGAGTAAGCTCATCGAATGGGAGATGGAAAGTATGAGTTGTATTGAACCACCTTTCCATCAGAGCGTGTAGTGACTGATAGTTCGTGTGCCCCTGCTCGAAAGGAAGTGAGAGTACGAAGTCCTCGAACCCAGTCTCTTGAATCCGATCCCTCTAGCAGTCGGTCAACTCATTGTAGAAAACTCGAGCTCCATGGAAATTCTCATCGCCCTTAAATGTCTGAGCATCATGCTATAAACAAAGAAATAGGGAAGTGAAATTTATGTATTTTATGGTTTTAGAAAGAAACTCAGAATAAACGGACATGTAAATAACATAGTTCACCCTGTTGATGAAGCGATTGCCTCATTATAGAGGCGATCAGCTCTTTAAAAAGGTGATAGACCATCGCCTCTTCACAAGAAGTCCATCGTCTCATCGATGAGGCGATCGCCTCATTAATGAGATGATCACCTCATCAAATAGGTGATCGCCTCGGCGAAATGCAGACAATGATGTTTCTCAATTTTTGGCAATTAAAATAAAAATTTCATGTTTGTTTAATTAAGTAATGCCCTAGAATGATAAATATATAAACATAATCACTGACCCAACATGATTTTATAGGAAATTTTAGGGTACCAACCTCTCAAGATGCAGACGAGCAGATATGGGACCTTAAGTCTGCCAGAAGGGGAATTGAGCCTCCTCAGGTCAATCCCAAACTCCTAGAAGCACTCATAAAAGGTGGCATGTGATCTTACTCAAGCACAGGAGGTGTTCTCTCATTCTCCATTGTTTGTAAAAGGAGGAAGGGTATAGAAAGTGCAAGAAGTACAGGAGGAAAAAAGAGAAGAAAAGGGAAAGGTGACGAAAAGTGAAAGGGAAGAAAGAGAAAGGAAAGGTTACTTTTATAGTGGGCAAAAGTGTAAGGTTTTCTCAAAAAAAAAAAAAGAGAAGATGATGGTTATTATCATATGCTAAGAAGATAAAATTCAGAAATTGAAGTTTTTAAAGTAAAGTTTCAAGAGAGTTGGCCAGGAAAACCCATGAAGCTCATGAGACAGGGCTTTTTGGGTTTGAATCCTTAAGGCTCAAAGACATGGCTATTCGGGTTTGAATTCCCGAAGCTCAAAGAGAAGGCTATTCGGGTTTGAATCCCTAAATCTCAAAAAGAGGGCTGTTTGGGTTTGAATCCCTAAATCTCAAAAAGAGGGCTATTCGGGTTTGAATCCTTGAAGCTCAAAGAGAGGGTTGTTCAGGTTTGAATCCCCGAATCTCAAAGATAGGGTTGTTCGGGTTTGAATCCCTAAAGCTCATAGATCGAGATGACTGTTCAGGTAGTATCCCTGAAGTTGAAAGTGAATGACAATTAGGCCAAGAAAACCCAGAAGTCCATGTCCCCAAAGGAGTGATAATCGGACTAGGAAAATCCGAAAACCACATCCTTAGTGGTGATTGAGCCAGGAAAACTTGAGAACCAAAGTCAAGGTTAAATGATGATTGGGCCAGGAAAGCTCGAAAATCAAGTTTCAGTGAAGTGATGATCGGGCCAGGAAAACCCGAGAATCATATTTTAGGTGCGATGACGAATCGAGCCAAGAAAACCCGTGAATCATATTTTAGGTGACTAATGGTTGGGCCAGGAAAACCCATAAGTCTATGTCCCTAGCAAGACGGTAATGGGGCTAGGAAAACTTGAGGTTGACAATCTTCAAATATCTTTATCAAATATTAATGAGTGGCTGATTGGGCTAAGAAAACCCAAGGATCATGGTCACGTTTCAAAATTGAATGATTCATCTATTAGGGGAAACCCGAGAGTCAGGTATGTTGCTCATTTTATTATTTGTCTATTGTTGTGCATGTGATTTTTTCAAAAAATGGTTATTGTATGCATTTGATTTTTTGAAAAACCAGGGGGCAAACTATAGACACCTGATTCGATCACCCCATGTTAAGGGACGAATTAGGGGCACTTAATTTGACGGGCCCGTTGTCAAGCCCAATGATGAGAATGTGAAACTTGGACATGAGAATGAAGTCTGAATCTCTAATGGAAAGTGGACTTAAAAACCTAAAGCCCAAAAATTAGCCCAAGCCCACTGGCCCGTGGTCCAATATAGGCCTAGGCCAAAGGGGCATCGCTTCAGTGCAATAAGGCGATCAGCTCTTTGGTAGCTACTAATGAGGCGATCGCCTTATTGAAAAGGCACCGCCTCTATGGCAGACCACTTGCAGCTGCAACCATGGTGGCCAAATGGCATGGGCCCCACACCCCATACCTAATTTTACGTGAGGAGGAGATTTTTGGGGAAGAGAAAAAGGCTATGGAGGCTCATGATGAGTTAGAGGGCTTAGGGGCATGGGGAAGTTAGGGAATAAAAGAGAAAAAGAGAGAAAAGTGAGGGAGGAGGATTGAGAATTGGGGGAAGAAAAAGGAGAGAAGGAGAGAGCTCTGGAGAAAAGAAAAGGAAAAAGAAAAAAAAGAAAAAAAGGTCCTCAAGAAGGAGGGTTGATTCAAGTTAAAGGAGGTCCACATTTCCTAAGGAGAGGGAGGAGAAAGCTTGTGTCAAAGCAGGAATCACATCTTAGCAAATGTTACAGTCAAGGATACATCTTTGAGGGCCTCTCATTTTGGTAAAAAACTTGCTCTTCAACTCAGCATGTTCATCATTTAGTGTGTCCTTGCTTATGCATAGCTAAGCCATTAGTATATTTTATATATATATTGGTTTACTTTGCTTAATACTTCATTTCATTGATGTGATCTTTGAAGGCTTTTGCATGTAGTTGTAGTTTGATGCTTGTTAAGTGTGTATATGCATGTATTGTTGCTTAAAGTAGAAGTCTAATCATTTTGAGAGTCGAAATCAACTTGTTGATTAGGTGATGCCTCTTCATAGAGGCATCGCCTCTTGTCAATGAGGCGATCACCTCATCACTGAGGTGATCGCCTCATTGACAGGTCTCCAAGAAGTTTCTATCATGACCCAAAACAGGGGCCATGACCAGCGCTAGGGAACGAGAATTCTTTCGAATCCGGAACCCGTAGCAAGCCTTAAAATAAATAAAAACATGCAATAATAATACTAACATAATTAAAATAATCTGCAGTAGAAATAAATCATAAATAAAACAAAATGATAATCCACCACGGGATTTAAATCAACAACTCATCTCGTATATATAAATAAACTTTTAATACAAATCTAGTTCAAATATTTAAAGTACATAACTCATACAAATATAATATAATATTCTTTTTCAATTTTTACAACTATTACAGTGTCTAGATTATAAAAATAAAACTTAGGTAAGCAGTTTATATAATAAGGTCGAGGCAGAAGAAATCCGGCGTACGGGTCTGCTACTGAGGTCTGATGACGATGACTCTCCTGAAAAATAGTCAACGGAGGGGAGTCAAACCTCACTGAGTGAATTACTATAATATATATACATGCATACTAAATGTCAATGCACACAGTCAAAAGTATATATAATAAATATATATACAAGCAAACACACACAGATGCAATAAAATCATTTTTATATATTTTTATTTAAAATCACTGTTTATGAAGGATCAAATAGAACCCTAGAAAATCGCAACCTCAAAACAGTGTTAAACAACACTCTAGCCATACAGGCTCACTTATTCCAAATATATTTACTTGTTCCATTTGGACAGTAGACTGGCCTCGAGACACTAAGTCAACCGAGCTCCAGCAGTCTGACTGTCAGTGTGATTGGCCCTGAGACACTTGGTCAACCGAGCTCCAACAATCACACTCCCAAATCATATCTCACACAACAAATAATCAAATCCAATCAATATCCACAAATGGTTAGTAATATAGCCTAAATGCTATCAGCGCACCGGTACGTACTCGGTCATAGTGCTGCCCACTAGGTAGCACGTTCTATTGATATCCTTCATTTATAATTTAAAACATACATTCATAAATAAATGATGCATGAAATTGAATAAAATCTCAACATAAACCATATATATACTAGAAATATACGAAAAATAAATCAGGTATATTTTGAGTATATATACGGCAAATAAATCCGATTAAATTACAAAGTAAACTAGAAATATATTCAAAAACATTTTAAACATAATTCATTAATAAAACATGCATATAGTTTAAAATATACTAAAAATAAACTAAACATAAACTTAAGTACTAATTAAATCATTATGCATATTTAATCAAAATAACACATATATTTCTAAAATTATGCACCCTAGAGCATATATATATATAATAGAAACTCACTATTTATTGCGCTCCTCGAGATGGGTCCGATGGGCCTAGTCCACTAAGCCTCGATCTCGGCGCAACTAAACAAACAAACGACAACAGAAATCAGAATAAATCTAACAGAAGTTCTAAAGACTTGATTTAGAATACTAGAGACAAAATTAAATCAGAATTCGACTAGACATCACGTTTTACGAGAATTCTACCAAAAATTCGATAGAACCTCCCCTGTAAAACGGACATCTCTCTACTCAAAAAGTAGATCCGGCCCTGCAAAGAAATACACTTCGAAATAACACAATATTCACAACCAAAATCCCTCGGTCAGACTCCAAACTACAAATCACCGATCGAGGTCCACAATTTACAGAATGCTACAGAAATACCGAAAATACCCTTATATAATAAAAATACATTTTATAAATCCAAATTACTTAATTAACCCTAAAACACATTAAAAACCGATGAAAACTCATTTATTTAGAAAAATCGTATATTATATATATAATTGAAAATAATTTACGAAAAATAATTTTAATTAGTTAAAAATACTAAATAATTTGTAGAAATCATTTTTATACCCTAAATAACTATTAAAACTGATTTAATTACATTTTTAGCCAATTTAATGTAAAATTACCAAAATACCCCTATATATATAAATATACTAAATTAATCCAAAAATTCAACAAAAATAATATAATTGCACAAAATTAATTTTCTCAACATATATTTCAATAATATCAATAAATATACTTAATTAACCAATTTATTTCAATTAAACACATAATTAACCCTATTTTCCAAAATTACATAAACTAAATAAATTCAAAATAAATACATAAAAATTCACAAAAATTACAAATAAATTCCTATAATTCATTTAAACACATATATTTACCATAAAACACAATTTCATAATTTAATTAATTAATTTTCAAAAATTAGAAAATAATAATAAAATAATCAAAAAAATACCCAAAAATCAAAATAAATTCCAAAAATTCCAAAAAAAATTCAGCATGAAGATTAAGCTAGTAGAATCAAATTTTGTGAAGGAAGTTTTCATGAATCAATCAAATTAAAGCTAAAAAAAAATTGAAAACTCAAGTTGACCGAAATGAAAATCAAGCTCAAACCTTAACAACCACTCTTTTTCCAGCCAAAAAAAGCTTAGAATAGGAACCACTGGAGTTCAGGGAGTCGATGGAGACCGACGGTGCATGAAATGGTGGCCAGAATCGTGATCGACGGTGAAGAGCTTCACACACTGCCATTGCAAATTTCAGGCGTTCTAGCGAGCTTTTGGTGACCTGATCATGTCAAAGAGGAAGAGGAAGGAAGGGGGAGGCGGTTGGCCGCAGCTGGTGGTGGCGAAGGGCGGTCCGACGTACCAAACCGAGAGGCACAGTGAGGGTAGGGCGTGGGACGATCGGAGAAGAAGGAGGAGGGATCGGGAGTAGTTTTTGTAATTAAACTAAAGTTTATATATATATATTAATAACTTTAATAATTTTTATTAAAATATATTAATATTATACTTAGAAAAATTACACACCATATGTATAAAATAAACAATATATATATACATATACACATGTTAATTAATTAATCAAAATTAATCTATATAATATATATAAATATACATAATTAGAATAATTACTAAACCCTAATTTAATTTAAATACATATACATGCATGTATATGTATATATTTCAATACGACCCTTAAAAATCATGCATGAACTCATGCAATTTTGTAAATTTATTTAAAATAATTAATATTAAATTATTTATGTGTCAATTTCCCCGAAAATACAATTCTCGAAAAAATTTTACGTAAATATCTTAAAATAATATAAAACAATAAAAATTAGTTTTAATTGAGTAACAAACTCATAAAAATATCATAATTATATACAAAATTATTAACACTGCATATCCCGATGCAGTATAAAAATATTTAAAAACTCGGGATATTACAGTTTCTTTCCTTTGTTTATGTGGGTTATATACTCTTTTTACCTTAGAAACATCAGGGGCCTCTGTTGATGAGGTGATGCCTCATCACAGAGGCGTCGCCTCATCAATGAGGCAATCACCACATTGACAGGTTGGCCCGCCGTTTAGCTTTTCTCCTTTCATTAATTTTTGTCGCGATGTTTACTGAGCATGATCTTTTTGACTTTAGGCATAATTATATCATTATGTGTTGATGACTATCTTGATTATTTGATTATTTTTTTTGTACGTAATATGCAACCCCTTTTTTAGAATATTTCTTTATAAGTATTGTGATACATGATTTTGTTTTTTTTTTTTTTGAAAGGAAGGACTGACTATGTGTTATTTGCAGTAATTACTTGATGATTTTCATCATTAAGTAGTTGCCTTTGCTAGCTACCCCTTTTATATCACTGTGTTTATGTTTATTATCGATTTACTTTTGGTATATGTTTAGTTTATTTTCTGTATATTATCCTCTTATTTTGTCTAAAAGCGTTGTAATTCCTAATCCCTTCCTCCATTTAATTTTGAATGTATGGTTGTAAATTATTACTTATTTTATTTTTGTTGAATGTTGGGATTTAAAAGCATGAAATTGAACTAATGTGTAAACTTGGACTTAACTATAAAACTTGAAAAGCGAATGAAGGCAAGTGCAATTTTGAATGCAAATGAGGAAATAATTAAATAATTAAATGGTAATAAAACGCAAAATACAAACAGAAGCCAACCGCAAGGTTGGGTGAGCATTCAAACGCTCATACTTAGTTTCCAAACTCAATATCTGATGACGGCTTATAGGAACCTCCGTGGGATTCAGTTGCTGTACAGTGTATCCCGACTTTTATTCGGGTGACGACTCTATCTCCGAATAGGCCTAAGACCTATATCATATTTCCTAGTGGACCTCGAGCCCACACAGTGTCGTGATCGCCAAACAATTGAACATGCGCTAAATCCCGCCGCCTATAATAATCTTATTGATATTATTTAAAATTAATAAGCTAAATAATATTATTATAATTTTTTTTGCTACATAATAATATATAGACATATATTATAGATAATCAAAATTATATAGTTTTGCTCAAAATTATGTCGTTTTGATTAAAATAAATAGTAATTTTATAGTAAAAAATAAGAGAGATAGGTTATTTTTATTAATTAAAATATATTACTATTATTATATTTGATAATTTATTAATTATTATTGTTATAAAATAATTTAATCTTATTGTATTATTTAAAAGTAAAAAGGTAAATATATATATATATAACAAAAGACAATATATTTTTATCCATAACTATATCATTTTAATTTGTGAGTAATAGATATAATTTTAATTAATAATATAAATTTTTAAATACTCATTTTAGATCGTATTATATCAATTTGTTACAATAGAACTGAATTTTCGTACATAATCATTATGAAAAATAAAATAGTATTAATATGAAGATTTTAAATTAAATACTAGTACTGAATATTTTATTTTAAAAAAATTTTAAAATATAATATAATTTCAGAAATTTTAAATCTTCAGAAATTTTAATTAATAATATAAAAAATAAGGGTGACCCATACTCACCCTTATTTTTTATACTATGATTTAGGATTGGTACATTTGCAGATTTTTAACACAACATTAATTGATTTTAAAAAAAATACACAACATTAATTAACTAGCTACTGTAACTAAAAGTACAAATTCATATCATAGGGCTTTTGTTTTTTGGGTCATGTATCATAGGGCTTTCTATTGCATTGATACACATAACAGTCTAATTTCATCCAAAAAGGCAAAAAGAAAAAAGTAATTCCACTGATCACGTGAAAATAATAATCAGCATTGCAATGTTCAAAAAAACATTGCCTGGTCCACATTAATTATTACAATTAAAATCCATCATCGCATAAAACTGAATAATTAAAAAGAAATAACGCAAAAAAAATAATTAAAAAGAAATGACAAAAGCCATCAATAATGCAACACATATATGTTATACTCAACTGTAGCATCTCCTGTAGCAAGATCAAATTTGTGCGTTGTTGCCTGAACATAACCTCTAGCAAACCGGAAAAGCCCACTTCCTCCGATCACGGGCATCTCCCTCACCTTGGAGAAGACCGCGTTCCGCCCAAGAACGGTGATTGTACTGCCATTATACTTACCTTCAACAAAAGCAAAATTCATAACCATTAACAACCCGATCTCTTCTTGAGAAGCTTGTGCATAAAACCCTTGCGCTTTTCCCACTAACTTGGAGCTCATTTCTGGGCCTAACGTTAGTGGGTTATCGATCATTCTTACAATACCGAAGCCTGTGGTTGATGAGTTCAGTGGGGGTGACACCACTTCGACGCCACTAGGTTTGGATCCTGAAATGATATCATGCCAATACATGCGGAAATGGCTTAGCTTCTCTTTCTTTAGACCTAAGAGCTTCCTGTCCATGGTTCTAACGAATTCATGGTTCTCTCCGGCCACCAATATGGCGGCAAATGAAGAGAGGAGTGTGAGGATGATGAATTGGGAAGCAACGCTCATTGACCCTCTGGCCATTGGCAACACAGTAACTCTCTCTCTCTCTCTCTCTCTCTCTCTGTGACACACAAACACAGTACCGCTTTGTTAAGTTAGTGGTGAATATTGTTTGTGTGGGACTATACCTATGTTTTGTCCAATTTATATATGGAGTGGCCATTCAACTTTTGAATAAAATATACAATACTTGATTACTTTTGCTTCTAAAAAATATTAATTTCATCAATTCCGTGTCACTCATTTACCAATATAGAAAAAATAATTATAGTTATAATTATCTCACATTTTGTATTCTTTTTAAATTTAGTGTAATATTAATTTATTAAAAAAATAACATGATATTCGATGATATTTTAACCATCAAACCTATAAAAAATATCAGACCTGTAACGTTGAATATATACTACATGTTATATATTACTTTATGCATTGATTTTTCTTTTTTTTTTTGTTAAGAATAATAATTAATATGATTTATTTTTTATTAATAAAAAAATAAACAAATTTAATTTTGAATGAATATATAGTGGCATTAAAGAAAATGGCAAGAACTTTCTGGAATCAAAGAAAATGATTTCATTTGTGGAAAGTTGCCTTTGGACTTTGGTTATAGAGAGAATGGGAATAACCAAAATCCAAAAAGTACTTAATATTTTGATATGTTTGTTGAACCTAACTTCTAATTGATATGTTTTTTAAATTGAATAGTCAATTACAGCCCACGAAATGGTTTCAAATAGTGGGGCCCTAACTACTTCATGTCGGACAACACTGACAGGGGCGATTTAATCTACTCTTGAAGAGAACTTCAAGATTACGCCAGTCGCCAGGCACCTGTATAGGAACTTTCTTTGTAATTTCATGTTGTCAAGTTTACATAAACTCGGGTAATTCCAATGTGTTTTAAAGAAGTCAAAGACTGTTTAAGTATGACTTTCGGATGTACTCATCGAATCATTTTCTTAGAGTTTAGAAACAAAATGGTGTGGACCATAGGTAATTATAAGTTTTAGTGGAGAAAGCAAAGTGGAGTTGGTCATAATTAGCGTTTCTTTTGTGGCATGTTTTCCAAAGCCTGTAAGACAAATAAGCTACCCAACAACCCTATCGAACTGGGTGGCATTCATTGTCCTATATATTTTTTTCCCAATTTACTTTGGTAATAGTTGTCAATATTTCTTTCATTCTACTTTCGAATCCTCAGCAAGCAACCACAGTTACAATGCTGTCGGAAATGTGAATGAAAAATTTAACTAGCTTACAATTTGTACAAGTCAGTCAAAATACAAATAAATTAATTTCATATTATATGATTTCAATTTTATTTTTTTTAAATATAAAAATTATATAACTATAATGTCAATGGACGGCATAAAAGAAATCCTTCTTTTGAAATTTTATTGGAGAATAATTACTGTTTAATTACTTTTATGAGTTCAATTTTATTAATTACATAATATGAATTTGTTGATTCGTTTAATTCTATTAATAAATTAATTTTATTTTTAAATAAATTTTAAATAAGATTTATTTACGAATACATTTTAAATTTATTTAACTGTATATATTTTATTAATAAAAAAAGATTCAGTAATTTTATAAAATTAAGAAATCAAAATTAGAAATAAATTTTATAAAATTTTTATATAAACCGAATATACTCATTTATATTTGCAAATTTACAAATAAAATCTAATTTTACATCAACCAAACACACAAAATGAAACCCATTCTGTCATATGTGCAAAGATTACTCACAAAATACATGTATTTATTTGACAATGACCCCTAATCCAAATGGTTAGGGTGAGACAACTATAATTAAGAGGTCATATATTCAAGTTTCAAAGCATGCATTTCAAAAAAAAAAAAAGCAACGCCACTTGTGAAATGAAAACAATGATCACAAGGTCCACATTAATTATTATAATAAGATCATCATCACATGAACCTGAACAATTAAAAGAAAAAACAAGGAGAAAATGACAAAAGCCATCAATAATGCAACACAAAAATGTTATACTCAACTGTAGCATCTCCTGTAGCAGGATAATATTTGTGGGTTGTCGCCTGAACATAACCTCTACCAAACCGGAAAAGCCCACTTCCCCCGATCACTGGCATCTCTCTCACCTTGGAGAACACTGTGTTCCGCCCAAGTACGGTGATTGTACTGCCATTATACTTACCTTCAACAAAAGCAAAATTCATAACCATTAACAATCCGACCTCTTCTTGAGAAGCTTGTGCATAAAACCCTTGTGCTTTTCCCACTAACTTGGAACTCATTTCTGGGCCTAACGTTAGTGGGTTATCGATCATTCTCACAAGACCGAAGCGTGTCGTTGATGAGTTCAGTGGTGGCGTCACCACTTGGATAGCACTAGGATTAGATCCTGAAATGATATCATGCCAATACATGCGAAAATGGCTTAGCTTCTCTTTCTTTAGCCCTAAGAGCTTCCTGTCCATGGTTCTAACGAATTCATGATTCTCTCCGGCCACCAATATGGGGGCAAAGGAAGAGAGGAGTGCGAGGATGATGAATTGGGAAGCAACACTAATTGATCCTCTGGCCATTGACAACACAATAAGTCTCTATCTCTCTCTCTCTGACACACAAACACAGTACTCCTTTATTAAGTTAGTGGTGAATATTATAGATGAAAGAAAAATAATTATAGTTATCGATTTAATATCAGAATATATATTCAAGATCCTTTTTCTGCCTTAAAAGTAATGAAATAGACTTAAAAATTTAATGTAATTTCAAATTTTTATGACCTACTACCAACTATTAAAACAACTTGCTACATTATTTTCAGCATTACAAAGGGAGATTCAACCCTGAAAAAAAATTATGCGTTAGATGTCATTTTGATTATTTGGCCTGGCCAATGACACGGATCACATTTTGCATAATTTTTATAAAAACAAATTATTGATATGATTTTTTTTATTAATGAAGAATTAAATAGTTTAAATATTAATAGAATATATAATAAATAGATATTTTTCTATTAAATTAATTTTACAAATTAAGAGTTTAAATTATACATTTTTTAATTTTTTTAAAATAAAATAATTATTCAATTATTTTCGGCCTGATATTAGTAATCTTCCTTAAAGTGAAATGGATAAAATTATTAAAAAAATATTATATAAAAATATAAATCGTGCAATCAATTAGAAGTTTGGCCTAATTCAATTTGGCATTAAAAAATTGTAAGAAACATCTTGAATCAAAGGAAATCATTCCATTTGAGGAAGTTGCTTTTGGTGGTAACTTTGCAAAGGAAAAGATAGAGAATAATAATAACAAAAAACTAAAATTTATTTATTTTGACATGTTTGTTGAACCTAACGTCTACTATTGAAATGTCAATTACAGCCCACGAAATGATTTCAAATTGAATGCTTCAGGTCGGAGTCGACGCGTCGTCGGACAAACACTTACAGGGGCAATTTAGTCTATTCATACGGTAAACGTCAAGATTACATTAGGTGACCGCAATTTCCTGTTCTTAAGTTTACGTAAACTCGGGTGATTGCAATGTGTTTTAACGTGTAAAATAGAAGCCAAAGATTCTTTGAGCATAACCTTTAGGCGTTGAACGAATCATATTCTGAGATATGTGAAACAGAATGGAGTCAACCGCAGGTAATTAAAAGTATAGCGGAGAAGAGCAGGGCATAGTAAGAATAAAGTCCGTGAGAAAACGGAGTTAGTCATAATTAGCGTTTCTCTTGTGGCATGTTTTTCAAAGCCTGAAAGACAAATAAGCTAGCTACCCAACTACTCCATTGAACTCGGTGACATTATTCTTTTCCCTATAGCTGGCGGTTTTCTTCTTTTTAATCGGTCTCGCAATACTAATTTACTTTTCTAAATTGGTTTCTTTTTAATTGGTCGCCATTGAATTCTCAGCAAGCAATCACAGTTACAATGATGTCGGAAATGTGAATGAAAAAATTAACTAGAACAGTTAGAAGTAAGCACAAATAAATTAATTTTGTATTGTACGAGTTTAATATTATCTATATGTTTTCAAGTGCAATTTTTTTTAATTTTTTATGAACAACAATAAAATTTCATTCATTTTGAGAAAGAGTTATTTACAATGTAATACAAAAAATTTTCAGCAAAGGTATATAGCTCAAACTGTTAACAAATGTAAAAACATATCATTTTACTACATATATTTACTGAAAAGCACATTAATAATATGAATCTAAACTGTGAAATATTAAAAAAAAAAATTGTTAATTGTCGACATATTCTTTATCAAAATGACTATGAAGTTAAGACCGGAGTTGAATCTGATAATTTTCTACAACATTCCATCTTCATATGGTTAAGATCTACCAACCTAAAACTCCATTGTATAAGATCTAACCACTAAAACCACAAAAATAACTATATCATCAAACTAGATCTAAAGATGTAGAAGACACTACAAAAAACTAAGAATACTTACTAAAATTATGGATTATAAACTTAATTCAAATTATTTATGATAAAAATAAGTAAAATAGAAGTAAAAAAACACAATTGAGTGGTTTTTGGCAAAAATGGCTAAAACCACCCTACAAACCACTTAAAAAATCACCAAAACTATAGAGAAAAGATGAATGAGAGAGAAAAGAAAAGGATTCAAGTACAAATTTGGGTTAATAACTTTTAAAGCCCATCAAATTTCTACATGACATTATAACTGAAGAAGATTTAATAGCGAAATTGATAGTTTAAAAACATAAAATACAATGCTAGTAATAAAGAATGTTAAATTACTACAACAAAAATAAGTATTTGAGACATACCTAAATGTCATTAAAAATGCAAAAAAAGGTCACTAGGGACAAAAACAAAATGTCAAGACAAAAAAAGGTCATTATTGACATTGCAAATAGTATTTAAAGATGAAATTTATAAAACATCGCTAAAATGTTTCATTTTGAGACGAACAAATTGTCTCTAAAAGTTCAAGCCAAGCCAAACTGAGTCGAGTTGATCCTTAATAAACACTAAGCAAATCATCCTCAAATATTTTATTTTATGACGTTTTTCAATTTCATTCGAAATAATTGTATTTCAATATTTTTTTATTCTTATTTATTTATTATTTATAATTTAGTTTTTAGTACTAAAATAATTTTAAAAAATAAATATTAAAAATAATAAAATTATTATTTCATTAATAAATAAATTTACATGAGTTCAATTAAAAAAAACTACAAATTATCCTAAAATGATTTTAAAAATAATACACAACATCAATCACAGAAGGTTGCAACTCTTTAGTTTGGTAAGCCTCGAACTTCAAGTCATAAACATCATATCAACAGTATTCTCAGGCAAAGATGCAGTGAAATCCACACAACTCTCAGCAGGGTCGTTAGTCTTCTCTACCATAACCTCTTTCTTCTTTTCATTAATTTTAAACACCATATGGCATTGAACTTTCTTCCGGTACAATTCTAAGAATGTGTTTATGCTGTGCTCAGCAATGCCCATCCTTGATGTTGCATTAGGCTAGAGATTCATCACAAACCAAAACCATTTATTTAGATTTAAAGGTGAAACATAATGAAATACATATTCTTCACTGAAAGCTTCTAATGTTTTGTATGATCACAAATGAGTTCACATGCAACAACAGTTCTTTTAATCCTAGAACATTAAAGCATCAAAATTGCATTCTCTAATCATAAACAGCGACTTCAGATCACAAACTGGATGCTTCTTTCAATTTGTCTTAGCTTAAATTAACACAAAAACAAGTGACATAGATTCCAATATAAATTTACTAAAAAAAGAATCAAACATTTTTACTCATTATGAAGCCTAAAACTCACAACTTAAAAAGACTAGAAATTTCAACCACGTATCGACAAAAACTATAAAAAACCATAACAATAAGTCATAAAATAAGCTAAATAGCTAAAATCAAGAGCATCCATATAGAGAAAAAAGAGAAAATTATCGAACTACAAAGATTAAGAACTAGAACAAGTAAAGAAAAATAAAGAACTGATGAATGAAGAGAAAAGGCTTTGTCCAATTTTAGAAGGATAAGCACACCAATAGTTATAATAGAGAAAAGGAGTGTCCAAGTTTTGTATGTAAAGGCAAGAAAAGAGAGATTGAAAAAGAAAATTATTTAGAAATGGTTAACGGATATTGGTAAATCTTAAATTAGATGGCAATTGAATGCTTCCAAACTCAAAAACCAGAAACAAAAAAGCAAGTTTAACATTATCGTCATTATTATTGTTATTCTTGTATTGTCTCCTTTCTTGTTTCTTTGAGTGATAAAATTTAAAGCCTTGTATAACTTACTTAGAGATTTAACCATAATGCAAAAAAAAAAAAAGGTTTATCTTTAGTCATTAAAAGGAAAACTACAACAATAAAATGGAAAAACAAAATAATATTGTGAGGCAAAAAAAATAGAGGTATCACACATTAAAATGAAAACTACAACAATCAAATGAAAACACCTAAACTCGTTTGTTACAGAGCTAATCACCAAATTAATAAAAAATTACAAAAACCGTAGAGCTATAACTTACTTAAAGAACGTGAATGCTAAAACCTTCCAAATCTATCATTCCTAAATAAAAAACAACATCAAAAACAATATCACAATCATACATAAATTAATCAAAAAATTTTTAAAAAAATATTTCAAATAATAAGAGATGAAAATTTTAAAAAAGAGAGAAAATTGTATGAATTTATACCATGGGACACATAATTTTTGGGTTGGCACTATACTTTTCTGCTTTCAATTTAGCCAATCATAGTATGGGAGTCCTAAAGACAATAACTTTAAATGCAAAAATGCTTATTCATGCTGAGATCATTATAAAATGGAGGACATTACAAGAACTTGAGAATCGAAAGTGTTATTTATTGCACCAATATGCTTTGCACCAAGTTACAATGCCGACCTCTTGTGTAGGAGAAAATGATAAAGCAAGCAACAATGAAAAGTGGATTAAGTGCAAAATCTTGATTGAGGAAGTTGTTGGATGCAAAAATTTTCTGTCACAACCCAAAACAGGGGCATGACTGGCGCTAGGGAACAAGAATTCTTTTGAATCCGGAACTCGTAGTAAGCCTTTAAAATAAAATAAAAACATATAATAATAATAACATAAATAAAATAACTCATAGTAGAAATAAATCTCATAAATAAAATAAAATAATAATCCGTCAATAGATTTAATAATACAAATCCATCTCTTATAAATATAAATAATCTTTTAATACAATTTCAGTTCAAATCTTTAAAATACATATCTCATACAAACATAATACATAAATCTCACAACCAACTACAACTACTACAGTGTCTAGATTATAAAAATAAAATCAAGTATGTAGATTACATAATAAAACCGGGGCAGAAGAAATCCAGTGTAAGGGTTTGCTACTGAGGTCTGAAGACGAAGACTCTCCTGAGAAAAAATAGTCAATAGAGGGGAGTCAGACCTTACTGAGTGAATTGTTATAATATATATACATGCATAGCTAAATGACAATGCATACATTCAATAGTATATATATAAATACATATACAGGCAAAAACACACAAATGCAACAAAATCATTTTATCTAAATACTGAAAATAATATCTGATTATGAAGGATCAAATAGAACCCTAAATGATTGCAACCTCAAATAGAGTTAAACAACACTCTAACCATACAGGCTCACTTATTCCAAATATATTCACTTGTTCCATTTGGACAGTAAACTGACCTCAAGACACTTGGTCAACTGAGCTCCAGCAATCACACTCTCCAATCACATCACACATCAAATAAATCATATGATAATAATCCACAAATAGGTTAGTAATATAATCTAAATTCTATCGTCGTACCGGTACGTACTCGGTTCTAATGCTGCCCACTAAGTAGCACATTCTATTGATATCCTTCATTTATATGTAAAACATACATTCATAAAATAAATGATGTATGACATTAATTAAAATGACAATATAAATCATATATATACTAGAAATATATAAAAAATAAACCAAGTATATTTCCAGTATATATACATCAAATGAATTCAATTTAGTTATAAAATAAACTAGAAATAAACTATAAATATTCTCAAAAACATTTTAAGAATAATTCATTAATAAAACATGCATATAATTTAAAATATACCAAAAATATGCCTAAGCAATTGTTAAACCACATATGCATATTTTATACAAATAAAGCATACATTTCTAAAAACATTCATCCTAGAACACGTATATATAAGATAACAACTCACAGTTATTGCGCTCCATGAGACGGATCTGACGAGCTTGGTCCACTAGACCTCGGTCTCGGCACAACGAAATAAAAAAATGACAATACAAAATTAGAATAAGTGTATCGAAATTCCTAGAGACTCGACCTAGAATACTGGACACAGATAAGGAATAGGAATTCGATCGGATATCACGTTTTACGAGAATTCTACCAATCCGGCAGTACCTCCCCTGTAAAACGGACATCTCTCTACTAAAAAAATAGAGTCGGTCATGTAAAGAAACACACTTAAAAAATATATAGCCACAAAATCCCTCGGTTGGACTTCCAAACTATAATTCCACCGACTGAGGTTCACAATTCACAAGATAATTACTGAACACATTGAAATGCCAAAAATACCCTTTAATACTCAAAATATAGCAAATTAGAAAGTTAAACGCTAAAAATAATTATTTTACCGATAAATACATAAAAACCTTAATTTTGATAAAATATTATTAAAAATTGATAATTCTCAATAGATTCATAAATATTGACCAAAATACATTTTATAAATCCAAATTACTTAATTAACCCTAAAACATATTATAAATCGATAAAAACTCATTTATTTAGAAAAATAGTATATTATATATAATTTGAAAATAATTTATGAAAAATAGTTTTAATTAGTTAAAAATACTAAATAATTTGTAGAAATCATTTTTATACCTCAAATAACTATTAAAACCAATTTAATTATATTTTTAGCCAATTTAGTGTCAAATTATCAAAATACCCCTACTATATATAAATTCACTATAATTATTCAAAAATTCACCAAAAATAATATAATTACTCAAAAATTAATTTCTCAACATATAATTGAATAATATCAATAATTGTACTCAATTAACCAATTAATTTCAATAAAATACCTAATTAACCTAATTTTCTAAAAATCACATAAACTAAATAAATTCACAATAATTATATAAAAATCACAAAAATTAAAAATAAATTTCTAAAATGCATTTTAACACCTATAAACACCATAAATCACAATTTCATAATTTAATTAATTAATTTATGAAAATTAGAAAATAATAAAAAATTCACAAAAATCAAAATAATTCCCAAAAATTTCACAAAAATTACAGCATGTAGATACTAGGATCAATCTTTATAAAGGAAGTTTGTTTGAATCATTGAAATCAAAGCTCAAAAAAATCAAGAACACAAGTTGGTTGAAATTGAAAATTGAAAAACTGGGAATCTAGACTAAATCAAATGAAACCAAGCTTAGAAATATACTCATCGGAGCTTAAGGAAGAGATAGAGACTAGTGGCACTTCAAATGGTGGCCGGAATCGGGTTGATCGGCGTTAGGATCGATTTTCAACTTCTTGAGGAAAATCCGGCTAAACAATGTTGGAAAAGGGAGCTGAGGGTGGCGAGATGGGCTAGAGATGGAGGAGGAAGGCTGAGAGGCACACCAACGGTGAGAAACCGAAGTTGCAGACGTCGGAAACGAGTGAGGGACGATCGGGAAGGTGGAAGATGGTCGGGTGGCAATATTGTAAATATTGTAAACTTTATATTTTGTAAAGTATATATGTATATATTTGTATATATATAGCTATATTTTATATTATTTTAATATATAAATTTTATGTGCACAATAATTATTCACCACACACATAATTAATAATATCTCTATACATATACATATACATATACATATACATATATATACACATTTAATTATTATTAAAACTATATAATATAATATAATTTAATTAAAATAAACCCTAATTTAATTTAAATGCGCATATATGCATGTATATATATATATTTTTATTCGACAATTAAAAATCATGCATGGACTCATGCAAATTCACAAAACCATCTAAAATAATTAATATTTATTTATTTACATCTTAATTTCCCTAAAAATAAAACTCTCGGAAAAATTTTAAGTAAAAGACTTAAAAATAATAAAAAAATGACTTTAATAAATAACAAACTAATTAAATAATCATAAATATATATTAAAATTATTAACACTGTATATCCCGATACAGTTTAAAATTATTTAAAAACTCGGGATATTACAGTCTTCCCCCCTTACAAGAATTCATCCCCGAATTCCAAAAAAAGAATAAATACAAGCAAGAAGGGAAGAGATACGGGTAAGAAGCTCGCATCTCAGCTTCAGTCTCCCACGTATGCTCCTTTACTCTATTGTTGCGCCACAGAACCTTGACCATCGAAATCTGCTTCGAACGCAACTACCGAACTTGATAATCACCGATTGCCACAGGTTCTTCCACGAACGTCACATCTTCATTCACTTCCTTACTGTCGGGTTGCAACACGTGTGAAGAGTTTGAGACATACTTCCTCAACATTAAGATATGAAATATCGGATGCACTTGAGACATACTCGGGGGCAAAGCCAACTGATATGCAACAGTGCCAACTCTTTCTAGAATCTTGAATGGTCCGATATATCTCGGTGCTAACTTACCCTTCCTGCCAAATCTCATTACACCTTTCATTGGAGACACCTTCAGAAAAATAAAATCTCCAACCTGAAATTCTACATCTCTGCGCCTAGGATCCGCATAGCTCTTCTGTCTGCTAACTATGGTCTCTAATCTGTGTTTAATCACAACAACTTTCTCTGTAGCATCCTGAACCATCTTAGGTCCAGTCAAAGCTCTCTCACCAATCTCATCCTAACTTAGAAGGGATCTACACTTCCTTCCATACAACGCTTCATATGGTGCCATGCTAATACTGCTATGGTAGCTGTTATTATATGCAAACTCTACGAGTGGCAGATGATCATCCCAGCTACCTCCCAAATCCAAAACACACATTCTCAACATATCTTCCAGTGTCTAGATCGTCCTCTCAGACTGACCATCTGTCTGAGGATGAAAAGCAGTACTGAAGTCCAACTTAGTGCCCATCACTTCCTGCAACTTCTGCCAAAAATAAGAGGTAAATACTGATCCTCTGTCTGACACAATGGACACAAGTACTCCATGAAGGCACACAATATGCTTCACATACAGCTTCGCCAATATAGCTACAGAATAGGTGGCTTTGACAGGCAAGAAATGTGCAGACTTGGTTAACCTTTCTACAATCACCCAGATGGAATTGTATCCATCCTTGGAATGAGGTAAACCAACCATAAAATCCATAGCTATCCTTTCCCACTTCCACTCAGGAATAGGAAGAGGCTGAAGCTTCCCAGAAGGCTTATGATGCTCAGCTTTCACTTACTGACACGTCAAACACTTAGCAACATAATCAGTGACATCCTTCTTCAGTCCGTCCCACTAGTACAAATCTCTAATACTGTAGTACATCTTAGTGACACTCGAATGTACGCTATAAGTTGTAGAATGTGCTTCCTCTAGGATCTCTTCTCTCAAATTATCCACATTAGGAACACACAATCTACCACTGATCCATAAAACACTGTCATCATTAAGTGTGAAATCAGTGAACTTCCCTACTCAGACATTCTCTGCAAGCACTTCTAGAATAGGATCTTGGCTTTGAGCTGCCTTAATCCTATCTCTCAGTACAGATCGCACCTTAAATTGAGCTACCTGATCTACTAAGCTTCATCATCAGACCTTGATCCACCAACATATGTAACTCCTGGATCAATGGTCTTCTCTCCACACTGATATAAGCAAGATTGCTTAAGGACTTCCTACTCAAGGCATCTGCTACCACATTAGCCTTGCCCGGATGATATAAAATCTCACAGTCATAATCTTTCAACAATTCCAACCATCTCCTCCGCCTCAGATTCAGATCTCTCTACTGGAAAATGTACTTAAGGCTCTTGTGATAAATAAAAATCTCACAAGTCGCCCCGTAAGATAGTGTCTCTAGATCTTGAGAGCAAAGATCACTGCAGCCATCTCAAGGTCATGTGTAGGATAGTTCTGCTCATGCTTCTTTAACTGCCTCGAAGCAGAGGCTATCACCCTACCATTTTGCATTAACACACAACCAAGGCCAACTCTAGAGGCATCACAATACACTGTGAACTTCTTTACACCATTAGGCAAAGCTAACACTGGGGCTGTGGTCAACTTCTCTTTCAATAATTGAAAACTATTCTCACAAGCTTCAGAACACTCAAATGTTACATTCTTCTGAGTTAAGCGAGTCATAGGGGCTACAATTCTGGAAAAATCCTGTATAAACCTCTTATAGTACCTGGCTAAACCTAGAAAACTATGAATCTCTGTAATAGAATTCGGTCTAGGTCACTCAGACACTGCCTCAATCTTCTGTGGATCAACCTAGATACCTTTTTTAGACACCACGTGTCCAAGAAAAGAAACACTCTCCATCCAGAAATCACACTTCGAGAATTTAGTATAAAGCTAATGTTCTCTCAATGTCTGTAGTACAGTCCTCAAGTAATATACATGCTCCTCCATACTCCTCGAATATATAAGTATATCATCGATGAAGACTACCATAAATTGATCCATATACGGTTTGAATATCCTATTCATCAGGTCTATAAAAGCTGCTAGTGCATTAATCAAGCCAAAAGACATCACCAGAAACTCATAATGACCATATCGAGTGCGGAATGCCGTTTTAGGAACATCAGCTTCACTGATCCGCAACTGATGATAACCCGACCTCAGATCAATCTTAGAAAAGAATTGTGCACCCTGTAGCTGATCAAACAAGTCATCTATCCTCGGGAGAGGATACTTGTTCTTCACTGTCACCTTGTTCAGCTCTCTATAGTTAATGCACAGTCTCAGGGTACCATCCTTCTTCTTCACACACAGGAAATATTGGGTCTAATGAAACCCTTATCTAGCAACTCTTGCAACTGCTCCTTTAACTTCTTCAACTCTGCAGGAGCCATTATGTAGGGTGGCATAGATATAGGAGTAGTACCTAAAACCACATCTACACAAAACTCAATCTCTCTGTGAGGTGGTAAACCTGGCAACTCCTCAGGAAAAATATCAGAAAATTCACAGGTAATAGGAACATCTGTGAATGACAACTTCTCCACTAAAGTATCCCTAACCAATGCCAAATATCCCTGACAACCTTTCCTCAGCAACTTCTTAGTCGTAATAGCAGAAATGAGATTCTGAGGTGCTAAACTCTTATCACCCATAAACTTTAATTCTTCTTCATCAGGAATTCTGAAAATCACCTCTTTACTTCGATAATCCACCACAGCATAGTGCTGAGATAACCAATCCATACCCAGAATAACATTAAATTCCATTATATTCAACAGAATCAAGTCAACGGATAATTCTTTACCTCCTACGAGAACTGGACAACCAGAAAGAACAACATCAGTGTCCAAAGAATCACTTAGAGGAGTGGCGATAGATAAAGGAAAAGCCATCCTCGAAGCTTGCCAACAAGACTTGGAAGCAAAAATAGGAGAAATGAACGAATGCATGGCACCCGGATCAAACAAAACCCATGCATCCAGGTAACATGTAGAAACAATACTTGCCACAACTGCATTAGATGCCTGAGCATCCTGCTGAGTAAGATGGAAGACTTTGGCCTGTCCTCGACCTCCCTGCTGGCTGGTAAAAGCCTGGCCAACACCTTTAGCACCTCCTCTAGCACCTCTACCATAACCCTACTAGGGAATAAGCTGAGTAGAACTCCGATGCTGGGCTGGAGGCAACTAAAAAGGAATGGATGCAGGACTAGCAATTGACTGCTATGGAAATCGTAGAATCTGCGACTACTGATACCTAGAATAAGGACATGATCTGGCATAATGTCATGTCTGCCCGCATCTGAAGCATGTCAGTGGTGTTAAATAACATGGTCCCTGATGGACTCTACCGTAGGTCTTGTAAACACTGGCAGCTAACCCAAAACTACGTCCACTACTGTTGCTCGAAGCACCTGACCTAAGTTTGAATGGTCTACGCTAACCTCCACGGCCATGTCTACTGCTCCGATGTACTTACTGTTGCTGTCTCTGACTCTACTAAGCTAGAACTCTCTGCTGACTACTCGAACAAATCTGAAAACTTGAGTACAAAGTAGTCTGGAATCCACCTGACTATACATATAGCTGGTAATAATCAGGCATAACTCCTTACCTGACTAGCCTCAGCTTAATCTCCTTGGCTAACTCAATCACCGACTCCAGAGAAAGGCCCGCTGTAGGCATACCAGCAAATGAAGAACCTAATCCAGTAACATAGGTAGTGACTATGAAATACAGGTCTTACTTCAAATCCTCTGCATATCTGCTAAGCCGGAGGAACTCTCGGTATACTCCTCAACAGATCGGTCACCATGAGAAATATTGGTCAATCGAAGATGATAATTCATGCGAAGTGGCTCTGGGCAGAATCTCCTCATAAATTGCTCTCTGAATTGAGCCCAGGTCATCGTCATCATGTAAGGCTGGATCATCTGAATGAACCAGTCCAGGGCTGGTCCCTCAACCAAAAGCTGAACGATCATGATCCGTTGGTACTTTGTGTGAGCAATCCGAGTCCTAGTCTAGATCGCATGCAAAAAGTTTAAAGGATCGGAAGTCCTATGAAAAGCAATCCTTATAGAACAGAGCTGCCTCAGGGTTAGACATACCCTGTTGATAGGCAGGTTAAACTGGCAAAACTACTGGAGGTACAGGAACATCCTTGTACTCAGGCTCTATAGGCTCCTCCTCCTGTATCTCTCTCTATCTATGGTGACCTGCTGCTCCTCGAGGTCTACCTTTGCCACGACCTCTGCATCTAACTAGCGGTTCAGGAGGTAAAACCTCATCCTTGAAGGACTTATCATCCTCGACCTCAATGGCTGGTGGAGCGACATGCACTCGCCTCCTCATTCTAAAAAGACAAACAGAAGGATTCAGATAAAATAGACAATGGAGGAATATGCAGAAAACTAAATCAAGGAATACTTATCAAGACATACTTAAACCTAATTCACTGTAGTAGTTTCAAAAGAAAACACAACATTGAAAACTAGGGCCACAACTCGCACAACTAAAGCCTTGAAACAGAACTCCACTTTGATACCAACTTTATCACGACCCAAAACAAGGGCATGACCAATGCTAAGGAATGAGAATTCTTTTGAATCCGAAACCCGTAGCAAGCCTTTAAAATAAAATAAAAATATGCAATAATAATAACAAAAATAAAATAACTCACAGCAAAAATAAATCTCATAAATAAAATAAAATAATAATCCGCCAATAGATTTAATAATACAAATCCATCTCTTATAAATATAAATAATCTTTTAATACAATCTCAGTTCAAATCTTTAAAATACATATCTCATACAAACATAGTACATAAATCTCACAACCGACTACAACTAATGTAGTGTCTAGATTATAAAAATAAAATCAAGTATGTAGATTACATAATAAAGCCGGGGCAGAAGAAATCCGGCGTAAGGGTCTGCTACTGAGGTCTGAAGATGAAGACTCTCCTGAGAAAAAATAGTCAACAGAGGGGAGTCAGACCTCACTGAGTGAATTGTTATAATATATATACATGCATAGCTAAATGACAATGCACACATTCAATAGTATATATATAAATACATATACAGGAAAAAACACACAAATGCAGCATAATCATTTTATCTAAATACTGAAAATAATATCTGATTATGAAGGATCAAATAGAACCCTAAATGATCGCAACCTCAAATAGAGTTAAATAATACTCTAGCCATATAGACTCACTTATTCCAAATATATTCACTTGTTCCATTTGGACAGTAGATATACCTTGACATGTTAAAGTTGAGTATGCATGCAATACTTGATGAGCTTTTATTCCAATTTGAAGAATTATTGAAATAACAAAGTCAGCAAAACTGGAGGCTTAAGAGGTTCATTGAGGCAGTTGATTCCACTACTTCTTCACCACCTAGTCCACCTCAATGAATTAAGTACTTTCCTTTATTTTAATTTTCAATTTTGCATTTTAATTATAGTTTATGTTTTTAAGTATAAAATGGAAGGGATCATGCTTTGCATTACATTACATTATTACTTTAGTTGCATTTAGTTGTCTTTGGATTTTTTCATGCATTACACTTGAGTTTTTGAAATCCATTCATATAAAGAGTTTAGTTCATTGAATGCAACTTTCTTGAATAAGTGTAATACTCTCCAATTAATGTTTAATTTAAACTTTTAAGCTAAAAAAATTGCTTGTGGTTAGGGATTTTGATTTTTAATGAACTTAATGCTACTTCCATATTGAATGATTAAATTTAGATACTTGATGTTGGAGAAAAATGCTTGTAAGTAAGAATTGAAATTCAAATATTCAGTTAGTCAAATCATTATGTGTCTTGGTGCTTAAGTTTTTAGTTTTTCTTTTTTCTGCAAAAAATGAGATGGAGCATAAAACACACTAATTGATAAAATAATTGGGAACTAAAACTTCAATTTTTCAATCTTTATATGTTCATTTTACTCCAATGCTCTAAATTAGCATATGAGTATCCAAATGACCTTTTTGGAAGTATTCACATTAAGTAGTATGGGAAAGGTGAGGGACACTAAGATTGGGAAGATCTTTTATATAAACAATGAAATAAGATCTCCATGTGGATGCCTTGTATATGTTGGATTTTAGGCTTGCTATGTATTGAATAATTTTTATTTACTTCCATTTTTCTTAAATATCAATTTTCTACTTTCATGAATTCAATTGAGAAGTTTGCTCTTCACATGGTAATTTGAAGATTTGTGACCTCAAATTATTATTTTAGTTTTCATTTTTAAGCTTTATATTAATAGGCGATTAAATTTTTTAGTCAAGTTAAAACTATTTAATGGATTTGATTCTTCATGTTAATAGGGTATTTTCATATTTTGCTTGAAGACAAGTAAAAGCTCAAGTGTGGGAGAATTGATAAGCATGAAAAATACTATATTTTGGGCACTAATTTGTTAGATTTTAGGTGTTTAAAGTTTAGGTTAGAATTGAATTTTGACATAGTTTAGTTAAGAAGTATTGAGTCTAGATGTTTTAGGAGTTTTGCTAGTTTAGTTATGTTTTTTTTATTGCTTTTTATGTTTTTATTTGTTTTATGCTAGATGTTCTCGATGTAGAGAAAATGTATGAGGTGCCAAAGTAAGAAATTAAAGATTAGAGCTCACAATATCTGTGGAAGTGAATAAATATTCACTTACAAAGACAAGGATCAAGACGCATGACTGTGTGCCTCAAAGCACATAAGCTAGCTTAAAGACTTTGCAAAAAGCCATTCAGGCATGCCTAGGTGCTTATAGATGCATGGCAATGCTTGATTTGAAGAAAAAGAGGCCCGTTAGTAACTGACTAGGCACAAAGCCATGCCTGATTCTAAGTTTTTTCAGAAAAGATGGACACATGGCCATCCATATTTAGGCATATAACCATGCGCTCTGAAGGAAATTTGTATGGAAGGTTTTTTTTTTTTTTTTTTTTTTTTTTTTTTTTGAAAATGATATAAATAGTTATGATTTGCCTCTTGAAAAGGGGTTGGCTAGTTTTTATAATAATTGATTTTCATTATTTAGAGAAATTTTCTTAGTTTTTCTTGCAACTGCTTACGGATTAAATCAAGAGTATAGGACTTAAGTGTTGGGAATTCAAACATTATTTTGTATAAAGAAGATTCAAAATGAGATTTTTCTTTTATAATTTCTTCTTATCCTTAATTTTATATTAATATGAATATGTTTAGATCTTTCTCTCATTCTTCCTCTTGTTTTTTTTAATTTTTATAAGTAGCTAAATTAATAGTTAGGGTTTTTAGATCGGACTCAACATGGACTTAATTAGGTTAAACTTTTAATCAAATAATTCTCATTCCATTATTATTATTAAACTTAATGCTTTTATTGGACTAAGCACGAATTAAATTGAAGTAGACAATAGGGTTAAATCAAGAGATTAATCTTATTGAGACCATAATAATAACTTATTAATTAATTAAATTAGTTGAGAGACAGTTTGATTATTAATATTATCTTCTAAAAGCCTTGCTTCAAATATTCAATATGATAATTTTCTTGAGTTAGTGAGAGCTAAGTAATCGAGTACTTGTCATAAGCAAGTAATTCTGGAAGTACTTAAGAGAGACTTTCATAATTTAAAAGATGCTTTAGAAATAGAATTGAATTCATAATTAAGCAGAAATTTTATAGAATTCTTAGATACTTTAAGCTGAGGATAAAAAATCTTAATAATTATTCATATATTGAATTTAAAAGTAGTTAGTTTAAGTTTATTACATTTTTCTTTTCTTTTATTTCCATCAACCTATATAATCGACCTTCTAAACAAACAAGTATTAAAAGTGATTTAATAATTATTTCTTAAATTCATGTGGGATCAATATTTAATTACTACTTACACGACTATGTGCACTTACGGATTGAGTTAACAATACCAGTAATCGATACATACTACTTTTTGTTGATTATGTATTAAAGTAGGTAAAATCTTAAGCCTTCTCTAAAAATGATGTAAAAACAGTTTGTAAATTTGTAAAAAAACTTTTTTCTTGATTCAATATACTAAAGACCATAATTAGTGATGAAGGCGCTCATTTTTACAATAACAATATGGAAACCTTTTTGGCTCATTATAGGATGAAACACAAAATAGCCACTCATTATCTTTCTAAGACAAGTAGTCAAGTGCAGGTTAGCAATTGGGAATTGAAAAAGATTTTAGAAAGAGCTTTAGGTAAATCTAGAAAAGAGTGGGTAAGGAAGCTTAATGATGCTCTATGGGCTTATAATAACTTATAAAATAACTATCGAGATGTCTCCTTTCCAAATGGTGTATGGTAAAGCATGTCATCTTTTAGCAGAGTTTAAGCATAAGGCACACTAGGCTATGAAAGCATTAAACTTTGATTTTAAAAAGGAAGCTGAAAGAAGAATGAAGTAACTAAGTGAGTTAAAGGAGATTAGGCAAGCTGCATATGAAAGTTCCAAAATTTATAAAGAATGCATAAAGAAAAGGCATGATGCAAGTATTAGAAGAAATAATTTTAAAGTGGGAAACCAGATGCTACTTTTCAATTCCATGCTCAAATTATTTCCAAAGATATTAAGAACTAAATGGTAAGGTCCTTTTATAATTACATAAGTTTTCCCTCATGGAGCAATATAATTAATGAATACTTAAAGAAAGGCATTTAAGGTCAATAGGTAGAGAGTGAAGAAATATTATGGAGGCAAGATAGATGATTTTCATCAAATTGCTTATTAGTTGGACCTAAACATCTAATATATGCCGTAGTCTAGTTTGAGACCTTAAAAGTAAGTGCTTCTTAAGGGTTTAACCAAACTTTCTATTTTATTTTGTTATATTATTAATTTTCTTTAGGAAATGTTTTTGAGAAATTCATATTCTCCCTATCATTTGATTTTAGGAACTAAAGGATTTAAGGATTAACAAAATAAGGCAATAAAGAATTATCATAAGTAATTTACTTAAGATTTGAATTATGATTGTTCAAATGTTGATGCAGTTGTGTATTTTGATTTTGTTTTCTATCCAAAAGAAGTGTCTAAATGTGCTTGATGTTGTTTTAACAAGCTAAGATGTTTTGGGAACCAAAATTTTTTTTGTTTGTAATTAAAAAAAAGGAAAAGCTTAAGTGCGCATGACCATATGCTATTTTGCACACAACTGTGCCTATTTGTTTCCTATTCAATCAACAATTTTAAATGTGCACGACCATGTGTTGGCTAACACACAGCCTTGCTTGAGTGTTCTTAATAAAATTGCAAAATTAAATGTGTACGACCATACATTGTATTGCACACTACCGTGTCAATCGCGACTTTAAAATTCTCATTTTCGATAGTTGAGCCCCTTTTACTCACTTTTATTCATTTTTTCTCTTTCCTTTAGGGTTTTTAAATTGTCTTTTGAGTTTTTCAATCTCTTTTCTTCATATTTAATCTTTAAATCTCTTTAAATCACTTTCAACTTGTTCTTTTTTCAATGAAACTAAACTTCCCTCTCAATTGAAAGAGTGGTTTCATCTTCACACATCAAACTCAATTCCTCAATCAATCTTTATTCTTCAAACTCTATATTTTCCTTAAAGATGATGAGAACTAAATCTATTGTGGGTCAAAAAGGGGTCCTCCTCCCAAAAGACCAAGAGTGGGTGGAACTTCCAACAACCTTAAAATTGAAAATGAAAATAGAGAGGTAAGAAACTTCCTAAAGTTGATTCAATTTATTGATGAGAAAAAAAGAAAAAAATTAGGGAAGTAATGTATTGGTAGTTTATCCCTAATAGGTACTTAAGCTCTTTAGCTTTGCAAAAAGTTAGGTTATAAAAAGAAGTTATAAAATTTGTCAAGAGAGTAGGATGGGAGGCATTTATAGCAATGTAAAACCCCTACCTATGTTAGATCCACTTGTGAATTTCTCTCCACATATATTTTAATGAATAACTAGTAATAATTCATTTCATTTAAGAAACAAAAAATATCGGATTGGACTTTTTGAGATGAATGATGTTTTCCATTTTCTTAAAGGATAGAATCCTTAAATAAAATTTAATAGGGATTGATTTTAAAAAGAGATTACCAATGAGGTAATGTGTTATATAAAGCTATGGTGGCAAAAGAGTCACACATTTAATTCTTAGCATTGCACTATTTGTCTAGGTTGATGTCCCATTCCTTGTTTAGGAGAAAAGAGAGGGATTCAATGATTACCATCATAAAGCTAACCATTTTATATTACATGGTTCATGATAAAAAGATTGATCTTTGTCATGCTGTTGCAATAAAAATTAACAACATCACTTTTAAGGTCACTAGTACCATCAATATTAAAGGTTTAGTTATGGTTTTAGCAAAATATGTTAGGAGAAGATATGGACAATATGCCATTGGAGAGAGTGAAAGGTAAAACTCTTCTTGACTTTAGTTGAATGGAGGTGATTGGTTTGGTTGACTCAAGTGCTTCATTAATGAGAGCCTTCATATACACAAGAGCAAGTGTAAGTGAAAGTAAAAGAAGAGGATTAAGAATATGAGGTTGACATAGTTGATGTTTTGTGAAGGTTAAATGATTTAGAATTACAAGTGGGTGTGATATATTATAATGTTGTGGACTTGATTTCAATAGTACAAATGATGAACTATTCGTTACAAAATTTGAATCATAACATGCAATAAATGAATCATAATCTAATGGCCTACTTTGCTTCCTAAAACTTTGTGCCTCAACCTTTATCATGCACCTTCTCTGAATGAACTTACTCATAAAGAAGAAATTATCATCATCAGAAGAAGAGTGATATAGACTTAGGCTTGAAATAAATTATTTTTGATGTTCTATTTTGGATATTTGCTTGTTGTTAAAATTACATTATTAAGTTTGTTTTTAGTTTAAATTTTCATTTACTATGAAATTGTATTTTTAATATCTCTTTACTTTAATTTGATTTATAGATACTTTAATAGTGTTTCATAATGTTGGGAATAAGGTATTGCTTAAAAAATTCAAAATAGACACAACCATGCTAATTTTAAGCATGATTGTGTGCTTTATGCTACAAGTAGGCGCGATCATGTGACTTGTTAAAATAATCTTAATCTGGCACAACCATACACCCTATTGGCACACCGTGTGTGACCTAGAGATATTTTTTGTTCGTGATTTAAATTTGAATTTTCTTAAGTTAAAATGTTATTTTCAAATATTGAGGACATTGTTGATTTTAAGTATGGGGGAGAGATTTTGATTTTGATTTTATTTAATTTTATTTTCTTGTCAATTTCCAATTAGGTTTTTTATTTAAAAATAAATATTAATAAAATTTTATTTTATATTTTGTTAGTTGTTAGGTAAATAACCTTTCCTTTTCTTTTTAGAAGTGTACTTCTAATTATTTTTAGAACTCTCTCTCTTTTTATTGTTTCACCCAAAATTTTCTCTTTTATTTAAAATCCTTTATTCTCCATCATCTCTCTGAAAATTTGTTGAACTTTAAAATTTTTTTGTTATAATTGATCTTTATGATCATAGCTAGAAAGTAGAATAATTCATAGAATACAAGAGGAAGGAAGGTAGATTATAGCAAAGGTATGTTACTTGATACTAGAGCTGATTATGAGGCTTTCTTTCCTATTTATTCAAAGGAAGAAGGTAAGAAATTATATTTTCTTATAAAGAGAAAATTTAGTATTCCCAAATATTTTGAGGATGATAAATTGATTGATATACGGATGAAGGATTATGTATATACTCTTTGTGATATAATGGGTTAGTCCAAATTTATTTTAATTAAATATGATGTCTTTTTTAAACTCACTCTCAAATTTTACACAACATTCAGGATCTTATATGAGAATTAAAAGGACTTTTCTTGTAGATTCTTTGATAAGGATTATTAAATTGTCTATCAGTTAATGTTTGAGATCTTTGGGTTTTCCGATGAGGGTCTTTATCAACCTTACCAAATTACAACATTTATATTTTTTAGAGTGAGATTATTAGATGTGATATATTTTATGAAGGATAGTTAATGCCAAGTGGGTTAATTAATAACCAGTCATATTTGTTAATGCATAAGTTTATGTAGCATTCAATTTTTAGAAAGCACGATAATATTAAGGTGTCACCCAATCAACTTTTTATGTTATAATGTTTACATACTAACACAAAAAGTCTGTAGTGCCTATTTTGTTTTTCGTCCATGTGGCATTGCTCAGTTATAAAAAGCAACAATATAAATAGGGCACATAGGTTTAGGTTTGGATATGTATTTTGCAACTTTTGATGTAGCGAAGCATAATTTAGGAATATTAGAGCCTGAGTTATCAGAAGAAGATTTTTTTATCCTTCCTAAGATCATGAAAAAATAGAGAGATTTAGAAGATGAGACTTCCTGTAGGTGTTATTTATTGCGATAGCATACATTGCATCATAGAGATGTTCCTCTTTCAGATGTTGTGGAAAGAGATTATGATAGTGACAGTGAAGTATAATTAAGAAAATGGAATAATTCTAATACAGGAATGAGTGAATTTGTTATGGAGATTTTAAATCGTTTGGATGTTATGGAGAGGCATTTTAATGTATAAAATGATAAATTGTCGCTTCAATTGAGAAATTAACAAGCTCAATAGAGTAAGAAATTCAAGAAATTCTTTCAAGCAGCTGATTATGTCATTCTATCTACACCTCATTTATCTCCAAGTTCATCATAGTGAAGGGAGTTTTCTTCTCCATTTCAATTTTTTAATAATATAGTTTTATTTATGTTTTTAGTTTTATTTTAGATATTTAGATTTCATAACCGCATTTGAATTTTTAAGGCCCATTAATGTGAAGAATTTTATTCGTTAGGAGTTAAAGATATTTATTTGATCATATGAAGAGCAAACCTCTTAATTGAATTTATGAAAAACTACAAATTAACATTTAAAAAAATTAGAACAAATAGAAATTTCTTCAATCTTAAAAAGTCTTTCATCTAACACATATAAGGTAACCATGTACTTTTGTGCTAAAGTATTTCCCATTCTTAGTATCCCCCACCTTTCCTAAAATACTCAGTGTGGATATCTCCAAAAAGGGTTCTTTGAATACTTATACTCTAAGTTAGAGCATTGGAGTAGAAAGAGCCTATAATATTTTGAAATTTAATGTCTTAGCTCTATAGCACATTATAATAGTGAGTGCATTTTACACGTCATTCACTTTTCTTTTTTTTTTTTTTAAGAAAGAAATTGTAGCCAAATTATTTGCTAATATGAAAACCAATCTAAAATAGAATTTCAATTTCTACTTATAAATACCTTCCTTAAACATCAAAATATACAGTTCAATCATTTAAAAGAGAAGTGAGCTTTAAATTCATTAACAAAAAATAATCAACCCAGCTTTAAAATTCAAAGTAAACATTAAATGGAGAAAAAGAAAAGGTGTTTATGGGCTTGAAAAAAGTGAAGTTTTCATTTCAACTAAGATGTATTTTCTTTAGAGGTAGATGTATTAAGAACAAAAAGTGAAGTTTTCATTTCAACTTAGGAGGATCTAGAAAGAGGTTTTCTTCCTTTCAAACTTATGTACTTTAACTTAATTACAATTATGATGTTTGAATTCTGTCTTTCTTGTTCATCCATTTTTCTATTTAATATGTGTAGCTAAATAGGTAATTAGGGTTCTTAGCTTAGCTCAATATTTAATTAATTAAAATAACCCCTAAATCAATCGGTAATAAATTCAAGGATTATTATTGTTCGTAATGTCCTCTTTGGATTGATCACTCAAAGAATGAAAATGAATTATATAATTAAATTAAGAAATGAATTCTATGATTGATAGACTAACAATCTATTAATTGTCAAATTCATTAAGAGATAGTTTAGTAATTAATATTATTTTGAAGATAAGAATAAAATTTTATATTTTGTTTGCTTGACTGAGTAAGAAATTGATGACTAAGTAATTAATAGATACAATTAATTATGAAATTATTTGAGAGAAATATTCATAATTCTCAAAATGCTTACAAATTAAATAATTTACAAAGTTGATTTAGGAGCTTAAAGGAACCTTAGATATATTGAGTTATGGATAAGAACCCTAGCTTAGAATTTGATATTAAATTTAGATAGAATTTAAATAATTAGTTTAGTTATCCATTCCGCTTAAATTTGGTGGTTTAAACAAATAAATACTTAGAGGAGTATAATAATTTGAAAATGCCTTTGAGGGGGGGGGGGGGTGAATAAGGCTATAGAACAGTAAATTAAAATTAAAAGACTTCTTTTCAAGAATTAAAAGAATGTTAAGAAGGAAGAATGATGAACACTAGAATTTAAGGAGTTCAGATTCTCAATAATCCTACATCTCCACCTAAATTATCTCCAAGTTAGGTTTTTCAGTTACTACAATGTTATTCACAAGATTGAAATTCCACAAGAGTTTTAAGGCTCACTCTTTTACCCTTACAACTTAAGTTTTCGAGGCCTAATAAAAAACTAGATCATAAGTGCTTTCAGGGCTCACACTAAAACTGAATTCCCAAGTATCTTAATGGATAAACACTTAAACCAATTTATTTAGAATAGAATCTTACTTCTTATTTTCTAATCCTAGAAAATAGAAGAATAAGAATATCTATTCTAATCACTCACCAACTCTTATAAGAGTTATAAAAATACAAAAATGATTTGAAAAGAGTTTTGAGAACTCAATTAAATGCTTAAGAGATAATGAATGAGAATCAAGTTTCTTAAAAACTTCAATTGAACTTTAAAGGTTGTTTATATAAATAAATAACTTAGATTATGGTTGTTGAATGCATCGATTATGTCTCCAACGTCTCTTGTTGATTTTTGAATCAACTTGGACTTATTTCTTTTTAAATGTTGCTCATGGTTTTAAGAACAAGCCTTGGCTCGTGAGGGGTAGGTATGCTAGGCATTGTGTTTGAAAATATCCATTAGAGGTTATCTTTATTGTCCTTACAAGCTGCTCATGATTGTAAGGGCAGCTCACGAAGAGCACTGGACAAATTGGCAAAATGTGTTCCTGAGGCAATATTCAAGGACAAATCATGAGGTACTCATGAGGTATTCATAAGTAGACCACTATAAGTCTAAAATTGTATATTTTTGGTAAAAAATTGTATAAGATTGTTTGGGGACTTGAATAAGATGAATTTCATCATTAAAATGCAAATTTATACTATTTTAAGGAGTATTTGAATGTCTCCAACCTTTGAGCAACTAAATTGATAATAGATTAAATTCCTACACCTTAAATTAAAATCATTAGGAATCTAAATTGTTTGTCAAAGTCCAAAATTAAGAGTTTGATCATGCAAATAGTAAACAATCTCCCTTTTTTTGCTTTGACAGCCAATTTGATAAGATAATAAATAAAGTGTGTATGTGTTAAAAATCAACAATTGAATAAACATGTGCTATTCAAAATAGTGCCTTTTTTTTTAATTAAATAGATGCAATAAGTGAAAATAATTAGCTCCTCCTTAATATATGCATAATAACATGTCTCAAAGCATGAAAGAAAAGGATTTAACATAGCATATATAAGGAAAACATATTTCTTTAAATATTAAATAATTTACAAAGTAGACGTTTTAAAGAAAAGATACCAATTGAAAGATAATATAAGAATTTTCTCCTTTATATAAATATATATTTCTTTAGTTCCCCCCTTCTTAGATATGATAAGAAATATAAATTTAATATTTTATTCCTTTTTATTAAAAATAAAATCAACATAAAATTTAACATAAAGAAACATGTCCTAACATGACAAGTGTGTAAAAAAACATAAAATTATGATAACATGATCATTAACAATAATGCTAGGTAACATGAAGGGAAATAATTTCAAACATATGTAAATAAAACTAGTAGCACTTACAATGCAGGTAGTACTACTTAAACACATCACAAACATGGTACATATAGCACTTGTTTGGAAACTTAACAAACTTAACTATCACATGATCATGTAGCACTTAGCATATCATAAAACACAATTAACCATAACACAATTTCTTCTTATTTGTTAAGGACAAAAAGAAAAAAGTGAGATAAACTAGAAATAAACTTAAAGGAAACAAAAGTCCTAAAGGAAATAAAAGACCAAGAATTGAAAAAATGAAAATAAAGATAGACCAAATCTTAAAAGAATGTCTATAGGTCTTGTCCATCTTTGGGATCTTGAATGAAGGAGGAGGTGAAGTAGGGGGACCAAGTGCATTATATGTTGTGGTGAGCATACAATTAATGAGAATTATGCTCCATGTGATCCATTTTATGCTCAAATCGATCAAGTCTAGTGTCCACTTAATCAAATATATGGTTGAATTTTGATTCAATAATGGAGAGACAATTAAAGAATCCTCCAACCCAAGCCAGTTCGTCATCAACACTTTGAGAGGGAGAAGTTCCTCTTTGCTTCTTCCTTTAAGACCATGAGTGCTAATGTTCTCTATGTCTTCCAAGTCATGTTCAAGCTCCTTATCAACATCTTTATCTCCTACTTCATCTTTACAAACCCAAAAGTTTTTAATGAGATTAAATTACCTAGAATTTCTTAAGAGGTTTTCATCAAGGAAAGAAGGAGGAATGGAAGGAGCATTGCTCAAGATGATTCGAAAGTGATTTGTAATCCTTGTAATGAAACCTCCCAAATATAGAGCACTTATAACACTATCACTTGTTAACTAAAACCTCCATTGAAGCCATCTTCCTTGCTCACATCCACATCTTTAACAAGACATCTTATAAAAAATAAGTCATTAAAGGAAATTATTTTATTTCTTCGTCCCCTACCATTAATTGAGTAAGTGATAAACCTATGCATGTACCAAAGAGATTTTAAAGCAAAGAGAGAGGCTTTGGTATGGCCCACTTCAAAAGGTTTTACATTAAGTTTAACATGTTGAGTCCAAAAGAATTAGGAAGCTAAGTATAAGTAGGAGAAGCAAGACCCCCTTACCTTAACCTAAAAATATCATTAAATTCTTGAGATTTTAAAAATCTATCTCTTCCTCATAATCTAAACCTCATACTATTAAGGGGATTTTGCTCATAAAAAAAGTAAGTTCTTAAACAAAAGGTATAGAGAAATTCATGAACCAATGAGGGATAGGTAGGATAAGGAGTAAAAATAAGGTTGTACATTCTCATATTCTCAAGTATATTCTTAACTTCATTATAGCACCCCATCTTCTCGAGAGTAGCTTAAGACATGAATTTAGAGGAGATGATTTTTCTTTCTCGAAATTGAGCTAACCTTTGCCTTATTTATGATGGAGAGTAGAAGGTAAGAGGAGTCTTTTTATGTTGATATTTAGTAGGTCTCCTACATACTGAAGGAACATCTTGAGTTTTCTTCTTTGGAGCCATGGAGAATGCACCTAGTGTTTGAATGATAACAGAGAAAAGATGAGAGAATTTGCTTAAGAATAAAAGAGTTCGATTTGTAAATAATGATGTGCAGATTAAAATAGGGTGAAAAGGGGTTTATATAGGCAAGATTTAGGGTTAAAATAATTGATTAAAGACCAAAAAACACATAAAAAATGGCATATGACTATTTTAGAATATGAAAGAATTAAAAAATGTCAAAATCCTATTGGACTTAGGATTTTTAAGGTGTAGTATGGTCGTCACGAGCTGCTCACGATTGTGAGCATTGCTCATGAAGGGCATTGCCCTTTAGTAGCTCCAATGGTCATGAGATGCTCTTAACGGCTCATGACGAAAAAATTGAGAATCAGTCCTTAAAGTTTTAAATATTTTACAATTAAGTCCTCAAAACATGACAATTAGGCCCAAATGTGTCTAATTAACACTAAATCACATCAAAACTTAACCAAAATGAATGCTATCATAATTATTATTAAAAAAGTCATATAATCAAGTATTTTAAAAAAATTTAACCACAAATAGTTATTTTTAATAAAAATTATTTTAAGCATAAATCATGCAAATGGGAAATACAATAAATCAAATAAAGTATATGACATAGATTTGTCCTTTTAAATAATTAATAAATTGAATAAAATTCAATAATTAATTATTTAAGCAACAAATATTTAAAAGCAAAATTTATACATGATAAAAACAATTTTAAAAAAATGATAAATAATTATGATAGAGTATTAGACAAAAAAATAAACCAATAAATAAATCATGATTAAGCATGAATTTATGAGATGGTATCAAATACAAAAAATAAATAGAAGGCAAAGATAGGTGAAAAACATAATTACACAAGAACCCAACCATCAATTTAACAATTAATCAAGTCATCAAGACAAGCTTGAAGCATAATCATACCAAGATCATGCTTATTAAAATTCAATCTTTTCTCATAAAAAGGCTTGGTAAAGATGTCTGCTAATTGATGATTAGTCTCAACAAATTCACGAAAAATATCACCATTTTGCATATGATCACACAAGAAATGATGTCTAATATCAATATATTTAGTTCTAGAATGCTGAATGAGATTCTTGTTAAGGTTTATAGCACTTGAATTATCCCATTTAATAGGAATGCGATCAAGTTCAATGTCACAATCGTTAAATTGTTGTTTTTGCTATAACATTTATAAGCAACAACAACTAGCTGTAATATGTTATGCTTCAGCAATGGATAAGGCAATCAAGAATTATTTCTTGTTAAACTAAGAAACTAAACATTGTCCTAAGAATTAGCAAGTTTTAGAAGTGTTTTTTTTAATATAGTAAACTACTAGCAAAGTTTGCATCCGAATAACTAATCAAGTTAAATATGAACTCTTAGGATACCAAAGTCCTAACTGCATTATTCCATAAAGATATTTGAAAATTCTTTTGATTGCATTCAAATGAGACTCCCTAGGACTATATTGAAATCTAGCACATAAGCATATATCACATATGATATCCAATCGACTAGTAGATAAATAAAGAAGGGATCCGATCATACCTCTAAAATGCTTTTCATAAAAAAATTTACCATTCTTATCTTTATTGAGTTTGGTGGTGGTGCTCATAGGGGTCTTGCTTGACTTAGCTTCATCCATACTAAATTTCTTGAGAATATCCCTAGCATATTTAGTTTGATTGATGAAAGTCCTATATTTACATTGCTTGATTTGAAGTCTAAGGAAGAACTTGAGCTCACCCATCATAATTATCTCAAATTCTCCTTGTATTAACTTAGAAAATTCCTCATACAAGTAATGGTTAGTAGCACTGAAAATAATATCATTAATATATATTTTTACAATAAGTAAATCATGCTTGGATTTCTTTATGAAAGGAGTTGTGTCAAGTTTTCCTTTAGAGAAACCATTCTCTAATAAAAAGTTACTACTCAATCTTTCACACCATGCTCTTGGAGCTTGTTTGAATCCATATAATGCTTTTAAAAGTTTAAACATATGATTAGGAAAATTAAAACTTTCAAAACTCGGAGGTTGCTCAACATACACTTCCTTATCAATGAAACCATTTAAAAATGCACTTTTAACATCCATTTGATAAAATTTAATGTTCATAAATGATGCAAATACAAGTACCATTTTAATAGCTTCTATCATTATAGCCTTTAGCTACTAGTATAATTTTATTTTTAGTTATGACACCTTGTTCATTCATCTTATTTCTAAACATTTATTTGGTGCCTATAATAGCATGATGTTTAGGTCTAGGAACTAAGGTCCAAACTTTGTTTATATTAAATTAATTTAACTCTTCTTTTATAGTAAGGACCCAAAATTCATTACTCAATGCATCATCAATAATTTTGGGTTCAATTTAAGAGATGAAGGCTAAATTGAGAATGGATTTAATTTAAGATCTAGTAGTTACCCCTTTTGTAGTGTCACCTATAATGAGGTATTGAGGATGAACTTTTTTGAATTGCTAATCCTTTGAATGATCATTCTTTAAAGTAGATTAAGGAATCCCCTCATTATCCTCCTTTGTAGGATTTTCTAGCTCCAAAGGTTTGTTAGCATTTTCTTTTTGAGTATTGACATCCACATGCACATCTATAAAATCATTAACACTATAAACATCCTTTCTAAGATTAAGTGAGTTTGATTCATCAAATACAACATGCATTGACTCCTCAACTACTAGAGTTCTTTTATTAAAGACTCTATATGCTTTATTAGAGGTGGCATGGCCTAGGAAAATTCCTTCATTGGCTTTTCAAGATTATCCTTGGTGTTCAATGTAAAACACTTGCATCCAAATACTATAAGATATGAGATTTTGGGTTTTCTATTATTCCAAAGCTAATAAGAAGTTTTTTTTAACATTGGTCTTTTAAAGACTCTATTTTCAATGTAGCATGAAGTGTTGATGCCTTTCACCCAAAAGTATAGAGGTACATTATACTCATGAAGCATTGTTCGAGCCATTTCCATTAGAGTTATGTTATTCCTTTCAACAACTCCATTTTAGTGAGGTGTTCTAAAAGAAGAGAAAGTATGTAAAATACCATTTTCATTGTAAAAGTTTTAAAGAATTCATTTTCAAATTCAATTCCATGATTACTTTTAATATATGAAATACAATTTTTTTTCTTTTTGAACTCTCTTTGAAAAACTTTCAAAGGCTTTAAAGGCATTATTCTTATGAGCAAAGAAACATACCTAAGTGCATCTAGAGTAGTCATTAACCAATACATAAGCATAGTGCATACCTCTAAGACTAGAAACTCTAGTTAGTTTAAACAAATCCATATGTATAAATTCAAGTGGCCAAAAGGTTGACACCACAGTCTTGAGCTCAAATGACAACTTGGATTATTTTCCCTTTTAATAAGCATCACAAGGTTTATCCTTAATGAATTCAAGTCTAGGTAAACCAATTGCAAGTTCATGTTTACAAAGATTATTTAAGAGCTCAAAGTTTTCATGTCCTAACCTTTTATGCCATGTTTATGAGTCATGGGAAATAGACATTAAGCATTTGATGTCCTTGTTATCAACCTTGTTCAAGTCAATAACATAGGCATTGTCTACTTTTTTACCACTAAAATTTACTTTATCTTCATTAAGACTACTAACAAAGCAATTCCTAGGATAGAAAGTGACCTTATTTCCCATGTCACATAATTGACTTATGATATAATGAAAATATGCATAGTTCTTTAGGGCAGTTTAGTTTTAATTTCATTTGATTTTTGCTGTATTTGTGTGTTTATTTGGTTATGAAAGTGTTATCTTTATTTTTTTGTTCTTATGGTTATTTGTGTGTTTTATACATGTTTTTAGGCTCAAATTGTGCATGGAAAGGACTTGGGATTGTTTATAATGAAGTATGAAGCTTGTGAAGTCAAGTTGGAGATTTAATAAAGAGTGTCGAGTCGTTACCATGGGAATGAGTCATGATAGAGAGTATTGGTGATGAGTTGCCACTTGGTGCCGACTCATCACAAAAGCTTGATATGCCGAGCCTTGAAGATTGCTAACTCATCACTTGGTGCTGACTCATAATAGAAGCAATTGGTGACGAGTCGTCATATAGGGATGAGTCGACACTAATACACCTTTTCAACATACCCTTTCATTCTTGCATCCTTTCAAAGGGACACGAATTGTAGCCTTTAGAAACCTATAAATATGTGTGTTTAGCTCTGTTTTAGAGGGAGAATGAACAAGTGTTATTACTAAATTTTAGTTTAGAAATCATTAAAAAGAAGTTCTAGCTTTAAAAACTAATTTGAAGAAGATAAGGTCAAGAAGTAAGAGAGGATTATTCCATATCAAGCAATTCTAGAAGGCATAGTAAAGGGTTTTATTCACTCAATTACTTCTTTATTCATCTTTCTATATTGTTTTTAATTTTCTCTTATTATTTTTTTATCATGTATTTTGACTAAGTCTTTGTATGAAAATTACAATGAAGAATTAAATAAGAACTATATTTCTATCCTTTGCTATTTATGATTTGATTTTAATTAGTGCAAATTATGTTATGTTTGCTTGATCATCATATGTAACCCATTAATCAAACTATTTACAATGAGAATTGGAGTAATTTAGTGGATATATAATTGAAATTACTTGAGAATTAAATATCACTTGAAGACAAGGAATTCATCTTAAGGGAATAAAAAATTAGTATAATATATTTATTGATTTTCTTTTACCTCTACATTTCCATGAGAATGAATGTGGATACTAAGAGGAAATACCTTTAGTTAACAATGAGAATTACTTTTGAAGACCATAAACTAATTTCTAATCAACATGTTGTATAATAATTATGTTCAAAGTTCTTATTAATTTTGAATTGTAAATTCTCTCATGCATATATTTTGTTATAATTTCTTATAATAATTTCTAGTAATTAATAAGTGAGTTAGATTCTTTTTATTTGTTACATTATCTATTACCATCATGATATTACTTTGCCTATTCATTTAAGTATCTATTTAGTTAATATAAAGTTCAAATTTCTAAGTGTTTGACACCTGACTTACTCTATGCTAAGTCCTAGAGACTAGGGTATACAATTTAACTTGCTTCAACTTATACTAAGCAATTATATTTAAGACCATCAACAAGCACTACATGATGAATAGATAAGGATTAAGGATTACTGATTTCTCTAATGCATACTATTTTTTCTTTTGCATTATCCCCGAATGTGACATGTCCTCCATCCTTAGTGTTAAGCTTATTGAATTACTTTTTATCTCCTGTCATATGTCTTAAACATCCACTATTAAGATATCATTTACTCTTTGCTTTTGTGGACTTTAAGCACACCTACACAACTTAATTTAAGCATTCTTTTGAACTTAAACCTTAATTGGTCTAGGTTTGTTAGTCTCAAAATAATGTGAATGTAGTAATTATAAATGTAGTTTTCGATAGAAGCATACATTGCTAGAGTGACCTTTGGTAACATAATAAAAACATTTAACATTGGCAAATTTATTTTTCTTAAGTGCATGTGATTGTCTAGCAGATGAGACATGTCTTTGTTATTGTGATTGTGTGAGTCTCCTAAAATATTTTTATGTCTTATGATAAGAATGAGACATAATGTGTATTTTGATTAGTTTGTGTAACAATCTTAGGAGTGTTGTGTCTAATGTACATATAAGCATGTTTAGATTGAGGTCCTCTAGCTTATAACTTAACTCTTTGTGTCAATAAGGGTTTTGTCTTATGAGACTTCCTTTTATTATTGGACACATGAGACTCCTTAGCTTTGGAAGTTTGAGTCTCAATTTGTTTAGAGGTACATGGAATAAAATTAGATGAGTCTTTAATAAATTTAATATGAGATGATGATGAGGAAGATGACATTCCATTTTTATATCCAATTCAATTAGTGTTTCCATGGAGTTTTGGAGAGTTAAGTAGATTATCTAAACTCTCATTTTCTATCTTGAATTTAGAAATTGAATTTTTTTTAACTCCATTATATCATTAGAAAGTTTATGATTTTCATCACTTGCTTTCTTGAGTTTGTCTTCCAAGGAATTAGAAGATTTTAAATCACTAGCTAGTTTATCATTTGATTTAAATTTTCAAATTCCTGGTTAAGCTAGTTAATTCATGCTTATAATGCTTCTTTTTAGAAAGTAAGTTTTTGCATTTAAGTAAGAATTTGCTCATAATAGAGATCTCAAAATTTGCTTATAATAGAGATCTCATCATCATCATATTCATAATAGTCATCATAAGAAGAGTTAGAAATAGATGGTACCTCTTTTTTTATTTTCAAGATCCATAAAGCAAAGGTTGACCACTTCTTATTGCTCCTCTTCTATTTTCGATTCGGAGGAATCATCCCATGTTGCTTTTAAGGCCTTCATTTTCTCCTTTGTTCTTGAATTTGAGTTTTGGGAACTCACTTCAGATATGACTCAATTTCTTGCATTCATAGTAAGTAAACTCTTTAGTTTTCTTCTTACTTTCCCTTTTATACTTCTTGTTGAAGTCTCTTATTCTTGAGAAATTTCTCATGAACTTCTTGAAGTTTCTAGTAAGCATGGCAATATCACCATCTTCATCATTAGAATCTTCAATATTTTCATCTCCACTTTCTTCTTGTAAAGCTTTCAAAACTATGCTCTTTTTCTTTTCTTCCTTCTCTTCTTGTTCTTTACCTATTTGCTTAATTATTAGCTCATGTGTAAGGAGCTTTCCAATAAGCACATTGGTTGAAAGGGTAGAGAGGTATTGAGCTTTCTCAATTGAGGTAACTTGAGATTCTCAATCCTTTTTAGGTAGGATTCTTAGAATCTTGTTCTTTACTTCTTCCTTGGAGAAATGTTTTCCAAGTTTCTTGAGGGTGGTGAGAAAAGCATTGAGATGATTTTTCATTTATGTGATTGATTCTTAAGGCTTCATTTGAAGAGTTCATATTCATACATATGAAGTTGAACCTTCTTGCTTCTTACTTGTACATTGCCTTCATAATGGTTCTCAAAGGTTTCCTATATTTCCTTTACCGAAATGCAATGTTGAAGTTTGCCTTCTCCTTCTCTTGCTATGGAAGAGAGTAGAGTGATCATAGCTTTCTTATTCTTGTAGTTTTCTTCCTTTTGATCATTGCTGTAATAACTTCTTAAAAGAGTAGTTTGTACACCATCAATAGTAGTTTTTAGTGGTTGCCAACCTTTGAGAACAACATCCCAAAGTCTAATGGAATCACAATCTAGATATAACTCTATTTTAAACTTCTAAGGAGGATAGTCATTACCATTAAAGAATGGTCTAAGTGAAGAAATATTTTGAGATTCACTCTCTATGATGATCTTGTATTCTAGCAATTAAGTTCTTATAATTCAATCTCTAATACCAAATGACAATGCCTCAGGGGGGTCAATAAGGCTATTGAACAGTAAATTAAAATTAAAAGACTTCTTTTCAAGAATTAAAAGAATGTTAAGAAGGTAGAATGATGAATACAAGAATTTAAGGAGTTCGGATTCTCAACAATCTTACGTCTCCACCTAACTTATCCCCAAGTTAGGATTTTCTATGAGGCTCACTCTTTAAACCTTACAAATTGAGTTTTCAAGGCTCACTCAACAACCAAATTACAAGTGCTTTTAATGCTCACACTAAAACTAAATTCCCAAGTGTTTTAATGGATAAGCACTTAAACCAATTCCTTTAGAATATAATATCACTTCCCATTTTCTAATCCTAGAAAATAGAATGACGTAGTGGAAGCTTTAAAGAAATAAAAATAAAAATAAAATAACAGAACAAATGGGATAAATACTGCTTGATGTTGAATCATGCATAATTACCGTCTAACAATCTTCTATAACCTATTGATTTACGCACAAATGCTAGGAAATATGCATCAATAATCGTTGATTCACACAAAGGAATACAAAATATTGGAAATATATAAATTTGATTTATTAATTCAACAAAAACTGTCTCACATAGCCCTAAGGCTTACATATTTATAGGGTGACACAAACCTACCAACCCTAATTTTTATTTAGTAAATAAAAATAAAGACAATTCTAATTAAGGTAGGAAATCAAATCCCTAATAATATAGGAAAGTCAATTTCTAATCAATACTAAATTAAAATAAAAATCAAATCCTAATAAATTATATCTGTTATCCATTATTCTACAAACTCATTTCAAGACTTGTTGCTCTGCATCATTCCCTCCAGGGTCGAGAAAATTCGCCCTTGAATTTTGCCTAAATATTTAGAAACAAATTTGCTATAAAACATCATAAATTTGTCTTTAGCTTGTAATTCCTTCAAAATAAAAATTAAAGGAATATAAGAATAAAAAAATTTATCAATGCCAATGAAGTTAATATGTTCAATATCATACTCATCCTCTTCATCAAATATTGGTTCATCTCCAATAAATGCATCATCATCTTTACCGTTTTCAGTATCATAGAATAAGCTCTCTTCATAATACTCTATCGGCATGATTAATAAGGATCAGTTCGGCTTTGATACCAACTGACATAGCGGAAGCTTTAAAGAAATAAAGATAAAAATAAAATAAAAGAACAAATGGGATAAATACTGCTCGACGTTGAATCGTGCACGATTACTGTCTACCAATCTTTTATAACCTGTTGATTTGCGCACAAATGCCAAGAAATATGCATCAATAATTGTTGATTCACACAAAGGAATACTGAATATTGAAAAAAATATAAATTTGATTTATTAATTCAACAAAAACTGTCTCACATAGCTCTAAGACTTACATATTTATAGGGTGACACAAACCTACCAACCATAATTTTTATTTAGGAAATAAAAATAAAGACAATTCTAGTTAAGGTAGAAAATTAAATCCTTAACAATATAGGAAAGTTAATTTCTAATCAATACTAAATTAAAATAAAAATCAAATAATATTGTTAATAGATTGAATTTCATCATTATAATGCACATTTATACTCTTTTGAGGAGTAATTGTTAATAGATTGAATTTCATCATTATAATGCACATTTATACTCTTTTGAGGAGTATTTGAATGTCTCTAAGCTTTGAGCAACTAAATTGATAATAGATTAAATTTCTACATACTCAATTGAAATCATTAGTAATCTAAATTGTCTATCATTGTCCAAAATTATGAGTTTCATCGAGTTTGAGTATGCAAATGATCAATATAATTAATTAACCAATCTCAAAGGGAACAATATTTTATACCACTTATACAATTTTGTGGATTTGTGAATTTTGGCTACCATTTTATTATTAAACTATATATTAGGAAAAAAATCATTCTCTTGATGTTATAGAATAAGTTAATTTAAATATATATTTTTTAAAATTTAATTGTAAGTTGTACATATTTTATTGTAAATTCTTTTTGGATAATAAAGTTTAGTTGTCCAGGCATGATAATATGTCCATAAAAGCATACAATAGTTTAGTACCATAGAACAAGTGTTAAGATACAATTGTCCAATTGACGTTGATAATCAAACGGGCACTCCAACTCCTAGCTAGCTGCCTCCTCATATCATGAATCTCACGCTTGTATTCAACTTTGTGGTTATTCATTCTATGATTCTTGAGCAATAGCTCCTGCAAATGATACGTAACATGTATTAATCATTAGTTTTCATGTACAAATGCAAACATACATGCATCCATCGATATCTTTTCATGCATCCATCATATATATTTTATGCATTCATGCATATATTAATTTTATTTCTTACTAATGCTTTTTTGTTAACCTTAAATATGAGGTTCTTTACATTGTAAAGACCTCGCATTAATTTCTCAGTAGTAGACCTGCTAACTAATATTTATAAATCATTATTAGCATTTTCTTTCTAAATAAGTGAAGTTTTCAAAATGAAGTTTTAGTATTTCTTACATGTGCAGTACTAGCAGGCATAAAAGATAAAAGCTAATTTTTAATGATAAGGAGCTCTCTATAAATCTTTATTTCAAGCTCAAGATCTAGAATTAGGAACTCATAGTTAACATCTTGGGAGAGCTCACCAGGAACAACATCAATGCTACAACATACTTTGCATGAGCATTAGATTCACCTTGACTTCTTTTTTGAATTTGTACATAAATAAAGTTATAAAAAAGGACAATGTCAAGAGTTAGAAATAAAATTTACCTCAAAAATGGTTGTGGGAACATCAATCAAAGATGATATTCGGAGCTCTCAAGTATAAATCGTTCAGGACATTTATTTAGAAGATGTGTTTGAGGAAATAGAATATGGCTTTCTTTTCAAAAGGCTCCATGAACATATCACATAGGAAACATAAATAAGAAAGTTCCAAATCTATTGCAGTAATATTCTTGGTAATAGTTATTGGAGGGGGGAGATGTGGGATACAAGGAGCACTCAGTCCTAGCCATCGATGCCACAGTTGCTCTCTAAAAACATAACTATAGTAAAAAGGACCCTCAAGTAGTACTTGTCTCATCTTGAATGTATCAAATATTTTACCAAAAGACTCAAAACACAACTACAATAAACGATAAAGGTATTAGTCGATGAATAAACGTAAACAAAGTACTACTTTATTTTCATTCTTCTTTTAGGTGATTTACATCTTAAAAACTCAGATTGTTGAGGCAATTCCAGTGCCTCATGTCATCCTTCAAGGTCTCGGTATGAGCACTAAAATACTAAACTCCCCAAGGAATGCTGGAAATCTCATGATCATCATGAATAATTTTGGGTTTGGGAGGGGGGGTGGGCAGGAAAGATATTGTACACATATGCCCAAATTTGTTAAAGCAAGAACTAAGTCAAGTAAAATAACCTTCCCTTGGAGTTAAGCAAAACTACCTTCCCCTAGAGTCAAGTAAAATAACCTTCCTCTGGAGTTAATTAGAAAGCAAGATAATTTGGCCAATTTTGCTTGATGAAGAGCTGGCCGACAAACCACTAACTAATTTCGGCCCTATTGTTTGGTTTGGCCAGCTATCCCTATGGGAAAATTGGCTGGATAGACTCTTGTTTTTTCCTTTCATCTTTCTGATTCCAAAGATGATTCTTGAGGCTTCTAAATGTATATGGATCTTTAACCAGCATCTAAATGATCATTAATAGTCGTAGGATGGTTACATTCAAATGATTTCTTATTTATTTTTATTTTCAAATGATTTTTCTTTAATTTTTAACTTTTGTCTATTACCTTTTCTTGATTTTATTTTCTATTGTCCTTTAATATATGTTTTTTATTGGTAAATAAGATCAATATGTTTGTTTTTTATATGTGTTTGCATTGTGAAATATATATTTGATTCTTGGTTGATATGTGATTATTTGACTATTAATTTTTATGGTGTGGTGCTAAGCTTTGATTTTGTGAAAATATATGTGTTATTATTGTGTGTTTATGTAGCTTTTTTTTCGTAATTTGATTTCGTTGTTATTTGTTTGTTCCTTAGTGAATTGTGAAATTTAGTTTAGTTGAGTTTCTATTCTTTATATTACCATGTGTATGCTTTATTTTTAGATTCTTAGATGCATTTTTTAGACACGCTAACTTGCATTGTTATCATTCTTCCATGCACCCTGAATTACATTATGCATCATATACATTTGCGTGCATCCCTAGATTTATTATTGTTTGCGTGTATCACGCATTTGCACTAGCTTCATCATTTACATCTTATATGTCTCTTATTATCAAATCTCAAAGTTCTCAATCTCTAAAAGCTACTAACTCTATTAACCTCTAACTTCTACTAACTCTAACAAGTGTAAGTTTTTGTGTGTGTGTTTAATTAATTAGTTTTGTTTATTGGCCATGATTGTTAGAGCATGCAGTGGATTTGTGGTTAAGATGTAACAATTTGTTTCTAGACTTATAGATTATGATATTTTCAAATATGGATATTTTGAAGAAAGCTGGAGGTTGAAGATGGTGTGAGCGAAACAAAAGTTCCTTATACTTTTTCATTTTAGTTGCTCATATTTATTCAATTTAGTTTATGATTTTTTTTCTCCATTTATGTATACATGTCTACATGATTTTAGCACTTCAATGTACTTAAGAGAAACTAAAATTACATTTTTGTCCACCCTAGCATTCAATGAGTTAATTGGAACTGAAATATATATATTTTTAGTGATAAAATAGGTATATTATAAAAATTGAAAAGTGTGATAAATTAAATTAATAGTTAAAAGGTGCTATAGACCAAATGAGTAAAGTTTATGGTGAAAATATACATTTGGCTTATTGAAAATCGATAGTCCTATGAACTTCTCCTAAATGGATAATAAACTAACTTTATAACCCTATCATATTAAATTAGCAAACCTTTCAAGAATCTCATTCCAATTCATATAGTTGTCCTCTCTCCACCCTTAGGAATAGCATGCCCTCTTTTACATTTATTAATGGCTCCTCACTAACTCAAACATCAATAAATTTCACACCAACTCAGACCTCAACTAAAAAGTTGGAAGCAAAATTTTTTGAAAGTTTTAATTTATGAAAAAACAAACTTTACATTCATAAAAAATAAAGTTGTAATGAAAAATTCCGGATTCCAAATTTTAATAAATAGTAAGAAAAATTGACATTCCTAAAATTAGTAATATAAAGTACCAACTTTACATCACAAAAGCAAAATATATCAATTTCAAAAGCCTAAACATTGTATAACATAATAAATGTTAATCCTAAAAAAATGATTACTACTAGTTGATGAATATAAAAATTTTAAAATTGACTAGTTGAAGAATATGCTAACCTTTTTGTTTTTCTTTTTTGACCTCTACCTTTTTTCCCATTATATACTGCCATTTTTTACTTAGCTATTGTCATTTTGCAAATGAACAAAGAATATACTAAAGGAACAAAGAAGATAAGAACATAAATTAATAGAATAAGAACGTAAATGAATAAGATGAACAATAATGAAGAATCACAGTGAAAGGGGATGAAGATGGGTAAGGGAAAAAAATGAAGAACAAAGGAGAAAAAAGTAGAAAGGAGAAAAATAAATTATAATTAGGATCGAAATTAGGAAAAAGCACAAATACACTCTTAATAGTTTACCTTAATCTCACATTTACCATTAATGCTTTTCGAGCTATAAATATATCCATATCATTTTGAAAATCATATAAGGCCCCTCATGTAAATGGTGTTTATTCTCATTGTTTAGATTAGGGTAAATTTTTACCTCTAATGTTTATAGCAAGAAACGAAGTTGCCCTTAAAAAAATTTAAGGACATTTAAATATAAAACTTTTTCAAAACAATTCTTATCTAATAAAAAATTAGATAATAATAATAATAATTATTATTATTGTACTCATGGGATCTATTAATAATACTATGATATTAAAAGGATTTACATTTAAGTTTTTTATGGGAATTTTTAAGAAATATTATATCCTAAATAAAACATTACGAATATTTAAATAAAAGAAACCAAATAAAACATTATCAATATTTAAATAAAAGAAACCAATCTCATCCTATATTATTCACTCCCAAAATAAAAATATTTATTTTTTATTTATCCATCTGATCCTAGTTTCTTACATTTAAATAAATATTTATTAATTTTCATTTTGAGAGTACAATTTTCTTTGGGGCTAAAAACTTTTTAATATTTTCTTTATGTAATATTTTTGGCAAAACTCATTTTCAGACCCTTAAACTTTCATGTTTTATTGTATCAAGCCCTTAAACTTTAATTATGTTGCATTGATCCCTCATATTTTTATATTTAAAAATTTTTCATCTCTAAATTTGTTTTCACAAGTTAACTCGGTGCATTATAATTTTTTTTTTTGTCAGTTTAGTCCAATTAAATACCAAATCAATAGGCATTATATAATTTTTATTAAAAATAGTTCAATCAATTAAAAATTAATATTTTATTTTTTAATGCATTTAAAAAATATATATTTTTGTTTCCAATTAATAAAAACATTATTTTTTTTATGTTAGAGAATATTTTTAATGATAATTAAAAATAGTGAAGAGTATACTTTTGTTTGAAAATTTATTTAAAACATCAAAGTTAAAAGTTTTAAAAATACTATTAAAAAATATATTTTTTATATTTTTGATATTTGATATAATTAAAGAATTAGTTAATCGGCAACCAAATTTAATTTTCCAATTTTTTTTATACTTGTCAGTATTTTTTATTGTAATTTATATTTATTAGTGTTGAAATGTTTTATTCAATATCGTAGGCAATCATACTATTTTTTACGGGCTCCCACTAATGAAGATTAGAAAGTTCATATTCAATACTTAAGGATCGAGAGGAATGTATCAAACTCAATATTTCCACTTCGTTGAGCAAAATTCTACCATTATATTGGATACATTATATTTGAGCAGAATATGCTTATACTTTATTAACTTTATTAAGTATGTGAAATATAGTAACGTCTAAAAAATATTTTTAAATTTTCATATTTAAAAGTTAATATTTCTATTAGATTTTTAATATGTTTGAATTATATTTTATCAAACAATAATTATGTATGATAAAATAATAAAATTATGAATAATAAATAATTTATCTATTAATAATAAAACAATAAAATTAACTAACTTGAACTAAGAGATATTTTACTTTTACCTTAAACTAATATGTTTAATTAAGAATAAAAATATTAGTTTTAAATTCATTTAATTTATTAAATGATTATTTAATAAAAAATACAATATATTTATAAGTTGTTATTCAATTATGTTGACCTCTACATGATCAATCCTAAATTACCCTTAATTTTGACTTTAACAATCAATTTTAGTTTGCTGATATGTGTGTTTAAGTGTATATTTTAGTTAGGTTTTACTACATACTCAATTGGTGAAGTTTTGAAGTCAAAACAAAGTATTTGAGAGTTACAAGACTTCCCATAATCTTAGTCACAATTGTGAGGAGCATCACAAGGCAAATGAGAACTAAATTCATGTCATCTGAAGTGGTACTGACCAAATAGTCCTCCACATAGTTGTAAGCATCACCCTCATGATTTTCAACATCGTAATCATGATCTAGAGCAAGCTAAACTAAAGTGAATGAAAGAGTCAATAATGCTCATGGGTGTGGTCGGGATCGTGACATGGTATATCACAGTCGTGACATGGATTGTGATTGCCACTAGTGTATCTAGACAATTATTATAATGGCTACTCCGGAGCTCTAACAACTAAGAAACTCAAAGTCACGATTATGACATGGTATATCATGATTATGAGCATCATTTTTCTTGCAAAAAGTGAAAAAACATTAAATGAAGATGGAGGTTTGTTTGGGGATGATATTAATGTTAGTGATATGCACTAGGTCAATCATTTGTGATTATGTATTGACTTTCTTATTTTATTAATAAAGAGGTATTATATTATCATTTGATTTTATGATAATTACATGAATGGTTAATTCTTACTAAGGCCATCAAGTATGTGACTTGATAGTAAAACCCTTAGATTAAAATAATAGTTCTATTCTAATTATCCCTAGCCATTTATTCATTATATGAATATTAAAGTATTAAGGCTAGTATGATGTTGACTGATGGTTATGTTTTACTAATCATAAATATGAGATATTAAGTCAACTCATAGGTACATGATGAGAGATCATGTACTGGATTGGCCCACTATGAGAATACTACATAGATTATTGTCATAAGTATTTCTTATCACAATAATTTTATTTCGATCCTTTGACCTTGAAATCATCATGGATTTCTACATAGCTATTTTATGTTTTGACACATTCTAACATTGTCTTTAACCGAATGATTAAAAGAATGTTGTTGGATATAAAATTAGTTATGTGAGGAATGTGAGTGATTTAGAATGAATTTATCCCTCATTAATATGAGAAAGATATCTAAAGGCCCCTTGATGAGATAGACTGAATAAAATGCATGGCCATGCTGAAATGAATTGATAAAGAGTTATCATTTTTAGTCTACTTGGAATCAAGTCATAATATTGAACTATATAAGGATGACATTCTATGCCTTATGTTCAATTAAGATATCATGTGATAAAGGGACAATAAAATTCACTGTAATTAGGTTATGTCGGATTGTTGACTTCACATGACTTGGGTAGTCATAATGTCTTGCTAGAGGCCACTTATGACTTGTAGGCCTAAATAGAGATTTAGGCCCACTGCCAATGTTATGTGAACCTACAGGGTCACACACTTAGAACAAGCCCAAAACGGATATGGGTTTAATAAGCCCAAAATAAACTCTATGGAAATAAATAATTAAAGTGTTTTATTTATTTATTTATTTGTTTATTTATTTAAGATAAATGTTATTTTAAATAAATAAATAAGATATTATTTTTGATTTATTTTTAAACAAAATCAGAATATAATAAATGGAAAATTACCAAAAAGGTTATTGGTAAGTGAAACCCTAACTTGGAGTCTATAAATATTTTATATTCTCTAGGGTTTCACACACTTGTTTTTGCCTCCAAATTCGTTTTCTTTCCTCTTAGAAAACAAAGACAGAGTTTTTCCTTTTGTTCTTGATTTGTGAGACAGTCAAGAGGTTGCTAGCACACACACTCAAATTCGTTTTATGAAGGGCTGTTCGTGTGGATACCTATAGAGGATGCATCCTTTTGGAGACGTCCTGATCCGAACAACCAAGCCAAAAAGCTCGAGGTAAGGTGTCACCGGTGTGAACCTCCTCTCATCCTTCCAGAGAATCTTGCCTCTTCTGTGTTTTGGTAAGATTATTAAAAACCCTAGATTTAATCAATTAGTCGAATTACATGGATCCTGGCTTGGGAACATGACAAAATTTTAATTTTTCCACTGCGTTTGCATCACGGAACCCAACAATTAATGCTACAATATCCATATGTAGGCCCTTCCACAATATATACAAGCTCAAGACATCACTTGAAATGTTAGAGACTTTGAGGAATACATTTATTATACAAAAGTCATTGAGCTATAATTGTTTATTTTCTTATACTTATATATTCTTTGTTTGTAAACAAACTCTTGCTGAGTTCATATATACCCATCTTATGAAAGTTGAGTGAGTGTTAGAGATAGGATTCTTTCATTTACTCATTCTTTAGGGTTGAAGAAGAAGGTAGAGAGCTTTTTTTCTCTTTGGGCTATTGTTTATCCTTATTGTAAAAGTTTTGAGTTAGCCTTGAAAAATGAATTAGGAATATATTAAGTGTGAGCCTAGAAAACACTTGGTAAATGGTTATGAGTGAGCCTTGAAAACTCAAGTTGTAAAAGTTTGAGTTGAGCAATAAAATTCTCTTACTGTAAGCAACCTAAATTAATAGATCAGTGTGGGGTTAAAAAACCCTAACTTTAGGATAAGTTAGGTGGAGACATAAGTTTATTAAGGAATTTCTCTTTCTTTTTCTTATTTAATTGTTCTAAATCCCTTTTGGTTTTCCCTTTAATTTTAAAATTTTTCTTAAACCTTAGTTAGTCTTATTCACCCACTTCTAGGGCAATTTCAATTGATCAAAGCTTGGGTTTTAGGTAATTAGTTGCTAGAATTCAATATCATGTGGTAAGAATATATTTGTTTTTAAACTTATAGACCATTTTTTAATAGGAATGATTACCCTTTTTAAAAACACAAAATGGAGCTATGTCATGATAGTAGTCTTGTTACATTATGGGACATGATTGTTAATAGGTGGGATCCTCCTATGAAGAAGGTGGAAGGGCTTGTTCTAAAGGAAAGAAAAGAGTGGTCTTAATAAGAAAGAGAGAAGAACCACAAAAATAAAAAGGTTGTGTCAGTTTTTATTACTTCCATGTTAAGAGAGGAAGGAGGCAAACTTTAATATTATATGTCAGCTAAGAAAATGTAAGAGATCTTGGAAATTCACTATGAAGGCAATATCCAAGTGAGACCTATAAAGGTCTAACTACACGTGTTTAAATATGAGTTGTTCAGAATGAAGCCTTATGAGAGCATTATTGATATGAAAAACTAATTAAATGCTCTCTTGACTACCTTGAGGAAGTTGGGCAAGCACTACTCTAAAGAAGAAGTCAATACCAAAATTCTAAGAGTGCTACCTAAGAAGGATTAGGAGTTAAGGGTGACTTTAGTTAAAGAATCTCATGATCTTTCCAAAATTTCAACCAACATCCTCATTAGTAAGCTTCACATTGATGGACTTACCTTAAGGCAAAAGGAAATGGACTAAGAAGGCAAAAAAGAAAAAAAAGTCTTGCATTCAAAGCATGATAAGACTTAAGTAATGAAAATGACCTTGGAGACTCAAGTGAAGATGATGAGGAGATTGCATTATGCACTAAGTATTTTATAGAGTACTTAAAAAAGAAAAACTTGAGCAAGTACAAGGAATACAAGAGAGGTGTAATCAAGAAGGCTAATGAAGTCATATGCTAAATTGTAAGAGACCTGGTCATATTTAAAATGAATGCCCTAAGCTCAAGCACAAGTACAAGAGAGAAAAAAAAGAGAATGGCTTTCAAGGATACTTGGGATGACTCATTTGAATTCGACATGGAGGAAGATCAACAAAAGGCATCAAACCTTTACTTTATGGCCTTAGAGAAAAAATGTGAGGCACCTCTCCTATTTAGTTCTTTTTATGATACTTCTCATGGTGATTTGTGCTGTGATGAGCTTGATGATGATGATAAACTTAATAATAAGAGCTCCTTAATAAGAAAATTAGTTTTGAAATGTCAAAAATTACTTTAGAAGAAATTTTTTTATAAATAGTTCTTAAAATTATCTAAAAGCTTTGAGGATTTGAAACTAGAATTTTCAAATATTAGTTCCTTAAATGAGAAACTCATTATTGATTTGAAAATATCATATCATTTGAAAAAATGAGTTTAGTAAAATAAAAAAATGAAATATTTTCAAAAGGGATATTAGAACTTAGAACCTCCATTTCCAAGTTTTATAAAGGAAAAGAAATACTTGACAATCTTTTAGATTCTCAAAGGTTTTCATTAAAAAAATTGGACTTGGTTATGCTACTGGCGCTTCTACATTGTCAAGTCCCCCAATGTTTGTCAAGGTGACCATTGCTTCATCCCTCATTCCTTGTGAGAGCTTTAAAGCTTAAGATTTAAAGACCAAGTCTTATGAATCCAAGTGCTAAGGGAAAGCCTTTAAAGCCTAATATTTTCAAGGCTATAGGTTTCAAAGCAAGGGCTAAGAAACCTCAACCACATTATGCTTTCATATATCATAATAATAAGTACACATATATTCCCATTAGGCCTTAAAAATTCATACATTATTGTGATTATAATAAGCATACTCAACCTAGACCAATTGTATATAGAAAAGTCACTAACCATTTTAGCCACGAGTTGTTTTTAAATGTTGGTAAAAAAATAGAATTTAAAAAATTAAATATTTTTATTGCATGAAATTAGGACATACTAATAATGTATGTTATTATAGATAATTTCGTCTCAACCTTCTACCTATGGACCTTTTTAAGAGTTACAAACCTAGACTAAATAATATTTGGCTTCAAAAAGTTATTTGATGATCTATACTACTATTTTGCTAATTGTTGATCAACTAAAAAAATTAGTTTATATAGTTTATAAATGCAAATAATAATATCTCCAAAGAGAATTTGAATTTTGCATGATCAAAATGATCTTAAAAATTATGTGATCTTGGAGTTCTATTTTCCATTATTTTTCATTTGATATTTTCAATTGGTATCATGATATGTCTTATCTTTTTAAAGAACTCTTTTGATATGTCTTATATTTTAAAGAACTCTTTAGGCTACATATTGAGAATCATGATTGTTATTGGCAATCCTTTAATATATGCTATGCTTAGTATATATTTCATTTTACATAATTAATTTTTCACTTAATTTTTATTTCATACCAATTGGTTTTATATCTTTTTTACTTGATTCATTGCTTTTTCAACTGGTCTCTTTATTTTCATTTAGCATTCATTTGATATTTGGTATCCATTCCATTTTTTGTGTTTGTATTTTCTATTGGTATCATTTATCTTATTTGATTTACATTATTATTTTTCATTTGAAATTTTTTTTTTCACCATTTTTGCTTTGACAATGGGGAGAGAAATTTGACATTTTAAATGGTAATGATTATTCTTAAATTATAACTAGAATACCAAATTAAGAAAGAAACTAAATATTTAATGTGTTTAAATGATATTTTGTATATTTAACTCACCCTAGCATATATTAAGGGGGAGAAATTCTTAAATCCCTTGGTATATGATTGAGGGGAGAGTAATGAGCACAAATGCATACACATACACTTAATAATTTTTCATTATCATTCAAAAATTGATTGTTAAAGTTAAAAAGGAGAAGAATGTTGATCTTTGCATGATCAATCCTAAATTACTTATAGTTTTGACTTTAACAATCAATTTTAGTATGCTAATATGAATGTTTAAATGCAAATTTTAGTTAGATTTTAGTCCATACTTGATTGGTAAAGTTTTGAAGTAAAAAAAAGTCATTTTGAAGTTATAAGACTCCTCATGATCTTGGTCATAATTATGAGGATAATCACAAGTCAAATGAGAGTCAAATTCAGGTCATTTGGAGTGGCAACGACCTTCACAGTCCTCCTTATCATTGTGAATATCACCCTAACAATCGTGAGCATCCCAATCATTATCTAGAGCAAGCTAAACTCAAGTGAGTGAAAGAGATAATGAGGTTCACGGGCATGGTCGCGATAGTGACATGGTATATCACAATCATGACATGGTATATCATGGTCATGACATGGATCGTGAGCATCATTAGTATGTCTTAGCAACTATTATAATGGTTATTCAAATCTCCAATGGTTATAAAACTCAAGGTCATGATTGTGACAATGTGTATCACGATTGTGAGTATCCTTTTTCCTATAAAAAGTGAATTTTTTTTAATGAAGTTAGAGGTTTGTCAGGATGAATATCAAAGCTCCAATAACTATATTTTTGGCTCCTTCACTATAAATACAAGCTCAAGACATCGTTTAAAGTGTTGGAGACTTTGATGAACAAATTTACTATGTAAAAGTCGTTAAGTTGTAATTATTTATTTCATAATTTTCTTTTGTATATTCTTTGTTTGTAAACAAACTCTGGTAAAAAGACATGTACTTGATGTGCTGCCCAAGAAAGGGACCAAAGTCCTAGTAGCCCTGCTAAATGGTGATTCAAAATAGATTTTACATCTTGGAACCATGCCAAATTTGAAGCAGCTTTATGATAATGGAACCAACCAATAAAAAGCATAAGGGCTTTAAAGACCAATACACCAATTACAGTACAATACATTTGTAATTCACTAGTTATTCCCATTGTTCTCTAAATTTGAAAAAAATCGGAGGTTATTTGTATTCCTCGGAAATCTCTATGCACATCACCATTATACATACATACATAAATTATAATATATATATTATTTAATATTTTAATATATTTTATTGTATTTTTAATATATTTTTAATATAATAGATATATATTTAATGTAAATTGTTTAATATAATTTATTTAATATAATCTATACAATATAATGTATAATTTTTATTTTTAGTTATATATATATATAATTTATATTTTATTTATTTATATTTTTAATTTAATTTTTTTTAATTTGGATTTGGATTTATTTTATTTTTGTTTAGTTTAGGGTTAGGGCTATAATGACTCAAACTATAGACCTTCTTGGTAAAACAAATCAAACTTATTATTATCAAAATGATTTAAGATTTTCCAAAGACCCAACATGCATTTTTTACATTGGACTCATTTATTAATTAATCTAAATATTCAGTTAGTTTTCCATAATTCTCATGGTAGGATGATTAAAAGATGGCTCTATGTACTTTGATTTATGGATTCTGATTCAAGAACACTACCACAATGTTTCAAGGAAGGGTTATCCTGATGTAGATTAACCTAAGCTATATAGAATCTTCATCCCCTCATTCCTGTTTGAAGAATTAAATATGAAACTTCATACACCTTAAATTAAAGTTCATAAGATAGGATGAAAAGAGAAATTTTTTAGGTCCTTATATTCATTATGCCTAGCATTGAATAGACTAGGTAATCACCTTATTAAGGTCAAAATCAATGATGGGTTCTATTAGGTATCTATAAAGGCACCTAGGGTTCTTTCTCTTTGACTTGTTGTTGATCTTTTGAAAAATAACTTATTGTAAAGGTTTTAAGTTAGCCTTAAAAACTTAATTAGGAATAGGTTAAGTGTGAGCCTATAAAACACCTAGTGAAAGGTTATGAGCAAGACTTGAAAACTCAAGTTGTAAAAGTTTGAGTTGAGTCTTGAAAATTTTTTATTGTAAACAATCTAAATTAATAGATATGTGCGGGGTTAAAAAATTCTAACTTGGGGTTAAGTTAGGTGGAGATGTAGATTCATTGAGGAACTGAACTCCTTAAATTGTTATGTCTAATTTCTCTTTTTTGTTCTTATTCCTTCTTCCTAAATCCCTTTGGTTATCCCTAAATCCCTTTATGTTTTAAATTTTCCATGAACCTTAGTTATCCCTATTTACCCCCCCTCTAACATTTTCAAATTGCATTAAAATGATAAAACACTTTTAAATTTTGGTAATTTGATCTTTTGTAATAAGTTTAGGGACTAAATATTTAAAGCAAGTCTTTAATGTGTGTAAAAATGAAAGTACGAAGGTTCAATACAAGACAATAGAAGTTCAAAGGTTTAATGCTATAAAGTTTAAAAATTTAAGGACTTGAAAATGAATTTTCCAATATTTTTTTTATGCATGATAGAAACAGTGAACCACACTAATGGTGAAAATAAATACCATTTATAAAGGAGTTTAAATATATAGTTTTTAAAATAATAAAAATATATTTGTACCTCAAAAAATATTAGTGGTAGATATGAATAGGGCAAAATATTATGGTAAAACATTACATACTTTTCCCATGAAATTAATTAGATTAATTTTGAGGTAAAAAATGGTGATTTTTTTTTTTAATTTTGCCAAAACTATAGGTTTTAGTAAACATTAATCCATGGTTATGTTTTAACCATGGATCAGCTAAAGTGAAGGTAAGGTCTATATGTTAAGTCTTTAGAATGCTTTCTCATCATCCACATAAGAGAGATTAGGATAAAGTTTGACTAAAATAGAAAGTATGTTAACATGGTAAATAATTTTTCATACTGAAATATTTTTGTAAAAAATTAAAAATTGATATTAAATTATAAAAGGTTTAAAAGATTTGATATCAAATTATAAAAGGTTTAAAAAATTAAAATTTTTTTGTGTTAATTGTAAATGTCAAATTGTTATTAATCTAACTTAATACTTTCAAATTAATATAAGAAAAAAAAACTTAATACTTTTAGTGGTGTGCATACACACATGTACCGTGGTGGATTTTATTTGTTAAAAATTGTCCAAATTAAATTATTTAAGCTAAAATTTCTAATAGTGACAAATAGGGGTGTGGAGGACCCGACCGGTTTAAAATTTTTAGTTTGAATCGAACATAAAATAAGGAACAAGTCAATGATGGTTTGGGATGAAATCGGTTCTAGCAAGTCGAAAAGCATAATTTCGGATATCGGTTGATGGGTCAATGTTAGTGTTTATGTAACCGACTGTTTGAATTTCTGAAGTACTTATAATTCAAAATGCTGCGTTTTTCCTAGATATATAACTATCCTAAACTACCATTAACTCTAATTTCCATAACCCTCATCTCATTTCATCGCCACCTCACCCCCTTCCTTCTCTCTTGACTCTTTAGTTTTGTCACTTTCTCTTTACAAAGAAAAAAAAACCCTAACCCTAACCCTAACCCTAATTTATTTACCCTACAACCACTCTGCTTCTATTTTCTTACCCTTTTATAATTTCCAAACATTTATTCCCCTATAATTGGTTCACTCTAGTAGCTCCTGAACTACAATTGGCTCACTCTAATAGCATTCTCTCCATTGTTCTGTCTGTCCATGCAAATGGATCGATCTCTATTTTAAGGCTACTATTCTTGTTATTTCATCTTCTCTATTCTATTAACTTAAAAAAAAACAAATAAAACCACTAGTGACAGAAGAATCATTTTATGTGGTAGTTCTATAGTAGCCCTTTTTTAGTTCATAATCTGGTAGTTCTGTGTATTGTTAATCATTTTATGTGTTTATTATGTTTTGTATTCTTAACATTTGTGTTAATTTTTTTTCTAATTAATGAGTTTTATAAACCATACTATATGTGTTTTTTTAGTTAATGGTTTATTTTAAAGGTCCATACAGATTTTTTAATAAATATATATTTTTTTAAATCTCATTATAGCCAATTAATTGTTGAATATTTAATATCTATGTGTTTAATTTTTGGTTTTTAAAGCAAGTGTGTTGGAAAAATGTAGAGGTGGAAGCATAATTTTTTTTTATTTAAAAAGCTTAAAAGGCGATTAGTTGTTGATAACTTGAGATATATGGATTAGTTGTTAATAGCTTGAGATTTATGTGTTAAATGAATTATTTTTTGTTTTGGATGGTGTTTTGAAAACATGCAGAAGTTTTCTGTTAATTTTTGTAGACTTAATAAGTAATAAAGGTGATTATATTGTCTTTGAACTTCAAATCTATCATTTATGTTGTTTGTATCAATTTTTGTACAAAGTATGAACATGCAGATATTTTATTTTAAATTTTGTCCTATTTTAATTGCAATAAAGGAAATTTTTTGTTTAATAGGTGACTTTATTAATCACACTCATGAGTATGTGGTTGAGTGTGATTATTTCAGTTGATCTATGTGTATATTGTCATGTTGTCAACTTATTATTTCTCTCTATTGCTAGTATTAAACATTTTCAGTTAATGATGGATTATGAACTGAATTGGTGGAAGCACAACATTCTTCTATCACTTATGGTTTCAAATTAATTTGGTGGGAGCATTAATTTTGGACTTTAATACAAGTAGAGGCTTGAAAATCAAAGGTGATTTTCAAATCTTAGTGAATTTATTATTTTTATTTAATAATTTTTGTTTGATTCTTTTAAATTCTCATTGTTTAATTATGATTTCTTATTATTTTTTTGATCTAGATGAAACTTGAGCATACTAATGTTGTGCCTTAAGAAAAAGAGGTGAAAGCACAACAAAAAGAGCAAGGAGACAGTTCAGCTATTACTGCCAAAAAAGGAAAAGAGATCGATTCCAGAAGTAAAGTATGGGAGCATTTTAAGAGGGTTAAGGATGCATAAAGGGATATGATACAAGGTAGATGTCTTTACTATGCTAAGAATTTTAATGCTTATTCAAAAAGGCATGACACATCTTCTTTAAGAAACCATATTCTTACTTGCACAAAAAATCCACAAAGTAAAGATAGTAGGCAATATTTGCTTATTTTAACACCTAATGTTATGAAAACTTATGAATCTCATTAGAAACGAACCTATTGAAATGGTTATAATTGATGAGCTACCTTGTGTTCTTAGCAGAGCTACCTTAATTGGGCAGTGACCCTTTAATGACTTTAACAAATCCATCTGCATCCTAGTTTGTTAGCATATTTTATTAAAAACTTTAGTAAATTAGCTCATTCCTACTCTTATTTGATTCTTTATATGCTATGTGTGTGCACTGACTATTTGTGAGCTTGTGACTATGATGTGAGGATTGTGACCAGCTTATTTTATGCTAGTTTGCAGTCTCATTATGTGACTTAATGCATTAATTCTGAGGCTTTAATAAATCTAGTTGTTTACTTATTTATTGTTATGCTTGTGTGTGAGCTTGTGACTGTGAATTGAATATGTGACCATCTTGTTCTTCAAGTTGGTGTTGCTATCTTCATTAAGTCACTTTTATTTGCTTGTGACTATGAATTGAATACGTGACCAACTTATTGTTCAAAATGTTGTTGCTATCTCTATTAAGTCACTTTATTTTATTATGAGGTAATGATGAAGCTTCCACCATTATGTATGATTGCAACATAATACTTGCTTAAGTTTCGTTGGTGACATTTTTATATTGTTGCCTGAAATGTGACATTGTTCTTTTATATGACATGATTTAATATCTCTGAGCCTCATATTTTTTTGCTTGCTAATTTTGTATTTAATATAACTGACCTCTTCTTATATGTTGCCTACTGCTTGATTGTTTGTCTATTCAATGTTTTTACTACTTAAAAATTTATGTTTTGTGTTCTATTTTTTTTTTTTTTTGAATTTGAGGTATTGATGATGTGCTTCCACCTCTTCAATTCTCTGTATTATGAATCACATTTTGATCAAATATCTTTGGTGGCAAACAACTTGACTTTTGTCTACCCATTGCTAGATATTTAACGTTTGATATTCTTTGATTGAAATATTTACAAAATGAGCCTCAAATTCATAGTTCTATGATGCGAATTTTTTTGATTATCCAATACCATACTTAATTTTGATTATATGAAATTGTGCTTCATAGGAAAGCCCATTATTTTATATGTAAATATTATGCAAATTGAAACCCATTAGTAATGTGTCATTACTAGTAAAAAAAATTGTTATATTATGGACCCCTATCTATATTATAATATGGATTAATAATTCGTCACACGTAAGAATTAAAGATAAAATACGTCTCTTTTTTTTTTCTTACGTTTTTTATTTTTTAATGTTTTACAAGTGGTAGTTTTTCCAAAACTTCATCATACAGCAGCATAAGAAAATATTATTATTTTTTAATTGAAAGTTTTGTTTGAATAATGTTTATAGGATTAGAGATAAATAAATATCTTGTAAACCAACAAACATCACGATAAAGGGATATCCACGTTCAGAAAACACCCCAGGATTCAACATAAAGCATACCTCTTTATATATTGCCTTCAATAAAAAGAATTTTGTTATATAATTAAAAAAGAAAATGTATACACAGTTATGTACATATAATGAATTTTTATTTATTTTTACTCGCAAGTTCACTTATCTTTATTTACAGATTTATTGATATTTACCTGTAAGGTCATTTATATTTTTCTTTTCAATCTCATTAAAAATTTTAAAAATATTTTTCATTTAACAAAAATTATTTTTTTCTTTTTATATCATTAATTACATTGGCTGAATTTAATTTTTTTCATGATTTTAGTCAATAAAATTTTTATTCATTAAAAAATTATTTAATTTTTTATTTTTAATTATAATAAATAGAGTTTTATTTATATTTTAATTAAATATATTAGGTTCATTATTTAAATAATATAGGTTCATAAGATAAAATATATAGGTTCAGTAAATAGCAAAAACTCAACAAATGAATTTGACAAACAATATATTAAAATTATGATAAATCTTCAATTAATAACAAATTAACCTGTATATTATAACTAATGAATAGATATGTATTCCTTTTCTAAATTCATAAAAATGGGATTTTTTTGGATAAAATACGCTTAGATTAGCCTTTGATCTCTAGTATTCTATCGATTTTCAATTTAAGGGTACCAGCACACCCTTTTTGCCCATTCGATCTCAACGTCAATTTTATAGAAAATGCTATATCTATGGCACCATAGACTTCATTTTTGGTAATGCAGCTGTTGTTTTCCAAAGTTGTATGATTCATGTAAGGTGACTTTTGAAAATGGATGGAAAAAAAAAAAAAGTTAGTGTGATGGATTCCTGATCTATATTGTAATATGGACAAAAATTTATAATATAATTTGCCAGTTAAAAAATACAAATAATATATTAGTTATGTTCAATACTTGCATGTGGAACCCCAATGAATGAAGATCCAATCCAAATGGTCCAATCCATTCTTCCAAACGGATTATCCGAATTTATCCGGTTATCTGAATTGTCAGTTTTATACAACACTTCGGTTTGGTCAAATTGCAATACCTAGTTTCGTATTTCTAATCGGATTTACAGTTTGATGATCCAAACCGATGCAACTTGACCGCTGCACATCCCAAGTAACAAATTTGTAACAATTGTAAATATTTTATTTTCTACACTAATAAATATTTTACTAATTAACAAATTTTTGAAAATCAAACTTTAGTTTTTGGTACATATTTAATAATCTTGGTATCCAATTTTCAAGAACTTCTTCACAAATTATATAATTATTAATTATTAAAAGAAATATCCGGGAAAAAAAATTTGTAAGCAAAACAAGTTTAATGACCTCACTGGTGCAAAAAGAAACTCAATGTTTCTCCTGCATCATATGCATATAGATGCCATCTGTTTTGTCGGGAGCAAAACTCCTTTAGTCAATTCAAGAAGGTGCGAGGAAATTCAAGAAGAAGTGCTCTGTCCTTTTGATTCTTTGCCAAGCAAAACATTTGCACTTTCATGACTCCTTTGTACATTTCCTATTAAAACGAAATATAAAAGCATATAGATTTGTAGTTTTTTCTGTAAATTATATATATACATATTCAAAAATTTATTATATATTTTGAGGGTAGAAACAATTATTAAAAATATAACTATTATTAAAATACGTATTTTTCATATTTTTATTTTTTTATTTATAAAAAATTATAATTTCTGACACATAATAAAATATTTAAATAATGACTTAATTAATTATTTAGTTATCTTATAAGGAACTTATTATATTATTTTTAGGATAAAATTTTATTTTATATGTTTTTCCTTAAGCACATAAATATTTCATCTATACATTTATAATTTTAATATTAAATACTTCATAGTTTTTCAAGTTTGTATTTAAAAATAACATAAATATTTTATCTCAAGTTTTATTTTTATTATTAGCTTTTCTTGTAAATAAAAATTATTAAACTTACTATAATACATAAAAAGTATAAGCATGAATAAACATTGGTAAAATGTGTTTTTATATTATTGTTATAAATTAGCATGGATAGAAATATAATAGTACATAAAAATTATAAATTATCTCAAGTTTTATTTTTATTATTAGCTTTTCACGTAAATAAAAATCATTAAACTTACTATAGTACATAAAAAGTATAAGCATGAATAAACATTGGTAAAGTGTGCTTTTTATATTATTGTTATAAATTAGACAACAAAAATTATTATTTTTTAGAATATGATTGTAATCAATCATTAAATATTAAAAAATTACTTACTTTAATTTTGATACTTTTTCTTATTAAGTTTTAATAAAGTTTTTTTAAAATAATACAAAAATTATTGTACCTATATAATAAAAATTAGTACTTTCAATCCATTACTGTTGAATGATATTAAAAAAACTTAATTTTGAGTATTTAATGTTCTTTATTTAAATGTGATTATAAGTATAGGTATAATATTACTCTTAATGAAAGTCAAGTCATAATTCAGCTCAACAGAGGGCTGCGACTGAAGTAAGGCTATCATGTTGACAGAAAGCTTGTAATTCAGCTTAGCTGAGGGCTGCGACTGAAGCAAGGCCCACCATGGTGACAAATTGTTGAGCGCTGCGACTAAAGCTATGCTTCCATGGTGACATCAAATTTCAAAAAATCCAATGGACATATTTTTGAAATTATTAAAGGAAAGAGATGTTGGAGGGTTGCGATTGAAGCCTTACTTCCATGGTGATGACCCAACATACATATTTTTGAAATTATTGAAGGAAAGAGACATTGGAGACATAATCAATGGCTCCAACAATCATATTTTTGAAGTTTAATATATATGTGTGTGTGTGTGTGTGTGGTCTAGAGTTATGATAACAAGAATACACATTACATTACTCTTTGATTGTCGAAAACTCTCTAAGCATTCATTAAGCTTCATTTTTTCTTTATATTAATATTCTTTGTATTAATGAACTCTTATGAGAGTTGGTTGTATGATAGAAATAGAACTTCATCTTCATCTAATTTTTGGGATAAATTAGAAGGGAAGTGAGGTATATTTCTAGTAGAATTAGTTAAAGTGTTTAGCCATTAAAACACTTGGGAATTAGTTTACGAGTGAGCCTAGAAACTCTTGTTTGTTTGGTTGAAGAGTTAACTTTAAAACTCTTATTTGTGTAAGGTTAAAGAGTGACCCTCATACTCTTATAATCTTAATCTTGTGAATAATATTTTGTGGGTATTGAAAAATCCTAACTTGGGGATAAGTTAAGTGGAGACGTAGAATTGTTGAGAATCTGAACTCCTTAAATTTCTATGTTCATTGTTCTTCCTACTCAATTATCTTTTAATTCATGTTCATTCCTTAAATTCATTTAATTTTTCTAAAATCCTTTATTAGCCTTATTCACCCTACTTTAAGGCACTTTCAATTGATATTAGAGCTTGAATTCTTGGAAATTTATTGTTAGAATACAAGATCATAGATGATTCTTTGATGGAAGTGATTACCCTTATTGGAAGTTCAAAATGGAACTTTATCTAGATTATGATTCCGTTAGACTTTGGACAGTTGTTCTCAAAGGATGGCAACCACCAAAAGCTACCATTGATGGTGTGTAAACAATTATATCAATAAGTCAATGGAGAAATGAACAAAGGGAAGAAGACTACAAGAATAAAAAGACTATGATCACTCCACTATCTTATATGACAAGAGAAGAAGGAGGCAAGCTTCAACATTGCATTTCAGCTAAGAAAATGTGGGAGACCTTAAAAAACTATTGTGAAGGAAACTTGCAAATTAGAAGTAAGAAAGTTTAACTTCACATGTATAAATATGAACTCTTCAAGATGAAGCATTATGAGTCAGTCACAGAGATAACTAATCAAATAAACACTCTTTTTACAACTCTTAAGAAACTTGGAAAGCATTTCTTTAATAAAGAAATGAATAAAAAAATTCTAAGAATCCTACCTAAAAAGGATTGGGAATCTCGAGTCACTTTAATTAAGGAAGCTCAAAACCTTTCTACCATTTCAATCGATGTGCTTATTGGAAAGCTCCTAACACATAAGCTTATAAGTAAGCAAATAAGTGAAGAGCAGGAAGAGAATAAAGAGAAGAATAAGAGCATATCACTAAAAGCTCTTCAAGAAGATAGTGAAGAGGAAAGCATTAAAGATAGTGAAGAGGAAAACATTAAAGATTCTAGTGATAAAGATGGTGATATTACCGTGCTCATTAATAAATTTCAAAAAGTTCTTGAAAAAGAAAAATTCCTTAAGAATAAGGGAATTAAACAAGAAGTTTGAAGGAGAAGGTAAGAAGAAAACTGAAGAAGTTACTTGCTATGAATGCAAGAAATGAAGTCACATTCTAAGTAAGTGCCCTAAACTAAAATTCAAAAACAAAGGAGCAAAGGAGAAAAAAAAAAGCTTTCAAAGCTACTCGGGATGACTCCTTCAAATTCGAAGAGGAAGAGGAAAAAGAACAATAAGAAGTGACCAACTTTTGCTTCATGGCTCTTGAAGATGAAAATGAGGTACCACCTACTTCTAACTCCTCTTGTGATTATTGTGATTATAATGGTGATGATGATAATAATGAGAGCTTTATTGTGAGCAAACTCTTACTTAAATGAAAATGCTTATTGTTTAAGAAAAAGCATTATAAGCATGAGTGAACTAGCTTAACTAAGGAATTAAAAAATTTAAAGAATGATTTTGCTAAGCTTGTTAAATATAATGAAAAACTTGCTTGCAATTTAAAATATTCAAATTCCTCAAAAGAGCAACTCAAGAAAGCAAGTGATGAAAATTATAATCTTTCTAATGAGATTTTAGAGCTAAAGAATTCTATTTCCAAATTCAAAGGAGAAAAAGAGTTTAGATAATTTACTTGACTCTCAAAAACTCCATGGAAATACTTATGGAATAGGATATGTAAATGGAATCCTTCTTCTTCATCATCATCTCACATTAAATTTGTTAAAACTTTATATAATTCTATTCCCTCTACCTTTAAAAGTATTGAGAATCAAGCTTTTAAAGCCAAGAAGTCTATTCTATTAAATAATAAAGGGAAGTCTCATAAGACTCAACCTTACATGACATAAAGATATAAGTCACAAGTTAAAAGAACACAACTTACACATGCTTATATATGTACACTAAACACAACACTCCTAATCATGTTGCACAAACCTATCAAAATACACATTGCCATTATCAATGTATGTCACATTATTCATATATGGCACAAAGAAATTTTAGGAATTATGCACAACGATAACACTAAAGGCATGTGTTATTTACTAGGAATTTATATCATCATAGGAGAAATAAATTTAAAAATTTTATATACTTATATTACATGATCAAAGGACACACCAATAATATGTGCTTCTATAGAAGATTGCACATGAATTTACTTCCTTTGAATTATGATGTGTTTCGTGATACAAACGCAGCAGAAAAATTAAAATTTTATCACGTTCCTAAGCTTGGATCCATGTAATTCGACTACTTGATTAAATCTAGGGTTTTAAAATCTTACCAAAACATAGAAGAGGCAAGATTCTCTGGAAGGATGAGAGGAGGTTCACACTGGTGACACCTTACCTCGAGCTTTTTTTTTTGGCTTGGTTGTTCAGATCAAGACGTCTCCAAAAGGATGCGTCCTCTATAGGTATCCACGCGAACAGCCCTTCACAAAACAAATTTGAGTGTGTGTGCTAGCAACCTCCTTGACTATCTCATAAATCAAGAACAAAAGGAAAAACTCCGTCTTTGTTTTCTAAGAGGAAAGAAGACGAATTTGGAGGCAAGAAAAACAAGTGTATGAAACCCTAGAGAATATAACATATTTATAGACTCCAAATTAGGGTTTCACTTACCAATGACCTTTTGGTAATTTTTCCATTTACTATATTCTGTTTTTGTTTAAAAAAAAATCAAAAATAATATCTTATTTATTTATTTATTTAAAATAACATCTATCTTAAATAAATAAACAAATAATAAATAAATAAATAAAACACTTTAATTATTTATTTCCATAGAGTTTATTTTGGGCTTATTAAACCCATATCCGTTTTGGGCTTGTTCTAAGTGTGTGACCCTGTAGGTTCACATAACATTGGCAGTGGGCCTAAATCTCTATTTAGGCCTACAAGTCATAAGTGGCCTCTAGCAAGACATTATGACTACCCAAGTCATGTGAAGTCAATAATCCGACATAACCTAATTATAGTGAATTTTATTGTCCCTTTATCATATGATATCTTAATTAAACATAAGGCATAGAATGTCATCCTTATATAGTTCAATATTATGACTTGATTCCAAGTAGATTGAAAATGATAACTCTTTATCAATTCATTTCAGCATGGCCATGCATTTTCCTTCAGTCTATCTCATCAAGGGGCCTTTAGATATCTTTCTCATATTAATGAGGGATAAATTCCTTCTAAATCACTCACATTCCTCACATAACTAATTTTATATCCAACAACATCCTTTTAATCGTCCGGTTAAAGACAATGTCAAAATGTGTCAAAACATAAAATAGCTATATAGAAATCCATGATGATTTCAAAGTCAAAGGATCGAAATAAAATTACTGTGATAAGAAATACTTATGACAATAATCTATGTAGCATTCTCATAGTGGGTCAATCCAGTACATGATCTCTCATTATGTACCTATGAGTTGACTTAATATCTCATATTTATGATTAGTAAAACATAACCATCAATCAACATCATACTAGCCTTAATACTTTAATATTCATATAATGAATAAATGGCTAGGGATAATTAGAATAGAACTCTTATTTTAATCTAAGGGTTTTACTATCAAGTCACATACTTGATGGCCTTAGTAAGAATTAACCATTTATGTAATTATCATAAAATCAAATGATAATATAATACCTCTTTATTAACAAAATAAGAAAATCAATACATAATCACAAATGATTGACTTAGTGCATATCACTAACATAACCAACCTAGACTAAGAAAGGTTTAGGTTCAAAAGAACACTTAAATTATCTTGTGTAAGTGTGCCACAAGAACATAAAGCAAGTGGTATCTTGATAGTGGATGTTCAAGAAACATGACAAGAGACAATAAGCAATTCAATAAGCTTAATGCAAAGGATGGAGGACATGTCACATTCAGGGATAATGCCAAAGGAAAGATAGTTGGCATTGGAGAAATCAGTAATCCTCAACTCTAATCTATACACCATGAGTTGCTTATTGATGGTCTTAAACATAATTTGTTAAGTATAAGTCAATTATATGACATGAGAAATAAAGTCACTTTTTATCCAAGAAATTGCTTTATTAGTAGTCTTGATGAAGATAAAGTAATTTTTAGTGGTGAAAGAGCAGACATGTCTATGTCATTGACTTGAATAAGGTTGATAACAAAGACATCAAATGCTTAATATCTATTCCTATGACATATGGACATGGCATAGAAGGTTAGGACATGTAAATTTTAAGCTTTTGAATGATCTTAGTAAGCATGAACTTGTGATTAGTTTACCTAAAATTGTATTCACTAAGGATAAGCCTTAAGATGCTTGTTAAATGGGAAAACAATCTAAGTCCTCATGTAAGCTCAAAAATTTAGTGTCCACCTCAAAAACTTATACAGCTAGACCAACTAGAATAACTAGTCTCAGTGGTATACATATGATTATGTCTTGGTTGATGACTACTCTAGATACACTTAGGTATGTTTTCTTACTCATAAGAATGATGCTTTTAAAGATTTTGAAATTTTTTCAAAAAAAGTTAAAAGAGAAAATGGCTTTTATATTTCTTTTATTAGAAGTGATCATGGAACTGAATTTGAAAATACATTTTTTAAAACCTTTTGTAATGAAAATGGTATTTCACATACATTTTCTTCTCTTAGAACTCCTAAAAAAAATGGGGTAGTTGAAAGGAAAAATAGAACTCTAGTGGAAATAGCTAGAACCATTCTTCATGAGTATAATTTACCTCTATACTTTTAGGTAGAAGTCATCTTGTTATATTACAAGTAGAGTATTTAAAAGACCAATTTAAAAAAACTTCTTATGACTTTTGGAATAATAGAAAGCCCAAAATTTCATATCTTAGATTATTTGGATGTAAGTGTTTTATATTGAAAAATAAGGATAATCTTGGGAAATTTGATTTTAAAGCAAATGAAGGAATTTTCCTAGGATATGCCACCACTAGTAAAGCATATAGAGTCTTTAACAAAAGAACTTTAGTAGTTGAAGAATTAATTTATACTGTATTTGATGAATCAAACTCACTTGATCCTAGAAAGGATATTTGTATTGTTGATGATTTTGTAAATGAGCATGCGGATGTGAACACTTAAAAAGAAAATTCTAGTAAGCCTTTAAAACTTGAGGTTCTACGTAAGGAGGACAATGAGGAGATGTCTCAACCTACCTTGAAGGATGAACTTCCAAAGGATTAGGAATTTAAGAAAGCACATCCTCAAGACCTCATCATAAGTGAAACTATAAAGGGGGTAACTACTAGATCTTAACTTAAGTCTATTGTTAATTTAGCCTTCATATCTCAAATTGAACCTAAAAATGTTAGTGATGCTTTGAGTGATGAATTTTGGGTCCTTGGTACATAAGAAGAGTTAAACCAATTTTAGAGAAACAAAATTTGGACCTTGGTTCCTAGACTTAAGCATCTTCCTATTATAGGCACCAAATGGGTGATTAGAAATAAGATGAATGAATAGGGTGTCATAATTAGGAACAAAGCTAAATTAGTCACTAAAGGTTATAATCAAGAGGAAGGCATTGATTATGATGAAACCTTTACCCCGGTTGCAAGGTTAGAAGCTATTAGAATGATACTTGCATTTGCATCATTCATGAATTTTAAACTTCTTCAAATGGACGTCAAAAGTGCTTTTTTAAATGGATTTATTAAAGAGGAGGTATATGTTGATCAACCTCTAGATTTTGAAAATTTTGATTCTCTAAATCATGTTTTTAAATTGTTAAAAGCTTTGTATGGATTGAAACAAGTTCTAAGAGATTGGTATGAAAGATTGAGCAACTTCTTATTAGAGAAAGGTTTATTTAAAGGAAAAGTTGACACAACTCTTTTCATAAAGAAATTCAAGCATGACTTACTTATTATGCAAATGTATGTTGATAATATTATTTTTAGTGTTACTAACCATTTATTGTGTAAGGAATTCTCTAAGTTAATGCAAAGAGAATTTGGAATGAGCGTGATGGGTGAACTCAAATTCTTCCTTGGACTATAAATCAAGTAATGTAAGGATGGGATATTCATTAATCAAAATAAATATACAAGAGATATTCTCAAGAAGTTTGGCATGGTTGGAGCTAAATCAAGCAAAACTCCTATGAGTACCACTACCAACTTAACAAGGATCAGAATGGAAAGCCAATTAATGAAAAACGATTTAGAGGTATGATTGAATCCCTTTTTTATTTAACTATAAGTAGACCATGCATATTGTTTGCTACTTGCTTGTGTGATAGATTTCAATCAAGTCTTTGAGAGTCTCATTTGAATGCAATCAAAAAAATTTTCAAATATCTTTATGGACCAATGCATTTAGGATTTTCGTATCCTAGGAGTTCTCCTTTTGACTTGCATAGTTATTTAGATGCAGACTTTGCTAGTAGTTTACTAAATAGAAAGAGCACTTCTGAAACTTATCAATTTTTAGGACAATGCTAGATAGAAAGAGCACCTAAGAAGCTTATCAACTTTTAGGACAATGTTTAGTTTCTTGATTTAATAAAAAATAAGTTTTTTCCTTGTCCACTGCTGAAGCTGAATATATTGCAGCAGGTCTTTGTTGTTCATAAGTCTTATGGCAAAAATAATAATTATTGGACTATGGTATAAAACTTTATCACATTCCAATCAAATGTGACAATAAAAGTGCCCTTAACCTTAGCAAAAATCCCATTCAACATTCAAGAACCAAGTATATAGACATTAGACATCATTTCTTTTATGATCATGTTCAAAATAGTGATATCTCACTTGAATTTATTAATACATATAATCAACTTGCATATATCTTCACCAAACCTCTTAATGAAGAGAGATTAAATTTCATTAAGCATTAACTTGGCATGATTTATAGTTCTAGTTTGTCTTGATTTTATGCTTAATTGATGGTTGGACTGTTTTCATGTGAAATCATGTTGTGCTTATTGATTGCTTTGATTATTAATTTTGATTTTGATCTTAACATCTAAATATTTTTTTTGCTATTTAATAATTAATTTTTAAAATTATTTCAATAAATTAATTATTCAAAATAAGTATAATATTTTTTTAATTGTCATGCATTTATATATGTTTAAATTTAATATGTGGAGTATGATATGTTCATTCAATTTTTTAAAAAAACCTCCCTATTTTGCAAATTAATAATTAATTATTTAGTTAAATTCAATTAATTAATTATTTTAATATAGCAAAATTATTTCCTCTTTCCTCCTCCTCAAAAAGACTAGTTATTTTTATATGTTTTTTTATAGGAGAAAGTACAGAAAACCACCATATGATTTCACAGTTTTAAATTTTTAAGTACATATTTTTTTGTGACACTTTTAAATACATGTTTTATACCGTTACATACTTTCCAGTTTATGTGCCTAACATAGTTAACTTCGTCCTAGCTAGCACCTACATGGACATAGTTGTCTAATAGCTAAACACATGTCATCCATGCATTGGCCCATACTAAAATAACTCATTAATAAAAAAAATTAAAAAATCACTAAACCAAAACATAATAATTAAAAAAAAATTCAATCCATACATACAACACCAGAAAAGTTCCTTCTCCTCTTTTTTATTTCCTAATTTTTTTCTTTAAAGATTCTTTAGATTTTATTCATCTTTAATAATCAATCGGTCATAAAAATTACATATTTTTATTAGTTGATTTTTAGTTGATTTTGAAGAGGCTTGTTTACTTCTTTATTGAGGTGAACTCGATGTTTTTGAATTAGAATGTAGAGAGGGCACACCACCTATATCTTTACTTTGCAATGATCGGTATCAAGTAATGGTTAGGATTTTTGAGAAGGGGTTAGAGAATGCCATGCTTGAATTTGCTTCAACCTTACATCAATTGTGGGAATGACAAGGTCAAAAGTAGTGACAGAGGTCAAAGTAGAATACCTTGCAAAGATTACGAAAAACATTTGAAGACCTTAAAAATGGAGAGGGGAAGAATTGAGTAGGAACAAGAGGCATTATCAGATAAATCTTTGTCAAAGGCTGTTAGTGATATGCACTAGGTTAATCATGTATGACTGTGTTTTGACTTTATCATTTTATTTAATAAAGAGGGATTTTTCATTATCATTTTGTATTATGATAATTACTTGAATAGTCAATTCTTATTAAGGTCATTAAGTATGTGACTTGATAGTAAAACCCTTAGATTAAATATGAGTTCTATTCAAATTATCCCTAGTCATAACAATATGTTATGGCTAGTATGATGTTAATTGATGATTATGTTTTACTAATAATGAATATGAGATATTAAGTCAACTCATAGGTACTTATTTGGGAAATAATGTACCGGATTGACCCATCATGAGAATACCACATAGATAATTGTCTTAAGTGATTCTCATTATAATAATATTGATTTAGTCCTTTGACCTTGATATCATCATGGATTTCAATATAACTACTCTAAATTTTGACACAATCTAACATTGTCTTTAACAAGATGATTAAATAGATTATTGTTGGATATGAAATGAGTTATGTGAGGAATGTAAGTGATTGAGAAGGAATTTGTTCCTTATTTAATCTGAGTAAGATATCTATGGGCCCCTTGATAAGATAGACTGAGGAAAATGCATGATCATGCTAAAATGAATTGATAAAAAGTTATCATTCTCAGTCTACTTAGAGTTAAGAAATAATATGATTGAATTATATAAGGATGGAAAAAACTATGCCTTATATTCAATCAAGATATCATGTGACAAAGGGATTACAATATTTATAATAAATTAGGTTATGTCGAATTATTGACTTCACATGATTGGATAGTCATAATGTCTTGCTAGAGGCCACTTATGACTCGTAGGCCTAAATAGAGATTTAAAGCCCGCTGCCAATGTTATGTGAACCTATAGAGTCACACACTTAGAACAAGCCCAAAAATGGATATGGGTTTGAGAAGCCCAAATATGCTATGTGGAAATAAATAAATAGTTTATTTATTTAAGGTAAAGGTTATCTTAAATAAATAGAATATTATTTCTGATTTAATTTTAAATAAAATTAGAATAATAATAATTGAGAAATTACCAAAAAGTTGTTTTGATAAGTGAAACCCTAATTAGAGGTCAATAAATATGTTATATTCTCTAAGGTTTCACTAATTCAATTATTAGCCACCAAAATTCATTTTTCTCCTTTTAGAAAAACTAAAACACATAGTGTTTTTGTTCTTGATTTGTGAGAAATCAAGAGAAGTGTTAGAACATAAAGTTTTTCATTTTAATCAAAGGTTGTTCATGTGGACACTTGTGGAGGACGAATTCTTTTCGAGATGCCTTGATCCGAACTACCAAAATCAAAAGCTCGAGGTAAGGTGTCATCAAAGTGAACCTCCTCTATGCCTTCTAGAAATCTTGCCTTTTCTGCATTTGTGGTAAGATTTGAAAACTCTAGTTTTAAATAATAAATCAAATTACTTGGATCTGAGTTAGGGTTTGTGGTTAAAATTTTAAATTTTCATTGCATTTTTGAATCATGAAAACCAACAAAGGCTCCATCAAAAAGTGGAGTTTCACACCTGGATGATTTGAAGGTCGATTTGGATTCAATGAGAAAGAAATTAAAAGAAGAGCGAGCCAGGCACAAAGAAGCTACTAAGCTAGTTTATGATGCAACTTCAGGTAGCTTACAAGCAGGTTTAGCCCTAATTTTTAAGCTTTAAGCAACTTTACTTCAGAGGTTTTAAAAGCTTATGAGCGGCTTGATTTTGCCAAAGGCTCATAGCAAACTCAATACTTCCATGGCTATATTTTCAGTACTTGGATGATCTAAAGGTTGATTTGGATCCAATGAGGCATAAGCTTCATGTTGTTCCTTTGTATTTCATAGTTAAGATTGCATTAAAAGGCATTTACAAAAATGAAAACTTTATAAGTCTTCCCAAAATAAAATTATCAATAAGAAAATCAAACTAAGGTTAAAGCATTTCATCGAGCACTTTAAATGCATCATTCACATAAAAATTGAATTGATGAATTAAGTATAATGTCAATGAAATCAATAAAATCACCTTAAAACAACAACAAAAATAATGAAAAAGAAATCAGCAAAGATGTGTTGCTTAGCATATGTTCTCTTACCTAATCCACCTTTATTCTTCCCTTTCCTTCCATGCATGCTATTCCATTAATATATATCTCTCTCTATTCTCTATATGGTCTACTACCACTATTACCTTATGGTTTCTCTTGCTTTGCTTTGATTTTATCTCTCAATGCATGCTACTATATCATGAGCCACTAGTTAGTAGCTCGTTGGTGTGTCTCCAGTAGTGAATAATGCCCAACAGCTCCAACTCCTTCCCTCGTAGTGCATTGCCAAGGCCTTAAAGTGCAACAAAGGAGCTAATGCTCCTTTCCTTAATGTCAACTAGTAGTACGAAGAAGCTACTCATCTTTCTTCAAGTTTGACTTTGAGCAGAGAAGAAGAAGAAGAAATTAGAAAAAAAAGTAAGTTTAGGATTGGGTCCTATAATGATTTTTGCATTTTTTAGGTTTTGGTTTTTGACTTTTGAATTTTTTTTATAAATGAGTTATTTTAGTGTGGGTTAATGGATGGATGAGGTGTCTTAGCTATTGGTCAACTATGTCCACATCAGCGCCATGTATGATGAAGTTAACGGTGTTAGGCACATAAACTAGAAAGTGTGTAACGGCGTAAAACATGTACTTAAAGGTTTCACAAAAAAAACACTTACTTAAAAGTCTAAAATCATGAAACTAAAAGGTGTTTTCTATACTTTCCCCTTTTTATATGTTTTAGGTGTTTTTGCTAGTTTCTGTTTGGTTTATTTTCATTGTATATTTCGTATCTAAGTTTTAAGTTATTAGTTTGTTTTATGGTTATTTTGTGTCAGTTTAAGTTTGGTTTATTTTCTGGATATAAGCCATGAGCTATTAGTTTTATGTCTTTTTATTTTTCTTTATAGTTTATAATTAGTATTTTAATATCATTGTACCTATATCCTTTTCATTAATGCAATTTTTATTTTATTAAATTTTTTTTTTGCATTTTGACAAAAGGGGAGAAATATATTTTTGAGTTTTAATCTTTGATGAAATATTTGAGTATTTAAATATTTGAAATTTATTTTATATAATTTTGTTTATGCATGCATAGTAACATTGTAAATGTGACTAGTTTTGCCATATTTTTTATATTTGTCATAAAAAGCCATGTTTTGCATTCTTTGTTTATATGTGCATATGTGTAATACTTGGCAAGATGGACTTTAACTTTCTTAGATTTGGTCTATCTTTGTTTTTAATGTTTTGGTTCTAGATCTTTTGTTTCCTTTAAAACTAAGCTTTATATGATCATATGAAATTTGTACTATATTTGTGATGTGTTAAGTGCTACTGATTATTTTTTTGTCATATGTTTGAAATTATTTCCTTCCATATTTCCTAGTAATAATGTTAATTATCATATTATCACATTTTTATGTTTTTAACATATTTGTCATGTTAGGCCATGTTTTTAATTCTCTTATGATATATTTTATGTTGTTTCTATTTTTGTCAAGGGAAATAATTTATAAATTTATATTTCTTATCATGTCCAAAAAGGAGAGTAATAAAGACATATATTAAATATTTTAATTGGTATCTTTTTCAATTTTTATTATTTTTTTCATAACAAAGTTGGGAAGATTCTTTTAATTTAATTATTCTTTAAATTAATCCTCACTCTATTGATATTCTTTATTATTTGTTTTCCTTACTCCTTAAATTCATTATCTTTGTAATATGTATAAATTCAGGGGGAGTATAATTCATTTACTTTAATGCAATTTAAAACATCACACTTTATATTATTTTCTCAAACTCAAAATAAGTTTGTCAAAATCAAAAAGGAGGAGATTATTGACCTTAGCAATAATCAATTTTGATTTTGATCTTAATAAATTTAATTTTGAGCATTTAATGTTCTTTGCTTAAGTGTGATTATAAGCATAGGTACAATATAACTCTCAATGAAATCCAGGTCATGATTCAGCTTAGCAAGGGGTTAAGACTGAAGCAAAGTTGCTATGGTGATAAAAGCTTGTAATTCAGCTTAACTGAGGGCTACGACTAAAGCAAGGCTACTATAGTGACAAAATGCTGAGCGTTGAGACTAAAGTCTTGCTTTTATGTTGACATCAAACTTTAAAAAATCCAACAGACATATTTTTAAAATTATTGAAGGAAAGAGACATTGGAGGGCTATGACTAAAGTAAGACTGCCATGGTGACAAAAAGTAGAGGGCAGAGATTGAAGCCTTGCTTCCATGGTGACGACCCTATGGACTTATTTTTGAAATTATTGAAGGAAAGAGACATTATAGGCTCCAATAGCCATATTTTTTAAGCTTTATCTATATATATATGGTTTAGAGTTGTGATAAAAAGAATACACATTACATTACTCTTTCATTATTAAAAAGTCTTTAAGCTGTCATTAAGCTTCACTTTTTTCTTTGTATCCATATTCTTTATGTTGATTATTTATTGTGAGAGTTGGTTGTGTGATGGAAATAGGACTTCATCTTCATCTAATTCTTAAGATAAATTAAAGGGGGAAGTGGGCTATATTTCTAGTAAAATTGGTTTAAGTGTTTAGCCATTAAAACACTTAGGAATTGGTTTAAGAGTGAGTCTAGAAACTCTTTTTTGTTTGGTTGAAGAGTTAGCCTTAAAACTCTTGTTTGTGTAAGGTTGACAAGTGAGCCTCAAACTTTTGTAATCTTAATCTTTTGAATACAATTTTATGGGTATTGAAAAATCCTAACTTGGGGATAAGTTAGGTGGAGATATAGGATTGTTGAGAATCCGAACTCTTTAAATGTCTATGTTCATTATTCTTCCTACTCTATTCTCTTTCAATTCTTATTCATTCCTACTAGCTCATCACCGCAAGTGTACATATCTTAGCAAGTAATAAAGTGATAAGTAGAGTATCGTACCTATGAGGACAGGGTACTAAGTACTAACTGTTAATCGATTTTCCTTAGCTAGCACAAATCAATATAAATTGCAAGAATTAAAATAAACCTTATACTCTAATTAATCTAATTAAATAAATGGGGATAAAATAGAGATTGGTTGGGTTTGTTTCACTAGTTAGGACTTGAATCATAATCAAGGGTAAACCACACAAATTACTTAGAGTTTCTTTCGAGATCATCTAAGAATACCAAAGTTAATTACAACCTATTTTCATGGCCATGTCAATTAACTAAGGCTCATTAAGTTTCTTAGCAATTTATTGATCTCTAAAGGATTCGTCTACTTTTGTGGTCAAGGTTCCTAAGTTTTATAAGTCTACGAGTTGATAAATCATGCAACTTTTGTTTTCTCTAATTTACCAAAAAATATGCAAACAATTGGGCCTTTAATTGAATATAAGATATTAAGCACAACTCATAAAGTGGACTGAAAATTAAATTATTAAAAAGAAATAAAAATCCCAATAAGTGCTAACTAGCTACTCCAAAAACCAAACTCTAATTAATTTAATTATTTATAAGAAAAGAAGAAGAAGGAAAGATAAAACTCATTGAAAGCATGCTTCGTTCTTCACTCCTTGTTAAACTCTTCAATTCCATGCTTTACCCTCTTTGGCGGTGGTGTTCCTCCCTCTAAATGGCTCATTTGTATCCCTTTTTATAGAAAAAGTTAGATGGAAAATCTACTTGCACTTGAATTCTCAAAAAGGAAGTTTTTTCAGCTCAATATGGTTTCAGGCACGGAATGATGCAGGTTGTCACATCCTTCATTTTTCGACATGGCTTCTATCATGGCGTGTTCCATCCCATGCTGACCTTCTCGTGATTCTTCAATCTACACAGAATAAGACATGGCTTCTATCATGTCATGTGCCATCCCATACGTCAGACATAACATCCATCATGTTGTGTCTTAAACCTTGATGCATTATGTCAGCTTCCAAAATAGGACATGGGCACAGGCACGCCATGATGTAACCCATGTCACATAAGTCCTTAGCTATTTAGAATTCCTCTCTAGACTTGCCTATAAAAAGGGAAATACTTATTAATATTTAATAAAAACTCCTAATTTAATAGAAATTAAACTAAAGACAATAACATTCTAAATCAAGCTATAAAATAAAAATAATCCTAAATAAAGATAATTTCTACCAAAATATAATTAATTATTTATTCAAGATTTATTAAAATTCAAGAAAAAAACATGTGATAAATTACGCGCAACAATTCCTTAAATTCGTTTTAATTTTTCTAAAATCCTTTATTAGTCTTATTCACCTCCTTTAAGACACTTTCAATTACTATAATCCTAATAAACGTATAATTTATTAGAATTTTATTAATAAATAAATAAAAAATTACCACTTTTTACTAGAGGCATTAATTTATAATTTTCTTTATATGTAATAAAATTTATTGAGGATTCACAAAGACGATTAGCTCATTCAAATCAAGTTGGGACTTGTATATTGAGTCTACTTGTCGAGTGAGTAGATAAAACAATTAACAATAAAAAATAATTATTAGCATGTGAAAATTTGGCGAGTTTCCAAACTCACTTTTTAAGTGCAAAAGAGAAAAATATTTTACAACCCAAACATATGAAAATAAGACGAATGACACTTTCTTCTTTACGTATCAATTTTTTTTATTCTCTTTTCCATGCATTTTACAAACAATGAATACCATATTTATAGTGTTCCTTTTACTAAAAGATTCAATGATTATAATTCATTATAAATATAAACCATTGATTTATATAGTAAATGACATTTAAAGAAAAACTAAAAACAATATTTTAAATTTTGTTATTTATTATTAGTAATGATTTCAACACTCCCCTCATTACTAATATTCTTAATCCCTTTTCTTGGAATCATGCCGAGTTCTTTATGAAAACTTTCTAATTTTTCACTATTGAGTCCTTTAGTGAAAATATCTGCCAGTTGTTCTTTTGTCTTCACCTGAATTATATTAATCTTCCCTATTAATACTTTTTCATGAATAAAATGATATTGCACCTCCACATGCTTTTTTTCTAGTATGAAATACTGGGTTCTCCACTAAACAAATAGTTGATTGATTATTGAAGTATATTGGTAGTGGATAATCAACTAGCTGATGTAAATTCTCCAATAATTATACTAACCATATACTTTATTAAGCTGACATTGTTGCTACACGATATTCAGCCTCTATTGTTGAAAGTGACATTGTTGGTTGTCTTTTGCTACACTAAGTAACAAGTCCAAAACCTAAACTAAACACATAACCAGTGGTCAATCTTTATGTATCATAATCACTGACATAATTAATATTGCAATATCCTTCCAATGTACAAGTTATTTTACTTTTATAAAATAATCCAAGACCAAGTGTTCCTTTGATGTACTTTAAGATTCTCTTAACTTCTTTCGAGTGAGCTTTTTTGGAGTTTGCATAAACCAGCTAACTATTCCAATTGCAAAAGCAATATTTAGCCTTGTCAATGTTAGATAGATCAAACTACCAATAATCTGCTAATACATATTTGAATCCTTTAAATCTTTCCCTTATGTAATGCTTAATTTAAAGTTTATCTTTATTGGAAGAGCAAGAGGTTTGCAGTCAAGCATTATATACTTTTAAAGAAGATTTCTTGCATATTTCTCTTGACACAAGGATAATAATTCCTTTATGTGCTCCACTTCCAATCCAATAAAGTGATTGAGCTCCCTAAATTCTTTCATTTAAAATTGGACTAATAAATTTTTCTTGGTCTGGTAAATCCCATTAACATTATCTCTAATAACAATGAGATCATCAACTTAAATAAGAATTATTGCTAGCTTCCTTTGTCTAGCTTTGACAAATAAACTCGAATCAGCTGGTGTAACTTCATAACTGCTATGAATGAGAAAATTATCAATCTTGCCATACTCAGCTTTAAAGGCTTGCTTTAACTCGTATAACACCTTTTTCAATTTACAAACATACTCAGGATTAATCTTGTTTTCAAATCTTGTAGGTTCTCTATGTATACTTCTCAATCTAACTCTTCATTTAGAAAATCATTTTTGACATCCATCTGCCACAAGTTCCAAGATTTACTTGCAGCAATTGCTAACAAAACACAAACTGTTGTAATTTTGGCCACTAGACTAAACGTTTCATCATAGTCTAATCCATACTACTATGAGAATCCTAGTGCTACCAAACATGCCTTGTATTTCTCAATTGAACTGTCTAAACAAGTCTTGATCTTGTACACCCATTTGTAAGAAACGAGCTTCACATCTCTAGGTTCTGGCACCAAGTCCCAAGTTTGATTTTCAATAAGGGCTTTGATCTCTTCTTCCATGGCTTTTATCCATTCAGTTTTCTGTGATGACTCCTCAAAGGATGTTGGTTCTTTTTCTTCTTCCACTACTGCAACATTGGCATATTTAGGGTTTTTCTTTTTCACCCTAGTCGATCTTCTCAATTGTATTGGTGATGTTACCTATTTTGTAGGTTATTCTTATGGCACTTCCATTACTGGTTAATTATCATCATTTATTTTTTGATATACACTAGTCTACTATGGCCTCTCTCAAAGTTAAGACTGCATGACAGGATTTGAATTTTGCTAAATTTGTATTAATTGTCCCTCACTCTTTTCATGCAATTATTCTACTTTATTGGCGTGAGGAAGTGCAACATATTCTGGTGTCCACCATAATGATTTCTCATTAAATATAACATTTTATGAGACATAATATTAGCTAATTGTAGGATCACGACATCTCCATCCTTTTCTATACTCATCATAGCCCATAAAGATACATCTGATTGCCTTCTTATCAAACTTGCTATATAGATGATCAGGTATAAATACATAGCACACACAACCAAATACTTTAAAGTGGCCCATCGTAGGTTTCATATTCCATAACTTCTCAAATGGGGACATAAATTCCATTTTTGGCTAAGGGAGTCTATTGATTATATGAGTTGTTGTTCTCATACATTTAGCCCAAAATCTTCCAGGGACATTCTTGGCATGCAGTATACTCCTGCATGTTTTTACTAAATGATTGTTCTTTCTCTTCACAACACCATTTGGTTATGGTGTGTTTAGACAAGTCAATTGTTGCCTAATCTTGCACTAGACAAGATAACTTGAGAATTCATCAGAGATATATTCTCCCAAATTATCAATACAAAGGCACTGGATTTTATTCCTAACCTCACTTTCAATAATCTACTTAAACTCTCTAAATTTTGAAAGAGTTTTAGATTTTTCTTTCATGAAATAGACCCATACATACCTTAAATAATTATAAATAAATTTCACCATATAATGCATACTATTGACTGCTTCACTTTACCAAACATATAAGAGTGGATCAACTCTAGTAGCTATTTGGCTCTGAATGATAACTCCTCATATGGAAGTTGGTGTGCCTTTCCATATTGACATCCAGCACCAATCACATCTGTATGTACATCAAGATTAGGTAGACCTCTTAATGAGGACTTGGTCATCATCATTTTTAGCTTATGATAATAGACATGTCCCAGTCGTGCATGCCATAAGTCAGTTGTATCACCGCCTTTGGTCTTCTCTACATAAGCATCTTCAGCTAAAAAGACATACATAGAATCCACCTTTTGTCCCTCCATTATTGGTGTGTCAACTATTTTTATTTGTTGATAAAATTTGACATCATTAGGGCCGAACACAACAATTTTCCAAAATCAGTCAACTTTGAAACTGACACAAGATTCTTTTTCATACCTAATACTATGTACACATCCTCCAACTGCACTTGTTGTCGATTTGAATAAGAAGTGATCACCATGCCCCCAATATGAGTAATTGGTAGTTGTAAGTTATTTGCAGTTACCACAACTTTCTTGCCTTTGTATTCTAAAGCATTATGGAGCTTGCTTTTATCTCCTGTCATGTAACTAGAACAATCGAAATCAAAGATCCAACACATCTCATAATTAATTTTATAAGAACTCAAAAAACTAGGCGCTTGCTCCTCTTATTCTATTGTGGTAACCATAAGGCTAGGAACTTTGACAATCTCTGAATTAGAGCACTCTTCCACTTGTATTATTTTCATAAATAATGCTTTAGCATCCCATTTTGTTTCATCCTAGTGGTGATTGCTTATTGTTGCTATATTGCTCTAAATAGTCATTTTCTTAGACTAGAAATCTTTAGCGTAATGTCCTTTCTTGCCACAATTAAAACACTCACCATTCTATGGTCTAGAATTCTTTGACTGCTGATTATTGTGTTGCTGCTTTTTTTAAGCCTTATCCAATTGAACATTGCCTCGTGTCCTCCCTTCATTCCTACCATGTGGTTGATTTTTTTTCTTATTGATGAAGAGCGTCACCTCTTCAGTATTCAAAGACACACCAACCATTTGTTTTGCTAGAGTTTCTTGACTTGCCAACAAATTCTCCAACTCTTCAATAGATGGTTGTGTGGGCCAACCTTGAACTGCAGCCAGAAAACTATGGTACTGAGGTCATAGTCCATGAATGATGATTCTCCTCATTCTATTGCTAGCTATTCTGGTTGCCACATCTAACTCAGCAATTTCTCAGTATAAGGACTTTACCTTGGTAAAATAATGACTAATTGTTATATCTTTGTGTGAGATAGATATTAGTTTATTTTTCAACAGTTGAAGTCTAGCATCATTCTTTTTTGAGAACCGTAGAGCAAGAGAATCCCAAACTTCCTTTGGTATGGTAGCATCTTTAATGTGCTCCATCATATCCTCTTCAATAGTTGTTTTGATAGCGAATATAGCTTTCCTAACTTTAATTCTCCATTTTCTAATACTGCTAGCATCATCATCTGGTAGTGGTGATGCAACCTCAGTCCTAGCAATAACCTCCCAAAGGTCATAACCTTACAAGTATGGCTCCATGCAAGTCCTCCACATGCTATAGTTATTATTATTTAATTTTTTAATAACACCAACATTAATAAATTCTGCTATAATGACTTGGATTTAGTAGCCTTGTGTTTCACCAAGCAAGCGTGGTTCCAAACCAATAAGTTTCACAGTTCTAAATTTTGCACGTGCAAAATCTTCCCTCGTACAACTGCTTTTGTAAATAAAATGTTGGTAGTTACACCCTTAACTGAGTAGGCTGTGATACCACTTGTCAAGTTGGAGTAGATTAAAAACAAAAAAACAAAAAAATTAACAATAAAAAATACTTATTAGCATGTGAGAATTCTGGCGAGTTTCCAAACTCACTTTTTAAGTGCAAAAAAGAAAAATATTTTACAACCCAAACATATGAAAATAAGAAGGATGATACTTTCTTATTTAAGTATGAATTTTTTTTTATTCTCTTTTCCATACATTTTACAAACAATGAATACAATATTTATAGTGTTCCTTTTACTAAAAGATTTAATGGTTATAATTCATTATAAATATAAACCATTGATTTATATAGTAAATGACATTTAAAAAAAAAATTAAAAATAATATTTCAAATATTGTTATTCATTATTAGTAATAATTTCAACACTACCTTTGCATGAACTGTTTGAAAAGAAAGGCGGACTTCTTGTGAGTTGCAGTAGCATTACCTTGCATATACTGGTTTACATATATTTTTATTACTCTGCTATATATATCAATACCAAAGGAAAACTGGTGACCTGCATCCCTAAGATACTTTGAGAATATGAAATGAGTTAAAGAACAGATAGGAAGAGTGAAACTGAATCAAGAAAATTAATTTGAAAGCTGAAAAGGTCATATACCCACATGTGCAAGAGCAATGGCGACTGCATCTCCAACTGTTATTATGAAATTAGCTAATAATTAAATTGGTCGTGCAGTAAGAACACGAAAATCCCGATAATATTGTTTAGCTGTTTTTCAAAACCTTGCTTAAGTAGCAATCAAATAATATCCTTTTCATTTATATTATTCTCGGGATCGTTAATTTATTGTTTAATTATTTTTAATTTTCCATTCAACTTACTTAGACAGCTCCAAGAAAGTGACCACAATTTCATGTAATTATGCATACAAATGTATGAAAAAACAAAAACACACCAGCGTATATAATAATAATAATGTAAATGGAGAGGGAAATGCACTTACGATGTTAATAATTTATGTAATATTCAATATAAACATTGGATACAGATTCAATTGATAATTTTTGATCATTTTCTTCAATCTATCATTTTCTTCAACATATTATTGGACTCCTTTATGCATTCATGTTCATTTGATTTTCTTTTGGTTTTTTTTTTTTTTTTTTTCATTATAATATCCATTTTTTGAGAAATCATCTATTCATCCTAATGAATATAGTTAGTGCATGTAAGTATTGCCTATCTCCCAAAATATAATAGGGTTTGAATCCTAAACCGGTTTTTTTCATTTTTTTTTTTTGAAAAAAAAAAACTAAATTTCTTGATATATATATATATATATATATATATGATAGGAAGATGAATCCTAATTGAGCTTTTTGTTTTTTTGTTTTTAAATGACGTACATTATAAATACTTATTTAAGCTCTCAATTTCGACATGATTAATTCCAGTGGAAGAAATAATAATCATTAGGAAGGATTAAATGTAGCCTAACTCGTAATCGATCAATAGTTTACCATTTTATCATGAGACTAAAGCATTGGAAGAGGTTGGATTTAATCTCCCACTCCTTTAATGATCTCCCTTTAAAAGTCATAATATAATGATAAAAAAAAATCAATTTATTATCATTATTAGGAGAGACTTGCTAACAAAAATGGGAAATGAAATATTAGAATTAGATAATTAACTTAACACACCAAGGAAATAAAATCGAAACAAACTGAATGGATTTGCTCTACATATGTTTTGTTTTTGGTAATCAATAACTTGAAAGTATATCTAGCTTTAAGAAGAAGATAAACAAAAAATGGAATTCTATGCAGATGTAGACACAGTGCCCGTAGGAAACTTGGAGGAGTAATCATCAGACAAAGATTAAGCTAAAATTGCAATTTTCCATAGCAGAGTCTCATTTTCGCAAGTATAGAATTAAGTTTTCTTAGGCACAGCTGCATTTCTGAATGATGTACACTTAATAAAATAACAATTAAACATTTATATAAATTTTATGTATAGTAATTTCTTATTTTATAATTAATGATAATTATTTCTAATTCATGAATTGCCGTTTATTTTTAGTTTTATTTATAACAATTTTACAATAATCTTGAAATTAAATAAATTTGAAACAACTCGGAAAATTCATAAGTTAAATCCAGAAAAATTTATTATCAAATTCAAAGTTCATAGAACAAATTATCACAAACAAAAAAAATGAGAAATATATTGATAAAAAAGAATAAAATTAGAGTATATTTACTCAATATCCCCTAGCATTAGTAGTTGTTGAAGGCTGAGTCGATTCTTACATTCTTTCCAAGGAAAAGAAAAAAAAAAAAAGAAAAAGAAGCTGGCATAAGGTTTGAGATGCGTACATTCATTGCTTCAAAGTCAAAGTACATAGGTTTGAGATGCCTGTAATCTCATATTAATCCTAGTGGCTATATATCTCCTAAAATATCTTACCCTGGCCACAGACTTCATTGCTTGTTACAAGAAAGAAAAATAGTTTACTTACTCAACACATACATCCATCTAAACACCGACAGTAAGGCTTAAGTTAAAACAAAACCTTGTATATTCTTATCTTAAGACATCGTCATTTTGTTTCAAATATATATATATATACACACACACAAAAACAATAAGATAAAACATTGCCATTTTTTTCAATCCAGATAACTGTAAATATTGCCAACCTTGTAATTTTTGGCACAAAAAATAGTTATTAACAAAATGGGAATTATCTTCTTGGAAATAGAGTCACCGTAGAAAATGTCCAACTAATACTACAAATTCTGAGAGTAATTGAGATAAAATGAAAAAAAAAAATCTCAAAATTATGACTTGATAAATGAAAAAAAGTTCACTATTCTTAAAATCAATGATAGAACAATTAAATGTTACACAATTTTTTTTGCAACCACAAAATGAGACTAAATCATATTGGTATGAAAATAAGTTTTCAGATATACTTTACGGTTAGTGTTGATAAAAAAAAATTTAATTTAATGAGAATTCAAAAATGAAACCTTTTGACATATAAGATCCTTGTGTATGAATTCAGTAAAATATTATATCATTCAATCAATTCTTTTTTAATGTAATTGATTTGAAATTTTATATTTGAAATATTGAATTTTAAATATAAAAATTTCAAATAATATGTAGTTATATGTCATTTTAAATTATTATTAAATGAGCTATTAAACTTATTGTGAATTTATTTCAAATCCTAATATATATAAATTCATATAGTGTTTAAATAAAAAATTTAATTGAAATCTAAATTCATGCTAAAATCCATTTAAGCATAGCAAGTTTATTTTATGCTCTTCCAAAACCAGATAATAATTTAAAAAAAAAACAAAACAAAGCAGAACTAGGGCAAGTTGAGCAAATTGAAAAAATCCAGAAAATATATGTTAAACAAAAGCAGCAAGAAAAAAAAACGAAAAAAAAAAAAGAAATAAAACTGTAGATAATTTCACCCATAAAAAACTAATGAAACAGAAGCAGCAGAGCTGGTAGTCACCGGCCGTGGATCAGAATCCGATAACCCCTTTCTTCGTTTTCCGGCTTCTTTTTTCTTCAGTCCATTGTTATTTATTATTATAATCTATAAACACTAAAAATTGAGATAAAGAGAGATGACATCTAAGGGCTGAGAGTTGTTTACGGCATTGTAAGTTAGGTTGCCGTAAAAACACTCCATTTCTGAGATCAAACGTAACATTTACGATATCTTTAACCATTTCCGGCGGCGTAGTCACAGGCCGTCAAACTTTTACAAATCACCATATCATCACTCTCTCGTTGACCTTCATCGTATATAAGGTACACACCAGCTTGCAGAAAACGAAAGAGTTCCATTTTCAACATTAAACCAGCATATATATATACTAATTCATCATTCAATTCAACAAAGTTCATGGTCATGGGTTCATCCACTGGTGGCGGTGGTGGTGTTCCGCCGGGGTTTCGGTTTCACCCAACAGATGAAGAGCTGCTTCATTACTACCTGAAGAAGAAGCTTTCGTTTCAGAAGTTTGATATGGAAGTCATTAGAGAGGTGGACTTGAACAAGATGGAACCTTGGGAGATACAAGGTATATACGTTTATATATGAACTCTTTACCTGATCTGCTGCATGCAGAAAGATGCTATACATGTGAAATTATTATTATTTTTTTCTTTTTTGCGGTCAATTTTCTTTTTATGGCAAATTGTAACCATCAAAAGTTGATCATATGTCATTGATAATGATTCATGAAAAATCTTACCTATTTTAATTATGTTTTTCTAAAACATATATTCATCTTTTAGTAGTTAAATAAATATTGAGATTATGAAAACATTTATAGATTGTATGAACTTTAATTCAGTTATGCATAGGATTCAAAATTTTATATTTTTTTTCAGTGCCAAGATTATATACTGACTTACTATTTCCTTTTTATCTGTTTCAAATTATGGCACTTTCTTTTTTAAAAAGATGGTTAATCGGCTAATTGATTATTAACTTGTTATTTAGTATGTACATTTATTAGTGCCATCTCATTTTAATGAAGTCGAATTAGTTGTTTTTGCTCAAAGTAGGTTTTTTATTTGAGTTTTAGTGCATGCAATCATATTAAGTTAAAAATTTATAAATTTTTTTTCACTGTTATTGTTTTACCTGAATCAAATTAGATTAGTCAAAATTTATTGAGTTTTTAATACAAGTATTTTAGACCAACAACTAGAAAAGACCACATTTCAATTATACTAGCTATGTTTTTTAATTCTAAATTATTGATTGTACTATATTCAATTGTTATATGTGTAACATAAATTATATTTACATGAAGGTTAATTTATTGGAGTCAAAATTTTACACTCCTTTGGTTCCAAAACAATATGTAGACTTACTTTCCAGTTTGATCTATTTCAAATTATATGTAAATTTTTTAGGAAAACATATTTAATTCGCTAATTTTTTAATTAATAAGTTCTTACTTAGTATGCATTTTTATAGATGCTAACTAATTTTAGTAATATGGAATGAACTCTCAATTATCAATAGAGAAACATATGGGGAAAAGAGTATATTTCAATTATATTAATGATATTTTTTAGTCTATGTAAAAATCAAAGTAGATATGTTACTTTAGAAAGGAGTAAGTATAATGTGAGTAATTTAAAAAAAAAAAAAATTCTTTTGACCAACGGGAAAATTATGGGGGAATAAGAGATCGAACCTATAATCTCATCTTATATTGCTTATCATCTGAACCACTAGACTATAGAGGGAGGAGTCTTAAAATATATTGGAAATTTATTATTTAGCTTTGTTGAAGAGAAAAATAAAAATCGTTTAAGATATAAATGTTGACTATTGCATTCAAAATTCATTACTTTTTTCCGAAGTAATAATCATTGAAATCAAATTGTGACTGTGGTAAAGTGAAAAATAAATTTCCCTGCATCAACCATTTTTTTTTTTTATCATCTGAATTAATTTGCTGATGTGCATGTACAGAGAGATGTAGAATTGGATCAACTCCACAAAACGAGTGGTACTTTTTCAGCCACAAAGATAGAAAGTATCCTACAGGGTCGAGGACGAATAGAGCAACAAATGCAGGATTTTGGAAGGCAACGGGGAGAGATAAGTGTATTAGGAACAATTACAAGAAAATTGGTATGAGGAAAACTCTTGTGTTTTACAGAGGAAGAGCTCCTCATGGCCAGAAGTCTGACTGGATCATGCATGAGTACCGTCTTGAAGACGGTGATGACGTTAACGGGAGCTCCAATGTAAGTCTATTTTTTTCTCTCTGAAATATATGCTTATGGTCTTTTAGCATTGCTAAGAGGAACTTAACATTATGAAAGAGATAGTTTAAGAAACCTAAACAATATGTGCAGGAGGATGGTTGGGTTGTGTGCAGGGTATTCAAGAAGAGGAACCTATTCAAAGTTGGAAACGAAGGAGGAACGAGCATCAACTCGTCTGATCATCACCAACAACTCAACAACAATGCATCAATCACTATTCAACCGCGTAGTTTCATGCACAGAGACAGCCAACTATTATTACGTGATCAGATACCTTTTGAACTAAATAAACCTGAACTTGCACTTCATCACTACCCACACAACATGGCCGCATCTCAATACTCTCTTTTCCAATCACAAACTCTATTATCAACCCAAAACAATAACAAGCCAATAGGGTATGAATACTCAGCTAGAGACACTGAAAATGGTAGAGAAAGTCTTCGGTATCACCAGCAAAGCTGTGAGCAGGCAGCAGGTCTAGACGTGGGCAATTGCGAACCAACTCATCATCCTCAACAACAAATTGGTGTAGGAAGAAATCATGAAGCAGCTTCTGGGTTGAATGAATGGGCCATGCTTGATCGGATTGTTACTCCTCATCTTGGAAACGATGATTCTTCTAAAGGAGTGAGGTATGAGGATGCAAACCCATCAACAGTGCACCCCATTAATCATCTTTCTTTGCGCGGGGAAATGGACTTGTGGGGCTATGGAAAATAAATTTCTCATATAAAATTGCTTCGCTACTTTTTTCCATTCCATTTTTTTTAATGAAACTAAGAATTAAGATTGCAGTTGAATATACAAAACTATTCAAAAGAGAAAAGCTATATTTGTATCGTGTGATTTTATGTTTTTACACTTCAAGTCTTATACTCTGAAGTCTTATATTTTGAAAATTGTTTCCTTGTAAATTGTAAATTAACACTTAATTATTAAATTAATGTTAGATTTTATGTTTTTACACTCAAAATGTACATTAAGACTTAATTGTTAAAAAATTATTGCATAATTTTATGATGAACTTTAATTATTTTTATCAATATGTCATATTTTAAAGATTGTGGTGAATTGACGTATAACCTTTTTTATTTGTTGCAATTTTATCTACGGTAAAAATAGCTTGTGTCCATGTTGACATGATATGCTAATATGAATATTTGTCCGTGGAAATTAGAGAAAAATATTAGTAAAGGAAATTCTTTTATCTTTTTTTTTCCTGTAAATATATCTTTATTTTTATCATGCAAATGTTAGAATTTTAATCAGTTATCTTTTAACTATCAAAATGTTTTTCTAATATGAACTTATGTATCTTTTATATATATATATATATATATATATATATATATATATATATATATATATATATATATATATATATATTTAGTTCAAGTATATAGTTATTACATTATTTTTGCAGATTTATCCTCAATTTTCACAATAATTTAATTTATCAATTTGAGAAATTATTTTAATGTTATTTGATTTTGACATTGATAAAAATTTTATAATTTAAAATTATTATTGATAACTCCGAATTGATCTTTATTGTGGAACCTGCATCGACAATAAGAATTGGGTAAATAAATGAGATTTCCCCCACAAACAATTTGAAGTTTAAGTCAGTATTTATATGTGGAAAATAATAAAGCAAGCATAGTTGAATAGAATAATGGTAGAATGTGAATGATGGGATGATGAGAGAAGGGTTGCTGAGCATGATGGCTTGATGTCTTAATGTAGCATGAATGATATGAAATGTAATTAGATGTATATATATGGAGAGTATTGCTCATAACAAGGCAGTAATCAGAGTTGAAAAGGAGAAAGTAATTCTCTTGTATATTTCTGAATAATGTAAGATACAATTATATAAGAGTATAGGTAGTACATTAGAGATAAGAGACTACAAAAGAGATATACATAAAAAGAAATAAACTACATATATCATTATCACAAATAGCAAGATGAGTTCATTCGCTAATACCCCCCAGCAAGCTGATGACTACAGTGTAACAAGTCAAAGCCTGGTCCGATGTTAAAGGAATTTTAGAGTAGGTAGAGGTTTAGTAAGAAGATATGCAATTTGATCATCTGTCGTTAAAAATTGAACCTGTAATTGGTGAGCTTGGACCTGCTCTCTTACAAAATAATAATAAAGTTCTATATGTTTTGTTTGAGCATGTAGAACAAGATTTGATGAGAGATAAATAGCACCAACATTATCGCATCATAAAATAGGGGGTGAAGAAAGAGAGATACCAAGTTCATACAAGAAGGTTCAAATCCACATTAACTTAGTAGTAGCATTGGCAAGAGCCTTGTATTCGCTCTCGGACAAGGAGCAAGCAATGGTGGGTTGCTTTTTAGCAATCCAAAAAATTATATTGTGACCAAGGTAAATTGCCGTAATAATCCGAGTTTTGAAATTAGTTTATTTTAAAATATGATATGCAGTGTTAATAATTTTAAAACAATATTGGATTATTTTATTATCTTGTGAATTATTATCATTATTATTTTTACGTTTAATTAAAAATTTTCTACGTAATTGTTTATATTGCGGTTTAATATTTTGAATAATATTATTTTAATAATGCTTAATGTAGTGCATTAACATTTTAATATTAATAAATTACATTATTTAAATGTAATTTAATGACTTTATATATATATATATGTGTGTGTGTGTGTGTGTGTGTGTGTATTTAGATGTGTGGTGTGTGAATTTTGTAAAATATAATAATGTATATTATATTATATAGTTTATAAATTTTTTATTATATAGTATTATGAATATATATATACAAAAATATCAAAACCCTCCCCCTCACTTTCTCTCTCCCCGATCATCACCTTCCCGCAACCTCACCGTCTGTTTCTTTCGTTCACCGACTGTCATTGTGCCTCCCCTACCAGCTCTCGTTGCCATCGCTTTCTTCACGCTTCTCTAGCGCCGGTGTCGCCTCCAGTAGCTCGTTTTGTCCGAGAGTTTCTTCTTCTCCGTTCTCCTCCGTCCGATAACCAAATTGGATGTTTCTGGTGGCATTGAACTCGTGGAGCTTCGAGGAGGAAGATTCCAAGCTCCTTTTGGTAGGAAAACACATGGTGATGAGGTTTTAAGCTTGTTTTTGTTTTGGCCATTCTTGGGTTTTTAATTTTTTTTTTCAATTATTTTTCCTGGATTCTTGAGAAATTTCTTTACAAAAATTATTTCCCTTAGCTTAATATACATCTTTGAATTTTTATGTGATTTTTGGGAATTATTTTGATTTTTGTGAATTTTTGATTATTTTATTATTTTTGTAAATTAATTAAATAAATTATGAAATTGTGATTTTTGGTGTTATTGGTGGTTAATATTAATTTTAGAAATTAATTTATAATTTTTTTGTAATTTTTATAATTTTTTTTTAGTTTATGTTAGTTTTGGAAATATAGGTTAAAAATATATTTTGTTAGTAATTATTGGTTAATTAGGTATATTTGTTGATTTTAATGAATAATATGTTGAGAAAATAATTTTTGTGTATTTATATAATTTTTTTTTTGAATTTTTTTAGTAATTTATGTATATTTTTATATATTAGGGGTAATTTGGTAGTAATTTTAATTGCATATTAATTTTAATTGGTTTTAATATTGTTTGAGGTATAAAAATGATTTTTACAATTTATTTATTAATTTTAACTAATTAATACTATTTTTCAAAAATTATTTTCAAATTATATATAATATACTATTTTTGTAAATAAATGGATTTTTAGTAATTTTTTTATGTTTTTAGACTAATTAAGTAATTTGGATTTATAAAATGAATTTCTATAAATAGTTGTGGAATTATTGAGAAATATCAATTTTTAATAATATTATATTATTGATTAGGGTTTTTAAGTAATATTTGGTAAATTAATTACTTTTGGTGTTTTAATACTTAAATTTTCATATTTTGATATTTAAAGGGTATTTTTGGTATTTATTGAATTTTAATATATTTTATTGTGTTATTAAACTTGTGTTGAACTATGGACCTTGGTTGGAAAATTTCAATAGTTCGGGATCCAAACCGAGGATTGTGAGAATTTTGTATTCAAAGTGTACTTTTCTTATAGGACGAGCTTTACTTTTTAAGTAGAGAGATGTCTGTTTTATAGAGGAGGTTCTGTCAAATTTTTGGTAGAATTCTTGTAAAATGTGACATCGGGTCTAATTCCTATTTTGTGTCCATTTTTGTTTAGAATTTTAGATCGAGTTTCTAGAAGCTTAAGTTAGATATATTCTAATGTTGTGATCATTTTATTTGTTTAGTTGCGTCGAGACCGAGGCCTAGGGCACCAGGCCCATCGAACCAGTCTCAAGGAGCGCATCCCTGTGAGTTATTATGATATATATACATTGTTTTAGGTTGCATGTTTTAGAATTCTATGTTTTAAATGTAAGATTTTTGCATAATTGTTTTAGTGAATGCTTAAGTATATTTTAGGTATATTTTAAAATAATTGCATGTTTTCCTTGTGATTTATATTCAAATTATGTTTAAGTATATTATTGGTTAATTTTGAGTATATTTTATGAATTGTTTAAGTTGATTTTATGTATATGTACCTGAAATATACCTAGTTTATTTTAGGTATATTTCTGGTATATATATGGTTTATTTGCTCATTCTGTATACCATTGTATATACTATTTATTTTCGAATGTATGTTTATTTTTAATGAAGGATATTGATAGAACGTGCTTCCTAGTGGGCAACATTAGGACCGTGTACGTACCGGTGCGATAGATGATAGGTTGAACTACTAACTTATTGGGGAAAATATGATATGATTGATTTGTTTGAGATGTGATGCGATTAATGGTATGATTGCTAGAGCTCAGTTAACTAAGTGTCTCAGGGCCAATCACACTGACAGTCAAACTGCTGGAGCTCGGTTGACTTAGTGTCTCGGGACCAGTCTACTATGCAGTTGGACTAAGTGAATTCACTTGGAATTAAGTGAGCCAATATGGCTAGGGTGTTTTAATGTGATATTTGAGGTTGCGGTAACTTAGGATCCTATTTGATCCTTCATAAATAAGATGATTTTCAGTATTAAATATAAAATGATTTTCTTTGCATATGTGTGTACTTCCCTGTATATATTTATTATATATACTTTTGAGTGTCTGCATTTGACATTTAGCTATGCGTATATATATATTATAATAATTCACTCAGTGAAGTCTGACTCCCCTCAGTTAATGTTTTTATAGGAGAGTCCTCATCTTCAGACCTCAATAGTAAACCTATCCGCCCCGGCTTTATTATGTAAATTACTTACTTAGTTATTTATTATTGTACTCTAGAAAACTACAGTAGTTATATTTTGTAATAGAAGTGAGTTTTATTTATGTGGTGTTTGAGGTTTTAATTCAAATGTTTAATCTGAATATTGTACTAAATTATTTCATGACATGAAAGATTATCTATTTATGTTAAATTGAAATTTTATTTTTGGCATATTTTAATTATTTATTGTATGTTTTTATTATATTAAGACTTGCTATGGGTTCTGAATTCGAAAGAATTGTCGTTCCTTAGTGGTAGTTATGGCCCCAAGTTTGGTTCATGACAATTGCAAACCCACTAGTAGATCGTCAATCATTGGGACACCCTTCCTAATCACTATTCATAAAATAATGAAGGGACATTGCATAAGATGGAAGCAAGGAAAGAGATAAGCCAACGGTGTTTTTCAAGTACTTTAAAACCCATTTCACTGCTTGCCAATGATGATCCATTGGTAAATGCATATATTAGCATAATTTATTAACAAAACAGGTAATGTCAGGACGTGTTAAAGTAACATCTTATAGTGCCCTAACTGTTTGTTGATATAATTCCCCATTAGAGAGATAAGTACCTGATGTCTTAGAGAGAACAGGAGAAATAGCCATTGGAGTGTTGCATGGCTTAGAACCACTCATGGTGGTTTTATCTAACAAATCAAGAATGTACTTTTATTGAGAAAGTAAAAGACCATGTTTTTGGCGTATTACCTCAATCCTAAGAAAGTAACTTAGTGGCCTTAAATCTCAAAAATGGAAACTCTTGATGTATAAGAGAAATAAGAGCATCTATCTCAACATTGTTAGATCTTGTAATAATAATGTCATCACTATAGATTAAAATGAAGATTTTATGAGCTCCTTTATATCGAATGAATAAAGAACCATCAACTTTAAATGAAGAAAAGCCTAGATTTAATAAGAATGTTTCCAAGTGAGTGAACCATGGCCGAGGTGCCTATTTAAGGCCATACAGAGATCAATGAAGGCGACAAACATGAGTTGGATTATCTTCATTAACAAAGCCTGGCTGTTGAGACATATAAACTTCCTCATTAAATTTACCATAGAGGAAAGCATTGAAAACATCTATTTGGTGCATAGACCAACTATGGGTGACTGCAATGTTAAGGATGGTTTGAATGGTGGTAACCCGTATCATAAGACTATAAGTATCATGGTAGTTGACACCTTGTTGTTAATTGTATCCTTTGGTAACTATGCATGCTTTATAATGCTCTATAGAACCATTAGGTTGTTTTTTGATTTGAAACACCCATTTATTACCAACAATGTTTTTGTGCATAGGACATGGTACCAAAAACCAAGTATGATTAGTGACCAAGGCATTTATTTCATGTTGCATTGCATTTTGCCATTCAGAATGTGTTTTGGCTTATAAGAAAGTGATGGGTTTGGTTTGGATATAATCAGGTTTTTCATGGGGAAGGGGATGTTTTGTGGTGAGGTAGGTAGATCTTCGTGTCGTAGTGGAAGGGCAAAGCTTCATTTAGTGGATGCGGGTGGGTTCATGGGGTTGTGTAGGTTGTGGGGAATCGGGTGGTTATGGATTAGTATATTGATTAAGATCAACAACTAAATTTAATCCGAGTAGTTGAGAAGAAAATGTAGGATTAATAGGTATTGGTGTTTTGGATAGGATAGAAAGGGCAGAAGAAGGTGGACATGGAGAAGGACTGTGGGGTGGTGTGTTTTGGATAGGATTAGGTGATAGAGATTGAGTTCGATTAGAAGTGGACTGATGGGGAGGAGGTGGAAAGGAGGGAAAATTCTTATCGGTTTGAACCAAATAAGCACGACTGTTACACATAATTGAAAGCCAAGGAGAAGGTGATTCAGCTTGGGTAATACTTATAGTAGAATGAGAAGAATGAAATGGACATAATTTTTCATTAAAATGCATAAATCTTGCTTGATAAATATAACCCGTTTCCAAATCAAGACAATTGTAGCCAAAATGATCTTTTGCTATGCCTAAATTGACAAAAACTTTTGATTTATAATCAAATTTATATTTATTATAGGGGTGAAGAATAGGAAAAATACAACATCCAAAAATTTTAAAGTCCTCATACTTCATAATTTTTCCAAATAGTTTTCTAAAAGGCAAAAAATTTTGAAGGACATGACTAGCCATGCATTAATTAGAGAAATTGCATTTTCAAAAGCAAATGACAAATAATTTAGAGGCATGTACAAGTGAGCTAATAAAGTCAATCTAGTGTCCACAATATGTTGAATTTTTTTGTTATCTCCAATGCCATTTTTCTCATGTGTATGAGGTCATGCAATATAATGGATGATGTCTTTTGATTTTAGAAAATTATTTAGTTTTATATATTCGCCACCCCTATCACTATGAAAAGCTTTAATAGGGGTATTAAATTGACGTTCAACAAAGGCATTAAATTGGAAAAACATATCAAGTATATCACTTCATTATTTGATGCAAAATAACTAATAAAAATGACTAAATTCATCAACAAAGAGAACAAATAACAAACCATTAGATAACTGAATAGGGGTAGGACCCCATACATCTAAATAGACAATGTTAGAAGGAGCTTTGCTTTAATTTACAACACTAGCTAATGGAAACTTTGCTAATTTTCCTAAATGATAAGAAGAACAATTAAATGAAGAAACATTGAGACGTTTAAAACAAGGTAATTAAAAATCATGAATTATTTTAGAAACTGTCTTTATTTGAGGATGCCCAAGGCAAGCATGCCAATCTTTAAATAAAATAGTTGTAGTATGAAAATTCGATGATGGAGATGAAATTGTGTAGAGTCCATGCTTACTCGGTCCACGGAGTAAAACGTCCTTGGTGACTTGATCCTTAACAAGAAAATAATCAAAGTGAAACTCAAAGAATATAAAGAGTTATCTATGGTGAATTTATGAATAGAAAGCCATAGTTTGGTAAGTTTAGGGACATGCAAAACATTCTTTAAATGGAATAGTTTATTAGGCAATTTAATAATAAAGGAACCAATATTAGAAATACTCAAATCTTGACCATTAGCCACTTAGATTTGATCATGTCTTGTGTACTCATTATTGATTGATAATGATAAGATATTGGTAGTCATATGGTGTATTGTGCCTGTGTCCAGATGCTAAAGAAAATAAGCAATGCTAGGAGCTGAAGGTGGTGCATAATAGTCAAAGTCAGAAAATTCAGAAGGTGCTCTATTAGAGTAGCCATAGTTTAGTGACCTACGAGAGACATGATTTACATGACATAAATGCAGAGAATTGGATTGTTGGCATTGACAATGTCTGTGGCAATGATCAGCTATGTGATTCTTTTTATCACATATTTGACAATGGAGTATCCATTATTAAAGAAATGAAGATTAAGTGGCTGGTTATAGTGGAAAAAAGGGTTGTCCATGTTTAAAAGATGGGGAGAAAGGCTTTTGAGGAGAATGGGTAGCCACCATATGTGCAAAAAGAAGTTCTTGGACACTCTTTAACAATATTTCATAAGCCACCAGCTGACCATGTAATTCATGAAATGGTATTGGTTTAGTCCATAAATTTAAAGCAATGATGATGGGATGGAATTCATTACTGATGTTGAGATAAATTATCACATTGAATTCAGCTATAGAAAGTGTTATGCTAATGGCACTTCATTCATCAGCAAGGGCTTTGGCATGTTGTAAGTGCTAAGAGATAGGCAGGTCAAGACATTTAAATTCTTATAAATCAATGTGTAATTGTAATTAATGGCTTTGGGAAATAGCTCCAAAGGCTTGGCTTAATGCCAACCAAACCTGAAAAGAAGATTGAAGACCAATAATGTAGGAGTAAACTTCATTTGTTAATGAAAATAACAACCAAGTCATGAGAAGTTGATCCTTAGAAAACCAAGTATGGAAATTAGGATTGGGAATGCTAAGTGCAGAGTTGGACGGATAAAAAATGGTTTATGGTGGTGAGGGCTAACTACCAATCAATAAATCCCATCAGGTTATGGTAGTTTAATAAAGGTATAAATTGTGTCTTCCAACTAAGGAAGTTTTTAGAAGTTAATCGAATGGAAAATGTGTGATGAGTTTGAACAGGAGTAGAGGTAATGTTTGCAGTGGTGGTGTAAGTTACAGCACCAGTGTTTACAACGGTGGGTGTGATAACCATGGAAAAAGGGAAGGTAAATAACAAAAGGAAAAAAATATTAATTGGTAGGCTCTGATACCATAACAAGGCAGCAATCAGAGTTGAAAAGGAGAAAGTAATTCTCTTATATATTTTTGAATAATGTAAGATACAATTATATAAGAGTACAGATAGTACATTAGAGATAGGAGACTACAAAAGAGATAACATAGAAAGGAACATACTACATGTATCATTATCACAAATAGCAAGATGTGCTTATCCACTAATAGCTTAAACCTTGGTTGTATTAAGATTCCTTAGTCTTATAGGATTACCTTGATTAGGAGAGAAATAGACTTTCTTTATAGAATAATATCTACAATTAGGAATAAAATATTTTACCTTTCTCTTTAAGGATGTATATTTCTCTTTCGGTTATCAAGAGTTCCCCTGAGTGTTTTTCAAATATTTATGTTTATGTTTTCTTGACTTAAGTTCTGATTATGAGATTCTAAATTATCTAAGTAATATGATATGAAGATTATAAAGTTTGTGTTTTGGAATTGTATGTTGTGTCTAGCACTGAGATTTGTTGTCACATGTGTTAGTATGCTGAATTCTATACAAATCCATGTATTTTAAATTATCATTCGAGTACGTTAGCAGTGTCGAGTTTTGACCTCAAACGTCTTCGATACACTTGTCTTATTGAACATCTACCTTGGGTATAAGTGAGCAATATTGTTCGAGTATGTTTGGCAGGGGCAAGTTTCGACCTTAAATGATTCATAGTATGCTTGTTTTATCTAACATCTACCCCATGTACAAGCATTATCATTCGAGTGCATTTGTCAAGGGCTTGTTTTGACCTTGGATGATTCTGAGTATGCCTATCTTACCGAACATCTACCCTGGGTATGAGAATTATCGTCCGAGTATGTTTAGTAGGGTAAGGTTTTGACCTCAAATGATTTAGAGTACACTTATCTTATTGAACATTTAACACGGGAATGAGTAATGTTTATGTTTGAGCATTAATGCTTTGTTGGTGTTAAATACAATGTGAAGTGTATGATTACTTAGACTGTCACCAATTAAACGAGGTAGGCCTAATATAGCGCTCGAAGGAGCATTTATGCTCGTATTGTTTTAACACAATCGCAGAAGAAAAACAAGAATTCTTGGATGGTTTGATTGATTTTAAGTAATAATGAGTCCTTCATGTATTCATGTAGATATACTAATATATGATTGGTGATGATAATGCAATTTTAGTAAATAAGCATTCATGTGTAGTTGTGTGAACATACTTATATGGCAAGCTATAGTTATTCATATAAGAATAAATAAGATATGAAAATAAGTAATTAAAAAATAAATAATAAATAATTGGGGAAGAAAACTTATTTCTTGATATGCTATTGTCTTAACTTTGAGTTAACGAATATTTATATTCATTTATTTTTGCTCTCTAAATAGTAGTTCCTTTATTATATGCATAATTATTATCGAGTGACTGAGTGAAGTTCTTGCTTTTAAAAATTCTAGTTTGGGAAAGTAAAAGGCAGTAATGAGTTTGCATTTGGATGCCATTGACTTGTTTTGTATGAATTTTAGGTTATTATCTTATGCACGATTACAAATTTTAAGAATTTTGCATTATTCTCAAGGAAAAGTTCATCTAATAGTCAATGCATATGTTTCATACTTTATGGAACAAAACATGAACACGTTGCAAATAAATTGCATATAAGCCTTACAATCATTTTTTTTATTAATGTATGTTTCTTTAATTTAGAACCAATTCTAACACTCGGCTCAGGCCTAGCCTCCTTGATATGTACTTTAATACATGTAATTAGCTCATTCGTTTTCTTTGGAAAAAACTATCTTTTCCTTTTTTTTTGTAGAACTCAATTGCTCCTATAAATAGTCCTTTCTCTAGTTATTAATATCTTAGTATGGAAGGAACATATTTAAAGGCAAAAGTGTGGATAATGTAGAGCATTTTCAAGCTCATGAGGTATCGATCCATTAAGACTATTTTTGACACATCCAACACTTTAAGCTTTCTTTTATAATCATAGAGGTGACCATACCTAGGAGGCACAACACACAAGTTCTTATCATAGGAAACATCAGTCCAAAAGTAGTGATTGGATTGACCAGATTCCAAATAAATATCAAGCTTGACTTTGGAAAAATTTTATAATGAACCTGACTTTTGATAAGTTGGAAGGTCATACCAATAATATCAAGTCATATAGGGTTCACTCATGTACTATTAGGTTTTAGTTTTTATCACTTTAATTAAAAATTCTTAATTTTTATTAATTTGACCTTCCAACTCATCAAAGGCCAGGATCACTATATAATGTCTCTGATTCTTGGACTTTAAAAGCACAAACTTGTCTTATTGTATAGTCATTAATTTATTGCTTGTTTAAGTTATGTTTAAACTGAGCAACTAAGTAAAGATTTTAGCTGCATTGAATTTTTGAAGATGGGTAGCTACATAATGATCTCTGTGCAACTTACTCAACTATCAAACTAGGTTCTAAAGAATAACATAATTTTGACAGTTAAGTAGAACTAAGTGCTCTGAGATAGCTTGCTCTGAGAGCCAAGTGCTACAAGAAATCCCACAAGTTAGAGGGCAACAAACTCTAGTGGTTGAATAACTTAGGATTCATTATTCAGTACTCGGTGCCCAGTTTTAGGTGGATGCTTAAGAAGCGGATGTTCAGTGTTCAATGGTTACTCCATGCTCAAATTTTGAATTCTCATGAGTCAAGATTTGGTGTTTAATGCTTGGTGGAGCTCAACTTTTTATCTAAAAATTATTCTTTAAGTCCCTTTTCTCCGTTGTCTTCATCGAAGGATAAATTATTTATTATTTTTTAAACTTCTAATTCTACTAACTTCCATGCTTTATCAGTTGCTAGATTCTTTGTTTATTGATCCTTTTAATGTCGAAGCATGATCATGTTTAAAGAAATTGTAATTTGGTTATATGCTTGAGTTGGTCAAGCTAAGTTCTAAGTGAGTAAAGATAACTTAGGAATCACTTTTATTATGCCTAACTCTTTGTTATTTTATTTTAAACCAAATTAGAAAGAGCTAGGTTCCTATAGACGAAGCCACTTGATAACTTTAAATTGATCTTTGTTATGGAACTTATGTCAATAAGAAGAATTAAATGAATGGGTAGGATTTCCCCCTACAAAATCTCCTAGTTTAAGTTAGTATGTATATGAGGAAAAATAATAAAGTGACCAGAGTATAATAGAATAATGGTAGAATGTGTATGATGGAGTGATGGGATGATGAGCATGATTGCTTGATGTAGTATGAATGATAGAAGATGCAATAAGATGTATATATGGGGAGAGTATTGCTCAAACCTTAGTTGTATTAGGATTCCTTAGTCTTATAGGATTTCCTTGATTAGGAGAGAAATAAACTTCCTCTATAGAATAATCTCCATAATTGGAAATAAAGTATTTTACCTTTCTCTTTAGAGATGTATATTTCACTTTGAGTTATTAGCTATGTTCATAAATCTCCTTCAAGGAATACTAATTTATTGGAGGAGTTAATGAAGAGCTATGAGAGTAGATTCAAGCTGTAGGAGTAAATTTATAAATAAAAACTACAGATGAAGAACTTAGTGGAGTTGATGGTGGTAAGAAAGAACTAAAGGCACAATTATTGGCTTCATTAACTAGAAATAATCGATTGCTCCCACAATGCAAATCTGAACAACCTTCCACATTAGTCCAATTTCATGCACATTTTTCATTATTAAGATAATTATTCTTAGCTCTATCTTAATAGTGTTAGTTAGTTGGTTATTGTATAGTTATCTTTAATTATTGTACATGATAATTTGTATGTCTATATATGTTAATTGATACATAGTAATACAATTATCTTTCATAAGCTCAATTAGCTTTTTGACTTGGTTTCAGAGCTTGAAACAAGATGACCACTTCTTCTTCATCATCATCATCATCATTATCATATTCTCCTTCTTTTTCTTCAATCCTTTCTCATTCAATTTCCTCTTTCTTTCCTTTACTAATATATCCTATCTCAACAATAATACCTTCACAAATTATTCATTCATTTTCCATTAAATTAAACTCCAAGAATTATATTCCTTGGAAGTTACAATTTACTCCACTTTTGAATTTTTATAGCCTTTATGGTTTAATTAATAGGACTAAAGTTGCTCCTATAAAAGAAATTATTGATTCTGCCACAAATCAACATATTCCTAATCTTGAATATCTTAGCTGCTTTCAAAAAGATCATCTCTTATTCTCATGGTTGTTGTCTTCAATAACAGAAGAAATCTATCCACAATTCTGTAGCAGAAATATGGAGAGCTCTTGCTACCACCCATGGTGTTATTAGCAATGCACAAAAGACATAACTATATATTGAATTACATAATGTCTCCAAAGGTGATAAAATAATTTCTCAATACCTTTACTAAGAAAAAGCCATTATCGATTCATTAGCCTTGGTTGGACAATCCATTATACCATTAGAGTTTAATGAAATTATTTTTAGAAAGCTTGGGGCTGAATATAGTGGAATAATTAGAGCATTACAACAACATTCCAATTTAATTTCATTTAATGAACTTCATGCCAACTGTTGCTTATAAACTTATTGCAAGTTGTAATAACCATAGCTTCTTATTGATAATTTGGTTTAGCGCTCTCCTTTAGTTATGCATTAACTTCCTACTTTCTCTAATCACAGAAGATTTGGTAATCATGGTGGTCGAAAAGGTTTCAGTGTCATGCCCAATTCTATCACCTATTAGATATGTGGCTTAACTGATCATTCTATTATTAATTACTGCAAGCATTTTGATGCTACTGTCACCTATCGTGGTTAACCTTACTTCAATGAATCTACCCAAAATTTTTCTCATTCTTTAAATAGTATGCAAGCTAATTTTTATACTGTTCAAAATTCTCTAGGACTACTTCCTTCACCTCTTTTAGTTGCTTCAACACTATGGTACCCGGATACAAGTTCCACCCATCATGTTACTCTGGATTTATCTTCTCTTAGCATTTCTAAAGACTACAAAGGTACGAAACAATTATTACTAGGCAATGTTGCTGGTTTGTAAATTAATCACACTTGACATTCTACAATTTCTTCTCCTATTAAGTCATTTTCTCTAAAAAACGTGTTATATGTCCTTACCATGACTAAACCTTTACTTGCAGTCATAAATTTTTATAGAGATAATCATTGGTTTTTTTAATTTCATGATGATTTATATGTTGTTAAAGATTAGGTCTCCAAATAAAAGGTTCTTCAAGGAATAAGTGAACATGGCCTCTACAAATTAGAAGGAGCTTTGCTCTTATCCTTAAATGTTGTGGTGTATCATGCGACCCTATAAGACTAGCATACAAGACTCGGACACCCAAACTACTATACTTTTCATTAATTATTTCATCAATTTCAACTTCCATGTTCCAAAAATAAAATTCCCAAAAATAAATGTGAAGCATGTTGTTTAGGCAAGCTTCATCGATTAAGTTTGCATTTAACTCATCATCGTAGTATTTCTCATTACAATTAATTCATTTGGATGTTTAGGGTCCTGTCCTTTTAAATGCATTTTTTGGTTATAAGTATCTTGTTATTTTCATCAATGATTTCTCATTATTTACATGGTTTTATTCTATTAAATGTAAGAGTGAAGTTGCAATAATTTTTTATCAATTTCAAACTATGGCAGAAAAATAGTTTGATTCAAAAATAAAATCTTTCAACTTATATTGGGGTGGTGAATTTCATCCATTATTTAAACATTTTCAAAATATTGGAATTATTCACAGTATCACATATCCTTACACTCATGAGCAAAATGGGACCTCTAAAAGAAAAATTAAAGATATAGTTAATCTTAGACTTTCTTTGCTCAAACAATGTGGAGCATCATTCATTTTTTAGGAATTTACATTTGAAATGGCAATCATGTTAATAAATTGATGCTTACAAGTTCTTTAAAAAATCAAATACCTATTAAAAAATTATATCAACATGATCCTTATTATTCTTTTCTTAGAATTTTTAGGTATGCAATTTTCCCTCTTCTTCAACCATATAACAATCATAAATTTTCCTATCATACAAAACAATGTGTCTTCCTAGGCTATTCTCCTAATCATCTAGGTTATAGATGCTTTCATAAAGACAATAGAAAAATTTATGTTGCAAGACATGTTGATTTTGATGAAAAACTTTTTCCATTCAATTATGTTCCTCATTCTCATAATCCATCAAATGTCTCACCAGTCAACATGTTGTCTAGTCCATGGTTACAAATCACTCATCAAATGCCCAATTCACTTGTTCCTCAAGGTATGGTCTCCAACTCTTCTTACTCATTTCCTACTCCTACCTTTGCCAAAGCACTTCAATCTTATGCACCTTTATCCTTATCATCACTCCAACCAATTTCACCCTTATTAAATCCAACCATATCTGTTTATAATCTGAATGGGATTAAATGATTTATTGATCTCAATCCAACAAAACTAACTCAGCCCACAACAACCTCCTCAACACATACACAGTATGACTTTACGTCGTTTAACCTTTCACCAAAAAGTAACAACACATCTTCTTACCATGAATTCTTCTTCTTTAAATCTTTTCAAACCCTATTCCTTTGCATATGCTAACAAAATACCTGAGTGGCGATAAGCAATGTCTAATAAGATAGTTGCATTACATAGTAATCATACTTAGACACTTGTTCCGCCTCCTTTGGATGGTAATATTATAGGAAACTGCTAGGTATATAAGATTAAATGGAATGCTGATGATTAAATAGAAAGATTCAAGGTCTGGTTAGTTGTTCATTATTACACCCAAGTGTATGGTATTGATTATACTAAAACTTTTAATCCAGTTGTTAAACCTTATACTATTTGAACAATTCTATCTATGGCTATATCTCAAGGTTGGTTTCTATAACTAGACATGAGTAATGCTTTTCTAAATGGTGATTTGCATGGGTAGGTGTTTATAGTGCAGCCCTAAGGCTTTGTTGATCCAAAATATCCTTATTATATCTGTAAATTGTAAAAATCGCTATATAGTCTCAAGCAAGCATTACGTGCTTGGTACCAAAAGCTCAGTTCTTATTTATTATTTCTTAGGTTTATAAATTCTAATGTTGATCCATCTTTATTTCTTTATCATAAAGGATAAGATTGTTGTTTTCTATGTTGATGATATGGTTCTTACAGGAAATAGTCACACACTTATCACAAAGCTAATTCAACTACTATTAAATGCATTTTCTCTTTGTGTTTTGGGTGCTCTAAGCTATTTTCTTGGTGTGCAAATGCAACATACTCCTATTGGCTTATTTTTATCTTAGTGCTCTTACATTTGAGAAATTATTTAAAATGTTGGAATGGTTGATTGCAAACCTTGCTATACTCCTATAGTCATGAGTTCACTTTTTTTTCTAAATAACAGGGAAGTCCATTGTCAACAATGAAGAGGCCATTAAATATCACACACTTTATGGTAGTTTGTAGTATGTCATACTCACTAGGCCTTATATCTCATTCTCCATCAATAAATTATGCCAATTTATGCACCACCCAACCGGTGTCCACTTTAAAGCACTTAAAAGATTATTGCAATATCTTTAAGGTACTTCCCATCATAGTTTGTTTGTTAAATACAGTCCCATTACATCCTTATAAGCTTTTAAAAACTTCAATTAGGTGGGGTGTCCTGATAATCATCATTCCACTGGAGGATATTTTATCTTTCTTGGACATAATTTATTGGCATGGAATTCTTAAAAGCAATATATTGTTATTCATTCTTCAACCGAGTCTGAGTTCAAGGTAGTGGCTTATATGAGTATTGAGCTGAAATGACTTAAGCAATTACTTTTCAAACTTGGTGTTCAACTTTATTTAGCTCCACACATTTGGTACGATAATATTGGTGTAGTGTATTTGTCTTCCAATCCCATTTTTCAGGCTTGTACTCGACATATGGAGGTTGATTTCCATTTTGTGCACAATCAAGTCATGAACAAGGAACTCTTAATTTCTGCAGTATCTTCTAAAGACTAACTAGATGATATCATGACCAAATTGTTGCCATCTCCTTTGTATCATCATCTACGTGACAAGCTTTGGTTAATTTCTATCTCCCCTTCTGCTTGAGGGGGGTGTCAAGATAATTCTTCTCAGCTCTATCTTATTGGTGTTAGTTTGTTATTATACAATTATCTTTAATTATTGTACATGATCATTGGTATGTGTATATATGTTAATGACACACAGTAATACAATTATCTTTTCATGAGCTCAATTAGCTTTCTGACTTTCATCAAGTATAACATTATGACTAATAATGAGTTTATCAATTTTGGAATTATAAAATCGATACCCTTTCATTGTAGCATTATTACCAATAAATATGCATTTGACACTATGATTAATAAGCTTGTGCCTCTTTTGAGAAGGGATAAGCATAAACAATGAAATTAGAGACTTTAAAATATGATACCTTCAATTTCTATAAGGAGTTTGATTATATGGTGTTGTTGTCGGGCTTTGATTAAGGAAGTAGGATATTATGTTAATTGTTTTTTTTTCTAAAACCACTTGGGTAAACCTTTTGCTTTAAGTAAGCCCCTGCCATCTCCATAACACTTTTATTTTTACTCTTTGCTATGCCATTTTGTTATAGTATAAAGCTAGTTGTTATTATTAAGATTAATTGCTCTTATGGTCCCACATACATCATTGCACACCAGTTTAGTTGGTTTGGATACTTGTTTTATATTACTCTTTGGAAAAGCTTCTCTATGTTGTTCATAAAAACATAGCTTTCATAAATTTCTCCAACATCCTAGGTTTGCGGGATTCGATCCACTAAATTTTTATTGGACAACTAATTCAAACTTTTAAAAATTTAACTACCTATACTTATGATGGCACAACTAATTTTTCTCTTTTAATGATGTTTTGAAAGAATGTTGTTCCTTATAATATTAAAGAAGAAAGATGTTATTTTTAGTCATTGGCACTTTGAATAACATATTCTTCTTACTTGTATAAAAAAGAGCACAAGATAAGTCCTAAAAAATATATGAGTAACCTTCTTTTAGAATTTGACCAACAATCAACAAATCTAAGTTCAAATGTGGGACATAACGAACACCTTCAATGCATTTGTTATCACTTGAAGGTATTTGAACATCACTCTTTACATGCACTTCATAACCATCTTTAATGGTTATTTTAGTTTGCATTAACTCAGCCAAATTGACAAAGGCTTGCAAATTTATTTTCAAGTGATTGTTATAAATGTTATTTGTAAACCAAACATCTGGCAAGCACAGTGTAGCAGTATAACAATCCATAAATAAACTCTCACTTTCTTTGTTTGGCTTTTGCTCATCAAACATGGCATGCTTCTCTTCCACCTATAATATATTTTAAAATGCTAAAATTTATTACAATAATAGCACTAAAATTTATGAGGTTCACTAATAATTTTTTCCTTTTTAGTTCTGATGTTGACCACATGAATGTCCACCACCTCTACCAACTTGATTTCTATAATGTGATCCGATTGACTTAAAATTATTATTACGACTTGACACATTACTATTGTTGGAATTCCTTTTAAATAACTATAACTTAGTGAAAAATGCATTTTCTAATGCACATCGATCATCATACCACCATAGCCTATCTTAATGAGATTACAAAGTCCCTAACAACTCATCAATGGTCAACTTAAGTAAGCTATTTTCTTCTTCTATGGAAACCATTATATGTTCATACTTCTTCAGCAAACTTCTCAAAATTTTTTCTATAACCTTTTGAACATCCTTACCATACTTGCTCATTTGGTTGACACTCTTTAAAAGCTTAGTAGAGTGTACATTTTAGATTCTCTATGTTTCATAAATCAACTCTTAACATTCCATTGGAGATTTTGTAACTTGATAATTTGTACCTTTGAAGTACTTTAATAATGTTTTTGAAGAAGGTCACATGCTTCGTTTAACTTAATGGCTGCTTAAGTGATTGGAAAAATAACTTCATTCCCAACTTATTGAAGAAAGAAAAGAGCTTTTTGCATCCTTCTTTGGTGCTTTCGCATTTTACTTTTAGTGATTTCTTAGAAAATCAGTTGAAACTTCTACTTAAATGTAACCTTTTCTTCACTAACTGCCAAAAGTCTTGATAAATGAATAGTATTAACACAGTAAAATACTAATGTAAGTTGTTAATTATTGGTTTGTGATGTGCTACTTTAGTTTGTTATTCATACTAATCACTTGTAACCTACAAGTATATATATACCTTTTGTTCGCAAACTGTTGATATACTGGAAAACATATTCTTCTCATTCTATTTATATTCATATGGTATCAAAGCCAGTTTAGATTTGTTCATTATTGTCTGAACTTGGTCTCTCTTGCTCATCCAAACTAGTTTTGTGGTGATAACATTTGGGCAATCTATATGTCCTTAAATCCCATATTTCATGTAAGAACCAAATATATAAAGCTTGATTTCGACTTTGTTCGAGAACAAGTGGCTCATGAACTCATTTAAATCGGCTTCATTTCTACAAGGATCAAATTGTTGATATTTTCACCAAGCCATTAGGAGTTCACCAATTTCAGCATGTTATCTCTAAATTGCGTCTCCTTCCTCACTCTCCATTGGCTTGATGGGGGTATTAACACAGTAAAATGCTAATGTAACTTATTAGTTATTGGTTTGTTATGTACTACCTTAGTTTGTTATTCATGCTAATCACTTGTACCCTACAGGGTATATATATACCTTTTGTACACAAACTATTGATATATTGAAAAACATATTCTTCTCATTCTATTAATATTCATAAAGAGAGTCTTCATTTTGGTGCTCCAAGCCTCGTATCCATTTTCTTTAAGGTTAGACATGGAAGAAATTGGCAGATTTGATGCCAATAGTATTTTGTTAAGATACTAAATAATTATAGTTCATATCAATTTTAATTGAAACGTTTCACCAACAGTATGTTTTTCAAAATAGATTCAATATTAGTTTTATCCTTTTAATTTTAATTAATTATCATTAATTTAATAAATTGTTATTTAATAAATTGTTAAAAATATTAACCACACATAAAAAACTATTATAAATTATGTAAGTAAAAACTTTCATAACTCACTCAACCCTACTGCCAATAATAATAATTAATAAATTATTTACTCTTATTTGGTTCAATTCCACCAAGAATTTCATTTTATTTTCAAATAAATTTCAAATTCATTTAAAACAAATATATTTCATTAACAAGAATTGATTTAATTTCAAATAATTTTACAAAATTAAAAGTTGAAATTCAAAATGAATTTTACAAAGTTTTTATTTAAACAAAATATACTTACTTGGATTTACAAATGAATTCCACAAAATTTTATGAATTTTATTTGAACCAAACAAACCATTAAAATCTATTGTAAAAATTTAATAAAAATAGTCACACTTATTTTTAAAAAATTATATAAATAAGATCTCTATGAATATAAGTATACATTAATCGATCCATACAATCAATATCAAGAAAATTAAACAATCTTACAAAATTAACCATTAACTATATTATTGATAATCATATAAAAAAAATTATAACGTATTTAAATATAATAGAATTAAACACACATATTATAGGTAAAACAATTTAAATATATTCGAACAAATGTATATTGTTAACATCAATTTAATTAGCTACATTCAATTTTAATATAATATACCATGATTATTTGTTAAAGACAATATCTATATATATATATATATATATATATATATATATATATATATATATATATATATATATATATGCTAATGAAAATGTAATTAAAACATAATATTTAGGACCTATGAAAATTTACTTTTATATAAGAAAATAAGATTTGTTGAAAAATATTAACTCATTATTTACTCTATATTAAAATGATAATCTTAATAATTAATAAACAAATTGCAATTATAAATTCACACAGAAGTGTGTGTGTAAACATTTAAAACAAAATAAAAATGGGAAATTGGTTGGCTTTCTGAGCAAAGATAAGAAAGGTGACATGGACCACTACCTCAAAGCAAAAGCTTTAGCATAATCTGATGGAGCTTTTTCATGAATATTCTTTTCATCTTCTGGTCCTTTTTAAGGTCGGTTGCATCTGCATGTTGCACTCGTTGATTGGTGCGTACTTTTAACACCTACGATTGTCAACCTTCTAAAGTTTCCACCGCCCTTTTATCATCCTTAACATTTGCAAGATTAGAATAAGGAAACCCTATACTTAGAAAACTTACACCCTAATACAATTATTTTATATCATCTTATATTATTAAATTAATTAATTACATTATAATATAATTACGAAAAAAATAGATTTACAAAATTAAAAAAATTTCTCATTATATATATATATATATATATGGTGGTTTCTAGTGGGCCTGTTTCCAACTCAATTTATTGAATTAAGTTTTTGTTTTACTTTATGTAAGCTACATAATTCATTTTGCCTTTATATTAAGAAAAAGGGTCATACTAACATATTTTTGTCCAAAAGGTAAGAAGTTCATATTTTCTTAAATCAAATTTCAAGTTTATACTTTCTGTATATTAAGATATGCACTATGGGACAGCTCAAAAAAAAAAAAAAAAAGATATGAACTACGGGAGTTTTACTCCTTTTATAAAGTTTATCTAATCTAGTGTGATATAGTTAAAATTCTCATGGTTATCAAATTAAATATATATATATATATATATTTAAAAAAAAATCATATTGAATTGCCTATTTTATTGCAATTCATTAGCTCCAAATAGAATTTAAAGTTAAAAATATCAATTTAAAAATTTTAGTTCTAGTACTAAAACATTATTAAGTAGTTTTGTATATCAATACCTGTAAAATGTATCAATAACTAAAAATAAATTAGTAGTAATTTAATAAATTTAATTTTATTTGTATGTAATTCTATTTATATATATACAAACATTTATACTATAATAAGAGTTTTTTAAAAAACTTTGTGCAAAAGAATTTTGAAATGCTCAAAATAACATAACATCAAAACGTAATGAAACCACAAATTCATGAACTCCCTGTAAACTGGTCCAACATAATTAAATTCTATGTTCGTTTATGTGCCTCAAATCCAATCATCCCAAGTTTATTAACTGTTGTATAATTATAATTTTATCTTAATTATATTCCTGAAAAGGTAACTTGAACTTAAGAATGTGGAACAAGTTTTAATATATTTCATAAATGCTAATGTAAATAGGCATATTCTATTTTACTTCTTGCCCCTATTTCTCTCATTTCTCTACTAAAATAAAAATCTCTGTAGTTTAATAAGTGCTTTTACTTTTTTCATTTTTCTTTTGCAAACTTGATGAATACATAAGATTTTTCTATATAAAATTTTTAACTTATTAATATTAATTTATCTTTAGAATTACAAACTTTCTAATTTGAACTAAAATCAGAGTTATTTAAAAATATATATATTTAATAGAAAAAAATTAATAATTTTTTTTTATAAATCATCGATGTAATTTTATACTCAAAATATATTTTAGCCATTAACCACTTTTTCACTTATTCTAAATATTATTCAAACTTTCTCATAAATCCCGTTTTGGAGTTACCTTTAGTTAATAAGATTCCTGATGAGATTGTAAGATGAATGTTGAAATTCCAAACATCAATCATTAAAGTTTCTGTAGGAAAAGATAGAATATCCGAAACTTTGATCTCTCAAACGACTTTCTATAAAACGCATCTAACCTACTAGCAAAAGATAACATTCCCCACTAGCAAAACCAGATCATTCTCGATGCATTACATACCAAAAAATAAAACAATAGAATAACTACCTTCCTGTACTTCATCAGCACTTCTTCTTCATCACCCATAACCATGGCTAGATACTACAACCACTCATACTCATGGCTAGATTACTTCTCCGATTTCTCCATGCCTCTGCACTTGTTTCTTTTTATTACCATCCTCATTTTCACACTGAGCTTTTCCTGGTACATTAATTCCGAGTCCAGATTTGAAGACTTGATCAGCCAAGTGAAGCTGTTTTTTATGATCGCCCCACTTCTGTTGCTGCTGCTGGTTAACTGCTTGCCAGGTGGGTTCCTTTTCATACCATTGACAGAGAGAGATTCGCTTCACAGAGCCGGAGGGTCTCCATGGGGAGTCGCTTTTTTGCTTCTTTTTCTTTTGATAATGATATCTTACCAAAATTCCTTTCATGAACGTTGGTTCCCTCTGGTTACCAAATGATATATATATATCATTGTTATTGTCTATAAATATAGATATGAACAGGATATCAAAATCGTGTATTGTTATGTTATGCATAATTTGTTTGGTCCTGGTTTTGTCATGAAGATGTATTTTAGAGTCTCTAGCTAATGCTATTCACCTCTTTATCATTAGCCTTCTCCCTTTTTCTTCTTTCTTTTTTTTTTAAGAAAAAAAATACTACCCCCTTATAGTTAATTTTATTTTATTTTACATGAGTTATATATATGTACTCGTAATTGATTTAGTTTTAAGAAATAATAAAAACTTATAGTGAATTATTTAAACAGCATATTCATTTAGTAATAAAAATATATGATAGATGTTATGATATATATATATATTTTTGAAGATATAGAATTTAATTATAATTTTATATTTAATGAAAAATAAAATTTATTTCATGTTTATAAATGGAAGAAAGTCATTATAATTAATTCATTTTGTCAAATTATGTAGCTAGGATGTTTGATTTAATTGTTTATGTCATATAATATTTGACGGCTATAACTAACATTTGATTTAGAATGATTTATATATTCTGCAAAATACTAAAAGAAATTATTTAAAACATAATTTTCGAGTTCAAATTTCAGTGGGATATAATTGTTTTTAAAAAATATAAATATAAATATTATAAATATGTAATTATTAATTAAAATTTAAATATTATTATTTTATTATAAATTAATAAATTGTACATATTTAATTAACTTATTATTAATTATTTTTTATAAGGATAAATAATCTAAATGAAAATTAAATTCAAGTAAGCTATAACTAATGATAAAATTTATAATTGGAGTTGGTATGGTGGGGGTGTGCATCAATTGTTCTACCCATGTTACAATATGAAATAGGAGTTCATCATACATGTATAAGTGAAATATATATATATATATATATATATATATATATATATATATATATATATATATATATAATCTGTTGAGTTTAATAGGAAGAGAGGGCACATGTTTGTGAAAATTCCTTTAGATTTCTTGGAGTTAAGTATTAACTTGTTGGTGCAAAACTGCAACTGCACGGTATCATCAAATAGTATAAAAATATCGATTTCACTATAATTCATTCTAATCACTTATTAACTTAATTCTTTATTGTCTAAAACCTTCGAATAAGGAAATTTTTTTGAATGAAATTTAAATAGCAAATAATTTAACCTATAAAATAAAAATAATTTTCAAATTCAAAGAATAAACAATAAAAAATAAAATTTTGCTAGGAATTAAATCATCTCACAATCACTAAGCTACCCAAATTCATTACTCAATTAGCTATGCATATTCTGAGTTTTTCTAAAGCATCAATCAATCTCCTTCAAGTATCAATTAATTTAAATTCACAACTTCCAATCAAGGCAATAAAGACCCAATTCTCATTGCAATCCAAACACCTAGATATCAAAATCTTGTATTATGAAGAACAACTCAATGAGAATCTAATAAACTCAATTTATCTCTAATTTTGAGTTAAGTTAAACTTGTGTTTATAAGTCTAATAAAATTACCATCTTTCAATGTATAATCCCAATTAAAATCATGTTATTGATAGTCAAACAACAACAAGCATTAAGATAAATAAACACAATATGCAAGAACTAATGAGTTTATTAATGTAATATCCCATGTTTTTAAATATTTGTACACTGTACCGGGATATGCAGTGTCAATAATTTTTGTATATATATTACGATATTTTTATGAGTTGTTATGTAGTTTAAACCTATTTTAATTACTGTATTTTATCTACAGTACTTTACGTAAAATTTTCCCGGGACTTGCATTTTTGGGAAAATTTTCACGTAAATATTTTAGTATTAATTATTTTAAATATATTTTCGGACTTGCATGAACTCATACGTATTTTTAAATTACTAAATAAAGACTATGTGTGTAATTATTTATTTAATTAGGGTTTAATATATATTACCCTAATATTTTATTATTTATTTATTGTTATTTAATTATTTTATTTATTATTAAATTATTAAAATTTTTATTTATTATTACTTTATTATTATTTAATTATTTTATTTTATTTTTATTTTTATTTTTTTTCCTTTTTCTTTTCTTTTTTCTTTTCTTTTCTTTCTTTCTTTTTCTTTTTTTTTTCTTCTTCTTCTTCTTTCCTTCTCTCCCGCGCCCGACCATCACCATTCTTCCTTCCCTCTCGCTGCAACTCCGGCCACCTACTGTCGGTGTGCCTCCCGGCTTGCCACCGCCGTTCCCAGCCGTCCCCCGCCGCCAGCAGTTCCCTTCCCCGGCACCGGCAGCTCCATTTTCCATTTTTGGCCGAAATTTGTCCCTTCGCTGTTTCTCCCTCCTCCGGCCACCGTTTTCGACACCGCTGATCTTCATCGACTCCTTGAGGTCTGGTGAGTGTGATTCTAGCTTTGGTTTGAGCTTAAATGGTCTAGAATTGCTTAGGTTTCAAATTTTCAATTTCGGTCACATTAGGGTTTTTGATTTTTTTGAGCTTCGAATTGATTGATTCATGAAAACTCCCTTCACAAATGTTGATCCTAGTAGCTAAATCTACATGTATGAATTTTTGTAGAATTTTTGGAGATTTTTTGGATTTTTGGGTATTTTTGAATATTTTAATATTATTTTCTAATTTTTGGAAATTAATTATTTAAATTATGAAATTGGGGTTTATGGTTAAATTAGGTGTTGAAATGAATTATAGGAATTTATTTGGAATTTTTTATGAATTTCTAAGTATTTATTTTGAATTATTGAAGTTTATGTAAATTTGAAAAATTAGGTTAAATGTGTTTTTATTTGAATTTAATTGATTAATTGAGTTTAATTATTGATATTATTGATAAATATGTTGAGAAAATTAATTTTGGATAATTGTATAATTTTTGGTGAATTTTTGAAGTAATTTAAGTATATTTATATATATATGGGTATTTTGGTAATTTTACCCTAAATTGGCTAAAAATGTAATTTAATTGGTTTTAATAGTTATTTAAGGTATAAAAATGATTTCTACAAATTATTTGGTATTTTTAACTAATTAAAACTATTTTTCGTGAATTATTTTCAATTATATATATAATATACGGTTTTTCAAATAAAATGAGTTTTTATCGATTTTTACAGTGTTTTAAGGTTAATTATGTAATTTCTACTTATAAAATGTATTTCTATGCTATAAGGATATTTTTGGTATTTTCAGAATTTTTTTGTGTTTGTGGACCCCGGTCGGTAGATTGTAGTCTGGAGTCCGACCGAGGGGTTGTGGATTTGTGTTGAGCCTATTTTTCGAAGTGTGTTTCTTTGCAGGGTCGGCTCTACTCTTTTGAGTAGAGAGATGTCCGTTTTACAGGGGAGGTTCTGTCGGATTTTCAGTAGAATTCTCGTAAAACGTGATATCCAGTCGAACCCTAATTTCTAATTCTGTGTTTAATACTCTAGATCGAATTCTAGGATTTCTGTTAGGTTTATTCTGATGTCAGTTAATTATTTCTTGTTTAGTTGCGCTGAGACCGAGGGCTAGTGGACCAGGCCCGTCGGACCCGTCTCGTGGAGCGCACTAGGTGAGTTACTATACTATATATATATGCTTAGGATGCATGATTTAGAAATATATGTTTTATTTTGGTTAAAATGCATAAATGATATGATTTGTATTTAAGTATATTTTTGGTTTATTTTTGGTATATATTAAATTATATGCATGTTTTGTAAATAAAATATATTTAAAATGTTTTTAAATATATTTCCAACTTAATTTATAATTTGATTGAATTCATTTGACGTATATATACTCGAAATATATCTGGTTTACTTTTGGTATATTTCTAGTATATATATGGATTATATTGTTATTTCAATTAAACTCATGCATCATTTATTTTTTTTGTGAATGAATGATTTATATTATTAATGAAGGATATCAATAGAACGTGCTATCTAGTGGGCAGCACTAGGACCGAGTACGTACCGGTACGCCTATAGTATTTAGGCTATAATACTAACTTATTTGTGGATATTGATTTTATGTGATTATTGATATGTGTGAGATGTGGTTTGGGGTGTGATTGCTGGAGCTCGGTTGACCAAGTGTCTCGGGACCAATCACACTGGCAGTCAGACTGCTGGAGCTCGGTTGACTTAGTGTCTCGGGGCCAGTCTACTGTCTAAATGGATTAAGTGGATATATTTGGATTCAGTGAGCCTGTATGGCTAGAGTGTTGTCTAACACTATTTCCGAGGTTGCGATATTCTAGGGTTCTATATAATCCTTTATAAAAGATGATTTTCAGATAAAATATATATAAAAATGATTTTATTGCATCTGTGTGTAATTGCCTGTATATATATATATTAGATATATACTGTTGACTATATGCATTATCATTTAGTGTGTATGTATATATATTATAGTAATTCACTCAGTGAGGTCTGACTCCCCTCCGTTGACTATTTTTCAGGAGAGTCAACATCCTCAGACCTCAGTAGCAGGTCGATACGCCGGATTTCTTACGCCCCGGCTTCTTTGTGTAAATTATCTACTTGAGTCTTATTTATTTTATCTAGACACTGCAGTAGTTGTGAATTAAAGTATTGGATTTCATGTATTTTATTTTAAAAGAGATGTATTATATTGAAACTGGATTTGTATTAAAGATTATATATCTATGAGATGAGATTTGATTTAAATCCAGTTGATGTGAATAATATTACGATATTTATGATTTTTATTTCCGCTGCATAATATATGATTATTGTTATTATATACATGTTTTATTTTATTTTTAGGTTTGCTACGGGTTCCGGATTCGAAAGAATTCCCGTTCCCTAGCGCCGGTCATGGCCCCTGTTTTGGGTCGTGACAATTAAATTGGAAGATTAAATCATGTTTGGATCATCAATTACCAACAAAGAAATATTTAGCCTAACATATTATCAATGATCTCCAAGAAATTACAAAAAGAAAAAAAAATCCGTAGTAAAAATATAAGAAAGAGAAGAAGAATGAAATAATTATAATTAATATTCAATATTCAATTTCTTACTTCTTCAATCTTCTAGGGTTTTTCTTTGTACCTTTGGTGTCTAATCCCCCAAAATGATTAAATACTAGAGCTAAAATTCTCTATTTACAGAGAAAAATATTCTAAATTCATCCAATGACCAAAACAATAATTTTTTTACCTTCAAATCCTCCTCCAATGAGAAAAATAACTCCATAAAATAGCTCTTTAATTATTGGTTTGAATCCTGTACTCTTTAGAAAAGTAAAATTCCTACAAAAACATATAGCAAATGTATAAATTAAATAGAAAACTAAAAAAGAAATAAAATTAAGCTAATAAATTAAAATTCTAATAAAACAATAATTACAAATAAAATATAAAAAATACTAATAAATTTTATGAAAGTTAAATAAAAAAATTATACAATAATTGATACTAACATTGGAGTTTCTTGTTTTTCTTTATTATTATGTTCTTTTTCTTGGTCTCGAGTTTATGGGTAATTGTTATTGATGAGTCACTTTCAATAAAAGATAATGAAATTGGTCAAAATTGAGTGATTCTGAGTTGGGGATGAGTAGTTTGGGTTCTTGTTTATAGTATAGTTATCTTCGTCTTTGTTATTGCAGTTGCTTGTAGAATAAAGAGTGATGGAACATAGATTTTTATTTATCAAAAAATTATTTTATTTTATTTTATTAATTACAGTGGTTGAATTAAATTTTTTATTCATAATTTTTACAAAATAAAATTTTTATTCATTAAAAAATTATTTAATTTTTTATTTTTTAATTATAATAAATAAACTTTTATTTGTATTTTAATTTTAGTTAAATAATATAAATTCATTACTTAAATAATGCAAGTTCATAAAATAAAACATGTAGATTCATTATTTAAATATTGCAAGTTCATAAAATAAAATATGTAGGTTTATTATTTAAATAATGTATGTTTATTGACCTTCACCTATAAGGTTATTAATCTTCATCTACATGTTCATTAGTCTTCAGTTGTGGGTTTGTTGGCCTTTAAACTAGCACATTCATTAATTTTTACTTGTAAATTTATAAACCTTCATCTACAGATTCGTTGTGAAGAATAAAATTTAAAGAAAAGAAAAAAAAATTAAGGAAAATATGTTTTCATATTCAGAAAAGAGAGGTTACAACCCTTATATATACATATAGGAAATATATTCACATCCTAATTAGGAATAGAATAACATTCTAAATAACATAAAGACTTTATTCCTAATTGTATACAATATTTACTTCGTAATATATACAATCAAAATATTTACTTTCCTCAATATTCCCCCTCAAGTTGGTGAATGTATGTTAATTATTCCAAAGTTTCCAAGTGAGTTGTGGAACGATTTTCCGGATACAACCTTCGTGAGGATGTCAACTAGGAAACAAATGGAAGATCAATTGTTCCTTGATTCAAATGATCTTTGATGAAATGCTTGTCAACCTCCAGATGCATAGTTCGATCATGTTGAACCAAGTTATTTGCAATTGCTATGGCTACCTTATTATCATAATGTAACAACATAGGCTTTGGATGCTTTAGTCCTAGATCCTAAATAATTCTACTTATCCAAAGCAATTCACACACTCCCTAAGCCATTCCTCTAAACTCAACTTCAGTACTCCACCTTATTAAGACATTATGTTTCTTGCTTCTCCAAGTGACCAAATTCTTTCCAGTAAACATAAAGTACCCAGATGTTGATTTTCGATCAGCCCGATCTCCAGCCCAATTAGCATTAGTATAACCAGGAAATTTATAATCCTTATTTCTCCTAAAGAATAAACCTTTGCCTGGGGAAGACTTCAGATTTCTTAATACTTGATATACTGCACCCATATGCTCTTTACTTGGAGAATGCATGAATGGACTTACAACACTTACTACATAAGCAATGTCTGGCCAAGTATAAGATAAGTAAATCAACCTTCCCACCAACCTTTGATATTGATTTTTATTAACTAGGACTTGATCTCCTTTAATTGATAGTCCATGGTTGACTTTAATTGGAGTCTCGGCTAGCTTACAATTAAGCATGCTCATTTCCGTTAGTAAATCCATTACATAGTTTCGTTGGTAGAGGGAAATCCTTTGAGCTGATCTTACAACTTCAATCCTAAAAAAATACTTCAAGTTACCCAAATCCTTAAGTTTAAACTCATCTGTTAACTATCTTTGTAAGATTATTGTCTCACTCATATCATTTCTAGTGACCACGATATCATCAACATACACAATCATAGTGGTGATTTTACCTAACTTTTATTTGATGAATAGCATATGATCAACATCACTTTGCTTATAACCAAGCTCCCTCATGAAAGTTGAGAGTCATCTAAACCATGCTCAAGGCGATTGCTTGAGTCCATACAATGCCTTTTTTTATTTTCATACTTGGTCAGTACATTTTGTTCTGGGTGGTGGATCCATAAACATTTATTCATCTATGGTTCCATTCAAAAAAGAATTCTTCACATCAAATTATTTTTATGGCCAATCCAAGTTAGCAGCTAAAGAAATAAGAAATCGAATGGTGTTCATTTTTGCTATTTGAGCAAATGTATCTTCATAGTCAATTCCATACTTCTGAGTATATCCCTTTATTACCAACCGAGCTTTATATCTATTAATGCTTCTATTTGGATTGAGTTTGATAGTAAATAACCATTTGCACCCTACCATTTTCTTTCTTTCAAGGAGTGGAATAAAATCCCATATGTAATTCTTCTATAGTGCCTCCATTTCATCATTCATGGCTTTCTTCCAATCTAGATCAGCTAAAGCCTCCTACATATTACTCAGAATAGATACAGTAGATAATTGATTCACAGTATATGCATGAGATTTAGGCAAACGGTAAGTTAATATGAAATTATTGATAGGATATTTAGCTTTGGTATAAAGGTCTAGATCATATTATTTTTTTAGAATCTCTCTATTGATTCTAAAAGGATAATCAGGCTTAGTTTTAAAGGTACTAGGGGAGATGAGCTTACTTTATTATACACATCTAGACTTTCTTCAGCTTCTGGTGTGGGCTGGGAAGACATACTATCTTGATTGTTTCAAGTTTAAGCAAGGCACTCAAATTATCATAAATTGTTTGTCTAGATGAAATGCTCAGACCACTCGGAACATTATATGTATATTCAAGTAAGATGTAGATACTCAAATTATCATTAATTGTCTGTCAAAATTAGATGCTTGGACCACTCAAAACAACAAATGTATGTTAAGGTGAGATGCTCAAAACACTTGAGATGCTCAAGGTATTTGATATACTCTTACTGTTATTTTCAAGAATGCTCAGAATTCTCTCCCTTTAAAGAGAGCACCCAGATTTGGTGAAGAAGGGAGCATTCTCATGGAACTGAACATCTTAAGTTACATACATCTTCTTTGCATTCGGATCATAACACCAATATCCCTTTTGTAGATCTATATAGCCAATAAAAATACACCATATAGCTCGAGGATCTAATTTGCCAAGTTGTTGGGCTTAAGATTATTAAGAGGTGGAGATATGATAAGTTCTTGATGTTTTTGAAGAGGCATCTTAAAATCGAGTACTTTTGATAGAGTCCAATTTATGAGATATACACTGGATCGAACAGCCTCTCCGTAGTATTCTCAAGGAACATTCATATCAAATAATGATGCTCAAATGACTTCCAATAACTACCAATTTTTCCATTTGGCTATACCATTTTATTGGAAAGTGTCGACATAATATGTTTGGTGGTGAATGCCATGCTCGTGGTAAAAATCTTTAAGAGCTGAGTTAAGATACTCCCCACCATTGTCAAACTACAAGACTCAAATTTTACTCTAGTATTGTGTAGCGACCATTTTATATAGGTCCTAGAAAGTAGAGCACATAACTCCCTTATTTGAAAGTAGTGATACCCAGGTCATCCAAGTACATTCATCAATTAATATTAGAAAATATCGAGCACTAAACAGAGTAGGAATTCAAGCCGATCCCTATACATAAGAATGAATGGTTATAAATGGATTGAATTTTTATTATAACTCAGGACATATGAAATTCAGTGGCTTTTTGCCAATTCACAAATATCACACTTGAACTCAAAGTTTGTGGTACTAAAAAACAATTTCAATTTTATTTTTCTAATATAATAAAGAAAGTTAACAAAGATGACGATGCAATAAAATAACTTGGTCTTTAATCGAGCAACTTTTAGCAACCCTATTGACTTGACTTAACTTCTGACTCAGATCACTATGCAAATTAAGATAATATAACTTTCCACGTTTAACACCAGAGCTAAGAATTTGGTGCATTGCAATGTCTTGAAATACACAGTAATTAGGCCAAAATTTGATAGTGCAATTCAAGGTTTCAGTGATTTGGCCAACAGATAGTATATTATAGGAAAGAGATGGAATAACAAGAACAATATCTAGATAAAGAGAGTTAGAATTAGATACTAATCCTTCATGAGTGACTAGTGTTATGCCTCCATTAGTAGTCAGGATATTCTATTGGGTTGATGGTCAGATGGATGTAAGATGGTGAGTGGAGTTTGTCATATGATCAATAGCACCTATATCAATAATCCATGTATTATTTGGAGTAAAAAATTTTATACCTGATGTTGCATCAAGATCACCACTTGGTTTAGTACCACTAAAGGTGGTAATTGTAGTTTTTTCCTAGTTTCTAATGAGGCTTTTTATTGAAAACCCACCATTATGGATATCCCACAATTTCATAGCACTGTTCCTTGGAGTGTCTAACTTCACCATAATGAGTACAAGTGTATGTGATGGACTTACTCAGTACTTTCCCTTTAAATTAGGGATAAGTCTGAGCTGCTACCAATACTACATGGTCCAGCAGAATCTTTAGCCCTTTCATCATATGTCATTGGTTATTATCCCTCCGTACATATACATAACTAGACTTAAGATCAAGAGATGGATCCTTTTATAGTATTTCACTTAGAGCATTATTAAATTCTAAATCTAGCTTGGCTAGGAAAATATGTGTTTAAAGCTGAGTAATATGCTTATAGAGTGATACTAATCCATTAACATCCTCCCCTTGAGCATAAGTTCAAGCATTAATTTCTTAAAATATTCCAACTAGCTCATTGTAATATACAAGTAATGGCCTACCATTCTGATGTGTAATGAATGTTTTTTGGTTTAATTCGAACAACTGAGTTTCATTAGATCCATTATAGAAAGTTTTTGATACAACATCCCATATCTCCTTTGCTGTTGGAAGATGAATGAATCTTTATATTAATGTTATACTCATGGAATCAATCAGCCAACTTTTAACTCGATTATTATCAATAAACCAAGTTTCCAAAGCTTTATCTCCTAGTAGTGGTTTTTACGTTGTGCTAGTAAGGAAGCTAGATTTATTTCTGGCTCCAATTTGCATCTCCATGAGTTATAACCATAGAGGATAGTTCATATCATCAAGAATAATTCTCTTAGGAAAGGGATAATTATCTTGAAGAGTTTGAATACAATTAGGTGTTCCATGGGATTATGATGGTTGTGTTTTCAGTGGTCATGGTTTTAAAGATTCAAAGGATAAGAGAAAAAAATACGATTTCAAAGATTCAATACAAAAAGCAAAATTCGATTTCAAAGGGTATGCTTTAACACCATGAAGAATAAAATTCAGAGAAAAGAAAAGAAAATTTGAGGGAAATATGTTTTCATATTCATAAAAGAGAGGTTACAACCCTTATATATACACATAGGAAATTTACTCACATTCTAATTAAAAATAAAATAACATCCTAAATAAAATAAAGACTTTATTCCTAATTGTATACAAATATTTACTTCATAATATATACAATCAAAATATTTACTTTCCTCAACACATTGACCTTCATCTACAAATTCATTTATATTTTCCTTTCAATCTCATTTTTTATTTTAATTTCAATAATCTTAGAATGGACCTAACAGTTGAATTTATACACCACCATTTTCCTTTGCCAGCATCATATAACTGTAAAAAGTCTATTACAAAAATACAATTACTAAGCCCAAACTACACTGCATACTTGTTTAACCTAAAAAAGAGACTTCAGGTTTAGCTACTAAGGGATTCAATGCCATCTTCCTTTTAGCTCTTCCAAAAATGATTTTTTCATTACAATTCTCGATAATACAAGCATAAACAGCCATAAAATAATTGACATTAAAAGTTGCATCTATATTTAATTTAATAAATCCTATATTTGGTGTTTACTAATAAGCATTCAAAGGTTATTCAATAGCTAAATCCCAATACCCAAAACAATTGCATACATACAAAAATTCAGTAACAAAAGAAGATTGGCAATGGGTATTGACTTTTTTTTTTGGTACTAGCAAGTTGATATGGATAATGATATGCCAAAAGTTGCAGGAAAGGCTAATTTGATAAGGTTCATGTGCATTGTGCAAAGGATAAGGTTTATAAATGGCATTGCAATAAGGGTTTTTTTTTAAGCAAATGACACATTTTTTTTTTGCACATGTTATGGAGCCCTAGTCCATATTATAATTTGGACAGAGATCCATAATATGATTTTCTAGTATGGATTCAGTCTATTCAATCAGTTTTAAGCTATTTATGGATTCGGTCAGTTCAATCGGTTTTAAGCTATTTTTTACCAAACTGAATTAACAAAATTGAACCATATAAAAATTGAATTGAACTGAACCAAATAAAAAAATTGAAATTTTTAAAATGAAAATCGAACCAACAATACCAAACTAAATTTTTATAAATATATATATTTTTATATTAAATTATTATACTATTTAAAAAAAATGTAATTTTATCTTTTTCAGTTATTTTGGTTGATTGAATTTTTTAAGTTTAAAATCAAACCAATTTTTTAATTTGATTCAATTTAATTCATAAAAATGAAAATTGTAAAGTAAGCAAATTTAACTAGATTAGTTCAATTTTTAGTTTTGTTCATTCAAAAGTTTTAGTCGCCACCAATTAGTTGGGACTACAATGCGTATCACCTGCTCATTTTCATATCCCAATAAATACCTATTTGATAAGAAATAATTATTTCACTCCATCTATGAAACTAAATACCCTCTTAATTACATAAGCTAGCAATATAAACTACACACTATGAACAAATGTGTTCATATTATGGGAATTAGTTTTATAAATTTTAATTATCTTTTTATTGTGTATATTTAAGAAAAGTTATATTAAAATTTAATTTTCTTATATATATTTCAATTCCATTTATAGAGTTATCTTCAGTTAAAAATTAGGTTAGAATGTTCTTTAGTAATAATTAAAATAAAACTTGAATGCCATATATATATATATATATATATATATATTTGTGTGTATACACATATATATATATATACTGAAGAATAAAATTCAGAGAAAAAGAGAGAAAATTTAAGGGAAATATTTTTTCATTGTATTCAAAGAAAGGTTACACCCCTTTATATATACACATAGGAATCCTAATCACAACCTAATTAGGAATAGAATAACATCCTAAATAGAATAGAAATTTATTCCTAATTGTATACAAATATTTACTTCCTAATATATACAATAAAAATATTTACTTCCTCAATACTCCTTCTCAAGTTGGTGAATGTATGTCAATCATTCCCAATTTGTCAAGTGAGTTGTAGAACACTTTTCCGGATACAACCTTTGTGAGAATGTCAGCTAGTTGAGTCTGAGATGAAACATATGGAAGATTAATTATCCCTTGGTTCAAATGATCTTTTATGAAATGTCTGTCAACCTCTACATGCTTAGTTCAATCATGTTGAACCGGATTGTTTGCAATTGCTATGGCTGCCTTGTTATCACAATGTAACAATATAGGCTTTCATAATCCTTATTCCTCCCAAAGAATAACCCTTTACCCCGAGAAGACTTTAGATATCTTAATATTCGGTATATTGCATTCATATGTTCTTTACTCGAAGAATGCAAGAACTGACTTATAACACTTATCGTATAAGCAATGTCTAGCAGAGTATGAGATAGGTAAATCAGCCTTCCCACCAACCTTTGATACGAATCTCTATCAATTGGAACTTGATCTTCCAGGATTGAAAGTCCATGATTGACTTCAATGGGAGTCTTAGCTGGCTTACAATCAAGCATCCATGTCTCTGTCAGTAGATCCATTACATACTTTCGTTGGCAAAGAGAAATTCCTTGAGCTGATCTTGTAACTTCAATTCCTAAAAATACTTCAAGTTACCCAAATCCTTAAGTTCAAACTCAGATGCTAACTGTCTTTGCAAGTTTGTTGTCTCACTCGGATCAGTTCCGGTGACCACCATATCATCAATATATACAATCAGCGTGGTGACTTTACCTAACTTTTGTTTGATGAATAGTGTGTGATCAGCATCACTTTGCTTATATCCAAGCTTCCTCATGAAGGTTGAGAGTCATCCAAACCATGCTCGAGGCGATTGCTTGAGTCCATACAATGCTCTCTTTAATTTTCATACTCGGTCAGTACATTTAGTTCCGGGTGGTGGATCCATATATACTTCTTCATCTATGGTTCCATTCAAAAATGCATTCTTAACATCAAATTGTCGAAGTGACCAGTCCAGGTTGGCAGCTAAGGAAAGAAGGACTCAGATGGTGTTCATTTTTGCTACTGGGGCAAATGTATCTTCATAGTCGATTCCATACTTCTGAGTGTACCCCTTTGCTACCAACCGAGCTTTATATCAATTTATGCTTCCATCTAGATTGAGTTTGACAGTGAATATCCATGTGCACCCCACCATTTTCTTTCCTTCCAGAAGAGGAATGAGATCCCACATTTGGTTCTTTTGTAATGCCTCCATTTCATCATTCATAGCTTTCCTCCAATCCGAATCATCTAAGGCTTCCTGCACATTACTCGGAATAGATACAGTAGATAATTGATTTACAGTAAGTGCATGTGAGTTAGATAAACAGTTGGTTGATATGAAGTTATTGATAGGGTATTTAGCTTTAGTATGAAGGTTTGGATCATATTGTCTTTTTGGAACCCCTCTATTGATTCTAGAAGGATAATGAGGTTCAGTATTTAAAGGAGACAAGTTTACCTTATTATGTACTACATCCGGAGTTTCTTCAGCTTTTAGTGTGGGTTGGGAAGATGTACTATCTTGATTACTCGAATTTTCTTCAAAGATCTATCTGAGTGAGATGCTCATACTCGGAACATCAGATGTTTGTCTGGGTAAGATGCTCGGCTGTTCAGATGAGATGCTCATACTCAGAACATCAGATGTCTGTTATGGTAAGATGCTCGGCTCAACATTTTGGAGATTCGGATTTGGAACACTCAGAATGCTATCTTCAAGCTCAAAGAGGTTTGGATTTTTCTCCCCCTGAAGAGAGCACTCGAAGTGGGAGAAGAAAGGATAATTTTCATGAAACCGAACATCCCAAGTGACATACATCTTCTTTGTATTCGGATCATAACACCGATATCCCTTTTGTAAATACGCATAGCCAACAAAGATACACTGGATAGCTCAAGGGTCTAATTTACTGAGTGTCTGATGAACATATGCCGAGCATCCAAAAACTCGAGGTTTGAGATTATTGAAGGGTGGAGATATGACAAGTTCTTGAAGTTTCTGAAGAGGAGTCTTAAAACCAAGGACTCGTGATGGTGTCCGGTTTATGAGGTACACAGCGGATCGAACAACTTCTCCCCAGTATTCTCGAGGAACATTCATGTCAAATAGGGATTCTTGGACAACTTCCAATAATTTTCAGTTCTTCCATTCGACTATACCATTCTGTTGGGGAGTGCCGGCATAAGATGTTTGGTGGCGAATGCCCTTCTTGAGGCAGAAATCATTGAGAATTGAGTTAACATACTCCCCATCGTTGTTAAACTATAAGACTCGAATTTTACTATGGTATTGTGTAGCCACCATGTTGTACAGGTCCTAAAAATTGGAGTATACATCTCCTTTATTGGAAAGTAGAGATACCCAGGTCATTCGGGTATATTCATCAATAAACGTTATAAAATATCGAGCACCAGATATAGTAGGAATCCGAGCAGGTCCCCATACATCAGAATGAATGGTTATAAATGGAATTGAATTTTTATTATAACTTGGTACATAAGAAATTCGGAGGCCTTTTTCCAATTCACAAACATCACATTTGAATTCCGAGTCTGTGGTATGCAAAAATAAATTCGGTTTTATTTGTCTAAGATAATGAAAAGAGAGATGACCAAGACGATGATGCCATAAGATTACTTGGTCTTTACTTGAACAACTTCTACCAACCCTATTAACTTGACTTGATTTCTGACTTGAATCATCATGCAACTTAAGATAGTACAACTTTCCACATTTAACACCAGAGCCAAGAATCCGGCGCATTGCAATGTCCTAAAATACATAATAATTAGGCCAAAATTTGACAATGCAATTCAAGGTTTCAGTGATTTGGCTAACAGATAGTAGATTACAAGAAAAAGATGGAACAATGAGAACAATATTTAAATTAAGAGAGTTGGAGTTAGATACTGATCCCTCATGAGTGACTAGTGCTATGCCTCCATTAGCAGTTAGAATATTTTGTTGGGTTGATGGACGGATAGAGGTAAGATGGTGACTGGAGTTTGTCATATGATTAGTAGCACTTGTATCAATAATCCATGTATTATTTTGAGTAAGATTTTTCATACCTAGAGTGGTATCATGATCACCACTTGGTTCAGTAGAAGTAGCAATTGTAGCGTTGCCGAGCTTCTTACGAGGCTTTCTATTGAAATCCCACCATTCCAGATATCCCATAATTTCATAGCACTGTTCTTTGGAGTGTCCAACTTCGCCACAATGAGTACAGGTGTATGTAATGGGCTTGCTTGGAATTTTTCCTTTGAATTGGGGACGAGTCTAAGTTGCTACAAGTACATAGTGGTCCGGTAATATCTTTGACTCTTCCATCGTATGTCGCTGGTTGTGATCCCGTCGGACATATGCATAACTGGACTTGAGATCAAGAGGTGGATCCTTCTTGAGTATTTCACTCCGAGCATTATTAAATTCCAAATCAATCCCGGCTAGGAAAAAATGTGCTCTAAGCCGGGTAATATGCTTATGGAGTGATACTACTCCATTAACATCCTCCCCTTGTGCACACGTCCGGGCATTGATTTCCTGAAATATTCCAATCAGTTCATTATAGTATGTGGGTAATGCCTTACCATTCTGGCGTGTAGTGAATGATTTTCGATTCAATTCAAATAACTAAGTTTTGTCAGATCCATCATAGAAGGTTTTTGAGACAGCATCCCATATCTCCTTTGATGTTGGAAGACGGATGAATCTCTGCATCAATGTCAAACTCATGGAGTCAATCAACCAACTTTTGACTCGATTATTATCAAGGAGCCAAGTTTCCAACGCTTGATCTCCTGCTGGTGGTTTTGGCGTAGTGCCATTAAGAAAGCCAGATTTATTTCTGGCTCCAATTCACATCTCCATGATCTGTGATCATAGAGTATAGTTTGTATCATCAAGAATAATTCCTGTGGGAAAGGGAGAATTATCTTGAAGGGTTTGAATAAAGTTGGGTGTTCCATGGGATACGATGGATGTGTTTTCGGTGGTCATGATTTTGAAGATTCAAAGAATTCAAAGGAAGAAAAAATACGATTTCAAGAATTCAATAAAAAAATTTGATTTCAATGGATTTGCTCTGATACCATGAAGAATAAAATTCAAAGAAAAAGAGAGAAAATTCAAGGGAAATATTTTTTTCATTGTATTTAAAGAAGGGTTACATAGGAATCCTAATCACAACCTAATTAGGAATAGAATAACATCCTAAATAGAATAGAAATTTATTCCTAATTGTATTCAAATATTTACTTCCTAATATATACAATAAAAATATTTACTTTCGGAACATATACACATATACACACACTGTTGAGATAAATGTCTTCCTCTTATCTTTATCTATTAACATAGTTCATCTCTACCTGTTTACATAGTTTGTTTTCTATTATTGTATCTTTACCTTTCTCTTTTATATTCGATCATTTGTATATATATATATATATTCAGCAATATATCAATATATCAATATCTGACTTGGTATCAGAGCAGGGAACATCGTGACAATCTTCTTTTTATCATCATCTTCTTCTTCATCATCTTCATCCTCTTTAATCCTTTCTCATTCGATTTCCTCTTTTTTTTCTTGTCTCATGTCCCCTATCTCAATAAAAACACCTTCACATGTTAATCATTCCTTTTCCATTAAACTAAACTTCAAGAATTATATTCCTTAGAAGTTACAATTTACCACACTTCTAAATTTTTATAATCTTCATGGTTTGATTAATCGAACAGAAGTTGCTCCTCCTAAAGAAATAATTAATTCCACCATGAATCAATCAATTCCAAATCTTGAATATCTTATCTGGTTCCATAAAGATCAACTATTATTCTCTTGGTTACTATCTTTGATAATATAAGAGGTCTATCCATAACTCATCAGACTCAATTCTATAGCAGAAATATGGCGAGCTCTTTCTACTACCTATAGTGTAGTTAGCAATGCCTAAAAGACACAACTACATATTGAATTACACAATCTCTCCAAAGGTGATAAAATAATTTCTTAATATCTCTATTAGGCTAAGGCTTTAGTTGATTCATTAACCTTGACTGGACAACCCATCACACCATTAGAATTCAATCCAATATAGGAAGCTTAAGGCAGAATATAATAGGATAATTAGAGCATTACAACAGTGTTCTGATTCGATTTCATTTAACAAACTTCATGGCCAACTGGTCTCTTATGAACTCTTGCTCAATTCACAGCAATCATAACCTCTTATTACTAATCTGGTTTAGCACTCTTATTCAGCTCCATACCGACCTACTTCCTTCTTTAATCGCACATGATTTGGTAATTATGGTGGTCAAAGAGGCTTCATCACCACACACAATTTAGTTGCTTATCAGATATGCAACTTGACTAATCATTCTACTATCACTTGCAGAAAGTGTTTTGATGCTAATGTCACCTTTTGTGGTTGACCTTACTTCAGTCACTCTATCTAGAATTTTTCTTCTTCACCAAATAGCATGGAAGCTAATCTTTTAGCCATTTAGAATACTCTGAGGCTGCTTCCTTCACCTTCCTCTCATGCTTTAACACCATGGTATTCAGACATAAGTGCCACCCATCATATTACTCTGGATTTATCTTCTCTCAACATTTTTAAATAATACAAAGGTATGGAGTAATTATTAGTAGGTAATGGTGCTGGTTTGTAAATAAAACATATTGGACATTCTATAATTTCTTCTCCTGTTAAGTCACTCCTTCTTAAAAATGTATTACATGTCCCTGCCATCACTGAACTATTACTTGCAGCTAAAATTATGCAAAGATAACCGTTGTTTTGTTGAATTTCATGATGATTTCTATGTAGTTAAAGATCAGACATCTAAATAGACAGTTCTTCAAGGAATTAGTGAACATGGCTTTATAAATTACAGGGAACTTCGCTTTCTTCCTTAATTATTGCGGTGTATCATGCGACTCTTTAAGACTGGCATGCGAGACTTGGACACCCAAACTACTCTACTGTTTGTCAATTAGTTCATTAATTTCAACTTCCATGTTCCAAAAATAAAATTCCTATAACTAAATGTGAAGCATGCCTCTTAGGCAAACTTCATCGTTTAAGTTTATATTTAACGCATCATTATAGTACTTCTCCATTGTAATTAATTCATTCAGATGTTTGGGGTCCTGTCCCTTTAGCTTTTTTTTAAGTTATAAGTATTTTGTTATTTTTATTGATGATTTTTCTTTATTTACATGGTTTTATCTCATCAAATGTAAAAGGAAGTTCCAACAATTTTTTATCAATTTCAACAAATGGTGGAAAAACAATTTGATTCTAAAATTAAATCCTTCAAGTCAGATTGGAGTGGTGAGTTTTGTCCACTATTTAAACATTTTAAAAACACTGGAATAATTCACTGTATCATATGTCCTCACACTCATGAGCAAATGGGACCTTTGAATGAAAAATTAGGCATATAGTTGATCTTGGTCTTGCATTACTTGGACAATGTGGGGGCACCGTTCAAATTTTAGAAATTTGCATTTGAAATGGCTATTTTTTTAATGAACAGAATGCCTACAAGTTCTATAAACAATCAAATACCCTTTCAAAAATTATATAATCATGATCCAGATTATTCTTTTCTAAGAATTTTTGGATTTGTCATTTACCCTCTTCTTTGTCCATATAACAAACATAAATTTTCATATCATACAAAACAATGTATCTTCCTTGGTTATTCATCTAATCATTTAGGTTATAGGTTCTTTGATAAAGATAGTGGAAAAATTTATGTTACTCACGATGCTGATTTTGATGAACATCTCTTTCCATTCAATAATGTTTCAAAATTGCCAAATCAATTGAATGTCTTGCTAATCCACATGTTATCTAGTCCATGGTTGTAGATTACTCATAACATGCCCGGTTCACTTGTTGCTCAAGGTACGGTCTTCAACTTAACTTCAAATTCTTTCTTATCATCTCCTTATTTGCCTTTATCTCCTCCCTCTACCAGAACACTTCAATCCTATACTCAACCATCCTTATCACCACACCAACCCACCTCAACCTTATCCAAACCAACCACATCTGTCTATAATTCGAATGGGATTAATTTATTCATTGATCTTCATATAATCGAACTATCTCCATCCACAACCTAACGACCTAATCCTCCTTAACATACACATACCATAACCTTACGCCCCTCTACCCTACATTGCAAACCAGTAGTACATATCCTTACCATGACCTCTTCTTCTTCTATCCCAACTGAACCCCACTCTTTAACACAAGATAATAAACACCTTGAGTGGCAATATGCAATGTCCAATGAGATGTCTACCTTACATAGTAACAATACTTGGACATTTGTTTTGCCTCTTTGGATGGTAATATGATCAAAAATCGTTGGGTACATAAGATAAAACAAAATGTTGATGGGTCCATAGAAAGATTAAAGGAGAGATCAATTGCCCATGGTTACACTTAAGAGTATGACATAGATTATATTGAGACTTTCAATCTAGTTGTCAAACCTTACACCATCATAATAATTTTTTCTATATCCATATCTTGAGGCTAGTTACTTCATCAACTAGACGTGAGTAATGCTTTTTCTAAATGGTGATCTCCATGAACAAGTCTTTATGGTGTAGCCTGAAGGCTTTGTTGATCCCATGCATCCTAATTATTTCTGTAAATTACAAAAGTTGCTATACGGAATCAAGCAAGCACCACGTGTTTGGTACCAAAAGCTAAGTTCCTATTTATTATCTCTTAGGCTTATTAATTCAAATATTGATCCATCTTTATTTATTTATCACAAAGATTATTGTTTCCTTTTAGTCTATATTGATGATGTAATTCTAATAGGAAATAGTTTCCTACTTATCTCCAAACTTATTTGCCAATTGTCTAATGCCTTTTCTCTTTATGATTTGGGGGCCTTAATCTACTTTCTTAGTGTTCAGGTGCACCACACTCCAACGGGTCATTTACCACTTTTTGACTCACTCACTCACACACACACAGATATATATATATATATATATATATATATATATATATATATATATATATATATATATATATATATATATATATATATATATATATCTATCTATGTGTGTGTGTGCATATTAGGGCTATACACGATACTAAGAAAATATTGAACCGAACCAAAATACCGAACCAAACAATATTAAATATGTACCAAATCGAACAATTTAAACCTCGATCCAAAATAAATTTTATGAGCAATTTGGTATGGTACTAGAGATTTATAAAAAAATCGAACCAAGAACTGTATAAAATCAAAAACTGAATATAGTACTGAATATATATATATATATATATATATATATATATATATATATATATATATATATATATATATATATATATATATATATATATATATAATTAAGAAGTTAATTATAAAATTTTCATTATATTATCAAGAAATATATAGTGTTATCATTATATTTCATAACTTATTAATTATTACTTTTAGTAAATAACCTAATCTTATTATTGATATTATTTAAAATTAATGAACTAAATAATATACAGCCAAAATAGTGATCTTACAAATTAAACTAAATAGTGATTTCACAAATTAAAATAAGAAAAGTAAGGTCATTTTTATTAATTAAAATATATTAGTATTATTTTATTTAATAATTCATTAATTAGTATTTTATTATATATATATATATATATATATATATATACAGGCACATATATCATAGATTACTAAAACGTTGGAGTTTTGTCTAAAACTATGTCATTTTGATTAAAATAAACAATGACCTTATGAAAAAGAAAAAAGTTAAGTCATTCATATTAATTAAAATACAATCCAATCTTAGTATATTTAATAATTATTATTTTTATTAAGTAATCTAGATTTGTAGATATTATTTCAAGTAAATGAAATTATTATAATTATGATTTTTTGTATATTAATAAATATATATTATGAACAACTAAAACAATGTAGTTTTGTTCATTTTGATCAAAATAAGTAATAATTAATCAAAACTACGACGTTTTTGTTAAAATAATAAAAGCAAAAGATGATATTGGATAAAGATTAGGTCAATTTTTACCCAAAATCATCCAGCACATTCTTCATTGGTGCAGGCCACTTGGGTTTTGTAATAACCCAAATTTTAATTATTATTATTATTATTATTATTCTTATTTCTTATTACTATTATTTTAATTATTATTGTTATTGTTATTAGTATTATTTCATTTTATTATCATTATTATTATTATTATTATTGGTATTATTATCATTATGTTGAGACCTTGTTGTCAATATTGTTATTATTATTGTTGTTGTAATTATTGTTAGTATCATTATTATTGTTATTATTATTGATTTAAAATCTATATATATATATATATATATATATATATATATATTGTCTTTTAAAAAAAAAAAAAAAGAAACCAGCTAGTGATGGACACGTGGTCCATCACCTTTTATTTAAAGGAGGAAATGGCGTTTTGCAAAGTAGAATTTGTGAGAGGAAGGGTGCTGAGTGGCAAATTTCCATTTGAGACGAAATCTTTTTTTTCTTTTTTTTCATTTAATACCCAAATGAACTGCGATTGACTTTAAATTTGAGTGGTAGATTCATCTCAACCTCATCTAGCTTGCTATAATTTTTATTTTGTAAGAAAGTGCCTAGAAATTCAAAGAAACCATCGGCCTTTTCTATAATTTTCTATTCTTTCAGTGGGTTTCAAGTGATGGGGTTGCCTCCATTACATCCCTCTCAATGTCAGGAGTCCATAGGCACTGACCATGTGTCCGATCTATTTTGTTAGAATATTTGATGAATATTTTTAGGAAAATTCAGTTTTTATTTTAATTGTTTTATTCTATATACATTTTAGGTTGTTTGAGGCTATTTTTGTATTCTGGTAATTATTAAGAATATTTTGGTATATTCGGTTTTGTCGGATGACACTTTTTCAGTGAGAAATCCAGTGGTTCCCACCCAAACTCTGATGAATGAACAGTATCAACCCCGAGATATATGCATGAAGCTATTTTTAATAAATAGAATAAATTATAGCAATCAATTTCAATGAATGGAGTTCAAATAAATTATTTGCGAATTTTAAGTAATAAATCTTGGATAGTTTGTAGTGGAAATTAGTTAATTTCCATTTAAATTAGTTTAGCCATTGGAGATAATTCTTAAGCCTCAAAATAATCATTTAGGATGTTCCTAAGTTAATTTCCATGATTCCATCATTTTTTATAATTTTTAAAATATTTTGAGAGTTATTAGGAATTTATTTGATTATTATTTATATATATTGTCTATAGAGTATACCGGAGCAGAGGCATAAGGTAATAGGTGGACAATGACACATCATTCTGCTCGCTCCACTTGTAAGTTAAATATATTGAAATATGTGCTAGGTTTATGTATAAAAGTAATGGTTGATTAAGTGTATTTAAAGAATATATTTAATTAAAGAATTTATATTTTAATATTGAAATACTTATACTGTTGCACTATTATATTTAAGAAAAGGATTCAATTTAAGAATTTATATTTCCAATATTTGAATATTGAAAAGGTTGATTTTGATATTTTAATATGTTGACTATGTTTTGATTATATTAAAGGTTATTTTTCCCTTAATCTTTTATTATTATGATTATTAATGTTTTAATTCAGTTATTTGTTATTATGATTTTTATTATAAGGATATGGTGAGAAATTAGGAGTACTTTCATTTTCAATTACCGTATTTCTTATACATCATATATATATTTATAAATATTTTTGGAAAAAGATTGGTAGAACATGCTATTTAGTGGGCTACACTAGGACAGTGTGTGCACCAATATATTAGATAGGTAGAATATGAATTTTAAGTTGATATGAGATTATATGATATTGGACATATAGTTAAAAATTTTATTGAAATTCTTTAGATAGAGAGGAGTATGGTTGCAGAAGCTTGGTTAACCTTTTCGAGTCTCGGGGCTAGTCATACCGGTAGCGTGATTACAGGAGCTTAGTTGACCTTTCAGGTCTCGAGGCCAGTCATGCCGGTAGTGAATTATGGTAGCTCAGTTGACCTTTCATGGTCTTAGGGAAGATCCACTACCCAATTGGAAAAGAGAAATATTATTTGAACTCAATAAAGCTTAATGGCTAGTGAGGCATAATGTTTGAGGTTATAGGAATCGTCAATAATTATTAGAATAAGAGACTAGTTGCAACTGGTAGCTTAGTGGAATGTTAGCACTCAGGAACCAGCAGTCATTAGATAAATAACTAAGCCAAATGACTTTATAGAATTGTGGTTTAGGGTTCTACCACTAACTTCCACCAAAGATATTTATTGATATTATTTTATTATTTTTACCTTTTATCATATTGTGTAAGTAATGGTATTTGAAATTCATGTTTCTTTTTAGAAAGTTACTAAATGATTATTTAGTGTATATATATATATATATATAATAAATTAATGTTTTCTTTAAAAATAAATTTTATAATAAACATTTGTAATAAAATGTTTTAATAAAAGAAAGTTTTCAAATTAATATATATTTCTCTATATTATTTTACTTAGTGAGGTTTGACTCTTCTCAATTATTTTTCCCAAGATCTGAGGAGTCTATAATTAGTTCTACTTATCTGCATCAGACTTGTTTTTCTCCGGCTAATTTATGTATGTCATGTAAATGTTTATTGTCTTGTATTCATACTGTAGACACCATAGTAGTAGTTGAAAATTTCATAAATGTATTTATATTTGATTTGTTTAAATTGAGTTTATGTATTATTATGACGATATATGTGCTGAGCATATATTTTGTGTGGCAAATTTTATTGTGTTAGAGATTGGTATTTATGATGAATTCTTGGAGTTATTGTGATGTAGTATTAATAGAAGAACATTTTAGAAGTGTATTTCTTAATTTACAGGTTTTGAGTTTATTCCCGGTACAAAGGAAACTCTGTCAAATTTTTATTAGAATTATAGAATTGATTTAATTTTATTATGAAATTTTTTAAGGCTTACTAATTTTTTTAAAAGCTTAATGTTTTCCCATTCTTTAGTGCCGGTCACGTGCCATTTGGGTTCTGGTCGTGATAAAGTTGGTATCAAACCTTATGTTTAATTTTTTTCTTTTTTGGTCATTGAATTATGTCATTTCTTGAAACTACTACGGTGAATAGGTGGTAATTATTAATTGATTTCATTATTATTTCTAAAATTCCACATATATGTTAGTTTTCATATCATGTCTTGAATCTTGTTAATTTATGCATCTTTTTAAGTGAGGTGAATGCAAACTACTTATACTGTAGAGACAACATAATGATAAGTAGTTATTTCAAGATGAAGTTTCGATTCTAGTTCCAACCCTTACTCCACCACCTAGTATAAGGGTAAGTTAGAGGTAGCATATTTTGTTGATGAGCAGTCATTTCATGATGAAAATCCTTCCTTTATCCTACCAGCCATAAGAAGCGATAGACCTAAAGTGGTAACAGTTCAAAGACAAGGACAATAGCAACTAGCGAAAATAGCTACTTCAAAAATAGATTTTATAGCTTTTGTAGATGATGTAGCAAGGTGTAATTAAGGACTGGCATTTAATCAAGCCTTGCCCTTAGAATAGTAGATGCTACAGTAAAGAAATTAGAGGATTTTGATTATTGAACTATCAAATCAAGCAACTACACAAGACTAGCTTATGTTGTCAATCCAGTCATGTATGATATGACTATTATAACATGGTTAGAGTTTAAAGAGAGACTTTTAAAATACTTCTATTCACCTTCTATAAAGGATAATTACATATGGCAACTGATGCATATAGCTAGAGGATAGTGATCAGTACAGGAGTGGACTTGTGAGTTTTTTAGGCTATCCCATCATATTATAGACGTGATGTAAAGTGAGGGAAGAGTAGTAGAAATGTATATTATAGGATTGGGTTGAGCATATATTTATATATAAGCTGAGGACTAAAGTTTAGAGAGCTGTTTATGGATTTAGTCCTATTGGATGTAATTGATATTGATATTGATATGAGTTTTAATTTGATCAAATGGAATTCTTAGGCCATATAGTATCTAAAGATGGCATGCAAGTGGATCCTAAAAAAATAAAAAGATTGAAGCTATTATAGAATGGTTGAGACCTACAACAGTCATAAAAGTAATGAGTTTTCTGGATTTAGCAGGCTACTATAAGAGATTTGTAAAGGATTTCTTGAAGATAGCTGCATCTTTAATAAGGTTTACTCAGAAGAATGTTAAGTTTTCATGGACTAATAAATATGAGGAGCACTTTCAGATTCTCAAGGATCGATTGACTTCAGCTCTAGTGTTGACCTTACCTTCAGGGAATGAAGGGTATACAGTGTATTATAATGCTTCTCAATTAGAATTAAGATGTGTATTGATGCAAAATGGGAGAGTGGTTGCTTATGCTTCATGCTAGTTAGAGAAGCACGAGCACAACTATCCTACTCATGATTTGGAGATAGCGGTAGTGGTGTTTGCATTAAAGATTTGGAGACATTACTTGTATGGTGTAACTTATGAAATATACATTGATCATAAGAGCTTAAAGTATATCTTTCAGCAGAGAGACTTTAACTTTAGGCACAGGAGATGAATATAACTCTTAAAGGATTATGATTACTTTATTCTTTACTATAAAACTAATGTGGTAGCTAACGCTTTGAGTAGAAAGTCAGCAGGAAGTCTTACTCACATTAGCATGGAAAGGAGGCTAATAATAAAAGAATTACATAAGTTAATTGACCAAGGGTTATGAAGGTAACCAAGAAATATCTTTTAGCTAAATTCACAATATGATCAATGTACTTGGACAAAGTCAAAGTAGCTCAAAGAAGGACCCACAGTTATAGAGAATAATGTTAGAAGTGCAACAGGGTCAATCTTGAGAATTTGTTATTGATAATAAGAGTGTACTGCATTTGGGTAGTAAGTTGTGTGCACCGGATATGGATGACTTAAGGAAAAAGATTATGGAAGAAGTTTATTGTTTTGCTTATAAAGTTCATCTTGGATCTACTAAGATGTATCATAATTTAGAAGATACATATTGGCGGAATGGAATGAAGAGAGACATTGTTGAGTTTGTATCCAAGTGTCTCACTTGTCAGCAAGTGAAATTAGAACATTAGAGGCCCTTAAGATTGTTACAGTAGTTACCTATCCTAAAATGGAAATGAGATATGATTGTTATGGATTTCATGCTTGGATTACCTTGTATAATAAAAGGTTATAATGCCATATGGGTGATAGTTGACAAGTTGACCAAGTTAGCTTACTTTTTGCTAGTTAAGAAGACATACTCTACTGACACGTTAGCAAGGTTATATGTCAACCAAATTGTTTGCTTGCATGGAGCACCAAAAAGAATAGTGTTTGAGAGATAAACTACCTTTACTTTAGTCTTTTGGTAAGAATTGTAAAAAGTGTTGGGCATGAGACTTGACTTCAATACAGTTTTTCATCCTTAAACTGATAGTCAGTCATAACAGACCATTCAGACATTAGATAATATTATGAGAATATGTGTGATGAATTTTGGTGGTCAATGTGATATACACTTGTCATTAATTAAATTTAAATATAATAATAATTATCATGCAAGAATTGGAATGGCTCCATATGAAGCATTGTATGGAAGAAAGTATAGATCACTCATGTATTGGGAAGGTGGTGAGAGACAGTTGACTAGTCTAGAATTTATGCTAGTGACTTCTAAGAAAGTTTTTATCATTCAATAGAGATTAAGGATGACTTTTAGTTGACAAAAAAGTATGTAAATCCTAAGAGAAAGGATGTGTCATTTTTTGTTGGAGACATAATGTGTCTCAAGGTGTCTCTAATTAAGAGAGTAAAGAGATTTGGTAAGAAGGGTAAGTTAGCTCTAAGATATATTGGACCCTTTGAGATTCATTCAAGGGTAGGTGATATAGCTTACAAACTAGTGTTGTCACTAGAGTTGTCATGAATTCATCTAGCATTCCATGTCTTTATGTTAAGGAAATATATCTCTGATCCTTCATATGTCCTTTAGCCAAAGACAGTGGAGCTCAGTGAGGATGTATCATATGAAGAGTATCTTATGGCGATTGTAGGCCATTAAGTGCATTAATTGCATACTAAAGAAATTCCTATGGAGAAGGTGTTATGGAGCAACCATACAGCAGAGGGCTGCACTTAGAAAATAGTGATAGATATGCATAGTTAACACCCCCACTTATTTCAATATTGATGAAAATTCGAGGACAAATTTTCTAAAAGGGAGAAGAAAGTAATAACCCAAATTTTATTAATATTAATATTAATATTATTGTTGTTGTTATTATAATTATTATTAGTATCATTGCTATTATTATTATTGATTTAAAATCTATATATATGTGTGTGTGTGTGTGTTTGTTAAAAAAAGAAACCAGCTAATGATGGACACATGGTCCATCACCTTTTATTTAAAGGAGGAAGTGGCATTCTGTAGAGCAAAATTGATGTAAGGAAGGGTGTCGAGTGGCAAATTTCCATTTGATATCAAATCTTTTCTTTTTCTTTTCTATTTTCGTTTAATATCCAAACGATCTCTTATTGACTCAAAACTTGAGTGGTAGATTTGTCTCAATCTCTTCTACCTTGCTATAATTTTTTTTTGCAAGAAAGTACCTACAAATTCAAAGAAACTGTCAGCCTTTTCTGTAATTTTCTATTGTTCCAGTGGGTTTCAAGCAATAAGTTTTTCTCCATTACATCTCTCTCATCGTCAGGAGTCTATAGGTACCAATCATGCATCCTATCTATGTCGGTAGAATATTTAGCGAATATTTTTACGTAACTTCAGTTTTTATTTCAATTGTTTTATTCAGTATATATTTTAGGTTGTTTAAGGCTATTTTTGTGTACTAGTAATTATTAGGAACATTTTGATATATTCGGTTTTGTCGAGTGACACTTTTTTGATGAAAAATCTGATGGGTCCTACTTGAACTACGATGAATGAACAATATCAACCCCAAGATATATGCATGAAGCTATTTTTAATAAATAGTATAAATTATAGTGACCAATTTCAGTGAATGGAGGATAGTTTGTGGTGGAAATTAGTTAATTTTCATTTAGATTAGTTTTATCAATAGAGATAATTCTTAATCGTCAAATTAATCATTTAAAGTGTTCCTAAGTCAATTTCCAAGGTTCTATCATTTTTATAATTTTTAGAATATTTTGGGAGTTATTAGGAATTTATTTGATAATTATTTATATATATTATCTATAGAGTATACCGGAGTAGAGGCATCAGGTAATAGGCAGACGTGGCATTAGGTAATAGGCAGACAAGGATACGTCAGCCTTCTCACTCCACTTGTAAGTTAATATATTAAAATATGTGTTAGGTTTGCATATAAAAGTAAAGGTTGATTAAATATATTCAAAGAATATATTTAATTAAAGAATTTATATTTTAATATTGAAATACTTATATGGTTGTACTATTATATTTAAGAAGAGGATTCAATTTGAGAATTTATATTTCCAATAATTGAATATTGAAAAGGTTGATTTTAATGTTTAATATGTTGATTATGTTCTGATTATATTGAAGGTTATTTTGTCCTATTCTTTTATCATTATGATTATTGATGCTTTAATTTGGTTATTTGTTCTTACGATTTTTATTATAAGGATATGGTGAGAAATTAAGAGTGCTTTCATTTTCAATTACCATATTTCTTGTTTATTTTATATATATTTATAAATATTTTTGAAAAAATATTGGTAGAACATGCTATTTAGTGGGCTACACTAGGATTGTGTGTGCACTAACACGTTAGATGGGTAAAATATGAATTTTAAGTTGATATGAGATTATATAATATTGGACATATGGTTAAAATGATTTATTGAAATTCTTTAGATAGAGAGGAGTATTACTGCGGTAGCTCGGTTGACCTTTCAAGGTCTTAGGGTAAGTCATACTAGTAGCATGATTATAGGAGCTCAGTTGACCTTTTAGGGTCTCGAAACAAGTCATGTAGGTAACGAGACTGAGATATGTCAGTTGACCTTTTAAGGTCTTGGGGCTGGTTCACTACGCAATTGGAAAAGAGAAATATTTTTTGGACTTAAGAACGCCTAATGGCTAGTGAGGTATAGTGTTTAAGGTTATAATAATCGTTAGTAATTATTGGAATAAGAGATTGACTACGGCTGGTAGCTCTGTGGAAGCTTAGTTCTCAAGAACCGGTAGTCATTGGATAAATAACGAGTCGAATGGCTTTATAAAATTGTGGTTTAGGGTTCTACCACTAACTTCCTCCAAAGATATTTATTGATATTATTTTATTATTTTTATCTTTTATCATATTATTTAAGCAATGGTATTTTGAATTTATGTTTCTTTTTAGAAAGTTACCAAATGATTGTTTGGTGTGTGTGCGTGTGTGTATATATATATAATAATTTAAAATTAATGTTTTCTTTAAAAATAAATTTTATAATAAGAATTTGTAGGAAAATGTTTTAATAAAAGGAAGTTTTCAAACTAATATATATTTCTCTATATTAATTTACTCAGTGAGGTTTAACTCCTCTTAACGATTTTTCCTAAGATCTTAGGAGTTTACAATTAGTTTTACTTGTTTGTGCCGAACTTGTTCTTCTCCGGCTACTTTTTGTGTGTCATGTAAATATTTATTGTCTTATATTCATATTCTAGACAACACAATAATAGTTGAACAGTTGATAAATGTGTTTGTATTTGATTAGTTTAAATTGAGTTTATGTATTATTATGATGATATATGTGCTAAGCATATATTTTATGTGGCTAATTTTATTGTGTTGGAGATTGATATTTGTGATGAATTATTGGAGTTATTGCGATGCAGTATTGATGGGAGAATATTTTAGAAGTGTATTTCTTGATTTACAGGTTTTGAGCTTGTTCCCGATATAGAGGAAACTCTGCTAGATTTTTATTAGAATTATAGAATTGATTTAATTTTATTGTGAAATTTTCTTAAGGCTTACAATGTGTTTTGGAAGCTTCACGCTTTCTTATTCCCTAGTGTTTGTCACATGCTCTTTAGGTTCAGGTTGTGACAGTCTTAGCTTAAATGAATTGGACCATATATTGATTTCCATGATGTGATTATATACGAGCTCATACTGCATTTTTTTTCATGGTTACTCAATACTCAAATAATTTTTCTCTATTATCCCAAGTTTTCAAGTGAGCTTAATCGCATATAGTTCATATTTTATTTATTTATTTAGAAATTAATTATTTTTAATTTAGTTCTCAATCATGTGAATTAAATTTAAAAACAATAAACGAAAAGTAAATTCAATTATATATCATATCAAAATTTTAATAATGAATATAAATTCAATTAATAGTATTGTAGACATCCGATTCAGTCGGCCTGTGTTTGGAGATGAATTAGGGATGCAAAGTTTGATCGGTCCATTATTAAGCCCAATGATGAGAATGTGAAACTTGGACATGAGAATGAAGCTTGAATCTCTAGTGGAAAGTGAACTTGAAAGCCCATAACCTAGTCCAATTATCCAAAATTTAGCCCAAGCCCACCTGGCCCAGTGTAAGCCTAGGCCAAAAAGGTGTTGCCTCAGTGCAATAAGGCGATAGTCTCATTGTAGAGGCATCGCCTCTATGGTAGCCCACTTGCAACTACAACCATGGTGGCCAAGTGGTGTGGGCCCCAGCCTCCAGACCTGATTTCTTGCATGAGAAAGAGATTTTTGGGGGAAAAGAAAAAGGCTATGGAGGCTCATGATGAGCAAGAAAGCTTAGGGGCATGGAGAAGCTAGGAAATAAAAGGAAAAAGAGAGAGAAAAAGGGAAGGGAGAGGAGGTTGGAGCGGAATGAAAGAAAAAAGAGAGAAAAGAGAGAAGGGGCTCTAAAAAAGGAAAAACAGAGAGAAAGGCAAAGAAAAAACATCCTCAAGAAGGAGGGGGGGAGATTGAAACAAAGAAGTCCATTTTTCCAAGAGAAGAAGGAAGAAGCTTGTGTCAAAAGTAGAGATCAAGTCCTATCAAGGATCACCACCAAAAACATCTTTGACGATCTCTCATTTTGGTAGAAAACTTGCACTTAAACTTAGCATGTTCTTTATTTTGTGTGTTCTTGCTTGTGAGTGACTAAGTCAATAGTATATTTCAAGTATACTTCTAGTTTATCTTACTTTGAAATCCCATTTTACTGAAGCAATCCTTGAATTCTTTTGCATGCAGTTGTGGTTTGAATGATTATAGAGTGTGTATATGCATGTATTATTACTTAAAGTAGAAGTCTAAATGTTTGAGAGTCACAACCGGCCTGTTGATTAGGTGATGCCTCTTTATAGAGGCGTTGCCTTTTGTCAATAAGATGATTGCCTCATCAATAAGACGAACGTCCCATTGACAAGCCTCTAGGAAGTCTCCCTTTTGTATGTGTGCTTTATGCTTTTTTTTTTACTCAGAGATATAGGGATTATTGTCGATGAGGCATTGCCTCATTAATAAGGTGATCGCCACATTGACAAGTTTAGTCTACTTTCTATTTCGTTTTTTATTGATGTTTGTCATAATGTCCACTTTAGTATGTCCCCTTTTGACGTTAAACACATTTGTATCATTGCATGATGATATTCATCTTGTTTGTTTGATGCTTTCTTTAGTTCATAATGTAAGAACCCTTTTTTAGAGTCTCTTTGTAAACATCATTGTATGTGATTTTTTTTAAAGAGAATGACTAACTATGTGTTATTTTCAGGAATTACTTAATGATTTCCATCATTGAGTAGTCACTTTTACTAGTTATCCCTTTTATAGAACTGCATTTATGTTATTTTATTAGTTTATTTTTAGTTTATATTTAGTTTATTTTCTATATATTATTATTTTATTTGACCTAAAAACATTATAATCCGTAATCCCTTTCCCCAATTTGATTTTGAATGTATGGTTGTAATTATTACTTATTTTATTTTTGCTAAATATTGGGACTCAAAAGCATGAAACTGGATTAATGTGTAAACTTGGACTTAACTATAAAATTTGGAAAGTGAATGAAGGCAAGTGCAATTTTGAATGTAAATGAGGAAATAATTAAATAATGAAAGGTAATGAAATGCAAAACACAAACGGAGGCCAACCGCAAGGTTGGGTGAGCATTCAAACGCTCATACCTAGTTTTCGAACCTGATCTCTGATGACTGCTTTTGGGAACCTCCATGGGATCTAGTTGCTATATAGTGTGTCTCAACTATTATCCGAGTGGCGACTCCATCTCTGAATAGGTCTAAGACCTATATCATATTTCCTAGTTGGCCTCGAGCCCACACAGTGTTGTGGTCGCCAAACACTTGGGTGCACGCTAAACCCTACTGCCTACAGTGGCGACTCCACTAGGGATAGAGAAGCTGATTCCAATGTTTTACATTTTATCATTTTTAATTATTTTCTTATTTCTCCCTGCATTTATGCATTCACTACACATTTTGCACACAATGAGCACTTTAATCCCAAATAAACCTGACAATAGTCAGTACTTTACTACCTATGTTCACTCAAACCTGGTGGTGGAATATTTGATTATTGTCACTCATGACACGTACTAATCCGCATTATTTGACCCTTGAGTGGGGAGACGTATATGGATGTAAATCGTTATGGGAGCCGAAGCCTTTTTACCCAAGACTCAAGCCCATGTAATGACCTAACAACTATCCTAAGGAATTTTTCCCATTTGTATGTGTATTATGCCATATAATGGACCCTTAAAATAAATCTCAAGCCCATCAATAAGCAGTCCAAAATAAAATGGGCCCTCGTGTCCAACTAAAGCCCATTATAAACAAGCAAGTCAATAAAGGCCTCTCATGCCTACTCATAACCCATTTCAAATGGGCCTTGACAAGTAAGTTTGTGGTGCTAAGGATTTTTGCTCATATAAAGTGGACTCGGGCTTTATTTAAAGGAACCATTACTTATCTGAATCATTTTAAGAGTTTTCCTGCATACATTAGTTTTATTATTCCCCATTGATAATTAAAACCCAGGCCAAAAATCCTAGGACAAGATACTCGCCATTGAATACGTGTATGGGAGAAATAAGGGCAGAAGTTTGCATGTTTAAGTTTCATGTTTTGATCTTGTATATCTTTTTTGTGTGTGACCTTTTGTTTCTCAAATTTTTAAATAAAACGGACTTGCACATCATGCATAAATGTCATGCATCATTCTAGCCTACTATCTTGCAGCACTATAGATCCTTCAAGCTCAACAGGGTGGGTCCAAGCTAGTTCAGGTCATTTGGTTAGAAATTCAGAAATAGGAATGGCAGGAGGGTTTGATCTAGAAGAATTTGGGCCATAGTTGAAAGAAGAAGTAATGATAGACACCCGGGCTATAATGAGAGAAATGATGGGGGAAATTACTAAGCTCATCAGAGAGAGTCAACCAACACAGCCACCTAATGTACTACCAATCAATCTGGTGGATCTCAATAAGGAAATACCGATTAAAGGGAGGGAAGAAGATGATGTGACAGTGTTAGCCAATCTAGTGAATCAAAGAAATGTCATCCTAGCCGAGGATGTGGGTCAGACTGAGTGGGCTAAGAATATGACCAAGGTGATGAACTAGATGTAAGTGATGATGAAGGAGAAAGGTATGGTTTCTCCTCTAAATTATGATCTGAATCTAGAAAAGGGTGATGAACCGCTATCTCATAAGTTTAAATTCCTAGACATGAAGAAGTACACCGGCGTCAAGGATCCCGATTTGCATTTGAAGTAGTATGTAACATACATGAAGGCTATTGAGCTAACTGAGAGCCAAATTATCAAGCAATTCCCTATTTCATTGGAGGGAGCACCAATCTGTTGGTATTACACCTCCAAACCACATGCTCAGTCAGATTGGAAAGAATTGTGTGCCACTTTTGTCAAGCAATATGGTCTTAATGTTCAACTAGAGGTGTCCTTGAGAGATCTGCAGAATACCAAATAGAACTTTAATGAGCCTTTTATTGATTACCTAACTCGTTGGAAGGGAAATTTGTCCTTGATGAGGCATAGGCCTGCTGAGTCCAACTAGTTAGTCTCAACAATAGAAGGGTGTGTTCCAGCACTGTCTAGGAAATTAAGGGATCTGGGAATCAGGAACTTTAAAGAATTGTATAGATTTTGGGTCCAAAAAGAGTCAAATTTGGCTGAAGAGAAGAAATTCTTTGAAAGAGGATTTGGTGCCAAAGAGGGGGCCAGCTCAAGTAGTAACATTCAGATTCATGCTATTCGATCACCAAGCAACAATGTACAAGTTAGTGCAGTTAGACAGCCTCGAAGATTTTCAAATTTAGGACTCCCTATGTCCAAGGTCCTTGACAAGCTTATTGAGAAGAACCTGCTACAGCCTTTACCTTCATAACAACCCTTGCCTGGAGCCAACCTAAAGCTTTTCTGTATCAGACCATTAGGCATGACATAGACAGTTGTGCTTGGTTAAAGCATGAAATCCAAGACTTAATAGACTCAGGCAAAATTACCAACCTAGAAAACAGAAAACTAAACACACAGACCAACCCGTTACCCAACTACCTAAATGTACCGCCACTAAATACACCCATTCTATTGGTTAATTCTGGCCTAATAGAAGAGCAAGTCTAAATTCCTTCATTGATGTCTCTTACAATTCCTTAGAAACCAAACCTAAAAATCTGAAACTAAACAAATAACGCTCAGAGTTATAGGTGCACGTCTTGGACAAATGGAGTTCTGATGATGAAAGCAAAGAACAAGTTGACTTGTGGGACAATGAGGGGTGTGAGCCAAGTTAGTCTATGAGGAAGGTCGAAGAAAAGAAAAAAGAAACTAAGGTTGCCAAGGCTGGGCCCAAAAAGGCAGAATGTGTAAAGAAGGGAAAGGAGATAGAACAAAGCAAAGAGACCATTGCCAGTGTATGGGAATTACTCATGCATTCTAGGGATCACAAGGAAGCCCTGGTCCTGGCACTAGATCAGAAAAAGATTTCCACTAATTTTACTCCAGAGTACATGGTCCAGTCACTAATAGAAACTCCTCAAGGGATGATAACATTTTCTAATGATGATTTGCCTCTAGAAGGGAGGGATTACCATAAAGCTCTATTTATCAAAGCCGAGGTAAAAGGGAAGATGACTTGTTGTGTGATGGTCGATAATGGTTCTACCATCAATGTGTGTCCATTAAAGATTCTAATAAAGCTGGGGTTGATGATGGCTGACTTAAAGCCTTCTGACATAGTTATCAAGGCTTATGATGACACCAAAAGGTCGGTGGAAGGAACCTTCAGGGCATTGGTTAAAACAGGACCTATAGAAGTCTAGGTTGACTTGTATGTGATTGACATCCCGGTGACATTTGCCATTTTATTAAGGAGGCCATGGTTTCACCCTTTAGGTGGTGTTCCATCCACTGTCCATCAACAAATTAAATTTCTACATGAAGGAAGGGTTATCACCATCTCAACTGAAACTGAAGTCGCTATAGCTGCATTGAAGTTGATCCCTAAAGAGATTTCTGTTAGCCCTAGTTTTGAAGTCTGTGTGATCTATGAGGATAAGATGGATGAAAAAGTTTTGAGAATGATGCACAATATGAAATTTTTTCCTAGCATAGGATTAGGAAAAAATCAGAGCGGACCTTCAAAGTTTATAGGAAACAAAGTACCTATTTTGAAGCATGGGTTAGGGTTCAAAGAGGCTGACGGAGCTAGGAAAGAGATGAGTATATGCGACCAGTCTGAAGAAAAGGAAAAGGAGACTGTCACTAGGAAGAAAACTCTATGGGAAATCTTTATAAAGGAAAGCACCAGACACCTATATAGCGGGGCTCCAGAACCTCTCTTGATGGCTGGGGGAGTTATCTTAGGGTTTGAGATTTTTGTTGAATTTGTAAACAAAGCTGAGGGAGTCGCTATTGAAAAGGCCTCTACTAAGGAGCTGGTACTAGTTGAAGAGGAGTTTAAGAAGGATAAAGCTACCCCGGAGCAAAAAGGCATTGATGATTAAAGTAAAGACCTTGACTTTGAAACCTATGTCCTCGAATCCATCATAGATACCCCTTATAGTGACTTTGATGTTTCTTTTGCTTCTTTGTTTGAGACTGATGATCTTTTCTTTTCAAAAGTAAATGCAATGAAGTCTGAGTTTGCTTATTTGTATAATGTGTTTCCTAATGGTTATTATGTTTGCGATGATCATTTCATGCATATGTTTAACATTAATTCCACGTAAACTGAGTCATTTAATTTAGGCACAGACGATAATCCTAAAAATTTATTGCTTGCTTCTGGTTTAACTCATGGTGAGAGAGAAAAAATGAAAGAAATTTTAAAAAAGAGACAAAAAGTATTTGCTTGGGGTTATGAAGACATGCCTGAAATTGACAGGGAGATCTCAGAATGTCGTATCCCCACATACCCTCACATAGTGCCAATAAAGCAAAAGCAAAGAAGGTTAAGGCCAGAATGGGCTCTCTTGGTTAAAGAAGAGATCGAAAAGCAGGTGAAGGCAAAGTTCCTAGAAGTGGTAAAGGACACTCAGTGGTTAGCAAATATAGTTCCTATTCCTAAGAAGGATGGAAGGGTTAGAGTGTCTGTAGACTATCGAGATTTGAATAAAACCTGCCCCAAGGATGACTTTTCGCTACCGCATATTGATACGTTAATTGATAGTGTAGCTTAAAATGCGATGTACTCTTTCATGGATGAATTTTAGGGTATAATGAAATCATGATTGTAGTAATAGATAAATTAAAGACATCTTTCATCATGGAATGGGGAGTGTACTATTATCGAGTGATGCCTTTCAGGTTGAAAAATGCAAGGGCCATTTATCAAAGGATGGCAATTGCCTTGCTGCATGACATGATCCATAAAGAGGTAGAAGTGTATATGGATGATATAATGGTGAAGTATGCAACTAGGGAAGGGCATTTTGAAGTGCTAGAAAAGTTTCTGGCTAGAGCAGAAAAGTATAATCTCAAACTGAACCCGAAGAAGTGTGTTTTTGGGGTCACATCTTGGAAACTGCTGGGACACATTGTTAGCCAGAAAGGAATCAAAGTGGATCCATATAAGATCAGAGCAATCAAGGATATACCATCACTAAAGAATGAAAAAGAGGTCCAAGGGTTTATGGGGCGTTTATAGTATATCAGCAGATTTATAGCCAAATCAACAATCATTTGCAATCCCATCTTTAAGCTTCTAAAGAAAGACCAACCTTTTGTATGGGATGAATGATGTCAACAAGCCTTTGAAGCTATCAAGGATTATCTGATGAATCCTCCTATTATACAATCGTCGAGACCAAGTAAAGCCTTAACTTTGTACCTAGCAATTGAGGAGGATGCAATAGGGGCAATATTGGCACAGGAAGGTGAAAAGAAGATAGACCATGCTGTGTATTACTTGAGTAAGAAGCTTCTACCCTACAAAACTACTTATAGTTTGGTAGAGAAAATGTGCCTAGCAATAATTTAGGCAACAAAAAAACTCCAACACTATTTTTAGCCTTATAAAGTGCAAGCGATTTCTAAACATGATCCCCTCAAGTACCTCCAACAGACCCCGTCTCTTACAGGAAAATTGGCTAGGTGGCTCATTTTACTTGCAAAATTTAACATAGAGTATATAGCTAAAAAGACAGTGAAAGGAAGAGCAGTAGCAGACTTCTTTACAAAAAGCCCAGTGGAAGATGGCCAAGAATGGAAGTTGGAGTTTCCCGACGAGCATCTAAGGGCGATAAAGATACAAGGTTAGGAAATGTACTTTGATGGGGCTGTTAACAATAAAGGGGCCAGAATAGGGGTAATTTTGGTTACACCAGAAGGAGAAATGATCCCGATGGCAAAAAGACTTGAGTTTGAAGCAACCAATAAACAAGTAGAATACGAAGCCTACATCTTTGGTTTAGAAGCATTACGTAGCGTAGGGGCAAAAAATGTCACTGTCTATGGGGATTCCATGCTAGTTATAAAATAAGCCATCAAATAATGAGAGATAAAAGAAGACATATTATTGATGTACTAGGAATACCTGACCACTATCTTGTGCTCCTTCACTTAGTGTAGATTTATCTATTTGCCAAGGGAAGGAAACCAAGTAGCAGATGCCCTAGCCACACTAGCCTCTATGTGGGAAAGTGGGAAATAACCAGAAGCCAGGCCCTTAATTCTCATGAAGTCTCAAGTCCCTTGTTAAGAAGAGGTGAGAGTAACGCTAGTTGATGCTGTTGAGAAACCTTAGTTCTATGATTTACAAAGGTATTTAGAAACTGGGCAGTTTTCAAATGACACTGATAAGAAAGAAAGAATATCCTTGCAAATGTTGTCTTGATAGTTCATAAGCAATAATGGGATGTTATATAAAAGAATGACAGCCGGGGTACACCTCAGGTGTGTTGATAAGGATGAAGCCCGGAAGCTTATGGAAGCGATTCATGAAGGGGTGTGTGGGCCACACATGAATGGAACCATCCTGGCAAAGAAAATAGCCTACTAGGGGTACTTTTGGCTCACCATAAAAGTAGATTGTGTTAGATTTATGAAGAAATGTCACAATTGCCAAACTTATGGTGATGTTAGCCACCTATCATCTATGGAGCTTCAAGGAATGACTTCTCTTTGGCCATTTGATGTATAGGGGATTGACATCATAGGAGAGGTAAGGCCAAAAGCAATTAATGGCCATCGGTATATCATTGTGGCTATCGACTACTTCTCCAAATGGGTTGAGGTCGAATCCTATGCTACTATAGGCTCGAAGCAGATGTCGAGGTTCATCGAAAAGAACATAATCTGCAGATATGGATTGTCGCACCATATAGTTACAGAAAATGGTGTTCAATTTCGGGTAGAAATGGCCACATTATTGAAAGACTATAAGATTGAGCACCACATATCATCTCCATATAGGCCATAGGCAAATGGGGCAGTGGAAGCAGTAAATAAGAATGTATAAAAGATCTTGGCCAAGATGCTGGAAAATTACCGAGATTGGGCCGATTACTTACAATTCACATTGTGGGGTACTGAACCACTACTAGAACTTCGATAGGGGTCACTCTATACTCTTTAGTTTATGGGTGTGAAGCCATTTTGCCAATAGAGGTCGAGATAAGGTCATTAAAAGTCCTTATGGAATCTAAACTCCTCGAGTATTAGTGGGTCGAAAGTTGGTTGGCTCAGTTGACATTGCTGGATGAAAAGAGGATGAAGGCTATGTATCATTCTCAACTGTATCAAAAAAGCATAACCCGTGACTACAATAAGAAAATTAAGCCAGGCAAGATTTGAGAAAGGGATTTGATATTGAAACTTATAAGATCAGTCATAACCAACCCTCGAGGAAAGTTTAAGCCCAACTGGGAGGGACTATATCTCGTAAAGAGGTTATTTTTGAAAGGCGCCACCATTTTGTCTGACATAGAGGGAAACGAGTTCAAAGAACCCATTAACCTAGAAAAGCTCAAGAAATACTTTCTGTAAAAAGGGTCTCGCTAGGGAGAAAACCTCAAAAGAGGCTGTCTAGGAAAAAGTTAGAGACTAAAAAGAAAAAAAAGAAAAAGGTTCTGCTAGATTGAAAACCTCAAAAGAGGCAGTCCATGCAAAAGTTAACGACATGTAAAAGGAGAGAGTGAGGCACAAAATGATTAGTTGGAAAACTTGCAAGGGCAAGCCAACTAATAACATGAGATGTACTAGAAGTGAAATGTATATACGTTTTTGTGCTTAAATGAAATGAAATGGATTGCTTTAATTGTTGTTAAACATTGCATAATGTGTCCATTACAAGCCATTTAACTAGTACAAAAGGAAGGTCACATCTAACAAAAGGGGAAATGATGACTTCATTTCATAAACTAATTTTGTTTTCTCTTCTTTTGTTACCTACCCTGTGAACTTAACATTTGTAACTCTCTTGTCCTTTTATATTTAATAAATTCATCTCTTTCTGTCTATTGCAAATAAACCCACGCTTTGTAATGATCATCGATAGTCTGATCTCCATCGTAGCTTAAATTTCTTTCGATGACTCTTTGAGGCTAAGTTGCCACTAGGTGGTCCAGAAAATTTTGAGAAAGGAGCCCTGGCTTGAACTCATGAACAGGCTCCATAATCAGCTGTTTATGACCGTATTGGCGGTAAAGGCGGGCTGGATTATAGAAAGTGGCAAAATAGAGACCAGAAACCGGGAGACAATATATATAAGATCGAATGGTCACATGCTGCAACCCCCACTAAGGGCACATCTAGCAGATCAGGGTATCAGGTAATGTTGATAGCCAGCCATGAATGTCTATAGAGATGGGATATAGTTTCCTTGTTCGGTAATGCTTCACTTTGTAGCTTTTGATGTCTTGAGGAGGTTCGATCAGGCCTAATTTTTCACAAAACCATATCTGCAAGTTTACCAATGATTAAATACAGACAGTATGATAGGAGAAAGTTAGGAAGGGACAATGGAAAACTTACCTCCAACAGGAATGGACTTCCTGAGAATCGTTACATCTTCGTGAAGTCATCCAATCCTATGATAGTTTCTGCTAAGATGAGAGGGAAGGGATTGAACCTTGACTGCACTTGATCAAGGATTGAAAGGATCTTTGTATCGCAGTGCCCTGAGGAAGAAACCAACAAAAAATAAGCATACAAATAGAGGGCTAACATGCGAGGCTAATAAGTTTCTTCTTTGTCCATATTTATGGTGACCTCGAGGAAGGACTCAGGTTTGATTTCTGAATTGGAGATACAGTGAAAAGAAGACTAGGATGGAAGGTTGAACATATATGCCATTTGGTGCTGAATGGAGTGAGAATTTAGGTTTTCAAGAACAGGAATCGCAAGTCAGCAAGCGGAGTCCGTATGATGATCGAGAATTGCCTTGAATTCCTCTGGCAGGGGACATATTTCTATTATGTTGAACCAAAAAACATGTTTATAAGGATCCCAAAACTGAACCATGGCATAGAGAAAAGGGAAATTGATTCTCCTAGTATAGAGTGATTTAAAGACTAGAAGGTGAAACGGTTCTAATCTAGTCCAAGATTTGTTGTCTAGGTCTTTCAAGATCGGTTGTAGCATCCACAGACTCTGTTCAGTCATGATGATAACTTTTAGAGGTGCTTAGAGAGAGAAAAATGGGAGGTTAGGGATGAGGGGAACTCAAGAAGTGGGCTGAACATAAGAATGTGGGTTTTTGAAGGGGCAGGACCACTTACTACTAAGGCGATCGCCTCATCAATGAGGCACCGCCTCAGCAGTAAGAGGTGATTGCCTCTTCACCAGAGCTTAATCGCCTAATTAGTAGTATGAGCCGTTACACTTCTTTGAATCACGTGGTCTAAACAAGTGTAAGTCCGAATATAGTGGGGTAGATACATATGTAATCATTGAAATTAGCTCACATGTGAAGAATAAAGAAATAAAATTGATTGAGGAGAATAATGAATTCTGTAAACATTCTATCCATAAAATCAAAAACCAAAATTTTATGTTCACTATTCAAAGACTGTGCAAGTTTCAACCCTGACACATCAAGCGTCTGATCTAGTACCCTCAAGGTCAACCTCTCCTCCAGCACTGTTGTCGCTCCTGTGTTCATTCTCATCAATTTGAAATATGTCAATCTGACGCTCAAAGGTGACGATCCTCGCCCTGCTAGCCTCATCCCGATCCTATTCAGACAAATCATAGGTTAGTAAACCATACAAGCATGCATACATGTAGAAAACAAAGAGGTTTTTACCCTCCATTGTTGGGTGATCTCCAGCATGTAGTCTCTCTAGGCCCCTATCATGTGATACATATATAGGCCTTACTCCAGAGGAATCTACATTTATTAAAATAAATGTTAGAACTAATGGTTGGTTTGAGAATCATAATGAAAGCATGTCGGGAAAAGAACTTACATGAGTAGCACCACCAGGGGTGCATGCAGGGGTTAGGTCCTTGTCCAAGGTCAAGAACTGACGCAATAACTCTCCAGGAGGAACCTAACATCGGGCTAAAGGGTCAGGGACGTGAATAAAGCTTCTTAGGATGAACTCAAAACCGGGGGCAGTAGTTGACCTGGCCTGCTCTCCAGCCACAGAAGTCTCCTCCCTGCCCAGATCCAATTGATGCCTCAAAGGCTCCCTCTCCCGTACTCAGGACCTAACCGGGGCCATGGGTCTAGCAGGTGTAGCCTTAAGAAAAATACAAGAGAAACATGTTGAGAATGCAGTCAATTTGCAAGCAAAGGGAAGATGACAGGGACATACCAGAGAGGTAGAGCCGGTATGCGAAGTTCATCTGCACCCACCTTCTGCTGACGATCCCCAGGTCTCCTCCTAATAGTATACTTTAGGCTCATGAGCTGGAAGGCGATGACCTCTCTCAGGCTGTTATAGGTTCACCAACTGCGGATCACACAGTTCGTGTAAAGAGCCGGTATGCGGAGTTCATGAGCCCAAAGTATACTATTAGGAGGAGACCTAGGGACCCATCTAACTCTAACGCCTACCCTCCAGTTTAGGACCCACTCCCCCAAATACTAAGCTTGATACCCAAGGCCACAAAGGAGTACCCTCTTCTGAGCTAAAGGCCTGGAGCGAGTCATCTCAATGGTCTAAGTATCCTCAGGCCCCTACAAGTCATTCCGGTTCTACAAGAAGGGAGATGTCAATATGTAAGTGAATTGAATATGCATAATTTGCTAATAAAAAAGGGTTTATGTTTTGTAGGTACCACATCCTATGTCAGAGAGTTCAGGTGATGTCTATGGATGTGGACTCGCGCAAGATGCCTCTTCACGATGCGGCTAGCACCCCACCTATCAAGGGTCAGGAAGTGGTCCCCCACTTGTGTAACACCCACAAGCATCTTTAACTCCAGAGCCCAAACCTGAAAAAATAAAATAGGAGAAGTTGGGAAAACTGATGTAAGTAATGGGGATCAAAATAAGATAAGGAAAAAAGGGATCATGACATACCAGAACAGCATACTAGAAGCCACAGAATCTCCTAGCCCCTCGGACCACCTCGTCCATACTTTGGTACAAGTATGCCAGAGCGCAGCTACCCCAATCAAATGTGGGAATCTAGTCAAGATCCTGAAGAGCCATCAGGAACATTAGGTCAATGGAGCTGACAGTGTCAACGAAGAAGGTGGTACCGAGCAGATAGAGCAAGAAGGCCCTCACCACCTGATTGATCTCATGGGGAGTAATCATCGCTGCAACCCACTCTGGGGTGTAGAAACTCCTGATCAAGTCCAACTTAAGGGTATGATTCCCCTTCATGTCAAGAGTCATCCCTAAAAGTCGCTCAATGTATGTAGCCTTATCCGAAAATAGTTGGTGTAGATTCGCATCAAAAGGAACGGGATCCCCAGCACAGACAATCCCTTTGATGGCGGTAAATGACACTGGGTCTAGAGTAAGCTCACCAAATGGGAGGTGGAAAGTGTGAGTCGTATCAAACCACCTCTCCACTAGGGCATGCAGTCGCTAATAGTCCATGCATCCCTGCTCAGATAGAAGCGAGAGTACGAAGTCCTCAAACCTCATCTCCTGAATTTGATCCCTCTGCTCATCAATCGATTCGCTATAAAAGACCTGGGCTCCATGGAAATTCCCAGCACCCTTGAATGTCTGAGCGTCATACTGCAAACAAAGAGATAGGGAAGTGAAATTTATGCATTTTATGGTTTCAGAAAGAAATTCAGAATGAATGTACATGTAAATAGCACAGTTCGCTCTGTTGATGAAGTGATCACCTCACCATGGAGGCGATCGAATCTTTTAAAGGGCGATAGGCAATCGCCTCTTCATAGAAGTCGATCATCTCATTAATGAGGCGATCGCCTCATCAATGAGATGATCGCCTCATCGAAGAGGTGATCACCTCTGTGAGGCACAGACGGGGACAATTTTTAATTTTTAACAATTAAAACACAAATTTCATATTTGTTTGATTAAAAGGTGGTGCTTTTACTTAGTGGGAAAGGCTACAAAGTAAGATGCTCAGTGAAGGGAAGGCACTAATCAAATCTTAGAATAGAATGAAACAACTCTTAAAGAGAAAATTTCTTCCACCAGAGTATGAGTAAATTTTGTTCCAACAATATTGGTGGTGCCATCAAGGTTAAAAATCAGTCTACAACTCTACTATAGAGTTCATAAGACTAGCAAAGAGGAACGACCTAAGGGAGAGTAAAGGCCAGCAAGTGGCGAGGTACCTTGAGGGGTTAAAGCCTTAGTTCAAAGACAAGATAGGTGTATAGGTGCTACGTAACTTGAACAAGGCAAAGAATATGGCTTTAAAGGCATAATTGATGGTGTTAAACAAAAGGATATGATTCTTCCCATAGGAGTTACAACAACGATAATCACAAGGTGCCTATTGGCAAACCTAAGCTAGTGCAAGAGGTATCAACACACAATTATCAATACAAAGAGGATAAAGATGCTAGAAAGGAAAATGTGATAAAAGAAAAAGGGATACATAAGGCCATAAAATCCTTATGCTAAGACAATTCCTAGGAAGTGCATTAAATGTAACCAACCCAAACATTGATCTAGTGATTATCCTCTCAGAAAAGCTTCGGTCCACATAATTAACAAACATGAAGAATAACAAGAAGAAGTCTATTGTAGTCCAGATGGTCATGGTGATTAGAATGAGGAAGGTGATGAAGAGCATACCAATATGGTGAGAAGACTAATGCTAACACTAAAATGAGAGAATAACACCTAACAACATCAATTGTTTCGAACTAATAGTACTATTAATAACCATTTTATTTGATTTGATTATTAATAATGGTAGTTGTGAGAATACAATTAAAAGAGATATTGTAGAATCTTTGTAACTACTTATAGAGAAGCATCCTAATTCATACTCAATCGGATGGATTAAAGCTACTGAGAATATTCAAGTGATAGAATAATGCAAGGCACTTTTCTCTATTGAAAGATACAAGGACGAGGTGTATTGTGACATGGTAGACATGGATGTTTGTCACTTTTTATTTAGGAGACCTTGGTAATACAATATCAATGCAAAATATGCAAGGAGGAAGAATGTCTACAGACCAAAAAAATGAGGCAAAAAGTTCAACTTGTTGCCTATAAAAGAAAGTTCTCATCTTAAAATTTCAAAAGTGAATGAGCGAACTTTCTTTACTCTCATCCATTTAGAACATAAGATAAAGAATGCATGTAAGAAGACCAAAGAAGTTTATGCTTTGATTGTGAAATAAGTCTTGACTGCTAATGAGGAGTAGAAAGTAGTAGAGCATCCAGATGTAATCAAACCACTATTAGAGGAATTTAGTGAAATCATACCAACTTAAGAGTTAAATTTAGTGAAATCATACCAACATATGAGTTGCCTCTAATGAGGGATATCTAACACCACATTCACTTGATTCATAGAGCTAGTTTACCAAACTTGCATCATTATAGGATGAGTCCTTAAGAGAGTGAGATCTTAAAAGAGAAGGTGGACAAGTTATTATAAAAGTGACATATCTAAGAAAATATGAGTCCATATGCAGTTCTAGCCTTATTAATGCTATAGGAAGAGAAAAGTTGGCGCATACGTGTGGACAACAGAGCTATTAATAAAATCATAGTAGGTACAAGTTTCCAATTCCTTGACTAAAATATATGTTAGACAATTTGAGTTAACAAACTCTCTTTTCAAAAATTGATTTGAGAAGTGGGACCATCATATTTAAATCAAACCCTGAGATGAATGGACAATGACCTTTAAGATTAAAGAGGGGTTATATTAATGGCTAATAATGCATTTTAGGCTAACGAATGCTCTAAGCACTTTTATGCAATTGATAAATAAGGTATTTAAACCTTTCATTAAAAAGTTTATTGTTATTTATTTGATGGTACTTTGATATATAGTCGATCTGAATGAGAACATATCTTGCATTTGCATGAAGTATTGATGGCTCTGCGAGAGAATAATTGTTTACAAATCTAAAGGAGTGCAATTTCATACCCAATAAACCATTATTCTTGGGATTCATAATTTTTTCAAAGGGCATTCACATGGATGAGGAGAAAGTCAGAGCTATTAGAGAATGGCCCACTCCAAATATTGTGACAAAAGTATAGAGCTTTCATGGATTAGTAACTTTTTATAAGCACTTTATAAAATACCTTACTAATATTGCAGCTCTGATTACAGAGTGCTTAAAGAAATAACATTTTTAATGGGGGAGGAAGCTGAGGTTGCCTTTACAATCCTAAAAGAGAAGTTATGCACTACTCCAGTACTAGTGCTATTGGATTTTGATAAGCTATTTGAAGTAGATTGTGATGCAAGTGGAGTAAGGATAGGAATTATTCATTCCCAAGAAAAGAGACTAGTGACATTCTTTAGTGAAAAGTTGAGTGACATCAAACCTAAGTGGACCACTTATAAGAAAGATTTTTACTCTATAATGTGTGCTTTAAGGACATGGGAGCATTATCTAGTTGGGCGAGAATTCATTTTGTGCTCAGATCATGATGCATTGAAGTCTTTGAATAGTCAGAAGTGAATCAGTAACGATATGCATGCTAGGTGGTCATAATTCTTATAAAATTTTCCTTTCAAAGTGAAACATTAATCATGAGTATATAATAAGGTAGCAAATGCATTAACTTGGCATGCAGAACTGCTTATCACTTTGAGTCATAAGATTATGGGTTTTGAGCATTTAAAATAAGAGTATGTAATTGATGAGGATTTTCAGCAGATATGAAAGAAGTGTATTACGAATCAACCTTGTGAAGATTTTCACATTCATGATGATTACTTGATGCGAGGCAACCAACTTTGCATTCCCAAATCATTTTTTAAGAGAGAAGGTTATTCATGATTTGCATGAAGGAGGAGTAGTTGGACATTTGAAAAGAGATAAAACTATCATTGTAGTTAGAGAGAGATATTATTGGCCTAACTTAAGAATGGATGAGATTTTGCACAATGTTATTATGTGTGCCAAACTGCAAAAAGGCAGTCATAGAATATAGGTTTATACATGCCTTTACTTATTTTTAAAAATATTTAAAAGGATTTATCTATAGATTTCGTGCTTGGTTTACCTTGTACATAACGAGGCATAGAGTCTATTTTTGTTTCTATTGACAGATTTTCCAAGATGGTGCATTTTATCCCATGTAAAAAGACCTCATATGCTAATGGAGTTGCCAAGCTATTCTTCAAAGAAATTATTCATTTACATGGTGTGCCTAAGACTATAACTTCGAATCGAGATAGCAAGTTCCTTAGCAATTTTTTTAGGACCACTATGGAAGATGTTTGACTCCTCCTTGAACTACAACAATACAATCCATCCTTAAATAGATGGTCAAACAAAAGTTATCAATAAAACCTTAGGCAATCTAATGAAGATAAGCCAAAGCAATGAGATTTGGCATTGGCATAAGTTGAATTTGCTTACAATAGTATCATTCATAAGACTACAGGAAAGTCACCATTTTCTATTTTTTATACGAAAACACCTTAGCATGCTCTTAATTTGATTAAGTTACCAAAAGTGCCAAGTTTAAGTACATAAGTAGAAAATATAATAGAGCAATGACAGACAGTACAAGAATAGGACAGATAGAAGATTGAACAAGCACATGACACGTTTAAGAAAGTAGCTAGCAAACATCGTAGAGTTCAAGTGTTTTAAGATGGATAATATGGTAATGGTTTTTCTGCGAAAGGAAAGATACCCAATGAGCACTTACGAAAAGCTGCAACCTAAAAGTATGGTTCTTACAAGATTTTAAAGAAGATAAAAACAATGCATATGTTGTTAATTTGCTAGATAGTATGGAAATTTCCAAGACATTTAATGTTGTTGATATTTACCCCTTCTATCCATATGATGAATCATTGCATCCATATGATGAATCATTGTATCCAAATATTCTAGACAACTTGAGGTCAAATTTTTTTCCGAAGTGGAGAGGACTGACGTAGAATGTCTAGTTGACTAATGTATGGATTGGGTAAAGAGACAGAAGACAAAACACATACAACCCGCAAGATCTAAAACATTTTATTGCTTCCTTTTATTTTATTCCTTTTGTACTTTCCTAACTTGGGTGACTTTCATATGTTAGATAGAATTTTATATTTATATCCTATTAAAAATAGGGTTAGTTGGTTGTACCACTTTATAAATAGATGACTTGTTTTCTCATAATTTAACTATTAAATAAGATAAGAATTTTCATTCAATTTTTGTTTTCTCTCTAAAGTTTATATGTTGAAACTTATTTATTTTCCTTTAAGTTTAGTTGTGTACTATTTTTGTTTATTTTTACGCTCGTTCATTGTGTCACGTTTGGCAATATATATGCTCCATTCAATAATATTAATTAGCTATAATTGACTTTATAATTTTAAAATGAATATAAGTATTAAAATCTTAATAAAATTTTTATAACCAAGAAATATATAAAATCTATAAAAAAATAGCCATCAAATATGTATGCTCCATTCAATAACATTAATTAGTTTGTCTTTAAATACTTTTAATGTGAAAGTATCAATAAAATTTTTACAATGCAAAGATATATAACAAATCACATAAAAACTTTCAACAAAAAATACAAATAGATAAAAAAAAAAAAAAAAGAAAGCAACTAAAATAGAAAAGAAAAATGAATGAGCACCATGAATATAAAAATAAAAATTTTTAATGAATAAATATGGAAAAGACAAGAGAAAAGAGTATAGCAGAATTGTTTTTGAACTGTTTTCTGAATGACTGATTCTTTAAATGATCAGTTTTATGTTTGATTTAAAAACTTTTTTTTTTACACTAAATAATAATTAGGGTACGTAATAAATTAATTATTATCTAAACAATATTAATTAATTAGAATATGTATCAAGTATTATATACTTAGATATAAAATATTTCTCAATAAATTTCTTATAATGATAAGTACAATTATTTTTTTTGGAACAAAAATGATAAGTACAATTACAAAATATTTAATAATAATAATCTTCCAGCTGTTTAAAAGCAAAAAGCCCTCGACGTATAACAAAAGCCCAGCACAGAAACATGTCCCTCGAAAGCACGAAAGTTACAAGAGGAATAATAATAGTAATATTGAATGGAAGCAAAAAGTCAAGATTCAAGAGAAATCCAGACATTATAGTGGATGGCCAAATGGCAGCAAAAAGAAATAATAATAATAATATTGAATGCAATGTGTGCTGCTTTGATTAGGTTAAATTATTATTTATTGAGTTAAAAAATTATTACATTTAAATATATTTTCTTATTACAAAAGTTTACAAACATCTTTATTTAAAAAATAAACCAAATTTTCTTAAAATTAGTTTTCATAAAAGATAATTATTTATAAAAATATTAATTAAACGATTAGAAAACCTAAAAAATAATTTAAAAATTAAAATGTTTAATTTATTAAAATAGAATAATTATAATGTTCTCCTTTCTAAAATAGAGATATTATATTCTTCGTCCTTTTAAAAGTATATAAATTCAAATATTATATTTATTCTAATATTACTTAATAAATAGACTAAAAGATTAACAAAATTTAAAACTAACAGAGAAAAATTAAATTTTTAAATAAGTTAATGTTGTGAAACTACAAGTGGACAATGTTGACAATGTAATATTCTGAGTTTTTAAATATTTTTATACTACATTATGATATGTAGTGTTAATAATTTTTGTACATATTTATGATATTTTTATGAGTTTGATATTTATTAAAGCTTATTTTAATTATCTTATATTATTTTAAAATATTTACGTAAAATTTTTTCGGAAATTATATTTTCGGAAAAATTAAGACGTAAATAATTTAATACTAATTAATTTGACTAGTTTTATGAATTTGCATGAACTCATATATAATTTTTAAGTGCTAAATAAAATGTATATATGTGTATTTATTTAAATTAATTAGATTTAATTAATTACCTTAATTTTTATTATTTAGTTTTAATATTAATTAATTAATTATAAGTGTATAAATTATTAAAATATATTAAAATATTTATGTGGTGAGTATTAATTGTGTGTTGGAATATATATAATATTATAATATAAAGTGTGGATATATATATATGCATATATACATTATTATTTATCAAAATGAAAAAGTTTGCCTAAAATACAGTTTTGCCATCCTGCCCTTCCAAAACGCCCAACGCCATTTTCCACCATTTCCGGCCATTCCAAGCTGGTTTTCTTGACGTTGGTGTGCCTCTCCTCCTTCCTCCTCCACCTCCAGCCGTTCCCGACGCCTGAAGCACCCATTTCCAGCATGTTTTGGCTGAATTTTCCAAGAATTGCTGAAAATCGATCAAGCTCTGATCGAAGTGATTCCGGCCACCAAACTCGATGCCACTGGTCTCTATCTTCTCCTTGAGCTCCGGTGAGTATGATTCCAAGCTTTTTTTCACTTAAAATGGTCTAGATTTTCCTAGGTTTCAATTTCTCAATTTCGGCCTATTAGGGTTTCTGAATTTTTTTAGCTTCAATTTGGTTGATTCATGAAAACTCCCTTCACAAACTTTGATCCTTGTAGCTTAATATACATGTATTAATTTTTTTGGAATTTTTGATTATTTTATTAATATTTGCTAATTTTCGAAAATTAATTAATTAAATTATGAAATTGTGTTTTATGGTGATCATAGGTGTTGAAATGCATTTTAGAAATTTATTTGTAATTTTTTTGAATTTTATATATTTATTTTGAATTTATTTAAGTTTATGTAATTTTGGAAAATTAGGTTAATTATGTGTTTAATTGAAATTAATTGGTAAATTGAGTATATTTATTGATATTATTGGATTATATGTTGAGAAAATTAATTTTGAGTAATTATATTATTTTTGGTGAATTTTTTATTAATTTTAGTAAATTTTTATATATAGGGGTATTTTGATAATTTGACACTAAATTGGTTAAAAATGTAATTAAATTGGTTTTAATAGTTATTTAAGGTATAAAAATGATTTCTACAAATTATTTAGTATTTTTAACTAATTAAAACTATTTTTCGTAAATTATTTTCAAATTATATATATATTATACGATTTTTCTAAATAAATGAGTTTTTATCGGTTTTTAACATGTTTTAGGGTTAATTAAGTAAATTGGATTGATAAAATGTATTTTTATTATATAAAGGTATTTTTGGTATTTTTTGAATATTCTGTGAATTGTGGACCTTGGTTGGTGAATTGTAGTTTGGAGTCCGACCGAGGGATTGTGATTGTGAATATTGTATCTATTTTTGAAGTGTGTTTCTTTGTAGGACCGGCTCTACTCTTTGAGTAGAGAGATGTCCATTTTACAGAGGAGATTCAACCGGATTTTCGGTAGAATTTTCATAAAACGTGATGACCGGTCGAATTCCTATTTTAATTCTATGTCTAATATTCTAGATTGAGTTTCTAGGAATTTTCGTAAGATTTATTCTGATTTTCTGTTGTTATTTGTTTGTTTAGTTGCACCGAAACCGAGGCCTAGTGGACCAGGCCCGTCAGACCCATCATCTCAAGGAGCGAAATAAACAGTGAGTTGTTATTCTATATATACGTGTTTTAGGATGCATATTTTTAGAAATGTATGATTTATTTTAGTAAATTATGCATAATGATTTAAGTATCACTTAGGTTTACTTTTGGTATATTTTCAAACTATATGCATGTTTTATTAATAAATTATTCTTAAAATGTTTTTAGGTTTATTTATGGTTTATTTCTAGTTTATTTTGTAATTAAATTAAATTTATTTGAAGTATATATACTCGAAATATACCTGGTTTACTTTTGCTATATTTCTAGTATATATATGGTTTATGTTGCTATTTATTTCAAATTCATGCATCATTTGTTTTTATGAATGTATATTTTATATATTAATAAAGGATATCAATAGAACGTGCTACCTAGTGGGCAACACTAGAATTAAGTACGTACCGATACGCCGATATCATTTAGGCTATATTACTAACTTATTTGTGGATGTTGATTATATTGATTCAATTTGATTTATGTGATGTGAGATATGATTTGGGAGTATGATTGCTAGAGCTCGGTTGACCAAGTGTCTCGGGGCTAATCACATTGACAGTCAGACTGCTAAAGCTCGGTTGACTTAGTGTCTCAAGGCCAGTCTACTGTCCAAATGGAACAAGTGATTATATTTGGAATAAGTGAGCCTGTATGGCTAGAGTGTTGTTTAACACTGTTTGAGGTTGTGATTTTCTAGGGTTCTATATGATCCTTCATAAATAGTGATTTTCAGTAAAAATATATAAAATGATTTTGCTGCATCTGTGTGTAATTGCTTGTATATATATCTATTATATATACTATTGACTATGTGCATTGTCATTTAGTATACATGTATATATATTATAGCAATTCACTCAGTGAGGTCTGACTCCCCTCCGTTGACTATTTTTTTGAGGAGAGTCATCATCTTCAGACCTCAGTAGCATACCTGTACGCCATATTTTTTCCACCCCGGCTTCATTATGTAAACTATTTATCTGAGCTTTTTTTTATAATCTAGACACTGCAGTAGTTGTAAAATTGTTAAAGGGGTTATGTATTTATTTATGTGAGTTATGTACTTTAAATATTTGAACTGAATTTGCATTAAAGGAATATTTATATATATGAGATAAGGATGATCGATTTAATATCATTGGTAGATTTTTATTTTGTTTTATTTGTGATTTTATTTCCGCTGCACAATATTTTAATTATGTTATTATTATTATTATTGCATGTTTTATTTTATTTTAAGGCTTACTACGGGTTCCAGATTCAAAAGAATTCTCGTTCTCTAGCGCTGGTCATAACCCCTATTTTGGGTCGTGGACAAGTAGTACAAAAAGTTATCATTCCATAAAAATTTTGATCTAATCATCTATATATTAATTCCTTATTATTTAAAGTTATAATTCAATTTCATATTTTAAAAATCTAAAATAAGCCACTAAAATTAACAATGAAATATTAAAACAAATGAATAACTTATAAAGGTAAACTTGCTTAGAATTATTCTCATCATGGTCATTAAGCAATCAAGTATCAGAATTTTTTTATTAATACATACTCGGGTTCTCTTAATTTCTAATTAATCTTTCTCAAGGATTAATTAGATTAAATTCACGACTCAAAAGTTAAAAATATCAACCCCAATTTTCATTACAAATTGAAGCCCTAACTCTCAAATTATAAATTAATTAGCTCTACCCAATTTTGGGGTTCCTCTTATTATTAATAATGTCTCTAATTAATTACAAGTGAAATTTGTGTTCAAAATTCCATTAAAATTATGATTTCTCAATCTATAATGTAACCCAAATAATGTTAATGGTGATCAATCATTAACAAGCATTAAACACAATGGACACAAAATGCCTACAAATCAAAGATTCATTAACTAGGAGAGACTTAAATCATGTTTTGAAAATTAATTCTTCACAAATAAAAACTAGCCAATCATAATAAAAATCATCCCAATTAAATCACAAGTTAAACCCATATCAAAGTACAAAATAAAAAGAGAAAAGAGTAGAAGAAAAACTAGTCTTCAATTCTTCCAAATCTTCTCTTCAAAATCTCCTCTTCAAAACTAAGTTTTCTTGTGTGTTTTCAAGGTTGTTCTCCTAAAAAGCTATTATTACTTTCCTAAATTTTTTCTTTTTTAAAAAGTGCTCTTACATTCTTTTTAAAATGCCAAAACATGACTAACAATAACTTCTAAAGATATGCATCAATGACTCTTATTTTAATTTTTATCTGCTTCTGTAGTAACATAAAGTTGAGACAGAAATTCAGCTCTCATTGACTTCGAATTTGGAGTTAAGATCTTCATAAGAATTATAGTCACTGGTCTTAGTTTTCCACAGAACCTTAAATCACCTGATTTGGACATCTGTAGCTGAAAATATGACCCAATTACTAACATTTGCTCAACATAGTGACGAATCTGCATCTTCTAATTTTGGCCCAAATTTTGACAATGCAAACAAACTTTGATCTCAACGAGTAAGCCAAATTCATAAACCTTAAGAAGTCCAATTCACTTTCCCAAAAGGCGACTTTCACATTCTAAATGTTGAAGTACACCAAAACCTTTGCCGAAAGTTAGAGGTTAAATTTGTCAATTAGCTGAAAACTGCACTTTAAACTCCAATCTTCGCCTTATTCACAAAAACCAATCAATCAGTTCATATTTTCATAAAATAAATATTTAAAGTAAATAAAAATTAACTAAAAATATGTAAAATTTTATTCTAATCAAATACACAAGTGTCTTTGTTTGTCCTCAAGCAAAACGCATAAGAACATTTATCAACATGACAAATTAAAACACATTGACAAACTTTACTCAACCATCCATAAACATATGAAATGCATAAGACGTGCACGGTGAATCTGATTGCTAGTAAAGTGGGAGAACTTATCAAAATGGAAGGGGCAAAGTTTCTAAGATTCAAGGCCAAACTTTGAATTAAGGCACCACTTTTACGTGGCATAACAATAAGCTCTACTGGCAAAGAGCTATGGACTCCCTCAAATACGAGAATCTACCACTCTTCTGCTTTCATTGTGGATATTTTTTAGGCCTTGCGATTAAACAATATGGAGAGTATGATGGAGAACGTGATGATTTTGGAGGACAATTGGAATATGGCCCGTGGTTGAAAGCTTCACCGCTCAAACGTGTTAGAGAAATTCCCAGTAAACATACACTCATTCGTACGACACTATTTTAAGAAAATCCAACAAACCATCAAAATCAAAACAGTGACCACCAACCTTCTACCCAATCGCCCCAACCTACCCAGCATGTGAACCGGAGCTCACCTAACCCCACATCACCGAATGACCATGATCAGGTCTTGTCATCCCCCGAAAAAGTCCATATCCACAAAACAACTTATCAAACTCAACCTCAAACCCATTCACCAGCAACCACAATCTTGGCCAACACATTGAGCCAAGCTAAAACTAACTAGAATAAACAAACCTTGAAGTAGAATCTGGACTCTATCATCAACTCAGTTTTTGTTACCATTACTCCAGACACCTTAAGCCAACACACTTCTGACCCTTTCCAAATGATTGAAATCCTAATACATCAAGTTTCTAGCCCAGCTCCCAGAACCTGAACCCGCATAAATCCTAACCCATACCGAGACCATGAATCTCTAGGAATTACACTGTCTACAAAATGGAGCAGTGATGTTCATAAGAGCAGGTCAGTAAGGAATAAAGGTAAGAAAATAGCTGATCCGGGTATCAAGATAACTTCATCAGCAGATACTCAATATGTTTCTCAGTCATCGGCGGAGGTTGCTAGGCAACCCCGACGGTCACAATGAGTTGCCTTCATTTGAATTGTCAGGGGCTTGGGAAACCCCAAAAAATTCATATTATTCAGAAGATCATTCTTCAAGAAGTTCCCAAAGTTGTTTTCTTGATAGAAATAAAATAGGAAGTGGAAATGAAGCTCTTTGCAAAAAGTGGGATTTCTAAGGAACGGATGTTGGATGTCAGGTTAGTGATAACAATAGGAGTGGTGGTTTATCTTTGATGTGGAATCCTTCTTTCAAGGTCCAAGTTTTGTCTAAGGACCTTCATTACATTGATGTTCTTTTTCTGGCTTCGGGGGACAATCCTGAATGGCATTTTACTGGAGTGTATGGATGGCCAGAGAAAAATGAGAAGGTTCTTTTGTGGGAGATGATTCGAAATATTAGTAATGTATACCAGGGTCTGTGGTGTGGCTATGTGGGGGAGACTTTAGTGAGATTCTATAAGGTCTGCCAGTGAAAATGGCGCTTCTTAGGAGAAATATTGATATAGATGCCTGGTGTTTTAAATGCGGGGAGGCAGTGGAAACGTTGGAGCATCTTTTCCGGGACTGCTCATTGAGTACTTTCTTTTGTAATACCACCTGTTTGCGAATTATACTAACAAACCAGGATAGAGAAGGAGATTTAGCTTACTGGACTTTTCAAAATTGCAAATTTCTTCCAAAAGAAGGATTTGCTATCTTTTTTATGTCCCTATGGTATATTTGGTTTGCTAGAAATGCTCAGTTTCATGAGGGGAAGATGATAGAAATCCATGATTGTCACAGACAGGTGCTAAAAAATTTGGTTGAATATGAGGAGGCCAATCGTAAAGCACAAGATTCAGCCAAGGCCCAGGCAAATGACAAATGGATGCCACCTGCTCAAGATTTTGTAAAATTCAATTCTGATGCTTCATTGAAGGAAAATAGGGTACGGGAATTGGCGTCATTGCTAGGGATACGACCAGTCAGATCTTGATAGTCAAAGCAATTCATGACCCTATGTTGTTGGATCCAGAAACGGTGAAAGTGAAGGCTCTCTTTGAAGCTGTTCAAGAGGCCAAGTCTATGCAATTGGAGTGGGTTATTTTCGAGTGAGATTGTCTGCCGCTTATCCAAAGGTTGAACTCCGTAATTTCAGATGCAACTGTGATGGATTTGATTATTGATGATATCAGATCAGTGTGTAGTAGTTTTAGCTCTATTGAATTTAATTATAAGTCTAGAGTAGCTAATAAAGTAGCACACTCAGTAGCTCAGCTCTCCTTTTAATTATGTTAATTTTGTTTCCATTTGGACCTCTTCTTTCCCTAGAGAAGTCTTGGAAAGCGCTTTGTATGACCTTTCTTTAGTTTGAATGAAGTTCGTTATTCCCTAAGATAAAAAATATTTCAAATAGGGTTAATTTGGCTGTTTATTATATATTTAATTATTTTACAACAAAAATTACTCAATTAATATAAGAAAATAATGGATTTAATTAGAATAAGGAGTAATTAGTTGAATTGTTATTAAAAATAAGAAATTTAAATAAATTAAGAATTAATTTACTTATATATTGCAATCAAATTAACTAAAATTTATAAGTGAACAATAATAATAGACCAAAAATAAAAATTTTATTGTAAAAATAATAGATGACGCTATGAAATAACAAAAATTATTTAATTACGATAATTAAATATAAGAATATAATAATTAAACTTAAAAATATAAAAAATAATTTTTTAGCTAATGCGGAAAAAATATGAGACAAATAATTTTATGCCAAAATATATAACTATAAATATTATAAATATATACATTCATTTTAAATAAACATTCATTTTAAATAAATTTAACAATGAGTAAAATTATTACAATGTACATGCAATATACATAGAATAAAATTAGCAATTTTAATAATATAAATAGGGTAAACTATTTGTTTGTGCCTAAACTCAAACTTTTAGACAAAACTTATAAATATTATAGCACAAGACCCAATACAATTAATTATTTAATCAATTTAATTAATTAATTAGACAGTTACAGGAAAATAAGTGGAAATGAGGGAGAAGCAATTAAGAGGTAGATAAAAATAGAAATTTCCTATTATAGAAGGAGACATCAATCTTCAAATATCGACACCATCAATAACTCAACAACAATCATAAACGGTTTAACTTTTAATTAGAAATTCTGTTTCCATTTACTATTTATGTTGTATATGCTTAAACTTAATTTTCTTTTAGTGACATTCTTCAATATTTTATAAATCTCCATTTTAGTTCTCTTTAATGTTTTTTGTTTTCCTTATTTCTTTTTTGACATTTTTTCATAATCTAAATTTAACTACTTTTTCCAAAGTTAATTTAGTAACCTTGTAGATTTTTGGTCCTTTACTAACAGTTATTTGATAGAAGTTTAGAACCACAAAAGGTTTGTGTACATCACACACCTAGCATGCTCAAAGTTTTTAGTAAAACAACCATACAAAAACATATTTTGACGTGCTTAATAGGACTCTACTGAAAATATTGAAAACTAGAAGTTGTATGGAAAAGGAAGTTGTTGAGTCTTAGGATTCAGAGGGAAAGGAAGTTGCTGAGTCTTAGGATTTGGAGTTAGTCATTCTTATATCATGGCAAGAAAGGAATGTTCCTCACATTGTGAAACAATTTGAGAACAGTATCGCATTTCTAAATCCTCAGCATAATCCAGATGCAAAAAGCAACCCAACTGAAAGTGTTGGTAATTCACAAGCTTTTATTTCAATATCTGACATGAACTATTTGTAGAAGAGTTGCAAAGCTAAAGCCTAAAAGTACAAGAAAGCCAATGAAAACATTTTCAGTCTATGAACATTATTTTTGAAATAATGGGGCGTCAACTTATTACTTAGAGTCAATAAAGCCCCCACAGTCCAGTTATGGTATGCAAGTGGTGATCATGGCTTACAAGAAATGAATTATTGGAAACCCACCTCCCCTATCAAAGATTTTGTGTTCGGGGAGTAGCTTCTACTTGATTGTCTCTTGATATACATATCCTAAATTTCTTATCACATTACACTAGTTTTGGTTTTAATTATGCATTTACCACCCTTGAATATTAGTCAATTTAAAATTGCATTAGATTGATGGTTAAAACATGGGATAATTGAATTTGGTGCTTGCATTGCAAGCATATTAATAAAAGTGAATAAATAAACAAATATGGCAAACATACAAATAAAAAAAATCAACATGTATTTCAAATAAGCAAGTAACAAGCAGCACACAATGCAAGAAATAATTGATTGAAATAAATAAAACAAAACAAGCAAAATAATATTGTTAAAGAAATTAAGATTACAACCCTTTAAAACAACCTATTCTAATAAATACATAAAAATGAAATAAATAGAAAAAAAAAGGAGAATTGGGATTAAGAATTATATCACTTTGAGAATTGTCCATTCTATTAAATACATCAAATGGAACATAAAAGAAAATCATCTTCTAATAATCCTTGCAAAACAAATGTTAGTACACAAACGCATGCAAACACACTTACATTCATAATAATCAATATATCTATCCATATGACAATAAATAAATAAACAAATAAAATAAAAAAATGCTTTAGGTAGTGCCAAATGAAAAAATATTCCTTCTTGGTTTTGGATTAGGAAACTTAGGCAAGTATAGACTATGTGATTTGTACCTATATAACAAGAAATTCCAAAATTATTGAGTGTAGTTGATCAACCTCAGGAAGAACCCTAAGCAAGGAACAAGAGTGCAAATGAGGAGATTAAGCAATTGAACAATGAGGTTTTGTCTATTATTCTTCTTTTTCTTAATTATATTTATGCATAGATTATATTTGTTATTGAAGAACTTAATAATGTGTAACTAAACCTTTTTGAAGTTTGGATTTATGTAGCTTGACTATTACTAGTTTGGATTTTAATTTCTATTCAATAAATTGGTTATTCCATCAATTTTATGAGTTGATCTTATTTATTCTTGTATTTGATTTTATGAATGATTGAATGCATGCATGTGGGTAAATTAGAGATAATGAAAGTTGCATAATTTATTAGCTTGTAAACTCGTGGAACTTAGGAACCTTAATTGCCAGAGTAGACGAATCATTTGAGGATCAATAAATTGCTACAAAATTTAATGTGCCCTAATTAATTAACTTGACCATGAAAAAAGGCGGTAATTAGGTAATTTAGAGTGATTTATACTTGACTATAACCAATAAATTAAATCATGAAATGATCCTGTAATTCAAGTGATAGCTTATGAAGCAAATTTGAAATATAATTTTTAATTATTAAATTATAAATTATGAATTTAAAATTAGGATATTTAATTATTCTTGTTATTTTTTTGTTATTTAAATTCATTTTACTTCGATATTGTTAGCTTGTAGAAATTCAATTAAAGCTAGTACTTGGTATCTATCTTCTCATGGGAATGATACTCATACTCCCTTTTACTATTAATTGTAAACTATGCACTTATGGAAAATATCTAACAAGTTTTTAGCACCATTGCTGAGGAGATCGGCATACCAATATAAGCATATTTTCTATTTTTGCTAGACTAACATTTTATTTTTATTTAATTTCTTTTACTTTTTATTTTCAGGTACTTCATTTAGTTTATGCAAAGTAGGTCACAAAATCTTGAGCTAGAAAGAGTAAATCCTGAGAAAAAAAAATTTGCAAAAAGAAGGAGAAAAGGGAAAGGGAAAGAGAAAGACGAATGGCTTATTTGGTAGCTCCAAGAGTGCAAGCAAGAGCTTTGGAATAATATGAGGTACCAAATCCCTTAGGAAGTCAAACTTGTATCATGAAACCAATAATCAAAGCGAATAACTTGAAATTCAAACCTTGATTTATACAAATGGTTTCATAATACCAATTTGCTAGATTACCGATAAAAGATCCAAATGGTCATTTGGCATTTTTTTTCTAGATATATATGAAACCTTTAGGATGAATGGAATGAGTGAAAATGTTGTTCATCTTAGGTTATTCCCATTTTCATTGAGAGATAAGGTAAAGTTATGACTAAGTTCACTAGCACCAAACTCAATCACTTTATAGGATACACTTTTTAAAGCTTTCCTAACTAAGTATTATCCACCTTAAAAGACTATAAAATATCACTAAGAGCTTATAGATTTAAAGCAATAACTAGGGAAATATTTTTATGATGTTTAGGAGAGATTCAAGGATTTGTAAAGACACTACCCTCACCATGGTATCTTAGACTGGTTATTAATGCAGACCTTTTACCAAGGACTGTTTGAGTCCTTACAGATCACCATAGATGGTACTACTTAGGGGTCATTTATTAGCAAGACAACAAATGATGCCTACTCATTCCTTGAGAAAATGGCATTAAATAACTATTAGTCGCATGGAGAAAGGAATCAACTAAGGAGAGCTGTAGGGGACTATAAGGTTGATAATTTAAGATTGGTAAATGCCAAGTTAAGTTCTATCATAAGAAGTTAGATTTTATCATAAGAAGGAGAGAAGCTAAATTTTATGGGATTTCCATCACGGGTGCTCTCTTGTGAGATGTGTAGAGGTGGAAATTCTACTATAAAATGTCAATAAGGTGATACCTATTCCTAAGGTTGATTAATTAAATAATTAAATACTTTGAATAATTTTTAATGGTAGGCCTTAAAGGAATCCATACTCTAACACATACAACCCTAGTTGGAGGAATCACTTGAACTTCTCGTGGTCAAATCAAGGGTATAAAGCTCAACCTCCACCCGATTTTCAATAGAAGAATGCTTATCCTCAGTCAGAACCCAATGTAAGTCTTGAAATAGAGCTAGAAAACTTCATTTAGGCACAATCTAAAATAAAATCATCAGAATGAGTAAAACTACAAGCAACTCAATGCGAAGATAGACTCAATTTTAACACATTATAAAATGATTAAAAATTAGATAACATATTAAGCATGCTCTTCTTATTTTTGCCAAATGAGAGGGAACACATAAAGGCAATGACTTTGAGGAGTGGAAAAAAATTAACTAAAGTGGAAAGAAAGACTCAAGAATTAGAAGTTGGACTTGAACAAATGCTAAAGAAGAGTGAGAAGAAAAATAATGAGACAGAGCAAGAACCAAATAAGATAAAAAATACCTTATTTACCTTTTCCACAAAGGATAGGTAATGGGTGTTTAACAAGCAATTTCAAAAGGTTTTAGTAGTGTTCAAATTGCTAGATATCACCATTCCTTCTTTGTCATCTAAATGCCAAAATATGCAAAGTGCCTCAAAGAGATCTTAACTAATAAGAGAAAATGAGAGGATTATAAGACTGCACTAATGAATGAGAGTGTAGTACTGTTATCAGAAGTATCACTATACCTTATGTAATTGGTAAATTGTCTATTGGTAAAGCTCTTTATTTTTTGGGGGCTAGTATGAGTCTAATGCCTTTCTTTTTTTGTAGAAAATTGAATATAGGTGAACCTAAGCCTATTGACATCTCATTGTAACTAGTTAATAGGTCTATAATCTATTTGATAGTGATTTTAGAGGTTGTACCAATCAAGGTTAGGTAATTTTATGTGCCCATTCAAGACCTTCAAATTCCCATAATTTTAGGGCGTCCTTTCTTGATTATAGTGAAAGCTATTATTGATGTCAAAAGGGGTAAAATAAAACTGAAAGTTAGGGAAGAGACTATGGAGTTTAATGTCTTTAAGGTGGTGAACAACCCGTTAATGGTGAACTCATGCTTTCGAGTAGATGTAGTGAAAAATTTTATGGGGGAAGTTTTTCAACAACAACACCCCTAAAATCCATTGGAGGCATATGTGGTTTATGAGATAGATTCAAATGATGATAATCATGGGGTAGTTGTTTATACCAACACTTTGAATACAAGTCTTATGCTACCATGTCGACCATTTTCAAGGTATAAGCCCTTACCCTATTATAGTAGTCATATTTATTATTTGAGGGAGGAAGATGCACCCAAGGTAGAACTTAAACAACTTCCTCTTAATTTGAGGTATGTTTTCCTAGGACCTAACTTTACTTATGTAATTATTGTTACTTTGCAATTAATGGTGATCAAATACATAAGTTGCTCATAAGATTTAAGGACCATATGAAAGTTATAGGATACACTATTGATGACTTGAAGGGGATTGGCCCTTCCTTTTGCATGCATAGGATACACTTAAAGGAGGGTTGTAAACCTTTTATTTAAAATCAAAGAAGATTAAATCCTAACATGAAGGAAGTGGTTAAAAAGGAAATTATAAAATTTCTTGATATAGGAATCATATATCCTATCTTGGATAACAATTAGTTTAGCCTAATTCATGTGGTTCCTAAAAAAGGTGGAATGGTAATTATTGAAAATAAGCATAATGAATTAATTCTAACTAGAATTGTCACAGGATGGAGGATGTGTATTGACTATAGGAAATTGAACAAAGACACTTAGAAGGACTATTTGCCTATTCCTTTTTATTGATAAGTTATTAGAAAGGTTGGCCTAATATTCATTTTTCTATTACTCAGATGGGTACTCAAGATTCTTTTAAATCCCTATTCACCTTAAGGACCAAGATAAAACTACTTTAGTTTTTCATACAGAACCTATGCTTATAGGTGTATGCCCTTTAGGTTATGCAATGCCCCTACAACCTTTCAAAGGTGCAGTATAGCAATCTTTTCAGAATTTGTAGAGACTGTTATGGAAGTATTCATGGATGACTTTTCTATTTATGGTTCCTCATTTGATGATTACTTGAATAATTTCTTTAAAGTTTTATATAGATGTGAAGAGGCTAAATTAGTACTAAATTGGGAAAAGTGCCATTTTATGGTCACTAAAGGAGTAGTTTTGGGTCATTTAGTGTCAGATAAGGGCATTGAGGTTGAGAAGGCTAAGATATAAGTCATTAAAAAACTTCCACCACTTAATTTTATAATGGGGATCTATAGCTTTTTTAGGCATGCGGGTTTTTATAGAAGATTCATCAAGGATTTTTACAAAATAGCTAAACCCCTTACTAATCTTCTTTCCATGGATGTATAGTTTTATTTATCAAAGATTGTCTTGATGCTTTTTGCAACTTAAAAGAAGCATTAATTTATGCACCAATTTTATAACCCCCTGATCAGAGCCTTCCCTTTAAAATTATATGTGATGTGAGTGACTATGCAGTGATAATTGTTTTAAGACAAAGAAGAGACAAGCAAGCTTATGTCATTTACTATGCTAGTCACACACTTAATAAGGCTTAACTTAATTATGTTCCTACTAAAAACAAACTCTTAGTTGTGGTTTTTACTATTGATAATTTTTTTTTCTTATTTGACAAGGAGCAAGGTGATCTTCTTTACTAACTACGTAGCCTTGAATTGTCTTCTTTTAAGGAAGGATGGAAAACCACACCTCAAAAGGTGGATACTTCTCCTACAAGAGTTCAACTTGGAAATCATAGACAAAGTTAAGGCTGAAAATGTAGTTGTATACCATTTGTCATAGTGAACGTTGTTAAATAATGCTAATGAGTTATCGATTGATGATTACTTCAAAGGTGAACATCTTATTCAATTTCAAAGCTTTACACCATTATATGCAGATTTTGTGAACTATCTAGTCTGCAGTGTCTTGCCTCTAAACCTCTCATATTGACAAAAGAATAATTTCTTTATGAATGTCAAGTATTTTTATTCGAAGGAGCCTTTTCATTACAAGAGGTATAGAGATGGACTGATTCATAGATGCTTCCTAAACATGAAGCTTAAGATGTTCTTTCACATTATCGCTCCCTTGAATATGGTGGACACTTCAGCTCCACTAAGACAACATCAAAAGTGTTTAAATGTGGTTTTATTAGCTAACTTTTTTTAAGATGCAAGAGAGTTTGTATTGTAATGTGATAAATGTTAGAGGGTAAGTAACATAAGGAGGTGTAATGAAATGCTTCTAAGTGGTAATTTAGAGGTTAAGATCTTTGACGTTTAAGGACTAAACTTTATAGGCCCATTCTCGAGCTTATATAGGAATAAATACATTTTGGTAGGAGTGGACTATATGTCTAAATGGGTAGAAGTAATTGCATCTCTAGCTAATGATGTTAGAGTGGTGATGAAGTTCCTTCATAAAAATGTATTCTCAAGGTTTAGTACACTTAGGGCTATAATTAGTGATGGTGGTTCACATTTTTACAATCATCAATTTGAGAGTTTATTAAAGAAATATGGTGTTACTTATAAGGTTAGAACCCCATACCACTCTCAAACTAGTGTTCAAGTGGAGATTTCAAATAGAGAATCATGACTATACTTAAGAAACAATCAACACTTTAAAGAAAGATTTGTATCTCAAACTTAATGATGCTCTATGGGCTTACATGACTTCTTTTAAGACTCCCATTAGTGCTTCTTCATTTAGGTTACTTTATAATAAGTCTTATCATCTATTTGTGGAGCTTGAACATAAAGCATATTGGGCCATTATGTTCCTTAACTTTAATTTGCAAAAAGTTGGCAAAAGAGACTATTTCAACTAAATGAAATTGAAGAGTTCAACTTGATGCGTATGAGAATGCTAATATTTACAAATAGAGAACCAAAAAGTGACATGATAAGCACATTATAAAGAAGGAGTTCAAGGAAGGAGATTAAGTCCTATTATTCAATTCAAAGTTAAAGCTCTTCCTAGGAAAGCTGAAATCAAGATGGTAAGGACCTTTCCAAGTTAAACAAGTGTATCCTTATGGTGTAGTCGAAGTTTGGAGCATTTAAACTCAAAGGAAAAAGACTCAAGTATTACACCACTAATGAGAGTGTCCTAGCAAGTACCTCAAGTGCACTCCTAAACTTGATTTGGTTTAACATAGGGATAGTTAAGCTAAATAATTTAAATAAGTTCTTGTTAGGATGCAACCCAATTGAATTTTTATTTTCATTTATTTAGTTTAATTTTTTATTTTAACATATTTTATCTTTTATCTTTATTAGTTCTAATTTTTGCAATTGTAGGCCATGAGTGATGTGGAAAATGGGTTAGCAATTGATTCATAGCTAAGTGATTATAAGTGATATAATTTATAGCATGGCCATGTCACAGGCCATGACTAGTTACATTCTCTTTTATATAAGTCTAATGTGTCATACGGCTCAAGCATGCTCATGTGCATCATTCTCTCATTTTTAATATATTTCTCACAGTATGTGCTATGGGCATACACATGGCCTTAACATGGTTGTGTTCAATTTGTTTCATTATCTTAGTACTTCATACAAGAATAAACATAGCCTAGGCATGGTCATGTCATTTTAAATCATAATTTTTAGATTTTTGTCTAGAGTGCAACATGGTTTATGCCACGGCCTTAACATGGCTTTGTCACTCTTCATGCTCACAATTTAAACATTTACTAGAAAATAACACAACTTCAAGCACAACCACAACATAGTTGTAAACTTTAGGTTTCTTTATGTTTTTAGGCATTTAGGTTTGTTTTAGCCTCAAAACTGGCGAACTAGACTTTAGAAGCTTCAGTTAAGCTTCTTAAGACCTTAGTTCAAAATTTTAGAGTGTCGATTTCACACTTACAATTTGGTGGTAAAACCTTTATTAGGACGTTTAGAAAAAGGTTTGATCTTTTAAGCTTATAATTCAAGGAATTAGGATCTGATTTCAAGGGTTCAGGTGTTTGGTTCATCGATTCAAATGATTAGTTCATGGTTTTAAGGTTTGTCACTCTAGAAGCATGCTATGGATACTATTTTGTAAGGTTATTACTTGTTTAGTCAATATAAGACTTTCATTGATAAAAATCAGGTGTTAACACCATTATAAGAGGCCATACCTAGGCCTTTTTTTAAGCAAAGTCTAGGTTAAATAAAAGGCTAGTCTATTTAAGAAACTACATACTCCAACTACCCTCTAATGGTCCTAGAGAAATATTTCCCACCATATAAGAGGAAATAGAAAAGTGATTATGTCAAGGGATCTCCAAATTGTCAAATCAATATGATATTAATGCCCCATTATCAATTTAGTGGCTTTACTAATCCAACTCTTATCCTAGAGGTTATGATGTAGGAATGCATCAAACATGAGGCTCATGTGCATAAAAATGGAAGGATTTAGGGGGAACTAAATAGGGACTTCATTATTTTAACTGTACACACCTAAAAACTAAGCCCTAATTGCCATTGACGCAATAAGTGAGGTAGCACGAGAACTCTCCAGTCTAAGTCTCAAGCAAATAGGTCAGCTTAAGTTTCACAAAATGTACCTAAATGCCATTAATAGAGACAACCATACTTGAGTAACATAGAGTCCCTGAGTTTACACATTTGTTTAATAGAGGAAGGGCAATCAACTTTAAAATGTTGCTAAGTTCGCTATTCAATGTGGTAAATTAGCAAAGTTTGAGAATTTCTATAATTTTAAATAACGATTGTTTCTTAACTCATTGACTGGTACTACTTTCACTTTGTATACAACTTTGCCAAGAAACTTTGTATTTATGTGCCAAGAAATGGAGAGAGTATTCTATACACAATTTTTTTAGAATGGAGCTAAAAGTTTATATGGTAGAAATGTTAAAGATGACATAGAGACTAGGAGATAATGCTTACTCTTTCATTACTCAATTCAAGAAAATAAGGAACCGATGCAAAATCTTCATATTAAAGACTGACTGTATGAAAATGGCTAAAATGGGATTAGATATAGAATTATTAAAGAAGTTCCAAGTAATGGAGTTCATAGACTCTATTGAACTATCGACAAAACTGGCAAAATATGAGGAGCTCTTTTGTGATGAGAATTAAAAAAGAAAGGCTATTATAGGGACTTATTTTTAGAAGGTGCATAATCATGAGGTTGTTATAGCATATCATACTACTAATGGATCTTGTGTTTGTCCCTTACTAATGAGGAAGTCTCTAAATCTTTAGAATAAATCTCAACCCATAAGTGCTCAACCTCAAAACCCTTTTAATGTATAAAAAATAGAGGAGATCTTTCACTTTCTCTTAAAAGAAAAATTTGTCACATTGCCAATTAATCTTAGTATCCCCAACAAAGAAGAGCTAAAGGGGAAGGAGTACTATAAGTACCACCATTCATTTAATCATTCTACTAATAGTTGTTAGACTTTTAAGAGTGTTATATAGGATAGGACCAACAAGGGAGTGCGTAGATAAGGATCCCTTCCTTCTAATAGCTTCCATTAATGCAATAAATTTTGATCTTAGAAACCTTATTAACCATAAAAGAAGCATAAGAATGCAATTTATGCAAAACTCTTTTCCCATATTATGGGAAGGGATATAAGAGAATTGAAGGATCTTAGGTCAGCCACATAGGGAAGAATTTTTATGCTTAAATAATAAAGAGCCAAATTCATGGCTTATACATTATTTTTTCCTAAAAACAAGTTATAAAGATGACTTTTTATAAAAAAATATTTTCCTAACTTTTAATAAAATTGAGTTGACCTACTGGACACTTTGTTGATGTTGTTATATGGTGTTTTTTTTATAGTTATTACACTAGCCTATATGGATTGTCTGAGGAATTCTTGAGAATCTCATTATCAATATTATGAATTTAGAGAGCAAAAATTATGGAGTAATAGAGAGAATCAAATTGAATTCAAGGAGATTTCATAAAATTATTCAATGTCTATATGATTAGAGTTAACCATAATTAGAACAGTGATAACGAACACAATAACGAGAAATTTTGACATTCAGAAACCGTAACGAAAGCATAAAAAATTGAAATCTACAATAAAGTTGGAAAATAATAAGTAAGGATTTATATTATGTTTACCTCCATAAACAAATATCTCTCAAGGATTCTCTTCAATAATTTTCTTTACAAGCAAGATTCTCCACAAAGGTTCTCCAGTAAAGATTTTGGTTCTAAAATTCTCTTCATAGCAAAGGACACTTATTGAAAAGGTTCTCTATAAAGATTCTCTAAATAACTAATGGTTCTCTTTATAATTAAGGATCTCTATAAGAATTCCTTTCAACAATTCACTTAAAAAACAAGGGTCTTTATAAGATTCTCTTTATAAAGGTTCTATTATGTGCAACAATTCTCTTCATACATAAGATTTCTTTGATTCTTTGTTAGGTTTCTCTCTAACAAGGATCCTCTATTCTAAAATTTGTAGTCAAATTTAAGACTATGTTAACATTGAAGAATAATGGAAAAGCTAAGCATTTATGCATATAGATAGACTTCTTCAGCCATTTATATAGAGGGGGCAATGTTTATGCCTAAACTAAATTTTTTTTGACAAAGGCCATAAATATTATAGCACAAGGCCTAATATAATTAATTAATTAATTGGACATATACAGGAAAAGAGATTGAAAAGAAGTAGGAACATGGGAGAAGCAGATAATAGGTAGATAAAAATGGGAGTTTCCTATTATAAGAGGGGACATCAATCATCAAACATTGATATCATTGACAATGCAAAACAAAAAATCCTTAAAAAATTTATCTTTTAATTAGAATTTCTATTACTATTTACTATTTCTATTTATGTACTTTAAACTTAGGTTTCTTTTAATGAAGTTCTTCAATATTTTACAAATCTCCATTTTAGTTCTCTTTAATGTTTTTATTTTCCTTATTTCTTTTTTGACATTTTTTAGTAAATTTTAGCTACTTTTTCTACAATTAGTTTAGGAAACTTGTAGATTTTCAATCCCTTAGTCCACTAATAGTCATCTGATAAAAGTTAAAACCCCAAAGATTGATGTACCTCACACACTTATCATGCTTAAAGTTTAAATTTATTACACTAATTAATCCCTTTGTTAATTTTGTAGTGAATTTATGGAGAAAGAGGTAACAAAATATTGTCTTTTAATAATTTTTTACTTTATATATATATATATATATACAAAAAAAAATTGTTGAAATATAAAAATTATAAGATGCTACTTTTTTCACAACATTTGTAACTATATAAATTTATTTTCAGTGAAAACCTTAAAAATTTATTATAATAAAAATAATATATATCAATGCAAAAAGAGTCTTATATAATCTTTTTAGGAAGCTGTTCTTACAAATGTACTTTCTTCAATTCTTCTCTTTATTGGCTTATATATACAATCCTATAAAAATGCCAAAATTTTATACAAAAATTATGTAAATATATGTCAATCAGTAAATACTAAAGATTATAATATTTGGTTTTAGTCATTTATTATATTTAGATTGCCATAATCATTAAAAGAAAAAAATTGCATAAATGATATTTAAATTTTAAAATTTACTATTTTAATTATTTTTTTAATAGAAAGGATTGATGGATTGCAAAATAGGAAGCAATCCTCTCTTTTTAAATGAATGATGTTAGAATTCAAATTTTACATTTCAGGATGCCCTTATGAAAGCTTAGATAAATTTTAAGAGTTGAAAGAACAAGCAAGAATAAGGAACACACTCCTTTACATTCCTTATATATATATATATATATATAAAGAGAGAGAGAGAGAGAGAGAGAGAGAGAGAGAGAGAGTTACAAAAGTAAGGAACTAACTACTACACCAAATACTGATAATGAGCTACTGTACTTGGTGTAGCAGTTAGTTCTTTATGTTTGTATTTTGCTATATATATATATATATATATATATATATATATGCATGTGCGTTGCACAAATATATTTAATTTCTTTAAAATTAATTATTATGAATTAATAATTATAAAATTTTATTTTATTATTTTGAGATCACTTTATATTTTAAGATAATTTTTATCAAATTTCTAAAGGTGCCAAAGAATCATATTGAATTTTTAATTATTTCTACCATAGGTAAATTATAACCATACATAAATTAAAAATTCTGATGAAAGCAATTGTTAACCAACCAATTAAAACTTGTGGAATATTAAAATCCATATTTTTTAGACTTTATGTAGACCTTAACCAAATTATGGCCATTTAAAGTTAAGGTAGATATAGGAAAAGGAACAACGTGAGGAGTAATATTTTCGAGAGGAGGAATATTATTATGACTATCAGCTTCAGTTTTCAAGATGAATCCAATTGTACTAGCTCTTTTAGCCTCAGAAAGTCCTCCTATCTGACCATAAAACACAATCTTCCCCTTCGCTAAAGTTTAGTCTTAGCAGTCTGCATTGCATATTTTGAATGAATGATAGACTTTATAAGTAGCATTCTTGGTAGAAGGTACCCTTCCTCTTGTAGTGCTTGTGAGCGATCGAGTTTTTCTGGTGTTTGTCTTTCGGGCCTTTTTTAATAGCAGTATCTTTTCATGGGACAATGTGTGAGTCTTTTCATTTTTTAAGGACATGAAAACTTTATCGAATAAGGACAAATGATTGGTCTCAGAGGGATGAGGCACTTTTGATTTTATGGAGTCACCACCCGATTTTTAGAAAATCGAGAAAAGAAAGGGACAACATTAGGTCAGTTAGTGAGTATTGTCCCCAACAGAGCTTTTTGGGTTCGGGGATCACATATAATTTTTGACTATTTCTCATTATACGATATTTGATGTATAGCTACTACAGCACCGTAGTTTTTGTAATGACAGTTTGTATAGCATTCACATAGTACATCAAATAGTGGCAGATAATAAAGCTGGAAATATTATTACATCACTTTCTTGATAAAATTCATATGAAAAGGGAAAGATTGTGAAAAAGTAAATCTAATATGATTGATCTGCAAGAATAGCACGACCATTCACATAGCTTGCTCGATTTTATGAATGATAGGATGATCATGCTTGTAGTGATTATTTATGTTATAGTGATGTATGACGATAATATAAAGGATGCATGAGGTCATCATTGGATCGAGAGCATGATGACTTTATTCCAGGACATAAACTTTTTCACATTATTGATATTTATTATGTGATTTCATGATTTTAGAAATAGAGGATGTAGAATGATGATATGAAATGAGCATAATAAAGCATATATTATTCACATAGCATGCAAAATTTCTCTGTCTCATCACATAAGCACAAAAATATTCCCAAATGTTAGCGACAGTAAAATAAAATGTAATGCAATAAAATAAATGTGCTAAAATAATTGTATGGTCCTCAAACTTGACAAAGCTTGTGTGAGCTTTGAAGATTTAGCTTTAAGAGATTATCAAGCTTTCTTCATCGAGAGGTTCAAAATGACAGAAAAATGATGCTAAATTGTATACCTTTAAACCATGCTTTGACAAAGATGAGGCTGGGTTTAGTGGAAAAAGGATATAATAACCTAAGGGAAAGGCTGTGGGAGAGCAAAAACTATCTAGAAAGGGGATTCCAATACCTTCGATTGGACCAATTTTTTGAGTGTGTATGTGTTTCCACTTGCTCCCCCCTCTAAAATGACGCATGAATGGGTCTATTTATAAGGAAAATTAGGTAGAATAGGGTGGTAGGGGCATGGTCATGCACGTATAACGAGGATTTTGCATATGGCCATGCCTAGTGTGCATTATTGCGCGTAGTGTACATGTGGTCATGTGCTTGGCACATGGCCATGCGTGCACACATGTGCTTCCATACATACTTTGATGCTTTACGCACACTTCTTGAGTTTTACATGGGTTATTCCAGGGTTGGTTCCTAGGGTTTTTGGGCCTTCCAGATGCATTTCCAGAGTCTTTTTTGCCAAATACACCCTCAATTTTAGAACATGAAACCTAGGGGAATTTACGCACACTTTAACGCAATACGCGTTGATGCTTGGGTTGTGTCAGACCATTTTGGGACCACTTCTAGAGGTTTTAGAGCCTTTCAGACATGTTTTTGAAGTTCGTTTTGTCAAAATTGATTTCCATATTTTCACGAAGTTGGGTCGCGGTCTAACGAAATGCACACTAGTCCAATAAGCCAAGTATTCTAAGAGGATTTTTATCAAAATAAACATATTGTTATTCCAATAATTAATATTTTACAAGGTTAGAGGAGATCTTAATGGCTCAATAATCAACTTTTTCACATTAGTGGAGTCGGTTAGGTTTTTTAAGGTTGTACACTTTAGAGGTGTTACAAACAAGCAGACTCTAGTCATCTCAGGGATTCATTTCATCATTGGACCTTTTTGGGGACAATCAAATTTGAGGTATGACAGTTGCCCCCTACTTCACATGTGTTGCATGGCCACCTAACGATAGTGTCAATACACATGAAGAAAAATGTAAAGATCCAAAAAAATGTTTTAATAAGGAGAGAGGTACTTACCTGTGGGTTGTCTTTAAACATCTTGTCAAGATTTGACTACTATTGTTGTGTTTTGTTTATTGCTATTGTTTTATGACTTGGTCATCACACAAGGTTCTATTTAGGACATATGCAAGCTTATGATTTATGTAAAGTGCATGGGGATTAATGTAACTATAACCTTCTTAGGTGTCATGTAAATGAAGATGCTATGAAGTAAAGAGAGATACGACTATAACCTTTTTAACTGTCACGCGAATGACCATGCTATTAAGTAATGAAAATGCAACTATAACCTTCTTAGGTGTCATACAAATGAACATATTAAGTAATGCAAATGTGACTGTAACCTTTTTAGGTGTCATGCAAATGAACATGCAACTATAACCGTTTTAGGTGTCATGTGAATGAACATGCTATTAAGCAATGAAAATGTGACTATAACCTTCTTAGGGTCACGTAAAAGAACATGCGACTATAACCTTCTTAGGTGTCATGCAAATGAACATGCTATTAAGCAATGAAAATATGACTAACCTTATTAGGTTTCACACAAAAGAACATGTGACCATAACCTTTTTAGGTGTCACATGAATGAACATGCAATTGTAACCCTCTTAGGTGTCATACGAATGAACATGCGATTATAACCTTCATAGGTGTCATGTGAATGAACATGCAACTATAACGTTCTTAAGTGTCATGCAAATGAACATGCACTTATAATCTTCTTAGGTGTCACGTGAAATGAGGATGCTACTAAGCAATAAAAATGCAATTATAACCTTCTTATGTGCCATGCAAAATGAACATACGACTATAAACTTCTTTAGTGTCAAAGAAATGAACATATGATTTTAACCTTCTTAGGTGTCCCACAAAATAAGGATGCTAATAAGCTATACACGGATGCGACTATAACTTTCTTAGGTGTCACACAAATGAACATGCGACTATAAGCTTTTTAAGTGTCATGTGGATGAACATGCGGCTATAACCTTCTTAGGTGTCATGCAAAATGAGGATGCTACAAATGAGAATGCTCTTAAGTAGTGTGGATGCTCTTAAGCAATGTAAGGATGCTCCTAAGCAATGTGAGGATGCTTATAAGCGATGAGAAGATGCTTCTAAGTGGTGAAAGTGCTTTTAAGCAATGTGAAAATGTAAGAGTGCTTCTAAGCAATGTGAATGCTTCTAAGAAATATGAATGCTCCTAAGTAATGTGAATGCTTCTAAGAAATGTAAGAGTGCTCCTAAGCAATATGAGAGTGCTCCTAAACAATGTGAATGCCTCTAAGCAATGTGAGAGTGCTTCTGAGCGATGTGTGAGTGCTCTTAAGCAATGTGAATGAGGTAGTAGTGATGATGTGGTAATAATGCCATTATTTGTCATGTTGAGGATGTTATTTTGATGATTTAAAGAGAGATATCATTATAGTGGATTTTCTTTTCTCTTATTCTTTTGTGCGGTGTTGAATTTTCTAAAAAAGGTAGTGCACGCATAATGTCTTTAGACATATGGAATCCACATCAGTGTACTTTTATGTGAGTTTGGTGCATTTCTTATGCTTAAACAGAAGTTTAGGACTATAGAAGTAAGTGTGCAAAGTCTTGAAGTGCGTGTAAAACCATAAAAGAGCGAGTGAAAAGGGAAAGTGCACGTGACTGCACATGGAAGGTGTGTGATCAAGCACTTATGCATGTGGTTACACACCTGGTGCATGGTCACTTGCTTCCTCCCTTTTAGGCCTATTTAAATGGCTATTTTGGAGGCTTGGGGAGGCTTTGTTTGAACTTCTTTGAGTGTTTTTTTACTTTTCTTAACCCTTTTTATGTTTTGGGTGCTCTCTGCTCTATTTTTGCTTCTGTACTTCCATTTTTATTCTATATAAAATGGAGTTCCCTAACATTCTTGAGGTTTTAAAGTACTTTCTTATTGATGTTGATGTTAAGGGTGACTTTACAGAGGCCACTGGAGCTGGGATGTCCGTTGTAGGGACTAGCACATCTAGGCTTTCTCGGGGAGATCCGATCCTTATTATTTATAGCTTGGAGACTCATGCTTAGGTGCATCATCATTGTGAGGTAGGTCCTTTTTTGCCCTTAGTTTTTGAAGCTTGTTCGTTGGCTGCTTTGCTATTTATTTTGCTGTATGAGGTTATTATAGTTATAGCTCTGTAGCTATTGCTATAACTATCTGTTAAGTTGTAGCTTTATTGTAAATGTTGCGATTGTTTGCTAGTGCTTACCATGATGTTTTTATTTTTGGCTTTTGTTGTTATTTTGATCCTATTAAATGATATTTATAGAGATGTGTTAGTATTTAGTAGTTGTGAAAATGTTTGATAGCGTACCAATTGTTTAAAGCCTCGTAGGTATATTATTATGCTTCCTGGTAGTTTCAATAGAGTCAACATGTATTATTAGGGTCTCTCGATGTGTGTGAAGTAGATGATTATTGGGAAGGGCTTTGATGGAATCATTTCTGCATTATCTTATAACTCATATACGTCAAGTCAAATTGCCATGTATACATTGATAGAGCGATGGATGGACACGATGCGTACTTTCCATTTGCCTGTTGGGGAGATGACTATTACCCCTTTGGATTTTGCTGCAATCATGGGGTTAAGCTTTTCTAAAGAGCCTATTCCTTTTAGTGAGGAGGAGTGCTCTACTGCTATGGCGAGGAGGCTCCTCACGATGGCTTTGCTTAAGGTGGTCACACCTATGAATTTTGGTTACATGTATCTTGCTCATTACATGGAGTTTATTTCTTTTATGCAAACTCTATACAATGATGGTTTTGTCTTAGCAGAGCAGCTGGCTCACCGCTTTTTATTTTATTTAATGAGTGTTATTATCTTCCCAAACCCTTCAAGTATGGGTGATTTAAGATTGCTTTCTGTCTTAAGAGATTTGGATGGCTTGTCAAGTTATTGCTGGGGCACTACTGCCTTTGCTCATATATACTCAAGCCTTGTTACAACATGCTGAGGTGGTTCGAGGATCTGTGGATGCTTGTTTGTGCTAGATGTGAGTAAGAGTTCTATTGTTTGTTCTTTTGCTTTTAGGTTTGTTATTTTTTATCCTCTGATTTTGATAGATATGGGCATATGAGTTCGGGATTCTCCTTTGTCCATCCATCGAGCATTTCCAAGAGGATGGCTTCCCCTATTATTCTTGCTGGATCATGAAGACTACTAATTTGATTGAGGATTGAATGGTAGCTCGAGACCATATGGGGAAGCTATCCACATATCAAGTATGTCTGATTGTGTTGGTTATTTCTTTCTTAGGGATCTTTTGTTCATTCTTGCCCTTTGAGTAGATTTTTTTTATTGGTGGGTGGCAAGGTGTCATTGGATGGTAGAAATGGTGGCTATATGGAAACTAATGGAGTAATGGGTATTGCTCTTTGACCTCATCGGTAAAGTGTGGTATTTGGGTGAGCGAGTCCATCATTGGTGGGATGGCCCATATATGAGGGGAGTTCCCATCCCTCCTCCTAGTGACATGTTATGGGGCTATGAACTTTATGTTGATGGTCTTACTGCTGTTATGTTGGGATTCCCTTCTAAGAGCCTCTTGGAGAGTGTGGGTTTGCCTTATGTTGATGTATTGATCCCTTAGCTGATTGATGTTATAGCTAGCAGGACATTTCCTTCACCTCCACCTTCCCAAGTAAATGCATCTTACCCTTTAGGTTCGAGGATTAGGCCATCACACGGGTCATCAAGAGTTGCTTCTTATAATCCGGTAAGCCTTTATTCCTATTTTGGTGCAAACAAGTAGCAAACTTTATTATTAATAAATTGTAATTGACATGAGCTATAAGCACTTATCTATAACAACGTCGGAGAAGATCCAAATCTCATTTTGAGGAGGATGAGGGCACATTCCATACTAAGGCAACTGTCCATGCTAGTGGTGTGGCTTCTAGTAATACTATTCTTAGGGATTTGATGGTTAAGCCATCTTTGTCTTTACTTGGGATGGATATCCTTCGTAGAGTAGTGAGTTTCGATTTTCCTAGACCTGGCTTTCCTTAGTCAGGTGTTGCTCCTATTGATGCTACCCATGTTCGTGTTCTCCACTTATTCTTGCTTGTGTTTTCATTTATTTAGTGAATTGTGGTTGACTTATTTGCTTACTTTTATAGATTCTTGTCTCCTATGGTCAGTATTGGTATGCTATTGCAGGGAGTGCACAGTAGTACTTTTTATAGTTTACTACCACTTAGAGGGTATGCCTTATTTATTGTACCTATTTATTTTATGCATATTTTTTATGTATAAGTGTATGATAAGCAATATGTAATGTAGGTTGAGCATTGTCTTGCTAGTCATGAATGGAAGCAGGAGCGTGCAGCTTATTATGATCGTATTAATAAGATGGAGTCATGGCTATTGTCCTTTATGATGAACAATGATGAGTTAGGTCCATATGAGGGGGATGCTTGAGGAGGATTAGTGCTTAATTCTGATGGCAGCCACGACTGATGTAGTTGTTTTAGGAGCTAGGTATAGGACTTTTGGCCTGTGGTTTGCTTTGTTGTATTATTTTCCTGAGGTTATGGACTTTAGGTGTTGTATATGGGCATTTGTCCTATATGTTGTATGATGCTTGTACGATGATGATTGTATATGCTTCTTGCTATATATCATTGATGATGATGTTTGCCATTGCTATTGTCTGCCACTTTTCCCTTTTTTGCCTAAGGCATCCCCTTTTGCAGCTTTTCACACTTAGTTGGGTTTTCTTTTTCTTCCTTTTTTTTTACCTAGGGTGTCTCCTTTTAGATCTTTTCATACATAGCTAGGCCTTTTTTTTGGCTTCAATGATAGTAGCTGATCTCAAAGAGAGAGCTTGGAGGGGATGGTAAGAACCATGGTCATGTAATAAAAGAAAATGCAAAGCATGCTTGATACAATTCATGATGATAAAATGTATTGCACTTTTCAAAGACATTTTGCATAAATTGGAAATCATTTTCATTTCACTATAATCATTTAAGAAAATCATAGGTCCATTCATACAAATATCAAACTTGAGGTTACCCTTATTCTTAACTAGCCTTCTCAGGTTTTCTAGTTAAGTATTTTCTCTTTTTCCCTGAATTGCCATTTTTAGGTTTTTCACTCAGTGGGAAGTCCCTAAATTTTGCTTAAGCTTCCATTTTTACGTTTTTAACTCAGCGGGATGATTTTTTTTCATGCCTTAGACATAGTACTTCTTTAGGCAATCTGTATTGACATGTTCAGAGAATTCATTGCCTTTAGAATCCATCAGCTTGACTAGTCCTTTTAATAAGACAAGTTTGACTAGATATGGGCTTTCCTAGTTCAGTATGAATCTCCCTCTAAGCTCTGGAATGTTCTATCTTGTTTGCTTTAGCACCCAATCTCTTGCTTTCACACTCTTGTGTTTTACTTTTCTATTGAAGGTCTTGGCTAGTCAAACCTGATACAACTATGTGGTATAGAGCCTTAAGCCTTTGGCTGTTTAAGAGAGTAAGATTGTCGTGCCTCTATTGAGTCCACTGTACTTTTGGCAATTTAGATTTGATTACTGCCTGAAGAGACTTGATCTCTATTTCGATTGGAAGAACTACTTATGATCCATAAACTACTGAGAAAGGAGTTGATCCTGTTGAAGTTCTGACTATTATTTAGTACCCTTATAAGGCATGTAGCAATCTATCTGTCCAATCTCAATAAGTCTAAGTCATCTTTGACAAGATCTTTTTGATGCTCTTGTTTGCGGCTTTGATGGCCCCGTTTGCTTGTGCTCGGTAAGGAGAAGATTTATGATATTCCACCTTATAACTCCTTAGTAGCTCTTTAACTTCCCCTTGGAATTAGACACCATTTTCAGAGATGATGTGATGGAGGATCCCATATTGACATAACTAGTTTCTTTTTATGAACTTAGACACTTGCTTGGCTCCTATCCTTATGAATGATTCTTCTTCGACCCATTTTGTAAAGTAGTCCAATGCCACTAGGATGAACCTGTGTCCATTTGAGGCTGTGGGGTCGATTTCCCCAATTATGTCTAGTCCCTATGCTAAGAAGGGCCATGGAGAAGAGAAGTAGTGTAGTTTTGTTGCGAGAAGGTGACTGACATTCATATGGATTTGACACTTATGGCATTTCCTTACAAATTTGATACAGTCTTCCATCATTGTTATCTAGAAGAACCCTTGTCTGATTAGCTTCTTAGCCAGGATTGCTCCATTCATATATGGACTATAAACACCCTTGTGTACTTCTTTTACTATTCTTACAGCCTCAGTTTCATCTAGACATAGGAGTTGTAAACCATTTGAGGTTCTCTTGTATGCAATGTGAAATTTAATGCTAGTTGTCAAATGACTACTTTGTCTATTTCATCTGCTTGATCAAGATAGGCTCATTCCTTTAGATATCTCTAGATGTCGTAGAACTAAGGCTTTTTAGTTGTTTCTATCTTTGCTATTCTACAATTTTTATAACAAGGTTATCTCGATCTGAGTAGAATTAGAGGCTTCATGGGAAATTTGGATAGTCCTTCTCATATTAATGCTAGTGAAGCAAGTGCATCAGCCATCTAATCTAGATAAGGCTTTAAGTGCTACTCTTTTAGTTGCCACTCTTATGTGGCATAATTGATTACTAGAATGGAACTCAAAATATTTTGACTTTTATGATATCCAGGGCTATCAATGCTTCTATTTTGAGTCTGCATGCCTTGTATTCTGCTTCATCATTTATGACTCTGAACTCGAGCTTATTAGCGATTGGTACTACTTCACCATCTGGAGATTGTAGTATGACATCAACTCTTGAGTTGAACTGATTGACTGCTACATCAAAGTACATACGCCATCCTTGGATCTCAATGGCTGAGTTGAGGTCATCTGGGAAGTTCAATTGGATTTCTTATGAGTTAGGAATGGGGTCGAGAGCTAAAAATTCAGCCACTGCTCTCCCTTTTACTACCTTCTTATTCAAATACTTCACATTGAATTCTATTAGCAACACAAGTCACTTGGCAAGTTTCCCTACTAAAGAGGGAGCTTCATAGAGGTACTTCATTAGGTCCATTTTAGATACAACCAAAATTTGGTAGGATTCAAAATAATGTTTGAGTTTCTTTATTGCCCATACCTTTGCCAGACATATCTATTCGACTTGGTTGTACTTCTCTTTAAATGGCAGCATCTTCTTGCTTAAGTAATAAACTGTGTGTTCTACTTTCATTTCCATCTCCTGGGTTAACATTGTACTGATTGCATTCTCTTTGTTGGCCAGATATAGGGTTAGAGGTATCCTTGGTTTAAGTGGTTTTAGAATTAATGGGTTGGTTAGGTAGCTTATGATCTTATCAAATGCTAGCTAACACTGTTCATTCCATTCAACTAGCTGATTTTTTTGAGTAGCTTGATGATCAATTCACATATTGATGTCAACTTAATGATGAATCTACTGATGAATTATAGTTTCCCTAGAAACCCTCTGATTTCTTTCTGATTCGATATCTCTTACTGTGACTACTACTTTGAAAGTGCTTATGATAGGCTTATTAAAATCATTGTAGGCTCCTATAACTACATTGGATTCTTCTAAGTTTTCAACATTCATCCCAAACTCATGTAGCAACCTCAGGGGGAAAACATTAATGGTAGACCCGTCATCTACCATAACATATGGGGTCTTCTTAGTCCTAACAACTACTTCTATGAAGAGAGGATGATTGTGGACCATTCCTTCGAGGGGTAAATCTTCATCTGAAAAGATGATTGCATTAGAAGGAGCTTTCATTATAGAGGCTATCATCTCGTAAGGTGAGGCATCAGTGGTAATCTTTACTTCATCTGGTGCTCTAACTAGGGTATCTCTATGCTTCTTGGAGGCCATGAGTAGGTCCTAGATATTGGCTTATGCCTGAGTTTTCCTGAGTTGTTTAAGGATAGTGTCTTTCTCTTTGACCGGAGCTTAATCTCTTGCTACTTCTTTCTCCTTAGAGAGTTCCTTCTCTTTCTCAAGAGGTTGATATACCCACCCATTATGATTTACATGATTAACTGCTAGTAAGGGCTTCTCAACTGCTGCTAGTAAGGGCTTCTCAACTGCTTGCTTATCTACTTTTGTACTACTATTTTGGTCCTAGATAATGATTTTAGGATCATCAGGGTCATACCATATGTCTATCCCTATGACTTGCAGGTTTTGAAGTTGAATAGTACTGACCATCCCATCTTCATTGTCAAATTCTTCTCCCCATCCTAAGGGCACCATGTCTTCTAAGAGTGTATAGGTAGTAGGGGGTTCTATATATTTGACTTTGTAGTCAAACTTCCTAAATGGTTGGTCCAGTAAATCCCATATCTCATGGTCACTGCTAAAATTTTTGTCTGCTTCTTCTGAGTAAGGGCAATCAATCACTTCACCATTCATAGGGACAGCTGCATCCCTGGCTATTTTTTGCATCATCAAGTGGGGAAGGAATTTTTGAGGCATTGGAATGTATTCAAAAGTAGAAGGGCATTGCTCATCTTCACTAGAAACATGATACTCAAGAATGGGATTGACGGTTTGTCCCTTGAGGGCTTATCTTAGGTTTCTTGTATGGCTTGGATTGATTGTTCAACTAGGTCTTCTGGTAAATTGGAGGACATCATGCTAATGGTTGGTAGAGGCATGTTTTGATAGTTTAGGAGGGGATTGGTCTTGATACTATGTCATTTTTCTAGGTCATCAATTTTTCCAGAGTCAATGAGGTCTTAGATTGCATTTTTGAGAGTTCTACATGTATTAGTGGTGTGGCTAGGCATCTAATGAAAGTGGCAAAAAAATTTTGGTTAATTTGAGGTGGTAATGGGTTTAGAAGAGGCCTAGGCTCTTATGGCTATAGGAGGTTCTTTTGTTGAAGCCTATAGAATACTTTGGATAGTGGGAGGTTAAAGTTTTAGAATTTTCTTGGTGGTTTGATGACTTTGATAGATGGTGAGCTATGGGTGTTAGGTTAGATCATGTTTATTTTTATGACTTGGGTGAAGGTTTTTTGGATGTTTGGTTGGGTATTGCAACGATAAGTGTTTCTAGCTTACTGAGGTTCCTCATCCTCAATTTTGATCCCATCCTAATGGAGAGCTCTGAAGTCAGGATAATAAGCAAAGATTATCTATTTTCTAAAGTGCAATAGTGCCCTTTTGATTATCAACTCTATTTAGTCATCTTCAGGAGGATAGTTTTTGATCTTGACTGCCTTTCCCTACCATCTAGTGACATAATTAGAGACTATATACATAAGACCAAGGTCAACTAAAGGGAGTCTGAGTTCTTACCCCCATATCAATATTCGATATGTTTACCGAGAGTCATGAAAGTATCATTTGATAGTTTACAATTGATTTTGCCAACATAAAGGTCCATAATCTAGTTGGGTTCCTAACCCATTCATTAGATCTTACAAGGATAAATGGACGACATCTCGTAGGTTCCATCATTGAGGGATGTCATTATTTGTTAATTTTCATAGACTATTCAGCTAAGGTACATGATTCTTATCATTCCTCATGCTTTAGGCTCAAATGAAGTATATGAGAATCACATGGTCCTGAGCATAAATTTTCTATAAAAACTGATATTACAATGTCATCCAATGATAGACACTAGGAGGGTCACGTCATTTATAAATATAAGCTCAAACAGATAGTGTTAGGGCAAGTATAGCATGCATAACTTAGTGGAATCTTAGTGGATGTTGCTATTGGTTTATCTACATTAGCTGAGTTAGGGTGAAATGTTAAGGGTTCCTTTAGTGAGCTAGGGTTATGGACTCCAGTTAATGAGTCTAGCATTCTTTTGATGACTCGATCACCCACTTAAGGAGTTGGGTTACAGACTCTGGTCAAATGAGTATGGCAAATGCACGAGTAAAGTCTAAAGGTGATAATATCATATCTTCGTCATCCCATGACTCAAGTGGGATCATGGTGGCAATGTAATTTAGTATTATGAAGGCTTTTAGGGACAAATGGTGCACGTGTGATGTGTAGTGCAAATGCAGTAGTGAGGGGCTCTATATGATTAAGTATTGTACAATGAGAAATAGTCATTTTCGAGGTGATCCTTCTTACTTGGAAGTCCCTAGTGGAGTTGCCACTTTAAGCAATTGAGTTATTCTAGTGTTCCCCTTTCAAGCCTTTTCTGATAGTGGTATGTTTTTATGGGATATTGTGCGAGTCTTTTTGTTTCCGAGGGACATGGTAACTTTGCCAAATAGGGACAAATGATTGGTCTCAGGGGGATAAGACACTTTTGATTTTATGGAGTCACCACCTGATTTTTAGAAAATCAAGAAAAGAAAGGGACAATATCAGGTCACTCGGCGAGTATTGTCCCCAGCAGAGATTTATGAGTTCAGGGATCGTGTATACTTTTTGACTATTTCTTATTATACGATATTTGATATATAGCTACTGCAATACCCTAGTTTCAGTAATGACAATTTGTATAGCATTCACACAGTACATCAAATAGTGGTAGATAATTAAGCTGGAAATATTATTACATCTCTATCTTGATAAAATTCATATGAGAAGGGAAAGATTGCAGTAACATACATATAATATGATTGATCTGTAAGAATAACATGACCATTCACACAGCTTGCTCAATTTCATGAATGATAGGATGATCATGCTTGCATTTATTATTTATGCTATGGTGATGTATGATGATAATATAAAGGATGCATAAGGTCATCACTAGACCAAAAGCATGATGACTTTATTCTGGTACATGAACTTTTTCACATTATTGATATATATTATATGATTTTATGATTTTAGAAATGGAAGATGTAGAATGATGATATGAAATAAGCATAATAAAGCATATATTATTCATATAGCATGCAAGATTTATAGTCTCATCATATAAGCACAATAGTATTCCTAAATGTTGGTGATAGTAAAATAAAATGCAATGCGATAAAATAAACATGCTAAAATAATTGTGTGGTCCTTAGACTTGACTAAGCTTATGTAAGGTTTGAAGCTTCAACTTCAAGAGATTATCAAGATTTCCTCATTGAGAGGTTCAAAATGATAGCAAAATGATGCTAAATTGTATCTTTAAAGCATACTTTGAAAAAAATGAGGCTTGGTTTGGTGGAAAAGGGATCTAATAACCTAAGGGAAAGGTTGTGGGAGAGCAAAAACTATTTAGAAAGGGTTTTCTAGCACCTTTGATTGGACTAATTTTTTGAGTTTGTGTGTTTTTCCACTTGCTCCCCCCTCTAAAATGGGGTGTAAATGGGTCTATTTATAAGGAAAATTGGGTAGAATAAGGTGGTAGGGGTGTGGTCACATGTGTATAATAAGGATTTTGTGCATGGACATAATAAGTGCACGTGGTCACACACAGTGTGTGCATGGTCACGTGGTTGGTGCATGGCCACTCACGCACACATACGCTTCCATGTGCACTTCGATGCTCTAAGCACACTTCTCAGGTTTTACGTGCATTGTTTCAGGGTTGGTTCGTAGGGTTTTTAGGCTTGCCAGACATGTTTATGGAGTTTGTTTTGCCAAATTTAGCCTTAATTTTAGCACATGACCCTTAGGGCCATTTACGCACACTTCTAAGTAATACGCGTTGATGCTCAAGTTGTGTCGAACCATTCTGAGACCACTTCCAAAGGTTTTGGAGCTTTCCAAATGTGTTTTTGAAGTCCATTTTGTCAAAATCGATTTCTATTTTTTCATGAAGCTGGGTCCCGATCTAATGAAATGTATACCAGCCCAACAAGCTAAGTATTTTGAGAGGATTTTCTTGAAATAAACCTCTCATTCCAATAATTCATATTTCGCAAGGTCATAGCACAACTTAATGGCTCGGTGATCAATTTTTGCACACTAGTAAGGTCAGTTAGGTTTTTTAAGGTTGCATACTTCATAGATGTTATGAATGAACAAACTGTAGTCATCTTGGGGATTTATTTCATCATTGGATCTTTTTGGGGAAACTCAAATTTGAGGTATGGCATTGCCTTTTTACAAAAACATAAAAGGGTTAAGGGATTGGTACATAACTAGAATGGTAGATAGGGAAAGCCAAGAGCTCCTCTACGATGTACATCTTTTTGACCCCAAATCCTTACTCTCTTGATTTGCCATCATTTACTTGGTTCCCAAGTGTTATAGAGGCAATGTGACTTCCATGATGATGATCATCCTTTGGAGACAAAGATCCAAAATACTTAAGTTGTCATAACCTTTAGCCTAATAATCTTACTATAAAATGAATATTAAGATATTGTTCAAAAAATCTAAAAATATTGCTTTGAACATAAAATTTTTATGATCAATTGATGTTTAGAAACATTGCTAAATCAGAAGTAAAATACATAAAATATACAATCAAATTTCTTTTAGAAGATACCATTAAATAAGTCAAGTTATGAAATTATGCCACCATTAGTAGAAGTTAGGGTACCTACATGTTTACAAACTACTTCTCAAATAGATTCATTGTCTCTAACATCTTTTGCAAATAACCTGCAACCAACAAATAATCCAAAAAAAAGTATCATTATAACCACTCTAAAACAAACCTATAAACTATGATCACAAAATTCAGCATAAAAGAATTGTCTCCTTATCTCTTTAAAAAATTGCTAGGGAAAAAATGTGCACTAATAGTTGAAGCCAAGGATTTCATGAATCACAATCTCACATTCAAAGAAAAAGAGTCAACAATATAATAAAGAAGAAAACTTCAAAGACAGAAGCAAACACTTAAAACTAAGCTTTTGTCATGATTTGCTGAATATGTAGAGTTTAAGATAAAATCTTAGGCACAGGTTCTTCATCATGAATGACCACACTAAAGAATTAAATTCATTATAATTAATATGAGTACTTTCTTATAAAACTACCCTTACCTCTAATTATAATACTAACAGTTTCTCTAGGAACGCAACTTAAGTTGCAATGAAGGCATCACTATCATTGTCAAAGTAGGATTAGTACAAAAATTTTTTAAAAAAATTATCAATATACATTATCCTTAATATAATCAACTATTAAATTAAAAAGACCACTAAAGATCCTCATATTCAATTAAAAAGTCAAGAATGTTGAATGCATTAAAGATACTCAATCTCTAAACATAGTAGATTATTAATGTTAAAATATCACTACATACATGAAACTGTAAACTTTGGTAAGGAACAACTCTAGACCAAAGTAATCTAAACAGAAAACTAATGTCAATAACCAATTCATCATATAGAGTCATGTTCATCAAAGCATTCAAATATTCAATCTTTTAAAAATATAAGAATTCACTTCTCATTATTTTAAATACTCATAGTTGCTAGAATTAAATTTTACAATTTTCAAGAGCATTTTCAAAGAAATCAAATCATGTGAAAATTAACATTATTCTTTACTTTTTTTCCAAGAATTCAAGTTTTACATGCGATTAGTAACTCACTCTAGATCTAAAAAAACCAAACACATAATTAGCGTATAAATACAAAAATAACACAAATAACCATAATGATGATGTGATCATTTCAAGAATACAGAGCATCTTTGACATCCATTTTGGATGAAATAGGCTTTAGTAGCCCTAGAGTAATGTAAATGAGAAAATTTTTACAAAAGGAATAACTAATGACCATAAACATCCAGTCATTAATCACATGGAACAAAAAAGGGGAAAGTGAAATCCAATGTCAGCTATTCTGATGGACCTAATTAACTAACTTTTTGAGCTTTTAAGTTTTCACCTTTTACCACTTATTTATTAGCTAAAAGATCATCAACATAAGGATCATTCTATATAATGAAGAATTGAGGGAAAAATAAAAATGAAATACAAAAAGAGTGATAATTGCATTGGTTTAAGTTTTTTCAATAAAATGAAAAACTAACCTTGATAGTATGAGCAACTCATTTGTTTTTTTTTTATGGATCATATGTTTTCGAGGGACATGGCAACTTTACTGAGTAGGGGCAAATGATTAGTCTCAAGAGGAACAAGATATTTTTTTTTTATTTTATGGAGACACCATTTTTAGAAATTTATAAAATAAAAGGGACAACATCGGGTCACTCATTGAGTATTAGCCCCAGTAGAGTTTTTTGGGTTTGGGGGATCACATATACTTTTTGACTATTTCTTATTATACAATATTCAATGTATAGCTACCGCAACACCCTAGTTTTGGTAACAACAGTTTGTATAGCATTCACACAATACAATAAATAATGGAAGATAATAAAGCTAAAATATCATTATTATATCGCTTTCCTAATAAAATACATATAAAAGAAAAAAAGATTGCAGAAAGGTAAACCTAGTTTATATATAATGAACTTGTAGGGTTAGCACAACTATACACGTAGCCTGCTCGATCACATGAAAAATGAGATAAGCAATGGACACTCAATCACTTGAAAAAGTAAGTAAAATGTGAATAATCATGCACGTTTGCAGTGATTATTTATGCTATGATGATGTATGATGACGATATAAAGGGTGAATGATGACATCATTAGATTGAGAACACGATGGCTTTAATCCGAAAGATGAACTGTTTAGGTTATTAATATTTACAGTGTGATTTCAAATTTCAAAACTAGAAGATGCAAAATGATGACATGAGGATAAAAAAAATAGAGTCTAAATTATTCATATAGTATACAAATTGCCAGTCTCATCATGTAAGCATAATAATATTCACAAATGCTGGCAATAATAAAATAAAATGCAATATGATAAAATAAATATGCTAAAATTATTGTATAGTCCTCATATTTTAGCATATTATATGTAGAATGACACTAGTTTGTATACTTTTGAAGCATGCTTTGACAAAGATGATGTTAGGTTTGGTGGAAGGGAGACCTAATAACCTAAGAAAAATGCAATGGGAGAGCTAAAACTATCTAGAAGCGGCTTTCCAGCACCTTCGAGCGAGCATAATTTTGAGTGAGTGTGTATTTCCTCTTGCTTTCCACCTTAAAATAGGGTGTGAAGACACCTATTTATGATGCAAAATGTGAGGAAGAAGGGGTTGTAGGCATGGTCACATGCACATCCCTATGACAGAGTGTGTGGCCATGCGAAGTCCACACGACTGTGCACTTAGTGTGTGGTCACATGCTGGCGGATGGCCACATGTGCTCGCACTGTTATGCGCACTTTTACACATTACACACTCAATTTGGGACTTTTTTAGGCTATTTTAAGGTTGGTTTCTAGGGTTTTTAGGCCTTTCAGACACATTTTTGAAGTCTGTTTTGTCTAATTCAGCCTTGATTTTAGCATGTGACATCTAGGGGTGCATATGTGCACTTCTAAGCAATGTGCGCTAATTCTTGGGTTATTTTGGATTATTTTGGGACCACTTCTAGAGGTATTGGGGTCTTTTAAATGCATTTTGAAGTCTATTTTGTTTGAATGGGCTTTAATTTTAGTGCATTATACCTATAGGTGTTTGTGGTTACACACGCACTTCTAGGCAATGTGTACTAATCCTCAAGTTATTTTGGACTATTTTGGGACCACTTTTAAAGGTTTTAGAGCCTTTTGAATGTGTTTCCAAATTTTTTTTTATCAAAATCAATTTTTTTCTTTTCATGAAGTTGGGTCTTGAACTGATGAAATAAATACTAACTTAACAAGTTACATGTTCTAAGAGAATATTCTTAAAATAAGCCTCTTATTGTTTCAATAATTCATATTTCATAAGTTTAGACTACAACTTAATAGCTTGGTGATCGATTTCACACATTGGTAGGATCAATTGGGGTTTTAGGGTTGCACACTTCAAAGGTGTTACAAATGAACAGACTCTAGTCTTTTTGAAGATTCATTTCATCATTGGACCTTTTTAGGGACAATCAAATTTGAGGTATAATAGTTTCCCCCTGCTTCACATGTGTTGCATAGCCACCTAGTGCTAATGTCAATACATGTGAAGCAAATGTAAAGATGTAAAAAGTCATTTTTTAAAGAGAGAGGTACTTACCTAAGTGTTGTGTTATTGTGATTTGATTGTTAGGATACTACCATTATAACCTCTTTGGGTGTCAAGTGAATAGATACTGCCATTATAGGTGAATACATACTACCATTATAGGTGAGTAGATACTACCACTATAAGCGAATGGATATTGCCACTATAGGTGAAAAGATACTACCTCTATAGCTTAATGGATATTGCCACTCTACATGAATAAATGCTGCCACCATAAGCAAAAAGATACTTTCTCTATAGGTGAATGGATATTACCACTCTAGGAAAAAAGACATTACCTCATAGGCAAATGGATATTGCCACTCTAAGCGAAAAGATACTACCACCATGGGTGAATAGATACTGCCCCCATAGGTGAATGGATATTGCCACTCTAGGTGAATAGATAGATGCTGCCACTATAACCTCTTCGGGTGTTAGGTGAACAGATAGATACTACCACTATAATCTCTTTAGATGTCAAGCAAACAAATAGATACTACTATTATAACCTCTTTGGGTGTTAGAAAAACAAATAGATACTGCCATTATAACCTCTTTGAGTGTCAAACGAATGGATAAATACTGCCACTATAATCTCTTCGGGTGTTTAGCGAATGGATGCTACCACTATAACCTCTTTGGGTGTTAGGTGAATGGATACTACCACTATAACCTCTTCGGGTTTCAAGTAAATGGATACAACCACTATAACCTTTTTGGGTGTTAGGTGAATAGATACTGCCACTATAACCTCTTCTGATGTCAGGAAAATAGATTGGTTATGATTGTAATTGATACAATGTCTTCTTTGTACCTCTTTTTCTTGGTTATTAGTGTTTCTTAATCTTGATTTGTAGTGATAACTTTTGAATTTTGTTAGTCCACAGTCCTTTTTTAGGTCAGTGATGATGCAATAACGATGATGTCTTCACTTATCATGTTGTAGATGTTATTTTGATGATTTTGAGTAGGATATCCTTTCAGTGATTCTTCCCTGTTTTTCTTCATTTGAGAGGTGTTGAGTTGTTGAAAATGGGAAGGCTACATGCGGTGTCTTGGGATAGATGTAGTCCACATTAGTGTACTTTTATGTGAGCTTGGTGAATGTCTAATGCTCAAATGGAGGTTTAGAACTAGAGAAATGAGTGTGTAAAGTCTTGGGGTGTGCATATAACTATATGAGAGTGCTTGGAGGGGGAAGTATGTGTGGTTGCATGTGTGGAGCAAGTGATCATGTGCCTAGTTTATTTAAGACATTGCTTTGAGGTTCATGGAAGATTATTCTAGTCTTCTCTTAGTGTTTTTCTTCTTTTCTTAACCCTTTTCAAGTTTTGGGTATTTTTGCTCCCTTTTTGCTTCTGAATTTTTATTTTTCTCTACATAATATGGAGTTCCTAAACATTCTTAAGGTTTTGGAAGGTATCTTTTTGGATGTTGAGGGTAACTTTATAGAGGCCATTGGAGCAGGGACTTCTACTATGGGAACCAGTACTGATGGTCTGTTTAGTACTCAAGGTCCTTAGCTATCTAGGCTTTTTCAAGGAGATTCGATCCCTATGGTTCATAGTATGGAGACTCACACTTGGGCTCAACATCATCACCAGGTAGATCCTCCTTTATCCCCTGTCTTTCCTGAAGTTATTTAGTTGTTTAGGCTACCTTGTTATTTGTCAGCCCTTACTATGTTTATTATGTTTTTCAATTGAGGTTATCATAGTTGTGGTTCTGTAGCTCTTGTTGTAACTATTAATTTGTAGTTTTATTGTGAGTGTTGATAACCTAATAGCTCTTGCTTTAGTAACTATGTAGATTATTGATAGCATACCTATTGTTTGTAGCCTCATAGGTTTATTAATATGTTGCCCATCAATTTCAACAAGGTCAACGCATACTATCAAGGTCTTCCACTATGTGTGAAGTAGAAGGTTACATGAAGGGTTTGATAGGATTATCACTGCGCTCTCTTATAACTCATATGTGTCAAGTCAGATTGTTATCTATGCATTGATTGAGCAATAAATGGACACAACACATACCTTTTACTTGTTCGTTAGAGAGATGACCATCGCTCCTCTAGACTTTGCCACTATCATGGGCCTGAGCTTTTATGGGCAGCCTGTTCCTTTTAATAAGGAGGAGTGTTTTTCTATTATGGTAAGGAGGTGCCCTACCATGGAGTTGCTTGGGTTGCCTACCCCTATGAAGTTTGGTTGTCCGTACCTCACTCATTACACCGAGTTTGTCTCCACTATGTAGATGATGTATGATGTTGATCTTGTTTTGGTATATTAGCTGGCTCCTTGCTTCTTGTTCTACTTGTTGAGTGCTGTCATTTTCCTAAATCCTTCAAGTATAGGTAGTTTATGGTTGTTACCTATCTTGAGAGACCTAGACAACTTATTAAGGTACTACTGGGGTACTGCCACTTTTGCCTACATGTACTCAGTTCTGGATGTAATATGCTAAGGTGGCTAGAGGATTTAAAGATTCTTATTTATGCTAAATGTGAGTAAGAGTTCTTGTATCTATCCTTTTGCTTTTTTTACTTATTTTTTCCTGATTTTTTAGTTCTAATTTTGAGATATCTGGGCTTATAAGTTTAGGGTTCTTCCTCATTTAACCATTGACCATCTCTTGGAGGATGGTTTTCCTCATTATTCCACCTGGATTAAGAAGACCACTGATTTGATTAAGGATTGCATAGAGGCCCAGGACTACATGGGTAGGCTACCGCCTGAATAGGTATGCTTGATTCCTGCTATCTTGGTTTTTTCATTTTTTGGAGATTCTTTATTCATTTTTTACTTTTTAAGGAGGTCCTCCTTCATTGGTGGGCGGTGAGTTCAGATTGATTGATAGAGATAGTTCTTAGTGATATGCACTTGGTCAATCATGTATGACCATGTTTTGACTTTATCATTTTATTTAATAAAGAGGCATTTTTCATTATCATTTTATGTTATGATAATTACTTGAATAGTCAATTCTCACTAAGGTCATCAAGTATGTGACTTGATAGTAAAACCCTTAGATTAAATATAAGTTCTATTCAAATTATCCCTAGTTATAACAATGTATTATAGCTAGTATGGTGTTGATTGATGATTATGTTTTACTAGTCATGAATATGAGATATTAAGTCACCTTATAGGTGCTTATTTAAGAAATAAAGTGCTGGATTAACCCATCAAGAGAATACTACATAGATAATTGTCATAAGTAATTCTCATCACGGTAATATTGGCTTAGTCCTTTGACCTTGAAATCACCATGGATTTCTATATAACTATTTTGTATATTGACACAATCTTACATTATCTTTAACCATATGATAAAATATGTTTTTTTGGGTATAAAATGAGTTATATAAGGAATATGAGTGATTGAGAAGGAATTTGTTCCTCATTTAATATGAGTAAGTTATCTATAGGCCCCTTGATAAGATAGACTCAGGAAAAAGCATGGCCATGATAAAGTAAATTGATAAAGAGTTATCATTCTCATTCTAATTAGAATCAAGAAATTATATGATTGAATTCTATAAGGATGACATAATCTATGCCTTATATTCAATCAAGATATCATGTGATAAAGGGACTAGAATATTCACTGTATATTAGGTTATGTCGAATTATTAACTTCACATAACTTGGGTAGTCATAATGTCTTGCTAGAGGACATTTATGACTTGTAGGCCTAAATAGAGATTTAAGGCCCACTACTGATGTCATGTGAACCTGTAAGGTCACACACTTTGAATAAGCCTAAAATGAATATGGGTTTAACAAGCCAAAATAAGCTTTATGGAAATAAATAAATAAAATATTTATTTATTTAAGGGAAATGTTATCTTAAATAAATAGAATAGTATTTTTGATTTAATTTTAAATAAAATAAAAATAAGAATAAGTGAGAAATTACTAAAAGGTTGTTTGGCAAGTGAAACCCTAATTTAAATGTCTATAAATATGTTATATTCTCTAGGGTTTTATTCACTCTCATTATTCTGCCACTAAATTTGTTTTCTCTCTTTTGGAAAACAAAATACAATTATTGTTAATTCTTGACTTATGAGAAATCAAGAGCAGGTGCTAGCACATAAATATTCATTTTTAAAATCAAGGGTTATTTGTGTGGACACTTGTAGAGGATGGATTGTTTTGGAGACATCTCAAATTTGAACTGCTAAATTAAAAGCTCGAGGTGCGGTGTCACCGGAGTGAACCTCCTCTATTCCTTCTAGATTGCTTGCCTCTTCTACATTTGTGGTAAGAAAATGAAAACCCTAGATTTAATTAATCAATCAAATTACTTAGATCTAGGTTTGGGTTTATGATTCAAATTTGATTTTTTTGCTATATATGGAATCATGAAACCCATCAATAGTGACAGTATGGCAGCTGACAGAGAGACGAGTGCTACACCCTAACATGAGCTTACTGGAGTCATGAGCTTAGTATGGATGAGCTTGCCACTGCCATGATAGGAAATCCTTCTGAGAGTCTCCTAGAGGGTGTAGGATCTCTTTATGCCAATGTGTTGATCCCACAGTTGATTGATGTTATGGCTGCTAGGACCTTTCCTCCATCTTTACCTCCTCAAGCCAACAGGGCTCGTCCATTAGATTTGAGGACTGGGCCATCACACGAATCATCAAAAGTTACTTCTTCTAATATGGTAGGCTTTCATTCCTATTTTTTATAAGCATGTAATGAACTTTGTTAGTAATAAGCTATAATTGACATGATTATAGGGACTTACCTATAGTCATAAGGATCTCAACAGAAGATAAGAGGATCCCATTTCGAGGAGGTTCAGGGCATGTTTCGTACTGAGGCAACTGCCCATGCTAGTGGTGTGGCTTCTAGTGGTGCCATTCTTGGGGACTTTATGGTTAAATCATCCTTAGTTTTATTTAAGATGGACATCTTTAGTGGAGGAGCGTATCTTCATCTTCTTCATCTTGGCTTTCCTCAATTAGATGTTATTCCTCCTGATGCTTCTATGTTCATGTTTTATTTCACTTATTTTTCCTATTTGATAATTGGCGCTTGACTTATTTGCTTATTTTTTGTAGATCCATGTCTCTTCTGGCCAGTATTGGTATACTGTTGTAGGGAATGCGCAACAACACTTTATGGAGTTTACGAGCAATTAAAGGGCATGCCTTTTTTATGTATGTGTGTATGATATGCAATTTTTATGTAATACAGGCTAAACATCTCTATGCTAGCCCAGAGTGGGAGTAGGTGCGCATAGCTTATTATGGTCATATCAGTGAGCTCAAGTCACTGCTAGCATCCTTCGTGATGAATGATAAGGAGCTTGGATTGGATGTGGGGTATGCTTGAGCAAGATCGATGCTTGCTTCTAATGGTAGACATGGACAATGTAGTTATTTTAGGAGTTAGGTGTAGGACTTTTAACTTATGGTTGCTTTGTTGTATCATTTTCCAGGGTGATGGACTCTAAGTGTTGTATCTAGGCATTTATTGTTAGGTTTCGTGATACAAACGCAATGGAAAAATTAAAAAATTTTAACATTCCCAAACCTGGATCCATGTAATTCGACTACTTGATTAAATCTAGGGTTTCAAGAATCTCACCAAGATGTAGAAGAGGCAAGATTTTCTGGAAGGATGAGAGAAGGTTTACACCAATGACACCTTACCTCAAGCTTTTTTCTTTGGTTATTTGGATCTAGATGTCTCCAAAAGGATGCATCCTCTATAGGTATCCATATGAACAGCCCTTCATAAAATGAATTGGAGTGTGTGCTAGCAACCTTTTTGATTGTCTCACAAATCAAGAACAAAAGAAAAAAAACTCTGTCTTTGTTTTCTAAGAAGAGAGAAAACGAATTTAGAGGCACGAAACAAGTGTATTAAACCCTAGAGAATATAATATATTTATAGACTCCAAATTAGGGTTTCACCTACCAATGACCTTTTGGTAATTTCCCGTTTATTATATTCTGATTTTTTTTAAAACAAATAAGAAATAATATCTTATTTATTTATTAATTTAAAATAAAATTTATCTTAAATAAATAAATAAAACACTTTAATTATTTATTTCCACAGAGTTTATTTTAGGGTTATTAAACCTATATCTATTTTGGGCTTGTTCTAAGTATGTGACCCTGTAGGTTCACATCACATTAGCAGTGGGCCTAAATCTCTATTTAGGCCTACAAGTCATAAGTGGCCTCTAGCAAGACATTATGACTACCCAAGTCATGTGAAGTCAATAATCCGACATAACCTAATTACAGTGAATTTTATCGTCCCTTTATCACATGATATCTTAATTAAACATAAGGCATAGAATGCCATCCTTATATAGTTCAATATTATGACTTGATTCCAAGTAGACTGAAAATGATAACTCTTTATTGATTCATTTAAGCATGGCAATACATTTTCCTTCAGCCTATCTCATTAAAGGGCCCTTAGATATCTTTCTCATATTAATGAGGGATAAATTCCTTCTGAATTACTCACATAACTAATTTCATATCCAACAACATCCTATTTAATCGACCAGTTAAAGACAATGTTAGAATGTGTCAAAACATAAAATAGCTATGTAGAAATCCATTATGATTTCAAGGTCAAAGGACTAAAATAAAATTACTGTGATGAGAAATACTTATGACAATAATCTATGTAGTATTCTCATAGTGGGTCAATCCAGTACCTGATCTCTCATCATGTACTTATGAGTTGACTTAATATCTCATATTCATAAATATTAAAACATAACCATCAGTCAACATCATACTAGCCTTAATACTTTAATATTTATATAATGAATAAATGGCTAGGGATAATTAGAATAGAACTCTTATTTTAATCTAAGGGTTTTACTATCAAGTCACATACTTGATGGCCTTAGTAAGAATTAACCATTCATATAATTATCACAAAATCAAATGATAATGAAATACCTCTTTATTAATAAAATAAGAAAGTCAATGCATAATCACAAATGATTGACCTAGTGCATATCACTAACATTTATCTCACAAGTGTTGTATGATATATGTATGACGATAACTGTAGTATATATGCTATGCCTGGTGATGTTTGCCATTGCTATTTTCTTCCTCTTTTATTTTGCCCTCTTTTGCCTAAGGCATCCCTTTTTAGAGCTTTTCGCACTTAGCTGGGTTTTCTTTTTTTTCCTTCTTTTGCCTAAGGTGTCTCCTTTTAAAGCTCTTCACACCTAGCTAGGATTTTTTTTTTGTAAAGGCTTTAATGATAGTGGCTAATCTCATGGATAGAGTTCAAAGAAGATAGTAAGAACTGTGGTAATGTAATGAAAGAAAATGCAAAGCATGTTTGATACAATTCATGATGATAAAATGTGTTGCACTTTTCAAATACATTTTGTATAAATTTTCAACCATTCTCATTTCACTAAAATTATTTAAGAAAAGCAAAGGTAAATTCATACAAATTTCAAACTTGAGGTTACCCTTATTCCTAACTAGCCTTCTCAGGTTTTCTAGTTAAGTATTTTCTCTCTTTCCTTAATTTTTGCCTAGGTTGTCCATGTAGGGTTTTTAACTTAGCAGGAAGTCCTTAATTTTTGCATGAGCAGCTATTTTTAGGTTTTCAACTCAGTGTGTTTTTTTTGCCTTAGACATAGTACTTCTTCAAGCAATCTGCATTAATAGGTTTAAAGAATTCATTGCCTTCAAAATCCATTAGCATGACTGTTCCCTTTGATAGGACATGTTTGACCAAGTACGAGCCTTCCTGATTTAGTCTAAATTTCCCTCTAAGGTTTGGAATGTTCTACTTTGCTTGCTTTAACACCTAGTCTCCTGCTTTGGCACTCTTATGTTTCACTTGTCTATTAAAGGTTTTAGCTAGCCAAGCCTGATACAACTGTGTATGGTATAGAGCTTTGAGCCTTCGACTATTGAGGAGAGTGAGATTATTATGCCTCTATTCAGGCCATTATACTTCTACTAATTCATATTTGATTGCTACCCAAAGAGATTTGATTTCTATTTCACCTGGAAGTACTACTTCTTATTCGTATACTAATGAGAAAGGAGTTGCTCCAATTGAAGTTTTGATTGTTGTTCGGTACCCCCATAAGGCATATGGCAATCTATATGCCTAGTCTTAGTAAGTTTGAGTCATCTTTGACAAAATCTTCTTGATGTTCTTATTTATGGCTTCAATAGCACCATTTACTTATGGTCGGTAAGGAGAAGATTTATGATGTTCCACCTTATAACTCCTTAGTAGTTCTCTAACTTCCTTATGGAATTAAACATCATTATCAAAGATGATGTGATGGGGGGATCCCATATCAACATAATTGTTTTCTTTTGATGAACTTAGCCATTTGCTTGGCTCTTATCCTTATGAATGATTAAGCTTTGACCTACTTTATGAAGTAATCCACTGCCTCTAAGATGAACCTATGTCCATTTAAGGCCGTCGAGTGCATTTCCCTAATTATTTCTAGTTCCCAAGTTCAAAAGAGCCATGGAGAGGAGATGTAGTGTAATTATGTTGGGGGAAGGTGGCTGACATTCTCGTGGATTTGACACCAATGGTATTCCATCATAAATTTTGATACAGTCTTCCATCATCTTTATCTAGAAGAACCCTTGTCTAATTAGCTTCTTAGCTAGGATTTCTCCATTCATGTGTGGACCAAAAACACCTTCATATACCTCTTATATTGCTCCTACAACCTCAGTTTTATCTAGACATCGGAATTGTAACCTATCTAAAGTTCTTCTACATAACACACCCTAGTGTGATGTGAATTTTAAAGCTAATCATTGAATGACTGCCTTATCTTTTTCACTTGCTTGATTGGGATAGGCTCATTTCTTCAGATATCTCTATATGTTGTAGAACCAAGGCTTTTTAGCTATTTCTAGTTTTGCTATTTTACAGTTCTTATAACAAGATTTCCCCTATATGAGTAGGATTAAAGGCTTCATTGGCATTTTGGATGGTCCTTCCTATACTAATGCTAGGGAAGCAAGTGCATCTACCATCTAGTTATGGTTTCTGGGGAGATGAATGAATTTGCATTTTTAGAGGAGATGGTGAGCAACTTTAAGTGATCCAGGTAAGGTTTTAAGTACTGCTCTTTCAATTCCCATTCCTTTATAGCATGATTGATTACTAGCATGGAATCATTGAAGATTTTGACTTCTGTAATATCCAGAGATATCAGTGCTTCTATTTTAAGAGTGCATCCCTTAAATTCTGCTTTGTTATTTGTCACTTTGAACTTAAGTTTTTTTAAAATTGGTACCACTTTGCCTTTTGGAGATTGTAATATGACACTGACTCTACGCCGAAGTGATTAACTACTCCATCTAAATACATCTGCCATCCTTGAATCTCGATGGTTGAACTGAAGTCATTTGGGAAGTCTAGGTGGATTTCTTTTAAGTCTGGAATAGGGTTGAGCTAGAAATTTAGCCACTACTCTTCCCTTCATTGCCTTCTTAGTAAGGTATTACACATCGAATTCTATCAATTGTGAGAGCCACTTGGCAAGTTTTCCCACTAAGGAAGGAGCTTCATAGAGGTACTTTATTGAATCCATTTTAGACATGACCTGAATTATGTAGGACTAAAAGTAATGTATGAGTTTCTTCATTGCCCATACCTTTGCTAGGTCTATCTACTCTACTTGGTTGTACTTTTCCTCACACAACAACATCTTCTTACATAAGTAGTAAATTACATGTTATGCTTTCATTTCTCCCTTTTAGGCTAGCATTGGACCAATTTTATTTCCTTCAATGGCCAGATACAGGGTTAAAGGTATCCCTAGTTTAAGTGGTTTTAGAACCAGTGGGTTAGCTTGGTAGTTTCTGATCTTATTAAATGCTAACTGAAATTGCTCATTCCACTCAACTAGCTTATCTTTTCTAAGTAACTTAAAGATTGGTTCACATATTGTTGTCAACTTGGTAATGAATCTGCTTATGAATTATAGTTTTCTTAGAAACCTTCTGATTTCTTTTTTTATTTTTGATAGTGGCATCTCTCTAACTTCTTTTTCTTTATCTGGATCCATTTCAATCCCATTCTGACTAATAACATACCCCGACATCTTTCTTGAAGTGACCCCAAATATTCATTTCTTCCATTTATTCTGAGACTGTACTTCTCAACTCTTTTGAGGAACTTTTTGAGATCATACTAGTATTCTTCTCTGGTTCTTGAATTAACTATCATATCATCGACCTACACTTCCACTTCTTTATATATTAATGCATGGAACATTATAGTTTCCATTATCTGCTAAGTTACTTCTACATTCTTTAAACCAAAGGGCATTACTCTGTAGTAATAATTGCCCCACTCTATTATGAAAGTTGTCTTTGCTTTATCAATGATGGCCATTAGGATCTTATTGTATGCAAAGAATCCATCCATGAAGGAGTACATTGCACATGTGGTGGCGCTATCAACCAATGTGTTTATGTCAGGTAGTGGGAAATCATCTTTCGGGCAAGCCTTGTTCAGATATGTAGTCGACGACGCAGATTCTAACCCTTCCATCTTTCTTTGGTACTGGCACTACATTTGCTAACCATTCTGGATTTTCTACTACCTCTAGGAATTTTTCCTTGATCTACTTCTCGATTTCTTATTTCACTAGTTAGGCCCATTCTGGTATGAGCCTTCTCAATTTTTGCTTTACTGGTTTGCACCCATCTTTAGTATGGATCAAGTGTTAAGCAATGCCTCTATTAACACTAGGCATACCGTTGTATGTCTAGGAAAATACTTTTAAATATTTTTTTAATTTCTCTTCTCTTTTTAGGGGTAACATCTTTTGAAATATGCAGAATATGTGGTTCAAATTCCATGCCAATGTTAAATGATTCAATGCATATGGAATAAATGTCAAATATGCTAATGTTTTTATCAATTCAATGGACATTACCATCATGAAAGACATCAAACAAGTAAGAAAAATCTAATTTCATTGCATTAACTTTTGAGTCTATTACATCATCAGAAAAAGTATAGAGATCATCATCAACAATGTCTTCAACTAGGTAGTCATCAATGCTTGTCTCGAGGATGACAGCAGCTTGAGCATAATTGATAGTCTCACTCTCAAATTTTAGCTCTAGATTTTCCATTAGCTCATTAATGTCAATCTCAATGACCATATCTAGTAGGTGATTTCCCCTAAGGGTGTCATTGAAGATCTCAAACCTTGGCTTCTTGATCTCATTGCTTACCCATTCCTTAGCTTATCTTAGTAGACTCAAGTTGAGCTTTCAGCCATAAAAGAAATTGACTTCTTAGCCCTAGTGTCCTTTTCAGGATCATACCCTATACTGCATTTATTAGTATGTCCTCGGAAGTCAGGGAATTTTATGATCCCAATGTTCCCTCCTCCTAATCCTATTCCATGTAGACATTACATGTTCTTCACCATGGCAACAACTTTAGGATTAACATGACCGTCACTGATTACAGAAACTTAAAATCTTAGTAGGGCCATGTTCAAGCAGGCAATAATGTTATTTATTTCAGTAAGGATGGTATCAACCTTTCCATTTAGAGGGAACTTGATTTTCTAATGTACAGTAAAGGGCATGATCCCTTGTGGGTGGAACTAAAGTCTTCTTAGTAGCAAGGCAAAAGTTAAAGGGATGTCCAAGATAGTAAATTCTATTACTAATTCTATATCACCAACCGTAACTACTACTTTGATAATCCCGTTGACTAGCTTTTTTGAATCATTATATATTTGTATGACCACATTAGATTCTTTTAGGTTTTTAGTATTCATCCTAAACTTATGTAGCAACCTCTGGGGGGGGGGGGTAACCATTAATAGCATATTCACGATCCATCATAACACATAGAGTTTTTTTAGACCTAACAATTACTTGTATAAAGAGAGGGCAGTTGTGCACCCTTCCCTCGAGGGGTAAATCTTCATTTGAAAAGGTGATTGCATTAGAGGGAGATTTTATAAAAGACGTTATCATTGCATAGGGCAACACGTTAGTGGCGATCTTTGCCTTATCTAGTGCTTTGACTTGGGTGTCCCTATGATTTTTAGAGGCCATGAGTAGGTTTCAAATACTAACTTGCACCTAAGTCTTCATAGGTTGTTTGAGGACAATGTCTTCCTCTTTAACTGGAGTTTGATCACTTATTAAAGGGCATCTTTCTCATTCTCAAGGGGTTGATATACTTGCCCACTGTGAGTCACATGGTTGACTGCTAGTGAGGGCTTCTTAGTTGCTTGGTTATCTACTTTTGTATTGCTGTTTTGGTCCCAGATAATGATTTCAAGATCATTACATTCGTACCATATATCGATCCTCATGACCTATATTTTTTAAAGCTAAATAGTATTGTCCACCCCATCTTTGTTATCAAGTTCTTCTCCCTATCTTGAGGGTAATATATCTTCTAAGTAAGTGTAAGTAGTAGGGGGTGTCGTGTACTTGACCTTGTAGTCAAACTTCCTAGATGGTTGGCCTAGTAAATCTCATACTTCATGGCCACTGCCTATGTCTGCTTCTTGTGAGTAGGGGCAATTAATCACTTCACTGTTCATATCCCTAACTCTTTTTTACATCATTAAGTGGGGGAGGAATTTCTTGGGCATCAAAATGTATTTAAAGGTAGAAGGAAATTGTTCATCTTCATTAGAGTCATGAGGTTCACGAATGAGGCTCGAGAGTTTTCCTTTTAAGAACTTATCTTAGGTTTCTTGGATGGCTTATATTGATTGTTCAATAAGGTCTTGGTAGATTGAAGGAAATCATATTGATGGTAAGTGGAGGCATGTTTTGATAGTTTGAGAGAGGATTGGTCTTGATGTTAGGTCATTTTTTAGGTCATCAATCTTTCTATAGTCAATATGGTCTTGGTTTGCATTCTTGAGGGTTTTACATGCATCAATAGTATGACTGGGCATTTAGTGAAAGTGGTAAAACAAGTTTTAGTCAATATAAAGGGGTAATGGGTTTGGAAGAGCTTTGGGCTCTTAAGGCTATAAGAGGTTCTTTTGTTGAAGTCTTTGGAATATTTTGGATAATGGAAGGTTGAACCTTAAAAATTTTCTTAGTGGTCTAATGGCATTAATAAATGGTGGATTATGAGTGTTGGGTTGGACTAGGTTTATTTCTGCAACTCGGGTGAAGGTGTTTTGGATATTTTATTGCGTATTATGGCAAAAGGTGTTTCTAGTTTATTGAGGCTCCTCATCTTCAATTATGATTCTAGCCTAATAGAGAGCTCTAAAGTTAGGATAATGAGCAAAGATCATCTATTTTCTAAAATGTGTTAACACCCCTTTGATTATCAACTCTATCTATTCATCTTCAAGAGGATAGTTTCTCATTTTGGCTGCCTTTCCTTTCCATCTTGTGACAATTAGAGAAAGCTTCACTGAATTATCTTGTGGTCTCAAGATCTCTATGAGAAATGTCTAGATGAGTGTTGTATTCATATTTCTTGATGAACTTTTGAGTTAATAGTAGCCAATTGCTTTTAATTTCATCCTTAAGGTCAAAGAACCATGCTCTTGGTGTTGGGTTTTGTGATACAAACATAGCGGAAAAATTAAAAATTTATCATGTTCCTAAACCTGGATCCATGTAATTCGATTACTTGATTAAATCTAGGATTTCAAAATCTCACCAAAAATGCATAAAAGGCAAGATTTTCTGGAAGGATGAGAGGAGGTTCACATCGGTGACACCTTACCTCGAGCCTTTTTGCTTTGGTTGTTCGGATCAAGACATCTCCAAAAGGATGTGTCCTCTATAGGTATCCACACGAACAACCCTTCACAAAACGAATTGGAGTGTGTGAGCTAGAAACCTCCTTAATTGTCTCACAAATCAAGAACAAAAGAAAAACTCTGTCTTTGTTTTCTAAAAAGAAAGAAAATGAATTTGGAGGCAGGAAAAACAAGTGTGTGAAACCCTAGAGAATATAACATTTTTATAGACTCCAAATTACTGTTTCACCTACCAATGACCTTTTGGTAATTTCCATTTATTATATTCTGATTTTATTTAAAAACAAATCATAAATAATATCTTATTTATTTATTTATTTAAAATAACATTTATCTTAAAAAAATAAATAAATAAATAAAATACTTTAATTATTTATTTCCACTAAGTTTATTTTGGGCTTATTAAACCCATATTCATTTTGGGTTTTTTCTAAGTGTGTGACCCTGTAGGTTCACATAACATTGGTAGTGGGCCTAAATCTCTATTTAGGCCTACAAGTCATAAGTGGCCTCTAGCAAAACATTATGACTACCCAAGTCATGTGAAGTTAATAATCCGACATAACCTAATTACAATGAATTTTATCATCCCTTTATCACATGATATCTTAATTGAACATAAGGCATAGAATGTCATCCTTATATAGTTCAATATTATGACTTGATTCCAAGTAGACTAAAAATGATAACTCTTTATCAATTCATTTCAGCATGGCCATGCATTTTCCTTCAATCTATCTCATCAAAGGGCCCTTAGATATCTTTCTCACATTAATGAGGAATAAATCCCTTCTAAATCACTCACATTCCTCACATAACTAATTTCATATCTAATAACATCTTATTTAATCATCCGGTTAAAGACAATGTTAGAATGTGTCAAAACATAAAATAGCTATGTAAAAATCCATGATGATTTCAAGGTCAAAGGACCAAAATAAAATTACTGTGATGAGAAATACTTATGATAATAATCTATGGAGTATTTTCATAGTGGGTCAATCCAGTACATGATCTCTCATCATGTACCTATGAGTTGACTTAATATCTCATATTCATGATTAGTAAAATATAACCATCAGTCAACTTCATACTAGCCTTAATACTTTAATATTTATATATAATGAATAAATGGCTAGGGATAATTAGAATAGAACTCTTATTTTAATTTAAGGGTTTTATTATCAAGTCACATACTTGATGGTCTTAGTAAGAATTAACCATTCATATAATTATCATAAAATTCAAATGATAATGAAATACCTCTTTATTAATAAAATAAGAAAGTCAATAGATAATCGCAAATGATTAACCTAGTGCATATCACTGACACTTGGTCCTTCCTCTAGTGATGTGAAGAAGAATCAAACAATCTAGGATTCTGTAAGCTTTATAGTAGCATTTTGCCTTAGATGGACCCTTGGGTCCCTTATTCTGTCAAACTTAGTAAAGTTTAGTAGTTTAAAATCATCTGGGAGTGGTTCATCTTTGAAAAATGCTAGGTTAGTGAAGCTTTTGGAGCCATGGTTTCCTTTGTCTTCTAAGGAAAATTCTAACTAAGCCATTCTGTTAGCCAATAGTTTAACCTCCCTTGCCAATTCAGGCTTGGTTATGTTAGCAATTTTTATCACTTCTGGTGCATTTTTGAGATCCTGGTAGTAGTCATTGTTATCATTAGCTTGAACTAGAGTACGAGGAATTCCCTTTGCTTCATCTACCCTAAGGTGAACATATGCAGAAGCTTTATTCATTGGTGTATTATTCTCTTCTCAGGCACTTCTGGCCTTGATTTGGGCTTAGAGGATTTCAGCTATGGTGCCATCAGTGAGCAATTTTTTTATCCCCTCTTTTAGTCTATCTTTGAATTTCTGATATGAGATATTTTCTTAGTCACTCATGTTTGAACATTGTATTCCTATACATTTATCAAGATTATCTAAATGAAGGACACATTACGTGTGCCTGTAAAAGAACAGGGTGAACATGCATGCATGGAGTGGATGCAAAACCCTATAATGAAAGATGATCAATGCTATAGGAAACAATGGTTAATATATGCTATCTATATATATGTAATGTATGCATGATTGATCTTAGAAAGCTGGTTAGTATTTCCTCCACAGTGAACAAACTAATCATAAGCAAGTTATTGCTTCCAAGCTTATTTCTCCATGAGGTGATTCATTTTCTTTCCTAGGTGAGTTTTGAACATATAGTCATCAGGGGACTATGATTCTGCTCTCGGAACTAGGATGTTTCGATTTATATTAATTAGAACCAAAGGGTAAACTGAGGAAGGATACTTAAAGGTACTTAAGGTAATCACATGATGTTGATGTGAGGGTCAACTATCAAGCTTCAAATGATGTCCAGGGCATGTATGCACCCGTATCCAAAAGGCCAAGTTCAATCAAAAAGACCTGAGTTCTTGCCCCCATAGCAATATTCGACATATATATCGAGAGTCATGAAAGTATCGTTTGATAGTTTAGGATTTGATTTTGTCTATATAAAGGTCCACAATCTAGTTGAATTCATAACCCGTTCATTTGATCTTATAAGACTAAATGGACAATGTCTCATAAGTTCCATTATCGAGGGATGTCATTGTTTGTTAGTTTGCATAGACTATTCAAGTTGAGGTACATGATTCTTATTATTCCTCATACTTTGGGCTTGCACTAAGTAGATGAGAATCACGTGGATATAAGCATAAATATTCTATGAAAACTAACATTATAACATCATTTGGTGATTAACACTAAAAGAGTTATGTCATTTTATGAATGTCAGCTCAAACGAATAGTGTTATGAGAAGGATAACATACACAACTTGGTGGAATCCTAGTGGATGTTACTATTGGCTTATTTACATAAGTTGAGTTAGGGTGAAAGGCTAAGGGTTCCTTTAGCGAGAATTCCCCTATATGACTAAGGTTACAGACCCCGATCATTGAGTTTAGAATTCTTTTAATAACTCAAATGCCCCCCCTTTAGGACTTGGGTTACAAACTCTGGTAAGATTAGTCTGGCAAAATGCATGAGTAAAGACTAAAGGTGATAATACCTATCTTCATCACCTCGTGACTCGAGTGGAATCATGGTGGAAATGCCATTAAGTATTATCAAGGTTTTAGGGACCAGTGGTTAACATGTGATGTTTAGTGCAAATGCAGTTATAAGGGGCTCTATACGATTGAGTATTCCATAAAGAGAAATAGTTGTTTTTGAGTTGATGTTTTTTACTTAGAAAGTCCCCAATGGAGTCACCACTATGAGCAACCCATTTTTTTCTGGATTTAGTGTTTTTAAGGGACATGGCAACTTTATTGAGTATGAAAAAATGATTGGTCTTTAGAGGAACAGGATGCTTTTTTTTATTTTATGGAGTCACCACTCAATTTTTAGAAAATCAAGGAAAGAAAGGGACAACATTAGGTCACTCAATGAGTATTGCCCCCAGCAGAGTTTTTTGGGTTCAGGGAATCGCATTTACTTTTTTACTATTTCTCATTATACAATATTCAATGTATAGCTACTGCATCACCCTAGTTTTGATAATGATAGCTTGTATAGCATTCACACAATACATCAAATAATGGAAGATAATAAAGTTGAATTCTTTCTTAATAAATACATATAAAAGGAAAAAAGATTGTGGAAAGGTAAATCTAGTTTAGTTATAATGAACTTGCAAGCTTACCACAACTATGCACATAGCTTACTTAATCACATGAATAATGGGATAAGCAATGGACACTCAATCACTTGAAAGAGTAAGTAAAATGTGCCTAATCATACATGTTTGCAATGATTATTTATGCTACGATGATATATGATGACGATATAAGGGTGCATGATGACATTAATGGACTGGGAATATGGTGACTCTAATATGAAATTTGAACTTTTCAAGTTATATTGGGTGCATTTATAAGCGATGCGTGATAATTCTTGAGTTTTTTTAAAGTATCTTGGGACTACTTCTAAAGATTTTAGAGTCTTTCAAATGCATTCCCAAAGTCTTTTTTGTCTGAATTGGCTTCAATGTTAGCAAATGACACCTAAAGGTGTCTATGGCTACACATGCACTTCTAGACAATGCACGCTAATCCTCCAGTTATTTTGGACTATTCTAGGACCACTTTCAAAGATTTTAGAGCCTTTCGGATGTATTTTTGAAGTTCATTTTATCAAAATCAATTTCCATTTTTTCATGAAGTTAGGTCCCACTATGATGAAATAAATATCAGGTTAACAAGCTACATGTTTTGAAAGAAGATTCTCAAAATAAGCCTCTTATTGTTTTAATAATTTATATTTCATAAGATCGGAGCACAAGTTAATGGCTTGGTAATTGATTTTTCATAGTGGTAGGATTTATTAGGGTTTTAGGGTTGCACACTTATTAGGTGTTATGAACAAGCAAACTCTAGCCTTTTTTAAGATTCATTTCATCATTAGTCCTTTTTAGGGACAGTCAAATTTGAGGTATAATAGTTGCCCCTACTTCACGTGTGTTGCATAGCCACCTAGTGCTAGTGTTAATACACGTGAAGCAATTGCAAAGATGAAAAATCATTTTGAAGGAGAGAGGTACTTACCTGAGTTCTATGTTTTTGGGATATTGCCATTATAACCTCTTTGGGTGTCAAGTGAATAGATACTGCCACTATAGGCTAACAGATGTTGCCACTATAGGTGAATGGATACTACCACTAGAGGCAAAAACATACTGCCTCCATAGGCTAATGGATACTACCACTCTAGGAAAATAGATACTGCCACCATAGGTGAAAAGATATTGCCTCTATAGGTGCATGGATACTGCCACTCTAGGTGAAAAGATACTGCTTCTATAGCCGAATGGATATTGCCACTCTAAGCGAAAATACTGCCACTGTAGGTGAAAAGATATTACCTCCATAGAAGAATGGATACTACCACTTTAGGTGAATAGATAAATGCTACCACTTTATCCTCTTTAGGTGTCAAGCAAGCAAATAGATACTACAACTATAACCTCTTTGAGCATTAAGCGAACAGATAGATATTGCCACTATAACCTCTTCCAATGTTAGGTAAATAGATAAATACTACCACTATAACCTCCTAGGGTTTCGAGCGAATGGATACTTTGACTATAACCTCTTCAGGTGTCAAGTGAATGGATATTGCCACTGTAACCTCTTCAGGTGTTAAGCGAATAGATACTACCTCTATAACCTCTTTCAGTATCAGGCATAAAGATACTATCACTATAAACTCTTTCAGTGTCAAGCGAACATATTAGTTATGATTATAATTTATGTAATGTCTTCTTTCTACCTCTTTTGCTTGGTTGTTGGTGCTTCTCAATCTTGATTTATAGTGATAACTTTTGAATTATTTCAGTTTACAATCCTTCTCTTTTTGGTCAATTATGATGCAATAATGATGATGCCTTCACTTGTCATGTTGCATATGTTATTTTGATGATTTTAAGCAAGATGTCATTTTAGTGATTCTTCTATATTCTTCTTCTTTTAGGAGGTGTTGAGTTCTTAAAATTGGTGAGGCCGCATATGGTGTCTTTAATCAGATGTAGTGTACATCAATGTACTTTTGTGTGAGTTTGCGTATGTCCGATGCTCAAATGGAGGTTTAGGACTAGAGATATGAGTGTACAAAGTCTCGGGGTGCACATATAACTATACGGGAGTGCATGGAGGGGGGAAGTGCTTATGGTTGTATGTGTGGAAGGCATGGTCACACACTAAGCATGTGATCACATGCTTGGTGTATGGCCATATGCTTTCCCCTCTCTTGGTCTATTTAAGACACTCTTTTTAAGGTTCAGGGAAGCTTCTTCCGATCTTCTCTTAGTGTTTTTTATCTTTTTGTGACCCTTTTCGAGCTTTGAGTTTTTCTACTATGTTTTTGCTTTTGAATTTTTGTTTTTCTCTGCATAAGATAGAGTTTCCTAATATTCCTTAGGGTATGGAGGATATCTTTTTGGATGTTAAAGGTAACTTTATAGAGGCCACTAGAGTGGAGACTTCTACTATGGGGACCAGTACTGATGGTCCATTTGGTACTTAGGGTCCTCAGTCGTCTAAGCTTTTTTTAGGAGATCCGATTCCCATGGTTCATAGTCTTAAGACTCATGCTTGGGCTCTTCATCGTCGTTAAGTAGGTCCTCTTTTTTCCCTTATCTTTCTTGGAGTTATTGAGCTGTCTAGGTTGCCTTGTTATTTTTCAACCCTTGCCATGTTTATTGTGTTTTTCAATTGAGGTTGCCATAGTTGTAGTTCTATAGCTCTTGTTGTGATTGTTAATCCATAATTTTATTATAAGTGTTGATATCCTAATAGATCTTGCTTTATTTTTAGTTATGATTGTCTGCTAATACTTATCTGATGCTTCTCTTTTTAGTTTTTATTATTATTCTAGTCCTATTAAATAACAGAGAGAAAGATGTGTTACTATTCTAGTAACTATGCATATTCTTGATAGGGCACCTGTTGTTTACAGCCTCATAGGTTTGTTACTGTGCTGCCCAACAATCTCAATAGGGTTAGCATATACTATATGACTCTTCTGTTGTGTGTGAAGAAAATTTGTAGGGAAGGGTTTTGATGGGATTATCATTGTGCTTTATTATGACTTGTATGCATTTAGTCAGATTGCTATGTATGCATTATTGAGCGGTGGATGGACACTACGCATACTTTTCACTTGCCCCTTGTAGAGATGACCATCACTCCTCTAGACTTTGCCACTATCACAGGTTGAGCTTTTCTGGGTAGCCTGTTCCCTTTAGTGAGGAGTGTTCTTCTGTGGTGGTGAGGGGGCACCTCATCGTGGAGTTGCTTAGGGTGCCTACCCCTATGAAGTTTGGTTGTCTGGAGCTCACTCATTACATTAAGTTTGTATCCACTGTGCAGATGATGTATGATGTTGATCTTTTGGCAGATAAGCTAGCTCATTGCTTCTTGTTCTACTTGTTCAATGCCATCATCTTCCTAAATCCTTTTGGTATAAGTAGTATGCAGTTATTACCTATCCTAAGAGACCTAGATAGCTTATCGAGGTACTATTGGGGTACTACCACTTTTGCTTACATTTACTTGGGTTTAGATGTAGCAAGCCGAGGTGGCTCGAGGATTTATGGATGCTTATTTATTCTAAATGTGAGTAAGAGTTCTTGTATATGTCCTTTTGCTCTTTGTTTTTTACTTATTGTTTCCTAATTTTTTGAGTTCTGATTTTGACAAATCTAGGCTTATGAGTTTAGTATTCTTCATTGTTTGACTATTAAGCATCTCCTAGAGGATGGTTTTCCTCATTATTCTAGCTGAATTAGGAAGACCTATTTAATTAAGCATTGTCCCAAGACTCGAGACTACATAGGTAGGCTATTACTTGGACAGGTATGCTTGATTCCAACTATGTTGGTTATTTCCTTTTCTAGAGATTCTTTATTCATTTTTTTCTTTTAAACAAGTCCTCCTTCACTGGTGGGCGACGAGGTCAGATTGATTGGTAGGGATAGTGACAGCATGACAACTAACAAAGAGACGAGTGCCACTCCTTGGCCTTACTAGCAAGGTGTGGTATCTAGGTGAGCAAGTTCATCATTGATAGGATGGTCCATTTGCGAGGAGAGTCCTTATTCCTCCTCCTGGTGACATGTTGTAGAGTCATGAGATTAGTGTGGATAAGCTTGCTACTACCATGATAAGACATCCTTCTAACAGTCTTCTAGAGGGTGCAGGATCTCTTTATGCTAATGTGTTGACCCTACAACTAATTTATATTATGGTTGGTGGCACCTTTCCTCTACCTCCACCTCCTTAGGCAGATGGGGCTCATCCTTCAAATTTAAGGACTGGGCCATCATGTGGATCATCGAGAGTTACTTCTTCTAATTCGGTAGGCTTTTATTCCTATTTTGTACAAGCATGTAATGAACTTTGTTAGTAATAAACTATAATTGACATGATTATGGGGACTTACCTACAATGATAGGGATCTCACCGAAAGAGATCAAGATCCCATTTCGAGGAGGCTGAGGCCACGTTCCATACTGAGGTAACTACCCATGCTAGTGGTGTGGCTTCTAATGGTGCCATTATTAGGGACTTAGCAGTTAAATCATCATTAGTTTTATCTGGGATGGACATCTTAAGTGGAGGAGTGTATCTTGATTTTCCTCGTCCTGACTTTCCTCAGCCAAATGTTATCCCTCCTAACACTTCCCATGTTCATGTTTTATTTCACTTATTTTGCCTTTGTTTTGGCTTTTTGATGACTAGTGCTTAAATTATTTACTTCTTTTTTTTGTAAATCCCTATCTCTTTTGGCCAGTACTAGTATATTGTTATAGGGAGTGTATAGCAACACTTTATGGAGTTTATGAATAATCAAAAGGTATGTCATCTTTGTTGTACCTATTTATTTATACATATATTTTATGTATATGTGTACAATATGTAATTTTTATGTAATGCAAGCAGAACATCTCCATGTTAGTCCCGAGTGGGAGCAAGTGCACATAGCTTATCATGATCGCATCGGTTTGCTAGAGTCACGACTAGCATCCTTCACAAAGAATGATAAGGAGCCCAAATCGAATAAAAGGGATGCTTGAGCAGGATCAATACTTACTTCTGATGGCAACCACAGCTAATGTAGTTGTTTTAAGAGCTAGGTGTAGGACTTTTGGCTTGTAGTTTCTTTATTGTATCATTTTTTTTAGGTGATGGACTTTAGGTACTGTATCTAGGCATTTTTCCCACATGTGTTATACGATATATGTTTGATGATGACTATAGTATATATGCTTCTTGCCATTTCTATGCCTGGTGATGTTTGCCATTACTATTGTCTACCTCTTTTATGTTCCCCTCTTTTGCCTAAGGCATCTCCTTTTGGAGCTTTTCGCACTTAGGTGGGTTTTCTTTCTTTGTTTTCCCTCTTTAACCTAGGGTGTCTCCTTTTAAAGCTTGTCACACCTAGCTAGGGATTTTTTTTATAAAGACTTCAATGATAATGAATGATCTCATGGATAGTGTTTCAAAGAAAATAGAAAAAATTATGGTCATGTAATGAAAGAAAATGCAAAGCATGTTTGATGCAATTCATGATGATAAAATATGTTGCACTTTTCAAAGACATTTTGCATAAATTGGCAATCATTCTCATTTCACTAAAATCATTTAAGAAAAGCATAGGTGCATTCATACAAATTTTAAACTTGAGGTTACCCTTATTCCTAACAAGCAATCTTAGGTTTTTTAGTTAAGTATTTTCTCTCTTTCCCTAATTTTTGCCTAGGTTGCCCTTGTAGGCTTTTCATCCTAGTGGGAAGTCCCTAATTTTTTCCTAAGTAGCCATTTTTAGGTTTTCAACTCAGTTGGTTTTTTTACCCAAGATGTAGTACTTCTTCAAGCGGTCTGTATTGATATGTTCAAAGAATTCATTACCTTCAAAATCCATCAACTTAATTGTTCCTTTCGATAAGACATGTTTAACTAAGTATGGGCCTTCCTAGTTTGGTCTAAATTTCCCTCTAGGGTCTATAACATTCTGCCTTGCTTGCTTTAACACCCAGTCTTCTACTTTGACACTCTTATGTTTCACTTTTCTATTGAAGGTTTTAGCTAGTTGAGCTTGATACAACTATGTGTGATATAAAGCTTTGAGCCTTTGACTATTTAGGAGAGTGAGATTATTGTGCCTTTATTGAGCCCATTGTACTTCTACTAATTTAGATTTGATTGCTACTCGAAGACACTTGATTTTTATTTTGACTGGAAGTGCTACTTTTGATTCATATACTAGTGAGAAAGGAGTTGCTCAAGTTAAAGTTCTAACTATTGTTCGGTACCCCCGTAAGGCTTGTGGCAATCTGTCTGCCTAGTCTCGATTAGTCATAGTCATCTTTGACAAAATCTTCTTGATGTTCTTATTTGCAGCTTCGATGACCTTATTTGATTTTAGTCGATAAGGAGAAGATTTATGTGTTCCACCTTATAATTCCTTAGTAGTTCTCTAACTTCCCCTTGGAATTAAACATCGTTGTCAAAGATTATGTGATGGGGGATCCTATATCGACGGAACAAATTTATTTTGATGAACTTAGCCACTTTCTTGGCTCTTATCCTTATGAATGATTCTACTTCAACCCACTTTATAAAGTAATCCACTACCACTAAGATGAACCTGTGTCTGTTTGAGGCTATTAGGTGGATTTCCCTAATTATGTCTAGTCCCCATGCTAAGAAAGGCCATGCAAAGGAGATATAGTGTAATTTTATTAGGAGAAGGTGGCTGACATTCCCATGGATTTGACACTTCTGGCATTCCCTCATAAATTTTTATACAGTCTTCCATCATTATCATCCAAAAGAATCCTAATCTGATTAGCTTCTTAGCTAGGATTACTCCATTCATGTGTGGACCACAAACACATTCATGTACCTCTTCTATTGCTTTTACAGCCTCAATTTCATTTAGACATTGGAGTTGTTACCTATTTGAAGTTCTTTTGTATAACACACCTTGGTGTGATATGAATTTTGATGATAATCGTTAGATGACTACCTTATCTTTTTCACTTGCTTAATCAGGATAGGCTCATTTCTTCATATGTCTCTGGATGTCATAGAACCAAGGTTTTTTAGTTGTTTCTCCCTTTACTATTATGCAATTCTTATGACAAGATTGTCTTGATCTAAGTAGGATTAAAGGCTTTATGGGCATTTTAGATGGTCCTTCCTACACTAATGTTAAGAAAGCAAATGCATCTGCCATTTGATTATGGTTTCTGGGGAGATAAATGAATCTGCATTTTTGGAAGGACAATGTGAGCAACTTCAAGTGATCCAGGTAAGGTTTTAAGTACTACTCTTTCAATTCCCACTCCTCTATATAATGATTGATTATTAGCATGGAATCTCTAAAGACTTTGACTTTTGTAATATCTAGGGCTATCAATGCTTACATTTTGAGTGTGCATATCTTATATTCTGCTTCATTATTTATGACTCTGAACTTGAGACTTTTGGAAATTGGTACCACTTCACCTTCTAGAGATTGTAATATGACACCAACTCCTATATTGAACTGATTAACTACTCCATCAAAATACATCTGCCATCCTTGAATCTTGATGGCTAAACTGAAGTCATCTAGGAAATCTAATTGGATTTCTTCTAAGTCTAGAATGGGGTTGAGAGTAGAAATTCAACCATTTCTCTTCCCTATAGTACTTTCTTAGTCAGGTATCTCATATTGAATTCTGTCAATAGCATAAGCCACTTGGTAAGTTTTCCCACTAAGAAGGGAGCTTTGTGGAGGTACTTCATTGGATCCATTTTATACATGGCTTGAATTCCATAGGAATGAAAGTAATATTTGAGTTTCTTTATTACCTATACCATTGCTAGGCATATTTACTCGACTTGGCTATCCTTTTCCTCATACGATAACATCTTCTTACTTAAGTAGTAGATTGCATGTTCTGCTTTCATTTCTCCCTCTTGGGCTAACATTGCACCAATTGCATTTCCTTCAATAGAGAGATATAGGGTTAAAGGAATCCCTAGTTTAGGTGGTTTCAGAACTGGTGGGTTAGCTAGGTAGTTTATGATCTTGTCAAATGCTAACTAACACTACTCATTCCACTCAACTGGCTGATCTTTTCTGAGTAACTTATAGATTGATTCACACACAGCTATCACCTTGGCAATGAATTTGCTGATGAATTATAGTTTCCCAAGAAACCCTCTAATTACTGTCTCTATTTTTGGCACTGGCATCTCTCTAACTTCTTTTACTTTCTCTAGATCCATTTCAATCCCATTCTGACTGACAATATACCCCAGCATCTTTCCTGAAGTGACCCTAAATACATATTTCTTCAAATTAAGCATAAGAATGTAATTCTTAACTATTTTGAGGAACTTTTCAATATCAGATGGGTGTTCTTCCCTATTTTTTTACTTTACCATCATATCATTGATGTACATTTCCACTTCTTTGTGTATTATGTCATAGAACATTGTAGTTGCCATTCTCTAGTAATTGCTCTTACATTATTTAAATCTAAGGGCATTACTCTATAGCAATTAGTGCCACATTTTATTATGAAAGTTGTCTTTGCTTTGTCGATGATGGCCATTAGGATCTTATTATACTTAGAGAATCCATCCATGAAAGAGTACATTACATATGTGGCAGCACTGTCAACTAGTATGTTTATGTGAGGTAACTGAAAATCATCTTTCAGGCAGGCCTTATTTAGATCTTTGTAGTCGATGTAGATTCTAACCCTTTCATATTTCATAGCTACTAGCACTACATTTGCTAACCACTCCAAATAGTCTACTACCTCTAGGAATTTTTCCTTAATCTGCTTCTCGATGTCTTTTGTCACTAGTTTGGCCCATTCTGGTTTGAGCCTTCTCAATTTCTACTTTACTGGTTTGCACCCATCTTTGGTAGGGATGAAGTGTTGAGCAATGTCTCTAACAACACCAGGCATATTGTCATATGTCCAATTAAATAATTTTGAATATTTTTTCCATTTCTCTTTTCTTTCAGGGGTAAAATCTTTTGAAATGTGCAGAATGCATGGTTCAGATTCTGTGCCAATGTTAAATGAATGTCAAATATGCTAATGTTTTTATCAATGTAATGCACACTGCCATCAGGAAAGGCATTAAACAAGTAAGTAAAATTTGATTTCATTGCATTAACTTTAGAGTTCATTACATCATTAGAAAAAGGACAGAGATCATCATCAGTAATGTCTTCAAACAAGATGTCATCAATGCTTCACTCAAGGATAGCAACAGCTTGAGCAAAATTGACAATCTCACTCTCATATTCTAACTTCATATTTTTCATCAGCTCATTAATATCAGTCTTAGTGACCATATCTAGTAGGTGCTTTCCCCTAAGGGTGTTATTAAAGGTCTCCAATCCTGGCTTCTCGATCTCGTTGCTTACCTATTTCTCAGCTTGTCCTTAGTAGACTCAGGATGAGCTTTCAGCCATAAAAGAAATTGACTTTTTAGCCCTAGTGTCCTTTTTAGGATTGTACCCTAGACCACATACGTTAGTCTATCCTTGTAAGTTAAGGAATTATGTGACCCCAATGTTCCTTCCTCCTTATCCTATTCTAGGTAGATATTGCATCTTCTTCATTATGGCAGTAACTTTCGGATCGACATGATCATCAATGATTATAAAAACTTCAAATCCTAATAGGACCACGTTCATACATACAATAATGTTGTTTTTTTTCAGCAGGGTATGGTAACGACTTTCCATTCAAAGAGAACTTGATCTTCTGATGCATAGTGGAGGGTATGCCCCTTAGTAAGTGAAACTAAGGTCTTCCGAGTAGCAAGGCAAAAGTTGGAGGGATGTTCAAGACAATAAATTCTATTACTTATTCGATACCACCCACTGTAACTACTACTTTGAAAGTCCCAATTACTAGCTTTTTTGAATCATTATAGGCTCATGTGACCACGTTGGATTCTTCTAGGTTTTCAATATTCATCCCAAACTTATGTAGCAACCTCAGTGGGAAAACATTAATAGTAGATCTGTCATCCACCAAAACATATAGAGTTTTCTTATACCTGATAATTGCTTGTATAAAGTGTTAGCATAAGTGGCATGCCTTAGAGGCCAATCATATATTTGACATTATAAATTATCCCAAATGGCAATAAAATAATATTCTATTATTTAAAGTATTTATTTAATTGAATATTTATCCATTAGCATAATGTTAAATAAATTTATTATAAAGAGTTGATAATATGAGCTACAAATTTATTTAGTATATATGCTATAAAATTGTTCATAGTTGATTAATTATTATTTGGGTAATATTAATTAAACTATCACCTCTGTTTATTTTCCTTGATTAGTATGTGATACTAATAGTGGAAGGTAGTGAATCTCATACTAGTTGACATGAGTTATTAGAATAAACATATGAATTCTCATGTGATAGGTGGATCGAACATGACATTAGATTTGTGATTGAATGGATATTCACTTATAGTCAACAATCATAATCTAGGTCATAATGGTGCATATAGTCCTTTGACCTAAGGTAACATGGTCATTCATATTAAAGTGCTTAGGGTTTATTACTGCTTATATACTTGTGTTAATCATACATTAGTATATGGCTTATGGCGGCTCTAGTCACTTAAGTGTACGGATGAGTGTTCAACCAAGATGGGATTCATTGCTTGGAGTGAACTAAGATAAGATCTTATGCTATCTAAGTTCTTTCTTGATCAATAAGTACCTAGCCAGGACAAATATGATAGAAACTGAAAGAGTTTCAGTATTGGTTATATTTTATCAAGAATAGAACTTGAGATGAGGTCATATGATATAACTATTAGAGTTTGACTAAACCATGGCTATATGCTATATCAGGATATTCTAATGAAGGGATTTTAATGCAAGGTAATTATGACCAAAGGGTTCATGTGAATCAATACATTCATTCATTTCTAATTGGGTAGTTATGATATCGATGCTAAGGCTCACTCACAACTTATGAGAACTAAATGTGCATAATTGGGATTTTCACAATTAGACTTGAAAAGAGTTTCAAATAATGTCAAGTGTTTATATTATCTTCTCATTGCCAACTAGGCATGAACCTAGTAAGTCACACCTAAAAGAGTTTCATCAAATCATCATTAATATTAATCTAATTATTGACTAAAGTGTTTAATCAAATAATTAAGATTAATAGAATTTGATTTATACTTTAAACAATGATTCTAACATATCATGAAATCTAATTCAAGTAAAGGGTTTAATTATTAATTTATACTTAATTAATATGAGATGTTAATTAAAGTATTAAATTAATAATATATATGTTATTTTTATTTAGGCTTGGATTAATGGCCCAAGAGTTTGAGCTTAGGCATAAAGAGTTTTAAACCAAAGATTAATCCAAAATAATGAAAAAGCTCATTAACCTAATCTTGGCCCATTTGTATAATGGATTGGGCTTGGGCCAAATGTTGGCCCAATTACCAAACATAAGTCCATATAAAATGATGTAGTCAAAATTGGCATATCATGCACATTATCCTTAATGTGTAAAATGTTGACTTTAGCAAAAGAAAAGGTTAGGTTACATGTACTTATCATATTGATAAATGTAAGAGGATGAATGTAGACATTATACATAAAATGTATTTTCTATATTCTTCTTTGTACACTAGTGAGTTACTTATACAAATTGTATACTTACCATGTCAAGTTACATGCTTATGATGTCATGGATGATGTCAAGTTGCATGCTTATAATGTCATGGATGATGTCAAAAGGTATGCTTGTGATGTCATGAATGATGTCAATAGGGGTGCTTGTGATGTCATGGATGATGTCAAGATGTGTGCTTGTGATGTCATGGATGATGTCAAGAGGTGTGCTTATGATGTCATGGATGATGTAATAAGGTGGTTGCTTTCTCTATATATATGGCCTAAGAAATTTACAAAGAATTGAGAGAGACACCAAATATAGAAACAACATTTGGTAAACATAAACCCTAGTATTCTTTCAAGGAGATTAAATTAGTGCAAGATTTGTGAGGGTCATTTAAGAGGGCACTTGCTACTTACTAAATCAAGGCAAGAAGGTGATTGGTGAAGCTTTGGTGTTTCAAGCTAAAGGCCTTACAGTTAGGAGGCTAGAGCATATGATTCAAGGGTTGATCCTAACTATATTAAAGCTTGTAGATAACTATTGTGGTCTACGTCAAACTTAGGAGTTTGTAAGTATTCTTAAACTTAGACTTCCAAGGTTGTTGTTTTACATAATGATGTGTATTTTAGCTATGTGGAAAATGCAAAATGGGTCTATGGGAATGTAAATCTTCATGTGATGAAGGGTTATGAAATTTTTGAAATTTCATCCCATCTAAGGCATGTGCTCACCACACTTGATTGTTGCATAACTGTTTCCATCATAAAGAAAGGGCAGTTGTGCACCCTTCCCTCAAGGGGTAAATCTTCATCCAAAAAGGTGATTGCATTGGAGGGAGATTTCATTAGAGAGGCTATCATCTCGTAGGGCAAGGCGTTAGTGGCCATTTTTGCCTCATCTAGTGCTCTGACTAGGGTGTCCCTGTGCTTTTTAGAGGCCATGAGTAAGTCCATATAGTAGCTTGCATCTGAGTCTTCTTAAATTATACAAATTATAGGGACTAATTATACAAATTATGGAGTATTTAAATTGATGGGTCTATTTCTACATATTTTAATTCTAATGTGATCTTAAATCTACAAATTATGAAAAAAGCTTAAATTAAGTGGGCTAAGTCTAAATTAATTAAATTAAATTAAGTGGGTCTATGTCTAATTTACTTAATGGACCTAAGTTATCTCTAACCTAAAATCTAATCAATTAAACCCTATTAAGTGAGATGGACTAATTAAAAGATGGGCTAAAAAAAATCATCTAAACTTAAATAAATGAATTAAAACCTAACATGGGCTTATGGCCCAAAACACATAAAAATAAATAAATAAGCCCAAAAAGATTAAATAAAACATGTCAAAATAATTAATTAAAAGATAAAATAACTAATTAAATTAATTCCTTTTTAAAAAAACCTTAATTTTCATTAACATGCAACCTAAATTAATGTACTTCCACCATTAATTTTAATTAATTACCCAATTGAAACCCTAATTTTACTAACCAATTAATCAACATAAACATGCAATCATACACATAATTTCACTATTCCCACTATTGGGGCTATTACAATAATCTATTGAGAACGATAAAAGAAAATAATCAATACAACCCCAAAATATAAATAAAATAATTAAATAAACATAATAAAAACCTAAAAACTAAATCTAGCTACAAGATCTTATCCATGGAATTTTATGGACTTCTTATGAGTTTAGTCCTTTATAATCACCATAAAAAAGAACAAAAATTATGATTAGTGAATAAATTATAACAATAATAAAACAAAATTAAAAATCAAAAAAATCAATCAATCAATCAAATAAAATAAGGAGAAGATGATGCTTATGGATGATTTTAATGGAGTGCTCCTCAGATTTTATAAAATCACTGTTCTTAATAGGTCTTCGAATCTTGTTCTTCAAAAATCCTCCAAATATCTTAAATTAATCAATTAAGGAAAAGGAATTTTTTGTAGAGAATGCCTTTTTTTAAGAAAAATTAACCGAAAAAATGTTGACCTCTCTTTTTTAACTTTTAATTACAAAAAGGTCCCTGAAAGAATTTAAGTTTTTCAATTAGGTCTTTAAAAAATGTTACAATTTATTCCTTGAAAACATTAAATCCTTTCTTTGAAAAATATAATCAGACCTCTAAAGTTTCAAAGTTCAAGTATTGAAGACCTATTCATAACATTTTCATCATTGGAGTCCTTTATTACATCTATAACTCATCATCCCAAAATTGGGTGTCTACACTTTCCTAGCCATCTTATGACATAATCAAAGAAAGATTCACTAGATTTTTGTCTTGTGGTCTCGAGATCTCTGTGAGTGACATCTAGCTGAGTGTTTTATTCATACTACTTAATGAACTTCTGAGTTAATAGTCACCAATCACTTTTAATTTCATCCTCAAGGTCAAAGAACCATGCTCTTGGTCCTTCCTCTAGTGATGTGAAGAAGAATCAAACAATCTGGGATTCTTTAAGCTTCGTAGCAGCCATGAAGGTAGCATATTGCCTTAAATGGACCCTTAGGTTCCCTATTTTGTCGAACTTAGCAAAGTTTAGTAGTTTAAAATCTTTTGGGAGTGGTTTATCTTTAAACAATGCCAGGTCAGTGAAGCTTTTAGAGCCATGGGTTCCTTTGTCTTTAAAGGAGAATTCCAACTGAACCATTCTGTTAGCCAACAGTTTAACCTCCACCTGTCAATTCAGGCTTGGTTATGTTAGCAAGTTTTATAGCTTTTGGTGCATTTTTAAGATCTTGGTAATAGTTATTATCATCATCAGTTTGAACTAGAGTGTGGGAATTCCCTTCTATTTATCTTCTCTAGGGTGAACAAATGCAAAAGCTTCATTCAGTGTTGTATTATTCCCATCTTGGGCATTTTTAGCCTTGATTTATGCTTGGAGGATTTTGGCTATGGTACCATTAGTGAACAATTTTTGGATCCCCTCTTTTAGTCTATATTCAAATTACTGATAAGAGGTATCTTCTTAGTCACTCATGTTTGAACATTGTATTCCTATACATTTATCAAGGTTAGCTAAATGAATAATGCATTACATGTGCCTATAAAAGAAAAGGGGTGAGCATGTATGAATGGAGTGGATGCAAAACCCTATAATTATAGATGATCATTATTGTAAGAAATAAAGGTTAATACGTGCTATCTATATGTATATAATGTATGTATGATTGATATTAGAAAGTTAGTTAGTATTTCCTGCACAGTGAACAAACCAATCACAAGCAAGCTCTCGCTTCTAACCTTATTCCTCCATAATCATTTAGTTTATATCCTAGATGGGTTTCAAACATATAGTCATTAGGGGACTATGGTTCCACTCTAGGAACTAGGATGTTTTAATTTATATTAATTGGAACCAAAGGGTAAACTAAGGAACGATACTCATATGTACTTAAGGTAATCACATAATGTCAATGTGAGGGTCAACTATCAGGCTTTAAATGATGTACAAGGACCATATATGCCAGTATACATAGGGCCAAGGTCAATCAAAAGGAGTGTAAGTTCTTTCCCCTTTATTGATATTCGACTTATTTACCGGGAGTCATGAAAGTATCATTTAATTGTTTACGATTTGATTTTTTCGACATAAAGGTCCATAATCTATTTCAATTCCTAACCCATTCATTTGATCTGATAAGAATAAATGGATGACGTCTTATAGGTTCTATCATCGAGGGATGTCATTATTTATTAGTTTGCATAGACTATTCAAGTTTAGGTATATGATTCTTATCATTCCTCATGCTTTGGGCTTACATGAAGTAAATGAGAATCATATGGATTTAAGTATAAATATTCTATGAAAATTGACATTACGATGTCATTCAATGATAGACACTAAGGGAGTCATGTCATTTATGAATGTCAGGTCAAACAGATAGTGTTAGGACAAAGATAGCATGCACAGCTTGGTGGAATCCTAGTGGATATTACTACTGGCTTATCTACATAAGCTGAGTTAGGGTGAAAGGCTAAGGGTTCCTTTAGCTAGAATGCCCCCATATGACTAAGGTTATGGACTCCAATCAATGAGTCTAGCATTCTTTTGATAACTCGGTCACCCCCCTTTTGGACTTAGGTTACAGACTATGGTTAGATGAGTCCTGCGAAATGCACGAGTAAAGACTAAAAGTGATAATACCTATCTTCATCACCCTGTGACTAGAGTGGAATCATGATGGCAATGTCATTAAGTATTATCGAGGTTTTAGGGAGCAGTGGTGCACGTGTGATATGTATAGAAAATGTAGTGGTGAAGGGCTCTATACGATTGAGTATTGCATAATGAGAAATAGTCATTTTTTAGTTAATCTCTTTTACTTAGAAAATCCCCACTAGAGTCACCACTGTGAGTGCTTAGTTTTTTATTTTTTATGGATTCTGTGTTTTTTAGGGACATGACAAATTTATCGAGTAGGGACAAATGATTAGTCTTAGGAGGAACAAGATGCTTTTTTTAATTTTATGGATTCACTACTCGATTTTTAGAAAATCAAGAAAAGAAAAGGACAACATCATGTCATTTAAAAAGTATTAACCCCAGTAAAATTTTTCGGGTTTAAGGGATCACATCTACTTTTTAACTATTTCTCATTATACAATATTCAATGTATAGCTACCATAACACCCTAATTTTGATAGTGACAGTTTGTATAACATTTATACAATACGTAATGGAAGATAATAAAACTGAAATATCATTATTACATCGCTTTCTTAATAAAATACATATAAAAGGAAAAAAGATTGCAAAAAAGGTAAATCTAGTTTAGATATAATGAACTTGCAAGGCTAGCATAACTATGCATATAGGTAGCTCAATCATATGAATAACAGGATAAGCAATGGACACTCAATCACTTAAAAGAGTACCAAAAAAATATGCATAATCATGCATGTTTGCAGTGATTATTTATGCTCTAATAATGTATGATGATGATATAAGGGGTGCAAGATGACATCATTGGATTGGGAACATAATGACTCTATTCCAAAATATGAACTTTTAATGTTGTTGATATTTATAGCGTGATTTCACATTTTGAAACTATAGGATGCAAAATGATGACATGAGATGAGCAAAAATATAGTCTAAATTATTCACAAAGCATGAAAATTATCAATCTCATCACGTAAGCACAATAATATTCATAAATGCTAGCAACAGTAAAATGAAATGCAGTATGATAAAATAAACATGTTAAAATGATTGTATGGTCCTTAGATTTGACTAAGCTTATGTGGGTTTTGAAGCTTTAGCTTTGAGGGATTATCAAGCTTTCATCAAGAGGTTCAAAATGACGTGTTGAATGATGCTAGTTTGTATACCTTTGAAGCATTCTTTAACAAAGATGAGGCTAGGTTTTATGGAAGGGAGACCTAATAACCTAAGAAAAATGCAGTGGGAGAGCTAAAACTATATGAAAGCAGGTTTCCAGTGCCTTCGAGTGGATAGATTTTTTAGTGTGTGTGTTTCTTTTGCTCCCCCCTAAAAATGAGGTATGGAGACACCTATTTATAGTGCAAAATGTGAGGAAGAGGGGGGGGTATAGGCATGATTAAGCATGCATCCCTAGGACAGAGCGTATGGCCATGCCAAGTGCGCGTGATTGTGCGCTTAGCGCATGGCCATGCTTGCTAGTGCGCAGTTCTGCACACTTTTTCACATTACGCACTCAATTTGCAGCTTTCCTAAGTTATTCCAAGGTTGGTTCCTAGGGTTTTTGAACATTCTGGATGGATTTTTGCAATCCATTTTATCTAATTCAGCCTTAATTTTAGTGCATGACATGTAAGGGTGTATACACACACTTTTAAGCAATGCACACTATTTCTTATGTCATTTTGGACTATTTTGAGACCACTTGCAAAGGTTTTGGAGTCTTTTGAATGTGTTCCCAAAGTTTATTTTGTCTGAATTGGCTTTGATTTTAGCGTGTGACATCTAAGGATGTTTGTGGCTATATGCGCACTTCTAGAAGACATATGCTAATCGCTGTGTTATTTTGGACTATTCTGGGACCACTTCCAGAGGTTTTGGAGCCTTCTAGATATGTTTCCAAAGTTTGTTTTGTCAAAATCAATTTTCATTTTTTCATGAAGTTAGGTCTTAGTCTGATAAAATAAACACTAGCTTAACAAGGTGCATGTTCCGAGAGAAGATTCTCAAAATAAGCCTCTTATTGTTCTGATAATTCATATTTCTTAAGATCGGAGCACAACTTAATGGCTCGATGATTGATTTCATACACTGGTGGGATCGGTTAAGGTTTTGGGGTTGCACATTTCAGAGGTGTTATGAATGAGCAAACTCTAGTCTTTTTGAAGATTCGTTTCATCATTGGACCACTTTAGGGACAGTCAAATTTAAGGAATAACAACTAGATAATAATTCTCCTCTAAAAAAGCATGGCATATTGTTTGCAGTAGATAAAAATAGACACAATGAGTATTGTCCTGCCAGCTATCTTTAAGTGGAACACAAATGAATTACACCTCACTATTTTTAGATTTTAATTAATAATTATTTGATAAAAGTTGCTAGAACTTTTCCTTAAAACATATAAGATTCAAGGAAAACATTTAGTCACATAGTAAGCACACATTGACATTAGCACAATAAACATAACAAACTTAATTACTACAATACTAAAGATAGTAGGAAAAAAATAACTGAAGTTTCAAACGAAACTAAGAATGTAATGCCATAGAAATAACTATAATAATAATTTCATTATGCATATTAATTAGAATTAGAATCTATCTCAAGTTTTCTAATTTCTTCCACCAAAGAAGTGGCTTTAATCTCCCCTTATAGATTCAGGGCACCACACCTGTGGTAAAAATAATTCAAAAGTAACTGCAGCAACAACAAATTAATAAGAAGAGAGAAATATGCTTTAGTAAACAGTAGAACTTGCAAACAATTATGTATTTAACAAAGAACAATCACTTCAACATTTAATACAAAATATAAATCCCACAATTAAATTAACAACCATTAATTTCATAATTAAACATAAATAAAAGTCAATAAAATTAATCAATCAACACATTTTCACATGAATTTAAATAAATAAAGTAGTAGTTTTTATATGATCATAGTGCTTATAATGCTACCATCGCCGATGTTTCGATTGTTAATCTATGGCACCACTGGTAAGTCTGGCACTATATGTACATGATTGAACCATGGACCAAAGCTTTTCTAGTAAGATGCATAATAACTACTATTTTTAAAAACCATAACGGCATCAAGGCCATATAGTTAGCATGAAGCTTAGGTAGATCATCAATTTCTTTAACCACCATTCTTTTCTTAGATTCTTATATAATCTTCTCTATTTATAAAAAGCACAAAACATGGTAGAATTTTCAAGGAAAGGAAATGGGCAAATATTTTCACAATTAAACATCACTAACCTAGAAACAAAAGCAAGAAAAGAGAAAAGGGAAGCCACATATTCTATAATTCTATTATTGTTTAGTGTCGCCTCTGTTATGGTTTATGAGCACTCCACTTTAAGAAAAGTGGTCTACCATTGCATTTTCTTCCTTTAATTTCTTTATTCTTTCACATCAAATGTATAATGGCTCTTCTATTTAGATTGTATTTCTGTACTTTTAGTGAGATGAGCAATTATTACTTAAGAATTTTAAGAGATATTTTTTATCCATAGACATAAAAAATAATAGCAAAAATGACAGAGATTTAAAGGTGTAAATGGGAAAAGAGAAAGAATATCGAAAAGAAGATGGAATTCGCTATGGGATGTATATGGAATTCACTATAGGATGCATATGGAATTCGTTACGAGATGGAGATGCATGTTTTTTTTGGGTTCTTTTTTAAAATTTTGAGGGAACAAGATGAAAGAAAATGGAATTTGATACAGGATGCAGTTGGAATTTGCTATAGGATTAAGAGGAATTTTTTTTGGGTTCTTTTTCAAGATTTTAAGGAAATGGGACAAACATAGAAGAAGATGAAAAGAAGAAAAATTAATTAAGGGATTCATTAAGGGACCATCGGTTTCCCTCTTCAAAGGGCAAAGAAGAAAATCTATTTTAAAGCTTCATACATGTTACAATTCTAGAGAGCCACCTGTCAAAATTTTGAAGCATCTCATGTGGAGCTCAACTTTATATATTTATATAGATAGATTTGAGGATTCAAAGGGAGTGTATTTTGCCTCATTTTTTGTTATTCTTTATACTCTTAATATTTATCTAAGCTTTCGTAAGGGCATCCTCTACTCTAAATATTTATCTAAGCTTTCATAAAAGCATCCTAAGGTATAAAATTTGAATTCTAACATTTTTCATATATATATATATATATATATCCTCCTCGATGCTTTTATTGGAAACACTAAGTGATTTTCTCAATGTATATACAAACTACACCAACTACTACTTATTAGCTACCTAATAATGAGCTGATTTTAATCTCCACCAAAACTTGCATACTTTTGTAGAATAATCTAACTATTTTCCCTTATATTCAGCTATATATTATTTATATCTATTATTACATTTTAACTAAAACAAAAAGAATAAAATATGTTTTCTATTGTGATAGTAAAAGTGTCACAACCTTATTAAGAGGAATTATCATTTAACTACTCACTTCTTAGCTGAAATTTGAATTTCTTTTTTCTTTTTTCTTTTTTCAATTAAACATCTGAACTTTAAAAACATATATCCTTTCAATGTCTTTTTACCAATTTGTAATAATCTAATTGGTGATTAAACATAAATGGATCCACTTCCATATAATTGTTTTTGCCACATAAGATGTTGACTCAATTTTTATGTCGTTAACTATGCACATGTAAGTCTTATATATATATATATATATATATATATATATATATATATATATATATATATATATATATATATATATATATATTAGCATGTTAGCATAGATGTGCCTTAGTGTCATTCTTGTAATGTATAATGACATTGTAAATTATCCCAATGGCAATAAAAGAATATTCTATTATTTAAAGTGTTTATTTAATTGAATATTTATCCATTAGCATTATGTTAAATATATTCATTATCAAGAGTTGATAATATGAGCTGTGAATTTATTTAGTACATGTTATAAAATGTTCGTAGTAATATAATTGATATTTGGGTAATATTAATTAGACTATCATCTCTATCTATTTTCCTTGATTAGTATGTGATACTAATAGTAGGAGGTTATGAGTTTTATAATACTTGATATGAGATATTGAAATAGACATGTGGATGCTCATATGATGAGTGGATTGAACAATAATGTTAAATATGTGATCGCATGGATATTCACTTATAGTCAACGATCACAATCTAGGTCATAATGGTGCATATAGTTCTTTGACCTGAGGTGACATTACCATCCACATTTAAGTGGTTAAATTTTGTTACTACTTGCATACTTGTGTTACTCACACATGAGTATATAATGTGTGGTGGCTCTAGTTAGTTAAATTTAGGGATAAGTGTTTGACCAAGATGAAATTCATTACTTAGAGTGAATCAAGATAAGATCCTATGCTATTTAAGTCTAATCTTGATGAAAGAGTTTCTAGCTAGGACAAACATAATAGTCTGGAAGAGTTTTAATGCTAGAAAGAGTTTCTAGTATTTATTATGTTGTATCAAGAGATAGAACTTGAAATGAGATAATATGATATAGCTATTAGAGTTTGACTTATCTTTGACTCTAGGCTATATTAGGATCTTTTAATGAAGGAATTTTAGTGCACAATAATTATGACCAAAAAGGTTCATATGAATTAATAAATACATTCATATCTAATTGAGTATTGTTGATATCGATGCTAGGGGTCACTCATAACTTATGAGAACTAAATGTGAATAATTGGGATTTTCACATTTAGACTTAAAAGGAGTTTCAAATAATATCAAGTGTTGATATTATCTTCTTATTACCAATTAGACATGAACCTAGTAAGTCACACCCAAAAGGTTTTACCAAATCTCCATTTATATTAATCTAATTATTAATTAAAGATTTTAATCAATTAATTAAGATTAATGAAATTAGATTTTTGCTTAAAGCAATGATTCTAGCATATCATGAAATCTAATTTCAAAGAAGGGTTTGATTATTAATTTATGCTTAATTAATATAAGATATTAATTAAGATATTAAATTAGTAATAGATATATGTTGTTTCTATTGGATTTGGATTAATGGCCTAAGTGTATGGACCTAGGCCTAAAAGAGTTTTGGACTACAGATTAATCCAAAGCCCAAGAATCTTATTTAGATCCATTTGATTACTGGATTAGGCTAGGACCAAGAGTTGATCCAATAACTAAGCCCATGCCTATTAAATAAATGTAGTCAAATTTTTCTTATTTGATATTGTTAACTTTGACTACATTAAAGATGACATCACATGGACATTGTAAGAATGGATGTAGAGAATTATATGGGATATATTTTCTATATAATTAATAATGTCATTTGTCATCATCCTACATTAGTGGATATATGTATGCCAAGTGAATGAATATGATCTAATAGGTCATGTAGCTAGGAGCCTCCTTTTCTCTACACTTATAACTTATCATGTATATCTCTAAGGGTTAGTAGATATTAATTGGTAAGAAGATAATAGATGAGTATCAAGGTAAAAAAAATATAGAGACATAAAAGACAAAAAGGAAAAGAAACGCATATATACAAAACTCAAGAGTTCTTGCAAAGATCATGTAGTTCAAGTATCACAAGGGTTATTGAGAGAGGGTTTTGGCTACAACTTAATCAAGAAAAGAAGGAGATTTGTTAAAGCTTAGTGTTTCAAGCTAGAGGTCTCACAATTAGGAGACTTAAAGAGTTAATTCAAGAATTGAATCAAAGGAGCCAACCATTTTAGTAGATTAATTATTGTCTACATCAAACACTTAAGAGATTGTAAGTATTCCGCAACTTAGATTTCCTAAGTTTTGCATTTATACATGTTGATGTATATTAGCTATATGTTAAATTACAAATTGGATCTTAGGGATTGGAATTCTTGATGAGATTAAAGGTTATATTGAGAAAAATTTTAAAATTAGCCCTACTTAGCATTTGATGTCTAAGCAACATCTAATTCGGCACAATGGTGCCAAGTCGTGTCCTTGTCCCTCTTTGGGATACTTTAGGGCCTTTAAATGCATGTTTTTTGCTTAACACACATGCAAGGAATGATCATGGTCTTTATATTACATACTATGTTTGTAATAAACATCACAAAAACTCTGACTATTATGAAGTTGAGCCAAATTAACCCATAAAAAAGGAAAAATTTTCTCAATATTTATTTTCTCCATATATAAGACTCAAACTCAATATTTTTTTTAAGGGAATCCAAATTACTTATCACTTGAACCAACAAATATTGGTAAGGTTATTTATTTATTTTAGCTTAAGTAGAGCTCAAACAATTATGAAAACATGGAAGGCACATGTGCTTAGTCAATACTCACACTACCGTAAATCAATAAAAGAAGAAAATACTAAAATGGTACTATGAACAACGAGGTTTAGAGCGCATCCAATATTTTAGCAATCATGACACTGTTTGAGCTCAAGGTTTTAGAAAACACATAACTATATTATGAAGACATAGTGTGGAGATGAGGAGTCGCCACTCAGGGTAATAACTAGGATAATTTGAAGGTGGTGATAACTCGATTGTCTAAAAGAAAGTTAACACAACAACGAGAAGATTCTGTATATGGAATACTAACTTCTTTCAGTCTTATGTTCATTTAGAATTACCTTATTAATTACTAAATTATTTCCCATATGAAATTTCATATAAACCCTAATTTAGCATATATCTAACTCCAAAGGCAACTAGTCATGAAAGAGGACATAAATAATGCATTCACATATATCAACGTCCCTAAATTTGTCTAATCTATATTGATTTTAATTTAAGTGAGCTAAGTCTATATTTTATTTACAAGTGAAATAGAGCTAAAGGTGGGCCTACATTTTAAGTTAATTAATGAGTCTAAGTCTGCTTGTTTTAATTCCAAAAAGTGGGCCCAAGTCTATTGATTTTATGGACAATTGATTTGGATTGAATTGGATGGATTGGTAGGTCTAATTATAATTTAATTAAAATTAAATTAAATGATCCTAAGTCTATTTATTTCAAGAAAAAGAAAAAATGCTTTAATGGATTGAGCTATGTCTAAATTAATTTTAATAACTAAAAATTAAGTCTAAGTCCAAATTAATCTAATGGGCCTAAATTTTTTTTAAATTATTTAAAATTTAAAATCAATTTTTAGAAGGCCTATTATTAGTGAGTTGGGCCTAAACGTAGGCTTGGGGTCTAAAACGAATAAAAATAAAATAAAAACCCAAAAACATAAAAAAAAAATCAACCAAACAAAAAATCAAACAAGCAATTAAAATTATATTTTTCTAAAGAACCCTAATTTGATTTCATGCAACTTAATATTAATCTACAATTACCATTGATTTTATTATGTTTTTTCCGAATATACCTAATTTACTAATTAATTTTAATGATAGAAAATAAAAATAATAATTATTCTCACTATCAAGGCTATTACAATTTTCTACATACAACAAAACTAAAACTAATTAAATACGCAGTTCAATAAACCAAATAAATAAAATAAAAAATAGAATAATAAAAAAACCAAGAACCCTAAAATATATGTAAAAATCATAACAAGATTAAATCTATGACATTCCAAGGACTTTTAAGGGTATTTTGTCCGTTCAATGACATCTTCATGACTCATAGCATTCCTATCATCATCATTAAAGAAACAAAACAATAGAAAAAATTATCAGAATAAAAAAAACAAAGAATGAAGAAAAAGAAATAATAAAAAGATTAACAGAAATAAACAAAAGAAAACTAAGAAAAGGGATGATGTCTAGAGTGATGCAATATTGATTTGCTCCTTAGAGTCTAATTGATTCATCGTTTGAATAGATCTGTAGCTTGATTTTTTTTGTTTCCAAGGCGTATTGCTTTTTTAGATCAAAAATTAAAAAAGAAGAACTCCTTTTTTTTTTTATGCAAAAGCCCCTTTTTTTATTATTGATTTTTTTCTCTCTGTGTTTTTTTAGGAAAGAAAAAGTAGCCCAAGAAGAGCCCTTTGAGTTAAAATCCGTAGGTTTATAAAACCCCTTAAAAAAATCAACCTCTTGTGATTTCAAATCATAGAGATAAAGAGATTATTTTTTAAATTTTGAAATTTTATCTAAAATCTCCAGATAAAGAGATTATCAAAATAAAAACTACTTATTATTTTTTTTTAAGAAATGAAAAACAAGAAAAATTATTTTTAAAAATTAAAATTAATTAAAAAATGAAAAAGACATCGATCAAAATAGTAGATTTCTTATTAGAATTGTGGAATTCTAATTCGATTTTTTTTAATATTTAATTACAAAAAGACCTCTGTAAGAATTAAAACTTTTGCAATTAAATCTCTAAAGAAAACATTATAATTAAGTCCTTAAAAACATTGCAATTAAGTTTTGAGATTGAAAAATCAATATTCACATACCGATTTATAATAAATTTGCATCATTTGAGTTCTCTATTGTATCCACACTTGAGCATTTCGAAATTAGGTGTTTATAGGTACACATTTTTAAAGCGTGAAGATTTAATTAATTAAAAACTAATTTGAATGTTTAAATATGAAAAATTTAGATAAATTTGTTGCAATTTTTTCTTATTGAATTTTTTTATATTTTACTTTTCTTTTGCTTACATCCTAATATAAATCTAATTAAGCACTATAAAAAAACACATTCATACATCTTCCATCTTATTTTGTAAAATAAATAAATAAATAACCCTCTAATCTCTCTCTCCCTCTCCATATGTATAGCCTGACTAGTTTAATGGATGAAGGGTAATTGTAAAAGTTGAAATTCAAAATTTTCATAATTATCTTAAATGAGTATAATAGTACATTTGTCATTTTTTTTTCTTTTTTTTAAATGTGCTTCACATTTTTGCTATTTAGGCCTATTTAGTTTAATCGATGGAGGGTGGTCGTAAAAATTGGATTTCAAAATTTTCAATTTTTTTCTTAAATGAGTATATTAATTAAGGTAGTAGTTCAATTTTTTTTTTAATTGCTGGATATCAATAATCACAAAAATTTTAACAATTTCAAAATTTGAGTCAAATAAACTTATAAGGCAAGATAAAACTGTCTTATACAAAAGTAAAATTTAAAGGAAAAAAAATTATGACTTGGTGAATTATTGTACCCATAATTGCAACTACAAGATTTTAATCACTATGGAAAAAGTTAAAAAAACCCAACAAAATTGTACATTGAAAAAGTCCAAGAGAAAAAACATAAAAGGGGTTGTATGATTGATATCCAAGAACCCAATGCTTATTTTAAGCTTCAATAACACTTTCTTTTTTCATTTTTGGCTACATCCGGAAAGCACGCATAAATCATTTCCTTCAGAGATTAAAAATTTCTTTCAACTAATGGCTTTTTCTTTTTCTTCCTCTTCTTTTGCAGTTCAAAGAGCAGGAACTTTCTCAAGCGAATGGCTTCTTACGGTAGCTACTATACTCTTTGGTGGATTCTTGGGCTATTTACTTTACGATGCAGTAATGTCTACAGCATCTGAAGTTTTGCAACGTTTATTAGTGATTTCTCCATTGATTTTGGTCATTGCAATCCACTGGCTCTCCTCAGGAAGTCATTTCAGCATTCCGATTCCTGGGTCTGAGCCTGGTGCTATCCATCGAGCCGGAGGCTCGCCTGCAGGGGTGGCTTTTGTGTTGCTTCTTCTTTTTCTTCTCATATTTTACCATTCATAGCTTTATCTTCTAGTTGACTCATGCAAAGGTTTAAGTGCATGATTAATGTAAATTATCCTATCTTTCATCTAATGATGTTAATTAATTAGATTAACTGTGTTGTTTTTCTGTCTACAATCTTCTTTTTTTCTTTCGTTTATATGGTAAGTGTATTTTCGGACCAGTTAACGGGTGATAATAATCTACTTAAATTTTATTTGAATTAATTGATATTAAATCTCTAATTCTAAAGTTGGCTCTAATATAATGTGCAGAAAATTTTTTGCCAATTCAATATTCTAACCTAGTTGAAATAGTAATTATGCTAGCTAGTTTGCATTGCAATTGGAATTCATTTTCTCAAAATTAAAATTAATTTTTTTTAATTGGAATTCATTCAAGAAATAGTTATTGAAATTCAAGTTGAATTAATTTTTTCACAGTTGAAGTTATTTTAATAGGTATATATTTTTTTTTAATATTTTTATTTGGATTATGACTAAAATTTAACATCAAATTCTTACAATTTTAAAAAAGAACCCCATAATCAACTCTTAAAAAGTATTCAATACCATGATATGTATATAGATATATATACATAAAATCTCATTGGATTAGCATCCCATGTCCTTAAAATATTTAGTTTGCTAAGGGGAAAAAAAAAACATTCACTCACTAAAAATTTCCTGACTATTATAAATTTGAATTGGAGAAGGTGTCCGACCCACCGGTGCGGGCTCTTCTGGACTTAACCAGTGGTATCAGACATTACCCCATGCTTCTTACTAATATTGCTATAATTTGCGGAAAATCTAATATAATGCTGAATTATTGGTTGGTGAAGCCTGCACGCTGAACGAAACGCATGCACGTCTCCAAATGCCATCTGACTCGTTAGATTGACAATTTAACCGTCTTTGTGGACCATTTTTAATTACTACATGTGAGCTATATGTTATTTACAGAAATTATTGCCACTATTATCGAACAGTTCTTACCTTTAATAAGTTTTTTTTTTTGTGAGTGAGGGGAGGATGACGGAATCTGAACCCATCTCAAAACATGTCAATATGATGATAGGAACAGTTCAACCCTAAATAGATTGACATTAACTTTTTTTTTAATCTAAGGGCAGCACTTATAGAACTTGAACATATGACCTTAAAAGTAATGGGCAAAAGAAGGAACCTTTAACTTTTTTTAGTTTTAATTTTCTCTTTGCCATCCATATCAAGCAAGAAAAGGTACCTTTAATAAGTTAAAAAATTAAACTAATACAAATTCAATATATAATTAAAATGATAAAATTAAATAAATTTTAGATGATTTAATATTATCAATTTAATCTTTCAAATTATCAAAAATCAGAATCATTATAAAGTTTCTCTTATCAACTGCAGTAGTGACCACTCTAGATATAGTTGCTAACTACTCTTATAAAATTAGAGACGACTTTCATTTATCCAGAACAAAATATGCATGATAAATCTACAATTAATAACGTACGAAGTCCAAAGTAGATAGTAGACATTTAAAAATGGTATTACATTAAAAAAAAAAACAATAATATAATAATACTCCACTCAAATCCATCCATCTAAATATGGTTGCCGTAAACCACAGACTAAATGAAAAAAAAAAAAAAAAAATCTTCCATTTTTTTTTAGTTCCAAATTAATGCTTCTCTTACATCCTTATTTTATGAAATGCAACAAATTAAAATTCATGTTTATTGATAATGCTTCTTAAATAGAACATTGATATGGACAAACTTGATTATTTTTATATACATAAAAAATGAAGGAACAACACCAAAAACTAACTAATAACTTGATTAGAAAATACTAATTTATTTTAGAATTACGTGTACCTATTTACAATTTAGTAGATAGATGGTTTTTTCTAAAAGAAACTACATATTTATATAGGTATAATACATTTGTGACTCCTTATATTTGATATAATTTATCAATTTGACATCTTAATTTACAAGTTTGACAGCTCAACTTATAAATTTGTCAGTTTAACAATTAAGTTTATATAAAATGTACTAATCTAATTACATAATATATTTACCACCTTTTGCACTAATCACTTTTTATTAATTTGATACTTTTACTTATAATTTTTTATCAGTCGAATTCTTAAAATGTGACACATATTGATTAACTATTATTTATCACATATATTAACATGAGTTTTAAAATCATCTTTTAGATGAATTCATATATTAAAATAACAAAATTATAAATTAAAATATCAAATTAATAAAAATTGACAATCATATAATCTTATGGATGTATCATGCCGATTTATAATTTTAGCAGATAGATGATTTTATTTTATTTTTTTATTTTTGAAATTTTTGAAATTTTCTTGTCTAAAAAATGCTTCACATTTATCGAACAAGTGGAGAAACGCCAAAGCTAAAGGCCAAGTTATTGATTGAGTGAATTGCCAACTGAAATGGAGACAGATCTGCCAAAACCATTATTTGAGGCAGTATTCGAAATTCATATCCGTGTATACAGGGAAAAGATTCAATTTAGCCCCTAATATATGTTGTGAGGCTCAGTTAAGTCTGATTTTTTTTTTTTTGGCTCAAAAGCAAATCTAATGTTATTCAATTAGGTAATTTAGACCCTTTTAAAAGGTTTAATATCTAAAAAGTCTATACACTAGTCTCTGAAATGGTTTTTCTATCAAAATATTTCAAGTTTTAAATTTCAATAAACAAAACTATCCTTAATTTTTATTAATAGTATAATTTTAATTAAATTATTTTATTTAATATCAGTCTCTCTAAACTAAACTATTAGCATAATCTAAATTAATTAAATTAAAAATAAAAATGTAAATTAAAGTGAAACTAATTTTCATTTTTAATATAAATACATAATGCTTCATTTTAAATTAGTTAAATAAAAAAATAAAAAATATAACGTTGGCAAGTAGGATAGAGAGGATGAGGAAAGATGAGTTTTTATTCTCTAAATATTTAATTTTTTATATATTAAAAAATAAAAAATAAAAATAAATTTATTTATTTTAACCAAACTAATACTTATATATTTGAATATTAAGCATTTTATTAAAAGTAAATCATTAGTAAATAAGAGCACTAATTTAAAATGAAGCTTTCAAACATATATATACACACACAAATATATCACTTCAATTTAAATTTAAATTTAAATTTTTGGGTGTATATATGTAGACAAGAAGTGGACAGCAGAAGAGACGTAAAGAGATTAAAGTATACTTCTGCACCTAATATTCATTGTACTTAGGAATAGCAAATGAAGAGAGAGCTCAAGTGTATTCATTAACCAGCAGCATATTTACACGTACAGCAGGACTTCTACAACTAATATAACAAGACTTATATACACCATGCAATTATTAGAGTCATATACGTAAATAACTCTAATAATTGCTAACCATGCTCTAAGCCAAAGGCCTGAAGCTAGAGGAGAGGACCACTCCTGAGGGAAAATTATAGAAAAATAATAATGAATTCGCGCTATATCCGAAATATACATATTTTAAAATATAAATTAATTAAATATAAAAATAAGAATTTAAAAAATTATTGCAATAATTTTATTTGATTATTTTATATTAAAAGTATATACATATATAGTAATAATAAAAAGTTAGGAATAATTATAATTTTGATCCATGTGTTTTTCCTTTTGACAAATCAGTTCTATAATTGTTTGTTTTTATTTTTAAGTACTATGTATTTTACATTTTTTTACACTTTAATACTCTTCTAATAAATATTGTTTAAGATGTATACTTTAATGTATAAATAATATGTATTTTCAATGCTAAAATTATATAATGAGTAATACATTATTCAACTAATTATAATAAACTCAAAAAAAAATTATATATTTTTAATTTAATTATGAATAAAAAGAAATTATTTTTAAAATTAATTTATAATATTTTTAAAAATAATCAATTGGTTATATTGGTAGTAAATTATATATAGAATAAATTTATCATTAAAATCTAATATTATATTAATTTTTTTTCATAAAATTATGATGATATTAGTTAAAAAGGTATTAAAATATTTAAAAAAAAGCTTAAAAAAACACATGACTAGTTTGGCAAAAAAAAAATTATAGAGATCAAAATTGTATTTATCTCTAAAAATTAAATAAATGTGTAATAAAAAAAATAGAAAATAGCTTAAGAGAAAAGTTATAAAAATACCTCAAATGTTGTGTCATAATTTCATATTTGCCACTAACGTTTTTCAAGGTGTAAATACATTTTCATAGTTTTGAAAAACACTATACTTAACCCTCTCTTACCAATGTGTCAATTCTCATGTTAGTGGCGTCTACTATTACCGACATGCACAGAGAAAAATATTATATAAAGATATAATTTTGGCCCTAACATTTATAATAAGGAACAATTGAACCCCTAAAAAAATTTAAGAAAATATTATATAAATTCATTTCATACTATTTAAAAAAAAATTAGGAATATTTAAATAAACTAAACTCTTCTCATCCTATATAAAATTTTACATTTTAATCAATCCAAAAAAAATATTAAATATTTATTTATTTGTCCATATCATTCTAATTTGTTATATTTATAAAAATATTTATTAATTTTATTTTAGAGGGAATAAAAAAGGATAAATTTATATGGAATGAAAATAATTTTTAGGTACCTCCTCTATCGCCTTGAACCTCTGGCTTCATTGTAATTGTCACGACCCGAACCCAAGGGTACGTGACCGCCACTAGGAAATGAGTAGACATAAAACCTTTGAAACTCGTAGTAAGCCTTATGAAAAGAAAAAAAAAAATAAAACCTTACAATTGAAAACATTATTTTATAGCAGAACACATTATGAAACTGATTTTTTTAAAAATTTAAAATGGAATTGAAAACATAAATAAAATATTCTCCAATGTCATATTATAAATCAACTTAAATCATTATAAATAAACGTGGTGCATATTAATAAAAACACACAAATATACTTAAGTCATACATTTTATAATACAGTTATTACTGCAGCTTTCTAGAATATTACAATAGTACAGCTTACAATGACCTACATAAAATGGCCGGTGATGAAGAAATCCGACGTAGAGGCAGTCTGAGGTCAAACTCTCAAGCTCCTGAGAAAAAATAAATAAATTGAGGGGAATCAGACCTCATTGAGTAAGTCAATAAAAGAGTTGTACGGTTTGAAAACCTTTTTGAAAACCATAGAGTTATAGTGAAAATAATTTATAATATATAGATATAGCTTTTGAAAAATCTCGGTAGAACCCTAAACCCAAAGTTCTAAATGGCTAACTGGGCCCACCTGTTCCAACTAAACTGTCGATCCCCGAGAGCAAAGGCATCAACCGAGGCACCAAGTCGCAGCCATTCACTTAATCCAAATATATGGCACTGATGGTCCCTGAGAGCTAGGGCATCAACCGAGACACCCATCCCAGTCCTTTATTAACTTTTCAATTACTGGCGGTCCACGAGAGCATGGGCTTCCACCGAGGCACCCATCCCAGTTTAATATCCACCAGTCTTACAATAATCGGATCCATCTCTCAATCTCTACCATGTGCACACGGTCCTGGTGAAATCCACTAGGTAGCCCATTCTACTAAAATTTCTCAAAAACTGATTTTTAAATAAATAAAATGCACTTAAACCTTAAATAGCATCATTAAATTAAATAAATCATATAATAATATTAAAAATATGAGCGCAAGCATCTTTAAATAAAAACACACGCACAGATCATTTTATCGACTTACAAGATGAATGAGAAGGCTGACGACCACGCGTTTGCCTTGATCTCACGACTTCTGCTCCGATATGCTCTGGAAAAGAAATTAACAAATCGATTTTAAAACATGACCATGAAGTTAAAAATCGAAAATCAACAAAAATAGTGAAATTCTAGGTTGACTCGAGGAAGCCTAGATAAGGCTCGATAAATAGGAAAAAGCCTAATTTACGGTAGAAATTATTACAAATATCACATTTTACGAGAAAATACATCGAAATTTCGACAGAGTCTCCTCTATAAAACGGACATCTCTCTACCAAAGGTAGAGCCAAACCAGCATAGAAAACGCACTTCTAATAACTGCAGACATTCACACTCGAGTCGAGTTTCCAGAACTACACTTAGCCCCGACCGAGATCACAATCCAACAAGAACATCACAAAAATTATATCATTTATTTTTCCAAAAATACACATCACAAAAATGATTAGCCATAGTCAAATATTCATCTAACAATATAGATTTAAAAAAATAAAATTTCACAAACCAACATATATATATATATATATATATATATATATACACACACACAACACTCACAATTAATATTACTTAATGAAAATTATCTATTAATACATATATAAAAATATATCTCTAAACCTCTTAAATGTTAATAAAGCCAATTAAAATATATTTTAATTATAATTAGTGTAAAATTACATATTTATCCAAATAATAGAAAATTACACATAATATTCAAAATAACCCCTAATATATTATTAAAATTGATTTTGAGAAATTAGTGTTAATTGGTTTAAATTAGTAGATAATTTGTAAAAAAAATCCTTTTAAATTCCTTGATTATTATTAAGACCAACCAAAATTTATTATTTAACTATATTTAATAAAATTACGTTTCTACCCTTATAGTATACAACTTATATAATACACCATTAATACTAAAAAAATTCCTTGAAAATTATACAAATATCTAAAAATTATTTTCTTTATATTAAATATCTTAATATAATTAAAAACATATAAATGACCACTAATTAATAATTTTTTTTAAAATATAATTTAACCTATTAGTTCACATTTGACATAAACTTAAAAATATTTATAAAATAGTTTAAAAATCACAAAAACTATAATTTAAGTTCTAAAATTACTAACATATAATAATAATAGTAACTATCAAAATTTCATAAGTTTTTTTTTACAATAAATTTCGTAATTAATAAAAATATTAATTAAATACCCAAAATTTACAAAATTCATAATTAACTCTATAATTTCTAAAACATCTTAAATAACATCAATACATTGCAAATAATTTAACCTTAATTACCCTAATTACTAATTAAACTAAAAAATATCAAATAAAGTCAAATAAAAATTAAATAAAATCAAACAAAAATTCTGTAAATCAAGAAAAAATCAAAATAATGCACAAAAATCGGATTTGAACAACCAAATTGGTATAATTCATCATCTAGCTTAGAATATCTAAAGATTAACACCTAAACCCACTCAAGCAACCAGAAAATAACCCTAGGACAACCTAAAAACAACCCAGAACAACTCACCTTCAACCTCCAATTCCGACGCCGGAGATGAGTTGCAGCGGCGGGTCTCGACGTGGACTGACGCCTAAGAAAGTGAGGGAGGCTGAGGGAGCTACGGTGGCACCGGATCTAGCTCCGACAGCGACGAGGTAGCTCCAACCGAGAGTGACAGAAGACAGGCACCGGAAAAGAAGAAAGGAGGGAGGAAAGAGAGGCTGGCGGTGGTGACTGTCGCTCCGGGAGGTCGAGGCACGCCGGAAGGAGAGGAAATGTGGTGGTGACGGTGACAGACAGGGAGGTAGGCTGCGGCTTGGGGTCTTTGAGTGAGAGGTAAGCTTCTTTTCTTATTTATTTTATATATATATATATATATATACACACACACACACACACACATGTACACACATATATATATACATATATGTACTTAGTAACACACATAAAATAACCATGAAATTCATGTAGTTTAAATAATAATAATAATAATAATATATGTCATTTTTAAGTAATAATAAAATAACACTCATATGAATTAATAATCCTAAAATAATATTAACATAAAAATATCTCCATTGGATAGAAAAATAATTAACAATTGTATAATATAATCTAAAAGTATTTATTAACAATTCAAATTCAAAATTACTTTATTTAATTAAAACGTAGGATATTACAGTAATACCCTGTATTTTATTTAAATAAAGTAATTTCCAAACTGTGTTAATAATAATAAATTTTAAATTATATTATACAATTGTTAATTATTTTGCTATTTAATTGAGATAAATTTATGTTAATATTATTTTAGGGTTATTAATTGAAGTAAGTATTATATGTGAGTATTATTTTATTATTTAAAATGACATTGTTTATTTTATTTATTTATTATTATTGTTATTATTATTATTATTATTATTATTATTATTATTATTATTATTATTATTATTATTATTATTATTATTATTATTATTAATAAACTACATTAATTTCATGGTTATTTTATGTGTTACTATGTACATATATATATATACACATATATAATTAGGGTTTAATTATTATTTTATGTGTGTGTATTAATTTATTATTGTGTATATATATGTATATATGTATATATGTATGTAGTATGCTTGTGTGTGTGTGTGTGTGTATACACACACATGAAAGGAAGAATGTAGAAAATTTACCTCCCAAATTCTCGAGACCACCTAACAACTGTTGTCCCCTCTCCGTCCATCACCATCACCGCGGTTTTCCCTCTCCCTCTAGCTTGTTTCAATCCCCGGAGAAGCCATCATCGCCGCCAGCAACCTCCTCTTTCTCTTCTCTTCCTTCAATTGCTTTCTTCCTCATGGTTTGAAGCTTCCTCACCTCTGCCGGAGCTAGATTGGTGCCATCATTGCTCCCTTAGCCTTGCTCACCTCCTCAGGCATCGGTCGACATCAAGCCTCGCCTCTGCCATCCATTTTCGGAGCCGAAAAGTGAGGTTGAAGGTGAGTTGCGTAGAGTCATTTTCTAGTTGTTTCTAGGTTATTTTCTGATTGTCTGAGTTGGTTATTGTGTTAATCTTCAATTATTTTAAGTTAGATGATGAATTCTGCTAAGTTAGAGGTTTAAATCTAAATTTTGTATATTATTTTGATTTTTCCTAATTTTATAGAATTTTATTTTATTTTTTCTTTGAGTTAATTAGTGATTAGGGTAAATTATTGTTAATTATTTTTAGTATCTTGATTTTATTTAAGATTATAGAAAATTATTGAGTTAATTGTGAATTTTGTGAATTTTAAGGTATTTTATTAATATTTTATTAATTTCAAAAATTAATTGTTAAAAATTAGAAAATTGTGATAATTGGTATTATTATTAAATGTTATTAATTTTAGAACTTAATTTATGGTTTTTGTGATTTTTATACTATTTTTATAATTATTTTAAGTTTATGTCAAATGTGGATAATTAGGTTAAAATTATATTTTGGAAGAAATTATTAGTTAATTTTATGTTTTTAATTATATTAAGAAGTTTAATGTTGAGAAAATAATTTTTTAGGTATTTGTATAATTTTCAAGGAATTTTTGAGTAATAATAATATGTTTTGTAAATATATGTATTATAGGGGTAAAATCATAAATTTGTGTTAATTATAGTTAAATAATAAATTGTGGTTGGTTTTAATAATGATTAAGGAATTTAAAAGGATTTTTACAAATTATTTACTATTTTAGACTAATTAACACTAATTTTCAAAAATTAATTTCAAATAATTTATTAAGTATTATTTTTTAATATTATGTGTGTTTTTTTTTCTATTATATGGGTAAATATGTAATTTTATGCTAATTATAATTAAATAAATATTTTAGTTAGTTTTATTTAATATTTAAGAGGTATAGAAGATTTTTATAAATTAATTGGTATTTTTAATTAAGTAATATTATTTTTGAATATTATTTTCAAATATTATATACATGTATATATGTTTGTGAAATTTTGTTTTCTAGCTTTAATGAGAGATGATTTTATAAGCTATTGATATCTATATGTAATGTGTATTTTTGGGAAATAAATTTTGTGATGGTTGAGTTGTGATCTCAGTCGGGACTAATTGTAGTTCTGGAAGTCCAACTTGAGTGTGAATGTTTGTGAATACTAGAAGTATATTTTCTATGCAGGAATGGTTCTACCTATGGTAGAGAGATATTCGTTTTACAGAGGAGACTTTGCCAAAATTTCGGTAGATTTTCTTGTAAAACATGAAATTTTCCATAAATTCCTAGTGTTAATTAGGGTTTTCCCTATCTATCGAGTCTTATCCGGTCTTCCTCAAGTCAGTCTAGAATTTTGTTATTTTTGCTGATTTTTTATTTTAATTCCATAGACTTGTTTTTAAAATAGGTCTATTAATTTTTTTCTAGAGAATACTGGAGCGGGAGTTGTTGGATCGAGACAGATGCACGGTCGTCAACCTTCTCGCTTGTCTTGTAAGTTGATAAATTGATATGTGCATTTATTTTATTTAAAGATGCGTGCGCTCATATTTTTAGTATTTATTATATAATTTATTTAATTTAAATGTTGATATTTAAGATTTAAATGCATTTTATTTATTTAAACTTCATTTTTGAGAAATTTTGGTAAAATGGGCTACCTGGTGGGTTTTACCAGGACTGTGTGCACATGGTAGAGATTGAAAGATGGATCCAATGTATGTATGACTTGTGGATATAAACTTACTCAGTGAGGTCTGATTCCCCTCAATCTATTTTTTTTCAGGAGCTTGGGAGTTCGACCTCAAACCGCCTCTATGCCAGATTTCTTCATCATCGACTATATTATATAGGTTATTATGAGCTGTATTGTAGTAGTGACTCTAGCATACTGCAGTAGTGTGTGTACTATGAGTTTGTATAACTTAAATATACTTTTATATATTGGAGTTTTAATGAATCACATTTATGTATAATGTTTAAGATTGATTTATGATATTTGATGATGCAAAACATTTTATAATGCGGACGATTATGTTTATTTTAAGAAAAATCAGTTTGATAATGTGTTTTGGTATAAAATAAAGTTTTATATTGAAAGGTTTTATTTTTATTTTCATTAAGGTTTACTACGGGTTTCGGGGGCCTTATGTCTTCCCATTCCCTAGTGTCAGTCACGTGCTCTGAGGTTTGGGTCATGACAAGAACCTTCCCAACTGTACTATGGTATTGTTAAAAAAGCACCAGCTCTATATGCTCTATCTCTGGGGATTAAAATATTTTAAAATTTTTTAAATGGGACAAAATTTTTAAAAATTTCATAAAAATTAAAAGTAAATTATTTTAATATTGTATAACCATTGGTAGATTTCATAAGTATAAAAAATAAATGGTTACTTAATATTTTTATTACTTAAATCTTTAAATTTTTTTGAAATTTTTTTATTAAAATATTCTTAAATTTTCTTTAGGGGTAAATTTATTTTTTTGTTATAAAAAATAGGGGTAAAAAATGTATTTTTATCTAATTTTTTTATGCATGTCAATAATAATAGATCCCATTAACAATGAAAATTAACATTGTTTATAAAAGAAGGTTAAATATGTAATTTTTATAATGATAAAGGTGTATTTGTATCTTGAAAAGTGTTAGTAGTGAATGTGAGATCCGGGCACAATGCAAGAGTTTTTTTGTACCTTTTTCTATCGTTGAAAAAAAGAGGGATGTTTTAGTTAATATAAAAAACATAATTTTTGATAGAAATGAAGTGCTAATGTTTTAAATGTAAAGAATATTTTATACAAATTCTAAAATAAAAACTTTAAATTTTAATAACTTAAGACAAAAAATTTTTAAAGAAAAATATTAAATTATAAATATGAAAATTTTCTCAAATTTTGAACGTTAAAGTTGAGCATTATATTATAATGCTCCGAGTATCTACTTTATAAATATTTATATTTTTAAATAAAAAGTATATTTAAAATTATTTTATCGAAAATAATTTATAAATAATTTTATATTACTTAATAAAAAAAAGAAGCCAGGTTTAGTTCACTGTAATTTTAGTAAGTTTGTTTTTTCCACGAAAGGGAAAAAATGCTTCACGCACATAGCAATAACAATATACTTGTGACCATTTTTTTTTACCAACATTTAGGTGCAAGACTCATACTAAATTATGATGTCGTATACAGTTCTTACTCTTACAAGATATGTGAAAAAAAAAATGTTTATTTTTCTCTATTATGTATTGGCCATATCTAAATAAAATAACAATTTCTTAGTAATTAGATAGAATTGTATTTTGTTACTGGAAAAGAAAAAACTATATTTTATGGAGAAAATTCTTTTATTCTCTATAATGGACGATTTTCGCTCATTGAAGCAGATAAAAAAAATTTTAAATTTTATCCGTTAGTTTTATTCTTGAATCTAAAATTCATTAATTAACTTTTAAATTTTAAATTTTAATTATTTAACTTTAAAAATATAATACATTTTTAGAATATAATTTTCTAATATTTAAAAAATTTAAAGTTCTTTACAAAATCAAAAAATAATAAAACTTTTAAAATTAAAAATCACAGTTAAAATTAGAATTAAATATAAAAATATTAATAATTAATTTTTTTAAAATTCATATTAGTAATTTATGGAAAAATTATATATCTATTTTATTATTTTTAAGTTCAATTTTCATTTTAAATAGTTTAAATCAAATTGTTTTAGGTTTTATTTGTAATTTAAAAGAACAAACTAAGTTAAATAAATTTAATTTTGAATTTAATTTAATCGAAATACAAAAATTTTAATAAGAATTAGTACTTTAAAATTTTTACGTAATTAAAAATTGTCAGATTTATAATTTATTAATAAAAAATTAGTAAAGTTCTGAAATATAAACATCACATTTTCTAAAAAAAAAAAAGGTCTAAAGATTGAAGTGTAAAAATTAAAGAGTTAAGTAACGGAATTTTTTTTTAATTGACCGATAAATTTAATAAAGAAAGATTTAAAATTTATAGAACTTATCTATTATAAAAATTTAAAATTATAAAACTTTTAATTACGCTTATGAAGTCATTATCATTGATAAAAAAAATAAATTATTTTGTGTTCAATATTATATTTAAAGTTTAGGAACTAAATATACATATATTTTTAAATTCGCCCTTTCAATGGTAAATTAACTAATCAAGATCTATCGTTGCAGAGTAACATCATGAAGCAAACCTCAAAGGCATAGTCATATGTTTTTGAAAGTTATATAATATGATAATCCTTTGGGATGTATATGTGTCGCCATTCTCATCATGAGTGGTTGGTAAAATATTAACTTTTATTGAATAAAAAAGTTCATTGAAACTAAAAACTTTTTCTTTAAAGATAAGGTAATTTTGTTAACATAAAACGGTTAAAACAGGTACCACGACACCATAACAACCTAAAGGTAAATATGACAGTGAGTTCTTATTTGAAAACAAGTAACAAATTCTCTCTTTTATTTCAGTATATTTTAACTGTTTATAGAATACAATTTTATATATTTATTACAAAATAATTTATATTGATCTAAACTATCATCATGCACTAACCATGGCTAATTCTTTATGCTTTGATTTTTTTCATTCAAATCCCACTAATTGCTCGTTTCAGCATTCCTCCTTAAGCTGATGTATAGATATTGCTAATACCTAACTTGTCTAATGAGTCACAAAATACTTGACTTGAGATAGCTTTTATGAGAATATAAGTTAATTGATCTTTAAACTTTATAAAGGAATTCAATTTTTTTTACTTCAATTTTTTTTTTGTTTTGATAAAGTATCAATCTATCTCTACATATTTTGTCCAATAATGTTGGACTGGATTATGAACAATCTCTAATATTGTCTTATTATCACAATATAAGTTCATTTCAGTCTCAGGGGCATAACCAATCTCACTCAATAACTTCCTTAGCTAAAGAAGCTCACAAAACCCTTTTTTTAATATTCCCACGCTTGATAATGCAACTACCTTTTGCCTATTACTTCTCCAAGTCACAAGATTACCTCCTATAGTGGTGAAGTACTGGGACATTAACTTCCTGTTTGAGCTACTTCCTGCCCAATCGGTGTTAGTATATCCATTAATACTCAAATGGTTGTGCTTTTTAAACATGAGACCTTTGCCCAAAGATGATTTCAAGTATCGAAAATACAAAAAATTGTCCTTGATACCATTTAGTATGTTCCCGCCTGGTTAGGGACTCCTTACCCCTTAAATAAAGACACTTGGGTTAGCAAGAAGGCAGATCCATCCAGAATAGGGACTACCCCAAAGTGGAGTCCTAAGCGCAGAAGGAACACTCTCCTACCAAGATTATGATTCATTATCCCACATGGAATCTGACTCTTCCCAGGTTTGAGTACTGCTATATATAGAATCTTACACCCCTCACAAAGGGGCATCTCATTCTCACATATTTTAGCGACCTTGTATTCTCCCTACTTCTGTTCTCTAACTTAGGCATCAGAGTGTTCGTGGGGACTCTCCCCACCTCTCACCTTGCCCTCTGTTTGTGGATTGCAAAATACCAAGTCCCAAGAGTTTCGGAAACCAATTATCAAGTGGCACCGTCTGTAGGAACTCCTTGGGAAAAGCCATTCATTTACTTGCTAAGCTAAAAACATCTTCACTATGACTTCTAGCCCACCACCAACCCTGACTCCTGAAGCTGGCACCAACCCTTCTACACCTATCCTTTCGACCGACCTCTCAGACCCTCTCCCAGCAATAATGCTTCCACCCACCTTACAACATGCTGGAGCCTTATTCGGATATATACCTTCACTCCCTGACAACACTCCAAGATACCCATCCTTGGGCACAGACCTCCAGTATTACGCTATGCTACAACACTATCGATCAATACCTTCTATACCTTTTCCAAGTCTACCAAAAACACTAGTAATAACCACTCCAAATTTAAACACTGTAAACCAAACACTTAGCCTCGATCAAACTAGCAAGGAAGCCATGATAAAAAATATTCAAGAGCAGATAGCTTTGATGCAACAACATCTAAATGTTATAATACAGAGTGGGCACTTTAAGCCGGCTCAAAACGATGATAACACAACACCATGGGGAAGGGTAAAGCACCATAAGGGGATTGCAGTTCAACCATTCTAGCTCTTGATGATTCGAAAATAGCTTAGAAGGTTAAAAAAGCAATATGCAAAGCCCGAACCAAACCTAGAAAGGAAGAAGAATGTGTTATAGACAGCAGAACTCTGTTCGTTAGCATAATAATTCAGACGGAGTTCCCTACTAAGTTTAAAATCCTACCGCTTGATCAGTATGACGGGACGGGAGACCCCATCAGCCATATATCAGCGTTCCGAACAAAAATGCTGCTCCATAATGTAAATAATGGAATCATGTGCAGAGTCTTTCCAAGCACACTCATATAGAATGCTCAAAGGTAGTTTCATCGACTCCCGGAGAATTTCTTCACTTCTTTTAAGGATTTGGCAGAACAGTTTCATATCAGATTCATCATCAATATTCTCCCAGCCAAAAACATCAACGACCTTTGAATGTGTCAGCAAGAAGTTGATGAATCTTTATGAAGTTACCTTGACCGTTTCAATAAAATAGCCATGCAAATTGAGCATCTTGTTAATGAAGTCACCATAGAAGCTTTGAAAAATGGCACTAGACTCGGCAAACTTAAAGACAAAATAATGACTAAAGAACCGAGTACCTTTACAGAAGTAATGGCGATGGTGGTCCAGATGATAAAAATGGATGAAGACAGAAGGATGCGACGAGAGGAAGATAGGCCATCGATTAAGGATGAACGATCGAAACATAGACGAGCAAGCTTCCCAAAAATAAATTCAGGAATTCGACAGAGAGATTTGACAGGGAAGCAGACAGATATACATCATTGAACACCTCTCGATCCAAAATCCTCATATGGGTAAGGCAAAATGGAGTTGGGATCACCCCAATCAAGAGAATCAGCCCAAGCTGAAGATTTACACGATAGAGGATAGTACTGCGAGTACCACTGGGAATACAGGCATGACACGGAGGGCTGCAGAGAGCTGAAGAATGCCATAAAAAGACTGGTGCAGAGGGGAAAGCTCAATAATTTCACAGATACACCAAGGAGAAGTGGAATCTCCAAAAACCAAAAGTAGGACAGGTCAAAAGCAAAGAAAACCCAGAAGGAGCCGATTGGAACGATCAACATAATCATAGGGGGAGAAAACACTGAGAAAAGATTAAAGCGTAGTAGAGAAGAAAAATCAGTACCCAGGAGAAGCGATATTATGTTCAGTTCGGAAGATGTTTCATATGTACACCACCTCCATTATGATGTTTTGGTAATAACTGTGTGCATAAATAAGTATCAAGTAAAAAGGCTACTGGTGGATAATGGAAGTGCTATCAACGTATTATCCTAGAATGCGTACAAAGCAATGAGCGGCTCCGTTACCAACCTGAAAGCCATATAGAACCCCATCACGAGTTTTTACGGTGGAACCGTTCAATCGATGGGGATTGTTAAACTGAACCTAGAATTTGGAAACCAAGATGATGAGGAGACAAAAGTCGTTCGGGCTGTATTTAATGTGGTGGATATAACGCTGGCCTATAATGGGATTATAAGACGGCCGACACTCTATGAGGCAGATGTAGTCACCAGCATATGGCACTTAACCATGAAATTTCCAATCAAGAATGGAACCCTTACCATTCGAGGAGATCAGCATATGGCCAGATAGTATTACTAGATGGCCATGAAGCCTTGTGCGGAGGCTTTTCCCTTAGAGGCATGGAAAGTTGAGAAGTAAGGCGCTGATCCACAACCAGTAGAAGACACGGAGACATTATAAATCATGAAAGGAAAGACCATGAAAATTGGCAATGCACTCAATCGGAATATCAGAGAAGAAATAAGGGAAGTCCTTACTAGACACTTGGAGGATTTCGCTTCATAAGCATCCGAGATCGTTGGCATAGACCCACAAGTTGCCTATCACTACCTCAACATCAAACTGGGAGCCAAGCCAGTAGCACAGAAAAAAAGAACCTTTGCCTACGAAAGGCAGAGAATAATTGCTGAAGAAACAACAAAGCTATTAGCAGCTGGGTTTATTAAAGAAGTTACTCACCTAGAATGGGTAGCTAACGTGGTACTCGTCAGAAAAGAAAATGGGAAGTACATAATGTGTGTAGACTACACTGACCTCAACCGAGCATGCCCTAAGGACAGCTAACGTTGCCCATGATTGACCAGCTTATCGACTCCACTGCTGGTCATGGATTATACAGCTTCATCGATGTGGTACAACGTTATCACTAGATTCCAATGAAGGAAGAGGATCAAGAGAAAACGTCCTTCATCACCCATAACAGATTATACTATTATAAGGTGATGCCCTTTGAATTGAAAAACACCGAGACCACGTATCAAAGAATGATGAACCAAGTCCTCCAAGACCATATTGGAACAAGCGTAGAGGTATACGTGGACGACATCATCATCAAAAGCAAACATCCGAAACAGCACCCAGTAGACATAGATCAGGTTCTCCGGTTACTGAGCAAATCCAGGATCAAGTTGAATCCTAAAAAATGCATCTTCAGAGTCCAAGCAGGCAAATTCCTGGGATTCATGATATCTCATAAGGGCATTGAGGCCAATCCAAAAAAGATGGAAGCCATACTCAACATGGAAGCACCGAAGAACATCTATAAGGTACAAAATTTAAATGGCAGAATCACCGCGTTAGGGCATTTCATTTCTTGCTCGGCTAGGCGGTGTCTACCATTGTTCCAAGCTCTAAAAAATTTTAGGAAGTTTCAGTGGTCCGTTGACTGCCAGGCAGCATTCGAAGACATTAAAAGATTCTTATCTTTACCACCCCTACTTAACCGTCCCATCCTAGGTGAGACCTTGTATTTGTACCTTTCTATTGGACAAGAATGCATCGCTTCAGTATTGATAAGAGAAGAAGGAAGCCAGTAAACCCCTGTTTATTATGTCAATAAGATGCTTCGAGGACTTGAAATTCGATATCCCATGTTGGACAAGTTAGCCATGGCTGTGGTCCCCACCTCTCAAAAGCTTCAGCATTACTTCCAGGCTCACCATATCGTTGTCCGATCTTGTTTCCCACTGTGAAAAATCTTATAAACACCGGAGACCTCAGGTAGGCTAGTACAATGGTTGGTATTACTCGATGAATTTGATATTGACTATGAGCCCCAGCAGTAGATGAAAGCCTAGGCATTAGCAGATTTTGTACAAGAAATGGCTCTGGAAGATATAGCCTTGACCAAAGCACCAGAATGGAAGCTCTATATTGATGGAGCATCCTCAACTCAAGGTTCCAGTGCCAGAATAAACCTCAAAGGACCACACAAGGTTCACATCCAATATGCAATCTGTATCGAGTACAGCACCACCAGCAATGCAGCCGAGTATGAAGCACTCATTACGGGTTTGAAGTTAGCCACCGAAGTCAGGGCCGAATGCCTCATCATATACTCGGACTCCTAACTGGTAGTCAACCAAGTTAGTGGAACATTCTAAGTCAAAGACACTTTCATTGCCAAGTACGTAGACAAAGGCAGGCAACTCTTACAACACGTTGAATAGGACGGAGGCCGATGGGAGATCATCCAGATTCCCAGGGAAAAAAATAGTGAGGCTGACTTTCTGACCAAATCCGTAACTGAAAATAGTTAAGCATTATAGGATATGAATTTCACTGAGTCGGTAACCAATCTCAACATAGAAGACCCTGAAGTTTTAGAGACACAGGTAGTCTCAGAATGAATGCGATCGATAATCCAATATCTGGAGTATGGAACACTCCCAGAAGATAAACTGTAGGCTCGGAAGCTCAGGACCAAGGCAGCCCACTATTCCATCCATCAAGGGGAGCTTTACTGAAAATCCCTTTCACACCCATGGTCCAAGTGTGTTTCATAAGAGGAAAGGAATTTCATACTCCGAGAAATCCATGAAGGAATTTATGGAGGGCATGAATCCCACTATTCACTCACTTGAAAGGCACTACTCTAAGGGTATTATTGGCCCACCATGTCCAAAGATGCCCAGCAACTAATGCAAGCATGTCCCCAGTGCCAGTACTATGCTCAACTCAATCACAAGTCCTCTTGCCCCCTGCATCCCATCGACACCCTGTGGCCATTCGCTATGTGAGGGATGGACATCCTTGGCCCTTTCCCTCCCTCTATCTCATAGAAAATTTTTTTAATTATGGCTATTGACCATTTCACTAAGTGGGTCAAAGTAGAAGCAGTCCCAACCATTACAGAAGCTCGGATACAACACTTCTTCTGGAAGGAGATCATTTGCAGGTTCGACATCCCCCACACTTTAATTATGGACAACAAAAAATAGTTCAACAATAATAAATTTAGAGTTTTCTACTCAGACCTCAGTATAAAGTTACGCTTCACCTCAATAGCCCACCTGCAGATAAACGAACAAACGAAAGTCACCAATAGAATTCTCATGCAAGCCTTAAATAAGGTACTTGAAAAGAAAAAGGGAAATTGGGTCAAAGAACTCAACAACGTCATCTGGGCCTATAGAACCACACCTCGATCATCCACCGATGAGACACCATTCAGGCTGACTTATGGAATGGATGCGGTAATACTAGTGGAAATTGGTTCACCAAGTTACCAGGTAAGCCAGAATCTCGATCACACCATCAACAATGTTGACACCTGGATATGCCTAGACCTACTAGAGGAATAGAGAGAATAAGCTACAGCCACAGCTGAAGCACATCGACAAAAGGTGACACGGTACCATCGTCAACGGCATCACGTAAAACAATTCAAGTTGGGAGACTGGGTGCTCAGAAGAGCAGATATCAGCAAAGGCAGCTCAGGAACTGGCAAGTTAGGTCCAAACTAGGAAGTTCCATACCAAATCTTGGTAAGCACAACCAAGGGAGCATACAAACTAAGAGAAAGAGGAGGTAAAGAACTACCATAATTTTGGAACACTGACTCACTTAGAAAATACTATCAATAAGATTATATTCAACACATGATTCAATAAAGTCTCTTTTCATTAATAAAATGCCCTTACATGTAATCGGTTATAAAAAAACAAATGCATATCTACTCTACTATGTGTACACCCGAACCCCCAGGCCCGGAAATAAAGGGGGAAACCTCATCAACAGTCTCTGGATACGCTATAGACCCAGTACCAATAGCAGCCTATCATCTCCCTCGCTGGAGCAGAATTGGCCTTTCATCGGGCATCTTCCTCTACAGCAAGTCTGGCAAGGTCTGCTGGCGTTATTCGATCCAACGCCCCCCGGATCCAGTCCTGAGTCTTAAGAGAGCATGATCCTCTTACACTCAGCCTGATAAGCTTTGAGAAACCCTCCTACCATGCCTTGGTATGACTTCTTATCATTCACTTGGGATTTCTCAAGCTCTGCCAGCCTTCCCTGAAGCTCAGCAATTTGAAGGTCCTACTCTTCGATCCTCCTCATCATCTATGTTCCAACTTCAGAAACTTTCTTTGATTTGCCTTAGCATATTTTGTCTCGTAATGCTCCAGGGTTACCTTCATGCCATCCAGCTTCTTCTCAAAATCAATGGCTATGGTTCCTACCTCGGTTTCCTTTAGGCTGTACTAGCTCTTTAGGTAGAAGTACTGATCCTTCATCAGCAGCAAGGCCTGAGTCATCTGTTAAAAACAAAAAGTTAGCTTCAATAACAAACATATACGATAATAACATCAGTGGCAAAAGTTAGCTTACCTCTAATGACTAGCCAATTATAGAGTCAAGCAACCCTTCGGACCCTCATCAGACCAACGTTGCATATCACTGGCCAGCCTTAGGGATTTAGCGTCCTGATCCTGCACTTGGTTGTTAGAGATACTCGGGGGCTTCATCCACTTCAATATCCAGCCCCTCATATCCGGACACCCAGATAACCACGGGTGCTAAATGTAAATCTCCTTATCTAGCCCCTCTGCATCTAACTTTAGATCAATCAATCGCCTTTTTCTTCGGCCCACCCACTTTTGGCTGTGCAATTTTTAGCATCACTTTGCCCTTGGGGTCAGTAGGAACCACTTCAATTGCCATAGGAGCTTCGAGTTCCAGGGAAGGAGAGGCCTGAACCTCCTTCGGAGTAGCCAGCTCATCAACAAATGAAATCCCACCCGTAAAATAAAAAGAGTTAGCCATCTACAGTCGTAAAAAATAGAACAAGTCAGAAATATAACTCAAAGTAAAGCAAACATACCAGGGGAGTGAACGTGACTTGGACAGACTCTCTATAGGTACCTCTTGGAAACATCCTCCGTCGATCGAGCTTCAGCAAGCCCATCGAGATGTAGCTGCAAAACCATCTCCGTTCAACAGTCAAAAATTTTCGTAGGCCGGGGTCACCTTATGACACTCATCAAACCATATCCTTTGGACATCCAAGAAGACTGACTGATGCTCTATAATAAAAAAGTGGTGCCTCCACTTCTTGTGGAGATCCGAAAGCTTTACGAATAGGGTATAGTTAGGTACAGCCGATAGGGAGAACATCAGTTCTCCCTTCTTTCTAGTTAGCCTATACATGTATTAAAAAACATCTAGATCAGGTTCTTTCCCCTCTTCATACATTAGTTGGATGAACCCGTTCAATATCCTATAGCTATTCAGGTGAAGCTAACCAGGCGCTATGTTATTCTTATTCAAAAATTCCTTTACAAATAGATCTAGAGGAAATTTCAAACCCCTCTCTAATTGGTCAAAATACACTACTAATTTACTTAGCCCTTCCTCTCTAATTGGTCAAAATACACTACTAATTTACTTAGCCCTAATAAGGGAGTATGGGCCCTAAACCTCCTATCTACGGTGTGAAGGGAGTAATCGGTGGGGATACAAACCTGCCTCCGATACCACCCTAGTAACTCACTATCTACATTTGAGATAAAAAGATAAGAACTAACTTCTTCTCTTGGGCCATAGTGAAGAAGGGAAATACACAATAGCATAAACGAGGAAAAAGAAGAAGAAGAAAAATAAAAAGATCACTTGGTTGCCATAAGTAAGAATTACGGCAGGCATAAGTGAAAACATCAGAGGCAATACCAATGCAGCCAAGGCAAGAACAACTAAAAAACAAAGAAGCAAAATATGCCAGTTGACAAGCGCAGCAGTATTTATAAAGACACGGAAGGATTTAGAAGTACGCCATTACCTGCCCTCATTATGCTGTGTTCCTCTCTAGGCCATCAGGGGCCTTTTAAGGATAAAAAAGCCCATTATAAGAGGAGTCATGACAACAGTGGCAGGAATGCTTTGTTTACTGACATACGAACTGATGCATCACTCACGTGATTTCAACTATAAATCCCTAGGAGTTGAAGCGATGCCACCACATGTCAGCCCACCCATATTTTGACTGGGTCGCTTCATCAAGCTACTCGAAATGCATCCAAGCAATGTTTTCAGCCCATTCCGAGCATCTGAGCATCTAAGTCTTACGCATCTAAGTCTAGTGATTAAAGCTGGCACCTCAAGTTGCTTCTGTAGTATTGAGGTTTCGAGCATGTAAGCCTCACGTCCATCAACCGAGCATGTAAGCCTCGTGCATCTAAGTCCAGTGACTGAAGTTGGCACCCTCAGGTCGCTTTTATAGTAATGAGTTTCTGAGCATGTAAGTCTCACGTCCATGAACTGAGCATGTATTCCTCATGCATCTAAGTCTAGTGACTAAAGCTAGTACCCTCAGGTCGCTTCTTTAGTACTGAGGTTCCGAGCTCGTAAAGCCTCACATTAATGCACCGAGCATAAAAAATCCAATGATGACTATTTCTATCATATCATTTCTAAACGGACGGGTTAATCTATTATTGTGCTCATACGCACTTGGCGGATATCCAAGCTCTACAGATTGCAATTCAACAACGACCATCCCGAGACTCGGTATCGAGCTCTACTATCATTGTGATTGAGGCTGGCCACCTCAGCTCACTCACCTCTATTACCATATTATACCCCTTATGAGGAAGCATCAGCATCCTACCCAGACACGATGGATATAAATATCCGGGGGGGACTCTTGATACCATTTAGTATGTTCCTGCATAGTTAGGGGCTCCTTACCCCTTAAATAGGGACACTTGGGTTAGCAAGAAGGTAGATCCATCTAGAATGGGGACTAACCTAAAATGGAGTCCTAAGCACAGAAGGAACACTCTCCTACCAAGATTATGATTCACTATCCCAGACGGAATCTGACTCCTCCTAGGTTTGAGTATTGCTATATATAGAACCCTACACCCCTCACAAAAAGGGCATCTCATTCTCACATATTCTAGCTACCTTGTATTCTCCTTACTTTTGTTCTCTAACTTAGGCATTAGAGTGTTAGTGGGGACTCTCCCCACCTCTCACCTTGCCTTGTGTTCGTGGATTGTAGGATACCAAGTCCTAAGAGTTTCGAAAACCAATTATCAGTCCTCATATGATATTTACTTGGATTATGCATGTGTTGGCTCATAAAGCTTTCAATATACACAATGTCTAGTCTAGTATAGGATAAATAGATTAGCTTACCCATTAGTCATTGATACCTTTCTCTATTTGTTGGTATCTGATTCTTATAGATCCCTAGCCCATGGTTCTGGCTTATAGATATGTCTAATGGCCTATAATCAAGCACTCTAGATTTTGCAAGTAGATTAAGCACATGTTTCCTTTGTAATAGAAATATGCCTTGTTTTGACTGAGCTACTTTAATACCAAAGAAGTGCTTTAATCCGCAAAGATCCTTCATTTCAAATTAAATTTCTAAGTGTCTTTAATAAGTTCAAAATTTCTTTCTTATCATCCCTGTAATTATCATATATTTAATATAGATTATTAGGCTTATTATCTTTCTATCTTGCCATCTCAATAATAGGGTGTGGTCTAAGTTACTTTGTTTGAACTCATGCTTTCTAAATTACTTTTTTGAACTTTTGCTTTCTCATTACTGAGCTAAATTTACCAAAATATTCTTTTAGAGATTATCTTAGACCATAGCCTTCTATAATTTACACACTCCTTTAACTTGTGATGAGATTGTGAAGCCTGATGAAATATCCATGTATACCTCTTCCTCAAGGTTTCCATGTAAAAATGTATTCTTTATATATAATTGATGAAAAGGCTAGTCTAGATCTATTACAAGAGATAATAGAACCCTTACTATATTTAGTTTTGCCACTAATGAAAATGTCTCTTAGTAATTAATATCTTTTGTCTCTAATCATGCTTTGTATCTCTCTATTGATCCATTTGCATTATGTTTAATGGCAAATACCCATTGCATACCACAATTTTCTTTCCTTTTAGTAATAGAAAAAGAATCAAAGTCCCATTCTTTTATAAGGCTATCATCTCTTTAACTATTGTTTGGGACCATTTAGAATCGTTCAATGCTTCTTACATGGTGTGAGGAACAAGCTTAGCAAACAGCTTCTCACAAAAGTTTCCAAAGGCTCTAAGAGTCTTTGAGTGGATATATAATAAGCAACGTGGTACTTTCTCACTTTTTATTCATGGCTAGGTGAGTATTGAGTGGGTAGCTATCCTTAGTTATATTTAAAAGGTATTTTATAGCTAATAGAACTATTCAAAGGACTTAAAAGAGAATGGTTTAGAATTTGTACCTTAGGAATATTCTCAGGAGATCAATCACTTTGTACTGTGTAAAGGGTGGCTTCTTTATGTTTATGCTCAATATTATCTTTTTTCTTTTCTTTAAAACTAAGATTGAAATGTTTAGGATGCTCAATAGTCTCAAAATTGGACTCATGATGCTTGGAAGTTTCCTCCTCTTCCATATTCCTTTCTAAAATTTGTTTTGAGATCCTCTTTAGCATTTGCTATAAGTTTCTTGATGAGAGAAGAATATTTATTCTTTAACACTTAGTTTGATAATAATTTTTATGATATTATGAGCTAATTAATGTGTTTTGTGAATTAGGAGTCAAAATTGAGGCATTAAGCAAGATATGCAGTTTTCAGCTAATTGGTATATTTGACCTTCAAATTTTGGTGAAGTTTTTGCTATACGTAGAGCTTAAGAATGTCAAAGTGGCCTTCTAAGAAAGTGAAGTGAACTTCTTAAGTTTCTAAATTAGGCTTAATCATTAAGATCCAAGTACTTTTACATTGTCAAAATTTGGGCTGAAATTAGAAGATGTAGATTCTTCATTATGTTCAGTAGATGTTAGTAATTGGGTCATATCTTGGGCTACAAAGGTCTAATTTAGGTGATGCAAGGTTTTGTAAAAAGCTAAGACCCGTAGCTAAAATTCTTTTGAGGAGTGTAACTTTATATTCGAAGTCAATAAGTATTGAATTCCTATCTCAAGTTGCAGTTACTGTAGGAAGAAGATAAAAATAAAGATAAGAGTCATTGATGCATATCTTTTGGGAGTTAGTATTAGTAATGTCTTAATGTTTTAAAAGAGAGCGTGAGAGTGCTTTTAAAAAAGGGAATAACAAAAAGAAAAAGAAATAGCTTTCAGGAGAAGATGCATTATTAGGTTTTCTTGTTTAGTTCAAGGGGATTTTGAGCCCCAACTTAAGTTGATGTTGTTTTCTTTTTAGTAACATTATTTATTCCTTTGTCCTTTGAAGCAATTGTTAATGTTATTATGTTTTTAATGTGAATTTGTGTTTTGTTTGTTCATGTAAATAAGGCTTGTTAAATTAATTTATTGAATATCAATTGCTAGATTAAGAAATTAGATTACGTAATTAATCTCTTTTCTAAATCATTAAGTATAAAAATAGAAAAATAGGATTATGGACAAGCTTTCCTATTATTTCTATAAATAACACAACTTAAGTTAAACATCCAAACTTGTGTGAGAGTTGCTTAAATTAATTTAATTCATTTATTTTTAATGCTAGAAGTATATTAAACCTAAAGAGCTTGTTCTAGGTTGTAAATTGGTTAAATTTTAATGAGAACTTGTTTGTTAGAATAGGAATTAAAGGGAACTTTTAGGCAATAAAGCTTATTATTAATATGTAGAATTAATAGTTTCTTAGAAAGGGAAGGAGTTATCATTGTTGATTAAACCTATCACTTATAAGGAAAATTGAACTGAGAACTGAGTTATAATTTGTCACATTTGTTTTCAATTTGATTTAATTCATTTTAATTTCAAATTTAAGATCCCTCCCCGTTTTCTTTTCATTTTCCATAATAAAATTTCAATTTAGAATTATATAGAATTAAGATTTATATAGAATTAAGATTGTTAATTAATTTTAACATAACAGTTCTCTATGGGATTAACCTTTACTTATCTTATCTACAGTTTTATAAACATATTATCTACACTTTTGTTTTTAACGCAGGATATCTCTAAACATGCAAGTGCTTCAAACTACACTTTTTGCTAGTCTAAAGTTCGTAAGTGTTTTGGCAGTTTCTTTTCTTAGAACCCTTTGAAGGATATGCTACAATCTTAAGTGCTTCTCCTTGAGTGATTCTAGTAAGGTAGAATAAGAAATCATACTCCTCATGATGTCTTTAAGTGTCATATTTCATCTTTCAGCAATACTATTGCTTTAGTAATACTATTCCTAAAGCAATAGTATTCCTTTAGGAATTTAGCAAACGATCCTGGATATTGTTCACTTAATCCATCATATCTGCCATAGTATTCACTATCAAGGTTTGATATGATGCTTTTAATTCTTTTGCTAAGTTGCTTTTCAACCTTAGCGATTGTGACTTTCATTGATGAGATATATGTAGTTATATCTAGAAAAATCATCTACGAAAGTTTTAAAATTTTGTTGACTATTCTAAGTAGTCGTAGGGAATGGCCTATAAATATCTATATGTATGAGTTCCAAGACATTTAAGAAGTCCAATTGGCTTCAAATCTCCTTTTGTTGTTATATTTTCCTTTAATACAGTAAACACATAAATCAAAATTGTAAAATCTAAGGGATTGAGAATTCTGACACAAATCCTTTACTACAAACAAATCATCCAAACATCCAATTCACCAAATAAAATATAAAATTATTCTTAATGATTCAACATGAGCTACTTTTATAACATTTGTCAGAAAAATCTCTCAATTAAATTAAAACTCTAAAACCAATTCTCACATTAAATCAATATAAATTATGACATAATGGTAATGGAAGCATACTTAAATTCCTAATTAATTCCTTATAGTTGTGCAGTTGACCTTCTAGATTAGTACATTTTCTAAAACAATGTCGATAGGTTTTTTCTTTGTATCTTTTTTAATGATGGAACTTAGAAAGAAGTAGAATGATAATAATAAGTATGACTTAGGGACCATGACTATATATATATATATATATATATATATATATATTGGAATTACTTAGTAGTCTTTATATATTAAAGGTCTCACACCCTTTAAATACATTAAAACCCAAATTATTCCAAACTTGAATGATCACTTTTAAATGGGCTCATCTAATATGACAACCGGCAATACATAACCTTCACATATAAGTCCAATATAGGATACACTATCAAACATTAAAATAAAAAAGCCCTAGACACTTTGTTCTCTTTTTTTTTTCTCTTAGTTTTTCCTTAATTTTTTTCTTTTGATCACCCCTTATCATCTTTTAAATTGACGTTGGTCTCTTATTATATATTTTATTTTCTTTACTTTATTTTGTTTTCTTACATTTAATAAATACATATCTCTTATCTATTTGTCTTGTTTGATTTTTATGAAATTTTGGATCTTTCTTCATGTAGTTATTTTTGTCTTTTATGAAATTTGATTACTTCATTGAATTTGAATATTAAATGTTATGAAACTTCTATTATTTTTTCTATAATCAGAGTCATTTAAAAAATAGATAGTCGATTTGTTGATAATTAAAATTACTGAGTGGAGCACATAAATTGTCTAGTTGTAAATTAAAAGAGTTCTATCAACAATTAAAAAATAGCAAAAAGAAATTTCACTAAATGAAACTTTGTTTTTGTATTTTTTGATTGTACTCTTAAATTTATATTATCTTTTTTCTTTGTCAAGATATATCTTTAATTTTCATGAATAAATTATTCATCTTTTCTCTAAAAAAAAAAAAAATCTTTAAATTTTACATGATTAACCATTGATCGGTGGTAAAACTGGCATATTAAGCTACTGATAAAGTTCTATTTTTTCTCTTACATAAATTTGTGAAGAGGTAGTAATATAAATTTTAAAAAATTATAATAACAAAATTGTAATATTCAATTTATCTCTATCTTTAACACTATTTAACTTTCATTATTTTCTAAATAATTTTAAAATTTTTATTTTAAATTTATTCAACCTCTATAATATAAAAATAGATGATTTTTTGACAAACAAATGTTGATATAAAAGTTCTTTTTTTGTGTGCTAAAATAAAATTTGATATAAAAAAGATGATATGCTTAAACAAGGGTTTTTTTTGTTGATCTTTTATTTTAATTAATGACATTATTTGTATAATTTAAAAATTATTTTTTGCATTTTATCTATGTAATAACATTTAAAATTGAATAATTGTCCACAATATTATTACTAATATAAATAAGTTTGAAATAAAAATTTAAAAGTATTATAGTAAACAACAAAAGTTAAAAATTACCACAAGTTAATTATGTAAAATTTAGAGGAGAAACTGTATATTTAGCAGGATTTGAAGTTAATAATAGAATAGCATAAAAGCCAATCAAATCAATAGTCCAATACAATCATGTTACACTTAAAAGAGCATGTATTGTATGAATTTATTTTATAATTATTTATTTTTATTTCTAATAAATTATATATATATATATATATATATATATATATATATATATATATATATATATATATATTGATTTTGTTTATTATGAACTATACTTAGTTGAATGGTGCATTACTTAATAAATAATTTTATTATCGAATATCCATAACAATAATATTAATAAGTAGAATACAAAGTATAAGTAAAATAGAACCACACATATTTTAATATTAGGAAAGAAAACCACATACCTATGAATGAAGAAAATGTCTAACCACAAAATGTTTTTTTTTTTTTTTAATATGCTTTGCCCTTTATCTATCAAAGAAGGCTTTCAATAGCCTAATTAAACTTGTAAAGTTGGATGTCCTTTTTTTTTTTTTTTTTCAAAATTTCTTTAATAAATGAAAAGAATTTGATTTCAAAATTGACATGAGTGGCCTTTAGATTTCCATTGGAGAAGGCGGAATTTGCATGTCGGAAACACAGCAGTGTTATTTGTCCTACGCGTAAAGTTGTTGAAATGTCAGTGGATGGAGAGGCAAAGGACTACACGTGACATTTGACAAAGATACTGGTGTAAGGAAACTTATTTGTTTGGCATATTGGGCAAACTTGGTCCCTAAAATTTTGTTTAGATAAAAAATAAAAAATCCAAATATATATTTTATTGAATAAATAATATAAAATAAAGCTACAATTAAAAAGTATGAATACAGTTTTTGATTTGTCCTTAAAATTTTTATTTCAGTAATTATTAATTATTTTTTAGATCAACGGTAATTCATTTTATTTTTATTTTAATTTAATTTAATTTAATTTATTTTTTATTAACTAAATATGTATTTTTAATAATTTATTATTAAAATTGTTGAATCTTTCTTCATACAAATTTTGTCCTCATCTGGATTTTTGTGGCCCTTAATTTGATTTTTACACTTTCCCTAAGTGGAGTTTTCATATCTTCTTGTTGTGAAATTTCTATTGATTTTTTCCAAGTGGACTTATCTAAGAACCAAACAATTGATTTATAGTTAAGTAATGACAAGAAGTGGAGCGTATGGATTGTCGAGTTATAAATCAAAAGAGCTATGTCAACCAATTTAAGAATAGTAATAAGAAATTTCATAATCTAAGTGAAATTTTATTTTGGTACTTATTGATTGTACTATTATTTTTATTGCTCTTTTCATCAAGATGAATGCTTAATTAATAAATGAAAGTGTTGACACATAACTTAACCCAGCCTAAAAGCGAAGGCTCGATCATAAAAATCCAAGTATAGTGAGCTTGATAGAGTAAAGCCTAGCCTCCTCATTCCTTAATGGGCCAAAGGCCTAAGAAGAGTATTTTGATGAGCCACTAAGGCAGTTCGCCTTATCACAAAAGGCATTAACTTTAGCACTAAGGCGGCGCTATTTTGATGCTAAGCTATTTGACCATAATGGAAGAAACCATGTTTTGACATGATTTCTTCATTGTTTCACATGGAAAATAGTTGCTAACATGGAGAATAATAGGGAGAGATGATGGGAAGTGATTGCAAGGTAAAAATTTGAGAGAATTGAAAGGAAGGGGAAGCTTTATGAAAGGGAGGGGGTTGGGGTTCTTGGTAATAAAAAAAAGGAATGCAAAAAAAAAAAAGAATAAAGTAACATAAAAGATAGAGAGAAAGGTAAGACCATGACTTCTAAAAAATAGAAATGGAAAAAACAAGGGAGAATCTGTAAACAAAAGGAATTAATGGTAGAAGTTTAATTTGACAAAAGGGAGGAGGTTCTGGCTTTACACTCTTATGAACTTATTGCTATCACTTTGAAACACTTTTAAGGGTCAAAGACAGGGAGCCAAGAAGGGTTAAAATAGTAAGGCTGGTTTAAACTTTTTTTTTCGTTCATCATCTTCAAATAATTCTTGTTTTGTTTTTAGCATTATACATTATTTTAAATAATTTGTTTTTAAAATATAACTTTCTTGTCAAGTTAATTCTTTTTTATTTGACATTAAAATTTTTTAGTTTTGGTTATAATTATTGTTCTTCCTTTTATAATTTTATTGATCTAAATTATTGTCAATCATCTGTAAAATCAAAGATACTAAAGTGACACATTAGTGACAAAGGCAGATGTGTGGTCGCCTTAGTGTATTAGAATTGTCATACCTCAAATTTGTCTATCCCCAAAAAGGTCCAATGATGAAATGAACCTCCAAGATTACTAGAGTTTGCTCGTTTGTAACACCTCTGAAGTGTGTAACCTTAGAAAACTAACTGACCCTACCAGTGTGCAAAATCGATCATTGAGCCATTAAGTTATGCTTTGACCTTACAAAATACAAATTATTGGAACAATGAGAAGCTTATTTTGAGAATTCCTTTCTTAGAACACTCAATTTGTTGGGTTGATATCTATTTTGTTAGATTGGGAAAGACTTCATGAAAAAACAAAAATCAATTTTCATAAAATGGACTTTGGAAACATGTTTGGAAGGCTTTAAAACCTCTGGAAGTGGTCCCGTAATGGTCCAATGCAACTCGAGGATCAACATAAGTTGCTTAGAAATGTGCGTAAAGCCATATACACCCCTAGGTGTCATGTGCTAAAATTGAGGCCGAATTAGACTAAACACATAATGAAAACATGTTTAGAATGCCCAAAAACCTTAGGAACGAACCTTAGAAAAGCTTGTGTAAGCCCCGATTATAGCGTGTAACATGCAAAAGAGTGCATGAGCATGCACAGCCATGCACCAAGTGTGTGACCATATGCCAGTGCATTACCACGTGAACTTCATGTGGCCACACGCTTTGTCCTATGGATTTGTGCATGACCACACGTATATCCCCCTATTCCATACATTTTTCACTAAAAATAGAAACTTTCGCACCCCATTTTAATGGGGGAGCAAGTGGAAACGCACACATACTCAAAAATCGATCTAATTAAGGATGTTGGAAACCCCTTTCCAGTTAGTTTTTGCTCTCCTACTGATTTTCTTAGGTAATTAGTTCTCTTTTCCACCAAATCAAGCCTCAAAGCACGCTTCAAAGGTATACAAACTAGCATAATTTTATTGTTATTTTGAACCTCTCGATGAGGAAAGCTTAATAATCCCTCGAATATAAAGCTTCAAACCACACAAGCTTAGTCAAGTCTGACTACCACACAATCTTTTTGGCATATTTATTTTATCGCATTGTATTTTATTTTATTATCATTAGCATTTGGGAATATTATTGTACTCGTGTGATGAGACTAGCAATTTTGCATGCTATATGAATAATCTATGCTTTATTATGCTCATTTCATATGATCATTCAACATCCTCTTGTTCCAAAACATGAAATCACATCATAAATATCAATAATGTGAAAAGTTCATATCTTGGAATAGAGTCATCATGTTTTTGGTCCAGTGATGACATCATGCATCCTTTATATTATCATCATAGCATAAAAAATCACTACAAACCTGCATAATAATCTATATTTTGCTTACTCTTTCAATTAATTGAGTGTCTATTGCTTTTCCAATTGTTATGATCGAGCAAATTGTGTGAATGGTCATATTTATCTTGCAAATTCATCATATCTAAATTAGATTTACTTTTCTACAATCCTTCTTTTTTCTTTTTTTATGGATTTTATTAGAAAAGTGGTGTAGTAGTAAAATCTTCAAATTTATTATCTTCCACTATCTAATGAATTGTGTGAATGCTATATAAATTGTCATTATCGAAACTAAGGTGTTACGATATCAATACATTGAACATCATATAATAAGAAATAGTCGAGAAAGTAGACGTAATCTCCTGAACCCAAAAATCTCTACTAGGGATAATACTCATTGATGACTTAATGTTGTCCCTTTTTTTTCCTGATTTTCTAAAAATCGGGGTGGGGCGACTCAAAATCTAAAAAAGCATCTCGTTCCTCTTGAGACCAATCATTTGTCCCTATTCGATAAAGTTACAATATCCCTTGGAAACAAAATGAAAAGACCTTTACAAAACTAATTCACCTCTAAATTGAAAATAAGAATGGTCACTCATAGTGGTGACTACATTGAGGACCTCTAAGTAAGAGAGATTAACTTGAAAATGACTATTTCTCATTATGCAATACTTAATCATATAAAGCCCTTCACCATTAGATTTGCACTAGACATCACATGTGCATTATTAGTCCCTAAAAGCCTTAATAATACTAAATGATAATGCCACCATGATTCCACTTGAGTCATGGGGTGATGAAGATAAGGTATTATCACCTTTATTCTTTACTCGTGCATTTGCCAAACTCATCTGACCAGTGTCTGTAACCCAAGTCTTAAAGGGGGGCGATCGAGTTATTAAAAAAATGCTAAACTCACTAACCAAAGTCTGTAACCCTAGTCATATGAGGGCATTCTCGTTAAAGGAACCTTTAGCCTTTCACTCAGGCTCAACTCATGTAGATAAACAAGAAGTAACATCCACTAGGATTCCACCAATTTATGCATGCTATCCCTATCTTGACGTTGTTCATCTAACCTAACACTCCCAGTGTCTATCTTCGAATGACATCATAATTTTAGTTTTCATAAAATATTCATACTTAGGACCATGTGATTCTCATATACTTCGTGTGAGCCTGAAGCATGAGGAATGATAAGAATCATATACCTTAGATTGAATACTCTATGTATGACATCCCTTGATGATGGAACCTATGAGACATTGTCCATTTATCCTTATCAAATCAAATGAATGGGTTAGGAATCCAACTAGATTATGGACCTTTATGTCGATAAAATCAAACTGTAAACTATCAAAAGATACTTCCATGACTCTCAGTAAATATATCCAATATCGATATGGGGGCAAAAACTTGGACTCCCTTTGATTAACCTTGGTCCTATGCATATGGGTTCATGCAGACTCTGGACATTATTTGAAGCTCGATAATTGACCTTCACATCGACATTATGTGGTTACCTTAAGCACATTCTAGTATCATTCCTTAGTTTACTCTTTGGTTCCGACCAATATAAATTGAAAGAGCCTAGTTTTGAGAGCAGAACCATAGTCCTTTGATGACTAAAGGTTTAAAACCTACCTAGGAAAGGGACTAAATAACCTTGTGGAGAAATAAGGTTGAAAGTGAGAGCGTGCTTGTGATTGGTTTATTTACTGCATAGGAAAAACTAACCAGCTTTAACCATGCATACATAATATACATGTAAATAAGCTTGTATTCTTGCAGGAATAATCATCTTTCTTCATAGGATTTTTCTTCCACTCTATGCATATATGTTCACCTTTTTCTTTGCAAGCACACATCATGCATCATTCATTTAGCTAACCTTGATAAATGATCAAGAATACATCATGAGTGATCATGGAGTTAAATCTTCTCATTAAAGTAATGGAAAACTAAGAGCTAGGATCTAAGATATGCTTGAGGATGGCATCATGGTTGAAAATCCTCAAACCCAAACTAGCATCACTAGACATTTTCTCTATAATCTTGATAAGGTTGACTAGAAGAGCTTGCAACTATATGGAGTGCTATGCATTAAGAAATTCCAGTATGTGTACCTCAATTGTGAACTCTTGAATATTGTTGTGTCATTCTAGGACCCGTAAGAGCACTTATTCTAATTCAATGCCATTGAACTTTGCCTATTATATAAGGAATTCAGTGCCATAACAGGGCGAATCCCCACAAAGAATGAAGAAGCAGTCTTCACTAACTAAGATATCAGATATTTAGGACATAGAGTTGCTTTTCTTGATCTAATATCACAAAAGCTTGATGAATTAGTCACCAAATGCAAATGATTAATTCTCATACAAGTCTTAGCTTCTTATACCACCAAGAAGACTGGTACCTTAATTTGGGCACGCCTCTTTACATGTTACCTCTTTATGCAATACTTCACCTCTTGAATGATGGGCTAGGAGATTACAGGATATTCCATATCATCAAAGGACTAGAATGTGGAATGACTCTCTTCCCACTAATTTTAGTAGAGACTATTTAAGGTTTATATGACCTCAAAAATAGGAAAAGTCTAAACTTCACTGGGAGCCCCTTATTGCTTCAAATATAGTTACAAGAAAAGCTCAATCTGCTTGATAAAACTATAGGTAACTGGATGAGATACCAACCTAAGAATCACCTAAAGAGACACTACATGGTTGTTCATAGACACTCAACCCATATAACAACCCAAGAATGGGTCAAATGTATAAAGGATACACTAGAATACCAAGTGAGATGGATGTGTCCATGGTGGAAGCTGGAACATGTGGCTCTCTACATGTATGTTAATAGTGTGCCAATCTCAGGATTCAGGTCATTCACTCAAAACTGTCTAGCACTAGTAAAGAGACAGTTTGGCAAGAAACCACAAGTACCTTTTAAGCTTATGAATTTCTCTAGTGACAAAGTATAATAAAGGTTTGTGGATCACTTTAGAGTGGCATGAAGGAAGAGAATCATCCTCTATTTTACTACTAGTAATAGGGTCAATGTTACTGATGAGATGTACAAATAATAGGTAATCCAAATATAGAACCACCTATTAAGCAACTGATCCAAAGAAAGTTTGCTTCCTTAATTTTCACACTTTTTCTTTGTTTGAAATTAATAATGTAATGAAATATAAAGTTAATGCAATGAAATTAAATTTTTCTTACTTGTTTAATGTCTTTCCTGATGGTAGTGTATATTGCATTAATCAAAATGTTAGCATATTTGACATTCATTCCATATGCACTGAATCATTTAATATTAGCACAGAATTTGAACCACACATTTTGCATATTTTGAAAGATGTTACACCTGAAGAGAGGAGAGAAATAAAAAAAATATCAATAAAATATTCAAAAGTATTTTCCTATTTGTATAACGATATTCCTGGTATTGACAAAGACATTTCTCAACGCTTCATTCCTAGCAAACATGGGTGCAAACCGGTAAAGTAGAAACTGAGAAGACTCAGACCAGAATGGACCTAACTAATGAAAGAAGACATTGAGAACTAGATCAAGGCAAAATTCCTACAGGTAGTAGACTATTTGGAATGGTTAGAAAATGTTGTGCCAGTACCAAAGAAAGATGAAAGGGTTAGAATCTATGTCGACTGTAGAGATCTAAACAAGGCCTATTTGAAAGATGATGTCCCACTACCTCACATAGATATATTGGTTGATAGTGCTGCCACATGTGTAATATACTCCCTTATGGATGGATTCTCTAAGTACAATAAGATCTTAATGGCTATTATCAATAAATCAAAGATAGATTTATAATGGAATGGGGGTATTTATTATTATAGAATAATGCCCTTTAGACTAAAGAATGCGGGAGTGACTAACTAGAGAATGAAAATTGTAATGTTCCATGACATGATACACAAAAAGTAGAGGTGTACATTGATGATATGATGGTCAAGTCAAAAACTAGGGAAGAACACCCATTAGACCATGAAAAATTCCTTAAAAGAGTTAAAAAGTATAGTTTTAGGCTTAATTTAAAGAAATGCATATTTGGGGTCACTTTAAGAAAGATGATAGAGTATGTTCTCAACTAGAATGGGACTGAAATGGATCTAGATAAGGAAAAAGCAGTAGGAGAGATGCTAGTGCCAGGAATAGAGAAAGAAATAAAAGGTTTTTTTTAAGGAAACTACAATTCATTAGCATATTCATCGCCACAGTGGTGTGTGAATCGATCTTCAAGCTACTTAGAAAGGATTAGCTAGTTCATCGGAATGAACAATATCAGTTAGCATTTAATAAGATCAAGAACTACCTAGCCATCCTATCGGTTATAAAGACCACCAAAACTAGGGATACCTTTATCCCTGTATTTGGCCATCGAAGGAAATGGAATTAATGCAATGTTAGCCCAAGAGAAGGAGACAAAAGCAAAACATGCAGTCTTCTATTTAAGTAAGAATATGATGTCGTATGAGGAGAAGTACACCCAAGTCAAATAGATATGCTTGGTAATGGTATGGCAATGAAGAAACTCAAACATTACTTTTAGTCCTATAGAATTTAGGTTGTGTCTAAAATGGACCCAATGAAGTACCTTTACAAAGCTCTCTCTCTAGTGGGAAAACTTGCCAAGTCGCTCATGCTACTAACAGAATTCCATATGCAATATCTAACTAAAAAGGTAGTAAAAAGAAGAGTAGTGGCTGAATTTCTAGCTCCCAAACCCATTCCAAACTTAGAAGAAATCCAACTAAACTTTCTAGACAACCTCAGTTCAGCCATCGAAATCTAAGGTTGGTGTGTGTACTTGGATGGAGCAGTTAATCAGTTCAGCATAAGAGTCAATATCACATTATAATCCTCAGAAGGTAAAGTAGTACCAATGGCCAAAAGAGTAAATTTAGAGTCATAAACAACAAAATAGAATACAAGTGATACACATTTAAAATAGAAGCACTAATATCCCTATACGTTACAGAAGTAAAAATTTTTAGAGATTCCATACTAGTAATCAACCATGCTATGGAAGAGTGGGAATTAAAAGAGCAACACTTAAAGCCTTACCTAAATCACTTGAGGCTACTTACAATGTCCTTTCAAAAATGTAGATTCATTCATCTCCCCAAGAATCATAATCAAATAGCAGATGCACTTGCTTCCCTAGCATCAATGTGGGAAGGACCATCCAAAATGCCTATAAAGCCTTTAATCCTACTTAGATTGGAACAACCTTGTCATAAGAACTGTAGAATAACAAAGATCAAAACAGATAAAAAACCTTAGTTTTATGAAATTCAGAGATATCTGAAGGAACAAGCCTATCCTGATTAAGTAGATGAAAGAGATAAAGCAGTCATTTGATGACTAGCATCAAAATTCACATCGCACTAGGGTGTGCTACATAGAAGAACCTCATATGGTTTACAACTTTGATGTTTATATGAAACTAAGGATGTAAGAGCAATAGAAGAAGTACATGAGGGTGTTTGTGGTTTGCACATGAATGGAGCAATCCTAGCTAAGAAACTAATCAAATAATGGTTCTTCTAGAAAATAATGATGGAAGACTGTATCAAATTTGTAAAGAAATGCCACAAGTGTCAGATCTATGGGAATGTCAACCACCTTCCCTAAATAAAATTACACTACATCTCCTCTCCATGACCCTTCTCAGCATGGGGACTAAACATAATTAGGTATATCCACCCGATAGCCTTGAATGGATACAAGTTCATCTTAGTGGTATTGGATTACTTCATAAAATGGGTCAAAGCAGAATCATTTAGAAGGATAGGAGCCAAGCAAGTGGCCAAATTCATCAAAAGAAATATGTTATGTTGATATGGGATCTCCTATCAAATCATCTCTAACAATAGTGTCCAATTCCAAGGGGAAGTTAGAGAGTTGCTAAGGAGTTATAAGGTGGAACATCATATGTCATCTCCTTACCAACCATAAGCAAACGGGTCCGTTGAAGCTACAAATAAGAACGTCAAGAAGATTTTATTAAAAATAACTCAGACTTAAAGAAAATGAGGCAGAACATTCTAGAATTGATATGGAAACTAAGAAGGCCCATACTTGGTCAAACATGTCTTTTTGAAAGGAGCAATCAAGCTAATGGATTCTAAAGGCAATGAATTCTCTGAACCTGTTAATAAAGACCACTTAAAAAGTACTATATCTAAGGCACAAAAAATCCCACTAATTTAAAAACCTAAAAATAGCTCAAGCAAAAGTTAGGAACCTCCCACTAAGTTGAAATCCATGGGAAACCTAGGCAAAAGTTAAGGAAAGAGAGAAAATACTTAACTAGAAAACCTAAGAAGGCTAGTTAAAGATATGGGTTAGAAATTTGTATGAATTCACCCACGCTTTTCTTAAATGAATTTCAACGAAATGAGAATGATTACTCAAAGCCTTATAATGTTGAAGATGTAATTTTGGATCACTGATGCCAAAAAACATAGTCACTTTAAGCATCTTAAACTTAGGTGGGAGATTAAGATTCCTAAATGCACATAACTCATTAATGTCAAAACCCGTGGAAGCTTTTCACTTAAGTTTGCAACTTTTTAAGTTATTTAGTAATCTAAGCATACTCTTCCATCATTACTTTCTTTTCCTCACTAAGCATATTAGTCACAACTGATTCCTTTTTATTTAGACTATGTTTTCCAAGTCTCCTAAGCCTTAATACAATCCTTAGTCAAAGGTAGAGCATTAACAACAACAACTTCCTCATCACTAGTCTCTCCTTGATGTGGTGGAGGTGGCACTACCTTGTAAGAAGGTCTCTTAATTTCCTTAGCAGCTTGTAATAACTGACCTACGTTATTCTAAATTTACTCATTCACCCTTTCATTAACCAACTTGTTAACTTCTTCCATTCTAATAGGCTGTGTTGAACTTTCCATAACAAATTTGACTAATATGCCTTTTTCTCTCCTCTAACCAAACTGTTGTGTTAAGACACTTTAGGGATTACCTATGAGGACTGTATATGTACTATCATGTATTTATGCATTGTAACAATGCATAATAAATGAATGCATGAATGTATGAATGCATATGTGTATGCAAAAAGTCATAAATAAAATACATAAAAGAAAATAGAGTCCCTTCCAACCTTATCTTTACTACAGAGGTGGTCGTTCAATTTCTTTCATGGTGGGGTTTACCAGAACATTATCGGGGGATGAACTACCTCATGACTCTTAAAAAGAAAAATTAACATACCAAGATGATTTATGTTTATATGCATGTATTGATTCTAGCAAAGTTTCATGGTTTTTTAATATTTTAAACCAAACAATCTTTTAGAGTAAAGTTGTGATATTAGTATAATCATATTTGGTTATCAAGATATAATAAACTCAGGATTTTAATCCTTATATATCCAAATAAATCATAAATATAAACCATAAATTAGCTTATTATGAACATTGGATCGTATTATAATAAGTTCCAAACTAGTTTATTTGGATATATTCGGGTCAAAATTATTGCCCATAGGACTATATGAGTTAAGATATTAAAGGACTATATCTTAACTCATAGGATTACCAAGAGTTTATATATATATATATATATATATATATATATATATATATATATATATATACACACACACACACACACACACACACATATATTGTTAGTGATATACACTAGGTATGCACTAAGTATGCACTAAGTCAATCATGTATGTCCATGTTTTGCTTTGTCATTTTATTTAATAAAGCGGCATTTTTCATTATCATTTTATGTTATGATAATTACTTGAATAGTCAATTCTTACCAAGATCATCAAGTATGTGACTTGATAGTAAAACCCTTAGATTAAATATGAGTTCTATTCAAATTATCCATAGTCATAACAATGCGTTATGGCTAGTATGGTGTTAATTGATGATTATGTTTTACTAATCATGAATATGAGATATTAAGTCAACTCATAGGTACTTATTTGAGAAATAAAATTCTAGATTGACCCATCATGAGAATACTATATATATAATTGTCATAAGTAATTCTCATCACAGTAATAATGGCTTAGTCCTTTGACCTTGAAATTACCATGGATTTCTGCATAACTATTTTGGATTTTAACACAATCTTACATTATTATTAACCAGATGATAAAATAAGCTATTGTTGGGTATAAAATGAGTTATGTGAGGAATTTGAGTGATTGAAAAGGAATTTTTCCCTCATTTAATATGAGTAAGATATCTATGGATTCCTTGATAAGATAGACTGAGGAAAATGCATGGTCATGCTAAAGTAAATTGATAAAGAGTTATCATTCATAGTCTCATTAGAATCAAGAAATATATGATTGAATTCTATAAGGATGACATAATCTATGCCTTTTATTCAATCAAGATATCATGTGACAAAGGGACTAGAATATTCACTATATATTAGGTTTTGTTGGATTCTTGACTTCACATGACTTGGGTAGTCATAATGTCTTGCTAGAGGCTACTTATGACTTGTAGTCCTAAATAGAGATTTAGGGCCTACTGCCAACGTCATATGAGCCTATAGGGTCATATACTTTGAACAAGCCTAAAATGAATATGGGTTTAATAAGCCCAAATAAGCTCTGTGGAAATAAATAAATATTTTAAAATATTTATTTATTTAAGGTAAAGGTTATCTTAAATAAATAGAATATTATTTTTTATTTAATTTTAAATAAAATTAGAATAAGAATAAGTGAGAAATTACCAAAAGGTTGTTTGGCAAGTGAAACCCTAATTTAAATGTTTATAAATATGTTATATTCTCTTGGGTTGTATACATTCTCATTATTCTACTACCAAATTAATTTTCTCTCTTTTATAAAACAAAACCATAGAGTTCTTTTTAATTCCAGATTTGTAAGAAATCAAGAGAAGGTGCTAGAACATAAATATTCATTTTTAAAATCAAGGGCTGTTCGTGTGGACACTTATGGAGGATGGATTCTTTTGGAGAAGTCTCAAGTATGAACTTCTAAATTAAAAGCTCAAGGTAGGGTGTCACCAGAGTGAACCTCCTCTCTTCCTTCCAAAATTCTTGCCTGTTTTATGTTTATGGTAAGAAAACAAAAACCCTAGATTTAATTAATTAATTAAATTACTTGGATTTAGATCCAGGCTTGTAATTCAAATTTTATTTTTTCACTGTGTATGGAATCATGAAACCTAATAGTGGTATCAGAGCTACTTGTAATTTGATTAATTTGATTATGTGTATATGTGATATATCTGTGTTTGAGTGATTCATTTTTGAAAAGGAGTTATCCAAATAGTTTTGATTTTATGATGATTAATTACAATATGTATGAAAAAAATATTAAACATTAATTTGATTAATGTTTATAATAATTTAATGTGATTAAACAGTGAACAGAATTATGATTTTCTATATTATGTATATTATTTTAAGAAATCAAAATAAGTATTTTGTTTGAATAACGAATTCGATTTCTATTTAATTATGAAACATGAATATTTTGATTATACAGATTTCTGTTAAGGGTAGTATGTTTAAGTGTTAAATAGATTATATAGAATAAATATGTTTGGAATAGATTAATTATTCTGTCATATGATTTACGAGTAAATTTGGGTTAATTGTGGTGTCTATTTAATTGTTAAACATAAAAATTATATGTTTTGAACATATCAATCAAACAATAATTTGATTATGAAAATTATTGTTGTTTTAAGGTTTTAGCCACAACTCATTCAAAGAGTTAAGGTAAATCGTTTACCTTTGGGGGCGCTGCCCCCAATCCTTGCAAAGGGGCGCTGCCACATAACCTTGAATGGATTCGTCAAGCATTTTGTTTTTGAACATAATAATTTAATTAATTTGTACATTGAATTATTTTGGAATATGTATTTATTGTTAAATGCATGGTGCATAGCATGGCCTTTGAACCAATGTGATTGGATTTTATTTTATTGGGTTGTAATTTTTAAAAATATGGTCTACGAGTCATTTTATTTATTGTAATTATTTTATTTTTTTAGATAATAATAGAATAGCTTTAATTACAACATGTAATGGAAATCAAGACCCAATATGCAAATTCAAGTTGGAGGCCCATGATGGAGATCTAAGGTGGGAGCCTAATGAGGAGGTCCATGATAGAAGATGGATATCCAAATTAAAGGCTCAATTTGTATTTGTAATATCACCTAGGTTTTACCTTTGATCTTTATATTGACTTATGAAGATCAACTTAGTTATGGGTCATGCTATGTCCCATTTATCTTATTATGTTACTATGTTATGCATGTGATGAATATAACAATAACTAAATAAGATAAAAAAATTAACTAAACCCTTATTTAATATTAAGTCATTAAAATGCCTACCATTAATCAACACTTATCATGATTTGGATAGCTATATATAGGTTATGCCAAAGCATTATGTATAAAGCCTTCTAAATAAGATAAGATGGATAATGGTGATATCCATATGTTTGAGTTGGTTAGACTTAACTGGGTTATCAAAATGGTTTTGGACTAGGGCATTTGATAGGATATACTGGTACATGTGATGTCAATATCCTATACTTATCCAAGAATTAGATGGGATGTAATTGGTAAAGTGTTACCTAACTAAATAGCCACACTTTAAGTGATAAGCCAAAGCTTAGTTGAAGTAGGGTGAAATATGGATCTTGGCCCACAAAGAAATTTCAATTGTTGAAATTATTTTAAGGGTTTTATAATTTATAAAAATTTAGTAGGAGTTTTCTTATGCCTATTTCATAATAAAATTGCATGTACTATATATATATTTGTTGTAGATAATGACATCAAACACTACACCTACCATGTCATTGTGATCGATCCTTGAGAAGGATAAGCTACATGGGACTAACTTTCTTGACTAGTACAAAAACCTAAGAATTATTCTTAGGCAAGAAAGAAAGAATATATCCTTAATCAACCCATCCTAGAGGAACCAGTTGCTAATTCTCCTAGAGCGCAAAAGGATGCTTATAGTAAATGTCTCAATGATTTAGTTGATGTCACTTGTCTCATGCTTGGATGCATGGAGTTTGAGCTTCAAAAGCAACTAATGGAAATGGAGGCTTATACTATGATAGGCCATATGAATGAAATCTTCCAAGAGAAAGCTAGAATCAAAAGGTTCAATACCATCGGGCATTGCTCTTTGTAAGTTGACTACTAGTGGCTCTGTCAGTCCTCATGTTCTCAAGATGAAGGGTCATCTTGAACAGTTAGACAAGCTTGGTCTCAAGATTGAACAAGAATTAGTTATTGATATCATTCTCCAATCTTTTCCTGAAGCTTATGATGGTTTTGTCATGAATTTGAATATGCATAGTATGGACAAAACTATTTAAGAGTTGCATAGGATGCTTAAAATTGTTGAAAAGAACATCAAGAATTCAACTAAGGATATTCTAATGGTCAATAAGGGAAAGGGTATGAAAAAGGTTAGAAAGGGAAAAGACAAGGCTTCCAAAGGCTTTTAGAAGCCAAAACCAAAACCTAAGCCCAAGTTCAAAGCTAAACCCTAAGTAAAGCCACTAAAGGAGGGAATATGCTTTTTTTTGCAATGAGCTAGGTCATTAGAAAAGAAATTACAAGCTATATTTGAATGATTTAAACAAGAATAAGGGTAGTACATAGTGCGACTACCTTTTCAAGTATTCATATTATAGAAATTAATTTATCTACTTTTGATTCTTTGCTATTAGATATTGGATTAGGATGTCATATTTGTACTAATATGTAGGGTCTAAAAAGGAATAGATCATTGGCTAAAGGCAAAGTGGACCTATGAGTTGGCAATGGAATAAGAGTTATTGCTTTAGCTATGGGGACTTATGAGTTAACTTTGCCTAGTGGACTTGTTTTAAATTTGGCAAATTGTTATTATGTGCCTACTCTATGTACGAATATTATTTTTTTTCTTGTTTAGACAATAAAGGTTTTGAATTTATTATTAGGAATAATAAATGCAATATTTATCATGATAACATTTTCTATGGTTTTTCTCCACTCACTAGTGGTCTTTATATTCTAAATGTTGAAGACAATAATGAGAAGTCAATTTATAACATTGACACAAAGAAGTTTAAATCTAATGATTTAAACACTACCTATCTCTGGCATTGTCATTTAGGCCACATAAATGAGAAACACATTTCAAAACTTCACCAAAATAGGTTTTTGAATTCATTTGATTATGAATCATTTGAAATATATGAATCTTGTTTATTAGGAAAAATGACTAAAACAATTTTTACTAGAAAAGATGAGAGAGCTAATGATTTATTAGGCCTTATACATTCAGATGTATGTGGACCATTAAGCTCAACTACTAGAGGAGGTTTCCAGTACTTCATCTCTTTCATAAGTGATTTCAGTAGTTATGGCTATGTCTATCTAACGAAACATAAATTTAAATCCTTTAAAAAGTTCAAAGTTTTCAAGAATGAAGTACAAAACCAACTTGGTAAAAATATTAAAACACTAAGATTTGATTGACGTGGTGAATATTTAAGCCAAGAATTTGTAGATCATCTTAGAGATTACATGATTATTTCACAATTGGCTCATCTAGGTACACCACAATGGAATGGTGTGTCCAAATGGAGAAATTGGACTTTATTGGATATAGTTCGATCAATGATGAGTCCATCTAATTTTCCAATCTCTTTTTGGGGATATGCTTTAGAATATGCTGTATTCATTTTGAATAGAGTTCCAACAAAGGCAATTGAAAAAAACACCATATAAGATATGGACCGGAAAACCTCCTAGTTTGTCTTTTCTTAAGATTTGGGGATGTGATGCTTATGTGAAGCACCAAATCTTAGATAAACTAGTACCCAAATATGATAAATGCCTTTTTATGGGATATCCTAAAGTAACTAAAGGATATTATTTCTATAATGCTTTTAAGAACAAGGTGTTTGTTGCTCGAAATGGTGTATTTTTTGAAAGAGAATTTATTTTCAAAGGATCTAGTGGGAGCATAGTCCAACTTGAAGAAATTCAAGACCCATAAAATAACATTATACCAATTATGGAACTGCATCTAGACTAACAAGTAACTATTGAACCTACATAAGTACTAGAAGGCCCAAGGAGGTTTGATAGGACACATCAAATCCTTAAAAGATATGGATTTCTCATAACTGATGATCATGATGTGCTAATTATGGATCCAAGTGAGCCCACATCCTATCAAAAGGCCATAAATAGTCATGACTCTGAGAAATGGCTACAAGCCATGAAATCATAAATGCAATCCATGTATGATAATCAAGTTTGGACCTAAATTGACCTAACTAATGGCTTAAAAAGTATTGGATGCAAATGGGTTTTTAAAAGAAAACAAACATGGATGGCAATGTGCATACCTTTAAGGAAAAACTAGTTGTAAAGGGTTTCAAACAAACACATGGTATAAACTATAATGAAACCTTTTCACCAGTTGCTATGCTGAAATCTATTCAAATTCTCCTTACTGTAGTTGCATACTATGATTATAAGATATGGAAAATGGATGTCAAAATAGCATTTCTTAATGGAAACCTACTTGAGGATGTGTACATGACATAGCTAGAGGGTTTTGTTAATCCTGAGAATTTTGGAAAGGTATGCAAGCTTCAATGGTCCATTTATGGATCAAAGCAAGCATCTCGGAGTTGGAATCTTCATTTTGATTAAGCAATCAAAGAGTTTGGCTTCATTAAGAATGAAGATGAATCTTATGTCTACAAGAAGGTTAGTGGGAGCACAATTATATTTTTAGTATTGTATGTTGATGACATACTACTCATTGGAAATGATATCCCTATTTTACAAAATGTTAAATCATGGCTAGGGAATTGTTTCTCAATGAAAGACTTCGATGAAGCCGCTTATATATTAGGCATCAAGATCTATAGAGATAGCAAAAGGCTTATTGGCCTAAATCAGAGCACTTACATTGATAAGGTATTGAATAGGTTTAGCATGCAAGACTCTAAGAGAGGATTTTTGCCAATGTCACATGGCATTAGTCTCAGCAAGACTCAATTTTCTATGACACAAGATGAGCAAGACTGCATGAGTAAGATTCTATATGATTATGCTATTGGATCTATCATGTATGAAATGTTATATACTCGACCTAATATTTCATATGCCCTAAGCACAATGAGCACATACTAGTCAGACCCAGGTGAAAGTCACTAGACAACAGTTAAAAATATCCTTAAATACTTTAGAAGAACTAAGGATGCATTTTCATTGTATGGTGGTAAGGAAGATGAGCTAGTTGTCAATGGTTACACAGATGCCAACTTCCAAACTAATAAAGATGATTTTCGATCATAGTCAGGTTATGTGTTTTATTTGAATGGAGGTGCAGTGAGCTGGAGGAGTTCCAAGCAAGACACTATTGTTGATTTTACAATAGAAGTTGAGTATATAACTGCCTAAGAAGCAGCTAAGGAGGATGTTTGGATAAAAAAGTTCATAATTGGACTATGTGTTATTCCTAGTATATCAAATTCAGTGAACTTATATTGTGACAATAATGGAGCTATAACTCAAGCTAAGGAGCCCATATCACATTAGAGATCCAAACACATAGTCAGGGGTTATTATCTCATGTGAGAAATCATTGAGAGAGGAGACGTGAAGATATGCAAAGTACCTATAAATGATAATGTTGCTGATCCACTGACTAAGCCTCTTCCACAACCTAAGAATAAGAGTCATACTAGGTCCATGGGTATTAGTTTTAATAAAGATTGGGCCTAGTGAAAATGGGAGATTGTTAGTGATATGCACTAGGTTAATTATGTATGACCATGTTTTGACTTTATCATTTTATTTAATAAAAAGGCATTTTTCATTCTTATTTTATGTTATGATAATTGCTTGAATAGTCAATTCTTACTAAGGTCATCAAGTATGTGACTTGATAGTAAAACCCTTAGATTAAATATGAGTTCTATTCAAATTATCCCTAGTCATAACAATGTATTATGGCTAGTATGGTGTTAATTGATGATTATGTTTTACTAATCATGAATATGAGATATTAAGTTAACTCATACGTACTTATTTGAGAAATAAAGTGTTGGATTGACCCATCATAAGAATACTATATAGATAATTATCATAAGTAATTCTCATCACAGTAATATTGGCATAGTCCTTTGACTTTGAAATCACCTTGGATTTCTACATAACTATTTTGTATTCTGACACAATCTTACATTATCATTAACCGGATGATAAAATAGGTTATTGTTGGGTATAAAATGAGTTATATGAGGAATGTGAGTGATTGAGAAGGAATTTGTCCCTCATTTAATATAAGTAAGATATCTATGGACCCCTTGATAAGATAAACTTCGGAAAATGCATGGCCATGCTAAAGTAAATTGATAAAGATTTATCATTCTTAGTCTCCTTGTAATCAAGAAATTATATAATTGAATTCTATAAGGATGACATAATCTATGCCTTATATTCAATCAAGATATCATGTGACAAAAGGACTAGAATATTCACTGTATATTAGGTTATGTCAGATTATTGACTTCACATGACTTGGGTAGTCATAATGTCTTGCTAAAGGCCACTTATGACTTGTAGGCCTAAATAGATATTTAAGGCCCATTGCCAACATCATGTGAACCTATAGGGTCACTCACTTTGAACAAGCCCAAAACAAATATGGGTTTAACAAGCCCAAATAAGCTCTATGGAAATAAATAAATAAAATATTTATTTATTTAAGGTAAAGGTTATCTTAAATAAATAGAATATTATTTTTTATTTAATTTTACATAAAATTAAAATAAATATAAGTGAGAAATTACCAAAAGGTTATTTAACAAGTGAAACCCTAATTTAAATGTCTATAAATATGTTATATTCTTTAGGGTTTTATACACTCTCATTATTCTGCTACCAAATTCATGTTCTCTCTTTTAGAAAACAAAACATAGAGTTCGTTTTAATTCTTAATTGTGAGAAATAAAGAGAAGGTGATAGCACATAAATATTCATTTTCAAAATCAAGGGTTGTTCATGTGGACACTTGTGGAGGACTGATTCTTTTGGAGACATCTCAAATCCGAAGTACTAAATTAAAAGCTCGAGGTAGGGTGTCACCAGAGTGAACCTCCTCTCTTCCTTCTAGATTTCTTGCCTCTTCTATGTTTATGGTAAGAAAATGAAAACCCTAGATTTAATCAATTAATTGAATTACTTAGATCCGGGTTCGAGTTTATGATTCAAATTTTATTTTTTCACTACTTATGGAATCACAAAATAAGACATATCGATTCAGACCTTAAGGTTTAGCAAATTATCAACCTATCATAGCCATACAAGTCATAATGTGTGAAACATATGACTTAAATCATGTTAACCATTTTGGATCATAAGAAACAAAAAGTATATAACAAATGTATTATGATATACTAGCTTGGTTTGCATTGTCCTTTTAGGTTCAAATGGGTATATAAAGTTTATAAAGTCTAAATATAGTTAACTTGATTCAAGTAAGCATAATATAAGATATTCATGTCATGAATGACTTAATTTAAATCAAGATACAACATGTAGACACAAATCAAGCAAGTGTATACAAAATAGGGTACAATCCTATTTGATGTTTTAGGGCCATTACATGGGTTAGTCAAGTTAAAAGGCCAAGATTCCTTTACTGAGACGTCCTCTATTATGGTCTTAAGTTACAATTCAATGTTAAAGGGGCTTGACATCCTTTGCAAACTTGAGAGAAAACTACACCCCTTTAGGACTTAGGTTATAAACTCTAGTTAGATGAGCTCGGTAGTATCTCTTGAACTGAGTTAAGGCTAGAGGTGACAATGTCAAACTAATTAACCCATGAGTTGAGTAAAGTCATGATGAATCATAATTTAACACCATTGGGGTTATTAAGCTTATGCATGTGTGAAAAGTATTATAATGTAAGTTGGTTTGTAATAATATACATAATTGGAAGCAAAGTACAAACATTAGGATCAACATCTCCATCCCCAATGGAGTTGCCACTATTAATGCCAATGGGACTGACTCGACACTATTTGGATCATAGATCCTTTTTCCTTATTACAAGAAAACTAAAGGTAGTGAAAGGAGTACTGACAGAGCTCAAGGATGGCAGAAATACACTCATAACCATTAACACAAGCAGGACAAATAGGGACTCACCACTCGGTATCACATGAAACATTTTCCATTTTAGGGACTTAGGCAAACTCAAATCCTTCGCTTAGATAAAGCATCAGGCTCAGATGTTGATGCTAGTAGGATTAGGCTCTTTTGTTTAAGGCATCTCCATAACGCCTAATGCTGAACATTGCCAGCCTTACTTTATTATACAATGCTTCCAAGAACTATTTACTATTATACATCAAATTCTACATGCAAATACAGACACAATGTATACACATAAGCACAAAAGAATATGATAAAATGATGTATGAATATGGCATAATGACAAAATATTATAATGATGCATGCTCATAGTAAATGCTAAACTAATGCATTTATCATAGCACACATAATGTAAACATAGAATCATATCATATTTACATGATAATAGCACACAAGCCTGGTATAGAATTATAAACATGCAACAATAATGAAAAATGTAAACATGGTAAATCTACATGTTATGGCAATATCACACAAGCATGGCATCCAACATAATACATGACAAAAGTATTGTTTATGAAAAAATTGTAAATACACCAAATAAATAAAATGCAAAAAAGCAACAAAAGGCAAACAATTAACCCATAGCATGACAATTATGGCAAAATCATTTTATGGACAAACATGTACATGCTAAACAAGAAAATATGAAAAATAAATAAATAAAAGCAATAAATTAAAAGAGAAGAGAGATGAGAATGACTAACACCTTTTGCGAATATCCTCTCCATGATTGCTCTATATTCTAAGTTTCAGGGCAATAAAACATTTTATTTGAAAAATAACCATAAAATCCAAAATGAATAAAATAAAATGCTTATAAATGAATTAAAATAACTTTGAGAATTTAAATAAAAAAATAACTTGAAAATTAAAAGAAAGGAAGAGTACTTGAAAATGGAGTTTAAATTAAAAATAGTTTACAAAAATAATTAAAAGTAACAATTGACTAATTATATGAACTATTAATTCACAATATGAGTTTCCATCAAGTTAGTCCTTAAAATATGGATTGTGTACCTTGAATGGATATTTCTCACATAAATTATTGATCACAATCAAATCATTTTGTTTGAAAAACTAGTAAATAAAGGAAATTGTGAATCATACCCTTGCATTTGGATAATTTTTGTGATCAACAAAGCAAATAACAACATTATCATTTATAAAGCACAAAAGGTGCTATATTTATTAAAAATAAAATGATTTAATGAAGATTATAAATGAAATATGAAAACATAAAATAATACATTCATGAAAATGATTAATTTTTATTAAAAAAAATGCAAAATTTCATAATTAATAATAAATGGAAATAAGAAATATTTATTTATAAAAAAATTGATAAGAAGAATGTAGAGAAATAAGTGCAAAAAGAGAAATTAATTTATTGAAAGAAATCAAGAAAATTCATTTATTAAGCAATAAAATAACCATAAGCAACATGGTTTACTTTTAGTATATTTTTATTAAATGAGCCACAAATTGAGCACAAACCACAAAGGTAAGTCTATTAATATGATATCATAACAAAATAAAGCATGAAAAATAATAAAATGATAAACTTACAAATTAAAGCAAATAAATAAAGATTAAGGAATAGATGTAGAGATTACAAATGATAAGATAAAATGAAAATAAAACCATAAATATGATATAGAAATGTAGAAAAATGAGGATTGAGTGTAGAGATAGAGATTATGATAGCAATAAAAAGAAATGAGAGTTAAGTGTAAAGATTAAGACTATTGTAACAATTTATAAAATGTAACAATATAACACATAAATGGATAATCATAATAACAAATGAAAATAAAAGTTAGTAAGATGTTAGTAGAAGCTAGTAGCTTGAGATTGAATCTTAGGATTGATAAAAAGTTGTATATAATGCAATGAATGATGCTAATGCAAATTCATGCTCACACAAGCATTAAATAATTTTGGGGAGCATGCAAAGGATGATGCATGATGTAAGCCGGGAAGCATTCAATGTGATGCAAATTTAGGAAGCATGCAAGTATGCAAGTGATGCAAGTCAGGAAGCATGCAAATATGCATTTAGAGATTCTAAAAATGAGCACACATGTGATAGTGATATTCATCAAGCAAGTGATATGCATCAAGCAAGTGATATGCATAAAGGAACATGAATGCATTCAATAATATAAAAGAAATAGAAGAAGAAGTAAAAAATGAGTATATAACATATATAAGAGTAGAGAAAAGGTTAGTAAAATTAAAAAAATGAAATATTAGATATCAGTATGACCAAATAACACATTGTACAAGAAGAGACAATACTCTACTTAAGCTAGAGACATCAAATAAGCATAAATGACATTTAAAAGCAAAATTGACACACAAATGAACATGAACATATGCAAATCCATAAATTAACTTAATTAAATCATAAAACATGTAAATTGAGACTTAGAAGACTCTAAAATTGAAGACAAAACACATAGGCATGATGCTTGAATCATAAATTATAGTAATAAAGACGTAAAGCAGAAGATATGCAAACTAGGACTCATGATTCAACACACGATTCACAAAATGCACAAATTAAGGTTTATAATAAAAAATACAATGAAAGTAACTTACAAAAAATAAAAACCACATATTAGAACACAAATTATGCAAATAATATCACAACAGTAGCAAATCATTAATAAAAGCACAATTGAGCATAATCAAGTAACACATATACACAATACACACTAAATAAGGCTTTAAACAAGTATAAACATCAAAATAAAAAACAAATCATAAAGAAAATAATTAAAATTTTTAATTAGAAGTCACATAAACACTAACAAACACAAACACAATCACAATCATCAAACCAAAATAAGAACAAGGATCACACTTATAAGCTTTTGAATAAGAGTTTTAAGAAATAATGAAAAATTCTTTGTAAATAATTTTAAAATGGAAAAAGATGTTAAAATACTTCAATTCCATCATCCTATGATATTAGGGACGGGTTAGAATCATGGTCAAACAAGTTCAAACCCTTGGGAACCCTAAAATCCATCATTAGAGTCATTTGGGATAAAGTGAGATGAGCAACCAATTTAGCCCTATGAATAACCAATTTTTAGGCTTCAATAGCTAGATTTGGGCATGAATAACTTGCTTAGCTATTCATGAGCTAAATCCTATTATTCATTACTTACAACATGAGTTTACAACTCTTTGCTTTTAAAAATTGATTTTAAAGCCCCAAACCTTAGAAATAAGATAAGAATAAATGAAGATAATATTTATGAGTTTAGGTGAGAATTTGGTTTTGCTTTGAGAGAGATTGATTTGAAGTAGTTAGGTTATGAATTTGGGTATTTGATTTTGGTATTTTTGAGATGAATTAAGTAGAAAATAGAGAGAAATTAGGTTTAAGGAAATTTTGGCATTATTTCCCTTTATTTTTCAAATTTCCTTAATTTGTGATCAAAATTTAACTTTTTGCCAAATGGGACTCATTGACACACTAAAATTTTAGAAGACAATTTCAAACTAAAATTATACTTTAGGATTTTTGTTTGACCACCGAAAAGTCTCATTGACCAAAGTTTGATTTTTATTCTCGGGGTTTCCATAGTTTAAACTTAAGCTTTAGGAATCAAAACTAGACTGAAAGCTATAGAATGTAGACTATAAATAGTCTTTACATAGGATCAAACTTATTAGTTTATAAGACATGACTCAAGTAAAATTCTCTTTTATTATTCTTCTTAAACCTCTTTTTTAATACCAAAATGTTATAGTTAAGGTTTAATCGGGGTTTGGTTAATTAGTGATTGGGTAAGGTTTTAGTGGTTTGATGGGTTTTGAAATGGTTTGAATGTGAATTCTCTTCATTAAATTGATTATCTGATAAGATGATTTAGCTTTTTCATCATAAGCTATTAAGGTTTTAAAAAATGACCCCAACAAAGCTAGTGATGAATGGGATTTGAAAGAGCCATACTTGATATCTATAACACTTACAATAATTAAGATAATCATTTTAAAAATGTAGATTCATCCACTTATTGAGAAACCACAATCAGATGGTAGATGCCTTGGCTTCATTAGCATCAGTCTGGGATGGACCAGCAGCCATGCCTATGAAGCTGCTAATACTGTCAAAATCTAGTCAGCCATGTTATAGGAGTGTGAAGGTTATGAAAGTAAGAGTACATCAAAAGCCTTAATATTATGACATTGAATAATACCTCGATAAGTGAGAGCACCTAGAGGATGCAAGTGAAAGGGATAAGATGACTATTAGAAAATTGGCAGGAAAATTTATTCTTCACCAAGGTGTTTTATACAGAAGACCTTTAGATGGAATGCAGTTACACTGTTTGGATGAAAGTAAAACAAAGAGGGTAATGATGGATGTACATAAAGGAGTTTGTGGTCCTCACATTAAAGGTATAACACTGGCTAAGAAGATCATGAGACAAGGATTCTTCTTGATGACAATAATTAAAGACTATATCAAGTTCTCAAAAAGGTGTCGTAAGTGCCAAATTTATAGGGATATCAACCACTTGCCTTAATTAGAGTTGCATACTATGTAATATCCTTAGCCATTCTTAATATAGGGACTTGATATCATAAGAGACATTTACTTGACATCTTTAAATAGTCATAAATATATTTTGGCACAAAATGGGTGGAAGTAGAATCTTTTATCAAATTAGTGGTAAAGCAAGTAGCCTACTTTTTGGAGAAAATTTGTTATGTCAATATAGGGTTTCTCATAATCTAATTTTAGATAATAGGGTGTAGTTTCAAGGTGAAGTGAAAATGGTGCTCGAAAGGTACAAAGTAAAGCATTACAAGTCATTACCCTATAAACTGCAGGTTAACAGAGTTGTGGAAGCATCTAACAAGAACATAAAAAAGATTATCTCAAAGATGATTGAGACTCATCAAGATGAGGCTAATAAGTTCCCATTTGCTATTTAAGGATACCACATGATAGTGAGAACATACACAGGGGAAACTCCTTTCTCACTAGTATACGAGACATAAGTTGTACTTCCCATTAAGATAGAAATGAAGTCTCTCAGAGCAGTAATCGAAGCCAAACTGCCTGAGATGCAGTGGGTAGAATAAAGGTTTTCACAACTAAATTTAGTGGACAATGAGAGTTTATAGGCACTTCACCATACTTAGTTGTATTAGAGAAGAATCAAAAGAGCTTTTGACAAATGAGTAAGACAACATGACATTAGAGTCAAAGATTGGGTATTGAGATAAGCCAGCAGAATGTACTAGACCAAGAGGGAAGTTTTGACCTAACTAGGAAGGACCTTATCTAGTTAAGACTATTCTTTTAAAAGAAGCAATCAAGTTAATGGATATCAATGCAAATCAATTTTTAGAATAGGTTAACGTTGATTGTCTCAAGTGATACTATTCCTAAAAAAATGAGAGGTAAAATACTTAGTTAAAAAACTTGAGAGGGCTAACTAAGAACAAGGATACATCCATTTTAAAATACACAACATGTAACCACGCCTATGGTAAATGCCACTTAGTATGAATAAGAAATATTTTTAAAACTGCATATGTAAAGAAATAAATGTTTAAATCAATATCTAACATATGTAAAGGCAAAATCTACATCTAAGAGTTAATATTTTTATTTTTAATTTTTAATGATTGCAATTTACGTTGTAATCCATTTCATTCATGTATTGATAAGTCAACATAGCAAGTAAATAAAAGCAATATGGAATGAAGAAATTTTAAAAACTCATAAATGTCATAACAGATCAAGTAGCTGAAGCTACCATTAAAAGATATAATCTAATATGAACGTGGTTAACTTATACCAGACCTGCATTCAATATTGATGTCTTTGCTAAGGATCATTCAATGAATCAAGTGAGAAAACTCTAACTCCCAATAAGACCCTTAAATAACTCCAACTTAAGAACCTTAGTCACAAAGAATTAAAGGTTGTTCAATGAAAACCTAATATTGAACTAAGCCAATTTCAAGTTTAAATCAAACTAGGTTTGAAAGTACTCAACATTCACTTGATAATTCATAAAGTTCTTTTAAGAACCAAAGAAAGGACTTTAACCTCTCAAATAAATTGATAATAATCAAAGAAAATTCAATAATTCCTTTTATTACAGCCCCAAGACAACTATTTATTATGCCAACCTAATTAAGAATAAAGTTGGAAACAAATAAACTTCCAAAACTTAAAAAAAGGAAACCCTAACAAAATAAGGAACTAAGTTTGACATCATACATGGTTATGTGCCAAAATTCTAGTGTGTCAATGGATCCCATTTTCCAAAAAGTCAAAATTTGACCTCCATTAGTCAAACTGGGCCCTATAACTTTCAAATTCATCCATCCTTATCGAAAAAGGGAAACTTGTCAAAAAGGGTGCTTTCCAAGTGTACATAGTGTTTGTTAGGGTACATTTTTTTAGGGTCATAACAAGATAGAATCAGCATGATGTCGGGGCACACAAGCTAATGTGATTATTTATTGAATGTTATTAATATGGAAGGGTCTACTTGAATAGGCTTTCATAGATTGGAGTCACCACCCAACTTTCATCGGGAAAAGTGAATTAAAAATTTCTTTCCTAACCAAGGATTTCAGGTTCGGGGGGTAGGAGTTACCTATCATATTTCTTATTATACATTCCTTAATTACTCGTTCCTTTACCCTGGTTTTGGTTTTATGATGTATTTACCACATTTGATTGTTAGTCAATTTAATTTCTATTGGAAATGGAAATAAAATGTGAAATAGTTGGATTTAGGCATATATCACGAAATGAGCAAATAGATGAGCATTCACCAACCAACTAAATAATAATGCAAACAAGTAGGCAAATAGCACATAACACACAAGCAAGCATGCAATAAATAATCAAAATAAACAAGCAAATAAGGAAAATAAAAATGGGGAAAGGGATTACAACCCTTGAAAATTGCCTATTCTATTATTACATCAAAAATAGAAAATAAAAGAAAAAAAATTCCTATTTTAATAAACCAGAAAAACAAAGGTTAGCTTTCACATACATGTAAGCACACATCACATTTGTAACAACTTTATATATTATTAATTCATTAAAATAACAAAAGTGATCAAACAAGTAAACAAACAAGGATGCTAATAGAGATGTATGGTGCAAGATTTTGGAATTTAGGTATTTATGTCATTTTTATTAGGAGAATAGAATTTTATGATAAAGAGAAAGTATGACAGGATTAGAATAAAGGAATAAAATGACAAAAATGAGAAAAATAATAGAAGCGCAATTAAAATAATAAAAAATGATGAAAATGCAATTAATATAATGAAAATAATAAAAAAGCAATTAACATAATAAGAAATAATAAAAAAATGCGATCAATATAATAAAAATGATAAAAATGCAATTTTTACCATAAAAATATAAACTTTATAATAGAATAGCAATCTCATAAAAAAAGAAAATAAAAATAATAAAAACAATAAAAAGGAAAATAAAATAATAAAAAAAATAAAAAGGAAAATAAAATAATAAAAACAATAAAAAGGAAAATAAATTAATAAAAGTGTAATTTTTACCATAAAAATATGAACTTTATAATAAAAATAGCAAATTTACAAAAAAAAAAAAAGTAAAAATAATAACAATAATAAAAATGCAATAAAAGTAATAAGAATGATAAAAATACAATCTTTACCATAAAAATATGAACTTTATGATAGAAATAGCAAATTTACCCAAAAAGGAAATAAAAATAATGATAATAATAAAATGCAAATAAAATGATAAAAATGCTATTTTTATTATAAAATGTGAACTTTATGATACAAATAGTAGATTTATCAAAGGAGAAAATAAAAATGATAAAAATAATAAAAATGATAAAAATGCTATTTTACCATAAAAATATTAACTTTGTGATCAAAATAACAAATTTATCAAGAAGGAAAATAAAAGGAGCAACAAAATTAATAAAAATGCAATAATAGTAATAATAATAATAATAATAATAATAATAATAATAATAATAATAATAATAATAATAATAATAATAATAATAATAATAAAAATGTTAACTTTAGCACCAAAATACCTATTTTTTATATAAAATGAAAAATTATGCAAAAATGATGAAAAATGCAAAAAATGAATGCAAACACTCATAGAATCACCTAAACTACCATCCACTCCTTCTACATATCTTATACCCAAACATCAAAAATTACCACAAAATCATAACTTAATCATAATGTAATAAATAATGAAAATCAAACAAAATAAAAGTGCAATAATGACTTTAAAAAATCCAAGAAAAGGGTAGTAGAAGAAGAAAAATGGTATGATATGTAAATTTTTAATTAAAAATAATTAGGAGATCCTCAAAAGGACATGGTGATTACCCTTGAAGCGTGCTTTAACTTAGATGGAGCTTGGTTTGGATCTAAAGCCTAAGAAAAATGAAATTTTTGGTCGAAAGTGTTTGGGAAAATGGGTCTCCACTTGCAAATGAGAGGCTTTTTTAAGAGAGAGAAAGTCCAAAATTCGTCCAAGTGTAGTAGCTTTTTCTCTCTCTAAGAGATTTTTTGAAAAATGTATAAAAGTCCTCTAAAATAGGAAATATTCGGGTTTTATAGGTTTTAGGTTGCAACCCACGGGTGTGGGTTATAACCCACGTGCGTGGGTTATATGACTTGGGCATAACCAATCATGGGTTTGACGACCCATGCGTCATGGATTGGCTACCCCACAAGCTTAGGTCAAACCCGTTTTGATCTATCTTTTACCTCTTTAGGTGTTTTTTGAGGCTTGGGTGTGTGTTTTTAGGTGTTTTGGGTTTTTTACCTTGTCTAGGCACACCAAGGAAGAGTTTCGAAGAAGTTTCCTCCTGTTTGGTTGATAGGAAACCTTCAGAATCATATTTTTAAGAGATTGTTGAAATTTAGGGTATCAATACCAAGTTTAGAATATTCTAAATTTAGAATATACTAGGACATGTATCAATCTTATAGAGGGAGAGGATATACTAGGACATGTATCAATCTTATAGAGGGAGAGGATATACTATTACATAATAACCTTGAATATTCTCATTTATTTACACAAAATGCCACTAACCTTGTTTGCCTATAAATAAAAGCTTTAATAAAATATTTAGGGGAAAAATTTTAGCATAAAAACCTAAAAATATTACCAAAAATTCTCTAAAAAAATCATTAGAAAATTAAGGAAAATTAGAAATAAGGGGAAATTTTGGCAAACTTTTTCTAGACATAAGTTCTCTATATTTTCTTCTTAATTCCTTTCAAAAAAATCAAAGTCAAACACTTAAATACATAACCAAGCTCTTGTAAATTAGTTCCTATCAAACCAAGGTCAAAATCCTCACCTAAATGCACTAAAAGCATACTTTACCCTTTAAGTTCAATCTCAATTATCTTCAATTAATTATTGTTATTTGGTGAGTTTTTGCCCAAAATTTAAGGCTAAACTCTTTCTAAAACATCATATTTATTGATTTGCATCTCAATTTCAAGGTTTTGGGCTTTAAAATCGAGTTTTGAAAGCAAAATGGTTCAAGTTTGCACTGTTCACGGAAGAACATCTGGATTTGGCTCATGAATAGCCAAACTGGCTATTCATGCCCCAAATCCAACTATTGAGGCCTCATAGACTGACTATTGAGGCCTTAAATCCGCTGTTCAAGCTCTTATTTCAGTTGTTCATCCCTCTTCATCCCAAATGACTTCGATGATGGTTTTAAGAGTCCACAAGGGTTCATACTTACTTGATCATGATTTTAATCCTTCCCTAAGATCCTAGGATGATGGAATTGAAGTATTTTAACATATTTTTCTATTTTTAATGATTTTATAATGATTTTCCTTTTTATTTCTTTAAACTTCTTTTTAAGTGCTTTTAAGTGTGATCCTTATTCTTGCCTTTGATTGGTGATTGTGATTGTATTTGTTGATGTTTATGTGACTTCTAATTGAATATTTTTTTTATTTTCTCTGTGACTTGGGTTTATTTTGGTGTAAATACTTGTTTAAAGTCTTATTTAGTGTGTATTATGTCTATGTCCTACTTTATTGTGCTCTATTTTGCTTTGATTGTTCCTTTGCTTTTATAATGATATTGCTTGTTTAAATTATATCCTAATTTAGGTTTTTTTCTTATCATTTTCAGCTATTTTAATTGTGTTTTTTTATTATGAATAATAATTTGTGCATTTTGTGTTGAATTTTGAGTCTTAATTTGCATATTTTGTGTCCTTAATGCTTATGGTCATAATCTTTAAAACAAGTACCTTGTTTATTTTAGAGAGTCTTTATTTGCATATTTTATACTTTGATTGAGTCAATTTAGAGTTTTTCATGTGTTTATGATCATTTGTGTGTCAATTTTGCTTTTAAGAGTAGCAAAAGTTTAGTATAATCAAGAAAATAATTTTGCTTTTAAGTGCAATTTGTGCCTATTCGATATCTTTAGCTCAAGTAGAAACTTGTCTCTTAATCTTATAAGTGTCAATTGGTTAAATTGCTATTTAATATTATTTTCTTGATTATACTAAACTTTTGCTACTCTTATTATTATTCTTCTAATTCTCTACTTCTCCCTTTATTTCTTGTGCATTACAGCATTTTCATGCATTCATGTGCTTTTATGCATATCACTTGCTTGATGCATATCACTATCATGCATAAGCTCATTTTTAGATCCTCTAGATGCATATTTGCATGCTTCCCTGCTTGCATCACTTGCATACTTGGATCCTTTCTGAATTTGCATCACTTTGCATGTTTCTTCGCTTGTATCATGCATCATACTTTGCATGCACCCCATAATTATTTAATGCTTATGTGAGTATGAATTTGCATTAACAACATTCATTGCATTATATATCTCTAGTTACCAATCTCAAGATCTCAATTTCAAGTTACTAACCCTTACTAATTTTCACTAACATTTATTTTGCAAGCACTCATTATTATTTGTCAATTTCAATTATCAATTGATGTTGTATATTGTTATATTCTATTAGTTGCTTCCATAATCTCAATCTCTACACTCAATCTCCTTAATTAAACTTACAATTTAAGAAAAATGTTATCTTTAATTTTAATTTTTTGATGTTATTTTAGTGTGTTGTATAGTTATTATGCAAGTTCAATACTAAAATAAGTTATAATTAAAAAAAGTTTATTTAAAATACAAAAATGATTTTAAAAAAATTTAAGACCAAAATGTAAAAAAAAAATTTAATTTGAAGGATTAACTAACAAATGATTGGTTTGACTAATGGATAGAATTAGCAAAAATATTTCTTAAAACTTATAAATCTTGATTGTAAACAAAATTTATTGTAGGATTTAATTGAAAAAATGATACAAATTATAGAATTAAAAATGTTGTTATCTCTAAAAAAATAATTTCAATGATTGACCAATAAATTTAGTTCGACTAACAAAAAGAACTAAGGAAATATGTTTAAAATATATATCATTTAACTATAAACTTATTAACATTCTTTAAAAAAAATTTTAATTTTTTAAAAATTTTACAATTAAATGCTATATAATTAAAAAAAAGTTTTACATTTTTAAGGCCAAAGCTTTTTCAAACTTAAGAAAATTTCAATAAGTTTAAAAACTTTCAAATTTGATATGTATGTTGAAAAAATTGTAAAATGTTTTTATTAATCTAAAAAAAATTTATTTTCAAATTTAAAAAATTTTAAATTTTTCTATGCACTAATTTTTTTAAAATTTAAAAACTTTATAATCGAATAATATGCATTTAAAAACAATACTTTTTGAGTCAAACTAATTAGCCAGCCCTTAAATTTTTTATTTTTATTTTCATAAGTTAATTATAAAGATATTTTGAAAATATTAGAATACTTTAATTTTAAATAAAAGTCATATAAAAAACATAAATATCAATTTTAGAGTGTAGAAGAATTTAACCCTTATCATTTATTATTATTATTATTATTTTTTTTTTTTAAAAAAGAAAACATGCTTAATTGAGTCTCCTCTCCTAAGTCGTATATATTTAGCAGCTCACAGAGGAAGAAGAAAGAGGACGACATCTGAGTCTCGTTTAGGCGACAAAACAAGCAAATCGAGCCATGAAAGGCACAGAGATAACATCACCAACTATCAAATCCAGCAATAACAATGTCATCGTCACCAAGCCAAATAAACCTCTATTCAGGCCAGCACAAGACGACACCAAACCTCCACTTCAAGACCCAGTAACTATAACTTCTTTTTCTCCCTGTCAATCTCACACACGAGTCATGTTTTAGGGTTTTTTATGAGCTTTCTATGGATATTTGCTAATCCCTTGTACTGGGTTTGTTTCTTTTTCTTTTTGTTTTATTTTGGTATTGGGAAAATAAAATTTGCAGATTCTGAGATCGGACCCGGTTAAGACAGAGGAAGCAGTGCTGCGATTGCCTCCTTTCCCCACCAGCCTCAAATCCAAATTCCAATCTTAGTGTGGGTTTCATCGATTCAGATTGGCTTCTCTTTATTGCTCCTCTTTGAGGTTTTGTCTTTGTAACATGTGTTTGATTTGAGGTACAAGATTAAGATTTCAAGAGGGACATGTTTTCATGTCTATATTTCTCTGTTCATTTTGTTTTCTGTTTCTTTTCATTTTAGTGAAAATTTCCTTCAGAAAACAAATGAGACAAAAAATTGATTAAAAAAAATTCTTGCTAGATTGAACTTGAAACCTTTTGATCTAAGCATCGTTGGCTCAGTGGATTGTTATAATTAGGTTCATTGAAGTCATGTAAGGACTGAAATTTGTCAAGTTCAGATGCAGCTCGCTGTAATGAAAGGTATGTGAGGTTGAGGCTAGTTGACGCGATGGAATTTTTATTAGCTTTACAGCTTGGAAATATTCTGTTTCATGGAAATGCCTAAGGCTATTACAGCAAATAATGAGAACTGGCATTTTTCATTAACTAAATTGCACCAGTCCACCAGGCACTGAAAAAATTTAATTGGTATTGCACTTGATTTTTGCTGAAAATCAACTTGTTGTAACCTAATATTATTAATCATGCTTGCCTTTACTTAGGATAATAGTCTTTGGTGTTCTACATGCAAAGTTCAAAAGCCGTAGGTTACAGTTGATTAACGCACTCCCTCTACGTTTGAATAAAAAAATTGTTCGATTAAGAGCATGTGCATCTCAGATTTAAGATGAATAAGACTAGCATCCAATACCAACTTTTCACCAGAACTAGAAGCCGCACTTCCAAAAAAAATATAAACAACCCTATAAGAAAGAATTAAAATTGGAGCGGTCAAATCTGTTGCTATTTTCGTTGCTAAATGAGAATACTGGCGAAACAACAACCACCAAATAAAAAATAGTCTAAATAGATGAGGAATAGGTTGCAAATGTTTATAAACATTAAAGCTTAAGCTTAATGATGTTGCAATCAGGTTCTAAAATTTACAAAAACAAGAGTGCAAAATGTTAGAAACCAAGAATTGTATTTTAGTTTGGGATGGTGAGAAGTAGTAATAAATGGGAGAAGAAAATTCTTATAGTTAAAAGAAATATAATTTTTTGATATGTTTACAATCAATATGCATACGGTATTTATAATATTACAATATACTATAATAAGTTATAAACTTTTTTAGATAATTAAATACATACCGTAAACTTAAAACAAAATCTGTTGTTTTTTTTAATTATTATTTAGCACATACTAAATATAAAAATATTATTTCTTTCATTTAGAAAAGGTTTCATTTCTCAACACTCTTCCTTGAGACTTTTATTGGAAATACGAAGCTTCATCCTTAAGAACTCAAATCTTGCTTTTGGAAGGGGCTTGGTAAATATGTCAGCTAATTGAAATTATGTGGGACAATGAACTGGTTTGACTTCCTTCTCTTGTTCGACCATTCTGATTGCATGAAATTCTACCTTCATATTTTTTGTTTTGCTATGACAAATTGGATTTTTCACTATAGTGATGGTTGACTTGGTATCCACTAGGTCTTTAGTGGGTTCAAATTGCTTGTAACTCATATCAACAAGTATTTTTCTTAACCATATGGCTTAATTAACCGCTATAGATGTTGCAATATATTCTACTTCAATAGTTGATTATGCAACAACTTCTTGCTTCTTAGAGATCCATGAGAAGACTCTAGAGCCAAGTGTAAAAGTGTAGCTAGAGCTACTCTTCATATCATCAATAGAACCTCCTAGTCACTATCAGAATAAACGACTAGCTTTTGGCTTGAATATGGTTAAAAAAACACTCCATAATATGAAGTTCCTCTTAGGCATCTCATAATTCTCTTAGCTGTCCCCAAGTGAATTTCATTAGGTTCATTTATAAACCTTAAAAGTAGACTTGCCGCATGCATCAAATTAGGTTTAGTAGTCATGATGTACAACAAACTACCAATAAGACTCCTGTAGTACCTTGGATCAACCTTCTTTTCCCCATCAACTTTGGATAACTTCTCATTCACTACAAGTGGAGTTGCCATTGGCTTACAATGTTGCATTTTGAACTTCTTTAAAATGTCTTTTGTATACATGGCTTGTGAGATAAATATTCCATCATGTGATTGATGAATTTCCATGCCAAGAAAATAATTTATGAACCTAAAATCTATCATCTCAAAATTCTTATTCATCTTATTTTTGAAAGTCATGATCATTTCTAAGTTGTTACCACTGACAAGTAAATCATCAACATAAAGTGAAACAAGTAGAATGTCTGAATTGCCATGCCTTTTGATGGAAAGTGTATGCATATTCTTTCTCCTCTTGAAGCCTTAGTCTTAGAAATGAGAGTCAATTTTGTTGTACCAAGCTTTAGGAGCTTGTTTCAACCCATATAAGGCCTTATTAAGATGACAAACCTGATGTTCTTTTTTTTTTTCACAATAAACCCTTATGGTTGCTCAATATATATCTCCTCCTCTAGGTAGCCATTAAGGAATGCAGACTTTACATCAAGTTAGGAAATCTTCTAACTATTTACTAATGTGATTAAAGTTCTAACCATATCAAGTCTTGTAATCGCAGCAAAGGTATCTCCATAATCTATTCCAGCTTGTTGATAATATCCTTTAACAATTAATCTTGCCTTATGCTTATTGATTGACCCATCTGGATTTAACTTGGTTTTAAAGACCCATTTTACACCAATCACTTTTCTGCTCTTTGGTCTATCAACTAACTCCCAGGTGTGATTTTTCTCAATCATATTGATTTCATTTAACATGGCTTCTTGCCATTCTTTAGCCTTTGAAGCTTCAGTATAGCTATTTGGCTTATGAATTGCATAGTGACAAGATTCACACATCTCTGGATCTAAATGGATGGCTATAAAATCTTGATAGATATCAATCAAGAGTCCTTTACCTTTTTGACTTATAGCAATCTCATTGGACGATAGTGTGTGGACCTTATTTGTAGAAATCACTAGTGTGGTTAGAGAAAACCCACCATCATCATCTTCATAATCATCTTGAACATCTTTTGGATGCTTTTCAGATTGAGGAATTGGAATAATAGTTCTTTCAATCTTCTAATTATCTCGATTCCACGTTGCATTTTCATCAAATTCCACATCTCCTTTGATTACAATGTCTTCAGTGTTGAGATTAAAGATTCTATAGCCTTTTGATTGAGAGCTATAGCCAAGAAAAATTATTTTCTTTGATTTATCATTGAGCTTGCCCTTTTGTCAAGATGGGACATAGACATAGCAAGATGTTTAGCTATTGGTTTAACCCCACTTCAAACTTTAAAATGGGGTTTTCTACTGCAGAGCCTTAATGGGAAGCCTGTTTAACAAGTATACAATAGTGTACATAGCTTCTATCCAAAATTTCTTGGGTATTTTCTTTTTTGCTAGCATGCATCTTGCCATTTCCATAATGGTTCTATTTTTTTCTTTTAAAAATCTAGTTCTATTGAGGTGTACACCCAATTATGAGTTGATCTTCAACACCTGCATCATCATAAAACTTGTCAAATTCAGATGAAATATACTCTTTTTCCTTATTAGATCAAATTCTCTTTAGTTTACAGCCACTTTATGTCTCCATAAGAGCTTTGAATTTTTTTAAAATGTGGAACACATTCGATCTATCTTCCATGTCATTCAGGTGAATCATCAATGAACAATATGAAATATATATTCTCATTGAAAGACAAAGTCCTCTAGGTCCACAAAGGTCAGTGTCCATAAGTTTAAATTTCTCCTTTGCTCTCTACATACTTTATGCTATAAAAGGCTTCATGTGTTGCTTACCAAGTTGGCAAGCTTCACACAAACTATCAATATCATGAATTGAAGGAAGATCTTGAATGATATTTCTTTAGTGGATAAGTTTGAGAGCACATAAGTTGTAGTCCCCATACCTCTTGTGCCATAACTATGTCTCATTACTTTGGGCTTTATTAACGTCTTTTTTAGAGTCATTTCAGGGGAAAGCTCTTATTTTGCATTTTGACATGAGTAATCTCCCTCTTTTTCGGATCAAATATGGTGTAATGATCACCCTTAAAATGGATAGAATATTCGTGCTTGATCATCTGAGGGACACTCAATAAATTTTCATTGAGCTCAGGGACTAAATGAATGTCTTTTATGAGCTTAACACCTTTTTTACTATTGATATGTATAATCTCTTTGCCTTGGGATTCCACTACTACTCCATTTCCTATTCAAATAGGAATCTTTACTGAAGTGTCAAGATCAATAAAAATTTCTCAATCATAGGTCATATGACTTGTGCATCCACTATTAATAAACCAGCTCTTATTGCCATTGCCAGAGCTAGCATCTTGTCAAGCAAAAAATAAGTGATCATTATCATTACTTTCTATAAAATTCACATATTATTCTTGATTATTTAGCTGGCCATATTTTGCTCTGCAATCTTTTCAATATGGTCAAAATTCTAAAAAAATATGTATTGGGGCTTGCTTTTGAATCAATAATTGTTTTCTGGATGATTGGTTTTACCACAAGTGCCACATGGAGGAAATTTTTCTTTATGGGAAGCATTTCCCATGGAGCCATTATATGCTCAAACATTCTTTCTTTATTTCTCAAAATATTTGCTTTTGCCTTTGCTGCCTTTTTGCTTTAATGACTTCACATGATGTCTTGTTTAAAAGGCACCTTTTATTGAGCCTTCTGCTCTTTTGTTGAATTTTGCCTCATGTGCTAGCAAGGAGCCAAAAAACTCAATAACATAGAGGTTGCTCATGTCTTTGGACTCTTCGATGATTGATACAATTATGTTAAAATCTTTTGTTAAGCTAATGAGCACTTTCTGAACTATTCTTTGATCAAGAATAATATCACCATAAATTTTCATTTGATTTACTATTTCCATGACTTTGAAAGAGTAATTTTTCACACTCTCACCATCCTTCATCTTAAGATTCTTAAATTCTCTTATCAAATTATTGAGTTTGATAAGTCTTACTTGTGAAGTTCTTTGGAATTCTCCCTGGAGTATGGCCCATCCTTTTTTTTTGTGTTATTGAGACTCTAATAATTCATGATGAAATGGAGTCCACAAGAGCATTATGGATGGGAGCCAATGCTTTGGCATCCTTGATCTCATTCTCTTTTAGCACCCTTAAATGAGCTTCTGTGTATTGCTTCTTTTTTTTTCTTGGCTCAAAGCCATTTTCTATAATCTTTTATAAATTATTTGCTTTTAAAAAAGAGTCTCATTTTGACAGTCCAATAATTATAGTTTTCTCCCATGAAAGTTAAAGGTGTCGCTAAAGAGATAGTAGATGATGTGGAGGTTGAAGCCATATAAAGTTTTTTTTTATTATAGTTTTGGCCCTTAAGATCTTCTAAAGCTTTGATACCACTTGTTAAAAACCAGAGATTGTATTTTATTTTGGGATGGTGAGAAGTAATAATAAATAGGAGAAGAGAATTCTTATACTTAAAAGAAATATAACTTTTTTGATATGTTTACAATCAATATACATATAGTATTTATAATATTACAATATACTATAATAAGTTATAAACTTTCTTAGATAATTAAATATATACCATAAACTTAAAAAAATTTCTATTATTTTTATAATTATTATTTAGCACATACTAAATATAGAAATATTATTTCTTTCATTTAGAAAAAGTCCCATTTCTCAACATAAAATATAATTATATAATAATTATTTTATATATTTAAAGAGTGTTTGATTTTGTGGATAGAAAGAACTGACAGTTGTTATTCATTAAAAAGAAGAAAAAATAGCTACTAGTTATTTTAACCTCTATTCAAAAGCTCTCTTTTTTTTTCGATAAAAAAAGCTCTCATTTTTATGAGTTCCATTTTGATGTTTTGTCTCAAGAGCTTGACAGAATATTCTTTAATTGTTCTCAAGTATGGGGCATATAACTTGAAAAGAAAGCAAAGAAATATTAATAATAATGAAAATAATTAAAGTTTTGCTACTAATTTAGAGTAATGACAAAAGTAGAAATAAAATAATTTAATGGAGAATTCAAATGGAGGTTTTTCAATCCGAAAAAATATCTATTAATGTCACAAAAGCAAAATTGAAGAAAAAAGAATTAATTTTTTCCTTTTACAATGAGTATTCCGTTTGTTTGAGGGAATATCCTCTGAGAAAATAAACTCATATGACTTCGATAAAGCTAAGTTAGCTAACTTATAGGCATTATATTGTCTTGTATATGAACATGATGGAAGGAATTTGAAGAATAACATCTAGATATCAATAGAATATCTTTATAAAGTAAATAAGGAATCAAATGATTTCCTTGTTGTCTTCTTTTATATCTTAGTGACTCGAGTGATAAATATTATAAGATTAAGTTCATAAGTTCATTTATGTCTTTCTCCTTCACCTCCTAGTTGTTAAAAAAAATGCTTTCCTTACTGCTGATGCAAATATTAAGCACAATTTATTTTAATAACAAGATGCTAGAAGCTAGCCTCTAATGCCATATATAGACTATAAAAAATAGCCTAGGCTTCTACAACTTCAATATTCTAGCTCCCTTGTATTCATTGACAGGTTGACAATATAATCTAACATGTAGAATCACAGATAACAACTCCAAGACCACTTTCAGCTATATCTGACTAGAAAGAAACATCAATATTAATTTTAAATTTAGCTTCAAGTGGAGGAAACCATTTTTGCTCACTGGAAACATGGTTAACATCAATATCTAAGACCTGGATTTGAACCACCTTGTACCTCTCCAGTTGAGAAATAGCTTGGCTACTGACAGTATGAGCAGGTGGAAGGGTTGCACTATGAGCCACTATATGTATTACAAGGGAACTAAATGTTCCACAAAACTTGTGCCACCAACTCAATATGTTGATTACCAATTTAAGAAAGTAAAATTTTAAACCAAGCTATCAATGATCTTTGCTTAAAATAATCAACATGCACAATTAAAGGAGAACAGAGATAAACTAGGGCATTTGGTTTATTCTTTGGAATCTGAATGAGAATGAGAATGGGAGTATAAAAGAATGTGAAAGGAATTGAAAATTTGAAGAATGTGTTTAGCTATCTAAGGAATAATAATGGGAATAAGAACTAAACATTATTTAACAACTAAAATTTTTTTATGAAATTTTTTTTATATATAAAAAATTAATAATATAATTATTTTTAAATATAATTTTTAAAAATAAATGTTAATATTTAAATATTTGACCAATTTATAATTGATTTAACTTGATTCTCAAAAGAATAAAAAATAATTCCTTAAGAACAAAAGGGGAATGGTTATTCCCATGAATGGATAATTTTAGCAAAATAAACACTAAGAATCAGAATCGTCTACTTTTTCCTAATCAAACAGACTTTAATTGTGTCTATACACAATCTTAAAAAATATACAATAGAGTTTTAAACTGATCACCATAGAAATAACACTTGCCTTGAAACATTAGTCCCCTAGATTCAAGAACTTTAAAACATTATAAGAAACTATGGAGGAGGCACCAAAGAAATAATTTAACTTTTGGTTAAACATGAAGCTATGAAATGATTTTCCAAAAGGGATCAATTGAATGACAATTTGAGGGACCTTAGTGGCTCTATAATTGGTAATTTAAAGTTGCATAGTAATGACTCTTAACACTATAAAAACCTATTTTTGTAAGGGACCAAAAGCAATGATCTTGCGATAGTTGATAACTAAATATAAGCTTCAAAACAAAGGAAAATTGACTTCACCAAATTAGTTTACCGGCTCGATAACTCTGGCTTCTTGAGGTAGAATTTTAGGAATAAGAGGGGCCATGTGAATCAAGTAACCAACTGGCATGCCAAAGGTGAATATTTTTACCATGACCAACTCACTAAAACAAGTCTTGTTTAAGCTTTGGAATAGGTTTAAGAAGGCTACACCAATAGTAACTAAGCAAATACGGTCCCCTAGCATATAAAAAGGATGATGTAATGACTATATATATATATATATATATATATATATATTAAAATTGCCCTAGAGGAGGGTGAATAACGCTTTTGTAATTTTAAAGGAAAATTAAAGAGGTTAGTCATGAATTAAAAAGGAGATTAAAGAAGAAGAAGAAGAATGAACACATAAATTCAAAGAGTTTGATTTATCAATAAACCTCCGTCTCCACATAACTCTTCAAAGTTAGGTTTTTTGAACCACCACAATATATTTTCTTAAATTGATTTTTACAACTTTGAGTGTTAGGCTCAACTCTAACCTTTTACAACTTTGAGTTTTAGGCTCAACTCTCACCTTACAAACAAAAGTTTAAGATCACTTTTCAACTTAATACCTAAGTGTTTTTAATAGGCAAACACTTTAATCTTTCACATAAGAATAGAACCTTACTTCCCTTTTCTTATTCCCTTAGAAAATATAAGAAGAATTCCTATTCTTACACATAAACTCACTCTCAAAGGAGTTAAAGAATACAAAGAAAGTAGATGAAAATTTTAGTGCTAAATTGAATGCTAAGAGGTAGAGTTCATTAACCAAAGTGTATAACTCTTTAATGAAGTTATAAGAGTTATTCTTATAGTTTGAGCATAAAAAAGTATGGTTGTTGAAGCCATTAATGTCATCTCCAACCTTTTCAAGCTTCATTAAATTCAATTAAGCTTTTTGTAGAGATTTCACCAGTCCAGGTAAGGACATTCTTAGTCCTGATTGGGACCTTCAATAAAAGTAGCCATTCAAGTTGACATGACCATTGATCTTAAAGGAGACTATATGTGTCCTAGTCGAGATTAAGCTTTGAACTAATGTCCTGGCTGGTATTCTCGTTGGAACATAAATCGAGATTAGTACTAGATGAAACCATAAAGTTTACACATTTCAATCTTGGATGAGCTCACTTGGTCCAAAGAGGATTGCCTCATCCCAAGTGGTGTTTCAGTGGAGATCGTGCTTGGGATAGGCACTATCTAAGGCACGAAATTAAGCGATAATGTCCCGATCTTGGTCTTAGTTGGGATGCAGCTCGTGATTACCTTCTAGACTTAAATTCCTTTGATTTTTCTTTGTGATTTTATTCTCCAAAGTTATCTTGACTTCTACACACTTGTATCAAACATATTAGATGCTTAAAATAAGGTTGGTTAAGATCAAAATAAGGGTTAATTAAGATTGATCATTAAATTGGTCAACAATCTCCCCTTTTTTGATTTTAACAAACCTATTTTGAGTTTGAGAAAATAATTTAAGGTGCAACTTTGTGTCCTTGAACTCCTGCCCAATATATGAATTATTTTTTGATGTTACTCCCCCTCAATGTGTGCATAGTTATAATAAAATTAGTAAAGGAAAAATCTAATACTTCTCACCCTTTAGGCAAAATGCAAAAAGAAGAAAAAAAAATTGTGAAAGTGCCTTAGAGAGGGGGGGGGGGGGGGAGGAGTGAATAAGGCTATGATAGTTTTGTGGAAATTAAAATCAAATTTAATAAATGAATAAGAATTGAAAGAGAATAAAGAGGAAGAACAATGAACGCAAGAATTTAAGGAGTTCAGATTCTCAATAATCCTATGTCTCCACCTAACTTATCCCAAAGTTAGGATTTTTAAAATCTACAATCTTATTCATAAGATTGAGATTGCACAAGAGTTTGAGGCTCACTCTTTGACCTTACGCAATCAAGAGTTTTAAGGCTAACATTTTAACCAATTCCCAAGTGTTTCAATAGCTAAACATTTAAACTAATTGAACTAGAAAAATAACTCACTTCCCCTCTAATATATCCTAAGAATTAGATGAAGATGAATTCCTATTTCTAACTATGAGCGACCTAGGTTGGTTTGTTCTTTTTTGTACTTTATTAGACAGTGTAATGGGTCTTTCCGTTTCTGAGGGACATGGCAACTTTGTCGAATAGGGACAAGTGATTGGTCTTAGGGGGATGAGACGCTTTTGATTTTTTGGAGTGGCCACTCAATTTTTAGAAAATCAGGAAAAGAAAGGGACAACATCGAGTCACTTAGCGAGTATTGTCCCTAGTAGAGATTTTTGAGTTATGGGATTGTGTCTACTTTTTGACTATTTCTCATTATACAATATTCGATGTATAACTATCATAAAACCCTAGTTTTAGTAATGCCAGTTTGTATAGCATTCATAAAGAACATAAGAAGTATAAGATAATGAAGTTGAAAACTTGTTTATTACATCGCTTTCCTGATAAAATATATATAAATAGGAAAAGATTATGGAAAAATAAATCTAATATGATAGATCTGTAAGGATAACACGGTCATTTACATAGCTTGCTCAATGAATGGTAGGATGATCATGCTTGCACTAATTATTTATGCTTTAATGATGAATGATGATAATATAAAGGATGCATGAGGTCATCAATGGATCGAGAGCATGATGACTCTATTTTGGGACATGAACTTTTTCACATTATTGATATTTATAGTGTGATTTCATGATTTCAAAAATAAAGGATGCAGAATGATTATATGAAATGAGCAGAAAGATTGCTAATCTCATCACACAAGCACAAAAGTATTCCCAAATGTTGGTGACAATAAAATAAAATGCAATATGATAAAATAAACGTGCTAAAATGATTGTATAGTCATCAGACTCGACTAAGCTTGTGTGAGCTTTGAAGCTTTATCTTCGAGAGATTATGAAGCTTTCCTTATCGAGAGGTTCAAAATGACAGTAAAATGATGCCAAATTGTATACCTTTGAAGCTTGCTTTGATAAAGATAAGGCTTGGTTTAGTGGAAAAGGGATCTAACAACCTAAGGAAAAGGTTATGGGAAAGTAAAAACTATTTGGATTCCAACACCTTTAATTAGACTGATTTTTGAGTGTGTATGTGTTTCTGTTGGGTACTGTGATGCAAACGCAGCGGAAAAATTAAAATTTTGTCATGTTCCCAAGCCAGGATCCATGTAATTCGACTAATTGATTAAATCTAAGGTTTTTAAAATCTTACCAAAATGCAGAAGAGGTAAGATTTTCTGGAAGGATGAGAGGAGGTTCACACTGGTGACACCTTACCTCGAGCTTTTTGGCTTGGTTGTTCGGATCAAGACGTCTCCAAAAGGATGCGTCCTTTATAGGTATCCACACGAACAGCCCTTCACAAAATGAATTTGAGTGTGTGTGCTAGCAACTTCTTGACTGTCTCACAAATCAAGAACAAAAAGAAAAACTCTGTCTTTGTTTTCTAAGAGGAAGGAAAATGAATTTGGAGGCAAAAACAAAGTGTGTGAAACCCTAGAGAATATAACATATTTATAGACTCCAAGTTAGGGTTTCACTTATCAATAACCTTTTGGTAATTTTCCATTTATTATATTCTAATTTTGTTTAAAAACAAATCAAAAATAATATCTTATTTATTTATTTAAAATAACATTTATCTTAAATAAATAAACAAATAAATAAATAAATAAAACACTTTAATTATTTATTTCCACAGAGTTTATTTTGGGCTTATTAAACCCATATCCATTTTGGGCTTGTTCTAAGTGTGTGACCCTGTAGGTTCACATAACATTGGCAGTGGGCCTAAATCTCTATTTAGGCCTACAAGTCATAAGTGGCCTCTAGCAAGACATTATGACTACCCAAGTCATGTGAAATCAATAATCCGACATAACCTAATTATAGTGAATTTTATTGTCCCTTTATCACATGATATCTTAATTGAACATAAGGCATAGAATGTCATCCTTATATAGTTCAATATTATGACTTGATTCCAAGTAGACTGAAAATGATAACTCTTTATCAATTCATTTCAGCATGGCCATGCATTTTCATTCAGTCTCTCTCATCAAGGGGCCTTTAGATATCTTTCTCATATTAATGAGGGATAAATTCCTTCTAAATCACTCACATTCCTCACATAACTAATTTTATATCCAACAACATTCTTTTAATCATCCGGTTAAAGACAATGTTAGAATGTGTCAAAACATAAAATAGCTATGTAGAAATCCATGATGATTTCAAGGTCAAAGGACCGAAATAAAATTACTGTGATAAGAAATACTTATGACAATAATCTATGTAATATTCTCATAGTGGGTCAATCCAGTACATGATCTCTCATCATGTACCTATGAGTTGACTTAATATCTCATATTTATGATTAGTAAAACATAACCATCAGTCAACATCATACTAGCCTTAATACTTTAATATTCATATAATGAATAAATGGCTATGGTTAATTAGAATAGAACTCTTATTTTAATCTAAGGGTTTTACTATCAAGTCACATACTTGATGGCCTTAGTAAGAATTAACCATTCATGTAATTATCATAAAATCAAATGATAATATAATACCTCTTTATTAATAAAATAAGAAATTCAATACATAATCACAAATGATTGACCTAGTGCATATCACTAACAGTTTCTACTTGCTCCCCCTTCCAAAATGGAGAGTAGAGGGGTCTATTTATAGGAAAAAATGTGTAGAATGGGTAGTGTAAGTGTGGTCACGTGCATATAAAGGGATTTTTTGCATGTGGCCATGCCAAGTGGATGTGGTCATGCACAGTGTACACGTGGCCATGGGCATGCCATGCGTGCACGGGTGCATTTTCATGCTCACTTCGATGATCTATGCACTCTTCCTGAGTTCTATGCGCACTATTTCGGGTTGATTCCTAGGGTTTTTTAGCCTTTCAGATGCATTTCTAGAGTTTGTTTTGCCAAATTTAGCTTTAATAATTTCATATGACATTTAGGGGTGTTTACGCACAGTTCTAAGTGATACATACTAATGCTCGGGTTGTTTTGAACCATTTTGGGACCACTTTTGGAGGTTTTAGAACCTTTTGGACATGTTTCTTAAGTTTGTTTTATCAAAATTGATTTCCATTTTTTCATGAAGCTGGGTCTCGATCTAATGAAATACCCACCAGCCCAACAAATTGAGCATTCTGAGAGGAGTTTTCTTGAAATAAAACCTCTCATTGTTTTAATAATTCATATTTAGCAAGGTTGGAGTATAACTTAATGGCCCGATGATTGATTTTGCACACTAGTGGGGTCAGTTAGGTTTTTTAAAGGTTGTACACTTCAGAGACATTATGAATGAGAAGACTTTAGTCATCTCAGGGATTCATTTCATCATTGGACCTTTTTGGGCACAGTCAAATTTGAGGTATGACAGTTGCCCCCTTGCTTCCTGTGTGTTGTATAGCCACCTAATGCTAGTGTCAATACACATGAAGCAAAATGCAAAGATGCAAAAAACATTTTAGTAGGGAGAGAGGCACTTACCTATGGGTTGTCTTTAGACGTTTTGTCAAAATTTGACTACTGTTGTTGCATTTTGTTTGTTGTTGTTATTCTATGACTTGGTCTTCACACAAGGTGCTATTTGGGACATATGCATGCTTGTGATTCATGCAAAGTGCACTAGGATTTATACGACTATAACCTTTTTAGGTGTCACATAATGAGGATGCTACTAAGCAAAAAGAGATGTGACAATAACCTTCTTAGGTGTCACGTAAATGAATATACTACTAAGCAAAATGTGGATGCAACTATAAGCTTTTAGGTGTCATGCAAATGAACATGCTACTAAGCAAAATGTATATACGACTATAACCTTCTTAGGTGTCACGCAAATGAACATGCTACTAAGCAAAATATGGACGTGACTATAACCTTCTTAGGTGTCACATAAATGAACATGTGACTATAACCTTCTTAGGTGTCATGTGAATGAACATTTGACTATAACCTTCTTAGGTGTCATGCAAATGAACATGCTACTAAGAAAAATACAAATGCGACTATAACCTTCTTAGGTGTCATGCAAATGAAATGCTACTAAGGAGAATATGGATGTGACTATAACCTTCTAGGTGTCATGAAAATGAACATACTACTAAGAAAAATACGGATGTGACTATAACCTTCTTATGTGTCATGCAAATGAACATGCAACTATAACCTTCTTAGGTGTCACGCGAATGAACATGTGATTATAACCTTCTCAGGTGTCATGTGAAATGATTATGCGATTATAACGTTCTTAGGTGTCACGTGAATGAACATGCAATTCTGACCTTCTTAAGTGTCATGTGAATGAACATAAGACTATAACCTTCTAAGTTGTCATGTGAATGAACATATGATTATGACCTTTTTAGGTGTCATGTGAATGAACATATGACTATACCTTCTTTGATGTCACACGAATGAATATGCGACTATAAACTTCTTAGGTGTCACATAAATGAACATGCAATATAACCTTCGTAGGTGTCACGTGAAAGGATATGTAACTATAACCTTTTAAGTGCCATGCAAATGAACATACGACTATAACCTTCTTAGGTGTCACGTGAATGAACATGCAACTATAACCTTTTTAAGTGTCACGTGAATGAAGATGCTATTAAGTAAATGAGAATGCTCCTAAGCAGTGTGGATGCTCCTAAGTAATGTGAGGATGCTTCTAAGCAATGAGGAGATGCTTCTAAGCAATGAAAGTGCTTTCAACCAATATAAATGCTTATAATTGATGAAAATGGTTTTAAGCAATGAGAAGATGCTTCTAAGCAGTGTGAATGCTCTTAAGCAACGTGAATGAGGTAGTGGTGATGATGCAGTAATGATGCAATGATGATGTAGTAATGATGTAGTGATTTGTCATATTAAGGATGTTGTTTTTATGATTTGGAGTAAGGTATCTTATAGTGAATGTTCCTTGCTCTTCTTCTTTTATAGGATGTTGAGTTTCCTAATGAAAGAGGTGCACGTGCAGTGTCTTTAGATAGATAGAGTCCATATTAGTGTACTTTTATATGAGTTTGGTGCATGTCTTATGCTTAAATGGAAGTTTAGGACTGCAGAAGTGAGTGTGCAAAGTCTAGAAGTGCGTGTTAAACTATAAAAGAGCTTTAGAAAGAGGAAGTGCACGTGATTATATGTGATCACTTGCTTGTGCATATGGTCACAGGCTTCCCCCCTTTGGACTTATTTAAATGGCTATTTTTGGAGTCTTAGGAGGTTTTGTCCGGACTTCTTTAAGTGTTTTCTGACTTTTCCTGACCCTTTTTGTGTTTTGAGTGCTATTTGCTATGTTTTGCTTATGTACTTCCATTTTCTTCTACATAAAATGGAATTTCCCAACATTCCTGAGGGTTTGGAGGACATTTTTATTAATGTTGATGTTGATCTTGAGGGTGACTTTGTAGAGGCTACTAGAGTTGGGACGTCCATAGCAGGGACTAACACATATGGTGCTTAGAGTTCTCGCCATCTAGGCTTTCTTGGGGAGATCTGATCCTTATTGTTCATAGCTTAGAGACTAACACTTAAGTGCATCATCGTCATGAGGTAGGTCCCTCTTTGCCCTTATTTTCTGAAGCTTGTTCGTTGGCTGCTTTGCTGTTTATTATGTTGTATGGGGGTTATTGCAGTTGTAGCTCTGTAGCTCTTGTTGTAACTGTCTGTCTAGCTTTATTGTAAATGCTAATGGCTGATAGCTCTTGCTTTATTTTCTTTTTATGATTGTCTACTTACTGCGATGCTTTTCTTTTCCTCCTTTATTGTTTTTATCCTATTGAGTGATAGAAAGAGAGAGATGTATTAGTATTTAATAGTTGGGCAAATGTTTGATAATGTACTTGTTGTTTATAGCACTGTAGGTATGTCACTATGCTACCTGGTAGTTTAAACAGAGTCAACATGTATTATCAGTTTCTTTTGATGTGTGTGAAGTAGATGGTTGCCAAGAAAGGGCTTTAATGGGGTGATTGCTGCATTGTCTTATGACTCGTATGCGTTGAGTCAGATTGCCATGTATACATTAATAAAGTAGTGGATGGACACGATGCACACTTTCCATCTACCTATCAGGGAGATGACTATTACCCCATTAGATTTTGTCGCTATCATGAGCTTAAGCCTTTTCGGAGAGCCTATTCCTTTTAGTGAGGAAGAGTGATTTACTGCTGTGGCAAGGAGGCACCTCATAATGGATTTACTTAAGGTAGTCACACCTATGAAGTCTAGTTGCCTGTATCTCACTCAATACACAAAATTTGTTTCTTCCATGCAGGCTTTGTATGATGATGGCTTTATTTCAGCAGAGTAGCTAGCTCGCTACTTTTTATTTTATTTACTGAGTGCTGTTATCTTCCTGAATCCTTTAGGTATGGGTGATCTACGATTATTGCCTATCTTGAGAGACCTGGATGGCTTACTGGGCTATTGCTAGGCCATTACCCCGCCTTTGCTCATATGTACTCAAGCCTTGACATAGCATGCCAAGGTGGCTCGAGGATCTGTGGATGCTTGTTCATTCTATATGTGACTAGGAGTTCTATTGTATATTCTTTTACTTTTAGGTTTATTATTTCTGACCCTCTGATTTTGACAGATCTGGGCATATGCATTTAGGATTCTTCTTTGTCCATCCATCGAGCATTTCCAAGAGGATTGCTTCCCTCGTTATCCTAGTTTAATTAGGAATACTATTGATTTGATTAAGGATTATACGGTGGTTTGGGATCATATAGGGAAGTTATCCCCTAGTTAGGTATGTCTAATTTTTGCTATATTGGTTATTCCTTTCTTAGGGGTCTTTTGTTCATTGTTGCCCTTTAAGTAGATGTTTCTTTGCTGGTGGATGTCGAGGTCTTATTGGATGGCGGAGATGGTGGCTGCATGGCAGCTAATAGAGAGACAAGTATTGCTCTCTGGCCTCATCGACAAAGTGTGGTTTTTGGGTTAGCGATTCCATCATTGGTGGGATGGTCCATATATGAGGAGAGTTCATGTCCCTCCCCCTAGTGACATGTTCTTGGGTCATGACCTTTATGGTGATGATCTTGCTGCTGTTATGATGGGATTCCCCTCTGAGAGCCTCTTAGAGAGTGCGGGTTTGCCTTATATTGATGTATTGATCCCTCAGCTAATTGATGTTGTAGCTATTGGGACCTTTCCTTCACCTCCCCCTTTTTAGGTGGATGCATCTTGTCCTTTAGGTTTGAGGATTAGGCCATCATATGGGTCATCAAGAGTTGCTTCTTCTGATCTTGTAAGCCTTTATTCTTGTTTTAGTGCAAGTATGTAGCAAACTTTATTAGTAATAAACTATAATTGACATGAGTTATAAGAGCTTATCTGCCGTGACATTGGAGGAGATCTGGATCTCATTTTGAGGAGGATGAGGGTACATTCTATACTGAGGTGACTGTGTATGATGATAACTGTACATGCTTCTTGCTGTGTATCATTAATGATGATTTTTTCCATTACTAGCATCTACCTTTTTTTTCCTTTTTTTGCCTAAAGCGTCTCCTTTTGGAGCTTTTCGTACTTACCTGGGTTTTCTTTTTCTTTCCTTTTTTGCCTAAGGTGTCTCCTTTTTGAGCTTTTCATGCCTAACTAGGTTTTTTTTTTACTTTAACGACAATGGATGACCTCAAAGAGAGAGCTTAAAGAGGATGGTAAGAACCATGGTCATGTAATAAGAGAAAATGCAAAGCATGCATGATGCAATTAATGATGATAAAATGTGTTGCACTTTTCAGAGACATTTTGCATAAATTGGCAATCATTCTCATTTTACTATAATTATTTAATAAAAGCACAAGTGCATTCATACAAATTTTAAACTTGAGGTTACCAATGTCCTTAACTAGCCTTATTAGGTTTTCTAATTAAGTATTTTCTTTTTTCCTTAATTTTTGCTTGAGTTGCCATTTTTAGGTTTTCAACTAAGCGGGAAGTCCCTAACTTTTACTTGAGCTGCCATTTCTAGGTTTTCAACTCAATGGGATGATTTTTCTATGTGCCTTAGGCATAGTACTTCTTCAAGCGGTTTGTATTTAATGGTTCGGATAATTCATTATTTTCAAAATCCATTAGTTTGACTGCTCTTTTTGATAAGACATGTTTGACCAGGTATGGGCCTTCCCAATTTGATATGAATTTCCTTCTAGGGTCTAAAATTTTTTATCTTGTTTACTTTAGCACCCATTCTATTGCTTTCACACTCTTATGTTTTACACTTCTATTGAAGATCTTGGCTAGTCAAGCATGATACAACTGTGTGTGGTGTAGAGCCTTGAGCCTTTGGCTGTCTAAAAGAGTGAGATTTTCATGCCTCTGTTAAGCCCACTACACTTCTGGTAATTCAAATTCGATCACTACCTGAAGAGACTTGATCTCTTTTTTAATTGGAAGAATTACTTCTGGTCCATACACTAATAAGAAAGGAGTTGCTACTGTTGATGTTTTGATTGTTGTTCAGTACCCCCATAAGGCATGTGGAAATCTGTTTGCCCAATCTTGGTAAGTCTAATTCATCGTTAATAAGATCTTTTTGATGTTCTTGTTTATAGCTTCAATTGCCTTATTCGCTTGTGGTCGGTAAAGAGAAGATTTATGATGTTCTACCTTATAACTCCTTAGTAGCTCTCTAATTTCCCCTTATAATTAGACACCGTTGTCAGAGATGATGTGATAGGGGATCCTATATTAATAGAAAAAGTTTCTTTTGATGAACTTAGCCACTTGCTTGGCTCCTATCTTTACGAATGAATATGCTTTGACCCATTTTGCAAAGTAGTCCACTGCCACTAGGATGAACCTGTGTCCGTTTGAGGCTATCTGGTGGATTTCCCCAATTATTTCTAGTCCTTATATTGAGAAGGGCCATGGAGAGGAGATGTAGTGTAGTTCTATTGGGGGAAGGTGACTGACATTCCCATGGATCTAACACTTGTGGCATTTCCTTACAAATTTGACGCAGTCTTACATCATCAACATCCAAAAAAATCTTTAGCTTCTTAGCCAGGATTGCTCCATTCATGTGTAAACCATAAACACCCTCATGTACTTCTTCTACTGCTCTTATAGTCTTAGTTTCATCTAGACATTGGAGTTGTAAACCATTTGAGGTTCTTTTGTATGACACACCCTAGTGCGATGTGAATTTTGATGCTAGTTGTCAAATGACTACTTTGTCTCTTTCATCTGGTTGATTAGGATAGGCCCGTTCCTTCAGATATCTCTGAATGTCCTAGAGCTAGGGCTTTTTAGCTACTTTTATCTTTGCTATCTTATAGTCTTTATGACAAGGTTTCCTCGATTTGAGTAGAATTAGAGACTTTATGGGCATTTTTGATGGTCCTTCCCATACCAATTCTAGGGAAGCAAGTGCATCTACCATCTTGTTGTGATTCCTAAGGAGATGAATGAATTTGCATTTTTGGAAGGACATGGTGAGTAGCCTTAAGTATTCTAGATAAGGCTTTAAGTGCTGCTCTTTCAATTCCAACTCTTCCATGGCATGATTGATTACTAGCATGGAATCTCCAAAGCTTTCAACTTCTGTGACATCCAGGGCTATCAGTGCTTCCATTTCGAGATTGCATGTCTCATATTCTGCTTCATTGTTTGAGGCTTTAAACTTGAGCTTTTTAGCAATTGGTAATACTTCACCTTTTAGAGATTATAGTATGACACTGATTCTTGCGCCGAACTAGTTGACTACTTTGTCAAAGTACATGCACCATCCTTGGATCTTAATGGCTAAGCTGAGGTCGTCTAGGAAGTCTAATTGGATTTCTTCTGACTCTGGAATGGGGTTGAGAGCTAGAAATTTAGCCACAACTCTCCTTTTTACTACCTTTTTAGTAAGATATTGTACATCAAATTCTATTAATAGTATGAGCCACTTAGCAAGTTTACCCACTAGAGAGGGAGATTTGTAGAGGTACTTCATTGGGTCCATTTTAGACACGATTTGAATTCTATAAGATTGAAAGTAGTGTTTGAGTTTCTTCATTGCCTATACCATTGCCAGGCATATCTATTTGACTTGGCTGTACTTCTCCTCATATGGTAGCATCTTTTTGCTCAAGTAGTAGATTGCGTATCCTACTTTCATTTCTCCTTCTTGGGCTAACATTGGACTAATTGCATTCCCTTTGATGGATAGATATAGGGTTAGAGGTATCCTTGGTTTAGGTGGTTTTAGAACCAGTGGGTTGGCTAAGTAGCTTCTGATCTTGTCAAATGCTAGCTAATATTGTTCGTTCCATTCAGTTGATTGATCTTTTCTGAGTAGCTTGAAGATTGATTCATGATATAATGCAAATATGATTAGTATTTAGTATTAGTTTAATCTTAATTTCATTAATTTTTCTTATGTTTAGTGTGTTTATTTGCCTATAAAGTTACTACTTTCATTTCTTTTATCTTTATGGTTTATGATGTAGGTTAAATACATGTTTTAGGCTTAATTCATGCTTGGAAAAGACTTGGAGTTGATTAGAACAAGTTGGAGAGCAAAAGGAGTCATATTTAGACAATTGAAGCTTGTCATGAGTCGTCACCATGGGCATGACTCATAACAGAGAGCTTCTGTCATGAGTTGCCAGCCATGTCATGACTTGGCACAATGTAGAAGTCTAGAACATTCTGATTCAAGTAGTTTTTGTATTTCGGTCATAATTTCTTCTAAAGAGATCCAAATTTGATGATTCAAGTTTTTTTGGAAAGATAACTCAGAGAGATAGAACTTTTATGAATGAAATTTTGAGATTTAATGTCATATTGATGGACTAATTTGCCCTTAAAATTATAGTATCTGCAAAAAAAGATGACTTTTCATGAAGTGAAGCCATTCCAAGTTAAAAGTTCTAGTCCCTTCTAGTCAATTGTGAATGCCTATAAATAGATAGTCTTAGTTAGAAAAGTGGGGGGAGGAATTTCTTTCTATTGATATATATGAAATTCTTGCTATTATTATCTAAATTAGTGTTAGTTTTTTATTTAGCCATCATTATAAAAGGCAAAGCCAAGAAAGGAAAAGTACTACAAGCACCAAGATTTAGTAAAAAGGGTTTTATCTTTTCTCTTATCTTTTCCCTTTTTTCTATTTTATATTTGATTTTCTTTTGTTGTTGCTTAATCATGTATCTTGGCTAAACCTTTATTTGTTAGAACTGCAAGGAAGAATGAACCAATGAATTATATCTTTTTATAATGCATGATTAATTGCTTTCAATTGAGTGTTTAATTGAGTTGTATATGCTTGATCACTATATATGATGTGTTAGTCAAATTATTCACAATGACAATTGGGGTAATTTGGTGGAAAAACAATTGAATTCATTTAATGGTTAGGAAAGTACCTGGACATAAGAAATCCACTTTGAGGGGCTAAAGAATTGGTAAGGAACTTCATGGTTTTTGTTTATCTCTATAATGATACGACAACACTTATAGACTCTAGATGGAAATACCCTTTTTTGAAAATGATAGTTACACTTAAGGATTTTAGGTCATATTCTCCATTCATTGCATGTGTTCATTATTCATTATAATTCTTTGGCTAATTCAGAATTGTAGTTCTAACAAATAATATTTAATTTGATACTTAGATAATTAGACTATTTAGTATAGTTAGTAGTTAATTAGTATAGTTAGAATAATCCAACAAATTTCACTATTAATATATCGCCTATCCATCTTAGTATCTACTTGGTTAATATAAAATTTGCAATTTCCCAGTGTTCGACACCCTACTTGCTCTATCTAAGTCCTTAGAGACTAGGGTATACAATTCTAGCCCGCTTCAATTCACACACTACTGTCAACTTAGTGATGAATATGCTGATGAATTGCAGTTTCCTTAGAAACCCTGTGATTTCTTTATCTATTTTTGGCATTAGCACCTCTTTGATGGCTTTTTCTTTATCTAAATCCATTTCAATCCCATTCTAACTGACAACATACCCTAGCATCTTTCCTGAAGTAACCTTGAATATACATTTCTTCAGATTTAGCCTAAGACTGTACTTTTCAACCCTTATGAGGAAATTTTTTAGATCAGTGGGGTGTTCTTCCTTTGTTTTTTACTTGACCATCATTTTATCTATGTATACCTCCACTTATTTATGTATCATGTCATGGAACATTACAGTTGCCATTCTCTAATAGGTTGCCCCTATGTTCTTTAGTCCAAAAGGAATTACTTTGTAGTAGTAAGTACTCCATTATGTTATGAAAGTTTTCTTTACTTTGTCGATAATGGCCATTAGGATCTAATTGTACCTAGAGAATCCATCCATGAAGGAGTACATTGCACATATGGTGGCACTGTCAACCAACATGTTTATGTGAAGTAGTGGGAAGTCATCCTTTGGGCAGGCCTTGTTAAGATCTTTGTAGTTGACATAGATTCTAACCCTTCCATCTTTCTTTGGTACTAGTACCACATTTGCTAACCATTCTGGATAATCTACGACCCCTAGGAATTTTGCCTTGATTTTTTTCTCGATGTCCACTTTCACTAGTTGGTCCCATTATGGTATGAGTCTTCTCAGTTTCTACTTTATTGGTTTGCACCCTTCTTTGGTAAGAATGAAGTGTTGAGCAATGTCTCTATCAATACCAGGCATATCGTCATACGTCCAGGCAAATACTTTTGAATATTTTATTAATATTTTGTCAATTTCTCTCCTCTATTTAAGGGTAACATCTTTCAAATTATACATAATGCGTGGTTCAGATTTCATGCCAATGTTAAATGATTCAGTGCATATGGAATGAATGTAAAATATGCTAATGTTTTGATCAATGCAATACACACTACCATCAGGAAAGACATCAAACAAGTAAGCAAAATCATATTTCATTGCATTAACTTTAGAGTTTATTACATCATCATTTTCAAATAAGGACATAGAAATTAAAGAAGCAAACTTTCTTTAGATCAGTGGTTTGAGAGATGTTTCTGTCTTTAGGTCATCAAATACTTGTATGCTTCATCAATAACATTGTCTCCAATACTAGTGGTAAATCGATGGATGATTCTCTTCATTCATGTTACTCGAAAGTGATCCATAAACTTTTAATGTATCCTACTATTAGAGAAGTCTGCAAGCTTGGAAGGTACTTGTTGTTTCTCACTAAACTATCTCTTTACTAGTGCTGGATAATAGTAGGTGCATGACCTACATCTTGAGATTGGTATGCAATTGACATATGTACAGAGAGTCACATGTTTTAGCTTCTACCATGGACACATCCATCTCACTTAATATTCTAGTGCATCCTTCATGCATTCAAACCACTCTTGGGCTATGATGTGGGCTGAGTGCCTATAGACGTCTTTGATGTGTCTTTTTAGGTGGTTCATGGGTTGGTATCTCATCCAGTTCCCTATAGGTTTGTCGAGTAGACTTAGCTTTTCTTACAGCCATATTTGAAGCAATAGAGTGCTTCTAGTGAAGTTTAGACTTTTTCCACTTTTGAGGTCATCCAAACATTGAATGGTTTCTAAAAAAATCAATGGGAAGGGAGTCATATTACATTCCATCCCTTTAATGACTTGGAGTATCTTGTAATCTCCTAGCCCATCATTTGAGATGGTGAAGTATTGCATAAAGAAGTAACATGCAATGAGACATGCCTAATTCAGAGTACCAGTCTTTTTGGTAGTGCAAGTAGCCAGGAGTTGCATATGAATCAGTCATTTGTGCTCGATTACCAGTTCATCAAGCTTTTATGGGCTTAAATTAGGGAAATCAGCCCCAAGCCCTAGATATTTGACATCTTGGTTGGTGAAGATTGCCTCTTCTATCTTAGTGGGGGTTCACCCTACTATGGCACTAAATTCTTCATATAATGGGCATAGTTCTATGGCGTTGAATTAGAACACGTGCTCTTGAGGATCCTAAAATGACACAACAACATTCAAGAGTTCATAGTTGAGGTGCATACGTTGGAATGTCTTGATGCATATCATTTCGTATGGTTTTAGGCTTTCCAGTCAGTCTTATCAAGGTTATGGAGGAAATCTCTAGTGATACTGGTATGGGCTTAGGGGTTTTTGACCATGATGCCATCGTTAAGCAGATCTTGGATCTTGGCTTTCAGTTTTCCATTACTTCGGTAAGAAGACTCAACTTTATGGTCACTAATGTTTGAATGCTATATTCCTATACATTTATTAGGGTTAGTTAAATGAATTATGCATGATGTATGCCTACAAAAGAAAAGGGTGAGCATGTATGCATAGAGTTGGTGTAAAATCCTAAAATGGAAAAATGACTATCCTTGCAAGAAATAGTAGTTAGTATGTGTTATCTACATGTATGTGATGTATGCATGATTAAAGTTGGTTAGTTTTCCTGCATAGCGAACAAACCAATCACAAGCAAGCTTTTGCTTCAAACTTTATTTCTCCACGAGGTCATTCAATCTCTTTCCTAGGTGGGTTTTGAGCCTATAGACATCAGGGGACTATGGTTCCGCTCTTAGAACTAGGTTGTTTAAATTTATGTTGGTTATAACTAAAGGGTAAACTAAGGAATGACACTCAAATGTGCTTGAGGTAATCACACGATGTCAATATGAGGGTCAATTATCGGGCTTCAAATGATGTCCAAAGCCCATATGCACCCATTTGTATAGGACTAAGGTCAATCAAAGGGTGTTCGAGTTCTTACCCCCACATCGATATTCGATATATTTATTGTGCATCATGAAAGTATCATTTGATAGTTTATAATTTAATTTTGCTAACATAAAGGTCCATAATTTAGTTGGGTTCCTAACCCATTCATTTGATCTAATAAGGATAAATGGAAGACATCTCATAGGTTTCATCATCGAGGGATGTCATTATTTGTTAATTTGCATAGACTATTCAAGCTGAGGTACATGATTCTCATTATTCCTCATGCGTCAAGCTCATACGAAGTAGATGAGAATCACGTGGTCCTGAGCATAAATGTTTTATGGAAACTTACAATGTGATGTCATTTGATGATAGACACTAGGAGGGTCGTGTCATTTATGAGCATCAGGTCAAACAGATAGCGTTAGGACAAGGATAGCATGCATAGCTTGGTGGGATCCTAGTGGATGTTGCTACCAGTTTATCTACATAACTTGAGTCAGGGTGAAACGCTAAGGGTTCCTTTAGTAAGAATGTCTCCATATGACTAGGTTTACGGACTCTGGTAAGTGAGTTTAGCATTCTTTTGATAACTCAGGCGCCCACCTTAAGGACTTTGGTTACAAAATCTAGTTAGATGAGTCCGGGGAATGCATGAGTAAAGACTAAAGTTGATAATATCGTATCTTTGTCACCCCATGACTCAAATGGAATCATGGTGGCAGTGTCATTCAGTATTATTGAGGCTTCTAGGGACAAGTGGTGCAGGTGTGATGTGTAGTGCAAATGTAGTGGTAAAGGGCTCTATACGATTAAATATTGCATAATGAGAAATAGTAATTTTTTAGTTGATCTCTCTTACTTAGAATTCCCTAGTGGAGTTGCTATTGTGAGCGACCTAGGTTGGTTTGTTCTTTTTTATACTTTATTAGACAATGTAGCATGTTTTTCCATTTCTGAGGGGCACGACAACTTTATTGAATAGGGATAAGTGATTGGTCTTAAGGGGATGAGATGCTTTTGATTTTATGGAGTCGCCACCTATTTTTTAGAAAATCAAGAAAAGAAAGGAACAACATCGGGTCACTTAGTGAATATTGTCGCCAATAGAGATTTTCGGGTTTAGGGGATCGCATCTTTTTTTAGTATTTCTCATTATACGATATTCAATGTATAACTACCACAACACCCTAGTTTCAATAATGACAATTTATATAACATTCACACAACACATCAGAAGTACAAGATAATAAAGCTAAAATTTTATTTATTACATCACTTTCCTAATAAAATACATATAAAAAGGAAAAGATTATGGAAAAGTATACCTAATATGATTGATATGCAAGGATAACACGACCATTTACACTACTTGCTTGATGAATGATAGGATGACCATGCTTGTAGTGATTATTTATGCTATGATAATGAATGATGATAATATAAAGGATGCATGAGGTCATCATTGGATTGAGAGCATGATAACTCTATTCCAAGACATGAACTTTTTCACATTATTGATATTTACAATGTGATTTCATGATTTTAGAAATAAAGGATGTAGAATGATGATATGAAATGAGCATAATAAAGCATATATTATTCACATAGCATACAGGATTGCCAGTCTCATCACATAAGCACAACAATATTCCCAAATGCTGACAATAATAAAATAAAATGCAATACGATAAAATAAACGTGCTAAAATGATTGTATCATCCTCAGACTTGACTAAGCTTGCATGAGCTTTAAAGCTTTAGTTTCGAGAGATTATTAAGATTTCCTCATTGAGAGGTTCAAAATGAAGAATGATGCTCTATTGTATACCGTTGAAGCATGCTTTGACAAAGATGAGGCTTAGTTTGGTGGAAAAGGGATCTAACACCTTAAGGAAAAGGCTGTGGGAGAGCAAAAACTATATGGAAAGGGGTTTCTAGCACTTTTGATTGGATTAATTTTTAAGTGTGTGTGTGTTTCTACTTGGTCCCCCTCCAAAATAAGGTGTAGAGGGGTCTATTTATAGGAAAAAATTTATAGAATGGGGTGGTGTAGGTGTGGTCATGCACGTATAAGGGGATTTTTGCATGTGGTCATGCTCTTGGCGTGTGGCCACGTGTGCACGTGTGCATTTTCCTGCACACTTTGACACTCTACATGCTCTTCTTAGGTTCTATGAACACTATTCTGGGGTTGGTTCCTAAGGTTTTTGGGCCTTCTAGACATGTTTTTGGAGTCGGCTTCAATTTTAGCACATGACACCTAAGGGTGTTTGCGAACACTTTTAAGCAATACACATTGATAATCGAATTATGTTGGACATTTTTAGGACCACTTCTAGAGGTTTTGGAACCTTCCAAATGTGATTCTAAAGTTTGTTTTATCAAAATAAATTTCTATTTTTTTTTCATAAAGCTGGGTCCTGATCTAATGAAATGCATATTGGCCTAATGAGTTGAGCATTTTGAGAGGAGTTTTCTTAGAATAAAACCTCTCATTGATCCGATAATTTGTATTTTATAAGGTCAGAGCACAACTTAATGGCTTGATGATCGATTTTGTACACTAGTGGGGTCAGTTAGGTTTTTTTAAGGTTACACAGTTTAGAGGCTTTACGAATGAGCAAACTCTATTCATCTCAGGGATTCATTTCATCATTGGATCTTTTTGGAGATATTCAAATTTGAGGTATGACACTAACTCACAACCAACTCTCTTAAGAGTTAAGAAAATACAAGAATTTGATAGAAAGGAAATTGAGCCTCAATTGAGTGCTTAGAGATTTTTTTTAATAATCAAAGTGTGTAACTATTTTAAGAATGAAAAATTCTATAGCATTTATAAAAATTGATCTCCAATATTATGGCTATTTATGCTAATAATTATGTCCCTAATGTCTTCAAGCTTTGGTTAATTCAAATTTGACTTATTTCTATTAGAACACTGCTCACGATTATGAGGAGCATGTCCTGGCTCGTGAGGGTCAGTTTGAGAGATGCTGCCTTTGAAATATTTTCAAATCTACCCATTATGATCTATCAGGAGTGCCCTCATGAGTTGCTCATTATTATGAGGGCAACTCATGAGCAGTACTTCCCAAAACTCACTTGAAGGCTCAAAATAGACATCAACAGGGGGGCTGTTTATGAGGGACTAATGAGCAAACACCTGTAAGTCCAAATTTTGATTTTTCTAGACTTCTTTTGCATTAGTTAACTTAGACACTTGCATTGGTTTGTGTACTTCATAAAATACATGCTAAATATCATATCTCTAAGCTTTGAACAACTTTAAATTAAGTTCTTACACTCTTAAATAGAATTGTTAGCAACTTAAATTGTTTGTCGAAGTCAAAATTAGGAGTTAATCATGCAAATGGCCAATAATCTCCCGCTTTTTGTTGTTGACAACCAATTTAATAAAAATAAATAAAGTGTGTGTGAGTGCTAAAACAAACTAACATGAATGGATATGTGCTATATGAAATAGCTCCTCTTTCAAATTAAATAGATGTAATTCTATAAAAATAATTTGCTCCCCCTTAATATATGCATAAATTTAATACAGATACTTTATCATGTATCATAGCATAATACAAATTGAATTATCATAGCATATACAAGAATTTAAAAGTATATCAAAGCATGAAGAATATAACATAAATATCATGACTTTATAAATCATACATCTTCTTAAGAAAATGATACCAAATGAATGGACATAAAGGAGATGGATTAACATAGTGTCATGTATTTTAAAAAAGATGCAAAAAAAAAAAATTATCCCCCTTTATCAAAATTTTAATATATTTATCTATTTCTCCCCCTTAAATCATTCTAAGAAATATAAATTTACTAAATTTAAAATTTATTCCACTTTAGTAAACCAATAATATTAAATATGAGAAGGGCAAAGGGAAACAAGGCCTAAGATTGCAAATATGCTAAAAGAAACTTGATAACTTGATCATTAAGAATAATAAAACTAGTAGAATTTACAATGTATGTAGCCCTACTTTGACACTAGACAAATATAGTACATATAGCATTATTATTAAAAACTTAAACTTAACAAACTAAACTAAGCATATAACACATGATCATGTAGCACTTAGCATATCATATATCATAATTTCTCCCCTTTTGTCAAAGATAAAAAGAAAAGAGAAACAAACTAGAAAGAAACTAAAAGGAAACAAAAGACCAAGAACTAACATAATAAAAAAAAGATAGACCAAAACTAAGAATATCTAAAAGTCATGTCCATCTTGGGGATCTTGGAATGGAGGAGGATGAGGAGGAGGCCAAGTGCATTTTATGTTGTGATGAGCATACAATTGGTGAATGTCATACTCCATACTCCATAAACTTGATCAAATCTTGTGTTGAAGTTGGACTTTACTGTGGAGTGACGATCAAAGAAACCACCAACCCAAGCTAGTTCTTTATTAACACTTTAAGAGGAAGATAGTCCTCTTTGTATCTTCTTTTGAGTTTAAGAAGGAACATGCTCTTGAGGGATTTCTTTTTCAATTTGAACACCTTCAAGACCATGAGTGCCTATTTGCTCTATGTCTTTTAAATCATGTTCAAGCTCCTCATCAATATATTCATCTCCTACTTTGTCTTTCCAAACCTAAATATCTCTAATAAGTTCTAATTGTCTAGAGTTTCTCAAAAGATTTTCATTAAGAAAAGATGGAGGTAGAGAAGGAATATTATTTAAGTTAATCCTAAAATAGTTAGCAATTTGGGTAATGATTCCTTTAACACACAAACTTCCACTCATACTATCACTTACTAACCATAGTCTCCATTGAAGCCACCTCCTTATCTCAACATCCGTATTATCTATAAGTTAGCTAATAAGATAAAGATCATTAAAAGAAATTGCTTCATTTTTAAGTCCTCTAGCATGAATAGAGTAAGTGATAAATCTATGCATATACCAAAGAGACTTCGAAGTAAAAAGGGATGATTTTGCATGTTCTGCCATAAAAGAACTAGCATTAGGCTTAGCATGATGAATCCAAAAGGGATTGAGAGACCAAGAGGTGTTAGGAGAAGCAAGACCCCCTTGTATAAACCTAAATATATCGTCAAATTATTGAGATATAAGAAACATATGTCTACCACCCAACCTAATCTCAGGCTATTAAGAGGGTTTTATTCATTAATGCATTGAACCTTTAAGTAATAGGAGGAAAGAAATTCATAAACCAAGGAGGGATAGGTAGGATAAGGATTAAAAGCAAAGTTATACATACCCATATTCTCAATCATAGTCTTTACTTAATTATAGCAACCCATCTTCTCTAAAGTTGCTTGAGACAGGTACTTAGAAGAGATGATTTTTCTTTTGCTAAATTGAGTTTGTCTTTGCTTAATTTGGGTTGAGGAATAAAAAATTGGTGGTTGCTTCTTGAGTTGCTCTTAAATGGCTTATCTTGATAAAGAAGGAACATCTTGTGTCTTCTTTTATAGAGCCATAGAGAATAACACTTCGAGTTTAAATAATAGAAAAGAAGAGAGGAGAAAATTTTGCTAAAGATAATAGTGTGAATGCTAATTATGGTGTGAGGAATGAGGAGATGTGTAAAGGGGTTGAAATAGAGGTGAATTAGGGTTAAAAAATATTTAAAAAATTGTAAAAAAATCCAAGGAAGTAGCAGGTTACCATTTGTACATAGGAATTTGCACAAAAGAGACATAATCCTAGTGAAAGTAGGATTTTTGAGGGACAGTATGCTCCTCATAAGCTGCTCATGATCATGAGCAGCGCTTGTGAGGGGCACTATCCTTTAACATATAAGACATCATGAGCTAACCTTTAATGACTTATGAGCAAAATTTCAGAATAGCTTTAAAACATTCAAAACAAAAAAAATTGAGTCCTAAAAACCGTACACTTATGTCCTTATACCTAAAATTGGCAGGGAATTAAACCAAAATTAAATGCATGTAAAGACAATTAAAGTCAAATCACATAAAATCAATAATTAATAATCAAAACAATAATATAGATAATGCAAATAGGAAGAAATGAATAATTATAATTAATTTGCTAAATTCAAATGATTAATAAATTGAATAATTAACCATTAAATATCAAAATAAATGAGGAATCATTTTAAAAATTCAAATTTAAAGTTAGGTGAAATTCAAAATGATTATTCTTATTTTAAATCATTAATTGATTAAAATAAATTCAATAATTAATGATTAAAGATAAGCAATCATATGAAATTACACAAACTAAATAAAAAAAGTCAAAGCAAAACATGACCAAATTAACTGTTTTTATAATTATGATAATATAACATAATTAAAACATGTATCATGCAAATATGAAATGCAATAAATCATGTATATTAATTTGCTTATTTAAGATAATTAATTGATTGAATGAAATTCAATAATTAATTATTAAATAGCAAACGAAATAAATACCAATAAAAATTTATTAAAAATGTAATCAAGATAAGGTATAAAAAAATAAAGATATACAAAAAAAACAATGAATGAAAAACTTGATTACATATGAATTTTGTAAAAATAATGAATCTTTCAAATCATGAAATCCAACCATTAATTTAACAATTTAACAAGTCATTAAGACAAGCTTGAACCATTTATCATACCACGTTCATGATTAATAAAATGCATTCTTTTCTTCACAAAGAGGCTTAGAAAGATGTCAGTTAATTAATGATTTTTATTAACAAATTCAGGAAAAAATATCACCATTTTGCACATGATCACGTAAGAAATGATGTCTAATGTCTATATGCTTAGTTCTAGAATGTTGAATGAGATTCTTACTCAGGTTTATAACACTTGTATTGTCACATTTAATTGGAATGTGAATGTCGATGCCATATTCCCTGAGTTGCTATTTTTGCAATAATATTTGTGAGCAACAACAACTACCTGCTACACATTCTACTTCAGCAATAGACAAAGCAACTGAAACTTATGTTTTGCTAAAACAAAAAAAAATTGAGCAATTACCTAAAATTTGACAAGTTTCAGAAGTGATCTTTCTATCTAACAAACTATCAGCAAAGTCTACATCTGAATAACTAATCAAGTTAAAGAAAGAACTCCCAGGATACCAAAGTCCTAAATGCATTGTTCTATAAAGATATTTGAAGATTCTTTTGATTGCATTAAAATGAGACTCTCTAGGACTATATTGAAATATAGCACATAAGCATGTAGTAAACATAATATGCAATCTACTTGCATATAATAAAGAAGATATCGAATCATACCTCTAAAAAACTTTTCATTAACCGGTTTACCATTCTCTTCTTTATTGAGTTTGGTTATGGTGCTTATATTAGTCTTACTTGACTTAGCTCCATTCATGCCAAATTTTTTAAGAATGTCCTTTGCATATTTGGTTTGATTGATGAAAATCCCATCCTTGCATTGCTTGATTTGAAGTTCAAGAAAGAACTTGAGTTCACCTATCATAATCATCTCAAATTCTCTTTTTATTAACTTAGAGAATTCCTCATACAAGCAATGGTTAGTAGCATTGAAAATAATGTCATTAACATATAATTGAACAATTAATAGATCGTTCTTGGATTTCTTTATAAATGGAGTTATGTCAACCTTTCCCTTAGAGAACCCTTTCTTTAATAGAAAGTTATTTAAACTTTCATACCAAGCTCATGGAGCTTGATTCAATCCATAAAATACTTTTGAAAATTTAAATACAAGATTAGGAAAATCAAAACTTTCAAAACCTGAAGGTTGATCAAAATGCACCTCCTCTTGAGTAGAACCATTTAAAAATGAACTTTTAACATCCATTTGATAAATTTTAAAATCCATGAATGATGCAAATGCAAGTAACATTCTAATAGCTTCTAACCTCGTAGTGAGGGCAAAAGTTTTATCATAATTAATGCCTTCTTCTTGATTATAACTTTTAGCTACTAATCTAGCTTTGTTCCTACTTATGATAACTTGTTCATTCATCTTATTTCTAAATACCCATTTGGTGCCTATAATAGGATGATGCTTTAGTCTAGGAACTAAATTCCAAATTTTGTTTGTTTCAAATTAGTTTAACTCTTGTTATATAGCAAGGACCTAAAATTCATCACTTAATGTATCATCAATAATTTTAGGTTTAATTTGAGAAATGAAGGTTAAATTGGCATCAAACTTAAGTTGAGATATAGTAGTTACCTTTTTTGTAGTTTCACCTATGATATGGTCTTGAGGATGAACTTTCTTGAATTACTAATTATGAGCAGCCTAAGATTGCTCTTTCTTCTTTGTTCGTTGGAACATTGATATGAGTTTTTGAAATTTCTATAAATCTGAAGGACATGGCAACTTTACCGAATAGGGACTAACGATTAGTCTCAGGAGGAATAAGATGCTTTTTGATTTTATGGAGTCACCTCCAATTTTTAGAAAATTGGGAAAAGGGACGAACAACATTGGGTCAATCAATGAGTATTGCCCTCAGTAGAGTTTTTCTTGTTTAGGGGATTGCATATACTTTTTTGACTATTTCTCATTATACGATATTCAATGTATAGCGTAACACCCTAGTTTCGGTAATGATAATTTGTATAACATTCATATAAATAGTAGAAGATAAATAAGTTGAAATATTATTATTACATTGCTTTCTTAATAAAATACATATAAAAGGAAAAAAGACTACAAAAAAGTAAATCTAGCTTATATATAATAGATCTACAAGGTTAACATGACTATGCACTTAGCTTGCTCAATCACATGAATAATGGGATAAGCAATGTACACTCATTCACTTGAAAGAGTAAGCAAAATGTACACAATCATGCATATTTGTTATGATTATTTATGCTATGATGGTATATGATGACAATATAAAGGATGCATGGTGACATCACTAGACCTTGAGCATAATGACTCCAGTCCAAAATTTGAACCTTTCACATTATTGATATTTACAATGTGGTTTCACATTTTGAAACTATAAGATGCAAGTTAGTGATATGAGATGAGCAAAATAAAGCATAAATTATTCATATAGCATGCAAATTGCCAGTCTCATCATGCGAGCATAATAATATTCATAAATGCTAGTGATAGTAAAATAAAATGCAGTGTGATAAAATAATCATGCTAAAATGACTGTGTAGTCGTCAGATTCGATTGAGCTCATGTGAGTTTTAAAGCTTTAGCTTCTAGAGATTATCAAGCTTTCCTCATCGAAAGGTCCAAATGACATGTAGAATGATGCTAGTTTGTATACCTTTAAAGCATGCTTTGACAAAAGTAAGACTAGGTTTTGGTAGAAGGGAGACCTCATAACCTAAGAAAAATGTAGTGGGAGAGCTAAACCTATTTGGAAGGGGGTTTCTAATGCATTTGAGAAGATAGATTTTTAAGTGTGTATGTGTTTCCTCTTGCTCCCCCCTCAAAATAAGGTATGGAGGTGCTTATTGATAATGAAAAATGTGAGGAATATAGGGGAATATAAGTGGTCATGCATGCGTCCTTAGGACAGAGCATGTGACCATGTGAAGTGTGCATGGCCACACACGCTCGTGCATGATTAAGCTCACTTTCGCGCATTACGCACTCCATTAAGTGCTTTTTTAGGCTATTCCAATATTGGTTCCTAGGGTTTTTAGACCTTATGGATGCATTTTCAAAGTTTGATTTGTCCAATTTAGCCTTGATTTTAGTATGTGACACCTAGGGGTGTTTACGTGCACTTTTGAGTGATATGCACAAATCATTGAGTTGTTTAGGACTATTTTAGGACCACTTTCAAAGGTTTTGGAGACTTCTAAATGTGTTTCCAAAGTTTGTTTTGTCTGGTTTGGCTTCAATTTTAGCACATGAGGTGTTCATGGCTTCACGCACCCTTCTGAGTGACACGCACTAATACTTGGGTTATTTTGGACTATTTTAAGACTGCTTTTAAAGGTTCTAAAGCCTTCTAGATATGTTTCTAAAGTCCATTTCATCAAAATCATTTTTTTTTCATGAAGTTGCATTCGGGTTTGATGAAATAAACATCGACTCAATAAGCTGCATATTCCAAGAGAAGATTTTTAAAATAAGCCTCGTACTATTCCTATAATTTGTATTTCATAAGATTAGAGCATAACTTAATGGCTTAGTGATAAATTTCACACATTGGTGGGGTCGATTAGGGTTTTAGGGTTGCACACTTTAGAGGTGTTACAAACAAGTTAACTCTTCTAGTCGTTTTGAAGATTCATTTCATCATTAGACCTTTTTGGGGATAGTCAAATTAGAGGTATGATAATTTCCCCCTACCTTGCGTGTGTTGCATAACCACCTAGTGCTAATGTCAATACACATGAAGAAAATGCAAAGATGCAAAAAATATTTTCTGAGGAGAGAGGTACTTACTTGAGTGTTGTGTTATTGTGATTCGATTATTAGGATATTGGCACTATAGCCTTTTCAATGGTCAGGTGAATAGATAGATACTGCCATTATAACCACTTCGGTTGTCAGGTGAGATGTAGTTCGGGACATATGCAAGATGTAATTTTGTTATTCACACAAGGATGTAATTTTAGGATTCATGCAATATGCAGTTTTGAGATTCATGCAATATGCAATTTCAGAGTTCATGCAAGATAATGCAATTTTGGGATTCATGCAATATGTAGTTTTGGGATTCATGCAAGATGCAAGACTATGCAATTTTGGGATTCATGCATTATTCAGTTTTGGGATTCATGTAATAATGATGTAATTCTAGGATTCATGCAATGATACGAATTTCACATGAATGATTCAAGCAAGTGAGACAAGCGTATGATAGTGATATGCAATCAAGCATATGATATGCTAGCATGCATGTGAAATGCAAAGTAATGCCATTATAACCTCTTTAGGTGTTAGGAAAATAGATGGATACTACCACTATAACCTCTTTGAGTGTCAGACAAACATATAGATACTACCATTATAACCTCTTTGGGTGTCAGGCGAACAAATGAATACTGCCACTATAACCACTTTGAGTGTTTAGCAAATAGATAAATACTACCACTATAAACTCTTTGTATGTTAGGCTAATAAACTGTTATGATCATTGTGATTAATGTTATGTGTCCTTCTTTTTTGGTCTTGGTCGATGATGATGCAGTGATGATGTAATGATGATATAATGATGATGCAGTAAAGACGATGTCATTATTCATTATATTGTCGATGTTATTTTGATAATTTTAAGTAGAATTTCCTTTCAGTGATTCTCCCCTATTTTTATTATTTTGGGAGATGCTAAGTTTTTAAAAATGGTGAGGCCGCACATTGTGTCTTTGGACAAATGTAGTCCATATCAATGTACTTTTGTTTGATTTTGGTGCATGTCTTATGCTCAGATGGAGGTTTAGGACCAGGGAAATTAGTGTGCAATGTCTTAGAGTATGTGTGCAACTGTATGGGAGCACGTGGAGGTGGGAAGTGCGTGTGGCTGCACATGTGGAGAATGGCTACATGCCTCCCCCTCTCTAGTCTACTTAAGATGCTCATTTTTTAGGTTTAGGGAAGCTTCTTTCTGCCTACTCTAAGTTTGTTTCTTTTTTTTTTTTACCCTTTTTGAGTTTTGGGTATTTTCTGCTCCATTTTTCCTTCTGAATTTTAATTTTTCTTTGCATAAGATGGAGTTTCCCAACATTCCTGAGGGTCTGGTGGATATCTTTTTAGATGTCGAGGGTAACTTCATAAAGGCCACTAGAGCAGGGACTTCCACTGTGAGTACTAGTACTGATGGTCCATTTGGCACTCAGGGTCCTCAGCCATCTAGGCTTTCTCGAGGGGACCCGATTCCTATGGTTCATAGTTTGGAGACCCACACTTGGGCTCATCATCATCATCATGTAGGTCCTCTTTTATCCATTATCTTTTATTTAGCTGTCTGGGTTGTCTTGCTATTAGCTTTTATTGTATTTGTTATTCTTTCAACTAAGATTATTTTAGTTGTAGTTCTATAGCTCTTGCTATAACTTGTTAATTTGCAGTTTTATTGTAAATGTTGAGAACTTGATAGCTATTACATTATATATATTTATGATTATCTCTTGGTGTTTGTCATGATGCTTCTCTTTTCAGCTCTTGTCATCATTGTGATCATGTTAAATAGGTAAGAAAAAGATGTGTCAGTATTTGTTATCGGTGTAGATTCTTGATAGCCTACCTGTTATTTATAGCCTCGTAGGTTTGTTACTATGTTGCATGGTAACTTCAACAGGGTCAGCACATATGATTAAGGTCTTTTAATGTGTGCGAAGCAGATGGTTGCAGGAAATGGTTTTGATGGGGTTAGTACTATGCTTTCTTAAGACTTGTATGCGTCGAGTTAGATTACTATGTACACATTGATTGAATGATGGATGGACACGACACATACTTTGCACTTGCCTGTTGAGGAGATGACCATCACTCCTCTAAACTTTACTGCCATTAAGAGCTTGAGCTTTTCTAGGGAGCCTGCTCTCTTCAATGAGGAGGAGTGTTATTTTTGTTAGTGATATGCACTAGGTCAATCATTTGATTATGTATTGACTTTCTTATTTTATTAATAAAGAGGTATTTCATTATCATTTGATTTTATGATAATTATATGAATGGTTAATTCTTACTAAGGCCATCAAGTATGTGACTTGATAGTAAAACCCTTAGATTAAAATAAGAGTTCTATTTTAATTATCCCTAGCCATTTATTCATTATATAAATATTAAAGTATTAAGGCTAGTATGATGTTGACTGATGGTTATGTTTTACTAATCATGAATATGAGATATTAAGTCAACTCATAGGTACATGATGAGAGATCATGTACTGGATTGAACCACTATGAGAATACTGCATAAATTATTGTTATAAGTATTTCTCATCACAGTAATTTTATTTCGGTCCTTTAACCTTAAAATCATCATGGATTTCTATATAACTATTTTATTTTTTGACACATTCTAACATTGTCTTTAACCAAACAATTAAATAGGATGTTGTTGGATATGAAATCAGTTATGTGAGGAATGTGAGTGATTCAAAAGGAATTTATCCTTCATTAATATGAGAAAGATATCTATGGGCCCTTGGATGAGATAGACTAGAGGAAAATGCATGGCCATGCTGAAATGAATTGATAAAGAGTTATCATTTTCAGTCTACTTGGAATCAAGTCATAATATTGAACTATATAAGGATGACATTCTATGCCTTATGTTCAATTAAGATATCATGTAATAAAGGAACGATAAAATTCATTATAATTAGGTTTTGTCGAATTATTGACTTCACATGACTTGGGTAGTCATAATGTCTTGCTAGAGGCCACTTATGACTTGTAAGCCTAAATAGAGATTTAGGCCCACTACCAATTTTATGTGAACCTACAGGGTCACATACTTAGAACAAGCCAAAAATGATTATGGGTTTAATAAGCCCAAAATAAACTCTATGGAAATAAATAATTAAAGTGTTTTATTTATTTATTTGTTTTTTTATTTAAGATAAATGTTATTTTAAATAAATAAATAAATACAATATTATTTCTGATTTGTTTTTAAAACAAAATCAGAATATAATGGGAAATTACAAAAAGGTCATTGGTAGGTGAAACCCTAATTTGGAGTCTATAAATATGTTATATTCTCTAGGGTTTAATACAATTTTTGTTTTTTCCTTGCCTCTAAAAACCGTTTTCTCTCTTCCTAGAAAACAAATATAGAGTTTTTCTTTTGTTCTTGATTTGTGAGACAATCAAGAAGGTTGGTAGCACACACTCCAATTTGTTTTGTGAAGGGCTGTTCGTGTGGATACCTATAGAGTACACATCCTTTTGGACATCTTGATCTGAACAACCAAAGTAAAAAGCTTAAGGTAAGGTTTCACTGGTGTGAACCTCCTCTCATCCTTCTAGAAAATCTTGCCTCTTCTACATTTTGGTGAGATTCTTGAAACTCTAGATTTAGTCAAGTAGTTGAATTACATGGATCCAGGTTTGGGAACGTGATAAAATTTTAATTTTTTGCTACGTTTGTATCACGAAACCCCAACACTTTTATGGTGGTAAGGAGGCATCTATCTACAGCGTGCTTGGGGTGCCTACTCTTATTAAGTTTGGTAGTCCATGCCTCACTTGTTACATCGAGTTCATCTCCACTGTGCAGATGATGTATAATGCTGATCTTGTTTCGATGGAGCAGCTAGCTCATTGCTTATTGTTCTATTTGTTGAGTGTTGTCATCTTCCCAAATCCTTTGGGTACATGTAGTTTGTAGTTGTTGCCTATCCTAAGAAACCTAGATATCTTATTAAGGTATTTCTAGGGTACTGCTACTTTTGCCTATATGTACTCAGGTCTGGATGTAGCATGCCAATGTGGCTTGAGGATTTATGGATGCTTATTTATGTTAGATGTGAGTGAGAGTTCTTGTCCTTTTGCTCTTTTTCTTTTGCTTGTTTTTTTTCCCTAGATGTAGTACTTCTTTAGGCAGTGTGCATTAACAGGTTCAAAGAATTCATCACCTTTAATGTCCATTATTTTAATTTCTCCTTCCGATAGGACATGTTTGACCAAGTACAAGCCTTCCTAGTTTGGTTTGAATTTCTCTCTAAGGTTTGGAACATTCTGTCTTGCTTGGTTTAACACCCAGTCTCCTATTTTCACACTCTTATGTTTTACCTTTCTGTTAAAGGTTTTGGCTAGCCGAGTCTGATACAACTGTGTGTGGTATAGAGCCTTGAGCCTTTGATTATCTAAGAAAGTGAGATTATTGTGCCTCTACTGGGCCCATTGTACTTCTGGAAATTTAGATTTGATTGCTACCCAAAGAGACTTGATCTCTATTTTAACTAGAAGTATTGCTTTTGATTTATATACCAGTGAGAAAGGAGTTGCTTCTATTGAAGTTTTGATTATTGTTCGATATCCCCATAAGTCATATAGTAATTTGTCTACCTAGTCTCAATAATTTGACAAAATCTTCTTGATGTTTTTGTTTGTGGCTTCGATGGCGCCATTTGCTTATGGTTGGTAAGGAGAAGATTTGTGATGTTCCACCTTATAACTCCTTAGTAGTTCTTTAACTCTCTAGCTTCCCTTTAGAATTGAACACCATTGTCAGAGATGATGTAATAGGGGATCCCATATCGATAGAACATATTTTTTTTGATGAACTTAGCCACTTGTTTGTCTTCTATCATTGCAAATGATTCTGCTTCAACCTACTTTGTGAAGTAATCTACTACTACTAAGATTAACCTATGTCTGTTTGAGGCTATCAGATGGATATCCCCAATTATGTCTAGTCCCCATGCTAAGAAAGGCCATGGAGAGGAGATGTAGTGTAATTCTATTAGGGGAAAGTGGCTGACATTCCCATGGATTTGACACTTATGGCTTCCCCTTATAAATTTGATATAGTCTTCCATCATTATCATTCAGAAGAACCCTTGTTTGATTAGCTTTTTAGCTAGGATTGCTCTATTCATGTGTGGACCATAAGCACCTTCATATACCTCTTCCATTGCTCTTATAGCCTTAATTTCATCTAGGCATAGCAGTTGCATGCCATATGAAGCTCTTTTGTATAACACTCCCTGGTGTGATGTGAATTTTGATGCTAATCATTGGAAGATTGATACATTGCAATTAGCATAGTATTTTTAGGATGTTTCATGCATATTTAGGTTTAATTTAGTATAAATTTTAGTTTAGTTTTCATGCATTTCATTCATAATTACAATTTCTTTTGATCTCCATTGTTCTTGGTAAATTTATATGAATTTGAATGACATATAGATGTTTTTGAAGTTTGTTTGAAGCTCATAAAAGGTATATGGACATATTGAAATTAGTCAAGGTAAAAGGAATAAAGGAAGCAAGCTTTGGAGTGTTTTTTGGATTGTCATTACTTGACACCTTTGCTTATACCCTTTGTAGACACCTAATTTCGAGATGATGAGTTATGGATACGACAAAAGACTCCAATAATGAAAATATCATGAATAGGTCTTCAATACTTGAACTTTGAAACTTTAGGGGTCTGATTGCATTTTATCAAAGAAAGAATTTAATGTTTTCATGGACTAAATTGCAATGCTTTTTTAGGGACCTAATTGCAAAACTTAAATTCTTTCAAGGACCTTTTTATAATTAAAAAAATGATCGGAATTACACTAATTCCAATTAGAATTACACTAATTCCAATCAAAGTTATGTAATTCCAATCAGAATTAGATCTCTTTTGCCTCGGGTTCTTGAATTTTCTAGAAAAATTAACTTCTAATTGGTATGAAATTCTCCTAAAATTATTTGATGATGTTTTAAGGAAATCGAAGTCTTTTAGGAATAAATTTATAACTAGAGTTTCAAGATGTATTCCTATATAAGGAATGCTTTGGCTCTAAAAATAGGGGGAGGAAAAAAATAAAAAAATGAAGGAAAGGGCATAAAAAATAGAAAAAGGCAGAAGAAAAAAGAAAAGAGAAGAGGAAGGCACAAAAAAGAGAAAGGAAAAGGAGGAAACAAAAGAGAAAAAATCTTATTCTCTACAAAAATTCTTTTGCTTAAAGAAAGATCTTTGAAGAATTTTTAAAGACCAATATTTGAAGACTTATCAAGAATGGTGCTTTTACAAAATCTGAGGAGCACTCCCTTAAAATCATCCATGATTATCATCTTCATCTTCTTATTTTATTTTATTTGATGTTATTGATTTTTAATTGTTTTATTATTTTATTATTTATTCACTAACCAAAATTTTTATTCTTTTTTTTATGGTGATTATTGAGGAAAACACATGATGATCATACTTGGAGAATCAAATCCATAAGAGGTCCATGGAATGCCATGGATAAGACCTTGTAGGGATATAGTTTCTAGAGTTTTTTTTATTATTTTATTTTATTGCTTTATTTTATTTGTTTATTTTGGAGTTGTATTAATTATTTTTATTATTATTTTCATTAGATTATTATGATAGCCCCAATAGTGGGAATAGTGAAATTATGTGTGTGATTGCGTATTTATTTTAATTAATTGGTTAGTGAAATTAGGGTTTCAATTAGGTAATTAATTAAAATCAATGGTGGAAGTAGATTAATTTAGGAGTGTATGTTAATGGAAATTAGGGTTTTAGAGAGAGTTAATTTAATTAGTTGTTTGATCTTTTTATTTAATTGTTTTGATATGTTTTATTTGTTTCTTGGATTGTTTATTTATTTTTATGTGTTTTGGGCTTTAAGCTATATTAGATTCTAATCCACACATTTAAATTTAGATTTTTTAGGTTTAATTAATTAAAATGCATTTTAAGCCCATAATTAATTAGATTTTAGGGTAGAGATAACTTAAACCCATTTAGTAAATTAGACATAGGCCCACTTAATTTAATTAATTAGACTTAGCCCACTTAATTTAAGCCTTTTTCATAATTTATAGATTTAAGATCATTTTATTATTAAAATATGTAGAATTAGGCCCATTAATTTAAATACCTCCATAATTTGTAGATTTAGGCCTATTTTTGGAATTAAAATAAATAGACCTAAGTTTATTTAATTAAAATTAAAAGGAATTAAGCCCATTAGTCTTTAGCTCATTTGTAAATTAAAGCATGTACATGTAGATTTAGCTCATTTAAATAAAATCCATATGTATTAGACTAAGTTATGGATTATATGTTTTATTGAATGCATTATTTACTTGTATTTTCATGATTGGTTTTCCTTGGAGTTAATTGCTAGAATAAGGGTTTATATAAAATTGCATGTAAATAGAGGATAATATAGTAATTTATAAAGTAATTCTAAAAGAACAAGAGACTAAAAGAAGTTGGTATTCTGTATCCATAATCTCGTGGTTGTGGTGCTAGCTTTCTTTTAGGGAATTGAGGGGTGTTGACTCATGATCTCCACACCATGTCTTTGTGACAGTGGTTAGTGTGTTTTCTAGAGCCCTCAGCTCAAACAGTTTTGCGGTTGCTAAAATCATGGATGTGCACTAAACCTCGCCATCTACACCCTTCACGAGTCGTCACCACTGTGTTGACTCAGCATAAGATGTCTCTAACACAAGTCAACATTAACCTTCATGACTCGACACAGTGTGAAGAGACATAACCCTCCAAACCATGTTGCACTCTTTTGACCATAACTTCCTTTACAAGACTTAGATTCAAGTGGATGTAGAAAGATAATTTAGAAGGCTACAACTTCCATGAAGACACCTAGACCTTATTCATTCATCTAGATTTTTGAAATGCCCTTGAAGTAACTAGTAATGTTGAAGCAATGTGATCCTTAACCAAGAATTATAACTTTTTATTTGTCATGACTTGTACCTTATGGTTATCAACTTCATAATATATAAGTGCTTTATTTTTGTCTCTACAAAAAGGGAGATAGATATAATTATAAATTAGAGAGAGATAAAGATTATTCTTAAAACAGTCATAGTTGGAACGTAAAGTTGATATTGAAGGAAGATTAAAAGAGCATTTTCCTTATAGAGAGTTTCATTCATCAAGTTATTATCTAAAGAGATTATTAGAGACTCAAAATTTGTTTCTAAGTGTTTCTAAGTCTTCCTTTGTATAATTCTCTTAGTGTTTGAATATATTTTACTGTGTTTATGCTATTATTAATTATGTATCAAGACTAATTGCTCAGTAGGTTGGAATTGCAATGGGTGATAATTTCAATGAATTATATTATTTATTTTGCATTACTAAATAAGTGATTTGGTTTCAATTAAATATTTAATTATGTTATATATGCTTCATCACCATATATGGTGTTTTAGTAAAATATTCACAATGAGAGTTAGGATATTTAATGGAAAAGCAATTGAATTCACTTAAAGGTTAGGAAAGTAGATAGAGACAAGAAATCAACTTTGAGGGACCAAAGAATTGGCAAAGAACTTTATGGTTTTTATTTATCTCTATAATGACGCAAGAGTGCTTGCAAACTATAAATGGAAACACCCTTATTTGAAAATGACAATTGCTCGTAAGGATTTTAGGTCGTATTCTCTAATCATTGCATTCATAGTTAATATAATTGTTTTGTCTTAATAATTCATTATTCTATTCTATAGTGTAATCTCCACCTTCACTTCTTTGAATATTGTTTGTTATTATATTATTTCTTACTAATTGCATAGTTTAGGATTTTACTATTTAAATTAGATCTATAATTTGATTAATTACTACTTGATTATTAGTAAGTTAGAATGTTTACCCTAGCGTCTATAGCTAAATATAGGATAAGCAAGGGGTCGAACACAGGGAATAACAGGAAATCAAGTATTAAATAAATAAATACTAGGATGAATAGGCTTACCAGTAATCAAGTAGTAATTAATTAAATTATAGATCTAATTTAAATATTAAAATCCTAAACTATACAATTAGTAAGAAATAAAAGAATAATAAACAATATTCAAAGAAATGGAGGTGAAGATTACAATATAGACTAGAATAATGAATTATCAACACAAAACAATTATATTAACTATGAATTTAATGATTCGAGAATATGACATAAAATCCTTTAGAGCAACTCTCATTGTTAATTAAAGGTTTTTCCATTTAGAGTTTACAAGCACTCTTGTGTCATTATAGAGATAAACAAAAACTATGATGTTCTTTGCCAATTCTTTGATCCCTCAAAGTGGATTTCTTATCTCCAAATACTTTCCTAACCTTTAAGTGAATTCAATTAAGCTAAGTGTCATCCAAATGGTGCAAAATAATCAATTTGGAGGTTTGCTAGGAGAGGATCCATATGCCCATATCCTCCCTTTTCTTAATGTGTGTGCAACTTTTAAGATTAACAATGTTTCAGATGATGCAATAAGGCTACGATTATTTCCATTTTCTATGAGGAACGAAGCTTAGATTTGGCTTGCTAGTGTACCTAGCAATTCTATCACTACATGAGATCAATTGAAGCAAGCTTTCCTTCACAAGTACTTCCCACTCCATAAGACGGTGAGGCTTCATAATAAGATTAGCACTTTCAAGAAAAATGGAAGTGAGACAATCTATGCAGCTCAGGAGACATTCAAAGAGCTTCAAAGGCAATTTCATCATCATGGGTTGCCCGATTAGATGATTCCTTAAATTTTCTATAATGGGTTATTCGATGATGCTAGGAGCATTATAAATACATCCACTTATGGTAAATGGATGAACAAGACACCAATGAAAGCTACTACTTTATTGGAAGAACTTACATCTCAAGGCTGCATGGGTAATGAAACTACTTCGGCAAAAGGAAAAGGAATGCTTGAGTTAGATAACATAAATATATTGAATACTAAGGTGGATACTTTGATAAAGCTTGTAAGTAAGTTTCAAATAAACTTAGTTGAAAAAGTAAGCTCAACTTGTGAATTATATGGAGGTCCTCATGCATATGATGAATTCAATGTAAGCTCTAGTTGGGACGTAAACTATTTGCAAGGAGGTTTCAACTAAAGAAATAAACCAATATCAAACAACTACAACCTTAAATGGAGGAACCATCCTAATTTCTCATGGTTTAACCTCTTAGAACTTAACCCAAACTCCCCTACACCATAAAATCCACCTAGATTTCCCATGAAACAATAAGATTGAGGGAGCATTTCTTAACTCTTTTTCTCTCCACTTATATTTTTCTTGATTGTCTTTCTTATGTTTGCATGGTCACACTGAGGCTAATGTGTGATTTTAAGTGTGGGGGAAGGGTTATCTATTTTAGTTATATGTTTATTTTATTCCTTTTGCATTTATACTTGTTTTGCATTTTTAGTTTAAGTATCATATTGCAGTTTTAGTTTACTATGCTAGGTTGCATTATTTCAAACAATCTTTTTTATCTTATCTTTATACTCCTTTTTTATTTGAAATGATTTTGTTTTAACTTGGTTCATTAATATATTAAGTCTTAAAAACATCTTCAAAATTGATTGATTATTTACTTCTCTTGCTTTATTTGCAAAGAATTGGGACAAGGTAATATAGGTTTGATGGTGATTTTTTGGACTAATGAATTGAGCTTAAAGTTTTTAGGAAATGATATATGCTTAAAAGAGGAAACTCTAGCCATAATACGCACATGTAATTGATCAATAAAGGATGAGGACTCTAAAAACAAAAAACAAAAAGTGTGAGATGGAGTGTAAAACGCACTTGCCTAAGAAAAAAATGATAGAAAAAAATCATGAGATGGAGGAAAGTATATATATCTTATTCAAAGTTTACATATCTTATTCCTTTAGCCTAATATGTCTATGAATAATGGTAGTAGCCACTTGATGATGTTATGGATTCTAAATAAGTCATGTGCATTTGTGTTTGCTCTTCATTTGTATTCATTAAGAAAGGATTTATAATAATATCTCAAGTAAAGTTTTATTGTCCAAAAATTCCTTGAGATTAATTATAAGTGTGTGTGTGCTTTTACTTTGTCCTTTATAATTTAGTAGTTTCCCTTATACTTGAGTTTGATTAATAAATTAGAACTAAATTTGACTTGAATTGATTTCATTTGTAATAATGCTTGGTGAGGGTTAATTTATTTTCTTCATCATTATTGTCCATGTTCTAGGCTTGTGAGGGCTTGTGAATGTGGTTGTCAATCCCTTTTTCTTTGTTTCTTTGATTTAATATGGCAATGACCATTATTAGTGCTTAATCATTTTTGAATTAAAAGGAGTAATCTATTCATCTTTTGTTTAACCTTTATCTTTTATCTTTGAGGTTTGCTTGAGGGAAAGAAAAGTCAAAGTGTAGGGGAGTTTGATACATTGCAATTAGCATGGTAGTTTTAGGATGTTTCATGCATATTTCGGTTGCATTTAGTACACATTTTACTTTAGTTTTCATGCACTTCATTCATAATTAGAAATGCTTTTGATCGCCATTTTTCTTAGTAAATTTATATGAATTTTAATGACTTATAGATGTTTTTGAAGTTTGTTTGAAGCTTATACAAGATATATAGACATACCGAAGTCATTCAAGGTCAAAAGAATGAAGGAAGCAAGCATTGGAGTGTTTTTGGACTGTCATTACTTGGAAACCTTTATTTAAACCCTTCATGAGTCATCACCACTATGCTGACTTGGCACAAGATGTCTTTATCATGAGTTGGCACCAACCTTCACAACTCAGCACGGTGTGAAGAGACACAACCCTCTAAAACATGTTGCACTCTTTTGACCATAACTTCCTCTACATGACTTGGATTTAAGTGATTCAAGAGGCTATAGAAAGATAATTCAGAGGGTTATAACTTTTATGAAGACACCTAGACCTAATTCACTCATCTAGATTGCAAAAAATGCCCTTAAATTAACTTTTAATGTTGAAGTAATGTGATCCCCCACCAAGAATTATAGCTTTTTCTTTGTCATGACTTGTACCCTATGGATATCAACTTCAGAACATATAATTACTTTATTGTTGTCTCTATAAATGGGGATAGATAGATATAATTATAAATTAGAGAGAGATAAAGATTATTATTAGAAATTTTATAGTTGTAACCTGAAGTTGATATTGAAGGAATATCAAAAGAGCATTTTCCTTGTAAACATTTTCATTCATTAGGTTATTATTTAAAGAGATTATTAGAGACTCTAAATTTGTTTCTAAGTGTTTCTAACTCTTCCTTTCTATAATTCTCTTCGTGTTTGCATATTATTTTATTATGTATATGCTATTATTAATTATGTATCAAGACTAATTGCTTAGCAGGTTGGAATTGCAATGGATGATAGTTTAAATGAATTATATTATTTGTTTTGCATTGTTAAATAAATTATTTGATTTCAATTTAGTACTTAATTATGTTATATATGCTTGATCACCATATATGATATTTTAGTTAATTATTCACAATGAGAGTTGGGATATTTAATGGAAAAACAATTGAATTCACTTAAAGGTTAGGAAAGTACATGGAGACAAGAAATCAACTTTGAGGGATCAAAGAATTGGCAAAGAACTTCATGATTTTTATTTATCGCTATAATAACACGAGAGTGGTTGTAGATTCTAGATGGAAATACCCTTATTTGATAACGAGAGTTGCACTTAAGGATTTTAGATCATATTCTCCAATCATTGTATTCATAATTAATATAATTGTTTTGTGTTAATAATTCATTATTCTATTCTATATTGTAATCTCCACCTCCACTTTTTTTAATATTGTTTGTTATTATTTTATTTCTTACTAATTGCATAGTTTAGGATTTTACTATTTAAATTAGATCTATAATTTGATTAATTACTACTTGATTATTGGTAAGTCTATTCATCCTAGTATTTATCTAGTTAATACTTGATTTCCCATTATTCCCTGTGTTCGACCCCTTGATTGTCCTATATTTATCCATAGAAGCTAAGGTATACATAAAAAAACTTTAAGCTCAACTCCCCCACACTTAGACTTTGCTTACCCTCAAGCAAAACTCAAAGATCAAAGGTGAAGGTTAAATAAAAGATCAATAGTTACTCCTTTCAACTAAAAAATGATTAAGCACCAATAAGGGTCATTGTCACATTAAATCAAAGAAACAAAGAAAAAGGGATTGATAACTAACTCCATAAGCCCTCACAAGCCTATAAGATGGATAATAATGATAAAGAAAATAAAGTGACCCTTACCAAGAATTATTATAAATGAAATCAATGCAAGATAAATTAAATTCCAATTTATTAATCAAACTCAAGTATAAGGGAAACTACTAAACTATAGAGGACAATATAAGCACACGAACATTTGTAATCAATCTCAAGGCATTTTTGGACAATAAAACTTTACTTAAGATATTATTAGAAATCCTTTTTGAATGAATACAAATAAGGAGCAAACACAAATGCACATGACTTACTCATAATCCATCAAGTGGCTACTAGCACTATTCATAGCCTTATTAGACTAGAAGAATAAAATATATACACATTGAATAAGATATATACCCTTTGCTCCATCTCTCATTTTTTTCTGTTATTTTTTCTAAGGCAAATGCATTTTATACTATGTCTCGTGCTTTTATTTTTATTTTTAGAGTCCTCATCCTTTATTGATTAATTACACATTCGTATTATGGCTAGAGTTTCCTATTTTAGCCATATATCATTTCCTAAAAATTTTAAGCTCAATTCATTAGTCCATATTAATTAATTAAAGTGATTAAAGATTTTAAAAGCAATAACAAAAGGCAAAAATCACCATCAAACCTACACTACCTTGTCCTAATTCTTAGCAAATAAGGCAAGAGAAGTAAATAATTAATCAATTTTTAATATGTTTCTAAGAATTAATATATTAATAAACCAAATTAGAATAAAATCATTCCAAATAAAAAAGGATTATAAAAATAAGATAAAAAAGATTGTTTGAAGTAATGCAACCTAGCATAGTAAACTAAAAATGCAATACAATACTAAAACTAAAAATGCAAAACACATATAAATACAAAAGACATAAAATAAACATATAACTAAAACCGATAACCCCTCCCCTATACTTAAAATCACACATTGCCCTCTATGTGACCATGCAAACATAAGAAAGACAATTAAGAAAAATATAAGTGAAGAGAAACAGAGTTAAGAAATGCTCCCTCAATCTTGTTGTTTAATGGGAAATTCGGGTGGAATTTATAGTGTAAGGGAGTTTGGGTTAAGTTCTAAAGGGTTAAACCATGAGATATTAGGATGCTTCCTCCATTGAGGGTTGTAAGTGTTTGAGATTGGTCCATTTCTTTGTTTGAAACCTCCTTGCAAATAGTTTACTTCCCCACTAGAGCTTACATTAAATTCATCATATGTATGAGGACCTTTACATAATTCACAAGTTGAGCTTACTTTTTCAACTGAGTTGATTTGAACTTTAGTCACAAGCATTTTTAAAGCATCCACCTTAGCATTCAATATATTTATGTTATCTAACTCAAGCATTCCTTTTCCTTTTGCCAAAGTAGTTTCATCACCCACGTAGCCTTGAGATGTAAGTTCTTCCAATAAAGTAGTAGCTTTTATTGTCTTGTTCATCCATTTACCACTAGGGGTTGCATTTAAAATGCTCCTAGCATCATCGGGGATCCCATTGTAGAAAATTTAAGGAATCATCCAATGGGGTAACCCATGATAAGGATGTTGCTTTTGAAGCTCTTTGAACCTCTCTTAAGCTATATAGGCTGTCTCACTTCCATTTTGCTTGAAAGTGCCAATCTCATTATGAAGCCTAGCCATCTTATGAAGTGGTAAGTACTTTTGAAGGAAAGCTTGCTTTAATTGATCCCATGTAGTGATAGAATTGCTAGGTAAATTAGCAAGCCAAATATGAGCTTTGTCCTTCATATAAAATGGAAACAATCATAGCTTTATTGCATCATTCGAAACATTGTTGATCTTGAAAGTTGCACACACATTAAGAAAAGTGAGGATGTGGGCATATGGATCCTCTACTGGCAAACCACTAAACTGATTATTTGGCATTATTTGGATAACACTTGGCTTAATTTCAAAATTATTATTGGAAATGGTTGGAGCTACAATTCCTCCAAAATTTTTAATGATGTCTAGTAAGGTAAAATTGCCTAGAGTTCTTTTTGCTGTTTAGCCATATTTACTTGTCTTTGTTCCTTACACAATTAATGAAAAGTATGTTCAATTTTAGGGTCAAAGAATAAAATATTACTAGAGCTATAAACACTTCGCATGGAAATCACAAGAAGAACGAAAACAAAAATATACAAATATATAAATAATAAATAAAATTAAAAAATTAAAAAATAATTAAGCTATCTAGAATCCTAAAGCAACTGTTCTCTATCCTAAACTAATATCAATTTTAAATTCGTTATTCCCCAATAATGGCACTAAATTCTGATGCGAGTTAGAATGTATACCCTAACTTCTATGGCTAAACATAGGATAAGCAAGGGGTCAAACACAAGGGGTAACAAAAAATTAAGTATTAATCAGATAGATACTAGGATGAATAGGCTTACCAATAATCAAGTAGTAATTAATCAAATTATAGATCTAATTTAATAAAATCCTAAACTATGCAATTAGTAAGAAATAAAATAATACCAAACAATATTAAAAAAAGTGGAGGTGGAGATTACAATATAGAATAGAATAATGAATTATTAACATAAAACAATTATATTAACTATGCATGCAATGATTGGAGAATATGACCTAAAATCCTTAAGAATAACTCTCATTATCAAATAAGGGTGTTTCCATTTAGAGTTTACAAGCACTCTCTTGTCATTGTAGAGATAAACAAAAACCATGAAGTTCTTTGCCAATTCTTTAATCCCTCAAAGTTGATTTCTTTTCTTAAGATACTTTCCTAACCTTTAAGTGAATTCAATTACTTTTCTATCAAATATCATAACTCTCATTATGAATATTTGACTAAAACATCATATATGGTGATCGAGCAGATATAAAATAATTAAGTACTCAATTGAAATCAAATAATTTATTTAATAATGCAAAACAAATCCAATGCAACCAACCTACTAAGTAATTAGCCTTTATACAATGCAATGCAATTCCAACCTACTAAGTAATTAGCCTTTATACACAATTAATAATAGCATAAACAAATAAAATAATATTCAAACACTAAGAGAATTTTAGAAAGGAAGATTTAGAAACACTTAGAAATGAATTTAGAGTCTCTAATAATCTCTTTAGATAATAACTTGATGAATGAAAATGTCTATAAGGCAACTACTCTTTTAGTCTTCCTTCAATATCAACTTCAAGTTCCAACTATGAATGTTCTAATAATAATCTTTATCTATCTCTAATTTATAATTATATCTATCTCACCTTTTGTAGAGACAAAAATAAAGTACTTATATATTTTGAAGTTGATAGCCATAGGGTACAAGTCATGACAAGCAAAAAGCTATAATTCTTAGTGAAGGATCACATTACTTCAATATTGGTAGTTACTTCAAGGGCATTTTTAGCAATCCAAATGAGTGAATTAGGTCTAGGGGTCTGCATGGAAGTTATAGCCTTTTGAATTATCTTTCTACAGCCACTTGAATAACTTGAATCTAAGTTTTGTAGAGGAAGTTATAATCAAAAGAGTGCAACATGGTTTGGAGGGTTGTGTCTCTTCACACCGTGCTGAGTGCCGACTCATGATAAAGACATCTTGTGCCAAGTTGGCATAGTGGTGATAACTCATGAAGGGTTTAAGCAATAGGTGCTAAGTAGTGATAATTCAAAAACACTCCAAAGCTTGCATCCTTCATTCCTTTGACCTTAAATGACTTCAATATGTCCATATAACTTTTATAAGCTTAAAAAAAACTTCAAAAACATCTATAAGTCATTCAAATTCATATAAATTTACCAAGAACAATGGAGATCAAAAGCATTTGTAATTATGAATGAAATGCATGAAAACTAAACTAAAATGTGTACTAAATGCAACCTAAATATGCATGAAACATCCTAAAACTACTATGCTAATTACAATGTATCAAATTGCCTAACCTTTTTGACTTGCTTTATTAGAATAGGCTCATTCCTTTAGTTATCTCTAAACGTCATAGAACTAGGGTTTTTCAGCTATTCCTCTCTTTGCTATCCTATAACTCTTATGATAGGGTTGCCTATATTTGAGTAGGATTAAAGGCTTCATAGGAATTTTGGATGGTCCTTCCCACACTAATGCTAGGGAAGCAAGTGCATCTACCATTTGATTATGGTTCCTAGGGAGGTGAATGAATTTGAATATTCAAAAGGACATGGTGAGCAACTTCAAGTGATCCAGGTAAGGCCTTAGGTGTTGCTCTTTCAATTCCCATTCTTCTATGGCTTGATTGATTACTAGCATGGAATCTCTTAAGATTTTGACTTTTGTAACATCCAGAGCTATTAGTGCTTTTATTCTAAGTATGCATGCCTTATATTTTGCTTTGTTATTTGTGACTCTGAACTTAAGCTTTTTGGAAATTAGTACTACTTTGCCTTTTAAAGTTTATAATATGACATCGACTCCTGTGCTGAATTGATTAACTACTTTGTCAAAATACATTTGCCATCCTTTAATCTTGATGGATGAACTAAGGTCATCCGAGAAGTGTAGTTAGATTTCTTTTGAGTCTGAAATGGGGTTGAGAGCTAGAAATTTAGCCACTGCTCTTCCTTTTACTACCTTCTTAGTTAGGTATTGCACATCAAATTCTATCAATAGCATAAGCCACTTGGCAAGTTTTTCCATTAAAGAGGGAGCTTTGTAGAGGTACTTCATTAGATTTATTTTAGACATGACTTGAATTATGTACGACTGAAAGTAATGTCTGAGTTACTTCATTACCCATACCATTGCCATGCATATTTGCTCGACTTGCTTATACTTTTCCTCATGCAGTAACATCTTCTTACTTAAGTAGTATACTATGTATTCTACTGTCATTTCTTCCTCTTAGGCTAACATTTCACTGATTACATTTCCTTTAATGGTTAGATATATGGTTAAAGGTGTCCCTGGATTAGGTGGTTTTAGGACTAGTGAGTTAGCTAGGTAGTTCCTAATCTTGTTGAATGCTAATTGACATTGCTCATTCCACTCAACTGGATAATCTTTTTTGAGTAGCTTAAAGATTGGTTCACACACTGCTATTAACTTGGTGATGAATCTACTGATGAATTGTAGTTTCCTTAAAAACTCTATGAACTTTTTTTTTAGAACTGGCATCTATTTGACTACTTTTGCTTTGTATGGATACATTTTAATCCCATTCTGATTGACAACATACCCCAATATCTTTCATGAAGTGACCCCGAATACACATTTCTTTGGATTAAGACTGATACCATACTTTTTGACTCTTTTGAGAAATTTTTTGAGATTGAATAGGTGTTCTTCCCTGGTTTTTGACTTGAGCATCATATTACCCGGATGTACACTTTCACTTTTTTATGTATCATGTCATGGAACATTGTAGTTTCCATTCTCTTGTAAGTTTCTCCTGCATTCTTCAAATTAAAAGGCATTACTCTATAGCAATAAATGGCCCCACTTTGTTATAAAAGTGTTCTTTGCTTTGTCGATAATGGCGATTAGGATCTAATTTTACCCAAAGAATACATCCATTAAGGAGTACATTACACATGTTGCGGCGTTGTCAACTAGTATGTTTATGTGAGGTAACAGGAAATCATCTTTCGGGCAGGACTTATTCAGATCATTGTAGTCAAAGCAGATTCTCACCCTTCCATCTTTCTTTAATATTGGCACCACATTTGCTAACCATTTTGGATAGTCTACTACCTCTATGAGTTTTTCCTTGACCTACTTCTCTATGTCTTTTTTCACTAGTTAGGCCCATTATGGTTTGAGCCTTCTTAGTTTATACTTTACTGGTTTACAACCATCTTTAGTACGGATGAAGTGTTGAGCAATGTCTTTGTCAATACCAGGCATATCATTGTACATCCAGGTAAATATATTTGATTATTTTATTAATATATTTTTTTTCAATTTCTCTCATTTTTTAGGGGTAACATCTTTCAAAATATACAGAATGCATGGTTCAAATTCCATGCCAATGGTAAATGATTCAGTGCATATGGAATGAATATCAAATATGATAATGTCTTTATTAATACAATGCATACTACTATTAGGAAAGACAAAAAAAGTAAGAAAAATTTGATTTTATTATATTAACTTTAGAGTTCATTACATCATCAGTTTCAAATAAAGAAAGCGTGTAGAAATTAAGGAAGCAAACTTTCTCTGAATCAATTGCCTGAGATGTTTCTATCTTCAAATCACCCACTATTTGTATGTCTCATTAGTAACATTGCCCCCACTACTAGCAGTAAAATGGTGGATGATTCGCTTCCCCCATGTTGTTCTAAAGTGATCCACAAACCTTTATTGTATCCTACCACCAGAGAAATCTGTAAGCTTAGAAGGTAAGTGCTATTTCTCGCTAAACTATCTCTTTACTAGTGTTGGATAGTAGTGGGTGTATGACCTAAATCCTGAGATAGGCATGCAGTGTAGTTGACATATATGCAAAGAGTCACATGTTTTAGCTTCCACTATAGACACATCCATCTTACTTGGTATTCTAGTATATTCTTCAGGCATTTGACCCATTGTTAGGCTATGATGTGGGCTGAGCATTCATGAACATCCTTGTAGTGTCTCTCTAGGTGATTCCTGGGTTGGTACCTCATCCAATTACCTATAGGTTTGTCAAACAGACTTAGCTTTTCTTGCAACCATATTTGAAGCAATAAAGGGCTCCTAATGAAGTTCAGACTTTTCCCATTTTTGAGGTCATCTAAACTTTGAATGGTCTCTACTAAAATTAGTAGGAAGGGAGTCATTTTGCATTATATTCCTTCCATGACGTAAAGTATCCTATAATCTCCTAGTCCATCATTCGAGAGGGTGAAATATTTCATAAAGAGGTAACACATAATGAGGCATGCCCAAATTAAAGTATTAGTCTTCTTAGTGGTGCAAGCAGTTAGGACTTATATATAAATTAGTCATTTATGCTCAGTGACTAATTCATCAAGGTTTTATAAGCTTAGATCAAGAAAAGTAGCTCCAAGTCTTGGGTACTTGATATCTTGGCTAGTAAAGACTGCTTATTCAGTGTTGGTAAGGATTCACCTTGCTATGGCACTGAATTCTTTATACAATGGGCATAGTTATACGTTATTGAATTGGAATATATGCTCTTGAGGATCCTAGAATGTCATGGCAGCATTCAAGAGTTCACGGTCGAGGTACACATGCTAGAATGTCTTGATGCATAGCATTTTGTATGGTTACAAGCTCTTCCAATCGACATTATCAAGCTTATGGAGGACATGTCTAGTGATGCTAGTTTAGGTTTAAGGATTTTCAACCATGATGCCATCCTCAAGTAGGTCTTGGATCCCAGCTCTTAGTTTCCCATTACTTTGATAAGGAGGCTTAGCTTTGTGATCACTTATGTTTGAACGTTGTATTCTTGTACATTTATCAAGGTTATCTAAATGAATGATGCATGATGTGTGCTTGCAAAAGAAAAGGGTGAGCATGTATGCATGGAGTAGATGCAAAATCCTATAATGATAGATGATCATTGCAACAAGAAACAATGGTTAGTATGTGTTATCTACATGTATGCTATGTATGCATGATTAATCTTGAGAGCTAGTTAATATTTCCTACACAGTGAACAAACTAGTTATAAGCAAGTTCTCACTTCCAACCTTATTTCTCTTCATGATCATTTAGTTTCTTTCCTAGGCAGGTTTTGAACCTGTAGTCATTGAGGGACTATGGTTATGCTCTTAGAACTAGGTTGTTTCAATTTATATGGATTAAAACCAAAAGGGTAAACTTAGGAATGATACCAGAATGTACTTCAGGTAATCATATAATGTCAACATGGGGATCAATTGTTGGGCTTCAAATGATGTTTAGAGCCCATATGCATAGGGCCAAAGTTAATTAAAAGGAGCCCAAGTTTTTATCCTCATATCAACATTCAATATGTTTACCGGGAGTCAAGAAAGTATTGTTTGATAATTTACAGTTTAATTCTGTCAACATTAAGGTCCATAATCTAGTTGAATTTCTAACCCATTCATTTAATCTAATAAGAATAGATGGACAATGTCTTATAGGTTTTGTCATTGAGGGATGTCATTATTTGTTAGTTTGCATAGACTATTCAAGCTGATGTGCATGATTCTTATCATTCCTCATGCTTTGGGCTCGCACATAGTAAGTGAGAATCATGTGGGTCTGAGCATAAACATTCTATAAAAACTAACATTATGACATCATTCGATGACAGACACTAGAAGTGTCATGTCATTAATGAATATTAGGTCAAACAGATAGCATTAGGACAAGGATAGCATGCACAACTTGGCAGAATCCTAGTAGATGTTACTACTGGCTTATTTGCATGAGTTGATTCATGGTGAAAAGCTAAGGGTTCCTTTAGCAGGAATGCTCCCATATGACTAGGGTTACAGACTCTAGTCAGTGAGTCTAACATTCTTTTGATAACTCAGTCACCCCCTTTTAGGATTTGGGTTACAAACTCTAGTTAGATGAGTTCGGTGAATGCATGAGTAAAGACTAAAGGTGATAATACCTATCTTTGTTGCCCCACGACTCGAGTGGAATAATGGTAGTAATGTCATTCTGTATTATCAAGGTTTTAAGGATAAGTGGTGCACATGTGATGTGTAGTGCAAATTCAATGGTGAGGGGCTCTGTACAATGTATTACATAATGAGAAATAGTCATTTTCAAGTTGATCCCTCTTACTTAGAAGTCCCTAGTAGAGCAACCAATATGAGTGACCTAAGATTTCTCTTTCTCGTTGGAACGTTGATATGAATTTTTGAAGTTTCTATGTTTCTAAGGGACAAGGTAACTTTTTTGAATAGGGACTAATAATTTGTCTCAAGACGATCAAAACACTTTTTTATTTTATGGAGTTGCCACCTAACTTTTAGAAAATAGGGAAGAGAAAGGGACAACATTGGGTCACTCAATGACTATTGCCCCTAGCAGAGTTTTCTTGGTTCGAGGGATTGCATATACTTTTTGACTATTTCTCAGTATACAATATTCAATGTATAGCAACTATAATACCCTAGTTTTGGTAATGATAGTTTGTATAGCATTCACACAATACATCAGATAGTAGAAGATAAATAATCTGAACTATTATTATTACATTGCTTTCCTAATAAAATATGTATAAAAGGAAAAAAGATTGCGAAAAAGTAAATCTAGCTTAAATAAGGTTAGCATGACTATGCACATAGCTTGCTCGATCACATGAATAATTGGATAAGCAATGGACACTCAATCACTTGAACGGGTAAGCAAAATATACACAACCATGCATGTTTATAGTGATTATTTATGCTATGATGATATATGATGACAATATAAGGGATGCATGGTGACATCATTGGATTGTAAGCATAATGACTCTATTCCATAATATGAACCTTTCATGTTATTGATATTTATGATATGGTTTCACATTTCAAAAGTAGAGGATGCAAGTTGATGATATGAGATGAGAATGATAAAACATAAATTATTCATATAGCATGGAAATTGCCAGTCTTATAGTGCAAGCACAATAATATTCATAAATGTTGGCAACAATAAAATAAAATGTAGTGCAATAAAATAAACGTGCAAAAATGATTATGTGGTCATCAGATTCAACTGAGCTTGTGTGAGTTTTGAAGCTTTAGCTTCAAGAGATTATCAAGTTTTCCTCATCAAGAGGTTCAAAATGAAGTCTAGAATAATGCTAGTTTGTATACCCTTGAAGCGTGATTTGATAAAGATGAGGCTAGGTTTAGGGGAAGAGAGACCTAATAACCTAAGAAAAATGCAGTCAGAGAGCTAAAATTGTATGGAAGCAGGTTTCCAGTGCTTTCGAGTAGATATATTTTTGAGTGTATGTGTGTTTCCTCTTGCTTCCCCCTCAAAATGGGGTGTGGAGGTGCCTATTTATAGTGAAAAATATGAGGAATATGGGCAATAGGCATGGTCATGCATGTGTCTCCAGGACAGAGCATGTGACCACATAAAGTGCACATGACTGTGCACTTGGAGTGTGACCATGCTCACTTGCACACAGTCACGTGCACTTTCGCGTGTTATGTACTACATTCAAGGCTTTTCTAGGCAATTCTGAGGTTGGTTCCTAAGGTTTTTGGGCCTTTCGAATGCATTTTTAAAGTCCATTTTGTCTAATTCAACCTTGATTTTATCACATGACACCTAAGGTTATTTATACACACTTTTAAGCAATATGCGCTAAACCTCAAGTTATTTTGGACTATTCTGGGACCAATTTTAGAGGTTTTGGAGCCTTTTGGATGTGTTTTCGAAGTCCATTTTGTTTGGTTTGGCTTTCATTTTAGCATGTGATACCTAGAGGTGTTTGTGGCTTCGCATGCACTTCTAAGCAACATATGTGTGAGCGACCTCTCTTGCTTTTGGGATAGCGATATGTTTTCATGGGACATTGTGCAGGTCTTTCCATTTTCAAGGGACATGGCAACTTTACTGAATAGGGATAAATGAGTGATCTTTGGGGGATGAGACAATTTTGATTTTATGGAGTTGCCACTTGATTTTTAGAAAATCAAGAAAAGATTTTGATTTTATGGAGTTGCCACCTGATTTTAAAAAAATCAAGAAAAGAAAGGGGCAACATCAGGTCACTCAATGAGTGTTGTCCTTAGTAGAGATTTTCAGGTTCAAGGGATCGCGTTTAATTTTTTATTATTTCTCATTATACAATATTTGATGTATAGCTACTGCAACACCCTAGTTTCAATAATAATAGTTTGTATAGTACATCAAATAGTGGAAGATAATAAAGCTAAAAATTTAATTATTACATTGCTTTCCTGATAAAATACATATGAAAAGGGAAAGATTGTAGAAAAGTAAATCTAATTTGGATGTGATTGGTCTGTAAGATTAACATGACCATTCGCACAACTTGCTTAATTTCGTGAATAATAGGATGATCATACATGCTTATAGTGATTATTTATGCTATGATGATGTATGATGATAATATAAAGGATGCATGAGGTCATCACTAAACCAAGAGCATGATGACTCTATTCTAGGATATGAACTTTTCACATTATTGGTATTTATGATGTGATTTCATGATTTCAGAAATAGAGGATGCCAAATGATGATGTGAAATGAGCATAATAAAGCATATATTATTCACAAACCATGCAAGATTACCAGTCTCATCACACAAGCACAATAGTATTCCTAAATGCTGGCAATAGTAAAATAAAATGCAATGTGATAAAATAAGTATGCTAAAATAATTGTGTGGTCCTTAGACTCAACTAAGCTTGTGTGGGTTTTGAAGCTTTAGCTTTAAGGGATTATCAAGCTTTCCTCATCGAGAGGTTTAAAATGACAGCAGAATGAAGCTAGATTGTATACCTTTAAAGCATGCTTTGACAAAGATGAGGCTTGTTTTAGTGGAAAAGGGATCTAACAACCTAAGAGAAAGGCTATAGGAGAGCAAAAACCATATGGAAAGAGGTTTCAAACACCTTCGATCAGACCAATTTTTGAGTGTGTGTGTGTTTCCACATGCCCCCCCCCCCAAAATGGGTGTGAAGGGGTCTATTTATTAGGAAAATTAGGTAAAATAGGGTGGTGGGGGGGCAGCTGTGCACACATATCTTGGATTTTACATGTTGCCACACCAAGTGCGCATGGTCATGCATGCACGTGCGTGATCTATGCGCATTTTTGGGGTTTCATGCATGCTATTCCGAGGTTGTTTCCTAAGGTTTTTAGGCCTTTCGAATGCATTTCCATAGTTCATTTTGCCAAATTCTGCCTCAATTTTAACACATGAGACCTAGGGCCATTTATGCACATTTCTAAACAATATGTGCTGACCCTCGGGTTGTGTTGGACCATTCCAAGACCACTTCTAGAGGTTTTGGAGCCTTCCGAACATGTTTCCAAACTCCGTTTTTTCAAAATTGATTTCCTTTTTTTCATGATGTTGGGTCCTGATTTAACGAAATTCGCATCGACCCAATGAGTTGAGTATTCTGAAAGGAGCTTTCTCAAAATAAACCTCTTATTGTTATGATAATTCATATTTTGGAAGGTTGGAACATAAATTAATGGTTCAATGATCGATTTTGCACACTAATGGGGTTAGTTAGGTTTTTGAAGGTTGCACACTTTAGAGGTGTTACGAACAAGCAAACTCTATTTATCTCAGGGATTCATTTCATCATTGAACCTTCTTAAGGATAGTCAAATTTGAGGTATGACAGTTGCCCCATGCTTCATGTGTGTAGTATAGCCACCTAGTGCTAGTGTCAATACGTGTGAAGCAAATGCAAAGATGCAAAAAAATTTTTAGTAGGAAGAGAGGTATTTACCTATGGGTTGTCTTTAGACATCTTATCAAGATTTGACTATTACTGTTGTGTTTTGTTTGTTGATGTTGTTCTATGACTTGGTTGTCACACAAGGTGCTATTTGGGACTTACGCAAGCTTATGATTCATGCAAAGTACATTGGGATTTATATGACTATAACCTTCTTAGGTGACATCCAAATGAAGATGTTACTAAGGAAAAAGAGATGCAACTATAACCTTTTTAGGTGTCATGCAAAATGAGGATGATACTAAGCAATGAAAATGTGACTATAACCTTCTTAGTTGTCATGTAAATGAATATACAATTATAACCTTCTTAGTTGTCATGTGAAATAAAAATGCTACTAAGCAATGAAAATGCAACTATAACCTTCTTAGGTGTTACATAAATGAACATACGATTATAACCTTCTTAGGTGTCATGTGAAATGAAGGTGCTACTAAGCAAAAGAGAATGCTCCTAAGCAGTGTCAATGCTCTTTAATAATGTGAGGATGCTTATAAGTGGTTAAAGTGCTTTTAAGCAATGATAAGTAGTGAAAGTTCTTTTAAGCAATGTGAGAGTGCTTCTAAGTAGTGAAAGTGCTTCTAAGCAATGTGAGAGTGCTTCTAAGTAATATAAGAGTGCTTCTAAGTAATGAAAGTGCTTCTAAGCAATGTGATAATGCTTCTTAGCAATGTGAGAGTGCTTCTAAGTAATATGAGAGTGCTTCTAAGTAATGAAAGTGCTTTTAAGCAATGTGAGAGTGCTTCTTAGCAATGTGAGAGTGCTTCTAAGCAATGAAAGTGCTTCTAAGCAATATGAGAGTGCTTCTAAGCAATGAAAGTGCTCCTAAGTAGTATGAGTGCTTTTAAGCAATAAAAGTGCTTCTAAGCAAATGTGAAGATGCTTCTAATCAATGTGAATGTTCCTAAGCAATGAGTGAGTGCTTCTAAGCAATGTTAATAAGGTAGTAGTGATGCTGCAATAATGATGTAATAGTGATGTAGTAATGATGTAGTAATGATATAGTGATGATGTAGTAATAATGTAGTGATGATGTAGTAATGATGAGGTGATGATGTTGTTATTTCAATGATTTAGAGAGAGATATCCTTATAGTGAATTTCCCTTACTCTTCTTCTTTTGTGCAGTGTTGAATTTTCTAAAAAAGGTAGTGCGCATGCAATGTCTTTAGACATATGGAGTCCATATCAATGTACTTTTGTGTGAGTTTCATGAATGTCAATGGAAGTTTAGGACCATATAAATAAGTGTACAAAGTCTTGTTGTGTGTGTAAAACCATAAAAAGTGCATGGAAAGGGGAAGTATGCGTGATTACACATGGAAGGCATGTGGTCACATGCTCGGTGCAGGGTCAAGCACTTCCTCCCCTCTAGGCCTATTTAGATGGCTATTTTAGAGGTCTTGGGAGGCTTTGTCTAGACTTTTTTGAGTGTTTTTTGACTTTTCTTGACCCTTTTTATGTGTTGGGTGCTATCTGCTCTGTTTTTGCTTTTGCACTTCCATTTTCTTCTACAAAAAAATGGAGTTCCCTAACATTCCTAAGGGTTAGGAGGATATTTTTGTTGATGTTGATGTTGAGGATGACTTTACAAAGGCCACTAGAGCTAGGAGGTGCACTACAAGGACTAGCACATATGATGCTCAGAGTACTTAGCCATCCAGGCTTTCTCAAGGAGATCTGATCCTTATTATTTATAACTTAAAGACTTATGCTTAGGTGTGTCATCATCATGAGGTAGGTCCTTCTTTGCCCTTATTTTCTAAAGCTTGTTTATTGGCTGCTTCACTGTTTATTTTATTGTATGAGGTTATTATAGCTATAGCTCTTCCTATAACTGGCTGTTAAGTTGTAGGTTTATTGTAAATGCTGATGGCTGATAGCTCTTGCTTTATTTCCTTTCATAATTTTCTGCTAGTGTTTTCCATGATGCTTTACTTTTTGGCTTTTGTTATTGATCCTATTAAATGATAGAGAGAGATATGTGTTAGTATTTAGTAGCTATGCAAATGTTTGATAGTGTACCTATTATTTGTAGCCACGTAGGTATGTTACTGTGCTGCTTGGTAGTTTTAATAGAGTTAGCATGTATTTTAAGGGTCTCCTTATGTATGTGAAGCAGATGATTGCTGGAAGGGCTTTGATGGAGTCATTGCTACATTATCTTATGACTCATATGCATTGATTCAGATTGCCATGTATGCATTGATAGAGTAGTGGATGGACACGATGCATAATTTCCATCTGCCTGTTGGGTAGATGACTATTCCCCTTTTGGATTTTACTACTATCATGGGCTTGAGCTTTTTTGGAGAGCCTGTTCCTTTCATTTAGGAGTGTTCTACTATCGTGGTGAGGAGGCATTTTACGATGGATTTACTTAAGGTGGTCACACATGTGATGTCTCGCTGCCCGTATCTCTGTCATTACATAAATTTTGTTTCTTCCATGTGGACTTTGTATAATGATGGTCTTATCTCAGTAGAGCAGTTGACTCTTTGCTTTTTATTTTATTTGCTGAGTGCTGTTATCTTCCTGAACCCTTTAGGTGTAAGTGATATGTAATTGATGTCTGTCTTAAGAGATATGGATGGCTTTCGGAGCTATTGCTAGGGCACTACTACATTTGCTCATATATACTCAAGCCTTGACATAGCATGTTGAGGTGGCTAGAGATCTATGGATGCTTGTTCATGCTGGATGTGAGTAGGAGTTTTGTTGTCTGTTCTTTTGCTTTTAGTTTATTATTTTTAACCCTTTAATTTTGATAGATTTGGGCATATGAATTCAGGATTCTCCCTTGTCCGTCTGTTGAGCATTTCCTAAAGGATGGCTTTCCTTATTATTCTCGCTGGATCAGGAAGACTGTTGATTTTAATGAGGATTTCACAGTAGCTTTGGGCCATATGGGGACGTTGTCCCCTGATAAGGTATGTCTAATTCCTATTGTGTTAGTTGCTTCTTTCTTAGGGATCTTTTATCATTCTTGCTCTTTGAGTAGATTTTTCTTCACTAGTGGGTGGCAAGGTCTCCTTGGTCGGTAGATATGGTGATTTTATTGCAGTTAACAGAGAGACGAGTGTTGCACTCTGGCCTCATAAGTAGAGTGTGACATTTGGATGAGCGAGTCAATCGTTGGTAGGATGTCCCATATATGAGGAGATTTCCCATCCCTTCTCGTAGTGTTATGTTCTGGGGCCATGAGCTTTATGGTGATGATTTTGCTACTATTATAATGGGATTCCCCTCTAAAAGCCTCTTAGAGAGTGTGGGCTTGCCTTATACTGATGTATTGATCACTCAGCTGATTAACATTGTAGCTAATGAGACCTTTCCTCCACCTCCACTTTCTCAAGTAGATGCATCTCATCCTTCAAGTTTGAGGATTAGGCCATCACACGGATCATCGAGAGTCACTTCTTCTTATTAATATAAGGCTTGCCTTATACTTATTTATTCTTGTTTTATTGTAAGCATGTAGCAAAATTTATTAGTAATAAACTGTAATTGACATGAATTATAAGAACTTATCTACGACGACGTCAGAGAAGATCTGGATCTCATTTTGAGGAGGATGAGGGCACATTTATATTGAGGTGAATGCTCATGCCAGTGGTGTGTCTTCTGGTAGAACTACTCTAGGGGACTTGACAGTTCAGCCGTCTTTGTGTTTACTTGGAATGGATATCCTTGGTAGAGTAGTGAGTTTCGATTTGCCTAGACCTGGCTTTCCTCAGTCGAGTGTTGCTCATGTTGATGATACCTATGCTCATGTTCTCCACTTATTATTTCCTATATTTCATTTATTTAGTGAGTGGTAATTAACTTATTTTCTTGTTTTTGTAGATTCCTATCTCCTCTTGTTAGTATTGGTATACTATTGCTGGGAGTGCACTGTAAGCACCCAATTTCAAGATGATGAAGTATGGATGCAACAGGGGACTCCAATGTTGAAAATGTTATAAATAGGTCTTCAATACTTAAAGTTTGAAACCTTAAAGGCCTAAATGTATTTGCAAAAGAGTTTAATTGATTTTGTAAGGACTTAATTACAATATTTTTTAAAACCTAATTAAAAAGTCTAAATTCTTTTACGGGTCTTTTTGTAATTAAAAGTTAAAAAAATTAAAATTCTGTAATTTTGATCGAATACATTTTTAGCTAGGGTTTTTCTATAAAAGCCTAGTTTGAGCTGTCAAGAGGGGGACCGATCTCATTTCTTGGAGTTCCATCTTTTCCTAGGGGGTACTTCTTTGAGACTGCTCTTGATCTCTAGCCTATCTCTTTCAGCTTTCTCTTTTCCTGTACTTTTTGGCTTATCTTTTTGTCCCTAAGCAGTACATAAAAAATATTCTTTGGTGAGTTATTTGTTTTTGAACAAGGATCAATAAAATTTTGAGAAAAGGAATAATAAGTTTTGAAGATCTATTTAAAAAGCAACAGTGACTTATACTAGTTTGAGGGGTAACCCATGCTGCATCCATAATCATCATCTTCTTTCCTACCTCTTTTTTTTTAATTTTTATTTTGGTTTTATTAAATTATGATTTTATTTAATTTTTATTGTTATTTTATTCACTAATTATTTTTTATTCTTTTGTGTTGGTGAATATGGAGGGGATTATATGATGACCTTACTTAGAGAATAAAACCCATGAAGGTCCATGGAATGCTATGGATTGAACTTTGTAGCTAAATATAGTTTCTAGGTTTTTTTTATTTAGTTGTTTATTATTGTTTTGATTTTGTTTTATTATTTTTAGGATTGTATTAATTTTTTCTTTGCTTATTATTTTCAGTAGATCATTATAATAGCCCCAATAGTGGGAATAATAAAATCATGTACGTGTGATTGTGTGTTTTATTTTAATTAATTGGTTAATAAAATTAAGGTTTTAATTAGGAAATTCAGTAAAATTAATGGCTATAGAAATCATTCGGGTTTTGAGTTAAAATTGGATTAGATTTAAGTGGATAGAATTAGGGTTGCTTAATATGGTCACTTTAACTAAATGAGGTTTTTTTTAGAAGAAATAAATTAATTGTTTGATGTTTTATTTGATTGTTTTGGTATTTTTTATGTTAATTTGGGCTTGTTTATTTATTTTTATGTGTTTGGGCCCTAAGCCCATTTTAGGCTCTAACCCATTTAAATAAATTTAGGTTTTTAGGGTTTAATTAATAAAAATGCATCTTTAGGCCCATAATTAATTAGATTTAGGGTAGAGATAACTTAGGCCCATTTAGTTAATTAGGTATAGGTCCACCTAGTTTAATTTAATTTAGTAGACTTAGCCTATTAAATTTAGCCGTTTCCATAACTTGTAGATTTAAGATTACCTTAGAATTAAAAACATGTAGAACTAGGCCCATTAATACTTCATAATTTGTAGATTTAGGCCCATTTTTAGAATTAAAACAAGTAGACCTAGGTTCACTTAATTAAAATTAAATAGGAATTAGGTCCATTAGCTTTTAAACTTGTAAATTAAAACATGTACATTTAGCCCATTTAATTAAAATCAATATATATTATACTAATTTAAGGATTGCAAATTAAAATGAATGCATTGTTTACATGTATTTTTCATGTCTAGTTTGCCTGGAGTTGATTGTTTTAATTATGGTTTATATGAAATTGCATGTAAATAAAGGGTAAGATAGTAATTCATAAAGTAATTATAAAAGACTAAAAGAAGTTGGTATTTTGTATCTAAAATCTCCTAATTGTGGTGCTGGCTTTCTTTTAGAGAATTAAGTACACCATTTTAAAAATTTTTCCTAGTTATTACCCTAGGTGGCGACTCCTCATCTCCATGCCATGAATTCAAACAGTGTCATGGTTGCTAAAATCTTGGACATGCGCTAAACCCTGCCATCTACATGTGCAACAATGCTTTTTGGAGTTTGCTACCACTCATTGGGTATGCCTTCTCTATTGTACGTGCTTATTTTATGTACATGTTTTATGTTTGAGTGTATGATATCTAATATGTAATGCAGGTTGAGCACCATCTCATTAGTCATGAATGGGAGCGAGAGCAGGAGCGTGCAGCTTATTGTGACCGCATCAGTGAGCTGGAGTCACTGCTATCATCCTTTACGATAAACGATGATGAGTCAGGATCATACGAGGGGGATGCTTGAGTAAGATTAGTGCTTGCTTATAATGGTAGCCACGACTAATGTTATTGTTTTATTAGCTAGGTGCAAGACTTTTGGCATGTGGTTTGCTTTATTGTATTATTTTCCTAAGGTTATAGACTATGGGTATTGTATCTGGGCATTTGTCCTGCATGTTGTATGATGCTTGTACGATGATGATTGTATATGCTTCTTGTTATGTATCATTGATGAGGATGTTTGCCATTACTATTGTCTACCTCTTTTCCCTTTTTGGCCTAAGGTGTCTCCTTTTTGGAGCTTTTCTTAGTTAGCTAGGTTTCATTTTTAGTACCATTTTTGCCTAGGGTGTTTCCTTTCAAAGCTTTTCACACCTAGCTGGGCTTTTTTTTTTTACAGCTTTAACGATAGTAGCTGGTCTTAAGGAGAGAGCTCAAAGAAGATGGTAAGAACAATGGTCATGTAATGAAAGAAAAAGCAAAGCATGGTTGATGCAATTCATGATGATAAAATGTGTTGCATTTTTTAAAGACATTTTGCATAAACTGGCAATCATTCTCATTTCACTATAATTATTTAAGAAAAGCATAGGTACATTCATACAAATTTCAGAATTAAGGTTAACCTTATCATTACCTAGCCTTCTCAGGTTTTCTAGTTAAGTACTTTCTCTCTTTTCTTGAGCTACTATTTTTAGGCTTTTAACTTAGCAAGAAGTCCCTAACTTTTTCTTGAGCTACCATTTTTAGGTTTTCAACTTAGCACGATGATTTTTTTATTCCTTATTTGTAGTACTTCTTCAAGCGGTCTGTATTGATAGGTTTAGAGAATCCGTTGCCTTCAGAATCCATCAGCTTGACTGCTCCTTTTGATAGGGCATGTTTGACCAAGTATGGGCCTTCCCTGTTTGGTCTAAATTTCCCTCTAGGGTTTGGAATGTTCTTTCTTGCTTGCTTTAGCACCCAGTCTCTTGGTTTTCACACTCTTATGTTTTACTATTCTATTAAAGGCCTTGGCTAGTTGAGCCTGATACAATTGTGTGTGGTATAAAGCCTTGAGCCTTTGGATGTCTAAGAGAGTGAGATTGTCATGCCTCTATTGAGCCCATTGTAGTTCTGGGAATTTAGATTCGATTGCTACCTGAAGATACTTGATCTCTATTTTGATTGGAAGAACTGTTTATGATTCATACACTAATAAAAAAGGAGTTGCTCCTATTAAAGTATTGACTATTATTTGGAACCCTCAAAAGGCATGTGGCAATTTGTTTGCCCAATATCGGTAAGTCTGAGTCATCTTCGACAATATCTTTTTTATGTTTTTATTTATAGCTTTGACGACCTAATTTACTTATGGTTGGTAAGGAGAATATTTGTGATGTTCCTATCATACCTTAAATTTGACTATCCTCAAAAGGTCTGATGATGAAACGAATCCCTGAGATGACTAGAGTTTGCTCATTCGTAACACCTTTGAAGTGTGCAACCTTAAAACACCCAACCAACCCTACTAGTGTGAAAAATTGATCACCAAGTCATTAAGTTGTGCTCCTACCTTGTGAAATATGAATTATCGGAACAACATGAGGTTTATTTTGAGAAAACTCCTTTGAGAATACTCAGCTCATTGGGCCATTGAGTATTTTATTAGATTGAGACCCAACTTTATGAAAAAAAAGTTGATTTTAACAAAATGGACTTTGAAAACACATCCGAAAGGCCCCAAAACCTCTAAAAGTGGTCCCAAAATGGTCCAACAAAACTCAGGTATCAGTGCGTATTGCTCAAAAGTGCATGTAAATAGCCCTAGGTGTCATGTGCTAAAATTGAAGCCTAATTTGGCAAAATGGACTCCCAAAATGCATACGAAAAGCCTAAAAACCCTCAAATCCAACCCTAGAACAACATGCATAGAGCGTCAAAGTGCGTGTGAAAGCGTACAAGCACGAGTGGCCATGTGCAAAGCACATGACCACATGCACATTATGTGTTGTCATGCGCACTTGGCATGGCCAGGTGCAAAAATACATGTGTGTCCACACCTACACCACCCCATTCTATATATTTTTCCTATAAATAGACAGCTCTACACACTATTTTGGGGGGGAGGGGGGGAGCAAGTGAAGACACATACACACTTAAGAGTTAGTCTGATCAAATGCACTAGAAACCCTTTCCTATAAAATTTTTTCTCTCCCACATCCTTTCTTTTAGGTTTTTAGATCCCTTTTTCCATAAAACCCAACCTCATCTTTGTCAAAGCATGCTTTAAAGGTATACATTCTAGCATCATTCTACAATCATGGGCTAGGATTTGGGTCTCGCACGCACACATATGCGCACATATATGCGTGTGCGTGCATGTGTATGCGTGTGTGCGTGTGTATGTATACACGTGTACGAACCCCTCATGAGGAAAGCTTGATAATCTCTCAAAGCTAGAGCTTTAAGGTTCACACAAGCTGAGTCGAGCATAAGGACCATAAAATCATTTTAGCATGTTTATTTAACTACACTTAGGAATATTTTTGTGCTTGTATGATGAGACTGGCAATCTTGTATGCTTTGTGAATAACATATGCATTATTATGCTCATCTTACATCATCACTCCACATCCTCTATTTTTGAAGTCATGAAATCACATCATAAATGTCAATAATGTGAAAGGTTCATGCCCTAAAATAGGGTAATGATACTCTCAATCTGGTGATGACCTCATGCATCGTTTATATTATCATCACTCATCATCATAGCATAAATAATCACTGCAAGTGTGATCATCCTATCATTCATTAAATAATTTATATAAATGATCATGTTATCTTTGCAAAACAGTCATATTAGATTTACTTTTTTGCAATATTTTTCTCTTCATATGTATTTTATCATGAAAGCGATGTAATAAAGTTCTTAACTTTATTATCCTAAATTTTTTGATTTGTTGTACGAATGCTATATAAACTATCATCACCAAAACTAGGGTGTTGCGGTAGCTATACATCAAATATTGTATAATGAGAAATAGTCAAAAAGTATATATGATCTCCTAAACCCAAAAATCTCTACTAGGGACAATACTTACTGAGTGACTTGATGTTGTCCTTTTCTTTTCCTGATTTTCTAAAAATTGGGTGGCGACTGCATAAAAACAGAAGTGTCTCATCCCTTCAAAACCAATTACTTGTCCCTATTTGGTAAAGTTTCCATGTCCCTCAAAAACAAAAGCACCAATAAAAACACAAAAAGGAATGCCTAAACCAATCCAGAAGGTTGTGCACAGTGGTGACTCCACTAGAACTTAAAAGTAAGAGGGATCAACTTAAAAATGACTATTTCTCATTATGTAATACTCAATCGTATAAAGCCCCTCACCACTGCATTTTTAGTACACATCACATGTGCACTACTTGTCCCTAAAAGCCTTGATAATACTAAATGACATAACTACTTGATAGACTTGGGTTGAGCTTTTAGAAAAGGTGATTGCATTGAAATGAGCTTTCATTAGAGAGGCTATCATCTAATAAGGTGAGGCATCAGTGGCAATCTTTGCTTCATTTAGTGCTCTGACTAGGGCATCTCTGTGCTTCTTGGTGGTTATAAGTAGGTCCTAGATACTACCTTGTGCTTCAGTCTTCTTGAGAATCGTAAGGCTCAAGAATGAAATTTGAGGTTTTGTCCTCTAAGGGCTTATCTTGGGTTTCTTGTATAGCTTGGATTGATTTTTAATAAGGTCTTATAGTAGATTAGAGGAGATTATTCTAATGGTTGGTAGAGGCATGTTTTAATTATTTGGGAGAGGATTGGTCTTGATACTAGGTCATTTTTTTGGGTCATCCATTTTTCCAAAGTCAATAAGGTCTTGGATTTCATTTTTAAGAGTTCTACATGTATCAATGGTGTGGCCAGGCATCTGGTGAAAGTGATATAACAAGTTCTAGTTAATATGAGGTGGTAGTGGGTTTGGAAGAGGCCTAGGCTCTTATGGCTATAAGAGGTTCTTTTGTTGAAGTCTCTGGAATACTTTGGATAGTGGGAGGTTAAAGTTTGAGAATTTTCTTGGTGGTCTGATGGCATTGATAGATGGTAAGCTGTGGGTGTTGGGTTGGATCATGTTTATTTTTATGGCTTGGGTGAAGGTGTTTTGGATGTTTGGTTGGGTATTACGATGAAAATTGTTTTTGGCTTGCTGAGGTTCCTCATCCTCAATTATGATCCTAGCCTGATGGAGAGCTCTAAAGTCAGGATAATGAATAAAGATAACCTATTTTCTGAAGTGTGGTAGTGCCCCTTTGATTATTAACTTTATTTGTTCATCCTTAGGAGGACAGTTTCTCATCTTAACTACCTTTCCTCGCCATCTTGTGACATAATTAGAGAAAGCTTCACCTAGTTTTTACTTTGTGGTCTCAAGGTCCTTTTGAGTGATGTCTAATTGAGTGTTGTATTCATACTACTTAATAAATTTTTGAGTTAGTAGTAGCTAATCACTTTTGATTTCATGTTCAAGGTTAAACAACCATGCCCTCAATCCTTCCTCTAGTGATGTGAATAAGAATTGAACAATCTATGATTTTGTAAGCTTTGTGGCAACCATGAAGGTAGCATATTGCCTTAGATGGACCCTCAAATCCCTTGTTCTATCAAACTTCACAAAGTTTGGTAGCTTAAAATCATCTAGAAGTGGCTCATCTTTGAATAATGCCAGGTCAGTGAAGCTTTTGGATCCATGAGTTCTCTTGTCTTTGAATGTGAATTCCAACTGGGCCACCCTATTGGCCAATAGTTTGACCTCCCTTATTGATTTAGGCTTGGTTATGTTAGTAACTTTTGCAACTTTTGGTGCATTCCTGAGATCTTGGTAGTAACTAATGTCATCATCAACTTGAACTAGAGTGTGGGGAATTCTCTTTGCCTTATCTACCCTCGGGTGAACAAATGCATAGGCTTCATTCAGTGGTGTGCTATTCCTATCTCAAGCATTTTTGGCTTTGATTTGGGCTTGGAGGATTTCAACTATGGTGCCATCAGTGACCAACTTTTGGATCCCCTCTTTTAGCTTCTCTTTGAATTATTGACAGGAGGTATCTTATTAGTCACTCATGACATATTCCTATACATTTATTAGGGTTAGCTAAATGAATGATGAATGATGTGTGCTTGTAAAAGAAAAGGGTGAGCATGTATGTATAAAGTGGATGCAAAATCTTATAATGAAAAATGATTATTCCTGCAAAAAAAAAAAATTTGTGGTTAGCACATGCTACCTACATGTATGTTATGTATGCATGATTAAAGCTGGTTAGTTTTCTTACACAATGAACAAACCAATCATAAGAAAGTTCTCGCTTCTAACCTTATTTCTCCATGACGTCATTCAGTCTTTTTCCTAGGTGGGTTTTGAACCTATAGTCATCAAAGGACTATAGTTTCACTCTCAAAATTAGGTTTTTTTGATTTATGTTGGTCAAAATCAAAGGTTAAATGAAGGAATAATACTCAAATGTGCTTGAGGTAAACACATGATGTCAATATGAGGGTCAATTGTCAGGCTTCAAATTATTTTTAGAGCTCGCATGTTCCGTATGCATAGGACCAAGGTCAATCAAAAGGAGTCTGAGTTTTTGCCGACAAATCGATATTTGATATTATTACTGGGAGTCATGAAAGTATCGTTTGATAGTTTATAGTTTGATTTTGCTGACATAGAGGTCCATAATCTAGTTGGGTTCCTAACCCATTCATTTAATTTGATAAGGATAAATGGATGACATCTCATAGGTTATGTCATTGAGAGATGTCATTATTTTGTTAATTTGCATAGACTACCCAAGCTAAGGTACATGATTCTTATCATTCCTCATGCTTCAGGCTCACACAAAGTAGATGAGAATCACATGGTCATGAATATAAATTTTCTATAAAATCTAACAGTATGGCATCATTCAATGACAAACACTGTGAGGGTCATGCCATTTATGAATATTAGGTCTAATGGACAGTGTTAGGACAAGGATAGGATGTATAGCTTAGTAGAATCCTAGTGGATGTTGCTACTAGTTTATTTACATGAGTTGAGTCAGGGTGAAAGGCTAAGGGTTCCTTTAGCGAGAATGCCCCCATATGAATAAGGTTATAGACTATGATCAATAAGTCTAGCATTCTTTTGATAACTTAGTTGCCCCCCTTAAGGACTTGGGTTACAAACTCTAGTCATCGCCCCATGACTCGAGTGGAATCATGGTGGCAATGTCATTTAGTATTATTGAGGCTTTTAGGGACAAGTGGTGCACATGTGATGTGTAGTGCAAATGTAGTGGTGAGGGGCTCTATACAATTAAGTATTGCATAATGAGAAATAGTCATTTTCGAGTTTAGTTAAAAGTCCCTAGTGGAATCACCACTATGAGCGACCTTTTTGCCTTTTGGATAACTATATGTTTTTGTGGGACATTATATGAGTCTTTCCATTTTTGAGGGACATAGCAACTTTACTGAATAAGGATAAATGATTGGTCTCAAGGGGATGAGACGCTTTTAATTTTATGGAGTCGCCACCCAATTTTTAGAAAATCGAGAAAAGAAAGGGATAACATGGGGTCACTCAGTGAGTATTGTCCCCAAAAGAGATTTTTGGGTTTGGGGGATTGCATCTACTTTTTTACTATTCCTTATTATATGACATTCAATGTATAGCTACCCCAACCACCTAGTTTAAGTAATGACAGTTTGTACAATGCATTAGATAGTGGAAGATAATAAAACTAAAAATTTTAATTATTACATTGCTTTCCTGATAAAATACATATGAAAAGGAAATGATTGTGGAAAAGAAAATCTAATTTGGATATGTTTGATTTGCAAGATTAACATGACGATTCACATAGTTTGCTCAATTTCATGAATAATAGAATGATCATGCATGCTTGCAGTGATTATTTATGCTATGATGATGTATGACGATAATATAAAGGATGCATGAGGTCATCACTAGAATGAGAGCATGATGACTCTATTCTGGGATATGAACTTTTCACATTATTAGTATTTATGATGTGATTTCATGATTTCAGAAATAGAGGATGCAAAGTGATGATGTGAAATGAGTATAATAAATTCATATACCATGCAAGATTGTCAGTCTCATCACACAAGCACAACAGTATTCCCAAGTGCTAGCGACAGTAAAATAAAATGCAATGCTATAAAATAAACGTGCCAAAATAATTGTGTGGTCTTGAGACTCAACTGAGCTTGTGTGGGTTTTGAAGCTTTAGCTTCGAGAGATTATCAAGCTTTGCTCATCGAGATGTTCAAAATACGACAGAATGATGCTAGATTGTATGCCTTCAACATGTGTTGTGACAAAGATGAGGCTTGGTTTAGTGGAAAAAGGATCTAACAACCTAAGAGAAAGAAAAAACTATTTGGAAAGGGGTTTCCAGTTGTTATACCTTAAATTTGACTGTCCCCAAAAAGGTTCGATGATGAAATAAATCCCCTAGATGACTAGAGTCTGCTCGTTCACAGCACCTCTGAAGTGTGCAACCTTAAAACACCCAACTAACCTAACCAGTGGACAAAATTGATCATAAGGTCATCAAGTTATGCTCCAACCTTGAAAAAAATGAATTATCATAACAAAGAGAGGTTTATTTTGAGGAAACTCCTCTTAGAATACTCAGCTTGTCGAGCTAGTGCATATTTCATTAGACCGGGACCAAGTTTCATGGATAAATAGAAATCAATTTTAATAAAATAGACTTTGGAAACATGTCTGGAGGGCTCTAAAACCTCTAGAAGTGGTCTCGAAATGGTCTAACACAACCCAGGTATCAGAACATATCGCTTAGAAGTGTGTGTAAACACCCCTAGGTGTCATATGCTAAAATTGAACCCGAATTTGGGAAAACAAACTTAAAAAATGCATTACCCAAGAACCTTAGGAACCAACCTTAAAATAGTGCATGTAGAACCTAAGAAGAGCGCGTAGAGCATTGAAGTACATGTGAAAAAGGGCACAGGCGCACATGGCCATGAGCCAAATAAGTGACCACATGCACACTGTGTGTGGTCATGCACACAAATCCCCTCACATGCATGTGACCATGCCTATACCACCCCATTCTACACATTTTTTCTATAAGTAGACCCCTATATACCCCATTTTAGGGGAGGGGGGGAAGCAAGTGAAGACACACACACACTCAAGAGTCATTTCGATCAAAGGCACAGGAAACCCTTTCCCATATAGTTTTTGCTCTTCGACAACCTTTCCTTTAGGTTGTTAGATTTCTTTTTCCACCAAACCCAGCCTCGTCTTTGTCCAAGCACACTTCAAAGGTATACAATATAGCATTATTCTACTATCATTTTGAACCTCGATGGGGAAAGCTTGATAATCTCTCAAAGCTAGAGCTTTAAAGTTCATACAAGCTGAGTCAAGTCTACGGACCACACAATCATTTTAGCACATTTATTTTACTACATTTTATTTTACTATCGCCAGTATTTGGGAATACTATTGTGCTTGTGTGATGAGACTAGTAATCTTGCATTATATGCGTTGTTATGCTCATTTTACATTATCACTTTGCATCCTCTATTTTTGAAATCATGAAATCACCTCAAAAATATCAATAATGTTAAAGGCACATGCCCCGAAATAAAGTCATCGTACTCTTGGTCCAGTGATGACTTTGTGCATCCTTTATGTTATCATCATTCATCTTCATAGCATAAATAATCACTACAAGTATAATCATCCTATCATTCATCAAATAAGCTATGTAAATGATCGTGTTATCCTTACATATCAATCTTATTAGATTTACTTTTCTGCAATCTTTTTTATTTTCATATGTATTTTATCAAGAAACCAATGTAATAAAAATTTTCAATTTTATTATCTTATACTCTCTGGTGTATTGTGTGAATGCCATATAAATTGTCATCACCGAAACTAAGGTGTTACAGTAGTTATACATTGAATATCATATAATGAGAAATAGTAAAAAAGTAGATGTGATGTCCCGAACCTAAAAATCTCTACTGGGGACAATACTCGCTAAGTGACCTAATATTGTCCCTTTTTTTCTTGATTTTCTAAAAATCAGGTGGTGACTCCACAAAATTAAAAGTGCTTTTTTACTAAACTAAGAAACTAAGAAATTTCTTAAAAATTGGAAAGTTCCATAAGTGCTTTTTTTATCTACTAAACTACATGCAAAATTCGCATTTGAATAGATAATCAAACCAAAAGTAGAAATCCTAGGATACCAAAGTCCTAAATGCAAGGTTCCACTAAGATATTTGAAAATTCTCTTAATGGCGTTTAAGTAAGACTCTCTAAGACATGATTGAAACCTAGAACATAGGCATATAGCAAACATAATATTCAGCCTACTTATGGTTAAATAAAGAAGGGATCTTATCATACCTCTATAGCACTTTTCATCAACCCGTTTGCCATTCTCATCCTTGTTGAGTTTAGTATAGTGCTTATAGGGGTCTTGCTTGTCTTAGCTCAATCCATGCCAAACTTCTTAAGAATGTCCCCTGTATACTTATTTTTGTTGATGAAGATACTATCCTTCCATTGCTTAATTGAAGTCCAAAAAATAACTTGAGTTCACCCATCATGCTCATCTTAAATTCTCCTTTCAATAACTTGGAAAATTCCTTACACAAGCAATGATTAGTAACACTGAATAAAATGTCATCAATATAAATTTAAACAATAAGTAAATCATGTTTGGATTTCTTTGTGAAGAGAGTTGAGTTAACATTTCCTATAGAAAACCCTTTCTCTAATAAAAAGTTACTCAATCTTTCATACCAACCTCTAGGAGCTTACTTCAATTCATAAGGTACTTTTGAAAGTTTAAGCACATGATTGGGAAAATTAAAACTTTCAAAACCCAAAGGTTGTTGAGTATAGACCTCCTTCTCAATGAAACCATTTAGAAATGCACTTTTAACATCCATTTGAAAAAATTTAAATCCATGTAAGATTCAAATGCAAGTATCATTCTAATAACTTCTAACCTTATAACTGGGGCAAAGGTTTCATCATAATCAATGCTTCCTCTTTACTATAACCTTTAGCTACAAATTTAGCTTTGTCCCTAGTTATGACATATTATTCATTCATCTTATTTCTAAACACTCATTTGGTGCTTATAATGGGATTATACTTAGGTTTAGAAACCAAGGTCCAAACCTTATTTCTCTTAAATTGATTCAATTCTTCTTGCATAGCAAGGACCCAAAATTCATCACTTAAAGCATCATCAACATTTTAGGCTCAATTTGAGAAATTAAGGCTAAATTAACAATAGATATGAGTTGAGACCTAGTAGTTACCCCTTTTATAGTGTCACTAATGATGAGATTTTGAGGATGTGCTTTCTTGAATTGCCAATCCTTTGGAATTTAATCTTTCAAAGTGGGTCAAGGCATCTCTTTATTATCCTCCTTTATAGGGCCTTCTAGCTCCAAAGGTTTGCTAGCACTTTCTTTTTTAATGTTCATATCCATAAGCTCATCTATAATATCATTAATACTACAAATATCCTTTCTAGGATCAAGTGGATTATATTCTTCAAATTCAACATGCAATGACTCTTTAACTACTAGAGTTCTTTTATTAAAGACTCTATAAGCTTTGCTATTGGTGGTATATCTTAGGAAAATTCCTTCATCAGCTTTAGAATCAAGTTTCTTAAGGTTATCCTTGGTGTTTTATATGATGCACTTGCATCCAAATACTCTAAGATATGAGATCTTGGGCTTTCCATTGTTCCAAAGCTCATAAGAAGTCTTGTATAAAATTGGCCTTTTTTTTAAGGTGTTCTAAGAGAAGAAAAAGTATATGAAATTTCATTTTCATTATAAAAGGTTTTGAAGAATTCATTTCCAAATTTAGTTTCATGGTCACTTCTAATAGTTGAAATATAAAAACCCTTTTCTTTTTTAACACTTTTTGAAAAGCTTTCAAAAGCTTTAAAAGCATCATTCTTATAAGTAAGTAAACACACCTAAGTGTATCTAGAGTAATCATCAACCAGTACATATACATAGTGCAAACCACCAAGATTAGTAACTCTAGTTGGACCAAACAAATCCATGCGAATAAGCTCAAGTGGCATAGAAGTGTACACTACATTCTTGAGCTTAAAGGAAGATTTAGATTGTTTTCCCTTTTGACAAGCATTGCAAGGCTTATCCTTAATGAACTTGATTTTGGGTAATCCAACAACAAGTTCATGTCTACTAAGATTATCTAATAGCTTAAAGTTTGTATGTCCTAATCTTCTTTGCCAAGTCCATGTGTCATGGGAAATAAACATTAGACATTTAATGTATTTGTTATCAACTTTACTCAAGTTAATGACATAAATATTGTCAACTGTTTCACCACTAAAAATTACTTTGTCATCATTTAAGCTACTAATAAATCAACTTCTAGGATAGAAAGTGACTTTGTTTTCCATGTTACACAATTGATTAATACTAAGTAAATTATGTGTAAGACCATCAACAAGCAAAACATGATAAATAGATATAGATTGAGGATTACCAACTTCTCCAATGCCTACTATCTTTCTTTTAGCATTATCCTTAAATGTGACATGACCTCTATCCTTTGCATCAAGTTTGTTAAATTGTTCCTTATTTCCCATCATGTGTCTTGAACATCCACTATCAAGCTACCACTTGCTTTTAGCTTTTGTGGACTTCAAGCACACCTACATAACTTAATTCAAGCATTCTTTTGAACTTCAACCTTTATTGGTCTAGGTTAGTTAGTCTTAAAGTAATCTAAAGGAAGAAATTACAAGTGTAGTCTTCTATCAAAGCACACATTACTAGTGTGACCTTTAGTGATACATTAGAAACATTCAACATTTTCAAATCTATTTCTTCTAGAAACATATGGTTACCTAGTGTATAAGACATGCCTTTTATGTTATAGTTGTGTGGACTTCCTAAAAGTTCTTTGTGCCATATGAGACGAGTGTGACATACATTGACAATGGCAATATATGTTGTGAGATGATTGTGTAGCATGCTTAGGATTATTGTATTTAGTGTACATATAAGCATGTCTAGGTTGGGGCTTTCTGGTTTGTACCTTAGCCCTTTGTGTCTATGAAAATTGAGTGTTATGAGGCTTGCCTTTGTCATTTGAAATATAAGACTTCTTAACTTTGAAAGCTTACATCTCAAGAGGTTTAGAAGTAGAAAGAATAGAATCACATAAAGCCTTAACATATTTAATATAAGATGATAAGGGGACATAAGGCATTCCATTTGTATATCCAATTCTATGAATGTTCCCATAAAATTTTTTAGAGTCAAGTAGACTATCTAAAGTCTCCTTTCCTCTTTTGAATTTAAAAATGGAATTCTTCAATTCTAATATTTTTTTAGAAAGCTTAAGATTTTCATCATTGGCTTTCTTAAGTTGATCTTATAAGCAATTAGAAGATTTCAAGTCATTAACAAGTTTTTCACTTGATTCAACAAGTTTAGAAAAATCATTTTTCAAGTTTTAAAATTCCTTAGACAAGCTAGATAGCTCGTGCTTCTAAGAGAGCAAGCTTTTACATTTAAGCATAAGTTTGCTCATAATATAGCTCTCATCATCATCATCATCATCATCATCATCACAAGAAGAATAGGAAGTAGAAGGTACCTCATTTTTGTCTTTAAGAGCCATAAAGCAAAGGTTGACAACTTCTTGTTGTTCCTCTTCTTTTTTCAATTCTAAGGAGTCATCCCATGAAGCTTTGAAGGCCTTATTCTTGTCATTTGCTCCTTTATTCTTGAATTTGAACTTAAGGCACTCACTTCTAATGTGGCCCAATTTCTTACTTTCATAGCAAGTAACTTCCTTATTCTTCTTACCATTATATTTCTTGTTGTCTCTTTCCATTGAGAAGCTTTTTCTCTTTAAGAATTCTTCCTCTAGTGATCAAGGCTATCTCATCATCTTCATCACTTCAGTCTACCAATCTTTCATCTTCACTTGCTTCCTGTATAGCCTTTATTGTAATACTCTTTTTCGTTTCTTCTTTCTCATCACTTTCATCTCCTTTTTCTTAATAGTAAGCTCATGTGTAAGGAGCTTTCCAATAAGTACATCGGTTAAGAGAGTTGAGACGTCATATGCTTCCTCAATTGAAGTGACTCTAGATTCCCAATCCTTAGGATTCTTAAAATCTTATTTTTTACTTCTTCCTTGGAAAAGATTTTCTAAGTTTCTTTAGAGTAGTAAAAAGAGCATTAAGATGATTGGTCATTTTGGTTATTGATTCTTAAGGCTTCATCTTGAAGAGTTCATACTCATACATGTAGAGTTAAACATTCTTTCTTCTCACTTGCACATTTTCTTTATAGTGGTTCTTAAGTGTCTCTTACACTTCATTTGTGGATTGACAATGTTAAACTTTCCCACCTTCTTCTCTTAATAAAGAGGAAAGTAGAGTGATCATTGCCCTCTTATTCTTGTAGTTTTCTTCTTTTTGATCATTATTCCATTGACTTCTTGCAAGAATAGTCTCTACTCCATTAGTAGTAGTTTTAGGTGCTTCCTAACCTTTTGAACAACATCCCAAAGTCTAATAGAATCACTATCTAAATACAATTCCATTTTGAACTTCCAATTAGGGTAGTTACTACCATCAACAAATGGTCTAAAAAATGAAAAATTAAGAGATTCACTACCCATGATCTTGAATTCTAATAATTAAGTACCTATAATCCAAGTTCTAATACCAATTGTAATTACCCTAGAGGGGGTGAATAAGGCTTTTGTAATTTTAAAGGAAAATTAGAGAGGTTAATCATGAATTAAAAGGAGATTAAAGAAGTGGGAGAATGAACATACAAATCTAAGGAGTTTGATTTATCAACAAACCTATGTCTCCACTTAACTCTTCCAAGTTACAATTTATAAACCACCATAATCTATTTTCTTAGAAAACTTTGAGTTTTAGGCTCAACTCTAACCTTACAAATAAGAGTTTAGGATCACTCATCAACTTAATACCCAAGTGTTTTCAATAGCCAAACACTTCAACCTTTCACATAATAATAGAACCTTACTTCCTTTCTCTTATTCCCCTAAAAATAGAAGAAGCTGAGTTCCTGTTCTTACACACAAATTCACTCTAAAAAGAGTTAAAGAATATAAAGAAAGTAGATGAATAGTTTAGTACTCAATTGAATGTTAAGAGTTAGAGCTCATTAACCAAAGTATGTAACTTTTTAATGAAGTTCTAGGAGTTATTCTTATAGCTTGAGCATAAAAAATATGGTTATTAAAGCCATTAATGTCATTCCCAACCTCTTCAAGCTTCATTAAATTCAATTAAGCTTTTCATAGAGATTTTGTCAGTCCTAGTCAGGGTGTTCAATAAAAGTAGCTATTAGAGCTTATGTGACTGTTAAGCTTAAAAGAGACTAGATATGTCCTAGTTGGAACTGAGCTTATGACTGATGTCCCAGGTTGTGTCCCAGCCAGGACATAGACTAGGATTAACACTGGTCCAAACTATAAAGTTTGCATATTTTAGTCCCATACGAGCTCACTTGGTCCTAGGCATTAGTGCCTTATCCTGGGTGGTCTCTCGGTTGAGACCATGCCTAGGATAGTCACTGTCCAAGGCATGAAATTGAGCGATGATGTCCTGATCTTGGTCTTAGTCGGGGTGGAGCTCGTGACTGCCTTCCAAACTTAAAGTCCTTTTATTGTTCTTCATGATTTTATTCTCCAAAGTTATCCTGACTTATACACACTTATGTCATATATATTAGAAGCTCAAAATAAGGTTTGTATATATATATATATATATATATATATATATATATATATATATATATATACTACAAAAGAGGAGAGTTAATTAAGCAAAATATCATATATATATAGGCTGCAAAAGAGGAGAGTCAATTAAGAAAAATATCGTTTCACCTTAAATTACGTGTGCGTTGCATGAAAGTGCGCACAACCATGCGCGAGTGCTCATGGCCACACACTAAGCGCACAACTATGCATGAGTGCTTATGGCCATGCACTAAGTGCACAACCATGCACACTTTGCATGGCCGCACCATCTGTTCTAGGAATGTGCATGTGACCACACACTCAGACACCCCTAGGCATAATTTTTCTCTATAAATAGAGGTCTGTTTGACATAAATTAGGGAATTTAGCTGAATGGTTCTAATTGACATAAATTTTAAAATAAATAAATAAAATATAACTCTAATTTTATTTGGTGCTTTAAGTAAATTAAGGGTAGTATTATCCTAAAATAAGGAGGATAACTAAATGGTTCTGACTGACATTAATTTTAAAATAAATAAATAAAATTTAACTCTAACTTTATTTAGTTTTATAGGTAAATCAAGGCATGTAGTATCCTCCTAAAATAGGGAAGTTAGCTAAATGACTCAAACTAACAATAATTTTAAGATAAAAAAAAATTAACCTTTAGTTCATTTGTTTTATTGGTAAATCAAGGTATACAACATCCTCCTAATAAAGGGAAGTCCATTAAATAATCTAACTAAAAATAATTATAAAACAAATAAATAAACAAAAACTAATTTCTGGTTTGCTTATTTTGTAGGCAAAGTCAATTGCATGCAAAAAGTAAATAGCAAAAAGCAAAACTACAAGGCTAATATATCTAACAAAGAAGCTCAAAATCACTACATTGATGGCTAGAACCTAATTCGATTAAAAATTCCTCCTACATATATTTTTATCCTATTTTATAGGTAATAAAATAAATATAAAAGTAATAAAAAAAAAGATAGCAAAGGAAAAGACTTACAAACTAATGATGCAAAAACCACACATGCTGTTGTAGGTTGTAGACTAAGGGGAACTAACTGTCTGTGCTCCAAATTGTGATGAGCTCAAAGAAAAGTAATGGACCTCTTGGTAACTAGGATGTCCACACCTTGGTCCTTCTAACCATCCTTGATAACCTCAAAGAGTTCGAGCTCCAAATTGCCTAAGGGACCATCGCCCTCTATAATCACTAAAGGAATTAATAAGAGTCCAAAGGTCCAAAGTAAAAGTTATGAAGATAAAGAAAAAAAGAAAAAAAATAAAGAAAAAGACAAAATGTAGCCCTTTTATAGTGGACCAAGGCATGGGTCAAAAAGAATCCATGTGTGTGAGTTTTTTACTACATCGTAACACCTTGAACCCACTAAAAGGCATATTTAGACTTCAATTGATGCACAAAAAGGGACATAGCACTACATGAACGTATTTATACTCAAAGGGAGTCATAAATAACCTAACAATATGCGTGTACACAAGCCATACCTTCATCTACTCCAATGCTTAAAATGAGTAAACGTATCCAAAAGTCCCTTTAACGACATCCATGCTAAGTAACATAATAAAGTCCAGGAATGCTAAAATGGGATAAATCTTATAAGAAGCATATGATCAACATTCATACCTTTTGAAAAAGGATTTTCTAATAATGAAATTTGATTTGTTCATCATTGCCTTCTCTAAACTTTATTTTGTGAGATCCTCACTAGATCATATAAGATGCTTACTCTACACTTGATAACAAAAACATCCTTGGCCAAGAATTGTCAATCATACTTTTAGAAAGTCAAAGTTCATGTTATAATTAGGATTAGTATGATTAAGGTTAACCAAACTCTTAGGTACATATTATTCTTAGTATTAATGAATTTGCAGTAAGAAAAACATTTTACATGCATCATGATTTAAAAATTTTACATAGTATCTTCTGATTGACAATGCACATCAACAACATAATAGTTTATGCTTGACAAAGCACATCAACTACATAACAGTCTTTGCTTAACATTATAAATTGGCTATATAACATCTTTTACATATCATTGCAGATCCATTACACAACACTTTTCGCTTAACGTCGTATATCAACTATATAACATTATGTACTTAATGTTGTACATCATCTACATAACACTATGCTTGATGTTGAATATTGGCTATATAGCATCTTTTTCTTAATATTGCACATCAGCTACACAACACTTTTTGCCTAACGTCACAAGTATGCTATATAGCATCTTTTTGGTTGATGCTACACATAAGCTACACAGGACTTTCTGTTTAATGCAACACATTAACTATACAACATATTTAGCTTAAAGCTACATATAAGCTATACAACATTGAAAACCCCTTAAAGGGAGCTGAATAGGGCTATTAAATAAAAATCAAATTTAAAAAAATAATTCTTTGCAAGAATTGAAAGAATGTTAAGAAGGAAGAATGAAAAACATAATGATTTAAGGAGTTGAGATTCAACAACAATCCTTTGTCTCCACCTAATTTATCCCCAAGTTAGGATTTTCAATCACCCATAATCTTATTCATAAGATTGAGATTACATAAGATTTTTATGGCTCACTCTTACAACCTTACAACATGAGTTTTCAAGGCTCACTCAAAAAATCAAATCCCAAGGGTTTCAATGGACAACGCTTAAACCAATTCCTGTAGAAATAAATCTCACTTCCCTTCTAATCTATCCCAAGATTTAATATGAAAATAAATTCTATTTCTAACACACATCCAACTCTCACAAGGGTTATAAATAAAGAGTGAATATTTGAGAATTTGAGAGCTTTAATGAATGTTAATATAGAGAATAATAATAATAAGCAAAAATTTCTTAACTTATATTCAGCTCTAGAGGTGTTTATATAGATAAAAACACAAATATATAGTTGTTTGAGGTGCAAATAATGAGTCCAATGTCTATATTTTGAATCCAATGTTTATAATTTTGAATTATTGAAAGTAATGTTGTTAGACTGCTATGCATGGGTTGAAACTATGATTGGCTATAAAAGACGTTCAAATCTACCCACTCTTTCTTTAAAAGTTGTATATATTTTACTTAGCTTTCCATATCATTTTGAATCACCTAAATTTGGCTTCTATAACTCAAGATATGTCCAGAATACTAAGAGTTGTTCAATCTAAAATGCAAACTACTGTCAGACAACTATACATGAGCTTAAACCATTATTTTCTATTGGAGAAGTTCGAATTGACCTATACTTTCTTCATAAAAGTTTTAGATATTTAACTTAGCTTTCTATATCATTTTGAATCACCTTAATTTGACTTTTTTAGCTCAAGATATGTTCAAAATACTAAGAGCTATGCAATCTAAAATGGTAGCTGCATATATTGATTTTGACTCAATATTTGCATACCCAAATGAACTCAAATTTTGACAAGTAAGCCCAATTCAGAAAGCCCAAGACATCTAATTTAAATGTAAATAAGATAACTTTCTCATTATGAAGCTCTAATTATGTCAAAAGCCTCCTTGAATCTCAAGGGCCTAATTTAGATATTTATACTTCATTTTAACTTTCAATAGAATCCTAACTTATACACACTTAAACAAATAAATTAAATTCTCAAAAGTAAGTTTTTTAAGATTAAAAATTAATATTAATTATTACTATGGTCTACAATCTCCTCCTTTTTTATTTTGATAAACTTATTTTGAGTTTGATAAAAAATAATACAAAGTAAAGTGTGTGATAATATTTGTGATAATAATGATACCAAATGAAATAAAATATATTTCTTTATTTCTCCCCCAAAAAATATGGGCATGATAAGAAATATAAATTTATAGATTATTCCCCCTGACAAAAAAAAAAAAAAAACATAAAATATAGCAAGAGGGATAAAAACATAGCATTCTTATGATAAATGTATTAAAAACATAAAATATAATAACATGATCATTAAAATAAACGTTAGGCAATGTGAGGAAATAATTTCAAACATATATACATATAGTGCCACTAAAATTCATCATAAAAATAGTACATACAACAATAATGTTGATGCTAGACGAGCTTAACTATCATATGATCATATAGAGTTTAGCTAGCTAATCAATCATGTAGCACTTAGCATATAAAATAAATAAATAAACACAAGTTATTGATAACATATTTTCCTCTCTTTGTACAAAGGCAAAAGGAAAAGAAAAAGAGATAAGGGGCAATGAACCTAAAGGGACCAAAATTCTTATATGAACAAAACACCAAATCTTTGTAAAAATATTCATGCCTTATGAAAGATCAAAACAATTGCTAAGAAGAAATTATACTTTAATTATGCATGTATTAATTCATGAATAAACATAATAATAAAATATTATACACATATAGTAACAAATAACAAACTCAAATATATTTCTCCCCCTTTGTCAAAAACAAAAAGAAAAGAGAGATATTTAAAGGTAAATGAAAACAAAGAAACACAAAATCTTTATAAAATCTATGTCATATATAAACAAAGTAAGCAAAACAAGGCTTTTTGTCACATATGATGTACAACAAAATTAGCCATACTTACAAAGTTAATATGCTTGTAAAAATTTAAATAAATTTTCTCCCCCTATATTCAACAAAAATATAATATGTCACTAATATAAACATATTTCTTAAAGGAATTTTAAAAATAAGTACAAATGTTAAAAAAATTAACTATGTACACATGCAAACTCAAATTAGTTCTCCTCCATTGACAAAATTCAAAAGAAAATTTAAAAAAAAAAACAAATATAAACTGATGACTATAAAATATTTTAAGACCAAAATCAAAGTATTTATCAATCAAAGTAATCAATAAGCACAACATGATGTCATATGAAAATAGTTCAACTATCAATTAAACATAAAATCAAGATAAACTATAACCATCAATCATGTTAAGTTCATGCTTAATGAAATTTAAACTCTCTTCATTGAGAGGTTTGGTAAAGATATCTGCAACTTCATTATTTGTATCAACAAATTTAAATGAGATATCACCAATTTGAACATGATCACATAAGAAATGATGTCTAATGTCTATATGCTTAGTTCTAGAATGCTAAATGGGATTTTTAATAAGGTTGATAGCACTTGTACTATCACATTTGATTAGAATGTGATCAAGTTTTACACCATAGTCTAATAACTATTATTTTTGCCATAAAACTTGTGAACAACAAAGATTTGATGATATATGCAGCTTCAGTAGTGGATAAGGCAACTAAAACTTATTTCTTGCTAAACTAAGAAACTAAACATTGTCCTACAAATTAATAAGTTCCAAAAAATGCTTTTTATATATAGTAAACTACCAGCAAAGTTTGCATCAGAATAACTAATCAAGTTAAAGGATGAACTCCTAGGATACTAAATTCTTAAATCCATTATACCATAAAGATATTTGAAAATTCTTTTAACAGCATTCAAATGAGACTCTCTAGGACTAGATTGAAATCTAGAACACAAGCAAGTAGAAAATATAATATCAAGTCTACTAGCAGTTAAATAAAGAAGGGATCCTATCATACCTCTAAATTGCTTTTCATCAATAGTCCAAGAAAGAATTTAAGTTCACCCATCATACTCATCTCAAATTCTCCTTGCATTAAATTAAAGAATTCCTTATATAAGTAATGGTTAGTAGCACCAAATATAATGTCATTAACATATATTTAAACAATTAATAAATCATGCTTGGATTTCTTTATGAAAAGAGTTATATCAACTTTTCCTTTAAAGAAACCTTTCTCTACTAAGAAGTTTCTCAATTTTTCATACTAAGCCCTAGGAGCTTGTTTTAATCCATATAATGCTTTGGAAAGTTTAAATACATGATTTGGAAAATCAAAGCTTTCAAAACTTGGAGGTTGTTTAACATACACCTCTTCTTTAATAAAACCATTTAAAAATGCACTATTAACATCCATTTGATAAAGTTTGAAATCCATGAATGATGCAAATGCATGTAGCATTCTAATAACTTCTAACCTTGCAATGGGGGCATAGGTTTCATCATAATCAATACCTTCATCTTGATTATAACCTTTAGCTACTAGTCTAGCTTTATTCCTAGTTATGACACCTTATTCATTCATCTTATTTTTAAACACCCATTTGGCACCTATAATAGGATGATGTTTTGGTCTAGGAACCAAGGTCCAAACCTTATTTCTCTCAAATTTATTTAACTCTTCTTGCATAGCAAGGACCCAAAATTCATCACATAAAGCATCATCAATATTTTTTTATTCAATTTAAGAAATGAAGGCTAAATTAATAATAAACTTTAATTGAGATATAGTAGTTACCCCTTTTATAGTGTCACCTATAATGAGGTCTTGAGGATGAGCTTTCTTGAATTTTAAATCCTTTAGAAGCTCATCCTTTAAGGGTAGGTTGAGACGTTTCCTTATTGTCCTACTTGCTTGGACTTTCAAGTTCCAAAGGCTTACTAGCATTTTCTTCTTGAGTTTTCATAATCTCATCATTACCTATAAGATCATCAACACTGAAAATATCCTTTCTAGGATTAAGTGAGTTTGATTCATCAAATACAACATGCATTGACGCTTCAACTACTACAGTTCTCTTATTAAAAACTATATATGCTTTACTAGAAATAGAATAGCCTAGGAAAATTCCTTCATCGACTTTAGAATCAAATTTTCTAAGATTCTTATTGGTGTTTAATATAAAGCACTTACATCCAAATACTCTTAGATATGGGATTTTGGGTTTTCTATTATTCCATAGCTCATAAGAAGTTTTATTTAAAATTAGTCTTTTGAAAACTCTATTTGAAATGTAGTAAGACGTGTTAATGACTTATGCCTAAAAGTATAGAGGCAAATTATACTCATAAAGCATCGTTATAGCCATTTCCACAAGAGTTCTATTTTTCTTTTCAACTACCCCATTTTGTTAAGGAGCTCTAGGAAAAGAAAATGTATGTGAAATACCATTTTCATAACAAAAGGTTTTAAAAAATTCATTTTCAAACTTAGTTCCATGATCAATTCTAGTAGAAGAAATACAAAAGCCTTTTTCTTTTTTAACTCTTTTTTGTAAACTTTTCAAAAGCTTTAAATGCATCATTCTTATGATCAAGGAAATATACCTAAGTAAATCTAGAGTAATTATCAACTAATATATATGCATGGTGCATACCATCGAGACTAGCAACTCTAGTTGGTCCAAACAAATCCATATGTATAAGTTCAAGTAGCCTAAAAATAGACACTAAATTTTTTAGCTTAAATGAGGACTTTGATTATTTTCCCTTTTGGCAAGCATCACAAGGTTTATTTTTAGTGAATTCAAGCTTAGGTAAACCAATCACAAGTTCATGTTTACAAAGATCATTCAACAACTCAAAATTTGCATATCCTAACCTTTTATGTCATGTCCATATGTCATGGGAAATTGACATCAAGCATTTAATATCTTTGTTATCAATCTTATTCAAATTAATAACATAAAAATTATCAACTCTTTCACCACTAAAAATTACTTTGTCTTCATCAAGACAACTAACAAAGTAATTCTTAGGATAGAAAGTGACCTTATTTCCCATATCACATAATTGACTTATACTAAGCAAGTTATATTTAAGACCATAAAAAAACAACACATAGTTTATAGTTAAGGATTGAGGATGGCCAATTTCTCCAATGTCAATATTCTTTCCTTTTGCATTGTCCCCAAAAGTAACATGTCCTCCATCCTGAGCATCAAGCTTGTTGAATTGATCCTTATCTCCCATCATGTGCCTTGAGTATCCACTATCAATATACCATTTGCTTTTTAATCTTTTGGACTTCAAGCACACCTCTTTTTTGCTTTCAAGAGCCATAAAACAAAGGTTGGCTACTTCTTGTTGTTTCTTTTCCATTTTCAATTCAGAGGAGTCATCCTAAGTTGCCTTATATGCCCTTATTTTCTATTTTGTTCCTTTGCTCTTGTTTTTTGAGTTTGGGACATTCACTTCGGATGTGAACTGATTTCTTGCATTTATAGTAAGTAACATCTTCGATTTCCTTTTTACCTTCTCATTCATACTTTTTGTTAAAGTCTTTTGTTCTTGATGAATGTTTCTTTTTCAAGAACTTCTTAAAGTTTCTAGTGAGCATGGAAATTTCATCATCTTCATCACTAAAACCTTCAACATTTTCTTCTTCACTATTATTTATGAAGCTTTCAAGGTAATTCTCTTCTTCTTCTCTTATTTTTCTTCTTACTCTTCATCTTTTTGCTTAATTTTTAGCTCATGTTTTAAAAGTTTTCTGATAAGCACATCGGTAGAGAGAGTTAAGAGATCTTGAGCTTACTCAATTGAAGTAACCCAAGATTCCCAATCTTTTTTAGGTAGGATTCTTAGAATCTTGTTATTTACCTCTTCCTTGGACAAATGCTTTCCAAGTTACTTAAGGGTTGTGATAAGAGCGTTGCGTCAATTTTTCATCTCTATGATTGATTCATGAGGCTTCATCTTGAAAAGTTTGTATTCATACATGCGAAGTTAAACCTTCTTGCTTCTAACTTGCATGTTTCCTTCATAATAATTTTCCAAGGTCATCCACATTTCCTTAGCTGACATGCAATATTGAAGCTTGCCTCCTTCTTCCCTTGTCATAGAAGAGACTAGAGTGATCATCCCCTTTTTATTTTTATGATTTTCTTTCTTTTGCTTATTATTACCTTGACTCCTTGCTAAAGTAGTTACCACACCATCAGTGGTAGTTATAGGTGGTTCCTAACCTTTTAGGACATTATCCTAAAGTTTGAAGGAATCATAATCAAGGTATAGCTCCATTTTGAACTTCCAATTATGATAGTCACTACCATCGAAGAATAGTCTAAGTGAAGAAATATTTTGTGATTCACTCCATATGATCTTGTATTCTAGTAATGACATTCTTAGAATTCAATATCTGATACTAATTGAAAAAGCCCTAAAGGGGGGGTGAATAGGGCTATTAAATAAAAATTAAAATTAAAAAAATAATTCCTTTTAAGAATTGAAAGAATATTAAGAAGGAAGAATGAAGAATATAATGATTTAAGGAGTTTGGATTCAACAACAATCCTACGTCTCCACCTAACTTATCCCCAAGTTAGGATTTTCAATTACCCATAATCTTATTCACAAGATTAAGACTATATATGAGTTTTCTGGCTCACTCTTACAACCTTACGACATGAGTTTTCAAGACTCACTCAAAAAAACAAATCCTAAGTGTTTCAATGGACAACGCTTAAACCAATTCCTTTAGAAATAAATCTCACTTCCCTACTAATCTATCCCAAGATTTAAGAAGAAGAGAAATTATATTTCTAACACATAACTAACTATCATAAGAGCTATAAACAAATAGTGAATATTTGAGAATTTAAGAGCTTTAATGAATGTTAAGATAGAGAATGATAATAAGAAAAACTTTCTTAACTTTTATTTAGCTCTAGAGATGTTTATATAGATAAAAACTCAAAAATATAGTTGTTGGAGGTGCAAAAAAATGTGTCCAATATCTATATTTTGAATCCAATGTTTATAATTTTGAATTATTGAAAGTAATGTTGTCAAACTACTGTGCACAGTTTAAAACCATGATTGACTACTAGAGATGTTTGAATTTACCCACACCTTCTTCATAAAAGTTGTATATATTTGACTTAGCTTTTCATATCATTTTGACTCACCTCAATTGGACTTTTTTACCTCAAGATATGTCCAAAATACCAAGAGCTATGCAATCTAAAATGCAGACTACTATCAAATAGATATGTACGAGTTAAAACCATGATTTTCTATTAAAGAAGTTCAAATTGGCCTACATTTTCTTCATAAGAGTTCTACATATTTTTCTTAGCTTTCCATATTGTAAGCACCCAATTTTGGGATGCAATTGTGCACAATTGCGATGTAAGCCCCTATGATGAAATTTATTGAAAAATTGAACTTGGTTGTTGATTTTCTAGACTTTAGGGACTAAATTGCAACATTTTTTAGGATTTGCTTACAAACAAGTCAATTTTTCAAGGGTATTTTGGTAGTTAAAAGTTTAAAAAAATTTAGGGATCGACATTACATAATGTCGACGCTTTAAAAGTCCCATTTTTTTTTATTTTTTTGTGTTTTTTTAATTTTTTATCGATTTTTTCAATGTTTTAATTGGTTGAAAATTCAATTTTGTCATTATTATTATCTTATAATTTTTTTTCACATTCAAAACGTGTAAGAAGATTTTGAAATAAAAAAATGCTATCAGATGTACTCTGTTCCTCCAAAGGAGGAAGTCAATACACGCAGACTCTGCTTTAAAAAGCAAAGAGTCTACATGCATGCGGGAGGAGACGGACGAATAGAGAGGGTAAAAAAACAAAGAGACTCACAATGAGAGAAAAAAAAAAGAAAAAGATGAAAAAAAAGAGAGAAAACATCTAGAGAACTGCACGATAAAATCCTACTATGCAATAAAATCTTGATTTCTTTCGTCCTATCTAAAACTCTAATTTCTTGACATCATTCTTTAAAGCTTTAAAAATAACATTCAGTGTTTGGAATGCAATTGAGCCTTTGACTAGAATCAAACAACAAGTCAAAAACAACAGTGAAAATCTCAATCTGGTGGGCTATCTCAAAGCATATGCACAACATTCATTTTTTTCTTCTCTTTCTTTTTGTGATTTTTATTTTATTTTATTATTGTTTTGATTATTAAATTTCACTACTAATCTAATTAGTTCTATGTTTTTTTTATGTGAGAATGTGGATTAAGGAGGATACTGCTTATGTTTAGACAAACAGAAGGTCTATGGAATGCCATGGAAGAACCTGTGTTGTTTTTCAGTAGAACTTAGGATTTTTATCTTTATTTTGCATTTTGGTATCCTGTGTAGTTATTTTAATTCATGAGTGTATAATTTTTTAAATTTTAATTCTTGTATGTAGTTTGTAATAGACCTAGTAGTGGGAATAGTGAAAGATTTAACTTTCTGCATTTAAAATCAATTAGTAATTAGGTTCAATTGGGTAAAAATAAATTAAAATCAATGGTGGCAGTAGCTTAATTTAGGGTTTGCATGTAATTGATTTAGAGTTTCTAGAAAATCACTAAAATGTTTGTTTGATCCTTTTTTATGTTTTTTTTTTTTGGTGTTGGGTTGTGTTTTTAGGTTTTTAAATTATTTTGGGCCCCAAGCCCACACTTAGGTACAACTCACTTTGAATAGGCTTAAAAAATGGTTTAGGACTTTAAATTATTAAAATCAATTTAGGCCCATTAGGCTAATTAGATTTTAGGCCCACTTAGTTAATTAAAACTTGTTTAGACTTAGTTCAGCCCATTTAATTTTATTTCTTTTAAAATAAATAGACATAGGCCCACATTTCACTTAAAATAAAATCAAGTTAGACTTAGGCCCATTAATTTAACTTTCTTTTAAAATTGAATAGACTTAAGCCCATTCCTTAGACAGAGTAAAAGAAATAGATCTAGGCTCACTAATTAATAAAAAATATAGGCCCACTTTTAGTCCCTTTCTCACTTATAAATAAAATATAAATCTAGCTAACTTTTTAATAAAATTAACATAGTTTAGACTTAAGGACAACGCGATCTTGAGTGCATTTTTTATGTGTAATTTTATTAACTAGATGCCTCAGGTTAGATGGATGTCAAATAGGGTTTAAATAAAATTGAATGTAATTAAAGGATGAAATAATCATTTATAAAATTATTCTAAATGAACACGAAACTAAGAGAAGTTAGTATTCCATTCCCAGAATCTCCTGGTTGTGGTGCTAACTTTCTTTTAGAGAATTGAGTACCACCAATCAAATTGTCTCAGCTATTACCATAGGTGGCGAATCCTCTTCTCCAAACTATGACTTTATGACATAGTAGTGTGTTCCTTAAGGCCCTGAGCCTAAATAGTGTCACAGTTGCTAAAATCTCGGATGCATGCTAAACCCCACTATCTACATATATCATTTTGAATCACCGAAATTTGACTTTTGTAACTCAAGATATGTATAAAATACTAAAAGTTATGCAATATAAAATAGTAGCTACATATGTTGATTTTGACTTAATATTTTCATACCCAAATGAACTAGGATTTTGACAACTAAGCCTAATTCAAAAAGCTTAAGATGTTTATTTTAAATGTGAAGAAAATAACTTTCTCATTATAAAGCTCTAAGGATGTCAAAAGCCTCATTGAATCTTAGAGGCCCAATTCAGATATTCATACTTCATTTTAACTTCCAATAGAATCCTAACTTATACACACTGAAACAAACAAATTAAATGCTCATAATTAAGTTTGTTAAGATAAAAAAAAATTAAGATTGATTATTTCTAAGGTTAAAAACATTTTTATTGGGACATCATATATCGACTATATAGCAAAATTCTTTTCAAGCATTAATTACTCAATATATGTGAAATAAGGGGCAACTATTGACACCTAATTTTCCATAGTCCCCAAAAAGTGGTTTAATGATGAAAGTCTTCTACCATCTAGCTAGAGGATAACCTTGAAAATGGCTATACATAGCTTGCTTTTAGAGTCGTAACCTATAAACCCCTAAATTGAGCATTTGAATCAGTGAACTTGTTATGTAAACCCATGAACCGAGTGTTTGATTCCTTGAATTGGTAGCTCAAAAGTCCAAGCCTTTTTTTTGAAGTGTTTAAAGTAAGGGTTCTATTTTGAAAAATTGACCTTAGGTGTGAAATCGAGACTCAAAAACTTTGAATTAGGGCTCTAAGAAGCTGAACTGAATCTTTAGAGTCTAGTTTGATGGTTTAGAGGATGAATAGAACCTAAATACCCAAAAAAACTCTATAAACACATTCATCAAACCAAACTTAGGGGACCCAAAAGATCCCTAGAATCCCAAAGATTTGAAAAATGACCCAAAACCACCCAAAAATACAATAGAGGTGATGAATATGTGTGAGTTCTAAAAACCCCACATGATTCATCAATCCACATGCATGGAACTAATAATCCATATGTATGGGTTTGATAGTAAAAGCCATGTGTGTGGATTCCCATCCACACACATTGGTTTTCTTGTGGGTGTAACTTTTCTATAATTTTTTTTTTCTAATTTTTCATAGGGCTTTTGGTAATTTTTCAAATTTTTAATATTTTTAGACAATTTTGGGACTAATTTTGAACATCATTCAGCTAAAAGTATTAAAAAAAATCATTGATTTAGAGCCTTAAACCCTTCAAATAAGGGTGAAGAACTCGTGGATATCATTTTCCAAAACACATTAAGCCTTAAAGCTCTTTATTTTAGGATTTTAGACCTAATACCAAACTGAAACTCAACCTAGTCAAAGCATGCAATAAGGGAAATCCTCTTAACCTAATTAATCATTTTCATTAAAATTGTATTTTTTGATATATTTCACATATTCTCTTCTTCTCCTAAATTCCTATTTATTATTTTATTTTATAATTTTAAATTTTTATTCATTTTCCTTATTTTTATTTATTTATTTGTATTTTTGCTTTCTTATTATTTTTATTTTTATCATTTTTATCATCATTTATATTCATTTTTATTTTATTTTATTTAAGTTTCCATCCATTTTCATCATCATTCATTCATTTAATATGTTATTATTATTATTATTACTTATGATGATTTATGATATTGTGGTTAACTGAAGAAGTAGTGTGGTGATGTTAAAGTGGTGGAATTAAAATCCAAGAATGTTTGATTTATTTGCTAAATTTGACATGTATATGTTACATTTTTATGTATTATATGATATCATTTCCATCATCATCGCAAAGCATGGATTTTTTTTTCTTCATTTTTATTTGCTAATTTTCTTAAAGTTTTTATTTTTATATTTAAAAATCCTATTTTGATTATAGTTTGGATATGAAAATTTTACTTTTATTTTTTTTATCTTTGTTTCAGTTCTTATTTTCTTATTCATTTTGGTTTTATTTTAATTTCCCATTGTCTTGTTTATTTTATTTTATTTTTATTTTCTTATTTTTATCTCATATGATCATTCATTTGCATGTCATTCAACAGAATACTAATGACCTTCATAATTAAATAGGCAGAATGCATAGTTTCACCCATAAACTTTATATTATTAACTTTTACCACTCCTTAATCTTTATTATTTTCTATCCTTTACCAAAAAAGTTTAAATTTTCCTACATGAAAATGTATGTTGGTATCGATGATCCTTATCTACACTTAAAGCAATTCATAATTTACATAAAGGCAATTGGTTTAAGTGAGGCTCAAATTGTTAAACAATTCCCCTTATAATTAGAGGAGGGAACACCAATCTGCTAGTATTATGCTTTAGAATCGTGTATTCAAACTGATTGGAAAAAACTATGCACAACATTTATAAAACAATATGGGTTGAACTCCTAACTTGAAGTGTCACTAAAGGACTTGTAAAATACCATGTAGAGATTCAACGAGTCTTTCACTAACTACTAAACCAAATGGTAAGGGAAGTTAGCACAAATAAGGCATAGGATAGCAAAAGCTTATCATTTGTTAATAGCTATAGAGGGATGTGTTCCACCACTTTTAAAAAAATTAAGGGATCTCAGAATCCAAAATTTTAAGGATCTATAAAGGTTCAGCGTTCAGGAAAAATCATACTTGGCATAAGAAAAAGATACTTTAGGGGGTAGAACTGGGAGCAAAAAAAGAGTTAGAGAAATTAGTAGTACACATATTAATGCAAATAAATAGGTTCAGAAAGTTAGAATGTTCTTTAACTTAGGCAAACCTCTCTCTAGTGTCTTGCAAAAACTAATAGAAAAAATTATTACAACCTCTACCACCTAAGGCACTAACTGTACATGTCAATTCGAAGCTTTACTGTAAATACCTTTAAATCATTAAACATGATACCGACCATTACATTAGACTTAAACATAAAATCCAAGATCTTATTGACTCTAGTAAAAAAACCAACCTTGAAACCAAAAAGTGTAGCAACCAAAATAACCCATTACCAAATTATTGAAATGTTCCACCATAAAATTTTATTAATCATTATTATCAATATTGGGTTGACAGAAGAACAAGTCTTAAATTCTTTTATTAACCTTACATCCAACTTTACCCCAACCAAACCTTGACCAAGAGGAAAGTGGTCAAGACAAACCAAAATAGATTTTAAAGAAGAACTCATGGAGTTGATTATCAGTGTTATAAACATTTGTAGCTATAGTGAAGAAGAAGGAAAAAAAGTTAACATGTGAGAGAGTTAAAATGAGAAAGAAACCAATAAAGTGTCACAATAAGAAGAGGAAAAAGTAATAGAGAATGAGATCAAACTGGTCAGGAAAGCTAAAAGAGATAAGAAGAAATAAAGAAGGAAGAATTAAAGAAAACTAAGACTATTGCTAGTTTTTGGGAACCACTTTTGTATTCTAAGGCCCATAGGGATGCATTGGTCTAGGTTTTGGATCAAAAAGAAAGTTCAAGCTAGTACTACCCCTGAATAAATATTGAATTTATTAATGGAAAGACTTGAAGGTGCTATTATGTTTACTGATGTCAATTTATCGTTGAAGGGAAGAGATCACCATAAGGCCCTATTCATTAAGGCAAAGATATAGGGAAAGATGACCTGCTATGTAATGGTTAATAATGGCTCTAAAATTAATATTTTCCTTTTAAAGATTCTGCCTAAATTAGAACTTACCATTGCTCATTTAAAACCATATAATGTTATTATCAAGGCCTATGATGACACGAAGAGACTTATGGAGGGAACCTTTAGAGGTTTGATCAAAGTAAAATTTAATAATTAAATTGTAATCATAATCAAGTATAATATTTGGTGGCCATTTATATACTTTACCTAAATACTTAGTGAATTTATCCAGAAAAAATGGACTATACACATTTAGGATGTTGATGTGTCATTTCGTAACTTATAAAATAATTTATTTTCTATAATTTTTATTATGATCCATAGAAATAAAATGACATATTTTAATGGAATGGGGCTGAATTATTCATATTGCAACTTATTATATATATATATATATTGTCTTATGTTTTTTACTATTGTTGGCAGTATGGATCGGATGCTTCACTTGGATGGTAATATTGTTGATGTCATGAATTTGCTTTAATTTACACGACTTTCTATACTTTGAAATTTTGTTTGTGCTTCCTTATCCACTATTTACATATATATATACACATGTAATTTTATGCATTTTTTTTAACTTACATTATTCAACTCCTAAAAAGAAAAACTGAAGTTTAAAATTTTTTAAATTTATGTACCTTTAATGGAAAAATATATGGTTTTTTTAATAGTAAATTTTCTACAAATTAATGATGAAAATGCAATTATGTCGCTAAAATAAGAAAAAAATGGTAATTTCTATTGTTGTAGTAGTGATGAAATCTAGTCCAAGTGTGTGTGTGTGCATGTGTGTGTGTAAAACGTCAACATTTTTATACCTAAACCTAACCCTAAAAATAACCCTAGGTATAAATACATCCTAAGACTAAACCACCCCTCATGCCCTCATTCACACCTCCCTTTTAGACTTTTGAACCTTCCTTTTCTCTTAACCCTACCTATACAGCCTCTTATCTCTCTCTGTTAATAAAACCCTAGCCGCCTCACTCTTTCCTTTCTCTATTTTATTCTCTTATCTCTGTAACCAAACCCTAGCCTCATATTGTCTTGTGTCATCTACTCCTACATCTTGTTATCTCTAGACTCAATCTCTTCTTCTATTTCTCTTATCTAACTATGAATATGTGATTTTGATTTTTGTATATTGTATATGCTTCATCTTTGAGCAATATATGTTTATGTGGTAGAAACCTCTGGTTTCTTAAGATTAATCTAGCTTTTTGTGTCTTTGATGATCTTTTTATGTGAGTCATTTTCTCTTTATAATATCTTTATATGATAGAAACCACTATTTATGATATCTTTATATGATAAAAACCACTAAGTACAACAAATGTTTTATTTAAATCTATTGATCTAAAGAAAGGGTAATGGTTCTTGAGTTTTATTTTAGATTTACTTCATTTGTCTTTTGTGTATTAAATTTTTTTATTTTTTTGAAAAAAAACTTTATTTGAGTTATATAAAATATGATATTTAAACTTATTTTTTAATATATCAATCTATAAATATTGAAATCCATCTATATATCTTAAGATCCATTGAGATATTTATGGATCTATATGTTGTCTTAGATATGTGTGGATTTAAGTAAAGTGTAATAGTTGTTCTGTTAAAAGAACAACTGTGAGTGATGAAGCTTCAATTTTTTTTTAGTATCAAACTGAATTTTTTTTGAAAAAAATTTAAGTGAATATGTTTTCTTATAATCTTAAGTTTAAGTTTTGGTCATTTGTAAAAAATTTAAATTCTCAAGTTTTTTTTAAATAGATGATTTGTGCTTATGTTATTTTTTATGTAAGTTTATGAACTCTGTGTATTTAATAAATCAATTGACCTATGTGTTTTTTCTATGTGATTTTTCTAGAGTTCATTTATGAAATCTTATTGCAAAAAAAATGGTGGAAGAATAAGTTTTTTTTTTTTATGGAAGCATAATATTATGAATGAATATTTCATTCTTCATTAGAGGGTTGTGTAAAAACTGCTTGAACTTATCTAATTGATCATCAAATTTTACAAGGTCTATTTTATGCCTTTTATTTTTTCTGATTACTGAAATTGCGTGAAATTTTTTTTCAAATTGATTCTTCTAATGGTTTAGTGTTTTCCTTTATAGATGGATACAACAACTACTTGTAGCAATATTAATGCTACCAGTACATTTAATGAGGTGGAAGCACAAGTACGGATAAAAAATCAAACTGTTGAGCCTACATATAATTAAAATGTTGAGCAACCTAAACCTGTGAAGAAGAGAAAACACAATGACTCTAGAGCTATTGTGTGGGAGGATTTTAAGCAATTGAAGAATGGCTTAGGCAAGTTCGTTTAAAGCTAAATGTTTATAATGTAGCAAACATTTTAATGTCGACCCTAAAAAACATAGAACCTCTTCCATTAGAAATCATGTTATAGTTTGTATGAAAAAACCCATATAGCAAAGACAAAAGACAAGCATTATTAACATTTAAACCTAACACTGTTGGTTTTTAAAATGGCAGGGTTATGGGTACTTGAACATTTGATTAAGAAATGATTAGAAAAGCACTTTCACAGATGGTCATAGTAGATGAGCTGCCTTTTAAATTTGTTGAATGAGAGGGTTTTAAAAATTTTGTTACATCTACTTGTCCCAGATTTAAAATCCCATTCAGATGGACTATTTCTAGGGACTATTATGATTTATACTTAGAGGAGAGGCAGGAAACTAAAGAATTTGTTAAAATCACTTTGTCAAAAAGTCAATCTCACTACTAACTTCTTGGACTTCAATTTAAAGGATTAACTATTTGTGTATTACTACACATTTTATTAATTATAAGTGGAAGTTGCAAAAAAATATTCTTTCCTTTGTGCATGCTACCTCACATAGGGGTGAATCCATAACTCTGGCTTTAAAAATGTGTTTGCTAGAATGAGGAATTGAAAATGTATTCACAATCATTATAGACAATGCATCATCTCTTTCAAAAAGAAATTTATTAGTTAGGGTAGAAGCCTGGTTCAAACAAAGTATATACATATGAGATGCTTGGCATACATATTAAACTTGGTTGTAAATGATAGGTTAAAAGATGTATCTATTTCTGTTAAATGACTTAGAGATGTGGTTAGGTACATTAGAAATTCATGAGCTAGGTTGAGGAAGTTTGAAGAATACAATGATCTTGTTGGAATTGATTCTAAGTTTGCCTTATCACTTAATGTGCCCACTAGGTGGAATTCCACTTATTTAATGTTGAAAAATGCATGCATTTATGAAAAAGCATTTGAGAAATTTGAGGAATAAGAAATTTCCTTTAGGGCAGACTTATAAGAAGTTATAGACTTCTTTAACTGGGAGACTGTGAAAAAGTTAGTTGTCTTGTTGCAACATTTTTATAATTTGATTATAAGAATTTTTGTTCTCAATATATGACTTTAACTTCATTGTTTAGTGAAACTTTTGATTTGCATTGGATATTGAATGAGTAGAAGGAGTGTGGGGATAATTTTGTTACGCTAATGGGCATGAATATGAAAACAAAATTTTGATAAGTATAGGGGTATCTTGAGAAAATAAAATAAACTATTTAATCTTTTTTGCCAACATTTTGGATCCTTCACTTAAATTGGATATATGGAATTTTCTTTATCTCAATTGTTTGGGGGAGGTCAAAGGTGGAAGTTTATTTTCTATAGTCAATTCTGCTTTATATAAGTTGTATAAGGATTCTGTTATTGTATATAAAACTAGCTCTACAAGTGAAAATCAGTCTCAAAGTAGCCTATTAATTGAAAGTAGCCAATCTGATTCTATTGGTGATCTAAATGTTAGAAAACCAATGTTGGTGTTGAAAGAAAGTTTAAGAAGCATAAGATAAAGACTGGTGTGGGTGGAAGCAAGAGGTTTGAATTATATATATATATTTCAGTGAGGCAATAGTATAGGAAGAATGGAATTTTGATAGGCTAAGGTGGTGGAAACTCAATTCAAAGAGATTCCCAACCCTCTCTAAATTGGATCGTGATATATTGGGTGTCTTAATCTCCACTATTACTTCTAAGGTAGCTATTAACACTGAAGGCAAAGTCCTAGATGAATTTAGGAGTTCATTATCACCTAAATTGGTGGAAGCATTGATTTATACCTAAGATTCGCTTAGATTGGCTTTCAAAATCTATTTTAATTGAAAAGGCTATTAATGAGCTTGAAAACTTTAAGAAGGGTTTTTTTTTGTCTGATTATGATTTATTCATTTAAATTCTAATACATTACTACTATCTAGTCAATTTCTTTTAATTTTGTTGCAAATTTGCCCCCAGTTCCTATTAGCCCAAACTCATAGTCAATCTAATTGCATCTTAGATGTCTTTTAACAGAAACAATATATTTTCTTATCCTTCACTTATTTTTTAATGTGATTTATTTTTTATTGTGATTGATTTGCATATATTTCTATTTGTCTATGAATATACTTATTATTTGTGACTGACAATCTATATGACTAACACTTAATAATTGCATCTCTTTAGTCTATGTTGTATTAGCAACATCTTTTGAGCTGTGTGCCTATGTTTTAATTTGGTACCTCATTCTGTGTTGCTTTCCTATGACCAATACTCATATGCATGTATTATTGTTGTAATGTTTGTTAGTGAGTTTATGTTTTATATTTTCTAGTTGTGTTTCTTTGGTGACTAAATTAATTCTATTACCAGAAGTATAATTGTCTTCCTTTTTTTGACTGAAAACAATTGTCTAAGCCTCTTACTTAATAGAATTTCTACTTTTGTTAATTGATTGATAATAAAACTCTTAGATGATACTTGAAAATCTAATCTAAATATCCCTAGTCGATTATTGTTATGGAAACAATAATGAATAAAGACTAGTATAAGGTTAACTAATGATTAAGTTTTACTGATCATATATATGAGATATTTTCAACACATATAAAGGCAATCACATGGTAATTATATTTTGTTAAAGACTTTCTCAATCTCAGTATTCCTAACCTTTCCCGCATTACTCAATATGGATAGCTCCAAAAAAGGGTCCTTACTCATACTCTATTTTAGAGCATAAGAGTAGAAGTGAGCATATAAATTTTGAAAATTTGAAGTTTTAGCCCCCAATTTATTTATCAATGAGTGTGTTTTATGCTCCATCTTATTCTTTTAAGAAAAACCATAGGTACCAAGATACATATGAACTTGACTAACCTAAGAGTTGAATTTTTAATTTCTACTTACTAACATTTTTCTCAAATATCAAGTACCCAAATTCAATCATTCAATAGATTAGTAAGCATTAAAAATCACAAATCCTTAACCATAAATTATTCTTCTAATTTTAAATAAAACATTAAATGAAGATTATTATACTTACTAAAAAAACTACATTCAATGAACTAAACTCTTCATGTTAATAAGTTTCAAAAACTCAAGTGTAATACATGAATGAACAACAAAATAAAAATCTATCCTAACAATATGCATGATCCCCTTATAATCTAAGAAAATAACATAAACTAAACTAAAAACTAAAAAAGATTGGTATACTCCCCTTATGGTGATATGCTCAATGATGGAAGAGATGATGAAGAAGGAATGATAAAACTAGTAGTATCAATAAAGAAACTGAGCCTCTTTGTTTGATAAGCTTGCTCATTCTTTAACTCTTTAGTTAAAGTATATAACTCATCCATTTTCTTTTCAAAATGTAGCTCAATTGCATCAAGATGATCTAAGATATGCTACCAGCCATGAGCTTCCTGAGTCCACTTTCTTTTTCTACTCTATGCACTTTTAGTCCTTCTATAATTCATATTATATCTTGAAAATCTACTACCTCTAGAAGTGGAACATCTATAAGGTGTAATGCAACCTGATATAATAAATAACATCTCCAAGAATAAACATCTACTAATTCCCTCCATTATGTGATGATTTTATCTCGAATGAGAAAGTCTTCATCTAAAAATTTAGGTTTCATTATCCCTAACTCGTGTCTAACTACATCAGTTGTTACAAAATACATTGCTAAGCCTAAAACTTCATGGCCTATAGATATTGTTGCTTTCCTTGTTTGAATAACTTACTATATAGACTAAAAAAATAGGTATTGTAAACTTTTGCATTAGTGTGCGTACACCATAGCAAAAATAATTCTTTAGGTGTTATCTTAGCACTATCTTATTTTCCCAATATTGAATGTGATAAAAACTTTTGCATCACCAATATGAGTGATTTTGGATCAAACCACTAGACAATGATTGTCCCTCAATGTATCTATCTCCCCTATTAATGCACTCCAAAAATTATACAAATTAAATTGTGGAGGAGGCTCACAAAGACCTCCTTCTAAAAACCCAAAGATTTCTAACATCAAATCATAGTTAAAATGATATTCCCTCCTTAAGAATCTACATGAATAAAAAAAGAGTTCTAAAATAACTGAAAGTATACACCTAAAAGAAAAGAAAAAATAAATTAGTATACAATATTAAGAGAAAAAATAATAATAACATTTATTTGTAAATAGAAAACCTAACAAGATATGGACAAATAAATAAAATAACTAACAAAATAATAAAATAATAAATAAAATTAGAAACATTTTTAATTCCCCCCCCCCCCCACAACACACACTTAAAATCAATAATGTATTAATTATTGTGCAAACAATGCTTATAAAAACATATTAATAATCAAAATTGGAAATATTAGTGCTCAACACATGACTGTGCACTCCTATGTGCATGGTCGTGCTTGATTCTCAATTTTGGACGTTTTAAGGAATCACTGTGTACACCCATGCATATAGTCGTGCTTAATTCCTATAACAACTAGCTAAATATGCATGGTTATGCACTTATAGTGCATGGTTATGACTGTTTGCTTTCACAAATATACAACTATGCACATAACTACTACCTACATGGTGTTTGTTTGAAATTTAGCCATCTGTACTTCATTCCAATAACATATTTGCATCTTATAATTCATAAAGTAATGAGAATTATTAAATAAATATGTAAAATCCACATTAACTTAAAAACTTAAACATCAACATGACTTGAATTAAATCATAGATCAAACTACAAACAAATTGAACTTCTAAAAACAACAACTGTTGCTAAATTAAAAAAAACAACAATAACTAATATAGACAATATGCATTCATCTATCATCACTTTTTTTGTCTTCCTTAGAGGAGGACTTTTCTTCTTCTTCAAGCTTATTCGAAACTTATGGGTAAGGTAGTGGCACAAAAGTTTGAGAAGCAAAGTATGCCATAAAGTTATAATTCAATCGTTACACATTGTGGTTCAAGTCCACCAAAGAATAGTTCATCATACGGACTTTTAAAGTTAAGTCTATAACATTAGAATTAATAACACCTACTTGTAGCTTTAAATTATACAACCTTTGTATCATACCATTTAATGTTATGTCTTGTTCATCCTCCTCTTCCCCAACCTCAGATTGGACTTATAGCTGCACATTTAAAGATGTTGTTGCTCTAATAAGAATTGGATACCATTGTGATCCTTTTGAATCAAACCCATAGCTTCCATCATGTTTCCATCAATAAGGGAGTGGCCTTTGACTTTCTCAAATGGCATGTTCTTTATGTCAAAACCTAAATAACTAGCTATGGTAGTAATCAACCCTCCTATTTTAATAGCCCCATTAATCATAGCAGCTACATCTATGAATTTCCCTATAATAGCATGATATATGTCTAATTTATGATCATGAACCATACAATATGGAGTTGTAATTTCAGCTTTTGAAACCACTAAAATCTACTTCTTTTCTCCCAAATAAAGAATGAAACATAAGTCTATGCAAATATTTTAATGTTGGAAATTGAATTAGAGATTCTTTCACTGACCTTGCCTCATAGAAAACTCCCTACTCCTCCCATTAATTATCTCCAAAACTCATTCCTACCAAATTCTATATTAGCACTCTCACATTTAAGGAAAGGAAATAAGTCATTAAGATTAAATAACCTTATATAGTATTATTCATTTCCCAATTAGAATGATAACATAGTTAATTGCTCATCAAAAGTATTTATGGAGAGAAATTCATAAGTAGCTCTCACATAAGTTAAACTTTGCATAGTGACAAAGTCACTAACTAACTATCACAAACATGGTTACCTCATCTACCAAACCTACATCGTTTAAAGCTGAGTGACTTGAGTATCTATTAAGGACTATTTTCCTATGTAACAATTCCTCAAATTTCATCCTTATCCCTTATGCCTAAATTGAATAAGTTTAGGAGAAGCTTAATCATTCTATCTTCATTAGCACCCTAAGGATTGCTAAAGTTCCTCCAACCCTTGTCCTTTTAGGAGGAGGACTCAACTTTCTAATTGCCAAAGTTTTCTTTTTTAACATAGTGGAAAAGATGGATGAAGTTCTTAAAATGTATGTTCTTAATTCAAAGGAAAGGAAAATTAAAGTTAAATGAATGAAAAAAATATAATTAAAATTGCAAAATGGAAAGAAAAAGTGAAGAGAAGAAGATGGAAGAGGGCAAATGAAGAGAATTAAAAAGAGTGAGAAATGACAATTGGAATTTTAAAACCCTAAAGAGAAGAAGATAAAGTGAAGAGAAAATTAAGTGGTGGCTTTTAATGTGCTAAAACATGTGCAATAACTGACATAGGGCATGATGCATGGCTATGCACCTCGATACACATGGTCATGCATCCCTGAATTGGGAATTTAGGGATTAGGTGGGCATAACTATTCGCCTTGATGCACATGTTTATGCCTAATTATGTTTTTCATGCCCAATTTTTCATCAAGTCACACGGTTACATGCTTGGGTGCACATGGTTGTGCCTGATTGTAATATTTTCTGCCAAAATTCATGTCTGGTCACACAGCTGCGCACTCAATTGACCACTTAAATTACACTTTCACTACTTCATCTATTTAACACATAATTACAAATACATATCAATACCACATTAAAAATAAGCATTTATTCATATAAATAACTTACAAACTCGCTTTGTTGTGATCCACTTCATCTTCTTTTTCCTAAAAAATAATTAATAAGGGAAAAATCAAAAGTTTCCAAACTAATTGAAAAAGAAAATTAATAAAGAATTTAAATTAAATAAAGAACAAGCTTGGTTAAGCCCCTAAGAAGTGCTTGTTTAAGGTCTTTAAGCTATACTTTAAAATTCACTATTTGCTTGGATCCGTCAAATAGGCAACTTAGTGAAGGTCCTCCATTTTACCTCTCTAATACATCTTCAATCTATGCCTATTGACCTTGAACTTTTCTCCTTATGCATTTTTCAACTCTACAGCTCCATGATGAAATGCTTGTGATATAGTAAAGGGTCCTAACCATCTCCTCTTCAGCTTCCTTGAAAAAATATGAGCTTAGAATTAAAAAGCAAGACTTAATCTCCTTCCTTAAAGTGCTTACTCTCAATGTTTGCATCATTCCACTTCTTTGTACATTACTTATAAAGCTTGGATTTTATATGCAATATGTATGATCTCTTCAAACTCACTCAATTGCAACATCCTTTTTTAGCTGCTTTTTTAAAGTCAACATTCAGTGTTTTTACTACCTAATAAGCTTTGTGCTTAAGCTCAATTGGAAGATGACATGCTTTCCATACACTAAATAAAAGGAGACATCATAATAGGTGTTTTATAACTAGTTCTATATGCTCATCAAGCATCATTAAGCTTCTAAGCCTATTATTTCCTAGATTTGCTAACTATTATTTCTAAGATTTTCTTTAACTCTTGATTGCTAACCTCTACTTGTCCACTTATCTAGGGATGATATGGTGTAGATAGTTTGTATTTGACTCCATATCAAGCTAAGAGAGTCTCCATATTTTTATTGCAAAAATGTATACCCCCATAAGGCTATAGGCATTCCAAATTAAGAAAAAAGTTTCTTTAAAATTTTGAATACTTCTTTTGCATCATTAATAGAGCAAGCTTGATTTTGACCCATTTTGACATATAATCCACACAAACTAAAATATACTTATTGCCCTTTAAATTTGGAAATGAACCTATGAAATTAATATCCTAAACATCAAATATTTTATTCTCTAGGATACCTAATTGAAGCATTTCATCTTTTTTGGAAATGTTGCCACTCCTTTGATATGAGTCACAATTAAGTACATAGTCTTGAGCATCTTAAAGAATTATGGGCTAATAAAATCCCCCTTTAAGAACTTTAGCAATTGTTCTTTAATGTCCAAAATGTCATCCACTACTCATCACATGGCATTGTTGTAAGATAGGTTGAATTTCTTCATTAGTAATGCACCTTTTGACCATCCCATCATTACACAACTTCTATAAGAAAGGTTCTTCTCAAATGAATGATTTAGAGTCACAAATCAATTTCTTCCTCTATTGATAAGTGAAGTCTACTAGTAGTTTTCCACAGGAAATGAAATTACCTATATTTACAAACCATGGAGCATCCACAAACCCCACAACTAAAAGCATCTCATATAGAAACATTTATTTGATAGCCTTTTTACTTTTTACTACTACTTTTGTCTACTTTTATCATGACAAATGATATGCTATAACATTTTCTAACCCTTCTTATCTCTTATTTCTATGTCAATTTTTTTGTAATAAAGTACCTATCTGATGAGTCTGAGTTTAAAATCCTTATTATTTATTAAGTATTTCAATAATGAGTGATCAGTGTATACCACCACTTTTGAACTAAGGAGATGTGATCGAAATATATCAAATGTAAAGATGACTATTAACAACTCCTTTTTTATAGTGGCATAGTTCAACTATGTGTCTGATAAGGTATGACTAGCATAATAAATAACATCCAACTTGTTCTCCTTTCTTTAACCTAACACAACTCTAATTACGTGATCATTTACATTATAAATCAACTTGAATGGTAAACTTTAATAAGATGCTACCACTTAGGTGTTGACACCAATGCCTCTTTTAGCCTCAAAAGATAACCCATAATCATTAGTAAAAATAAAAGGTGCATCTTTTTAAAGCAATTTACAAAGGAATTTAGTGAATATAGAAAACTCCTTTATAAATGGCCTGTAGAAACTAGCAAAGTCTAGAAAACTCAAAAACCCTAACATTTATAGGGTATTACATCTTCTCAATGATCTCTACCTTTACTTTATCTACTTCAATGTCTTAAAATGAACTTTTATAAATTAAAACAATACCTTCATCCATCGTGAAATGACATTTATCCTAATTTAACACCAAATTTGTCTATTCATATCATTAAAACTTTATCCAAATTATCTGAACAACTTTCAAAAAGAATTTTCATAAAAAGAAAAATCATCCATGAATACTTCCATGATCTTTTTTACCAAGTCAGTGAAAATTACCATCATACACCTTTGGAATGTTGCAAGTGCATTACACAATCCAAATGACATTCTTCTGTAAGCAAATGTACCATAAAGACATGTAAAAATAGTCTTTTATTGACCTTCTAGAGCTATAACAATCTAATTATACCCTAAATATCCATCCAGAAAATAATAAAAAGCATGTCCCATAATATGTTCTAGTATTTTATCAATAAATAATAAAGGAAAGTGATTTTTTTATGGCTAAATTTAGCTTCTTGTAGTTAATGCACACTCTTCAACCATAAACTACTTTAGTGGGAATTAAATCTCTTGCTTCATTCTCTATAATAGTTATACATCCTTTCTTTAGCACACACTAAATTGGACTGACCCAATAACTATCTAAAATTAGATAAATGATCCTATCATTTAATAAGTTGACCACTTCCTTCTTCACTACTTCCTGCATGTTTGGATTAAGTCTCATTTACCCTTCAATGGTTGGTTTGTGCCCTTCCTCCATCAAGATTTTATGCATGCAATATGATGGGCTTATTCCTCTTATGTCTAAAACCTTCCACCCAATTTTTTTTATCCTTCTCTTTAGCATTCTCACCAATAAATCCTCTTCCTTTTGGTTCAACTTAGAAGACATAATCATAGGTAACATTTGGTTCTCTCCTAGAAACGTATATCTCAAATATTAGGTTAAAGGCTTTAAGTCTAAGTTTTTTGGTTTTGTTATTGAAGGGGATATGGGTTTAGTGTTTGGTAGTTGATGATAGAATATGAATATTGGGGTTTGAGTTTTACTTCCTCTTAAAGAGAATGTACCAACAAATAATTCCTAATATTCTCTATTTCCATAGATTTTTCCAACCTCTATCATTGGACTTCATCAACACAATCATCAATAACATATACTCTTATACAAAAATATTTATCAAATGAATGTTTCATACCTTGATAAATATTGAATTTACAGTTTTCTTCTCCTACCTCAATATGAGAGCCCCATCATAAACATTAATAATAGCTTTTACAATGTAAAGAAAAGGAATACCAAGAATTAAAGGTACATTTTCATCCTCATCAAATTCAAGTACCATAAAATCCAATAAAAAATGAATTTTCTAGCTCTCACTAGCATATCTTCAATTATGTCTTCTAGTTCCTTCACTATACTCTTTGCAAGCTATAATCGAATATTAGTGGGCCGCGGTTCTCCTAGTCTTAATTTCTTGAAAATAGAAAATGGCATCAAATTAATGGAAGCTCTTATATCATATAAAGATTTTTTAAAATGTAAACTTCTTATGGAATAAGATGTTTCCTTTTTAAGGGAAGTTTATTAGAAATTATTGAACTACACTCTTTACTGATAGTGATAGTCTCAAAGTCTTAGAGCTTCTTCTTCTTAGAAATCATGTCTCAAAGTCCTAGAGCTTCTTCTTATTGGAAATCAATTCCTTTAGAAATTTTGCATATTTTGGCATTTGAGCCAAGCCCTCCATTAGTGCCATATTGATATGAAGTGTCTTGAACCTTTTTAAGAACTTAAAAAAACTATTGGTCATGCACTTGCTTTTTTTAACCATTGAGGAAATGGAATTGAAGGCTCATATGGTTTTAAGTGAGGCTATTTCTCCTTCCTTGGATTTTTTTTCTTGAAACTCTTCTCCCTTTTTTCACTTGAACTTCAACCCATTCGTCTTCCTTTGCTTTTTCATCTCTACATATAATACAATTGCTTTTAGAGGATGAATTTTTATTCTTCCTAAAGTAATTTCCTTTAAGTTATCTTTATCATTCTTCTTAGTGCTGCTTAGGATAGAACCCTAATGTCTAGTGGACAAAGAATTAGTTAATTGCCCCATTTGCGCCTCTAAGTTATTAATAGAAGAAGAATGATTTTTTGAAGATGAGTTGATTATCTTGGATTATCTACTCAATTCTACCTTCTAGTCTTTTGTTACTTCATCCTACTAATTCATTTTATAGCCATCATATCCATAAATTTTTCTATTTTGCCCTCTGGTAAAGATATTGAAGAAAAACCTTTATCCTGCTAAAAGTGAGAATGATTTTGATGTACATTTTGACTTCTAAAATTTGGTGGAGCTTGATTTTTTCAACATAAATTAATATAATTTCACCAACTTGGATTATAAGTGTTGCCCTGAACTAAATTTTGCTACCCTTTATTGAAATTTCTCACATAGTTGATATTGTCTATGGACAAATTATGCATCAATTGACATTCTATGGTTGGATGTCTACCTTTATAAATTTTGCACAATGAAGATGAAGAAGATGAGGAAATTGCATTAACACTAATCTTATCCATCCTTTTTTTAAAGCATCTAACTTTGCATTCACCATGGTTAAACCATTAGTTTTAATTGACCCTCCTTTCCTTGGTATGGCCCTCTCATTAGACCAAAGGCTCTATATAATAGCCATCTCCTTAAAAAGATTCAAAGCATCCTCTGGGGTCTTTGACATGATAGCTCCTCTAGCTGTTGCATCTATGTTAACTCTAATTGAAGGATTAACACCCTTGTAAAATGATTGGACCAAATTCCATGAAGGTATTAATTGAGGAGGAAATTTTCTCTAAAGGTCCTTGAATCTATCCTAACATTTATAGAAATTTTCATCCTCTCTTTGATAAAAAGAATTGATTTCATTTTTTATCTTCAATAGTTTTGCATGTGGAAATTATTTATTGAAAATATAGTATAATGTTCTTGCCATATTTTGATAGAGTTTGGAGGCAAGGCAATGAACAACCTCTTCACCCTATCCATCAGAGAAAAAAGGAAAATAATTAATTGAATTACTTTAGGTTATACCCTATTCATCTTAAACGTTGAGCAATACTCCAAAACTCTGGTCATGTGACCAATTGGATCCTTATGTGGTAACCCACTGAATTATGATTCAAAATCATTTGAATCATGGCTAGCTTGATTTTAAAATTGTTTATTGCAACCGTCAGCCTTATGATTAGAGTTTGGTCTCCTTGAACATTAAGACTCAAATAATCTCTCATTGTTCTTTGTATATTCCATCCATTTAGAGTTGCTTGATTCCTTAGTGGTAAATCTCTATTGTCTTCTCCTCTATTCATCTTGCTAATTTATTTCTTTCTCCCTCCATGAACTATCTTTTCAAGCATTAAATCTAAAGCTACCAATGGAATTCCTTGCTTGCTTGCACTTCATGTTATATGGATGCACTCACAAAATTTCCTACAATAAAATAAACATAATTTATAACAAATAAATGCAATCTAAAAGTAACATCTAAATTAAAAAATGCTATTTTCTTAACAATATTAAACTTTAACAATCCCCGATAACAACACCAAAAAAATTAGTGATGAAAATCCATAAGTACATTATAATCGCTCTTGCCTTTCGTGGTGTTGGGATGGGACAAGGACATGATCAGTGTGATGTCGGGGCACACAGGCTAATAGCGACCATTTACTGGTTGTTATTAATCGAATGAGGGTCTACCTGAATAAGATTTGTAAATTGGAGTCGACACTTGATTGAGTCGGGAGAAAGTGATTTAAGAACTCATTTTCCTAACCAAAGATTCCGGATTCAAGGGGGTAGGAGTTACTTATCCTATTTCTTACTACACTTTTCTTAATTACCCATTACTTCACCTTAATTATGGTTTCATGATGCAAATTGATTTAAATTACAAATTGAAATGCAGGATAATTAGAGTTGGCACACATAAATCACAAGATAAATAAACATTCACCATTCACATCGATTAAGTAATAATACAAACAAGTAGGCACATAGCAAGTAGCACACAAGCATACAAGAATGATAAATAAAATAAACATACAAATAAGCAACATAAAAAGAAACGGAGAAAAGGATTAAGAATTATAACCCTCGAAAAAAGCCTATCCTAATAAATACATCAAAATAACAAATAAAGGGGAAATTGGGATTAAGGATTACAGTGCCTTGAAATGCCTATTCTATTAATTACATCAAAATGAAAAACAAAATAGAATAAAAATTCATATTCTAAAAATCCTACAAAACAAGGGTTAGCTATCACACACATGTAAGCACGAATCACATTTATGGTAGTTGTATATTTTCTATGTATAATTGAAATAACAAGATAATAAAGCAAATAGACAAATAAGGATGCTAATGTAAACGCATGATGCAAGGATTTAAAATTTGGGTATTTTGGCATAAAATTACCATTTTTATATATAGAAATGTAATTAATAAAATAATAAATGTGTGCAAATAAAGTAATAATAAAAATGATAAAAATACTATTTTCACCATAAAAATATTAACTTTATGATGAAAATGGTAAGTTTATCAAAAGAGAACATAGAGTAATAAAAATAACAAAATTAATAAAAGCAATAAAAATAACAAAAATAATAAAAGCAATAAAAATACAAGCAAAATAAAGGAAATGATTAACAAATACTATTTACACCATAAAAATATTAACTTTATGATAAAAATAGTAAATTTATCAAGAAAAACATAAAAATAGCAAGAATAATAAAAATGATAAAGAGTACAATAAATGCAATAAAAATGATAAAATGAAGAATTTAAATAATAAAAATGATAAAAATGTCATTTATCAACATTAACTTTATGATAAAAATAGCAAATTTATCAACAAAAGACATAAAATAACAAAAAACAATAAAAACAGAAAATATGAAAATAAAATAATAGAATGCAGAATTAAAATAATAAAAGTGATAGAGATGTTATTTTCATCATAAAAACATTAACTTTATGATAAAAATATCAAATTTACTATGAAAGGCTGAAGATCAACAAAAATAGGAAAAAAAGGTAATAAAAATAATAAAAATACAAAAAATGCAATAAAATACAGAATAAAATAATAAAAATGATAAGAATTTCATTGCTACAATAAAAACATTAACTTTATAATAAAAATGACAAAGTATTAATAAAAGGCAATAAAATAGCAAAAATGGTAAAAATGCAATAAATATAATAAAAATAAATAAAAGTGCAGAAAATGAAATAAAAATACAAAATAAAATAATAAAAATGATAAAAGTGTCATTTGTACCATAAAAATATTACCTTTATGATAGAGATAGCAACTTTACCCAGAAAAGAGTACAAAGCAACAAAAATAATAAAAATGCAATAAAAATAATAAAAATAAATAAAATAGGAAGCAAATAAAATAATAAAGATGATAAAAATATCATTTTTTACCACAAAAATGTATATTTTATAATAAAAAAATAATCGACTTATTGAGAAGAAAATAAAAAGAAGGACAAAGTTAACAAAAAAAAAATGCAAAAATAACAATAAAAATGCTAATTTTACATCAAAATACCCATTTTTAACATAAAAGAAAAATAATGCAAAAATGGTGGAAAACACAAAAATGAATACAAACACTCCCGGATTTATTCGAACTATCCACTTCTTCTACATATCTTGTTCACAAACTTCAAATCACCACAAAATCACGATTTTACCACAACATAATAAATAACAAAAGTAAAATGCAAAAATGATATAAAATGCAAGAAATGAGTAGGAGAAGAGAAAATGCTATAAATTTAAATTTTAATTGAAAATGATTAGGAGATCCTCGGAAGGACCGGGTGATTACCCTTAAAGCATTCTTTGACTTAGTTGGAGTTTGGTTTTAAATTATAGGATTTATCTAGAGAATAATGATTTTTGGATTTACCTATAGAAAAATGATTTTATGGGCTAAAAGTGTATAAAATAGGAGTCATGAGTCTTCAATTTAGTAGAGTTTTGGTATCTTTTTTGTCCTTTCTCCTAAAAAATGAGGTATGGAGGCCTATTTATAGGCAAAAAATTGGGTTTAGGGCGCACGTGTATGCACCAGGTGCGCGAACCAAGTACATTCCCAAGTTGTATAAACATGCATTCCTTCGGGCTTATCGACGTGTCGATTTAAGTGTTTTAGGGCTTAAGTGTGTGTTTCAGGCATTTTTGGGTATTTATGGCTTTTCAACTACTTTGAGCATGCTCAGGAAGATTTCCAAAGAAATTTTTCCCCTATCTTATCAATAGGAAACCTTCATTATTGGATCTTTTGGAGGACCGCAAAAATTTGAGTATCAACAGTTGCTCTCTACTTCATGTGCATTGATCAAATTAGCACTTGTCAAGTGCAGGGGAAGCAAATAAGTAAGCCCAAATAAAGCTCAGCCTAAATAAGTCTAGAAATTAAGCCCAAGTAAGTCTAGAAAGTAAGCCAAATGAGGCTAAAAAGTGAATCCAAATTAGGTTCAGCCAAAATAATGGTCGACATTAGATTGTGTGGCCCAATTCTATAAACACACCGAACTTGTTATTTCTTCCTTCCCCTAGGAGAAATGATGCATGCGCATAGGTTCCCTGCAAGTCTTTAGCAACTCTACTGGGGACTACTAATTCAAGGGGTATAAATGAAAGATTGTTTCTTATTATACATAACTTATTTACTTACCTTAACAACAGCATAAATGCATTTGACTACACTTACCATATGCACCTTTGGTTCCTAATCCCTCTATAATACTAAATGATATTGCCACCATGATTCCACCTCAGTCACAGGTGACGAAGATAGGTGTTATCACCTTTAGCCTTTGCTTGATCAAGAAAAGTTATAAGGCTTAAAATGATGCAGCCCCAGCTCCCAATTCTAAAATGGGGTACAATTTTTCTTGAGTAGGAAAAAGAATGCTAGACTCACTAACCGTTGTTCGTAACTTTAGTTAATATAGGGCATTCTCACTAAAGGAGCCCTTAGCCATAAGTCTGATGCAGCTCATATAGATAAACCTGTAGAAATCTCCCCTAGGATCCTACCTAGTTCTTATTTGTTATCCTTAACTTGATGATGTTCATTCGACTTAACATTCACAAATAACATGACATCTATAGTGTACGCCACCATTTATTGTCATTATATCAGTCTTCATAGACTATCCACACTTGGGCTCATATAATCCTTATTTACCTTATATAAGCCCGATACACAAGGAATGACAAGAATCATACACCTCAATTTAGATAGTTTGCAAGGGCCAACAAATAGTGACATCTTTTGATGATGGAACCTATAAAGGTCATCCATTTATCCTTATCAAATCAAGTGGATAGATTAATAATTTAATTAGATTGTGGACACTTATGCTGAGAGAGTTGAATTGTAAACTATTGAATGAAACCTTCATGTCTCTCGGTAAACACACTGAATGTCGATAAAGGGGACATGAACTTGGGTCCCTTATATTGACTATAACCTTCATGTCTCTCGATAAACACACTGAATGTCGATAAAGGGGACATGAACTTAGGTCCCTTATATTGATTATAGTCCATATGCTAGCGGGCACACACAAACTATAGACACCATTAGAGACTTGACAATTGGTCCTTTCATTAACATTATGTGGTTACCTTAAGTACATTTAGGTATTGCTCCCTAGTTTACCTTTTAAGTATAATCATCATGAATTGAAATAGCCTAGTCCGATAGCAGAACCATAGTCCCCCGATGGCTATAATTCAAAAATCCATATAGGTCAAAATTCCTTACTACATGGAGTGATAAGGTTGGAGAAGTGACTGCTTATGTTTGATTGGTTCATTTTGTAAGTTTTTACACTAACCCCATTTATTCATTTCTTTTTCTTTTCTTTTTCCATGCATACATACATACATACATGTAGGGGGCATTTTACTATAAACTAACCTACGATCTCTTTTGCAGCTATTTTTCATATTATCAATAGTAAAATTATAATTGTCATATCATGCATACATGCTAAACCACTTATCTTACATAATACATTATATCATGCACACATGCATCATCCTTTTTTCATATTAACCATCATATTTGTGCAGAAAGATAATCCCTTAAAAGTCTTACGAACTCTAGGCCTATCAAACCCTCTCAAAGAGAGTTAGTAATGGTTAAATATCATAATGGCCTAATAGTTTGGGAACCAAGGCATCAGTGATATACTTAAAGAGCATGTGAAATAATTTATGGCTGATGGTAGTTTAATTAACATCCTCTGAACTAAAATCAGGACTATCCTTAACACCGAAGTCAAAAATACCTGTGACCAAGCTCTAAATACCACAGATGAGGTTATTATGTTAGGCAGTAATGGCAAAGGGGCACTTGGCTCTCTTAATTCTAAGATGAACATAAAGAAATAAGACATGAGCATGTTTGGGGATATCAAAGGCAATTATTAGCTTTTCAAAGAGAGGCTTTTCCAACCCTTTTCCAAATCAACTAGTGTAACTTAGTCTGAGTTAGCAATGGGGATCTAAGAGTTAGCCTACATGGTCACTTAGTTCGAGGCTCAAATGAAGTGTGAGATCATCCAACTTAAAATCACAGTGAAGGAAAACACTAATGCCTTAATCAAAGGCTTTAACCAATTCTCTATGTTGATGAATGAGCTCTCACGAGGTCACCCTAAGAAGCCCTATTACTTTGAGCTTGATAACCATAGTATATAGGGTTATGATCCATTGCATCCAAAGTTCCCTACTTTAAAATTTGTCAAGCAGTATGAGTACAATACATAACTAAATGTCATAAGGCATAAGTTAGGAACCACTAGGCTGAGAAATGGTAAGAGCTTCTCAGACTACATTGCCAAGTAGAGATGGAAAGCTGCTCTGATAAGAGATTAACCTTCAAAAAAGGAACAACTAAAAATGGTAAACAAAGGAGCATGGCCTCACTTTCATAAGCGGATTCTATTTGTCCATTATCCCACCTTTAAAGCACTTCACCAAGTTAGCACTCACATTGAGGATGACGAAGCTTTTTAACCTAAAAATCCCTACTAAAAACCAACTCAGCTTAACTAAAACACCCACCAGACTAAAATAATCTTGAATGAGAAAGCCCTAAGAAACAAAAAATATTCAAAGCTTGACTAACCCCTCCCTAAAATCTTCTAAGGACTTCAATAAAGAAATATTCTAAAACCTCTTGAACTAAAAGTTTTACCCAATCCTCTACTAGCATGTCTCAACCCTAACCTCTACTGTCACTTCCACCAAATGATAGGCCACATTACTAAAAATTGATACATGCTAAAAGATTGAATCCAAGACCTTATAGACTCTAGCGAGATTAAAGACCCTAAGAAGTAGCCTAACATCAAAACCAACCCTTTACCCAACTACTGAAACATGCCACTACCAACATCCTATGCCATCTACTCAGGGTTACCTGAGTCCTTTACTAAGAACTCTATGTAGGACATTTCATATAGTGAGGTAGAGAAACTTAAAAGGGAAGAAAGAGAACTATTGGCAATACTGAAAGCAGGCTTTGTTGGTTTAATTCGTGGTCCAAGTGGTGATGAAATGAATCCTTTCATCTATGAGTGAGTCTGAGGATGAAAATAAGGAAGAACTATAAAAGAATAGGAGTTCGGGACCAGTTGGAGCAACACTGTAACAAATTTGACTTTAAGTCAAAGTTCCTAACTACACCAATATCGTAACTCTCATCGATTCTAGTATAAAAATGTCATGTTTGATGATGTGTCTGATGATATTTATATCACTAATCTATTTGACAGGTCCACCTCCAGTAGCACCATCACATGTCTGCTAGAGTCGATCATAAAAGATCAAGCTGCCCTGACCAACTTTGAACTCGGGAGGGCAACCCTATAAATAGTAACATAGCACTGTAGGTTCCTCTGGTATGTCGAAAGAGATCCGTTGACCAATAAACGAGAACCCCATAATAGTAACAAAATTAAGGGGCATAATCGTTATTTTCCCAAACTAAAAGTGGAAGGTGTGGATGCAGTTTGACCATCTCTCGATCAGGCCAATCATAATTATTTGCCTACTCTTCAAAGACTATGGTCCCTCTAACAAACCGTCCAAGATATTGCCAAAGCTGAGACTGCACATTTAATCTCACACCTTCATTGGTAGCCTCTAGTAGAACCCCTTAGCTCCAATAAAGCTACTAGGTAGGACTAAGTGGGTCATAGGGCTCTAAAAAAGAAGTCATAAATACATAAATTCTAACTCATAAATCATTTTTTTTACTTAAATTAGCACTAACTATTGTTTACTTATTATTCATAGGTAAACAAAGTTATACAACTAAAGCAGAAAATGATATGGCAAACACATCCTATCACGTAACCCAAGGAAAATAAAATCCTAACAACATATATCCCCAAGCACTCAAGGGAGCTAATCCTAGGAAGGAGGACATATATAACATTAAAAATATTTAGAGTTTAAGGTACTAATTTGTTGATGGTGAAGCACCTAAATGTGTTCCCTCAAGTTCAAAATAACAGGAATCTCCTATCCCCTCATCACTTCATGCCTCGAGTGGTGAGCAAGCATAAGCTTTTATGCATAACACTGCTTATCGCCTGATCTCTAGGAGCTTCCACATCAAGATCCTTTGAGCCAATCGTAAGACCGAGAGGAACTTGCCCAAGGAGGTCGTACCCATCACCACCTTCATTTTCTTCTATAGGTGTATAGATGAAGAAAACCTAAAGTCCAAAGAAAACTTAAAGGAGGAGAGAGAAATAAAATTTGAAAAATGAAGAAAAGGATTAAAAGAAAGCCTTTTAAAGGCATCAGCTCTGTGGATCAGGAACCCACCCACTTGTGTGGGTTCTGACAAATGCATGTGGGTTATTGGACCCACCTATGTGGGATCCTTCCATGAGCCCCTCTGAAGCTCGCTAAAGCTCTAAAAATGCATACTCTGACATCTTAAAGCTCCATGAGGGTTCTAAAGACACTTTAGAGGTCTGAACATTGACTTGAGATGCAATTAAAGACCAAAAAACTAACAATAAAAGTTAGAAATGCACCCAAAGGTTCCAAAAATTCAGGGAAGCCTTTTGTGACACTTTTTCATTCTTTTTTCATGTAAACTAATGCATTCATACATACATTTGCATTCCAAACATCATTTTTTAATACTCTCAGAGGTGTACTCGCACCGAAAAGGCGAGCACGAGATAAGGACAGACCAGTCATCTTCAACAATAGTCATCTCACCTTGATGAAATTTTTAAAATTTCTCAACTTTGACCAATAAATTTGAGTTAGGATTCTCATTTCTAATCAAGTTAATGCTTAACTACCCCATAAAAGAAAGAAAATCTACTAAAGGAAGAGTCGTTGGGAATTGGAACATCCAAGTAACCTGTGATTGTCATGATAGACCCTAGAAGAGTTTTAAATACAAAAAAAAAGGATGAGAGAAGAAGAAGAAATAATAAAGACCATGCCCAATCTACTCTAATACTCCCCCAAAGGAGTAAGAGTATTCAAGGAACTCTTTGACGACATTCACACTAATTGACAAAAGGTAGGGAATGCTTGAGAAGCAAAAGTACTAAAAAAATAAAAAGAAAAAGAATTAAAAAATAAAGACCATACTTAATCTACTTTAATGCTTAGACACTAAGTAAGAGTAACTCTTTGACAACATTCATACTAAGTGATAGAAGGCAGAATACCTGAGAAGAGAAAGAAGTGTGATCAAAGCATTTACCTCTAAAGAGAATGACACGACATTAAGGGTTACCTTGTATGTTGTAATTCTTAATGACCTCATTTGGTGAATTTTCTTTAAATCATGTTGAACGCTTACTCTCCATTTGGTAATTAAAAAAAGTCCTGATAAAGGGATGTTGATCAAACCTCAGAGAAATGGCAAAGACCACGTCAAGGTGAGACGGACACAACCAAGTTGAATTGAAGTTCTTGACAGACACTCCTCACTAGTAAAGGTAAGCTATTGATAGAACCAATGAACTTACATTCATTATATTTTTTAAAACCAAGTTCCATCACAGTATCTTGATTTTATGGACACAACAATTTGCATAATAAGTTTTCAACACCTGTACCCTAGTACAAGTGGCAACCCCCAAAAGTTTTTATATTTGGTTTCTTCAAAACGTGGTACTTAAGGCCTATTAGGGCTATACAATGCACCTTTGCTTGTGACTTGGAAAAGATCATGACACCCCCGCTTTGTAGCATAGTAAAGGTTACATAACACCTTGTTGGTAACTAAATTTTAACAATCCCCCAAAAATTCGATGATGAAGGACTCCTGTCAGTTAGATAAGGGGAGGATTCTTTAGGAATCTTCTCACCATGCTCAGACTAAGTTGAAATCATAAATAAACCATAACAAAACCCAAAAGAAACAAAAAAAAATACACCAAACCTATACCCAAAAGCCATAAAAAGGGCAAAACTGGACCAAAAAAAGTTTAGGTTCATGAACCCAAGAGCTTAGGTTCATGAACCCAAGAGCTTAGGTTCATGAACCTAAGAGCTTGGGATCAACTAAGAGCTTAGGTTTACCTAAGAGGTTAGGATCAACCTAAGAGCTTAGGTTCAGAACCCAAGCTCGTGGGTTCAACCCTTGTAGCTATATAAAAATACAATTGTTCTCTTTTGAAAAAAAAAGAGTTTGGCACACATTCCAAGGTATACACTTAATGAGAGAAAAAACTATTATTTTGGAGGCCTTTCTCACCCTCTCTCTCTCTCTCTTTCTCTCCTAACACACTTAGAGACCCATTTAACCAAACACTCAACCAAAAATCACTTTCTTTGGTCTTAGGATTTAGACCATTAAATCCAAATCAATCCAAATCTTTGTCAAAGTACGCATCTAGGATAATTACCCAGTCCCTCTGAGGATCTTCCTATTTATTTTTAGTTAAAAATCATCATTTTTGCATTTTTCTACTATTTTCTTGCATTTTCCATCATTTTTGCATTTTTACTTTATTATTTATTGAGTTGTGATAAAATTGTTATTTTAATGATGTGATGAAGTTTTGGATATAAGATATGTGGAAGATGTGGGTAGTTCAAGTGTGATCAGGGAGTGTTTGCATTCAATTTTGCATTTTTTCATAATTTTTGCATTATTTTCCTTATGTACTAAAAATGGGTATTTTTGTGTAAAGTTACCATTTTTATTATCTTTTTTGCATAATCTTAATTTACTATTTTCATTTCTGTAATTTTTGTTTTATTTATTATTTTTCTACATTTTTTTATATTTTTCTTGTATTTCTCCTTATTTTTACTCTATTTATGCTATTTTTGGGTAAAACTTGCATTTTTATCATAAAGTTTATGTTTTTATGATGAAAATGCCTCCTTTACCATTTTTATTTATTTTTTTGTGTCATCTTTATTTACTTATATCATTGCTATAATGTTTATTATTTTCCTTGCATTTTTCTCATTTTATTGCATTTTTTCCCCATTTTTGGCAAACTTGGCTTTTTAATCATAAAGTTTATGTTTTTATAGTAAAAATGCTAACCTTATCACATTTTCTTATTTATTTCTGCCATTTTCTTTTATTTATTTTATTTCTGCAATTTTTATTAATTTTCTCTTATTTTTATGCCCTTTATGCCATTTTTGGTAAATTTGACATTCTTATCATAAAGTTTATGTTTTTATAATAAAAATGTCAACTTCATCACTTTTATTTATTCATTTCTATCATTTTAATTTATCTATATCATTTTTGGAATTTTTGTTATTTTTCTCATATTTTTCATTTTATTTTATTTTTCTAGGATTTATGCCATTTATGACAAAGTTGGCATTTTTATCATAAAGTTCATGTTTTTATGGTAAAGATGTCACCTTTATCATTTTAATATTCTCATTTCTGCATTTTTATTTACTTTTATTAATATTTCTATATTTTTATTATTTTTAGTGTTTATTTTTATTGATTTTGCATCATTTATGGTAAATTTATTATGTCCATCATAAAACTCGCATCTTTATGGCGAAAATAATATTTTTATCATCCCTATAATTTTATTCTGCATATTTACTTATTTTCCTGCATTTTTATTTATTTTTATCATTTTTATTGCATTGTTACCATTTTTCCTTTCTTGTTGTCTCTTACTGAAAAATTTATCATTTTTATCATAAAGTTAATGTTTTAATGGTAAAAATGACTTTTTTTTATCATTTGTATTGTTTAAATCCTGCACTTTATTATTTCTTATATGTATTTTTGTTATTTTTATCATTTTTACAATTTTTACCTCTTTTGTTGATCAATTTGTCATTTTTATCATAAAGATAATATTTTTATGGTAGGAATGACATCTTTATCACTTTTATTATTTTAATTTTGCATTTTATGACTTTTATTTGCATTTTGGCTATTTTCATTAATTTTGTTATTTTCATGCCTTTTTAGATAAATTTATTATTTTTATTATAAACTTAATATTTTTATGGTGGAAATATTATTTTTATCACTTCAAATATTTTATTTGCATTTTATTCCATGACAAAAATGGTAATTTTATAACAAAATACCCCGAATTTCAAATCCCTGCATCATGCATTCTCATTAGCATCCTTGTTTGTTTATTTGTTTAATTATTTTAGCTATTTAACTTCTTTATTATGAATTAAATATATAATTGCCTTGTGTGCTTGCATGTGTGTGGAGACTAACCCTTGCTTTGTAGGTTTATTAGAATAGGACTTTTTTCTATTTTGATGTAATTGATAGAATAGTAATTATGAGGCAATGTAATCCTTAATCGCAATTCCCTTTTTTTCATTTTGGATGTATTTGTTAGAATAGGCTTTTCTAAGGGTTGTAATCTTTAATTCTTTTCCCTGTTTTTATTTTGCATATTTTGATTACTTCTTGCATGCTTGTGTGTTATGTGTTACGTGCTACTTATTTGCTTATTACTTGCTTTGGTGAATGTTTGCTTATTTGCTTATTTTATGATGAATGCTCATCAATCCAACTATCCCACACTCTATTTTTCATTTAAACTAACTAATGATCAAGTGTCATAAAAAAATGCATCATAAAACCAAAACTAAGGTGAAGTAATGAGTAATTAAGCAATATATAATAAGAAATAGGATAAATAACTCCTACCCCCCAAACTCAAAATCTCTAGTTAGGAAAGTGAGTTCTTCATAATTCACCTTTTCCCGATTGAAATCGAGTGGCTACTCTAATCTTCAAAGCCTATTCAAGCAAAGCCACTCATAATTAATAACAACCAGTACATGGCCGCCATTAGCCTTTGTGCCTCAATATCATACTAATCTTATTCCTTTAAAAAATAGACACCATACCTCACACACCCCTAAAAGTTTTTTATGTTTGGTTTCTTTAAAACCTGGCACTTAAGGCCTGTTAGGGCTATATAATTCACCCCGCTTGTGGCTTGGTAAAGGTCACAGCACCCCCACTTTATAGCTTGATAAAGGTTATATATCACCCTCAAAATTTTTTTATGTTTTATTTCTTTGAAACCTAGTACTTAAGACCTGTTAGGGCTATACAGTTCACCCCCGCTTATGGCTTAGTAGAGGTCATGGCACCCTCGCTTTATCGCTTGATAAATGTTAAATAGCACCCCCAAAGTTTTTTTATGTTTGGTTTCTTCAAAACCTAGCACTTAAAGCTTGTCAAGGCTATAAAATGCACCCCAGCTTATTGCTTAGTAAAGTTTATAGCACCCCCACTTTGTAGCTTGGTAAAGTTTACATTGCACTCCTAAAATTATATGTTTGGTTTCTTCGAAACCTGGCACTTGAGACTTGTTAAGGCTATACAATGCACCCCCGCTTACGGCTTGGTAAAGGTTATACAACACCTTAATGAAAAATGTTTTTTTATCTTATTTTTAAATTTTGCATCCCATGCATCAATAAGCGTTAGCTTGACCGATGCATGTGAAGCATAAGGAAACTATTGATACCTAAATTTTAGCAGTTTCACTAAAAATCCAATGATGAAGGATTCCTATCAAGTGGATAAGGGGAGAATTTCTTTAGAAGTATTCTCGAGCATGCTTAGATCAAAAAGAAACCTAAAATATACCAAAAAGCAACCAAACTCATAAAAGAGCTGAGTTGGTCCCAAAAAAAGGACCAAAAGTAAGGAAAAACCTATTTGGATGAGTTAATCCAAGAGCTTGGGTTGATGATCCATGAGTGTGGGTTTTTAACCCAAGCCTGTGTGGATCAAAATGACCACATTATCCCTGTGTGGGTCAAGAAATCCATGTGCATGGGTTCTAGACCCAAAAGCATGGGTCTAGGACCCAATCGCATGGGTCCCCAAACCTAATTGATAAAAAATTAACTTTTCCTCTTTTGGAAATTGAGGGTGGAACATTTCCTAAGGCAAATGACTCTGGAGAGAGAAAGTTACTGTTTTGGATGAATTTTTCTCTCTTCTTCTCACTCTTAAAGCACTTGACGAACCCATTTATACTAAATACTCAACCAAAATCATTTTTCTTTTCTTTTTATCTTAGGATTTAGACCTTTAAATCCAAACCAAGCTCCTTATTAATCAAAGCACATATCAAGGGTAATCACCTGATCCCTCTAAGGATCTCCCAATCATTTTTAATTAAAAATTGTATTTTTATCATCTTCTTCATCTTATTTCTATCATTTTCATCATTTTTTGCATTTTTATTCACTTTATTGTAAAATATTTATTATTGTGATAAAGTTAGGATTTTTGTGTTGATTTGAAATTTGGGAATAAGATATACAGAAGATATGGGTAGTTCAGGTGAAATCTGAGAGTGTTTGCAGTCATTTTGCATTTTTCCACTATTTTTGCATAATTTTCTTCCTATATTAAAAATGGGTATTTTGGTGTAAAGTTAGCATTTTTGTTATTGTTTTTGCATCATTTTATTTATTTATTTTTATTTCTCTAATTTTTATTTATTTTATTATTATTTCTGTAATTTTTATTATTTTTTCCATATTTTTCTCATTTTTCTTCTATTAATGCCAATCTTGATAAATTTGGCATTTTTATTATAAAGTTAATGTTTTTATGGTAGAAATGACAAATTTATCATTTTTATTAATTTATTTCTGCAATTTTAATTTATTTTAATTATTGCTGTAATTTTTATTATTTTTCTTGCATTTTTTCTTATTTTTATTCTATTTATGTCATTTACGGCAAATTTGTCATTTTTATCATAAAGTTTGTGTTTTTATGGTAGAAATGTCATATTTATCATTATTTATTTATTCCATTTTAATTTATTTATATTATTGCCATAATTTTTAATATTTTTCTTGTATCTTTCCTTATTACTGCTCTATTCATGCCTTTTATGGTAAGTTTGGCGCTTTTTATCGTAAAGTTCATGTTTTTATGATAAAAATGTCAACTTTATCATATTTATTTATTTATTTCTGCATTTTTATTTACTTTTATTAATATTTCTGTTTTTTTATTATTGTTAGTGCCCTTTTTCTTATTTTTTATTGATTTTTCACCATTTATGATAAACTCATTATTTTTATCTTAAATTTCACTTTTTTATGATGAAAATAATACTTTTATCATATTTATAATTCTGTTATGCATTTTTATTCATTTTTCTATATTTTTATTTATTCATTATCATTTTTATTGAATTTTCATCAATTTTATTATATTTATGCCTTTTGTTGATAAATTTGCCTTTTTATCATAAAGTTAATGTTTTAATGGTAAAAATGAAAATTTTCTCACTTTTTATTATTTATATTCTCCACCTTTTTTTTTTTTTTTTGTATTTTTTCTAGTTTTTCTCTTGTTTTGATAAATTTTTCATTTTTATCATAAAGTTAATACTTTTATGGTAGGAATGTCATCTTTATTACTTTTATTATTTTATTTCTGCATTTTATTATTTTTATTTGCATTTTGACTATTTTTGCTATTTTTTTTGTTTTCATATCTTTTTCTTGATAAACTTACTATTTTTATTATAAAGTTAATATTTTTATAGTGGAAATAATACTTTTATCAGTTTAATTATTTCACTTGCATTTCATGCTTTACCTATTTTTGTTAATTTTATTTCATATTAAAAATGGTAATTTCATACCAAAATACCTGAATTTTAAATTCTTGCATCATGCATCTCCATAAGCGTCTTTGTTTGTTTATTTGTTTTATTTTATTTTAGTTATAGATATATGATTACTTTAAATGTGATGTGTGCTTCCATATGTATGAAAGCTAACCTCTGTTTTACAGGTTTATTTGAATAAGATTTTTATTTCCTTTTTATTATTTTGATGTAATTAATAGAATAGGCTTTTTTTAAGGCAATGTAATCCTTAATCCCAATTCTTCCTTTTATTTCTATTTTGGATGTATTTATTAGAATAGGCTCTTTTCTTGGGTTGTAATCCCTAATTCCTTTCCCCATTTTTATTTTGCTTATTTTGATTATTTCTTGCAAGCTTGCATGCTACGTGCTTACTTGCCTACATGATTACTTATTTGATTGGTGGATGTTTGTTTATTTATTTATCTTGTGATGAATGCTCATTAATCCAACTATCCCACACTTTATGTCCGATTTAAACTAACTAATAATTGAATGTGGTAAAATGCATCATTAAACCAAAACTCTGATGAATGATCGAATAATTAATTAATGTATAATGAGAAACAAGATAAGTAACTCCTACCCCCTAACCTAGAATTTGTGGTTAGGAAAGTGAGTTTTTAATTCACTTTCTCCCGATTCCAATCGGGTGGCAACTCTAATCTACAAAGGTTATTTGGGCAGACCCTCCTAACAATAATAACAAATGAAAATCGATAGATGGTCACCATTAGCTTATGTGCCCCGACTCTATAAACACACTGATCATATTATTTCTTCCTTCCCTAAGGAGAAATGATGTGTGCGCACACATGCCTCACATATATAGAAAGCCAAAAAATGATGAAATATGGCATCACTTATCATCACATATATGCATGCAAATGAATGACTATGCTTTATGAAGATAAGATGATTGCTCATTTTCTCAAACTTATGTATAGGTACATTCAATGATCATGATGCAAGATAATGGTAGGACCTCATGTATGGGTACATTTAATGAGTATATATGCATGGAATGATTATGGTATTATTATGTGAAGAAGAGTAGCATTTTTCTTACACTCTTAAGGTATGAATCATAAGATGTATGTTCATATGTAATGCAAATGGGTACATTGTATGTTGAAGGCTAGGGCTAAGTTTCAAGTGGGCTTTTATTTTTTGTTTTTTTTATTTTTTCTTTTTGCTAGTGCAAGAGGAGCTTATTTGAAAGTTGAGGCACTTTTTAGGAGAGTCAGCTGGTTAGTAACTCATGACTTAAGGATATTAGGACCAGTGTTGATATTTAAGGGCAAAGTTAGAGATCTTTATGATGGCACTCTAAACTAATGGCCATTAGAAAACTTAGAGTTCGAGGAAAAGTGTTTGGTAGTTTGTTTATCACATAGGTGGCTCTTGGGAGTTTTGGTGCAAATTTGAGCATATGAGCACATTTGGATTTTATTAGGGGAGAATAGCATTTTAGGTCTGGTCTAGGTCTTTATTTTGAAAAGGTTTATCTTAATAGGAAATAGATTAAGAAATGGTTTAGAATTTATTAACGAAGATTACTCGAAAAGGAGATTTAGGTTTAGGGTGGCTTTAGGTAGACATGTGTTTGGGTATTTTGGTAGTTAGTGGATTTTTAGCTTGCACTAATGCATATAAAATTTAGCCTCAAACAACATTGGAATTCAAAGAGGTTGTGGTAATTATTGAGCATGCTATCTTTGAGTAAAAATCTTTGAGTTTTCTAGATTTGAATTAGCATGCGGTCGATGATCTCATCACCTTTTAAGAAGATTAACTTATCTAAAAGCATGCCAAATAGAGTAAAAATTCTACTACTTATACCCTAGTACCCCTTGCAATCTAATGATAAATCAAAGAATGTCTCATTGTATCTTAGGATATCAAGGATTCATTCTAGCATATGCCTTGTATCCTCATTATTTTATCTCATTTCCCCTTTTTTGCTTAGGAAAATATTATGCCTAGCTGGGTCATTTTATCTTTTTCTTCTCTAGTTTGTTTCTTTTTTCTCTTTCTCTTCTTTCCTTTTTTTTCTTCTTTTTCCTTTTCCCCCTCTTTTTTTTTGAATAAGTCTATAGCAAGAATTGAACACTTTTAGTTTTAATGAAATGTTGAAGAGAGTTAAGACAACTAATAAATTCATGGGCAATAATAAATAAAGGGCATAGCATTTTATCAAAATGTTCGATAAACCATATGAACATTCAATACTATTAGCAAAATAACAAAGCAAGAGTTCATTGTTCAAATCTAACTATTACATCCAAAGAGAGTTGCTTTAGTATTGCTTGCTCATAATATTCACTATAGATAAATCCCCTTTCATTTTTTTCTTCTTGGGACAACCAATTGTAGGGTTCCAAAATATAGGTAGAGTTTATGAAGCAAGTGCCCCACTGCTTCCTTAAGATTCATATGACCCAAAGTAGAAGATATTCATCTTTGAGGGTGGTTGTGGTATGGTTAGGTAGTTAAGCAGTGGTTTGATCTTGGGAATGGTATAGGATGCAAGTGGGGGCATATTATAGTAGTCGGGTAAAGGGTTGGCTCTAATATTAGGTAGCTTTTTAGGGTCTTCAATCTTTTTAGAGTCTATAAGGTCTTGGATTTAGTCTTTTAGCATGTAGCAGACATCATTTGTGTGGCCAACCATTTGATGGAAATGACAGTAGAGATTGGGGTTGATAAATGCTAGCAGATGGTTAAGTAGAGGTCTTAGTTCCAGGGGTTTAAGGAGGCTTTTTTGCTGAACCCTTTGGAAGAGTTAGGATAAAGGCAAGCTGAAGTTTGAGTATTTTTTAGTTTCTCAAGGCACTGATAATTAGGTTTGTTTTAGTTTTGGCTTGAAAGGCTTCTTCATCCTCAATATCGATGCCAATTTAGTAATCAAAGGTGGGATAATGGACAAATAGCATATGTTTATGAAAGTGAGGCCATGGTCCTTTAATTACCATCTTTATTTGTTCATTTTCTAGATGTTTTTCTCTTATCAAAGCAGCTTTCCCTCTCTATCTGGTGATGTAGTATGAAAAGCTCTCACCATTTCTCTGTCTGGTGGTTTCTAAGTCATGTCTCATGACATTCAGCTATGTGTTGTACTCATGTTACTAAATAAATTTTTAAGTAGGGAGCTCTAGATACAATGGAAGATAATCAATCCTATGTACTCTGGTTATCCATTTTTAGACTTTTAGCTTCATCAAGCTGAAGTAATAGGGCTACTTGGAGTAGCCTTGCAGGAACTCATTTATGAACATAGAGATTTAATTGAAGCCTTTAATCACAGTATTAGTATTTCTCTTCAATAAGGCTTCAAGCTTAGCAATCTTATTAGCCAATTATTGGATCTCCATTTCCAATTCAGATTATGTTGCACTAGTTGACTTGGAAGGAGACTGGAATAGTCTCTCTTTAGGAAGCTCACAATTTCTTTTAATATCCCCAGGTATGTTTATCTCAAAACTAGGAGCACCAGGTGCCCCTTTGTCATTACTGCCTAAGAGAATTATCTTATCCATGGCATCTAGGGTTTAATCAAATATGTTATTGACTTTAGCCGTAAGGAAAATCTTGATTTCAACCTAGAGGATGTTAGTTAGGCCACCATTAGCAATAAATATTTTCACATTCTCTTTGAGTAGGTCACTGATGATAAATTGTTTAGCCATTTTAATGCTTAACCGTTGCTAACTCTCCTTAAGGGGATTAGGGAGACTGTGATGGTAAGAATGATGTGGTTGATGTAGTTATAATGAAATGAAAATGTTATGAGAAATGGTAAGATTAAAATGAAGAGGAAGAACATCATGAATGCATGCTATGTTATATGTTGTAAAAGGATAAGATTAGTATTAATGCATGTGACTTTATTAAAAATGTATTTTAGTTATACAAGAGAAAGGAGAAAGTGTTAGTAAATGAAACTAAAATAGGCCAAAAAGAAAAGAATGGATCATGAATGCATACCATGTTATAAGCTATAAAAAAGTTATCATGTGTGCAAACATGTCCCTATAAAAGAATAGTGTAATTGTGCATACATGGGGTGGCATGTCATGCTTCATGAAATAGATGGGTTAACATGTATGCATGGCATGAAAATTATTCTTTTACTAGCGTTATGATGCAAAATGGCTGCAAAAAATCCTTACTCTCCTATATGTATATATATATGCATGGAAAAAAGGAAATAAAATAAAATGAACAAACAGGGTTAGCATAAAAACCTGTAAAATGAATAAACGAAACACAAGTAGTCACTCCTTCCAATCTTATCGCTCCACACAGTAGAGATTTCTATCCTATGTGGCTTTTTGAATCATGATCATCAGGAGATCATGGTTCCACTCTTGGGTTAAGTTGTTTCAATCCATGTTTATCAAATTCAAAAGGTAAGCTAGGGAATGATACTTAATTTTTTTCAAGGTAAACATACAATTTCAATGAAAGGCCCAATCATTGGGTCATAAATGGTGTATATAGTTCATGTATGCTCGCGAGCATAAGAACTATAGTCAATAAGAGGGATTTAAGTTCATGTCCCTCTCATTGACATTCGATATATTTACCAACAGACATAAAGGTTTTATTTGGTAGTTTACAATTTCATTCTTCTAACATGAATGTCAACAATCTAGTTAAATTCCTGATACGCTCATTTGATCTAATAAGGAAAAATGGAACTTCTATAGGTTCCATCATCAAAAGATGTCACTACTTATTAGTCCTTATAGACTATCCAAATTGAGGTGTATAATTTTTATCATTCCTTATGCATCAAGCTTACATAAGGTAGATAGGGATCACATGGTTTAAGCATGGGCAGTCTATAAAAGCTAGTACAATGGCAGTAAATGGTGATAAACACAAGGGATGTCATAACATTTATAATTATTAGGTCAAGCGGCCAACATCAAGACAATAAATACATGCAAAAGCTAAGTCAAACCTTAGGGGAAATTTCTACTATTTTATTTATATAAGCTGCGTCAGGCTTACAATTAAAGGCTCCATTAGCAAGAATGCCCTTATATAACTAGGATTATACACTTCAGTCAGTGAGTCTAGCATTCTTTTACCTACTTAAGAAAAATTGTACCCCATTTTGGATTTGGGAGCCTAGCCACATCACTTTAAGCCCTACAACTTTTCTTTATTGACTAAAGGCTAAAGGTTATATTGATCTCGTCACCCCATGACTTAAGTGAAATCATGGTGGCAATGTCATTCAATATCATCAAGGGATTAGGGGTGCATGTGGTGAGTGTAGTGAAATGTAGTTATGCTATTATGAATGTGAATAAATAAGTTATGCATAATAAGAAACTGTCTTTCATTAATACCCCTTGAACCAAAGATTCTGGGTTCGATTTTTAGTCGAGTCACCAAAAACCTATCGGTGTGATGTCGGGGCACACAGGCTAATGATGACCATCTACTAATTATTATTGATTGAGGGAGGATCTACTTGAATAGGCCTTGTAAATTAGAGTCACCACCCAATTAAGTCGAGAGAAAGTGAATCAAGAACTCACTTTCCTAACCAGAGATTCTGAGTTCTGAGGCTAGGAGTTACTTATCCTGTTTCATACTACACATTTCTTAATTACCCATTACTTCACTTTAATTATGGTTTCATGATGCAAATTTATTTGAATTACAAATCAAAACACGAAATAATTGGAGTGGCGTATATACATTATAAGATAAATAAACATTCACCAATCACATCAATTAAGCAAGTAATAATGCAAACAAGTAGGCACATAGCAAGTAGCACACAAGCATGCAAGAATTATAAATAAAATAAACACACTAATAAGCAAAATAAAAATAAGCAAGGAAAGGGATGAAGTATTACAACCCTTGGAAAAAGTCTATCCTAATAAATACATCCAAACTAAGAAATAAAGGGGAAATTGGGATTAAGGATTACATTGCCTTGGAAATGCATGTTCTATTAATTACATCAAAATGAAAAAAAAAAAAAACAGAATAAAAAATCATATTCTAATAATCCTGCAAAACAAAGGTTAGCTTTCACACACATGAAAGCACGTATCACATTTATGACAATTGTATATTTTCTATATATAATTGAAATAACAAGATAATAAAGCAAATAGACAAATAAGGATGTTAATGTAAACGCATGATGCAAGGATTTAAATCTTGGTATTTTGGCATAAAATTACTTTTTTATATATAGAAATGTAATTAATAAAATAATAAAAGTGTGTAGACAAAGTAATAAAAAATGAAAAAAAATACTATTTCCACCATAAAAATATTAACTTTATGATGAAAATGGTAAATTTATCAAAAGAGAAAATGGAGTAATAAAAATAACAAAAAACAATAAAATCAATAAAAATATAAGCAAAATAAGGGAAATGATAAAAAAATACTATTTCCACCATAAAAATATTTACTTAATGATAAAAATAGTAAATTTATCAAGAAGAAGTATAAAAATAGCAAGAATAATATAAACGGTAAAGAGCACAATAAATGCAATAAAAATGACAAAAATTCAGAATTTAAATAAAAACAATGATAAGAATGTCATTTTTACCATAAAAATATTAACTTTATAATAAAAATAGCAAATTTATCAACAAAAGACATAAAAATAACAAAAATAATAAAAATAGCAAAAATGCAAATAAAAATAATAGAATGCAGAATTAAAATAATAAAAGTGATAGATATGTCATTTTCATCATAAAAACATTAACTTTATGATAAAAATGTCAAATTTACCATGAAAGGCTTAAAATCAACAAAAATAGGAAAAAAGGCAATAAAAATAATAAAAATGCAGTAAAAATACAGAATAAAATAATAAAATATTATGAATGTTATTTCTACCACAAAAAACATTAACTTTATGATAAAAATGACAAATTTATCAATGACGGCAATAAAACAGCAAAAATGATAAAAATGTAATAAATATAATAAAAATAAAAAAAAGTGCAGAAAATGGAATAAAATTAAATAAAAATACAGAATAAAATAATAAAAATGATAAAAGTGTCATTTTTACCATAAAGATATTGCCTTTATGATAAAGATGGCAACTTTACCAAGAAAGGAGTACAAAGCAACAAAAATAATAAAAATGCAATGAAAATAACAAAAATAAATAAATAATCAGAATTAAAATTAAGGGGCAAATAAAATAATAAAGATGAGAAAAATAATATTTATATCATAAAAATGTAGATTTTATGATAAAAATAATAGACTTATCGAGAAAGAAAATAAAAAGAAGGACAAAGTTAAAAAAAAATGCAAAAATGACAATAAAAATGCTAACTTTCCATCAAAATACCCATTTTTAACATAAAAGAAAAATAATGCAAAAATCGTGGAAAATACAAAAATGAATGCAAAGACTTTTGGATTCATCTGAACTACCCACTCCTTCTACATATTTTATTCACAAACTTCAAATCACCACAAAATCACAGCTTTACCACAACATAATAAATAAAAAATAAAATGCAAAAATGATATAAAATGGAAGAAAGGAGTAGGAGAAGAGAAAATGCTATGAATGCAAATTTTAATTGAAAATGATTAGGAAATCCTCAAAAGGACCAAGTGATTACCCTTGAAGCATGCTTTGACTTAGTTGGAGTTTGGTTTGGATTTTAGGATTTACCTAGAGAAAAATGATTTTTGAATTTACTTAGAGAAAAATGATTTTTGTGGGTTAAAAGTGTATAGAATAGGAATCATGAGTCTTCAATTTGACAAAGTTTTGGTATCTTTTTTGTCCTCTCTCCTAAAAAAATGAGGTGTGGGGGCCTATTTATAGGAAAAAACAATTAGGTTTAGGGCACGTGAGTGCTCGAGCCAAGCGCATGCCTTACACAATATAAGTGTGCAACAGTCTTCAATTTGGTAGAGTTTCGGTATCTTTTTTGTCCTCTCTCCTAAAAAATGAGGTGTGAAGGCCTATTTATAGGCAAAAAAAATTAGGTTTGGGGCGCACGCCCAAGGCGCATAAGCATGCACTCCTTCGAGCTTATTGACACATCGATTTTAGGTGTTTTAGGGCTTAAGTGTGTGTTTCAGGTATTTTGGCTTTCCAACTAGTTTAAGTATGCTCAGGAGGATTTTCAAAGAAATTTTCCTCCCATTTGGTCGACAGGAAACCTTCATTATCAGATCTTTTGAAGGACTACTGAAATTTGGGTATCAACAACACGAAGTCAAATAAGTAGTAATTTAAGATCATCCCATAGAGATTGGGAATTAAGTATTGTGTTGCCGAAGTGTTCTTTTGTTTAGACAACAGAGAAAAAATTGTTCTAATTTAAGTTTAAATTACCAAAGCAAAAAGGGAAGTAAATTCACAATATAGTTAAAGACTAGGGTTCTTACTTTTAACTCAATCGTTCAAAAAATAAAAATAAATTCCTAAACAAATTTGGACCTTTGTTCATTTGAGAGCATCTTAAAAATTATGAATCTTTCTCTCAAATAAACCCACAATTAATTGCTTACAATTAATACCTAATTATTCATCTCTCTTTTAATTAAATGTTTCTTGTAATTAATTTTAATCTCAGCTCTTAATCAATATTAATTGCCTAATTATCTCTTAACTAATCAAATAATTAATAGGTTATTATTCTTTCTAAATGGAATCCATCTTTCAATTAAACCCTATTTTCTAAATTCATTAGTTAGGTGATCAAACTAATAAAGACTTTAAACACAATAACAACCAATGAACTATGTCTTTTAATTTAAGTTTAATTCAATTTAATCACAAAATTGAGTTAAAGTAAGAATCCTAAAAGAGATTTAGTTACACATACTGCTTAAGAGAAGAGAAGTATAACAAGTTGAGAATCCAAGCATCATTAATAAAATAAAATGGACAAATGTAGTCATCGTCACCAAATATTTAACCTACTGTGATGATAAGTATCATCATTACTATAATTTAACACTTTTTGTGATGCTGAACTCATGACAATTAGTATGAAAATTTTATTATCTTATACAATATTTTGTCATTAAAAATTAATATGTTTAATGAAGAAATTCCTTTTTCGAGATCAAAACTCTCTATTTTAGTGATGAAACATGACATTCAACCAAATTTAAAGAATTTTTTTTTATGTCAATCTTTATCATGTTTAAGTCAATCTTTTATCACCTAAATTTCTATATCATCACTAATAAAATAATTTAAATAACAATAAATTTTCATCACAAAATAGCTATTTTAAAGGGTTACGTATAAGACGAAATTCATTTGTCATAAAACAATTACTTTTGGTTATAAATTGTTCATTGTCGCTGATTAAATATATATGATGACGATTTTGTTTTGTGATGATAGAGTAATTATTGGTGACAAATTTAGTTTGTCACTAAATGTTTTATATATGGTAATGAAAAAATTTGTCATAGAAATAATGATTTAAAATGACAAAATATTTCTCGATCACTAAACAAAGTGGTAAAATGACAAAATTATCAATCTCTTAATAATTATTTATGGTGACAAAAAATGCTCACTATAACTAAATGATTATACACTGTGATGCTAATTTTTCATATTAAACCATGTAAATGGTTATTAAATTAACAATTATGACAAAAAAAAATCTGTCAATAAATTATTTTGTATATAATGAAAAATTTAGCATCATCCTTTCAATAATTGGTGATAATTATTTTTCTCACTAATTAATTTAATTTAGATATTTTCTATCAAACACGATAAATATTTTAACTTTTTACAATATGGAGTGATAAATTTATTTATTTTTTAAGTTTATATTACAATACTAATTATATGACATTACAAAAAAAGAAAAAGAAAATTAACCTAGATTTATTTTAAAAAGTTAAACATTTTATAAATTTGAAAATACCATATCTAAATATTCAACAAATAATACAAATATACTAAAATATCCAGCAATTGCCTAGATAATGTGAAGTTCTAAATATATAATCCCAAGAAGATAAAATACCCATAAATATCTCCTAAAAATTTACCAAATAAAAAATTTAAGCTTATCCTTTTTCTTCTACATAACCTTCAATTTATCATTCTTATCTTCCACATATTTGAAGAAATTCTTGCAAATTTATTAAACAAAAGCATATAAGTCTATAACTTTACATAATATGAGAAACCATTTATATAATTCAGCTAACGGTTCTACTAAATTAGAAATTAATGCAACACAAGAATAAAGTCACATTTATGCAACTCAAATATTGGCAGTAAATAAACACATCAAAATCCAAACAACTCATGAATACTAGAAATGAGAATCATGTCATAGAATGCATAGCCCTTTTGCGTCATCACTACCCAAAGCAACTATTATTTTAACTAAATAACCATCCATATGCATATTTCATTATATTATGCAATTAAATTATCTAAATGTGTTTAGGACTTACATCAATTTTTCCATCCTAAACCTTCATTCCATTAGCTACCATAATGGCCATAAATTTGTTGATGCTTTCACCTTGTTGACCCAATTAATCCTTCAAACTAGTTACTTCAGACTGAAGCTCACATACTTGGGATTCCAATATTTGTAGCTTTTGTTAGGTTTCTTGAAGTTCCTTTTAAAGATTTTAGGTATTCATATCATTGGATTTAGTACGTCTACTTGGAGGTTTTAGACCATACTTGAGGCCTTTTATGTAACTATAACCATGGCTAAGGACTTCAAGAACTATCTCATATGTCTTCTCATTTCCTTCATCATTATATTGATCTTCTTTTTGTTTCATTGAATCCTATTTTGATATATGGATGTAATAAGAAATAATAAATATCATTATAATTGATGTAAAAGAAATATCATGAAAATTAATTAAATTTGTTTACTACTTAAAAAAAATCACAATGTCTTTTTTTAAACATTTTAACATTTTTACGTTACAAACTTAAAAAAGAGTAAGGAGTGGGTTGCTACCCTGATTCAAAATGCAATAACTTATTTAGCTAATGATTAGTCTTTTGACTATAGTAGTACATGTGCCTTTTAGGATAAATTTTAATATATGCTATAGATTCTAAACATCAAACAAACACTTCAATTAGTGTAAGCTGTGAAGGACAAGATTATTAATGTTCAACTAGTGCAATTACCCTAGGTTAACCAGATAATGCCCTATTAAATAGGTATATACCTATTTATTTAATTGATAATCTAAGTCATTAGTGTATGACTATCCCATAATACTAATAACATTTTTTAAATCAAAATTCCCCCCTCCAACCAAAATAAATAGCCTCACTTGTTCATCATAATTTGAGTAGCTAGATCTATTGATATATGCATATGATTTTACATAGAAATTAAATTCCCCAAATATGATTTTATGTAGAAACTAAATTCTCTAATATTAAACAAATATACCTCCTACTTCCAAGAAGTGACTAGGGAACCCTTTGTAAGTGAAGGTAAAATTGTATACTCTACATGAAGCATTAAAAGCATGTACACAGAATTAAAGTAGGAAGATAAAAAATAAGTGTTGATGATATTTATTTTTAAGTAATTAATTAAATTTGTTTAATCATGCATAATGAATTGATCCTTTTTATCTGAATAATGTGTGCATTTTTACGACTCAATCTTATTACAAAGTTCCCCATTAAGCTTCTTTTAAGACTAGAACAAAAAAACCAAAAAAAAAGTTATGAAACACAACTTTTAGCATCATTTCAAATTAAATATTTTGGGTATACATTAGTACAACACTTCAAAATTTCATATCACCAAACAGTAAATGGCTTTCTAGCCATAATATATAGAGCTCTCAACTTCTTCCTATTTCCACCATTAACAAAACTCATGTGTTGAAAAGAAAAAGAAACAATGATATTCTTATGATGTAAGTTATAAATTCATGCTCTTAAACTAATGAGTTTGTAACATTTAGGCATAATATTAAAAAACTAAAAATGCTTAGCTTAAATTTATGTGTTGCCCAATGCACAAACAATGTTTTCCAAATTTTTTTATTAAGATAAAAAGATGGCATGTTATTCTTATCTTCTTCTAAAGTACTAAACCTTTTACAGTGCATGTGAACCTTGTAACTCTTTTTTTAGATACTACCTTTCAGCCTCTCAATCAAATAGCCTTCGACACCTGGATCATCCATATTAACATCCATGTGAATCTACACATGATTTAAGTAATTATTAGAAGAAAGAAAGGTAAAGCGAAAAGAGGAAATGAAAGAAGCATAATATTTCATACATATATTTATGTGATCAAGGCCTATATATAAATTTTTTTTCTTCATAAACATATTTCCACTTTTTTGGCACTAAAACAACATCTGAAGTTACTACACCAATTTGACTTGAAGTTTTGGCTGATTCCTCTCCATCTTTAGGCCTTCCAATCAATGGATCTATAATGATCTTCCTCTTACTTCTAGTAGCAGCAAATGCCTTCATAAGGCCTTTACCCATTATTAGTCCATGACCCCTTTTCCTAGACCCTAATTCCATAAGTAATTAGATGGTTATCACAAGATGTAAACATGCATAGCAAATGATTAGTTTTAATCAATCAAGAGTGTAATGACCTGCCATATCACTTGATTTAATTGATGGAATTTTAAAAATTTCAATTAATGGGACTTTAGGATTTTGAGTTGATGGAACTTGAAGATTTTATATTGATGAATCTAAAAGATTTTATTTCATGTTGTTACTTCCTAAGTTTCAATTTGTTGTACCATGTTGATTACCTCTAAAAGAGCCATTTGGTGATGCATCATATTCTATATTTTACAACATTTTCTCGAAGAAAGAGACCTATAATACCATTATGAGTTATTGAATTAGATAAAGTGTGCTTAGAAGAATGATCTTTGAACTTTATTTTAGCTTATTCGAGCAAATAAATTTTTCTATCACCTTTCTCACATTTCCAAGAGACATTTTTAATCTTGCATTAACATCATCAAATTATTAAATTGAAGATACTGCAATTGCAATTCAAATAAACTAAAATTCATGTTATTACTAAGTTGCAACTCAACAAGTTGTAGTCAAACTAAAACTAAAAGGTCACCATTATCATATGTATAACATACATTAATTAAAGCACCTGAAGTTAGGTATTCTCTTAGTTTTCCTTCATGTTCCAATTATTCATGTGATACATGAGTTAAAATAGTCATCCCAAGAATTATTTCACATACAATTATAAATTTCACATACAATTTTAGGTACAAGGTGCTAAGAGTAGCCAGAATGCCATATGCTTAAAAAAGATTAGGATATAATGACCATATTTCCAAATAAATATAAGATTTCTTTTAGCATAAATTAGGTGTGTGAATAGGCAACTTTTGATAATCACTTAGTGTGAACACATGAACAATAAGATACCAATCTATAAAGGTTTACACATACACTTTTATGATAATTATTAGCCAATACTTCCATAATAATGACTAATCTATAAAGGATGAAACATATGCTTTCATGAGAATGAACAACCAACATTTTTATGGGATAAAATAAACAAAAAACCAAAGTAAAAGAAATCATACTTAAAATCAATGTATCAAAGTTGTATGTCATTTATGTATAGGGAATTAAGTCAAGGTATCAAAGGCAGTTAAGACAATATGAAAATCAATATTATTTTATATTCATATCAATCCATACTTAAAAAGAAAAGCCAATCAACTCCTAATTTAAGATCATTAACATATAAACTTGTCTTGTTTTATCATCTAGTATGTAGGAATCATTTTCATACCATTTTTTAGTAACTCAAACACTTACTATATTTCCTTCCTTTTTTATCCTTGAATTTTTTCTCCTAGGATCAAACCATTCACATTTTAATATATTAACATGTCTATCTTTCACATAATCTAACTGGATTATATCAATTAAAACCCCATAAAAATCCATAACAACTTCACCATGGTTCCCTTCCATTGCAATCCTACTATTTTAACTTTTATGGTGACTATAACATTCTTTAGTAAGAAACCTAACTCCATTCATAATGCATCTAATGTACTTTCTTACACACCTATGTGGAGCACATGCTAGTGAATAAAGAGATTCATTTACTTTTGATGGGTCTTGGTTATATAATTAAGTCATCTATAAAAAAAAATAATATGATAATAAGATACAATAATATGATGATAAGATACTTTGTAATTGGAAATGGTTTTCATAAACTTAATTATCTTACACGCTTTTTGAACCATGTTGGAAATTGCTATTTGTGTTCTTGATCTACATTGTTGCAACTACCTAAGGGAAGCTCCTCCTTATGCCTCATGTAATAATCAATATGAGTATGTATTTCAAAATAATTAAATATTGATATATTGTTTTAGTGAGTTTAATAATTAGGTATATACTCACTCAAAATATGGTTCAACCTCTCCACAATTTTGGAAGATAAACCATTGCATCACATTAACCCATGTAACACACCTTATTTTGCAATCCTTGATAATATGTTTGGTCATTACAAATTGGACAAGCCATGTACCCTTTAGTACTTGATTTAAATAAACCACTATATGCAAGAAAGTCGTTTATTGTCCATAAAGCAGCAGCATGAATTTGAAAAAAAAATTTAGTAAAAAATCAAAGGTTTCCTGCATATGAACCAAAATTCTTTTAACTCTTCAATTAACGGTTGTAGGTAGACATCTATATCCTTTGTTGTTGAATTTTTCCCTAGAATCAGTAAAGACAACATAAAGAATGGTTGTTTCATGCAATCCCAAAGGTAAGATTCAATGGGGCCAAAAGTACAAGCCACATGATATAAGTGGTGCTTACATTTCCAAATGGATTAAAACCATCTGCAGCTAGAGCTAGTCTAATATTTCTAAGATCATTTGTGAACCAAGGAAACTCATTATCAAAGTCTTTCCATGATAAAGAATTAGCTGGATGTCTCATATAATCATCATCAATGCATTTTCTTTACACCACACCATTTTTTAAATGTTCTTTAAGACATGAAAAGGCACTAAAGCCTATGTCTTAGTGGAAAGTACCTTTAAATCTTTTATGGTATCTTCTTTCTTAGGCCATCTTTGACTTTCCATATAAAAGTCCTATAAGTAGGGTAAGTCTCTAAGTTCTGATTCTCCTTCAAAAATAAAGGACAATCATACTTACAAGCATGGATACATTCATATCCCAATCTCAAATCCTATAAAATTTTTTTAGCTTAATAATAAGAACTTAGGAGTTTGTCACCATCAGGATAAGATAACTTCATCAACCTAAATATTCTATAACTTCATTACTCGCCCCACAATACACTTTTATATGGAGCAACTATTTAATAAAAGATATCCTTAAATCATTTTATATCTTAGGTATAATTTTGTTTAAGCACCTAATATTAATACCTTAAGATATTTTAGAACACCACCAATATTGGTTTTATTGCTATCTGACATATTATTAGTATCAGCTTGATAGTACTACTAACCAAGTTCAAATAACATGTCATTAACACCATCATATTCTTCATCATCATCTTCATACAAATCACTAACACTTCTATCACCCTCATTAGTATGTGAATTCCCTCGATTTTTTGAACTTAAGTGGTTCATCATGATAAAACCATGTAGTGTACCCTAGATCTATCCCTCACTCCAAAATATGATCTTTAACTATTTATGGATGTTGAATTATTAAGTTCAAACAACCAACACATAGGCATCGAATGTTGCACTCTTTATTTATACGAGTTTCAACAAATTTTATAAAAGCGTTTACCCCACCTATAGAAGCCTCGGACCATTTATTGCATGTATCCCACTCTTATCCATTTTATTCACCATATAATACAAAAAGGTTCACATATCAAACAATGGTTAAAACGTAGTTAAAATATATTTTTCACATGATATAGTTATTAAAGTATATATATATATATATATATATATATATATATATATATATATATATATATATATATATATATATATATATATATATATATATATATATATATATATATTTATTTATTTATTTATTTATTTATTTATTTATTTATGAAATAGGAGAGATATTTATTACAGTTAAAGACCAAGCAAAACAATGTACTAGGAAGTACAATCAAGTGCATAATAAAAAATGAATTGAATTTTTGCAAAATCATTTCAATTGCATTTATATTGAAATGCCTTTTTAGGGTCTAAATTTAAAGAATTGTATTGTAGGAAATATAAGCTTTCCCAACATTGAAAGTGAGTAATTAGAATTCAGTTCAATTAAATACTTGCATTTGTAAGGCCTTAAGTCATATTGCATCTCAATACAAACTCTTGAAAGAGCTTAAAATCCAAGATTCAAACAGAAAAATAGATAGAAAATCATAAAAACCAAATCCAAGACCCATGTAGAAGATACAATCATGGTGAATGTTAATATAGTTTCAATTAAAAATATGCATATTAAACTAAAGGCCTAATCACTTAAAAAATCCTGAACTTTATGAGTTTTAATAATTTTAGCATGTTCTTTCAACTTTTATTTAAAAAATCTTGAACTTTACATCTTTTAATAATTTTAATACGTTCTTTTAACATTTATTAAAAAAAATCATAAACTTTACAATTTTTAACTATTTTAACATATTCTTTTAAAAATTTTATCAAAAGAAAATGGTTAAAACTCATAAAGTTCAAATTTTTTTTAGATAATTAGGCCAATATTAAGTTATATTTGTTCAATCTATTTTTTACCATCTTAAAAAATGTGGTAGTATTTAATGTTGATATCACACAAAATTACTTTTTTAAAATTAAAAAAGTAATTTAGTGAGTTAGTAAAATTTTTCTTCTTAAAATATACCATTTTTAAAAAATAGTACTTTAATTTATTATAAATTAAGAATTACTTATATGAAACTAAAAATATTTTTTAATTAAAAACATGCTAAAATTATTAAAAGGTGTAAAGTTTCAAATATTAAAGTGGAAAAATATTTTTGTGTCATATCAACAATTGCAAACATATGATAAATTAAAATATTGTATTTTTTATTTCAAATAATATATTTTAAGGAGAAAATTTTTGCTAACTTATTAAATTCTCTTTCTGTCACGACCCAAACCCGAGGGCACGTGAGCGGCACTAGGGAATGGGTAGGCATAAGGCCCCCGAAACCCATAGTAAGCCTTAAAGAAAAGAAAAATAAATCATTCCAATTTAAAAATTTATTTTATAACAAAACACATTATCAAACTAATTTTTCTAAAAATAAAAATAATCAAGTGCATAATAAAATATTCTTCATTGTCACATATCATAAATCAATCTTAAATCATTATACATAAGAGTGGTTCATGAAAATAAAATACACAAGTATACTTAAATCATACAAATTCTTAGTATAGTTACTACTGCAGTTTTCTAAAATTATTACTACAGTACAGCTTACAATGACCTATATAGTATAGCCGGTGATGAAGAAATCTGGAATGGAGGCAGTCTGAGGTCAAACTCCCAAACTCTTAAAAAAAATAAATTAAGGGGAATCATACCTCACTGAGTAAGCCAATAAAAAGAGCTGTATGGTTTGAAAACCCTTTTTGAAAGCCATATAGTTATAGTGAAAATAATTTATAATGTATAGATATAGCTTTTGAAAAATCTCGGTAGAACCTTAAACCTAGGTTTTTAACTAGCCAACTAGGCCCACTTATTCCAATTGGACTGCCGGTCCCCGAGAGTAGAGGCATCAACCGAGGCACCAAGCCACAGTCATCCACTTAATCCAAATACATGGCATTGGCGGTCCCCAAGAGCTAAGGCATCAGCCGAGGCACCTATCCCAGTCCATTATTAACTTTCCAATAACTGGCAGTCCCAGAGAGCAAAGGCTTCCACCGAGGCACCCGTCCCAGTTTACATCCACCAATTATACGTAAATCGGATCCATCTCTCAATCTCTACCATGTGCACACAGTCCTGGTGAAACCCACCAAGTAGCCCGTTTTATCAAAATTTCGTAAAAACTGATTTTAAATAAATAAAATGCGCTTAAAACTTAAATAACAACATTAAATTAAATAAATCACATAATAAAAAAATAAAAATATGAGCGCACACATCCTTAAATAAAACACACGCACAGATCATTTTATCAACTTACAAGATGAATGAGAAGGCTGACGACCGCGCATCTGCCTCGATCCAACAACTTCCGCTCCGATATGCTCTAGAAAAGAAATTAATAGATCAATTTTAAAACATGTCTAGGTGATAAAAAAATCAAAAATTTTCAGAAATAACAAAATTATAGATTGACTCGAAGAAGACCGGATAAGATTCGATAGATAAGAAAAACCTAATTAACGGTAGAAATTTATTACAGATATCATGTTTTACGAGAAAATCTATTGAAATTTCAGCAGAGTCTCCTCTGTAAAACAGACATCTCTCTACCATATGTAGAGCCATTCCTATATAAAAATGCACTTCTACTAATCACAGGCATTCATACTCGAGTTGGGCTTCCAGAACTACACTTAACCCCGACCAAGATCACAACTCAACAAAATATCACAAAATTAAATCATTTATTTCCCCAAAAATGCACATCACATATATAAATATCCATATAATAGAAAAATACACAATACTCAAAATAGTACCTAATATATTATTTAAAATTAATTTTTGAAAATTAGTGTTAATTAGTCTAAATTAATAGATAATTTGTAAAAATCCTTTTAAATTCCTTAATTATTATTAAAACCAACCACAATTTATTATTTAATTATATTTAACAAAAATTACGTTTCTACCCTTATAATATACAAACTTATATAATACACTATTAATACTTAAAAAAAATTCCTTGAAAATTATACAAATATCTAAAAATTATTTCTCAACATCAAATTTCTTAATATCAATAAAAACATAAAATTGACTAATAATTTCTTCCAAAATTATAAATTTAACCTAATTATTCACATTTGACATAAACTTTAAAATAATTATAAAAATAGTATAAAAATCACAAAAACCATAAATTAAGTTCTAAAATTAATAAAATTTAATAATAATACCAATTATCATAATTTCATAATTTTTTAACAATTAATTTTTGAAATTAACAAAATATTAATTAAATATCCAAAATTCACAAAATTCACAATTAACACAATAATTTCTAAAATCTTAAATAAAATCAATACACTAAAAATAATTAACCTTAATTACCCTAATTACTAATTGAACTCAAATAAAAATCAATTAAACTTAAATAAAAATCAAATAAACTCAACCTAATTCTGTATAAATTTAATAATTCACTAAAATTCCCAAAAAAATCAAAACTAACATCACCAAACAATAAACAACTACACAAGTCCTAGGATCTACCGAAAACATCAAAGAAATTGAGAGGAAAAAGAAGGGAATGAGTGAGTGTACTTACTGTCCGGCAAAGCAGTTTGGAGGAGGAAGAAGAAAACTTACTGCCACAGGAAATGGGGGACGATGGAGGCAGCTCAGCGCAACAGAGAAGCAGCATAGACGAAGGAGAGACGAAGTTGGGCAGGACTGAAAGTGCAAAGCTGTCGCACGAGAAAGAGAAGGTGTTGCCTGGCGAAGAAGAAGAAGAAGAACAACAGCATTAGCACCTAGGTAGCTCAATCCACGACGAAAATGGTGGTTTTCAGACAGTGAGGGAGGCGGCACAGTGCCGGGAGAGAGAGCAGGGATGGTGACAGGCAGAATGAGAGGGGAGGGTGGTGCTACTGGTTTTCGATCAGAAAGTGGTTTGGACAGGAGATGTGTGTGTGTGTATATATATATATATATATATATATATATATATATATATATATATATATATATATATATCAACAAATGCAATTAAAAAAAAAACAAAACGCTACATTAAGGAAAACAAACCCTATATTATTAATTCGTAAAATGTTAAAGAAACCAACAAAAAATAAGCAAAAGAGTTTAATTAGAGTACTTGTTCACTTTACTTTTATAAGATTTCACTATAAACTTGAAGGTTCTTCTTCCCAATAGTTTTATTGGAGAACAAACATCAACACAAGATTAATAGTGAACCAAAAAAACTAAAATTAATAAAATACAAAAGTATTATTTAGAAAGCATATAATAGTTTTAAAAAAATAAAATGTGACAATATAATTTTTAATTAATTAAAATATTATGTCTTCCTTTTTTATATGAAGAGACTTTTACTTAGATCACTTTAACAATTTCTATTGGGATCACCTAAAAAATCCAAACAAATTTTAAAGAATTTTAAAAGGCATTGTGCACTACCATAGTGAAGATAGAGAATAGCCAGTTCACCATCACTACACCAATCATAATAATTAATGTTATATCATTATATTTGTTTTCTTCATCAAATTCACTATCCTTTTTAAAGACCTCTTTTAGCCACCTTACCTCCTCACACTTCCTTTCAAACCACCATCTTTAAACTCTTCATTAGTTAAAGAGACAAAACCATCCTTTTTAGTTTCTAAACCTCAATTACCATCCACACACAAATTACTTGTGAAACAACTCATCAAGAACCTTTTATCAATAAAGCACCATGACAAACCCAATGAGTGTTGAACTTATATCTATCTTTTGGTGTTGCTATATTCTAATCCCTTTAAGTGTACCAAGCACCATTACAATGAATGCAATCTGATTGATTAATTATATATCTAAAGTAACACATTATGAATTGTTGACTTTGAAACTCTTATAGTGAGAAAATGTATTTGTGTATATAAGCAAGGTAAGATTTTGTCTTATTATTAAGAAGAAGGAATATTTATGCAATCTGATTGATTAAATATATATAACTAGGACTTTTATTCATGAACATGGCTAATTAAAATTATATATTTTAAAGAAAATTAGTATTCAATAATACTCTGGGTCTTAACAATGTGAAAAAAAAAAAAAGAACGAATAGTGGCTATGGTTAGGGAATACCATTCAAGTTTCTAACTAACTTATGTAAAAATAAATTGTACCAAAAGTTGAGATATGATCCATAGGATAATGGTAAATGCTATAATTGGTAGTTAATCATGTTAGTTTTTTTTTTCTTTTTCTAATTTTATTTAACTTGGATTTCTTTAGTGGTTTTTCAATCAATATATATAAAAGCTGAGCTCTAAAATTATTTAGATTGAATAATTATTAATTATATTGATTAAATAATTTATTAATATATTATTTTTTTAGAAGAATTTATTACTATATTATTAAAATCATATATTTATATGAAAACAATTAAAATATATTGGTATATAAATTAGAATTCTAACATATTATTAACAACATATATTTATACAAAAACAATAAATTATTTATATATCTAAAATTGATTTTTATTCTATATATATATATATATATATATATATATATATATATATATAGTAAAAGCTTTCTTTTTCGTTTCTTTTTTCATTCTTTTAACTTGGATTTCTTCTATAAATTATAAATTTTTTTCGTATTTTTTTAAAGAATTTTTATTAATTTTTTAATCATCTATATAAAACTTATGTAATAAAAATCACTTATATTTTTGTTATATATATATATTTTAAATAAAAAAAATTTATAATAAAAAAAAATTTGTGTATCGTGTGGGTAAATCACTAGTTTTTTTTTTCTTTGAATCCTACGAAAAGCTTTCTTTTTTGTTTCCTTTTTCATTCTTTTAACTTGGATTTCTTCAATGGCTTTTAATTTTTTTTTTCTTATTTTTTTAAACAATGTTTCTTAAATTTTAATCATCTATATAAATCCTATGTAACAGAAATCATCTATATTTTTATCACTTATCTACCTAATTTATCTATGACAAATTATTATGTTGTCACATACTATGAATACTTGTGATATAATAGTATTGTGACTTATTTCATCAATTAATTATTGACAAAATATAAACATTCAAGATGAAATAATTTTATCAATTATCTATTGAAATATTCACTAATGAAATATTATCTTGTCATATAAAATTGATATTTGTACCCAATTAAATTTGTCATAAATTATTATCTCTCGGTTTATTAGAAAATTTGCCTCCAAAACAGTTCTGAAATAAAATTTTGCCCCCAAATAAAACAGTGATGATTTTGCATGCATCGTCATTAAATATAAATATTTATGACAAAGCAGTTCAGTCATTTATCCATTCACTTGATATATGATAAATTATTATCTCATCATATAAAATTAATATTTATGGCAATAACAGTTGTCATAGATTATTATCTTAATTATTAAAAAGTTACCTCCACAATATTTTATAAAACAATTTGCCTAAAAAAATTATGACGTGTGTGCATACATCATCATTTAATATAAAAAAATTATGACAACATAGTTTCATGGCTTATCCACTCACCTAATTAATGATGAAAAATTATCCCGTCATATCAAACTCATATTTGTAACAATACAAATTGTCATACCTTACAAATTTTCCGTCTTAAAAAAATTTTCCTCCAAAATTTTTTATATTACATTTTGCCTCCAAATACAATTATAATGGATCAGTATTCATCTGTACTAAATGTGAACAATAGAGATGAATGAGTGGAGTCACTAATTTTTTCAACTAATTAGTGATGAAATATAATGTCATCATCAAAATAAATATTTTGCGACACTAGCCATCATCACCAATTACTATTAAATTGTCATTGAAAGATTTCCCTCTAAAATTTTGGTGCAAAATTCCACCTCTAAAAATGAAAGTGACAATTTTTTAAATCAGCATCAAATATGCAATATAGTGATGATATGAAATGTTAATTGTGACAAAAATAAAGATCATCATAAAATCGAATGTTATAATGACGATTATGAACTTCATAATCTATAGTTAATAAATTATGATGAAAGTTTATGCATGGCAAAAACTTCATTATAAAATGTGTGATTTTTTGTAGTATTAAATCTAATTTAATCTCCCTAGAGAAAAAAATGCTTAAAAGTAATTATTCTTTGCTGCTCTTAGATCCCCCTTTTCTCTCTCCCAAAAATTATTTTAAAATGGATCACTTAATCCTATAAAAATAGCAGCTTGAAATTTGAATTTCAAAATGAAGTTTGATGACGCACGATTGTGCACCTGGATGCACATGTTGAGCATCTCCACTAGCCTTTGATTCACCGAAGCAGGCATGATCGTGCGTATAGGTACACACGATTATGTGTCTCCACCAACGTTCTGGCACGACTATGTGTCTAGGTGTGCACGAATGTGTTTGATTTTGATTCTCTTCTTTCAAAAGGAAACACTCAATCACGACCATGTGTCTCAAAGCACACGACCATACATCATCTTTTAGCCTTTGAAGCTTGATTATTCTCCTTGAATGTACTGTCATTAACTCCTACTTCTAACTATAGCCTTTTGCATCACTCCTCTAATGTTCTCCATATTACCTTAAGCATCACAATAATATAAAATTTTAAAAAAATACTTAGAATTAACAAAAACTATAAAATCTAACTAGACATATTAAAAGTATATAAAAACCTTATAAAGAGCTAAAAATACTTCTAAAAGATTCCTAATCATACCCATTAAGTGTTCAAAATATAGTGCTTTTCACATTCATCAAAGGTGAGAGGATTCACAACATGACAAAAGTATATCAATAGTATAATAACTAAATTGACAACTATATACAAATCAATTTTTAAGCTATTAAGAAAGAATTAACTCATAGTTTAGGATGATAAGTGTCAACAAGCTTTTAAGACCATCAAGAGCTACTTAATGTACCCTCAAATACTACAACAACTAAGACTCTGGAAGTCTTTGATATTGCATTTGGCTATCGAAAAGGAAGTTGTGGGGGTCATGTTAGCCTAAGATAGGGAAGGGACTATAGAATATATTATGTACTATTTCAGTAAAAAGTTCTTACCCTACGAGACTAATTACAATTTAGTGGAAAAAATATGTTTAATAGTGATTCGGGTGACCAAGCTTTGACATTACTTCCAGTCCTACAAGGTCCAAGCAGTGTCAAAACATGATCCTTTAAGATACCTTCAATAAACTCTGTCACTTAAGGAAAATTAGCTAAATGGTTGGTATTGCTCACAAAGTTTGATATAGACTATGTAGTAAGGAAAGTTATAAAGGGCATGGTCATATTAGAATTTTTGGCTCAAAATTTGGTAGATGATGATCGGGAATGGGAGTTAGAATTTCCAAATGAACACTTAGAGTCAATTGATGTTCATGGATTGTGCATGTACTTTGATGGTGTCATTAATAGCAAGGGGTAAGAATTTGAGTGATTTTGGTCACCTCAAGAGGAGAAGTGATCCTAATGACAAAGAAGTTAGAGTTCGAGGTAACAAATAATCAAGTAGACTATAAGACATGTATCTTTGACTTAGAGGCATTATGGAATATAGGGGCAAAAGAAATTACAGTATATGGGGACTTAATGTTAGTAATAAAATAAGTGTTGAAGGAATGGGAAGTAAAAAAACAAGTTGAGGTTATATTAGGATTTCCTAATTACCATTACTCTCTCATTCAATCAATGCATATTTGTTTATGACCTGTAGAAGAAAATTAAGTTGTAAAAGCATTAGCTACTTTAGCTTTGATATGGGAAAACAACAAACATGCAGAGGTTAAACTCCATATTTTGGTAAAATCTTGAATATTGTGTTATGAAGAAATAATGGTGATGCTAGTAAACTCCGGAGAAAAGCCACTGTTTTATTATATTCAAAATTATAAAAAGATGAAGATGCAAATAAAAAGGAAAGAATGTCTCTGAGAATGTTATCAAAATAATTCATTAGTCATAATAGGATTTTATATAAAATAATGCCAATTGGGGTACATCTGTAGTGTATCGATAAAGAAGAAGCTATGAAAATTATGGAAGCAATACATATAAGTGTGTTCAAGCCTTATATGAATAAAATAGTGTCAGTTAAGAAAATAACTCAGGAGGGATACTTTTGGTTGCCAAAGGAGTTTGACTATGTGAAGTTTGTGAAAAAAATGCTAAAATTGTTAGGCATATGGAGATGTTAGCCATTGGCCTTCAATAGAACTTCAAAGAATGACTTCTCTTTGACCCTTTGCAGCATAAGAAATTTACATTACAAGAGAAACAAGTTTGACTACATCTAATAGGCACCAATATGTTATAGTTGCAATAAATTATTACTCTAAGTGGGTAGAGGCAAAAGCATATACTTCTTTGGGGTCGAAATAGATGGCGAGGTTTATAGAAAAAAATATATAATATGCAAATTTGGATTGCCACATTATATTATCACTTATCATGGTGTTTAATTCTAATTAGAAATTGCTACTCTACTTTAAGAATACAAAAAAAAAAGCACCATAGATCATCTTTTTACCAACTTCAGACTAATGGAGCAGTAGAGGCTACAAATGAGAATGTCAAATAGATTTTGGCCAAAATGATAGAAAACTATAAGGATTAGGTGAATTATCTATAGTATGCATTGTGGGGTTACAAAACAACAGTAAAAACATACATATGAATTACTCATTATTCCTTAGTGTTTAGATATGAGGTCACTATGCCAATAGAGGTTAAGATTCAGTTGTTGTAAGTGTTATTGGAAGAAAACATACTTGAGTATAAATAGATGGAAAGCAAATTAGCACAATTGGCCCTACTAGATAAGAAAAGAATGAGGGCATTATATCATTCACATACATTAGAAAAGGATAACCCACGCATATAATAAGAAAATCAAGCCTAAGAAGATCACAAAAGGTGATTTGGTATTAAAGCACACAAAGCCAATTGTTAAGAACCTCTAAGGATTAGAACCACGAACCCTAATGATTATGAACCCTTGAATTACTATCTTGGAAACGTAAGAACAAATGGAGTTTCAAAACTTAAGAATTGCGTAAATTAAATTACAAGGTTTGGTTAATTAAGATTAGAACCTAAAGAAAACTAAGTTCTTTAAACCTTAACCCTTAACATGCCACAAAGATAGATCAATTCCTTGATAAATAGTTTATGCATTTAACAAGAATTCAAGCAAATATGCAAAAGGACTCATTTTCATTCAATTTCCAATATGTCCAAAACACACCATAAGGAGGGTTTTTATAGCATCCTTATATAAGAAACCCTAGTAAAACTATTAAGCATAATAGCAAACAATATAGTTCTAAACTTAAATAAAAGATTTGAGCCCATATAATAGCCCACATTAGTGTTCATGTATTTGGACTTACAAAACATTAAACAAAGCCCACTCATTTGTGTCTTCACTTGGGCCAAACCTAGCATGATCAATTGAACTTCTTTAACTAGCCCAATATTGCATATAGACAATTAAGGCTTTTTGTAGCTTCTTGGACCTTGACCTTGTAATTAGGCCTTGTGGCATGCTTAATAGATCCTTAGTTTTATCTTTGGTTTTCTTGTTGTCCTCTCCATCTAGCCCATCTTAGCTTTATCTCTATAAACGCCGCCACCGTCACCATTCTTAAGCTTGGCCACGTTCATATCATTCCCTCCTTCTTTAAGATGATTCGTCCTCAAATTAAGCTCATCACCTACATCCAAAGGACTTAGATCAACAACATTAAATGTACCACTCATATTATATTCACCTTTCAAGTCAATCTTGTAGGCATTGTCATTGATCCTCTCAAGGACTTGAAATGGACCATCACCCCTTGGACATAGCTTAGACTTTCGTTGATTTAGGAACCTTTCCTTTTAAAAATGAACCCAAACCCAATCTCCATGTTAGAACACTATTGGAATTCATCCTTTATTAACCCTCTCAGCCACTTTTACATTTTATTTCTCAATTCTCTCTTTAACTTGCTTGTGTAGCTTTTAACCAAATTTGCCTTAGAAGAACCTTCAACACTAACAAACTTGTTAAGAGGTAAAGGAATTAAATCAATAGGAGTTAAAGGATTAAAGCCATATACAATTTCAAATGTCAAAGTGTGTATAGTACTATAAACAGCCCTATTGTATGAAAATTCAATAAATGGAAACAAATCCTCCCATGATTTTAAATTCCTAGAAATCACAGCATAAATCAATTAAACTAAAGTCCTATTCACAACATTGGTTTGTCCATCTGTTTGTGGATGGCAAGAAGAAGAAAAGAGCAATTTAATGCCCAACTTACCCCATAACACATGCCAAAAATGACTTAGAAATTTAACATCTATACCACTAACAATGGTCGTAGGTACTCCATGCAAACATATAACTTCCCTAAGAAACAAATCAATAATATGAATAGCATTATCACTTTTATGGCATAGTATAAAGTGAGCCATCTTACTAAACCTATCCACAGCAAAAAATATGTTATTCTTCTTATGATGATACTTTATCGTTATTTTGTTGATTACACGATAGTCCACACACATTCTCTATGTGCCATCCTTCTTCAGAACCAAAATCACTAAAACTACATAAGGATTTAAGCTCTCATGCACATACCCTTTTGACATCAATTCTTCCACTTACCTTTGAAGCTCCTTTGTCTCCTCGGGATTACTTCTATAAGCTGGTCTATTTGGTATGGCATCTCTAGGTATGAAATCTATTTAAGGCTCTATGCCTCTTTGAGGAGGTAATCCACTTGGCATTTCCTTATGAAAGACATCAGCAAACTCCCGTAAAAGATTAGCAAACACACTCGGTAAGAAAAGATCAAGTTTAGTAGTGTTCAAGTATGCATCTTTATAAGTAATAAAAAATAACACCTGACTTAAATGCAATGCATGCCTAACTTTACTTTCCCTAACCAAAAAACTACCCTTTGCCTTTTTTTTCTCTTTAAGCCAAATCTCACCCTTTGGGTTTTCACTCTCCTTTTTGTTATTTTCTACCTTACTCTCTTTTTCTAGCTTACATTGGTCATCATACACTTCCTTAGGAGAAAGAGGTGTTAATGTAACTTTTCTCCCATCCTTTACAAATGAGTACCTATTTAGAAAGCTATCATGGATAGCCTTTATATCAAATTGCCATGGCCTACCTAACAAGATATGGCTAGCATGCATTAGCATGACATCACATACCACCTCATATGAATACCTACCAATTGTGAAAGGTATGACAACCTGCCTATTGACTTTGATATCACCATAATTATTTAACCATAATAATCTATAAAGCCTAGGATGTGGAATCAGATTTAATCCTAATTTTTCAACCATTAAAGTGCTAGCAACATTTGTACAACTACCACCATAAATAATAATAAGACAAGTCTTACTTTTTACATGGCATCTTGTATGGAAAATGTTGTCTCTTTACTGCTCCAAGGCATCTTCTTCCTTTAATTGAACACTTAGTGTATGCCTAGCCACCAAAAGCTCACCTCCCATAGGACCTTTAATGCAATCATCACTGCCATCTTCCAATTATGGTATCTCATCATCATCGTCACTCTCCTCACTTGTTGTTTCAATCTCCCCATGCTCTCTAGCCACCATTGTTCGCTTGTTTAGACATTGTGAAGCAATATGGCCATGCCCCAAGCATTTAAAACAATTAATATCTCTATTCTTTTCTTTAATGATTTCAGGTTTAGATGTGCCTTTGTTGCCCAAAATGCCTTTCTCTTTGTTCTCATTGAAAACAGCCTTATCATCACCTTTCTTGCCTTCATTCCATGAATTAGACCAATGTGGCCTACCACTTAAAGCACCCTTATATTCGAACCTGGTTGCTCCTCTAGGTTTTAATTACTTTTCCACCTTAATTGCAAGGTGAACTAACTCCTCAAGCTCCACATAATGTTACAACTTTACCCTATCAACAATCTCCTTATTAACCCCACCAATGAATCATGCCATGGTAGCTTCCCTATCCTTGTCCAAATCAGCCCTAGTTATGAGCATCTCTATCTCTTTGTAATAATCCTCAACACTCTTTGTACCTTTCTTTAAAGATTAGAGTCTTTGATGTAACTCTCTATAGTAATGTCTAGGTACAAAATGCCTCCTCATGATAGGTTTAACTGTAATCCAAATATCAATAAGTTCTTCCATGTTCCTCCTCCTACTAACCACCAACTAATCCTACCAAACTATAGCATATTCATTAAATTGGGTAACCATAAATTTAACCTTTTTCTCTTCTAAGAAGTTATGGTAATCAAAGATAAGGTCAACTTGCTTTTCCCACTCCAAATATGCCTCCAGATCATTTTTTCCTAAAAAGATAGGAATCCTAAGTTTGATGCTACCCAAGTTCCTATCAACATCATCATAGTTCCCATAGCCACTAAACTCACCACTAAAGTATCCTCTACATTTACCATGATTTTGGTACCTCTTAGCTCCTTTACCCACGCCTCTACCAACCCCACCATAGGCTACATTATCATACTCCTCAAAGCCCTCATTAAAGTTATCCTCATTCACTCTAATTTGATGCTTATAATTGCCTTGCACATTCACCCCTTCATTTGGCCTATATCCAATACCTCGGGCAAGTGCATTAATTTGGTCTAGAATGGCTTATTGATTAGCTAACATTTCAAGTTTGAACCTCTCCATTTGCTTATTCATATACCTTATGTTTCACCGCACCCTCTCATTTTCATGCATTTGTGTCACGGGTATGCCGATAGTTAGCACATTACCACCTTCATTAGAACCACTTGATATACTGCAATAAGAGTTAGTATGGAATTAAAAAAAATAAAATGAATTAAGGACCTCACAATCACACCTTCACGTGTTTACTCTCAATTAATTGGGATGGTCACTCGTGTTTCACACAATAAAAAATGATAACAAAAGGCTAAAAACTCATACCACTCTACTTGTTTTCAAGGATTCTTATATGAATCAATAACCACAGATCAAGTTATTTCACTATACTTTCAAAGCACCAAGAATTATGATCTAAAAAGCTTAGTTGAGGCAAAATGCAAGAATTAAGAAAATCAACAAATAGCCATGCTTTCAATAAAATTAAGAGGAAAAACATAAGAAAACTTTAAAAGGATGCAAATGACATATAAAGAAACAATCTAGATGTAAGAAACACGAAAATTAGATGAAGAAACAAGAAAGATGCAATTCAACTTGAAATTAGAAAAAAAAAGGAACAATAACAAAAATAAGTGCCTAATGAATTGAGAACAATAAAAAAAACTCAAAATGAAGCAAGTTCATGTAAAAGGAATGAAAATAATGTGTAAGAAACAAAGAATTAAGTTCAAGAACCAAAAAATCAAGTTTAAGCCTGAATAGAAAGTTCTAACCAAGCAGCAATAGAAATAAGATTTTAGAGCTCAAGAATGAATTAAAAACTTTAAATTGATGTAGAAGACATGTAAGGATAATATTAGGAAGCAAAAATCATAACGAAAGTTGATCAAGAAGGAAGGTTACCTTTGTATGCCTTAAATGTGTCAATTCTTCCCAAACTTAAAAGACATGCAAAAAAGAGGATATTTGAAGGAGAAAGATGAATTTAAGACTAAAATAATTCAAATAAGATGGTATATATAGGGCTCAGGTCAATGGAATTCAATGTCCTTTTGAATCTTCCTAAACAACCATCAAATCCTTATTTGTGTAGGATTGTAAAAATCTTCTTAATTTCCTCTTGAGTTTAGGAAAGCTATAATAGGAATCTTTTAATAACCCTAATATCTATATAAAGATGCTAAGAATAAGGATTAACACACCAAACACATTTTCAAGCCAATCAAGACATAATCAAACTAATCAGACTTATTCCTTGATCTCTTTTTTTTTATACTTTTTTCTTTTTTCATCTTTTTTTTTTTGCTTTCTTTTTTTATTGTTTTTGAATTAGAATAAAAAAATATAAGAATCAAACACTAAATAATGCATAATGTAAAGAAAACAAGTAAATAACTTAAAGAAAAGGATATATAACCTAATTTTAGAGCCAAAGCTCTAATACCAAATGTTAATAACCTCCAAGGATTAAAACCACAAAACCTAATAATTATGAACCCATGAATTACTATCTTGGAAACCTAAGAACAAATTGAGTTTCAAAACCTAAGAATCGCTTAAATCAGATTGCAAGGTTTGGTTGATCAAGATCAAAATATAAAGAAAACTAAGTTCTTTAAACCCTAACCCTTAACATGCCATAAGGATAAATAAATTCCTTGATAAATGGTTTATGCATTCAACAAGAATTCAAGCAAATATGCAAAAGGACTAATTTTCATTCAATTTCTAATCTATCCAAAACACACCATAAGGAGGGTTTATATAGCATCCTTACATAAGAAACCCTCGTAAAACTATTAAGCATAATAGCAAATAATATAGTTCTGAACTTAAATAAGAGATTTGAGCCGTATAGTATCCCACATTAGTCTTCTTGTATTTGGACTTGCAAAATATTAAATAAAGCCCATTCAATTGTGTCTTCACTTGGGCCAAACCTAGCATAATCAATTGAACTTCCTTGATTAGCCTAATCTTGCATATAGCCAATTAAGGCTTCTTGTAACTTCTTGGACCTTGACCTTATAATTGGGCCTTATGGCATGCTTAATGGATCCTTAGCTTTATCTTTGGTTTTCTTATTATCCTCTCTGTCAAGCTCATCCTTAGCTTTATCTCTAGAAATGTCGCCACCATCACCATTCTCAAGCTTGGCCTTGTCCATATCACCAATTCTAACAAATCTGTATGGAAAATTTAAACCTAATTAGAAAGGGACCTACTTAATGAAAAAGGTTTCCTCAAAAGATGTGACCGTGTTGTTTGACCTAGAAGGAAATGAGTTTAAATATTCCATTAATCTAAACAAGATCAGGAAATACTTTTTATAAGATCTTACTAGAGAGAAAGCCTTAAAAAGAGATTATTTAGGAAAAATTTAGAGATAAATAAAAAATAAAAATGAACAAAAATCTTGCTAGGTAGCAAAGGAGCAGCTTAGAAAAAAATTAAAGATATGTAAAAGGTGAGAGAGAGTAAAAAATAGTTAGCTACAAAACTTGAAAAGGTAGGCCATCTAATGACAAGAGAAACATTAAAAGCAAAATATATAATCATTTGTACCTTAATTAAATGGTCTAGTTTATTTTTATTATCGTCAAATGTTGTATTATGAGCGACCTCTCTCACATTTGGATAGCGATATGTTTTTATGGGACATTGTGTGGGTCTTTTTATTTCCGAGGAACATGGCAACTTTACTAAATAGGGAAAAATGATTGGTCTTAAGGGGATGAGATGCTTTTGATTTTATGGAGTCATCACCTAATTTTTAGAAAATCGGGAAAAGAAAGAGACAACATTGGGTCACTCAACGAGTATTGTCCCCAGTAGAGATTTTTAGGTTTGAGGGATCGCATCTATTTTTTGACTATTTCTCATTATACGATATTCGATGTGTAGCTACCGCAACACCCTAGTTTCAATAATGACAGTTTTAATAGCATTCATACAGTACATTAGATAATGGAAGATAATAAAGCTAAAAATTTAATTATTATATCACTTTCCTAATAAAATACATATGAAAAGGGAAAGATTACAGAAAAGTAAATCTAATTTGGATATGATTGATCTATAAGATTAACACCACCATTCACACAGCTTACTCAATTTCATGAATAATAAGATGATCATGCATGCTTGCAGTGATTATTTATGCTATGATGATGTATGACCATAATATAAAGGATGCATGAGGTCATCACTGGATTGAGAGCATGATGACTCTATTCCAGAATATGAACTTTTCATATTATTGGTATTTATGATATGATTTCATGGTTTTGGAAATAGAGGATGCAGAATGATGATGTGAAATGAGCATAATAAAGCATATATTATTCATATAGCATGCAAGATTGCCAATCTCATCACACAAGCACAATACTATTCCCAAATACTGGCGATAGTAAAATAAAATACAATATGATAAAATAAATGTATTAAAATAATTATGTGGTCCTCAAACTTAACTGAGCTTGTGTGGGTTTTAAAGATTTAGCTTCAAGAGATTATCAAGCTTTCCTCATCGAGAGGTTCAAAATGATAGTAGAATGATGCTAGATTGTATACCTTTGAAGCATGCTTTGATAAAGATAAGGCTTGGTTTAGTGGAAAAGGGATCTAACAACCTAAAAGAAAGGCTTTGGGAAAGCAATAACTATTTGGAAAGGGGTTTCCAGCACCTTTGATCATACTAATTTTTGAGTGTGTGTATGTTTCCACTTGCTTCCCCCTCTAAAATGGGGTGTGAAGGGGTCTATATATAGGGAAAATTAGGTAGAATAGGGTGGTAAGGGTATGGTCGTGCACATATATCAAGAATTTTATGCATGGCCATGCCAAGTGCGGGTGGCCACACGCTTAATCCATGCACACTTCCTGAGTTTTACGCACGTTACTCTAGGGTTGGTCCCTAAGGTTTCTAGGCCTTCCGAATAAATTCATACTCGATTTTAGCACACAACACCTTGGGGCATTAATGTGCACTTATGAGCAACATGCGCTAATCCTTGGGTTATGTTGGACCATTCTGAGATCACTTCCAAAGGTTTTAGAGCCTTCTAGATGTGTTTCTAAAGTCCATTTTATCAAAATTGATTTCCATTTTTTCATGAAGCTGGGTCCCAATCTAATGAAATTTGCACCAGCCCAACAAGCTGAGTATTCTTAGAGGAGTTTTCTCAAAATAAATCTCTATTATTATGATAATTCGTATTTAGCAAGGTCAGAGCATAACTTAATGGATTATTGATCAATTTTGCACACTTATGGGGTCAATTAGGTTTTTTAAGGTTGCATACTTCAGAGGTGTTATGAATAAGCAAATTATAGTCATCTTAGGGATTTGTTTCATCATTGGACCTTTTTGGGGACAGTCAAATTTGAGGTATAACAATTGCCCCCCTATTTCACATATGTTGCATAGCCACCTAGCACTAATGTCAATACACATGAAGCAAATGAAAATATGCAAAAAACATTTTAATAAGGAGAGAGGTATTTACATGTGGGTTGTCTTTAGACATCTTGTCAAGATTTGACTGTTGTTGTTGTGTTTTGTTTGTTGTTGTTATTCTGTGACTTGGTTGTCATACAAGGTGCTATTTAGGACATATGCAAGCTTGTGGTTCATGCAAAGTGCATTGGGTTTATATGACTATAACCTTTTTAGGTATCACATAAATAAAGATGCTGCTAAGCAATAAGAGATGCAACTATGCCCTTTTTAATTGTCATGCAAAATGAGGATGCTACTAAGTAATGAAAATATGATTATAACCTTCTTGGGTGTAATGCAAATGAACATACAATTATAACCTTCTTATGTGTCACACGAAATGAAGATGCTACTAAGTAATGAAAATGCGACTATAACCTTCTTAGGTGTCACATAAACGAACATACAATTATAACCTTCTTAGGTGTCATGCAAAATGAAGATGCAACTAAGCAAAAAAGAATGCTCCTAAGCAATATAAGGATGCCTCTAAGTGGTAAAAGTGCTTTTAAGCAATGAGAAGATGCTTCTAATAAGTGAAAGTGATTATAAGAAATGTGAGAGTGATTTTAAGTAGTGAAAGTGCTTTTAAGCAATGTGAGAGTGCTTCTAAGTAGTGAAAGTGCTTCTAAGCAATGAAAGTGCTTCTAAGCAATGAAAGTGCTTCTAAGCAATGAAAGTGCTTCTAAGCAATGTGAGAGTGCTTATAAGTAGTGAAAGTGCTTCTAAGCAATGTGAGAGTGCTTTTAAGCAATGTGAGAGTGATTTTAAGCAGTGAAAGTTCTTCTAAGCAATGTGAGAGTGCTTCTAAGCAGTGAAAGTGCTTCTAAGCAATGTGAGAGTGCTTCTAAGCAATGAAAGTGCTCCTAAGCAGTGTGAGTGCTTTTAAGCAATAAAAGTGCTTCTAAGCAATGTGAAGATGCTTCTGAGCAATGTGAATGCTCCTAAGCAATGAGTTAGTGATTCTAATCAATGTGAATGAGGTATTAGTGATAATGTAGTGATTATATAGTAATGATGCAATAATGATGCGGTAATGATGTAGTAAAGATGCAATGATAATATGGTAATGATGAGGTGATGACATTGTTATTTCAATTATTTAGAGAGAGATATCCTTATAGTGAATTTTCTAAAAAAGGTAGTGTACGTTAAATATTCTTTTTCATGCGATGTTGAATTTTCTGAAAAAGGTAGTGCGCGTGCAATGTCTTTAGACAAATGGAGTCCACATCAATGTACTTTTGTGTAAGTTTAGTGCATGTCTTATGCTCAAATGCAAGTATAAGACTATAGAAATGAGTGTGCAAGGTCTTGAAGTGCACATAAAACCATATAAATGCACATGGAAGGGGGAAGTGCGCGTGACTACGCGTAGAAGGCATATGGTTACATGTCTAGCGCATGGTCACACGCTTCCTCCCCTCCAGGCCTATTTAGATGGCTATTTTGGAGGTCTTAGAAGGCTTTTTCCATACTTCTTTAAGTGTTTTTTTACTTTTCTTAACCCTTTTTATGTTGTGGGTGCTATCTGCTATGTTTTTGCTTATGTACTTCCATTTTCTTTTGCATACAATGGAGTTCCCTAACATTCCTAAGGGTCTAGAGGATATTTTTGTTGATGTTGATGTTGAGGGTAACTTTATAGAGGCCACTGGAGCTAAGACATATACTGAAGGGATTAGCACATCTGGTGCTCAAAGTTCTCAGCCATTCAGGCTTTCTTAGGGAGATCCGATCCCTATTGTTTATAGCTTGGAGACTTATGCTTGGGTGTGTCATCATCGTGAGGTAGGTCCTTCTTTTCCCTTATTTTTTGAAGCTTGTTCATTGGGTACTTTGCTATTTATTTTGCTATATGAGGTTATTATAGCTGTAGTTTTATAGCTCTTACTATAACTTTCTGTTAATTTGTAGCTTTATTATAAATGTTGATGGCTTATAGCTCTTGCGTCATTTTCTTTTTGTAATTGTCTGCTAGTGTTTGTCGTGATGCTTTACTTTTTGGCTTTTGTTATTGATCTTATTAAATGATAGAGAGAGAGATGTGTTAGTATTTAGTAGTTGTGCAAATGTTTGATAGTGTACCTATTATTTTTAGCCTCGTAGGTATGTTACTGTGCTACTTAATAGTTTCAATAGAGTTAGCATGTATTATCAGGGTCTGCCAATGTGTGTGAAGTAGATGATTATCGGGAAGGGCTTTGATGGAGTCATTATTGCATTATCTTATGACTCATATGCATTGAGTCAGATTGTCATGTATGTGTTGATAGAGTAGTGGATGGACACGACGCATACTTTCCATCTGCCTGTTAGGGAGACGACTATTACCCCTTTGGATTTTGCCACTATCATGGGCTTGAGCTTTTCTGGAGAGTTTATTCCTTTTAATAAGGAGCAGTGTTCTACTGCCATGGCAAGGAGGCATCTTATGATGGATTTGCTTCGGGTGGTCACACCTATAAAGTCTTGCTACTCGTATCTTGCTCATTACACGGAGTTTGTTTCTTTTGTGCAGACTCTGTACTATAATGGTCTTATCTTAACAAAGTAGCTAGCTTATTACTTTTTATTTTATTTATTGAGTATTGTTATCTTCTCGAACCCTTTGGGTACGAGTGATATGCGATTATTATCTATCTTGAGAGATTTAGATGGCTTACTGAGCTATTATTGGGGCACTACTGCCTTTGCTCATATGTGCACAAGCCTTAACGTAACATGATGAGGTGGTTTAGGGATGTATGGATGCTTCTTAATGTTGGACGTGAGTAGGAGTTCTGTTGTCTATTCTTTTACTTTTAGTTTGTTACTTCTGACCCTCTGATTTTGACAAATTTGGGCATATAAGTTCGAGATTCTCCCTTATCCATCCGTTGACCATTTCCTAAAGGATGGCTTCCCTCGTTATTCTCATTAGATCAAGAAGACTACTAATTTTATTGAGGATTTCACGGTAGCTCAAAACCATATGGGGAAACTATCCCCTGATCAGGTATGTCTAATTCCTATTGTGTTGGTTATTTCCTTCTTATGGATCTTTTGTTCATTCTTGTTGTTTGAGCATATTTTTCATCACTGGTGGGTGGCAAATTGGATGACAGAGATGGTGATTGCATGGCAGCTAATGGAGAGAAGAATATTACTCTTTGGCCTCATTGATAAAGTGTGGTATTTGGGCGAGCGAGTACATCATTAGTGGGATGGCTTATATATGAGGAGAGTTCTTGTCCCTTCTCCTAAAGACATGTTCTAAGGCCATGAGCTTTGTGGTGATGATCTTGCTGCTGTTATGATGGGATTCCCCTCTAAGTGCCTCTCAGAGAGTGTGGGCTTGCCTTATACTGATGTATTAATCCCTCAACTGATTGACATTATAGCTAGTGGACCTTTCCTCCACCTTCTCAATTAGATGCACCTCATCCTTCGGGTTTAAGGATTAGGCCATCATGCAAGTCACCAAGAGTCACTGCTTCTAATCCAATAAGCATGTATTCCAATTTAGTGCAAGCAAGTAGCAAACTTTTTCTTACCTGTGTTTCATTTATTTAGTGAGTGGTGATTGACTTATTTGCTTGCTTTCATAGATTCCTATCTCATCTAGTCAATATTAGTATACTATTATTGGGAGTACATAGCAGTGCTTTTTGGAGTTTGCTACCACTCAAAGGGTATGCCTTCTTTATCGTACCTACTTATTTTATGCACATATTTTGTGTATGAGTGTATGATATGCATTATGGAATGCAAGTTGAGCATCATCTTACTAGTCATGAATGGGAGAAGGAGCATGCAGCTTATCATGACCACATCAGTGAGCTAGAGTCATGACTATCGTCCTTTACAATTAATGATGATGAGTCAGGATCAGATGAGGGGGATACTCGAGTAGGATTAGTGCTTGCTTCTGATGGCAGCCACGACCGATGTAGTTGTTTTAGGAGCTAGGTGTAGGACTTTTGGTCTATGGTTTGCTTTGTTGTATTATTTTCCCAAGGTTATTGAATCTAGGTGTTGTATCTGAGCATTTGTCCCACATGTTGTATAATGCTTGTATGATAATGATTATATGTGCTTCTTATTATGTATCATTGATGATGATGTTTACCATTACTATTGTCTACCTCTTTTCCCTTTTTTGCCTAAGGTGTCTCCTTTTTATTTTAAAGTTTTTTGCACTTAGCTAGGTTTCCTTTTTCTTCCTTTTTTTGCCTATAGTGTCCCCTTTCGGAGCTTTTCACACCTAGTTGGGCTTTTTTTTTGTGGCTTCAACAATAGTAGTTGGTCATGAGGAGAGAGATCAGAGAAAATGGTAAGAACCATGGTCATGTAATGAAAGAAAATGTAAAGCATGCTTAATGCAATTCATGATGATAAAATGTGTTGCACTTTTCAAAAACATTTTGCATAAATTGGCAATCATCTCATTTCACTATAATCATTTAAGAAAAGCACATGTGCATTCGTACAAATTTTAAACTTGAGGTTACCCCTGTCCTTAACTAGCCTTCTCAGGTTATCTAGTTAAGTATTTTCTCTCTTTCCATAATGTTTGCCTAAGCTACCATTTTTAGGTTTTCAACTCAGTGGGAAGTCCCTAAATTTTGCTTGAGCTACCATTTTTAGGTTTTTAACTCAGAGGGATGCTTTTTTTTATGCCTTAGATGTAGTACTTCTCAGGCAGTCAGTATTGATAGGCTCGGAGAATTCATTGCCTTCAGAGTTCATCAGCTTGACTACTCTTTTTGATAGGACATGTTTGACCAAGTATGGGCCTTCCCAATTTGGTCTGAATTTCCCTCTAGGGTCTGGAATGTTCTGTCTTGCTTGCTTTAGCACCTAGTCTCCTACTTTCACACTCTTGTGTTTAACTCTTCTGCTGAAGGTCTTGGCGAGTCGAGCCTAATACAACTGTGTATGGTATAGAGCTTTGAGCTTTTGGTTGTGTAAGACAATGAGAATGTCATGCCTCTCTTGAGCCTACTATACTTTTGGTAATTCAGATTCAATTGCTACCCAAAGAGACTTGATCTCTATTTTGACTAGAAGAACTACTTCTTATCTGTACACTAGTGAAAAAGGAGTTGCTCTGATTGTCATACCTTAAATTTGACTATCTCAAAAAGATCCAATGATGAAACAAATCCTTGAGATAACTAGAGTCTACTCATTCATAACACCTTTGAAGTGTTCAACCTTAAAAAAACCTAACTAACCCCACTAGTGTGCAAAATTGATCACCGAGCCATTAAGTTGTGCTCTGACCTTGCAAAATATGAATTATCCAAATAATGAGGTTTATTCCAAGAAAACTGCTCTCAAAATACTCAGCTCGTTGGGCTGATGTGAATTTCATTAGACCAAGACCCAGCTTTGTGAAAAAATGGAATTTTTTTTTTGACAAAACGAACTTTAGAAACATGTTTAGAAGGCTCCAAAACCTCTAGAAGTGGTCCTGGAATGGTCCAACATAACTCAAGGATCAACGCGTAATGCTTAGAAGTGCACATAAATGCCCCAAGGTGTCATGTGATAAAATTAAGGCCAAATTTGGCAAAACAGACTCTAGAAATGTGTCTGAAAGGCCTAAAAACCCTAAGAACCAACCTTAGAACAATGTGCACAAAACCATGGAAGTGTGCATGAAGCGTCAAAGTGCACATGGAGCGCACGCATGCTCACATGGCCACGTGCAAAATTCTAGATATGCGCACATGACCATGCCCCGACCACCCTATTCTACCCAATTTTCCTTATAAATAGACCCCTTCACACCCTATGTTGGAGGGGGTAGCAAGTGGAAACACACACACTTAAAATCAATTTGATCAAAGGCACTAAAAACCCTTTTCTAAATAGATTTTGCTCTCCCACAACATTTATCTTAGGTTATTAGATCCCTTTTCCACCAAACCAAGCCTCATCTTTCTCAAAGCATGCTTCAAAGGTATAGAATCTAGCATCATTATATTGTCATTTTGAACCTCTCGATGAGGAAAGATTGATCATCTCTCGAAGCTAAAGCTTTAAAACCCACACAAGCTCAGTCAAGTTTGAGGACCACACCATTATTTTAGCATGTTCATTTTTTCGCATTGCATTTTATTTTATTGTCACCAACATTTGGGAATACTATTGTGCTTGTGTGATAAGACTAACAATCTTACATTCCATATGAATAATATATGTTTTATAATGCCCATTTCATATCATCATTTTGCATCCTCTATTTTTGAAATCATGAAATCACATCATACATACTAATAATGTGGAAAGTTCATATCCTAGAATAGAGTCATCATGCTCTCAGTCTAGTGATAACCTCATGCATCCTTTATATTATCGTCATACATCATCATAGCATAAATAATCACTATAAGCATGCATGATCATCCTAATATTCATGAAATCAAGAAAGCTATGTGAATGGTCATATTAATATTGCATATTAATCATATCCAAATTATATTTACTTTTCCATAATTTTTTTCCTTTTCATATGTATTTTAATAGGAAAGTGATGTAATAATTAAATTTTTAGCTTTATTATCTTCCATTATTTGATGTGCTATATGAATGTTATACAAACTGTCATTACCAAAACTAAGGTATTACAGTAGCTATACATTGAATATCATATAATGAGAAATAGTCAAAAAGTATATGCGATCCCTCGAACCTAAAAATCTCTACTGGGGACAATACTCACTAAGTGACCCAATGTTGTCCCTTTCTTTTCTTAATTTTCTAAAAACCAGGTGGCAACTACATAAAATCAAAAGCATCTCGGTCCCCCAAGACCAATCATTTGTCCCTATTTGATAAAGTTGCCATATCCCTCAGAAACAGAAAGATCAGCATAATGTCCCATGAAAATATACCGCTATCCAAAAGCGAGAAAAAGAGACTAGGTCACTTACACTTGTTGAAGTTCTGACTATTGTTCGATACCCCCATAAAGCATGTGGCAATCTATCTGCCCAATCTCAGTAAATCTGAATCATCTTTAACAATATCTTTTTTATGTTCTTATTTGCATCTTCGACAGCCCCATTTGCTTGTGGTCAGTAAAGAGAAGATTTGTGATGTTCCACCTTATAACTCTTTAGTAGCTCTCTAACTTACCCTTGGAATTGGACACCGTTGTCAGAGATTATATAATGGGGATCCCATATCAACATAACATATTTCTTTTTATGAACTTAGCCACTTGCTTGGCTCCTATCCTTGCGAATGATTCTGCTTTGACCCATTTTATGAAGTAGTCCACTACCATTAAGATGAACCTATGTCTATTTGAGGATGTCGGGTGGATATCCCTAATTATGTCTAGTCCCCATACTGAGAAAGGCCATAGAGAGGAGATGTAGTGTAGTTCTATTGGGGGAAGGTGACTAACATTCCTATGGATCTGACACTTATGGCATTTCTTTATAAATTTAATACAATCTTCCATCATCATCATCATCATCATACAATCTCCCTTGTCTAATTAGCTTCCTAGTCAAGATTGCTCCATTCATGTATGGACCATAAACACCCTCATGTACTTCTTCTATTGCTCTTATATCTTTGTTTTCATCTAAACATTAGAGTTATAAACCATTTGAGGTTCTCTTGTATAACACACCCTAGTGCAATGTGAATTTTGATGCTAGTCATCGAATGATTACTTTCTCTCTTTCATCTGCTTGATTAGGATAGGCTCATTCCTTTATATATCTCTAGGTGTCATAGAACTAAGGTTTTTAATTTGTTTTTGTCTTTGTTATTCTACAATTTTTATGACAAGGTTATCCTGATTTAAGCATAATCAAAGGCTTCATGGGCATTTTGGATGTTCCTTCCTATACTGATGCTTAGGAAGCAAGTGCATCTGCCATCTAATTGTGATTCCTGGGGAGATGAATGAAGTTGCATTTTTATAAGGACAAGGTAAGTAGCTTCAAGTGGTCCAAGTAAGGCCTTAAGTGTTGCTCTTTTAGTTCCCACTCTTCTGTGGCATGGTTGATTACTAGCATGGAATCTCTAAAAATGTTGACTTCTGTGATATCCAAGGCTATCAATGCTTCTATTCTGAGTGTGCATGCCTCATATTTTGCTTCATTATTTATGACTCTAAACTCGAGCTTTTTAGCAATTGGTACTACTTCACCTTTTGGAGATTGTAGTATAACAATGACTCCTGCGTCGAACTAATTGACTGCTTCATCAAAGTATATGTGCCATCCTTGGATCTCAATGGCTGAGCTGAGGTTGTCTGGGAAGTCCAGTTGGATTTCTTTTGAGTCTGGAATGGGATTGAGAGCTAGAAATTTAGCTACTACTCTACCTTTTACTGCCTTCTTAGTTAGATATTACATGTTGAATTCTGTTAGCAATACGAGCCACTTGGCAAGTTTCCCTACTACAGATGGAGCTTCGTAGAGGTACTTCATTGGGTCCATTTTAGACATGGCCTAAATTCTATAGGATTGAAAGTAGTGTTTGAGTTTCTTCATAGCCCATACCATTGCCAAGAATATTTGTTCGACTTGGTTGTACTTCTCCTCATATGGCAGCATCTTCTTACTCAAGTAGTAGACCGCGTGTTCTGCTTTCGTTTCTCCCTCTTGGTCCAATATTGCACCATTTGGATTCCCTTTGATGGCTAGATATAGGGTTAAAGGTACCCCTGGTTTAGGTAGTCTTAGAATCGATGGGTTGACTAGGTAGCTTCTAATCTTATCAAATGCTGGCTGACATTGTTCGTTCCATTCAACCGGTTGATCTTTTTTTAATAGCTTAAAGATCAGTTCACACACTATTGTCAACTTAGCAATGAATCTACTGATGAACTATAGTTTCCCTAGAAAACCTTTAATTTCCTTCTGTATTTTTAGGATTAGCATCTCTCTAGTGGCTTTTACTTTATTTGGATCCATTTTAATCACATTCTGACTAACAACATACCCCAGCATCTTTCTTGAAATGACCCTAAATATGCATTTCTTTAGATTTAACATGATACTATACTTATTAACCCTTATGAGGAACTTTTTAAGATCAAAGGGGTGTTCTTCCTTAGTTCTTGATTTGACCATATGTCATCGACCGATACCTCTACTTCTTTATATGTCATGTCATGGAACATTGCAATTGCCATTCTTTTGTAGGTTTCCCCTACATTCTTTAGTCCAAAAGGCATTACTCTGTAGTAGTAAGTACCCATTTTGGTCTAAGTCTTCTCAGTTTATATTTTTTCAGTTTGCACCCATCTTTGGTAGGAATGAAGTGTTGAGTAATGTCTCTATCAATGCCAAGCATATCGTCGTGCATCCATGTAAATACCTTTGAATATTTTATTAATATTTTTTCAATTTCTCTCCTCTCTTCAAGGGTAACATCTTTTGAAATATGCAGAATGCATGGTTTAAATTCCATGCTAATGTTAAATGATTCAGTGCATATGGAATGAATGTCAAATATGTTAATGTTTTTATCAATGCAATGCACACTACCATCAGGATAGACATCAAATAAGTAAGCAAAATTAGATTTCATTGCATTAACTTTCAAGTTCATTACATCATCATTTTCAAACAAAGAAAAAGTATAAAGATCATCATTAGTAATTTCTTCGAACAGGATGTCATCAATGCTTGATTCAAGGATAACATCAACTTGAGCATAATTGATAACTTCACTCTCAAATTCTATCTCCAAGTTTTTCATCAACTTATAGATGTCAGTCTCATATTTGGTAAGTGCTTCTCCTTGAGGGTGTCATTGAAGATCTCGAACCTCAATTTCTAGATTCCGTTGCTCATCCACTCCTCAGCTTGTCCTTGATAGACTTAGGTTGAGATTTTAGCCATAAAAGAGGTTGACTTCTTAGTCCTAGTATCCTTTTTAAGATTGTACACTAGACCATATCTATTGTTCTATCCTTGAAAGTCAAGGAATTTTATGACTCCAATGTTTTTTCCTCCTAATCTTGCTCCAGGCAGATATTGCATCTTTTTCATCATAACAACAACTTTGGGATCGACATGACTGTCACTGATAATAAAAACCTAGAATCCTAGTAGGACTACATTCAAACAGACAAGAATGTTGTTTGTTTTAGCAGGGATTGTAATGACCTTTGCATTCAAAGGGAACTTGATTTTCGGATGCACAATGGAAGGTATACCCCCTAGTGGGTAGAACCGATGTCTTCCTAGCAGCAGGGAAAAAGTCAGAGGGATGTCCAATATGGTAAATTCTATTACTAATTTGATATCACCCACTGTAACTACTACTTTAAAAGTGTTGATGATTAGCTTCTTTGAATAATCATAGGCTCGTATGACCATATTGGATTCTTCTAAGTTTTCAACATTTATCCCGAACTTATATAGCAACCTCAAGGGCAAACATTAATAGTAGACCTATCATCTACCATAACACATGGGATCTTTTTAGACCTGAAAATTGCCTATATGAAGAGAGGACGATTATGGACCCTTCCCTTGAGGGGTAAATCTTCATTTGAAAAGGTGATTGTATTGGAAGGAGCTTTCATTAGAGAGGCTATCATCTCACAAGGTGAGGCATTAGTGGAAACTGTTGCTTCATCTAGTGCTCTGACTAGGGCATCTATGTTCTTATCTACTTTTGTACTACTATTCTGGTCCCAAACAATGATTTCAGGATCATCAAAGTCATACCATATGTCTATCCCTATGACTTGCAAGTTCTGAAGCTAAATAGTATTGACCATCCCATCTTCATTATCAAATCCTTCTCCCCATCCTAAGGGTACTATATCTTCTAAAAGTGTGTGAGTAGCAGGGGGTGCTGTGTACTTGACTTTTTAGTCAAACTTCCCAAATGGTTGGCCTAATAAATCCCATATCTCATGGTCACTGCTGAGATTTTTGTCTGTTTGCTTCTTATGAGTAAGGGCAATCAATCACTTCACTGTTCATAGAGAGAGCTATATCCCTAGCTCTTTTTTGTATTATCAAGTGGGGAAGGAATTTTTGAGGCATTGGAATGTATTTAAAGGTAGAAGGACATTACTCATCTTCACTAGAATCATGAGGCTTAAGAATGAGATTAGAGGGTTTGTCCTCTGAGGGCTTATCTTGGGTTTCTTATATGGCTTGGATTGATTTTTCAATAAGGTCTTCTGCTAGATTAGAGGAGATAATGTTGATGGTTGGTGGAGGCATGTTTTGATAGTTTGAGAGAGGATTGGTCTTGATATTGGGTCATTTTTCTGGTCATCAATTTTTCCAGAGTCAATGAGGTCTTAGATTGCATTTTTTAGAGTTCTACATGTATCAGTAGTGTGGCCATGCATCTTGTGAAAGTGGTAGAATAAGTTTTGGTTAATCTAAGGTGGTAGTGAGTTTGGAAGAGGCTTAGGCTCTTGTGGTTATAGGAGGTTCTTTTGTTGAAGTCTCTAGGATACTTTGGATAGTAGGAGGTTAAAGTTTGAGAATTTTCTTAGTGGTCTGATGGCATTGATAGATAGTGAGCTGTGGTGTTAAGTTGGATCATGATTATTTCTATGGCTCATGTGAAGGTGTTTTGGATGTTTGGTTAGGTATTATAGTGAAAAGTTTTTCTAGCTTACTAAGGTGCCTCATCCTCAATTCTAATCCAAGCTTGATGGAGAGCTCTAAAGTCAGGATAATGAGCAAAGATCATCTATTTTCTAAAGTGTGGTACTGCCCCTTTGATTATCAGCTCTATTTATTCATCCTAAGGAGGATGATTTCTCATCTTGACTGCCTTTTCCCACCATCTTGTGACATAATCAAAGAAAGCTTCACCGGGTTTTTGCTTTGTGGTCTCAAGGTCCCTTCGAGTGATGTCTAACTGAGTGTTGTATTCATACTGCTTGATAAACTTCTAAGTTAGTAGTAGCCAATTTCTTTTGATTTCATCTTCAAGGTTAAAGAACCATGCCCTCAGTCCTTCTTCTAGTGATGTGAAGAAAAATTAAACATTTTATGATTCTGTAAGCTTTATGGTAGCCATGAATGTAGCATATTGCCTTAGATGGACCCTTGGATCCCCTATTCCGTTAAACTTAGCAAAGTTTGGTAGCATAAAATCATCTGGAAGTGGCTCATCTTTGAACAGTGCCAAGTCAGTGAAGCTTTTAGATCCATGAGTTCCTTTATCTTTGAAGGTGAATTCCAATTGAGCCATCTTATTGGCCAATAGTTTGACCTCCCCTATCAATTCAGGCTTAGTCATGTCAGCAATTTTTGCAGCTTTTGGTGCATTCCTAAGGTCTTGGTAGTAGCCATTGTCATAATTAGCTTAAACTGGAATATAGGGAATTCCTTTTTCCTTATCTACCCTCAGGTGAATATATGTAGAGGATTCATTCAGTGGTGTGCTATTCCCATCTCAGGCACTTTTTGCTTTGATTTAGGCTTGGAGGATTTTAACTATAGTGCCATCAACGAGCAACTTTTAGATCCCCTCTTTTAGCTTGTCTTCGAATTATTAACATAAGGTATCTTCTTGGTCACTCATGTTGTATTCCTATACATTTATTAGGGTTAGCTAAATGAATTATGCATAACGTGTGCCTACAAAAGAAAAGGGTAAGCATGTAAGCATGGAATGGATGCAAAATCCTATGATGAAAAATGATTATTCTTGCAAAAAAAGTAGTGGTTAGCATGTGCTATCTACATGTATGTTATGTATGCATGATTAAAGCTAGTTAGTTTTCCTACACAGTGAATAAACCAATCACAAGCAAGTTATTATGTCCAACTTTATTTCTCCATGAGGTCATTCAATCTCTTTCCTAAGTGGGTTTTGAACCTATAGTCATCAAGGGACTATAGTTCTATTCTTAGAACTAGGTTGTTTCGATTTATGTTGGTTAAAACCAAAGGGTAAACTGAGGAACGATACTCAAATGTGCTTGAGGTAATCACATGATGTCAATATGAGTGTTAATTGTTGGGCTTCAAATGATGTCCAGAGCCTACATACGCCTGTATGCATAGGACCAAGGTCAGTCAAAAGGAGTCCGAGTTCTTGCCCCCATATCGATATTTGATATGTTTACCGAGAGTCATGAAAGTATCATTTGATAATTTACAATTTAATTTTATTGACATAAAGGTCCATAATCTAGTTAGGTTCCTAACCCATTCATTTGATTTGATAAGGATAAATGGATGACATCATATAGGTTCCGTCATCAAGAGATGATATTGTTTTATTAATTTACATAAACTACTCAAACTAAGGTACATGATTCTTATCACTCCTCATGCTTCAGGCTCACACAAAGTAGATGATAATCACATGGTCCTGAGCATAAATTTTTATGAAAATTAACATTATGACGTCATTCAATGATAGACATTAGGAGGGTCATGTCATTTATGAATATCAAGTCAAACGAATAGCATTAGGACAAGGATAGCATGCATAGCTTAGTGGAATCCTAGTGGATGTTGGTACTAGTTTATCTACATGAGTTGAGTCAAGTGAAAGGCTAAGGGTTCCTTTAGCAAGAATACCCCCATATTACTATGGTTATGAACTCCGATTAGTGAGTCTAGCATTCTTTTGATAACTCGGTCGCCCCCCTTAAAGTCTTAGATTATAGACTCTGGTCAAATGAGTCTGGCTAATGCACGAGTAAAAACTAAAGGTGATAATACCATATCTTCATCACCCCATGATTCAAGTGGAATTATGGTGGCAATTTCATTTAGTATTATCAAGGCTTTTAGACACAAATGGTGCATGTGTGATGTGTAATGCAAATGCAGTGGTGAAGGGCTCTATATAATTAAGTATTGCATAATGAGAAATAGTCATTTTTAAGTTGATCTTTCTTACTTAGAAGTCCCCAGTGGACTCGCCACTGCGAGTGACCTCTCTCGCTTTTGGATAGCGACATTTTTTTGTGGGACATTGTACGAGTCTTTCCATTTCTGAGGAACATGGCAACTTTATTGAATAGGGACAAATGATTGGTCTCGGGGGGACTAGATGCTTTTGATTTTATAGAGTCACCACCTAATTTTTAAAAAATTAGGAAAAGAAAAGGACAACATCGGGTCACTTAGCGAGTATTATCCCCAGTAGAGTTTTATGGGTTCAGGAGATCGCGTCTACTTTTTAACCATTTCTCATTATACAATGTTCGATGTATAGTTGCCACAACACCCTAGTTTCAATAATGACAGTTTGTATAGCATTCACACAATACATCAGATAGTGGAAGATAATAAAGCTAAAAATGTAATTATTACCTCGCTTTCCTGATAAAATACATATGATAAAGGAAAGATTGTAGAAAAGTAAATCTAATTTGGATATGATTGATCTATAAGATTAACATGACCATTCACACAACTTGCTCGATTTCATGAATAATAGGATGATCATGCATGCTTATAGTGATTATTTATGCTATAATGATGTATGACAATAATATAAGGGATGCAAAAGGTCATCACTGGACCAAGAGCATGATGACTCTATTTTGAGGTATGAACTTTTCACATTATTGGTATTTACGATGCAATTTCATGATTTCAGAAATAGAGGATGCAGAATGATGATGTGAAATGAGCATAATAAAGCATATATTATTCATATAGCATGCACGATTGCTATTCTCATCACACAAGCATAATAGTATTCCTAAAATGCTAGCGATAGTAAAATAAAATGCAATGCGATAAAATGAATGTGCTAAAATAATTGTATGGTACTCAAACTCGACTAAGCTTGTGTGGGTTTTGAAGCTTTAGCTTCAAGAGATTATCAAGCTTTCCTTATTGAAAGGTTTAAAATGATAGTAGAATGATGTTAAATTGTATACCTTTGAAGCGTGCTTTAATAAAGATGAGGCTTGGTTTGGTGGAAAAGGGATCTAACAACCTAAGACAAAGGTTGTGGGAGAGCAAAAACTATCTAGAAAAGGGTTTCCAGCGCCTTTGATTGGATTGATTTTTGAGTTTGTGTGTGTTTCTACTTGCTCCCCCCTCTAAAATGGGGTGTGAAGGGGTCTATTTATAGGGAAAATTAGGTAAAATAGGGTGGTGGGGGCATGGTCACGTGCATATATCGAGAATTTTATGTGTGGCCACACCAAGTACGTGTGGTCGTGCACAGTATGAGCATGGTCATGCACCTGGCAGTGGCCACGCATGCACACACTCGATCCACGCGCACTTTGGCCTTCCACGCACACTTCCTAAATTTTACGCATGTTATTTTAGGGTTTGTTCCTAGGGTTTTTAGGGCTTCTAGATGTGTTTTCAGAGTTCGTTTTGCCAAATTCAGGCTCGATTTTAGCACATGATACCTAGGAGCATTTACGCACACTTATGAGTGATACGCGCTGATCTTCGAGTTATGTTGGACCATTCCAAGTCCACTTTTGAAGGTTTTGGAGCCTTCTGGACGTGTTTCCAAAGTCTGTTTTATCAAAATCGATTTTCATTTTTTCACGAAGTTGGGTCCCGTTCTAACGAAATTCCCACCAGCCCAACTAGCTGAGTATTTAAAAAGGAATTTTCTCAAAATAATCCTAACATCATTTTGATAATTCATATTTCTCAAGGTCATAGAACAACTTAATGGCTTAGTGATTGATTTTGCACATTGGGAGGGTTGGTTAGTTTTTTTAAGGTTGCACACTTTAGAGGTATTACGAACAAGCAGACTCTAATCATCTCAGGGATTTATTTCATCATTGGACCTTTTTAGGGACAGTCAAATTTGAGGTATGACATGAATGAAATGCATTTTATAATTAGACTAACCAAAATGGAAAATATTAAATAAATCAAGCTAAAATCGAAATGAATTTGTAAAACTAAAAGAGTGAAATACGTCTATCATTTTCATTTCTTCTATTGTGCTTCCTAAACACTAGATGAATAAAGTTCCACAATCTTTATATTCTTAATAAACTTATTTTTCTCTACTTACTGCAATTGTCATCAATAATCACATCTCCCTTGTAAGAGATATTTTTATAGATAGTTTGACAAGTCCATGTCATAGTTAAATTATCTAAAAAGTTCTAAGTTAAAGGTTTGGGTTCAAAATCATGTACCAACTCCACAATCAGTTCCTTCATTCTGTATTGACAACATAAACAAACTAGGTTATAAATGGTAGTAAGATGAAAGCCAATTATAGGGACATAATTGGTGTATGAGCAAAGTGTTACATGCTCTAAGATCCACCAAGGACACATCCATTGAACTTCAATGTTAGGGAAAGCAGTCAGCTAGTCCTTCATATCTTTTGAAAGTCACTGTAGTTTTCTAATACATATATATTTTACTTTGTAATGCACTAAATTTCTGGGAGATTCCAATAATTTAAATTTCTCTTAAAACCAACCCTGCAAGGGAGATTAAAAGAAATCTTACCTTTAACTACATTGATGTATGTAATTTATACATATATTCTAAGTTGAATTTTAATGAGTTTTATGTTAGATTTAGGTTAATAATAATTATATTTTAGAAATTTAAGTTAATTAAGAATGATTTTTAGTTTAGAGTTTTAATTATGATTTTTTATATTTTTTATTTAATTTTAGTTTAATTAAGAATATTTTTAGTTTTAATTATTTTTTCTCTTATATAGGTAATTTTAAATAATGATTTCTTAAAAATAAAGATAAAAATAAAGCATGGCCATAACATGGGTGTGTAGCAACCCATGTCATTCATTAGACCTTTTTGGAGGTTAAGCATACTTACAACATGACCATGCTATAAGCCATATCACTTTCTGCCCCATTTGAAAATATTAAAGAAAAATTGAAGCATGACATGAAGCACGACCATGTCATAGGTCATGCCGAATGAGAAAATTTCTCCTTAAAGATTTGGATTAAGGAATTCCTTGGGAATTGAGACTCTATCATGTAATGCCTATATAAGAAGGAATAATAAGAGTTTTATATTCATTCTTTTGGCACTTTTAAACTATAAACAAGGGCTCATAAAAGAAATAAAGAGATTTGAAAAAATCAAGCACAATTTAAGATTTTTCTATATTCTTCTTCTTCATTCTCTTTATTTAATTATGTTTATAGTTCTTATTTTTAACACTAGAACTATGTATGGCTAGACTTTCTTTTTAGAGTTTCGGTTAGGAGTAGTTATTCTAGGATGTGATTGAACATACTACTTATTAATTTGATTTATAGTTAATTCGATGAGTTGTGTTTATGTCTTGCTTTTATTCTTGGCCAGTTTGTTTGTATATTTATAGGTGAATTAACTAAGAAGAGTTAAGGAAATTCAGTAGCTTAAAACTCATAGGATTTAGATCACTTGACCATAAGAGTAGGCGAGCTCTTCAGGGATAAAATAATTGTTAAGGAACATTAATGAGTTCTAATTAACTTTTAATCATGATAGTATGTTAGACTGTAATCTTAACATGCTTAATTGAACTTGTAATCTTAACATGCTTAATTGAACTTGTAATCTTAACATGCTTAATTGAACTTGAGAGAGTTATTAAGTAATTTAGAATAATTACCCTCTACTAAAATTATAGATTTAATAATTAAGTGTTCATGGTTGGATTAGAATAGTGAAACTATATCCAAACTCTTTTTTTATAGATTTTCTCTTAATTTTAATTATTTAATTTTGTATTTGATTTCTTTGATTACTTTATTTGATTTGCTAGCTAGAAATATAAGTATAAACATTACTATTCAATATTCAATCCTTATGGGAATAATATCTTTTTATACTATAATTCATGATTTGTGCACTTGCAAGTTTTGAATACAACCTAGAGAAGTGATTGTTCTCCTGAAAGTTATTAAGACTAATAATGGTTTTTACAAGAATGATGGACATTGGGTTAAGACTTGACTCTACTGATCCAATAATGTTTGGGACATAGAAATCACAACCACCAACAAGAGTGATTAATAAAAATAAGTAAAGAGTGATAATGTGAGGCCAATACACCTCCTTATTGTTAACAGTTATAGTCGTATCCAGGAAAGATCCAATTAGAATTTTTTTTTTCCTAAAAATGTGATAAAGAGACAAATGAGGAGGAATGTTAAACAATCTGACATCTAATGTTGAACATTTTACAAATTGGAGGTCCCAAATTGAGGAATGATAATTTGAATGGCAGAATTATCTAAATAACCTAGGATGGCTCCAAATTCTTTGGGTATGGGGCATATTTCAAAGTTGTTAAAGCGAAAAATGTGATTTTTGGAATCCTAGAATAGAACAATTATATGAAAGAAGGGGTAATTAATTTTATGGGAATTTAAAGAGTGGAAAATAGATAAATGAAAAGGTTCTAACTTCGCCTAGTCTTTATCACTCATACTGTGTAGAACAGGGTGAAAACTTTTTATAATTACATTATCATATTAAATTCAAGAATTAAATGAAATTTTTAGGGCAAATACTAGTAAAGCAGTCCTTATATATAGAGTTTAAACTCCTAATTCAAGTTAAATGCCCGCTATGGTGATTACCTTACCGAAAAAGCATTGCCTTAGCAAACAAAGGCATTACCTTAACATGTAAAGACAATGCCTTATTACAAAGGTGTCACCTTAATAGGGATCAATGACATGAAATGTTTACTTAAGTCATTTATTTTTCAATATGGATTACAAACTATTTTAAGCAAAATAAAAAAAAAAAGCTTTGTGATTTACAATTAATGGAATAAAAGTAGAATTCATGTCCAAGATAATAGAATAAAAATGTCTAGATGACCATTGTCTTAAAATAAAATAAATTCCCTAAGGTAATCTAATTTAAGTAGACTCTGAACTTTAATCTGTATCATCACCTCCATCATCATCACTGTCATCATGATTATCATTCTCTTCGTCATGCTCCTCAGTATAATCTCCTTTATCTCTTCTCTCCATCAACTTATAGCTCCTTAGTTGTTAGTGGAGCCCCCTCAATCTACACCTCCAAAGATTTATAATTGTCTTTTCCAGATAGAAGATGAGGTAAATTCAAATTATACATACACGTATACATATAATAATTGAGAATTTCATACATACCTTCCCTTGTTGGGTGACTGCCACCACATAATCTCGGTTGGGTTCAACCAACCTGTATAATACTTTACCTTATGCTCTAGGAATTTGTAAGGCTATCTTGTTAGCATCAAAATAAATAGTGAAAAGTATGGAAAACCACCTTGTGGTTTCATGATGTTAGAGTTTTAAGTATGTGTTTCATTTTATGACAATTTGGTCCTATGTTTTTGTCGTTTGACAATTTCTAGTATATAAGGCTAACACTGTTAAATGAGTAAAACACATATACTAAAAATCATCAAATGATGACAAACACATGACCCAAATTGTCATAAAAAGTGAAACACATACTTAAAATTACAAAACATTGAAACCACAAGGTGATTTTTCATACTTCCCCTTAATAGTTTTTAGTTGGGTCATACAATATGTCAAACTCATTTAACAGCATTAGGCTTTTATACTAGAAATTTTCAAATGGCGACAAACACAAGACCCAAATTATCACAAAATGAAACACATACTTAAAACTCTAAAACTGTGAAACCACATGGTGGTTTTTCATACTTCCCCAAATAAATATGTAATAAAAAAGGAAAAGAAAGCAAGACTCATATGGGTTATAGTAGGAAGAATGTAAGAAGGTGTGAGACTGTTGTTTTAAGGTTAAAATCTAGTGTGACATCTCACCAGGAGGCATCAAAACCCTATGAGTAAGTCAAGCATATGCAAAAAAAGCACCAACTACTAATCTACCACTCAAACCCGAAAGAAATGGAGCTATAAAATCAAAGCTAATATTAAAAGAAGCAACATGAGCTTACTATGTAGGTCTCCCTCTAGAAGGAGGAGATCTAATATGTTGAACCTTGAGGGGTAAAATAGTCATTTTTTATAATCATAAGTAATTAAGTAAAATTATATTTAATCAGTATGTTAAGTGTTTATATTCATGTTAATTAATATTACACAATTTAAGTTTGAACATAAGCAATGAAAAAGTTAATATGTTGGTTTTCCAAGTCTATAACCTTATCATGAGTGGTGACAGACTCATCATGACCATGACAAACTAGGAAAATGGAAGATGAAATTTTTTATTAAGATCTGAAGTCTAACTTAGTCAAATAAGGTGGGGAATCTTCATTATAAATGATCACAAGCAAATACAAATTATTAGAAAAAATTTTCAAGCAAAATTATGAAGTTCTAAATTACAAATTTTAAAAAGTGGTTAAGACTTATCATGACTAGCGTCACCACTAGTGTTTATGATCATGATGACTAAAATTATTATCATAATGATTTTGTCATGATCATGATGACCAACTCCAAAAGTTACTAAGAGTTGTCATAACCAGCGTCACCACCATACTTATGATCATGAAAGTGCACGAATTCAAATTCTTCTTAGTGCCTCTAGAATTATGATCATGATGATTTTGTTATGATCATAACAACGTGCAGGCCTACTTTTTCTAAGTGGTTTCCAATGGGCTCTATTTGCATTAAATGTACCTCCAATAGCTATTTCCCTCTTTGAGGATATAAATACAAGTCTGATTTTAACTGGAGGAAGTGAAGGAAGTTGAGCAAACACATTTAGAGCAATCTTAAGCAATTAATCTTAAATTTATTCCTCAAACACACAAGTTCTTTATCTTTAATTCTTATAAGTTCCTTTTATCTCAAGAGTTATCTTGAGTGTGGATTGTGAGTGTTTAAAACCATTATTCAAAAGCTTAATAGTGAGATTGAGTGAGTTGGGGTTAGGGTTTTATTCACTTGTAAGCTAGGAGGATTGTTCTTAGCAAGTAGGTTTACTTAGGTCTCACACTCAAAACACTTGGATTTGAGTGTGAGCCATTGAAAACACTTGGGGTTAGAGTGTGAACCTTATGAAACACTTAGGTTTGAGTGTGATCTTTGGGGAAAACACTTGGTAGCTTGATTTAAGCTTGTAAGGGTTTGAAAACACATTGAAGTATATCAAATAGTAGATTAAAACTCTTAACAAGTGGGTTGAGGAGAGGAGTAGGCTTCAAGGGCCAAACCTCTATAATTCCTTATGTTTTCATCCTTACTCTTATCCTTCATCTTTTAGTGCTCAAATTCTATTTTTAGTTTACTCAGTGTTAAAATTCAAAAATTGCCCATCTACCTCAAAAAGCCAAATCACCCCCTATTAGCACTTATGGAATTACATTGGTATCAGAGCTTTGGTCTTTATTCTTAAAGATTTAACCATCTTGGAGTAAAGATCATGGCCTCTACAAGTTAAGTTGTTGCTACCTTGATATTCATGGTTCTAGCTACACAAGATCTCTATTTTTTTATGGTACCAATTATGCATATTAGAGAAATAAAATGGAGATGTTCTTAGATAGTGAAGGAGTCAACTTATAGGATATTATTGAAGATGGTTGGAGTCCTCCAAGCAAGAAAGACAATAAAGGCAATGAGGTGGTCATTCCTAGAAAGGAATGGAGTGATAGGCAATCCAAAGCCAACTTAAAAAATAGAAAAAGCAATCATTATTCTCTATTATAGCTTGAGTAAGGAGAATACAATGGAATAGAACATTTGAGATCCGCTAAAGAGATATGGAAATGTTTGAAGACCAAACATAAAGGCACTAATCAAGTCAAGAATAACAAATTACAAATGCTTGGAAAAGAGTATGAATTGTTTGAGATGAAGCCTTATGAGAAAATTAGTTATATGTATAGTTGGCTAATCACTCTCATCAATTCTATAAGGAAACTTGGCAAGAAATTTCAAATGAGGATGTCGATAATAAAATTCTTATAAGTTTGCCTTAAAAATTTTGGGAAGCTAAAATAGCTTCAATTGAATAAGCAAATGATCTCTCTATTCTACTTACAGATGAACTTTTAAGGAAGCTTCTCACTCATGAACTCAAAATGAATCAAGTGGTAGAGGAAGAGATGGCCAAGAATGATAAAAGCATTACTTTTAAGGCAAGTAGAGACACTAGTGATAGTGACTCTAGTGAGATTGAAGATGAGTATGCAATGATTCTAGAAAAATAAGAAATCTCATCATAAAAAAAGAGAAGGGATTCTGCTTAAAGTAACTTAGGATGTTTCTAGTGATGAAGAAACCTATGAAGAGGTTGCAAATCTTTACTTTATGGCTTTGAAAGAACCTTCAAGTGATGAGGTAACTCTAGACTTTGAATCCAATGAGAGTTATTACTTACTTGAGAAAAATTGGTGCATAAATGTGATAAATACTTATCTAGAATTAATTCACTCAAAAAAATAGTAAGAACTCTAGAAAAAGAACTTGAGAAGTCAAGACCCTCTAATGAAGAGGTTAACCAATTCATTGAATGAAAGTAATTCTAAGAAAATTTAGATTGCTAATGAAAATGCAAAACTTATTGAACAAACATGTTTTCAAAAAATGAAAATGATTTAATAAAGGAAAGGAAATTATTGATGGCATGATTTCTATGACTTCCACTCCTTTAAATCTAAAGGTAGCATTATGTCATACCTCAAATATGATTGTCCTAAACAAGGTCTAATGATGAACTGAATCCCTGAGATGACTAGAGTCTAATCATTCATAACACCACCTTAAAACACATAACCTACCCCACCAGTGTGCAAAATCAATCACTAAGCCATTAAGTTATGCTCTGACATTGTGAAATATGAATTATCAGAACAATAAGAGGTTTTATTTCAAGAAACCTCTTCTTAGAATGCTCTGCTCGTTGGGTTAGTGCATATTTTATTAGATCGGGACCTAGCTTCGTGAAAAAAATGGGAAATTGATTTTGACAAAACGGACTTTGTCAACACATCCAGAAGGCCCCAAAACCTTTAAAAGTGGTCCCAAAATGGTCCAACACAACCCGAGTGTCAGTGCATATCACTCAAAAGTGCACATAAACACCCTTAAGTGTCATGTACTAAAATCAAGGCCGAATTTGGAAAATTGGACTTCGAAAATGCATCCAAAAGGCCTAAAAACCCTAGGAACTAACCTAAAACAACATGCGTATAACCTGAGAAAAGCAAGTAAAGTGTTGAAGTGCTCGTGAAAATGCACACGTGGGCACATGGCCACACACCAAGCACGTGACCATGCACACAAATCCCTTTATATACGCAATGACCACACCTACACCACCCCATTCTACACATTTTGAACAAATGAGGTGTGACATAATGCCTCATTTGACATAATGAACTGAATCCCTGAGATGACTAGAGTCTAATCATTCATAACACCACCTTAAAACACATACCTACCCCACCAGTGTGCAAAATCAATCACTAAGCCATTAAGTTATGCTCTGACATTGTGAAATATGAATTATCAGAACAATAAGAGGTTTTATTTCAAGAAAACTCTTCTTGGAATGCTCTGCTCGTTGGGTTAGTGCATATTTTATTAGACTGGGACCTAGCTTCGTGAAAAAATGGAAATTGATTTTGACAAAATGGGACTTTGTAAACACATCCAAGGCCCCAAAACCTTTAAAAGTGGTCCCAAAATGGTCCAACACAACCCGAGTGTCAGTGCATATCACTCAAAAGTGCACATAAACACCCTTAAGTGTCATGTACTAAAATCAAGGCCGAATTTGGAAAATTGGACTTCGAAAATGCATCCAAAAGGCCTAAAAACCCTAGGAACTACCTAAAACAACATGCGTACAACCTGAGAAAAGCAAGTAAAGTGTTGAAGTGCTCGTGAAAATGCACACGTGGGCACATGGCCACACACCAAGCACGTGACCATGCACACAAATCCCTTTATATACGCATGACCACACCTACACCACCCCATTCTGCACATTTTTTCGTAATAAATAGATCCCTCTACACCCCATTTTAGAGGCGGAGCAATAGAAACACACACACACTCAAAATCAGTATGATCGAAGGTGCTGGAAACCCCTTTCCAGACAATTTTTACTCTCCCATAGCCTTTTCCTTAGGTTGTTAGATCCCTTTTCCACCAAACTAATCCTCATCTTTGTCAATTCAAAAGTATACAATCTAGCGTCATTATACTATCATTTTGAACCTCTTGACAAGGAAATCTTGATAATCTCTCAAAGCTAAAGCTGTAAAGCTCACACAAGCTTAGCCGAGTCCAAAGACCATATAATAACTTTAGCACGTTTAGTTTATCGTATTGCATTTTATTTTACTGTCACCAGCATTGGGAATATTGTTGTGCTTATGTGATGAGACTAGTAATCTTGCATGTTATGTGAATAATATATGCTTTATTATGCTCATTTCATATCATCATTCTGCATCCTTTATTTTTGAAATCATGAAATCACATCGTAAATATCAATAATGTGAAAAATTTCATGTCTCGAAATAGAGTCATCATGCTCTTGGTCCAATGATGACCTTATACATCCTTTATATTATCGTCATTCATCATAATTGCATAAATAATCACTATAAGCATGATCATCCTATCATTCATCGAGCAAGTTGTGTAAATGGTCATGTTATTCTTACATATCAATCATATTAGATTTATTTTTCTGCAATCTTTTCCTTTTCATATGTATTTTATCAAGAAAGCAATATAATAAAACTTTTAGTTTTATTATCTCACCCTATCTGGTGTACTGTGCAAATGCTATATAAACTGTCATTACCAAAACTAAGGTGACACAGTAGCTATACATTGAATATCGTATTATGAGAAATAGTCAAAAAATATATGTGATCCCCTGAACCTAGAAATCTTTACTAGGGACAATATTCATTGAGTGACCCAATGTTGTTCCTTTTTTTCCTGATTTTTCTAAAATCCGATAGCGACTCCATAAAATAAAAAATGTCTTATCCCTCTAAGACTAATCACTTATACCTATTGGTAAAGTTGTCATGTCCCTCAAAAATGGAAAGACCTACTATAAAAAGAACAAAATAAAAAATAGCTAGAGGTCACTTATAGTGGTGACTCCAGTGGGGGACTTCTAAGTAAGGGGGATAACTCAAAAATGACTATTCCTCATTATGCAATACTCGATCGTATAAAGCCCCTCACTACTGCATTTGCACTACACATCACATATGCACCACTTGTCCCTAAAAGCCTCAATAATACTAAATGAAATCGCCACCATAATTCCACTTAAGTCACGGGATGACAAAGATACAATATTATCACCTTTAGTCTTTACTTGTGCATTCGCCGGACTCATCTAACTAGAGTCTATAACCCAAGTCCTTAAGGGGGTGATCGAGTTATCAAAAGAAAGCTAAACTCACTAACCGAAGTCTGTAACCCTAGTCAAATGGGGGCATTCTCACTAAAGGAACCCTTAGCCTTTCACCTTGACTCAGCTTATATAGATAAACCAATAGCAATATCCACTAGGATTCCACTAAGCTATGCATGATATCCTTGTCACAATATTGTCCATTTGACCTAGTATTCATAAATGACATGACCCTCCTAGTGTCTATCATCGAATGACATCGTAATGTTAATTTTCATAGAAAATTTATGCTCAGGACCACGTGATTCTCATATACTTCGTATGAGCCCAAAGTATGAGGAATGATGAGAATCATGTACCTCAACTTGCATAGTCTATGCGAATTAACAAATAGCAACATCCTGATGATAGAACCTACAAGATGTCATCCATTTATCTATATCAGATCAAATGAATGGGTTAGGAACCCAACTAGATTATGGACCTTTATGTCAGCAAAATCAAATTGTAAACTATGACGATACTTTCATGACTCATGGTAAACATATTGAATATCGATGTGGGGGTCAGAACTCGAACTTCTTTTGATTGACCTTGGTCCTATGCAAACAGGCGCATATGGGCTTTAGACATCATTTGAAGCAAGAAAATTGACCTTCACATTGACATCATATGATTACCTCAAGCACATTTGAGTATCGTTCCTTAGTTTACCCTTTGTTTCTGACTAACATAAATCAAAAAAGCCTAGTTCTGAGAGCAGAACTGTAGTCCCTTGATGACTATAGTTTCAAAACCTACATAGGAAAGACACTAAATGACCTCATAGAGAAATAAGGTTGGAAGTAAGAGCTTGCTTATGATTGGTTTGTTCACTGTGCAGGAAAACTAACTAGCTTTAATCATGCATACATCACATACATGTAGATAGCATGTACTAACCACTATTTCTTGCAGGAATATGATTTTTCCATCACAGGATTTTTGCATCCACTCCATGCATACATGCTCACCCTTTTCTTTTATAGGCACACGTCATGCATTATTCATTTAGCTAACCCTAATAAATGCACAAGAATACTACATTCAAGAATAAGTGACCAAGAAGATACCTCTTGTCAGTAATTTGAAGACAAGCTAAAAGAAGGGATCCAAAAGTTGCTCACCGATGGTACCATAACTGAAATCCTCCAAGCCCAAATCAAAGCCAAAAGTGCCCAAGATAGGAATAGCATACCACTAAATGAAGCATCTACATTTGTTCATTTAAGGGTAGATAAGGCAAAGGGAATTCCCTGCACTCCAGTTCAAGTTGATGATGACAATGACTACTACCCAGATCTTAGGAATGCACAAAAAGCTGCAAAAATTACTGAAATGACCAAGTCTCAATTGATAGGGGAGGTCAAACTATTGGCCAATAGGATGGCTTAGTTGGAATTTTCCTTTAAAGATGAGGGAACTCATGGCTCTAAAAGCTTTACTGACCTAGCACTATTCAAAGATGAGCTTCTTCCAAATGATTTTAAACTATTAAGCTTTGCTAAGTTTGACGGAACGGGAGATTCAAGGGTCCATCTAAGGCAATATGCTACCTTCATAGTTTTCACAAAGCTTATAGAATCATAGATTATTCTATTCTTCTTCACATCACTAAAGGAAGGGCCAAGGACATGGTTCTTTAACCTTAAAGATGAAATAAAAAATGATTAGCTACTGCTAACTCAGAAGTTTAGTAAGCAATATGAATACAACACTCAGTTAGACATCACTCGAAGGGACCTTAAGACCACAAGGCAAAAACCTAGTGAAGCTTTCTTTGATTATGTCACCAGATGGCGAGGAAAGGCAATCAAGATGAGAAACTGTCCTCCTGAGGATGAACAAATAGAGCTGATAATCAAAAGGGCACTACCACACTTTAGAAAATAAATGCTCTGATACCAATTTTCCAGAGCTCCATTAAAATTATATTTTATAGCTATACAGATTATATCATGGACTAGCCAAAGCCGTACTTATAGCATCACACAACCAATTTCCGGCTAGATAGCCTGTCCCCTTTTTATAATCTATACAACTATAAATTATAATCTTAATAGAGTTGGTTACTGGATCATCTTCTTAATTAAGTTTCTGATGTACCAGATCCTTTATAGAGGCAAGTACAGAGCATACTGCTTAATTTAGATAAGTGGAATAATTATAATTCATTATCTAATTGCTAGAGAAGAAGAAAGACTTTTAAAAGGCCATGGTTTATTTAGCTTCTGAAAGTTTTTTTTACAAGAGGGGTTCTGCCTTTCAACTGAGACAAAAAGCTCCTTATATAGAGAAGGAGCTGAGATACAAGAAGGCCTACAAGCAAACAAACAATCATAGATAAACAGACAAATATGGATAGACATCCACTGATAAAAGTAACAACTTTAAATTACAACCATTTGTGACAAATTGGCTCGTGACTTGGAGATAGATTCTTATCTTCAGCACTGTCTTCACTATGGTAAAAGTCTTCATCAGGATCCTGTGAGTGTCCTGCTATTGGCATATGTGGGTCCTCTAAATTATTTGATTTGAAAGAGTTTAACCATATCTGTTCTGCAGATGAGCTGGCTTGATAATGATCAGATGAGCTGACTTGATAAGGATCAGATGAGCTGGCTTGATAAGGATCGGATGAGCTGGTTTGATAAGGATCAGATGAGCTGGCTTGATAAGGATCATCAATTTGCATGTGAGACGGGATTGATGTAGTCCTTTGTGTCTTTTCCCAATATTCTTTGTCTGTTAACAGCTGTTTCCCATACACAGAAGGAAATATTTCCCATGGGGCATCATCAGATATCTTTGGCCATATCTGCTTTGGAATAATACCATTTTTCTCGAACATGTGTCTTTGAAACTCTCTCCATGGTGAAGGATCCGTGGTATCTATGGTAATATAGTGCATCATTGAGTGTTTATAAGTCCCATAGATATTAAAGCATGGTACATCAGTAAAAACACCTTTAGCTTTGAAGAAAGTTCTTTTGAGGGTGATGATAGTATGACATTCGAGAGGAGGTGCCACCTGTTGAGTATAAGCTTCATTTGTCAAATAAGATTTCCATCTTGACAAATTCTGGAACCATTTGAGAAATGTTGACAAATGTGGATTCAGACCTTCATTCTTCTCAAGCAGGCTAATATACCTTGCAAGCTTTAATGGTTGAAGATCAAATGAGATCCAGTATAGATGACAAAGATACCAAAACAGGATTAACAATTCAGGAGGCCAATAAAATTGGTATCAGAGCCTTGTTTTTGCATAAGGTGGAATTATTATAATTGATATGAAGACTGAAAGAGAATAAATTCTTAAACATGACAGAACTAGAAAGCTCTTCTACTCCCTCTGTAATATATGATTATAAGTATATGCCAACTAAGTCTGTTGCTATTACCCTATCACCCCCCATCAACCAAACCACCCAGAAAAAGACTGATTACTTGTATGAATTTACTTACCTTCTTGAAGATCAAAAGATTGAAGAATCAAAGTTTCCCCTGTTAAACCCTTATGATGCCTTTTCAAAATCCAAAATAAACTGGAAACAATCTTTTAAAGCTCTTGTAAACCGACCCACTTCCTCTATAAAAGAATATGTTCAAGCCTCCAGCTTTGATCAACACTATATACCAGCCTCTCAGACAGAACAATTCGTGACCTTAGAAATTCCTCCAGAATTTCTAAGAACTTGGCTTAACCAGGGATACACTCATATCCACTTTGGAGCTATAAGGTTAGGACTCTCCTACCATGGCAGAGAAGGGCAACCTGTTTTCTCTAGGATCGCTCTTTTGGATTCTAGATATAAACAGTATCAACATGCTGTAATTGGGACCGTAGAGACATCCTTAAATGCTGGCTCAGTATTCTTTACATTTTTCCCAAATTATAATCTGGCCCTTTCTGATCCCCATGCCTTGACAGCTTTAAAAGTCCAACTCCAGATCCTTGGTGCTGAACAAATCTCCACAGCCAAAGTAGCCACCCTCACTACCAAATTGTCTACCGTCTCCAAAACCATGCTATCAACTTGTCACTACCCTGTGTCCAAAATGATGCTTTGTTCATAAAAGCAAACTCTCATAATACTCCCACGTGCATTCACACACCTAAACAACTTTCTAGGAATGATTTGTTAAAATTATTCCCAGAAAAGTGGATCACCAATTATGAGAAGTTGCATGAGACAGTGGAGCCAATTCAAGGTACAGACCCTGTGCATATCAAAAGATCCGATGGATCAGTTGATATAATCTTTAAGAGAAAACAAGAGACTCCTACAGTTTTTAATACACAGTTCATGATCAATCCTTGGGATCCAGAAGATAACATCCCTGTAGCCTCTTTTGATAATTCTGGAAGACCAGTCTATGCTTTTAAGCGTGATGGTCACTATTATTTTGATTATTGTGATTGTGATGATTGTTATGCTACATCCTACTTTGATGATGATGAGAAGAAAAAGAAAAAGAAGAAATCTCTAGGAAAATATAGTGAAAAAGAATTCTGACGAAGATATAAAGATGGAGATTCAAGCATCTGCACCCTGGGATAACCTTCAGGAAAATATGATTATCTTGTATCATATTCTCCTCCTGCTTGGTACAAACCACCAGCTACTCAAAATATTCCTCCTGAACCTTGCAAGCCTTAAATACCTCCTTCCCAGCCAAAACCTAAGGTAGCTCCTCTCCCATGTTACAAAAAAGCTTTGAAATGGGTAAGAAAAGAAAACTCAGTCGAGATTCAAAAGCCAAAGTCTTTACCCCAAATCTGTATGTTCCAACCCACAGACTTTCCTCCTTTAACCAAAGAAACAAAAAACCAAATTACCATGCAACCTTTTATCTTGGAATCAAACATTGTTGATGCAAATGGCAGACCTAGACAAACAACTCCGGTTGAAGCAGTAGTCAACTGGCAGACACAGAATGCTTGTGCTCAAAATCAAAAACTGAAGCTTCTTGAAGAAAAGATTGATGGAGTTGCTAAACATATGAATTTGGTAGAAAAAAAGTTCTAGGCCTTTGAAAAATGAATGATAGCAGTTCATGTAGAATTACAAAGGCAGATAGAGATGAAGCACCAGGAACTTATGCGAATCATCAGCAACAAAGGCACATTGAATAGCATTCAAATGAAAGAAATAGAAATTTTAAACTTGAAAGCTCAGGTTGACCAACTTGAAAAAGATCTTAAAAGAAATAAAGAAGAGTTGTCCTCACAAACCTCTTTAAAATCTTTCTCTCCAGATCCTTTGGGTCTTTTGTACAGCCCTTATTCAATTCCCAGTTCACCATACACAGCCTCTTCCACCCAATCTTTATTTCCTGCAATAACAGCTCCCTTGAATATTCCTCTAAATTTTCAAGGATTTAAATCCTCATCAAAAACCCCCTCTCAAACACAGTCCTCTGATGAAACAACAGTAAAAAAAGGAAAAACAGTCCATTTCTCTCAAACTGAGTAACCTAAAACAACACCTTCTGAATCATTACCCAAAAATACCTCACCAACCTCATCACCAAAAGAGCCAGAACACCCTCTAATGATGGTGAATCCTATCTCTTCCTTTTTGGAAAAATGTGCTGAAAATGTCATGCCCAGCTTTTCAATTGGATCTAATTCAAAGGAAAGTTCATCTTCTGAATCTTCAAAAAGTGACTCTGATTCGGATTATGAAATACCCTACCAATTGATGGCTGATGATGCTACATCTTCTAGAGGACCTCAAGTTGAAGAAGTTGATGATCCATAAGAAGAATTTGAACAGCCCAGAACACCACAGCCAAATCCGTAGACAAATTTCCAAAAAAAATACTAGAAATTACTTTACCCTGGATGATGTTCCTCCTTCACAATATAGGAATAGATTTCTAGAATTTAGAGCATGGATAGCTGGACAAATGCTTATTCCTGGAGCAAAAATCAGGGTTGTTATTAAAACATTTCTTGCAAAAATGGTGGGAAAGCTAGCAAACTAGTATGCTTCTCTGAATGCTTATGCTAGAACCCAGTTGATGGATGCCACATCACCAGAATATTTTCTAGGACTCTTGCATTATGAGTTCTTAGGAAAATGGGATGATGATCTTGAAGTTGCATGAAAGGAGTATTACCAAATGAAATGTTGTTCACTACAAAGAAAAGATCTAGAAAGACATTTCCAAAATATGTCTACTAGATTTTACCTGTTATGAGGCACTGCTAATCCTGATTTAAAACAAGCCTTTTTGGATTCTATTCCCGAGATTCTTGCCTCTCGAATGTTTTCAATCCTTCAACAATCAAATTACAAAGTTGTAGATGTGCCAATGCGACATTTGTATCAAATCATGATTCAGGCTCATACCCAGTTATGTGATCAAAGGAAGATGATTAAACTGTATCTGGGCAGTAGGAAGAATCCTTTGGGAAAACTTTCATGTGACAGGCCAGATTTGCAGATCAAATGCAAAGATGCTGATGTTTGTGTTTGTCCATCAAAGAAGAAGAAACATTTCTTCAAACTGAAGAAGAAAGGGAAAAGATCCAAGTTTAAGAAGTGGAAGTATTACAAGAAGAAAAAGTTCCGTGGCAAGAAAAAAACTGACAGATGCTACATCTGTGGGAAAAAAGGTCATTTTGCAAAAAATTGCCCTTTAAAAATAAAGAAGACTGAGCAAATGATTAAATAAATTCAGCAGATCACTAAAGTAGATTTGAATGATGCTGATCTTGAGTCTCTCTTTTCAGAAGAAGAAGAAGCTTCACCAAAATGTGTTTTTGCTGTAGGCCAAGAGACAGACTCAGAAATTTCCAGCTCTGAAATAGAGTCCTGGAATGACCAGTTCTTAATTGGTGGTGATAATAGAGACATAATAGCCCTAACTCATGAAAAACATCCAATACCTTTGTTCCTTATCCAAATTTACCCAACCAGTTATTCCAAACCTATAAAACTTATAGCCTTGATCGACACTGGAGCCAAAACTACCATTCTCAACCCAAAAGCCTTGCCTAAAGAATGTTGAAAACATCATTCTGAGTATTTCTCTACAGCTAATGGAGAATTACTTGAAACTAGCCTTAAAACCAGACACCCAATAAAGATCCAATTCTTTCCAAATTGTTACACCTGGACACATGTTCTTGGATCTTCTTTACCTGGAAAAGATATTGTTATTGCCTTTGATGTCTATTGGAAGATGAAAGACTTGAGAATTCTTCCCAATGGACTCAAGTTCAAGAAATACTTTCAACCATTCACCAATATTTCATCTATCCTTTTTGTTGACCAAACCGTTTCTCAACCAAACCTTCAAACTATTCATTAGTTCTTATTAAAAGAATGCAGTGCTCGGTCTCATACAGAGTTTCTTCAGAAATGCTCATCACCATTATGGAAAAATAAGGAGTTCTTCATCTCCTTACCTTTCAAACAAAATGAAGATGTCAACCCAACAAAGGCAACTCATCTAGGAATGACTCCCTCTGATCTTAAATTGGCAATTGAAGAATGCAACCAATTGGAAGACCAAGGCCTAGTTGCTCCCACAAAATCAGAATGGGCATGCCAAGCTTTTTATGTAAATAAAAGATCAGAACAAGTTCATGGAAAGAAAAGATTGGTGATTGACTATCAGCCTTTGAATTTCTTCCTCAAGGATGATAAATTCCCTTTGCCAAAAATTTCCTCATTATTTGCATTTTTGGCGAGAGCTAAAATCTTTTCAAAATTTGATTTGAAGGCTGGATTTTGGTAACTTGCAATCAAAGAGGAAGACAGATACAAAATGGGCTTTTGTATTCCAAACAGACACTATCAATGGAATGTGCTGCCTTTTGGACTCAAAGTAGCCCCATCATTGTTCCAACGGGCTATGATCAAAATCTTTGAGCCCATCCTCTCCAGCGCTCTTGTTTATATTGATGATATTCTTTTATTTTCTGCAGATATAAAAGCCCATGAGAAACTACTCCAACAGTTTGCTAATCTTGTACGACATTATGGTGTTATGCTTTCACCCACCAAAATGTTCATTGGCCAAACAGAAATAGATTTTCTTGGAATGAAATTCAAAGAAGGGAAGTATCTTCTAGGTCCTCATGTTGCAATAGAACTGGATAAATTTCCAAAAGAAAATCTTTCTGTCAAACAAATCAGACAAGTTCTTGGCATTATCAATTATCTCAGGGATTTTATTCCTCACTTGACAAAGAAGACAGCCCCTCTCAGAGCTCTTCTAAGAAAGAATCCTCCACCATGGTCCTCAGAATAAATAGAAGCTTTTGAACAACTCAGAATTTGCACAAAAAATCTTCCTGATCTCCAGATTCCCTCCACAGGAAAAAGAATCCTTCAAACAGATGCAAGCGATCAATTTTGGGGAGCTATTCTTTTAGAAGAGGATGACAATAAGAAAAAACGGATTTGTGCTCATGCTAGTGGAAAGTTCACAGATGCAGAATGCCATTATCACTCAACCTTTAAAGAGCTCTTAGCAGTTAAATATGGCATAAAAAAGTTTGAATTCCATCTAATTGGTCATCATTTCAAAGTTGTGATGGATTGCTCATTATTTCCAAAAATGCTTGAATTTAAAGGAAAGACTCTGCCCCATCCTCAACTTCTCAGAATGAAAGAATGGTTCAGTAAGTATGACTTTGAAGTAGAACACATCAAAGGAGAGGATAACCTGTTACCAGATCTTTTAAGCAGACCACCTGTCTCTTGTGAAAAACCCTTTCAGCTAAAAGTTCTTCCCATGCTATACATGTATCAAACTATTAATGCCAACTTTCTTGAAAAAGGTATTCCTCCATCCTTACCATCACACATTTCCATGACCATCCTTAATCAAAAGGCAAGAACTCAAATTTTTGAACTCTCCATCAAGTTGGGATCAGAATTGAGGATAAGGAAACTCAGCAGGCCAAAAACACTTTTTGTCGCAATACCTAACTAAACACCCAAAACACCATCACCCAAGCTACATAAATAAACATGATCCAACCTAACACCCACAGCTCACCATCTATCAAAGCCATCAGACCACTAAGAAAATTCTCAAACTTTAACCTCCCACTATCCAAAGTATTCCAAAGGCTTCAACAAAAGAACCTCCTATAACCACAAGAGCATAGGCCTCTTCCAAACCCACTACCACCTTAAATGAACTAAAACTTGTTCTGCCACTTTCACCAGATGCCTGGCCACACCATTGATACATGTAGAACTCTCAAAAATGCAATCCAAGACCTCATTGACTCTGAAAAAATTGATAACCCAGAAAAACAACCCAGTATCAAGACCAATCCTCTCTTAAACTATCAAAACATACCTCCATCAACTATCAGCATAATCTCCTCCAATCTACCAGAAGACCTTGTTGAAAAATCAATCCAAGCCATACAAGAAACCCAAGATAAACCCTTAGAGGACAAACCCTCAAATCCCATTCTTGAGCCTCATGATTCTAGTGAAGATGAGCAATGTCCTCCTACCTTTGAATACATTCCAATGCCTCAAAAATTCTTTCCCCACTTGATAATGCAAAAAAAATCTAGACATATAGCTCTCCCCATGAACGATGAAGTGATTGATTGCCCTTACTCATAAGAAGTAAACATAGATAAAAATCTTAGCAGTGACCATGAGATATGGGACTTACTGGGCTAACCATTTAGGAACTTTGACTATAAAGTCAAGAACACAACACCTCCTGCTACCCACACACTCTTAAAAGACATAGTTCCCTCAGGTTAAAGAGAAGAATTTGATAATAAAGATGGGATGGTCAGTACTATTCAACTTCATAACTTATAAGTCATGGGGATAGACATATGGTACAACTCTGATGATTATAAAATCATTGTCTGGGACCAAAATAGTAGTAAAAAAGCATATAAGTAAGCAATTGAGAAGCCCTCTCTAGCAGTTAATCATGTAACTCATAGCGAGCAAGTATATCAACCTCCTAAGAAAGAAAAGGAACCCTCTAAGGAGAAGGAAGTAGCAAGGGATCAAGCTTCGATCAAACAGGAAGACACTATCCTCAAATAGCTCAAGAAAACTCAAGCACAAGCTAGTATTTAGGACCTACTCATGGCCTTCAAGAAGCACAAAAATGCCCTAGTCAAAGCACTAGATAAAGCAAAAATTTCCATTAATGCCTCACCCTACGAGATGATAGCCTCTCTAATGAAAGCTCCTTCCAATGCAATCACCTTTTCATATGAAGATTTACCCATCGAGGGAAGGGACCACAATCATCCTCTCTTTATACAGGCAATTGTCAAGACTAAGAAAACCCCATATGTTGTGGTAGATGATGGGTCTGCCATTAACGTTTGCCCCTTGAGGTTACTATATAAGTTCAGGATGAATGTTGGAAACCTAGAAGAATCCAATATGGTCATACGAGCCTATGATGATTCAACAAAGCCAGTCATTAGCACTTTTAAAGCAATAGTTATAGTCCAAGATATCAAATTAGAAATAGAATTTACCATCCTGGACATCCCTCCCACTTTTTCCTTTCTACTAGAAAGACCTTGGTTCCACCCACTAAAGGGCATACCTTCCACTATGCATTAGAAAATCAAGTTCCCTCTAAATGGAAAGGTCGTTACCATCCCTATTGAAACAAATAATAGTATTGCTTGTCTAAATATGGTCCTACTAAGATTCCAAGTTTCTATGATCAGTGACGGTCATATCGATACCAAAATTGATGCTATGATGAAGAAGATGCAATAACTGCCTGGAATAGGAATAGGAGAAAGAAACATTAGAGTCATAAAATTTCTTGACTTCAAAGGACAGACCATCAGAAACAATCTAGGGTACAATCCTAAAAAAGATACTGGGGCTAAAAAATCAACCTCTTTTATGGCTAAAAGCTCAACCCAAGTCTATCAAGGATAAACTAAAGAATGGATGAGTAATAGAATCAAGAAACCGGGTTCGAGATCTTTAATGACACCCTTAAGGAGAAACACTTACCAAATATGATCATCGAGACTAACATCTATGAGCTGATGAAAAACTTAAAGATAGAATCTGAAAGTGAAGCTATTGACCATGCCCAAGCTATTGATATCCTTGAATCGGGCATTAATGACATCATGTTCAAAGACATTGTTGATGATGATCTCTATACTTTTTCTTTGTCTGAAAATGATGATGTAATGAACTCTAAAGTTAATGCAATGAAATCTAATTTTGCTTACTTATTTAACATCTTTCTTGATGGTAGTGTGCATTGTATTAATCAAAACATTAGCATATTTGACCTTCATTCCATATGCACTAAATCATTTAACATTGGCACAGAATTAAAACCACGCATTTTGCATATTTTAAAAGATGTTACCCCTAAATAGAGGAGAGAAATTGAAAAAATATTAATAAAATATTCAAAAGTATTTACCTGGACGTATGATGATATGCTTGGTATTGACAGAGACATTACTCAACACTTCATTCCTACTAAAGAAGGGTGCATACCGGTAAAGTAGAAACTAAGAAGACTCAAACTAGAATGGGCCCAACTAGTGAAAGAGACATCGAGAAACATATCAAGGCAAAATTCATAGAGGTAGTAGACTATCCATAATGGTTAGCAAATGTGGTACTAGTAACAAAGAAAGATGGAAGGGTTAGAATCTGCGTCCACTACAGAGATCTGAACAAAGCCTGCCTGAAGGATGATTTCCCACTACCTCACATGGACATACTAGTTGACAGCGCTGCCATATGTGCAATGTACTCCTTCATGGATGGATTCTCTAGCTACAATCAGATCCTAATGGCCATTATCAACAAAGTAAGCACAGCTTTCATAATAGAATGGGGTACTTACTACTATAGATTAATGCCTTTTAGACTATAAAATGCAGGGGCAGCCTACCAGAGAATGCCGACTGTAATGTTCCATAACATGATACACAAAAAAGTGGAGGTATACGTCGATGACATGATGGTCAAATCAAGAACCAGGGAAGAACACCCCTCTAATCTTGAAAGTTCCTCAGAAGGGTCAAAAAGTATAGTCTCAAGCTAAATCTGAAAAAATGCATATTCAAGGTTACTTCAAGAAAGATATTGGGGTATGTTGTAAGTCGAAATGGGATTAAAATGGATCCAGACAAAGCAAAAGCCATCAGAGAGATGCCAGTGCCAAAAATAGAGAAAGAAATCAAAGGGTTTCTAGGGAAACTACAGTTCATCAATAGATTCATCGCTAAGTTGATAGCAGTGTATGAATCAATCTTCAAGCTACTCAGAAAATATTAGTCGATCAGCTAGCACTTGAAAAGGATAAAAGCTACCTAGCCAAACCATCGATCCTAAGACCACTAAAACCAGGGATACCTCTAACCCAATATTTGGCCATCAAAGAAAGAAATGAAAGCAGAACACGCAGTCTACTACTTAAGCAAGAAGATGCTACCATATAAAGAGAAGTATAGCCAAGTCAAACAAATATATCTGGCAATGGTATGGGCAATGAAGAAACTCATACACTGCTTTTAATCCTATAGAATTTAAGTTATGTCTAAAATGGATCCAATGAAGTACCTCTACGAAGCTTCCTCTCTAGTCTTGTGATGCTAATAGAATTCGACATACAATATCTTACTAAAAAGGTAGTAAAAGGGAGAGCAATGGCTAAATTTGTAGCTCTCAGCTCTACTCTAGACTCATAAGAAATCCAACTGGACTTCCCAGACAACTCAGCTCAACCATTGAAATCCAAGGATGGCATATGTACTTTGACAAAGCAGTCAATCAATTTGGCACAGGAGTTGGCGTAATACTATAATCTCCAGAAGGTAAAGTAGTACCAATTACTAAAAAGCTCAAGTTCAGAGTCACAAATAATGAAGCAAAATACGAGGCATGCACACTCGAAATAGAAGCACCGATAACCTTGAATGTCACAGAAGTCAAAATCTTTAAAGAGTCCATGCTAGTAATCAATCATGCCACTGAATAGTGGGAATTGAAAGAGCAGCACTTAAAGCCTTTTCTGGACCACTTGAAGCTACTCACCATGTCCTACCGAAAATGTAGATTCATCCATCTCCCTAGAATTATAATCATATGGCAGATGCACTTGCTTCCTTAGCATCAGTATAGGAAGGACCATCCAAAATGCCCATAAAACCTCTAAATCTACTTAGATCGAGACAACCTTGTCACAAAAATTATAGAATAACAAAGATAGAAGCAGCTGAAAAGCCCTGGTTTTATGACATCCAAAGATATCTAAAGGAACAAGCCTATCCTAATCAAGTAAATGAAAGAGATGAAGTAGTCATTCGATGACCAACATCAAAATTCACATCACACCAGGGTGTGTTACATAGGAGAACCTCAGATGGTTTACAACTCTGATGTCTAGATGAAACTGAAGCTGCAAGAGCAATAGAAGAAGTATACAAGGGTGTTTGTGGTCCACACATGAATGGGGCAATCCTGACTAAAAAACTAATCAGACAAGGGTTCTTCTGGATGATAATAATGGAAGACTACATCAAACTTATAAGGAAATGCCATAAGTGTCAGATCCACGGGAATATCAGCCACCTTCCCCCAATAGAACTACACTATATCTCCTCTCTATGGCCCTTCTCAGTATAGGGGCTAGACATAATTATGGAAATCCACCCAACAGCCTCAAACAGACACAGATTCATCCTAGTGGTAATGGACTACTTTATAAAATGGGTGGAAGCAAAATCATTTGCAAGGATAGGACCCAAGTAAGTGGCTAAGTTCATCAAAAGAAACATATTCTGATGATATGGGATCCCCAATCACATCATCTTTGACAACGATGTCCAATTCCAAGGGGAAGTTAGAGAGCTACTAAGGAGTTATAAGGTGAAACATCACAAATCTTCTCCTTACTGACCGCAAACAAATGAGGCCATCGAAGTTGCAAATAAGAACATCAAAAAGATCTTATCAAATATGACTCAAACTTACCAAGATTGGGTAAACAAATTGCCACATGCCTTATGGGGGTACCAAACAATAGTCAAAACTTTAACATAAGCAACTCCTTTCTTATTAGTGTATGGATTAGAAGTAGTTCTTCAAATCAAAACAAAGATAAAGTCTCTTTGGGTAGCAATTGAATTTGAATTGCCAGAAGTGTTATGGGCTCAATAGAGACATGACAATCTCACTCTCTTAGATAGCTAAATGCTCAAGGCTTTATACCACACATAGTTGTATCATGCTCGACTAGCCAAGTCCTTCAATAGAAGAGTAAAACACAAGAGAGTGATAGCAGTAGACTGGGTGCTAAAGCAAACAAGATAGAATGTTTCACACCCTAGAGGGAAATTTATACCAAACTGAAAAGGCCTATACCTAGTCAAACATGTCTTATCAAAAGAAGCAGTCAAGCTGATTGATTCTAAAGGCAATGAATTCTCTGAACCTATCAATACAGACCGCCTGAAGAAGTAATATGTCTAAGGCACGAAAAAAATCCCGTTGAGTTGAAAAACCTAAAAATGATAGCTCGGGCAAAAGTTAGGGACTTCCCATTGAGTTAAAAACCTAAAAATGGTAGCTCGAGCAAAAATTAAGCAAAGAGAAAATATTTAACTAGAAAACCTGAGAAGGCTAGTTCAGGACAAGGGTAACCTCAAATTTGAAATTTGTATGAATGCAATTGTGCTTTTCTTAAATGATTATAATGAAATGAGAATGATTTCTAATTTATGATAATGTCTTTGAAAAGTGCAACACATTTTATCATCATGAATTACATTAAGAATGCTTTGCATTTTCTTTCATTACATGACCATGGTTCATACCATCCTCTCTAAGCTTACTCTTTGAGATCAGCCACTATCATATAGCAAAAAAAAGCCCAGCTAGGCATGAAAAGCTCTGAAAAAAGACACCCTAGGTAAAAAAGGGAAGAAAAAAATGCAGCTAAGTATGAAAAGCTCTAAAAGGAGATGCCTTAGGCAAAAAAGGGAAAAAGGTAGACAATAGTAATGGCAAATATCATTATCAATAACATACAACAAGAAGCATATACAACCATCATTGTACAAGCATCATACAACATGCAGGACAAACGTCTAAATACAACACCCAGAGTCCATAACCTCAGGAAAATAATAAAACAAAGCAAACCATAGGCCAAAAGTCCTACACCTAGCTCCTAAAATAACAACATCGATCGTGGCTACCATCAAAAGCAAGTAATGATCTTACTCAAGCATCCTCCTTGTCAAATCTTGACTCATCATAGGAACAATAAAAAAGGCATACCCTCTAAGTAGTAGCAAACTCTAAAAAGCACTACTACGCACTCCTTGTAATAGTATACCAGTACTGACTAGAGGAGACAAGAATCTACAAAAGCAAGAAAATAAGTCAACCACCACTCACTAAATAAATGAAACACATGCAAGAATAAGTGGAGAACATAAACATGGGTAGCATGAGCAGGAGCAACACCCGATTGAGGAAAGCCAGGTCTAGGCAAATCGAAGCTCATTACTCTACCAAGGATATTTATCCCAAGCAATGACAAAGATGGTTAAACCATCAAATCCCTAAGGATAGTGCTACTAGAAGCCATACTACTGGCATGAGTAGTCGCCTCAGTGTGGAGTGTGCCCTCATCCTTCTCAAAGCGAGAACTAGATCTGTTCTGACATCGCTGTAGATAACTTCTTATAACTTATGTCAACTACAGTTTGTTACTAATAAAGTTTGCTACATGTTTACACTAAAATAAGAATAAAAGCTTACCGAATTAGAAAAAGTGACTATCAATGACCCGTGTGATGGCTTAATCCTCAAACTTAAGGGATGAGATGCATCTGCCTGAGAAGGTGGAGGTGAAGGAAAAGTCCCACTAGCTACGACATCAATCAGTTGAGGGATCAATACATCAGTATAAGGCAAACCTGCACTCTCCAAGAGGCTCTTATAGGAGAATCCTATTATAACAGCAGCAAGATCATCACTGCAGAGCTCATAACCCCAGAACATGTCCCTAGGGGGAGGGATAGGAACTTTCCTTATATATGGGCCATCCCACCAATGATGGACTCACTTGCCCAAATACCACACCCTGCCGATGAGGCCATAAAGCAACACTTATTTCTTTATCAACTGCCATGCAGCCACCATCTTTGCCATCTAGTGAGACCTCGCCACCCACCAGCAAAGAAAGATCTACTCAAAGGGCAAAAATTAACAAAAGGCCCCTAAGAAAGGAACAACCAACACAATAGGAATCAGATATACCTAATCAGGGGATAGCTTCCTTATATGGTCCCAAGCTACCATCCAATCCTTAATCAAATTAGTAGTCTTCTAGATCTAGCAAGAATAATAAGGGAATCCATCCTCCTAGAAATGCTCGATGGATAGACAATGGAGAATCCTGAACTTGTATGCCCAAATCTGTCAAAATTAGAGGGTCATAAATAATAAACCCAAAAGTAAAAGAACAGACAACAGAACTCCTACTCACGTCCAGCATAAATAAAAATCCGCAGATCCTCGAGCCACCTTGGCATACTACATTGAGTCCTTACTACATATGAGCAAAGACAGCAGTACCCTAGCAATAACACGGCAAGCCATCCAAATCTCTTAAGATAAGCAATAATTGAAGATCACCCGTACCCAAAGGGTTCAAGAAGATAACAGCTCTCAGCAAATAAAATAAAAAGCAACAAGCTAGTTGCTCTGCTGAAATGAGACCATCATTATACAAAGTCTGCATAAAAGAAATAAATTCTGTGTATCGAGCGAGATACGGGCAACCAGACTTCATAGGAGTGACTACCCCAAGCAAATCCATCATGAGGCACCTCCTCGCCACAAAAATGGAACACTTATCCTTACTAAAAGGAATGGTCTCTCTAGAAAATTTCAACCTCGTGATAGCGACAAAATCTAATAGGGTAATAGTTATCTCCCCGACAGGCAGATGGAAGTTATGCGTCATGTCAATCCATCACTCTATCAATGTATACATGGCAATCTAACTTAACACATATGAGTCATAAGACAATGCAGCAATCATCCTATCAAAGCCCTTCTTGACAATCATTTACTCCACACACATTAGGAGACCCTGATAATATATGATGACCCTATTAAAACTACCAGGCAGCACAGTAACATACCTACGAGGCTATAAATAATAGGTATGCTATCAAACATTTACACAACTACTAAATACTAAGACACCTCTCTCTTTGTCACTTAATAGGATCTAAATAATAAAGACCGAAAAAAGAAAAGCATCACGGCAAGCAAACAATCATGAGGAGAAAATAAAGCAAGAGCTATTAGCATCAACATTTATAATAAAGCTAGATAGATAGTTATAGTGAAAGCTATAGAGCTACAGCTATAATAACCTTATACATCAAAATAAATAACAAAACAATCAACGAACAAGCTCTAGAAAATAAAGGAAAAATGGGACCTACCTCGCGACGATGATGCACCCAAGCATGAGTCTCTAAGCTAAGAACAATAGGGATTAGATCTCCCTGATAAAGCCTAGATGGCTGAGAACTCTGAGCACCAGATGTGCTAGTCCTTGCTGCAAATGTCCCAGCTCTAGTAGCCTCTGCAAAGTCACCCTCAAGGTTAACATCAACATTAATAAAAATATCCTCTAGACCCTTAGGAATGTTGGGAAATTCCATTTTACATGGAAGAAAATGGAAGTACATAAGCAAAATAGAGAATATAGCACCTAAAACACAAAAAGGGTCAAGAAAAGTCAAAAAACACTCAAAAAAAGTCCGAACAAAGCCTCCCAATATCTCCAAAAATAGCCATTTAAATAAGCCTAAAGGGGAGATGCATGTGAACACGCACCCCCCCATGCGCACTTCCCCCTTCCACACGCTCTTCTATGGTTTTATATGCACTTTAAGACTTTGCACACTCATTTTTACAATCCTAAACTTCCATTTGAGCATAAGACATGCACTAAACTCACATAAAAGTACATTAATGTTGACTCCATTTGTCTAAAGATACTATGCGCACACCGCTTTCTTTAAAAAACTCAACATCTTACAAAAGAAGAAGAGTAAAAAAATTCACTGTAAGGATATCTTACTCCAAATCATCAAAATAACATCCTCAATATGACAAATCACTACATCATTACTGCATCATCACTGCACCACTACTGCATCATCACTGCACCACTATTGCATCATCACCACTACCTCATTCATTGCTTAGAAGTATCTTTACATTGTTTAGAAACACCCACATTGCTTAGAAGCACTCTCACACCGCTTAAAAGCACTCTCATTACTTAGAAGTTCTCACACTCATTACTTAGGAGCACTCTAACACCGCTTAAAAGCACCCTCACATTGCTTAGAAGCACTCACTTTCACATTGCTTAGAAGCACCCACATTGCTTAGGAGCACTCTCACACTACTTAAAAGCACTCTCACACTACTTAGAAGCACTCTCATTTCTTAGAAGCACTCACACTCATTGTTTAGGAGCATTCACATTACTTGAAAGCACTTACAAGCATCTTCTCATTGCTTAAAAGCACTTTCATCATGTAGAAGCATCCTCACATTGCTTAGGAGCATCCACACTGCTTAGAAGCATTCTCATTTACTTAGTGGCATGTTCATTCGCGTGACACCTAAGAAGGTTATAGTCTCATGTTCATTTGTATGACACCTAAAAAGGTTATAGTCGCACGTTCATTCGCGTGACACCTAAAAAGGCTATAGTCCTATATTCGTTCGCATGACACCTAGGAGGGTTATAGTCGCATGTTCATTGACGTGACACGTAAGAAGGTTATAGTCGCATGTTCATTCATGTGACACCTAAGAAGGTTATAGTCACATGTTCATTCGCGTGACACCTAAAAAGGTTATAGTCGCATCTTCATTTGCATGACACCTAGAAAGGTTATAGTCATATGTCTTTTTTCTTAGTAGCATCTTCATTTGTGTGACACCTAGAAAGGTTATAGTCACATCTCTCTTTGCTTAGTGGCGTCTTCATTTGCGTGACACCTAAAAAGGTTATAGTCACATCTCTTTTTGCTTAGTAGCACCCTCATTTATGTGACACCTAAGAAGGTTATAGTGCATAAATCCTATTACACTTTGCATAAATCACAAACTTGCATATGTTCCAAATACCACCTTGAATGACAACCAAGTCACAAAACAACAGCAATAAATAAAACACAATAATAGCAGTCAAATCTTGATAAGACATTTAAAAATGACCCACATGTAAGTACCTTTCTCCCTACTAAAATGTTTTTTACATCTTTACATTTTGCTTCATGTGTATTGACACTAGTGCTAGGTGGCTATGCAACATACATGAATCAGGAGGCGAATGTCATACCTCAAATTTAACTATCCCCAAAAAGTTCCAATGATGAAATGAATCCCCGAGATGACTAAAGTCTGCTCGTTTGTAACATCTTTAAAGTGTGCAAGCTTAAAACACCTAACCAACCCCACCAATGTGCAAAATCGATCACCAAGCCATTAAGTTGTGCTCTAACCTTATAAAATATGAATTATCAAAATAATTAGAGGTTTTATTTTAAGAAAACTCTTCTCAAAATGCTCAGCTCATTAGGTCAGTGTGTATTTCATTAGACCGGGACCCAGCTTTATGAAAAAATAAAAATCAATTTGATAAAATAGACTTTAAAAACACATCTGGAAGTCCCCAAAACCTTTGAAAGTGGTCCTAAAATGGTCCAACACAACTCGAGTGTCAACGTGTGTCGCTCAGAAGTACTCGTAAACACCCCTAGGTGTCATGTGCTAAAATCAAGGTCAAATTTGGCAAAATGGACTTCGAAAATGCGTCTAAAAGGCCCAAAAACCCTAAGAACCAACCCTAGAATAGTGTACGTAGAACCTGGGAAGAGCGCGTAGAGCACATGGCCACACACACTTGGTGTGGCCACATGCAAAAATCCCCTTATATGTGCATGACCACACCTACACCACCCCATTCTACATAATTTTTTCCTATAAATAAACACCTCTTCACCCCATTTTAGAGGGGGGAGCAAAAAACACACACACACTCAAAAATCAATCCTATCAAAGGTGCTGGAAACCCCATTCCATACAGTTTTTGCTCTCCCATAGCCTTTTCCTTAAGTTATTAGATCCCTTTTCCATTAAACCAAGCCTCATCTTTATCAAAGGATGCTTCAAAGGTATACAATCTAGCACCATTCTACTATCATTTTGAACCTCTCGATGAGAAAAGCTTGATAATCTTTTGAAGCTAAAGCTTCAAAGCTCACATAAGCTTAGTCGAGTCTGAGGATCGTACAATCACTTTAGCACGTTTAGTTTATCGTATTGTATTTTATTTTACTATCACCAACATTTGGGAATATTGTTGTGCTTGTGTGATAAGACTGGCAACCTTGCATGTTATGTGAATAATATATGTTTTATTATGCTCATTTCATATCATCATTTTGCATCCTCTATTTCCAAAATCATGAAATCACATCATAAATATCAATAATGTGAAAAAGTTCATGTCCCAGAATAAAGTCATCATGCTCTTGATCCAGTGATGACCTCATGCATCCTTTATATTATCATCATTCATCATCATAGCATAAATAATCACTACAAGTATGATCATCCTATCATTTATTGATCAAGCTATGTAAATGGTCATATTATCCTTACAGATCAATCATATTAGATTTAATTTTCCATAATCTTTTCCATTTCATATGTATTTTATCAAGAAAGAGATGTAATAAAATTTTCAATTTTATGATCTCACCCTATCTGATATACTATGTGAATGCTATATAAACTGTCATTATTAAAACTAGGGTGAAATAGTAGCTATACATCGAATATCATATAATGAGAAATAGTCAAAAGGTAGATGTGATCCCTTGAACCCGAAAATCTCTACTAGGGACAATACTCGCTGAGTGACCCGATGTCGTCCTTTTCTTTTCTCGATTTTCTAAAAGTTAGGTGATGACTCCATAAAATCACACTTGTCCTTATGTGGTAAAGTTGTCATGTCCCTTGGAAATAGAAAGACCCACTACAAAAAGAATAAAATAAAAACCAGCTAGAGGTCGCTCATAAATTTATTTTGAAAATACTCATGCTAGTGGTTCAAAAATTATAAGCCTAAGTACTCTAATTACTAAGGTTTACTAAAAGCATTGTCTTAAAACCAATGGACCTAAAAAGTCTAGTAGAAATAAGACTAAAAATTTAGAGTAAGTAGCTTAAGAGGACTTAAGAGCCTAGGAAACCCAATCATGCTCATTCTCAAGGTTTTCATAGCTTTAAAATGAAAGAGAATGCACCAAATATTAGATGTCATTATTATGGAGTGATAGGACATTTAAATTTTAGATGTTATATTAAAAAAACTCATTTAAGCTACTCAAATAATAGATCTTTCAATACTAACCCCTAAGGACCCAAATATATTTAGGTACCTAAGGTGCAATGAAGGATTTTCTTGTAGGTGTGCTTAGAATATACAATGTGCAAATAGAAGTGGTATTTAGATAGTAGATGTTCAAGGCACATTACCGGGAAGGCTAACCTCTTCTCTCATTTAGAGATAAAAAAAAAAGGAGGCAAAGTTACATTTGGTGAAAATGTCAAGGGTAAGATCATAGGCATTGGTTAAGTTAGTAAGAAAGACTCTACTCATTTTGAATATGTTCATTTGGTTGATGGCTTAAAGCATAATCTACTTTATGTTAGTTAATTATGTGATAATGTAATATAATAACTTTTAAATTAAAGAAATGCTTTGTAACTCATGTGGAAAAGAACAAAGTCATCTTCAATGGTGAAAGAGTTAACAATGTTTATATTATTGATCTATCTTGTCTAACTAACCAAGGTGTTAAGTGTTTTGTTGCTATTAAGATGACACTTGAATATGGTATAAGAGATTTGGTCATGCTAGCATAGAACTCATTGGAGATTTAAACTAAGGTGATCTTGTCATTATCCTCCCTAAAGTGAAGTTCCAAATGGGAAAGTATGTGGATCTTATCAAATGAGTAGTCTTGAAGAGTTAAATCAACAACAAAGAGTAATAGAGAATGATCAAGCTATTTCCCTTCCAATTGAGTTATCTTAAAATGTTGGATGATAATTCATTGTGATATATGGTTGCTTATGTCATTATAATTAATTGCTTGAACCTTGAGTTTTTAATTTGTTATATCCTTGAATTTTGATTAATTGTGGTGAAATATTGAACTAGTCCCTAATGTGTTTAAAGTGGCTTAACCATAGTTCAAAGTTTGATTTTTTCTTAAATCCTAAATTTAAATCATTATTATTATACTATTGTCACTGGCAGTGATGGTTCTACTCTTTTAAATAAATTCATTTTCTTTTACTTAAATTTTTGTCATGATTTTGACACCCCTTTCATTACCTATGACATGCCTAAAGTTAGTGATTGGGTATGTAAAGCATTTTTTCTAAACCTAGTCCATCTTCTTTGTCCTCATACTTTTCTTCTTTTAACCTAATTTTTTTTTACAATTCCACTTCACTTTTAATTTTCACCTAATCCCACATCACTTTCATCACCATTTTATGGTCATCATTCATCATTCATCATATCATCATCTCCCAACAATCATTTAACATTAACAACAAAACCCACTTGTTTCTTAGTCTCTACTTGAATTTGTCCCCACCCAAATCAACCTCTAAGGAGCCAACAAAAAAAGGAACACAGCTAAAAATTGTCAGGAAAAAGGGCCCATCTGATCCTTTGTTATCCTCACTTACAACCAAAAAGCAAAATAAAGGTATTTTGTGCTAAAATCTCATCTGATCTTTTCCATGCAATTTTTTATTGGAAATAATAAAGAAAACTATGACATGAAAAGAAAATGAAAGAGTTGCTTGATAAACTGAAGTTAAGGAGAATAGTACATGGAAAGAACTCACTACAGAATATCAGTTTCAACCTAGAATTTCTAAGAGTTCAGGTCTGATCTCCTTTATGCATAAATACTTACATCAAGTTATGTCCTATTCTGTGTTAGCTAGAGGTTAAAGCCATGGAATGTCCAAAAATTAAAAGTATTTGTGCTTTGGTATGGCAAAAAAGAGAAGGATTTAGCCTTAGTTAAGATATTTGTAGAACACTTATGGACTATTGCTACTGCCAAATCTAGCAAAATTTGAGTTTGGGTAAAATAATTTAGCATGATTATGACTTTAGAGTTTCAAAGGATGGCAGAAAGATGAAGCTCCATCAACCTCCAAGAAATTCCCAATACTTCAACATCTTAAAGAAAATGAAAAAGCAAATGCAAGCAATCCAATTCAGCCTAAAATTCACTTGAATGACAAATTTGGAGCTATCAGACCTCCATCTCTACCTTAGATTCTCAACTTGGCCTTATGGACACCAAAATTGACAATATTGCTATTAATGTAGCTTACTCCCTGCTCACCATGAATACCATTAATTCTTCATTTTGTATCTCATTTCACTTCACATTTTTTATTTATTTAAAATAGTATTTTGTGTCTTTTTAAACTTAATGTGATTATAGCTTTTAATCAATTGGGAGATATTTTCTATTTTATGACAATGATATAGATATTTGATATTTGTGAAATGAAATTTTTTTTTAGGATTTTTAGTTTATAATATTTTATGATTTGTTGGAATTTTATTTAGTTATTTTGGTTTGAACTATGATGCTGATATTGGAAGTGTTAAATTGGATGTGTTGATATCGGTTAAATTGGAGGTGTTAATTACATTTTCATAAATATTGATTTGGTTTTTAAATATTGGATATTGTGTACTATGTTATGAATATGGATATTGCTTATGTGAAGTAATTGATAGTTATATTGCATTTGATTTGGTATAGATATCCCTTCGAATATTTATATTATATTTTTTTAGAATTATTATTATTGGTTGATGTGTTGATATATTTTTTTGACTATGCAAAATTTGTGACAAATTAAAGTTGCAAATGGTGATTTTTAAGTTATGGTTATGACCATGACTGTATTATTTCTAGAATCATGTTCTTGTCACTGGTCATAATTCTTATTTCGTTGTCATAATTCTATGTTCTTGATTTATACATGATTTTGTGTTAATTGTGATTGCTATGATTGACACCTTTTGTCTCCTCTATTTCTTTTGTTATTTTGTATAGTAGCAAAAGGGGAGAAATTATTGAGAAAGTTAAAGTGTAAAATGTTTATTTGTTAGATATTGTGAATTGTGTTTAGGGTGAATTACTTTTATGGTTGAGAATTTTTTTTGAAAGGGGGAGAATTATTTTTGAATATATTTACTCTGGATATATTTTAATTGATGGTTGAAAGTTGAATTGTGATTGATATGTTCATGATAATAATTTACTTATGATTTTCATTTATTGATGTATGGTTGCTCAAATATGCAAAAATCAAAATGATTAAGAAAGTTAAAGTGTAAAATGTTTATGTGTTGGATATTGTGAATTATGTTTGGGGAGAATTACTTTTATGGTTAAGAATTTTGTTTCAAAGGGAGAGAATTGTTTTTTAATATATTTTTTCTGGATATATTTTAGTTGATGGTTGAAAGTTGAACTGTGATTTTCATTTATTGGTGTATGGTTGCTCAAATATGAAAAATGGACTTATTTAATGATTTTTGTAATTTTAATTGAAGGTGTATTTTATGGGGGAGTTGTTCCCTCCTATTAGTCGCCTAATTTTACATAATTATTTATTACTATCAAAAAGGGGGAGATTGTTGAACCTTAAAGGTAAAATAATCATTTTTATAGTCATAAGTAATTAAGTAAAATTGTATTTAATCCATGTGTTTAGTTTTTATATTCAGGTTAATTAATATTGCATAATTCAAGTCTAGACATAAGCAAACAAAAAGTCAATATGTTGATTTTTCAAGTCTACAACCCTGTTATAAGTGGTAACGAACTCATCATGACCATGACAAACTGGGAAAATGGAAGATCAAATTTTCTATTGAGATCCTAAGTCAAATTTAGTCAAACATGGTGGGAATCTTTATTATAAGTGGTCATAAGCAAATCTTAATCATTAGAAAAAATTTTCAAGCAAAATTATAAAGTTCCAAATTACAAATTTCAACAAGTGGTCGAGACTTGTCCTGACCAGTGTCACCACTGGTGTTATGATCATGATGGCTAAAATTATGATCATGATGATTTTACCATGATCATCACGACCAACTCCAAAAAGTTATTAAGAGTTGTCATAACCAGCATTACCACCATAGTTATAATCATGAAATTGTATGAATTCAAGTTTCTTTTTAGCACCTCCAAAATTATGATCATAATGATTTTGTCATAATCATGATAACGTGCAGACTTACTTTTTCTAAGTGATTTCTAATAGCTCTATTTGCATTAAATGCACCTCTAATAGTTATTTCTCTTTTTAAGGATATAAATACAATTCTGATTTTAGCTAGAGGAAGTGAAGGAAGTTGAGCAAACATATTTAGAGTAATCTTGAGCAATTAATCTTGAATTTATTCTTTAACAACTTAAGCTCTTCATCTTTAATTCTTGTAAATTCCTTCTATCTCAAGAGTGTTCTTAAGTGTGGGTTGGTAAGTTTTTAAAATCATTATTCAAAAGATCAATAGTGAGATTGAGTGAGTTGGGTTAGGGTTTTATTCACTTGTAAGCTAGGAGGATTGTTCTTAGTAAGTGGGTTTGAGTGTGAGCCATGGAAAACACTTAGGTTTGAGTGTAAGCCATTAAAAACACTTAGTTTTGAGTGTGAGCCATTGAAAACACTTAGGTTAGAGTGTGAGCCTTATAAAACACTAAGGTTTGAGTGTGAGCCTTGGGAAAACACTTAGTTAGCTTGATTTAAGCTTGTAAGGGTTTAATCTACACCTTGAAGTAAATTGAATAGTGGATTAAAATTCTCAATAAGTGGTTAAGGAGAGGAGTAGGCTTTAAGGGCTAAACCTCTATAATTCCTTATGTTTTTCTTGCTCTTATCTTTCACCTTTTAGTGCTTAAATTCTATTTTTAATGCTCAAATTCTATTTTTAGTGCTCAAATTCTATTTTTAGTTTGCTCATTATTAAAATTCAAAAATTGCCCATCTACCTCAAATAGTCAATTCACCCCCTCCCCTCTTGGCACTTGTGGAATTATATAATCCTAGGCCTAAAACCCAAGGTTGAAAGCTGTAAAAGAAGAAATAAGTAAGTCAAATGGGCACAATCAATAGGATAGTCAAAGAAATGCCTACCCTAGAAGTGATTGGAAAAGGGCCTACTGTAGACGGTGGGGTTTAGCACACATCTAAGATTTTAGTAATTGCAACACTGTTTAGGCTCAAGGCCTTAGGGAACACACTACTATACCACAAAGGCATAGCATGGAGAAAACGAGTCACCACCCAGGGTAATAACTAAGATAATTCGATTGGTGGTACCTGATTCTCTAAAAGAAAGTTAGCACCACAACTAAGAGATTCTGGGAATGGAATACTAACTTCTTTTAGTCTCGTGTTCATTTAGAATTACTTTATAAATCATTACTTCATTCTCTAATTACATACAATTTTATTAAACCCTATTTAATCATCCATCTAACCCTAAGGCATCTAGTCAATAAAATCACACATAAAAAATGCATTCAAGCACATCATCCTTAAGTCTAAACTAGGTTAATTTTATTGAAAGTTAGCTAGATTTATAATTTTTATTTACAAATGAAAATGGACTAAAGGTAGGCCTACATTGTTATTAGTTAATGATTTTAAGTCTATTGATTTCAATTATCTATAAATAGTCCTAAATCTATAAATTTTTAAAGAAATTGGATTTTATAAGTGAACCTAAGTCTATTTATTTAAAAATAAAAAGTGGGTCTAAGTCTATTTATTTTTTAAAAATAAATAAAATTAGATGGGCTAAGCTAAGTTTAACTTAATTTTAGTTAATCTAAGAATGGGCCTAAGTCTAAATTAATCTAATGGGCCTAAATTGATTTTAATTAATTAACATAAACCATTTTAAGCCTATTTTATTTAGTGGGTTTGAACCTATCGTGGGCTTGGGGCCTAAAGAACTAAAAGATCTAAAAACAAAACCTAAACAAAAATCATAACAAAATCATATCAAACACAAGATTTATGTGATTTTCTAAAAACCCTAAATCAATTTACATGCAACCCTAAATTAATCTACACCCATCATTAATTTTAATTGATTTTAACCCAATTGAACCTAAATTACTAATTCATTTTAAAAGCAGAAAAGTAAAATTTTACTATTCCCACTACTAGGGTTATTACAATATTCTACATGCTAGAAATTAAAATTAATTACAAACCCAAATTAATTAACACATAAAACACAAAAAAATAATAAACACAGAAACATCAAACCCTAAAATCTAATCACAGTTTAGAATCCATGGAATTCCATGGATCTTCTATTTGATTTTTGGATATCTGGTAGTAACCTCAACAATCCTCAATTAGATTCCAAAAGGAAAACACAAAAAAAAAAGAAAAAAATCATAGAAATCACATTAGCCAAATAAGTAAAATAACAAAATAACAATTAAAGGAAATTAAATTAAAAAGAAAATCAAATAACAATTAAAGGAAATTAAATTTAAAAGAAAATCAAAAGACAAGAGAAAATGGAAATAAGATGTTATGCATATGCTTTTGGATGGCCCCTCATATTGGGATTGTCACCATTTTTAAACTCATTGTTTGATTATGGACAAGGACTAATTGCATTCAAAGACATAAATCGTTCTTTTCAAAGCCTTTGAAGAATAGTATTAAGAAACTAAGGTTTTGAGAAACAAAAGAAATCAAGATTTTGAGTGTTGTGAAGGTTTTCTTCTCAGTAGCATCTCTGATTTTTTCACAATTCTAGGGCTTTCACACAGTAGGGTTTTTTTCTTTCACGTTGTCCTCCTCCTTCACTCACGCAGTCTCTGCCTTTTAAAAGCAAAGACTTGCAAGCTCACATTCCTTAATTTCAAGAAATAGACGCTATCTATCTAATTTTCAAAAATTTTTACGTGTTTTGACCATGTTATCTGCTAAAAAAATAAATAAATAAATAAATAAAATAAAATTTTAACCAATCAAAAAAGAGAATTTGATGAAAAAAATTGAAAAATAGGATTTTACACGCATTGGCATTGTGCAATGATGATCAGCATTGTGTAATGTCAGTCGGCATGAATGATGTCAATCTTCAAAATTTATTTTTATAATTTTTTTAAACTTTTAATTACCAAAAGACCCCTGAAAGCTTTATTTTTTTGCAATCATATCCTAAAAATGTTACAATTTAGTCCCTAAAGTCCAAAAAAAACCAACAACCGAGTTCAATGTTTTAATAAATTTCATCATAGGGGCTTACGTCACAATTGTGCACAATTGCATCCTGAAATCGGGTGCTTACAACTGCTACAATAGAGATGTATGAATAAAAGTCATGAATTGCATGTCGATTTATTCTAAATAATCCTCAATTAGTACACCCGCAAGAGCTTCATCTAGTATAGTATCCTCTAGCATATAGATCCAGAACATTGAAAGGGGAGGTGATTCAGGAATGCATCTCCTATTAAGACCTCAATACCACTCAAAAATATGCTCTCCTAGATATTATTTAAGATAATTTAGACCTCGAAGCAAAACTCGCCTAATGACTAAGGGCTCAAATTGAAGCATAGTATTGGACCAGGCTGTTTGAGGACCCCACATATCATAATCAAGTTATTAAACATAAGAAAAGGGGCAAGTAAGTATAAAATTGATTGATTAAAATTATTAACTACATTCTTTCTTGTATTACAAGATTACATTATTTCTGGTATTACAAGATTACCTCGTCCTAAGAAAGAGTGTTGAGTCTCAAGCAATATACATGAATGTTTACCATCTCCCGCCGCAAGTTCCTACTAGTAGCCCATCGAGTTAATATAGGGAAAGCTCTCTCACTGACAAGAATAATTTTCTTGATTAGCTTAATCTTTAATCCCCAAACCTACAAGGCACAATTAAGTCAGTGTAAAGCCATCTCTTCATCAGAGCATATAGAGATTAATAGTTGTTTTACCCTCTAATAGTAGGAAGAGTGAGTATAAAAGCATGTTGACCTTAGCAATAATCAATCTTAATTTTGATCTTAATAAACTTAATTTTGAGCATTTAATTTTTTTGTTTAAGTGTGTATAAGTTAGGACTCTATTGGAAGTTAAAATGAAGTATGATTATCTTGGGCTGATTAGACCTTTGAGATTTAATGAGGCTTTTAACATCCTTAGAGCTTTATAATAAGAAAATTATCTCCTTAAAATATAAAGTAGACATCTTAAGCTTTCTGAATTATGCTTATTTGTCAAAATCTGAGTTCATTTAGGTATGCAAATTTTAAATTGAAATCCATGTATATGTCTACCATTTTAGATTGCACAACTCTTAGTATTTTGGACACATATTGAGTTACAGAAGTCCAATTTAGGTGATTCAAAATGATATGTAAAAATAAGTCAAATATCTAAAACTTTTATGAAAAATTATGGGTAAATAAAAACTTCTTCAGTCTTAAATTACGGCTTCAACTTGGGTATAGCTGTCTAACAGTAGTCTGCATCTCAGATTGCACATCTCTTAGTATTTTGGACATATATTGAGTTTAAAAAGTCCAATTTAGGTGATTCAACATGATATGGAAAGATAAGTCAAATATATAAAACTTTTATGAAGAAATTATAGGCAAATTTAAACTATTCAATAGCAAATCACGGCTTTAACTGGGGTATAACTGTCTAACATAGTCTGCATTTTAGATTGCACAATTCTTAGTATTTTGTACATAACTTGAGATAAAAAAAAGTCCAATTTAAGTGATTCACAATGATATGGAAATCTAATTCAAATATCTATAGCTTTTATGAAGAAAGTGTGGGCAAATTCAAACGTATTAAGTAGCTAATCACAGTTTAATCTATGAATAGCTATTTGATAGCATCACTTTCAATGATTCAAATATAGATGTTGGACACATTATTTGCACCTCCAACGGCTATATTTTTTAGTTTTTATCTTTATAAACACCTCGAAGCTGAATGGAAGTTAAGAAACTTATTTATCATTCTTTCTTTCTTAAGCATTCATTGAGCTCTCAAATTTTCTTAAATAATTCTTTATTTGTAATAACTCTTGTGAGAGTTGGTTGTGTATTAGAAATAGAATTTCTCTTCATCTTAAATCTTAGGTTAGAGTACGAAAGGAAGTGAGATTTATTTCTAAAGGAATTGGTTTAAGTGTTATCCATTGAAATACTTGGGTTTTGATTTTTTAAGTGAGCCTTGAAAACTTAAGTTGTAAGGTTACAAGAGTGAGCTATAAAAATCTTATGTAATCTCAATCTTGTGAATAAGATTGTAGGTGATTAAAAATCCTAACTTGGGGATAAGTTAGGTGGAACGTAGGATTATTATTGAATCCAAACTCCTTAAATTTTTGTGTTCTTCATTCTTCCTTCTCAACTTCCATTCAATTCTTGCAAAGAATTCTTTTAATTTCTCATTTTTATTTGATAGTCCTATTCACCCCCCCCCCCCTCTAGGACTCTTTTTAATTGGTATTAGAGCTTGAATTCTAGGTACTTCATTGCTAGAATACAAGATCATGGGGAGTGAATCACAAAATACCTCCTCTCCTATACCATTCTTTGATGGTAGTCACTATACACATTAGAAATTCAAATTGGAATTATATCTTGATTGTGATTCCATCAAACTTTGGGACATTGTCCTAAGAGGTTGGGAACCACCTACAACTATCATTGATGGTGTGGTAACTACTCTTGTAATAAGCTAATAGAGTATTTATCAAAAGAAAGAAAATCACAAAATAAAAAAGCTATAATTACTCTAGACTCTTTAATGACAAGAAGAAAGAGGCAAGCTTCAACATTGTATGTGGCCAAAGAAATGTGGGAGACCTTAGAAAACCACTACGAAGGTAAATTCAAGTAAGAAGCAAGAAGGTTCAACTTTATATGTATGAATATGAACTCTTCAAAATGAAGCCTCATGAATCAATCACATAGATGACAAACCACTCAATGCTCTCTTTACAACCCTTAAGAAACTTGGAAAATATTTCTCCAAGGAAGAGGCAAATAATAAGATTCTAAGAATCTACTTAAGAAGGATTAGGAATCTCATATTACTTCAATTGAGGAAGCTCAAGACCTCTCCACTTTATCAACTGATGTGCTCATTGGTAAGCTTTAACACATGAGCTCACTATCAAGCAAAAAGGTGAAGAAAAAAAAGAGAAAGAAGAAAAAAAAAGCATTAATCTAAAAGCTCTTCAAGAAGATAGTGAAGAGGAAAGCATCAAAGATTATAGTGATGAAGATGGTGACATTTCCATGCTCACTAGGAACTTTAAAAAGTTTTTAAGAAAGAAAAACTTCTCAAGAACAAGGGACTTCAATAAGAAGTTCGAAGGAGATGGGAAGAAGAAAACTAAAGAGGTTACTTGCTATGAATGCAAGAAACTAGGACATATTAGAAGTGAGTGTCCTAAACTCAAATTAAGAACAAGGGAGCAAAAGAGAAAAAGAAGGCATTCAAAGCTACTTGGGATGATTCCTCTAAATCTGAAGAGGAAGAGGAACAATAAAAGGTGGCCAATCTTTACTTCATGGCCCTTGAAAATGAAAATGAGGTACCATCTACTTCTTATTCTTCCTTTAATGATTATAATAATTATGATGATAATGAGAGCTCTATTATGAGTAAATTCCTTATTAAATGCAAAATTTTATTATCTAAGAAGAAATATTATAAGCATGAGTTAGGTAGCTTAAATAGAGAATTAGAAATTTTAAAAATTAATTTTGCTAAACTTGTTGAATCAAATAAAAAACTTTTTAGTGATGCAAAATCTTCTAATTCTTTGGAAGATCAACTTAAAAAAGCAAAGATGAAAATCTTAAGTTTTCTAAGGAGGTCTTAGATTAAAGAATTCCATTGCTAAATTTAAGAAATGAAAAGAAACTTTAGATAGTATTTTTGACTCTCAAAATTTTCATGAAGATACCCATGGAATTGGATATAAGAATGAAATGTCTTCATCATCTTCATCACATTTTAATTTTGTAAAAGCTTCACATGATTTCACTCCTTTAACCTCCAAATTAAATGAGACTCAAGCTTTCAAAGCTAAAAGATCTCATGTGTTAAATAGCAAGGGAAAGTCTTATAAGATTCATCCTTCATTAACACAAAGAGGTAAGGCTCAAATAGAGCTCCTAAACCCAAGCATGCTTATATGTACATTAGACACAATTATAATAGCCATGCTACATAATACAATGCACATAAACATGTTGCATAAAATTATCGAAATATATATCACTATTGTCAATGCATGTCTCACTTAATGACACAAAACAATTGGAGATACACACAACACCAAAGGCATATTGCACACACTAGGAAAGCATTTCATCCTAAGAGGAATAAATTTGAAAATATTGTATGTTCTTATTGTATAATAAAAGGACATACTAATAAAGTGTGCTTCTAAAGAAGACTGCATATGAATTTACTTCCTATGAATTATCTTGAAACTAACCAACCTAGACCAATAAAGGTTTGGGTCTAAAAGAACACTTTAATTGTATTGTGTAGATGTACTTTACATCCACAAGAACAAAAAGCAAGTGGTATCTCGATAGTGGATGTTCAAGGCACATGACAGGAACAAAGAACAATTCAACAAACTTGATGCTAAAGATGGAGGACACGTTACTTTCGAAGATAATGCAAAAGGAAAAATTATTGGCATTGGAGAAATAGGTAATCCTCAATCCTTATCTATACATCAAGAATTTGCAAAGGAAATAAAGAAATAATCAAAGATGATAAATTACAAAACACTTAAAATCAGTTTCTCTATTCCCCAGTGGAGTTGCCACTATGAGCAATGGGGTTAAGAACGCACCTAAATATTTGGCGACCACGATACTGTGTGAGCTCAGGGCCTATTAGAAAATACAAAATGGGCTTAAGGCCAAAAATGGAGATGGAGTTGCCACCCGGATGAAAGTCAGGACACATTGTACAACAACTGAATTTCATAAAAGTTCCTAAAAGCTGTCATCAAATATCGGGTTCGGAAACTTAGTATGGGCTTTTGGAATGCCCACCTAACCTTGTGATTAGCCTCCATGTGTGTTTCATATTTTATTACTTTTGATTATTAAATTATTTCCTTATTCTAATGTGCATCGCAATCGTTTCCAATTTTACATTTTAGCTCGAATTTGCACATTAGTCCTATTTTCATACTTATAGCCCGACATTCAATATAAAAAAAACAAATAATAATAATTTACAACCATACATTCCAAATGAATGAGGAAAAGATTAGAGATTACAATACTTTGTTTAAAGAAACGTAAAATAAACAAAAAATAAACTAATTAATTAGATAAATAAAACCTCTCAAGAACTAATTAATAGGCTAATTATTTAATGATTAAAAATCACCAAAAAATCCCTACAATAAACACGAATTAGTCCTTTCTCGTAAACAAGAATATTATCTACAAAATAATTAAAAAATAATATCCATAGGAAATGAAAATAAAATCACAAAAATAGTTTACCAATAACATAATAATATTATACAATAATAACATTAAACAACATAGTAGTAAAAAAATCAAGATATATAACAAGATAAATATAGGAATCATGCAAAATATACAAAATAAATGTAATAACTCAAGTTTTTAAATGGTTGTTATCGGGATATGCAGTGTTAATAAATTTTTAAAATATATTTGATTATTTAATCATTTTGTTAATAATTAATGTTATTTTACATTTATTTAAAGTTTTCTATGTAAAAATTTTCCCGAAACTCATTATTTTGGAAAATAATATTTTATTGTTTAATGTTATTTTATTTCATTAAATTATATGGTTTCATGCATGATCATTATTTTGTGTATTAATATATATACATACACATGCATATGTATATATATATATATATATATATATATATATATATATATATATATATATACATACATATATATATGTATATCTGAAACCTACCCCTCACCGTTGCAAGTTCAGCCACCTACTGTCGCTGTGCCTCCCAGAGTGCCACCGTCTTCCCTAGCTGCTCCGCCACCCTCCTTGTAATATCCCGTGTTTTTAAATATTTTATACTGCATCGGGATATGCAGTGTTAATAATTCTTATATAATATTGATATATTTCATGAGTTGTTATTTAATAAAAATTGATTTTTTTATTATTTTATGTTATTTTAAGTACTTTACGTAGAATTTTCCCGGGACTCGTATTTTCGGAAAAATTTACACGTAAGAAGTTCAATATTAATTATTTTCAATGTATTTATAAAATTGCATGAGTCCATGCATTATTTTAATTGTCATATTAAAACATATATATATATATATATATATGCACATATATTTACATAATTGATTTAAATTTCTATTAAATCATATTATATTATATAGTTAATATTTAATTAGTATGTGTGTGTGTATATATATATTTTAAGATGTGGTGTATGTTTCTCTTAAATATTATATTAAATTAATATATTTTAATATAAATTATTAAGTTATTAACACACACACACATATATATATATATATACAAAATTTGTAAAATTACAAATTCTACCCTCCCCTTCCTCCTTCTCTTCCCCGACGACCCCAACCCCCCCTCACCACTGCGCACGCCGGCCACCTACTGTCACTGCGCCTCCCACCGTGCCACCTCCTTCCTCCAGCCATTCCGTCGCCTGCAGGTGTCTTCTCCAGCACCGGTGAGTTGAGTTTCGGCATTTTGGCCGAAAGTTGGCCTTTTCTTCACAACTCACTATTCCGACCACCAAATTCCTTCATTCTGGTGTTGTTGGACTCCCCTGAAGCCATAGAAGACGATTCCAAGCTTTGTTTAAGCTCAAAACTTGATTTGATAAGGTTTTTCTCAATTTTTCAATTCGGCCATCTAAGGGTTTTTGATTTTTTTTTTTGAGCTTTAAATGGTTAATTCATGAAAAGTCCCTCAACAAATGTTGATTCTAGTAGCTTAATCTATATGTATGAATTTTTGTAGAATTTTTGGAGATTATTTTGATTTTTGGGTATTTTTGAATATTTTAATATTATTTTCTAATTTTCGAAAATTAATTAAATAAATTATGAAATTGTGTTTTATGATAAATATAGGTGTTAAAATGAATTATAGAAATTTATTTGGATTTTTTATGAATTTCTATGTATTTATTTTGAATTTAATTAGTTTATGTAATTTTGAGAAAATAGGGTTAATTGTGTTTTTAATTGAAATTAATTAGTTAATTGAGTTTAATTATTGATATTATTGATAGAAATGTTGAGAAAATTAATTTTGGATAATTATACTATTTTTGGTGAATTTTGAATGAATTTTAGTATATTTATATATATATATATATATATATATAGGTATTTTGGTAATTTTATCCTTAATTGGCTAAAAATGTAATTAAATTGGTTTTAATAGTTATTTAAGGTATAAAAATGATTTCTATAAATTATTTAGTATTTTTAATTGATTAAAACTATTTTCCGTGAATTATTTTCAATTATATATATAATATACGATTTTTCTAATAAATGAGTTTTTATTGGTTTTTAATGCATTTTAAGGTTAATTATATAATTTCTACTTATAAAATGTATTTCTGTGATATAAGGGTATTTTTGATTTTTTTTATAATTGTTCTGTGATTGTGGACGTCGGTAAACTGTAGTTTGGAGTCCGACCGAGGGGTTGTGGATGTATTTCTGTGTCTATTTTTCAAAGTGTGTTTCTTTGCAGGGCCGGCTCTACTCTTTGAGTAGAGAGATGTCCATTTTACAGGGGAGGTTCTGCCGGATTTTCTGTAGAATTCTCGTAAAACATGATATCCAGTCGAACCCTAATTCTGATTCTGAGTCTAATATTCTAGATTGAGTTTTTAGGATTTTCTGTTAGGTTTATTCTGATGTCTGTTATTTTTGTATGTTTAGTTGCACCGAGACCGAGGCCTAGTGGACCAGGCCCGTCGGACCTATCTTGAGGAGCGCACTAAGTGTGAGTTACTATTTTATATATATATGTTTAGGGTGCATGATTTAGAAACGTATGTTTTATTTTGATTAAATATGCATAAATGGTTTAATTATTACTTAAGTTTATTTTTAGTTTATTTTTGGTTTATTTTCTGTATATTTTAAACTATATGCATGTCTTATTAACGAATTATGCTTAAAATGTTTTTGAATATATTTCTAACTTATTTTGTAATTATATTGGATTTATTTGATGTATATATACTCGAAATATACCTGGTTTACTTTTGGTATATTTTTAGTATATATATGGTTTATTGTTGCTATTACATTTAAATTCATGCATCATTTACTTTTATGAATGTATGTTTTATATTTAAAATGAAGGATATCAATAGAACGTGCTACCTAGTGGGCAGCACTAGGACCGAGTACGTACCAATACGCTGATAGCATTTAGGCTATATTACTAACCATTTGTGGATATTGATTGGATTGATTATTTGATGTGTGATATGATTTGGTAGTGTGATTGCTGGAGCTCGGTTGACCAAGTGTCTCGGGGCTAGTCTACTGTCCAAATGGAACAAGTGATTATATATTGGAATAAATGAGCCTGTATGGCTAGAGTGTTGTCTAACACTGTTTTGAGGTTGCGATTTTCTAGGGTTCTATTTGATCCTTCATAAACAGTGATTTTTAATAAAAATATATAAAATGATTTTATTGCATCTGTGTGTATTTACTTGTATATATATACATATTATATATATACTTTTGATTGTGTGCATTGGCATTTAGTATGCACGTATATATATTATAGTAATTCACTCAATGAGGTCTGACTCCCCTCTGTTGACCATTTTTCAAGAGAGTCTTCTTTCTCAAACCTCAGTAGCAGGCCTGTACGCCGGATTTCTTCCGCCTCGGCTTCTTTATGTAAACTGCTTATCTGAGTCTTGAGTTTTACTTTATGATCTAGACACTGCAACAGTTATGGTCATTTTGGTGATTGGTGTATTGTATTTATATGAGATATGTAATTTTAAATATTTAAACTGAAACTTGTACCAAAGGATTTGATATAAATTCATTTGGTGTAAATGTTATTTTTGATATTTATGATCTTATTTCCGCTGCATTAAATACTGTTATAATTATTATTGTATGTTTTATTTTATTTTTAGGCTTGCTACGGGTTCCGGATTCAAAAGAATTCCCATCCCTAACGCCGGTCATGGCCCCTGTTTTAGGTCGTGACACTCCTTCACCCTTCTCCAGCGCCGTTCAACTTGTTTTTGTCTGAGAAACCCGAAACTCTTCTCTCCTCCGTTCATCCACTTTCCGTTCACCAAATCCGATGATTCCGGTGCCGTTGAGCTCCTAGAACTCCATAAAAGCCGATTCCAAGCTCCTTGTAGCTTGAAAACTCGATTTAGTAAGGATTTGAGCTTGATTTCATTTTTGGCCATTTTTGTTTCTCTATTTTTTTGAACTTTGATCTTTAAGATTCAAGCTAAGTGTCTTCACAAAAGTTAATTCTACTAGCTCAATCTACACTCTTGAATTTTTGTGGAATTATTGGAATTTATTTTGATTTTTGTGAATTTTTTATTTTTTATTATTATTTTCTAATTTTCGTAAATTAATTAAATGAATTGTGATATTGTGATTTTTAGTGTTTATGGTGGTTGAAAATAATTATAGAATTTAATTTATAATTTTTGTGATTTTTGTATAATTAATATAATTTTATTTAGTTTATGTAAATTTTGTAAATATAGGTTATATATGTGTTTTGTTAAAATTAATTGGTTAATTGAGTATAATTGATGATTTTTTTAAATTATATGTTGAGAAAATAATTTTAGAGTATTTATATAATTTTTAGTGAATTTTTGAGTAATTATAGTATATTATGTGAATTTTTATATATTAGGGGTATTTTGATAATTTGGTAGTCATTTTAGCTAAATGTTAAATTTAATTGGTTTTAATAATTATTTAAAGTATAAAAATATTTTTTACAAATTATTTACTATTTTTAACTAATTAAAACTATTTTTGAAAATTATTTTCAAATTATATATAATATACTATTTTTGTAAATAAATGGGTTTTTAATAATTTTTAATATGTTTTTGGGCTAATTGAGTAATTTGGATTTATAAAATGAATTTCTATTAATATTGATGTATTTATCATGAAATATCGGTTTTTAATAATATTATATTAATATTAGGATTTTTAAGTAATTATCGGTGATATAATTATTTTTAATGTTTAAATATGTAAATTGCTATATTTTGGTAGAAAAAGGGAATTTTTGGTATTTATGGAATTTTAATATATTTTATGTATATCTTGTGAATTGTAAACTTCGGTCGGTGGAAATTGCAATTTGAGGTCCAACCGAGGGGTTTTGAGGATTCTATATTCAAAGTATATTTTTCTTACAGGATCGGTTTTACTTTTTAAGTAGAGAGATATCCGTTTTATAGAGAAGGTTCTGTCGAATTTTTGATAAAATTCTCGTAAAACGTGACATAAGGTCTAATTATGTATGTGTTTGTGTCTAGAATTTTAGATCGAATCTCTAAAAGTTAAGTTAGATTCATTCTGATTTTTGTATTGTGATTTGATTATTTAGTTGGACCGAGATAGAGGCCTAGTGGACTAGGCCCATCGAACCCGTCTCGTGGAGCACACAACTGTGAGTTGTTATTTTATATATCCATGCATTTAGGTTGCATGTTTTAGAAATATATGTTTTAATTACATGATTTATGCATAAATTGTTTTAATAAATTATTAGTATATTTTTGGTATATTTTGAAATAAATGCATGTTTTACTCTTGATTTATACCTAAATTATTTTTAAGTATAAATATGGTTTATTTTTTGTTTATTTTATAATTGAACTGAATTTATCTGACATATATATATTCGAAATATACTTAGTTTATTTTTGGTATATTTCTAGTATATAAATGGTTTATATTGTCATTTAATTTGATATCATGCATTGTTTATTTTCCGAATGTACAATTTATTTTAATGAAGGATATCGATAAAACGTGCTTCCTAGTGGGCAACACTAGGACCGAGTACGTACCGATACGACGATAAAATTTAGGTTAAATTACTAACCTATTTGTGGATTATGACTGGATTAGTTTGATTGATGTGAGATGTGATTTGAGAGTGTGATTGCTGGAGCTCGGTTGACTTAATGTCTCGGGACCAGTCTACTGTCTAGTTGGACTAAGTAAATTTATTTGGAACAGGTGAGCCTATATGGCGTGAGTGTTGTCTATTACTATTTGTGATGGTGATCATTTAGAGTTTTATTTGATCCTTTATAAACTAATATTTTTCAATACTATACATGAAGTGATTTTTCAGCATCTGTGTGTACATGTCTGCACACACACACACACACACACACACACACACATATATATATATATATATATATATATGTCATATGCATATGTTTGAATGCATTTGACATATAGGAGATGCATGTATATATATTATAACAATTCACTCAGTGAGGTCTGATTCCCCTCCATTGATATTTTTTAGGAGAGTCTTTGAAAAGAGTCCTAGAGGGGGGGTGAATAGGACTATCAAATAAAAATGAGAAATTAAAAGAATTTTTTGCAAGAATTAAATAGAAGTTGAGAAGGAAGAATGAAGAACACAAAGATTTAAGGAGTTCGGATTCAATAACAATCCTACGTCTCCACCTAACTTATCCCCAAGTTAGGATTTTCAATCACCCACAATCTTATTCACAGGATTAAGATTATGCAAGAGTTTTATGGCTCACTCTTATAACCTTACAACATGAGTTTTCAAGGCTCACTCAAAAAACCAAAACCCAAGTGTTTCAATGGATAACACTTAAACCAATTCCTTTAGAAATAAATCTCACTTTCCTTCTAATCTAACCCAAGATTTAAGATAAAGAGAAATTCTATTTCTAATACACACCCAACTCTTACAAGAGTTATACAAACAAAGAATTATTTAAGAGAATTTGAGAGCTCAATGAAAGCTTAAGAGATAATAAAATGATAAAACAAGTTGCTTCACTTCCATTCAGCTCTAGAGGTATTTATACTAAAAAAATATAGCTTTTGGAGGTTCAAATGATGTGTCCAACGTCTATATTTTGAATTATTGAGACTGATGCTGTCAGACAGCTATTCATGGATTGAAACCGTAATTGGCTCTTCAGGACGTTTGAATTTGCCCATACTTTATTCATAAAAGTTGTAGATATTTTAATTATCTTCCCATATCAACTTGAATCACCTAAATTGGAATTCTTTATCTTAAGATATGTCCAAAATACTAAGGGTTGTGCAATCTGTAATGCAGACTACGGTCAGACAGCTATACCCAAATTGAAGCCGTGATTTGCTCATGAAGAAATTTTAATTTGCTCATACTATCTTCATGAAAGCTGTAGATATTTGAATTATCTTTTCATAAAATTTTTAATCACTTAAATTTGACTTCTTTAGCTCGGGATATGTCTAAATTACTGAGGATTGTGCAATCTGAAATGCAAAATATTGTCAGACAACTATACCCAAGTTGAAGCCGTGATCTGCTCCTGAATAAATTTGAATTTGCCCATATTTTCTTCATAAAAGTTGTAGATATTTGACTTATATTTTCATAGCATTTTGAATCACCTTAATTAGACTTTTTTAACTCAAGATATATCCAAAATACTAAGAGATGTGCAGTCTGAGATGACAGACGTATACGTGAATTTCAACTCAAAATTTGCATAACCAAATGAACTTGGATTTTCTCAAAAAAGCCCAATTCAGAAAGCTCAAGATGTTTACTTCAAATGTTAAGAAGCCCATTTTCTCATTTAAGAGCTCTAAATATGTCAAAAGCCTTCTTTAATCTCAGAGGTTCAATCAGCCCGAAAAGTCACTATAAGTCCAAAAGTGTATATGCTTGGTATATGTTTCGTATATAATTCCCTACACACTTAATTGAAATTATTAGTATAACAATTGTTTGTCAAAGTCCAAAATTAGGAGTTTGATCATGCAAATGGTCAACAATCTCCCCCTTTTTGGCTTTGACAACCAATTTGAAAAGATGATAAATAATATGTGTGTGTGTGTAAAAAAAATAATAAATAATATGTATAAGCACATTAAATAAAAATAACTCCCCCTTTCAAATTAAACAGATGCAAAATAAGAAACAATTTTGCTCCACCTTAACATGTGCATAAATTCAATATTTATCATGTATTAGAGCGTATAAATAAATGATTTATCATAGCATGTATAAGGGTTTAACAAATATATTCCTTTAACAAAAAATATATTTCTTTATTTCTCCTCCTTTTTGGACATGATAAGAAATATAAATAAATTTCATCATCCTTCTTGTCAAAAATAAAGATAACAAGTTATTAAATAACATGAAGGAAATAATTTCAAACATGTAATGCATCACAAAATAACATGTATGCTATATCAAAACATCACATGATCATATAGAGTTTAGTTATTCAATCGTACATAATCATGTGGTACTTAGCATATCTTAAACACAATTATTTATTCCCTAAGCACATAGCTTCTTTAGCTTCTTCTCCCCCTTTGTCAAAGACAAAAAGAAAAGAGAGAGATATAAGGGGAAATAGACCTAAGGGAGCCAAAAATACTAAAGGGAATAAAAGATCAAGAACCAAAACAATGCAAGCAAAGATATTCAAAATCTTTATGAAATTCATGTCATTTAAAAGATAAAAGCCATTTAAAAAAAATGTATACATGAATGTTGCATGAATAAGCTCAATTAATAGTCATGCAAAAAAAAATTCATGTAATATAAAAACAAAGTAAGCGAAACAAGGCTATTTATCATAAGGATAAAACTAGCCATACTTACATTTTTATTATGCATGAGAAAAAGAATTATGTGAAATAAATTCAAATAATTTTCTCCCCCTATTTCAATGGAATTAAAAAATATTGATATTAAGGACACACTATCACATAGTTATGTCACTTACATAAACACATCTTTGAAAAAATTTCCCTTAAAAGAAATTAACTAGGTACACATGCAAACTCAATTATTTTTCCTCCTTTGTCAAAATGCAAAGATAGACCAATCTTAAAAATATCTATGCATTATCAAAGATAAAAATAATTTCTAAGAAAACACAAAAATTAAACAAACTCAAAAATTTTTATCCTGATACCAATTAAAAACTTTTATAGGTCATACCCAACCTATATTATCTTTTGTCAAAATGCAAATAAAATTGCATTAAAAAAAATACAATGATATTAAAATACCAATTATAATCAAGATATAAAAACTAACAGCTCATGTTTTATATCCAAAAAAATTCAAAAAATAAACTGAACATAAACTAAAAAATAGTTATAAAACACATTTAACGGCTCAAAACTTATATACAATAAGTATACTGAAAATAAACCAAACTGGTATATAAAAATAGATTAACAGCTTAAAATTTTGATACTAAAAGTATACTAAAAATAAACCAAACATAAACTGTCACAAAAATACAAAAAAAAAATTTGTTAAGGAGGAGGAATATTTATGCAAAATTAAAATAATTAATTAATTGAATTTAGCTCAATAATTAATTATTGATTTGCAAAATAGGAGGGTTTTTGAAAAATTAATGAATCCAAATAGATCCAAATCAAATAAAATTAGCACAAGGATCATGAAAATGGGAAATACAATATATCATGTATATGAAGTAAATTTGCTAAAGCAAATACTTTTAAAACAAAATATATACATGATGCTGAAAATAATTTTTCTAAAGAACATGATCACATAAGAATCCAAACAACAATTCATCAATGTAGCAAATGATCAAGACAAACTTGACCCATCAATCATACCAAGTTCATGCTTAATAAAATTCAGTCTTTCCTCACAAAGAGGCTTGGTAAAGATGTCTGCTAATTGATGTTTGGTATCAACAAAATCAAGAAAAATATCACCATTTTGCATATGATCACGTAAGAAATGATGTCTAATATCAATATGCTTAGTTCTAGAATGCTGAATGGGATTCTTACTAAGGTTTATAGCACTTGTATTATCACACTTAATTGGAATGTGATTAATATCAATGCCATAGTCCAAAAGTTGTTGTTTTTGCCATAGAACTTGGGTGCAACAACAACTAGCCACCACATATTCTGCTTCAGCGGTGGACAAGGCAACAGAAACTTGTTTCTTACTAAACCAAGAAACTAAGCAATTTCCTAAAAATTGACAAGTTCCGGAAGTGCTTTTTCTATCTAGTAGGCTACTGGCAAAATCAGCATCAGAATAACTAATCAAGTCAAAGGAAGAACTTCCTAGGATACCAAAGTCCTAAATGCAATGTACCACAAAGATATTTAAAAATTCTTTTGATAGCATTTAAATGAGACTCTCTAGGACTTGATTGGAATCTAGCACACAAGCAAGTAGCAAACATAATATCGGGGTCTACTAGCAGTTAAATAAAGAAGGGATCCGATCATACCTCTAAATCGCTTTTCATCAACCGGTTTACCATTCTCATCCTTATTTAGTTTGGTTGTTGTGCTCATTGGAGTTTTGCTTGATTTAGCTCCATCCATTCCAAACTTCTTAAGAATGTCCCTTGTATATTTGGTTTGATTAATGAAAATCCCATCTTCACATTGCTTGATTTGAAGTCCAAGAAAGAACTTGAGTTCTCCCATCATACTCATCTCAAATTCTCCTTGCATTAGCTTAGAAAATTCCTCACACAAGCAATGGTCAGTAGCACCGAAAATAATACCATCAACATAAATTTGAATAATTAATAAATCATGCTTGGATTTCTTTATGAAAAGAGTTGTGTCAACTTTTCCTTTAGAGAAACCTTTCTCTAGTAAAAAGTTACTCAATCTTTCATACCAAGCTCTTGGAGCTTGTTTCAATCCATACAATGCTTTTGACAATTTAAAAACATGATTTGGAGAGTTAAAATTTTCAAAACCCAGAGGTTGTTCAACATATACCTCCTCTTCAATAAAACCATTTAAAAAATGCACTTTTAACATCCATTTGATAAAGTTTAAAATTCATGTATGATGCAAATGCAAGTAGCATCCTAATAGCTTATAACCTTACAACGGGGGCAAAGGTTTCATCATAATCAATGTCTTCCTCTTGATTATAACCTTTAGCTACTAGTCTAGCTTTGTTCCTAGTTATAACACCTTGTTCATTCATCTTATTTCTAAACACCCATTTGGTGCCTATAATAGGATGATGTTTAGGTCTAGGAACCAAGGTCCAAACCTTGTTTCTCTCAAATTGATTTAACTCTTCTTGCATAGCAAGGACCCAAAATTCATCACACAAAGCATCATCAATATTTTTGGGTTCAATTTGAGAAATGAAGGCTAAATTAACAGTAGATTTTAATTGGGATCTAGTAGTTACCCCTTTTGTAGTGTCACCTATAATGAGGTCTTGAGGGTGAGCTTTCTTGAATTTCCAATCCTTTGGAAGTTCATCCTTCAAGGTAGGTTGAGATGTCTCCTTATTTTCCTTCTTACTTGGCTCTTCAAGTTCCAAAGGCTTACTAGCATTTTCTTCTTGTGTTTCCATAATCTCATTGTCACCTGCAAGATCATCAACACTACAAATATCCTTTCTAGGATCAAGTGAGTTTGATTCATCAAATACCACATGCATTGACTCTTCAACTACTAGATTTCTCTTATTAAAGACCCTATATGCCTTGCTAGAGATGGAATAGCCTAGGAAAATTCCTTCATCGGCTTTGGAATCAAATTTTCCAAGATTATCCTTGGTGTTCAATATAAAGTACTTGCATCCAAATACTCTTAGATATGAGATTTTGGGTTTTCTATTGTTCCATAGCTCATAAGAAGTTTTATTTAAAATTGGTCTTTTGAAAACTCGGTTTGAAATATAACAAGATGTGTTAACGGCTTCCGCCCAAAGTGCAGAGGCAAATTATACTCATGAAGCATTGTTCTAGCCATTTCCACAAGAGTTCTATTTTTCCTTTCAACTACCCCATTTTGTTGAGGAGTTCTAGGAGATGAAAATGTGTGAGAAATACCATTTTCATTACAATAGTTTTTGAAAAACTCATTTTCAAATTCGGTTCCATGATCACTTCCTTTTTCTTTTTGAACTCTTTTTGAAAAATTTTCAAAAGCTTTAAATGCAACATTCTTATGAGCAAGAAAACACACCCAAGTGTATCTAGAGTAATCATCAACCAACACATAAGCATAGTGCATTCCACTAAGACTAGCAACTCTAGTTGGTCCAAATAAATCCATATGTATAAGTTCAAGTGGCCTAGAGGTGGACACTACATTTTTTAGCTTAAATGAGGACTTGGATTGTTTTCCCTTTTGACAAGCATCACAAGGTTTATCTTTAGTGAATTCAAGCTTAGGTAAACCAAGTACAAGTTCATGTTTACAAAGATCATTTAAAAGCTCAAAATTTACATGTCCTAATCTTCTATGCCATGTCCATGTGTCATAGGAGATAGACACTAAGCATTTTATGTCTTTGTTATCAATTTTATTCAAATCAATGACATAAACATTGTCTACTCTTTCACCACTAAAAATAATTTTATTTTCATCAAGACTACTAACAAAGCAATTTTTAGGATAAAAAGTTACTTTATTTCCCATGTCACATTGTTGACTTATACTAAGCAGATTGTGTTTAAGACCATCAACAAACAACACATGATGTATAGATAAGGATTGAGGATTACCTATTTCTCCAATGCCAATAATTTTTCCTTTTGCATTATCTCCGAAACTAACGTGTCCTCCATCCTTAGCATCAAGTTTATTGAATTGCTCTTTGTCTCCTGTCATGTGCCTTGAACATCCACTATCGAGATACCACTTGCTTTTTGTTCTTGTGGATTTCAAGCACATCTACACAATACAATTTAAGTGTTCTTTTGGACCCAAACCTTTCTTGGTCTAGGTTGGTTAGTTTTAAGATAATCTGTAGGAAGTAAGTTCATATGCAGTTTTCTATAAAAACACACATTATTGGTATGTCCTTTAATCATGCAATATGAACATACAATATTTTTAAATTTATTTCTCCTAGAATGAAATGCTTTCCTAATGTGCGCAGCATGCCTTTGGTATTGTGTGTATCTTTTATTATTTTATGACATTGAGTGAGACATACATTGGCAATGGTGATGAGCATTTCGATAAGTTTGTGCAATATGTTTATGTGCATTGTGTTGTGCAACATGCCTATTATAATTACGTCTGGTGTACATATAAGCATGCTTAGGTTGAGGTGCTCTAGTTTGAGACTTACCTTTTTGTGTTAATGAAGGGTTAATCTTATGAGATTTTGCCTTGCTATTTAACATATGAGATTTTTTAGCTTGAATCTCATTTGAGGTTGAAGGAGTAGAATCATGTGAAGCTTTAATAAAAGTAATATGTGATGAGGATGATGAAGACATTCCATTTTTATATCCAATTCCATAGGTATCTCTATGAAATTTTTGAGAGTCAAGAAGACTATCTAAAGTTTCTTTTCCTCTCTTAAATTTAGCAATGGAATTTTTTAATTCTAAGACTTCCTTAGAAAGCTTATGATTTTCATCATTTGCTTTCTTAAGTTGGTCTTCCAAAGAATTACAAGATTTAGCATCACTTATAAGTTTTTCATTTGATGCAACAAGCTTAGAAAAATCAATTTTCAAACATTCAAAATCCTTATTTAAGCTAGCTAACTCATGTTTATATTTTTTCTTCTTAGATAACAAACTTTTGCATTTAGCAAGTAATTTGCTCACAATAGAGCTCTCATCATCATCATCATCATCATCATCACAATATTCATCACAATCATCAAAAGAGGAGTAAGAAGTGGATGGTACCTCATTTTCATTTTCAATGGCCATGAAGCAAAGATTGGTAACTTCTTGTTGTTCCTCTTCCTCTTCGGATTCGGAGGAATCATCCCAAGTAGCTTTGAATGCCTTCTTCTTATCTTTTGCTCCCTTGCTCTTGAATTTGAGTTTGGGACATTCATTTATAATGTGTCCTGGTTTCTTGCATTCATAGCAAGTAACCTCTTTTATTTTCTTCCTCCCATCTCCTTCGAACTTCTTGTTAAAGTCCCTTGTTCTTGAGAAATTTTTCTTTCTTAAGAACTTCTTGAAGTTCCTAGTGAGCATGGCAATATCACCATCTTCATCACTAGAATCTTTAATGCTTTCCTCTTCACTATCTTCTTGAAGAGCTTTTAGAGCAATGCTTTTTTTCTTTTCTTCTTTCTCTTCTTGTTCTTCACCTCTTTGCTTGATGGTGAGCTCATGTGTCAAGAGCTTACCAATGAGCACATCGGTTGATAGAGTGGAGAGGTCTTGAGCTTCCTCAATTGAGGTAACACGAGATTCCCAATCCTTCTTAGGTAGGATTCTTAGAATCTTGTTGTTTACCTCTTCCTTGGAGAAATGTTTTCCAAGTTTCTTGAGGGTTGTGAGAAGAGCATTGAGACGGTTTGTCATCTCTGTGATTGATTCTTAAGGCTTCATTTTGAAGAGTTCATATTCATACATATGAAGTTGAACCTTCTTTCTTCTTACTTGAATGTTGCCTTCATAGTGATTCTCCAAGGTCTCCCACATTTCTTTAGCTGAAATGCAATGTTAAAGCTTGCCTCCTTCTTCTCTTGTCATGGAGGAGACTAGAGTAATCATAGCCTTTTTATTTTTGTGATTTTCTTCCTTTTGATCAACACTCCATTGGCTTCTTGCAAGTGTAGTTACCACACCATTAATGATAGTTGTAGGTGGTTCCTAGCCTCTTAGGACAATATCCCAAAGTTTGATGGAATCACAATCAAGATATAATTCCATTTTGAATTTCCAATGTGGATAGTCACTACCATCAAAGAATGGTCTAAGAGAAGAGATGTTTTGTGATTCACTCCCCATGATCTTGTATTCTAGCAATAAAGTACCTAGAATTCAAGCTCTGATACCAAATGAAAAGAGTCCTAGAGGGGGGGGTGAATAGGACTATTAATAAAAATGAGAAATTAAAAGAATTCTTTGTAAGAATTAAATAGAAGTTGAGAAGGAAGAATGAAGAACACAAAGATTTAAGGAGTTCGAATTCAATAAAAATCCTACATCTCCACCTAACTTATCCCCAAGTTAGGATTTTCAATCACCCACAATCTTATTCACAGGATTAAGATTATGCAAGAGTTTTATGGCTCACTCTTATAACCTTACAACATGAGTTTTCAAGGCTCACTCAAAAAACCAAAACCCAAGTGTTTCAATGGATAACACTTAAACCAATTCCTTTAGAAATAAATCTCACTTTCCTTCTAATCTAACCCAAGATTTAAGATAAAGAGAAATTCTATTTCTAACACACACCCAACTCTCACAGGAGTTATACAAACAAAGAATTATTTAAGAGAATTTGAGAGCTCAATGAAAGCTTAAGAGATAATAAAATGATAAAACAAGTTGCTTCACTTCCATTCAGCTCTAGAGGTATTTATACTAAAAAAATATAGCTTTTGGAGGTTCAAATGATGTGTCCAACGTCTATATTTTGAATTATTGAGACTGATGCTGTCAGACAGCTATTCATGGATTGAAACCGTAATTGGCTCCTCAGGACGTTTGAATTTGCCCACACTTTATTCATAAAAGTTATAGATATTTGAATTATCTTTCCATATCAACTTGAATAACCTAAATTGGAATTCTTTAGCTTAAGATATGTCCAAAATACTAAGGGTTGTGCAATCTGTAATGCAAACTACGGTCAGACAGCTATACCCAAATTGAAGCCATGATTTGCTCATGAAGAAATTTTAATTTGCTCATACTTTCTTCATGAAAGCTGTAGATATTTGAATTATCTTTCCATAAAATTTTTAATCACTTAAATTTGACTTCTTTAGCTCGGGATATGTCCAAATTACTAAGGATTATGCAATCTGAAATGCAGAATATTGTCAGACAACTATACCCAAGTTGAAGTCGTGATCTGCTCCTGAATAAATTTGAATTTTCCCATATTTTCTTCATAAAATTTGTAGATATTTGACTTATATTTTCATATCATTTTGAATCACCTTAATTAGACTTCTGTAACTCAAGATATGTCCAAAATACTAAGAGATGTGCAGTCTGAGATGACAGACGTATACGTGAATTTCAACTTAAAATTTGCATAACCAAATGAACTTGGATTTTCTCAAAAAAGCCCAATTCAGAAAGCTCAAGATGTTTACTTCAAATGTTAAGAAGCCCATTTTCTCATTTAAGAGCTCTAAATATGTTAAAAGCCTTCTTTAATCTCAGAGGTTCAATCAGCCAGAAAGTCACTATAAGTCCAAAAGTGTATATGCTTGGTATATGTTTCGTATATAATTCCCTACACACTTAATTGAAATTATTAGTATAACAATTGTTTGTCAAAGTCCAAAATTAGGAGTTTGATCATGCAAATGGTCAACAGTCTTCATCTTCGGACCTCAGCAGTAAACCTATCCGTCGAATTTCTTCCGCTTTGGCTTTATTATGTAAACTGCTTACTTGAGTTTATTTTGTATTCTAGACACTAAAGTAGTGGTTGTACTTTGATCTGTCGTGAGCTGTATTTATATTTATGCATGTATGAGATTTAAATTTCAGAATGTTAAACTGAAAATTTATACTGAAAGATTTTATTATATATGAGATGGAATTTATGTTATTAAAATGTGTTGAGGAATTATTATTTTTATACTTGAGATTAAATTTCCGTTGTACAAATATTTTATCCATTATGTTATATTGCTTGCTTTTATTTTTTTTTTAGGCTTACTACCGGTTCTGGATTCGAAAGAATTCTCATTCCCTAGCGCCGGTCATGGCTAAATGTTAAAAATAAAAGCAGAATCATACAAGATTTTGCCAAAGTGATGACATCTCTTCAAAGAGGTGTCACTTACTGACCAAAAGGCGATTTCATATCGCCATAACGAGAAGGGGGGACGCCTCTATGAAGAGACGTTGTCTCTTTGATAGACTCATAAACATATTACATTTATTAACTTTTAAGAAACTTATAAATTAAGATAAACACGCAAATACCGATGCAAATATATAAAAATCAACAATCAATACTCAATATTTCACATATTCATACTTCTATATGACCTTAAACAAACAATAAAACTCAAGAAAATAAGCAAGAGAGTAATAAATCAAAGCTTTTAAAGAAATGAAGAACTTTAAGCTTAAAAATGAAGATTCTCATTGATTTGAACGAGCTGATACTCCTAACTAAACCCTTAGAGATTTGTTTATTGGTTTGAATGCTTTAAATGCAATAGAGTCCTCTTTTTTCCTAAGAAAATCAAGTCTTTTAACCCAAAATCTCCTTCTTCTTCTTCTTCTTCTTCTTCTTCTTCTTCTCTTCTTTTTCTTTTCTTTTTTTTTCTCTTCTTTTCTCTCTGTTTTTCTCTTTTCTCCATACCAAAAGTTTAGCAGTCCAAAAAGTCCTTTTCATTTGCCCCTTCTTTCCTTTTAAGTCTCTTCCACTTATTTGTCTTTTTCAATTCCCAAAACCCCCATCACTCTCACCCTCTCCCTATCCTTTTCATCATTCCCCATGTCTCTTATCTCTTTTTCCTGCTTTTTTTCCTTTATTTAGCGTCTAAAAATGCCTTAAATCATAGGTAGGTGGGCCTCAATTGTTGCCACTAATGTCATTTAATGCTGCATAGGGTGGTTGTGAAGAGATGCCGCTTCTTTGATGAGGCATTACCTCATTGATGCCCAAGGTGAAGAGGTGATGCCTCTTCGTTAAGGCAATTGCCTCTTCACCCAGACCATGTCAAGGCCTTTGGATCAAAAGGCAATGAGCTTGAACTTAGAGGCAAAATTTTGAGTTTAAGTTTGATGTTTGGGCTTGAATTTGGTGTTTGGGCATAGAGGCTTGGTATTAGAGTCTATTTTAAAGAAGTTTCGAGTTTCTCTTGCATTCAAAACTCGTACATTCTTATTATCGGACTTTTATTATAGGCTGATCAAACTGAAAGTATCCATATAAAGATTAAAGTTGAATTGAATCTTAAGGTAAATTTAAATGTCCAATTTATACCTTATCCTAAATCCTAATTAAATACACCTTATTTAATTTTTATCGTATTAATTAAATACTAAATTTTTATTAGTTACAATTTTAGGCTGCCGTTTAAAACATTTTAAAACCAAGGAGGAATTATGCTTAGACCGATAAAAAAAAAAGGAGTAAAAAAATCAATCAATCCCACAAATAAAAAGCTGACATGGCATTGATATTTGGATATTTTCCATTTTTGATTTTGATAGTGTCATCAAGTAGGTCCCACCACGACTTTCAACTTTCCATTTCCTCTACCAAACAAATAGATAAAAAAAAAACGCATAATCTACGCCTCCTTCCTTCTTTTTTTTTCACCCAAACCCTAACCCTAATTTCTTTAATCTCTTCAATTCAGTCCTTCAAAATCAAGGATTGACGCCACAAAACTCAAATTCAGCCTCAAGTCAACTCAAGTATTCTTTTCTTTTGTTTTTACATTATCGGCAAAGAAGACGGAGAAGAAAATGGAGATCATATTCACGATCATATCAATATAATGATAAACGTAAAGTTGGTTAAGGTTTTTAAATTGGAGCTGCAGAAATTGCAATTGCATGGGCATATTAAGCGATGCCTGAGCTTAGAAGGGGTGTAAGAAGAGGTCGCATAGCACCGGAATTAAAGCAGCAGCACAAGTCTTCTTCTCCTGGCGGTGAAGAGAGAAAGAGGCCAAGGACAAGATTGGAAACGAAAAGATTGAAGGAAGTGGATTGTAATAACAACGATAATAAGGTAATTGTGATATCTGAGGAGAGAGAGGAGAGTGATTTTTTCAATTTGGAGAAGAAAAAGAATAAGAAATCGGCTGTTGTTCTTGTTGTTGAAGTTGAAGAGGAAGACGAGGACAAGAAACAAGTAGTAAAGGAGGAAGAACAAGAAGAAGAAGAGGGCGAAATGGGTGATGATGATAGTGGTGGTTTAAGTGCTAATAAAGCCGTTGGTCAGGAAGAGGAGGGGAATACTGCTCCTTTCCCTGAAAAGGTATTCATCTTTTTTTTTTTTTTTGTAATTTTAGCTGACTTATTATTTTTTTTTTACATGAAATATTCCTCATTGCTGGCGCTTTTTTTTTTTTTTTTGGGTCAATTGGGTTTTTCTTAATATGGTCATTTAGGTGGATGTTTTGTTGATACTCTTTTATTACTATTTGTTCTTTAGTAGAAGTTATGTTTTTATGTTTAGTTTTCAACGCTTTAGCTATTTTTATTTTATGGATTAGTAATTATAGATTATGGTTTTAGAATCGAGATATTTGCATAAGCCTTTTTGTAGTTCTTATTCCTTGTTGGTCTATGACTTTGTGCTAGCAAATGTATAGTAGTCTTAGAGTTGTTATTTGTGCCCCTTTTAATATCTGTGTTGCAAGTGGTTTAAGCTTTGTTGTCGAGCTTGTCCGGGATGGTAGAGCACTGATATTGACTTGTAACAAATTTTCACACCAATATTATGTACATTATTTAAATTTAATTTTGAAGGTTGGGCTAAAATTGTAAGTTTTTGTCATTTTTTATTTGTTTTATTTGAGTTTGCTCTATTGTTGAGTGTATCTATAAAGTACTAGAAAGTTAATTTAGATTTGCATGCTCTGCTTCTTATATTGCCAATTTTTCTTATGGTAATTATAGAAGGTTTATTATTTTCTTTTCCAAGGTTCAAGTGGGAGGGTCGCCTTTATACAAGATAGAAAGAAAGTTGGGTAAAGGTGGGTTTGGCCAGGTATTCGTTGGTCGTCGTGTTAGTGGTGGAAATGACCGCACCATGGGATCTGGAGCTACGGAGGTAAAGCTGGTTTAGGTATTGATGTTGTCTACTGTTATTTTTATAAGCTTAAGGATGTTCTAATTTTTTCTCCTGATTGGGTTTTCTTAAGGTGGCTCTAAAATTTGAGCATAGAAACAGTAAAGGTTGCAACTATGGCCCCCCATATGAATGGCAAGTATATAAGTAAGTTCTTTCCTTGACTTATTCATCATCATCATCTTCTTCTTCTTCTTCTTTTTGTCTCTCTCTCTCTTGTTTTCCAAATCTGATTTTAAATTTGTTAGCTTTAATGATCTATATTTTGTTTCACAGTACTCTTGGTGGAAGCCATGGTGTGCCAAAAGTACATTATAAAGGAAGGCAAGGAGATTATTACGTAATGGTATGACATATGAGCTCATTTCTTTTCAATTCCTTATTTCAATATGTTGGTTTAACTTCTGCTAATATGTTTGCAGGTTATGGACATGCTAGGGCCCAGCCTTTGGGATGTATGGAATTCTTCTGGGCAGGCGTGAGTGTTTCATGCATTGCATGTCTTCAATTTTTTTTGTTCTCTGAACTGTGCATGCAAGGAATCTACTACATACTTTTATTTTTAATTTGATGATTTAGTTTAGGTTTTCAATCTTTTTTTCCTGCTGTTATTTATGCGGACATTTTTTTTTATACATAGGATGTCCTCGGAAATGGTAGCTTGTATCGCAGTTGAGTCTTTGTCAATCCTAGAGAAGATGCATTCTCGGGGGTATGTGATTTTGCTGCATTTATCATATTACATACATTTTCTTTCAAGCTATGAGATCAAAAGATAATCGCAAGGAAATCCCTTCTTATGTTTTCGTTACTTGTTAGTTTCTATACAATTTTTTTTTGTTTCATTTTAGCTATGTGCACGGAGATGTAAAGCCAGAGAACTTCTTACTTGGTCAGCCAGGTACAGCGCAAGAGAAGAAGTTATTTCTAGTTGACCTTGGATTAGGTGGGTAAATGTCTTAATTTCTTAATTCTTTTTATTTCAATAATTTAGTGTTCTTATTTTCTATTGGTGCATGATTTTGCAGCAACAAAGTGGAAAGATAGCACTAGTGGGCTGCATGTTGAATATGATCAGCGTCCCGATATGTTTAGGTGAGGCTGGAGGATTTTTGTGTTTCTATGCTGCATATGGTCAATCGAATTCTTTAATTATTGTCATTGATTTTTTTTCTGTTAATTTCCTTAGGGGAACTGTTCGATATGCTAGTGTTCATGCTCACTTGGGAAGAACTGCTAGTAGAAGGGATGATCTTGAATCTCTAGCATATACACTCATCTTCCTCCATCGAGGCAGATTGCCATGGCAAGGGTATCAGGTATTATTGACTATAATCAGTATGCACATGTTTGCATGTTCATATACAAATACATGCATGAATGTGTGTGCATTTTTATGTGTACTCTCAAAGGGTATTCTATTTGGTAGTTTCTTTGTTAGAATGATATGTTTATAATTGCCACTTTTTTTAAAAAAAATAATTGCAGGGTGACAACAAGTCCTTCCTAGTTTGTAAAAAGAAGATGGCAACATCTCCAGAAATGCTGTGTTGCTTTTGTCCTCCGCCTCTGAAGCAATTTCTTGAGATTGTGGTGAATATGAAATTTGATGAAGAACCAAATTATTCCAAGCTAGTATCTTTATTTGAGGGCCTTATAGGACCAAATCCAGCTATAAGGCCCATAAATACTGAGGGTGCTCAAAAGGTAATTGTGATGAAATTGGATCTTGAAAACAATTTGCCAGTAGTAGCTTTATTTGGGATCCAAATTCTAACTAATGCATCCTTGGTCAGATTATCTGTCAAGTTGGTCAAAAGCGTGGTAGGTTGAATATTGAGGAGGATGATGATGGCCAACCTAGGAAGAAGGTTCGATTGGGAGTGCCTGCTACACAATGGATTTCCATTTACAATGCTAGGTTACCAATGAAACAACGGTAGGACTATATTGTGATTCATATGGTCATGTTCCATTTATTAATAATGTATTAAGTGTGCAAGCTTCATAGGTTCTTTAAGGAAGCCTTAGCTTATCATGTAATTTAAATTGAAATTTGAATTTTGGTAAATGAACTGCTGGATCTACATTTTACTCGTGTGCAATTTCAAATAAGTGGGACAAATTTGGGAATTTTATGCGCATAACTCTTAAACTAAAAGTCTAATATAATCATGAATAAAACTGTTTCAATGTGGGCATAATTCTTATTGATATTTGACTAATTTATAATTTTCATGTCCATTATCTATGTGTTGGTTATTAAAGAGTCAAGATAGAATTGCGGAAGAGTTCATTTAGTTTGCTAATGTGAGCTGGTGTCTGTCATTATATTCTATGGTTTTTTTCCCCTGTGATTATGGATGTGATGCTTTCATTGAAGAAACTTTTGAACTCGGTTGTCTTATTATTATTTTGATTTAGTATTTTTAGTGTCATCTTTATGCTGTTCAATGGGAACATGACTCTTTTTCCTCCTATTAGCTACCCTTCTTTTGGTTGATTCTGTTTTATTTCTAATTGTGTTCAATTTCTTCCTTGTAATTGGGCTCACCTAATTTTTGGAGCCTGAGATGCTTGTCTAGAAGGTAACTTCCCTCCTGATTTCTGTTCTGTACACTTAACTCTTTTGATCTGATAACCTAATTGTCCTAATCGTTTTATCATACACCCCTCTCCTTGTTCCCTTGATACATTCCCAAGTGAAGGAAAGATCTGTAAGTAACAGATATTGCACTTATAACCTTGTAAAAGGACTTGTCATTAAGATATTTAACTTAGTGAGCCTGATTTTGATATGATCTCCCTGGACAATGCCAGAAACCTGCTATGATTAGTTTTAGGCTGTAATGAGGGATGAACAGTTTAATGCCTTGGATATGATTTTCCCAAGATGCTGGTGTTTGATAAAATACGTTTACTATGCAACAGGTACCATTATAACGTGGCTGATGGAAGACTTGCTCAACATGTGGAGAGAGGAATTGCTGATGGTCTGCTTATAAGTAGTGTAGCATCTTGTTCTAATCTTTGGGCGCTAATTATGGATGCTGGAACTGGTTTCACAAACCAAGTATATGAGTTGTCTCCTTTTTTCTTACACAAGGTAAATTTCTATCTCACACAAGTGTGCATCTGTATCTATTTATATTGGAAATTTTTTTTTTTTTTTTTCCCTATATAAGTGAAACGTAGAAGCAATAAGCAAAATGCTCTTGCAAAATAACAGGAATGGATTATGGAGCAATGGGAGAAGAACTATTATATTAGTTCTATTGCTGGTGCAAACAATGGAAGCTCTCTTGTGGTGATGTCCAAAGGTTGGTTTGTAATGTCTATTGGGAATTTGCTTTGTTCGTGAATTTCCTTTATCTTGAGAGGTTCTGTTTAAATATTGTTCTTGTGTTTGCCTATTTTCATTGCCTTTTTTTGTTTTTAAGGGCTTATGGGTAAAGGATTGGTCATGTGCAAACAAACAAATGAGCAAAAAATACCAATAAATTCTGTAATTCAATTTCATTGTCAATTTAATTCAATAAACCCTAAGCCAACGAAAATGAGGGTCACTTGCATAGAAACAAAAGTTAATTATGAAATAGGAAATCCATAATCTCAGTGTAATAATTAATCAATAAAGGAACAAATTACCCTATTAGTTGGTAAGGTTGTTTCTTCTTTGATCGTTCTTTTTTAATTTTAGTTGGGGGGTTGGGGGAATCAAAATATTTTATCCTTTTTCCATTAATGAAGCTTGTAAGTGACATTTCTGTGATCCATGAGGCACTGTTTCATACATAAGTTTTCCATCTTAAGTTGCATATAAATTATGATTCAATTATTGATTTTCATTACGTTCTAAGATTTTAGTTTTCCCATGTCATCTGGACCATGTGATTTTATACATCTTGGAAGTCACTGTTTATTTATAAAACATCTTTTCTAATAATGTGTTAGCTTGTGTTTTTTTTTTTTTTGTTTGTGCCAAAAGTTGTGTTCTGGAAAAGCTTCCATTTAATTTATTTTTTGCAATAAAAATCCATCTTTGCGTCAATACATGTAGGCACCCAATACACACAACAATCTTACAAGGTCAGCGACTCGTTCCCCTTTAAATGGATAAACAAGAAGTGGAGAGAAGGATTTCATGTGACTTCAATGGCAACTGCTGGAAGCCGGTGGGGTGTTGTCATGTCTCGTAATGCTGGCTTCAGTGATCAGGTTAAATTTCTCTTCTATCATGAAAACTTCTTTTATGCCATGCAGAATATTAGATCCTATTATTGCTTGATTATTTCTGAGATTAAATTTAAAGGTGGCAGATTTTCCCCTCCTTTTATTTTGGTGACTCTGTTTGCTGCGGAGTTCTTTTATGTCCGCTGCAGCGTAGCTTTCGATGTGCATATGGCCTTTACATCCAATTAAGCTTCAAAAAAAGGTTATCTAGGTTGCTAGATATTTTCAATTTTTCTGATTTCTTCTATTATCAACATTTCCTGTACCCTTTTGGCAATTGTTTCTGCTCTGAGTGAAGACAAAACTAAAAATTAATGGAAAGCATAATCTGAAAGAATTGCCACCTTTCATTTTTGGATTATGTTTTATCAAAATTAGGAGAGCTGGCGATGCTTCTACCCCAACTTTGGAAAGTGTGAGAGTGGTCTGGGTCTATATTTCTTTGCATATTGGATTTTTTATTTGTTCAAATATACAACAGTTGTTTGACATTGGACATATACCAAAATTGTAAGTGTGTCAAAGCATATTGTATTTGGAACATTGTTTCGGGAGGAAATGCAATTTTAATATATGTGAAATTGGCATGTGACAATCGATGCCACTTAAGATGCTAGCGTTTGCTGTCAATGTCAATAGCTAGCTTGGCTTGGTCACATGAGTTTAACAGTGTGGCTCAGGTTTTAATGCAGGTGTTTTTATACTGATTTATTGCACTTGCAGATGTCTGAATTCATCTTACACCATATTTTAGTATATATAAGCATGGCAATATTATATGCCCAACTCCAGCCCTTTCCTTATTGTTGACGTTAGTTTTTGACTGAAGGTTTTTTTTTTTCTTTTTTTTTGATTGGCTTCAATAGGTGGTGGAGCTTGATTTTCTTTATCCAAGTGAGGGCATTCACAGACGCTGGGATAATGGCTTTCGCATTACGTCAACAGCTGCGACTTTTGATCAAGCTGCTCTTATCTTGAGTGTTCCCAGACGCAAACCTGGTGATGAAACTCAGGAAACTTTGCGCACATCTCAATTTCCCAGCACACATGTAAAGGTAACTTCATATAACTGTGTATGTTAGATATGTTCTTTGATTCTCGGGGATTGTTAAGATGTGTTATTTTGGTGATTTATGCTTTCAATAAAATAGGCTTTAGCATCTAGTATACTTGTGTATGTAGAAATACAACTACAACAGTTATATTCCAGAATTGATATGGAGATTATATTTCCAGCTTTTATCTTTATCAGTCAAATTGTATGCTTTCAGTCAACTGCATCAATGCTACTTTGAATGTGATCTCCACTACAGAAATGCAATTCCTTGTCCCAGGCACAGCTTAAACATCAATTTTTTTTGGCTGCATGCAATCATTAAAAAACAATTGACATTCTGTCAAGTTCTTTGTGTTGAGTTTTGTTGAGTGAGATTTCTCAATATTTTACTGCCTCTTATGTCATGGGAATTTTCTATTTTATGGTGAAATTTTTTTGTTACTAAAGTTGGGAAAAAAAATTATTGGGAAATCTGTCATGTTATGGCTTATAAAAGAATTGACAATTTGACATTTTTTGCTCTTGAATTTTTCAATGTTAATAAACCATCTATTAGTGAAGATGTAAAGAGAGTGATATAGTGAACATTTGCATATGCTGCATAATTTCTTTTGATAATTTTACTGACATGCTGGTTTTGTTACGATCACAGGAAAAATGGGCTAAAAACCTCTATCTGGCATGTTTGTGCTATGGACGGACTGTTTCTTGAAATATCTGAGCTTATGGGGAATTTATGCTAACAAAGAAGATGAAAATGATTTTGACGCTGTCACTCTCTCTCTCCCCCTCCCCTTTTCTCTAAGTAGTTTGTCATGTTAATTGTACAGAATGGAGGAGGAGAATTAGCCGCGATGGAGATGCTATACATTTATGTGTATGATAAATATTTTTCATTGAGTTGTAACTTCAGCTCTTCTACAAAAAGGGTTCAATGATCTGGCTCCTATATGATTTGAGGGGTGCATTAGAGTTTTGGGATAGCCTAATCAGTAAGCAGGCTTGATTGATGTTCACTTCTGTATTTCAATTTTACTTTAAAATTAGTGTATTACCACATATGCTGTGAATTTAGTAATGCTCTGAGCTGTGACTGGAGCAACTCAGATTCTGCCTAAGACAAATTGTCATTACTGTTTTCATAATTTTCTCAGCCTTAGTGATTCATAAACTAGTCATTTGAGGTGAGTGGATGCGTGCGGTGCCTTTGTTCCTGTGGTCGAGTCCAGAAAGGCAGACAAGCTTATACAAACACTCCTATTTGTAGGGGTGGCCACGGTTCGGATCCGGATGGTTCCAGTTTGAAGGTTTTCGAAATTGAACTTGAATTGTTTACATGACAGTTCAAGTTCCAATTCCGAACCAAATTTTGGTTCGGAACTAGAACCGAATTGGATTTCGTTTTAATTTTTTTTTAATTTTATAATTATATTGAAGTAATTTAAAATATTATAATAATTTTTAAAATAATTTAAATTAAGTAAAAAACACTAAAAATTGAAGTGAATAAATTTTAAATAATAAATAAATTAAAATTAACAATAAAAAAATAAAAAAAATTAAAGGGCTTGAGTGTCATATTGTCATTAACACTTGATTTATAAATAAATTTCTATTTTCTGTAGCAACTTATAATATTTATTTTATCAAAATTATTTTATCTATATTTATTCTCTATTCTCTTCATTAAATAATTGGTTATGTATAAAAATAAAATCTAATAAACAATGTATATATATATATATATATATATATATATATATATATATATATATATATATATATATATATATCGGAACCGTTGAACAGGTGGTTCCAACATGGTTCAAAAAATTTTGAACCGACAACAATACGGTTCTAGTTCGGTCCGATTTTGGTTCAACCCGATTTTGGGTCGATTCCGATTTCAAACCAACCTATGGCCACCTCTACCTATTTGACATGTTTACATCGGAGCAAATATTATAATTTTTATGAGCAATAATTAGTAGGGTAAATTGCTATTTATCTTATGTATTTTGGTCTATTACACTATTTTATCCCTGATATTTGAAAAAATATTTATTTATCTATGACATTTGTAACAGTTAACATTCATTAATTCTTTTGTAGGGCAAATAACAATTCTCCCTAATTACTATGATCCCCAAAGTTAGATTATAATTATTACATCATCCCTCCTTATTCAAAAGTCAAATAATACCCCTTGTGATTTGATTTATTAACCCATTTCTCCCCTTTTGTAAAAAATTTTGCAAAGATACGATTGGTGAAAAGAATAAATAGTACTTAAAGTGTACTTAAAACTTTATTTTCCTTTTGGTCATACAATCTCTTTTGTATCTACTCATGTATCTCCATCAAACACCTTCAATCAATCATTTTCACCACCTCCACTACCCCAACTCATAAACTCATTGTCACCTTCAAAATACAAATAACAACAATAATATCAACCAACCCCATACACAATCAAACAACAATTACACTAGTATTTGGAATCAAATTCAACAATTGAAATTAGCATATGCCAATTTATTTAATAGGGATCCATTGTTTGGTAACAAAACCACCATCTCCCTCACTATAGTTGTTGTTGTCGATGAAGTTTTTACTTGTTCGAATTTGGTGATCACTGATTCATACCTATCAATAGTTATGCTTAGGTATTTTTTATGGCTAAAATTATCAACTATGGGCTATCAAAATGAAAGCATTTGAGATGTTTAGCTCTTTAGGAGGCGGTTGAAATTGGAAATAATCTTCCACCACTAAGGAACAATCCTACTGTGACATATATGAAGCACCATGCTAAAAAGTGTGCAAAGAAGTTCAAGTCCTTTGTCTCTTATACATGATGTTGTAATAGAGACAATCTTTACAAAAATAATGGCGTGTGAGACAAGAAAAGAAGCTTGGGACAAGCTTAGAGATGAATTTCAAGGGAGAGAAAAGACCATGCAAAAATAAGTGTTAATCTGAAAAGAGAATTTGAACTTCTTAAGATTAAGCAATCTAAATCGGTAAAGGAGTATTGTAATAAGCTCATGAAAATAGTGAATCAATTAAGGTTGTTTGGTGAAGATATCCTTGAGAAAAGAGTGGTGGAAAAGGTGTTGGTGAGTTTGCTTAATGGATTTGAGTCTAAAATATCTTCCTTAGAAGAATTAAAAGATTTATAACAATTAATATTAACTAAGTTAATAAATTCCTTATAAGTGGTTGAGCAAAAGGAAAGCATTTAAAAAAAAACCAAGTGAAGGGGTTTTTATTGTAAGTAAAAGACTAAGACTCAATATGGTCCAAGAGAAAAGAAAGTTGTTAATGAAAAAAGAGATAAAGAAAAGAAGGGCAATCAAGGTTACAAGAGCAAAGGAAGAAGAGGAAGATTGAACTTTTAATCATGCTCTCATTGCAATAAAAAAGGGCACTCAGAAAATCTTTGCTGGTATAGACTTGGACATATAGACTCACGATCAGGAGTTGATCATGACTAAAGGCATCCAATTTGTGATCATCATTTCAAACCATGAGCTTAAGAACTCTCTGAAGCCTTGACAACTTAAGACACTCACGATTTGCCCTCATAATCATGAGTGGATCGTAACATACCTTCGCTTAAAGACATAATGGTAACATTGGTCTCCAATGACTAATTTTTTTAGGGATCATGATTGTGACCATGGCCTCACAATCATGAGCAGCTCTCTTTTTGCAAAAAGCTAAAATGCATTAAATGAAGCATGGTGAAGGTTGAAGACAATTTAATGCACCTTAAGTTTTTGATCTCCAATTATAAAAACAAAGTGTTGGAGGTTCATTTAATAAGTTAGATAAGTATTGGTTGTAAAAATTAAATTTTTAGAACAATTGTGTATGAGCTCTCTTTTAAATTTTCTTACATTCTTAAATAACTCTTTTGAGAGTGGGTTGTGTTCTAGCTTAGCCTCTTCTTCTAATTTATTGGGTTAAAAGGAAGTGAGGAACTAAGTGTATAAAGATTTGGTTTAACTGTTAACTATTTAAAACACTTATAATTTGGTTTAAGAATGATCCTAGAAAACTCTTAGTTGTAAGGTTTGTGTTGAGCCTCCAAACTCGAAGTGTACAAATCAATCTAAGTGAATAGATTGAAGTGAGTTAAAAATCCTAACTTAAGAGAGTTATGTGGAGACATAGTTTTGATTAAGAAACTGAACTCCTTAAACACTTATGTCATTTTCTTTTCTTCTCTTAATCCTCTTTTAATTTACTCTAATTACCTTTACATTTTTCCATTTCTAATCACCCCCCCCCCCCATTAAGGCACTTACAAAAGTGATAATAACTTGATTCCCTAAAAGAGAGTTAGCATCACATCGAGAGAATTTTGTATACAGAATACTAATTTTTTTAGTCTCACGTCCTTTAAATTTATCTTTTTAATTAAAGTCATACTCTTCTAATTACATGCAATTTCATTAAAACCAAATCAATAGTAACACAACAAAGCACTAATCGTATGGAAAAGCACTTAAAAATGATAACATCCAAACATTTAATCCCTAAAACTATACCTAATCTTATAATGATTTCATTTAAGTGGGCTACATCTACTTATTATGCATGGACTTTTAATTAGTGGGCCTAAATTTATAAATATTAATTATTCTAAAATGAACATAAATCTAAATGGACTATAAATTAATGGGCATATTCTATGATTTTTAATGTCTAAAGTGTACCTAAACTTATATCTAATCTAAAACTAGTTAATTATGAGCCTAAAAATTCATTCATTATTTTAAAAATAATAGGCCTAAAAATCAAATTTAATTAAACTAATTAATAATAGACCTAAACCTAACCTCCTAAGTCTAATTAAAAAGTCAAAAGCCATTGATTTTATTATTTATATTACCAAATGAACCTAACTCGCTAATTAATTAAAAAAACATAAAAAAAAAAAAGTAGATGATTCCACTATTGGCGTGGCTAGAATAAAATTACAAAATGAAATATAAAATATAAATTACAAAAACTAAAATACAAATAAAATACAAAACAATAAAACCAAATAAATTAACATAATTAATAAATAAATAAACCTAAAATCTTACTAAAACAAATAAAACAGCAAAAACAAAAAAAGTGAATAAGACAAATAACACTTCCAATTGAAATTATGTCAATTCCGATTAGAAGTAACAAAGAATTAAAATTTTATTTTTTAGGGGGTCTACGGGTTTCAGGTTACCATGTAGTCTTTCTTCCTATAGATTCACATAACACTATCCATAGAACAGATAAAAAAAATGTAAATATTAATTCAAAAGAATAATAAATAAAAAAATAAAATAGATAACTAAAGCAAAAAAAAAAAAAGATAATAGCTAGTAAATACTCATGATTTCCCTCAAAAAGTAGTGTTCACCGTTATTTAGTAGTTGTGCATTAGATTTTTTATTGTATATGATTTTGACATAAATTTAGTATCACTCAAGGAAAATGAAACAACAAAGTCTTTTAAAATGAAAATTAGGAATAGGTAAAGTCTGAGTAAAAAACATACAACTAAAAATTCATGTGATTTCTCCACAAGCCTCCCTTTTTCCTCTGAAAACTACTCCTACTTATAGAGGTAAATGAGATAAATGAAAAATAAAATCACAATTATCATTAGAAATTAATCTTATTAAACTAACCTAATTAGATAAAATCAAATCAATTTAATTGGATAATTAACAATTAAAAAAATAAAAATAATAACAAAAAAATCCAATTCCGGTCGAAAATTCTATTTTTGATAAAAAAAAAAAAAATTTTAGATCGAAAATTCTATTTCTGATTGGAATTATTATTTTTTTTGGCTTTCCTGATAAAAAAAATATGTTAATTGCAATTGAAATTAGTACAATTCCGATTAGAATTAAGAACTTTTATATTTTATATTTTTATTATATTTTATTTTTCGGTCGGAAATAGATCTCCAACTTGTGAAAAATTACTAGTTAGCTCAAAAATTGAATTTTTTTTAAATAGAACTTATAAAAAATAATTTAGTCCAAAACTCAAAAATCATATCCAATTGACCTATTTTCACAATTAATTTTTCATCATTAAGTCTTTAGTAGCATCCCGTATCAGACTATCCTAAAATTGGGTATTTACACCGTTAATGGGTGGAAGCATATACTTTGTGACGTTTATATACGATTATAGTAAGTTCTGTTGGGTTTATTTCTTACAATAAAAATATGAAGTTTTTGGTGTTTTAAAAATTCAGGGCTAACATGGAAAAGCAATGTGGCCATTCAATTAAGGCTTTTAGGGCCGATAATGGCTTGGAGTACAATTCACATCAGTTGAAGACCTATTTACAAGAAGCTGGAATTCATCAACAACTCACAGTCACTTACACTACGAAGCACATGAAGTATATGAGAGGAAAATAGGCCCATTATGAATATGGCAAGATGCTTAATATTTGAAAAAGATCTTCCAAAGCACTTTTGGGCAGAAGCAATAAATACTTCAATGTATTTGCTTAACAGAGTTCTTACTACAACCCTTGGAAACAAAACTCCCTTTGTGGCTTGATTTTAAATAAACCTAAGTGTACATCACTTGAAGGTGCTTGAATGTGTGTACTATAATAATGCTCGAAGTGTGAAATGGGAAAATCTTGATTACAAGTCTGATGTTGTCTTATGTATATTAGATAGTCAAAAGGATATAGGGTTTTTGATTTGAAGAGTAAGAAGATATTGGTTTATAGAAATGTAAAGTTTGACGAGAAAGTTACTTGGGATTAGGACAAGTCATTGATTGTTCCTTTTAAGTAGATTGCCATTCAAGATTCCACCCAATAAGAAGAAGCAGCCATGGAAGATTATCAAGTTCATTCCGATGATGAAGAAGCAGTGGTAAGAGGAACAAGAAGTCTTCATGTTATTTATAAAAGAAGTAATTTGGTTGTTTTAGAACCTATAAATTTTCAAGAAGCAATCAACTCACCAAAGTGGGAAGCAATAATGAAGGAGATTATGATGATTCAAAAAAATGGCACATAGGAGTTAGTGGACAAAACTCTTAACAAAATCATCATTGGTGTTAAATAGTTGTTCAAGCAAAAGCTGAATTCAGATGGCTCTACAAATAAATGTAAAGCCAAATTAGTTACAAAGAGATATGTTCAACAACATGCATGGTGTGGACTTCATTGAAACCTTTACACCAGTTACAAGGTTTGATACCGTCAGATTGCTGATTGGAATTGTTACTCAAAAAGTGTGAAGTATTTATTAATTGGATGTTCGTTTAACTTTTTTAAATGGTCACTTGTAGGAGGAAATATTTATTGAACAGTCAAAAGGATTCATTCAAAAGGGAAAAGAAGATAAGGTGTATTTGTTGAAGAAAGCTTCGTATAGGCCTAAACAAGCCCCACAGGCTTGGTATAACATATTGCAATTGTTAAGAATCACATGTTTCATGGAAAGACTAAACATATCAAAGATTATTTTATTAGAGAACTTGAGAAAGAAGGTAAAATTTAGTTTGTTCATTGCAGCTTTGAGGATCACTAAAGCTCTACAAAAGATATGGTTTGAGGAATTGAGAAGCAAACTTAGAGTATACAACAACAACATTGGTGCCAAGGAGGAGTAATGATGCTGATATGAGCATGTTGTGACACAAATGTTATGTCTTTGGCAACTTTTGTTAAGATTTTTTTTGTAAACTGGATACTAATATTTTGTAACCTTTTTAACTAAATGATGAATGTGTTTTTGAACAAATGGTGCAGATTATTTCTATCACGAAATTAAGGAAGCATGTTCCTAAAATTAGGGAAGGTTAATTATTGACTCCATGTGCTGGAAAATTCTTGTTCTGAATATATATTAAAGAAAAATGTAATGCATCAGTTTTAGTTTTGCTCTTCAACCTTTCTTTAGTTAAAAAACTCTAACATGACTCTTCTTATATGGAGTGAAGTGTTTTTGAGATGCATAAGATGGGCATGGAAACACTGTAGTTATGTGGGTTCTGATGATAGTGTGTTATGGGCATTAGCCACATCTGAAGAATTTGAATTAGTTCCTAGAATCTGTAGCCTAATGCTTGTAGTTCATGAGGCATAAGTTGAAAATCCTTAATACTCACCAAAGCTTGATCCTAAATTCTTTATCAAGTATGTTACCTACTAGTAGACATATGGTTGTGCTCCTCCTTGAACAATCTATGTCGACCATGAACATAAAGAAATACTTCTTGCAAGTTATTTTTGAATAACAAATTGTAGTTGTTTTAGATCTTTTTGTTGTTTTCGTCGTTGTGGGATTTGTATTGTTGTTGTTATCGTGGAATTTGTCCAATTTTTAATTGAGTATTGTTTATTATGTTACTAAATTTTACTATAGTGAAAAACTAATAAAAATTTAAATATTAGTTTTAAATTTTTAATAAAATTATTTAAAAAATACATGTAAAATAATTTTGTAATATTTAATATTTAACTAATAAAACAATAATAAATTTGAAAAAAATTTGATAGATTGCTTTTAGAATTTCAGAAGGTAGTTATTAATGGCAGACAAAATAAAAATTAACTAGTAGCTATTTTTTAAAGTAAAATAGGTCAACTTTTATTATTGTAAATCGACAGAAAAAATTTCTGATAGATAAATTGGAGGACTAGATGTAATAATTCTAGTTTTTAATTTATTTTAATATTTGTCAGGATATATAGTGTTAATAAAAAATTAAAAATATATTTGATTATTTTACTATTTTGTGATTAATATTCATTATTTTATATTTAATCAAAATTTTTTACGTAAATATTTATTTTTAAACCTATTATTTTAGAGATTTATTTACGTAAATTTATTACTTTAAGAATTATTTTAATAATCCTATTTACGTAGTAAGATTGTTTTTAACAATGATATTGTTTAATTTTATTATTATTGTTATGATTATTATGATTATTATGATTGTTATTATTTTTATTTAAAAGCATTGTTGCATGATTATATTATGTGTTATTATGAATATTCATGCACACATACAATAGGGTTATTATATTTATTATTTTTGTGTGATAAATATGTGTGAATATATATATATATATATATATATATATATATATGTGTGTGTGTGTGTGTGTGTGTGTGTGTAATATATGTATATAGTGTGTATATATACATATATGTTGACCATACCTAGATTTGACTATATTATTATAATAATATTACTTTATATTATAATATATACTATAATATATATATATGCATATAGTAAAAAAAAAAAAACCAATTTACCCATTTTTTCTCTTCTTCTTCCCGAAACTCACCTCCCTCTCGCTGTTATCCTGTTTTTCCCCCGTCGATGTGCCTCCATTGCTTCTGGCCATCGATCCTTCCTCCCTCTGCCATCTCTGTCGCCATCTTCTTCCTCTCCTGTCGCCGTTTCCAACTCCGGCAGTAGCAACATCAGTAAGGTGGTTCCTCGCCGTTCTTCCACCTCCGGCCACCAAATCAAGCTCTGTCGGTGTCGTTGGACTCCTGGAGCTTCGAGAAGGTTGAATCCAAGCTCCATTCAAGTTCTAGACTAGCCATTTGTGAGTTTTACTTGAGTTTTAGTTTTAAACTTTTAAGATTTTCAATTTTTTTAGGTTGATTTAGCTTGATTCAGTCAATCTTCCTTAACAAATATTGTTTCTAGAAGCTCAATCTTCATCTACATATTTTTATTTTGATTCTTAAAATTTATTTTAATTTTTGTGAATTTTTGAATATTAGGGTTAATTTGGTGGTAATTTTAGTTAAATATTATGTTTAATTGATTTTTATAAATTTTTATAAATTTTTTACTAATTTTAACTAATTAATACTAATTTTCAAAAATTATTTTTAAATAATATATAATATACTATTTTTGTAATAAAATGGATTTTTAGTAATTTTTAATTTGTATTTAGACTAATTAGGTTATTTGGATTAGTAAAATGACTTTTTATTAAATTATATTCAATTATTGAGAAAATGGATTTTTAATAATATTATATTATTATTTAGGGTTTTTAAGTAATTATTAGGAAAATAATTATTTTTGGTGTTTTAATGTAAAATATGTTAAATTTTGATATTTGGAGGGCATTTATGGTATTTATTGAATTTTAATATATTTTATTGTAGTATTTGAATTTTGGTGAATTGTGGACCTCAATTGGGAGATTTTAGTAGTTCGGGATCCCAACCGAGGGTTGTGAGGATTTTTATACTCGAAGTGTATTTTTCTTGCTGAACTGACTTTACTTTTTAGTAGAGAGATATCCGTTTTACAGAGGAGGTTCTGCCGAATTTTCAATAGAATTCTTATAAAACGTGACATTGGGTCAAATTTTGATTCTGTGTCTGTTTGTATTTAAAAATTCTAGATCGAGTCTCTAGAAGTCTAAGTTAGATTTATTCTAATTTTGTGATCACTTTTATTATTTAGTTGCACTGAGACTGAGACCTAGCGGACCAAACCTGTCAGACCAGTCTTGTGGAGTGCATCCCTGTGAGTGATTATTATATATATACATTGCTTTAGGTTGCATGTTTTAGAATTACATGTTTTAAATGTAAAATTTTGCATAATTGTTTATATAAATGTTTAAGTATATTTTAGGTATATTTTTAGTATATTATTGGTATATTTTAAAATAAATGCATGTTTTCCTTTTGATTTATATTTCAAATTTATGTTTAAGTATATTATTGGTTGATTTTGAGTATATTTCATGATTTAAGCAAATTTATTTTACGTATATATACTTGAAATATACTTAGTTTATTTTTGGTATATATATGGTTTACTTGATCATTTTGAATGCCATTTTATATTATTTATTCTTGAATGTATGTTTTATTTTTAAATGAAGGATAACGATAGAATGTGCTTCATAATGGGCAGCACTAGGACCGAGTACGTACCGGTGCGATATATTATAGGTTGAATTACTAACTTATTTATGGAAATTATGACTTGATTGATTTGATTGATGTGAGATATGATTGATGGTGTGATTGTTGGAGCTCGGTTGACTTAGTGTCTCGGGGCCAATCACACTGACAATCAGACTGCTGGAGCTCGATGGACTTAGTGTCTTGGGGCCAATCACACTAACAGTCAGACTACTAGAGCTCGGTCGACTTAGTGTCTCGAGGCCAGTCTACTGTCCAGTTGGATTAAGTGAATTTACTTGGAACTAAGTGAGCCTGTATGGCTAGAGCGTTTCTTATTGATATTTGAGGTTGCAATAACTTAGGGTTCTATTTGATCCTTCATAAACTAATATTTTTCAGTATTATATATAAAGAGATTTTCAGCATCTATGTGTACATGCCTATATATATATATTTATTAAATACATATAAGTGTTTGCATTTGTCACATAGTAATGCATGTATATATATTATAATAATTCACTCAGTGAGGTCTGACTCCCCTCCGTTGATGTTTTTACAAAAGAGTCTTCTTCATCAGACCTCAGCCGTAGACCCATTCGTTGGACTTCTTCCGCCCCGACTCTTTTATATAAACTATCTACTTAATTATTTTATACTGTACTCTAGAAAACTGAAGGAGTTATAATTTAGTATTAGTAGTGTGTTGTATTTTTATATTAGTTGCATATGATTTTAATTCAGAGGCTTCTCTCTGAGGTTGTGTTAAGATATTTTATAATATGATATGAAAGAGTTTTAATTTATTGTATTGATTTGAGATTTTAATTATGATTATATTTATTTTTTTTATATTTAATGTATGCTTTTATTATTCAAGGCTTGCTATGGGTTCCGGATTCAAAAGAATTCCTGTTCCCTAGCACCGATCATGGCCCCCGGTTTTGGGTCGTGACAAAGTTGGTATCAGAGTGGAGTTTTATGTTAGGGCCTTAGTTGTGAGAGTTTTGGTCCTAGTTTTTAGTGTCATATTTTCTTTTGAAATGACTGTAATTGATTAGGTTTGAGTATGTCTTGATACGTATTCCTTGATTTAGTTTTATGCGTTATCCTCCGTTATCTGTTTTGTCTAAATCCTTTTGTTTGTCTTTTTAGAACAAGGAGGCGAGCGCGTGTCGCTCCACTGATCATTGAGGCTGAGGATGATGAGTCCTTCTAGGATGAGGTTTTACCTCCTGAGCCGCCAACTAGGCAGAGAGGTCGAGGTAGAGGTAGACCTCGAGGAGCGATAGGTCGCCATAGACAGAAAGAGCTACAAGATGAGGAACCTGTAGAGCTTGAGTTCAATGATATTCCAGTACCTCATGTTGCATCGCCTATTCAGCCTGCCTATCAGCAAGGTATGTCTGACTTTGAGGCAGCCTTGTTCTATGCCAGAGTTAGCAGAATTGCATTCAATGGGACTTCTAACCCTTTAGATTTTATGTATGCAATCGAGACGAGGACTCGGAATGCTCACATCGAGTACTAGCGGATCATGATATTTGAGCTTTCAGTAGAATGACCAGCCTTGGACTGGTTTATTCAGATGATTCAGCCATATATGATGACGATGAAATGGGCTCAGTTCAGAGAGCGATTCATGAGGAGATTTTGCCCAGAGCCACTTCGTATAAGCTACAGATTTTGATTGACTAGTATTACCCGAGGTGACAGATTTGTTGAGGACTATACCAGAGAGTTCTTTTGACTTGGCAAATATGCAAAGGACCTGATGCGAGATTAGTACTTCGTAGTCACCACTTATGTTATTGGATTGGGTTCTGCATTTGCTAATTTGCCTACAACGGGCCTTACTCTAGAGTTAGTGATAGAGTTGGCCAAGGAGATTGAGCTAAGTCTAGTCAGGCAAGGAGCTATGCCTAATTATTACCAGTTGGGCATTCAGTAAGGTGGATTCCATACTACTCCATACTCATGTTTTCATATTGGATCAAGTAATCAACAGAGGGGTCCAGCCCAGCAGAGTTAGAGACAGTAGCAAAGGGTACATAGGAGCAGTAAACATGGCCGTGGAGGTCAACGCAGACTGTTCAAACTTGGGTCAGGTACTTCGAGCAGTAGTAGTGGTTATAGTTATGGGTCAACTACCAGTGTTTGTTAGACATGTGGTAGAGTCCATCAGGGACTGTGTTACATGACACCGCCGATGTGTTTCAGATGCGGACAGACGGGACACTTTGCTAGATCATATCCCTATTCTGGTTATCAGCAACTGCAGATTTCGTGATTCCCTCAACAGTCGATTGCCATTGTAGCACTCATTCCTTTTCAGTTGCCTCCAGCCTAGCACCAGAGTTCTACTCAGATTGTTCCTCAGCAGGGTTTTGGTAGAGGTACCAGAGGAGGTGCCAGAGGTGTTGGCCAAGCTTCTACCAGTCAGTAGGGAGGTCGAGGTCAAGCCAGAGTCTTCCATCTCACTCAGCAGGATGCTCAGGCATCTAATGCAATTGTGGCAAGTATTATTTCTATCTGTTACCTAGATGCATGGGTTCTATTTAATCTGGGTGCCATGCATTCATTTATTTCTCCTATTTTTGCTTCCAAGTCTTATTGGCAAGCTTTGAGGATGACTATTCCTTTGTCTATCACCACTCCTCTAAGTGACTCTTTGGACACCGATGTTGTTCTTTCTGGTTTTTCAGTTCTTGTTGGAGGTAGAGAATTGTCTGCTGATTTGATTTTGTTGAATGTGATGGAATTCGATATTATTCTGGGTATGGATTGGTTATCTCAATACTATGCCGTGGTGGATTGTCGGAGTAAAGAGGTGACTTTCAGAATTCCTGATGAAGAAGAATTTAAGTTTGTGGGTGATAAGAGTTTTGCACCTTAGAATCTCATTTTTGCTATTACGACTAGAAAGTTGCTGAGGAAGGGTTGTCAAGGTTATTTGGCATTAGTCAGGGATACTTCATTAGAGAAGTTGTCACTCATAGATGTTCCTGTTTCCTATAAGTTTCCTAATGTTTTTCCTAAGGAGTTGCCAGGTTTACCACCTCACAGAGAGATTGAGTTATGTATAAATATGGTTCCAAGCACTAACCCTATTTATAGAATGGCTCTTGTGGAGTTGAAAGAGTTGATGGAGTAGCTGCAAGAGTTACTAGATAAGGATTTTATTAGACCTAGTGTTTCTCCTTAGGGTGCACTAGTCCTGTTTATAAGGAAGAAGGATGGTACCCTGAGACTGTGCATTGATTACAAAGAGCTTAACAAGGTGATAGTGAAGAACAAGTATCCTCTCCTGAGGATAGATGACCTGTTTGATCAGCTACAGGGTGCACAGTTCTTTTCCAAGATTGATTTGAGGTCGGGTTATCATCAGTTGTGGATCAGTGAAGTCGATATTCCTAAAATGGCATTCCATACTCGATATGGCCATTATGAGTTTTTGGTGATGTCTTTTGGCTTGACTAACTCACCAACAGCTTTTATGGATCTGATGAACAGGGTATTCAGACCATTTATGGATCAATTTATGGTAGTCTTCATTAATGATATACTGGTATATTTAAGGAGTATGGAGGAACATGTATATCACTTGAGGACTGTACTACATACACTAAGAGAATATCAGCTTTATACTAAATTCTTAAAGTGTGATTTTTGGATAGAGAGTGTTGCATTTCTTGGACACGTGGTGTCTAAAGAGGGTATCCAGGTTGATCCATAAAAGATTGAGGCAGTGTTTGAGTGGCCTAGACCGACTTCAATTACTGAGATTCAGAGTTTTCTGGGTTTAGCTAGGTATTATAGGAGGTTTGTATAGGATTTTTCCTGATTTGCAGCTCCTATGACTTGCTTGACTCAGAAGAATGTGAGATTTGAGTGGTCAGAAGCTTGTGAGAATAACTTTTAGTTGTTGAAGGAGAAGTTGACCACAGCTCCAGTTTTGGCTTTGCCTAATGGAGTAGACAAGTTCACCGTGTATTATGATGCCTCTAGAGTTGGCCTAGGTTATGTGTTGATGCAGAATGGTAGGGTAATAGCTTATGCTTTGAGGCAATTGAAGAAGCATGAACAGAACTATCCTAATCATGACCTAGAGATGGTTGCAGTGATTTTTGCTCTTAAGATCTGGAGACATTATCTGTACGGGGTGACTTGTGAGATTTTTACTGATCATAAGAGCCTTAAGTACATTTTCCAACAGAGAGATCTGAATCGGAGGAAGAGGAGATGGTTGGAATTATTAAAAGATTATGATTGTGAGATTCTATATCATCCAGGCAAGGCTAATGTGGTAGCAGATGCCTTGAGTAGGAAGTCTTGCTCACATTAGTGTGGAGAGAAGACCATTGATCCAAGAGTTGCATCAATTAGTAGATCAAGGTCTGATAATGAAGGTAAGTAGATCAGGTAGACTACTAGCTCAGTTTAAGGTGCGATCTGTATTAAGAGATAGGATTAAGGCAGCTCAGAGCCAAGATCCTATTCTGGAAGAGCTTGTAGAGAATGTTCAAGCAGGGAAGTTCACTGATTTCACACTTAATGATAATGGTGTTTTTTGGATCAGTGGTAGATTTTGTATTCATGATATGGATAATTTGAGAGAAGAGATCCTAGAGGAATTACATTCTACAGCCTATAACATACATCTAGGTGTCACTAAGATGTACCATAGTATTAGAGACTTGTAATGGTGGGATGGACTGAAGAAGGATGTCGCTAATTATATTGCTAAGTGTCTGACGTGTCAGCAAGTGAAAGTTGAACATCAGAAGCCTTCTGGGAAGCTTCAGCCTCTTCCTATTCCTGAGTGGAAGTGGGAAAGGATTGCTATGGATTTTGTGGTTGGTTTACCTTGTTCCAAGGATGGATACGATTCCATCTGGGTGATTATGGACAGGTTGACCAAGTCTGCACATTTCTTGCCTGTGAAAGCCACTTATTCTGTAGCTAGATTAGCGAAGCTGTAAGTGAAGCATATTGTGTGCTTTCATAGAGTACCTGTGTCTAATGTGTCAAACAAAGGTTTAGTGTTTACCTCTCATTTTTGGCAGAAGTTACAAGAAGCGATGGGCACTAGGTTGGATTTCAGTAATTCTTTTCATCCTTAAACGGATGGTCAGTCTGAGAGGACGATCCAAAAATTGGAAGATATGTTGAGAATGTGTGTTTTGGATTTGGGAGGTAGCTGGGATGATCATTTGTCACTCGTAGAGTTTGCATATAATAACAGCTACCATAGCAGTATTAGAATGGCAAAGTGTAGATCCTCTTTGAGTTGGGATGAGATTGGGGAAAGAGCTTTGACTGGACCTGAGATGGTTCAGGATGCTGTAGAGAAAGTCATTGTGATCAAGAGGAGATTAAAGACCGCAGTTAGTAGATAGAAGAGCTATACGGATCCTAGATGCAGAGATGTGGAGTTCTAGGTAGGAGACTATATTTTTCTAAAGGTGTCTATGATGAAGGGTGTTATGAGATTTGGCAGGAAGGGTAAGCTAGCACCGAGATATATAGGATCGTTTGAGATTCTTGAGAGAGTTGGCACTATTGCATACGATTGGCTTTGCCTCCAAGTATGTCTCAAGTGCATTCGATATTTTATATCTCGATGCTGAGGAAGTATGTTTCAGACACTTCACATGTGTTGCAGCCTGATAGTGTTGAAGTGAATGAAGACTTGACATTTATGGAAGAACCTATTGCAATCGTAGACTATCAAGTTCGATAGTTGCGTTCGAAGCAGATTCCGATGGTCAACGTGTTATGGTGTAACAACAGAGTAGAAGAGCATATCTGGGAGACTGAAGCTGAGATGCGAGCTTCTTACTCGTATCTCTTTCCTCCTTGATTCTTGTTTATTCTTTTTTTAGAATTCGGGGATGAATTCTTATAATGAGGGAGATTGTAATAACCCTAATTTTTAATTTATTTTAATATTTATCAGGATATGCAGTGTTAATAAAAAAATTAAAACTATATTTGATTATTTTACTATCTTGTGATAAATATTCATTATTTCATGTTTAATCAAAATTTTCTACGTAAATATTTATTTTTAAACCTATTATTTTAGGGATTTATTTACGTAAATTTATTACTTTAAGAATTATTTTAATAATCCTATTTAGGTACTAAGATTATTTTCAACAATGATATTGTTTAATTTTATTATTATTGTTATGATTATGATTATTATTATGATTGTTATTATTTTTATTTAAAGGCATTGTTGCATGATTATATTATGTGTCATTATGAATATTTATGCACACATACAATAGGGTTATTATATTTATTATTTTTATGTGATAAATATGTGTGAATATATATATATGTGTGTGTGTATATTATATGTATATAGTGTGTATGTATACATATATGTTGACCATACCTAGATTTGACTATATTATTCTAATAATATTACTTTATATTATAATATATATATGCATATAGTAAAAAAAAAAAACAACTTACCCATTTTTTCTCTTATTCTTCCCAAAACTCACCTCCCTCCCTCTGCTATCCCGTTTTTCCCCCGTCGGTGTGCCTCCATTGCTTCCGACCATCGATCCTTCCTCCCTTTGCCATCTCTGCCGCCTTCTTCTTCCTCTCCTGTCGCCATTTTTAGCTCTGGCAGTAGCAACTGTAGTAAGGTAGTTCCTCGCCATTCTTCCACCTTCAGCCACCAAATCAAGCTCTGTTGGTGTCGTTGGACTCTTGGAGCTTTAAGGAGGTTGAATCCAAGCTCCATTCAAGTTCTAGCCTAGCCATTTGTGAGTTTTACTTGAGTTTTGATTTTGAGATTTTAGGGTTTTCAATTTTTTTTAGGTTGATTTAGCTTGATTCAGTCAATCTTCCTTAACAAATATTGTTTCTAGAAGCTCAATCTTCATCTACATATTTTTATTTTGATTTTTAGAATTTATTTTAATTTTTGTGAATTTTTGAATATTAGGGTTAATTTGGTAATTTGGTGGTAATTTTAGTTAAATATTATGTTTAATTGATTTTTATGAATATTTGAGGTATAAAAATGATTTTTATAAATTATTTACTAATTTTCAAAAATTATTTTCAAATAATATATAATATACTATTTTTGTAATAAAATGAATTTTTATTAATTTTTAATTTGTATTTAGACTAATTAGGTTATTTGGATTAGTAAAATGACTTTTTATTAAATTATAATGAATTATCGAGAAAAATGGATTTTTAATAATATTATATTATTATTTAGGATTTTTAAGTAATTATTAGGAAAATAATTATTTTTGGTGTTTTAATGTAAAATATGTTAAATCTTGATATTTGGAGGGCATTTATGGTATTTATTGAATTTTAATATATTTTATTGTAGTATTTGTATTTTGGTGAATTGTGGACCTCAGTTGGAAAATTTTAGTAGTTCGGGATCCCAACCGAGGGTTGTGAGGATTTTTATACTCGAAGTGTATTTTTTTTGCAGGACTGACTTTGCTTTTTAGTAGAGAGATATCCGTTTTACAGAGGAGGTTTTGTCGAATTTTCAGTAGAATTCTTATACAACGTGACATCGGGTCAAATTTTAGTTCTGTGTCTGTTTGTATTTAGAAATTCTAGATCGAGTTTCTAGAAGTCTAAGTTAGATTTATTCTAATTTTGTGATCACTTTTATTGTTTAGTTGCACCGAGACTGAGACCTAGCGGACCAGGCCTGTCAGACCAGTCTCGTGGAGCGCATCCCTGTGAGTTATTATTATATATATACATTGCTTTAGGTTGCATGTTTTAGAATTACATGTTTTAAATGTAAAATTTTGCATAATTGTTTATATAAATGTTTAAGTATATTTTAAGTATATTTTTAGTATATTATTGGTATATTATAAAATAAATGCATGTTTTCCTTTTGATTTATATTTCAAATTATGTTTAAGTATATTATTGGTTGATTTTGAGTATATTTCATGATTTAAGCGAATTTATTTTACGTATATATACTTGAAATATACTTAGTTTATTTTTGGTATATATATGGTTTACTTGATCATTTTGAATGCCATTTTATATTATTTATTCTCGAATGTATGTTTTATTTTTAAATGAATGATAATGATAGAACATGTTTCCTAGTGGACAGCACTAGGACAGAGTACGTACCGGTGTGATAGATTGTAGGTTGAATTACTAACTTATTTGTGGAAATTATGACTTGATTGATTTGATTGATGTGAGATGTGATTGATGGTGTGATTGCTGGAGCTCAGTTGACCAAGTGTCTCGGGGCCAATCACACTAATAGTCAGACTGCTAGAGCTCGGTCGACTTAGTGTCTCAGGGCCAATCTACTGTCCAGTTGGATTAAGTGAATTTACTTGGAACTAAGTGAGCTTATATGGCTAGAGCGTTTCCTATTGATATTTGAGGTTACAATAACTTAGGGTTCTATTTAATCCTTTATAAACCGATGTTTTTCAATATTATATATAAAAAGATTTTCAGCATCTGTGTGTACATGCCTATATATATATTTATTAAATACATATGAGTGTTTGCATTTGTCACATAGTAATGCATGTATATATATTATAATAATTCACTCAGTCAGGTCTGACTCCCCTCCGTTGATATTTTTACAAGAGAGTCTTCTTCATCAGACCTCAACAGTAGATCCATTCACCGAACTTCTTCCACCCCGACTCTTTTATGTAAATTATATACTTAATTATTTTATAATGTACTCTAGAAAACTACAGTAGTTATAGTTTAATATTAGTAGTGTGTTGTATTTTTATATTCACTGTATATGATTTTAATTTAGAGGCTTCTCTCTGAGGTTGTGTTAAGATATTTTGTGATATGATATGAAAGAGTTTTAATTTATTGTATTGATTTGAGATTTTAATTACGATTATATTTATTTTTTTATATATTTAATTTATGTTTTTATTATTCAAGGCTTGCTACGGGTTTCGGATTCGAAAGAATTCCTGTTCCCTAACGCTGGTCATGGCCCTCGATTTTGGGTCGTGACACTAGAACTCCAAACGTAACATTTTGGAATATAACCTGTTGCATTAGGTAGCCTATATGCAGGGCGCTTCACAAATGCAATCATAGCAATTTTGTAATATTTTAACAAAGATATGCAATTTGACATCATAAAACAAAATTTAGTGCCATCAAGAAAATCTTCATTCATTATTGTAGTCACATTGAGTGCATCATATTCTACCACCACCCTAGGCATGTTTGTAGATTTTAACACAGTGCTTCATAGATACTTAAAGCTTCTACTATCTTTAGGATTGCTAATCTATCACTATAATTGGTTTATTTGCAATAAACGTTCCCTCATCATCTTAAATAATAATCACTTACTCAATTTAATCGTTAAAGATAATATCTACATTCCATGTCATATAACTAAGGGCTAGTTTGCTCCAATTTTTAGGGAATTTGTTGTTGAGCATCAAATGACAATGAGATATTAGTTGTAACATTTAGTCAATCTACCATGGATTTATGAGCAAAGGATACCACTTGGTTGCTAATTTTCACTAGTATTTTACCAAATTATCTCATTTATACATTTGAAAATTTCTTACACTACCATACATGCTAGCAATTGGTCTTAGGTATTGCACCTATCAATAATAATAGTGAGCTAACTCTAAAAGTCACTTTTTCCTGAGTTACATATTTGCATATTACTGTGTCCAACACTCATTTGCAAACCTACATCTGAAGAACATGTGCATATTAGTTTCATCTTCCTTTTACACAATAGACATGATATATGTACCTCTAGCTTTATTATGATGAGATTCACATGTGTAGGAATTTAATCATTACATGCATATTAGAAAAAATCATAAACCTTTGCAAGGATTTGGATTTTGCATTTTTTTTGTCATAATATTGAAGGCTTAGTCATTTGTGTATACATGTTTTAATTATATAGGCTATAATACCCACTTTTTAGTATGCCCACATTTTATTCCCTATCTAAAACAAAATAGTTATTTTAATATTCCTGTAGCTATAAGTGGAAGTTTTAATGTAAGGTCAAAGGTGGACTCAATTATATCTTGTTCTAAGTCTGTTCACCACATTATATTAGTTCATTCACTTCCAAAACATTATCATCATCATCATCATCATCATCATCATCATCATCATCATCATCATCATTATCATTATTATTAGAGGCAAAAGTGATCATATAAGAGATACTTATATATAATAACCAATGATGAGATCATATAAATATGTCACATCTATTTCCCACTCTCCACTTCTACTCTTTAGAAGTAATTACACAACTAAGATGCTTCTCCATTATGAAAATGTCCTGAAGGGTAGGGTGAATAAGGCTTTAAGTGATTAAGATGAAAATTGAAAAATAAGAGGAAATTTAAATGTGATTAAGTAAAAACCAATGAAACACAATAAAGAGTAAGAATAAGAAAAATAAGCATAAGAACACTACCAGTTTATAGGATTTTAGATTCTCAACCATTCATACATCTCCTACCTAATTTCTCTAAAGTTAGGATTTTCAATCACTCACACTAATATTATTATCATGATTGTGAATAACAAAATGTTTTAAGGATCAAGACTAATGTTACAACAACTTATATTTTCCTTTGCTCGATGAAAACTAATCTTTAATTTGTTTTTCTAGGATCAATACAAACCTATTTCTAAATGTTTTCAAGACTCATAATTAAACCTTCCTATAAGCATTTTCAAGGCTAACTCCATAACATTTACAACATGTTATTTTTCAAGGTTTTAATAACAGCCCAACATTGATTAATTCCTTACTACACATTTCTCAACCCTAAGAAAGAGTAGAATAAAGAATCCTATTAACTAAGAATTCACCCAATTCTCACAAGAATACAAATTCAATAAGCATTTATTGATAATAAATGAATATATAAGAGAAATATGAAAGAAACTCAGTTTGGCTCAATGAATTTTCATAATAAATTTGCTCTACAAGCTTTTAAATGCTTCAAATGATGTCTTAAACTTGTATTTGTAATGAAGGAGGCAAAGTATAGCTGTTGAGGACCTAAAAATTTATCTTAACACTTCTCCATCTTTATTTAATATTTCTTTCACTTTTTACAAGAATTTTGATACTCACTATCATGAGGAGAGGTGTTATGATCATAAAGATCAAAGATATAGTTGTTGGAGCTTTACAATAGATGTCATAGAAGCTACCGAGTCACCTTTAATGATGCTCACAATCTCGCTTTGCCGTTCATAACCTTAAGGAGCAGATTGTGAGAAGCATTGCCTCTTTTCTTCACTTGGATTCTACTTGCTCATGATCATGACTATCCACTTATGATCTTAAAGAGGATACTTATGATGATAGAGAGGCATATGAGGGATTCTACTCCTTTAAATGACTTGAATTTGGTTCTTCTTTGACTTATGATACTCCTTACAGTCATGACCAAGACTATAAGGAGTCTTGTGACTCTTAAATAACTTTGTTTGCTTTTCATTTTAAGCTCTATTGATCGTACCTTTGGTTCTAACTTATAAGCATATTCAAATGCACAAGTTAGTAACTGAAATTGATTTTTAAAGTCAAAACCAAGAGTGATTTGAGAGTATCATACAAATGGTCAACACCTTAATCTCATGAATACAATCCTCACTAGAAAGAGTTATGCACTATAAATCTTCAAAAAAAAAAAAGAAAAGAAAAAGAGATAGGAATAAGGAAAACACTCATTATATAATTGAAGATTTCTTGTGCAATGGATTTTATAAGAACTTCTCTCCCCACCCCATTTAAGAATTTTTGTAGCTACCCTTGAACTCTAACTCTTTTTTTTTTACAAAAGAAAAAAATATTTCTTATTTCTTCCAATTAGCGATAAGAGACCTAAATAACTGTTATGATTATCATTTTAATTAACACCAAGAATATCAAAAACCTCGTTTCTTCTCTCCTCTTCTATATTGCTAGTAAGGATGATGGATAACTTATTAAAGCTTACTTTAGTATTTGTCTAAAGCTTGCTTTAGCTGAGCTGGCTGGTATTTGCTCTGAAAGGAAAAAAAGATTGTCATATGCAAATAGTAAATATGACACTACTGTCACTTATTTAGCCACTTTACACCAATGAAGCATATTGTAATTCATTCTTTTATGAATTACAGATATTAAACTCTATATGCATAAAATAAAGAGATATGAGGATAAAGGTTCCCCTTAGTAAAGTTCTAGAGGAGGCACAATTGATCCTATTTCTTTATCTCCATGTATAATATGATAAAAGATTGTCTCCACACGCATTGCAACAAGGTCAATCTGTCTTTGATTAAACCCATTTTAAGCATTATGTAACAAAAAAAACTATATTCAATATTTCTTACGCTTTACTTTTATCAACTTTTAAAGCTACAATCCCTTCCTTTTCTTGGCCTTCCTTTTCAAAAAAAAAAAAATGCATGATACAATAAGGATAGTATCTATTATCATTGTCCCTTGAAGAAATCCACTTTATTCCTTAGAGATAATTTTTGGAAGAAACTTTTTTCGACTTGTTAGGTAAAATTTTTGATTCAATTTTATAAAGAATGTTTCATAGAGAAATTCATCTAAGATCTAGCCCATGGTTGATTGGTGGTTAAATGTTTGTTTTTTCAAAATCTATGCTACTATAGTCTCATTTAGCTAACTCCTATGAGAGTTTAAATACTAAAGACAAGAAAATGTAACTTTTAGGTATACAATATGCAAGTAATTTTGATAGAAGCACAATATAACTAATTTTATAAATTTTTCTATAACATTTATGTATTATCTATATCATAAATTTTACATTTTGATACCGTTCTAAATAATATCATTAAAACTATAATTTACTATTAAAATAATAGAAATATTTAATAATTAAATTATTTATTAAGTGATATAATATTTTAAATAATTTCGATGAATTCACAATAAATAAAGTTTAGATATGTACTTTTAATTTTATTATGAATAACAAGAAATATTGTAGGCGGCGGGGCTAGACGTGCACCCAAGTGTTGGTGACCATGACACTGTGTGAGTTTGGGGCTCACTAGAAAATGCAAAATAGGCTTGGAGCCTAAAATGGAGATGGAGTCATCACCTGGATAAAAACCGAGACACACTATATATCAATTAGATTCCACGGAGGTTTCTCGAAGCCATCATCAGAGATCGAGTTCGGAAATTAGGTATGGACTTTTAGAATGCCCACCCAACCTTATGATTGACTTTTGAGTGTGTTTCACATTTTATTACCTATGATTATTAAATTATTTCCTTATTTAAACATGGATTGCAATCGTTTTCAATTTTATATTTTAGTCTAAGTTTGCATATTAGTCTCATTTCATGCTTATAACTCGACATACATTATAATAAAACAAATAATAAAAAATTTACAATCATACATTCCAAATAAATAGGGGAAAGGGATTAAGGATTACAATATTTTTTACAAACAAATATGTAAAATAAATGGAAAATAAACCATACACAAACCAAAAATAAACCAAAAGCAAAGTAATTAATTATACAAATAAAACCTCTTAAGAACTAATTAATGGAATAATTATTTAATAATCAAACATTATCAAATAATCCCTGTAACAAATACAAGTTAATTCCATCTCACAAGATAACGACATTATTTACAAAATAATTAAGAAATAATTTTCATAGAAAGTAGAAATACAAACACAAATTAATCGACATAGAATCGCAATACTCATCTAGTAATAACGATATTAAATAACATCCTAATCGTATGTAATCTCAATATATATATAACAAGACAAACACAAAAAATCATACAAAATATATCAAATAAACATTAAAAATCAAAGCAGACTACTGCAGAATTCTGATGAAGCGATGACGCCTTTTCAAAGAGGCACCGCCTCTTGACCAGGAGGTAATTATAGATTGCCTCAACACGAAGGGTCACCTCTTCAATATAAATAAAGATAGACTACATTTCTTAAACTCTAAAAAACTTAAGTATTTATGTAAATAAACATGAAACATTACAATTTGATCCCTGCTGATCAATACTCAAGATTTCTGGCAATCATGCTTCATATATGACCTTGAACAAGAAATACTCCAAGAGAACAAGAAAAAAAGGCAATTAAAATAAAATTTTGATGAAATAAAGAACTTGGAAGTTAGAAATAAGGAACCTTACTGATTTGGACGAAACTTGATGCACCTAACTGAGCCCTCAGAGCTTGATTGATTAATATGAATGCTTGGAATGCAAAGAAACCTTCTTTCTTCTTAAGAAATGAGGTCTTTTGGTTTAATAATTTCCTTTTTTCTTCCTCTTTTTCCTCTCTTTTTTTTTTCCTTTCTTTTTCTCTTTGTTTTTTTTTAGCTCCATAAGCCTCCTTTTTTCTAGTTCCTTCACGTCCAAAAAAATCCAAAAAGTCCTCTCTTCCTTTTAAGCTTCTCCCCTTTTTTTCTTTTCCAATTCCTACCAAAACCACTCTCACCTTCTCCTTCTCATTCCCCATGCCCCTCCCTCTATTTTTCCCTCTTTTTTCTTTCCTTTGGCGTTCAAAAATGCCTCAATTCATGGCAGGTTAGCCCCAACTGCTGCCATTAATTTCATTTAATGCAGCAATTGGTGGGCGTGAAGAGATGAGGCGTCGCCTCATCTATGGCCAAGGTAAAGAGGCAACGCCTCTTCATTGAGGCGATCGCCTCTTCACCCGAGCCAAGTCTAGGCCTAGGGGCTAAAAGGTGATAGGCCTGGACTTTAGCTTATGGTTTGGGCTTGGATTTGGTATTTGGGTTTAGAGGCTGGATTTGGTATTTGGGTTTAGAGGCTTAGTGTTTTGGGCTTCTGAGTCCATTTTTGAGAGGTTTCAGGCTCTCGTTGTGTTCCAAACTTATACTCTCTCATAATTGGGCCTTCGTTTCAGGTCTGTCAAACTGAAACTATCCATAAATATTTTTTAAAATAAATTTATAATATTTTTAAAATAACCAATTAATTAGGTTGATCATAAATTATATATATAATGATTTTATCATTAAAATTTAATGTTATATTAATTTGTTCTCAGTATAATTATAACATTAGTTAATAGGGCTTTAAAGTGTAAAAATTTTTAAAACACATATACTTAAGTGTTATGAAAAAACATTATAGAACTTCGTTTTGTCATAATTCAGAACAACAGGGACCAAATTGTAATGTTTCCTAGATTTTATAGAGTGTTACTTTATGTCGTGAACTCGCTCCACAAGTTCTGTCTTAACCATTTTGCAACTGTAACAATTCCCACTCTAAATTTATAAACAGTGACTTTGAGTGATATTGTTTCAGTGAGTCTAAGCGACAATGGCATCCTCTACTTCTCATCTCTCAGCTATTCCACTGCGCCTCTCTTCTTCTTCTTCTAAAACGTCTCCTCGTCACTGTAAGTTGTTCTCCTTTCTTTGTCTGTGTCGATGATGATGATGATGATGAGTTTCTTTCTTGAAAATTATTGAGACCAAAATACAATTCTCGTTTCTTGAATTTTCTTGAGATACCCAGGTGACTGTTTTTGATGATGAGTTTCTTTCTTTAATTTATTGAGAGCTCTTGAATTTTCATGAGATGCCCAGATGGTTGTTTTTGATGTTAGCTTAAATTATTTGTTTTCTTCTTTGTTGTGATATTTAGCACTCAGCTCTAAGTCAGTCGGGATTCGAGTAAGATCCAGTTCAGAAAATGAGAACTGCACTTCAGGAGTTTCTCATCATTCCTTGGACTCAATCAAGGATAAGGTTTCTTGTTTTCTCTACTATCTGCTTTCTTTATTTTCTTGTTTTGAAATGCTTTGTGTTGTGCTTGAGGTTTAATGAATGCCCAAATTTCTACATTTTTATCATATTTTTCGATTATTTTTAATGGTTTGGATGAGCAGATGCTTTTGCTCTTATTGATTGGAGTTGGGACACATTGAAAAAATCATTAACGAGATTTGCATTTGTCTAGTTGATCAAATACTGTTTTCTAAGTGCACAAACTAATTTTTGTCTGCTTGGTAGAGTAGAAAAGTGGAGGGATTGAAAATTTAGACTGCCAAAATAATGGAACAATGGATGAAGATGCAGGGCATCTTTGCATTTCATCTGTTCTTCTGTTCTCGCTATCAAATAACTGGACACTGTGCTAGAACGTTAAGTTCTTCCCATCTTCCTACTTTCATTGTCCTTCAGTACTGTTTTTCTCTCCTTCCAAAGTAATGGTCTTATGATTTCTAACAACTATTATTAGCATATTGAATTTAGTTGTTTGTCTGTCGTCCCAAGTGATTGATAAAGGATTGCTTTTAGGCCACATATGGTTCATGGAATGGAATAGGTGTGTAATAGAATTGTAATTCTTAAGGAATATAATAGGTATTCCTAGAATAACTATTTTTAAATAATTACTATTCCATTCTTTGGTTCATAACCTAGAATTACAATGAGCGATAAGCAGATTTAAGTATAAATGACATTCATACCCTTATTAATAAATTTCATTATTATTATCAAAATTAAATAGTCATACAATTTTAGCATGTTTTATATAAAAAAAAATAATATATGGTTTGATGGAAAGAAATTAGCACATATAAAAAAAAATCAAATTAGCACATATATTTGATTTCTCTAAAATAATATAAATGCATAATAAATAAATAATGATATTTTAAAATTTTTTAATCATAAAAATACAAACATATAAGATAAATAAATTTTATATAATTTATGGTAGTCAAATTTGAGTTAAATTAAATTAAAAGAAAAATATTGAAAAATCCGAATTGAATTAATTTTAAAAAAAAAGAAAGCATGAATATAAATATTATGAGAGTTTAAACATAAAGAGAAGGATAAAAATAGAAATGCTCTATTCCAAGAATAAAGAATATTTATTCTTTAGTTTTTGAAAGAATGATTGTTCCTCAAAAAATGTAGAATTGTTATTCTATGGAATTGATATTCCATAACAAAATTTGAATCAAAATAAAGAATAGTTATACTTTGTGAAATAGTTATTCTATTCTTGATTTATTCTGCAAACCAAACATGGCCTTAGAGTTTATAGTTGAAATGACTTCTCGTTTTCTGTGATTTACCTATATCTAAAATGCATTCCTGCTCTTTTACATTATGCCTTTTCTTTTTCTTTAAATTCCAATGGAAAGCGTGGAATTGTTCTTTTAAGAAGGAATTGATAGAGAGAAGTATGCGCAAAGCACAAAGATCTAATATCATTGCAGTCCTCCTCTCCGATTCATCTTGGATCATCAATGTGACATGATGTCTAAGTTGGTTTTCTTCTTGCTTATTATGATTACGAGGATGGCATGTCACTCTTTCTCGCTTAGAGCTACTTTTTAAGGAGCACCCGAACCATTTCAAATTTTCTATTGCAGTTTTAGTTGTCAATCTGGGGCAATCTTATGTGATAACCTAATTTGTTAAAATTCAAAGCTGAACCAGCTGCAACAGTGTTAACTTTGCATACCCTATTAGAAGGTGGTTTCCATAAGCTGTGATGAACTTGACATTTTTGGTATCTTTTTTTCCTCTTTTTAGTTAAGTTGTTAGGATACTGTGAGGAAACATTATCATTGCTGGGACTTCCTTGTCGAAAATATTAAGATATTAAAATATTTTTTTCAAGCATACACAAAAGCCCATTCCATTTTCTCTGAAAATAAAACAAATGATAGGCATACCATTACTTCTGACAGTCAATCATATTCCCCTAATTCATGAGTCAATGTATCCTTGTATTGTAGTTATATATTAGAATTTGCTCTATAAATACTTTTCCTTTGAATAATTCATTTGATGGAAAAATTTTGGCATGAACACCATACCAACATTTTTTTTCCTCTGACTGAACCTCAAGAAATTGAATTTGCTTCATGCGAAGGAGATATATCTGAACATTCCAATCTCTCTCATCATGCTGCTGCTCCTTAATTGCCTCATTTCTGATGATCTTTAGTACAAATCCATTTTGTTACAAATCATAGAAGACTTCCAACGAAGCAATCATGCTTAGGAAATGGCATTTTTCCAACAGATTATCTACTGGATCGTCCAGGAGCAGAGTCCTTCCTGGTTTTATGGTGACAGTTTCTAGCTTCTTTCTGAGGCAGAAAACATGGAATTATGAAATATTAATTTGCTGTTTTATTGAATAAAGCTATAAAATTTCATTACAGGTTTCTGAAGCATCAAAATCAAGGCGTTGGTGTATTACCTGCTTATGTTCAAGTATGACACTGATTACTAATGCTGGAGTCTCAATGTTCGTTCCCAAGGCAGATGCTGTAGACGGAAAAGAAAGGGCTGTATGTCGGAATTGTTTGGGCAGTGGTGCTGTACTTTGTAAGCGTTAATTTTTTTCTCTTTCATGTATTTTATATTTTGATTGTATGATCTCAGTGTTTGTCATATGTGCACTTTTTGGTTTTTCTATAGCTTGAATTATTTTATCCCATACTAGAAACTTTGTACTCTCTTACTACTACTTGGACAGCGAGTTTAAAATGAAAAATGTATAAAATTATTGAACCTCAAGTCAACCAAATCTTGAACAGAACTAACTGATAAAGCTATGAATCCTTTTCCACTATTCTATGCATTTATTGAAAGGTGTAATGCTGCTAAATCATTCTTCAATTACCCAAGTAGGTTTTTCCTTTGTCTTTTTCACTCTTCTAACTTGCATGTGTTTCAACCTTTCGTGCCAGTGCATCTGGTGGTTTATAGACGTTATCTAAATTGCCTTTTTGCAGGTGATATGTGTGGTGGTACAGGAAAATGGAAGGCTCTCAACAGAAAACGTGCTAAAGATGTATATGAATTCACAGAATGCCCTAATTGCTATGGTACTTATTTTATTTTTTTATCCTATGATGCTAGTAGTTTCAACATTAATGCCTGCAAAGACATATTGATAATATCTCTTCTCATGCTTTTTCTTTGTTTTCCCATTCCTTGCTCTTGGATAAGAATGTTTATATCTTTTTATTGTGGTATTCAGTGATGCAGATCATACAACTAAGACACTCAGTGTATCATCATGTGCAATTATGTCACATCCTGTGTAATCCTTTGCATTGCAAAATATGCCTGTCATTTATTTGCAATAATCAAGGTTTGCCTCTTTGAGGGCATTGTATAAAAGCTGTTTTATATTGCACCGATATAGGAACATACTCCTTATATGTGGGTGCCTTTGCATTATAACTCTTTGGAGTTTCAAGTTCTGAATAGTAGAAACATTAGAACTTGGGGGTTCCTTTTCCAATTATCAGTTCTATAAACATGGTGACCTTCGACAACAAATTTTAGAGTATGCCGCAAGGTATGCTGATGAAATAAAATTGTTTCCTAATGGATCATTTGGTATGCTAATTGTCAAAATAAAATCAGGTCTCAGCGGAGAACAGTATTCAGAGAACAAATGAGGGAGGGAGAAAGACAATGAATGATACCATTGTGCATATATACTTTGATTGATACCAGAGAATGAATTTCTCTGCAGTTGCAAGTTGTAACTGTAAAAGATTTATGGCATCTTGTCAAATCTCATGTTCTAAATGACTCAATTATAAATGTGGCTGCATAGAAATTAAAATTTTCGTTTTCTGTTGTCTCCTTGTTAGACTTCTATCACACAACTCTTTTACTTTGGGGAAACTTCTGGTGAAGCTAATATCATCCCACAAATTCTTCAGCCATATTTAAGAATCTTCTTAGCTTTTTCAAGAAGTTAAAGAAAAAAGAAAGCATTTAATGATAACCTTTCAAGTGCAGGTGCATGTGAAATTGTGCAGGGATCTCATTATAATCGTCTTTCGGGCATCTTTTTACTTGGGTCTTTTTATCTATGAGAAGTGATCTCTGGTTCTTTATGCTTGCAGGTCGGGGAAAACTTGTATGTCCTGTCTGTTTAGGCACTGGTTTACCAAATAACAAAGGTCTTCTAAGGAGGCCTGATGCCCGCCAATTACTTGATAAGATGTATAATGGTCGGATACTACCTAGATCTTGAGTAAGTCCTTTTACTTCTATGCTCCTCTCTTCATAGACCTTGTTGTGGTCATCAGCACTAATGACATCTTTCATTTTATTTGAAGGGTGGATATTCCCCACAAAGCGGAAGGCTGCATGCGGATGGTTTAGAAAATGTCACAGATGCATTTTTATCACTGTCAGGTGGCTGCCTCCCAGAAATTTTGCAAATGTTGCAGTTAATATAAAAAATGAATGAAGCCAACACTGTATAGTCTGAACGTTAATATCCAGCACATATAGTAAGCTTCTTTCTGAAGTAGCCCTATAACTGAGCTAAGCTTTGATCTGTAAACATGTTCTTCCACTAAGTCTAATCATAGGGCAGTGAATGATTGATCTTTCTTCCCATTCAAAAGGTAGCATCTGTGTACACTATACTACATCAATTTGTTAAGCTACAAGAAAACTTGAGGTGCTTTAGCTTGTGCTTGTTTATAAATCGCATCATTCTTTAGTTGTATCATTGAAAATAATTAGTTTTCAGAAGTTTTAACGAAGTTGTAAAATAATTTTTTCTCAGAAACCAAAAGTGTTATCAGTGATTCATCGGCTCTGCAATATATTTGAAATGAAACAATGCAGTTGGTTTGATATGTTTCCTTACTATTTTTGCCTATGCTAGTCCAACTTTCTGGGATGCAATCTGGTTTTGGAAAAAAAAAAAAGAAGTTTTTGTAGATAACTTCATATCATAATTCATTCCTGGCCATTAATACATGAATATTTCAAAATCAAATTTCTCAAAATAGATAAATAAATAAAAAAAAAAGGCTGACTTCCATAGCATCTTTGAGCAGCCAAAAAGAAAAAAAGGGAAGGTAGCATGGCTAAATCAAACTTATGCTTTGAAAATCTTGTGCTTATTCCCCCGACGCTTATTCATAGTGTGAAACATTCGTATGGCTATTTAAGGAGATGGTCAAATTTTCTTAAGTGTGAAATACTAGTGTAAAGAAAAGAGTGCTCATTAAGTACCAAGAAAACCTATTTACGCTGGCCTCAATCTCTATATTATAACCACGAGTATCAAAGATATGATAGACATACCTTGTACTAAAGAGTAGTTTGCATAAGCCATCCATGACAAAAGACAATAAATGTAAAATATAGAATATGTAATCAAACGAGCCAAAATGAAACATACATGTAAGAATACACCAAACAATGTCACTGCAATTTTGGATTAGAAATTAGTTTGATAACCGATTAATTAAGCTTACAGTGATTGAAAATATAAATTGAAGGTTTTCAGCAAACAGATAGGCTGCATATAATTCAGAACAAGCTATTAGCTGACTATCTAACAACACTACCTTTATCATCAAACAAAATTCAAATCTTCTCAACAATGCAAGTTGTGTAAAAGATCTTGTTAAGAGAGCAGTTTTACATCATGGAGGACGGAGAAGCCTGTTCACAACTGAGTCCAGAGTATCCACATTTCTTCTGAGAATTTTTCTTCGCATGTGTTAAGAGAACCAAGACAGCAACAATAATAATGAAGAGAAGTAAAACCTAACTCATAGAGTTGCAAAAAAACTATGAAGAGATTTCTAACTATATAAAAAAATTTCACAATGTAAGCGCTCTGAATACTCAACTCGACTCAAGCCTTAATTCCAAAATACTTGGGTTCAAATACCGGACTTTTATATGCATTCCTTACATGATTTCCTAGTTGGGAAGTTAGCTGCCTTGGAACAAGTAGTAGTGATAAGTTAATAGCAAAATTATAGATTGTCGGCCAATTCACACATATTTATTAGTTATGTGTCAATGATTCAATATCAAACTGTACTACACTCAAAATATGCATCAATCAATTATTGATGGTGGTATATACAGAGGATATATGCAAGAATCTCTCTAAATTTATTGGGTTATCTTCTTCTTCACATATAAATCAAGGAGGTAGGGGCAAAAGCCAATTAAACAAAAAGCACAGTAAATATATCTATATAAAGGATACAAGTGGGCAGCTAAGGTATCAATGCCTTTCATTTCCTCGTTCAATCTGTCAAATAATAATTCATGAAAAATAAAATAAAACAAAGTGAAAAATATTGATTCCAATAAAATTACAGTGATTTGAATTGAATTATCATAAAAATAATAATGTAGAGAAAGAATTACCTAAGACATGAATTTACAAAGCGATTTCCTTTTGTGGCTGCATCAAGAACTGCAATTCACAAACACTTAAAATACCTTATGTAGATACAATACAATCAGAATTAGAATTAGCATTAGAATAGGATAATAGCACCTGATTCTTGAAGACGGCCCGCAGCATCACCAAAGCACTGCATGTGATCCACCGAGCAGCTGGTAACCTATATGTGTGCAGTGTTCGTAAATATATAATTCTCAGGAACCAAACAGAAACCTAAATATTAAAAAACAAAAATAAAAAATTAATTAATTAAGAGCTAACCTCAGATAGAGCTAACCGAAGAGAAGCAAAAAGAGAGGTGAAGCTCTCGGCGATGGCTAAGGAGTCTCTTTCTACTATCTCCAAGGCCTTTAACATCTCCTGCTGCTGCTTCAATCCTTTAGATTCCGTTGCTGCTTCTGCTTCTGTTTCTGTGCTCATTGATTGATCTTTTTCAATCTGAATTTCCTCTTCTCCTCCAGCTTCCATCTTCGGGGACTCTCCGTTTCACCGTCAGCAATGGCGATTTAAAAAATACGAAAACAATTTATTTTATTTTTAGTTTTAGGTACAGCAACACCATTATCCTATAAATTATATTATTTTTTCAAAAAATAAATTTTAAAAGAAGATTTCGTTATTTCTATTAGTTAATTAAAATAATTTTTCGTCAGTGAAAATAATTTCATTTTAGTCAATTTTCAAGTCTAATTTTTTTTTTTATATTTTAGTACTAATTTAAAAAAAATAATTTTTAATATTTTAAATAAATAATATTTATATTTATTTATTTATGATTTATTTTATTATTTAACTTAAATAAATAAATATTTTTATGCTTGGATATATTTAATTAGTTTTGTTAACATTTTAAATAAATTTTAAATTCAGTTGTATTTTAATTAGACAATTTTAAAATATTTTCTTTAAATTAGATTATTTTATAAAAATAATTTAAAGAATAACATATTTTAATTAATAATTTTATTTATTATTATCAAATATAGTTAATTTAAGATAAAATAGAAAATTTTGTTATATGTTATCTTAACAATAAAAATTATAATAAGAATACGTTAACTTATTTCTTATTAAATATTTATTTTAAAATAGTCTAATTTAAAGAAATATTTTTTAAAAATTTGACTAACTTAAATTTTATTGAGTTTAAAACTTTTTAAAAGCGTAAAATAAATTATAATATTGATAAAACTAAATTTATTCATTTATAATATATTAATTAGAATTATATATTGACCAATAATTAAGTATATTTAATTAGTTTTATTTATTATTTCAATATAAGTAATAATTTTAAAAAATATAATTGTTATTTTTAATTTTAAAAAAAATTATTTTAATGAGTTATATAGTTATTATGAAAGTTACGTAACAAAAAAAAGTCACAAATACAAACACAAATATTATTTATTTAAAATATTAAAATAACATTTTTTTATATATTTTTAGGACTAAAATGTTAAAAAAAAATTAATTTTAAGATTTATCTAATAGAAAACTGTTTTAATTGACAGATAGAATTAATAAAAAAATCTTTTTAAAATTTATAAAATTTAATTATAAAAATATTTTTTTATAAAATTTAATTAAAAAATAATATAATTTATAGAACTGCTAATTTTATTTTTGAAACGATGCGTTGTATAAATGTAAAACGATTCATGGAGAAAACCCCTCTCTTCTTGTCAAAATAATTATCCGAACTTCTAAACAAAATAATTTTTTTTTAGGAATCCATATGATGCAAAAGGATTAATTTGAAAATTATTTTGAATTTTAATAATATAATAATATATTTAATACCTTAATAATGAGGATAATTTACAATTACTCCTTAAAATTTAGTCAAATCCAATAATTTGTCCTCATATTTTCAAAAATTAGTTAATAACTCTATCAAATTTAGTTTTATTAACTATTTTCCTTCAGCTAACTACATACCCTCTTAAGTTTGATATTTTTATCGTAAATCTATAACACCTGATTTGATTGGCTTATAATATGGGGCGAACTGTGGATGCTTGGTTTGCGACAAAATCCAATGATGAGAAATGCGAAGCTTGAATGCAAGAAAGAAACTCGAAATCTTCTCGAAAATGAGTATGAGGGCTTAAAACCCATAAATCCGAGCCTAAAACCACCCTTATAAAACAGGTCCAATTCACCCCGCCCCACTAGACCTAGTGCAGGTTGGGCCAAAGGGGCAACGCCTCTGTGAAGAGGCGATCACCTCTATAGTAGTGGATGATAAGCCGATCACCTCATTGTAGAGGTGATGCCTCTGCACATTGCCACTTGCCTTTGTATTAAATGCAGAGGTGACAATGGTGGTTAAGGGTAGGAACACCTCGACTGCAACTCAATCTCTGGGATGAAAAAGAAAATTTTAGGAAAGGAAAAAGGCTGAAAGATGTAATGATGAATGAGAGTAGTAGGGATATGGGCTAGGGAGGTGATAAAAAAAAGGAGAAAAAGAGGAAAATGGGGGGCGGGGGCAACTAGAATAAAAAAAGAAGAGAAAAGGATAGCAATAATTAGAAAGAAATCTCGGAAAGAAATGAAAAAAATGTTCTTGAGAAAGGAGGAAGGGAAGTGAAGCTCATGGGTGATTTTCTTGAAGAAGGAGGTTAAACAAGCTTGCATTTAAAGGAAGTCTAACACCCATATCCATTTCTAAGGGCCAACTACATTGGAAAAACTCATTTTTTAGTAATTATCTTAATCCTTTTTAAAGATTGAGTCATAGATTTGTATAACCCCTTACTTGCTTCCATGATCTCTAGCTTAATTGTTCATTAGCTTATTTATCCACTCTCTTGTATTCATTACTTGTGATATGCCATGTCATTAGCATGATTTCTTGAGTTTCAAGTGTAAGTGTGAGTCCAATTTGTCTATACTATTTGATCTTTTCTTGAAATAGAAGTCTACTAGTTTAAGAGTTATTTGAGCCTATTTATTAAGCGATCGCCCCTTCATATAGGCAATCACCACTTTGACAAGCTCTCATGCATTTTCTGTTTCAATATTCCATATATATTGTGCATGGTTTGGATCTTTATGAATCCTTTCTTACATGGTCATTTTCGTTATTTTATTTTGGATTAATGTTTGAATATTTATAATCCCTATTTGTATAAATTTGATTTTACAAATTAACTTATTGTTTCTCCTTGCATGATTCTATATATCTTGGAGGTTAACATATTGTGTATTGCAGGGAATCGAGACGATCTCGATCATTCAATTTAGTACCTAACCCCTCTCCCCTTTTATTTATATCTTTATGTAGATTAATGCTTATTTATTATACTTTCATTTGAACAAAGCATTGTAATCCCTAATCATTTCTCCCATTATATTTGAATGTATGGTTGTAAATTATTATTATTTGCTTTGTTTATAGTGAATGTTAGGACCAAATACATAAAAGAAATTAATGTGCAAACTCGAGTTTAATTATAAAATGCAACAACTATCCGATGGAAATTGCAATTCGTGTGGTAATAAAGAAATAATTAAATAATTAAAAGTAATAAAACATAAAACATAAATCCAGGCCAACCGTGAGGTTGGGTGGGCCTTCCAAAAGCCCATACCCAGTTTTTGAACTCGATATTTGATGACAGCTTTTGGGAACCTTTGTGAAATCCAGTTGTCGTATAAGTGTATCTCGACTTTCATCCGAGTGGCAACTCCATTTTCGATTATGCTTTAAGACTTATTTCTGATTTTCTAATGGGCCTCAAGCCTACACAGTGTTATGGTCGCCAAACACTTGGGTGGGTGCTAAACCCCGCCGCCTATAGTGGCGACTCTACTAGGGATAGAGAAACTGATTCCAATGTTTTATGTTTTATCATTTTTAATTATTTTCTTATTTCTTTTGCATTTTTTGCATTCATTACACTTTTTACACATAATGAGCACTTCAGTTCCAATTAACCTGATAATAATCATTATTTTGCTACCTACGTTTCACTCAAACCTGGTGGTGAAATATTTGATTATTATCATTCACGATATATACTTATTCATGTCATATAGACCCTTGAGTGGGGAGACATATATGGATGTATACCGTTGTGAGAGCCGAAGCCTTTTTCACCTAGGACTTCGGTCATGTATTTACCTAGATTTTCCTTTAGGAATTTTCCAATTGTATGTGTTTTATACCCTTTAATGGATCCTTAAAATAAAACTCAAGCTTGTTACAAATGGACCTTGTCAAGATGGGCCTTTTACACTTATTCTCAGCCCATTTTAAAATAAGTGTTGTCAGAACGAGCCTTTCATGCCCATTTTGGCCCATTGAAATTGATCTTGACAAGGTAAGGCTTTGATGCCATACTTGGCCCATTGAAGGTGGACTTTAGATTTATTTAGAGGATCTGTTACTTATTTTCTCCATTTTGAAAGTTATTTTTCATATGTTAGTTTTGTTATCCCCTATTGATATTTAAAACCCAGGCAAAAAATCCTAGGACAAGATACTTACCATTAAACACATGTGTGGGAGAAATAAGGGCGGAGGTTATCATTTTTGAAGCTTTAAATTTTGTCTCTGCGTTATGTATATATTAAGTATGCTTGTTTATATTCTTGCTTTCTTTGAATAATAAAATGAACTTGCATATCATGCATACACTCATGCATAATTCTGACATGTGGTCCTGGAGCAATATAGATCCTTCAAGCTCATCTGGGTAGGTCCAATCTGGTTCAGGGTGTTTAGTCAGAAATTCAGAGATAGGAATAATAGGAGTTTTGATCTCAAGGCTTTTAAAGCACAATTAAAAGAGGAAGTATTCGCTGAGACATGGTCTATGATAAGAGAGATGCTGGGAGAGATAACCAAAATAATAAGAGAAAATTAGCGAACACAACCAACCAACCCGATTGATCTTGATATTGAAATCTCGATGAGAGAAAGGGAAGGAGATTATGTGATAGTATTGGTTGACCCACCAAATTGAAAGAATGTGGATCTGGCTGAGAATGTGGAGTAGTCTAATTAGACTAAGAATATAACTAAGGCCATGACTCAAATGCATATGATGATGAAGGAAAAGGGCATGGATGCTCCATTAGACTATACTAATTTAAATTTGGATAAGGAGGATGATCCGTTACCCCAAAAATTCAAATTCCTTGACATGAAAAAGTATAATGGAACCAAGGACCCCTATTTGCACTTAAAGCAGTACGTGACCTACATGAAATCCACAGAATTGACTAAAGCCCGGATAGTCAAATAGTTCCCTATGTCATTGGGGGGTGCACCAATCCGTTGGTATTACACTTTAGAACCATACATCCAATCCGATTGGAAAGAACTGTGCACTACATTTATGAAGTAATATGGCCTTAATGTTTAGTTAGAAATATCTTTGAGGGATCTACAGAATACCAAGTAAAGGTTTAACAAGTCTTTCATTGATTATCTGACTCGTTGGAAAGGGAATTTATCTAAAATGAGGCATAGGCCTGCCAAGTTAGACCAACTGATGTTGGCAATAGAGGGGTGTGTTCTGACATTGTTTAAGAAACTGAGGGATTTAGGAATCTGAAACTTTGAAGAACTATATAGGTTTAAAGTCCAGAAGGAATCAGATTTGGCCCTAAAAAAAGGTTCTTTAAGGGCAAAGATGGAGTTGGCTCAAGCAGTAGTGTGCAAATCAATACCATTAAGCAACTAAGCAACAGTTTACAAATTAATGCTATTAGGAAACCCTGAAGATTCTCAAATTTAGGGTAGCCTCTATCCAAATTCCTTGAGAAGTTGATTGGAAAGAACCTATTATGACCCTTACCTTTACAACAACTTTTGCCAGGTGCTAACTCGAAGCTTTTTTGTAAATTCCACTAGACCATTAGGCATAACATCAATAGTTGTGCTTGATTGAAACATGAAATCCAATACCTGATTAATGCAGGTAAAATCATTTGCCCTGAGACAAGCAAGCTGAACACCCAGAATAACCCTTTGCCCAATTACCGAAATTGGGCCATCGCTTAACCTACCCATTTTAATGATCAACATCGATCTAATAAAAGAAAAAATTTTGAACTATTTTATTGATATCGCCTCTAGCTCACTAAAGCCTAAACCTAAACTAAAAGACCTAACCAAAATAAATAATTCGTAGAGCTTACTATGCATGTATTGGATATCTTGTGCTTTGATGACAAAGATGAAGAGCGGGTTGATTTATGGGATGACGAGGAAAGTATATTAAGCCAATCTATGAAAATGGTCGAGGAGAAAAGACAACAAGTTGAAACTATTAAGCCTAAATTAGAAAAGATAGAGAAGTTGAAAAAAGGGAAGAAGTGAAGGGAGATAGGGAAACCATCGCCAGTGTTTGGGAGCTATTTATGCATTCTAGAGACCACCAGGAAGCACTAGTTCTGGCTCTAAACCAAAAAAAGATCTCCATAAGCTATACTCCTTAGTAGATAGTTAATTCATTGATGGAAACCTCCTAAGGCACCATAATTTTTTCTAATGACGATTTACCTTTAGAAGGGAGGGATCACCACAAAGCCTTATTCATTAAGGCTAAAGTGAAGTGAAAGATGACTTGCTATGTTATGGTAGATAATGATTCTACCATTAATGTATGTTTGTTAAAGATTCTGCCAAGTTAGGGTGGATTATGGCAAACTTAAAACCTTCTAAGTTTGTCATCAAGGCCTATGATGATATGAAAAGGCCTATCAAAGGGACTTTCAGAGCTTTAGTCAGGATAAGACCTATCGAGACCTAGGTTGACTTGTATGTAATTAATATTCTTATGACCTTTGTTATTCTACTAGGAAGGCCATGGTTTCATCTTTTGAGCGGCATGCCCTCCACTATCCATCAGAGAATCAAGTTTCCACATGAGAGCAAAGTTTTCACCATCTCTGTTGAAGCTGAAGCCGCTGTGGCTGCCCTAAAGTTAGCTCACAAAGAGATACCTATAAGTCTGAACTTTAAAGTTTGCATCATTTATAAAGATAAGATAAAGGAGAAGGTTTTGAATATGATGCATAATATAAAATTCATGCCTGGCATGGGACTAAGAAAAAATGAAAATGGACCCTCGAAATTTATGGAGCGTAAAGTACCCATTCTGAAGCACGGGTAGTATTTTAGGGGACTTATGGTTTTAAAGAAGAAATTGACATTTGGGATCAGCTTGAGAAAGAAGAGGAAGAGATTATGGTCAAGAGAAAGGCCTAATGTGAGACTTTCGTAGGGGAAGGCACTAGATATCCATACAATGGGGCTCTGGAACCTCTGTTGACGGCCAGAGAAATAATCTCGGGATTTGAAATCTTTTCTGAGTTTGTGAATAGAGTAAAGAAAGCTACTACATAAGAGGTTCATACGGAAGATCTTATACTAGTTGAGGAAGAGTCTAAGGAGAACATAACCGCTTTGAAATTGAAAGATACCGATGATCAGAACAAGGAGCAGGATTTCAAAGCCTACATCCTCAGTTCCATTATGGATGTTTTTTATGATGATTTTTATGTTTCCTTCGCTTCTTTATTTGAAACTAATGATTTTTTCTTTTTAAAAGTGAATGCAATGAAGTTTGAGTTTGCTTATTTGTGTGATGTATTTCCTAATGGTTATTCTATTTGTGATAATTATTTCATGCATATGTTTGACATTAATTCCATGCAAACTAAATCATTTAATTTCAGTATAAACGATAACCCTAAAAATATATTGCTTGCTTTTGATTTAACTCATGATAAGAGAGAAAAAATGAAAGAAACACTAATAAAAAGATAGAAAGTATTTGCTTAGGGCTATAAAGACATGCCTGGGATCAATAGGAAAATCTCCGAACATATAATCCTTACATATCACTAGTGAAATAGAGGAGAGGAGGTTAAGGCCAAAATGGGCTCTTTTGGTTAAAGAGGAGGTCGAGAAGCAACTAAAGGCAAAGTTCTTAGAGGTAGTGGAGGACACCTAATGGTTAGTAAACATAGTTCCAGTTCCCAAGAAAGATGGAAGGGTCAGAATGTGTGTGGACTTCTGAGACCTAAACAAAGCTTGCATAAAGAATGATTTCCCACTGCCACACATCGACACATTGGTTGATAGCGCAACTTCTAGTGCAATATACTTTTTTCATAGATGGATTCTTAAGGTATAACCAGATCATGATGGTAGTAATAGACAAGTTAAAGACATCTTTCATTACTGAGTGGGCATCTACAGTTATCTGGTGATGCCATTTGGATTAAAAAAATGTAAGGGCTACTTATCAGAGAATGGCGATCGCTTTGTTACATGGTATGATCCATAAAGAGATAGAAGTGTCTGTAGATGATATGATGGTGAATTTTGCAACCAAAGAAGGGCATTTTAAGGCTAGACAAGTTCCTGGCAAGGGCAGAAAAGTACAACCTTAAACTAAATATGAAGAAGTGTATTTTTGTTGTAACGTTTGGTAAATTGTTAGGACATATTATCAGTCCAAAAGGAATAGAAGTGGACCTTGATAAAGTTAAATCGATTAGAGAAATGCCCACACCAAAGAATAAAAAAGAAGTAAGAGGGTTTGTGGGGCATTTGCAGTATGTTAGTAGGTTCATAGCTAAGTTGACTACTATTTATAAGCCAATCTTTAAGTTTCTAAAGAAGAATCAACCCATGATATGGGATGACAAATGTCAACAAGCTTTCAAAACTATTAGGAACTATTTGATAAATCTTTCGGACCTATAACCACCAAAGCAGGGTAAGCCCTTAATCTTATATCTAGTGATTGAGAAGGATGCAATAAGGGCAATGCTAGCTCAAGAAAATAAAGAGAAATGTGAGCACATAGTTTATTACTTGAGTAATAAGCTCCTGTAGTATGAAGCCAATTATAGTCTTATAGAGAAAACATGTCTGGCTATAATTTGGGCGACGAAGAAGCTTTGACATTACTTCTAATCTTACAGGGTACATGTAGTTTCTAAACATGATCCCCCAGGTACCTTCAATAAACTCCCTCACTCATGGGAAAGCTAGCTAGATGGTTAGTGCTGCTCATCGAATTTAATATAAATTATATGGTGAAGAAAGTAATAAAAGGGAGGGTGGTAGCAGACTTGTTGGCTTAGAATCCAATAGTTGATAAACAAGAATAGGAATTGGAATTTATTGATAAACATTTGGGGGCCATAGAGGTACAAGGATGGAAAATGTACTTTAATGGAGTTGTCAACAATAAAGGGGCTGGTATTGGTATAATCTTGATGACGTTGGAAGGAGAAATGATCGTGATGGTAAAAAGACTTGAATTTGAGGTAAAAAAAAATCAAGCAGAGTACAAGGCTTGTATCTTCTATTTAAAAGCACTGCACAGTGTGGGGGTAGAGGATGTTACTATGTGTGGGGATTCTATGTTGGTGGTAAAATAGACTTCTAATAAGTGGGAAGTAAAGGAAGACAGGTTGTGTTTGTACTGGGATTATTTGGCTGCTATTTCATTATCCTTTACTCAATATAAATTTATTCATCTACCTAAAGAAGAGAACCAGATAGCTGATGCTCTAGCTACTCTAGCTTCTATGTGGAAAAGTGGGAAACAAATAGTGGTTAGGCCTCTAATATTAGTGAAGTCCTAAAACCCTTACTATAACGAAATAAGGGTAATGTCGGTGGACATCACTAAAAAGCCTTGGTTTTACTATTTACAGCGATACTTGGAGATGGGACAGTTCCTTGGGGATACAGATAAGAAAGAAAGGATGTCTCTGCAAATGCTATCTTGGTATTTTATTAGCCATAATGGAATGTTGTATAAAAGGATGTCTATGGGTGTCCACTTGAGATGTGTCAATAAAGAGGAAGCTTAGAAACTTATGGAAGCAGTTCATAAGGGAGCGTGCAGGCCATCTATAAATGGGATAGTCCTAGCAAAGAAAATAGCTTGGTAAGGTTATTTTTGGATTACCATGGAAACAAATTATGTTAAGTTTGTAAGGAGGTGCTATAACTACCAAGCTTATAGGGATGCGAGCCACTTGCCGTCTATAGAGCTCCAGGGAATGGCTTCACTTTAACCATTTGCAATTTAGGGAATCAATTTTATAAGAGAGATAAGGTTAAAGGCATTGATTGGTCATCGATACATCATTGGGGCAATAAACTATTTCTCCAAATGGGTTTAGGCTGAATCCTATACCATTGTCTACACCATGTTGTTATTGATAATGGCATTCAATTTTGTACAGAGATGGCTATACTGTTAAAGGACTATAAAATTGAGCATCGTAGATTGTCTTCGTACAGGCCATAGGTGAATGGGGCAATTGAGGCCACAAATAAAAATGTGAAGAAAATCTTGGCCAAGATGATGGAGAATTATCGGGACTAGACGAATTACTTGCAATTTGCATTATGGGGGTATCCAACTAATGCTAAAACTTTAACATGGGTCACTCTATATTCCTTAGTGTATATGTGCAAAGCCATGTTGCCAATAGAGGTCGAGGTTCGATCACTAATGGTTCTTTTAGAGTCCAAGATCCCTAGGTACCAAAAGTCGATTGGCACAACTGACATTATTGAATGACAAGAGGATGAGGGCTATCTATCATTCTCAACTGTATTAGAAGAGGATAACCCAGGCTTATAATAAGAAGATCAAGCTAAGAAAGATCAAAGAGGGATACTTAGTAATGAAGCTTACAAAGTCAATTATGATTGACCTACGAGGGAAATTCAAGCCGAATTGGGAAGGCCCTTATGTGGTGAAAAATTTATTCTCCAAGGCTACTGATATCCCATATGACATCAAAGGGAATGAATGTTGAGAGCCTATTAACCTAGACAAGCTTAAGAAGTACTTTTTGTAAAAGTCTCGCTAGGAAGAAAACCTCGAATAGAGGCTATTAGGAAAAAGTTAGAGATAAAAATGAAAAAAAAAGAGTCCTTCTAGATTGAAAACCTTGAAAGAGGTGGTCCAGACAAAATTTAAGGACATATAAAAGGAGATGGAGAGATAAAAATGGTTGGTTGGAAAACTTACAAGGGCAAGCCAACTAACAACATGAGATGTGTCAAAAGCAAAATGTATATGCAAATTGTGGTTAAATTAAATGAAATAGATTGCTGTAATTACTGTTAAACATTGCATTAAGTGTCTATTATAAATTATTTAACTAAAGGAAACTCTATCTAATAAAAAGGGAAATGACGACTTAATTCATGCACTAATTTTATTTTCTTCTCTTTTGTTGAGCACCCTGAGCACTCGATGCTTGCAATTCTTTTGTCCTTATATTTATAATAAAGTCATCTTTCTCTAAGTATTGCAAATGAATCCATACTTTGTAATGATCATCAGTAGTCTAATCTCCAATGTAGTCTATATTTCTTTTAATGATTCTATGAGGCTAGGTAGCGACTAAGTTGTCCACGAAATTTTAAGAGAGGGGCCCTAGCTTGAACTTATGAACTAACCTTATAATCATTTACTTATGCCCATACCGGTGATAAAGATGAGCCGGGTTATAAAAAGTAGCAAAATGGAGACCGTAAATTGGAATGCATTAAGTGTAAGACCAAACAGTCACATATTGCAACCTCCACCATAGGCACATCCACTAAATTATAGTATAAAGGAATGTTGATATCCAGCTCTGAATGTTCTCTGGTATGGGATGCAACTTTTTAGTTCGATAATGCTTGGATCTATATCATGCTATATCTTAGGGAGGTTCAAGTAGCAGTTTCTTATGGTACCACATCTATAAGAGTGATGGGTTAGTAAAAATGCTAGTAAATCAGAAAATAGAAGTCAGAGAATAAGAAACTTGCCTCTAATAAGAATGGACTTCTAGAAAATCATTTAGTCTCCATAAAGTTGTCCAATCTAATGATGGTTTTTGCTAGAATGAAAGGGAAAGGGTTGAGTCTTGCTTCCACTTGGTCTAGAATGTGGAGGATTTTTAAATCACAATTTCCAAAACACAAAAAAAGTAAGAATTAAGTGTATAAATAGAGGGCCATTATTTGGGGCTAATAGACCTCTTTGTTGCCGGTGTCTGTGACAGCCTTAAGGCAATCTTTGAATTAAAAAGGTAATAAAATAAAGACTAGGGTGGAAGATTAAATAGCCAAGCGATATGGTATTCGACATAATATAAGTCTAGAATTCCCAGTATAGGGACTGCAAGTTAGTAAGAGAAATCTGTTTGACAACCTATAAGGGCTTTAAACTCCTCTGGTAGGGGCATAACTCAATAGTATTGAACTGGAAGAAGTGTTTTTAAGGATCCCATAACTGAGCTACTACATGGAGAAAAGGGAAGTTAATTCTTTTAGCATGTAGAGATTTGAAGACTAACAAGTGAAACGGCTCTAATCTAGCTGATAATATGTTATCTAAGCTTTTTAATATTGGTTGTAGTAGTTTATGGCTTCTTTTAGTCATAATTCAAGCTTTTAGGGGTATCTAAAAAGAGAAAATGGAGGTTTGGGGTGAAGATGTTTGAAAATGGGGTTAAAGGTGAGGAAGTGGGAGTTTAAATGGGAGAAATCGACCTGGTGCTGAGGTGATCACCTCTTCAAAAAGGTGATTGTCTCTTTAATATAAGGTTATAAAGCGACCACCTCTTTAGTTAAAGGCCAGAAAGCGATCGCCTCTCCAACAATGATGATAAAAAAACCTTTAATGGATTATACAGTCTCAGCCTTACGAATCAAAATTTAGTAGCTTAAAAAGGGCATATGTGCAACTATTGATGCTAAAATTGTATATGAAAATTAAAATTTACTAAGACAAAAAAATTGAATTCTGCAAGCATTCAACTAACAAGAGTTAATAATGTGTGAGTATCATAAGTAATCTGATAAACAAAAGTAGCAAGTAAAAAGGGAATATTTCATGGGCCCTAATCTATCTAGCATCTGATTCAGTGCCCTCAAGGTCATCCCTTCCTTCGATGTTGTCATCGTCCCCATCCTTGTTGTCATCCTCTTCATTGATCTAAAGGACTTCAATCTGGCACTCGAGGGTAGCAATTCTCGTCTGGTTGGCCTCTTCACAATCCTATTCAAGTAGACCATATGTTAGTAAACCATATGAGCATGCATACATATAAATATAGGAGAGATTGTTACCCTCAACTGTTGGGTGACATCCAACATGTAGTCCCTTTAAGCCTCAATCATCTAATACATGTGTAGGCCTTTCTTTAAAGGAATTTGCATTATTAAAAGAATAATAGACTTAACAAATATATTAAGAATGATTCAAGAGATAGGTTAAAAGCAAACTCATGTGAGTAGCACCCCTAAGAGTACATATGGGCGTGAGATCCTCGTCCAAGGTTAGGAATTGGCAAGATAACTCTCTAGTAAGAACCCAGTAATGAGCTAAGGGATCGGGGGTGTGAATGGAAATGCTAATGATAAACTGAGAATTGAAGGTGGTGGGGGGTCTCTGAGGCTCAGCCGCAGTCGAAGTCCCCTCTCTACTCGAATCAAAATGAAGTCTCTGAGGCTCTCTCTTACACCTGAGGTCTAGTTTAGGGTGCAGGTCTGGTTGCTGTAGCTTGAAAATAAAAGAAAACCATGTTGGGACATGATAATTTTAAATGAAAAAGGAGTATCAAACAATTACCTAAGAAGTGGAGGTAGCAGCAGTAAAGGGAACTATCAACAAGAGGTGAGTTCAAAAAAACTCCATATACTGGCTCTTGATCCGAACAGTATGGTCTACGACTGACTCCCTAGTAACAGCTTGATCAAGCTCAGCGCCCTCTAGCTCATGAGTCCACAGCATGCTCCTCGGAGGGGATTTTGGCACGTGCCTCGCGCCAGCTCCCCTATTCCAGTTCAGGATCCACTCACCAAGGTATCAAACTCGATAGCTTGGCCTATAAAGGAGGACCCTCCTTTGAGCTAATGGTCTAAAATAAGTCATCGCCATGTTCCATCCATTCTCAAGACCCCACAAGTGATTTCAGATATATAATTAAAGCACCAATAGGTAAGTAAGATAAATTTTTAAAATTTCTAATTAGGGTGTGATTATTGTAAGTACCGTATCCTAAGTCAGAGAGTTCAGGTGCTATCGCTGGATGTGTAATCAAGCTAGATGCCTCTTCAGAATATGGCTGCCACCCCACCTGTTGATGGTCAGGAAATTGTTTGCCACTCACAACACATTGATAAGTAACTCCAGCTCCAGGGCCTATACCTATGAAAGAAAGAGGGATAGCAAGTGTTAGTGAATAAATATTGAAATAAATCAAGAAAAAAAGGAAAGTAGTGCTTACCAGGATAGCGTGCTAAAAGCCGTAGAACCTTTTGGCCCCACAAACCACCTCATCCATGCTCCAGTATAAGTAGGCCAGTGCACAACTACCCTAATTATATACAAACACCTAATCCAAGTCCTGCAGAGGTAGAAAGAACATCAAGTCCATCGATCTGGTGGTGTTAGCAAAGAAGGTAGTGCCAAGGACAGAAATCAAAAAAGGTCATGCCACCTAGTTTACCTCAAAAGGAGTGACCATCACCGCAGCTTTGTCCCGAGTATAGAAGCTCTGGATCGAGTTAAGCTTGAGGGTATAAGTCCCCTTTATATCTAGAATCATGCCTAGAAGACAGTTGATACAAGTGACCTTCTCTAGAGTCAGTTGGTGTAGGCTCACATAGAGGGGAACAGGATCTCCAATGCATGCGATCTCAATAATAACAACAAAAGAGATGGGATCCAGAGTGAGCTCCTTGAAGGGGAGGTGGAAAATGTGCATTGTGTCAAACTATCTCTCCATCAGTATGTGGAGTGGTTGGTAGTTTATCCTACCTTGCTCTAAGGGAAGCGAGAGTATGAAGTCCTCGAACTCGAAGTTTTGAATTTGATCCTTCTGATCCTTAGTCAGGTTTTCATAGAAAACTCGAGCCCCATGGAAGTTACTGGCACCCTTAAACATTTATGCAACATGCTACAGAAGGGATCAAGGAAGTTGAATTAATGTAGTACAATTTTGTTGCTTTTTTGAAGTGAAAAATGGTCAAGTAATTGCAAATGGTTTGGTTTTCCTTATTACAAAAGCATAGTTCCTCATAGATGAGATGATTGCCTCATCATAGTGGTGATCACCTCTGTGTATGGGGTGATGCCCCTGCACATTGACATAGAGACAATCGTCCTTTATCATGAGGCGATCGCCTTAACAAAGAGGTGATCATCTTTACGTAGTGGAGGACAGCGAACAATTTCTAATTTTTTCACCAAAGCCATGAAATGCATGTTTAATCAATCTAGTTTTCAATTATAAATGATAAATGAACATAAATATAACCTAACCCAATGTGATTTGTAGGAAAAATAAGAAGAATTTAGATATTAACCTTTCTGGACATCGATGAGCAGATGTTACTCCTTAAATCCACCAAGAGAGGAATTGTATCTCCCTTCGACAATCTAAGACTACGTGGGGCATTTACAGAAAGAGGAATGTGATCCCACTTGGGCATGGGTGGTGTTCTCTCATTGTCCATTTTCAAAAGAGTACAAGCACAGGAAAGAGGGAGAATGAAGGGGTTAATCTCGAGAAAGGAGAATTAAATATAGGTTTGGGGCCCAAAACACACAAAAATAAAATAAAAAACTAAAAAACATAAAAAATCAAAACAAACAAATAAAAAAGATCAACCTTGCAATTAAATTATTTATTCTAAAAAACACAAATTTTAATTAACATGCAACCTAAATTAATATATTGCCTCCATTGATTTTAATTAGGATTTACCAAATTGAACCTAATTTACTAATTAATTTTTAAGAATAAGAGAACTAAATTTTCATTATTCCCACTATTGGGACTATTACTGTAATATCCCGTGTTTTTAAATATTTTTATACTGTATCGGGATATGCAGTGTTAATAATTTCCGTATATAAATTATGATATTTTTACGAGTTGATATGTATTTAAAACCTATTTTAATTATTGTGTATTATTTACAGTGCTTTACGTAAAATTTTCCCGGGACTTGCATTTTCGGGAAAATTTTCACGTAAATAATTTATTATTAATTATTTTAAATATATTTTCGGACTTGCATGAACTCATACATATTTTTAAAATACTAAACACCGGGTATACGTGTAATTATTTATCTAATTAGGATTTAATATATTACCCTAATATTTTATTAATTAGTTATTTGTTCTATTATTATTTAATTATTTTTAATTAATATTAAATTTTAAAATATTAAATATTAAGTGTGTGGATGTGATTTTTTTCAAATATTTTATTAAAATTATTTATTTTATTTTATTTTATTTTTCTTTTTTTTTCTTTTTCTTTTTCTTTTCTTTTCTTCTTCCTTCCTCGTGCCCGATCCTTCTCCCCTCCCGCTGCAACTTCCGACCACCTACCATCGGTGTGCCGCCAGCAGCTCCACCTTCCTCAGCCAGCTACTCCGCCACCCCAAGCTCCTTCCCCGACGTCGGTTAGCTCCCATTTTCCCCATTTAGCTGAAACTTCCTCTCCTCGCCGTCGACCACCATTTTTGACACCGCAAATCTCTTTCTTCTCCTTAAGCTTTGGTGAGTGTGATTCTAGCTTTGGTTTGAGCTGAATTGGTCTTGATTTGCTTAGGTTTCGAATTTTCCATTTCGGCCATATTAGGGTTTTTGATTTTTTTGAGCTTCGAATTGATTGATTCATGAAAACTCCCTTCACAAATGTTGATCCTAGTAGCTTAATCTACATGTATGAATTTTTTTGGAATTTTTGGAGATTATTTTGATTTTTGAATATTTTAATATTATTTTCTAATTTTCGGAAATAAATTAAATAAATTATGAAATTATGTTTTATGGTTAAATTAGGTGTTGAAATGAATTATAGGAATTTATTTGGAATTTTAATGAATTTCTATGTATTTATTTTGAATTATTTAAGTTTATGTAATTTTGGGAAATTAGGGTTAATTGTGTTTTAATTGAAATTAATTGGTTAATTTAGTTTAATTATTGATATTATTGATAAATATTTTGAGAAAATTAATTTTGGATAATTGTATCATTTTTGGTGAATTTTTGAAGTAATTTTAGTATATTTATATATATAGGGGTATTTTGGTAATTTTACACAAAATTGGCTAAAAATGTAATTTAATTAGTTTTAATAATTATTTAAGGTATAAAAATGATTTTCAAAAATTATTTGGTATTTTTAACTAATTAAAACTATTTTTCGTAAATTATTTTCAATTATATATATAATATACGGTTTTTCAAATAAAATGAGTGTTTATCGGTTTTTACAGTGTTTTAAGGTTAGTTATGTAATTTCTACCTATAAAATGTATTTCTATGTTATAAGGGTATTTTTGGTATTTCTAGAATTGTTCTATGTTTGTGGACCCCGGTCGGTAGATTGTAGTCTGGAGTCCGACCGAGGGGTTGTGGTTAAGTGTTGAGCTTATTTTTCGAAGTGTGTTTCTTTGCAGGGTCGGCTCTACTCTTTGAGTAGAGAGATGTCCGTTTTACAGGGGAGGTTCTGTCGAATTTTCGGTAGAATTCTCGTAAAACGTGATATCCGGTTGAACCCTAATCTCAATTCTGTGTTTAATACTCTAGATCGAATTCTAGGATTTCTGTTAGGTTTATTCTAATGTCGGTTATTTATTGTTTGTTTAGTTGCGCCGAGACCGAGGGCTAGTGGACCAAGCCCGTCGGACCCATCTCGTGGAGCACACTAATTTGTGAGTTACTATACTATATATATATATGCTTTAGGATGCATGATTTAGAAATATATGTTTTATTTTGATTAAAATGCATAGATAATGTGATTTTTATTTAAGTATATTTTTGGTATATATTAAATTATATACATGTTTTGTTAATAAATTATATTTAAAATGTTTTTAAATATATTTCTAGCTTAATTTATAATTTGATTGGATTTATTTGACGTATATATACTCGAAATATACCTGGTTTACTTTTGGTATATTTCCAATATATATATATGGTTTATGTTACTATTTATTTCAAATTCATGCATCATTTATTTGTGAATGAATGTTTTATATTATTAATGAAGGATATCAATAGAACTTGCTACCTAGTGGGCAGCACTAGGACCGAGTACGTACCGGTGCGCTTATAGCAAATAGGCTATACTACTAACTATTTGTGGGTATTGATTGAATATGATTATTTGATGTATGAGATATGGTTTGGAGGTGTGATTGCTGGAGCTCGGTTGACCAAGTGTCTCGGGGCCAATCACACTGGCAGTCAGACTGCTGGAGCTCGGTTGACTTAGTGTCTCGGGGCCAGTCTACTGTCTAAATGGATTAAGTGGATATATTTTGGATTAAGTGAGCCTGTATGGCTAGAGTGTTGTCTAACACTGATTGAGGTTTCGATATCATAGGGTTCTATTTGATCCTTCATAAACTGTGATTTTCAATAAAATATATAAAAATGATTTTTCAGCATCTGTGTGTAATTGTCTATATACATACATATTATATATATATATTGTTGACTGTATGCATTGTCATTTAGTGTGTATGTATATATATTATAGTAATTCACTCAGTGAGGTCTGACTCCCCTCTGTTGACTATTTTTCAGGAGAGTCAACATCTTCAGACCTCAGTAGCAGGCCTATACGCTGGATTTCTTCCGCCCCGGCTTCCTTTAAACTGCTTACTTGAGTCTTATTTTTATAATCTAGACACTGCAGTAGTTGTAAATTAAATTTGTGGGATTTTATGTATTTTATTTATGTGAGATATTGTATCATGTGAACTGGATTTGTATTAAAAGATTTATATATATATATATATATATATATATATATATATATATATATATATATATATATATATATATATATATGAGATGAGATTTAAATTAAATCCAGTTGGTGAAAATACTATTGTGATATTTCTGATTTTTATTTCCCCTGCATTTGATATTGTTATTATTATTATTGCATGTTTTATTTTATTTTTAGGCTTGCTACGGGTTCCGGATTCGAAAGAATTCCTGTTCCCTAGCGCCGGTCATGGCCCCTGTTTTGGTTCGTGACAATTACAAAATCTACAAAAAATAAAGAAAATAAAATTAAAATACAACCCTTAAGAAGACAAATTAAACAAATTCAAAACCTAAAAAAAACTAAACTAAACTAAATATAGCAAAATAAAATTAAATTTGGGATCTTGACTCTTGGCTTTCATTCATGGATTCTTTGTGAGTTTCCTTCATTCAATCATGTATTCATCATCAGAATCATGAAACACAAAGAATAAAAAAAAGAAAATAAGATTATAATTAATGAACAAAGAAAATAAAGTAATGAAAATAAAACCTGAATAAAAAACACAGAAATAATAAAAAGAAAATAATGATACAAAAGAAAGAACTAATAAAAAGAAATGATTAAAAGATGAGTAATGTTATGCAAATACTGTTTGAATGCCCCTCAGAATGGGATTTTACCATTTTGAGAAAATTGACTCTACACTTTTTTGATTTCTGGACTTTTAAAAGAATGTACTTTATTTTTTAAGAAATGGGTTTTTTTTAATGACAGTGTCGGGTTAGGTCTCCTCTCTTTTTTCTCAATCAACCTCTATTGCAATAGTTGATTTAGGATTCTTTTTTTCATTTCCCCTTCTTCTCTGCCAATTTTTTCTTTTTATATCTTATTCCTAAGCTAACTGCTTACGTGATTACAGTAGCTCTGATCTCTCCCTTCCAAAAAACAGGATAAGAATTTTAACTTTAAAAAAAGAAGATTATATGTGTAAGAAACGCGTACTAGATCGGGACTAAAACCTACAGATAAATACTCAAATAAATTTATTTATAAATTAAATTTGGACCAATCACAGTGAGAAAAAAAGATTTTTTATTGAATTTTTTAGCTCTTCGGCATTCCAAAATGTCTACCAGTATTATGTAATGCTAATTGGTGTTATGTAATGCCATGTCGGCATTACACAATGCCGACATAATGTTGGTTGCACATTTACAAATATATCCTTGTAAAAGTCAATTTTTTACAATTAAACCTAAAAAATGTTGCAATTTAGTCCTTAAAATCACGAAACTTAACATTTGAGGTCAATTTTTTTATTAAACTGTCATCATAGAGGCTTTTGTTGCATTCATGCACAATTTTATATTAGGTGCTTACAGTTGCTCCCCTTTGTCACTATTTGCTTGACAAACTGTGGCAAAACAATAGAAGCACACAATTTTGAAGGAAAAAATTAAGGTACTTAATTGTATCCTAATTGATGGATTGATGCTTAAATTCCTGTGTAATTTTTAAGCAAGATGCTATGTTTAGCATGCTTCACTACATTTCCTATAGAACTTCTAGTGAAATATATACAAATAAGTTTCACTATATTCCATGTGGGACATTTAGCGTTTCATAATTTAAGAACATGTTATAGCTCCTGTGGAATGTCTAACAATAATACCATAACTACTATGTAGTTTCTGGTGAACTGCATTATATTCCCTTTGGGATGTCTGGTGACAATGGATTTCATTATATTCCTTGTGAGACATTTAATGAAATATATGTAATGATTCTCGCTATATTCCTTATGGGACGTTCAGCGATTTATGATTTTTTTTTAAAAAAACATGCTATAGTTCCTATGGAACGTATAGCAATATATGATTTAAAATTTTGCTACATTCCTTGTGGGACGTTTAGTGATTCGTGATTTGAAAAATGTGCTATAGTTCATGTAGAATGTCTAGCAATGATACCATAACTACTGTGTAGTGTCTGGTGGACTACACTATATTCCCTTTCATTGTTTACAAATTATACTACAATCCATAATTGCTCGCGATTAGCTACAACCCTTTCATTGCTCACTGATGATGCTGCAATCCATAATTGCTCGTAATTAGCTGCAACCCTTTCATTGCTTACTGATGATGATGCAGTCCATAATTGCATGTGATTAGCTGCAACCCTTTCATTTCTCACTGATGATGTTGCAATCCATAGTTGCTCACGATTATCTGCAACCATTTCATTGCTCACTAATGATGCTATAGTCCATAACTACTTGTGATTAATTGTAACCCTTTTATTGCTTACTGATGATATTGCAATCCATAATTGCTTATAATTAGCTGTAACCATTTTATTGCTCACCTTTGATAATGCTATAATCCATAATGCTCGCTAATGATGCTATAAACCATAATTGCTTACAAATTGACTGTAATCCTTTCATTACTTACCTTTGATAATACTACAGTCCAGAATTGCTCGCTGATGCTACTGCAACCCATAATTGCTTATAAATTAACTGCAATCCTTTCATTGTTCACCTTTGATAATGCTACAGTCCATAACTGCTCATTGATGATGCTGCAACCTATAATTGCTTGTAAATTGACTGTAATCCTTTCATTACTCCCTTTTGATACTATAGTCAATAACTGTTGGCTGATTTTAATTAATTGCAACCATTTCGTTGCTTGCCTTTGATGCTATAATCCATAATTACTAGCAAATTGACTGCAATCCTTTCATTGCTCGCCTTTGATAATGTTATAGTTCATAACTGCTCGCAATTAGGTGCAACCCTTATACGCTTGCCTTTGATAGTGCTACAGTCCATAATTGCTCATGAATTGGCTGCAATCCTTTCATTGCTCACTTATGATGCTGCAATCCATAATTGCTTATGATTTTTATCTTTGGTTGTTGAAGTTGAATGCTTTGAATTCTTTATGTTAACTAATTAGCATTTTTGCTAATTGACTTAGAATTTTAGGTGCACTTCCTTCTAGATTTGCAATTCCTATAGAATTTTTGAAGTTAGTTTCAATCATGATGAATGTACAAAAGTACATTATAATGTTGAAAATTTATGAGAAAATTCATCACTTTTTCATGAGATAGCGTGCACTCAACGAATCTCACTATTTTTTATTTTCATGATTGTTATTTATTTGCCATTTGCAAAGGTCAGATGCATTATTAACCATCTTATGCTGAGAGCATATCTTTTATAAAGTTAAGAGGTTACTTCCATACCTAATTTTAAGGAAAATTTGCTAAACAAAAGTTATGGAAATTGAGCATAAATATATCAAATTCTGAGTATCAAAACAATCTTTGAGTTATTTTTATGCTTTTCTTCCTTATCTGAATATTCCCCTGCCTTTCTGATATTACTCAGCATGGATATTATTGGAAAGGTCTTTGGATACTCATACTCTTATAGCATTAGAGTAAATAGAGCGAGTTTTGATGTGGGTCCTCTTTTAGTATTCCCATGCCTTTTTTTATTACTCAACGTGGATACTGTCAGAGGTTCATATTGATACTCTTATTCATTTTAGAGCATTGGAGTAAATTACGTTTGCTCTTATTTTGATTCTCCTCTTAGTATTACCCTGCCTTTCTTGTATTACTAAGCATGGATATCGTCAAGGGATTTTGTACTCGTACTTATTTTTTAGTATTGGAGTAGATTATATGCACATTTATTATTCAAAAGATTGAAAAAGATACTTTAAAATTCAAGCCATTTATACTGTAAGTCCATAGATTTTATTTCTACATATTCTTCCCCTCATTTGGGTGCAAAGCAAGCATTAGATTGATTAGAGTTTATAAACTCTCAACACAAAGATGCTAACTAAACATCTGAATTCTGCAAGGCTAATAAAAAGAGCCATTATGATCAAAGGTCATGAGATAGGCTTTTCTCACATGATCTTGTGAAGTGGATGAATTGACTTTCAATTTGTGAATTTTATTATTGAGATGGTACTTTATTTCAAAATCTAAGGAAATAGAGTTTTGTTACTTCACTTTATTATCTTAATGAGTGTTTGGCATTTGCTATCTGGCCCATTCTTATTAATGTATTAGTTTCTTTCTGCTTCTTCGTTCTCTTTCATTTTTCCCTGCATAAAATACCATAAGTTAGTATGGTATTTTGTCAAAATGCAGTGTTATTCTTTTGCATTCTTCCCTTATGATTATGATAATGATGTCTTTGATCATAAGGTCATGATACTTCACCATTGAAGTCATGACCTAAGGTTGAATTTGCCTTTCTGCCATTCCATTAATACTATGGTAGAGGGCTTCATTCCTCTTCTTAACATCTCCTACAAAAAGGTTCAAGAGTTAGAGATCTTATTTCATAATCAAATAATTTTTCAGAGTGCATTCATTTCAAGTTTTAAGTGCATTCTTCCCTTTTTAGGGTCGACAAATGTATTGTTGATATGTTGGACCTTCTCATCACCATATTCCATACCCTACTCTAGTTTAATTGTTATGGAGAGATATTCCAGATGGTGCTCTAGATGAGACTATAAAGATGGATGTTGAATCTGAGGAGCTTGAGCGTTCTATCCAACCTCTTAAGGTCGCTAGGATGATGCTTTTACAAGTGTCACTGTTTGTGATATTCCTTTACTGGATGGGCCCATGATTTATTGGGATCCTGAGGCCTAAAGTCCCATTGAGTATCAGGTTCACCTTGATAGTGTTACCCTTTTCCTTCAGATGTGAACATTCTGACTACCTTTATGCATTTTTACAAAACTATTTTGAATGTTAGTAGTAAAGTATTTGCACAATCTCGCTTAAGCTTAAAGAATTTATTATGAAAAGTAAGTATTTCACAATAAATGAATGCAGGTATATGCATGTTATGTATGACATGTATGATCCTAATAGGTCTTTTGTTTGGAACAAAGCTATATTTGCAGCTTGGAGTGTGAGAATGAGGTGGATCATTAATAGCCTATAGGTTTAAGCACTCAATGCCTTGTAGTTAGTACTTCTGACATCAGAGCCTCTGATACAGCTTGTCCAACAGATGACCAAGTGATGCTATATTGATGAATTATTGGTTATTGCTTATGGTTTACTTCTTTCTACCCCCAGAACTCTTATACCGTATTGTTCCATCTTCACTCTTTGAATGGAGACTTATTGTTTTGCAATTTGCCCCTAGAGCTACATTTTCCCCCAGTTTCATTTTAGATTCATTCATGCTATTCTAGCAGTCTTTTTTTTTCATGTACAAGAGACTCAATTCATTTAGTGCTTTTATTGTAAATACAACCCGATTTAGGTGCAGTCTCATGTATTAAAAATGTAGAGAAGTGGGGAAACTAACTGAAGTGAGTAATCAACTAGTCTTGCACTTTGAAAGACTCTTGAGCAAAATATGAGGCTTGATGTTGATGCAATGATTGATAGTTATAAGGTATGGGTTGCAATGTACGTTATTAAGCCACCTGAATTTCTAAGGTACAAGAGGACACTAAGCTTATAGAAAAAATCATAAAAGGGTGGAAAAAAAAGAAAACATAACTAAAATAGTGATCTCTTAACTTTGATTTTGCTTTCATTATGTATTGTCTGTCCATTTAGATACTTATGTAGTAAGGTAAAGATGAATATCTAGTATTTGAACAAAAATTTCAGATTCAATTTTACTTATTCATTAGGGAAAAAATGAAAACATTTATTATATCATATGATACAACTCCTATTATTAGTTAGTCCTAAGTTTTTTCTCTTTAATGTTTACCTCATTGCTCTTTTTTCTTTTTCTCTCTCTTTATTTTTTTCTCTTTTTATCATTTTTTTCTCAAATTTCCTATCTTCAGAAGTTACATCATGTGATATATGAATGTTCTTTGAATTTTCATTTATGCCCATACTAAATGAGTCTAATTGAATCAAATTTTTACATCAAACATGTAGATGTAATCAATATCATAATGCACAATACCATTAGATGCATAGTACATAAGTAAGTATGATCAGAATTCATATCATTTATCACTAAAACAAAATAAGTTCTAAAGAAACTAAAATTTTATTCAAAGAAGATAATAAGAAAATTTATTTCCTATTCTAGAGGCTAGGGATGCTAAGTCTTATAGTAGTTGTCCTTTAGGCAGCTGACATAATAACGATTCTTGCATCTTCTTGCTAACTATCTCCACAACTTCACCTTTTTGCACCTTAAATGTGCATTTTTCTTTCTTGTCTATCAGCTTCTCATCATCAAACTCATCACCGCATCCTGTAGGCACAATTGACTTGAAGGGTATGTTAAAAGAAGGTGGTTTAGTATAAAACACCTTATAATTGAACTTGCTTGAAGGCTAACCCAATAAATCTTTTATTCTTTCCGCATCTTTAGGGGCATTAGGAGATTTCTCATTATTTTTAAGGTCTAGGTCCTCAAAGGAGCTTAGCACTTCTTCCTCATTAACTCCTGAGTTGATCATCATGGTAGCTAAGGATGGTACATTTTGGTAGTTTGGGAATGGATTATTTCTGGTGCTTGGGTTTTTGAGGTCTGTGATCTTTCCAGAGTCTATAAGGTTTTGGATTTCATGTTTAAGGCAGATGCAGTTATCTGTGGAGTGTTGGAGGTTTTGATGGAATTTTCAGTGTTTGTTTAGGTTATAGCTTGGGGTGTTTGTGTTTGGTGGATTTAGATTAGGTAAAGGTTGAAGTAAGCCCTTTTGCACTAGGCGTGTAAACGATGTGGTTTAGCGCGGGTCCAATATTTTAGTAACCATGACACTGTTTGGGCTCAGGGCCCTAGAGAACACACTAACCATTGTCATAAGACATGGCATAGAGATGAGGAGTCGCCACCTAAGGTAATAATTGGGACAGATCGAAAGGTGGTACTCAATTCTTTAAAAGAAAACTAGCACCACAACTAGGAGATTCAAAGAATGGAATACTAACTTCTTTTAGTCATGTGTTCATTTAGATTTATTTTATGAATTACTATTTTATTCTCTAATTACATGCAATTTTATTTAAACCCTAATTAAACATCCATCTAACCCAAAAAGGCAACATGTCATAAAATTACATGAAAAAAATGCATACAAAAGGCAGCGTCCCTAAATCTAAACTAGGTTAATTTTATTAAAGTTAGCTAATTATACATATTTTTATTTACAAGTGAATTAGACTAAAGAAAGACCTACATTTTTAATTAATTTTAGTAAACTTAAGTCTAATTATTTTAATTTAACTAAAGAAATGGGCTTATAGTCTACAAATTTTAAAGAAAGGAATTACTTAGTAGGCCTAATTCTAACCTGATTTTAATTTAAATGAAAAAATGGTCCTAAGTCTACTTGTTTTAAAAGAAATGGAATTAATGGGCTAAGCTAAATTCTAAATTAATTTAGTTAACCTAAAAATGGGCCTAAGTCTAAATTATTCTAATGGGCCTAAATTGATTTTAATTAATTAACCTAATCCATTTTTAAGCCTATTTTTTATTTAGTGGGTTTAGACCTAACTTGGCCTTAGGGCTCAAAGTACTAAAAGATCCAAAAATAAAACCCAAACAAAAATCATAACAAAGTCAGATCAAACACAGGATTTATGTGATATTCTAAAAAAAATCTAAGTCAATTTACATGCAACCCTAAATTAATCTATTGCCATCATTAATTTTAATTGAATTTTACCTAATTGAACCTAAATTACTAATCATTTTTAGTGCAGAGAATATAGAATTCCACTATTTCCCACTATTAGGGCTATTACATACTACTGTACAGAAATTAAAATCAAATTAATTACAACCCAAAACAAAATCGAATTAAAAGAATGCAAAAATCATAAATCCTAAATCCTATGGGGGTTTTACAGATCTTAATCCATGGCATTCCATGGATTCTTCCAATGGTCATTGCCCAAAATCACATATCTCCAACCTCATTTCCAAAATACCATAGAGCAAGGATAAAAAACAAAACAAAACCAAAAAAAGTTAATTAACAAGTATTCAATCAATAATTAAAAGAAATTAAATTAAAAATAAATGAAAAAATAAAGAGAAAGAAAGAATGTTGTGTAGTGTAATTTGATGGCCCCTTAGATTAGGATTGTCATCGTTTTGAGATTGACTTTGTAGTTTTTCTTGATTCTTTGGACTTTAAAGCAAAGAACGTACTTTTTTAAAAGGTTTTTTTTTTCGCAGCTCTTCTTCTCTAGGGTTTTCTCGCAACTATTTTTTCACAGACTCTCTCCGTCTGTTTCTTTTTCTCTCTCTCTCTAGCCCCCTCTTCACAGCCTCCCCTTCTGGCTTTTAAAGCCATACCCAATCACTTCAGTTCCTGTGATCACATAGGAAAGTTGCGTGATAGTTGGGAGCAAGGTTAGGAGACTAGTCTATATTTTATTTTATTTTTAAATTTTCAAAATCAAGATAACGAGATGATAAACGATAGGATTTTGAAAAATTAAAGACTCTTGGACTAATAAAAAATGAAAAATGACAAAATCAGTGTAAAAAAATGCATAAAAATCACTTTTTAGCGAAAATTGGCATTACAGAATGCCAATTTTAACTCGTAATGCCGATCAGCATTAAATGCCGGCCAACCAAAATTTTTTTAATTACAAAAAAAGGTCGTTGAAAGTTTCTAATTTCTATAATCAAATCCCTAAAGAACAAATTTTTCAATTAAATCTACAAAATGTTGCAATTTGGTCCTTTAAATCATGAAACTCGACACAAGAGATCAATTCTCAGTTAGATTTTCATCATTGGGGCTTTTGTCGCACACGTGCACAATTGCATCCCTAAAATTGGGTGCTTACAATTGCCCCCCCTTTATTGCTGTTTGCTTGACAAATTGCAGCAAAGCAATAGTAGCATATAATTTTGAAATAAAGAATTAGGGTACTTAATTGTATCCTAATTCACCTAATGATACTTAAATTGTTGATCAATTTTAGGCAAGATGCTATGTTTAATATGTTTCACTATATATCCTATGGAATGTCTAGTGACACTTATGCATTTCACTATATTCTCCTTGGGACGTCTAGCGACTTGTGATTTGAAAACATGTTATAGTATCTATGGAATGTCTAGTAATAATAGCATAACTACTATGTAGTGTTTGGTGGACTACACTATATTCCCTTTGGGATGTCTAGTGATAATAGATTTTGTTATATTCCTCATGGGATGTTTTAACAAAATGAATGCAATGATTCTCACTATATTCCCTATGAGATTCTAGCGAGCCTTAATTTGAAAGAAGTGTTATAGTTCTCGTGGAACATCTAGCTATTTGGTGATTTAAAATTTTACTATACTCCCTGTGGGACATTTAGCAATTCGTGATTTGAAAAATATGCTATAGTTCCTATGGAACGTCTAGTAATGATACTATAACTACTGTGTAGTGTCTAGTAAACTGCACTATATTCCCTTTGGGATGTCTGGTGATAATGAATTTTATTGTATTCCTTGTGGGACATTCAATTAAATGAATGTGATGACCCTCACTATATTCCCTGTAGGATGTCTAGCAAACTTTGAAAATGGTGTTGTAGTTCCTGTGGAATGTCTAGCAATTTAAGATTCACTATATTCCCTATGGGATGTCTAGCGACATCACTATAACTACCGTGTGGTGTGTGGTGGTAAAAAGTTTGAAAAAGGTCATATTATAACCACTATTAAAGCATATAACATATGGAATTTAAAATTCATGTCATGATTATTGTGCAACACATAACATGATAATTTTGAAAATTTGTATAACATGAAACGAATTTTGAAATTTTTGATTTAAAATGATGAACGTAAAAATGTAAAATTGCATTCCATAATTATATTTTACATTCTGTACTTGACAGGATGAAAAAAATTTAGAATTTAAATACAGATGCAACTAATAATGATTCATTTATTGATGACATGAGTTGAATGAATTATTTAGGAATTGAATCCCAATTAAAATGCAATTATGGATGAAATTGCAAAGAAAAACTTGACTTTAAATGCATGCATAGTCAAGGAACCAAAATAGATATTTTCCATTTATAAGAAGCTTCCCTCCTTATTTTTTATGTTCTTCTTTCATTTCCCTCTCCATTTCTTTCTTTTTTCTTTGATTTTCTTTGTTTGATTTCTTGCTCATCCAAAGTCTAATTCATGATATGTCAGATCCTATGGCTGACCCACAACACATACTACATAGAGGAGTAGAGATTTTAATTGATATGGCCATTGTGCCTCTCTATTTTCCTCATAACAACGTTGGACTCTAAGAAGGTTCTACTGTGCTTACTTTGACTTGCCTTCACCTTCATAAGTGCACAAATGTGGGAAATGAGGTAACACTTCCTCACTTCTATTTATTCCTACAAAAATTTATTCATACAGTTAGTAATCAGAATTTTTAAATGTAAATTAGTGTGTATATTGTTAAAATTGGATTAAAAATCACTTAAAAAATGCATGAAAAATTTAAATTTAACCCGAAAATGTAGGATTTCAGTTGAATGGCCAATTGAAAGACTAAAAATTGGAGTCAAAAGTCCAAAAATCAATAAGCATCTATGCAATGTTAATTGGCATTGTATAATGCCGATCAGCATTACACAATGTCAATCGGCATTCTATTTTATCGATCTATATATTTTTTAATGCTCATTTGTTCTCAAAATACTCCGAACGGTAGATGAAGCTCATGAGCTATTTTTTCATAGCTCGTGAATTATTGCAGAGCTACTAGGGGATGTTGCATAGTTGGTCTGGGCCTCTGGGTTCAGAAGATTTATCACTGGGCTTTCGACTAATCAAGGGAGGTTTGATCGCCATTCTTTATTCATATTGATTGAGTGATGGATGGATACCACCCATAAGTTCCATACTCGTGTAGGTGAGTTGACTATTTTGCCTATGAGTTTTTCTGTGATCACTAGGATTGCCTTCGAAGGGACTCCTATTTCCTTCGACATTAGTTACTGTAGTCTTCCTGAGCATGCACAGAGTCAGTATGTGCAAAACTTGATTGGATTGTCCCGACATGGAAGAACCGAAAGAACGTTGTTCTTTCATCACTAGTCGAGGGATTTAGAAATCTTCCCACCACCACACCTAGCTAGATTGCTTATAAGGTGAGTGCTTCCTCTTGATCTTACTTGGCATGACCGTCTTTTGCGAGACTGGTCATAAGGTCAGAATTCCCATTCTTAGCCCTCTTCGAGACTTAGACTGAGTTATCACCCTCAACTAAGGATCTACGACATTGGCTTATTTGTATTATAGATTGGACATTGTCTGTAGAGGCACTGTAAATATATGTGGCTTCTGGCACGTCCTGCATGTGAGCCTATCCCCTTTTCGTTTCTCTTCTCCTCTTTTCCTTTTCTTTCTTTTTGTTAACTTATTCTCTCTTTTAAATCTAGAGCATAGAGATTGGGCTTATTCATGGTTTTGAGGCTATCAGCTCTGACAAGAGTCTCCCCTTGATGCAGAGATGGGGCTCTTCCTATCTAGCAAGTGTCAAGAATACTCTGCAGACTTACCGCAATCAGCGAAACACCATCGAGTGGGACCTGGTAAGAAAACAAAATTATTAGTACTTCATGGCTTAACACAAGTTAAACTTAATTAATACTGATTTTGCAAATCTATTCTAATTAGCTAGAGAGAGCTGATGACATCCAACAATATGATTTCATGGATGCCACAGTACGACTTGAGGAGATGAGGATAGCTGTTGGATGTGGTATTTGGGAGAGCAAGTATATCGATGGCGCTTTGGACCTTCCTGATGCCATATTCTTGTTATTATTTCTCTCACAATGCTTTATAGTTCTCATTTGATGGGTTTAGAGTTAAGAGAGGCATCATAGGGATATGATGCCACTATTTTTCTTGAGCGATCTCACCATTATCAGTAGTTCATCCATAAGAACCTCTTGGAGTAGGTTACTATAGATCAGACTGAGGTAACTTCTAATCATTTCTCTTTTGGAGTTTTTCAAACCACTTATTCTTTTCTCACAATTTGCTTTTTACAGATTGAGGAGGTTCACTCCCTTGTTGATGGAGTGATGGAGAAGGCAGCTAGGATTGATAAGGGGTTTGAGACTGCACAGGAGAGTGAGGCTGCCTTTGAGATTGAGATTGCACCTGAGGTCCTCATGCCCAGTCCTAGCTATGTTTAGTGCACTTAGCATGTTGAGATCATAGGCAGAGTATTTGCATGGACTCGCCTCATCTCAGAGGTTATTTACCATGCAGGTCATAAATAGTTGGCGGGTAAGCATATACACTTATTATGAAAATGTATGCATGGTATGCATGGAATGCATATGATATGATGTTTCCTATATGTGTAGAGTTATTCTAGGGATTTGGAGAGGGAGAATGAGATGCTTCGCCAGTGGCTTGCTGACTCAGGCTTTGATCCCTATAGTGCTGGTACTTCATCTGCTAGACCTCTAGATACTTATCATCATGATGACCCTAGTAGAGGATGGATTCCATGGCCTGATTCTGGAGCTCGGGATGACTGATTCCAGGCTATTTTATCTTTTGTAGTTAGGACAAGCTATCTTTTATATTGCTCTATTTCAAACTTCCTTTTCCTAAAACTAGACTTGGATGAACAAATGATCCTAAGTGAATTAATTAAATATTTTTTAGGATAAATATATATTTATCTCTCAATCATCATCTAAACTTTGGATATATATATATATATATATATATATCTTATTATCCACTATCCAATCTTTGATAGATCTTATCTCTTATCTCCCATCCTTATCTAATTATTAGGAAAAGACAATCTATATCCTATTCAACTTCAATCTCCACCCTTATATAAGATCCTGAAAGGAAAACTTTTCTTATCATTCCTTTCTTTCCTCTTTTCATCATGACTCAAGCTTCCCTCCACTTGATGAAGAAATTTCTCAAAAGTATTAATGGTGACGATTAGAACAAGCTTTAACCCTTCCATGTCAAGCCCTTGAAGTCTCTTCAATATCTGAAGATAAATGACAACTTGCTGCATGCTATTGCAACTTTCTAGAGTCCAAAAGACCATGTCTTCATATTCAATGGTCAAGAACTATGTCCCTAAATTGAAGAATTTACTATCATTTTAGGATATCTATATGATTCTACTGCTGTTATTGCCCTGCCCAACTTAGGTATGTAATTTCTAACCAAACTTGTTACCTTCTTCAATATGCCCCCAAATGATGTCCATCTTCTTGCACATAACTCTAAAGCTATAAGTTTTCCTTCTTTAATCACTATATGTGAGACCAAGGATAGGAATAGTGTTGTGTAGATTAGAACTGTTGCCCTTTGCCTTTATGCTCAGTTCTTATTAGTCTTTATCCATAAAGATACTGATACTAGGATTGTGGGTATCTTAGAACAAGTAATGGATAGGGCTGACCTGATGCCCGTTATTCTTGTTGAGGCTATTATTGGGTTGGATAACTTTAAGACCCATCGTCATCTTTCAGGCAGTTTACTTCTTCTTCAGGTGTGTATGTTTTTTTTACCCTAAATTTTGCCTAAGTTGCCCTTTTGAGTTTTCAACTTAGTAGGTTTGCCCTAACTTTTGCCTAAGCTGCCATTTTTGAGTTTTTAACTTAGTGGGCTTATTATTTTTTTTCTTTTTAGATTTGGTTGCAAGAGAAATTGAGCTTGCTTGCCGACCCTGCCATTCCTTTATCTTATTAGCCTTATCAATTGTAGTCTCGACCCTTGAAGATAAAGGACAAGTACATTATAAACCACTACATTGATTGGATGAGGAGCATTACTAATATTGAGATTATATACCCTTAGTGGAGGTTGAGGTTTATGACTCTTGATTTATATGGTCACTGTGTTCCCATCGCGAGCTTGCACTTTTTGAACTTCATTTCCCTTTCACGTCTCTATCACCAGTATGGTTGCTCGCAATTCATTGTTACTATACTACTTGATTTTGAAGGCTTCCCTCTTAGACAAGACTTTCTGGATAAGGTTAGGGACTTATGGCCTTGCAGGACTCTTGAGCATAACATATCTTTGAATGCTGATAGAGCTATTGATGATAACTATAAGATTTGGGTCGTGATACAAGCTATAGAGCCACCTAGATTTTCCAGATACAAGAGGACCCAAGCTTTACATAATGAATTTCAAAAGAAGAAACATAGGCGCCATTAGAACAAAATGGTCTCATAAAGCTAGTCTTAATCTTTTATGTTTTGTTTTCATTTCTAGTGCTTATGTATTATAAATAAGATAGAACATTCAATGTCATAACAAAATTTCAATTTCAATAAGATTCATTAATTAGGGCAAAAAAGAGTACATTTGCTACATCATATGACATAACTTTTGTTATCAGTTAGTCCTTTTGAATTTTCTAACTAAATATTTTTCGCTCACATTTTATTTCCCTAATTTTTGCATGACCAGCTCTTTGCAGGTTTTCTAATCAGTGGGACCTTTTTTTTATTTATTCCCTAATTTTTGCTTGCCAGCCCTTTGTGGGTTTTTTGAACAACGGAAATGTCTTAATTTTTTCCTGACTAGCCTTTTCAGGTTTTCTAGTTAGCAGACTTTTATTTTCTTTATACTACTTTTATTTATTTTTATAGATAGTATTTCTTAAGGCGATCCAAGTTAATAGGCTCTATGAACTCATTCCCTTCAATATTAGATATCTTGGTGGCTCCCTTTGGCAGAATTGACTTGACTAAGTATGGTCCTTCCCAGTTTGGTCTGAACTTTCCTCTTAAATCGAACACCATTGCTCTGGATTGTTTTAGTACCATATCCCTAGCTTTTATCTTCCCCGGCTTTACCTTCTTATTAAATGCCCTTGTTATCCTCTTCTAGGATATCTGAGTATGAAACAAAGCATTCATCCTCTTCTCGTCCAGAGACACGAAATGATCATATCTTTTATGTACCCCTTCACTCTCAGGCATTTTGGCCTCCATAACTACTCTTAGAGACTTGATCTTAGTTTCTATTAGTAAAACTGCTTCACAACCATACACTAAGGAGAATGGAGTTTGGCATGTAGCAGTTCTGGCTATAGTTCTGTATCCCCATAAGGAAAAAGGAATAAATTTAGACCAATCCATGTAAGTTTTAACCATCTTAGTAAGGATTTTCTTGATATTTTTATTTGCTGCTTCTATGACTCCATTAGCCTGAGATCGATATGGTGAAGACTTATGATGCTCGATCCCATACTTCTATAATAACTCTACCATTTATGCCTGAAATTGAACCCCATTATCTGTCACTACATGATGTGGCACCCCATATCTGCAAATAAGATTCTTCTCATTGAACTAGGCCATCTATTTTTCCTTTAGAGCATTGAAATACTTAGCCTCTACCCATTTAGAGAAGTAATCAATTTCCATAACTATGTACTTATGCCCATTCAATGATGTTGGCCTTATTTCTCCTATAATATCAATCCCCCATGTCGCAAAAGGCCAAGGAGATTATAAAATATTTAGCACCATTAGAGGAAGGTGGTTGAGGTTCCTATAGATCTAACACTAATGTCATTGTCTCATGGTTCTAATACAACCCTTTTCCATGCTCATCCAGTAGTACCCTTATCTGATTATCTTCTTTGCTAGGATTATTCCATTCATGTGAGAACTGCAAGCTCCTACGTGAATTTCCCTCATCACCTCTTCTGCTTCATCTTTCTTAAGATATTTGAGCTACATTCCATTTGACATTCTCTTATACAGCACCCCATCATGACTTGCAAAATTACGTGCAAGAACATGCAGGGCATATCTTTCTTTTGAAGTGGCCTCATATGGATATTTTCCTTCCTCAATGAACCTCTAAACATTACAAAACCATGGGTTCTCTTGAGGCCGTATTTGAATTCCCATAATCTGCTCACCCATATAACATGGAGCCTTTGATTTTATGATCACTAACGGCCTCATAGTCAACCCAGTCACACTATCCCACATTAAAGAGAGTGTTGCCAATGCATCTGCCATCTGATTGTCATCTCTTGATAGATGGATAAAGAGACACTTGGTGAGATTCTTTGTTAAAGCTTTCAAATAACAAACATAGGGTTTTAGGTTTTCCTCTTTCACTTCCCATTCTTCATTAGCCTAGCTAATGACCAATATAGAATCCCCGTACACTAACAACTCCTTTGCTCTAGTTGCCATCGCTGCTTCTACTCCATAAATGCACACTTCATACTCAGCCATATTATTGGTTACTTTGAAGTCTAGCTTCTTAGCCATTGGTATGGTTTCTCCCTCTGGCATGATGAGGATCACTTCTAACCTAGCTCCTTTTGTTGTTTACTGCACCAAAAAAATAAAGCTTCCATTCCCAATACCCTACAATTACTAGATTCTCATATGGGAATTCTAGGCTCCACTATTCATTGCCCTCTACTGCATTTTGAGCTAGAAATTTTGCTACTGCCCTTCCTTTAATAACTTTCATAGTAATGTACTCTATATCAAATTTAGTCAAGAGAATGACCATCGAGACATCCTTCTGTTCAGAGTAGGTGCCTGTAGTAAGTACCTTAAGGGGTTTATTTTCAAAATGGCCTAAACCCTATAAGACTGAAAGTAATGCCTCAATTTCCTTATTGTTTAGATCATTATCAAACATGTCTTCTCCACCAAATCACACTTTTCTTCATATGGTAGGAACTTCTTGTTAAGGTAATACACTGCATGCTCTATCCCATCCAACCCTTCTTGTGCTAACATTGCCCTCACTGCTTTTTCTTTTAAAGCCAATTATTGGATCAAGGGTTTACTTAGCCTCAGGGGTTTAAGTATATATGGATGAGTGAGATACTCCTTTATCTTATTAAAGGCCCTTTGACATTCATCATTCCACTCTACAAGTTGCTTTTCTCAAAAGCTTGATGATTGGGTCACAAATATTGGTAGGCCCAGCAATGAACCTCCTAATATACTATAACTTGCCTATGAACCCTCTCACATCTTTCTCTGTCCTTAGTATTGGCATTTCCTGAATGGGTTTCACTTTATCTAGATCCACTTCGATTCCTTTGCTACTAACTATATGCTCTAACAACTTCCTTGAAGTAACTCCAAAAATGCATTTCTTCAGGTTGAGTATTAAATTATACCTCTCAATGCATGCCAAGAATTTGTCCAGTGCTTTAAAATGCCCTTCTCTTATTTCTGACTTGACCATCATATCATTTATATATACCTTTACTTCCTTATGCATCATGTCATTAAAGAGAGCAGTGGTTGCCTTTTGATATATTGCACCTGCATTCTTTAACCTGAAAGGCATAATCTTGTAGCAATATATCCCTCATTCCATAATGAAAACTATCTTGATCCTATCCATAATTGCTATCATTATCTAATTATACCTATAGAACCCATCCATGAAGGAGTACATAACACTTGACGTCGCACTATCCACTATCACATTGATATGAGGTAAAGGGAAGTCATCCTTCATACATGCTTTATTTAAATCCCTGAAATCAACACGCATTTGCACCTTACCATCTTTCTTAGGTACCGAGACTATGTTTGCTAGCCATTAAGGATAATCTACTACCTTTAAAAAGTTAGCCTGAATTTGTTTAGCAATTTCTTCTTTTATCTTTTCAGTCCATTCTAGTCTCAACCTGTGCAATTTCTATTTAACTGGTTTTATTTCTAGATGAGTCAGACTGTGATGCTCTATAATGTCTCCATCTAAACCTAGCATGTTTTTTTAGGTCCAAGAAAATACTACCTTTCTCTTTGTTAATATTCTCTCAAAATTTTCCCTCTCTTTAGGGGTTACATCATGTGATATAAATATGTTCTTTGGATTATCATTTGTGCCCATGTTAAATGAATCAAATTGAATTGAATTAATGTTAAACATGCATGAACGATCAAAATTATAATGCACATAACTATCAGGATGCACATCACACAAGTAAGTAAAACCAACGTTTATATCATTGACCATGGAAAAAACACAGTTTTCATCCTTATAGAGACTGGACATTATTGCATCAATTTCTTCATAAAAAACATTAGTAAAGCTATCATTAATAAGAGTAGCTAAATCCTGAGGTGGCTCCTCATCAAGTGGCAGACATAGTAACTCTTCGACAACAGCATCCCCCAATCTTCTAGCTACTTGCTTTATCACTTCTTCTTTGTTCCTCTTGACTAAGTTTTCCACAATTTGGTCCTTGAAAATCTCAAACCTTGGAACATTTTTGCCAGTGACATTAACAGACTCCTTAGCACCCATATAGTATTTGCCCTCTCTTGGCTTCTCACTTAACGGCTCAACTCTCTCTAGTGGCTTATTTGTCTTGGGCTTCTCCTTCTCTCTTGCCCTTATACTGGTAGATCCTATCTCAACACTCCCTAATTCTTTAGTGTCATTTTGACTCTTAAATTCTAGTAGCTTAGGACTTCCTTGCTCATCCTTGCCTAGCCCCCGTCCAGATTGGTAATTCATGCTTTCCATCATTTTTGCAACCTTTGGGTCTATCTTAGTCCCATCAAATATCCTAGTAATTTGAAAATCAAGAGGAACACACACTTGTTTCTGTTTTTCTAGTATAGCGGCCACAATTGCATTGGTTCCTGCTTTAATTGTCACTATATCTCCTTCATGAGAGAATTTTATCTTCTGGTGCACAATCGAGGGTACCCCTCCCAGAGCATGGAACCATGGCCTTCCCAACAACAAGGCATAAGAAACTAGTTTATCCAGCATAGTGAACTCAATGGTTGATTCCACTAGTCTTATTTTAACTAGAGCTTGGAATGTCCCCTCCGTATTCCTAGTGCTGTCATCATAGGCTCTGAATATGAGGTTTGAATATGTCAAGTCTTTAGCTTTCAAACCTAAGTTAGGCAAGATCTTCAATGGGCATACATTAAAGTTGGTTCTTTTCCCTTTTACTTCAGCTAGGATAAATAGTGACTTTTTATGATTTCTTACTTCCAAAGGTAGGTCATCATCTGAGAAGGCTATCAGCCCATGTTTCTTTTCTATAACCTTTGCTTCCATAGCCTCGGGTGTGGCTGCTATTTCAATGTTCATGTTCAACAAAGCTTTCACTAGAGCTCTTCTATGGTTGCTTGAGTGCATTAGTAGTTCCCAGATACTGACATTTTCCTTAGCCTTCTTTAGTTGTTCCAAAATCAAGTCTTCCTTTTCCCCTTCTTCTATTTCTGCCTCATCTATCTCTTCTCTTTCAGCAACTCTCTTTATCTTCTTTTTTTGTTACCTTGTAATTCCTCCCACTTTTAGTGACATGATTCACTTTAGGTTCATCTCTCCACACATCCAGACTAGCGAGACTCTCGTCATCAGAGTCATACCAAATGTCTATAACTCAGATGATTCCATCCCTCTTTTCGTCCTTCCATACTACTACTGTGCATGTTTGCTTTCCCTCTATGCTAAGCTTTCCTAAATGTGCTCTCAGTAATTCCTCAACCCCCTGCTCGAGAATGAGAGACTCTTTATTCTCTTCTTCCTTTAGCCCATCACCAAATTCATCACCCCATCTTGAGGGCACAATCCCTTAAGAGGTAGATCAATGAAATCAGGCTTTTAATAGAACACTTTATAATTAAATTTGCCTAAGGGCTACCCTAATAAATCCTCAATTCTTAGTTGTTTTGAGGTTTTGGATTCTTTCTCATCACCCCATCCTGAGGGCACAATGGATTCAAAGGGAATATCAACAAATGGTGGCTTGGAATAGAATACCTTATAGTCAAATTTCCCTTAGGGCTACCCCAAAAAATCCTCAACTCCTCTAGAGGCATCAAGAGATTCTCCATTAGCTGTAGGGTTTAGGTTTTTGAAGAAGTTTAGCACTTCTTCTTCACTCATTCCTGAGTTAATCATCATGGTGGTCAGTGGTGGGACATTTCGATAGTTAAGGAAAGGATTATTTCTAGTGTTTGTGTTAAAGTTGGATTTTTCAAGGTCTATGATTTTTTTGGAGTTTATTAAGTTTTGGATCTCATGTTTTAGGTGAATACATGTGTTTATAGAGTGACCAGCTACTTAGTGAAACTTGCAGTAGTTATTGGGGTCATAGCCTAAGACATTTGGGTTAGGTGGTATGAAGAAGGTTAAAGGTTAGAGTAAGCCTCTCTGGATCAATTGTTTTAGGACTTTGGAGAGTGGTTGGTTAAAGTTGGAGAATCTCTTAGGTTGCTAAACTGCATGCACCTCCATAGCTCAACTAGTTCTTCCCTATTATGTGCCCCCGATTGGGTAGTTTTGGGTTCCAGTGCCTCTAGAGCTTCTTTTCTTGTCATTCTCAATCTCTTATACTTGCAGACCATCATTATACAGGACTATGAAAGTTTCGGGGGTTTATGCTTTGTCAATTCTAGATCTTTAATGGACACTTCCAACTAGGTGTTATAATTATATTATCTTAAAAAGGTAGTACATAGTTCTTTCCAATAAGCTCTCATAGATTTTTCCAACCCATGACACTAGGTTATAGCCATTCCCTCAAAAGACAGTATAAATAACCTAGTGATCACTTCTAATGGGACCTTAGTAGTGCTTATAGTTATTGTGTACTGATTGAGATAAATCTTAGGATCTCCAATTACATCAAACTTCTGCAACTGAGGCATTTTAAACTTCTCAGGTAGCTTATTACCCTCCGTTAGCAGCATATCATCAAAGTCAAATGAATACCCCATGACTTGTCCCCTAATTAGCTATTCCATCTTGGACATCTTCTGGGTCAGTGCTTGCATCTGTTTGGACTTGTGGTCATATACTAGTTCAAGGGATTCTTTCTTCGCCTTCGCTACCATGTAATTCTTAACATCCTCCAGCTTTACATTAATAGCAGGTGGGCTTCTAGTAGTAGGTTGCCCCTAGCATTATTGGCAGCAGGTGGAGCATCCACAGTAGGTGGGACCGCAGCAGTGATAAGTGGTTGTTCAATTGTAGGTGGTCGTATGATATGATCATGCTGCATTAATCTAGATAGTGCTTGTCTTAGCTCATCTTACATCATAGCCCTCATGTCATCCATCAGAGCTCCTTTGATGTCTTCTAAGGTCCAGTTCCCTTGTTATTGTTCCATTTGTTTAGATTCAGGTGAAGTTGGTTCAGCTTCTAAGTACAGTGGGTTGATAGGGCTTCTTTCCAGTCTATCTAGTCAATTCAGGATTTCCTTTGCTAAGGCTTTAGGACTCTGACACATTCTTCTTAGTCTGCCACTTTGTCATCCCCAAATACAAGAAGACCCCGATGTATCTATGATGGCTGCAAAACAAGGTGTTAGTATGATGAATGGGATGCATGTATGCATAATGCATATACTATGCAACAAGTAGCAAGTATCAATCAAGTATGCAACATACATCCTTCCAACCATATTCCTCCCACACACATGTTCAATGGTGAGTTTCTTATCCTAGGATATTTTGTCTTGGTCTTAATATTAACAGGGGATATCAGGATTAACATGCATGCTAGATCTCTCTTAATGTAGTAAAGCATAGAAACAACATTTCTAGGTATAAAGGTCTAACCCAATCTTCATTACGTTAAGGGACTTCAAAAGTATGGGCCTGGGCTTTTATAGATAGAAATACTTCACAGTAATAAGCATAGAAATAGATTTTCTAAGTATAAAGGTCTAGCCTAATCTTTATTGGCCCAAGTGGACTTCAAAAGTATGGGCCTGAACTTTTATAGGTAGAAATACCTCATGGCAAAAATCATACAAGCAATTTAGGTAGATCCTAGGGGAGGTAACTAAGCCATTACATGTGGTTAGGGTCCGGTAAAAAGTCAAGGTTCCTTTAGCAAGATGCCCTCCTTTAAGACTTGAGTTACAAGCCAAGGTCAGAGGGGCTTGACATCCTTTAAGAAGACTACCTCCCATTAGGACTTGGGTTACAGACTCTAGTCAGATGAGCCCAATAATCTCTCTTGAATTGAGTTAAGGCTAAGAGTGATGGTTAGCCAATTTATAACTCTATGAAGCTAGTGGAATCATGGAATCATAAACCAACACCATCAATTTAATAGGGACATGTAAAATGAATACAAGAATAAAATAATACTTAATAAAATAACTCTAAAGAACACAAGTAGAATCCATATCTCTTATCCCTAGTGGAGTCGCCACTGTAGATGATAGGGTTTAGCATGTGTCCAAGATTTTAGCAATCGCGACACTATTTGGGCTCAGGGCCTTAGAGAACACACGAACTATTTTTATAAAAACATGGCGTGGAGATGAGGAGTCACCACCTAGGGTAATAACTAGGATAGATTGAAAGGTGGTACTTGATTCTCTAAAATAAAGCTAGCACCACAACCATGAGATTCTGGGAACGGAATACTAAATTCTTTAAGTTTTGTGTTCATTTAGATTTATTTTATGAATTACTATTTTATTCTCTAATTACATGCAATTTTATTTAAACCCTAATTAAACATCCATCTAACCCAAAAAGGCAACAGGTTATAAAATTACATGAAAAAAATGCATACAAAAGGCAACGTCCCTAAGTCTAAACTAGGTTAATTTTATTAAAGTTAGCTAATTATGCATATTTTTATTTACAAGTGAATTGGACTAAAGAAAGACCTACATTTTTAATGAATTTTAGTAAACTTAAGTCTATTTATTTTAATTTAACTAAAGAAATGGGCTTATAGTCTACAAATTTTAAAGAAATGAATTAATTAGTGGGTCTAATTCTAACCTGATTTTAATTTAAATTAAAAAATGGTCCTAAGTCTACTTGTTTTAAAAGAAATGGAATTAATGGGTTGAGCTAAAGTCTAAATTAATTTAGTTAACCTAAAAATGGGCCTAAGTCTAAATTAATCTAATGGGCCTATATGGATTTTAATTAATTAACCTAAACCATTTTTAAGCCTATTTTTTATTTAGTGGGTTTAGACCTAACGTGGGCTTGGGGCCCAAAGTACTAAAAGATCTAAAAATAAAACCCAAACAAAAATCATAACAAAGTTAGATCAAACACAAGATTTATGTGATATTCTAAAAAAAACCTAAATCAATTTACATGCAACCCTAAATTAACCTACTGCCATCCTTAATTTTAATTAAATTTTACCTAATTGAACCTAAATTACTAATCAATTTTAGTGCAAAGAATATAGAATTCCACTATTTCACATTATGGGGGCTATTACATACTACTGTACAGGAATTAAAATCAAATTAATTACAACCTAAAACAAAATCGAATTAAAAGAACGCAGAAATCACAAATCCTAAATCCTACAAGGGTTTTACAGATGTTAATTCATAGCATTCTATGGATTCTTCCAATGGTCACTACCAAAAATCACATATCTCCAACCTTATTTCCAAAGTACCACAGAGCAAGGAACAAAAACAAAACAAAACCAAAAAAAGTTAATCAATAAGTATTCAATCAATAATTAAAAATAAAGAAATCAAATTAAAAATAAATGAAAAAATAAAGAGCAAGAAAGAATGTTATGTAGTGTAATTTGATGGCCCCTCATATTAGAATTGTCGCCATTTTTAGATTGACTCTATAGTTTTTCTTGATTCTCTGGACATTAAAGTAAAGAATGTACTTTTTCAAAAGGTTTTTTTTTCATAGTAGCTAATTAGGCTTTTTTTTTTACAGCTCTTCTTCCCTAGGGTTTTCTCGTAGCTATTTTTTCACAAACTCTCTCCATCTTTTTCTTTTCCTCTCTCTCTAGACTCCTCTTCATAGCCTCCCCTTCTGGCTTCTAAAGCTAGACCTAACCACTTCAGTTCTTGTGATCACACAAGGAGGTTGCATGATAGTTGGGAGCGAGATTAGGAACTAGTCTGCATTTTATTTTTTTTATTTTTCAAAATTAGGATAACGAGATGATAAGCGATAGGATTTCAAAAAATTAAAGACTCCTAGACCAATAAAAAATGAAAAATGACAAAATCAGCATAAAAAATGCATAAAAATCACGTTTTAGCAAAAATCGGCGATACAGAATGTCGATTTTAACCCATAATATTGGCCAACCAAAATTTTTTTTTAATTATGAAAAGCAGTCCTTGAAGTTTCTAATTTCTACAATCAAATCCTTAAAAAATCAATTCTGCAATTAAATCTGCACAAAATGTTACAATTTAGTCCTCTAAATCATGAAACTCAACACTAAAGATCAATTCTCAATTAGATTTTCATCATAGGGGCTTTTGCCGCACACGTGCATAATAACATCTTGAAATTGGGTACTTACAAGGCACTCTAGGACTTTTGACAAAGGTTGGTTAAAATTGGAGAATCTCTTTGGTTGTTGAACAACATGCACTTCCATAATCTGGCTCGTGCTTCCTTACTGTGTGCCCCCAATTATGTAGTTTCTTGCTCCAGTGCTTTTAACACTCTTCTTTTTCTCACTTTCAATCTCCTCAGCTTGCAAACCATCATCATATAGGTCTATAAATGTTTTGGGATTTATCATTTACAATCTCTCAACCAAATTAGGCGATACGTTACATACTATCATTGTAAGCACCCAATTTCAGGATGCATTTTTGCATTAATGCAACGATAGCCTCTATGATGAAAATTTAGTCAAAATTGACTTCTAATGTTAAGTTTCGTGATATTAAGGGCTAAATTACAATGTTTTTTTGGATTTAATTGAAAAAATTGAATTTTGTAAGGGCATATTTGAAAATGTGCGTAATAATGCCGATTAGCATTACACAGTGCCGGTCGACAAATTGTAATGCCAATGTGCTAAAATTTCAGAAAAAAATTATTTTCTTGATTTTTTTAATTATGATTGGTCCAAATTTAATTTATTTTTAATAAATAAATTAATTTTGATATTTATCTGCCAAGTACGCGTCTCTTACGCATATAATTTTTTAAAATTAAAATTTTTATCCTATTTTTTTTTTAGAGGGAGGATCAGAGCTACCTCTCCTGTGATTATGTAAGTTGTTAGATAGGGTTAGGAAAAGGATATAAAAAGAAAAGGATTAACAGAAAAGAAAGGAGAGGAGGGAGAGATCACTGTGTAAAGAGAAAAAAAAAGAGAAAAACTCTAATCTCTACTGCATAAAAAAGTTGATTGAAAAAAACACAGAGAGAAAAGAAAAGAAAACAAAGAATGAAAAAAATTAAAAAAAAACATTCTTTTTACAGTTCAGAAATCAAGAAAACACAGAGGCAATTTTTTCAAAAAATGGTGAAATCCCATTATGAGAAGCATTCAAACAGCATTTGTATAGCATCACTCTCTTACTCATTTCTTCTTTATTAATTCCTTCTTTTATATTATTTTATTATTTATTATTTTATTATTTTTGTGTTTGTTTCATTTAATTTTTAGTATTTTGTTTTCTTTCTTCATTAATTTTAATCTTATTTCCCTTTTTAATTCTTTGTGTTTCATGCCTCTAGGGATAAATACCTAATTGAACTAAGAAAACCCATGGAGAATCCATGAATAAGAGCCAAAAATCAAAGATCACGATTTAATTTTTATCTTGTTATATTTTGTTTATCTTATTATTTTTTAGGTTTTTTTTATTTGTTTAATTTGTTTTTTAAAAAGGTTGTAATTTTAATTTTATTTTCTTTATTATTTTTTGGTAGATCTTATAATAGCCCAAATAGTGGGAATAATGAAAAGTCTAGCTTTCTCTTGTTCTTAAAAAATTAATTGGTAAATTACGTTCAATTTTGTAAACCCTAATTAAAATCAATGGAGGTAGTAGATTAATTTAGGTTGCATGTTAATTAAAATTAGGTTTTTTTAGAACAAACAATTTAATTGCATGTTGCTCTTTTTTTATTTGATTGCTTTGACTTTTTTTTTTTAATGTTTTTGGGCTTGTATATTGATTTTTGTGTGTTTTGAGCCCTAAGCCCACGTTTAGGCTCTAACCCATTTAATAAATAGGCTTTTAATTGGATTTTTAGGTTTATTTAATTTTAAAACCAATTTAAGCCCATTTAGGTTAATTTAGATTTAAGCCCATTTTAATCTAGAATTAAAACATGTAGAATTAGACCCACTAATTTAAATACTTCATAATTTGTAGATTTATGCCCACTTTTAAAATTAAAATGAATAGACTTGGGCTCATTTATTAACATGTAGGACCAACTTTAGTCAATTTCACTTGTGAATAAAAAATATAGAATTAGCTAAACTTTAAAATAAAATTAACATAGTGTAAACCTAGGGATGATATGCTTTGTATGCATTTTTTACATGCAATTTTTATGAATAATTTGCTTTAGGGTTAGATGGATGTCTAATTAGGGTTTAATAAAATTATGTGTAAATATAAAATAAATGAGTAATTCATAAAGTGCTTCTAAATAAACACAAGACTTAAAGAAGTTAGTATTTCATTTTCAGTATCTCCTGGTTGTGGTGCTAGCTTTCTTTTAGAAAATCGAGTACCACCAAAATGATTTGTCCTAGTTATTACCCTGAGTGGCAACTCCTCTCCATGCCATGTCTGTATGACAATGGTTAGTATGTTCTCTAGATCCCTGAGCTCAAACAGTGTCGCGGTTGCTAAAATCTTGGATGCGCTCTAAACCCTGCTATCTATAATGGTGACTCTACTAGGGATAAGAGATATTGATTCTACTTGTTTTCTTTAAAATTATTTTATTAATTATTATTTTATTCTTGCATTCATTCTGCATGTCCCTATTATATTGATGGCATTGGTTTATGATTCTATGATTCCACTAGCTTCATGGAGTTGTAAATTAGCTAACCATCACTCATAGCCTTAAATCGGTTCAAGAGAAATTATCAGGCTCATTTGACCAGAGTCTGTAACCCAAGTCCTAAAAGGGGGTAGTCTTCTGTTGAGTTTGTAAAGGATGTTGGGCCCCTCTGACCTTGGCCTGTAACTTAAGTCTTAAAAAAGGGCATCTTGCTAAGGGAACCTTGACTTTTCACTATATCCTAACCACATATAATGGCTTAATTACTTCCTTTAGAATTACCCAAATTTCTTGTGTATGTTGCCATGAGGTATTTTCTATCTATAAAAGCCCAAGGCCATACTTTAAAGAGCCCATTTGGGCTAATAAAGATTGGGCTACACCTTTATACTTAAAAATACTATTTTTATGCTTTTATTGCTTTAAAAGAGATTTGGCATATCCCCTATTGATATTAAGGCCAAGACAAAAAATCCTAGGAAAAGAGACTCACCATTGAAACACATGTATGGGAGGAATAAGGTTGGAAGGATAAATGTTGTACACTTGATTGATACTTGCTATTTGCTAGTTGTTGCATAGCACATGCATCATGCATACATGCATTTCATCCATCATACTAACACTTTGTTTTACAGCCATCATAGATTCATCTAGGTCTTCTCGTATTTGGCGATGGAAAGGTGGCAAACTAAGAAGAATAGATTTAAGTCCTACAACTATAGAAAAAGAGATCCTTCATAGACTAGAGAAAAGTCCTATTAATCCGCTTTACTTAGAAGCTGAACCAACTCCAACTGAGCATATAGAAATGGAACAGCAATAAGGAGAGAACTGGATCTTAGAAGACATCAAGGTAGCTTTGATGGATGACATGAGGGCTATGATGCAAAATGAATTGAGACATGCTTTATTTGGATTGATACAACTTGCTGCTACTGTCATACCACCACTTACAATTGAGTAACCACTTACTCCTGCAGCTATCCCACATACTGCAGATGCTCCACCTACTACCAATAATGTTAGAGGGCAACCTCTTGCTAGAAACTCACCTGTTGTTAATGTGAAGCTTGAGGATATTAAGAACTACATGATAGAAAAGGCAAAGAGAGAATCACTTGAACTGGTACAAGACCATGAGTCTAAGCAAATGCAAGCACTGACCTAGAAAATTTCTAAGATGGAAGAGCTGATTAGAGGACAAGGCATGGGATATTCATTTAAATTTGATGATATGCTGCTAACAAAGGGTAATAAGCTACCTAAAAAGTTCAAAATGCCTCAGCTGTAGAATTTTGATAGAACTGGAGATCCTAGGATTCATCTCAATTAGTACACAACAACTATGAGCACTACTAAGGCCCCATTGGCAATTATCACTATGTTATTTGTATTGTATTTAAAGGGAATGGATGTAAACTAGTATCATGGGTTGGAAAAGTCTGTTAGGGCTAATTGGAAAGAATTATGTACTGCTTTTTTAAAACAGTATAATTATAACATTAGATTGGAAGTGTCCATCAGGGATTTGGAATTGACTAAGCAAAAATCAAATGAATCATTTTCTAATTTTTTGACTAGATTTATGAACAAGGCAGGATTAATGAAAAATAAGTTTGCTGAGAAAAATCATATTAGGATGATAGTTCGTAACATGTCACCTAATTTGGTTGAGAGATTACAAATAATTAATCCCAAAACATTTATAGAACTATATGATAATGGTTTGCAAGCTGAAGAGATTGAAAGTAAGAAAAAGAGGATTGCTAAAAGCACCAGAGCAAGGAACTACCCAACTAGGGGCACACAATAAGGAAGCACTAGCCAGATTATGGAAGTGCATGTTATTCAACAACCAACAAGATTCTCCAATTTTAACCAACCTTTGCCAAAAGTCTTAGAGCGCCTAATGAAAAAGGGCTTACTTCAACCTTTACCAACCCACCAAACCTAAACACCCTAAGCTAAAACAAGCATTGAAAATTCTAATAAAACCTCCAACACTCTATAGGTAACTACATCCACCTCAAACACAAAATCCAAAACCTTAAAGACTCTAGAAAGACCACAAACCCCGAAAACCCAAGCACCAAAAATAATCCTTTCCCAAACAACTGAAATAAACCACCCCCTAAGTACCATGATTATTAGCTTAAGAGTTAGTAAGAAAGAAGTGTTAAGCTCCTTTGAGGACCTAAACTTTAAAACTAAAGAGAAATCTCTTAATGGCCCTAAAGATATGGAAAGAGCATAAGACTTATTGGGTTAGCCTTCATGAAAGTTTGACTATAAGGTGTTTTGCACTAAACTACCTTCTTTTAACATACCTTTCAAATCAATTGTACCTACAGGATAGGGAGATGAGTTTGATGATGAGAAGTTGCTAGAAAAGATAAAAAAAATGCACATTTAAAGTATAGAAAAATGAAGTCATGGAGACAATTGGCAAAAAGATGCAAGAATAGTTGTTATGTCAACCACATGAAGGACAACCACTATGAGACCCAACATCCCTAGCATCTAGAATAGGAAATAAATTTTCTCATTAAAATTTTAATTTCTTTAGAACTTGTTTTGTTTTAGTGATCGATGATATGAATTCTAATCATGCTTACTTATGTAATGTACATCTTGATGGTACTGTGCCTTATAATATTGATCGCATCTACATGTTTAACATAAATTCAATTCAATTAGATTCATTTATCATAGGCACAAATGCAAATTCAAAGAACATCCACATATCATATGATGTTACTTCTAAAGATAGGAAATTTGAGGAAAAAATAAAAAGAATGAAAAAAAGAGAAAAAACAAGGAGAGAGAAAAAGAAAAATAAGGTAAAAATTAAAGAAAATTTTTTTTAGGACTGGCTAGTAATATGAGTTGTATCATGTAATGTAATGAATGTTCTCATTTTTGCCCTAATGAATAAGTAAAATTGGATTTGAAATTTTTGTTCAAATATCGCATATTCATCTTTATTATACTGCATAAGTATCTAAATGGAAAGACAATACATAATGAAAAAAAATTAGAGCTATGAGATTATTATTTTAGTTATGTTTTCTCTCCTTGACATCCTTCTATGATTCTACTTGTAAGTCTAGTGTCCCCTTATACCTAGGGAATTCAAGTGGCTCAATAACTTACGTTGCAACCTATACCTTATAATTATGAGCCCTAAGCTCAAACAATGTCGTGGTTGCTAAAATCTTGGATACGTGCTAAACCTCGATGTCTACAATCATCCTAATCTGATCTTTCTCTGCTAACTTATTTTTCATTAATTCTGCCTTGTTCATAAATTTGGTCAAGAAATCATAAAAGGATTCATTTGATTTTTTCTTTGTTAGTTCCAAATCCCTGATGGACACTTCCAATCTAGTGTTATAATCATATTATTTAAAAAACCAATACATAGTTCTTTACAGTCAGCCCTGACAAACTTTACCAACCCATGATACCAGTTTAGAGTCATTCCCTCTAAAGACAGTACAAATAACCTAGTGATCACTACTAATGGGACCTTAGTAGTGCTCATAGTTGTTGTGTACTGATTGAGATGAATCCTAAGATCTCCAGTTTCATCAAACTTTTGTAGTTTAGGCATTATGAACTTCTCAGGTAGCTTATTACCCTTCATTTACAGCATATCATCAAAGTCAAATGAATATTCCAGTCCTTATCCTCTAATCAGCTCTTCCATCTTGAACATTTTCTAAGTTAGTGCTTGCATCTACTTAGACTCATGGTCTTGTACTAATTTAAGTGATTCTCTCTTTGCCTTTTCTATCATGTAGTTCTTAACATCCTCAAGCTTCACATTAATAGCAAATGGGTTACTAGCAACAGGTTGCCCCCCAGCATTATTGGGAGCAAGTAAAACATCTGTAGTAAGTGGGATAGTTACAGCAGCAGGTGGTTGCTCAATTGCAAGTAGTGGTATGATAGTAGTAATAGGTTGCATCAATCCAGATAAAACATGTTTTAGTTCATCTTTCATCATAGCCTTCATGTCATCCATCAAAGCTCCCTTAATGTATTCTAAGGTCCAGTTCCCTCCTCGTTATTGTTCCATTTCTATATGCTCAGTTAGAGTTGGTTCAGCTTTCAAGTAAAGCGGATTAATAGGACTCTTCTCCAGTCTGTGAAGGATCTCTTTTGCTATGGCTTTAGGACTTAAATTTATTCTTCTTAGTCTGCCACCTTTCCATCTCCAAATACGAGAAGCCCAGATGAATCTATGATGGCTATAAAATAAAGTGTTAGTGTGATGGATGAAATGCATGTATGCATGTATGTATAATGCACGTGCTATATAACAAGTAACAAATAGCAAGTATCAATCAAGTGTACAAAATTCATCCTTCCAACCTTATTCTTCCCACACACGTATTCAATGGTGAGTCTCTTTTCCTAGGATTTTTTGTCTTGGCCTTAATATCAATGAGGGATATTAAGAACCGATGAGCATGCCAAATCTCTCAAAGTAGTAAAGCATAGAAATAGTATTTTTAGGTGTAAAAGATTAGCCCAATCTTTATTAACCCAAAATGAGCTTCTAAAGTATGGACTTGGGCCTTTATAGATAAAAATACCTCATGGTAACAAACACAAGCAATTTGGGTAATCTTAAAGGAAGTAACTAAGCCATTATATGTGTTTAAGGTCTGGTGAAAAGTCAAGGTTCCCTTAGCAAGATGCCCTCCTTTAAGACTTGAGTTACAGGCTAAGGTCAGAGGGGCCCAGCATCCTTTGCAAACTTGAGGGAAGACTACCCCTCTTTTGGACTTGGGTTATAGACTCTAGTCAGATAAGCCTGGTAATCTCTCTTGAACTGAGTTAAGCTAAGAGTGATGGTGAGCTAATTTATAACTCCATAAAGCTAGTGGAATGATGGAATAATAAACTAACGCCATCAGTTAATAGGGACATGCAGAATGAATGCAAGAATAAAATAATTCTAAAGAACATAAATAGAATCAGTATCTCTTATCCCCAATGGAGTTACCACTGTAGACGGTGGGGTTTAGCGCACGCCCAAAATTTTAGCAACCGCGACACTGTTTGAGCTCAGGGCTTTAGAGAACACACTAACCACTGTCATAAAGACATAGCGTGGAGATGAGAGTCGCCACTCAGGATAATAATTGAGACAAATTGAAAATGGTGGTACTCTATTCTCTAAAAGAAAGTAGCACCACAACTAGGAGATTCTGGGTATGGAATACTAACTTCTTTCAGTCTCATGTTCTTTTAGGATTACTTTATGAATTACTATCTTAATCTCTATTTACATGCAATTTCATATAAACCCTTATTAAAATAATCAACTCTAGGCAAACTAGTCATGAAAATACATGTAAACAATGCACTCATTTAAATTCATAATCCTTAAGTTAGTCTAATCTACATTGATTTTAATTAAATGAGCTAAATCTACATGTTTTTATTTTCAAGTGAGCCTAAAAACTAATGGGCCTAATTCACTATTTAATTTTAATTAAGTGATCCACAGTCTATTTGTTTTAATTCTAAAAAGTGGGTCTAAATCTACAAATTATGAAGTATTTAAATTAGTGGGCCTAATTCTACATGTTTTAATTCTAAGGTGATCTTAAACCTAAAAATTATGGAAAAGGGCTTTAATTTAATGGGCTAAGTCTAAATTATGCTAAATGGGTGTAAATTGATTTTAAAATTAAGCCTAAAAATCCAATTAAAAGCCTATTTATCAAATGGGTTAGAGCCTAAACATGGGCTTGAGGCCCAAAACACACAAAAATAAAAAAAAAATCTAAAACATAAAAAATCAAAACAAACAAATAAAAAAGATCAACCATGCAATTAAATTATTTCTTCTAAAAAAACCTAATTTTAATTAACATGCAACCTAAATTAATCTACTGCCTCAATTGATTTTAATTAGGGTTTACCAAATTGAACCTAATTTACTAATTAATTTTTAAGAACAAGAGAACTAAATTTTTATTATTCCCACTATTAGGGCTATTACAAAATCTTCCAAAATAATAAAGAAAATAAAATTAAAATACAACCCTTAAAAAGACAAATTAAACAAATTCAAAACCTAATAAAATAAAATAAAATAAATAGAGCAAAATAAAATTAAATTTAGGATCTTGACTCTTGGCTTTCATTCATGGATTCTTCATGAGTTTCCTTGGTTCAATCATGTATTTATCACCAGAATCATGAAACATAAAGAATCAAAATAAAATAAGATTAGAATTAATGAACAAAGAAAACAAAGTAATGAAAATAAAACCTGAATAAAAAAACACAGAAATAATAAAACAAAAAATAATAAAAAGAAAATAATGATATAAAAGAAAGAACTAATAAAAAATAAAGGAGTAGAAGATGAGTAATGTTGTGTAGATGTTGTTTGAATGCCCCTCAGAATGGGATTATATTTTCTTTTGAGAAAATTGACTCTGTGCTTTCTTGATTTTTGGACTTTTAAAAGAACGCAATTTGTTTCTTTTTTTTTAATAAAAAGGGTTTTTTTCAATGACAGTATCAGGTTAGGTCTCCTCTCTTTTTTCTCAATTAACCTCTATTGCAGTAGTTGATTTAGGTTTTTTTCTATTTCTTTATTATTCCCCCTTCTTCTCTGCCAATCTTTTCTTTTTATATCTTATTCCTAAGCTAACCGCTTACATGATCATAGGAGTTACGTGATCACAGTAGCTCTGATCTCTCCCTTTCCAAAAATAGGATAAGAATTTTAACTTCAAAAAAAGAAGATTATACACGTAAGAGATGCATACTAGACCAGGACCAAAACCTACAAATAAATACTCAAATCAATTTATTTATAAATTAAATTTGGACCAATCACAGTGATAAAAAAAGATTTTGTACTGAATTTTTTAGCGCCTTAGTTTTCCAAAATATCGATTGGCATTGTGTAATGTCGATTGGCATTGTGTAATGCCAATTGACATTACATAATGCCGATCAGCATTGTGTAATGCTAATTGGGATTACATAATACTGATCGACATTACATAATGCTAGTTGCACATTTCCAAATATACCTCTAAAAAAGTCAATTTTTTACAATTAAACCTAAAAAAATATTGTAATTTAGTCCTTGAAATTGTAAAACTTAACATTAAAGGTCAATTTTTTTATTAAATTGTCATCACATAGGCTTTTGTCGCATTAATGCACAATTGCATCCTGAAATTGGGTGCTTACATATCCCTGAAGTCCATACCTCAATTGAATGAGTGATGTTTCAGGCCAGGAAAACCCGAGAGTCTGCATTTCAATTGAGTGGTGATCGGGCCAAGAAAATCTGAGAGTCTTCGTTTCAGTTGAGTAGTGATCGGGCTAGGAAAGCCCGAGGATCACAGTCATATTTCAAGGTTAAAGAATTCATCTCTCGAGTGAAACTTAGGAGTCAGGTTTGCTGTTTGTTATTTTCTTGTATTGTGCATGTGATTTTTTTAAAAAAATTATCATTGCATGCATTTGGTTTTTTAAAAAATTAGGGGGGGTAAACTGTAGACACTCGGTTCGATCAGCTTGTGATAGGGGACGAACTGTGATGCTCGGTTTGGTCGACCCACGCAAAGCCTAATGATGAGAAATATGAAGCTTGAATGTAAGAAAGAAATTCAAAATCTTCTCAGAAATGAGCCTAAAGGCTTGAAACCCACAAATCTAAGCCTAAAACCCTTATAGGGTAGGTCCAATTCACCCCGCCCACTAGGCCCAGTGTAGGTGGGGCCAGAGAGGCGATGCCTCTGTGAAGAGGCAATTGCCTCTATAGTAGCAAATGATGAGGCGGTCACCTCATCATAGAGGTGCCACCTTTGCACATTGCCACTTACCTCTACATTAAATGCAGAGGTAACAATGGTGGTTAAGGATAGGCCTACCTAGACTACAACTCAATCTCTGGGATGAAAAAGAAAATTTTTGAAAAAGAAAAAAGGCTAAATAATGTAATGATGAAAGAGAGTAGTAGGGAGGTGATAAAAAAATGAAAAAGAGATGAAAAAGGGGGGCAACTAAAATAAAAAAGAGAAAAGGTTAACAAGAATTAAAAAGAAAGCTCATAAAGAAAGGAAAAAAATGTTCTTGAGAAAGGAGGAAGGGAAGTGAAGCTCACGGATGATTTTCTTGAAAAAGGAGGGTAAACAAGCTTGCATTCAAAGGAAGTCTGACACCCATATCCATTTTTTAGGGCCAATTACATTGAAAAATTTCATCTTTCAGTAATTATCTTGATCCTTTTTAATGATTGAGTCATAGATTTTTATAACCCCTTACTTGTTTGCATGATCTCTAGCTTAATTGTTCATTAACTTGTTTATCCACTCTCTTATGTTCATTGCTTGTGATATGTCATGTCATTAGCATGATTGCTTAATTTTCAAGTGTAGGTGTGAGTCTAACTTGTCTATACTAATTGATCTTTGCTTGAAATAGAAGTATGCTAGTTTGAAAGTCATTTGAGCCTATCTGTCAGGCGATCACCTTTTCAAAGAAGCGTCGCCTTACTATCATTAGGCAATCACCCCTTCACAGAGGCGATTGCCACTTTAACAAGCTCTCATGTATTTTTTGTTTTAATATTTCATATAAATCGTGCATGGTTTGGATATTCATGAATCCTTTTTTAGTTCTTAGTATGTTTTGCATGGTCATTTTTGTTATTTTATTTTGGATTAATGTTTGAATCTCCGTAATCCCCATTTGTATAAATTTGATTTTGCAAATTAACTTATTGTTTCTCCTTGCATGATTCTATATATCTCAAAGGTTAACATCTTGTGCATTGTAGGGAATCAAGACGATTTCGATCATTCGATTTAGTATCTAACCCCTCTCCCCTTTTATTTATATCTTTATGTAGGTTAATGCTTGTTTGTTTTGGTTTTTTTTTTATTATACTTTCATTTGAACAAAGCATTATAATTCCTAATCCTTTCCCCCATTATATTTTAATGTATGGTTGTAAATTATTATTATTTGCTTTGTTTATAGCAAATGTTAGGACCAAATACATAAAAGAAATTAATGTGCAAATTCAAGTTTAATTATAAAATGCGACAATTATCTAATGGAAATTACAATTCGCGTGGTAATAAAGAAATAATTAAATAATTAAAGGTAATAAAACACAAAATACAAATGGAGGCCAACTACGAGGTTGGGTGGGCATTCCAAAAGCCCATATCCAATTTCCGAACCCGATATTTGATGACGACTTTTGGGAATCTTCGTAGAATCCAATTGTTGTATAAGTGTATCCCGGCTTTCATCCAGGTAGCAACTCTATCTCTTATTAGACTTTAAGACTTATTTCATATTTTCTAGTAGGCCTCAAGTTCACACATTGCCGTAGTTGTCAAACACTTGAGCACATGCTAAACTTGTCACTTATAGTTGTTAAATTTTTTAAATTGGCGGAAGAAAAAAATAGTTAATCAAATTAAATATGATGAAATATTTAGTTGACTTTTAAAAATGTATAGATGAACCAATAAATTAGGACAAATTTCAAAGGGTGTTAATAAATTACCTAAAATAATGTAATAAAGAGAATTGCAAAAAAAGTATTGATTTCATATGTTGACAATTTTTAATACGTGGCTGAAAAAACTTTTTTTTTTTTTTTCCTTTTGCATTTTTTCAAAAAATTTGACAAATTTCAAATTAAAGAATGTGTTTTTTTATGAATATGTTTTAATTAGAAAAAAAAAATATATATATATATATATATAAGTTTTAGTTTTTTAAATAAATTTAGTTGAGTTATTTTAATGATTTTAAAGTACTTAATTGACACAAAATTAAAACTATAAGAACATAATAGATAAACTTTTAAAATCCAAGTATATTAAATATTTTTAGTTATTTTTAACTTTTTCATCAAGGTTAAATCTATTATAAATAAAACATATCTGATAATTTATTTTCCGGAACTCTTGGACTGGCTATTCTGCAAATGATCAACGAAAGGTAACGTAAAAGGTGAGGAAAATCCCTACAAACCCTCTGATGTCTAAGTCAGAGAATATATAGAGAGTTTTAGAGAGATGAAGAGAGCAAGGAGTGAGAGAATAGAATGAATAAAAATGAAAGATATGAAGTTCTATTTATAGTGATAGTGATGCTCAAATCTAAGAAAAATAAGATTTTTTTTTTATGAGAGTCTTATGCATACTATGAAAGTGTTTCTTCCTATTCGAAAATTTCTTTAATTGATAACTTTTTCCTATTTGTTTTAGATATCTTTCTACAAGTAACGTTATTCAGGAAAATAAAAATGTTAGTTAAATAGAAATACGTATATGGAGTATCAATGCCATATGTATCGATGAATAATATATATATATATATATATATATATATATATGAATTCAATATTTAAAAAAAAAAAGTATTTTTCTCTAAAGTTTATTTTAAAAAATTGATACTAGCACCTGCAAAGAAGGTAGTAATTTCAAAAGCAAAATAATAATAATAATAATAATAAGTGCTACAAATTATCTGAAAATAACTCTCAACAAAATACTTCCACACCAAAACTCATTGATAAAATTCATCAATTCTACTGTTAATATACATAAATATGGATAAAAATTTGTTATGCCCCAAGGCAATAGAAATTTCTCTATTACACTCTTTTATATTATTTATTGACACCTGAATTATGTTTAACATAATAATTTATGCTACATCTTTTACTACTTGAACTGTCAATACATAATTTTCTAGTGTCCATAGCCAGGAAATCTTTGTCCCATATGCATGTAGCTAATTGTTGTTGGGTAGCCTACTGAGAATGGAGTGCTCTGGTTTGTGTTCGCACTCAAAATCCAGATGCACAAATGCTCGCTCAACTTCTGGGAGTTTCTCAATCTTGTCCTGCAAAGTCTCTCCAATTGCATGTGCTTCTTTTAATGGCAACTCTTCAGGGAGTTCAATGTCAACCTATTTCAGCCATCAAATTTAATTGATTTTATCATAACAGAACATAAAAGGAATGACATGGAATGTGTTCATATATATTAACATTGTGCAGAAAAGAGTCATTTGAGACCTTCCATGAGTAACCAATATTCTAAGAGTTCGGTGACTCAATAGTTCGAGGCTTCACTAAATCTTGTGCAAGGACATTCTGCAGGTGTTCGAATACTCATTATATAGATTATTACTAACCTCTACAAAATAAAGGACACCAAAGGTGTAAGCACGAACAGTGTCAACACGCTTAACTTGAGGATGCCTTATGACAAGATAAGTCAATTTTTGCAGGACTTCTGGAGGAGCTGATTGTCCAACAAGGGAAACTGAAACAATAAGCTGGAATTAAATGGTTGCATTTATCAATGTGATGCATAGTGAGAATATATGATCAAGAAACTCATTTTGCTTTATGCCTTTCCTTTCAGAACAACAGGCATAGAAAACAAATAACATACCTGCATTTTCCTTAACAGTTCCAGACCAATTTGTAATTGTGTACAATGCAAGGAAGATTGCACCAACGGGGTCTATCCACCAGTAGAATTTATCACCAAGAACAGCTGCAACTAATCCCACCACGTTTGTTATCACATCAAAATAGTGATCCTGTGCATTCGCATTTCCCAAATGTTATTGAACTGATCAAATTAGAAAGCTAAAACAGAAAGTTGGTTGTGAAAATAATCGAAACCTTAGCATAAGCGCGAACAATTTCATTTCCTGAGCTTCTACAATAAATCCAGAGAGCCAACTTCACTACAGTAGCAGTAATCATGATTGCATACAACCACACCAATTGATTGGATGACATCTTTGCAGTAGGCTCATCTTTTATTAGTTCTTCAACTGCCTGAACCAGTATTTGAAAGCCTGTAAAGTAATGCAATTCTTTAGCAATTCTATGCTTTAGGAATGCATGCTACATTCATTTGTAAACTTGTTAAAGATTCAATTATCAAGCCCCAAAAAATTTTCATTGAACAGTACATATCATGCAACCAAAGCATGGCTATCTCATTACCATTCCCTTCCAAATAGCACAATTTTGTACTCTATCACAATGTGCAAACCTTGCATGGCTTCACCTCATTGTATAGTTTATATATATAAAGTAGAGAGCCAGGGCAATATTTCTGAAATTATTAATGTTCTTCCATAACTTCCTCTAGAAATGACTCATGAATTGATTGTCTCAATCGGATGTTATGTGCTGGTAGTTGAATTAAAAAAAGGTTAACAAAGGGGTTTACCTAGTGGATTTGGAAAGAAAGGCTGTTGGCAACAGCCTGGGTTAGTTGTGAAAGGTATTAAGTAAGTGGTATATCATCAGGATAGATTGCACAACTATATGATATGCTGGAATTCTTTATCATACTTTATTAAACAATGTTTTATTTACACATTAACTTAGACTATGCCCTATTGTTTTTTCTAGGTTTATACACGTGGCTCTTTCGAATGGATACATTTTGTCACTTTGCTTTCTCAACTTATAAACAAACTATTTAGACACCTCGACTTTCAAAAAATAAGAATCATCAATACTCTTTAGCACTATTTGAGGTGTCTAAATAATATTTTGTTATGTTAAAGTAAGAAGTACTTAGACGCCTAACTGAACTAGTTGAGTAGCGTTTATAAGTTACATTTTTAGCAAATTGAGATGTCAAAATGGTTAATATATAAGTTGAGGGAGTAAACTGATAAAAAATTGTGCCAAATTTAAACACCATGGCCCACTAACATTTATGTTCACTATCCAAGAAACCCATATTTGGCCCAAAAAAATAAAAAAACAAAAGAAAAGAAACCCAAAAAAGTGAAGTACTAATGAGATTGCAAGCAGCAAACATTAGTAGTTACTATCTTGGCATCGTTGGTTTAAGAGAATATGGCTGTGAGTGCATTGCAGACAGCAAGTTAGGTATACGGATATAACATCTCAAGGAAAAAAAACAAACACCATACCAAGTGTAGCCATGATAGCAGCAAAGATGATAATGCCCACTGGCTGCACCCTCAATTTACCGATAGGGTATTTATAGATATTAATGTTTTTCATCGATAAATGAGTGAACCAAAGAATCCCACCAGCCATTAGATCAAGTAAAGAGTCTAAAGTTGATGCAGCAATTGCTATCGATCCACTCTTGACAGTTGCAAAAATCTACACAAATTTTTGAATATAATTAGCATAAAATCAAAAACCCAATTAACCAATTAATTCAGATCTTCTTTTTGTGTACCTTAAATCCCAAAAGTAACACATTAGCAAAGTTAGATATTTTCATAGCCATTTCAGCATGCACCTGTTCGTCACTATCGTCCTCATTAACAGCACCATCATCAGAGTCGAGAGCATCAACTTCCTCAAATGATTTCAATGTCGCCAATTGTCTTTCGTAGTATTCCTTCTCATCTAAACAAACCCAGAAAGCAAAAGAAAAAAAAAACCATAAAAATTGTAAAAAGAAGCTTGAAATGAACAAAGCAGAAAACATATAACAGAAACAAACAAACCAACCAACCAACCTTTGCTCAATTCTTTGGTCTTAGAGATGTCAATATGAAATGGAGATTCAATATCAACACCAGAGCGAACCTTAGGAGACAATCTCGCCAAGAAATCATTTCTGAGTGAACGCACCGAGTTCCCTCGATTCAGTTTGGTGCTTCGCGGCTTCAAAAGCGGTGAACTATAACCAGTTTCACCTTCCATTTTAAAACTATCTGCTACTACCAATGTAATGATAAAATTGTTTTAAGTTTATAAATGATTTATCAGCTTCGTATTACTATTTTTTTTTTCACACTTGCTTTATTGAACAAATTTCATTTGTTTATTTATTTCTTTTACATCCAACGACATGTTTGTTTGATATATTTGTCTAACTCGCATAAAATAAATAATAAATAATAATTTATGCTATTTAAATTAATTATTTTTAAAAAAATTATATAACCTCAAGTGAAAAAGGGTATAGAACTACATATTAATTATTAGTGTTAAGGTAAAAGAAGAAATTTATACTGATATTTATGGATTGTAGTTCCATACCATATAAGTAGATTTTACTCAATCCTTAACTGTGGTATTTCAAAGAGACTAATGATTTCATCCACTTTAAACCAATTGATTTAAAACGCATCAGCAATAAATATCAAACGCATGAGGTTAAATTTATATACTAAAAACAACTAATTTTATATTAAAATCAATTATTAGATATAAAATTTAATTATATTTTCGATAAAAAGTTCTCGAATTCGAGATACTCAGTGAAATTCAATATTTTTATAATAAGTGAGCGGTGGGGACTTACTGTATAACCCATATATTTCTACCTATTCTTGTCCGGTTTTTTCAATGCAGTCAATATAGTTTGAGAAGTTTCTATTTTAAAAATAATTATATAATTTAAAATTTTTAAATGAATTTTTTAAATAAATTTCTTACATTTAACTTAAATAAATAAATAAATAAAATTTCAAATTATAAACCTAATGATGTAAATAAAAGTTTTCGTCAATTTCATTTTAATAATTAACTAACTAAAATTTATTTAATTAATGACTAAAATGATACTTTTTTGAAATATATATATTATTTAACTGTAAAGTTTAAAATTTTTTAGGTTTATTAAAATTTTAGAAAAAATTGAAATAATATTTTAGAAGTATTCAAATTTTTTTATAAAAAAATTTTTAAAAAATTAACCTTTAGATATAAAATTTTTAAAATTTTATAATTAAATTACATGCAGTTTTTAAAAAAATAATTAATTTTATATTAGTCTAAATAAAATTTTAATTAACCATTAAAATTAAAATATTATTTAACTATAAAATTTAATCATAAATTTTCAAAATAAGGTGAAATATAATTTAATTTAAAAATAAATGTATTAACATAAAAAAAATAATAAAATCCAATATTAGCTTGAGATGTAATTGAGAGTTAAATTTAACGGCTTGGACAAAGAAATTTCAGTTGTCTTATCAATTACCAATCACGTGAATTCTGAATCAAAGTAACCATCATTCCTTTTCCAACCAACATTTATATTGATTTGAACTTAATTTATAAAAAAATTTTATAGTAAAAGTTAAAAAAAAAATAGATGATTTAATATTCTAATATTTTATATTAAAATAACATTTTATTTTTATATTATTCATTTGAAGATTTTCTTATATAATGATGTATTTGATGCTATTTTTTCAATATATATATATATATATATATATATATGAACCGGATACTATAATGTTACTTCAAACAATTGGAAAAAAAGTGTTGTTCATTGTTACAAAATTTCCTCATTTATTATTCTCAAATTATTATTTTTTTGTAATTTTTTTTAGAAAACGATATATTATTTTTTTTTTAAAAAGGTATATGTGTTATTGAATATTGTAATATTCTTTTAAAAAAAATACTACTATTTGCATGTTAGTAATATTCTTTAATTAATATATTACAATAATAATATTACAATAATAAATAATATATTACAATAATAATAATAATAATAATAATAATAATAAATAAATAAAAGCATAAATAATATGTCACAATAATATTATTGTAATATTCTTTCAAAAAAAATAGTTGTTTGATTCAGAAAATTATTTAATTAAGCATAATCTCAATAAGTTTAGGTATTTTATTTTGCATTATTTTTTAAGAAACATATGTAATTTTCTTTCAAAAAAAAAAAAAGAATTGGGCTTGAGACTTTGAACGGTAGGTGGCGTGTTGACGATGCAGTTAAGGTATAAAATCTAAAAGAGGAGACCGAGAAAGAGTGATGGAGGACTCAATTCTTGCCACAATCTGAAACAACAAATGAACTTCTTTTTTAATATAAAATATTATTTTAAAATTTCATATAAATATTTTGGTTTGTAATTTAAATAAAAATTTCTTTTTGTCACTATAAATAAAAAAATGTATTATTGATTGCTTTGTCAAACATTAGAAATAGATTGAACAATGGCAATCACTTTAATCAACTTGATGAGTTTGACATTATGTCATTTCTTTATAAATAAATAATTTTCTAAACTTAAAATTGTTTTCAAAATGAATATCATTTTTCCTTATTTGGAATAAAATTAATAGTTATAATTTAAAAATTTAAATCCAAGTTGAAAGTGTCTTAGAGGGGTAAATAAAACTAATGAAACATTTTAGAAAAATTAAAATAAATATAAGGAATAAGCAAGAATTGAAAGAGAATAGAGTAAGAAGAACAATAAATACAAAAATTTAACGAGTTCAGATTCTTAACAATCATATATCTCCACCTAACTTATTCCCAAGTTAAAATTTTTCAATATCCACAATCTTATTTATAAGATTGAGATTATAAGAGTTTGAGACTCACTCTTCAACCTTACACAAACAATAATTTTAAGGCTAACTATTTAGCCAAACAAAAAGAGTTTCTAGGTTCACTCTTAAACAAATTCTCAAGTGTTTTAATGGTTAAACACTTAAATCAATTCCACTAAAAATATATTTCACTTCCCTTCTAATCTATCTAAAGAATTAGATAAATATGAAGTCATATTTCTATCACACGACCAACTCTCACAAGAGGCAATCAATATAAAGAATATTGATACAAAAAAATGAAACTTAATGAATGCTTAGGGAGTTTTTGATAATCAAAGATTAATGTAATGTGTTGTTCTTATTATCACAACTCTATAGTACATATATATAGATTAAGCTTCAAAAATATGGTTGTTGGAGCCATTGATTATGTCTCCAATGTTTCTTTCCTTTAATCATTTCAAAAATACGTCTGTTGGGTCATCATCATAGAAGTAAGGCTTCAGTTGCAGCCCTTTGCTTTCAATTACCATGGTAGCTCTGCTTCAGTCTCAGGCAGGCCTCTGTTGAGCTGAATTTTGACTTAACTTTCATTAAGAGTAATATTGTACCTATGCTTATAATCATACTTAAACAAAAAACATTAAATGCTCAAAATTAAGTTTGTTAAGATCAAAATCAAGATTGATTATTGCTAAGGTCAACAATCTCCCTTTTTTAATTTTGACAAACTTATTTTGAGTTTAAGAAAATAATATTGTAGGCACCCAGTTCGATAGGCCTGTAATAGGGGACGAACTACGAATGTTCAGTTTAGTCAGCTCATAGTAGAGCCTAATAATAAGGAATGTGAAGCTTAAATGCAAGAGAGAAATCTACAATCTTCTCAAAAATGAGCTTAAGAGCTTGAAACCCATAAATTTGAGCCCAAAACTCCTATAGAAAATGAGCCCGAGAGCTTGACTAGAACTCAGTTTCTAGTATGAAAAAAAATTAGGAAGAGAAAAATGCTAAAAAATGCAATAATGAAAAGAAGGTGCTAGGGAGATGGCCTAAGGATGGGTTTTAAAAGCGACATAAGGAGAGAGAAAAAGAGAGGTTTGAGGATTTTAGCAAAAAATAAAAAGAGAGTTTTAGGGGGAAAAAAGCTCTGAAATAAGAAAGAAAAACATTCTTGAAAATGGAGGAAGGTGAACCAAGTTCAAGGGTGATTTTCTTAAAGAAGAAGGGTAGAAAAGCTTACATTTAAGGGAAGTTTAACATCCATATCCATTTTTAGGACTATGTTTACTTTCTTGGTTTAGTAAGAAATAAGTTTTGGTTATCTTGTCCACTACTAAAGCTGAATATATCTCAGCAAGTCTTTGTTGTTCACAAGTTTTATAGCAAAAACAACAGTTGTTAGACTATGGTGTAAAATTTGATCACATTCCCATCAAATGTGACAATACAAGTGCTATCAACCTTAGCCAAAATCCCATTTAGCATTTTAGAACTAAGCATATAGACATTAGACATCATTTCTTTAATTTGTTGATACAAATAATCAACTTGTAGATATCTTTACCAAACCTCTTAATGAAGAGAGATTAAATTTCATTAAGCATGAACTTGGCATGATTGATAGTTCTAATTTATCTTGATTTTATGTTTAATTGATGGTTGAACTATTTTCATGTGAAATCATGTTGTGCTTATTGATTACTTTGATTGATAAATATTTTGATTTTGATCTTAAAATTATTTTTAGTCGTCCGTTTATATTTAGTTTATCTTTTTAAATTTCCTTTTCCATTTTGTCAAAGGAGAATAAATCATTTAAGTTTGCATGTGTACCTAGTTTATTTTTTTAACATGTGTATTTCTCTTTAATTTTAAAACTCCCTTAAAAAATGAGTTTATGTTAGTGACATATTATATTTTTGTTTGATATAGGGGGAGAAAATTTGTTTAAATTTTTTGCATGCATATTAACATTATAAGTATGGCTAATTTTGTTGTTTATCAGATGTGACAAAAGGCCTTGTTTTGCTTACTTTGTTTATGTATGACACAGATTTTATAAAGATTTTGTGTATCTTTATTTTCATTTTCCCCTTATATCTCTCTTTTCTTTTTGACTTTGACAAAGGGGGAGAAATATATTTGATTTTGTTATTTGTTACTATGCATGTGTATAATATTTTATTATTGTGTTTATACATGCATAATTCATGTATAAAATCTTCTTAGGAATTGTTTTAATCTTTAATAAGACATAAATATTTTTACAAAGATTTGGTGTATCGTTGCTTTGTTCCTATAGGAATTTTGGTCCTTTTAGGTTCATTTCTCCTTATATCTCTCTCTTTTCCTTTTGCCTTTGTACAAAGAGAGGAAAATATGTTATGAATAATTTGTGTTTATTTTTTTTATGCTAAGGGCTACATGATTGATTAGCTAGCTATGCTCTATATGATTATATGATAATTAAGCATGTCTAACATCAACATTGTTATTATATATACTATTTTTGTGATGCATTTTAGTGGCACTATATGCATATATGTTTGAAGTTATTTCCTCACATTACCTAATATTTATTTAAATGATCATGTTATTATATTTTATGTTTTTTAATACATTTATCATAAGAATGTCATGTTTTTATCTTTCTTGCTATATTTTATGTTGTTTTTATATTTTTATTAAGGGGAATATTCTATAAATTTATATTTCTTATCATGTCCATATTCATATAGGTAGAAATAAAGAAATATATTTTATTTCATTTGGTATCATTATTATCACAAATATTATCACAAACTTTACTTCGTATTATTTATCAAACTCAAAATAAGTTTGTCAAAATCAAAAAGGGGGAGATTTTTTTCCTTATCAATAATTAGATTTAATTTTGATTTTAACAAACTTAATTTTGAGCATTTAATTTGTTTGTTTAAGGATGTATAAGTTAGGACTCCATTGGAACTTAAAATGAAGTATGATTATCTTAGGTTAATTGGACCTCTGAGATTTAAACAAACTTTTGACATCCTTAGAGCTTTATAATGAGAAAATTATCTTCTCCACATTTGAAGTAGACATCTTGAAATTTCTGAATTAGGCTTATTTTTCAAAATCTGAGTTCATTTGAGTATGAAAATTTTGAGTAAAAATCAATGTATATGTTTGCCATTTCAAATTGCACATCTTTTAGTATTTTAGACATATGTTCAGCTACAAATGTCCAATTGAGGTGATTCAAAATGATGTGGAAAGATAAATCCAATATCTAAAACTTCAATGAAGAAATTATGGGAAAATTAAAATTCTTCAATAGAAAATCAAAGCATCAACTTGGGTATAGCTGTCTGACAATAGTTTGCATTTTAGATTGATAAACTTTTAGTATTTTGGACATATCTTAAGATACCAAAGTCCAATTTAGGTGATTAAAAATGATATTGAAATATAAGTCAAATATATACAACTTTAATGAAGAAAGTATGAGCAAATTAAAACTTCTTTAATAGCAAATCATGGCATCAACTTAGGTATAGCTATCTGACAGTAGTCTTCATTTCAGATTGCACAAATCTTAGTATTTTTGACATATCTTGAGCTAAAGAAGTCTAATTTAGGTGATTTAAAATTATATTGAAATATAATTCAAATATCTATAGCTTTTATGAAGAAAGTATAGGCAAATTCAAACGTCTTGAGTAGCCAATCACGGTTTCAATCCATGAATAGCTATATGACAACATCACTTTCAATGATTCAAAATATAAATGTTGGACACATTATTTGCACCTAAAAAAACTATATTTTTTAGTTTTTATCTATATAAACACCTCTAGATTTGAATGGAAGTTAAGAAACTTGTTTATCATTCATTATTTCTTAAGCATTCATTGAACTCTCAAATTCACTTAAACAATTTTTTATTTGTATAACTCTTGTAAGAGTTGGTTGTGTGTTAAAAATAGAATTTCTCTTCATCTTAAATCTATTGTTAGATTATAAAGGAAGTGAGATTTATTTTTAAAGGAATTAGTTTAAGTGTTGTCCATTGAAAAACTTAGGTTTTAGTTGAGTGAACCTTGAAAACTCAAGTTGTAAGGTTATAAGAGTAAGCCATAAAACTCTTGTGTAATCGCAATCTTGTGAATAAGGTTATGGGTGATTGAAAATCCTAACTTGGAGATAATTTAGGTGGAGACATAGGATTGTTGTTGAATCCGAACTCCTTAAATTTTTGTGTTCTTCATTCTTCCTTCTTAACTTCCATTCCATTCTTGTAAAGAATTCTTTTAATTTCTCATTTTTATTTGATAGTCCTATTTATCCCCCCCCCCCTTTAGGACTCTTTTCAAACATTGAGCATGATACAAATGATCAACCATCACCATGAATTTTCAACCACCTAGCAACGTTGAAAACTCCTAAAAAGGAAGCGGCCTAGGCAAAAGAGGGAAAATAAAAAAAATGAAAGACCTAGCTAGGTTTAAAAACTCCTAGAAAAGGAACACCTAAGGCAAAAAAGGGAATATAAAATAAAATTGGTTACATTTTCATTTTGAGAAAAACAGTTCAAGAGATCATAAGATTCTACTTAGTGGTGCGAAAGTGAGAGAGTCTATCAAGTCCTTGACTAAAGGGAAATTTTTAAGATGAGTTGAGCCTCATGAGTAATGGAGCTTTCAAATAGAGTCACTTCCACACTAAGGGTTAAGCGAAACCGTCATACGACAACAATGAAATCTAAGAAAGAAACTAAGCTAGGGGCATTTATTGTTATCATAATCCCAATTTAATCATGAGAGGATCCTAATTTCTATCCTGTTTGGATAAACTTAACTTTTGGATTTAGATTCTTTAATGGAAGGAGGACCAATTCCTAGATATTAGCTTTAAATAGAAAAGGCATTTGGTTAAATCATTTAAGATTTCTTATTTTCTTTTAGCTCATGCATACATAAAATTTTTACAAGAATTATTTTTGACATCTCATACATGTGCGCATTAGAAAAATGCATGTTTTGTATAAATGTTTCACACACCAAACCAGTGTGTGTTGTCAAATCACTTTTAAGAGTTTTTAAAGATCACAACTATGCATACATTAATTTTGAACTCTTCTCTGGATGTTTTCCAAAAGTGGGCTAGCTCTGATGTATAGGGTGTAATACTGCTGTATTGGTTGATTTTTCCTAAATGCATGTGAGGCTATATGGCTTATTTTATTATCTTCACTTGATGCTCATGAGGCTATACAACTTGTTTTGAATTGATCTTATTTCATTGTCTCTGCCTAACACCCCAGAGGCTATATGGCACCTTTTGTTTGTCTTTGTTAATTGCATGTTTTGTTTATTGTCTGTCTAGCCTGACTCCCATGCAGCTATATGGCCTGCTATGATTTTATCTACTTGATGCCTTAGAGGCTATATGGAACTTTTTATTTGATCTTATTTGATGCATGTTTTTATTTGTTTATTGATCTTACTTGATGCCCCCGAGGCTATACAGTGTTCATTGTTATTGCTCCTGCCTGACGCCTATGTGGTTAAATGGCTTTTTTTTATGTTCTTACTTAATGTCTGCATGGCTATATGGCTTCTCTTGTGTTTCTCTGCCTAACGCCTACATGGTTGCATAGCTTTTCTTGTGTGTTTTCACCTAACGTTGTTAGTGATATGCACTAGGTCAATCATGTATGACCATGTTTTGACTTTATCATTTTATTTAATAAAGAGGCATTTTTCATTATCATTTTGTGTTATGATAATTACTTGAATAGTCAATTTTTACTAAGGTCATAAAGTATGTGACTTGATAGTAAAACTCTTAGATTAAATATGAGTTCTACTCAAATTATCCCTAGTCATAACAATATGTTATGGCTAGTATGATGTTGATTGATGATTATGTTTTACTAATCATGAATATGAGATATTAAGTCAACTCATATGTACTTATTTGGGAAATAATGTACTGGATTGACCTATCATAAGAATACTACATAGATAATTGTCATAAGTAATTCTCATCATAATAATATTGATTTAGTCCTTTGACCTTGAAATCATCATGGATTTCTACATAACTATTATATATTTTGACACAATCTAACATTGTCTTTAATAGAATGATTAAATAGATTATTATTGGATATGAAATGAGTTATATGAGGAATGTGAGTGATTGAGAAGGAATTTGTCCCTCATTTAATCTAAGTAAGATATCTATGGGCCCTTTGATAAAATAGACTGAGGAAAATGCATGGCCATGCTAAAGTGAATTGATAAAGAGTTATCATTCTCAGTCTACTTAGAGTTAAGAAATAATATGATTGAATTATATAAGGATAAAAAAAACTATACCTTATATTCAATCAAGATATCCTGTGACAAAGGGATTACAATATTTATTATAAATTAGGTTATGTCGGATTATTGACTTCACATGACTTGGGTAGTCATAATGTCTTATTATAGGCCACTTATGACTTGTAGGCCTAAATAGAGAATTAAGGCCCACTGCCAATGTCATGTGAACCTATAGGGTCACACACTTAGAACAAGCCCAAAAACGGATATGGGTTTGAGAATCCCAAATATGCTTTGTGGAAATAAATAAATAGTTTATTTATTTATTTAAAGTAAAGGTTATCTTAAATAAATGGGATATTATATCTGATTTAATTTTAAATAAAATCAGAATAATAATAGTTGAGAAATTACCAAAAGTTATTTTGGTAAGTGAAACCCTAATTAGAGGTCTGTAATTATGTTATATTCTCTAGGGTTTCACTAACTCAATTATTAGCCACCAAAATTCATTTTTCTCCTCTTAGAAAAACTAAAACATAGAGTGTTTTTGTTCTTGATTTGTGAGAAATCAAGAGAAGTGCTAGCACATAAATTTGTCATTTTAATCAAAGGCTATTTGTGTGGACACTTGTGGAGGACGAACTCTTTTGGAGATGTCTTGATCCGAACTACCAAAATCAAAAGCTTGAGGTAAGGTGTCGCCAAAGTGAACCTCCTCTCTACTTTCCAACAGTTTTGCCTCTTTTACGTTTATGGTAAGATTTGAAAACCCTAGTTTTTAAAATCAATTAATCAAATTACTTAGATCCATGTTACGGTTTGTGGTTAAAATTTTTAATTTCTGCTGCATTTTTGAATCACGAAACCCAACAAATGTCTGCATGGCTAAATGGCTTTTCTTGTGTTCTTGCCTAACGTCTACATGGCTGCATGGCCTCCCTTGTGTTTCTCAGCCTAACACTTGTATGGCTATATGGCTTTTCTTATGTGTTCTTGCCTGATGCCTATATGGCTTTTTTTTTTTGTGTTCTCACTTGACGTCTGCATGGCTATATGGCTGCTCTTATTTTTTCCCACCTGACGCCTATATGGCTATATGGCCTCCTTTGTATTTTCCTACCTGACACCTGCGTGGCTATATAGCCTCCCTTATGTTTTTCCCACTTGATGCCAGCATGGCTATATGGCTTCTTTTGTGTGTCTTTGCTTGATGCCTGTATAGCTATACGGCTTTTCTTATATGTTTTCACCAAATGCCTACTTGGCTAAATGGTTTCTCTTGTGTTCCCACCTAATGCCTGCATGGCTATATGGCCTCCTTTGTGTATCTCTTCTCCTGTCCCGGGTTTGCTTATCAAAGTATTAATGAGTGGCTGATTAGGATGAAGTCTCAAGGATACGTCATGTTTCAAATTAAAGAATTTATTTCCCAGTTTAATTGGCTTGTAGCAGGGGGTAAACCATGCATTCGATTTAATCGGCCAATAGTCGGGGGCAAGCTCTGGATTTTCTCTTATTGAAGTATTAAGATAAGGGACTGCCTCTCAAGCCAAGAAAACCTGAGGATGACAACGTGAGTTTCCCGTTCTAGATAAGGGATTGCCTCTCATTCCAAGAAAACCCAAGGATGATGGTGTAAGTTTCCCATTCCAAATAAGGGACTGCCTCTCAGGCCAGGAAAATTTGAGGATAATGACATGAGTTTCCCATTCTAGATAAGGGATTTTCACTCAGGCTAAGAAAACCTAAGAATGACGGTGTGAGTTTCCCATTCCAAATAAGGGACTACCTCTCGGGTCAGGAAAACCTAAGGATGATGGTATGAGTTTCTCATTCTAGATAAAGGACTGCCTCTTGAGCAAGGAAAATCTGAGGATGACAGCGTGAGTTTCCCATTTCGGATGAGGGACTACCTCTCGAGCCAGGAAAACTTGAAGATGATGGCGTGAGTTTCCCGTTCCAAATAAGGGACTGCCTCTCGGGCTAGAAAAACCCGAGGATGATAATGTGAGTTTCCTATTCCTAATAAGGGACTACCTCTCGGGCTAGGAAAACTAAAGGATAATGGCATGAGTTTCCCATTTTGAATGAAGGCCTACCTCTCGGGCCAGGAAAACTCAAGGATGACAGTGTGAGTTTCCTATTTTGGATGAGGGATTGCCTCTCAGGCCAAGAAAACTAGAGGATGATAGTGTGAGTTTCCCATTCCAGATAAAGGATTGCCTCTTTGGCTAAGAAAACCTAAGGATGATGGTGCGATTTTCCTGTTTCAAATAAGGAATTGCCTCTCAAGCCAAGAAAACCCAAGAATCGCATTTTATATGAGTGGTCTATCAGGCTAGAAAAACCTGAGAATCATATTTTAGATTAGTGGTGTATCAGGTCAGGAATCACATTACAGTTGAGTGATGTATTGGGCCAGGAAAACCCGAAAATCATATTTCAATGGAGTGGTAATCAAGCAAGCAAAATTTAAGAGTCTAAGTTTCAGTTAAGTAGTGTATCATGCCAGGAAAACCTAAGGATTATCATTTTCAGATAATTTACCAAATATTAATGAATGGTTGATCAGGCCAGCAAAACCTGAGGATCATAGTCATGTTTTAAAATTGAAGAATTTATTTCTCGAGTGAAACTCGGGAGTCAGGTATGTTTTTTGTTGTTTTCTTGTGTTGTACATGTGATTTTTTGAAAAATTGTCATTGCTTGCATTTTTTTGAAAAAAATTAAGGGGCAAACTATAGACACTAGGTTTGATCGACCCGTGATAAGGGTGAACTATGGATATTCAGTTTGGTTGGCTCATAGTAGAGCCCACACAATGATGAGAAATATGAAGCTTGAATAGAATAGAGAAACTTGAAATCTTCTCGAAATGGGCCCGAGAGCTTGAAACCCATAAATTTGAGCCCAAAACCCCTATAGAACAAGCCCAAGTCACCCTAGCCCATTAGGCATAGTGGACGGCGGGCTAGAGAGGCAATGGCTTTTTGAAGAAGCAATCACTTCTATGATAGTAGATGATAAGTCAATTGCCTTATCATAGAGGCATTGCCTCTATACACAGCCACTTGCCTCTGCATTAAATGCAGAGGTGACAATGGTGGTTAAGGGTGGGCCTACCTTGACTGGAACTCAGTCTCTAATATGAAAAAGAATATTTTTATGAAGAGAAAATGCTAAAAAATGCAATGATGAAAAGAAGGGAGTAGGGAGATGGCTTACGGATGGGTTTTGAAAGCAATAGAAGGAAAGCGAAAAAGAGAGCTTGGAGGATTTTAGCAAAAAAAAAAAAGAGTTTTAGGGAAAAAAAAGCTCTAAAACAAGAAAGAAAAATGTTCTTGAAAAGGAGGAAGGTAAACCAAGTTCAATAATTATTTTCTTGAAGAAGAAGTGTACAAAAGCTTGCATTCAAGGGAAGTTCAACATCTATATCCATTTCTTAACGCCAACTATATTGGAAAAGCTCATCTTTCAGTAATTATCTTAACTTCTTCTTAATGATTAAGCTATAGATTTGCATAACCTTTTACTTGCTTGTATAAACCCTAGCTTACTATTTTGTTAGCTTATTTATTGACTCTCTTGTGTTCATTGTTTGTGATATATCATGTCTTTAGCATGATTTATTGATTTTTAGGTACAATTGTGCATCTAGCTTATTTACATTAGTTGATCCTTGCTTTAAGTAGAAGTCTGCTAGTTTGATAGTTGTCTGGGCCTATTGATCAAGCGATGCACTGTCATGAGGCAATCGCCTCTTAAAAGAGGTAATCGCCACTTTGACAGACCTTCGCACGGATTTATTCGTCATTTCATATAAATCATGCATGGTTTGAATCTTCATGAATCCCCTTTCTCTTATATTTTTAGTCTGCATCGCATGACCATTTTTGCTATTTCTTTTGGTGTTAATGCTTGTATATTTGTGATCTCTTTTTGTATAAATTTGATTTGCAAATTAACTTATCGATTCTTCTTATATGATTTTATATGTCTAGGAAGTTAATATCTTATGTATTGCAAGGAATTAGAATGATTTTGATCATTCCTTTTCCCCTTTTTGTTATATTTTTATGTAATTTAATGCTTGTTTATTTTTGGTTTATTATACTTTCATTTGAATAAAACATTGTAATCTTTAATCCCTTCCCCCATTTGATTCAAGTGTATGGTTGTAAATTATTATCATTTGCTTTGTTTGTAGTGGATATTGGGATCAAATGCAGAAAAGAAATTAATGTATGAATTTGGGCTTAATTATAAAATGCAATAATTGTTTGAAGGAAATTGCAATTTGTGTGGTAATAAATAAATCATTGAATAATTAAAAGTAATAAATTATAAGACATAAGCGAAGGTCAATCGCAAGGTTGGGTGGGCATTCAAATGCCCATACCCAGTTTTTGAACCTGATCTCTGATAACGGCTTCTGGGAACCTCTGTAGGATCCAGTTATTGTATAGTGTGTCTCAATTTTTATCAGGGTGGTGACTCCATCTCCCTTAAGGATTTATGACTTATTTTGTATTTCTTAGTAGGCCTCGAGCCCACATAATACCGTGATTGCCAAACACTTAGGGGGGCCGCTAAACCCCACCGCCTACAAATATAAAGTGTAAGTGTGTGATGTTTTGAATTTTATTAAAGTAAATAAATTATACTTCCCTTGAATTTATGCATATTATAAAGATAATGAATTTAACGAGTAAGGAAAATAAATAATTAAAAATATCAATGGAGTGAGTATTAATTTAAAGAATAATGAAATTATAAGAATCTCCTTCACTTTGTTATGAAAAAAAATTAAAAAAAAATCTTTTAAAAAAGATATGAATTAAAATATTTAATATATTTCTTTATTACTCCTCTTTTTGGACGTGATAAGAAATATAAATTTTTCCCCTTGAAAAAAATAGAGACAACATAAAATTTATCATGAGGGAAATAAAAACATGGTCTGACATGATAAATGTGTTAAAAACATAAATATATGATAATATGATCATTAACATTAACATTATTGCTAGACAATATGGAAGGAAATAATTTCAAACATATGAAAAAAATAATTAGCAGCACTTAACACATAACAAATATAGTACGTATTTCACATTATCATATAGAACTTAGTTCTAAAGAAACAAAAGATTAAGAACTAAGACAATGAAAACAAAGATAGACCAAATCTTTAAAAAATATCCATCTAGCCAAGTATCACACATATACACATATAAACAAAGTAAGCAAAATACGACTTTTTATGACATATATAAAAAATATGACAACAATAGTCACACTTACAATGTTACTATGAATGAATAAACAAAATTATATAAATTCAGGTATTCAAACACCAACATTTCTCCCCCTTTTTCAAAATTCAAAAAGAAATTTTAATAAAATAAAAATTGTATTAATAAAAAGGATAGAGTTACAATGATGTTAAAATACCACTTATAAACTATAGAGAAACTTAGAAAGACATAAAACTAACAGTTTATGCCTTATATCCAAAAAATAAACTGAACTTAAACTGACCCAAAATAACTATAAAACAAACTAACAACTCAAAACTTAGATACAAAAAATATACTAAAAATAAACTAAACAAAAGCTGGTGAAAACACATAAAACATATAAAAATAACTAGTCTTGTTGAGGAGAAGGAAATAGGGAATAATTTTCAGTATATTTTCTGTATCTAAGTTTTGAGTTGTTAGTTTGTTTTATGGTTATTTTTTGTCAGTTTAAGTTCGTTTTATTTTTTAGATATAAGTCATGAGTTGTTAGTTTTATGTTTTTTTTAATGTTTCTTTCTAGTTTACAAATGGTATTTTAATATCATTGTAACTCTATCATTTTCATTAATGCAATTTTTATTTTATTAAAATTTCTTTTTGCATTTTGACAAAAAGGGAGAAATATTGGAGTTCAAATACTTGAATTTATATAATTTTATTTATATATGCATAGTAACATTGTAAGTGTAACTAGTTTTGTCATATTTTTTATATGTCAAAAAAAGTCTTGTTTTGCTTACTTTATTTATATGTATATATATATGATACTTGGCTAGATGGGCATTTATTTTAAGATTTGGTCTATCTTTATTTTCATTGTTTTAGTTCTTGGTCTTTTGTTTCCTTTAGAACTAAGCTCTATATGATCATGTGAAATATGTACTATATTTGTGATGTGTTAGGTCCTACTAATTATTTTTTTAATATGTTTGAAATTATTTCCTTCCATATTGCCTAGCATTAATGTTAATGATCATGTTATCATATTTTTATGTTTTTAACACATTTGTTATGTTAGGCCATGTTTTTATTTCCCTCATGATATATTTTATGTTGTTTCTATTTTTGTCAAGGGGAATAATTTATAAATTTATATTTCTTATCATGTCCAAAAAGGAGAGTAATAAAGAAATATATTAAATATTTTAATTGGTATCTTTTTCAAAGACTTTTTTTATTGTTTTTCATAACAAAGTGGGGGAGATTCTTATCATTTCATTATTCTTTAAATTAATCCTCATTCCACTGATATTTTTCAGTATTTGTTTTCCTTACTCCTTAAATTCATTGTCTTTATAATATGCATAAATTCATGGGGGAGTGTAATTTATTTACTTTAATGAGATTCCAAACATCACACACTTACACTTTATACTATTTTCTCAAACTCAAAATAAGTTTTTCAAAATCAAAAAGGGGGAAAATGTTGACCTTAGCAATAGTCAATCTTGATTTTGATCTTAACAAACTTAATTTTGAGTATTTAATGTTATTTGTTTAAGTGTGATTATAAGCATAGGTACAATATTACTCCTAATGAAAATCAAGAATAATTTTGCTAAATTAAAATAATTAATTAATTGAATTTAACTCAATAATTAATTATTAATTTGCAAAATAGGAATTTTTTTGAAAAAAAATTGAATGAACGTATCATAATGCACATATTGAATTTAAACATATATAAATGCATGACAATTAAAAAAAATGTTATGCTTATTTTGAATAATTAATTTATTGAAATAATTTCAACAATTAATTATTAAATAGCAAAAAAAATTTAAAAAAAATGTTAAGATCAAAATCAAAATTAATAATCAAAGTAATCAATAAACACAACATGATTTCACATGAAGATAATCCAACCATCAATTAAGCATAAAATCAAGACAAACTAAAACCATTAATCATGTCAAGTTCTTGCTTAATGAAATTTAATCTCTCTTCATTGAGAGTTTTGGTGAACATATTTGCAAGTTGATTATATGTATCAACAAATTCAAGTGAGATATCACCATTTTGAACATGATCACGCAAGAAATGATGTCTAATGTCTATAGGCTTGGTTCTTGAATGTTGAATGAGCTTTTTACTAAGGTTAATAACACTTGTGTTGTCACATTTGATTAGAATTTTATCAAGTTTTATACCATAGTCCAACAATTGTTGTTTTTGCCACAAGACTTGTGAACAACAAAGACTTACTGTAATATATTTAGCTTTAGCAGTGGACAATGCAACCGAAACTTGTTTCTTGCTAAACTAAGAAAGTAAACATAGTCCTAAAAATTAATAAGTTCTGAAGTGCTCTTTCTATCGAATAAACTATTGGCAAAGTTTGCATCTGAATAACTAATTAAGTCAAAAGACAAACTCCTACGATACCAAATTCCTAAATTCATTATTCCACAAAGATATTTGAAATTTCTTTTGATTGCATTTCAAATAAGACTCTCTGGGACTTGATTGAAATCTAACACACAAGCAAGTAGCAAACATGATATTTGGTCCACTTGTAGTTACATAAAGAAGAGATCCGATCATACCTCTAAAATGCTTTTCATCAAATGGTTTACCATTCTCATCTTTTTTGAGTTTTGTGGTGGTACTCTTAGGAGTCTTGCTTGATTTAGCACCATCCATGCCAAACTTCTTAAGAATGTCTCTAGCGTATTTAGTTTGTTTGATGAAAATCCCATCTTTGCATTGTTTAATTTGAAGTCCAAGAAAGAATTTGAGCTCACCCATCATGCTTATCTCAAATTCTCCCTACAACAACTTGGAAAATTCCTCACACAAGCAATGGTTAGTAGCTCAAAAAATATTATCATCAATATATATTTGCACAATAAGTAAATCATGCTTAGATTTCTTTATAAGAAGAGTTATGTCAACCTTTCCTTTAGGGAAACCTTTCTCTAATAAAAAGTTACTTAACCTTTCATACCAAGCTCTAGGAGCTTGTTTTAATCCATACAAAGCTTTTGACAATTTAAAAGCATGATTTGGAGAATCAAAATTTTCAAACTCAAAGGTTGATCGACATATACCTCCTCTATAATAAATCCATTTAAAAAAGCACTTTTGACATCCATTTGATAAATTTTAAAATCCATGAATGATACAAATGCAAGTAGTATTCTAATAGCTTCTGACCTTGCAACATGTGCAAAGGTTTCATCATAATCAATTCATTCTTCTTGATTATAACCTTTAGCTACTAGCCTAGCTTTATTCCTAGTTATGATACCTTATTCATTCATCTTATTTGTAAAAACCCATTTGGTGCCCATCATAGGATGATGTTTAGGTCTAGGAACCAAGGTCAAAACCTTATTTTTATCAAATTGTTTTAACTCTTTTTGTATAGCAAGGACCCAAAATTCATCACTTAAAGCATCATCAACATTTTTTGGTTCAATTTGAGATATGAAGGCTAAATTGATAATAAACTTAAGTTAAGATCTAGTAGTTACCCCCTTTATAGTGTCACCTATGATGAGGTCTTGAGGATATGCTTTCTTAAATTGCCAATCCATTATAAGTTCATCCTTTAAGGTAGGTTAAGACATCTCCTCATTGTCCTCCTTGTTTGGACCTTCAAGTTTCAAAGGTTTGCCAGCATTTTCTTCTTGAGTGTTCACATCCACATGCTTATCTACAAAATCATCAACACTACAAACATCCTTTCTAGGATCAAGTGAGTTTGATTCATCAAATACAATATGCATTAACTCTTCAACTACTAGAGTTCTTTTGTTAAAGACTATATTGTTAGGAATCGATTATGCTACTCAGACATCAAATGCTAAGTAGGGCAAATTTTATAAATTTGCTCAACATAATCCTTAATCTAATCAAGAATTCCAATCCCAAGGATCCAATTTGCAATTTAACACATAGCTAATATACATCAACATGTATAAATACAAAACTTAGGAAATTTAAATTATGGATTACTTATAATTTCTTAAGTGTTTAATATAGACCACAATTAATCTACTAAATGGTTAGCTCCTTTGATTCAACTCTTTAAGTCTTCCAAATGTGAGACCTATAGCTTGAAACACCAGAGATTCACTAATCACCTTCTTGCTTTGATTTGGTTAGATGCAAGTAGCCTCTCTCAATGACCCTTTGTAGACCTGCACTAACTTAATCTTCATACAAGTATACTAGAGTTTTTGAATATATATGTTGTTTGCTTTAGTTTTTGTGTCTCTATACAAATTTCTCAATCTTTCTTCCTCTAAAAAAATTTCTCAAGTCATATATTTATATGTCGAGAAAAGGAATTATGATGATGTCATTGCTTACATCACAAGCATAACTTGCCATGTAAGTAAAGAATTAACATCATCCATAACATCATATTACTTGCCATGTAAGTGTAAAATTGACATCATCTTACTTGCCATGCAAGTATAAATTTGACATCATCCATGACTTCATATTACTTTTTCTACATCTTAGATTAATCTTTGGTCCAAAACCCTTTTGGTCCTAGGCCTAAACAATTTAGGCCATTAATCTAAGTAATAACATATATATATATAATTAATTTCATACTTTAATTAAGTATAAATTAATTATTAAACTCTTACTTGAATTAGATTCATGATATGCTAGAATCATTACTTAAAGCATAAATCCAATTCTATTAATTTTAATTAATTGATTAAACTCTTTAATCAATAATTAGATTAATATAAATGGTGATTTAGCAAAGCTTTATTAAGTGTGACTTACTAGGTTCATGTCTAATTGGCAATGAGAAGATAATATCAACACTTGATATTATTTAAAACTCCTTTCAAGTTTAAATGTGAAAATCCCAATTATACACATTTAGTTCTAATAAGTTATGAGTGACCCCTCGCATCGATATCATAACTACCCAATTAGAAATGAATGCATGTATTGATTCACACGAACCCTTATGGTCATAATTACCATGCATTAAAATCCTTTCACTAGAAGATCCCGATATAGCCTAGAGTCAAGGTTTAGTCAAACTCTAATAGTTATATTATATGACCTCATCTTAAGTTCTATTCTTGATAAAATATAACCAACACTAAAACTCTTTCAGTTCTTGTTATATTTATCTTGGCCAGGAACTTATTGATCAAGAAAGAACTTAGATAGCATAGGATCTTATCCTGGTTCACTCCAGGCAATGAATCCCTTTTTGGTTAAATACTCATCCCTACACTCAATTCACTAGAGCCACCACACGCCATATACCCATGTGTGATTAACATAAGTATGCAAGTGGTAACAAACCCTAACCACTCAAATGTGGATGACCGTGTCACCTTAAGTCAAAGGACTATATGCAACAGTATGACCTAGATTGTGATTGTTGACTATAAGTGAATATCCATGAAATCACAAATCTAACATCATGTTCGATCCACCCATCACATGAGTATCCACATGTCTATTCTGATATCTCATGTCAAGTAGCATAAGACTCACTACCTCCTACTATTAATATCACATATTAATCAAGGAAAATAGATAGAGGTGATAGTCTAATCAATATTACCCAAATATTAATTATACGACTATGAACAATTTATAGCATATGTACTAAATAAATTTGAAACTCATATTATTAACTCTTGATAATAAATATATTTAACATATTGCTAAGGGGTAAATACTCAAATAAACAAACACTTTATTTAAATGAATATTTTATTACTATAGGGATAATTTACAATGTCATTATACATATTAAGAATGGTACTAGGGCACATCTATACTAACATATATATGCTTTACTAGAAGTAGAATAGCCTAGGAAAATTCCTTTATCAGTTTTAGAATTAAATTTCCCAAGATTATCCTCGGTGTTCGATATAAAGCACTTGTATCCAAATACTCTAAGATATGAAATTTTGGGTTTTCTATTGTTTCAAAGCTCATAAGAACTTTTATTTAAAATTGGTCTTTTAAATACTCTATTTGCAATGTAGCAAGACATGTTAATGACTTCTGCCCAAAAGTCTAAAGGTAAACTATACTCAGGAAGCATGATTCTAGCCATTTCCATTAGAGTTCTATTTTTCCTTTCAACTACCTCATTTTGTTAAGGAGTTCTAAGAGAAGAAAATGTATGTGAAATACCATTTTCATTGCAAAAGTTTTTGAAAAGTTTATTTTTAAATTTGGTTCTATGATCACTTTTAATAGAAGAAATACAAAAACCTTTTTCTTTTTTAACTCTTTTTGAAAAAATTTCAAAAGCTTTACACGCATCATTCTTATAAGAAAAAAAAACACACCCAAGTAAATCTAGAGTAATCATCAACCAATATATGTCCATAGTGTATTCCACCTAAACTAGCAACTATAGTAGGTCTAAATAAATCCATGTGTATAAGTTCTAGTGGCTTAAAGGTTGACACTACATTATTGAGCTTAAAAGAAGACTTGGATTGTTTTTCCTTTTCACAACCATCACAAGACTTATCCTTAGTAAAAACAAGTGTAGGTGAACCAATCACAAGTTCGTGTTTACAAAGATCATTCAAAAGCTTAAAATTTGTATGTCCTAACCTTCTATGCCATGTCCATGTGTCATGGGAGATAGATATTAAAAATTTTATATCTTTGTTATTAATTTTATTTAAATCAATAATATAAACATTGTCTACTCTTTAACCACTAAAAATTACTTTATCTTCATGAAGACCACTAATAAAGCAATTTCTAGGATAGAAATTGACTTTATTTCCCATGTCACATAATTGACTTATACTTAATGAATTATGTTTAAGACCATCAACAAGAAACACATAGTGTATATATAAGATTTAAGGATTACTGATTTGTCTAATACCTACTATCTTTCCTTTGGCATTGTCCTTTAATGTGACATGTCCTTCATAATTTGCATCAAACTTATTGAACTGCTCATTGTCTCCCATTATGTGTCTTAAACATCCACTATCGAGATACCACTTGCTTTTTGTTCTAATGGATTTCAACACCTACATAAGATAATTTCAGTGTTTTTTTAATCCAAACCTTTCTTGGTCTAGGTTAGTCAATTTTAAAATAATCCAAAGGAAGCAAATTCATGTGTAGACTTCTATAAAAGCACACATTATTGGTGTGTCTATAACATTTTTAAATTTATTTCTCCTAGGATGATATGGTTTCCTAGTGTATAAAACATGTCTTTTATATTGTGGTGGTGTATGTCTCTTAAAATTATTATGAGTCATTGTGTGAGACATACATTAATAATGATAATATGTATTTTAATAGGTTTATGCTACATGTTTATGAGAATTATGTTGTGTAGCATGCTTAGGAGTGTTGTGTCTAGTGTACATATAATCATGTTTAGGTTATATTCTTCTAACTTGTGACTTACTTCTTTGTGTCATGTAAGGTTAAGTCTTATGAGACCTCCCTTTATTATTTGACAAATGAGACTTCTTGGCTTTAAAAGCCTGAGTCTTAATAGTTTTAGAGGTATAGGGAATAGAATTACATGAATCTTTAACAAATTTAATGTGAGATGATGATAGAGAAGAAGGCATTCCATTTTCATATTCAATTCCATGAGTATTTACATGGAGTTTTTGTAAGTCAAGTAGACTATCTAAATTCTCCTTTCCTCTTTTGAATTTGAAATGGAATTTTTTAACTTTAATACTTCATTGGAAAGCTTATGATTTTCATTAATTACTTTCTTGAGTTGCTCTTCCAAGGAAATCAAAGTTTTTAAATCACTAGCAAGTTTATCATTTGATTTAACAATTTAAGAAAATTTATTTTTACAATTTTTAAACTACTTGGTTAATTTAGTTAACTAATATTTATAATGCTTCTTCTTAAAAAGTAAACTTTTGTATTTAAGCAAGAGTTTACTTACAATTGAGCTTTTATCATCATCATATTCACAATAATCATCATAAGAAGAGTTAGAATTAGATAGTACCTCATTTTCATCTTCAATAGCCATAAAGCAAAGGTTTGGCACTTCTGATTGTTCCTCTACCTCTTCAGATTTGGAGGAGTCATCCTAAGTAGCTTTGAAGGCCTTCTTTTTCTCCTTTGCTTCTTTGTTTTTAAACTTTAGTTTGGGGCACTCACTTTGGATGTGACCTTATTTTTTACATTTATAGCAAGTCACCTCTTTAATTTTCTTCTAACCTTCTCCTTTGAACTTCTTATTGAAGTCCCTTGTTCTTGAGGCATTTTTCTTTCTTAAGAACTTCTTAAAGTTCCTAGTAAGCATGGCAATGTCACCATCTTCATCACTATAATCTTTAATGCTTCCTCTTCACTATCTTCTTGCAAAGCTTTTATGGCTATACTTTTATTCTTCTTTTCCTTCTCTTCTTACTCTTCTCCTTTTTGCTTAATTATAAGCTTATGTGTAACGAGCTTTCCAACCAACACATCAGTTGAGAGAGTTGAGATGTCCTGAGCTTCCTCAATTGAAGTGACTCGAGATTCTTAATCCTTCTTAAGTAGGATTCTTAGAATCTTATTATTCACATCTTCCTTAGAGAAATTCTTTACAATTTCTTGAGGGTTGTGAGAAGAGCATTGAGTCAATTAGTCATCTCAATGATTGACTCATGAGGCTTCATCTTGAATAGTTCATATTTATACATGTAAAGTTGAATCTTTTTGCTTTTTACTTGTACATTGCCTTCATAATGGTTCTTCAAGGTCTCTCATATTTCCTTGGCCAAAATGCAATGTTGAAATTTGCCTCCTTCTTCTCTTGACATGGAAGAGACTAGAATGATAATATCTGTCTTGTTTTTATAGTTTTCTTCCTTTTTTTGTTCATTGTTCTATTGACTTCTTGAAAGAGTTGTTTGTACACCATCAATGGTAGCTTTAGGTGGTTCCCAACCTTTGAGAACAACTTCTCAAAGTTTAATGGAATCACAGTCTAAATATAGCTCAATTTTAAACTTCTAATGTGGGTAATCACTTCTATCAAAGAATGGTCTAAGTGAAGAAATATTTTGAAATTCATTCCCCAAGATATTGTATTTTAGCAATAAAGTTCCTAGAATTCAAGCTTTAATACCAATTAAAAGTACCTTAGAGGGGGGTGAATAAGGCTAATGAAGGATTTTAAAAAATTAAAATGAATTTAAATAATGAATAAGAATTGAAAGCGAATAGAGAAGGAAAAAAAATGAACATAGACATTTAAGAAGTTCGAATTCTCAATAATCCTATGTCTCTACCTAACTTATCCCTAAGTTAGATTTTTCAATACTTATAATCTTATTCATAAGATTGAGATTATAATAGTTGAGGCTCACTCTTCGAATTTATACAAACAAGAGTTTTAAGGCTAACTCTTCAACTAAACAAAAAGAGTTTCTAGGCTCACTTTTAAACCAATTCCCAAGTGTTTTAATGACTAAACAATTAAACCAATTCCACTAGAAATATACCTCACTTCCTATCTAATCTATCTTAAGAATTAGATAAAAATGAAGTCCTATTTCTATCACACAACCAACTCTCACGAGAGTTAATCAGTACAAAGAATATTAATACAAAGAAAAATAAAACTTAATGAATGCTTAGAGAGTTTTTTATAATCAAAGAGTAATGTAATATGTTGTTCTTGTTATCATAACTCTAGAGCACATATATATAGATTAAGGTTAAAAAATATGGCTGTTGGAGCCATTGATTATGTCTCAAATTTCTTTTTCCATCAATAATTTCAAAAATATATTTGTTGGGCCATCACCATGGAAGTAAGGCTTCAGTCGCAGCCCTCTACTTTTTGTCACCATGGAAGCCTTGCTTCAATCATAGCCCTCTAATGTCTTTTTCTTTTAATAATTTTAAAAATATATCCATTTAATTTTTTTGAAGTTTGATGTCACCATGAAAGCAAGGTTTCAGTCACAACACTCAGCATTTGTCACCATAGTAGCCTTGCTTCAGTCACAGCCCTTAGTATTCTATCACCATGGCAGCCTTACTTTAGTCATAGCCCTCTGCTAAGTTGAATTTTTACTTAGCTTTTATGGAGAGTAATATTGTACCAATGCTTATAATCACACTTAAACAAAGAACATTAAATGCTCAAAATTAAATTTGTTAAAATTAAAATCAAAATTTTTTATTGCTAAGGTCAACACAAGTAAATGAGCTTTTACTAAAATTATCTCTTAAATATAAATTTTTTATTCAAAAAGTGTATATATACACACACTATGAGAGAAGATCATCAAAGGAAATAAAAAAATAATAAACCTTGAACCTTTTTTTATACATATTTTGGTTGTTTGATTATTAATAAAAAGAAATAAGAATGGCAAAGTTGGTAGTGACCTTTAATTCTTTTTCTTATTTCTTTATTTATAGATCAGGAAGATATTTGAAACAACTAAAATTTGATTCATTATTTATTCCCAATAAGAACATTGTTCTTCAAGAAAAAATAAAAGGAACTCTTTTATTGTTATTATTTGGTAGTTAGTTTGCATTTTATTCTATAAAAAGCATTCATTTTGTCACTGAGAGAATAATTAAATGGTAACTCTCTTTAAGGGTATTCAGAGATGTAGAGTCCAAATCTTGTTGCAGTTGATTTAAAAGGAAAACACTATGCTCTACTATGTAGTTCATCGATGTTAAAGTCATATAACCTCCATATGTGCCAAAAAAAAGTACCAATTTTTTTATTATGTTGCTTTCTTTGGCTAATAAAATTCCTTTTTCTTTCCACTTTTTTTTCTTTCTAAATCAAACCAAATTAGATCTAACATATTTTTTCTTCCAACTAAACTATAGTAGTTTTAACTCATAAAGATCACTATAAGGAGATACAAAATTTACTAAATAAACCTTTCACTTTTAATAATGTGAAATCTGAATTTTCATAGATATATGATAAGATTTTGAAATTGCTTTCATTTAAACACATGAAATTGAAAAAGGTGTTTTCTTCCCTTTCTAGAGCTTTTTTTAATCATTATTTCTTTTGTTCTCCATGTGTGTTTTCATAACTTTTCACATATTGGAGGTTTTTGTGACTCATGAATTGGAGGAGTTATGGAAGAATTTTTCTTTAACAAGGGATAAAATGGAGGAGGTTGATTTGGGATAGCTTGTGATAATAGATATGAAAGGTGCTTGGTTGGAAGATTACTATCTAGTAAGTCTTTTAATTTGAAAGCTTTATCAAGGGCTTTGTGTTGTGTTATGATCCAAAAGTGTACGGAATCATACAAGTAGTGATAAAAGAGATCATTCCCATAGAAATACAATAAATTATTGGACTACTTTTAATATGTTACTTGTTTAGCCTAACAAAAATTTCAATAAGTGAAAAACATAGTAAATTTAATCTAAAACACTAAAAGTTTTGTCATGAAATCTATAGAATTAAAAATGTTAAAGTTTCATTTTTCCTGACTTAATTTGTCTAAAAATGGTGTCAACTTCTTGTCTATTATGAATATTATTCCATTTCTAAATCATCTTAAGAATTACAATATCTCTCTTAAGTGCACGCACAATTAACCAACTATGATAATTATTTAATTCTCTAGCTCTCACTAGCATGATTTGTATATCATAATTAATTTATTAAAGTAATCTTCTAAGAAATATTAATACTGAAGTTTCTTTCAACTAAGTCCATTTGAATTAATATATTGTTATTGCTTTTCCCATTTGAATCAATAACTCGATCTAACCCTAGTGTCTAGTCCAATTCAAAGGGTGATCAAGCAAATGAAAAACATTAAGTCCAATAACTCTCATGAAATAAATATTCTTTTATTAAGAATTTAACCTGGTTAAGTTCATGTTGAGTCAAGTTCATAAAACCCTAACTAACCTACTTAGTTACTCATAGAAATTAGAAAAGAAAAATAAAAGATGAAGAATCCAAACATATTCATGATTAAATGTAACTAAAATTTAGAAGAATAATAGAACAAAAACCCCTTTTATTCAACTTGGTGAATGATGTTCTTGGGTATCCTTACACCTTAGTTTTCAATCCAACAATTTGATTAATAACTAATTAAAATTGACAAGAAAATAGTTGATGCTTTAAGAAAAGTATAATTATGTAAAAAAAACAACAACAACAACCTCCCTCCTCTCTTAAAAAAGAAAAATACTCCCCTTTAAATATCATTCCATAAAAACCCTAAAAAATAACTTTCCTAAAAAAGTAGCCTATGCGCACACGACTGTGCAAGAAATACACACAATCGTGTGGCCTTCTCTTTATTTTCCAATATGCAATTAGTCACAGCTATGTGTATAAGTGACACAACCATGTTTTCCTTTAGACTTTGTGGATAATTTATTTATAAATTAGGCATGGCCATGTGTATTATTGTACACAACTATGCCATGTCCCATAATCCTTATTTTGCTTTTGTTGCTTGCCTTTTCTTCAGCAGGATAAACTCCTAGCTTTCAAACTCTATTACTAATGTCTAAATCAAGCTCCAAAAAGATGGAACCTATAAAATCAACACAAAAGCAATGTAAAAAGTATAAAAACTAACTAAAAATGTATAAAATGACAAAAATAATGAGCTAACTTAGTTTTTATGCAAATGATCCTTAAACACTCCATTAAATGATAAAAACATATATTTATAATAATGAAATGCAAGTAATTAGTGTTCAAAATCTAATATTTTTAGCACTTATCACTTTCAAATATGCTTGGAGACTATCCTGAGGCTTTACAATGGAGGAGGTTGGGTAGAATCTTTTCGTGTGTGAATTTGAAACAAAGAAAATATAAGATGCACATATTATAAGACAGTCCTTAATTAACATTATGATCACTAATTGATTATTTTTAATGAATAGAAAGGTGAGAGCAATCATAAAGGTTGTAATGTCTCATTACATTTTTTATGGTCTAATCTATAATTTTTCCTTTAAGCATGCATGGCCAAGAATCAACCAAGAAGGTTGGGGGCAACATTGGTCAAGTGCTTGAAGTAAATACATCTGATGTGAATTTATGGGGGTAAGTGCTTGGGACTGAGTGAAGGTTCATGTTACAATTCCTTTGAAACTAAAGACAACAGTGTTAAATAGCAAAGATAAAAAGGTATGGATGTACTACTGATATGAAAAATTCCTAACTGCTACTACTAGTGTTGTTTTTTATATGAAAAATTCCAAGGCGGGAAAAAACCACAAGCAGAGGAGGAGAGAATTTTCACTATGTTGTAAAAGAGCATAAAAAAGGAGTGTTAAGACAATTAACAATATTGAATGATTTTTATGCCAAATCCTAAAAAATAGATATTTATATAATAAAGTATAAGTGGGGACAAAATAAATAGAAAAATTAGCTTTCCAAATTGAGGTTGACCATAATATGTGTCACAAGACCGTGTCACAAACCCGAATGCACTTCTAGAATAAAAAACCTTTTGTACACGGGTCTACAACAGACCCATGGTTCAGGCCGTGCTCATCACTGACAAAAGGGTAGACCCTGACACAACTTATGACATGCCAGTACCAATATCCTCATGCTCTAACCTGTACTCCTTACTAGAAAAAGACACATCTCCACATGATTTTGAGTACGACCAGGCAATGATCCAAAACCATAAAACCAACAAATCTCCATTAAATTCAAATCACAAACTTGACATATAATTTTTGAAAAATTGTTATTTACTTGTTATGAAAAAATAAGAGAGTGAATATAATTTACAAGACCAATTTACTCTTTATCTAAAGTTTAGACACTAAATTAGTTGAAAATGTTTAAAATGCAAAATTTACCTATATCTATATATAAAACCCTGTTGGGATTGTAAAACATGTTTAGAAAATGGAGGAAGAAAGTTTAATTTGCTTTACTTAATATCCATATTAATTGAGAAAGAGTTCTTAATCATCATTAGTATGCTCATTGGCATCCTCCTCCTAGAAACAAATTAAAGTTCAATTGTAATGTTTCATTTTTAAGAACTTTCAATATTAAATTGCGGCTTTAACCATATTTTTAGAAACCAAAATGCTACAACATATTTGTTTTCTTCATATCATTTTTTTTAAGGATTTATTTGGTTCATATTTCAAAGTTGAAATCAGAATGAAAATGAAAATGAAAGGAGATTGGAAATGAAATGAAGATGTTAGCATACTGTTTGGTTTACAATGAAATTAAAATCATAATCATAATCATAGTCAATATATTATTTTACATATGAAATTGTTTTTTATAATTAATTTTTATATATTAAAAATTAGCACTATAGGTATCTATTATAAGAAATTAATTTTATTTTATTATTTTAATAAATATTTTTATTTGGATATTTTAATAATTTTTTCATTAATTTTTATATTTCATAAATTTTAATAAATATATGATAAAATTTAAATATTTAATCAATTTATAATTGATTTGACTTTATTTCTATTGATAGGAAAATTTATTCTTATTTCAATCTAAATTTTAACTAACCAAACACTAAAAATCAAAATCAATAACTGTGATTCCACTTTTGATCCTTATTTTTTATGAATCAAATGGATTCTAAGATTTTTGTAAAAATTATATCAGAATGTTGAATAAGATTGCACTATGTTATCTTATGATGTATTTACCTCCATTACTATGATTAAAAAAGTTAGGCGTAATACATGCATGACCCCCTATACTTGTCACTTTTTGTCAGTTTAACACCTCAACTTATAGTTTTGTCATTTTGACACTTAAACTTGGCTAAATGTAATTTTGAAATCCCTATCAGTACAACTAGTACGGAATAGCGAATCAACATATGTCACATCATAAGGGTTTAAATGATAAAAAAAACTACACGTAGAAGTGTCAAACTGACAAAAAATGATAAGTACATGAGATAATTGATATATTATGTCATCATATTAGTGAAAACTAGTGCATTTTAGCTAAGTTCAGATATCAAAATAGCAAAACTATAAGTTAAACTATCAAACTAATAAAAACAAATAAATACAAAGGCCAGTATATATTATGCCAACAAGTTATAAGGTTCGCATCCTGTTGGATTGTGAATAAACTAAATATTTTGAAAATGTTATACATTCAAGATAATGTAAAATTAAATGTTATTATCAATTAAGTCTCAGGTTGTCTTTTCTTTAATTTTATTTATGCCTTTAAAAAAGTAAAGAAAAAATCTTACAAAATTAATAAAATATTTTTTTAATAAAGTAAAATTATAAATTAAAGGCAAAACCTAGAGATCTCTAAACTTTTCAAATTTTTTATTTTAGGTCCCTCAAATTTTATTTTGTATATTTAAATCTTTAAACTTTACAGATTTGAAGTGTGAAACCTTTTGTATCAATATTTTAATACAAATTATTTTCTTTTATTCCCTGAATTTTTATATTTTTAGCATTCATACTAATTTTTACTTTTTAATACTTATACACTTTTAAAAAAATTTCATCGGTAAAAATTAATTTACTTATTTTAATTTTTAATGTTTAAATTATTATATACATATTTAAATAATTTTAAATTTTAAAAATAAACTAACAAGTTAATGCTAGGATAAAAAAATTTGATGATATATAGGCATGTATTAGTATTCATTATTCATAAAATTTATATTATAAAAATTTATTCACAATAATTTAATTTAAATTTTGTACAAAAAAAAACTAAAAATGTATCAAAAATATATAATTTAAATTTTAAAGAATTATAAAAGTTTTTCATCATGATTTCTTTTAATTATGGTGTTATTTTTCATCTTAATATTTTATTTTGAAAATATAAGTTTTGTTGAAAATAAAACTAGTATAATTTTTTTATCTTAACATTAACTAGTTTATTTATTTTTAAAATTTTAATTTTTTTTTAAAATGTATATAAATTTATGTTTTTAATTTAGAATATTAGAAATTAAAATAAGTAAACTTATTTTTTACCAATAAAAAATTTTAAAAGTAATATAAGTGTTAAAAGGTAAAAAATGGTATAAATGTTAGAAATATAAAACTTTAAGAACCAAAAGAAAATACTTTATGTTAAAAAATTAACAGAAATGTTTAAATCTTCAAACCTATAAAGTTTGAAAGGCTAAATATACAAAATAAAATTTGAGGGATCTAAAACTAAAAAGACGATAAATTTAGAAGCCTCATGATGGTTTTGCCTAAAAATTATATATATATAAGCATTGAAAAAACTTGCAAATACTTTTTTTAGTGGAAGATTGCCTCAATATTACCGTGTCTTTTATTCATGTATATAGGATTTACGTTATATATAGTTATTGTGTTCAATATATTTTTTCTTGAGGCAGAAAACTATATGGAATGACTTCATTGCAACAAAACATTAACTCATATTAAGGCTTAATTCATTTAGAGAAAAATATTCTGCTTTTGAAATAATTATAGGCGGTAACTCCACCGAGGATAGAGAAGTTGATTATAGTGTTTTATGTTTTATCATTTTTAATTATTTTTTATTTTTTTTGCATCTTCTACATTCACGACACTTTTCACACAATGAACACTCAATCCCTAAATAACCGGATGATAGTCATTGTTTTATTGCTTGTGTTTCACTCAAACATGGTGGTGAAGTATTTGATTATTAATACTCATAGCACGTACTTATTCATGTTGTATGGACCCTTCAATGGGGAGATGTAATGGAGGTATATCATTGTAGGAACTAAAGTCTTTTTCACCTAAGACTCAGCTCATGTAGTGACCTAGAAATTTCTTTTAGGATTTTTCAAAATGCATGTATTTGGTGTTATATGGTAGACCTTAGTATAAAATCTTGGCCTATTGTAAATGGACTATGTCAAAGTAGGCATTTCATGCATCTATGACCCATTATGGTGAACCTTATTTTTATGCAAAGGTCTACTGCTTGTTTGTTCATTTTGAGACTTATCTTGCATACATCGGTTTTGTTATCCCTTGTTGATAATTAAAACCCTTACGAAAAAATCCTAGGACAAGAAACTCGCTATCGAATATATGTGTGGGAGGAATAAGGGTGAAAGTGATCATTCATTAATTTGATGTATTTTTTGCTTGCTTGCTTGTTTTTTTTTTTTGTATGTTTCCTTTAAAAAAATATATAAAAATAAAAAAAATGAATTTGTATCTCATGCACACATGACATTCATATGCATTTTTCATAGTCACAAGCCTTTTATTGTTTGGAAGCATATCAAAAGAATTTGACCCACCAATATCAAGGATCCAATCAAACACTTGAGACCACTTAACAAAGAATCAAAATGGCATGACCCTTTAATTTTAATGTTGAATCTTTCAAGAAAGAACTGTTGAAAGAGATTAGCGATGACATACTACAAATGATTAAGACATGTTTGCTGAGATGATAGGAAAGATAAATTGAAAGCACTAATAGATCCAAAAGAGTCAGAATGGATGAAAGACATGCAAAGGAAATTGATCAAATGCATATTGCACTAAAGCAACATAAGCTCAATCATAACCTTGCTGACTTGGATTTAGAGGAGGAAGAACCATTGCCCCCAAAGTATAAATTTTCAAATACGAAAAAATACTCTGGTATTGATGATCCTCATCTACACCTGAAGTAGTATGTTACTTACATAAAGGCCAATGAGTTGTCAAAAGCTCAAATTGTCAAACAATTTCCAATGTCCTTGGAAGGAGCTGTTATCAATTGGAACTGCACTATGGATGCACAGGTCCAACAAGACTATAAGGAGCTGTGTTCAATCTTCATTAAACAGTATAGGCTAAACTCTTAATTTGAAGTTTCTCTTCACGAGCTACAAAATACGAAGCAAGGATCAAATGAGTCTTTCACCAGCTTCTTAGACAAATTGAGAGGAAAGTTAGTTCAGATAAAGCACAGACCCGCAGAATCATACCAGGTGATAATAGCCATAGAATCCTGCATTTCACCTATGGCTAATAAGTTGAAGGACATGGGAAAAAGGTACTTCAAAGAGTTGTACTACTTCGAAGAGTAAGTTCAAATTGATTTGAATTTGAACATTCATGGATAATTATTGTCGGTTTTGATTATAATGATTTAAACAATGCTTTGCAGCAATAACCTTTATTTTTGTGCTAATAAATGTCTGATTATCTAATTCACATGATTATGAACTTATTATGATTATGCATGCAACCTTATGCTTGATGAAAGAAGATTTGAAAAAAAAATTCCCATAAAATGAAAGGACTAAAATGTCAAACTTAACTTTCAACTTCCCTTCAACACTTCCAACCTCAAATTCTTTTTTTAAAATAAAAAAAAAAGAAAAGAAAGAAAAAATAAAAATAAAAGAAGGAAAAATAAAAAAGAAAAAAAAGAAAGGAAGAGAAAAGAAAAAAATGAGGGGAAGGAAAGAAAGAAAATCTATATTGTGCCACCAACATTTAAAAAGTTGATTATGAGTAATCCTTGAAAGTCCTTATTCTTAAATAAAATTCCCACTAATTGTGAGCTGAAAAATAGTTGGTCAGAAAACCCGCAAAGTGCTTATCAATAACAAGCATAAAGTAGCACGCCTAATTATAATGAATGAATAATCATATGAATATAGGCATGGCTGAAATAATGTTAGCAAGTGAAGTGTCAAACATTGACTCATGAGTTTCACAGTAATCAACAGCGTTAGTGACATCAACGTCTGACAATCGATAGTAAGAGCATTCAAAAACTAAATTAATAATATGGACATCCAGCATAATGTCATAGTGGTTAATCATCATCATAATTTAGAAATTGCAACCACCCAGCTAAGTTCAAAAACTCCCAGAAAGGGAGTGACTTAAGCAAAAAAGAGAAAAAATAAAAGGCCCAGCTAGGTTCGAAAAGTCCTAGAAAATGAGCAACCTAAGAAAAAGAGGGAATATAAAATGAAATTGGTTGCATTTTCATTCTAAGAAGAGTAGTGCAAGAGATCATAAGATTTTACTTTGTGATGTAAAAGCGAGAAGGTCTATCAACTGGAGGCAAGTAGAGCATCCCTTCTGCACCGAGGGTCGAGCACCACCATCCTGTGATAGTAAGACATTCCAAGGAAGTAACTAAGTTAAGGGTATGCATTATTATCATAATCCTAATATGATCTTAAGAAGGTCACAATTTCTGCTCCATTTGGATAAATTGGTCTTAATAACAATCTTTAATAGACTCAAGTTTTTAATTCAGATTCTTTGATATAATAAATACTAGTTCCCAAAGATTAACTCTAAGCAAAAAAAATTTTTGACTATTGCTTCTTTTCTCTATTAATGTATACATACACATAATTATTTTTATAAAAGACATCTGCAGACTTCATGCTTAGGTGCATTGGAATAATGCATGTCTTCTACAAATGTTGCACACACCACACGAGCTTGTGTTGTCAAATTATTTTTTAGGGTTTTCAGAGACCACAATCATGTATACATCAGCCTTGAATCTTTTGGATTTGTCTTTAGAATGGGCTAGCATTTATGCATATGAAGCAATATTGCTTTGTTGATTTTGGCTGACACTTGTGAGGCTATATGGCTTATTTTGTTAATTTCACTTGATGTCGGCTTATTTTAATTGTCTTGCCCTAACGCCCCAGAGGATATACGACCCATTTTGATTGACCCTATTTGATGCCTGTAAAACTATGAGATTTTTTTTTATGGTCTCATTTGATGCCCCTAAGGCTATATGGTGTTCATTGTTTTTCCATCAAATGCCCTTGAGGCTATATGCTTTGTTTGTTGTTTGATCTTGCCAAATGCCTTAGAGGCTATATGGCACCTTTTGTTTGTCTTTGTTTGCTAATTGTTTTGTTTTCCTTGTCTTCCCTAACGCCCTTAAGGCTATATGGTGTTCATTATTTTTTCCTGTTTGAAGCCCCTAAGGCTATTTTGGCTTGTGTTCAGCAATGTCATCGAGGCTAATGGCATGGATTTTGAAGGAACTGCCTCTCAAATTTGTATACTCGAGGGTGACAGTGTGAGTTTCCTATTTGTTTAAAGAAATTACCTCTCGAGTTTGTATACCCAAGGTTGACATGCGTGAGTTTCTTAATCATTTTAAATAACTACCTCTCGAGCTTATATACCCAAGGTTAACAGTGTGAGTTTTGTAATTGTTGGAGCAAAATTCAAAATCTCAGTTTTGAACATTGAGGCTGATGGTGCAAATTTCCTAATTGGTTTTAGAGTTTTCTTATCAAAATATAATAATACTATTGATTTTAAAGTTTTCTAATCGAAGTATCAAAATGTTGTTGGTTTTTGAGTTTTCTTATTGATGTATCAAAATGCTCTTAGTTTTAGAGTTTTCTAATCAAAGTATCAGAATGCTATTGGTTTTAAAGGTTTATGATTAAAGTATCAAAATGCTATTGATCGAAGTATTAAAATGCTATTGGTTTTAAAGTTTTCTTATCAAAGTATCAGAATGATATTGAATTTAAAGTATTTTTTCAAAGTATCATAATACTATTGGTTTTAGAGTTTTCTAATCGAAATATTATAATGCTATTGGTTTTAGAGTTTTCTAATCAAAGTATCAGAATGTTGTTGGTTTTAAATTTTTATGATCGAAGGATCAGAATGCTATTGGTTTTAGAGTTTTCTTATCAAAGTATCAGAATGCTATTGGTTTTAAAGTTTTTTGATCGAAGGATCAGAATGTTATTGGTTTTAAGGTTTTTTGATCGAAGGATCAAAATGCAGTTGGTCTTAGAGAATTATGATCGAAGTATCAGAATGCTATTTATTTTAGAGTTTTCTGATCGAATTATAAGAATGTTGTTGGTTTTACAGTTTTCTGATCGAAGTATAAGAATGCTTTTGGTTTTAGAGTTTTTTTATCGAAGTATCAAAATATTATTGGTCTTAGAGTTTTTTTTTACCAGAGTATTAGAATGCAAAATTCAACTTCTCCAGTTTATATACCCGAGGATGATGGCACAAATTTTAAAGAATTTATTTCCCAGGTAAATCTCAAAGATTAGGTATATCCTTCCATTGTTTATTTGCTTTTGTTGTGCATATTGATTTTTTGAAAATTTGATTGTATGAGTTTGATTTTTTTTTAAAATCAAGGGGGCAAACTATAGACACCTAGATTGATCGACTCATAATGAGGGGCAAACTGTGGATGCTCGATTTGATCAGCCCGCAATGAAGCCCAGTGATGAGAAAGTACGAAGTTTGAATACAAGAAAAGCCTAAAACCTTCTTAAAAATGGGCCTAAAAGCCTAAGCTCAAGCCTAGAACCAAGACTTAGCCCAAATTATCCAAAATGCATTTTGGTCCAAAGGCCCAACCACATGTTAAGGCAGAAGAGGCGACGCTTGATCGAAGAGGCACCTCCTCTATGGTGCCTACTTCGGTAAGGTGATGCCTCTTTACCAGCAACTTGCACCATCATTAAATGCAAAAGTGGCAATGATGGACAAGTGGGGTGGATCCCACACCTTACAGACCTAAACATATTACATGAAAATGAGACTTTTAAAAGGAAAAAAGGTGATTAAAAAGGTAATGATGAGAGGTAAAAGTGGATGTCTTGTCAAAGCCATAAGAGTCAAAAACAAAAGTATGAGAGTGAGAGTAAAGGAGGATAGCAATTTTTAAGGAAAAAAAACAATAAGAAAAGAGAGGGGAGAGCTTTGAAAAAAGAGGGGGAGCAATTTTTAGAAATTTTTTTAGGGAGAAAGTTTCAAAAAAAAAAAAAAAGCTCTAAAAAGGGAGGGCACATTTTAAAGAAAAAGAAGGAGAAATTTGGCTTAAAGGCTTATTCTCAAAGAAGAAGAAGAAGACCTCTTGCATTCAAGTGGATTTTAAGATTAAGACCAATCTCTGAGGTCTAATCATTTTAAAGAAAAAAAAATCTCATAAGCAGTAAGAGTTTCCACCTTTTTTTTATGTGAGATCCTTGTCTTAAATAAACACCTTTCTTTGTTTAATTGCTTATACTTCTTTAGATTATCCTCTATTTATGTTATGTTCATGACATGATCTTTTAGATTGCTTAGTGTAGTTGTTAGTTTCCATTTATTTCCATTATATTTTGTTTACTTAGAACTTAAGAAGCCTATCAATTTACTGTTACATCTGTTAGTCAAGCGATGACTCTTTGGCATGGGGTGATGCCTCAATGATGAGGCAATCGCCACTTTGATAAAGCCACACGTAGCTTATTTATGATTTCCTTATTCATTTCACATGGTTTATGTTTGTATGTATTTGCATGTTTCTTTAATTTCGTAACTTTTATACGATTATTCATTTACTTTGTTTAGTTGAAATAGTCATGCGTTTATCACTTTCATTTATGTTTATTTAGCTTATGAACTAACATTATGGCTACATCTTGTAGGATTTATATATTTAAGGAGATTAATATTTTTCTCATTTCATAAATCTTGAGATGATTTTGATAATCAAGCTTTAGTCCCTTTAACTCGCTTGTGGATTTATTGGTTTATTTTTAGTTTATTTTCAGTTTATTATACCCTTTCTTGCATGTAGAAGAGTTGTAATCTATTCTGCTCCTTCCTTTCTTTGCATGAAATTTTATCTCTATTTTATGAATGAATGTTTGTTTGTGTGATAAATGTTATGAGTTATATTAAAATGCATGAATTTGAATTAATGTGCAAATAGAGAGTTGTAATCTATTGTCCTCCCTTCTTTCAATAAAGAAATAATTGAATAATTAAAGGTAATAAAATACGAAAGACAAACGGAGGCCAACTGCAAGGTAAGGTAGGCATTTCAAAAATTCATATCCAATTTCTGAACCTGTTCTTTGAATACGGTTTCTGGGAACCTTTATGAGATACAGTTGTTGTGCAGTGTGTCTCATGTTTCATTCAAATGGCGATTTCTTCTCCAATTTGGACTTCAAATCTATTTTGTACTTTCTAGTGGGTGTCGATCTCACATAGTGTCGTGATTGTCAAACACTTAGACCCACACTAAACCCTGCCATCTACAATAATATGTTTCAAGAAATACTTTTTTTGAAAGAATTTTGTTCCATATTTGGCATACATTGGTGAAATATATTATACTTATTTTATTAAATAATATTTAAATATTTAACATGTTATTTTTTAAAAGAAAAGATAAATATTTCATTCATTAAATATCAAAAATATATTTTAATGAACAAATAATATAAATAAAGTACAATTAATAAGTATTGAAATAACTTTTACTTAAAATGTGAAAATTGTTCATCTCTTTTCTTCAATCGCATTAATAAAACTATTTTAATTTGCAATTCAGTCATCCGTTCAACAATTTTTATACTTAACTCAATGACATTGATTAACCATAATCGACTATATGATTTTTAATTGAATCCAACTACAAGAATATCAACAAAAATTTAAAAATTCCAAAAAAAAAAAAAAGCTAGATTAGATATTTGTATTTGTTGAATGTAAAGAAATAAAATAAAACAAATAAAAATAAAAAAGAACTATAAAAATCCATTGAGGATTTAAGATATGATTAAATCAACATGGCCAAAAACAAAAAATATTTTATGAAAAGATCTTAAAAGAAAAGAGAAAAGACTGTTTAACATATTAGTTGAAAAATATTTACAACTATTTCTCATTGTTCTAACAAAATTTTTTTTTTAAAAAAAATAATTTTCTGTATGACAAGAGTTTTTTTTTAAAATTATCGTCTTTTAATTAAGAACTTTTTGTTAGCCAATAAGAAAATCCAAAAAATATTCCAGCAAAATCAAGAGAGCCTAAGGGACAAAAGAAAATTCTCTGCTTCATGTAATTGGAACAATGCGACTCCAGTGCCTTCTGATCACACGCATGACAACTTCGAAAATACATTCATTATAATCAAAACATTATACAATAATAATCCTTTTGAGTTTTGATGTCATTTTGAAATGTGAACTGTGCATATATACCATAATTCAATTGCCAAAACAGAATAAGCAATTTCAAACAGCCTTCAAAACTTTCTTCCAAACAATATAAATAACCCTTTCTTAAATTAAGAGTTGGAATTTGGATCACACCAAAAGGGATTTGCAGTTGAAACCAGCAAAATCAATGCATGCAAAGAGTGAATTTTCAGAGGCAACAATCCCATTTTGTAGGAGTATAAATGCTGCAGACCTGCAGTAGGAGCTTCAATTTTCAACAGCTTCACCACCCAAACAGCAGGGTTTGTGCAGAACGATCAACTTGAGTGAACACCAGACCAAGCAAAACAATGACTGCAAAACCCAATTTCAAGTAACATCTTTCACAAATCATATCAGGTGGATTTCATGTATTCAAGTTACATGCTCAATCTCTATCATATGGCAAGAACTAATTATGCCTCAGCCGCTGCTAGATTCACTAAACACTCCCACTCGGCAGCAAACCTAGCAAAATTAAAGATCTTCAACCTACAGTTGGTGAATGTTGTTGGCTTTTTTCTTACCTCCTATAAGATGCATATCCACCCATTCACCGGTCACCAGCTTGAAGAGAGTTTACAGATAATTCTTACATGAACCAGCAATTTCAGCAAGAATTTTCTACTTTATCAGCCATAGATACTAATGATTCAGCACCTCTATATTCTTTTTGCTCACTTCCTTTTCTATTATTTTCACTTGTGTACTGAGATTTATTCAAGGCTTTATCAGCTTTGGAGACAATTTTTGAGACAGTAAATCCTGCAACTTCAAAAGCTTGCGATCTGAAAGGAATTAATGGATTACGAAGAACAACATCCACTCCATCATATGTCCAAACCCCTAATACTGCTTCTCCTTTGAGTCCAATGGCAAACCAACCAAGACCAGCTGCAGAAATATCTACAGAGCTTGAATCCCAATTACTCCCAGAGATGGAGAATTCCAGTCTCACCCATTTTCCGAGCTCTTGAACCCGGTTTGCACCAATTGGAGGCTGAAACAATCAAAGACAGAATGTCATAATCATATGCCAATCAAACATTTTTAGTCCTGTATTTAGCAGGAATAATAAACATATCTTTTGATAGAGTTCCGGCAACACCTGTAATGTAGGCTTAGACAGTGCCTACATTCTTTGGATGTCCAATAATGTAGGTTTGAATAAGACATAATCTATCTTCAGTCCTTGTAATTAGATTATCTTTGCCAACTATTTCAGAAAAAATAATTTTCCTCAGCAAAAGCATTAAATATCTAAACAAATTCAAAAGCAACAAGCAAGAAGAGATCCAACTCGTCTTGCTTTGTATCACTTTAAATGATATGCCCTTATTAGAAAAAGCTATCAGTCACTGAACTTCCTTAGATAGTACACATACACTCCAAAATTCAAAAATATTAAAATAGTTGTCAAATTTCTAACATCGGTTTTTAAATATCAATGTGTCATTACAATTGTTAATGATATTAACCAGCTATAGACCACAGAGTATTATTTAGGTTCTCCGCATAAAACTAATGTGCCATCTTTTGTACTTACGATTGATTCCCATAAGAATTATCAACTTAGGGATTCAAGTCAACATGGATTGAGCATTATTTTATGACAGTTACATGTACATGGGTTAAGTATTATTTTATGATAGTTACACGTTATGTCACTATATAGGTTTGAGTCCACATACTCAAGATGCTTGAAATGATTCCCTTTAGAAGAGTTGATGAGTGAAACTAGAGAGAAATTTCAGCAATTCCGCTCCTTTAAGTTGTGTCATGTAATAAGGGCAGTGCCAATGAAAACTCTGGAATGCTGGGTAATGAATTTTTAAGTGGGAAGTTCAGAATTTTTTTTTTTTAAACTGCAATCAGATCTGAACTCCTACAATTAAATCCAGGTTTTATCTATTCAGTCTCATATGTTCCTACTTTGAATTCAATCTTTAACTTATTTCTGCTGCATAGCCTAAAGAAATTCATGTCAATATGCCTGCCCAACAAAGCTACATTATTTACATAAGACAAAAGGGGATTAGAAATTACTAAAATGGATAACCAACAGATAATATAGAGTTTTTACTTATATTCTGATCCAAATATACCTGCAATTGACGACCAAAATGGTCTGATAGCATACTGCTTGCATTTTCTGTTTTCCCCATATGTAACGGAAGATATGGAGATGCCCATACTGTAACATACAGAGAATCTACTGATAATTCTTCAATGTCCAACCTTATGAGTCCACCAATATGAATCGAGTGACCCTCCTGTCACAACTAACATGTAAGATTATCATAATAATATCAACTGGTCAGAAAAGCTCTTCTATTCCTAAAACATTATTACTAGTATCATTCTGCAATAGAGATGCAAGGGATATAATCTCTTTCTGTCATAAATGAAAGAACAACTATAATGCTATTTGTTCATCTGTTCAAGAAAATAATTTCTGATTCATTTTTTATGTCACACTCACAGGCAGATCATCCTTCTGTGCCTTGAGCACAGAATCAGCTAGAGGAATTAAAAGCATCATGGACCTAGAGGTTTAGTGAAAATATCCTTACCCTCAAAATGTGAAAATGATGAGAAGAAATTCCTATTTTTCCTAAAAGAAACAACACCATTTTTAAGACACTAGTGCTGATATAATGAAAACCAAACAATTAAATATTGTTCAACTTTTGTTAAATAGTCAGTTGAATACAATTAATTGATGATTGCAGTGCACTCCTAGCTCGTAGAGATGAGCTAGAAATGCCAAAATGGGGAAATTGAAATAATCCTCAAAGATCATCTACACAAGGCTATCAGTGAAGGTACAAGCCTAGCTACTTTCCATTTTCCCCTAGCCATTTTAACAGTTGAAAGAGAGATTGTTTCCAAATTATGAATATCTTAGAACTGAATAAAACTGTAGATCATAGATTTATCTGGATTTGGTTAATTTAAATTTGCATCATCCAAAACCTAAATTTTAATGATTGTCTGACCTCTCTCTTCTGGTTATTTTTACTAAGGCTAGTTGTTTTGAGTAATCAAGAAGCTCATCAATATCAAATCTACAGCTCAGAACCCAAAAGTATAAATTATTCTGAAGATAAAAGAAAGAAACTGAGGCCAAATTGCTGTTCTTCAGACTGAATATTCTTAAGTTCCATAGAATAAAAAAAATATTCCCATATGCTTAACAAAAGTTTCAAGTTCTTTTAGAAGTTATATATAACCCCAATTTAATAAATCAAGAAAACCAACCTTTAGTCTATATGTCCTAGGTTTCAACTCCTTAGAAATGTGAATAAGCTTCTGTTCATCTCTAGTCAGCCTTGTTGTAATCTGATGTGGATTCAAAAGTCCTGGCGTGTCGAATAACTTAGCCTGCCCTGGAAGAACACCTTCCACTCTAACAATTCCTAATGTTGTTCCGGGAATGGGTGCCTCAGTCAAATGAGTTAACTTCTTCCGTTCTCCACCACCGCTAGTAGCAGCCCATTTCCCCATTGCATTTATCAAAGTACTTTTCCCGGCATTCTGCATCCCTACAGCCCATACATTCCCTCTGGTTCCTGCCATACTAATTACATCATCAACCAAATCTTTCAATCCCCAATCTTTAATTGCACTCACAAAATGAACTTCCTTTATAACACTAGCCCCGCCTTCCCTTGCTCTTTGCCTAACCCAATGCTCGAATCTAGTAGGTGATAACGAAGTAGGTAATAGATCAATCTTAGTCACTACAAGTATTATCCTAGGCACATTTCCTGATTTCCCTTCTTTCCAAGCACTAAAATTCTCTTCAATTGTATTTGATACTAACTTAGCTACCTTCTTAGGAAAAGACCCATCAAAATCAACAGCATCAACCACCAAAAGAACAACAGAACGAGCACCAGTAGCTGAAACTAAACGCTTACCAACAGTAGCATCAAAATCGAATTCAGGCAACAAATTCTCCACTTTGGGATCCTTCACTCTCCCATAATGTCTCAATGAATGACACCGCGAGCAGACTATGGGTTTCTCTGCTGTTGCTTCAGGTGGGTTTTGATTGGAATCATTATTCTCAGCATCAGTATCAACAAGAAGGCCGGTTTTTAAAGAATTAGATAATTCGGATTCTAAAGAAACGGGAAGGAGATTTGATCTTGATTTATAATTGGGGTTTTTAACTGATGGTTTAGTGAAGAACCCAGGTTGTTTGGGGTCTGAGTCTTGGATGTGGATACCACAGCCGGGGCAGACGGTGGTCGGAGGAGTGGAATCGTAGAAGTTTCCATCGCGTGTGAGAGGGAAAGGAGGAGGAGATTTGGTGGGTGGTTTTGAAGAGAAAAATGAAAGAGGAGGAGTTGAGTTTAATGGGTAGTGATATAATTGGTAGGCGGAATTTGAGAGAGGCGAAAGCAGAGAAATGAAAGGTTTGAATTTGGATTTTGGAGAAGAGAGGTTTCTCGCTATCATCGTCATCATCATCATCTCTAGCGGTTGAAAAAAGTCTGAGATTTGACGGTGGTTTCTTAAGCAGTTTTCAAGGGTTCAGGGTTTTAGAGGCCGCGGCTGGGCTTCGCTTAGCTCGCTACTAGTTGGACTGATTTCGAGCTCTTCAAACAAATCCTGGACATATATATATATATATGTATATATATAAGGAGAAAAATCTAAGGAGTATATTTGAAAAAAAAAATAAAAAAAAAAAAATTATTCAGTTTTGAAGTAAGAGGAATTATAAACATTAATTTTGTTTTTAGTTTTTTTTAATCAACATGAATTTTGTTAAAAAAATAAAGAAATTTTAGTATAATATCTTCATTTAATTTGACTTTTTTAAATAAAATTCCATACAAATTAGGTTTGATTATAAAAATAAATGGATCTCATACAAAACGTATATTATACATGAAATATAATTAATTTTTACAAGTAAATAACTTATTAATTTATTAATATTCTTTAATTCTAGAATTAATCTATAAAAAAAATTAAATTTATTATATCAATAATCGAATATGTGACATATAATATATTATATTTTTATTATCTTAAAAAGAGCGTCGGGTTCGGATTCACCGTTTCCTTTCCAAACTTTGGTGAAAAAAAAATATATATAAAACATATAAAATATGTTAGTACATATTTTGCTGTTAAGTGTGATAATTTCAGTGTTGATAAGAGTATTGTGATTGTGAAAGTGTGTTATGGAAACGAGAAGCGGATAATTTTGGTCTTTTATATTTTTATTTTTTCAGTAATTATTTTTTACACTCTTATTTGTATAAAGATTGACTAGGAAATTTTGTTTTATATTTATTGATATAAATTTTTGTCTACTAACATGAATAATATAATAATACAAAATATATAAGATATTAAATTAATTTTGGATGCATGGATTTGAATTTGGATTTCAAATCCTAAATTTCAAATTCTAGATTTCAAATTCATTTGATGCTATATTTGGATATATGAGAAGGAATTTGAATTTTAATTAAATATATTATTTGGTAACTAAATAGATTTGTATCCATGAGAATTTGAAACAAATACATAAGAGATTTAATAAATCAGTTAGTAGGGATTTGAAATAACATATAACTACATGTTATTTCAAATTCTTATATTTGAAAACTTAGATTTCAAATCAAATGTTTGCATCCAAACACACTTTCATTTTTAAATCTCTAATATTATATTTGGATGCAAACATTTGATTTGAAATCCTAGATTTCAAATAACATGTTGTTACATTTTTTTTAAATCTTCATTAAATGAACTGTTAAATTCATTGTGAATTTATTTCAAATTCTCATGAATACAAATCAATATAGTTACCAAACAAGATATTTAATTGAAATTCAAATTTATACTCAAATGTCACGATTCAAAACAAGGGGTCATGATCGGCACTAGGGAACGGAAATTCTTTCAAATCTGGAACCCGTAGCAAACTTTAAAAATAAAATAAAATAAAATCATGCAACATATATTAAAATAAATAAAACATTATGCAACGGAATTAAATCTCAAAAGTGACGTAATAATTCATCAGCTCATTTAATAATATAAATTCATCTCATATTGTCACAATCCAAAACAGGGGTCATGACCGGCGCTAGGGAACAGAAATTTTTTCGAATCCGGAACCCGTAGCAAGCCTAAAAATAAAATAAACATGCGATAATAATAATAATAATATCAAATGCAGCGGAAATGAAAATCATAAATATCACAATAGTATTTTCACCAACTGGATTTAAGTTAAATCTCATCTCATATATATATATAAATCTTTTAATACAAATTCAGTTCACATAATACAATATCTCACATAAATAAAATACATAAAATCCCACAATTTAATTTACAACTACTGCAGTGTCTAGATTATAAAAATAAGACTCAAGTAAGCAGTTTACACAAAGAAGTCGGGGCGGAAGAAATCCGGCGTATAGGCCTGCTACTGAGGTCTGAAGATGTTGACTCTCCTGAAAAATAGTCAACGGAGGGGAGTCGGACCTCACTGAGTGAATTACTATAATATATATACATACACACTAAATGACAATGCATACAGTCAACAGTATATATATATATAATATGTATGTATACAGACAATTACACACAGATGCTGAAAAATCATTTTTATATATTTTATTGAAAATCACAGTTTATGAAGGATCAAATAGAACCCTATGATATAGAAACCTCAATCAGTGTTAGACAACACTCTAGCCATACAGGCTCACTTAATCCAAAATATATCCACTTAATCCATTTAGACAGTAGACTGGCCCCGAGACACTAAGTCAACCGAGCTCCAGCAGTCTGACTGCCAGTGTGATTGGCCCCGAGACACTTGGTCAACCGAGCTCCAGCAATCACACCCTCAAACCATATCTCACACATCAAATAATCATAACCAATCAATATCCACAAATGGTTAGTAATATAGCCTAAATACTATAGGCGTACCAGTACGTACTCTGTCCTAGTGCTGCCCACTAGGTAGCACGTTCTATTGATATCCTTCATTAATATAAAACATTCATTCACAAATAAATGATGCATGAATTTAAATAAAATAGCAACATAAACCATATATATACTGGAAATATATCAAAAGTAAACCAGGTATATTTCAAGTATATATATGTCAAATGAATCCAATCAAATTATAAATTAAACTAGAAATATATTTAAAAACATTTTAAATATAATTTATTAACAAAACATGCATATAATTTAATATATACCAAAAATATACTTAAATACAAATCACATTATTTATGCATTTTAATCAAAATAAAACATATATTTCTAAATCATGCATCCTAAAGCATATATATATAGTATAGTAACTCACAAATTAGTGCGCTCCTCGAGATGGATTCGACAGGCCTAGTCCACTAGCCCTCGGTCTCGGTGCAACTAAACAAGCAATAAATAACCGACATTAGAATAAACCTAACAGAAAATCCTAGAATTCGATCTAGAATATTTAACACAGAATTGAGATTAGGATTCGACTGGACATCACGTTTTACGAGAATTCTACCAAAAATTCGACAGAACCTCCCTTGTAAAACGGACATCTCTCTACTCAAAGAGTAGAGCCGACCCTGCAAAGAAACACACTTCAAAAAACAAGCTCAACACTCAACCACAACCCCTCGGTCGAACTCCAGACTACAATCTACCGACCGGGGTCCACAATCACAGAACAATTTCAGAAATACCAAAAATACCCTTATAACATAGAAATACATTTTATAGGTAGAAATTACATAATTAACCTTAAAACACTGTAAAAACCGATAAAAATTCATTTTATTAGAAAAACCGTATATTATATATATAATTGAAAATAATTCACGAAAAATAGTTTTAATTAGTTAAAAATACCAAATAATTTGTAGAAATCATTTTTATACCTTAAATAACTATTAAAACCAATTAAATTACAATTTTAGCCAATTTCATGTAAAATTACCAAAATACCCCTATATATATAAATATACTAAAATTACTTCAAAAATTCACCAAAATTAATTTTCTCAACATATTTATCAATAATATCAATATTTAAACTCAATTAACCAATTAATTTCAATTAAAACACAATTAACCCTAATTTCCCAAAATTACATAAACTTAAATAATTCAAAATAAATACATAGAAATTCATAAAAATTCCAAATAAATTCCTAAAATTCATTTCAACACCTAATTTAACCATAAAACACAATCTCATAATTTATTTAATTAATTTCCGAAAATTAGAAAATAATATTAAAATATTCAAAAATACCCAAAAATCCAAATAATCTCCAAAAATTCCACAAAAATTCACACATATAGATTAAGCTACTAGGATCAACATTTTTTAAGGGATTTTTCATGAATCAATCAATTCGAAGCTCAAAAAAAATCAAAAACCCTAATATGGCCGAAATGGAAAATTCGAAACCTAAACAAATCAAGACCAATTCAGCTCAAACCAAAGCTAGAATCACACTCACTGGAGCTCAAGGAGAAGAAAGAGACTGGCGGTGTCGAAAATGGTGGCCAGAATCGTGGTCGACGGCAAGGAGAGGAAGTTTCGATCAAATGGGGAAAATGGGAGCTAACTGATGCCGGGGAAAGAGCTTGGGGCGGCGGAGCAGCTGGCTGAGGAAGGTGGAGCTGCTGGCTGCACACCGAAGGTAGAGGAACGGCAGTTGTAGGCGGTGGCTGGTGATCGGGCACGGGAAGGAAGAAGAAAGGAAAAGAAGAGAAGAAAAGAAAAAGAAAAGAAAAGAAAAAGAAAAAGAAAAAGAAAAAAGAAAAAAATAAAGAAAAATAAAAAAATAATTTTAATAAAATATTTGAAAAAAATCACATCCACACACTTAATATTTAATATTTTAAAAATTTAATATTAATTAAAAATAATTAAATAACAATAGAATAAATAATTAATTAATAAAATATTAGGGTAATAAATTAAACCCTAATTAAATAAATATATACACACATAGGCTTTATTTAGTAATTTAAAAATATGTATGAGTTCATGAAAGTCCGTAAATATATTTAAAATAATTATTAATAAATTATTTACGTGAAAATTTCCCCGAAAATGCAAGTCCCGAGAAAATTTTACGTAAAGCACTGTAACTAATACACAATAATTAAAATAGGTTTTAAATACATATCAACTCGTAAAATATCATAATATATATACAGAAATTATTAACACTGCATATCCCGATACAGTATAAAAATATTTAAAAACACGGGATATTACACATATATATATATATAAATCTTTCAATACAATTTTCTCGGTTCAAACCTTTAAAATTTAAATGTCAAAAATATATAATAAATACAGCTCACTGAAACAACTACTACAGTGTCTAAAATACAAAGTAAAACTCAAGTAAGTAGTTTACATAATAAAGCCGGGGCGGAAGAAATCCGGCGTAAGGGTCTGCTACTGAGGTTTGAGGATGAAGACTCTCCTGAAAAATAATCAACGGAGGGGAGTCAGACCTCACTGAGTAAATTGTTATAATATATATATATACATGCATAACTAAATAGCAAATGCACACATTCAATAGTATATATAATAAATATATATACAGGCAAATACACACAGATGCAATAAAAATTATTTTATATAATACGGAAAATAATAACTGTTTATAAAGGATCAAATAGAACCCTAAATGATCGCAATTTCAAATAGTGTTAGACAACACTCTAGTCATACAGGCTCACTTATTACAAATAAATTCACTTGTTCCATTTGGACAGTAGACTGGCCCCGAGATACTTGGTTAACCGAGCTCTAGCAGTCTGACTGTCAGTGTGATTGGCCCCGAGATACTTGGTCAACCGAGCTCCAGCAATCACACTCTCAAATCATATCACACATCAATCAAATCAATCCGATCAATATCCACAAATAGGTTAGTAATTTAACCTAAATTCTATCATCATATCGGTACGTACTCGGTCATAGTACTGCCCACTAGGTAGCACGTTCTATTGATATCCTTAATTTAAAAATAAGCCCATATATTCATAAAATAAATGATACATGACATTAATTAAAATAACAATATAAACCATATATATACTAGAAATATACCAAAAATAAACCAAGTATATTTCGAGTATATATATGTCAAATAAATTCAATTTAATTATAAAAATAAACCAGAAATAAATTATACATATACTTAAAAACATTTTAAGTATAATTCAATAATAAAACATGCATGTAATTTAAAATATACCAAAAGTATACTAAAATATACCTAAAGTATACCTAAGCAATTATTAAACCATTTATGCATATTTCATACAATTTAAACATACATTTCTAAAACATGCAATCCTAAAACACATATATATAAAATAACAACTCACAGTTGTGCGCTCCATGAGACGGGTCCAACAGGCCTGGTCCACTAGGCCTCGATCTTGGCGCAAACTAAATACATAAATGACAATACGAAATCATAATAAATCTAACAAATTCTAGAGACTTGATCTGAAACACTGGACACAGAATAAGAATAGAGATTTGACCGAATGTCACGTTTTACGAGAATTCTACCAAAAATTCGACAGAACCTCCCCTATAAAACGAACATCTCTCTACTTAGAAAGTAGAATCGGTCCTGCAAGAAAACACACTTCGAGTATTATATAGTCACACAATCCCTCAGTCGGATTCTCAAACTACGATTTTATCGACCGAGGTTCACAATTCACGAGATATGCATAGAATACATTAAAATGCCAAAAATACCGAAAATACCCTTTATATATCAACATATAGAAAATTAGATATTTAAAACACTGAAAATAATTATTTTACGAATAATTACAATAAAACCCTAATTTTAATAAATTATTACTAAAAATCCATAATTCCCGATAAATTCACAAATATTAACCAAATTTCATTTTATAAATCCAAATTACATAATTAGCCCTAAAACATAATAAAAATCAATAAAAACTCATTTATTTACAAAAAATAGTATATTATATATTTTTTGAAAATAATTTTTGAAAAATAGTTTTAATTAGTTAAAAATACTAAATAATTTGTAAAAATCATTTTTATACCTCAAATAATTATTAAAACCAATTTAATTTGATTTTCAACCAATTTATTTCCAAATTACCAAAATACCCCTAGTTGATATATAAATTCACATAATATACAATAATTATTCAAAAATTCACTAAAAATTATACAATTGCTCAAAAATTAATTTCTCAACATATAATTCAATAAAATCAATATTTATACTCAATTAACCAATTAATTTTAACAAAATACTTATTTAACCTAATTTTCTAAAACTCACCTAAACTAAATAAATTCATAATAATTATACGAAAATCAAAAAAATTACAAATAAATTTCTAAAATTTGTTTTAACCCCTAGAATCTCATAAATCACAATTTCACAATTTATTTAATTAATTTACGAAAATTAGAAAATATTAATAAAATAATCAAAAATTCACAAAAATCAAAATAATTTCCAAAAATTTCAAAAAAATTACAGGATGTAGATTGATCTACTAGGAACAATCTTTGTGAAGGAACTTAGCTTGAATCATCAAGATTGAAGTTTAAAAAAATAAAGAACTCAAAATGGCCGAAATGGAAAATTGATCACCAACGAAAATCTAGGCCAAAATAAGTGAAACCAAACTTAGAAATGCACTCACCGGAGCTTAAGGAAGAGATAGAGATTGACGGCGTCCAATTTGGTGGCTGGAATCGGCTTGAACGGAGTTGAGCTTGGATTTTGGTTTCTTGGCCAAAACATGCCGGAAAAGGGAATAGTAGGCAGCGGAGCGAGCTAGAAGTGGAGGGTGGCACGCCAAAAGGCACACCAACGGTGAGGGAAGGGAGTTGCAGCTGCGAGAAACAGGGAGGAGGGCGTCAGGAAGAATGGAAGAAGATGGGGGAGGGCATGAGTTGTAATTTTATCAAACTTTATATATATATATATATATATATATATATATATATATATATATATATTATATATATATATAAACACATATTAATTAAATCAAACTATATATACTACATACATAATTAAAAATGATAAACCCTAAAATGTTAAATATGTATATATATGCATGTATATGTATATATAAATAAAATCATGCAATTACATAAAACGAACTAAATAATAAATATTTATTTAGGTTTTAATTTTTCCTAAAATAAAATTATCGAAAAAATTTTACGTAAGAATCTTAAAATAATTAAAAATAACTTTAATAATTAACAAATTAATTAAATAATCAAATATATTTATCAAAATTATTAACACTGCATATCTCAATGCAGTTTAAAATTATTTAAAATCTCGGGATATTACAGTCTTCCCCCCTTATAAGAATTCATTCCCGAATTCCAAAAAAAGAAGAATACAAGTCAAGAAGGGAAGAGATACGGGTAAACAGCTCGCATCTCAGCTTTAGTCTTCCACGTATGCTCCTCTACCCTATTACTGTGCCACAAAACCTTGACCTTTAGAATCTGTTTCGAACGCAATTGTCGAATTTGATAGTCAACGATTGCCACAGGTTCTTCCACAAATGTCAGATCTTCATTCACTTCCACTCAGGAATAGGAAGAGGTTGAAGCTTCCCCGAAGGCTTATGATGCTCAGCTTTTACCTGTTGACACGTTAAGCACTTAGCAACATAATCAGTGACATCCTTTTTTCAGTTTTGTCCCACCAGTACAAGTCTCTGATACTGTGGTACATCTTAGTGACACCCAGATGTATGCTGTAGGTTGTAGAATGTGCTTCCTCTATGATCTCTTCTCTCAAATTATCCATATTAAGAACACACAATCTACCACTGATCCATAAAAATACCGGTCATCAGCGAGTGTGAAATCAGTGAACTTCCCTGCTCGGACATTCTCTGCAAGCTCTTATAGAATAGGATCTCGGCTCTGAGCTGCCTTAATCCTATCTCTCAATACAGATCACACCTTAAACTGAGCTAGCAGGTCCACTTGATCTACTAAGTTTCATCATCAGACCTTGATCCACTAACAGATGTAACTCCTAGATCATGGTCTCCTCTCTACACTAATATGAGCAAGACTGCCTGAGGACTTCCTACTCAAGGCATCTGCTACCATATTAGCCTTGCCTGGATGATATAAAATCTTACAATCGTAATCTTTTAATAGTTCCAACCATCTCCTATGCCTTAGATTTAGATCTCTCTGTTGGAAAATATACTTAAGGCTCTTGTGATCAGTAAAAATTTCACAAGTCACCCCGTATAGATAATGTCTCCAGATCTTGAGAGCAAAGTTCACTGCAACCATCTCTAGGTCATGTGTAGGATAGTTATGCTCATGCTTCTTTAACTGCCTCGAAGCATAGGCTATCACCCTACCATTACTGCCTCAACACACAACCAAGGCCAACTCTAAAGGCATCATAATAAACTGTGAACTTGTCCATACCATTAGGCAAAGCTAACACTAGGGCTGTGGTCAACTTCTCCTTCAACAATTGAAAACTATTCTCACAAGCTTCTGACCACTCAAATCTTACATTCTTCTGAGTCAGAGCGAGTCATAGGAGCTACAATTCTGGAAAAATCCTGTACAAACCTCCTATAGTATTCGGCTAAACCCAGAAAACTCTGAATCTCTGTAACTGAAGTTGATCTAGGCCACTCAGACACTGTCTCAATCTTTTGTGGATCCACTTGGATACCTTCTTTAGGACACCACGTGTCCAAAAAAAAGTAGCACTCTCCATCCAGAAATCACACTTTGAGAATTTAGCATAAAGCTGATGTTCTCTCAATGTCTGTAGTACAGTCCTCAAGTGATATACAGGCTCCTCCATACTCCTCGAATATACCAGTACATCATTGATGAAGACTACTATAAACTTATCCACATATGGTCTGAATACCATGTTCATCAGGTCCATAAAAGCTACTGGTGTGTTAGTCAAGCCAAAAGACATCACCAGAAACTCATAATGACTATATCGAGTGTGGAATGCCATTTTAGGAACATCAACTTCACTGATCCGCAACTGATGATAACCCGACCTCAGATAAATCTTAGAAAAGAACTATGCACCCTGTAGCTGATCAAACAAGTCACCTATCCTCAGGATGAGGATACTTGTTCTTCATTGTCACCTTGTTCAGCTCTCTGTAGTCAATGCACAATCTCAGGGTACCATCCTTCTTCTTCATAAACAGGGACCGGTGCACCCTAAGGAGAAACATTGGGTCTAATGAAACCCTTATCCAACAACTCTTGCAACTGTTCCTTCAACTCTTTCAACTCTTCAGGAGCCATTCTGTAGGGTGGCATAGATATAGGAGTAGTACCTAAAACCATATCTATACAAAACTCAATCTCTCTATGAGGTGGGTAACCCTAGCAACTCCTTGGGAAAAACATTAGGAAACTCACAGGCAATAGGAACATCTGTGAGTGACAACTTCTCCACTGAAGTATCCCTGATTAATGCCAAATATCTCTGACAACCCTTCCTCAGTAACTTCCTAGCCATAATAGCAGAAATGAAATTCTAAGGTGTTGAACTCCTGTCACCCACAAACTTAAATTCTTCTTCATCAGGAATTTTAAAACTCACCTCTTTACTCCGACAATCCACCATAGTATAGTGTTGAGATAACCAATCCATGCCCAAAATAACATTGAACTACATCACATCTAACAGAATCAAATCAACAGATAATTCTCTACCCCTAATAAGGAACTGGACAACCAGAAAGAACAACATCGATGTCTAAAGAATCACTTAGAGGACTGGCGATAGATAAAGGAAAAGCCATCCTTGAAGCTTACCAATAAGACTTGGAAGCAAAAACAGGAGAAACGAATGAATGTGTGGCACCCCAAATCAAATAAAACCTATGCATCTAGGTAACAGACAGAAACTATACCTGCCACGACTACATTGGATGCCTGAGCATCCTACTGAGTAAGATAGAAGACTTTAGCCTATCCTCGACCTCCCTGCTAGGCTGGTTAAGCCTGGCCAATCACCTCTAGCACCTCCTCTGGTACCTCTACCACGACCCTGCTAGGGAATAATCTGAGTAAAACTCTGATGCTGGGCTAGAGGCAACTGAAAAGGAACGAGTGCAGCACTAGCAATCGACTGTTGAGGAAATCGCGGAATCTGCGGCTGCTGATACCCGGAAATAAGGACACGATCTGGCAAAATATCCTGTCTGCCCGCATCTGAAATACATCAGCGATGTCATGTAACATGGTCCCTGATGGACTCTACCACAGGTCTGACAAACACTGGCAGCTGATCCAGAACTACAACCACTACTGCTACTCGAAGCACCTGACCCGAGTCTAAATGATCTACGCTGACCTCCACGGCCATGTCTACTGCTCTGATGTAACCGCTGCTGCTGTCTCTGACTCTACTGGGCTAGACCTCTCTACTGACTACTCGATCCAATTTGAAAACTCAAGTATAGAGTAGTTTGGAATCCACTCGACTGAACACCCAGCTAGTAATAATCAGGCATAGCTCCCTACCTTAACTAGCCTCAACTCAATCTCCTTGGCCAACTCAATCACCGACTCCAGAGTAAGGCCCGCTGTAGGCATACCAGCAAATACAGAACCTAATCCAGTAACATAAGTGGTGATTGCGAAGTACTGGTCTCGCATCAGATCCTCTGCATATCTACTAAGCCGGAGGGAACTCTTAAGTATACTCCTCAACAGATCTATCACCGTGAGAAATACTGGTCAATCGGAGTCGATAACTAATGTGAAGTGGCTCCTGGGAAAAATCTCCTCATGAATCGCTCTCTGAACTGAGCCCAGGTCATCGTCAGCATATATAGTTTGGATCATTTGAATGAACTAGTCCAAGGCTGGGTCCCTCAACAGAAAGCTCAACGATCATGATCCGTTGGTACTCGGTGTGAGCAGTTCGAGTCCTAGTCTCGATCGTATGCAAAAAATCTAGAGGATTAAAAGTCCTATCAAAAGTAATCCTGCCAACTTTAGCATAGAACAGAGCTGCCTCAGGGTTAGACATACCCTGCTGATAGGCAGGCAGAACAGGCTGAACTACTAGAGGTACAGGAACATCCTCGTACTCTAGCTCTATAGGCTCCTCATCCTGTATCTCTCTCTGTCTACAGCGACCTGCCGCTCCTCAAGGTCTACCTTTGCCATGACCTCTACATGCTCGCCTCCTCATTATGAAAAGACAAACAGAAGGATTCAGACAAAACAGACAACAGAGGATAATGCAGAAAACTAAATGAAAGAATACTTATCAAGACATACTCAAGCCTAATTCACTGCAGTACTTTCAAAGAAACACAACATTGAAAACTAGGGCCACATCTCACATAACTAAGGCCCTGATACAGAACTCCGCTCTGATACCAACTTTGTCACGACCCAAAACAGGGGGGCCATGACCGGCGCTAGGGGAACGAGAATTCTTTTGAATCCGGAACCCGTAGCAAGCCTTAAAAATAAAATAAAAGCATGCAACATATATTAAAATAAATAAAACATTATGCAGCGGAATTAAATCTCAAAAGTGAAGTAATAATCCATAGCACATTTAATAATATAAATCCATCTCATATATATATATAATCTTTCAATACAATTTTCTTGTTTCAAACCTTTAAAATTTAAATGTCAAACATATATAATAAATACAGCTCATTGAAACAACTACTACAGTGTCTAAAATACAAAGTAAAACTCAAGTAAGCAGTTTATATAATAAAGCCGGGGCGGAAGAAATCTGGTGTAAGGGTCTGCTACTGAGTTATGAGGACAAAGACTCTTATAAAGAATAATCAATTGAGGGGAGTCAGACCTCACTGAGTGAATTGTTATATTATATATACATGCATAACTAAATGGCAAATGCACACATTCAATAGTATATATATACAGGCAATACACACGGATGCAACAAAAATCATTTTATATAATACGAAAAATAATAACCATTTATGAAGGATCAAAGAGAACACTAAATGATCGTAACTTCAAATAGTATTAGACAACACTCTAGCCATACAGGCTCATTTATTCCAAATAAATTCACTTGTTCCATTTGGACAGTAGACTAGACCTGAGACACTAAGTTAACCCAGCTCCAGCAGTCTGGACTATCAGTGTGATTGGCTCCCGAGACACTTGGTCAACCGAGCTCCAACAATCACACTCTCAAATCATATCACACATCAATCAAATCAATCCGATCAATATCCATAAATAGGTTAGTAATTTAACCTAAGTTCTATCATCGTACCGGGTACGTACTCGGTCCTAGTTGCTGCCCACTAGGTAGCACGTTCTATTGATATTCTTCATTTAAAAATAAGCCCATACATTCATATAATAAATGATGCATGACATTAATTAAAATAACAAATATAAACCATATATATACTAGAAATATACCAAAAATAAACCAAGTATATTTCGAGTATATATATATCAAATAAATTCAATTTAATTATAAAAAATAAATCAAAAATAAATTATACATATACTAAAAACATTTTAAGTATAATTCAATAATAAAACATGCATGTAATTTAAAATATACGAAAAATATACTAAAATATACCTAAAGTATACCTAAGCAATTATTAAACCATTTATGCATATTTCATACAATTTAAACATACATTTCTAAAACATGCAATCCTAAAACACGTATATATAAAATAACAACTCACAGTTGTGCGTTCCACGAGACGGGTCTGGTCCCACTAGGCCTTGGTCTTGGCGCAATTAAACACATAAATGACCACACGAAATCAAAATAAATCAAACAAAATTCTAGAGACTTGATCTGAAACACTGGACATAGAATAGGAATAGGGATTTGACCGATGTCACGTTTTACGAGAATTCTACCAAAAATTCGATAGAACCTCCCCTGTAAAACGGACATCTCTCTACTTAGAAAGTAGAGCCGGGTCCTGCAAGAAAACATACTTCGAGTATATACAGTCACACAATCCCTCGGTCGGACTCCCAAACTACGATTCTATCGACCGAGGTTCACAATTCACGAGATATGCACAGAATATATGAAAATGCCAAAAATACCGAAAATACCCTTTATATATCAACATATAGAAAATTAGATATTGAAAACACTGAAAATAATTATTTTACCAATAATTACTAATTTTAATAAAATATTACTAAAAATCCATAATTCTCGATAAATTCACAAATATTAACCAAAATTCATTTTATAAATCCAAATTACATAATTAGCCCTAAAACATAATAAAAATCAATAAAAACTCATTTATTTACAAAAATAGTATATTATATATAATTTTGAAAATAATTTTTGAAAAATAGTTTTAATTAGTTAAAAATACTAAATACTTGTAAAAATCATTTTTATACCTCAAATAATTATTAAAACCAATTTAATTTGATTTTCAACCAATTTAATTACCAAATTACCAAAATACCCCTAGTTATATATAAATTCACATAATATACAATAATTATTCAAAAATTCACAAAAAATTATACAAAAATCACAAAAATTACAAATTTATTTCTAAAATTCATTTTATCCCCTAAAAACACCATAAATCACAATTTCACAATTTTATTTAATTAATTTACGAAAATTAGAAAATATTAATAAAATAATAAAAAATTCACAAAAAATCAAAATAATTTCGAAAAATTCCAAAAAAATTATGGGATGTAGATTGAGCTACTAGGAACAATTTTTGTGAAGGAACTTAGCTTGAATCATCAAGATTGAAGTTTAAAAAAATAAAGAACTCAAAATGGCCAAAATGGAAAATTGATCACCAACGAAAATCTAGACCAAAACAAGTGAAACTAAACTTAGAAATGCACTCACTGGAGCTCAAGGAAGAGATAGAGATTGGCGGGCATCTAATTTGGTGGCCGGGAATCGGCTTAAACGGAGTTGAGCTTGGATTTTGGTTTCTTGGCCAAAACACGCCGGAAGGCACACCGAAGGTGAGGGAAGGGAGTTGCAGCGCCGAGAAAACAGGGAGGAGGGCGTCGAGAAGAATGGAGGAAGACGGGAGGGCATGAGTTGTAATTTTATCAAACTTTATATATATGTATAACTTTAATAACTTATATTATAATATAACAATATTATATTCCAAAATAATTCTCACCACATGCTTAAAAAAATAAACAATATATATATATATATATATATATATATATAAATAACATATATTAATTAAATCAAACTATATATAATACATACATAATTTAAAATGATAAACCCTAAAATGCTAAATATGTATATATATGCATGTATATGTATATATATTAATATGATAAATAAAATCATGCATGGAATCATGCAATTACATAAAACGGACTAACATAAATAATAAATATTTATTTAGGTTTTAATTTTTCCAAAAATAAAATTCTTGGGAAAATCTTACGTAAGAATCTTAAAATAATTAAAAATAACTTTAATAATTAACAAACTAATTAAATAATCAAATATATTTATCAAAATTATTAACACTGCATATCCCGATGCAGTTTAAAATTATTTAAAATCTAGGGATATTACATCAAATCTCTTGCATCCAAATATAGTATTAGTGTAAAGAATTTGAAGTCTTGGATTTCAAATTCATTGTTTGGATTACTATTTTATTATTATATTTGGATTTGAAACTAAATTTAAATTATTTTATTTTTTCAATTATCAAATAATCAAAATGTGAAGTAAAAAAATACTCTCAAAATCTATCAAACTAAATTAATTTTATAATTATTCTTAACAAAAATTAGATAATATGATAAAGTCAAATTAGAAATTCAGAATTATAAAAGACAACAAAAAGAGAAACAAATGTAAATAACAATTCAACTAAAGTAACATTCATGAATAAATCCTAACTAGAACCACTCTCAATTAGAAATTGGATTCAATCTTTTTTTCATCATCAGGTAGAGACTTGAGCAAATAAAATTCCTTTGGATTGCCTTTCATGAGTTTTCGAACTATTGAAAAAAATTTCTACCCTATGAAGTTTGGGAATTTGTGAGACTATTTTATGAATCCCTTCTTTAGTAGGTTGTGGTCTTTCAAAATGTTTTTTAGTTGCCAAATATTCTTTAAAAGAATGAGTTGTCTCCATCATTGCATCAATGAAAAGATTTTTTATAAGAGTGTTCTTGAAGTCTCTTGTTTTTCCAAGTTTATATTAGATTGTACTTCATTTCCTTTTTTATCCATTGCTCTAACTGCACCATCTTTAAAGGCTCTATCACATCCACATAATAAGACTATGTCATCCTAATTGTGAATTACTTTGTTTTGATATCTATGAGCTTCTGAAAAACATAAAAATATACAACAAAATATCAAATATCAAATGAAATAATTTTTGATCAAGCAATCACACAACTAATCAAATGAAATAAATTTTTATGATCCTTAATATATAACAAAATAAAATGCCAATTATGCTTTCATTATATGACAAATGAGATATGTGGTCATATAATATAGTTTAATAAAATATAAACATCTTAGAACTATAAACTTCCAATTAGTGTTTAGTTGAGCACATCATTCAATCAACAGTCCACATCGCTTAATTTCAAGAAACAACCCTGTAACAAAACCTAAAAATACCTATAGTAGCAACAAGAAGCTACAAAACCTAAAAATACATGTAATAAAGCCTAGGGCTACTATTAGGTCTCTAATGGCTTGATCTATCTATCAATGGGCTCACAAGGTCAATCCCAACTACTTTGTTGGGATTTAAAAGTCTTAAGCATGCAAATTTCAGAGCCAATAAACTTTATGGAGAGAAATAAATTTCAGATGCCTATGTGGCAAAACTATTGCCACCTTGAAGAGGGAAGAAATAAAAGAGTATGGGCTAGTGATATGTTGACTCAAATGTTTTAGTTCTTAAGCTTAACATCAAGAGAGCATTGCCACAAAAGTAAAGCAACATTTTATGTTGTTTGCACTCCACAATAATTAAAAATACTCATTTTTGTTACCTAGCTTAATAATTCCCTAGCTCAACACCATAAAATCTTAAGGAAATTTGCACAAAATCAATTCAAGAAACTTACATATATATACAATCTATTCTAAATGTATATAAATAAATAAACATATAAAAGCAACAAGAGCTAAAAAAAGTAAAACAATAAAATAGAAAGTGAATTACCTCAACATATTATTCTACTTCATAAAATCATACCATTATCACCACCATCTTCCTGTCCTCATCCCATCTGAAGTTTGTCCTTCTAAGATATTGGTAATAACATAATAGTTTCTTTTCCAAGCCTTTATTATATTTCTCATATTACTAATTACTAAATGAAGGCCTAACTTTTCATTTAATGTCTCAACTACTACTTTATAAGCTTGTGGCTTCCAATCTCCTTCACTTTTATTTCCTAATATTGCTTAATCATATAAAACTTGAGCAAATAATGTATCCATTTCTCTATTCCATACAACATAAGATCTAGAATTTTCCTTTCCTTTACTACTTATAGGCAATTGAAAATTAGATGAGCTCGATTGCCCTTGAGCATCACCTTTAATTAGTGTAGATTGAGAAAGTGTAAATGATGATGGAATGCACAAATTTCTTCCTCTAAACATTGAATTAGACTTCAAAAAAGTTACTTGGCCTCATATATCTTTGCCACTCATTTCTATAATATTTTTTTATAAACAAAATAATACTTATACAATATATTAAATCAAACAATTAATATAAAAATTTGACATGTCATAAACTCAAAGCAAAAAATGGTAAAAGCATTTGCACAAAATAAAGTCTTATACAATAAGTTCTAATAAATACAACTTAATAACTAAAACTTATATAATTTATCTAATTTGATACTCTTTAAACATTTGCATAACTAAAGTATCTTTAAATATTGTCCAATCATGTATTAGCTGGATAGTTTTTGTTGACCTTAGCAAGTTACAATCTTGATTTTAATCTTAACAAACTTAATTTTAAGGAACTAATGTGTTTGCTTCAAGTGTATATAAGTTAGGAACAATTTGAAAGTTAAAATAATAATGAAATATCGAATAAAAATGATTCTGAAAAGCCATTGCAAGTACTATCTCAATAGGACTCATTATAGGGACTAAATTGCATAAAAAGTTATAATTTATGTCATAGTCCAGATAGGGACCAAAGCAGTCCCGAGTGAGACCAAAAGAAGAGCAAAAACAAAACGGGCAGTACCTATCCTGATTAAATATCCCGATCGAGACATTGCTCATTACAAGGTAGTCTCGATTGGGACCATGATATCCCGATCGGGATTAAGGCACTTTTTCAAATATAATAACTCCTAATGGCTATTTAGTGTTAGTCCCAACCGAGAAAAATGATATCCCGACCAGTACCTGACAAAATGCAGCTCAAAAGTTCAAATTTTCATTCAAATGGACTTGATTTATGTTGGGAACAAAATCATTGCTTACAACAGCTATAATTAGATTCCTCAAGTATAAATATAACCTTTGAATATTTTTTTAAGGTTAAGAAACTTGATCATTCATATTTATACATTTAAGCATTCATTTAAGCTCTCAAAAACTCTTTTAAAATTCATTTTTATTGTTGTATACTCTTGTGAGAGTTAGTGAGTGTTAGAATATATCTTCTTATTCTTTTATTTTCTAGGTTTAGAAAATGAGAAGTGAGATTCTATTCTAAAGAAATTGGTTTAAGTGTTTAGCCATTAAAATACTTAGGATTTTAGTTTTATTGTAAACCTTGAAAACACTTGTAATTTGGTTATAAGAGTTATAAGGTTAAGGTTATAAGAGTTGTAAGGTTATAAGAGTGAGCCATAAAACTCTTGTGTAATATCAATCTTATGAATAAGATTGTGGGTGATTAAAAATCCTAACTTGGGTATAAATTAGGTGGAGACTTAGGATTATTGTTGAATCTGAACTCCTCATTGTGTTCTTTATTCTTCATGCTCAAAAATTCTCTTAATTCTTGTTCAAACATTTTAATTTTCAATTTTTGTTCGATAGTCCTATTCACCCCCTAGGACTCTTTCAGTTTTAACAGTCTCCTCATCTATTCTTTCATTTTCAACTTCCAAAATATTTGTCATTTCTTCATTTACTTATTTTAGTAACTCATCTTCAAACATTTCTTCTCTTATAAAGTTATAAAGAATAAAATAAGTATTGATAATTCTAGCTTGAATTTTTTTAATAAAGAACCTTGTAGTTTATAATATAGCCATCACTTATTTAACAACCTAAATGCTCTTTCAATTTGTTGGAGTGTTTTCACTCCACAAGTTAAGATGATAACATGTCCCACGATAAAGTGCTAAAATTAGGACCATTTGTGTAGCCTACATCCACAAGATAGTACTTATCCACAAACATTATTATAAATAATTAGTCCATATTTAATTTTAAATTCTAGACTTTATTTTTAAAAAATCTATGAAAACCTCTTACTTATCAATATCTTTAAACCATGGTGCCTATGAAGAGCATCACCTAAAACTCGAGATTCTGAAGTGGATCCCTCCCAATCAATTAAGATATAAGTAAATTTCACTTTTGGATCACAAACTCCAAGAACATTGGTGATAAGATCACCTTTCCTATTTCGACACTTAGTTCAATCTTTAATTAAAATAGTCATTTAAATGTGTGTACCATCAAGTGCCCCAAGTGCACCCTAAAATAACAACACTTTTATTTTATTCAATAGATGAAATATATAATTTCAATAAAAAAACTAATTTATGACCTTCTATTACTTGAAACCATTTCCACTTGTCATTGTCTTAATAGTTTGTATCTAGATCAATCTCTTTGATAAAATATTTGCCTATTTTCATTATAGTTTTAAGTACCAAACGAAATTTTCTATTAATTATTTCTTTAGAATGAGCAAAACTGGCTTTTATCCACCGATACTTTATTCCATGAGCAAGAATATGTAAAAATAATACTACAATTTCATTAATTGTAATAATTTTAAAGGCCATCAACCCTCCTCTAGATTGTAAATGTCATATAACTTCTTAAATGTTTCTCAGTTAAGAAGTAATAACTCAATACTTGTGGTTTTCATGTTCTAATGTTTGCAACCAAATAAATATACAATGAGCATATTCATTCGCATCCTATGAAATTTCTCTTAATCTATAATTATTATTATATGAAGCACTAATTACCATTATAAGATAACTTATCATCGTTATAAAAACTTTAATTTTTTTTTCCGCCTCAAATATTTTATTTTCCTATCTTTCATGATTTCTTTGAATTTTCAAATCTTGTTGATTACCAGCCATTACCTAAATAATAAAATACTTATTACTTAAACACTAGAGACACTCAAAGGCCATAACAATAAATTTGAATGTCTATTGCACGCATATAAAATTTAAAAGCAAAAATTTCATATAAATAGAATAAGTTAACAAATAGTTCAAAGGCAAACTAGAATATTAGAAACTTCAACAATTAAAATATGTTGCTGATACTTCATAATATATAAAGGAAATTTGATTAATATTATATTAGAAACTAATTAGGTACTTAGGATGTACATACAGAATCGATCCACTAGAATGGATGATTAAAAAACAATACTAAGAAGAAAATTATAAGATAATAACTCAACCTTTAGTAACATTAAAATTTCTTTATCCATGACTAATAAAGGATAAATTATTGAAAGCTATCAGTAAATGATATAGATAAGAGCATGAAAACCAAATGAACAAGACAATAAAGTAACCTAAAGAGAAATTATTAGACAAGACAAGAGTTTTTTTTTTTTTTTTGGCATGAGTTAGTTGCCTTATTGTCTTGATTCAACTTTTGTACGTATAAAATATACCTAAATTGTACTTTTTCATTAATGTCTAAGTTGATTTTAGTTGCCTAAACCCTAAAATTAAAGAAAGTAGCTTTCAAAAGCTTGGAATCAAAACCAACACTCATCTAAGGAAACTTCTTAAAAAAGTCTTATTAAATAACAATAACAGATTGATGGGTTTGGCCACCTAAATACCAATAAAGTCTTTCTTTCTTCCTTTCCTATTCTCAATGCAAAAGATGCTTACTACAATAATCAATTTAATAAGGAAAATTGATTTTATATTAATTCTTTGAAAAATGAAAAGACCTGCAAGCACACTTCATAAAACATTGTAGTTTAGTTATTTATTTAATCTTTGGGATAATTACTATTACCCCCTGAGGTTAGACCCTAATTATTACTTTGTCCCTCCTTTTTTAGAAATTAATTAACACCCTTTTTACTTCTTCTTCCATTAACAAAAACCCCTTTTATCGCTTTTTCTCCCATTTTACCGATATTAGTGAGTAAAATGACTTTTTTGTACATGTTTTACTTAAATAAAAGAACACGTTTATATAGAAACAAAAAAAGAGCTCTTTCTCTCTTCGTCTTTTCTCCATCACTTTTGGTGGGTAGAGTTTACTCTACAATTTGCATATGGTCCATTGAGAGATAAAGTGAGTTCTACAGTGACTTGAAGAATGATTATTAATGGAAAAGAGGTATGTCATTTATCTTGAATTTTTCTTTTAGTTGATTATTATATAAACAGTATAGAAATATAAAATTAATAAAAAATGGATTAACAAATTTTTTAGTAACTATTGTAAGTGAAAAATGGGGGTTTTGTATTGGATTTAAGCATATATATGAGGAATATAATATGTTTATTAGTTTATTTTATTGAACTTTTCAATTTAAATTTAGGCTTTATTATTGATTATGTATCATATTGATTTTTTTAACAGTTGGAATTTATTGAGATTTATGACTTGGTTGTTGAGTTCAATAAAGTCCAAAAGCCAATCAATAATGTTTACCTTAATAAGTATACATACTTCACGTTTCTTCAAGATTGCCATTTCAGATTTAATATTATGTGTAACAATTTAGATGTCATTGTTGCTAATGGAATGCACTTAAAAAGAGATGATGATGTAATGTTAATGTTTCATAAATATAGGAAAAATACAAATATTATGATATATGTGTATGAAAAGTGGGATGTATTGAATATTGTCAAAGGTAATAGGACATATGATAATAATAAAGAATGCAATATATTTTAGGGGAATGTTAATAAAAAGGGAACATAATTAGATGCATTCTTTAATGATGATAGGCTACTTTCATTATCAGGCATCGTGAACACTAGGATATGTAGTGAGGAGGTTCAAGTAAGGTAAGAACTTGAGATGCTAAAAACTCCATAGGACTTTAATATAGAAGAGGTAGAAGTAGTAAAATTGAATGAAGAATAAGTTGTTGAAGTTGAAGAAATAGAATTAAACCATGTTGAGAATGAAGTGGTTGCAGGTAATATTTCTAAAGAAACAGCTCAAGGATCTAACAATGGGAGTGGTAATAATAAAAAAAAGGGTAAGCATAAATATGTTAGTAGAGCTAGTTGCACAGTTAGGCATGGTAGGAAAGTAAGAGATGCAACACCTTAATTTAAAAGGTTATCAATTCAGTGATGATGAATACTAGTTTTTTGAAAGTGATGACCTTGATTATATGAATGAGGAAGAAGCAATAGAAATAAGCAATGAGTTTGAGGATGTAGATGGGGTTGAAGGTGCTTTTGAGAATTTAGAAGATGATGATAGTGAACTTAGTAAGGTTAGCTCATAAATCAAGTCCAACAACTAAATCTGATGAAGAAAAAACTTCAAAGGGTGTGAAAAGAAAAGGGGCAAGGCAAATTTTAATTTATAGTTATTCCTTACACTCTTACACATAAATGTGAGATAGTTATAAAAAGAGGACATGTTTTTTACAATGTGATTTCCTATAGGGAAGTGTTAAGAGATTATGCAATGAAAAGAGGATATGTGTTAAATTGGATAAAAAATAAGAGTATAAAAGTGACTGTTTCATATAAGGGTGAGGGATGCAAATGGAGATTACATACATCTGTTATAGCTTATTAATGCACATTTATGGTGAAGACAATTGGTGATGATCATAGTTGCAAAAGACCTATTGATAATATAAACCAAACTACTCATACGAAGTGGATATCAAGGCAGTTAAAGGAATCATTGATGGCTGATAGCACCATGAGTTATAATCTAATGCAAAATGAATTAACTAAAAAATAGGGTATTAATCCATTAAGATGGAAGTTATAAAGAGCAAGGAAGCAAATGAAGGAGTCAACTGAAGGTTCTCATAATGAGTCTTTTAAATGTTTGAAAATATATATGGAAAATCTTCGGAAAGTGAATCCTAGTACTATAGTTAAATTTGAGCACTATGAAATACACAATTTAGATGGAGTATCTCACTTCAAAAAGTGTTTCTATATTTTGAAGCAATGAAAAATAACTTCATTCAAGGTTGCAGGCCATTCATTGGACTTGATGGATGTTTTCTAAAACGTCCATTTAGTGGATGTGCTTTAGCAACCATTGCTTTAGATGGAAATAGAGGTATATTTCTTAGAGCTTTGGCAGTTATTGAAGTTGAATGCAAGGATAGTTGATTATTATTTTTTTTTAATTATTTGAAAGGTTGCATTATTTTTCCTCTTGATTTTTTCTTATTTCAAGTGTTAATACACTGTTTTTTTAGGGGCTAATTGATGCTGTGAAAATGAAGTTTCCAACTGCATATCACAAATATTGTTTTAAACATATTTTCATAAACTTTATAAAAAAAATTTACAACATTATATGTCAGAAAATAGTTCTAGGTTGCAGGTTTAAGCACACATGGATTTGAATTTTAGACTATTATGAAAGAAATGAAAAACAAAAAAAGAAAAAGAAGGTAAAGCTTGTAATTACTTGCTTGAAATACCATTAGCACATTGGACAAGACATGCATTTTCACCTAATGCAAAGAGTGAACATATTTCTGATAATATGATTGAGTCATTTAATGTTTGGTTGTTAAAAATGCGCATGCTTCTCATTATTCAATTATTTAATAGTTTTAGAAAAAAAAATGCATGGCAAGGTTGCATAAGAGGTATGCAAAAGGATGTACATGGGAGGGTAAGTTGACTCTAGAAGCTAAGAAAACACTAAACGAGGTCATTAAAGAAAGTAGAACATGCAATATGATACTTGGCAAGAATGATGAATTTAAAGCAAAGGATGGAAAAGTGAGATTTGTTGTTAAATTAAGAGAGAAATTTTGTAGTTATGAATAGTGGGAAATTTATAGGATACCTTGCAAAGGCTATAATAGCTCATGATGTGTTAGTTTAGGACTGCCAAAACCTATCACATACGATGATCACAGTTGTGAGCAGCCCGTGAGTGGCAGTCTGACAAGCAAGAAGTCACAATTTACTTGGAAGTGTAACTCCTCCCTCACTAATTCCAATTCACAATAGATTTATGCATTTAGAACTAATTTTAATTTTTTTTAACCAATTTTCTCTCACTTTAACTCTATTTAAACACTCTACTCTTCCCTTTTCATTCCATTCAACTCTATTTTTCAATTAGGCTATATTCTCTCTTCCTTTCAACCATTATCCTCAAACACTTGCACTTTCTCTTATTGCTTTGCTTTACCATGGCCCCAAAGAAGAAGACATCTCAACAAGTCCCCTCTACTTTCTCCTCTCAAGCAAAGAGATCCACAAAAGATCAAACTAAGAAGACTCCACCTTTTTCCTACTCCAATTCCAAAATTAAGGAAAGAGCATCTCAATTTTCCAAGAGAAAATTCATCCCATCAAGATACATATCAAAAGTGGCTTTGCAATCTTTTGGGTGCTTTGATCATGTTGAGTCTCTTATTAATAAAATCGGTATGCTTACCTTTGCTTTTACACCATTTATTACCATTCCTTCCCTTATGATTGAGTTTCTCTCTTCATTTTGCTTAAGAACTCATAGCCTAAATGACCAAAATCCCTTTTATAACATGTAGTTCAAATTGGGGGGAAGGGATCACTTTCTAACCAAGGAAGATTTTAATAATCTCTTTAGGTTTAAACATGAGGGTCTTGAATCCCCCAATAATTTTAGTCTCCTCATGATTTTTGGAACCAAAACATCAAACCTAATATGGAACAATTCCTTACATGTCATTTGAAATCCTCTTCTTTTTCTTCTAAGAGCCTTTGGTACATCCATAGGTTCATAACCTATTCATTCAATGCAAGAGGATTAAGTAATGAAGTAATTTCCTTTGATGACATATTCCTTCTCTATTACATTTAAAATAATATTGATGTTGCTTTAGGTAAATGGTTGCAATAAAGGTTTTGGTTAGTTAGTGATAGAGTAAGTGTTGTCATATGAATTGGAGGGATAGTGAATAAGATTGTTCAACACTTCAAAATCAACTATGACTACCTTGAATCCATTCCTTTCTCTCTTTTTAATAAAAAATTTCTCAAAAATTCCAATAAATTCAAAAAGGTGAATAATCAATGGGTGTGGAAACAATAGGAAAAGGAAGTGGATGAAGAGCTTGCTCAAGATTTGGAGGATATTAAGAACATAGGGAATCTTGGCCTTAAAGGTGTTGGTCTTGAAGAAGCATAAGAGACTCAACCTTAACCTCCTCCTACGCCTCAAAGGAAAAGAGTAAGGGGTCCTTCAACATCTTAAGGAGTGAAAGATGAACCTAGTTAGGTTAGAGGCTTCTTTAACCATCTTTCGATTGTTAAGTCTAACTTTAATAAGTTTTTAGTCAATTTCACTCTAGACTTGATCACTTTGATAGGAGGATGGACCATATGGAGTATGATATCCACCACTTTTATACTTACCACAATTTATAATGCACTTAACCGTAGCCTCCTCCTCCTCAAGTGTTTTAAGACCCACCTCATCAAAAGACTTAAAGGATGAACATGACATGGATTTTACCTCTTAATTTTTCTTTATACTTAGTATCTATATGGTTTACTTTTAATTTGTTTCTATTTTATCTTTAGTGTCTACTTGTTTTATGTTTAAGTTATGCTTAGTTTGTGTTTGTTAGTCATGATTAGGCTTTTTCCTTAGGTTTCTTTTATGCTTTTAATGTAAACCACATCCTTTCTTTTTTATATTATTAATGAAGTTCCTTTTATTATCTCTTTTGATTATTCTTTTTTATATTTGACAAAAGGGGAGATCCTATGCATTAAGAGATAAATAAGTAAAGAGATAAGGGGGTCTCCTTATCTGAGACCCCTAGATGGAATAATTGGACCTATAGAATAATCACCAATTTTATATCTTATTGAAGAAGCACATATGAGAACATTAACCCACTTTAATGGAAACCCCATTTTGAGCAACATATCGTTCAAAAAACTCCATTTCGTCCTGTCATAGGCCTTGCTTATATCAACTTTAAGAGCAGCCATACCCAATTTTCCTTGCGTTTTCCTTTTAAGAAAATGAGAGACTTAAAATGCAATTAGAGCATTGTCTATGATAAGTTGATCCTTCACAAAAACACTCTAAGTGTTGGAGATAAGATCAGGAAGGATTTTACATAACCGGTTAGCCAAAACTTTCATAACTATCTTATACAACACGTTGCACAAGGAGATAGGCCTCATGTCTGAAATAGCTTTTAGATGATCCTTCTTAGGCAAGAACAATATAGATATATCATTCAAACCTAAAGAAAAATCATAAAAATTAAGGAAGGTCAGACAAGAATTAACAATATCAGGACCAATAAGATTCTAATTTTTTTTTAAAATGCCGGATTCATCCCATCAGGGACTGGGGATTTATCCAGATGCATTGAAAAAGTAGCATCCTTAACTTCATCCATAGAAAAATCTTCCATAAGAATTTCATTGTGTTTAGACAAAATTCGAGCTGTCACCGAATCCAACACAGCATGACAACTAGACTAAGACGGAGTGAACATATTAGAGAAAAAGTCCACAATCACATGCTCTAACTCATCATTCCAACCCCTCTAAGTCTCAATAGAATCACGTAGACAAGTAAAATTATTCTTTTTATGTCTACCAGAGGCATAAGCATGAAAATAACATGAATTAGAGTCTGCATATTAAAGCCAATATTATTTTTCCCTCTGCCTTCAAAAATCCTTTTGCTCTTGAAAGAGAGCTAAATAATGCATTCTAGCCTTAAATAGATGCTTAACACTATATAAATCATCAATCAACATAAGATCCTGCATATCCTTTTTACAATTAGCAATTCCCTCCTTAAAAGATTTTATTAGATGAGAACCCTAAGCAAACAAGTCTATATCACACTTATGAATTCTATCTTGAATCAAATTTCCATTAGAACTCTGCCAACTCTTTTCAATAATGATCCCAATATTTGCCAACTCTTTTCAATAATGATCCTAACATTTTATTCCCTAAGCCACGTGTTTTTAAAAGGAAAAAGTTTCTCTCAAATAATGAAAACACTACGAACCACCTAAAAAAATAAAAGAGAATGATCTGATGTAGTTGTTGGAAGATTGAAACAATGAGAAACACCAATTACTATTATTGAACCCCCAATTAAGCTTCTGCTCTACCCTTTTACCCAAAGAAGAAACTCGCCACTAGGTGAACCGATGACCTACAAAGTTAATCTTATGAAGATCATAAGAATCCAACGAGTCCAGAAAACCATCCATGAGCCAATAGGGATGAGAAGAACCACCACTTCTATTTGAAAAGGATAAGAGATCATTAAAATCACCTAAAATCACTTAATCATAATCATACAAATTGTGAAGATGCCTCAATAAAGACCAAGGTTCCTTTCTTTTGTGATGCTATAGAAATCCATAAAAACCTGTAGTAGGCCATAATCCCATATTACCACCATCATATAACACATTAATATAATTTTTACAAAAACCCAGAATTTGCACTTTACTCGAATCCTTCCATAGCATCATGGTACCACCACTATTACCTATACTATAAATGTATATGAAACCTATCAAAGCCCAATGCCTGCTTTATGGGCCTAATTCTACTCCTATCCACCACAGTCTCCATAAGAAAGACTAATTTAGGTTGTTTAGAGTAGACTAAGTTCACCACCACCTGAACAGAATATGGGTTCCCAAGTCCATGAACATTCCAACTCAAAAAACTCATTAGACTAGGCAGGCTTGAAAACCAAAGCCTACCATCTCCAAGTTTTTTTGGATCACATTCCTCATTGTCATATGGGCTTTCTATTAGCCCATTAACACCCATTTCTCCTTCTATAACATGTCTGCGCTTAACCTCTGTAATAACTACACCTTCTAACTCTTCCACGTTGACATGTTCTTTTAATTTAGCCATAAATGGAGCATTATGATTCCTGATTGACTGTGATTGAGGGTTATCCCTAGTATCATAGTCATTTAACAAAGAAGTCGTTCCTTCCTTTTTCGAATTTAGAGTCCCACCATCCACCACCATTTTCTCACCACCACTACACTTACCACCTACATTTGGCGATGGAACAGTTTGGCGAAGCCACTTCTCAACTATAGCTCATTTCCCATAAAGACTGAAAACTAATCTTTGTATGACATCTTAAGAGGACGAGAAGGTAGCTTATAGATTTTATCACAGAATTTATCCGTATGCCCAATAATTTCATAGAAAAAATAAAACACAGGAAGTTTCTCATACTTAAGAGTAACCCATAAATCTGCACCCCTTATCTTTTTAAACTTCATTCTCTACTTTAAGGGATTACCGATAGGAATGGATAGGAGATTCTCATATAATTTCTCCAAACCCCATCAAAGTTCTTAGGATCCGACTCAATATAAGAGCCCATAAAATTTCCAATGGTCTTACCAATTTATTCTGACATGAATCCCAATGGAAGGTTGAAAACCTATACCCACATATTCACCTAATCCAGGATTACCTTAGTTGACTACTCATTCAATTCAAGTCTTTTGAGAATCAACAGGTGATAATCAAATGCCCATGGCCCAATCTCCAAAACACGCAGAACATCCAGTTCATGAAAAAACTAAAACAAATATAAAGCATTGCTGAGATCTTTAATAACAACACCTTTGACAGGCCTCTAAAGAGATGCCATCATGTTTTGCATTGAAGGAAAATCTATGTCTTTATCAGTTAAAAACTGACCCACTAACATCCATTGAAAGATCGAAGGGCCAAGAGCAATCTCCTCCTCCTCCGCCTCCACACCAGCTTCCTCCTACTCTTCCATCAAAGACATATAAGCAAATTGTTCTTCCATATTGTAAATTACAAACTCGAAAAAATAAGTTTATCATGAAATAAAGAGGGACCAAGCTTGTCATAAGACAAGAAGCATTAAATATCATGAAAAAATCTATTTATTTTTCAAAAAATTGTGTTCAATTCTTAGTTGTTAATAGGAGAAAGGTAATAGCCAAATATAAAATAGACTTAAAAAAAACACAAAAAAAATTATGGAAACAACCAATATAAAATTGACTTAAAAAATAAAAATAAAAAAACCACGAAAATAATCAATATAAAACTGATTTAAAAAGCTAAAAACAACTATAAAACAACTACAAAAATACTATAAAAAACAACTAGAAAAATAATTGCAAAAACAACCAAAATAATAATCGCCAAAATAACTGCAAAAATAATCAGAAAAACTAATACAAAACAACTTCATAAAACTAAATAAATAAATAAAATTAAAATAAATATAGAGAGAGAATAAATAACTAAAAAAGAAACAATACTACAAAAAAAAAAAGTAAAAAAATAAATTCTTTCTTCCAAAAATAACAAAAAGAAAAAAATTATGAAGGTGAAAAAAAATAAAGAGAAAGAAAAAAAATAACTAAAAAAGAAACAACATTATAAATAAAAAAAATTAAAAATTCTTTCTTCCAAAAAATAACAAAAAAAGAAAAAAATTATAATGGTGATAGTATCATGCCCCACGTATTTTGTCTTAAATAAACCATGACCATACTTATGTAAACCGTATTATTAGTATGTTGGGTCGAAGCTAACAACATAAATTTGAAAAAAAAAAAAAAGTCAGAAAACATAAACTTAACAAAATTGTAAACTTGAAAAACAAAATCAAATGACAGTAAAATATCCCCTAAAAAAAACTACAGTTAAATATGAAAAAGTTTTGGTCAAATTTGGTTTTATTTGTAATTATCCCAATGCAAACCCAATTGTTTATTTATGTCCCAAACAAGGGATTCGGCCGAAATTCAAATTTATGGGCCAAATCTCTTGCATCCTTAGTTAAATAATTCTTAAAAAGTGAAAATTCACCTCCTTTAAATATGAGTTTCCTAGTATAAATTTATAATAGTATTTACGCGCCAAATGTGCAAATCGAATCCTCATATTTTACGTTAGTTTCACATTGGACCTTCTATTTTTTGGAGTCAAATTAGAACTTCTACTTTGTAAATTGAAATCATATTGGACCTTTATGTATACAATAAAATCCTGTAACTTTTTTTTGAGTACAATTAAGTTCTATAGATTAATAAAAAATTAATTTTAATGATTAACTAACAAATATTTATACATATATATATGTTTTAAAAAATTTAAAAATTATAGAATATTTTTTAAATTTTTCTTCAATTTTAAAAACTTTACAAGTGGTATGTATTTCCAAAAAAATAACGAATTTTAGTCGTTTAAATAAATAGTAAATGAAAATTGACTAAAAATTTGATTTTAATAGTTTAATAAAAAATTTATAAATTTCATTCATTATTTTAAATTTTAAAACCTACACAATAATTGAAGAATAAATTTTTTATTCAAATATTAAAATCAAAATTTTGGTCAATTATCAATATGCAATTCATATTGATGAAATAAATTTGGTCATTTTTTAAATTTATATTATTTGATTATAAATTTTTTAAAAAAATTATAGTTTTAAAAAATTTTAAAATTTTATAATTAGGTTATGTATATATTTTCAAAAAAAATTATCAATTTTATTTGTTAGTAACCATTAAAATTAATTTTTTATTAATTTATAGGACTTAATTGTACTAAAAAAAAGTCACAGAATTTGATTATACTCATAAAAGGTCCAATTTGGTTTAAATTTACAAAGTAGAGTTCCAAATTGGCTAAAAAAATAGAGCACTGTAAAATTAGGGTAAAACGTGAGTATGCAATTTGCAACTTTGGCCTATATATATATATATATATATTCAAATGGTCACCGTGGAGCTCTATGGTCATCAATTCAATAAGTTCATCAATTCAACACCTAGTGAGGGCATTTGACAAAGATTTTATATCCTTGTACCTCCCACGTAGTGTATAATAATAATAATAATAATAATAATAATAATAATAATTTGATATTTTGTTGTTATTGTTAGTTGTTATAGCTCCTTGGTTGTCAAATGTTAATTGTGATTGTATGAAAAATTGTTGTATTTTCACGGTTTCGGAGAAGAAACTGACCAAAAAAATAAGAGATGGACGCATTTACGGCCGGCTTTATGTGGATTTCATGTTTGAAATGCCCCCAGAAGATTTGAAAGTGAAATCCATAGCAAAACTTTTGTTTTTTTTTTTTAAAAGAAAGCTAAATAGATGGTATAACTTAATTATAAATGCAAGCAATTGATGCCACTTATTTACAGAGGGCTTACAGTTCTGGACATGGTTTATTTTCTGAGTGAAATATCCTTCGAGAAGTGATTTGTAAGCTATACATCTTACTGCTCTTTCCAGATACGTCCGGCCACTTTCAGCTTCAATTCCTGCTGATCACCGCCCGAGAAGAAAAGTGCCATGTTTCTCTGAATGATTAATCCATCTTGGCTATCTCGAACTTTCTTATGGCTATCTCGAATGCTTCTGGGGATTCCTTGCCATGTAAGCCTTCTGCCATTCCCACCAACTTCCAAGCTGTAACTAAATTGCCTGGCCTCGTCTTCACTGCCCATGAATCTCAGGAAGGCCATGTAAACGGGAGCCATTCCTAGTTGAAAAGCCTCAAAATGCAAACAAAACTGTCGGCCGAAGCAATTGAATACCTGCACCAAATAAGAAATGTCCAGAAATGATAAGAGAATGTCAACACAATGGCTTATTATGCCTCCTAATTTTACTCTATCTTATCTCTTTTTTCAAAATCTACTGGCATCTTAGATTTCTTGTGAAAGATCAATCCAATAATAGTTTTCAGACTATCAAAAAGATGTAATTATGTAGCATATTGTTTGAAACATCAGAACTCTACAAGTACGATCTGGAACTGTCACTCCGTGTTCCCAGTGACTCAAAGCTTAAGATCTGGAACTTGATGTTTCCCACCTGATGTGGACATATAACATTATCAAAGATATATTGAATGCAGTCTATGATGTGCACATTATCTAATAAAAAGACATCCTTTTGTTCCCTATTAAATATCATTTTGCTTGTTCTTTTACATGCATAAAACTCACAACAGTTCAATTTATTAAATCATTAGTCAGCTTCAAGATTGCACACAATGGATACACGATGATCCAAAATTTTGTCTTTTCCCATTGAGCAGTTGGTATTGAAGTTTTTCTTTGAAATTACAGTTCATGCAATTAGCAGTCAAAAGGCAATCTTGCCTAAGCAATTCTAAAAATTTCCATCAAACGCTTGTATTTGTATTTCAAAAAACAACAAGAGTTTGAGGAGTTCAAAACTGATTTTATTTATGTGAAAAAAGAGTATAAATGGTTAAAATCCAGGAAAGAATATAGTACTCAATAATCAATTACTGAACCATCAAACTAATCATTTGGGAAAACTTTATCAAATGAAATATGATTAAGGAGAATCTTACAGTTAACATCCATGTAGCATTATCAATCTCGTGGGGATTCGATTTGACATATCTGTGATTGAAGGTGCAGCCATCGTGCATGTCAACCTTGTGATCATTCTTAAGATGCATTACGAGGAGTGGAATATCACCAGTGACAGAACATTCAGCTCCAGCATATGGGCAGTTGTACGGACGACATTTGCAGTTTTTTTCATGCTTTAGCTTGCTATAGTAAGGAAATATATCAGGGCAACCCATAATCTGGTATTTGCATGGTAGTTCCAATGACTCAGCAACTTTCTCCAAAGCCAAGCATCGGATATTTCCCAGCTCTCCACGGCAAGTGGGGCAAGAGTTGTGTACTCTAACCTTGCAGCATGAGCATAGAGTATGACCGTTGGGACACTGACATTAAAAAAAATAAGGGTAACTCTGTTATGATAAAGATTAAATGTTGGGATCATTCATGCTGTACAGCAGTAAAATGACAAATACTATCAATTTTAGGAGCAATATGCTGCTCATGTTATTGTGGTGGAGATTCTTTTAGAAGAAACTAATAGGGTTCAACAGTCTGCAATAATCATTAGAATAACATCCGTTATCACTTTCATGCACGATCTAGACAAAGCTACAAGAGGAATCCTGGCAACGGGTTTATCTCATATTCTCTTACTTGATGTCAATAAGTGCCATTGAACAAGAAACTTTTGTCTCCTTTTGGTAAATAAAAGTGAATTCGTCAAAAGAATACAAACTTCGAAATTTCTAAATTTGATAATGAAAAGGGCACATATATATTACCTGGTAAATTGGAGGGTACATTAAATTCATGCAGACAGGACATTCAAGCATGTTCTGCACATCACTACTCGATGATGTTCCCAGATTTCCACTGAAACGAGATGCAGCTTTTCTGAAAGGGGAACCTCTATACTCAGAAGTGGAAGTTGCCGTATCATAATCTGAAAATGCAATTCGTGATTCAATCATCTCCTTGCAGATTATACCTCCAGGGGCCATTAATTTCTTCTCTTGATTATTAATAGCTCTATCGTCTCTATTTTGAAATCAGTGATAGAATCATAGTTTCCTGGTATCCATAAATGAGTTTACCCTGTCAAACATAAAACATAAAATCAATTTCACGAAAGGTTTGATTCTAAGGACTTGTATTCAATTTTTTATCACTTCAACTAAAAATGAAGAAAGATTTGACAAAGAAAAGATAAGATATTGTCAGCGGAATATCTCTCTTAGAGATAAACAGTCTGTCAAAACTGATTCATTTCAATTCATAATTTAACCTACATTACTCTATTAGCTAATGAAGACATGAAAGAATTGAAAATAGAGTCTAATTACCTCCTGATTGCCAGCAAATTTATTAACTACAATCATACAATTTTTCATATTAAAAAATAGTCTGGTTAATAGAAAAACAAATAGCATTTAGAAAATTTCCTAAAACAACATTCAGTTGATGCTTCTGACATGAATTGTAAGAACTGTCTTGCAGAAAACCAATGAAGCTGTCTTCTTTGTAATCTTAACAGAACTTAATGGAAGTCCATACTGCTCCAAATAGCAAGCATAATTAACTTTTAGGTGCCCAAATAGTTTGTCTTAGAATCTATAACAACTCATATAACTATAATACTCCCCTGGAAGATTATCTAATACCCCGTAAATCAGATTTAATGGAGCAACTGTTGAACTATAAGCCTACATGTGATTTTATTGTAAGCTTAATTCTGATATTTTACAAAGTAGAAAAACAATAAAAAGTTGTAGATTAAACTTCCTTTTTTTTCCCAAAAAAAAAAAAATTCATTAATTTGGGAGACTAGTGCCTATCTCAACCTACTAAATTCCGCAGAAAAATGACAGTAACTGCAGCACACCTGAATTTCCACATTTTTGAAGCAAATTCAAAGGAAACAGAAACTGCTCATACTGAAACTAAAGCCTGAAATAACCATTCAAAATAAAAACAAAAACAAACACCAATTCTAGTATCCAACCACACACGATGTTTATCATCTACCAATATCTAAAGCATTAATGAAGAACAAAGAACAGAAACTGACAAAAAACATCAATTCTAGTATCTAAGCATGAAAATGAGAAACATAATTAGCTCAAGCAAAAAAAAAAAAAAAGAGAGAATAGAAGAAATCTGACCAAAGTATTGCATACCCAGAAGAAGAATTGAACCCATTAACTTGATCAATCATCAAGAAAACGATGAACCCAAGGAACCTAACAGTTCCGAAACTGAACAGTTAAATGTTAGAAAAAAACGAAAAAAAGAATAGAAACCCAGATGAGCAAATTGGGAGTGTTAAAATCCTGAATAGATTTAATAAAGCTCAGCAGCCCAATAATTGAATAATTTCTTGACACTAAGCAACAACGCTTGACAAGAAGCAAAATGAGAAGGGGGTGACGTGGAGACAGAAGCCTGATTGCAGGCCCCCTGGAATTGCGTGTCCAAACCTGGAACAAACTATTTTACACCAGATGAGTCAAAGAAATTGGATCTACCTATCCATGCAGTGACATCTATATAACTAAATCTTCACACCTTTGCATCTACAGTTTTTAGTTTAACATTTTTATTTTTTCTTGCTTTTGATTTCTATGTAATTTAAACATATATTATGGTGATTCTTGATGTTGATATATAGAATTTGTGAAGTGTATGTAATCAAGACAAGATTTTTTTTTGAGATGGATTATGGAATAGAGGGGTATTCTTTTCTTAAATTTTCTTATTTTGCACTTTTTTTTTTTTTTTTTTACAACGGTTTTCCAACAAGTTCTTAAAATGATGGATAGATTAGGATTTCTATTTGAAATATAAATTAATAGCTGATTCCAATTATTATTAATAATTTATTTATTTATTTTGTGAGAAGTGAAATTATATTTTGATTCAATTAAAAAATAGTGGCTAAAAATATTTTTTCCATGTGTACTATTCAAATATATTTTTAAAAAATTTTAAAACTAGAATTTCATATTAAATATTCTATATTTATATAAAAATTGTCTTCTTTGGACATTAACAATGAACCTAACTCATTTATGATTTTTATTTTGATTTCGTATTTGATTAGATTTTTATTACATTTAAGGTTAATTCTAGTTTTGATTTTATAAAGTTCAAATATTAAATTTAACTATAATTTTAAAAATTCTTTCAAAGGAAAATAGCTAATTGATAATATATATATATATATATATATATAATCTATTAGTAATAATTTCAAAAACCTCTGTAGAAAGTATTAAAAAATAATAAAATTGATCAGACTGAAGTATTTTAAAGATAGATCATTATATAATTTTATTTGTATTATAACATTAACTAATAATATAAATATTCTACTGTTTATTTATAAAAAGTTACTTAAAATCTCAATTCACACTGAGTTAAAATATCTTTTTATTAAATATAAATTCAAAATTATTAGATATAGCACGCAATACAATTTTTTAAAATTAAAATTAGTATTTTACTAGATTTCAAAATTTTTATTTATTATACAGTAATATTAACAAAAATTTATTATTTTAAAAATATATAAAATAAAAAATTATTGCTATTTATAATATAATTCATTGTTCATTAAATCTCTATAGTGCTAAAAAATTACTTTATTCACTCCATTTTTTTAGAAAAAGTTAATTAAAATTAGTAATTTTATTCAACTTTAACTTTTTATATTTATTTTATATTAATATTGATAAAAATTTGTTATCTAATAATATAAAATAAAAAATTATTACTATTTATACTATTAAAAAATAGATATAGTTAATTGTCCATTAGATATCTATACTATTAAAAAAATGCTTTTATTGGTAATGGGATGTTGGTTGTCTTCTTTAATGGCGACTAGGTGTTGCCCTTTTCCAGCTTTGGATTTCCCATTGTGAAGTTGACATTTCCCTCACGCAACGGTTCTTTTTGATTTCAGGTCGGATCAAGCCGTTCAACGTTTGAAAATAAGTTTAGTCTGTGCTAGTAATCATATGAGGTAGAGCTTATTTTAGTATATTCTGAGGCACGCCATTTATTAGCTTTTTATAAGTCCACGACTCGAAGTAATGAAAAGTTTGACTTTTGGGACCTTGACTTCATTTAAACTTTGGCAGGCTTATGTAGGCTTGAACTTCTATGATCGGGATGGGGTAAAAAATGCTCTGATTTGATATTTAAAGGAACCCGAAGCCAGTAGCAGAAGATAAAACTATGGTCCTTCTGCAAATTATTACTTTTTTTTTTTTTTAACCAAAAACTTATTACTTATTAAATGAAAAATAAATACTGGTCGTGTTTTGCTTTTGGCCCTTAATGTAAATTGAGTGTGTCAAGTTTATAAGGCATACTAAACTTTATGATTCTGACTTTTGTCATATGGTTGTTGTTAGATTAAAAGATTAAAAATCTACAAGGTTACTAAACTAGCTATAGAAAAAGTAGCTAAAATTAGATTACTGAAAACGGCTAAAGAAGAAATAAGGAAAATCATAAACATTGAAGAGAACTAATATGAAGATTTGTAAATTATTGAAGAACTTCATTAAAAAGAAATTTAAGTCTGAATATACAAAAAAAAATATTAATGGTAATGAAAATGAAAATTCTAATTACAAGCTAAATCATTAATGATTGTTGTTGAGGATTTTGTATTTTATCTGTCTAGTGATTTTATCTTGTTGTTTTACAGGAAAAGTTTCCTTTATCCACCTTTTGCTAACCGCCTTTAAGTCCTACTAAAACACTAAAAACTTCATATTGATTCTACTTTCTAAGTTTTAAATTTCACAATTAAACACTTCATTCATTAACTAATTAATTTAGATGAAAACAATGTCACCATCATATAAATGGCTTATGAAAGCATAATAGTATTGCTTCTTAATGAAATTCTTGTAGAGATCTTTGACAATGAAGAGAATCTTTGACAAAGTTTATAGTAGTACAAACACTATAAGACTTCTTTGAATTTCCTTAGATTCCCTTTGATGCTTCCTTATTTTTCAGGTTCAAAGCACTCATTGGAGATTCTATAAACTTTCTAAGACATTTTTTGATGCAGCAACAAATAATAGATTGATAAAGGTACCAAATAGGCCAACCTTATTTAGTTTAAAAAAATACTAAAAAAAAAAACATGTATAGAGACAAGCCATAAGGCATATCTATATGAAGAACTTCTTAAAACAACTGTAATTTGGCTTTACATCTTGTACATTAGCAATTCTCTCATATAGTCATGATGACAACCTTATATCAAAAAATTTATTTTTCCATTGTTTTCCATATAGTGGGAAACATATAGCCTATTAATGCTCTTTGCATGTGGTTCTCCATCCAAACTTAATATGTAATATGTATTGCCCTCCAAAATTATATGAAATTTAGAAGGTCTCTCTCTCAGTTAAGAGGGCATTTTCTTATGATCTATTTTTAGCACCAATAAGTAAGATCACCTTCCACACTAGGTTCACTTTAAATCTCTTTTCTTTCACTTTTTCCTCTACATTGAATCTCCTTTTTAGGGATCTTTACCTTTGTAGTCTTTTTGTTTGAGTTTGTGTCAAGGGTTAGGGGAACTTCTTATATTGGACCCTATGCCACTTGTCTCTTGGAACTAGCTTTGGGGGGAATCACAAATCTTAGGGTTCCCTTTTAAAACTCTTTCTTTGTAGCTTTTTGAACTCCTAGATTAATGAGTCCTTTACTTTCTTTAGGGATTTCTGCTTTTTGACCCATACATTTTTGGATTTGGTCTCTCTTTTATTTTTTCTTGAATTCTCCTTTTGTGATTGAGCTCTATCTCCTTTACCATTCTCTTTACTAGTTAGTCGAATTATTGGTTCTCCTTATATACCCTCGGTGTTATACCCCTTGTGTCTCCTATTGGATGGTGCACTCTTGCATCATAAATTACAGATTGAGAATTATGATTATCAACACCATAAATCTGATAGAGTAAAGGCTTTATATTGACTTGATCATTTAAGGTTTCCTTAATGAACTTGACTTTTTCGCCTTCTTTACAGCTTCCATATCAATTTGGACTTATTTTGTTAGGGTATAAGGTTAGTAGAACTGTTGATTCTTTGGTTAGTTTCCCCTAGCTCCCCCAAGTGCTCTACCCCTTGAGCCTTTTGTTTGGTGGTTCATGCTTTTATGTGGTGGAGAATATTTCTTTAGAACAACAATTTAAAGTGGATAGAGTCTTCACCTTCTTGAATGAATTGGCCTTTAGATTCTCTAGAGTTTTGTTTTACATGAGGCCTTGAAGTATAAGGACTTGGCTAGCTTTGAGTAATTACTTAGTGCCCCATTAACTCAACTATATTGATAATGGTGTTAAAGAATTTAAATCGAATTTTTTTTTGTCTTCTTGCTTTGCCTTTGCACTTCATCTGCAAGCAACTTTAGATCAACTAAAATAGAATCATGAAAATTATTATTACCTAAATTATCAACATTCTTTTCCTATTATGTTGTTTTGAATAGCTATTTTAAAGTTCTCAGCTCTGTGTTGGTTGAAGTTTTTAAGCTCATAAGCACTTTAGCCTGGTCCTAGGACCCGATATTATCTTTCTCCATAAAACTTTTAGTTCGTAACATTTTAACAATGTCCCACTAAGTGTGCCAATTTTTGTTTCCCCCTCTGGATCTTTATTGTAAACTTTAAGCACGATAGATATGTGAGGTACACCAACCTTTAAGGTCCTGACTTCTATCAAAGTCAAAATGACTATTGGTAGATTAAGGGACAGGAAATCTACAAGATTCCTAAACTAGCTATAGAAAAAGTAGCTAAATTTCAATAATTGAAAAATGCCAAAAATAAAATAAATAAAAACCAGAAATGTTGAAGAGAACTAAAATGGAGATTGTAAAATATTAAAAAACTTCATTAAAAGAAATTTAAGTTTGAACATACAAAAAACATAAATAGTAAATGGAAACACAAATTCTAATTAAAAGCTAAGTCGTTCATGATTGTTGTTGAGAATTTTGTGTTTTGAGTTGTCTGTCTGTGTGTTGAGTGATTCCATCCTGTTGTTTTGCATGAAGAGCTCCTTTATCCCCTCTGTGCTAACCCTTTTTTAATATAATTAACACACACATTCCACTAAAGACTCCATATTGTTTCCACTTTCTAAGTTTAAAATCCTATAACTAACACTTCCGTCCTTCAATAACTAATTAATTTGGGTGTAAACATTAGGTAATCGTGGGTAATATTTATTTAATTATAAGTATTGATTAATATATCGATCTATAATGTATAATATATAAATGTACGAAAGAAGGGAATACATAAATTTACAAAACAACAATTTAAATTGCATTTCCTATTTTGATTAGGAACTAAATATTATATTTATATTTAATAGATGTAAATTTACAAAATACTTTGTATTGTTTATTATATGAAAATTGGATAATTTAGTAATTTATCAATTGAAATTTACAATTATAATTTAATTGAAATTGTATTTCCTATATCGATAAGGAACTATATAGTATATTTAGTTCTAATTTAAATAAAATTATATTTTTTATTCTAATTATATGAACTTTTACTTGGAGTAATATAAATAAAGTAAATTGTGTTTCCTATTTTAATTAGGAACTAATTAGTATATTTAATTTAAATTTAAATAAAATTATTTTTTTTTTTTCTAATTAGATGAACTTTTACCGGGTGTTATATAAACTATGTAAATAGCACAGTTTCGTAAAATTTTACGGAAATTAGTTAAGAATAATTGAGATTAATTTACTTAAATTTTAATGTAAAAAATACATGATAAATTTAATTTATAGTGATAAATTTTATTAAAATTTATTAAGAAAATAATTGAAATTAGTTTAAGTAATTTTAAAGCATTTAGTGATTAATTACAATCTAAAAAATTGTATTTAAATTTTTTAAAATAGAAAAGTACTAAGTTAAAAGAATATTTATAAAGTGATATATACTTACTACAAAAGAATGGACAAATTAAAAATATATATATGAGGCTTAACATTTTTATGTAAATTTGACACATTTTTTAAATTTTGGAATGTCATTTGGTAATTTTTTAATTTTTGAAATTTCATAAATCGGTTAAAAATTCAATGAAATCTTATCGATATAGACACCAAAAAAATATGAATTGATCAACGTAAGCAACACGTGAATATGATATATTTTTACGATTCACAAAAAATATATGATTTTTTACATCTTTTACAATTTAATCATGACCTATTAATTTTAACAAATTGATACATAATTTTTTTTATTTAATTTATGTTTTTCAACTGATGTATGTAAAATAAATATTTAAGTAATGAGAATTCATAATTAATTTCTCTAATTAAATAAACTATTATTTTTATCACATATTTTTAAGTAATGAAAATTTAATTGATATATTCAAATTAAGATGTACTTATTTTTGTTAGTTTATTATCTATTTTTACAAAAGGTTACTATTTATTCATATAAAATGTAATAATGAAATTGTTAATTAAAAATAAAAAAGTTAATTAATTACTATTAATTCATGTTTTAGTAAGATTTGATTTCATTAAAAACATATAAATCATTAATTATTTCCTGCATGGTTTAGGTATAAAATTTACTAAATAAATCAATTGAAATCATAAATATCAATTTTATTAAATTAAATATTTAAATATTTACTTCAAGTTAGATTATTATTTTAAAATAGTTTAATTTAAATATTTTAAAATAATAATTTATCTCAAAGTAGCTAAATACTTATCAATTTGAATGTATCAATTAAATGTTTATACATAAAAATAAACAATAAAATTTATATTTTATTTAAGTAGAAAAATCAATTTTGAAATATTTAGCCAGACAGTGGCTTTGGCCAAATCACAGAGATCATAGAAGGAGCACCTCGAGCAATGGATGCCACTCTAAGATGACAAAGAATAGATAAATCAGATTGAGTGTTGTTCATGTTGCCAACTTTGAACGATTTAGCATCTTTGATAGCTCGACAAATACTTCTAATATCAGAATGAATTGGAATAAAAGTAGCTTTGTTCGTTGCATGCTAAATACAAGAGACAATAGCCATAAATTTAATGCGCCAAGTAGCAAGAACTTATGAAGAAAAGTTCATGTTCCAAGAGCTACGAAAAAAGGTAATGAAAGTTTGAAGAAAAATCTAGTCGAACCCCAAAAAAAAAAAAAAAAAAAAAATTCCAAAAGCAGATCAATTAGCAACAGCACAAGGGCAATTAGTTAAAATGTGATATTGAGTCTCTATAGCTATAAAACAAAGTCAGCATCCAGATGTCGTAACCAGATGTCTCCTCTTAAGAGTATCGTCAGTTGGAAGGCATGGTAGAGCAAGAATGAGTTTGATGGAAGAAGATAATGACGCCATAAAGACTTCCCCCATGCTACTTTTAGCAACTTCACTTGTAAAAGATCATAAGCAAGCTTGCAAGAAAATTTACCATTTGAAGAAGGCTTGTAAACAAAAGTATCATGATGAAAGGAAGATGGCACAACATTATTAATATCAGAAGCAATATCCGGAAAAGCATTTTAGAAAAATTCAGGCAAATTCCAAACCCCATTAGAAAAGACATTAGAAATCCTTGCCCGAAGTTTCTTTCTAATAGCAACTAGGACACCTACTTTGTCCAAGATAGAATAACATAACCTATTATCATTCCAAAAATAAAGATTGGAATGCATAACAATGAACCACTGAGCATTATCCCGTATATTTGAATCATAATCTCTAATAAACATCCAAACCGATTAAGAGATATGAGAAGAACGAGGTAAGCTAACCTCATCATAAAATCGGCTTCTCAAGAAACTGGAAACAAAAGTATCATCATAGCAAACCCTCCAAGTAAGCTTACTAAGTAATGCCTGATTAAACCAGTGAAGTCATTTAAGACCAATGTCGCCTTCATATTTAGGAGCATAACAAGTGTCCCATTTAACTGCAACAAGTTTTTTTGGTGTAAATAGAACCGGTCCAGATGAAATTTCTAATGGCTTCTCCTTTCATTTAAGTAAATTAGATGGCCATTTGTATATCATAAACGAATGAAGAAAAGAATCATAGATGACAGAATTAACAAAACCAAGGCAGCCTGCTATAGACAAAGTACTACCCTTCCAAGTATTAAATTTTGAGATCACTTTATCAGCTAGCGATTGCAACCAAATTTTCTTTGGAGCCCCAATAAATAATGGAACTCCAAGATAAGCAATAGCCAAGAACCAAGCCTCATACCAGCGAAAGAACGATGCATCTAAACCCAAGCATGATGAATATGGCTTCCAAAGAAAATTTTTGGCTTATCCCAGTTAACAACTTGTCTAGAGATCATATCATAATTAGAAAAAGTAGAAGAAATAACACGAATATTATTCTTCATAGCCGGATAAAAAATCACATTATCATCATCATATAAAAAGATATGAAGGACAAGCAACTCTACTAGAGGCATGCATAGAAAAGATGGAATTAGAAGCACTTAATTGAATCAACTTATGGTTCATATAATCTTCTGTAAGGTAGAAAATCAAAGGTGATATCGGATCACCCTGGCGGACTCCATGAGAACATTTAAAGTACCTTTTTAGCATCCCATTAACAAGGATTGATATTTGGACTAAATGAATAATGGTTTGAATCCAACTATAGAATTGGTTTAAGAAACCGAAACTGTGAAGAACCGTATCTATAAAATCTCAATCCACTAAATCAAAGGCCTTTCTGATGTCTATTTAAGCGTTATGTTACATCCATAACAACAAGAATTGAGCACATTAAAATTCTCAAAGGCAACAGCAATGTAATTTTTGATGTGCCTCCCTTTAATAAATTGAACTAGTTAGGAGCATTATAATCTCTGCATCAATGGAAGCTAATATGTTAGCCAATATTTTGATAATTATTTTAAAGAGAGAATCTCCCAAAACTATTGGTCTAAACTTATCAACTGTATTAGCACTAAGAATTTTTAGAATAAGTATTAAAAGGTTGGAATTAAGCCCTCCAAGTAAGTGACTAGAAGTAAAAAAACTATACACAACATTACAAACTTCTAGTCCCATAATATGCCAACAGTGCTTGTAAAAAAGGCATGAGAAACTGTCAAGACCAAGAGCACTATTGTGATCTATCTCAAAGATAGTCTTCTATGTCAAGATCAGTAGGCACTTGGCAAAGCACGTCATTTTGTAAAGTAGAAACCAGCTTGGGAATAACCTGAAAAACAACCTCAAATCCTTGACAAAGGGATTAGAGGGAGCATTAAACAAAGCCAAAAAAATAGTCAATGATATGTTGTTCAATGAAAGAAGCATCCTCTACCAATAAACCATCAATGTCTTAACTGTGTATACTTTTTTGAGGTCGACGTTGGACTAGTAAACCATGATAAAATTTGGAATTTTGATCACCATGCTCCAACCACTTAATACAGTTTTGCTCTTTGAGTAAAGATTCTTTATTCTTTAAATGGAAATTTAAAGAATTATGTGCCATCAATTCACGGGTGTGTAAATCTTCAGAGAAGCTCGAGGCATTAATGCGAGCTTAAACATGTAGCAGGTCTTGTTTAGCCAAAGAAATTACTTGATCAATATTCCTAAACGTGTCCTTATTCCAAGTCCGAAGAAAGGACCTTAGCAGTTAGAGTTTCTTCATAAAAATGAACATTAGATGCCCTACAATCTTATTAGAAACCTAAAAAAAAGTGATAGGCTCCATAAAATTTGGGTGGTTAACCCACATTGAGAGAAAATAAAAGGGCTTCACCGCAGTCAACTGAGCTTGCTTATAACAAAGAAGAATAAGATTATGGTCAAAGTGATGGCGCGCCAAAGCTGAACATTCACTATGATTCCAATTCTAAAGAGAAAGAATTCACAAAAAGCTTAATCCAGATGGATGTCAACACAATTAGCACCAATTCTATTATTAGACTTGGTAAACTTGGCCCCCTTAGTATCCAAACAAGTGAGATTACAACTGTTAGTGATCGTAATAAATTCAAGACAAGATCTTATGGAGGGAGGACGACCAGTTTTCTTATGAGCACCAAAACAGGCATTGAAATCTCCAAGGACAAACCAATTCCCAGAGAAAAGAGTAGAAACATTCTAATGTCATTCCATAATTTGTGTCTACTAGAAGATAACACATTAGCATAAATGCAGGTAATATAATTAGTCATATTACCTTTATCAAAATGAAGGGTAACTCAATGATCCGAGCTAGCCAAAATAGAGAAATTTTTAGCTCCAATAGAATAGGAAGCCAATGCCCAAAGTGAGGGTAAATCTCGGTTACACAACAATATCACATAGATCTCCAAAAGTTGAAATGAGTGCTATTAAAAGAAACTTTAGTCTTTGTAAGACATAAAACATCAGGTTTGTGAGTTTGACATAAATTAAAAAGAGTGCGTTAGGTGTTAGCGCCACCCACACCTCTACAGTTTTAGTATTAAGATATTCAATAAGAAGATTTTTGAAAAGACCTAGTGACAGGTCTATTGTTAGTTAGCTTAGGAGTTACTATTGGTTTCCTTTTTATTTTCTTGCTCGATACCGATTGCCAAGAAGCTTCTTGATCCGCCTGGTCAGCCCAAGATTGCTTGCTCACCATTTCCTGTTCCTTTGAAATGGCAGGATTTAAATCCTTTAAAGAAATAACTAAAACATTATTAATAGGGACAAGAGCACTATCTGCTAGAACAACATCAACGTCGGCTTTAGAGCCTTCAGCAATATGAGCATCATTATTATTATGAATAACTAGAGAGGCTACAGTATTGTCAACCTCAGGAACCTTGTATTTCTCAATATTAGTTAGCTTAGGAGTTACTATTGGTATCTTTAGCAACTTTTGCATGTAATTTGTCAGAGGCCTTTGGAGAACACAATCAATTTGCTTCACTGGCCTCTATTCCTTCTGAACACGAAAATGACCTCAAGATCGATCTTTCTTAGTAGGAGTAGAGTCATCCTTGCGCTTTGTGTTCCATCGACATGTAAGAGAATCATGCCCAATAGAATTACAGATACTACAAAATAAAGGTAAGTTCTCATAAGAGACATTAATATCAAATAAATTACCTTCATAATCCAAGGTTTATTTGATATTGAAGAGTGTTACACAAATCCAAATTGATAAGAACGCATGCATAATGGCCAAAATCTCCTTCTAAAGTTGCCCTACAGATACGTAAAGGAATTCCAATCTTCCGGGCAATGTTAGAGAGAATTTGAGCATCCCATAATTCCCAAATGCAATACGTAAAACCTAACCCATAATTGGTGGAAGAAGATTTTTCTTTGAATAGGTCGAAGCATGGAACCTATCACTACAACCGTAAAATACTAGGTTCAAGAAGAAGAGAGCCTTTTCCCCATACAATTCCCTTATCCTGGGCTGAAGATAAGAGATCATAGTAGAAGCCAAGACCAAATGAGATTAAATGCCAATTCTAGACTTCCCATAATGAGGATAATCTCTTTTTTAGCTTAAAAAGAGTCAAAGAAGTCTCGCCTTTGTTGAGAAAAACTCGAGTGATAAGAGAAATTTGGCATAAATCAATACGTATTCTATAGATTTCTGAATTAATTTTGACTGCATGATAAGAGCCAAAAATCGCTATTGGAGAATAAGCAATAGGGACAGAGATAGCTTGATTAACTATGCCTGCATAAAATTTCCTTGTGGTGGTATCCACCTTAATAGGGTTAGGGTGTATAGTTATTTTTTGTGCATAAATAGGAGCACTGAAATTCTTAGAAGAAAATAATTTTGCATGACCAAGATAGTCATCTTTGTTCACATTAATCTGCATCCCATAATCATCACCAAGATTGTGCTCGTCTAGCATCACTCCTGGCCTAAAGGAAGGCCAAAGTCCATTAAATTATGAAACTTTAATAAAAATTTTAAAAACTATAAAGTTTTATCTTTTATATATAAGAATCCAATATTACAATTTTAATAGACTTATTCTAATTTCAATAAATTTTATACTTGAAAAATTATACATCATTTTTTTTATTATTTATGACATTAATATCATTATTTTTTTTAATAATTGCATGTAGTATTTAAATTTTAGTTAATAATTAGATATTTAAAAATTTTAATCAATTTCAATTTAATTCTCTTCTTATAAATAGTCATAGAAAGATATAAAATAATAAAAGTATTATTTTAATTATATAATATAAATACTACTTTCAAAAATTATATCCACTATTTTTTAAATTATAATTGTAGGTAATTTTTAAAAAATAGAAAATATATTTTCAACAAAATTATGATTAAAATTTTAATTAATTTAATTTTTATTGGATATAAAATGAAAATTTGACCTAATTAAAAATAAACATACTTTCAATGAAATTAAAATTAAATTTTAATTTATTTTATTTTATTAATAAATGACTAAATTATACAATTTTTTTAAATAACAACAAGTGAAAGTTTTTGGTAAATTTACTTGTCTTCCCCTTCTAGGAACTTTACATATATTATAAATATAGATATAGACATAAGTTATAAATGCATTATAAATAATAATATTGAAAGAGGTTTTTTTAGTTAAATTATAATTTTAACTATAAATCTATTTTATATAATTTCGGAAAAATAAAGGTGCGTGGTACATGAGGTTTTGGGAATTCAAGATTTCTGAATTTTTCTATTAAATCAAACATGAAAATCCATATATCTGCATTACTTTTTTTTTTGGAAAATGTCCAAATTAGACCCTCATTTTTTGCTTTAGGGATACATTGGACCCTAACAATTTTTTGGACCAAATTGAAACTTCTTTTTTATTTTTGTTTTCAAAATCTAAACAAATTGGACTGACATTAAAGAGCCTCTAATAGTTTATTTTTATTGATGTGGATGAAGTGGACCCAGTCAATTAGTGCTTTTGTTGTTGATCGTGATAAGAGTGGGCCTAACCATCAAGTTCAACCTCTTTATGCCTTATATTCAACCACCACCACCAACACCTCCATCAACCATCGCCTCCATCAGCCCCTCCAACACCTTCCCCAACAAGCCTTAGATAACATAAAGCATTAACTTTATAAACTTGCACATAAACCATAGCACTATCAAGTAAAACAAAAAGATACTAACACTTGCCCTGATATGTGCCCATTATCCATGTATGTTCCAATATATATATGTGGGTTTTCCCCTTATTGTATGCTCTTTGGGTTGAATATTTGAAAAAATTGGTACGAAATAGTAGAGGTGGGTACATATATACATGTAAGTCCATCAACTGCCTCTTTATCTTCTGGCCATCACTAGAAATGTAATTAAGTCAAGCTCAATCGAGTTTTGGAATGCTTAGGCTCAGCTTGGGTGAAAAGAAACTTGTTCGAGCTCGTTAGAATTGTGATACATGGAGCTCGAGCTCAACTCGAGTCAAATTCGAGCTTGTTTGGGAACTAGGCTCATTTGTGCTCGAATTTTGCTTATTTGTTTGCTCATTTGATAGTTTGTTTGTTTACTAATTTATGTGCTTGACAACCAAAGGCCAAAAGTATAAAATGTAATTTATTAAAATCAAAATAAAAAGAAAAAACCTAAAAATCAAATATAGATCAAACCCAAAATCAAAATCAAGAAGCAAACCTAAAAATAAAATCAAACCTAAAAGCAAGTTAGATAAAAATTAAAATGAAACTCAAACTAAAATCAAAGATAATACCTTTATAGAGAAAGGATTTGATAATGGCAGACTCTTTACTCTTAACTGCTACAATGTAGAGCAAGAGATCTTGAGATTTTACTATTAAAACATAAGTAAAAATAGTGCATGCATTAGTACCAATTTCATACAACAACCCAAAATTAAAATCAAAATAAAAAAAATAAAATCAAATGAAACCCTAAATCAAACCAAACATAAAAGAAAAAACAAACCTAAAATTATCCTTTTTTTGGTTGTAGAGAAAGGATCCGACTTATCTGGTTTGTTATGGTATACAGTAGAGTACAAGAATAAGAAAGAGAAGATGAAGAAGAAGATGCTATTTGATGCGAACCACTAGATAACCTGCTCTAGGAACCCGTTCAACATGAAACCAAACCCACGCTCTCAAGGAAAATTAAAATCAAGTTCCAACTCGGACATAAGAAACCTTCACCTCATGTTTAGTTAGTCCAAACAACCAAAGCTATATCAAAACTTTAACCTTTTAAATAATAATAAACAAGCAACAAAGGCTATTAAAAAGATGTCACAATCTACTGTCTGAATGATAGATTGATAAGTCACAAAAGTTGTCACATGGTTAACCACAAAGTAAGCAAAAAGAATCCTCTCTAAATTTTATTAATCATCCATGACTACATACCCTTTAGGTTAAATAAAATAAGGCCTTTATATAAATTTAAAGAAACCCTAAATAAACCCTAATTAATATCCTAAATAAATAAGAAAACAAAATCCTTCTTAAATAAGAAAATATAATTATACTTAAATAAGAAAATATAATCCTAGTTAAATTTGGATTTACTTATGCAGCATATTGTAGCACACTTTTCAACATGATAATGGCCGAATTGACTCGAGCCCAAAACATAAAAGTTTAGCCCTTGTTGTTATCTTTCAATAGGATCTTGAATCACTTCATTTAGATCTATATTGAGTGAGATATGGCCCATTTACTGATGTATATTCAGTCTATCCAGTTTTGTTCACGATCTGAAAATCTTTCATAATTTTAGCTCAGGTATAATAAAGAATTAACTCCATATATCTTCACCAAAATTGTAAATCTATTTCTTAGCTTTCAACAGCCTTTTGAATCATCTCAATCCAACTTTTTAGAGTAAGAGATGGAAAAAATACTAAAGTATGCAACATAAAATATGAATTTATGCGAATTGCTCTTTTCTTGAATGAAAGTTTCCTTATTAGCACCAACAAATCTTGAAATCTTTCTCTTTGGAACTATGATCAAATAAAAAATGTTGGCAGCCTAGCATAGAAAAGAACAAAGGGAAGGAGGGGCAGTGGACGGGCTAAGGTAGAGAGGATTAGATGGTGGTAGAGAAAGGGAATGAGGGTGATAATGTGGTTGACAATAATGGATGGCATTTAATATGTTTATTATTTACTTGTCTTAGAGTTGAATTTTAATAAATTTTAAATGAGGAATAAATTAATTTAAGTAGTTTTTGAGTTTAATTAGGAGATTTTTATAAGTTAGTATTTAATTAGGATTCTTATTCTTCATTGTATATTTAAGAAGTTTTATTTGAGTTTTAATTGATTTTGTATTTTATATCTAGTGTGGGCCCTAGGAATAAAAAGGAGTTGGTATGTTTTTGATATAGCATGACATGCACCATGTTGTGTGATGAAGAAGCTTATGAGGAAAAACCATGCACCAAGTCATGCCCAAGCCATGTGTGAGCCATGAAGAAGCCAATATCAACACAACAATGTCATCGCATCATCATGTCGTGTGAGTGAAGATTCTGACTCAGAATAACGCATGGCTAATAAACTTGCTCATGTTGAAGTCATGTAGTGTGCCAAGTAAATTTGCAAATTGATTTGAATTACTGCACGATCGTGCTTCAAAATCACATCACGAAGGGAAAAATTTCCTATTTTGAAAATAAGAAGAGTTAGAGATTAAAGAGGATTCTTTTCATACCCTAGCATTATATAAAAAATAAAACACCCTTTTGAAGAAAAAAGAACGGGGAGACACAGAGAAAAGGGGGATGGCTAATTAGAAATTAACGAAGACTAGAAGACAAAATTAAGAGTTATTTTATTTTCTATTTCATCTTTTTGTCTTCTTGGTTATGTTTATAGATTTTACCATAGCCATGTGTGACTAAGTTTTCTTCCAGAGTCTTGGTTAGGAGTAGTTATTTCATGACATGATTTGAATACAAGTTTTTGTATTTGATTTGAATTTTAGTTAATTCTTTATGTTGTAATATTTATATTGTTATCATTCTAGGTCTGTTTGATTGCATGTTTATGGATGAATTCACCAACGAGAGTTAGAGGAATTCAGTAGCTTATTACACTTAGAACTTAGATCACTTGACCACAAGAGTAGACAAACTCTTCGGGGAGTCACGACAGTAGATTACGGTGATAAATTAATTGCTAAAAATTTTAATGAGCTTGGATTAAATTATTAATCACTAGAGTAGGTTAGATTTTAATCCTTGCATACTTAATTGAACTTGAGAGAGTCATTAAGCATTTTGGAGTAATTACCCTTAACTAAATTCAAAGTTTCTACTTAATAATGTATTCATGATTGGATTGAAATAGTAAAACTAAACCTAGACTCTATATTTACAAATATTTGATTTTACTGATTATTAAGTTTCTATTATTTAAATTTTAAACCTTACTAAATTACTCAATTTACAAGCTGAGATTATAGGTAAAAATTGTTAATAATCAATCAACAGTCCTTGAGGGAATGATATCTATCTACTGCAATCACAATTGTGCGCTTGTAAATTTTAAAACGCAACAGTGTTGGGGTGATGTTGATGGATAACAACGAGTTTATGGTCATGGGCGGTGATTATATGAGCAAAGTGGGGATGGGAGGTAGTTGAGATATAAAATGATATGAAGAGAATATAATTAGGTTAAGAGTTTTAGGGCTATATTAAACAACAAAACTATGTAGTTTGGATGTTATAATTAAATTATTTTAAATTATATATTCTTTAATATTAATATTAATTAATATTTATATAATAACAATTTTAATTAATGTTATATTAATTTAATACTAAATTAATATCATATGATAATACTAAATTGCTTTCTAATATTGAAATTACTTCTAATATTAAAACTATGCAGTTTTGAGTTAAAATTAACATTGTTTTGAGTTGAAATTAATTACAATAATATTACATAAAATTAAATTAAAATTTATAATTTAAATCATATATTTGTGTAATAACAATGTTAATTAATGTTGCATTTATTAATATTATATATAATAATATTAAATTACTTCATAATATTAAGATTATCTAGAGTAAGTATTTACTTAATTTTATACTGAACAATTTAGGTATAATTAATACCCAATAATTAGTAATCTAATTTTATAGTTAGTAATTTTTTACTAATCTTATAGTTGTTGATCTTAGTAGTTAGTAATTTTAATAGTTAATTGAAACTTAGTATTTAGTAATCTTATAGTTAGTATTTATTTCTACTTAATAGTAATATTATATACTAAAACTATACACACTATCAAAATTAATATAATTAATAGTCAATAACCTTGTAGTAATCTTATAGCTAGTGATCTTGGTAGTTAGTAATCTTATTAGTCTATTGATATTTATTAATACTACATAATTTTATTAAATTATTAACATAAAAAATTATTTATAGTAAGTATTTAATAATCTAATAGTTAATAGGTTTATATGTTAAATTTAACTATAACTAATACCCAATAATTAGTAATCTTATCTTATATTTAGTAACCTTGAAGTAATCTTACGGTTAATAGGTGATCTTAGTAGTTACTAATTTTGGTAGTTAATTGATACTTACTATTTAGTAATCTTATAGTTAATATAGGTTTATATGTTAAATTTAGCCATAACTAATACTCAATAATTAGTAATATAATTTTATACTTAGTAACCTTATAGTAATCTTATAGTTGGTGATCTTTGTAGTTACTAATATTAATAGTTAATTGATACTTAAAATTTAGTAATCTTATAGTTAATAAATTCATAAGTTAAATTTATTTATACTTAATAGTAATATTATATAGTAAAACTATATACATAGTTGTATGTGAAAACTACACAATTTTAACTAAATTTAATAGTATCTTAGTATTATGTAATACTTTCTATTCTAATATATTTACTTGATATTAATTTTTTCATGTTAATATTAATTTAAATTATAACTAGGAAACAAGTAATTTTTTTATTACAGTTAATAGTTTTTAATTACATTTACTTAATATTCATACTAATATTAATCAAAATTATGTAATTTATTTAATACTAATCATTGATATTAATACTAATTTATGTTATACATATGTAATTTTTATTACAATTACCAATTTTTAATTATATCTATTTCATCTTTAACAAAAATTAAATTAATTAAAATTTAAGTAGTAATTTTGTTAAAAATATATATTTTTATATTTTAATTAGATCTACTTATATTTCATCTAGCATAAATCAAATTAAATAACATAATTTTATAACTCTTACGAAATTAAATTTATTAAGTAAATAATTAAAATCAAAATCAATAAATTTTATAAAATAATTAATTATGAAAAATATTAACATAAAAAATGCTAAAAGATTGTTGTGTTTAAATAGAAAATTCATAAATAATGTAATAAATTATTATATTATAAATCTATCAAATTTTTAAAATTAGATTATTATTGAGATAAAAATATTGAAAGAGTGTTGCATAATAGTTTAAATAGAAAATTTATTAAAATTTCTATTTGTAACCATATTTTTTTTTAAAAAATAGAGCATATAATTTATTTAAGAGTAGTAATTCTATTAAAAAAAAATAGTATAATTATCTACATATTTTTATAAAATTTAATAAAATAAAAAATAGTTAAAATTAAATTAATTAATTTTTATCATTTTTTATTAGTCAAAAGTGAAAAAAAAATTACATTAAATTTACTTTTTGAGTGAATAAAAGTATTAAAATTAAAGATATTGAAGAAATAAAGTATCACTGTTTAAATAAAAATTTACTAAATTTGTAAAATTTTAGTTGTAATGTTGTTAAAAATATATATTTCTATTTTAATTAGGTATTTTATCTAATATAAATCAAATTAGATGTACAAAAATTTAATAAGTAAACAATTGAAATCAAAATTAATAAATTTTATAAAATAATTAATGTCAAAAAAATTTTAAAAGATTATTGTATAATTATTTAAATAGAAAATTTAGAAAGAACAATAAATTATTTTATTATGAGTTTATCAAGTTTGTAAAATTAGATTATTATTTAGATAAAATTTTTTTTAAAAGAGTGTTGTATAATTGTTCAAATAGAAAATTTATTAAATTTATAACAAATTATTATAATCTATCAATATTGAAAAATTAGATTGTCATATAAGTTAAAAATACTCTTATTGTTTTTAAAAATTTATTAAGTTAAATTTTCTTGTGTAAGGAATTAAAATTAAGTTAATGAAAGTTTTATTTATCTTGCATCTATAATTATACTTTTAAAAAATAGCACATAATTTGTTTAATAATAATATTTTTGTTATATAAGAAAAACAATATAATTATCATTTTTATAATTTTTATTAAGAAAATAACAAATAATTTCTTGTTATTTTATAATTAATTATATCAATAATATTTTTATATAACATTAATTCTAGAGTTGAAAAAATAATTATAAAAGATATTAAAGAAATATGCTACAATTATTTAAATAAACAATTTTATTGAAATTCTATGAATTATAATTATATTAAATTGTTACATTAATATAAAACACTTTTGTTTCTTAAATTTTTTTATTTAATTAAATAATAATAATAACAATAATAATACAATCAAAATATATATTTAATAATTTTTTTACCATTACTAATCTAAAAATTTTTTTGTTCTTTTGCACGTTGTTCGTTATTTCCTAGTATATATATATATATATATATAATTTGTATGTCCTTCATCTACATCTTTGTCCCCCAAAACAGACGCCCACCATCTCTCCACAACTTGGCCACTGCTGCACGACCGCCATCACACCCACGACCAACAGTAATCATTGATCTTTCTATAGCCAAATTCACTACCGTTACCATCAATTTGACCGTAGCAATGACCATCTGCCATATCATCCATCTTGCCATATCCAAAAAGCCTTCACAAAGTGCCCCTACCAGACTCTTCTGCATGGTCAATTCTTTCAAAGAATGCCAGCGCCAAAATACCAATATCAACAACAAATAATAATAATAATAATACCAAGAGAGCTATTATTCAGGAAAAGTTTCACCATCTGTTTGTGTTGCTAACGGAAAGGTGCCTGAAATGGCCCTGCCAATGGCATCCATTTTCCTTTCATTTTGCACCAGGAAATATCAACTTGGGATTTTTTTTTTTCTTTCTAAAATCATAAGTGTGCTATTATTCAGGCTGGATATAAAATTGGACAATAAATCAAACCACAAGAGAAACACAGTGCATTATGTACTTCAAGAATAGAAGCATCAGCAAACAATGGGGAAGCATACAATCTTCGGAACCTTTGGTAGCTTTATGAGAGGCCAATGACCTTGCCAGTGGCAGTGTCAACATCAATGTCATAAAAGCAAGGCCTTGTTGGAAGCCCTGGCATTGTGCTCATTGTCCCAACTAAAGGATAAATGAAACCAGCCCCGATGCTTGCCCGCACATCTCTTATAGGTAAAATAAATCCACTTGGTGCCCCCTTCTCAGCTGCATTATGTGAAAATGAATACTGGGTCTTAGCCATGCAGATTGGTAGGCCAGAAAACCCCTGCTTACTGTACATCTCAATCTGTTTCCGGGCCTGGTTACGTAGAGAAGGAGATCATGTCAGAGAAATAGATCTCATGTCTCTCTTTGTAAGGAAATCTTTTTTACCTTTCCAAAAAGAAATTTCTAAAGCCTAAGTGCGAGCATAGAAAAATCTGGATTTTGAATGTGGATTAGTTATTGAATTTTCAACTATAGCATTCCATCAACTAACTTCTATTAAACTAATTGAACATGTCAGTTGCACTTTTGTCATTCAGCCTGACAATATGACACATCAACATAATTCTCCACATATTTGGCAATAAATTGCTATACTAATTTATACACAAATTTAGCATCAATTGAGGTAGATACTATCTTCTAGCAAGTTGTTTTGCTACCCACAAAGAACATACATGCGGTCTCCATGTACTTCTAGCATATATAGCAACAGATGACTATTAAAATACTTGCATATAAATTATGTGATTTAAAATTAATGTAATTTAAAGGGTTCAAACTGAAACCATCATGGGAGTTCTAGGTTCCTTTTGTGAAGCCAATAAATCAACCCAAGATATCAAAGGAAAGCAATGCTCAGGTCAACTAAATGAGTATGCAAAGTCTAAGAGCTCTGACCAAATTCATAGTGCTAAGAGTGTCAAAAAGAATCAGGTGCTAATATACAAGCCTTGAGAGGGAAATCTTCTTATCTTGATTTAGTTGGCCATTTTGTGCATGTTCGTGTAAATTAGACATTTGTTTGTTGACAATTTTACAGTTTTGCATTTACTCAACAAGTTGGAAGACGGTAACAGCAGCCAAAATGTTATTGTGAAACATAAACCAGTTTTATGAAGCATTTGTCTTATAATTTCCTTCTCACCAGGCCCAAAGGTGTATTTATATAGCTAAGTATTTAGTTTGAAAAATTAATCCAGAATGCAAAATCTCAAACTTAATTTGAGGAATGATAAAGAACCACAAACAAAAGAATTTAATGAGACCATAAAATGAACCAGATTCCTAAGAGAGTACAATATATTGGGAAAAAGAATGAATTTTGAAATCAAAGACGCAACTCTGAAAACAAATGTGAGAGCTTTTACCTGCTCTGAGTACTCAACACTGCTAGCACCATATGACTTTGCTATTGCCTCTATTTTCTCTTCAATACTGATATCCAAAGGATATAAAAACTTTAATGGCTGTTTGACATTTTCACAGGCTCTTTGAACTGCAATTCCAAGGTCCACCTGAACATCATGATATAGTTAGTTTGCTGCTTAATAAAATTTCAAAGCCAATCCCCCAGAAACAAAAACACATTTCTCTAATATAAAAGCAACAGAATCTAGTTTATACAAGTTCAAAATATTTGAAAGGCAGCCTTCAGTCTCAGTCTTGAATGTCTAGTCTGTAAGAAACTTAGCATGCTTAAATAGTTCAATTGTTATCTCTATTTCTAATAATGCGAGATCAATTTTTATTCCAAACCATTTGTCCTAATTTTTTCAATTTAAACCTAAAGCAAGTACAAGTTCAACCCTTTCTCATCAGAGCCACATCCAAAAATTCTAGAAATGAAGAGGCAAATCAACTTTCATGTGCAAGTCATACCTCCTAGGCCTCTTAGCTACTTGCACTAAAATTCCAGGACTTTCCTAATAAATACATTCCATAGAGACAATTTGGTGGCCAATTTCTCAGTTGTGGTGGTAACAGAGCTGATTATCAAGATTATTTATGGATAATCATCGAATTATTTTCTATTGGTTTTCTGCGAAATCAGAACAAAATAAACATGAAGTAACTGACCGCTCCCTTCCCACCATGGGCATGATGTGTGCAGATAACAGCATCAAATGCCCCAGCTGCCAATGCTGCATATTTAACTGCATTTAGTTCTGCTTCAGAATCAGTAGAGAACATGTTCACAGCAACTACAACGTTCACACCATATGCTTTTGTGTTTGAAATATGCCTAGCCAGATTTACACATCCAGCTTCAACCAAAACCACATTCTCAGTTGTGTAGGCACGGTCAAGAGGTTTCCCAGCAACCACTTCTGGCCCACCACCATGCATTTTCAGGGCTCTAATAGTTGCAACAATAATAGCACATTGAGGCACTAAACCACTATATCGGCACTTTATATTCATGAACTTCTCAGTTCCAATGTCAGCACCAAAGCCTGCTTCTGTGACCACAAAGCCACCAGGTCCTACCAGCTTCAATGCAATCTTATCAGCAACAATGGAAGAATTTCCATGAGCGATGTTTGCAAAAGGACCAGCATGAACAAGGACAGGAGTTCCCTCCAGGGTCTGCATTAAAGTAGGATTAATGGCATCCTTCATTAGTACAGTTAAAGCCCCTCCAACTCCAAGATCATCAGCTGTTATAGGGTCACCAGCCTTGCTATTTCCTATCACCATTTTTCCAAGCCTCTCTCTCATATCAGAAAGAGATGTTGTAAGGGCCAAAACTGCCATTATCTCACTAGCAACAGAAATATCAAATCCTGTTTCTCTCACCATCCCCTTTTCTTCAGGACCTTGGCCAACAGTAATCTTCCTCAAGAACCTGTCATTGACATCCATCACTCTCCTCCATGTAATTGAATCTGGGTCAATATCAAGCCTAGCGAATTTCTTGATTTCTGGAGGAGTGAGGTCCTCTGGCTTAGTCTTGGAAATACCAAGCTTCTTAAGACGCCTAAACATTATGTCACTAAAGCATCTTTTCCCTTCTTTATTAGGTGGGCATAATCGGTTTAAAAGAGCCTTATCAGACTGTGTAGACTCATGAAAAATCCGAGTATCAATAGCAGCTGCTAGTAGATTGTTTGCAGCTGTTATAGCATGAATATCTCCTGTTAGGTGAAGATTGAATTCATCCATCGGAATGACTTGACTATAACCACCACCTGCTGCACCTCCTTTAATTCCAAAAGTTGGCCCTTGGGATGGTTGACGAAGGCAGGTGACAACCTAACATTATAAACAGAGAAAACTTCATTGAAACCATTCTAATGACAGTCTAACAAAAACTAGCCAATCAACATGCTGGAACATTAGAATTTATGCATCCATGAAACTATCATCAAGATTTGAAATCATTTATACCAACTGTGTGAAGAAGATACAGACCAAAAGCATTTGCTAATTGTAAACAGAGTTCCATATATCTAACCAGTTTAACATGCTTATCTAAAGAAGAAACCAAAAAAATGCTTACCTAAAGAAGAAACCAAAAAATTAGATCAGTGAAAGGGTGTGAATTACTAAAAACATTCAATGTATCTCAACAGAAAACAATGTATTTATTCAAGTACGTTGAAGAGGTAACTGCCAGGGAGTGATGATGATTTAAACATGAAAGCAAAAGAGGTGATGATGTAACACTAAGCCCGAACAAGATAATCAAATGATAAAGAAAGCAAATATGCAACTTGGGTTATAAACTTCATCAACATTTCAGAAATAAAGTGAAATGTGTAAATTAAGTTTTCAGAAAAAAGCAACTAATCACTTCACTCTAGAACGAGTTTCCTGAAGAGTGTAAAAATTTAGGCTGTTCATCTAGACCTACTTTGAAAGATCATATAATGAATCATTCTAACCCTTTCAAAGAAGACTCCACAATGATGATAAAATGTGAGATAGAGTTTTTCCCTTCAATGATTTCCATCTTCACGGATTGACAACAAGGCAGTATCCTTATTTTAAACAAATAAGAATACAAAATGAATCTTATTTTGTCCATTTACAGATCCATGAAATCACACAAACTGAAAGTAATGTAAGAAAATAATCACGGAATTAGTAAAGCAGTAAAATCCAATTAAAAAAAAAAAAAAAAAGGAACATGGTCATTAATGAAAAGAAATAAAAACTATTTAAATGCCCTTAAATTGAACAAACAACAGAGCTACCTTTTTATCAAGAAAAGCACCCAAAGCTTGACAAAGACCAACTGTAGTAGTAGACTTGCCTTCCCCAAGTGGTGTAGGTGTGATACCTCCAACAACCACATAGTACCCATCAGCTGATCCTTCAAGCTCATCAAGAACAGACAGTAATACCTACACAAAAGAAATGAAATCTCATGATAAATTTTCTTCAGACAACACCACATTTAAAACCTAGAAAAAAAAAAAAAAAAAAAAAAACCCAATAAAGAAAGATTAAGATTAAATTATGGAAAATCAATAACCTTGGCCTTGTGTTTGCCATAAAGATCATAATGGTTGGGTTTAAGATTAAGTTCATTAGCAATCTCTGATATGTGAAAAGGCTCAACTGAGTTAGCAATATCGATATCTGCTGGTACTGGAGACACCACTTCAAGCTTCCTTGATGTCCTTGATGATAAACTCATTTTTTTTTTCTTTTCTTTGCTTTTAATTTTCTGGGTTTTGAAGGTACTTTTATGGGTTAATATTTTCTTGTTTCAGTTCTGAAAAAAGGAAAAAACAAAAAAACAAAAAAAATTGTGCATTGAATCGTGGGCGCTGGACGCTCCCTTATCCAAGCAAAGTTAGTGCAAGTAGGAATTGAAAAAAGAAAAATGATAGAATTACAGGCACAGCACTGTGACCAATTGTCGGAACTTCACATATGCCCTTCATGTATTTTTTTTCTAATCAATTATGCATGAAGCTTACCAAAATATGTTATATAAGCCCTCTATAAACGATTAATAGTTTCAAAATCTGTAACGTTCACTAGGGCTGAGCAGCAACGGTATGAAGCCATTTTTTTTTAATTGACCCGACCTGAGAAGAGCATCTGATTCGACTATTGAGTGGACAGGTGATTCGATTCGAATGAGGATTAAAGGGATAGTCGGATTTTGATTGACAGGTTTAGGGAGGTTTTTTTTTTAACTGACCCAACCCAAGAAGAATGTCTAGTTCGACTATTGAGTGGAGAGATGATTCGGTTTGGGTGAGGATTAACGGGATAGTCGAATTTTGATTGATGGGTCAGGGGATTTTTTTTTTCCCCCAACCCATCCGAATTTCAAATCGACCCAATTTGAGAAGAGCATCTGGTTCGACTACCGAGTGGAGATGTGATTCAATTCGGATGAAGATTAAAGGGATAGTCGGATTTTGGTTGACGAGTCGGAGGAGGTTTTTTTTTCCCTACTCATCCGAATTTCCATATTCTCCCTTTAATAAAACGATGTCATTTAGAACTAGGGTTTATATATATATATATATATATATATATATATATATATATATATATATATATATATATATAACTCTAGTTCTCTTCATTTTCCACTTCTCTTCTCCCACCATTCTTCTAGAGGCTTCACTCTTCATCCACTTTCCTCCATCCTCACTCTTCTAACTGAGCATCTAATATGCTCCACTAACCCTTCTGCCTCTTTTGAACCTTTGAGAAACCTTAGCAACTGTTGATCTTTATCCTCTCATTTGTTCTTTAAATCTCGGTTTAGTCTTCTTTAATGTTTTTAAAATTGCAGTTTTTTTTAATAGATTGCCATATGCATTGACGATCTATTTATTAATGGTAATACATTAAAGATATGTTATTCATGTGTTGGATTTTTTATATTTTCACAAATTTTTTTGGTTATTTGTATAAAAATTAATTTTATATAAATATAGTTTATATTTTTATAAATATAGTATATGAGTATATTTATATTGATATGTGTAAAACATATCCTTTGATTTATGTTATATTTATATTGATTTGTGTAAAATATATCCTTTTTATTTATGTTATATTTATAGATCTATGCTCAATGATAAATTTTTTTGTAATTATTTGTGAAAAAATTTTATTTTTTGAAATTTTTTTATTTGTGTAAAATTTTTTGTTGTATATATGTTATACGTATAGATATATGCTCGATGATAATTTTTTTTATATTTATTTGTGATAAGTTTTTATTTTTGAAATTTTTGTTGATTTATGTGAAATTTTTTTGTTATATAAGTTATATGTATAGATCTATTCTTGATGATAATTTTTTATATTTATTTGTGATAAATTTTTTATTTTTTGAAAATTTGTTTGATTTGTGTAAAATTTTTTGTGTTGCATATGTTATATTATATAGATCTATGGTCGATGATAATTTTTTGTAATTATTTGTGAAAAAAAAAATTATTTGAACATTTTTTTCATCTGTGTAAATTTTTTCCATTTGATGTATGTTGCAAGTATTAAAGTATGCATATTATATAATATTTTATAAATATTTTTTTTGACATTTACTATATTTATTTAATATATTTTTATAGATCTAATCTAAGTTCTAACATGCATGTAAATAAAAAAAAAGTCTTTGTTTATAGATCGCTAATTCTTTTAATTTTAGTTGTAAAAATATTTTATTTCATTTGATAAAAAATAGTTTTTATTTTTTTATCGTTTTTTATCTATGTATTGTAAAATAATTGATTGATTAAATGTGTTTAGTTTTTGAAAAGATTATTAGATTTTTTGAGTTATTTTTGTTCACAAATTATTTGTGTTATATTTATATATAAGAGTTTTTGTTAATATTAATTTATTTTAATATCGTGTAAATAACTTTGTTGTTGTTCTATCTTGTGTATGTATCTAAAGTTCCTAGTGGTGAAAACTTAAAGTTATAACACAAAAAATGGGTGAAATAGAAGCTTTTGCAAATTCAATTATAACTTTCCAAATAAAAAGGGGTGGAAGTAGTCATTGCAATCTCAATATTGCATTAGCAGCAATATAAAAGTATTGATCAATCACTTAATTTTTTTTATGTGAGATTGTAATATGCTTAATTTTTTTTTCAACCTATGATTGATTATTTATTTTGTTTTATATGTTTTATGTCATTAATGGAGATGGTCAATACTAGTGGTAATAAGAATGCCATTGGTTCAAACCTTGAGGTGGTGGTGGAAGCCCCAAGTGTTCCTGCTGCTATGTAGACACAAACTAAGCCTCAGCCTTAAGTTGTTGCTAAAAAATGAAAGGAGATTGAACCGAAATCCAAAGTTTGGCAGTACTTTGAGATAATTAAGGACAATACTGGTGTTATCATCAAGGGTTTATGCATCTATTGTGCTTTTGTATATAATGCTCACTCTAAAAATATGACACTTCATCATTAAAAACCTATGTGTTGAATTGTTTGAAATTTCCACATTTTATGGTTGTTGGGTAGTTGCTATTAACTTTGCAACTTACTGGGGTGAGAGCACATGAAAATACTGAGTGTGTTGTCATAGGGACTTGAAAATTTGAGTAAAAAACTATTAGAAATTCACTTGTATAAATGGTAATTACTAATGAATTGCCATTTAAATTTATAGAAGGGGTGGGTTTAAGAAGTTTATGTATGTTGCTTGTCCTTGCTTTAAGATATCATCTAGGTGGACTATAAATAGGGGATTGTTAAACCATTTTTATTAATAAGAGGGTGAAGCTTAAAAATTTCCTTAAGTCACACTATCAAAGAATTAGTATCACTACTGATTTTTGGACATCAATTCAAAAACTCAATTATATTTGTGTGACTGCTCACTTTATTGACTAACAATGGAATTTGCATAAATAAATAATATCTATTGTCCCTATTACCTCTCATAAAAGGGAATACATCTTTAAGTTATTAGAGAATTATTTGATTGAGTGGGGAATTAGAAATGTGTTTTCAGTCATAATGGATAATGCATCCATTAATGACATTACTGTGGGCTATTTTAGAAAGAAAATGTTAAGTTGTGGTGCTTCTGTTGTTAAACTAAAATTTCTCCATATGAGTTGTGTAGCTCATATCCTTAATTTAATTATGAATGATAAGTTAAAAGAAGTTAGTTCTTTTGTTAAAAAACTAAAGGAGTCTATTAGATACATGAGAAACTTACTTGCTAGCTTGAGGAAATTCAGAGAGCTTTTTGATTTGCTAGGGATTAAGCCAAACACTCATTGTCTCTTGATGTCCATATTAGGTGAAATTCCACCTACATAATACTCAAAACTGCTTATTTATTTGAGAGGAATTTTGAAAAATATGAAGAAACTAAATCTTCTTTCAGATATGATTTAGGGGATGATATTTCATATTTTCTTGATTAGCAATATGTTAATAAAATGTTTGACATGTTGAAGCTTTTCTGTGATATCATAATAAAAATTTATGGTTCAAATTATATGATTGTGAATAGCTTCTTTTCTAAAATTTATAATTTGAATTGTATGCTTGTTAAGATGTAATAATTTTCTGATTTGTCTGTTAAGAACATGGGTAATAACATGAAATAAAAATTTGATAAATATTGGGGAGATCCAAATAAAATGAACTCTGTTATTGTTTTTGCTACAAACCTTGATCCTCGATATAAACTTGAGTTTGTTGAATTCTTTATGAATTAAATGTATGGTGAAATGCTAGGAAGCAAGATATATTTGAACATGAATTATGATCTCCATTTGTTATTTGATGATTATTCGTCAACTTATGATGGTAGTAAATGATCTGAACTTGAAATTTATCTTAGTGAGGCTATTGTGGAAGATGAGGGAACTTTGGATATCCTCAGATGGTGGAAGTTGAATTATAAGAGGTTCCTAATTCTGTCTTGTATGGCTAGAGATGTTCTAGTTGTTCTCGTTTCCACTTTGGCTTTTGAGTCTGCATTCTATTTCCACTGTGGTAGAGTTCTTGATATTTTTTGGAGTTCATTAACTCCAAAAATAGTGGAAGCTTTGATATGTATATAGGATTGACTTAGAATGCCAAACCAGACAATAGGGGTGGAAGAAACTTTAGAGGATTTGGAGTCTTTTGAGGTAATGTTTTAAGTATTCTTCAATTAGTTACATTTGTTTATTATATTTATACAATGCTTGCTTAAATTCTAATTCTCTTTTTTTTTTTTTTTACAAATCTTGAACTAGTGGGTAGTGACCCTTCTTTAGCTTAGTTAAATTGCTTACTGATGTTAATTACTCCATTAGTATTATCTATTATTGATTTTGTTAATATGTGCCTTTTTAATTGATAATGTTGCTTGCCTGCCTGCCTCTTTTTTAAAATGCTATTACTATGTATTTGTGATCAACTTGACTTGAAGTGTTTCTTTTTAATTGTTGAGGTGCCCGTATCTGTGTTGATGTTGTAATAACTATGTGTGTGTGCATAGAACATAGGCAATGATGAAGCTTCCAGCCCTAGGATTATATGATTTTCAAAGAATGCATGCTTAAGTTTCTTTAGTGGCTTTTGTTTTTGTTTAGCTATTAGAAATGTGGTTGCATTCTTGTTGTAAATTGTAAATGCTCAATTTTGAGCCTCTTGTTTTGTGTGTTTTTAGCAGTGATTTTGCTTCCACCTTGCATTTTTTTAAATATATTAGAATACTTGTCGTATTTGAATATGTGGCTATTTCTTTGTTGCCAGTAAATAGGGTCGTATTCTAAATGCGTTCTAAAAAGAAGCATCCTAAGCCTCCATTGCTTGCTATGTTTTATTTATTAAGTTACCTTGTTCTATATTAGAACTTCTAATTTATTCTAATTAAAATTATCTAGTATTGTTCCTTCAATCTGTAGGTGAATTATAACTCTTTTTGATGAACCTGTTGCAGTTGCATTTTTTGGGAATTCTGCAATATAATTTTTTTGGGGTTTTTGCACAAATTTTGCTTTTTGTATATTGTTAGTTATACTAGGTGGAAAACAATTATGAATCCTAAGCCTGCAAATTATTTTGCTTTATTTTTTTTTATGCAGATTAATGCAGTGCAGGTACTTACATATTCTTTTGTATTAAAACTAGATATTATTTTTTGTATCTAATTAGTTATAGTCACACTCTCAAGTGTATCTTTGAACAATGTTACTATTAGGCTTGGCCGAAAATGATTAATGGAATGAATGTATAGTTCATTTATTTTTGTATTGGAGTCCAAAAAAAGGGTCCAACCCATTTGAGCCCAAACCGATTTCCAATCCAACCAAACCCGACTAAATTTGGCTTTTAAAATATCGGTTTATTCTTCCAGTTCAATTCGGCTTGACTCTATTTTTTCCATCTATAAAATCGATCGATTTCAATCCTGATTGCACCAGACCCGACTAACTCGACCAGTGTACACCCTTAACATTAACAAATTATGAAAAGGACTTAAATAACATATTTTGATAAATTTCATGATAAGTTTTAAAATAAACCTCAATTATTTTTTAATTGAAATAATTTTTTTTGTTGTGAAGGTGGGATCCACTTATTCTATCAATCAACCTCATTATTTTTTTTCCTTTTTTATACAATATTAAAGAAACAATATTTTTTTACCAAAGTAAGATTCATTAACAGCAAAGAGAGACAATATAAACAGCCAACACAAGCAATCAGAGCTAGTAACTATTTTTACTTCTACTAATATGAAACCTACATGTAGAAGTAAACAAACATGACTAACTGAAAAAAAGCCAAAGCAAAAAAACAAAAAACATAACAAGCTATGCTGGATCAGTTGTCATTGATAGAAGAAGAGACCTCCCCTTCAACACAGTCGTATTCTAGGCTTGACTGGTTGAAACAAAGAAAAGAGAAATGTTGCCTTTATAGGCTATGCTAATGGCGTAGAAGTGTGTGGATAATGGGCCGAAAGATATGACTTGATGATGGACTTAGCTAGGAACTAGATCCTTGGGCTCCCTAAACTTGAGAGGCTTTACCAATGGACTTGCTCCATTATTTGGCTAATGATAAGTTGCTTTGGTTGGCTCCAGTGCTTACAATTTGGCCCACCTGGCTAAAGACCCACTACACAGAGGAGTTGTTGAAGCTTTAAGAAACACCGAGATCTCTGAAGGGACCTGCAACAGAGTCAATTAAGGACTCTTCTGTCAAACTTCCTATCACAACACGGCAAGGAGGTTGGCTCGAGTGGTCTGAGTTCACCAATCGCAATCAGGGCGTTATTGTAGATGCGCCGCTACTTGAAGCATGAAGATAGCTTCCATGGATAATTTTCCAATCTCCTATAAGAGAGTGACAATGAGAAGCCAAATAGCCTCTTCAAAGACAAACTTAGACATAAAAGTGCTTCTTATACCCATATCATGTACCTAGATAACATTGGTGAAGCTTCAAACTTGGAAGATTGGAATAAAATAATAATAATAAATTATTATTTATTACCATATAAGTTGTAATAAAAGGATCTTATTGCTAAAATTATCGTAATTTTACAAAATTAAATATTAATTATTGTAAAATTATTAATAATGCATTATTAATATAAGTTTTGGGCAAATTATTTGCGCATGACTTTGGTGTGTGTATTGTAATTATGAAGCTATAATTTTAAATTTTTTTTTCAAATTTACAAAATTAAATTTTAACTATTGTAAAATTATTGATAATTTATGAATAATATAAATTTTAAATTAATTAGATTAAAAAATATATAAAATTCTAAAAATTAAAAATTAATTATTATAGAATTATTAATATTGCATTAATAATATAAATTTTTATATTGATCAAATTAAAATATGTATAAAATAATAGATTATAATCTTATAAGAATATAATTTTTTATTTTATATATATATATATATATATATATATATATATATATATATATATATATATATATATATATTCTTATTATATTCTTATAAAATTACAGAAAAATTAAAAAATTGGTTCATCCATTAAGAAATTATTTATAAAAAATTTTCATACTATTATTATTATAAATAAATAAATATATTGTTTTTATATTATAAAACAGGGTATTTATTTGTTCTAAAGATAAACCACAAGTTAAGATATAAAAGCACAAAGTGATATGACTAAAATACCCTTTGCCACATCAGCGTTTTTAACGGTGTTTGATGATTTGCCTCTATTTGCTAATGTTTTGTTACATAGGGTACCAATTTGTTAGGATTAAAACCATAGGTCAAAAAGTAATTAGAGTTGAAATCACATGGCACTTATTTGCACTTTTTACTAAAAATTAATTACGTTTAGTCCTACTGCTCCAAGCATTTCCTTTTTCCTTTAGGATTGTATTGTTTTAATAAGTTCAAACTCTTGTTTTTCTTGATTGTTTCATGATAGGATCATTTTAAGTTGATATATAAATTCACCTCCTTTTCCAACACCTTATTCATTTTGTTTCCTAACTAAAACTACAAACAAAATTCTTCTAATTTTAAAATGGGCTCTCACTAGAGTGCAAATGTTTGTATATGTACAAAGGATAATGTTACATGTCGCTAGTTGCGACATGTAACATCAGGCTTTAAAATGATAAAAGAGCATTATCGTGTCCCGTTTTTACGAAGTATGAAGTTAATCGCTGAGTACATACATTAATGTATTAGAAGGACATTTTTAGAAGAAAACTCACACTTAAAGGTAGTATTGAAAATGTTTAATCCCTTTGTTCTCTATCACATTTCATCCTTGCATCGCCTAGTTAAGCATCACTATACCTTTATATTAGAAGAATGTTGCGACCACGAATTAAATTGCCATATATATGTTATGAATCTAGTTCTGCTTATGGACGTTATTTAGTTCAGAGGGCTACTTGGGAGGTTGGATGTAAAATTTAACATAATTTTCACAAGAATTGTAGAGGATGGTAAAGTGGTATTTTAGGTTTGTTTATTTGTTAATCAATTTTTTTTATATTTGTTGATTCTGATATATTTTTCATCTTTATTTGGGTTTGTCTGTTGTTTGTTTATGTTATATTTGGATTTTATTACTAAAATTATGACTACGAGAAGCGTCCATCTCCATCATTGTACCTTCATAGCATGCATGTTTCCTCCTTCTAACATATGTACGACATATAACACTATGATTCAAGGTGTCCTATAAGACATGATATATTTTAATTAGCTACTTAGGAGGTTTAATGTAAAGTGCAACCTAATTTCATCTTAATGTAAGGGTTGTTAAAGTGGTCCTTTGTGTTTGTATAATTATTTATCAATTTATTGATATTTTTTTATTTTAATCCATTATCATAGTGTATTTAGGTTTATCTTTTATTTATGTACCTTAAATTAAATTTGTTCGATAAAATTTTATAATATGAGAATTGATTGTGTTAATTAATTACATCAATTTATAAGTGTTTGAATTTATCCTCTTATAGAAATGTTTTATTGGTTATATTTTATATGTTTTTGTTTGTTTAGTGTTTCTGATTGTGTTTAGAGGTTGGACATGCTTAGCCAGGAAGATGTTTGTATATCATGTGAACTAATAGATGATGGCAATTGGTTTTTAGTACAACAAATGTTAGAATTGGATGATATTATATAATGCGAAAATGGATCTTTATTTATTGTAAAATAGTGACATGCATGAGCTGATTCAATGGAGCAACACCATTATACAATTGACGGTTACTCATAGTGTTTCATTGTGAATATTACCTTTTATATGAGTTTAGATGATGTTCTACTGTAACTTTAGTCACTAATTAACCTTTGAAGACATGGTGCTATGCCTTTGTTGTTAGTTGATTGCAACAACATTAGTTATTTTAGACGATTCTATCATATATACTCAATTTAGTAATGAGCATAGGGTGTGTTCATATTAATTAAGAGTGATTAATGTTTAGTTTATAAAATTCATGATATGATAACCAGACAATGCTATGCATTAATATTATGGAATGTGAGGTTGGGGTGTGATCATCGTGACACATGTTTGGACCATGGATAGGTCGTACATTATAAGCGCTAGTATCATATTTAATAAATCTTGCCTAACAAGTGCAAGGCTTATTTATTTAAACTTTGATCTCTTTTCAATTTCCATTTTTTTATTAGTATTATTTTTTATAATATTCAAGTTATGGTTATAATATTTTAGTGAATGTACATCTTTGTGCATAGACAGGAACATATAAGTTGACATTAATAAGGAAAAGCCAGTTGTTTTAATGCTAAACCTAGTAATAGGTATGGGTACCTTATTAAACAATGACATGATAATTTACCTTCTCATTAGTGTCTATTATAGTGATAGATTTCTAATTGCCACATATGGTGAGAATAGATAATTTCATATGTATTCATTGTGTGTATTTTATATAAGTGTAGCGTAGCTCATACTAGTCATTTTTTTGTATGTATATTATAATTTAGTTATGGCAATAGAAAGAGTTATTTGTTGTGTGTAAATATTCAAAGCCATATGCAAATTTGATGTTGGAGGATTTGAAGATGCATTTATTAGTCTGACTACTACCTTGTATGCTGGTACAAGCATAGTTGTAGGGTAATAGTGATTACATGATAGTTAATAACATGCTTAAAGTGAGGCAACAATTTCTTTCTCCTAATATATATATTATGAATGAAATTAAATCGTGGGGAATGTGTTTTCGTTGTCTCAAGATTGTAATTTTTTTCACACTATTAGGGAATGAAGTTGCTCACCATTTATGATTGGGCACGTTTAATTTTTTTTAAAGATTCTATTATTACTTATACTGATGGTTATCTTATTTATTTTGTTTACTTATATATTAGAAAATGTTTTGATTATTTTTGTCTTTTTTAATAGTAATTTAACGAGATAGTAATACACATCGCAAGTTGCAACATATTGGTTCGGAATGTTACAATTTTTTTAAATTTCTATTTTGCCCTATATATAGGGGGTTATTAATTGGGATGGGGGATTGTTATGGTAATATCATGGGTACCGGGACAACACTGTTGCTATTAGTACCCGTTATATATATCTTTATCTAATTGAACTTCTTGTTGACATATAAGGGTTGTAAATAATAGGAGATGTACACTTTGCTTAGATGTTACTTGTGTTGATGCTTATCCAGCTGAAATGGGAGATGTAATGTAATTGCCTCCACATACTTAGAATATAACAATCCATTGGTTCATACTAAATGTCCATAGAGAAATGTTAATAACCCAACATACCATCTAACTTTACAATGAACATTTGCAACAATTACTATACATTAAGAATGAAGAACCGATATTTAACTTTATGTCAAATTGAGTTAGGATAACTATCAGCACTAGTTTTATCCAGTCCGTGAGTAAAGGCCTGATGATGAAAATAGCCTAAGTACATAAACCCAACAAGTGTTGATATATTCTTTTTCTCCTAGAAATCCTAAGACTAAAAAAGCCTAAAAAAGCCCAAAAGAAGCCATTTCTTTAGTCCATTTCATTACTAAGGTGATCACTCATTATACTAAAGTGTTGCCTCAGCATATAAAAATGACGCCTTTATGTTTCAAAATTCAAAAATAAATACACATTATGAGCTGTTGGCATGTTCTTTGAAATAATAAACTTTCATTGCCAACAGTTCATAAACAAAAATGGAAAAGAATTGAGGTAGGTAGTTAAGTGGAGGAGATAATGGAGAGAATAAGGGAGAAGGGAAAAATAAAAAGAGAAGAAAGGGGAATGTTGGTGCTAAATTACATATAGTTTTAGGATCCATTTGAGCATGCATTCTATTAATCTTAGGTTGCATTTAAGTTAATTTAGCTATAAAAATATATACTTTTATATTTTGTTTTGTTTTTTTAGGGAAAAGAGGTTTCAGAGGTGTTTGGTGGTGAAAAGGAGCAAAAAGAAGCAAAAATAGAGAAAGGATGCAGAGTTGGAATTCTATCACAATCTTATAAAATCTGTGATCGCATAAAATCTGTGATTGTGACACAGACCTATACTGCTAAACTTTCTATCGTAATTGTGAAAAACATCGTGATCATAGGAGGCTTAATTCCAAATTTTTTTGGCTAATTTTTGAGTTGGCGCACACCTATTTTGAGGGAAATCTAAGGGTCATTTGAGAAGACGATAAAAGGAGGACCAAAAACCTAATTTAGGGAGGTTAGAGATTGTTAGGCAATTTTTGCAAGTGCGCGGCTCGCAATAAATAGTAAAAGTATTGAGTATCGTTCCCATGAGGAGATTGATACCAAGTACTAGCCATAATTTTATCTCCACAAGCTAATAAAATAGATTTAATTGAAATAAAAAACTATATTAACTAACAAGGATAAATTCTAAATCTAAAATAAAAATTCAATAATCAAAAGATAGAGCCTAGATTCACTTCATTAGACACTTACTTCAATTACAGGATTTAATCTTAATTCAACTATTAATACAGTCAAGCGTAAATTACTAAAATTACTTAAAGTCTTTTTTGAGATCATTCAAGCATGTCAAAACTAATTACTGCCTATTTTCATGGTCAAGTAAATTGATTAAGACTCATTGAGTTTCTTAGAAATTTAATAGTCCCTAAAGGATTCATCTACTTTTATAATCGAGGTTCCTAACTTTCACAGGTCTATGAGCTAATAGACCATGCAACTTTCATTGTCTACTAACCTACCCAAAAGCATGCATTTAACCAGGCTTAAAATTAAATACAAGAATAAATAAAAGTAACCTGTAAAATTGACTGAATATTAACTTATTGAATTAGAACATAAAAATCCAAACAAGCAGTTGTCTAGCTACACAAATCCAAACCTTGAGTAAATTAGTTACACATGATGAAAATAATCATAATAAAAGGTATTCCAAACATGAGAATGTGATTGACTTAAAACTCTACTTCTTTTTTGCTCAAAATATCTCCGAATGCTTATTTGAATGAATTCTCTCCCTTTGAATTGATGAGTTAGTCCTCTTTTTATAGTCATCTCTTGCCCCCAAAACTTCTAATTCTAAAATATTCTCATTCTATAACCTTCCAATTTTGAAATCTTCTAAATCCATAATCCTGAATGAAAGAGGAAGATTTTTCATGAGTGCACACCCTAGCACATGGCCATGCACACAGGTGTGCACTAGTGCATGTATGCAAGCATGTACGTTAATTTTGTGTGCACACCCTAGCGCATGGCCATGCACATCGGTGTGTACTATTCTAAATTTGTGCATGACTACATGGCCGTGTGGTGGGGTATGCATAGCTTCTTTATTAGGCTTGGCTTTAATCATGTAAGTGCACACCTTCTTGCACAGTCGTGTGGTGAAGCGTGCAAGGTTCTTGATGAGAATACAATTGTATGTTAGCTTGTGTATGCAATTTGTGCAGACATGGTTCTAAACACGGTCTTTCACTAGCTTTAAATTATAAAACTGCAACAAATAATTTAATTAGATACTATAATGCACTTAATTATTAAAAAAACATGCATATGTATTCTTTAAAATGTATATTAAATAATATTATGCTAAATGCAAGTAAAATTAATAACAATTAAATAAACTTATGAAAATATATTATAAAACCAATAAAAATGCTCCTAAAATTATATGTATAAATGACACATAACAAATTCCCTCACACTAAACCTTTGCTTGTCCTTAAGCAAAAAATGCATAAGAACACTCATTAATACAACGAACTTAGCATATTGACAGACTTTTAAATGTCCATCTGCCACAATCTTAGGTTAATACAAAGCTTATAAATTAAAATCAAACTAATAATTCAATATTAAAGACAAAAATTTTACCAAGAGAAGAGCAACTTAACTGTTGAATTGCTGAAAACATGTAAATTGGTAATCAAGAAAAGTGAAAGTAAATGATACTATTTTCTACAACCTCATGCCACCCCTTGATTCCATCACATAAAATATATCAATTTTTATTTTATTTTATCAACAAGTGCATTTTATGCTCCATCTCGCTTTAATCTCTCTATTCTTCTCACTTTCAGTAATCCCCCGCTGTTCCAGTATTACTAAGCATGGACACTGTTAAATGAGTTTTTTTGGATATTCATACTTAGATTAGAGCATTGGAGTAGCTTTCAAAGCATAAAAATATAAAATTTATACATTGCTCTATAGAGAGTTTTTTTTTCAACTGCTATCAGGTTATATGCTATTGTCAAGGTGAGAACAAAAGATAACATCTAAGTATCACTTATAAATAGTTTTTTGAACTATCAATTTCTAGATTTAATTATTCAAAAGTAAGTAAGCATTAGGTTCATTAGAATTTCAAAAGTCTTTAATCTTAAACTGTCAACCTAACTTTAAAATTTAAAAATTAAGCATTAACAAAAGATTAGGAAACATGTACATTGAAATCACATTCAATGCACTCTGCTCATCATAGTGATAAATTATAAAAATTTAGTTTGTGTGAGTGTGTGTGGATGTAATCATGCAACATATAATATATGATATGATACAAAGATGGAATCAAATGCATAAAATATGTAATGCAATATATATTCTCTCACCCCACACTTAAACAAGTCAGTGTCCACAATGACTAATGAAGAAAAATAAATAAATGAGAGGTGAAAAGAATGACTTCCCTTAATTAGAGGAGGGCAAACAATGACCTAGGAAATAAAATGCACAAAAACAAAGAAATAGGAAATAAGCAATATAAATGGATAAAAAATAAAAATAAGCATAAAGAGTATATTAAAACTAGTGTAAGAAAAGAAACTGTACTAAATAAAAGAAAAATAAAATGAAATAAAGCAGTAAAACTAGGCGTCTTGGTCATGCTTATCCTCCACATCTATAGTGGTGATATCAACATCGTCAGGAGGAGAAGCATCTAATGCTGCATCATCTAGTGAACTATCATCCTCTTTGGTAGTGTTGAAATCCTTATAGCGGGGTCGGGGAGGTAACGCGATGCCCTTAGTTTGACAAAGCTGTTGTAGTCCATCACAAAGCCAAGTAAAGGTGGCAGTGTGGAAAAGTTGGGTATGCTGCATCTCAAGAATAGTGAGCTTTAAGTCACTGGGAGCAGCAGTGGAGGAAAAAGGAGTAGAGGTAGAAGGGCCTGCTGCTATAGTAGGGGGCATAGTAGACATCGGTAGAGGAATACTGGAGGTAGGAGGAGCAACTAGAGCATCACCAAGCAAGACATATCATCCATTGCACTTCGCAATAATACTGATGCTTCTTATGATATGCAGGTCGAAGGGAAGCATAGAACAAATCTCAGTCAGTCCAGTAAGTGAGCTAAAAACACCTAGTCCCTTAGTTAGTCGAGTAATATAGGAACCTCCACATAAAGCCCCTTTTTTTCCCTAGCCATCCCCTTCATGTACAGAGAAAATCCATATCCTAGATGAGGCATTAAACCTTTATGGAAACATCTTAATTAGCCACTATCCTTGTACTCTCTTGACAACTACATATGGTAAAGATAATTAACCTATGTAAATAGCGCAGGGTGGGGTTTCTTATACTGGAGCTTTTAGTGATGCGAGGGTTATAAGAGTTTGGATCTAAATTTCTTCCTCCCTCCAATAGATATCAAGAATTTCAATACCTAAGTCAATGAAAAACTATTGATAGTTTGGACAGGAAATAAAATTTTGGTAATGAAAACCACAATTGAGAGCAAAATCCATAAGCGAAAGAGAAAAATGATGACTGCCCAAACTAAATTGTATAGTACTAGGTTTGGAAAAAAAACTTATTTTTTCTTAAAAGAAAAGGTAGAGAGAAATTCAAGTAGGAGTTCTCGATATACATGTTGAACAAAAAGATCCCACTTAGAATTTGCTATCATACTCCTAACAGTATCTCCTAAACCAACTTCATCTAATGCTGTTGGAAAAAAATAATAACTTGGTTGAACAGGTAAAGGAGAGAGACGCATAAGTCTTGCCTGGTGAGTAGGGGATCTAAATTAAAGGAGGGGATGCATAGATGTATGGGAGGACTTAGGATCCGAGACACATGAAGGAGGTAGATGCTGGTTAGTGCGCTATCGTGTTACTCGACTAGTGAAGGATGCATTCTTTGTGTGCACCATTTTTTTTAGAAAAGGAAGGGAAAGAAAAATATATAAAAGAAAATAAAATTATAGGGGTAAAAGTAAAAGGAAGGAGATAAATGAGAGGATTGGGAGTGAAGAGTAAAAGAAATATACAGTAGAGGAGAAAAAGAAAGTAAAGATCTTGAAAAAGAAAGAAAAATAATAAGATAAAATGAAAGTGAAAGTGAATGATGGAAACAAAAAGGGTAATGGTATTATATGGGAAGGGTATGTCGGTTGAGGAAAGGAATGGGCCATGGCAGTTTAAGAAAGAAAAAATAAAACAAATAATAATAAAAATAAAAATTAAAAATTAAAAATTTAAAAAATAAATAAAAAAAATAAAAAATAATTAAAAGAAAATGGTAATTGAGGTTGCATAAAAAAATAAAATAAAATAAAAGGCAAGTAATGGTTACATGAGAAAAAGAAAATAATAAAATAAAATAAAATAATAAAAATAAAAATAATAATGAAAAGATATGGCAATTAATTAATGCATTATGCATGAATGAAAAGAATGTTTTGTTCACAAAAGGAAAAGAATGATGTACATGGTCATGCACTCTTCTATGTGCTGGATCGAGTATATGACCGTGTACTATTGAAAAAATTTTAGAGAAAAATTACATGGTTGTGTATTCATTTGTGTACTCATATGTGTACGCATAAAAATAAATACACGAGCAAGGACATGACCGTGCACATAACTGTGTATAAATGCCATACCTGGGCATGGCCAGTTACATGATTGTACACATCCACCTTTGTGGTTTTTGCAAAATTAAGCTGCAAAAAAAAACATAAAATAAAATAAAAATAAAAATAAAATATTGAAACAAATTAAAGTTGAATGGGTTGCCTCCCATTAAGCACTTGTTTAAAGTCATTAGCTCAACTGTATTTTACTGATGTTTTAGACTAAGTTGAGATGTGCAATTGCTGCACTTGTTGGGATAGCTTCATTATGAAAGTAGAGTTTTAATCTATATCCATTAACTTTAAAATCTCTAGTAACTGTACTCTACATTTCTATTGCTCCATAAGGATACACATGCTTGATAATGAAGGAGCCTGACCATTTAGACTTAAGTTTTCCAGGTAATAGCTTTGGCCTTGAATTAAATTGAAGTACATAGTCTCCTTCTTTAAATTCTTTCTTCATAATATGCTTGTCGTGCCATCTTTTTGTCCTTTCTTTGTAAATTTTGGCATTTTCATATGAATTAAGTATGAACTCCTTAAGTTCATTCAACTAAAGCAGTCTCTTCTCACCAGCTTTTTGTAAGTCAAAGTTTAGGAATTTAGTTGCCCAGAATGCTTTGTGCTCCAGTTCCATAGGTAGATGACATGACTTTCCATAAAGGAGTTAGAAGGGAGAGGAACTAATGGGGGTCTTGAATGCAGTTATGTAAGCCCATAGAGCATTATCGAGTTTAGTAGACCAGTCTTTTCTTAAAGCATTTACTATCTTTTCAAGTATAGACTTGATTGCTCTATTTAATATCTTGACTTGACCACTAGTCTGGGGGTGGTAAGTAGTTACAACCTTGTGAGTGACAACATATTTCTTTAATAAACCTTCAAACTGGTGATTGCAAAAATGTGTTCGACCATCATTGATTATAGCTAGAGGTGTCCTAAACTTGGAGAATATATTCTTGCAAATGAATCTTGTCACAACTCTAACATCATTGGTTGGTGATGCTATTGCTTCCACCCATTTGGATACATAGTCTACACCTACTAGAATGTATTTATTACCAAATGAGCTTGGTAAGGGACCTATGAAGTCTAGACTCCACACATAAAAGATCTCAACTTCAAGAATTCCATTTAGAAGCATCTCATTGCGTTTCCTTATGTTTCCTATTCCTTAACATCTGTCGCATTTTATTATAAAATTCCTAGCATCTTAAAAGAAAGTTGGCCAATAAAATCCACTCTGAAGAACTTTTGCTACAGTTTTAGTGGAATTAAAGTGTCCACATTCTAGAGAAGGACAGTGTGAAAGCACATCTTCAACTTCTTCTTCGGGAAAGCACCTCCTAATCAATCCATCTCCACACCTCTTATAGAAAAGAGGTTCTTCCTAATAATAAAATTTAATGTTAGAGAAAAATTTCTTCTTTTGTTAGTATAAAAGATTGGGAGGCAAGACACCACAAATTGGGTAATTTATAAAGTTTGCATACTAAGGTGCCATGTTCTTGACCTGTATTAGGTGTTCACCTTTGAAGTAGTCATCAATTGGTAGCTCATCATCTTTATTTAGGAGCTCTAACCTTGATAGATGGTTTGTAACAACATTTTTAGCCCTTGCTTTATCTTTGATTTCCATAACAAACTCTTGGACCAGAAGGATCCATTTAATAAGGTGTAGCTTAACAATTTTCTTTGAGAGGAGATACTTCAAAGCTGCGCAGTCTATAAAGACTATCACCTTGCTACCTGTCAAATAAGAATGAAATTTATCAATGGCAAATATGACTTTTAAAAGCTCTTTTTTAGTAGAAGCATAATTTAATTGGGCCTCATCCAATGTATGACTAGCATAGTAGATGGCATATGCTTCCTTGTTTCTTCTCTGTCCTAAAATAATACCTACAACATAGTCACTCACATCGCACATAATTTTAAAAGAAAGATTATAGTCAGGAGGTTGTAAGATTGGTGCTGAGATCAATGCTTCTTTTAACCTATAAAAAGAATCAAGTCAGTCTTTGTCAAATAAAAATAAAGTATCCTTGGCTAAAAGATTAGTAAGAGGTTTAACAATTTTTGAGAAGTCTTTAATAAATCTTCTGTAATAACTAGCATGTCCCAAAAAACTACAAATTCCTTTCATGCTTGTAGGAGATGGAAGTTTCTCAATCACTTTAATTTTGGCTTTATCAACCTCAATTCCTTTGTCAAACACTACGTGGCCTAAAAAAACTCATTTGGTTACCATAAAATGGCATTTTTCCCAGTTTAGAACTAGGTTAGCTTCATCACATCTTTGCAAAACTTTAGATAAATTGTTAGGACAATTATCAAAAGAGGTACCATAAATGGAAAAGTCATCCATGAATAATTCCATAATGTTCTCTACAAAATATGAGAAAATTGCCATCATGCACCTTTGAAAAGTAGTAGGAGCATTACATAACCCAAAGGGCATGTGCCTATAAGCATAAGTTCCATAGGGACAAGTGCAAGTAGTTTTTTCTTGGTCCTCTAGGTGGATAGGGATTTAAAAGAATCCTAAATACCCATCTAAGTACTAGAAAAAGGAATGCTAAGCTAATCTTTCTAATAATTGATCAATAAATGGGAGAGGAAAATGGTCTTTCCTAGTAGCTTTGTTCAACTTCAATGCACATTCTCCATCCTGTGATAGTTCTAGTGGGAATCAATTCATTATTTTTATTTTTAACAACTATGATCCCTCCTTTTTTAGGAACCACATGAATTGGGCTAACTTAATTACTATTTAAAATTGGATATATTATGCCAACATCTAACAACTTCATAATTTCCTTTTTAACCACTTTTTTCATGTTAGGATTTAGTCTACATTGATGTTCAATGGAAGGATTACAACCTTCCTTTAAATGAATCCTATGAATGCAAAAAGAAGGGCTAATCCCTTTCAAATCATCAATAATATACCTTATAATTTTTCTATGATCCCTAACCTATCTAAGCAGCTTATCCACTTGTTCACTATTTAATTATGCATTGATAATAATAGGATAAGTAGAATTAGGTCCTAGAAAAGCATACTTCAAGTTGGGATGAAGTTTCTTAAGCTCAACCTTTGGTGCATCTTCCTCTCTCTAAGTATAAATAGGGCATATATTATGCGGTAAGGTTCATACCTTAAAGATTTATAGTGTGGCAATATATGTTGTGCATTTAATGTGTTAGTATAAGCCACTACCTCACTGTTTTCTTCGTCGGAGTCTACCTAAAAAACTAGACTTTCTTTTAAATGGTCTTGGGGATGTTGCTGCTGAAAAACTTGCTTTACATAGCTTTGGATTATATCAATTTGAAAATTGTCTTCACCATGGAAGGATCTTTTGTCATTTTGAAAATGTCAAACTCCACAGTCTCTTCTCCAACTTCTAGTTTGATTTTTCCCTACTTCACATCAATAATTGCACCAGCTATAACAAGGAAAGGTCATCCTAGGATGATGGGGATTTAGAGATCTTCTTCCATCTCTAGAATCACGAAATCATAAGGCACATAGAATTCTCCAACTTTTACCGGTATGTCTTCCAAAATTCCTTTAGGGTAGACTATGGATCTATCAGCTAGTTGTAAAGAAATATTTGTAGGCTTGGGCTCACCTATATTTAATTTTCTACATAAAGATAAAGGCATAATGGTTACACTAGTGCCAAGATCACAAAGAGCTCTATGAATAGTAAATTTACTAATAACACAGGGTATAGTGATACTCCCTAGATCTTTAAGCTTTGGAGGGAGCTTATTTCTAATGACAACATTGCATTCTTCATTCATTGGAATAGTCTCATGATCATCCAATTTCCTTTTATTAGATATAATATCTTTAAGGCATTTGACATATTTTAGCATTTGAGTTATTGCTTCTAGAAAAGGAATGGTGATATTTAGCTGTTTGAACACCTTTAATACTTTCTGAAATTGCTTATCAAGTGCTTTGTTATTCATCCTTTAGAGAAAAGGTAAACATGGTGTCTTTTTCATCTCAGGTATCTGATTGACCTCATTTTCCTTTGACTTCTCTACTTTATCTTAAATCTACTCAGGTTCAACTCTTGGCTCTTTACCTTTATGTTCAATCTCAGGCAGTTGCTTCCCATTCCTTAAAGTCACTACTTTTGCTTACTCCTTTGGGTTCTTAGGTTGGTTTGGGAAGTGGCCCATTTGGCAAAAGTTAGAAAAGCTCACTTATGATGTGATTTGGTGTTCCAACATCTTATTGTGTGTGGCTAACTATTCCAACCTTGCATCCATCTACTTAAAATTCTCTTCATGCTGCTTAAAACCTTCTTCAAGTGTTTAATTTATCTTGCTTTGTGATTGGATGAAGTTTTCCATCATCATCTCAAGATTGGACCTGGGTTCGGGTTAAGGGTAAGTACTCTTTTGCTAAAAACCTAATGGTGTTTTGTACCCTTGATTTGAACTTGAAGCTTGGTTCCCTCTTTGATTTGACCATAAAAAATTTAGGTGTTCTCCATCCATGATTGTAGGTATTAGAGTATGGATTCCCTTGAGGTCTACCATTAAAATTATTTAAGGCATTGAGTTGTTCAATTAAGCAGCCTTGGGAATAAGAATCTCCTTGTTGACACTCCGTAGTAGAATGTCCTCCTCCACATACTTCATAAGATAGTACCTGTGATGGATAACTTGAGAAATTGAGCTTTTATAATTGTTTTATGAGGGAATCCAACTTAGCATTTACCATGCTCAAACTATCAGCCTCATACACTCCCACAGCTTTCCTAAGCTGATTTTGCTCTCCATGCCATTGAAAATTATTGGATGCCATCTTTTTTAAGAGTACATATGCATCATCCGGTGTTTTACTCATGAAAGAGCCTTTTCTAGTAGCATCTATAGTGATTTTCAAAGATTTAGATAGTCGTTGGTAGAATGTTTGCATAAGGAGCCAATTTGGAATGCCGTGATGAGGGTAATTTCTTTGTAGGTCTTTAAATCTCTCCTAAGCTTTGTAGAAAGACTCTCCAGGTTGTTGCCTGAACCCTATGAGGTCTTGGCGATATTTGGAAGTCTTTTTAGGTGGATAATATTTGGTGAGAAAAGCCTTAGAAAGTGTATCTCATGAGGTGATGGAGTTTGGTGCCAATGATCCCAACCACAATTTTGCCTTGTCCCTTAATAAGAAGGGAAACAACCTGAGGCGAATAGCATATGTGCTCACTCCATTGATTTGGAAAGTGTCACAAATGTCAAGGAAAGAAGATAGATGAGCATTGGGATCTTTCGATGGTAGTCCATCGAACTAATATTATAAAACCATTTAGATGTATACAGGTTTGATTTTGAAGGTGTTGGCTTTAATAGTCGTCTTCACAATATAATTTTGGCTTCTTGTAAGACTTGGAACCCTATATTCTTCTAAAGCTCTTACTGCTTGGTTAGCCATTCTTTTGTCTTTTTCTCATTTCTCCTTTCGGTTCTTTTTGCAAGTCTTTTTAATTTCTGGATTTGCTTTCTCTAGTTCAAGATGTTTTGATCTTGTCTGCATAAATAAGAATCAAATACCTGAAAAGAAAAAGTAAGAAAATAAAATAAAATAAAATATAATAAAAATAAAATGTTAGTCTAGCAAAAATAAAAAATGCACTAATATTGGTATTGCCGATCTCCCCGACAACAGAGCTAAAAACTTGAAATTTCATAAGTGCACGGTTCATAACAAGTAGTAAAGTTCGAGTATCTAGTATCATTTCTATGAGGAGATTGATACCAAGTACTAGCCATAATTTTATCTCCACAAGCTAACAAAATATATTTAATTGAAATAGAAAACTATATTAACTACCAAAGATAAATTCTAAATCTAAAATAAAAATTCAATAATCGAAAGATAGAGCCTGGATTTGCTTCACTAGACACTTGAATTACAAGATTTAATCTTAATTCAACTTATTAATACAGTCAAGGGTAAATTACTCAAATTACTTAAAGTCTTTTTTAAGGTCATTCAAGCATGTCAAAACTAATTACCGCCTATTTTCATGGTCAAGTAAATTAATTAAGACTCATTAAGTTCCTCAGCAATTTAATACTCCCCGAAGGATTTATCTACTTTCGTGATCGAGGTTGCTAAGTTTCACAAGTCTATGAGCTAATAGATCATGTAACTTTTATTGTCTACTAATCTACCTAAAAGCATGCATTTAACTAGGTCTAAAATCAAATACAAGAACATATAAAAGTAACTTATAAAATTAACTGAATATTAACTTATTGAATTAAAATATAAAAATCCAAACAAGTAGTAGTCTAGCTACACGAATCCAAACCTTGAGTAAATTAGTTACAAATGATGGAAATAATAATAATCAAAGGTAATCCAAACATGATAATGTGATTGACTTGAAACACTACTTAAACACTGCTCAAAATATCTCTGAATGCTTATTTAAATGAATTCTCCCCCTTTGAATTGATGAATTGGTCCTTTTTTTATAGCCATCTCTTGCCCTTAGAACTTCCAATTCTATAATATTCTCATTCTGTAATCTTTTAATTTTGAAATCTTCTCAATCTGTAATCTTTAATGAAAGAGGAAGATTTTTCATGAGTGCACACCCTAGCGTATGGCCATGTACATGGGTGTGCACTAAGGTGTGTATGCAAGAGTGTATGTTAATTTTGTGTGCACACCCTAGCGCATGGTCATGCATACGAGTGTGCACTATTCAAAATTTATGCACAACATGATACATGGTCGTGTGGTGGGGTATGTATAGCTTCTTTATCAGGCTTGGCTTTAATCATGTCAGTGCATACCTTCTTACACAATTATGTGGTGAGGCATTTATGATTCTTAATGAGAATATAGTCATGTGTTAGCCTGTGTATGCAATTTGTGTAGACATGATTCCAGACACGGTCGTGCACTAACTTCAGTTCATAAAACTATAATAAATAATTTAATTAGATACTATAATGCACTTAATTATTAAAAAAACATGCAAATGTATTCTTTAAAATACAAATTAAACAATACTATGCTAAATTCAAGTAAAATTAATAACAATTAAATCAACATCTGAAAATATATTATAAAACTAATAAAAATGCTCCTAAAATTATATGTATAAATGACACATAACAGAGAGGAAATTCCAAAGATATAAAAAAGCAATACCCAAAAGGGGATTTCTCTCCTTTGATAATCAAGACCCAATACACCCAAGAGAAAGAATAGAGGAGATGGAGAAGAAGAGGAAGTTAGAGAAGGAGCCTCGGTTGAAGACCCATAAGCTTTTTGATAACAATCTTAATCTCTCTTGCTCAATAGTGTTTATTTTATTAATCTTGTGGGTTGTTATTGAATATTGAATATTGAATAATGAATGTTAAAGCCATGAGTGGCTAGTTATCTTTGTATTGTTAGGATTTTGAGACCCATTTGATTCAAGTTAATTTGATAGATCTTATTTTCTATATATTGCATATTGTGCTTGTTATGCTTGTTGAATGTTGTATTATGGCCAAATACATCTTTATTTTAGATATATGCATCGAGAGATGGTGGATCTAATAGATCCACAAACACTAGTTAGATTGGTTATGACTTGAGAAAGCTTAACTTTATCTAATTCTCTTATGGGTTTTCCTTAATTCCTTATATGTTTGATGTTGGCTTATTTTATGGTGATGATGAGAGTTATGGCTTAAGCCATGACTTTGAGTTTTAATTAATTCATATGCATGTTAAGTTTAGTATTACTTGAGAGAGAGTGCTCAATGATCTTTGGAAAACTTGAGATATACAATTAGTTTAACTAAATATAACATTTAACTTGATGATGATGTGGTTTTTAATCTCCCAAAAACATTGCTTTTGTAATTGGTTTCCCTCCTCCATCATTTAGCTTAGTTATTATTAAATTTGCTAGTTGTATTAGTTTCTTATTTTACTTATTATTATTTGGTTGTTATTTTAGTTTATTAGTTGCTTTTATTCAAATTAATTCAAAAGCTCTAAAATAACTCAACTAGAACTAATAGGTGCTTAGTTTCTAATCTTGATGGGAACGATACTCTACTTATTACTTTATTACTTGCCGACTCATGAATATGTGGTCATCAGTAAGCTTTTTGGCACCATTCCTGGGGAATAGCTCAACTAACATCATAATTAGTGATAGTTTGTTAGGATTAGAGCAATTTTATTTTGTGTTTATTTTTAATTCTATTTTACTCTATTTTAGGTACTCTTGAAATGAGTTATCATTAAAAAAGGGAAGAATGGACTCTTTCAGAATAGAGATTTTTAGTTTTGAGGCTAACATGGTGACATCATTTTAAGATCAGCTTGCTACACTTTCAAGACAAATTGATGATTTGAATTTAAAGGGTAATGCTATTCCCTTCACTCCTTGTGAACTTTATGAATATTATCACATGTTTGGACATTCTATCTTTAAGTGTGGCTTTCAAAATGAAAACATGTATGGAGATGGTGTATGGGACAATTATATCTATATTGAGAATCAATTTCAACTAAAGCAACCCTGTAACCTTTTCTCCAATACTTACAACCAAGGGTGGATGAATTATCCTAATTTTTTGTGGAGTAACAATCAAAATTATCAAGGGTTTTTCAATCAATTCACTAAGCCACATCACTCAAATTTCAACCACAGTCAGTCTATGATAAGTTTGCAGCCATGAGGATAAAGTTTGACAAGTTCTTTAATGTCGTCAAATCCATAATGACTAGCCAAGATGAGAAATTTGATTAAATTATCAAGAACCAAGCTTTTTCCATTCATAATATTAAAGTCTAGCTAGGGCATTTGGCAAAATGTTGCCATAAGAGCATAAGGTCATTTACTAAGAAACACAGAGTTTAATGCCAAAGAACAAGTGAAGGCTATCAAACTAAGTAGTGGCAAAGAACTTTAAGTTCCTAAGGAAGTTCCATGGAGGGTTGAGGATGATAAGGAGAACTAAGAGAAGAGAAGTGAAAAAGCACAATAGCATAACAAAGGAAAACAAGTTGATGTGCAACAGAAATAAGTGGAGCAGCCCTCTATAGTTGACACATCCAATTATGCTCTAAGACTTCCATTCCTTTTAAGGCAAAGGGTCATGAATGAGGATGAGAAGAGATTTGTAAAATTCATGGAAAATTTTAAGAAGTTAGAGTCAGAGTTGACATTATTTGAAACATGGAATGAGATGCCCAAGTATACATAGCTTCTCAAGGACATCATCACCAATAAAAGGAAGTGGGATGACAATGAAATGGCGTCCTTGATTGAGTCTTTCAACTCTATAAAAGATGAGGAGGGTGAAAAGGTTGAAGTCATTGATGAGTGTGAAAGTGCATAAAAAGCCCTTTTTGTCAAACCTGACATTTTGATGAGTAATAATTTGATTCTCCCATCTATTAAGCAACCTTGTAATTTAGAGTTAAAGCCTTTGCCTAGCCACTTAAGATACACATTCTTAGGAGAGAATAACACTTTACCTATTATCATCTCCGACAAGTTATCCATTAAAGAAGAAGAAAGAGTGTGTAAAGTGATAAGAAAGAGGATTAAAGTGCTTGGATGGCCAAATTTTGACATTGAAGGGTTGAGTGTCTCCAATGTGATGCATAACATTCACATGGAAGATGGTTATATAGTTGTAAATAAGAAAGAAAGGGGAGTAATGTTCAAGATGAAAGATATTTTTATCTTTTATAAGGTATGCAAGGATAACTTTTATATTTTTTGTAATGCTTTTGAATTGTGTTTATTCAACCTTAGTAGGGTGTTACCAAGAAGTGAGGAGATTAATCTCATTTTACATTGAGAGAGTTAGCACTTTATGGTGGAAGAAGAATTAGTCTCAAGTAATATATTATTAAGCAAAGGGAGTGATTTCGATGAAGATAGTTCATAATCACATAAGAGTGCCAAGTTCTTAAAAAAGGAAACAAAAAGATGACATATTGATCACATCCCTAAAAACACACTTTAAATTAGAGATGTTATCTTATTAATCAAATCAAAGATGAAGCTACTTCAAGATAAGCTGAAAGCAAGATGGAATGGGCCTTTCAAGGATATACAATGAGATCTAAAAAGGGAGTTGGTTAAGCTAGAGACCTTAAATTAGCAATCCTTTTTATTTTATAATGTTTTTCTCATTTTAATTTTAGTTCTTATCATTTTTCATTTTGTTTTCATGAATTTAGGTTTGTCTAGTTTATATTTTTTGGTATCCTTGATTCTTTTATATGTTATATTTTAGGTTGAATTTTCTTCTAGGAGATGAATGAATTTTGGTTGTAACCATAGATCCTTTAACTCAAACACCTCCCACCTCACCTCACCATAATAAGGGAAGTAAAGTTCTTTTTTCCTTACCTTCTTTTTAGTTTTAGTTTTAGTTTTCATTTTAGCTTTAATTCACATATGAATTTTATGTTTATATATTCGTGTTTGTGAATTTTTCTTTTTGAGAATGTTTGTGCATAGTTTTCTTTATACATGTTGCATTTAGGGTCCCCAACACACATTGAGGACAATGTGTCATTTACGTGTTGGGGGGGGGGAGAATAATTTTACGTTTTGATATATCATGTGTATATTTGAGTACATATCATGCATTGCATTTCATTTATGGAATTTGGCCCAAATTTTTGAATTTTAATGCAACACTTGAAATTTTTGTGAATGGTCATTTTGATGAACTTTGTGTATGTTTTACTTTTATTAAGCTTATATTGTTGAATCTTCTCTTAATGGTTAATTTTAAGTTCTTTTAAGCTTTGTTAACACTTTGAGTTGATAATTTTTAGCTTTTAATCAACTTAATACATATTGTTGTTCATTTAATCATGTTGTGAGTTGATGTTTTAGGATTAAGTGTGGTGAATGAATTAGACTTCTCCCTAAGGTTGCTTTTGGTTATATGTGAAAGGAATTATAAAAATACTATATCCTATTCTTAAAAAAACAAAAAAAAAAAGAAAATTGTGCTAGGAGCTTAAATTCCTTTCTATTCCAATGCTCTAGTAAAAGACTAAGAGTATTCATAGAAACCTCTCAAGGTGTTCATGTTGAATATTTTGAGAAAGATGAGGAACTACTAAGAGAGGGAAGAATAACACAAATTAAAAATAAAATAAAGAGGAAAAGAGTTAATTTTCAGATGCCAAATTGAGAACCACCTCAGTGTGAAGTCTCTTTCATTCATTTATACTTTTTTTAAGACTTTGATTCATAATTATTTGTTTTTGAATAGACAACATGCTCTTTACTTAGTAATATGTGTTTCTCAACTTGAATGGTTAACTTTGTTTTTAGGAATTATAAGCTGATTATTAAGAGAAGGTTATGGTGTGAGCTTAATAAAATTTAGGATATACATTTTGTTCCTTGCATTGATAGTTTCTATGTTCTTGAGTTTGCTTAAGGATAAGCAAAGATTCAAGTGTGGAGGTATTTATTGGTGTTAAATTATATACACTTTTAGGATCCATTTAAGCATGCATTTATTAATCTTAGGTTTCATTTAGGTTAATTTAGCTATAAAAATAGATACTTTTATATTTCATTTTGTTTTTCTAGGGAAAAGAGGGTTTGGAGGTGTTTGATAGTGAAAAGGAGCAAAAACAAAGAAAGGGTGCAGAGCTGGAAAATGTCATGATCGTGAAAAACATCATGGGAGGCTCAATTCTAGATTTTTCTTGGCTGACTTTTGAACTGGCACACACCTATTTTGAGGGAAATCCAAGGGTCATTTGAGAAGATTGTAAAAGGAGGACCAAAAACATAATTTAGGGAGGTTAGAGATCATATTCTAAAGATAAAAAAAAATTAATACCCGAAAGGGATTTCTCTCCTTCCACAATCAAGACCCAATACACCCAAGAGAAAGAAAAGAAGAGATAGAGAAGAAGAGGAAGCTAGAGAAGGAGCCTCAATTGAAGAACCACAAGCTTCTTGATAACAATCTTAATCTCTCTTGCTCATTACTGTTTATTTTGTTAATCTCTTGTGTTGTTATTGAATAATGAATATTGAATGATGCATATTGAAGCCATAAATGGCTAGGTTTCTTTGTTGTTGGGATTTTGAGACCTATTTGATTCAAGTTAATTTGATAGATCTTATTTCTCTATATTGCATATTGTGCTTGTTATGCTTATTGAATGTTGTATTATGGCCAAATACATCTTTAGTTTAGATCTATAACTTTAGAGATGGTGGATTTAATAAACCCATAAACACAAGTTAGATTGGTTAAATGACTTGAGAAAGCTTAACTTTATCTAAATCTCTTATAGGTTTTGCTTAATGACTTATATGTTTGATGTTGGCTTATTTTTAAGGTGATGATGAGAGTTAAGCCATAACTTTGAGTTTTAATTGATTCATTTGCATGTTGAGTTAAGTATTACTTGAGAAAGAGTGGTTAATGATCTTTGGAAAATTTGAGATATACAATTAGTTTAAGTAAATCTACCATTTAACTTGATTATGATATGGTTCTTAATCTCCTAACAACATTGCTTTTATAACTAGTTTCCCTACCCCATCATTTAGTTTAGTTATTATTACATTTGCTAGTTGTATTAGTTTCTTATTTTACTTGTTACTATTTGCTTGTTATTTTAGTTTATTAGTTGCTTTTATTCAAATTAATTTGAAAGTTCTAAACTAACTCAACTAGAACTAATAGGTGCTTAGTTCCTAATCCTTGTGGGAACAATACTCTACTTACTACTTTATTACTTATCAACTCATGCACTTATGGTCATCAATAAGGAGAGAGAAGGGTACTGAGGATTGATATAAAAAATACAAAACAAAAAAAGGCTTTGGAAGAAAACAAAAGGGAGATATTGTAGAGAACCAAAAAAGAAGAAGCTTACAAAGAAGAGGGTTAAAAGAGGCTTTCACGTAGAGGCCTAAGAGGAGAAAAGACTGAAAAAAGCTTACTGTGACTTGTTAGCTAAGAATTTTAGAAAGTGAACCTATTTTTGAGGGTTAAAGATAGGAGTTGTAACTCTGTGCTCTTTATATAATAATTCCTTTTGCTTAAAGTTAGTTTTAGATTTCATTTTAAGTTGAGATTCTCATTCAAATTATTGGTACATTTTTTATGCATGCATGATTTTGGTGCTCCCTTTCCTTTCTAAAAAATCAATTTCAAAATAAGTTTTGATTTGCTGGTGCAATAAAGCATTGCCTATGCAATAAGGTTTCACCCTATTGCACTTATGCAATACTTAATCATGATAAGGCGTCGCCATAATAATTAGATATACAAATTAGTTATTTCCACCATTTCTTTATGATTTCATGTTAATGTTTTGTTGTTTTCTCTCTGTAATAAAATTAGAATTTTTGGTTATATTTATATAAGCCTTTTATAATATTTTTGATATGTGCATTCTATTTTATATTTTGTTGATTTAGCATTTGCATAAGAATTAATTATTTATGTTCTATTTAAAATTTCTTTTATGCGTTTTTTATTTTATTTTAAGTTAGTAAATGTGAATATTAGTGGCCCATTTGTTATATTCTATAATTTATCTTCTGTTTAATTAAATACATTCTAGTTATATATTTTATGTCTTGATTTTTTTATGTGAACAAGGCATCAGATAATGCACCAGGACATCCCAGCTAGGCTGTAGCATTTACTTTATACGCCAAAACAAAGCTATTTATTAATTGAAAAAATAATACAAAAGTTTGATACAACCTTGAAGGCAAGAAAAAAAACAAGACTAAAATTATCTAAACCTATGAGAATGATAGCCAATAACATCATTATGAACTAAGTCTAAACATTCTGCAAGAAATGAGGAGCACCAAGTTTTGCTAGATAAAGAAAGAGCCAAGTTGGATAGCTTATTAGCGACCATATTACCCTCCCTATAAATATGACTAACATAAACCTGAGTTTTTGAAAAAGAAACCAGAAAATGGTGCCAATCTCTCCTCAAATGCCAAGGCACCTCAGTGCTCCTATGCCAAATTAGATTTTACTATGAGAAGAGAATCACTTTAAATCCAAAGAGGATTAAAATTAAGATGAATACCATACTATAAAGCAACCATCACCATAACCAATTCTACTTCAAAGGCATAACGAATACCCATAGGAACAATAAAAGATTTGACAGAAGCACCACTAAAAAGACTAAAAATACCACTAGCTCCAGTAACACCTGGACAACCTTTGATAGCTCCATCAGTGTTGACTTTGTTCCATCCTTGAAGAGGAGGGATCCAATAAATAGCATAAGGGATGGAGGGAGGTTTCAAAATGCTTGCTATATGGAGACATCAAAGGATTAATAAATCCTCTAGAGAATTTTGCATATGGCCTGATTTATGAGCTTCGACTTCCTTAATGGAATTGTAAAGCTTTAGAAGTGAGACAATAATTAGAACAAAATAACCTTGAAAAATAGCTTGATTTCTAGCATTCCATAAAATCTAAAAGTAAGAAACAATACCTACTCTCAAAAGAGTAGAAATTTAGCTTGAAAAGTGATTGGATGTTGCTCAAAGATACAATTCAAGGGGCAAATCAAAAATTTTAAAGCAAACCTGGAAAAGGCTTTAAAGGGATGTCCAAATGGAGTAAGCATACGGGCAAGAAAATTAGCACATGATCAGATGTCTTTATGGCAGAATGGCATAGATGACATTGAGAGACTGTAAGGAAAATTTTGCATTAAAGATTGTCATCTAAAGGAAGGTGATTAAGAAATGCCTACAGCATAGGAAAGACATGCTTGGTGAAAGGTAATGCTGCCATAAGTCTCTACCCTAGGACACCTCAGGGGAAGCCACCAGAAAGAAATCATAGGCCAGCTTATAAGAAAAAATTCCTGTGGGAGAAAAATGCCAAACAAAACAATTATCATTAAAGGCCAAGAAAATCACCTTATTGCATGCAGCAACAATATAGGGGAAAGTAGAGGAGAAACCATCTATAAAGTGCAAAGAGCTATCCCAATAGACCTTATTAGTAGTAGTTTATAGATGTTTCCTAGCCGCACTTGGAATTCCAATACAATTACTAATAGAAAAACCAAAGAAAATTTGAGGTCTAAAAATTAAGCTTGGACTTGAATAAGGGAAGCCATTGAGTAGAACTTTGGAAATCAAGATAAATTGATTTAATGGAATGCCAAATTAAGAAGCAAATATAAGAACTTTGTAGAGAGTTATGCTTCAAAACTCTCAGTCTTAGAAAAGAATAGACAAAAGAGTTGCTACTGCAAAGTTTCTAAGAAACTTGGCTTAGAATGGCTTTATTAAAACAATGTAATCTCTTTAAGGAAAGTCCACCCTCATCAAGAGGAGCACAACACTTATCGTGATGACTAAAATTAATTTTTTACAGTGCACTAAACCTATTTAATGAAAATTTTAGAGGGCTTTTTCCTTAGATTTAAGTAGGGAAGCAGGCCATTTATATATCATAAAATAATGTAGCAGAGAAACATAAATAAAAGAATTAATCAAAGCAAGTCTACCCGCCATAAAAAGAGAGTGACCCTTCCAATCATCCAATTTGGTAATAATTCAGTCTGCATTAGATTTCAACCACTTAGTTTTTGGAGTACCAATGAACAAAGGAACCCTAAGATAAACAAATGGAAGATCACCAGCTCGTATACCTACTCTAGAACACAACTTGGTTGCACGGGGACCAGAAATACCTTTACCCAAAAAAAGCTCAAATTTCTCCCAATTAACCTTTTGACTAGAGAGACAACCATATTCAATGAAAACATTAGCAAGTAAATTAATATTAGAACGATTAGCTTTGCAGAAAATGAGGATGTCATCAGCATAAAATAGATGAGAAAGACTAATAATTTGGCCACCACTAGACATCATAGAAAATTTGCCCAAATTAACAAGAGAAGAGAGTCTACAGCATAGGAAATCTTCTGCTAGAGAAAATAACAAGGGTGAAAGAGGGTCACCTTGTCTAACTCCCTAGAGACAGAGAAATAACCATTTGGAGTACCATTAATAAGAATGGACAAATTAGCATATTCAAAAACAACCCAAATCGAATCATAAAAAATATTGGAGAAACCAAAGCTATATAGGACTACCTGAATAAAGCCCCACTCCATTGAATCAAAAGCCTTTTTAATATTAATCTTTAAAGCCAAGTTTCCTCCTTAACATAGATGCTTCATGATATTAAAACATTTAGAGGCAACTACAATGCAGTCTTTTATATTTCTTCCTTTTAAAAAACCAAATTGATTATTTGAGAAAATCTAAGAAGTAATAGGGCTTAAGTAATTTGCTAAAATGTTAATAATAATCTTAAAAAGAAAATTACTAATTATTGTCCATCGAATTAGCACCAATCACTTTAGGAAGAGGAACCATAAGACTAGAGTTTAGACTATTCAATAAAGAGCTAGAGGAAAAAAAACTATGAATAACATTACATAAATCATAGCCAACAATATTCTAGCATGAGCAAAAAAAAAAAGACCTATAAAGCCGTAAGGACTTGGTGCACTATGAGGATCCATCTAAAAAACCACAGAGTGAATGCAGTCATTAGAAGGCATTATAATGAGCATATTATTTTTGGCCTTTGAAACCAATATAGGAATGACATCCTTAATTCCATGGAAATCTCTAGGAGTTGAATTCGAGGTAAATAAATTGGAGAAACATGAAATGATATGATTTTTAATGAGTATCAAATCATTCTAGAAAGAACCATCAATTAATAGAGAATTACTAATAATATTTTAAGCCTGACGCTGAGCAAGTAAAGCATAATAAAACTTTAAATTTTAATCACCCTCTCTTAACCATCTAATTAGACTCTTGTATTTATTTAGACATTCCTTGTAGGCTAAGTGAATATCAAGAGAATTACTAGCGTTAAGCTCTTGCTTATGTAAATCCTTTGAGAAACCTTGAAGCTCAATTTTATTCTGAATAGAAAGCAAGTTCTATTTGGCTTGAGAAATAAGAGTGTCAACATGGTCAAAAGTATTTTTATTCCAAGCACATAAAAACACTTGAAGAAGCTTCAATTTTGTCATAATAATAGTAATAGGATGACTAGAGATAGCAAGAGAGTGCTAAAAGTTAGCAACTGCAGGCAAGAAATCATCATGAGACGTCCATATGGACATAACCAAAAAGGTTGAGGGTCTGAAGTGGAATTATAACAAGAAAGCAAAAAAGAGTTATGGTCAGAGCAAGGGTGCGCAAAAGTATGGCACTCAATAGAATTCTAGTTATGGAAAGAAGCGTCAGAGTAAAAAGCACGATATAAACAAATATTAACATAATGAATACCATGTTTGTTATTAGTCTAGGTATAAAAGGAACCCTTTATATCAAGACAAGTTAAAGCACAATTATTCATGGTTTAAATAAAATCCTGACAAGAGCGAGCATTAGGAGGTAACCAAGCTTCTCATGTGCACCAAAATAAGCATTAAAATCACCAATCAAAAACCAACTATCATTAATCAAGGAAGAGAGGTATTCCAATTTACCCCATAGACCTCTTCTCACTGAGTGTAGGACATTTGCATAGACATAAGTGACAAATTGAGATTGTAAGTTCACCTAATACTCAATTGCGATATGTTGAGAAAAGCTTGAGAAAACATTAACATTCCCTGCACCCAAATTATCATCTACACACAACCATAAGGTAGGAAAGTCTAAGCGATTAGCAACTATAAAGGAAAACTTTAGAGAATTCAAAAAACTACTATTAATAGAGTCAAAAGCCATGTTTTGTTCAGTAAGACATATAAAGGAAGGCCTATAAGAACTTCAAAAATTAAATAATGCTCTTTATTTACTAAGGTTGCCCAAACCCTTACAATACAAATACAAGACATTCATGGGGAAGAGACATTAGAGACAAACTTGGTTTGAGGTCATTTTCCTATTAAAATAGGAGCACTAGACTTGCCTTTCTTTTTTTTTTGGCCAAATGCAGTATGCCAATCTTCAGACTTGTCCAACTTAGCTAGATCAGCCCAAGCCTCTTTTAAAACAACATTCATTTCAACTGATGCTACATTAGGACAAGGATGAATATTGGAGGAACAAGAGACATCGCTTAAAATAGCAAGCACATGTTCATTGTCATTCTTGTCATTTCCAGTGGAGACAACAATATCATTAATGGCATTATCAACATTCCCGGCCGAAGCAACCACAACATTTTTTACCAAATCATTTGGAGCTTTGGTGACATTAACAAAGGTCCTAATGGTTGGATCAACATCTGGAATAGTAGAAATTTATGGAGCCATAGTTTCCTTCAGATGAGTGAAGGCTGTATTAATTGGAATGCTATAGCTAGAATCACATTTTTAGCACCAAACTCTCTACGCCTGAGAGCGGCCTTTATATTTTCTTCTTGGCAAAACCTCTCTAAGTTGTTCAGGCTTTTGAGGTGCTTATGAGTCTTGAATTTTCACTAAATGATAGTTAATTGCTCCATGGCCGATGGAGTTATAAGAATGAAAAAATTTAGGTAAATGTTCATAGACAATGTCTATGTCAAAAAGCACTCCATTACATTCTAACATAAGCAAGTGTTGTAAAGGATTTGCCAGGTCAATGTTAATCAGGATGGGCAAAACACCCAAGTTCAATAAGAGTAGCTCAGTCTATATGAATCGGGGTGCCTATATTATGTGAAATATCAATGAGGATTTGCTAGTCCTATAGCCCCTAAGGAAGCCTATAAAACCTAACCCATAACTGAGTTAACGCTGTTTTTTCCTTATAAGGATTGAACCTAAGAGTCCACTACTGCAAACGAAGAATATCAGGTTTGAGCAAAATTAAGCCATAATTGTAGACATGATATTTGGTAGTAGCTAATGCAAAAGAACATGGTAGAAGCCACGACTAAGCGAAATTAGATGCCAATTCTCTCTAATATGCCAAACTGAAGATAATTTTTCCTTCAGCATTATGAGGATCCAAGGGGACTCTCTTTTACCTAATACAACCCTCGCGATTAAGGAATGTTGGCAGAGGAAAAGTTTGGATTAGTAAATTTTGATGTTTATTTTTATGGCCTGGAAGGTTCCCTGTTTAGGAGCAATACTTTAAAAAATGGGTGCAGAGGGTGGCAACGAAAGCAGCGTGTTAGTCACCATAACTAAAGCAAAGCTTTTGCTGAATAGTTTTGGAACATCAGGAGGTTGAGTTTCCAGAGCAAGATTGGGGAACAGGGTTTTGGAAATTTGTTGACAAAAAATAACTGAGAGTTATTGACATATGAAGGAAGCTCAAGCGGCATTAAGGTTTTAACTCAAAATCATTTTTATGTCTTAATTAATTACATCTTATTTTATTTTTTAAAGAATTAACTTATGGTTTCTTTTGTAGGTTTTTTTATGGGCTAATTAATTGAATTTTCAAGGTTTATCCATTTAAGTGACAATTTAGTCACTTTATAGTTAACCTTAGTATTAAATTTTTTATTTTTATTTTTTTTCTTTTACTTTATTTTATGTTTATCTTGTATGTGAAAAGAGTGTAATTCATTTCTCCCCCCCTTTCTTTGTGTGTTTGTTTTATTTTATTTTATTTTTATTATTTATTCATTTATTTGTATGTTTACAAGGATGTAATTCTTTTCTCTGTCCCCCAATTCTTCTGTATGAGCATTTTATTTATTTATCTATATTGTTAATATATTTATGGATGTATGATGTGATGGATATTAGATTTAATTACATGAAATTGAATAATTGTAAACTTGGACTTAATTATAAAACCTAAAAATTGTTTGGAGGCAAATTGCAACTTTGCATGTAAATAAGGAAATAATTAAATAATTAAAGATAATAAAACATATAAACATAGCTATAAGGTTGGGTGGGCTTCCAAAAATCCATACTTAGTTTCTATGGAATCCAGTTTCTATAAAAGTTTTCTCGGGTCTCATTTAGGTGGTGACTCTATCTCTGACCTAGGCTATAAGCCCCTATTATACTTCCTAATGGGCCCTGAGCCCACACAATGCCATGGTCGTAAAAAACTTGGGCATGTACTAAACCCCATTGCCTATAATAACATTTAATTGTATTATAGAAAATAGTTCAACAATTAAAGATGTTGGTCTATAAAGTACATCATGTTTTGGTTAGTGCACACATGAGATACATAGTCACTAGTAGGATTACCCACCACATGGTCCTTTAATAACCAATTGATAACCACAACACCATTATATTATAAACACAACTTGAAGTTCATATTGACCATGCTCGATCAAATAAGGCATGGCAAACAACTGTTGTTGTTTATGTATATCATTAATAACCACATGTGTATAGCGAAAGACTAGTCACTAAATAAAATATCAGGTATATTTTCAGTCGAATGTTCAATTATGTAGAACTTCCTTTAAATTTGTCCATATATGGAATAGTTCTAATGGCATGTTGGTGGTAACATATCTGAATCTTTTACTATGTTGTTGCATAATATATCCAACTTTTAAACCAAATAAAACTCTGTCGTTAAAGTGCTAAAGAATGTTGGAAATTTTTTCCAATACCTAGACCTTAGAACCAGTCTCGAATAAAATTCACAACCACAATTAAGGAGTGATATTGAGGTTCTTATCACACAATTACCATAAATTCTTCCATGTGCTAGTATCAAACCTAACCACTATAACTGTTTTACCACCAGTCGTGATCACCTTTGTACATGCATAATTCTTATGCATTAGCCTCAATTTGAATTAACCATTCAGAGGAACACCATTATTATACATAGATCTTCCCAAAAAATTAAAATTTCATATGATCTTTAATTATTTAATATAAGCATTACTTGAAGCAAAATTCACTTGCTCAATATTCAAAAATAAGAGTTTTTAATCAATTATATTGTAGGGCATGGCTTCACATAGTTTACCAAATTATCCAGCAGACTATTATCAAATAACAACCAATGAATAGCCATAAACTCCAACATAGTAGAAAAATGATTCCTTAAAATACTCGACTGGATTTTGAGTTTTAAATTAATAAATAGATAACAACTGATACATATGAATGATTAACACCATTTTATTTACCTTTGCCAATATAGCATTTTATTATCACACTTCTTGCTGCTTATTAGATGCAATGGTTGGTACTATTTCAAATGTGTTCCTATCCACTCCTGTGTGTCTACTAGTTCTAAACCTGAATCAAAGTACTAGAAATAAGCCTATTAGAAAATGTGAAATTTTAATTTTTCTAATATTAAGTTAAATTAACTATTTTTGTAGTTACAAATAATAATATTATTTAATAATGTAATATTAATTTTAAAATAAAGTAGATAAAAAAGAGTGAATAGACTTTGGTGGTCAATATGACATACATTTGCCATTGATTGAATTTTTATATAACAATAGTTATCATGCAAGTATTTAGATAGCTCCGTATGAAGCACTATATGGTAGAAAGTGTAGATCACCATTATGTTGGGAAGTTGGAGAGAGATAGCTGACAGGTTTGTAATTGGTGCATATTACTTTTGAGAAGGTTCCCATTATTCAGCAGCGTTTGAGGATAGCTTTCAGTAGATAGAAGAGCTATGCAAATCCTCAGAGGAAGGATGTGTCATTTTTCGTTGGAGATATGGTGTTTCTTAGGGCGTCTCCAATGACAGGGGTTATGAGGTTTCATAAAAAAGGTAAATTTTTCGTGAGATACATTGGACTTTTGAGATATGTTCAAGAGTTGGACAAGTAGCTTATAGATTGGTGTTGCCACCTGAATTATCTCGAATTCACCTTGTGTTCCATGTATCTATGTTGAGGAAGTATGTTCTTGATCCTTCTCACATTCTCCAGCCTCAAATAGTGGAGTTTAGTGAAGATCTATCATATGAGGAATATCCTATGGCGATTCTAGATTGCCAAGTTCGTCAGCTTCACACTAAGGAGATCCTAATAGTGAAGGTGTAATGGAGCAACCACACAATAGAGGACTATATGTGGGAGATGGAGGCAGTGATGCTGGTGGCCTATCCCTATCTCTTTTATTAAAAATATTTTTTGCATCTTTTATTTATAAAAAATTTGAGGATGAATTTCTTTTAAAGGGGGAAGACTAATACATTCTTAATTATTATGAATTAATTAAGAATTTAAATGCGAATTTTATTTTATTAATATTAAATGGGGATTATTAAATTTAATTAATTTTATTAAATTGGTGTTAAAATTATAGTGTTAATAAAAATGTACTTTAATTTTAAAAGTAAATTTTATACATGTATATATATACATAAGTGTGCAATTATTGAAATATGTATATTTTTTATATATTATATTCATATATGTACTTTTTTAGGACAAATTGTTGTACGTATTGAAAGGTTTTCGAAAATATTTTTTATGAATTTTTTGAATTCTCGTGGTCTCAGGTTACTGTTCACAACACTATTCTTGAGCCTAAAAATTTTGTATATTTTTAATAAATTCTACTAATTATTTTAAGCAAGTTTTGTTAAGGAAGTTTAATAAATTTGACGCTTTATGCACACTTGCTAGGTTTTATGCACACTATTCTAAGGTAGGTTCTTAGGGTTTTTTGGCCTTTCAAATGTGTTATCAAAGTCCATTTTACCAAATTCAACCTCAATTTTAGCACATGACACCTAATGGAGTTTACACGCACTTTTGAGCGATATCCGCTGATCCTCGGGTTGTTTTGGACCATTTTATGACCACTTTTGGAGGTGTTGGAGCCTTCCTAACTTGTTTCTAAAGTCCATTTTATCAAAATTAATTTTCATTTTTTCATAAAGCTGGGTATCGGTTTAACAAAATTCACACCGACCCAACAAGTTGAGTATTCTGAGAGGAGTTTTCTTGAAATAAACCTCTTATTATTTTGATAATTTATATTTTGCAAGGTTGGAGCATAACTTAATGGCTTGGTGATTGATTTTGCACATTGGTGGGGTCGGTTAGGTTTTCAAGGTTGCACACTTTAGAGGTTTTACGAACAAGCAGACTCTAGTTATCTCAGGGATTCATTTCATCATTGGACCTTTTTTGGGGACAATGAAATTTGAGGTATGACAGTTGCCCCCTACTTCATATGTGTTGCATAGCCACCTAGCGCTAATGTCAATACATGTGAAGCAAATGCAAAGATGTAAAAAACATTTTAGTAGGGAGAGAGGTACTTACCTGTGGGTCATCTTTAGACGTCTTGTCAAGATTTGACTATTGTTGTTGTGTTTTGTTTATTCCTATATGTGACTTGGTCATCACATAAGGTGCTATTTGGGACATATGCAAGCTTGTGATTCATGCAAAGTGCATTGGAATTTATATGACTATAACCTTCTTAGGCATCATGCAAATAAAGATGCTACTAAGCAAAGAGAGATGCAACTATAACCTTTTTAGGTGCCACACGAATGAACATGCTATTAAGCAATGAAAATGTGACTATATCCTTCTTAGGTGTCATGCGAATGAACATGTGACTAAGCAATGAAAAAGTGATTATAACCTTCTTAGGTGTCACGCAAATGAACATGCTATTAAGCAATGAAAATGTGACTCTAACCTTCTTAGGTGTCACGCGAATGAACCTAAGCAGTGTGAAGATGCTCCTAAGCAATGCGAATGCTCCTAAGCAATATGAGAGTGCTTTTAAGCAATGTGAGGATGCTTCTAAGCAATGAAAAGATGCTTCTAAGTGGTGAAAATGCTTTTTAGCAATGTGAAGCAATGTGAGAGTGCTTCTAAGCAATGAGAAGATGCTCCTAAGCAATAAGAGAGTACTTATAAGCAATGTGAATGCTTCTAAGCAATGTAAGAGTGCTCCTAAGCGATGTGAATGTTTTTAAGTAATGTGACAATGATTCTAAGCGATGTGAATTCTTTTAAGTAATGTGAGAGTGCTTTTAAGCGATGTGAATGCTTCTAAGCAATGTGAAGTGATGTGGGAGTGCTTCTAAGCAATGAGTGAGTCTCCTAAGTAATGTGAGAGTACTTCTAAGTAATAAAAGTGCTTTTAAGTAGTGTGAGAGTGCTTTTAAGCAATATGAAGATGCTCCTAAGCAATGTGAATGCTCCTAAGCAACATGAGAGTGCTTCTAAGCAATGAGTGAGTGCTCTTAAGCAATGTGAGAGTGCTTCTAAGTAATGTGAATGAGGTAGTAGTGATGATGCAGTGATGATGCAACAATGATGCAATAGTGATGTAATGATGATGCAGTAATGATAAGGTAATGACATCATTATTTTGATGATTTGGAGAGAGATATCTTTACAGTGAATTTTTCTTTATCTTCTTCTTTCATACGGTGTTGAATTTTCTAAAAAAGGTAGCGCGTGTGCAGTGTCTTTAGACAGATGGAGTCTATATCAGTGTACTTTTATGTGATTTTTGCATATGCCTTATGCTCATTTGAAATTTTAGGACTGTAGAAGTGAGTGTGTAAAGTCTTAAAGTGTGCGTAAAACCATAAAAGAGCACGTGGAAGGGGGAAGTGCGCATGACTTCACTTGGTCATGCACTTGTGCATGTGGCCATGCTCTTGGCACATGGTCATGTGCTTTCTCCCCTCTGGGCCTTTTTAAACAACTATTTTGGAGGTTTGGGGAGGCTTCGTTCAAACTTTTTTAAGTGTTTTCTGACTTTTCTTAACCCTTTTTGTGTTTCGGGTGCTATCTGCTCTATTTTTTCTTATATACTTTCATTTTCTTCTATGTAAAATGGAGTTCCGTAACATTCCTAAGGGTCTGGAGGATATTTTTGTTGATGTTGATGTTGAGGGTGACTTTATAAAGACCACTAGAGCTAGGATGTCCACTGTAGGGACTAGCACATCTAGTGCTCAGAGTTCTTAGCCATCTATTATTTATAGCTTAGAGACTCATGCTTGGGTGCATCATCATTACGAGGTTGGTCCTTCATTGCCCTTATCTTTTAAAGCTTGTTCATTGGTTGTTTTGCTATTTATTTTGCTGTATGAGGTTGTTGTAGTTGTAGTTTCGTATCTATTAATGTAACTATCTATCTAATCATAGCTTTATTGTAATGTTGTGATCATTTACTAGTGTTTCCTATGATTTTTTTTGCTTTTATTATTGTTTTGATCTTATTAAATGACAAAGAGAGAGATATGTTAGTATTTAGTAGTTGTACAAATGCTTAATAGTGTACCTATTATTTGTAGCCTCAAAGATATATTATTATGTTGCTTGGTAGTTTCAATAGAGTCAACATGTATTATCAGGGCCTCTTGATGTGTGTGAAGCAGTTGATTACTAGGAAGAGCTTTGATGGAGCCATTACTGCATTATCTTATGACTCGTATGCGTTAAGTCAGGTTACCATTTATGCATTGATAGAGCAGTGGATAGACACAATGCATACTTTCCATCTACCTATTGGGGAGATAACTATTACCCATTTATATTTTATCACTATCATGGGCTTGAGCTTTTTTGGAGAGCTTGTTCCTTTCAGTAAGGAGGAGTGTAGTATTACTGTGGCGAGGAGGTGCCTCACGATGGATTTACTTAGGGTGGTCACACCAATGAAGTCTGGTTGCTTGTATCTAGCTCGTTATATGGAGTTTGTTTCTTCCCTGTAGACTCTATACAATGATGGTTTGTCTCAGCAGAATAAGTGGCTTATTGCATTTTGTTTTATTTGCTTAGTGTTATTATCTTCTTGAACCCTTTAGGTACAGGTGATTTGCGATTTTTGTATATCTTGAGAGATCTAGATAGCTTATTGAGGTATTATTAGGGCACTATTGCCTTTTCTCATATGTACTCAGGCCTTGACATAGCATGCCGAGGTGGCTCGAGGATATGTAGATGCTTGTTCATGCTGGACGTGAGTAGGAGTTCTGTTCTCTTTTTTTCTGCTTTTAGGTTTATTATTTATGACCCTCTGATTTTGACAGATTTGGGCATATGAGTTTAGGATTCTCCCTCGCCCCTCCGTTGAGCATTTCTAGGAGGATGGCTTCCCTTGTTATTCTCACTAGATCAGAAAGACTACTAATTTCATTGAGAATTGCATGGTAGCTCGAGACTATATGAGGAAGCTAATTCCTGATAAGGTATATCTAATTTTTGGTGTGTTGGTTATTTCTTTCTTAAGGATCTTTTATTCATTTTTACCCTTTGAGTAGATTTTTCTTCATTGGTGGGTATTGAGGTCTCATTGGACGACAAAGATGGTAGCTACATGGCAGTTGATGGAGAGATGGGTGTTGCTCTTTGGCCTCATTTGTAGAGTGTGGTATTTGGGTGAGTGAGTCCATCGTTTATGGGATGGCCCATATATGAGGAGAGTTCCCATCCCTCCTCCTAGTGACATGTTCTAGGGCCATGAGCTTTGTGGTGATGATCTTGCTACTGATATGATGGTATTCCCCTTTGAGAGCCTCGTAGAGAGTATGGGTTTACCTTATAATGATGTATTGATCCCTCATCTGATTGATGTTGTAGCTAGTGGGACCTTTCCTTCACCTCCACCTTCTTAGGTAAATGCATCTCGTCCTTCGGGCTCGAGGATTAGGCCATCATGCTGGTCATCAAGAATTACTTCTTCTGATCCGGTAAGCCTTTATGCCTATTTTGGTGCAAGCTTGTACCAAACTTCATTAGTAATAATCTATGATTGACATGAGTTATGAGAACTTATCTGCAGCGACGTCGGAGAAGATCCAAATCTTATTTTGAGGAGGAGGAGGGCACATTCCATACTGAGGCGACTACCCATGTCGGTGGTGTGGCTTTTGGTAATACTACTCTTGGGGACTTAACGATTCAGTCATCTTTGTCTTTACTTGGGATGGATATCCTTGGTAGAGTAGTGAGTTTCGATTTGCATAGACCTGGCTTTTCTCAGCCTGGTGTTGCTCCTACTGATGCTACCCATGTTCGTGTTCTCCACTTATTCTTACTTGTGTTTCATTTATTTAGTGGGTGGTGGTTGACTTATTTGCTTGCTTTTGTAGATTCCTATCTCCTTTAGCCAGTACTGGTATATTGTTGTAGGGAGTGTGCAGTAGTGCTTTTTGGAGTTTGCTACCACTCAGAGGGTATGCCTTCTTTATTGTACTCATTGATTTTATGCACATGTTTTATGTATGAGTGTATAATATGCAATATGTAATGCAGGTTGAGCACCGTCTCACTAGTCATGAATGGGAGTAGGAGCATGGAGCTTATTGTGATCGTATTAGTGAGCTGGAGTCATGGCTATCATCCTTTATGATGAATGTTGATGAGTCAAGACTCGATGAGCGAGATCCTTGAGCAGGATTACTACTTACTTCTGATGGCAGCCACGACCGATGTAGCTGTTTTAAGGGCTAGGTGTAGGACTTTTGGCCTGTGGTTTGTTTCGTTGTATTTTTTTCTCGAGGTTATGGACTCTAGGTGTTGTATCTAGGCATTTGTACCACATGTTGTATGGTGCTTGTACGATGATGATTGTATATGGTTCTTATTATGTATTATTGATGATGATGTTTGCCATTACTATTGTCTACCTCTGTTCCCTTTTTTGCCTAAGGCATCTCCTTTTGGAGCTTTTCGCACTTAGCTAGGTTTTCTTTTTCTTCCCTTTTTTGCCTAGGGTGTCTCCTTTTGAAGCTTTTCACATTTAGTTAGGCTCTTTTTTTTGGCTTTGACGATAGTGAACTCAAAGAAGATGGGCTCAAAAAGAGAGCACGGAGAGGATGGTAAGAACCATGGTCATGTAATAAAGGAAAATCCAAAGCATGATTGATGCAATTCATGATAAAATGTATTACACTTTTCAAAGACATTTTGCATAAAAAGTATTATAACATATAGAATTTCATTGTGCGAATTTGGGAACGTCAATAGATTTGTTTTATTTTAATCCTATATATCTTACAAATATGTATATCCTATAAATATAGAAAAATAATTTATAGCAAAATAAATAATCTAATTGGGTCCTTAAATTGTTTTATGGCCTTTGAGGAGCCGTATGAGGTGAGAATCTCATGTACGGCTTTGTAATAGTGATGGGAATAGTGATGTTATAACCAACTATAATTATCTAACAGTTCAAGTACAGTTGATATAGTTGAGGCACAATCAAAATGTAGTTTTTGGGGGTGGAATTTGTGGCGTCAACCTTTAGGATTTATCATTTTTTTTATTTCTTCTCTAGCAGAATATGAGAGATTACCTTTTGATTTACCAGAAGCAATGGAATTTTTTGGGGGAGTTTTATTTAGGATTGGGAGTGAAAAAAAATTGGATTTTCCCATGTTAAGACCCACTTAATAGGGGATCATATATTTTAGGTAAGTACTCTTTTTTAGTTTTATCATTACATAATCTAGTCCTTTTTTTCGAGTGTATTCAGAATAAGATATCCCTTATCTAGAGCTTGAACTCTGTTTATAAATGCATTACTTAGATTTTTCTTTTTTTGGTTATTCCTATAATTCCAATAATTATACAATTCATCAAAAGAGAGTTTCTCTATTGTGAACAAAAACATCTTTCTCTGTACCATTTCCAAAAAAGTCGACAAGCTAGGTGGATATGTATATAAATTATTTATTAGTATTAATTTAATAATTATAATTAATTTAATAATTATAATTTATATATAATTTATATAATTGATTTTATAATTTATTAATTTCATTTATATTTATTTTTTATTTAATATTTCATTTTAATTATATATTATTTTATTATATTATATATTATTATTTTATCCCATTTCATTATAATCATTTAAGAAAAGCACAGGTGCATTCATACAAATTTTTATCTTGAGGTCACCCTTGTCCTTAACTAGACTTCTCAAGTTTTCTAGTCAAGCATTTTCTCTCTTTCCCTAATTTTTGCATGAGCTGCCATTTTTAGGTTTTCAACTCAACGGGAAGTCCCTAACTTTTGCCTGAGCTACTGTTTTTAGGTTTTTAACTCAGCGAGATGATTTTTTTATACCTTAGACGTAATACTTCTTCAGGTGGTCTGTATTGATAGGTTCAGAGAATTTGTTGCCTTCAGAATCCATTAGCTTGATTACTCCTTTTGATAAGACATGTTTGACCAAGTATGGGCCTTCCCAGTTTGGTTTGAATTTCCCTCTAAGGTCTACAATGAATTTCCCTCTAAGGTCTCCTGCTTTCACACTCTTGTGTTTCACTCTTTTATTGAAGGTCTTGGCTAGTCGAGCTTGATATAACTGTGTGTGGTATAGAGCCTTGAGCCTTCGATTGTCTAAGAGAGTGAGATTGTCATGCCTCTGTTGGGCCCACTGTACTTTTGGCAATTCAGATTCAATTATACCTAAAGAGTCTTGATCTCTATTTTGACTTGAAGAACTGCTTCTAATCCATACACTACTGAAAGGAGTTGCTCCTGTTGAAGTTTTGACTATTATTCAATTCCCCTATAAGGCATGTGGCAATATGTCTGCCTAATCTCGATAAGTCTGAGTCATCTTTGACAAGATCTTTTTTATGTTCTTCTTTACAGGTTTAACGACCCCATTTGCTTATGGTCAGTAAGGAGAAGATTTATGATGTTGCACCTTATAACTCCGTAATAGCTCTCTAACTTCGTCTTAGAATTGGACACTGTTGTCAAAGATGATATGATGGGGGATCCTATATTGACAGAAAATATTTATTTTGATGAACTTAGCCACTTTCTTGGCTCTTATCCTTGCAAATGATTCTACTTCGACCCATTTTATAAAGTAGTCCACTACCACTAGGGTGAACCTGTGTCCGTTTGAGGCTGTAAGGTGAATTTCCCTAATTATGTCTAGTCCCCATGCTGAGAAGGGCCATGGAGAGGAGATGTAGTGTAGTTCTGTTGGGGGAAGGTGACTAATATTCTCATGGATCTGACACTTATGGCATTTCCCTATAAATTTTATGCAGTCTTCCATCATCATCATCTAAAAGAACCATTGTCTGATTTGCTCCTTAGCCAGGATTGCTCCATTCATGTGTGGACCAAAAACACCCTTGTGTACTTCTTCTACTACTATTGCAGCCTCAGTTTCATCAAGACATCAAAGTTGTAAACCATATAAGGTTCTTTTGTATAACACACCCTGGTACAATGTGAATTTTGATGCTAGTCATTGAATGACTACTTTGTCTCTTTCATCTACTTGATTAGGATAGGCTCGTTCCTTTAGATATCTTTAGATGTTGTAGAACCAGGGTTTTTTAGTATTCTATAGTTTTTATGATAAGGTTGTCCCGATTTGAGTAATGCTTCATGGGCATTTTGGATGGTCCTTCCCATACCAGTGCTAGGGAAGCAAGTGCATCTAGAATTTGATTCTGTTTCCTGGGAGATGAATGAATCTACATTTTCGGAAGGACATGGTGAGTAGCCTCAAGTGGTCCAAATAAGGCTTTAAGTGCTACTCTTTTAGTTCCCACTCTTCCATGGCATGATTGGTACTAGCATGGAATCTCTAAAGATTTTAACTTCTGTGACATCTAGGGCTATTAGTGCTTCTATTCTGAGTGTGCATGCCTTATATTCTGCTTCATTGTTTGTGACTTTGAACTCAAGCTTCTTAGCAATTAGTACTACTTCACCTTCTAGAGATTGTAGTATGACATCGACTCTTGCGCCATCCTTAGATCTCGATGGCAGAGCTAAGGTCGTATGGAAAGTCCAATTGGATTTCTTTTGATTTTAGAATGGGGTTGAGAGCTAGAAATTTAACTACTGCTCTCCCTTTTATTGCCTTCTTAGTCAGATATTGCACATTAAATTCTGTTAGTAGTACGAGCCACTTGGCAAGTTTCCCCACTAAAGAGGGAGCTTCGTAGAGGTACTTCATTGGGTCCATTTTAGACATGGCCTGAATTCTGTAGGATTGAAAGTAGTGTTTGAGTTTCTTCATTGCCCATACCATTGCCAGGCATATATGTTCTACTTAGTTGTACTTCTCCTTATATGACAGCATCTTCTTACTCAAGTAGTAGATTGTGTGTTTTGCTTTCATTTCTCCCTCTTGGGCTAACATTTCACCGATTTCATTCCCTTCAATGGCTGGATATAGGGATAGAGGTATCCCTAGTTATGTGGTCTTAGAACTGGTGGGTTGGCTAGGTAGCTTCTGATATTGTCAAATACTAGCTAACACTGTTCATTCTATTCAACCAGTTGATCTTTTCTAAGTAGCTTAAAGATCAGTTCACACACTATTGTTAACTTAGCGATGCATCTGCTAATGATCTATACTTTCCTTAGAAACCCTATGATTTCTTTCTCTATTTTTGGCATTAGCATCTCTCTAATGGCTTATTCTTTTTTTGGATCCATTTCAATCCCATTCCAATTGACAATATACCCCAACATCTTTCCTGAAGTAACCCCAAATACGCATTTCTTCGGATTTAGCCTGAGACTATGCTTTTTAACCCTTATGAGGAACTTTTTAAGATCAAAGGGGTGTTCTTCCCTGGTTCTTGACTTGACCATCATTGCATCGATGTATACCTTCATTTCTTTGTATATCATGTCATGGAGCATTGCAATTGCCATTCTCTGGTCGGTTGCCCTTACGTTCTTTAGTCTAAAAGGCATTACTCTGCAGTAGTAAGTACCCCATTCTATTATGAAAGCTATCTTTTCTTTGTTGATAATGGCCATTAGGATCTTATTGTACCTAGAGAATCCATTCATGAAGGACGACATTGCATAAATGGTAGCACTATCAACCAATATGTCTATGTGAGGTAGTGGGAAATCATCCTTTAGGTGGGCCTTGTTTAGATCTCTATAGTCGAAGCATATTGTAACTCTTCCATCTTTCTTCGATACTAGCACCATATTTGCTAACCATTCTAGATAGTCTACTACCTCTAAGAATTTTTCCTTAATGTCCTCTTTCACTAGTTGGGCCCATTCTAGTTTGAGTCTTCTCAGTTTTTACTTTACCAGTTTGCGCCCTTCTTTAGTAGGAATAAACTGTTGAGTAATGTCTTTGTTAATACTAGGCATATTGTCATATGTCTAGGCAAATACTTTTGAATATTTTATTAATTTCTCTCCTCTCTCTAGGGGTAACATCTTTCGAAATATGTTGAATGCATGGTTTAGATTCTGTGCCAATGCTAAATGATTCAGTGCATATGGAATGAACGTCAAATATGCTAATGTTTTGAGCAATGCAATGCACACTACCATCAGGAGAGACATCAAACAAGTAAGCCAAATTAGATTTAATTGCATTAACTTTAGAGTTCATTACATAATCATTTTCAAACAAAGAAAAAGTACAAAGATCATTATCAATAATGTCTTCAAACAGGATGTCATCAATGCTCAATTTGAGGATGGCAATAGCTTGAGCATGATTAATAGCTTCACTCTTAGATTCTATCTCCAAGTTTTTCATTAGCTCACATATGTCAATCTCGATGATCATGTCTAGTAAGTGCTTCTCCTTAAGGGTGTCATTGAAGATCTCAAACCCCAATTTCTCGATTTTATTGCTCATCCACTCCTCAGCTTGTCCATGATAGACTTAGTTTTCTTTAACATCTTGGATTGATTGTTCAACAAAGTTTACTAGTAGATTGGAGGAGATCATGCTGATGGTTGGTGGAGGAATATTTTAATAGTTTGGGAGAGGATTAGTCTTGATATTGAGTCATTTTTTTGGGTCATCAATTTTCCAGAGTTAGTGAGGTTTTGGATTTTATTTTTGAGAGTTCTACATGTATTGGTGGTGTGACCTGGTGAAAGTGGCAAAACAAGTTTTGGTTAATCTGAGGTGGTAATGGGTTTAAAAGAGGCCTAGGCTCTTATGGCTATAGGAGGTTCTTTTATTAAAGTCTTTAGAATACTTTGGATAGTGGGAGGTTAAAGTTTGAGAATTTTCTTGGTGGTTCGATGACATTAATAGATGGTGAGCTGTGGGTGTTGGGTTGCATCATGTTTATTTCTACAGCTCGGATGAAGGTGTTTTGGATGTTTGGTTAGGTATTATGGCAAAAAGTGTTTATGGCTTATTGAGGTTACTCATCCTCAATTATGATCCTAGCCTAATGGAGAGCTCTGAAGTTAGGATAATGAGCAAAGATCATCTATTTTCTGAAGTATGGTAGTGCCCTTTTAATTATCAGCTTTATTTGTTCATCCTCAAGAGGATGGTTTCTTATCTTCATTGCCTTTCCTTGCCATTTTATGATATAATTAGAGAAAGCTTCACTGGGTTTCTACTTTGTGGTCTTAAGGTCTTTTGAAGTGATGTCTATATGAGTGTTGTATTTATACTACTTGATGAACATTTGAGTTAGCAGTAGCCAATCGCTTTTGATTTCATCTTTAAGGTCAAAGAACCATGCCCTGGGTCCTTCCTCTAATGATGTGAAAAAGAATCAAAAAATCTATGATTCTGTAAACTTTATGTTAGCCATGAAGGTATCATATTGCCTCCTTGGATCCCATGTTCCATCAAATTTAGCAAATTTGGTAGCTTAAAATCATCTAGAAGTGGCTCATATTTAAATAGTGCTAGGTCAGTAAAGCTTTTAGAGCCATAAGTTCCCTTTTTTTTTAAGGTGAATTCTAACTGAGCCATCCTATTAGCCAATAGTTTGACCTCCTCTGTCGATTCAGGCTTGGTCATATCAATAATTTTTATAGCTGTTGGTGCATTCCTAAGATCTTGTTAGTAGTCATTGTCATCATCAGCTTGAATTGGAGTGCAGGGAATTCCTTTTTCCTTATCTGCCCTCAAGTGAATAGATGCAGAGGCTTTGTTCAGTGGTGTGCTATTCCTATCTTGGTCACTTTTGGATTTGATTTAGGCTTGGAGGATTTCAGTTATAGTACCATCAGCGAGCAACTTTTAGATTTTTTTTAGCTTATCCTCGAATTATTGACAAGAGGTATCTTTTGGTCATTTATATTTGAATGTTATATTCCTATGCATTTATTAGGGTTAGTTAAATGAATGATGCATGATGTGTGCCTACAAAAGAAAAAGGTGAGCATATATGCATGGAGTGGATGCAAAATCCTATGATGAAAGATGATGATTCCTGTAAGAAATAGTGGTTAATATGTGCTTTCTACATGCATATGATGTATGCATGATTAAATTTGGTTAGTTTTTCCTACATAATGAACAAACCAATCATAAGCAAGCTCTCGTTTCTAACCTTATTTCTCTATAAGTTTCTAAACTTTTTCGCTCTCAGAACTATGCTATTTCAATTTATGTTGGTCAAAACCAAAGGGTAAACTAAGGAATGATACTTAAATGTGCTTGAGATAATCATATGATGTCAATGTAAAGGTCAAATGTCGGGCTTCAAATGATGTCCAGAGCCCATATATGCCCGTATGCATAGGACTAAGGTCAATCAAAGGGAGTCCATAGGGAGTCATAAAAGTATCATTTGTTAGTTTATAGTTTGATTTTTCTGACATAAAGGTCCACAATCTAGTTGGGTTCCTAACCCATTCATTTGATATGATAAGGATAAATGGATGACATCTTGTAGTTTTCATCATCGAGGGATGTCATTATTTGTTAATTTGCATAAACTATTGAAGCTGAGGTACATGATTCTTATCATTCCTTATGCTTCGAGCTCATACAAAGCAAATGAGAATCACATGATCTTGAGAATAAATTTTCTATGAAAACTGCCATTACGATGTCATTCGATGATAAACACTAGGAGGGTCATGTCATTTATGAGTATCATGTCAAACAGACAACATTAGGACAAGGATAACATGCATAGCTTGGTGGAATCCTAGTGGATGTTACTATTAGTTTCTCTACATGAGCTGAGCTAGGGTGAAAGGCTAAGGGTTCCTTTAGCAAGAATGCCCTTATATGGTTAGGGTTACAAACTCTGGTCAGTAAGTCTAGCATTCTTTTGATAACTCGGTCACCCCTTTAAGGACTTGGGTTACAGACTCTGGTTAGATAAGTCTAGTGAATGTACGAGTAAAGGCTAAAGGTGATAATACCATATCTTTGTTGCTCCGTGACTTGAGTGGAATCATGGTAGTAATGTCATTTAATATTATCGAGGCTGTTAGGGAAAAGTGGTGCACATGTGATATGTAGTGCAAATGCAGTGATGAGGGGCTCTATACAATTAAGTATTGCATAATGAGAAACAGTCATTTTCGAGTTGATCCTTCTTACTTAGAAGTCCCCAGTGGAGTTACCACTATAAGTGACCAATTTTCCCTTTCATGCTTTTTGATAGTGGTATGTTTTCATGGGACATTGTGCGAGTCTTTGCATTTTCAAGAGACATGGCAACTTTGCCAAATAGGGACAAATGATTGGTCTTAGGGGGATAAGATGCTTTTGATTTTATGGAGTTGCCACCCGATTTTTAGAAAATCGAGAAAATAAAGGGACAACATCAAATCACTCAATGAGTATTGTCATTAGTAGAGATTTCTAGGTTCGGGGATCATGTTTACTTTTTGACCATTTTGCACTATACAATATTCGATGTATAGCTACCGCAACACCCTAGTTTCGATAATGATAGTTTGTATAGCATTCACACGGTACATTAAATAGTGGAAGATAATAAATAGTAAAATTTATTTATTATATTGCTTTCATGATAAAATACATAAGAAAAGAAAAAGATTGCAAAAAAGTAAATCTAATTTGGATATGACTGATCTACAAGATTAACACACAACTTGCTCAATTTCATGAATAATAGGATGATCATGCATGCTTGTAGTGAGTATTTATGCTCTGATGATGTATGACGATAATATAAAGGTTACATGAGGTCATCACTGGACTGAGAGCATGATGACTCTATTTCGGGATATGAACTTTTCACATTATTTGGTATTTACGATGTGATTTCATGATTTCAGAAATAGAGAATGTAGAATGATGATGTGAAATGAGCATAATAAAGCATTTATTATTCATGTAGCATGCAAGTTTGCCAGTCTCATCACACAAGCGCAACAGTATTCTCAAATGTTGGTGAAAGTAAAATAAAATGCAATGTGTTAAAGTAAACATGCTAAAATAATTGTATGGTCCGCTAAGTTTTAGGTTTGAGAGATTATTAAGCTTTCCTCATCAAGAGGTTCAAAATGACAATAGAATGATGCTAGATTGTATAACTTTGAAGCGTGCTTTGACAAAGATGAGGCTTGGTTTGGTGGAAAAGGGATTTAATAACCTAAGATAAAGGCTATGGGAGAGTAAAAACTATTTGGAAAAGGGTTTCCAACACTTTCGATTAGACTGATTTTTGAGTGTGTGTGTGTTTTCACTTGCTCCCTCTATTATTGGGCCACGCATGCACACATATGCTTCCACATGTAGTTCAACGCTTTACGCACACTGTTGGCCTTTTGGATGCATTTTCGAAGTCCATTTTGCCAAATTCAGCCTCGATTTTAGCATATGACACCTAGAAGCATTTATGAGTACTTTTGAGTGACATGCGCTAATCCTTGAGTTGTGTTAGACCATTCTAAGACCACTTTTGAAGGTTTTGGAGCCTTCCAAACATGTTTCTGAAGTCTATTTTATCAAAATCATTTTCCATTTTTTTACAAAGCTGGGTCTTAGTCTAAAAAAATTCACACCAACCCAACGAGTTGAGTATTCTAAGAGGATTTTTCTCAAAATAAACCTCTCATTGCTTTGATAATTCATATTTCACAAGGTTGAAGCATAACTTAATGGCTTGATGATCGATTTTGCACACTGGTGGGGTCGGTTAGGTTTTTAAGGTTGCACACTTCAGAGGTGTTACAAATGAGCATACTCTAGTCATCTCAAGGATTCTTTTCATCATTGGACCTTTTTTGGGGACAATCAAATTTGAGAAATAATAGAGAGATTTTCTTTTTTCTTTTGTTTTTTGGAATTACAAACCAAAATGTATTCTCTCCCAAAATCATGCCCAAATTGAATCTTCCAAGTTCATGCTTAGGTTATAAAAACTAAATTTTTCATATATAATTACCATGTTCAACAATCTTAATTAATAAACCATTCACAATTTAATAATTAAATCGAAAATGCACACTTATCCATTATCCTCATCTAATTGCAATTGAGCTTTAATTTTGTACAAAGAAAAATAAACTATTTTAAGGACAAACATCACAATAAATGTGGCAAAATTGAGTTGAAAGTTAATGAATGTTACCTTTTTTTAAGATTTTTTATTTTCTTAATTTAACTAATATGCATGCAAAAATAAATGAAACACATAAAAATAAAAACTACATAAAACACATAAACATAAAAATATAATCCTAACATTTGGCATCCTCCCCACACTTATCTATAGCATTGTCCTTAGTGACAAAAAAATCAAATTTAGAAAAAGAAAAAGAGGACTTCCTTAGTAAGCCTTTGTCTTCCTTTTGTGCTCAGGTTTAGTTTCACTATTTCAATTAGATCATGAACATTTAATTATTAAGTACCTTGATTTCAGTTAAAGGTAATTATTCTAAAATACCTTAGGACTCTCTCAAGCTCAATTAAGCATATTAATATTAGAGTTTAACCTACTCAGTGGTTAATAAGTTTATAAAAATTCATTAAGTTCCTTAATAATTAGTTTACCATTATCGACCCTACCTACTATCATGGTCTCTTGAAGAGCTCGCCTACTCTCATGATCGAGTGATCTAAATCCTATGAGTCATTAGCTAATAAATTCTCTTAACTCTCATTGGTGAATCTACCCATAAACATGCAAACAATTTGATAAAGGATGAAAGCATACATTATGTACAACTTGTAGAATTAACTGAAAATCAAATTAAAAAAACTTATGTTCACTCACATCATTGAATAGCTACTTTTAACCTAAACCCTAAAAATAGTTTAGCCATACATAGTGCTACAAATAATGAAATAAATAACAAGAAAGTGAACAAGAAAAATAAATAAAACTCATTTAAGGGCCGCTTCAATCTTTAAACACTTGTTTGACTTATTAAGCTCTTGTTTGTGGCTTTTTATGTCTCCTCCCTTGAATCCCCCTTGAATAGCTCCTTTATATCCCCTTTTATAAAAAATGTTTAATAGAAGACATGATTTCCCTTGAATTCCCAAGTCTTTTTCAAGTAGGAAAAATTCTTCTTCTCTGACATGGCCTCAATACGGCCTTAGCACAACCATGTCACATCCTAATGCTTTTTGGCTTGGCTTCATACATGGTCGTACTTATCTTTAAGTCATCTTCTGATTCCTTTCATGGCCAATAACATGGTTATGTCACTCTTCTCTAAATTAGACTGAAAAATGCACGGGTTAAAGGCATGCTCTTATCGTGCCCATGTCCAATGTTCCTTTAGTTCATGTAGCAAACATGGCTTGCTACATGCCTATGTCATCACCATGTCATATAAGTCCTTGACTTTTTGGAATTCCTTTTTAATATTCTTACAAAAAGGGAAACACTAATTAGTACTTAAATATAAACTCCTAATTTGACTATAATTAAACCAAAGATAATAAAATCCTCAATAAGAATCTAAAAAAATTATTTCCTAATTAACCTAAAATGTACCCAATCAATATTATTTATTAATTTAAAAGTCATTAAAATTCAACTTAGAAATATGTAAATATTACACACATCATGAAGCCATTTAATTTTCTACATTTAAAATTAATTAGTAAATTAGGTTCACTTGGTAAAATTCTAATTAAAATCAATGGTGGCCTTAGATTAATTTTAGTTTATACGTAATTAAAATTAAGGTTAGAAATCATAGTATGCTTATTTCATTTATTATTTGCTTTATTTTATTATTTGAGGTTGTTTTATGTTTCTATTTTTCTTGGGCACCAATCCCACGATAGGACCAACTCACTAATAATATGGGCTTTAAATTTTTTCTTTAGATTTTAATACTTTTAAAGCAATTTAGGCCCATTTTAGGTTAATTTTGATCTAGGACCACTTTTTAGTTTAATTAAAATAAATAGACTTAGGATTACTTGATTTAATTTAATTAGAATTAGTCCCACAAATCAATCCAATTCAATTTCCACAAAATTAGTAGATTTAGGCCCATTATCTTTAGAATTAAAATGGTAAACTTAGACTCACTGATATAATTAAAATGTAGGCCCACCTTTAGTTCCCATTTCATTTGTAAATAAAATATGTAGATTTAGCTAACTTAATCAAAGTCAAAGTATATTAAATTAACGTAGGAACGTTTTGCCTTATGAATGTAGTTTTCATATGCACTTTTGTGATCGATTGCCTTGGAGTTAGATGAATTTTCAATTAGGTTTGATGAAATTGCATGTAATTAAAGAATAAGATAATAATTAACAAACTAATTCTAAATGAACACAAGACTAAGAGAAGTTGGTATTCCGTATCCATAATCTCTTAGTTGCGGTGCAAACTTTCTTTTAGACAATTGAGTTACCACCAGCTTTAATTTCTCCTAGTTATTACCCTGGGTGGCAACTCCTTATCTCCACACTATGTCTTTATGATATAATAGTGTGTTCTCTAGAGCCCTGAGCTCAAATAGTATTGCGGTTGCTAAAATCTTAGACACGTGCTAAACCCTGCTGTCTACAAGTATATTTTATAACTACAAAGTACTAAGAAAAGTGTATTTGTGGGCAAGTAAAAAAAAAAGAACATGTGCCATCTTATAAATTGCTTCTATCACAAATCAGCCAAAAATACTGCTAGCACCATCATTATATGAAATTCCTAGTTCGAAGTCATTTATATAGTTATTTAATTTTTTTATAGGAAAATAAGATGTTTTGCAAATAATTGTTAAATCATCTTTATGATATGTGCTTATGATATATAATGACATAACATTTCTTGAATTTGAATACATAAAGATACGATGTTAAGATTAGGACATAATATGCTTTATAATTCAAAGAAGGAAGAAAAAGACACGTGACTTGAGAGTTTTGAATTACCAAATTATCCATTATTGAAATATATATGTTGCTTTATGCTTTGAAGAGCATTGTGTTCATACGTATATCTATTACTAGAAAATTTAAATATTTACATATATAATAATGAAAAAATATAATAAATTTATCTAAAATAATAATATAAAGTAACAAATTGTGATAATGTTTAAAAAATAATCATAATCCATTTTAGGAGAAACATCATCAGTCCATAAATTGGGATGAGCATAAAACATGTATGTACATTGCAAGCAAAACAACCTAGGTACCCCATAACTTAGTAATAAGGAAAAAGTAAATACAGTGGAAATGGTATGTGGAAGTAAAGGTGAGTCGAGTGTGTTGGGGAAAAGGTTTTATTTATAAAACAACAATTCAACAGTGAGGAATGTCAATAATATAACATAAAAGAAGGATCCCTAGGTAAAAGCATGCATCTAGCAGAATGAGTTAGCAAAGTGGTAGTGGAAATCAATTGATTGACCAGTTGCTATTGATATTTGATGTGAACATAACAGAAGTTGATGTAGCTACAAGCATGAAAAAATGTTAAGCCACAAGTGGAGTGTGCATTCATCTGGCTAGACTACCAAAGTAGCTACAATAACTGACAATAAAGGGAAATAAATAAACAAGTAGTTGAAAATATTAATAATAAAATTGGTAATTAGCATGGAGTATTGAATTTGATGACTTAAATTAGTGGAAGACAATAGTAACCCTTTAAGGAAGCATAACTAGGAAGGTAATTGCTATTTATGAAGATTGTGAATAAATGGCAACCATAGGGACTATATATGAATTTGTGAGCGACCATCTTCCTCCTTCACTTTGGGATGAGTGAAGTGATGACTTGGATTTTGTATTTCCAAGGGACATGGTAACTTTATCGAATAGGGACAAATGATTGGTCTTAAGAAGAATGAGATTCTTTTTTGATTTTGTAGAGTCACCACCCATTCTTCTATGGCGTGATTGATTACTAGCATTGAATCTCTAAATATTTTGACTTCTGTAACATCCAGGGCTATTATTACTTCTATCCTGAGTGTGCATGCCTCATATTCTACTTTGTTATTTGTGATTCTGAACTTGAGCTTTTTGGCAATTGGTACTCCTTTGCCTTCTGGAGATAGTAATATGACCTCAACTCCTGTACCATACTAATTTACTGCTCTATCAAAATACATCTACCATCCTTGAATCTCGATGGCTGACGTGAGGTTGTTCGATAAGTTTAGTTGGATTTTTTTTAGTCTAGAATGGGGTTAAGAGCTAGAAATTCAGCCACTGCTCTTCCCATTACTACTTTCTTAGTCAAATATTGCACATCAAATTCTATCAATAACATGAGCCACCTTGCAAGTTTTCCTACCATAGAGGGGGGTATTTCATCATATCCATTTTAGACAAGGCCTAAATTCTGTAGGATTGAAAGTAATGTCTGAGTTTCGCCATTGCCTATACCATTGCCAGGCATAACTACTCAACTTGGTTGTACTTTTCCTTATATGATAACATCTTCTTACTTAAGTAGTAGACTGCATCTACTTCTTTTGTTTCTCCTTCTTGGGCTAACATTGCATCAATTGAATTTAATCCAATGGCTAGATATAGGGTTAAAGGTATCCTTAGTAAAGGTATCCTTAGTTTAGGCATTTTTTAGAATTGATGGGTTAGCTAGGTAGTTTCTTATCTTATCGAATGCTAACTAACATTGTTCATTCCACTCAACTGGTTGATCATTTCTAAGTACCTTAAATATCGATTCACACACAGTAATTACTTAGTGATGAATCTACTGATGAATTGTAGTTTCCCTAGAAACCCTCTAATTTCTTTTTTCATTTTTGGTACTTGCATCTTTTTGACTACTTTTACTTTGTCTAGATCCATTTCAATCCCATTTTGACTGACAACATACCCTAACATCTTTTTTAAAGTGACCTCGAACTGCATTTCTTCATATTAAGCTTGAGAATGTACTTTTTAACACTTTTGAGGAATTTTTTGAGATTGAACGAGTGTTCTTCCTAGTTTTTGACTTGACCATCATATCATCGATGAACACTTCCACTTCTTAATTATCATGTCATGGAACATTGTAGTTGCCATTCTTTAGTAAGTTGCTCCTAGATTCTTTAAACCGAAGGGCATTACTCTGTAGTAATAAGTGCCCCATTCTATTATGAAAGTTGTCTTTACTTTGTCGATAATAGCCATTAGGATCTAATTGCACCTAGAGAATCCATTCATAAAGGAGTACATTGCACATGTGGCGGCACTATTAACTAGTGTGTTTATGTAAAGTAGTGGGAAATCATCTTTTGGTGTGGACTTATTCAAATCTCTATAGTCAATGCATTTATTTTAACCCTTCTATCTTTCTTTGGTACTGGCACCACTTCACTAACCATTCCAGATAGTTTACTACCTCTCAAAATTTTTCTTAGATTTGTTTCTCAATATCTTCTTTCACTATTTGGGTCCATTTTGGTATGAGTCTTCTCAGTTTTTGCTTTACCAGTTTGCACCCATCTTTAGCAGGAATAAAGTGTTTAAGCAATGTCTCTATCAATACTAGGCATATCATTGAACATCCAGGCAAATACTTTTGAATATTTTATTAAATTTTTTTCAATTTCTTTCCTTTCTTTGGGGGTAACATCTTTTGAAACATGCCAGAATGCGTGGTTCAGATTCTATGCCAATGTTAAATGATTCAGTGCATATGGAATAAATCTCAAATATGCTAATGTTTTAATCAATGTAATGCACACTACCATTAGGAAAGACATAAAAAAAGTAAGCAAATTTGTTTTCATTGCATTAACTTTAGAGTTCATTATATCATCAATTTTAAACCAAGAAAAAGTACAGAGATCATCATCAGCGGTGTCTTCGAACAGGACATCAATGATGCTTGATTTGAGGATGGCAATAGCTTGGGCATAATTGAGGGTCTTATTCTTGGATTCTAGCTCCAGATTTTTCATCTACTCATTGGTGTCAGTTTCAATGACCATATCTAGTAAGTGCTTTCCTTCAAGGGTGTCATTAGAGATCTTGAATCCTGGTTTCTCAATTCTATTGCTTATCTACTTCTCAGCTTGTCCTTGGTAGACTTGGGTTAAGCTTTCAACCACAAAAGAGATTGACTTCTTAGTCCTAGTGTCTTTTTCAAGATCATACCTTAGACCATGTTTGTTGGTTTGTCCTCAAAAGTCAAGGAATTGTATAACCTTAATGTACCTTCCTCTTAATCTTGTTCCAGGTAGGTATTACATCTTCTTCATTATGGCAGTGACTTTGGGATCACCATCACTGTCATTGATTATAGAAACCTTGGTGGGACCACATTTAGCTAGGCAATAATGTTTTTTGTTTTAGCAGGGATGGTAATGACTTTTCCATTTAGCGAGAACTTGTTCTTCTGATGAACAGTTGAGTGTATGCCTCCTAGTTGGTGGAACCAAGGTCTTCCTAGTAGTAGGGAGAAAAAGTTAAAAGAATGTCTAAGATGGTAAATTTTATTACTAATTCAATATCACCCACCATAACTACCAGTTTAAAAGTCCAAATGACTGGCGTTTTTGAATCATCATTGGCTTGTATGACCATGTTGGATTCTTCCAGGTTTTAACATTTATCCTAAATTTATATTATAACCTCAAGGGGCAAACATTAATAGTAGACCTATCATCCACCATAACACAAAGTTTTCTTACACCTAAAAATCGGTTGTATGAAGAGAGGGCAGTTGTGCACCCTTTGAGGGCAAATCTTCATCTGAGAAGGTGAGTGCATTTAAGGGCTCTTTTGTGAGTAGGTCCTAGATACTGGCTTATGCTTGAGTCTTCTTAAGTTGTTTAAGGACAATGTCTTGCAATTTGACTAGACATTTACCACTTGTCACTTCTTTTCCTTTAGGGGGATCTTTCTCTTTCTCAAGAGGTTGATATACTTACCCACTACATGTTATATAATTGGCTGCTAGTGAGGGCTTCTTAATTGATTGCTCATATGCTTTTGTACTACTCTTCTAGTCCCAGACAATGATTTTAGGATCATTAGAGTCATACCATATATCAATCCCCACAACTTGCAAATTCCAAAGTTGAACAGTATTGACTACCCCATCTTTGTTGTCAAACTCCTTTCCCCATCCTAAGGGTACTATGTCTTATAATTGAATATGAGTAGTAAGGGGTGTTGTGTACTTGACTTTATAGTCAAACTTTCTAGATGGTTGGCCTGGTAAATCCCATACTTGATGGTCACTGCTAAGATTTTTGCATATGTTTGCTTCTTGTGAGTAAGGGCAATCAATCACTTCACCATTCATAGGGAGAGCTGTATCCCTGGCTCTTTTTTGCATAATCAATTAAGGAAGGAATTTTCAGGGCATTGTTCATCTTCACTAGAGTTATGAGGTTAAAAACTAAGGCTTGAAAATTTTTCTTTTAAGATTATCAAGAGTTCTTTCTCTTCTTTTTCGTCGATGTTATCTTAGGTTTCTTGGATGGTTTGGATTGATTACTCAACAAGAGCTTCTATTAGGTTAGAGGAGATTATACTAATGGTTGGAGGATGCGCGTTTCAATAATTTAGGAGAGGATTAGTCTTGATGTTGGTTCATTTTTTGGGTCGTCAATTTTTCTAGAGTTAATGAGGTCCTGAATTGCATTCTTGAGGGTTCAACATACATTAGTACTATGACCAGACATGTTATGAAAGTGGTAGAAAAGGTTTTGGTCAATCTGAGGAAGCAATTGGTTTGGAAGAGGCTTGGGCTCTTGAGGTTGTAAAAGGCTCTTTTATTAAAGTCTCTAGAATACTTTGGATAGTGGGAGGTTGAAGCTTGAGAACTTTCTTGGTGGTTTGATGGCATAACTAAATGGTGGGTTAGGAGTGTTGGGTTGAATAAGGTTTATTTTTGTGGCTCGAGTCAATGTATTTTGGCTATTTGATTGGGTATTGCGATGGAAGGTGTTTCTAGCTTATTGAGGTTCCTCATCTTCAATTCTGA